>OX424557.1:28314856-31203189 GCA_949152475.1 Terebella lapidaria | reverse complement strand
TGTACATGTAGCCTAAGGCATTACATGCACCGTTATGTGTAATAACACAAGATGTGTCTTCATACATGAAGATCTTTTCCTTTCCATGTAGCCATGCACATGTACTTAGTATCAAATGATGAATATGAAGGGAATTCTGAGAATTTGATATCGATAGTGTAACTACAACAGATTGGGTGCTATTGCCGATGTTGATTCTGTAAGTGTCAGACATTCTTCTTAGACAATGTTAGATGTTGCATAACATGTACATACTGACTAAAATCAAGAGATACATTGTATTGGGAAATAAACAACATGTGAACAAGTCCGATACACATTATCAGAAGAAAAAAATGATATTCGCATATTTTCAACCGAACCATTCTGACATCAAAAACTACATTTATTTATCTCAAAAACTCAGACACGGAATTCGAAATATGACATATGGTTCAAGAATTTGACGTTTGCACTGAGGGCATTCAGCATCTCTTAGAGACAGGTATTTCTATCTAGTTTATGGGTAATCTAGTAAAGGAAACGATAAAAGTGTGGATTAGGTTTAATAATGTAAACATCTGGCATATGAAAATCCAATAAGATAGCTTTGTTTTCCCTTTGACAGGTGGTGTAAAAATATACGGTAAAGAGCTCGCTGTACGCATCTACTTGTGTAGCAGCAGCTGTCAATCATGGAAATGTAGATGTAGATGTAGAAGCCTTAGGGTAAAGGTATCTCAACTTTATCAAGAAATATCGGAGAAAAATGTGTCCGATATCACTCTGCTGTGTGAAGGAACACAGCAGAGGACTTTTTATTTCCTGGGTTGCAGGAAAACATTTGGGTTAAATACTTTTAATTGTTTTTACAGTCGATCACCTTTCGTGAATATTCATTAGATGAAACAGTTTGATGTAATTTTGATGAGAATGTTGTAAGTCCAGATTCTCAGAAAGTTTGGTAAGCAAACAAAAAATTTAGTCCAGCCTACAGTACCGATTTCGCAAAACCTCACCAGCCATGTGAATGCTACATGCTAAATACTAGGCCGTGCGTTTATGTGTGACTTGATGCTAGCATCAACTCACATGGTGCGATCAGTGGGCGCGATGCCATCGCATCAGGCGGCCGTCTTAAATGATCAGGCGAGCATTGTTTCGCACAGATGCGCGCATTATTTTGGACTCAAATACAGACTTTAATATGAACTGAAATTAAACACTGCATTTGCCCATACGATCTACATGATACAGACTGTCTATAAACCACTCGACCATGTGTTTGCGAGCATATGTCCTCCACCAAAAAATGCGAAATGCTTTTAGTGTGCCACAGTGCCAAGAAGCAATGCTAGCATCGGGCGATGCTCGCACACACAATGCTAGCATCAAATCGCATGATGCTAGGTCAGGCGAAGTTGGGCTAACACATGCTAAATGCAAGGTTCAGCGTGCCAGCATTTTGGTGAGGTTTTGCGAAATCGGTACTGTACATGTACATGCAAAGTACATGAGAAAAACAGCAAAACGTTATTTACATATATGCGTACATCATTGAGGCCAAACAACCCCTCATCACATGTAATTGTGATAAAGGATTTGTACATGTACTTGTTAACAAAAAAATTAGGCCAAGGGCCAAAGATAGGTTACCGGACAATGTTTAATATTTTAGGTATTAGCCAGGTCACTGGTTGAATTCAAGGTCAAGAGAATATTCAGCATATATAACATTAAGCATATATCATGTCCACAGTTGATTGCTAAGCTGTAAGTTCAATAATCAGAGAGAGATTAGCAATTTTATGCTGTAGCCTTGAAAATGAAGGGGCAAAGGTCAAATTCAAGGTCATCAAAATATTCAGTGTATATCATTTTCTATATCATGTATATCATGTCCACGATTGATTCCCAAGCCATACAGTCAATAGAGGAGCAAGATATGAGCCAGTTTGTCCTTGGACCTTAGAAATGAGGTCAGAGGTCAAATTCAAGGTCACGAGAATATTCAGCATATATCATTTCCTATATGTCCACAATTGATTCCTAAGCTGTAAAATCGATAATAAGTGAGATATTAGCCATTTTGTCCTGTGACCTTTGAAAATGAGGTCAAAGGTCAAATTCAAGGTCATGACAATAATCTGCATATATCATTTCCTATATGTTCATAATTGATTGGTAAGCTGTAAAGTCGATAACAAGCGAGATATTAGCCATTTTGTCCTGTGACCTTGAAAATGAGGTCGAAGGTCAAATTCAAGGTCATCAGAATATTCAGCATGTATCATTTCCTAGATGTCCACAATTGATTCCTAAGCTGTAGAGTCGATAATAAGCGAGATATAAGCCATTTTGTGCTCTGACCTTGAAACTGAGGTCAGAGGTCAAATTCAAGGTCACGAGAATATATCATTTCCTATATGTCCACAATTGATTCCTAAGCTGTAGAGTCGATAATAAGCGAGATATAAGCCATTTTGTGCTCTGACCTTGAAAGTGAGGTCAGAGGTCAAATTCAAGGTCACGAGAATATTCAGCATATATCATTTCCTATAGGTCCACAATTGACTCCTAGTCTCTAATCTCAATATCAAGTGAGATATTAGGCATAATGTGTCCCATTATAAAGCATAGGAGAATTTAACATGGGAAAGTCCCATTTGAGCCGAGTTTGGGCCAAAATGGCCCACTTCGAGCGATTCAAACGCAACGAAATTTATAGACATCATAGGAGTACATATGAGGAGTATTATTTATCAAAAAGAAAAAAAGTTACTGAACAGATTTTGAGAAAATGGCCGCCAAAGTCCAAAATCAGGCATTTTTCGTCGAAAACGGCCGCCATTTTGAAAAAAATGCGAAAATCAAAAAACTAAAAAATACCTCCTTCTTGAATTATTTTTGAGTATTTTTGTGCAAAATTTCAGAAATATTCGCCTGTAAACAAAAAAGATAAAAATGTGGACGACGACGACGACGGACGACGACGGACGACGGACGACGGACGACGGACGCAACGCCATGCCAATAGGTTATCGGACCATAGGTCCGGTAACCTAATGATTGGTACTGATACAGCCCAGTGCTTGTACATGTGTAATGTAACTCACCCGCTGGAGGCTGCCAGGAAGATCTGTAGAGCCTGGAGCTGTTCATTCAGACAGGTTCCTATCATGTATCTGAGCAGAGTGTCAAGGAAATTCATTGACTAGTGAGCTAGGTTACTGTACATCTACTTGTAGTAACACAGTTTTGGTATTCTAGTAAATCACATGTAGATCTAATACAACCAGATTAAAACATGTGAGTTATGTGTACATAGTATACCGGTACATGCTGACAAACATGTGTACATATAAGTTTGAGAGATATTTTTTGCCTTGTCTTGTACTTATTTACACTAAACAACACTAAAAATATCATAAAACGCAACCAAACATTTTGCTTACATACATCGTACATGTACTGTGTATGTCTGTAGGAGATATACATTCTTGTGCCCACCACAAGTACATTGTACATGAACAGTGACAAAGGAAAACAGAAGAAAGTTTTATGTACGTGTAAATAATTCCTTGTGTGATTTATTGACCTTCCCAGAACGTTCACCCTTATTTTGTAAACACAGTAAGGCACACCTAGCTCCCACTGCTGATTGACCGTGTCGAGTGGACCCCGGTGATGAATGCTGTTTCTACGCAATAAACACATAACACATTAGTCCACAAAGAGACCGGACATAATTGGGTAGCCAGGTAATAAGCGTAAATCAGTCACATGTGCCTGGCGTGGCCATTGCGTCAGCCCCAAGTCAGGGAGAATTGAGCAATGGATTCATCATAATACATTACTTTGACCTTTGCGGAGTTTTGTGATTGATACTGATCCGCAGAAAGGATCCGCCTCCTGGCTAGCAGTGCTTTTTTCTTCGAGAAAGAAGTTTGGGAACATTATCATGATTATGACTTTGAACAAAACAAACATGTATGCGATGAAAAAGTAGAAATTGTTGTAATTGGTACCTGCTGGTAAGCTGGTACAGACTACCTGTATGTTCACATCTAATCAAATAAGATGACATCATTAAACTTCATGTTCTTCTCAGGTGTGGAAAAGATGGCATACATATTTATCACTGAGTATATGTACAATTACGTTACAAAACTGTGCATAAATGTAAAAATTATATGTATTGTGTAATGTGCTCGTAAAATTCCGCGGAAAAATATTTAATAGACAAAACTGTTACATTTCTATAAAGGTACACGTAATCAGCACATGAGCCTACAAAAACATTCCAGCACCTGCACACGGAGAACCTGACACATCCAACACCAAGTCAAGGCCAGTGATTGATCCAGTGATGAAACAATCCCGACAGGCATCACATTCTGATCTGGATCAGCACTCGTCTGGCTCTGATCCGGACTGATCAGGTGACAAGTGGGGATCCGGAAGACCAGCTGGATATCAGGAAGCGTTTAGATCTGGATCTGTCAGCATGTGGCTGATCAAAGATATACATGTATATCCACATTGCCTCTAAAGGGGTATCTTCCTGGCATTTACTATCCATAAATTATTTACTTTATGTCTTCAAATGCCAAACATACTGTTTATAAAACATGTGATTAGCAGTTATATGAATGGGCTTCGCTAAGCAGTGGAGGATTTGGAGAGTTTGACTGTCCCTGGCCCATACTTTTAACGATAAATTACCTTAATCACACAAGAAAATGTTTTAACGTTAAATAACTAAATCAGCTGCATGAAAGAGCAAAATATGTCCACATACAGTTTCACTTACATGTATATGACATGTACATGAACATGATGTAGGCGACGTTCATGTAGTATACTTACTATAAAATAGAAGGAAATTTGCGTACACCTGATAGATTACTCCTCTTCACACACATACATCTATGAAGATATGTAATAGAGAAAGGATACGTCAGTCTGAGCCAGGCTGACAGTCGAGTCAGAAAGAGACTCGCGGCCTGCGCAAATTCCGCCTCCAATTCCGGCCCCGTTTTGTTGTAGTTCTGGGCGATGAAATCTTGCAGAATTTGTCGCCGAGTCGTCCGTGAGCCTTTGTCCCACTCCTGGAGCATGTTCATCACCGTGGAAACAGCACCTTGTTGCTTTGCCGAACCCATTTTGTGTTGATCAACTGTCACTTTTCCACTCCCAAAATCTGCTTTTTAGTCCAAATGATGTCCCTTCCTTGTTGTTCAATAACTGCTGAAACTGAAATATCATTTGTTTCAAAAATACATTTGTAGATGCCTTTCTTGCACTGGAAAATGCAAAGAATTTTCTTGAACAAAATGATTCCAATATAGTCTGAAAAAATCCAGCAACAGGTTTTCAAATTTAAATCACCAAACAGATGATTTTATGTCAACAAAATGTGCAAGCAAGGACAGGTGTTTGAAGTTTTGTTTCAATTTCTAAAGGATTTCCATCTGTTATATTCTAGATTTTCTTCAGTAGAACAGTGGTTAGCTGGCATACATGTACTCGCACCAAGTCCATAGAACGCAGGCTGCAGACTGTTACAGCGCGTGGTCAGCCTCGGCTTTTTATACCCGCTCAAAATACCTGTGAATGGAGCAAAACACCAATAAAAATAACAATTGGTAAATATACATCACGGACCCGCCTGGCACCAAACACAGATTGATGGATGCACGCATGCCAAGATTTGTTTTTCTTTCTGGTCCCATCCTTCCCCCCTCCTGCATTCATGTAGACAGGAAGATTCCATTCCCCTTCTGCCCCCATGCAGTCCCCTCAAACTCCTCCCTGTCTGCTCTCTCCCCCCCCCCCCCCCCCCCAATCCCCACTAACCCTGTTATCCAAGTTGAAAATGTGCAAAGCCAAGAGAGCATTCACGGTAGTAAACACATTTCATCATCACGCCCACCTGAGGGATTGCCTAACAGAAAATAAACATAGCTTTCACATTAGACCAGCTATCGATGGGATAAGGCTTTTGAGAACCCATAAGAATCAAGCATGACTCTTTCATAGTTTCTGAATGAATGTAGTATTTCTTTGTGGGAAATGCAGTAATCTTCAGATTACGCGGTTCATGAATAGCAGCATGGAGACAGAAATAACTTCGCTGCAGACTTCAAAGCAAACAACTCAGACATTTCATTCTCATAGCTGCTAATACATGTAATGGTGATCATCTCTTCCAATATATATTTTTTTAATTACTGGCTTCTACATAATAATATATGTGTACAGTGGTCTTCCTCAGATAACACTCCCCTCTATAAAGACTTCTCCCTCTGTAAAGACTTTTTCCTATGGCACTAGAATGACTTTAACATCACATGTGAATGAACCCCTCTAATAAGACTCCTCTTAGATAAGACCTCAATTTTGAGGCAGAAGGGTAGCTCTGACCACTGGCACTGTACATACTCTATGAAGCATAATGGGCTGCATTTACAAGTACAGCATGTTATATGGTTTGGAAGGGAACATCGTGAAACGTTGTTCTGAGGACGCAAAATTATAACACGCAAAATTACAATTCATTCCTCTGCGCCATACAGCCATACATTAAAATCCATACATGTACATTGTATAATGCTATAAAATGATTGATATTAATCACACTCGATACAACATGATAGTAATTGCCCCCCACCCCCCCCCCCCACCCTCCCCATTCAGCTTGGTTCCCATGCAAGATCCAATTTTGGCTCAGGAATTTGACCTATTGGTGTTACTTCTAGTATATCTACTGATGATTAAAATGGTAACTAAGCCTACTAAATATTAGGCATGTAACGATAAATCGATGATATCGATGATCGATCGATTGTACTGGGCCGAGCGATGATCGATGTGAAATACTTGGAATCGATTTTTTTCATATCGTAAATTGTTTCGGATATTTTCGTGAGTGGGCAGTTTTTGCCGTGCGCCTTTTTAAAAAAAGCTAGTTCTTGTTTTGTAGCCGCGTATGAATACATCGAGAGAACTCCTACAGCACGTCTATCACGCCGCCCAAACAGACATCACAATGGTGTGCGGCACATCATATTGTGAGTAAAAAAACCACGTCGGCACCTCACAATGTGTGTGGAGATCATCACAATGTGTGTGCATTATTTTAGACAAAGTTTGTTCAGTGGACCCCAGATGAGAGACAAAGGTACTAGAGATGATAATTGTTTTTGGCATGAACTCTCCTGTGATTTATGTTTTCGCCTTTCCGACTGGCAAGTGTCAAGAGTTGATACAGTATGTGGAGTGCGCGATACAACGTGGTATGTGTGGCAAAAATGACAAATTCACTTACGTGAAATGCATATTTTACCAAATAATTTGCGTTTAACCAGTACATATAAACAGCAGGAATACCGTGTTACATCACTGCACAGGTACGAAGTACATGTATTTGGTACGAGCTTGTGGTATTATTTTCAACTCACACTTTGATTTTGTATAAATATTCCGAGACATCACAATGTGTGTGAAGGCACCTCCTAAAGTGTGTGCAATGCATCCGGATTCTATGACCACGATAAATGATGTATATGTTCATTTCCAGCCTTGATGATTATTTGAATGTTTTATTTTACTAATGCTAACGACTTGTGCTTGCAGTATACATGTAGAGGGTATCGGCTGCCTACAGCAAGTGCATGTGGTGATTATTATTCTACAATCTTTTGTACGTACTATATTATATCTTAGAACATAATTATGAAGTGTTTTCCCAGTCACAATTTGTGTTACATTAGAAATATGAAAATGCTTACACAAATGGTATTGCAAAACATATCAGTACACACCCGACTGAATATCTACCTACATGTATATCATTAGGGATCAGCTCTATATATTACATGATCTTCTGTGGAACACAAAAAAAATTTTAGTGTCTAATGCTCTTCGAGAAAATTGTATTCTAACGGAATAAACGCAGATGCATGTAGGTTGATGGATCTATATGCCTAATGAACTACATTGTATATCATGGGTTTCAAGCACCTAGATAGCCTATGCCACTGTTGTGCGTGTGGGAATGGGAGAACACGTATAGTATAGAGCCTATAATTATTCTGTATATGTGTTACGTCCATGGAGATATTGCAAATGAAATATAAGCCAACATTTACTGAATACCTGGGGCCTACAAGTCCGTTCTGTCTCTCTCCAGAAATCAGTTTGTTTTCAGGTGATGTTTTCAACTAACAGTGAATGCTGCACACACATTGTGAGTTTCCATGAACACACATTGTGATGAGCCATGACATTTTCTGCAAATATCTCCGTGAAATAGAAAAAATTAGCCCAAAGGCTAAGATAGGTTACCGGACAATTTTGGTTTGGCCATGGCAGCATTGGCAGGTAACAGACCTTGAGATTTACCAATCAAGGTTCGCAGTGTAAACATATGACCTTGGGATATACCAATCAAGGTCATCCGTATGAACTTCGATGTAACCATTACATGTATGTGTGCGGCATTTGATATTCTATATGTTGGGTGGAATCGTTTAGGCCGCTCAGGTCAATTTACACATTCCAAGTCAGACATTTGGCACTCAAGGTCATCTGACGTCAAGTTCAAGGTCATCATTAGTTGTGCCATATATGTCTTCCTATATGTTCATAATGCAAACATGAGCTCTATCTGCAAGCATTTCATCTACAAAGGCAAATCTGGGCATTTTTTGACCCCAAAATGGCTGTTTTGACCTTTCAAGGTCATCGAAGGTCAAATTCAAGGTCACCACACAAGTCGCCATATATGACTTCCCATTTGAAAGTGCCAATTTCTAAGCTCTGTCTTCAAGCGTTCTATGAGTACAGTCCTGACAGCTCCCATTATGAAGGAAAAAAGTGCCGAAAATTCCAAATTTTTTTTCAAAGGGTGAAAATTTTTTTTTGCCCTAGAAATGGCCCAAAATGGATAGTAATGCGATTTGGGGCGAAAAAAAATTTTTTCGCCGACCCGCCAAAAATTCAAAATGGCCGCCACACGGAAACCGGCAGATTTAGGGCAACCAAACTTTTACATATCACAGAGGTATATGAGGGGAATCTTTTGAAACCAAAAACTAAAAACTGATCAGACAGTTTTTGAGAAAATGGCCGTCAAAGTCCAAAATTTAGCGTTTTTCGACAAAAACGGCCGCCATTTTGAAAAAAATGCGAAAATCAAAAAACAAAAAAATACCTCCTTCTCAAAATATTTTTAGGCATTTTTGTGCAAAATTTCAGAAAGATTCGATCGTTAACTTTAAAGATAAAAATGTTAACGCCGGCCGGACGGACGGACGACGGACGGACGGACGGACGGCTGGACGGACGGACGGACGGACGGACGGACGGACGACGGACGCAACGCCATGCCAATAGGTGGTCCAGTAACCTAAAAACAGTAAACAAGAAGTTGGAAATTATCGTCCCGTCAGTATTCTTAGTTCTATTTCCAAAGTCTTAGGGAAAGCAGTACACCATCCAGTTGAACAGTATTGTAAGGATGAAAACATTATTTTCAGGTTCCAGTCGGGCTTTCGAGGTAGCTATTCAACTGATACGTGTCTAACTTACATCCATGACCATATTCGTTCTGAGATAAGTCGGGGCAACTTAGTGGGACTCGTCTTACTCGATGTGTGACACTTGTGTGTCTATATTTATATCGATATAATCTGACATATGTTATTTTATACATTTTTGCTATAATTGTTGTTTGGCCATGTCTATCATATCTATATTTGTGTGCACCTGTATGTACCAATGTGGTTTAGGCTGTTCCTCACTGGTTAGAGGTGATGCAATTTCCACGTGGGATTTATGACCCTGACGCCTGATTGACTCGGAGGGGGGGGGGGGGGGTGTCTCCAGTGGAGTGACCGGGATCCTAGCTGGACCAGGTAGCCACCACCCAGGCAGCAGCCGAGTGTACACTTTAATCGGGTCCAGATGTTTGTACGCTGGAGTGTATGCTTACCCCTTTCCCTACCCTGGGTACTTCTATGCAAGTCAGTGACCCACGTGGCAGAACTCGTGTGACCCTCAGTGGAGCCAGTACATCGGCATGAGCGGTCTATAAGAGTTGAATTTATATGCAGAATTGTGACTCTGTTGCCAGTATATCGGCCTATAATGTTGTGTAAGTATATTGTTCTATGTGCATCTTTAATAAACAAATGTTAATACCATATCCTGTGACAATTGCTGGTCGAATATTATTAGCTGAACACTGTGGCGCACACGCTACCCCATACCAAGGGCCATATGTGTTACAGATGTACAGAAAGCTTTCGATAGCATTGACCATCGCATGCTTTGTGAGAAATTAGCCCAATGGGCTAGTAAGGTTACCGGAGAAATATACAGAGTTAAGCCGAGAAAGTTGAAAGTCAAATTCAAGGTGACCACTGAAATCGCCATATCTCTAACCATGAAAATGGGATCAAAGATTAAATTCTAGATCACCAAACTATTCAGCATACATCATTTCCTATATGTTCACTATGGACCCCTAAGCTGTAAATTTGATAATAAGCGAGATATAAGCCATTTTGTAATCTGACTTTGAAAATAAAATGACTGACCTTGAAATTTAGGTCAAAGGTCAAATTCAATATCATTAAAATATTCAGAATATATCATTTCCTATATGTTCACAATTGATTCCTAAGCTGTAAAGTCGATAATAAGCAAGATATTAGCCATTTTGTCCTGTTGACCTTGAAAATGAGGTCAAAGGTCAAATTCAAGGTCATGAGAATTTTCAGCATATATCATTTCCTATATGTTCACAATTAATTCCTAAGCTGTAAAGTCGCTAATAAGCAAGATATTGGCCATTTTGTCCTGTGACCTTGAAAATCGGTCAAAGGTCAAATTCAAGGTCACGAGCATTTTCAGCATATATCATTTCCTATATGTTCACAATTGATTCCTAAGCTGTAAAGTCGCTGATAAGCAAGATATTGGCCATTTTGTCCTGTGACCTTGGAAATAGGTCAAAGGTCAAATTCAAGGTCACGAGCATTTTCAGCATATATCATTTCCTATATGTTCACAATTGATTCCTAAGCTGTAAAGTCGCTAATAAGCAAGATATTGGCCATTTTGTCCTGTGACCTTGAAAATGAGGTCAAAGGTCAAATTCAAGGTCACGAGAATATTCAGCATATATCATTTCCCATATGTTCACAATTGATTCCTAAGCTGTAAAGTCGATAATAAGCGAGATATCAGCAATTTTGTCCTGTGACCTTGGAAATGAGGTCAAAGGTCAAATTCAAGGTCATGAGAATATTCTGCGTATATCATTTCCTATATGTTCACAATTGATTCCTAAGCTGTAAAGTCGATAATAAGCGAGATCTTAGCCATTTTGTCATGTGACCTTCAAAATGAGGTCAAAGGTCAAATTCAAGGTCACGAGAATTTTCAGCATATATCATTTCCTATATGTTCACAATTGATTCCTAAGCTGTAAAGTCGCTAATAAGCAAGATATTGGCCAATTTGTCCTGTGACCTTGAAAATGAGGTCAAAGGTCAAATTCAAGGTCATGAGAATATTCAGCATATATCATTTCCTATATGTTCACAATTGATTCCTAAGCTGTAAAGTCGATAATAAGCGAGATATTAGCAATTTTGTCCTGTGACCTTGGAAATGAGGTCAGGGTCAAATTCAAGGTCATGAAAATATTCAGCATATATCATTTCCTATATGTTCACAATTGATTCGTAAACTGTAAAGTCGATAATAAGTGAGATATTAGCCATTTTGTCATGTGACCTTGAAAATGAGGTCAAAGGTCAAATTCAAGGTCATGAGAATATTCAGCATATATCATTTCCTATATGTTCACAATTGATTCCTAAGCTGTAAAGTCGATTATAAGCGAGATATTAGCCATTTTGTCCTGTGACCTTGAAAATGAGGTCAAAGGTCAAATTCAAGGTCACGAGAATTTTCAGCATATATCATTTCCTATATGTTCACAATCGATTCCTAAGCTGTAAAGTCGCTAATAAACAAGATATTGGCCATTTTGTCTTGTGACCTTGAAAATGAGGTCAAAGCTCAAATTCAAGGCCACGAGAATATTCAGCATATATCATTTCCTATATGTTCACAATTGATTCCTAAGCTGTAAAGTCGTTAATAAGCGAGATATTAGCAATTTTGTCCTGCGACCTTGGAAATGAGGTCAAAGGTCAAATTCAAGGTCACGAAAATATTCAGCATATATCATTTCCTATATGTTCACAATTGATTCCTAAACTGTAAAGTCGATAATAAGCGAGATATTAGCCATTTTGTCATGTGACCTTGAAAATGAGGTCAAAGGTCAAATTCAAGGTCACAAGAATATTCAGCATATATCATTTCCTATATGTTCACAACTGATTCCTAAGCTGTAAAGTCGATAATAAGCGAGATATTAGCCATTTTGTCCTGTGACCTTGAAAATGAGGTCAAAAGTCAAATTCAAGGTCACGAGAATATTCAGCATATATCATTTCCTATATGTCCACAATTCATTCCTAGTCTCTAATTTCAATATTAAGTGAGATATTAGGCTTAATGTGTCCCATTATAAAGCATAGGAGAATTTAACATGGGAAAGTCCCATTTGGGCTGAGTTTGGGCCCAAAATGGCCCACTTCGAGCGATTCAAGGGCAACGAAATTTATACATGTCACAGGGGTACATAGGAGGAGTCTCATGCATCAATAAGAAAAAAAGTTACTGAACAGATTTTGAGAAAACGACCGTCGAAGTCCAAAATTGGCCATTTTTCGACGAAAACGGCCGCTCTGACCTTGAAACCAAGATCAGAGGTCAAATTCAAGGTCACGACAATATTCAGCATATATCATTTCCTATATGTCCACAATTGATTCCTAGTCTCTAATCTCAATATTAAGTGAGATATTAGGCTTTAATGTGTCCCATTATAAAGCATAGGAGAATTTAACATGGGAAAGTCCCATTTGGGACGAGTTTGGGCCAAAATGGCCCACTTCGAGCGATTCAAGCGCAACGAAATTTATAGACATCATAGAAGTACATATGAGGAGTCTTATGTATCAAAGAGAAAAAAAGTTACTGAACAGATTTTGAGAAAATGGCCGCCAAAGTCCAAAATCAGGCCTTTTTCGTCGAAAACGGCCGCCATTTTGAAGAAAAAGTGAAAATCAAAAAACTAAAAAATACCTCCTTCTTGAATTATTTTTAAGTATTTTTCTGCAAAATTTCAGAAGAATTCGCCTGTAAACAAAAAAGATAAAAATGTGGACGACGACGACGACGACGACGGACGACGACGGACGACGGACGACGGACGCAACGCCATGCCAATAGGTTATCGGACCATAGGTCCGGTAACCTAAAAATCATGGTCGCAAAGGATATGGTTGGTGTAAAACGGTCATACAGGCTTAATGGTTTATTTATTTTTGCCACAGCTTTGGAATTTATTGATAAATCGAGCCGAAGTTGGATTTTCGAAGTGCATGCGGCACACACAATGTGATGTCTTGTACACACATTGTGAGGTGCTAGCACGTGGTTTTAACACACAATATGATGTGCCGCACACCATTGTGATGTCTGCTTGGGCAGCGTGTCTATGCAGCCTGTGTCAGACCGGTGGGTGCCGACCATAATGCAAATTGTTTTCACCGCATGTTTCCGTCATTACTCAATTGCAAAAGACAAATGACACATCACTTGGCCCACACATACATCTAATTCTGTAGACTATATCGAAGTATATTGCTTAAATTATGATCTAATCTTGGGGATTGTTGAGGACTATTTTTGCCGCGTATGTGCACCGTGTAGTGTGGATACACATGAGGTGTGAAATGGCTCAACATTTGATGATTCGAATGAAACTTCTTCAAACATTGCTATTTTTGACTCGGATCTTCAATTACCAAACAACTTTTTTGGACTATTATTAAAACCTTGTGGTTTATTCATTTATTTCTTCCTGTGCCCTATAATACATGCTAACCCCACCATCGTATCATGGCACTAGCACAGGCATCTGTCTCAGGAGAGGGCGCGCGGTGGGGCTTTGTCTCAAGAGAGGGCGTGGGGTGGCGTGGGGGTAAAAAAAGATACCCCACCCCACCGCGCGCCCTCTCCCCACGCCACCCCACGCCCTCTCTTGAGACAAATGCCTGTGGGCACTAGCGCCTCAGTGACCGCGGCGGTTCCAGCCGATATTGCCCATCAACAAGCGCGAGTATTGCCGAGTCACGGGTCAGATTCGATGATCGATGATCGCTCGGTGGAAGGCAACGATCATCGATATAAAAATCTCCCACCGATTTACATGCCTACTAAATATTACTAGGCATATGGTTGTCATACGAAAATCCAGGGGTGAAGGTCGGAAGGGGGCGTTACCTCGGACCCCACACCACCACAAAAATAAATAATGTTGACATTTTTTTGAGAATAGGATGATCATAGTGTGTGTGGAATTTATATTCAGGAGAGGCCTGGAAGGTACAACAGAAAATAAAAAACGCTCTGTTTTCTGAGGCCCTTCAGCGGGCCCCAGACCCCCGTCCGCAAAGAGCTTGTCTGGCTCGCTTCGGCTTTTCCCCTAATTCCTGGATCTGCCCAAGGTTGCATTAATTACTGCCTTCATTTGATGTAGACCTGCCACATAAATTCATACTACCTCAATTAGCAAACTTATTTCGGTCAAACTTATGCGTTTAATATAATCGTTGCATATTCAAAGACCTCATGCTTCAAATTTGAGTCATATTTTGTGATCCATTTTATTAAAAAAAAGAAGAAAATTTGACACACAAAAGTGAACCCTTCAGAGTTCACATAGTATCTCCAGAACTAAGTTCAGGTGCTCCTAGAATTCACAAAACAACAAATTTTCTCGGTGGGCTTACGGCGCTCCCCATACCACGGTGGCTAGGCGTTACGCGTTATTCAGGGAGTGCCGCGTAAAATCGTGAGTATTACGCGTTATTCGTGAGGAAATGGCAGCCTGTGGTTGATCCCTAGCAGGAAAAAACATACAATCTCGCTAACTATACCGTTTTGAAATGTCGGATTTGGGTTTGCACGGAACATTACACATATTCATGATTGTTGTTGAGAATTTAAATCAAAGAAATAATCCAGTGTAGCGAGACCTTCGGCTGCACAATATCTGTCAATGTTGCTTCGACAGCCGCTCTACCCGGTTTTGGGGTTGAAAATGTTATGTATCGGCATTAATGTAAATAGAATGACAGGTCTGTGATATTGAAAGTATGGGCTTCACCTATGCCTCTCTTCAAAATGTTTCACAATGGTCGCAAGCGGCACGAATCTAGGTTGAATGTATCATTTGTTTAGTTGCTATACTTTACGCGATTTGCGTGAGGGCATTACGCGTATGTACATGAGTAAATATTTTTTTGAGGTTGGGATATTTCTTTTTTTAATGCGAATTTTTCTCCAGTTTTACTGCTCAATTGATGGAATAAATTCACGTTCGAAAGATAATGTTTTCACTTGGAGAGCTCCTGTGTAAAAGACACGAAAAACTCTTAGTATTGCCAAATTCAGATTTATGAAGATTGGGAGGAACATATGGAGGGTAATGATAAGTGAGAAGTATCGTCAGTACTGGACATTGTGCAGCCTCAAATCATACTTTAAAAATCTCTGTGTATGCATTATCAGCTCTACTATCCCCGACAACGCTCACATGTTTCCTCATGCTGTAACGCGTGTGCAGATTTTCTCCCTCAGGCAGATACGCGTAAACCATAAAAAGCTTCTTAGTTCATAGAATACTCGATAAAAACAACTGGTTGCATTGTGTAACAATAAAGAAAGATTTCTCCGAGCATTCTATGATTTAACAACATGCACTTTGTTGGTTTCAATTGATAGCCGATGATATTTCACAAACGAGTCGCAAGCGTGCGGGTGTTGTCACGAACTGTGTGTCCATTTTCGTAAATATAACGATGTATACAAGTAATTCATTGTAGCATGCGCAATGTTTGCTCATTGGGATGTTCCGTAGAAACAAAATTTTAGGGAGAAACTAAACTTTTTCATTAATTTTCCTGATTTGAAATGGGGACCTATGTCGTTTCCTGTGTCATTTCCTCACGAATAACGCGTAATACTCACGATTTTACGCGGCACTCCCTGAATAACGCGTAACGCCTAGCCACCGTGCATACTCGAGCAAAAAAAGTGTCGTTTTGCTCGGAAATGATTGGACATTCTGGCAAAAAATCGAGGTATGTGTTGTCAAGTGTTTTGTAGATGCTGGAGCCGCCGCAATTTTAGTCAGAACTGTCAGGGTCGAAAGCCTTTATGACTATATTTGGTCCACCCGAAGGGATGACGGTACCAAATGAATAGTCATATGTATGGCTAATATAATATATCAAATCAAGATGTTCCTATACACCACTGATACACCAGGAAGCATAACTGCAGCATAAAGACGGACTGTATATTTAATATTGCTTGTCACAGCCGGACCGATGCAGAGCTCAAGCTGATTGCCACGCGCTTGCGATGGTTCATCATTCCTATCATAATACATATGGTATGAACCGTCACAAGTCATGGACATGAGTGATGGGATAGGCTATAGGTACCACGCCTACTATTTATTTACAAGGAGTAAATAAATCAGAATAGATCCTCGAATTTCGATTGAAATTACCATTTCCCTCCTTTTCATACTTTCCATGTGCCCATTTTTGTTTACATGTTACCACCGATAGCAGAGTTTTTGCAACGAGAGCTCTGATTGAACAATATATATTCGTTGACCAATGAGGTACGTCGTACCTTATCTACAAGCGCTGAATGGGATGTTATAAAACAAATTCAGAGATACGTTTAGGCACGGTGGTAAAGCGATCCACAGTTCAGCCGAAATAACGCATATATGTGCATGTGCACGGAACATATTAGAAATGTCTCACACAGAAACAAACACAAATTACTATTATAAATATGAAGCAAACATAGAGCGCGTTGTAAAGAATTTTTTTTGACAAGGGCACCAATATAAAAAAATCCAGAAATACAGTAGCCTATTGAAAAAAATAAAGATAGTTTTTCATCACATTTAAATGAGAGGTGTAATCCTTGTTTTATTTTATGCCTAAGGTAATATGTCACGTACGTAAAACAAAACAAAAATTATTCCACACACATAAAACAAAGCAAAAATAATTCCACACACATAAATTTCCCCATATCGTGCTCTGTTTTTTTTTTTCCCTTAGTGGTGCAGACTGATTTTGAGAAACTGATTCCATTTCACAAATCATGCAATTCCCATTCACCATCAGGGTCATCGTCGGTAAATACATATTTCATCAACGATGATCAAGTGTAATAATCAATTATTTAACAAGAAGCCACGGTATTAAACTGAAACAAAAAAGAACCCTAATAAATTGAACATAAATGGACTACTTTACATACAATTTTATCAAGGACATGTCCACATTTTTCACGGTTTTATAAATCATTCCTCTTGTACTGGCTTCTTTGTGGTCTGGTACCACGAATATGTCATGTGCATCTATTTCAGCACGAAGTAATGGAAGAATCAACATCCCATGTAAATATACTGTGTTTACCTCTCAAGCTGAAGAAATTGGTGTTTGAGTTATATCAGTGTATAGATCTGCATCGTAGATTTCCACCAGCTCACAGGGGCAGATCCAGGATTTGTGAAGGGGGGGGGGGGGGGGGACAGAAGCCACACGGCGCGGGCCACAGCCATAACGGCGTGGGGCCTGGGGCCCGCTCAAGGGCCCCAGAAACTGAATACCCCTTGAAGGTCCTAGGGGCATTCTGGGTGCAATCCTGTGTCCAAAACGGCGTTGCTATGTTGTGCAATTTTAAACTGGAACAGAGTTGTTTTGGCTTTAAACAACTAAAAATATGATGAAAAAAAGCGAAGACATGTGCGAACATTATGTGCAATTTAATGATTGGGTCTGAATGATTTTTTAAACCTATCTTCATCATAATATAGAGCATGGCGTATTTGCAGACATATAACAAGTTCTTTGTAGATTCTCAACTAAATGCGTGGGGTCTGGGGCCCGCTCAAGGGGCCCAGTAGCTGAATACCTCTAGGTGGTCTCAAGCGCATTTTTGTTTTTGGGAGGGGGGGGGGGGGGCAATCCTGTGTCGAAAACAGCGCTGCTATGTTTTTTAACCAGAACAGAGTTGTTTTGTCTTCAATCAACTAAAAATATGCGTAGGGTCTGGGCCCGCTCAACGGCCCCAGAATACCTCTAGATGGTCCTAGGCGCATTCTGGGGGAAATCCTGTATCCAATGGAGCGTTGATACGTTAGGCAATTCTAAGTTAGGACAGAGTTGTTTCGTCTTTAAACAACTTTAATTATGATAAAAAGGGGGACATGCAGGCACTAAAATCACGTGAATCTCAAATGTCTTGGGTCTAAATGATTTTTTTTCTCCATTCATATGATAAAATTCCGCTCTATCGACCCTACCCAAATCAAAATGCATATTTATCGATTATAAATGAAAGTATTGAGACAGTCAAAGTCGCATTGTTATCTGTTCTGAGTTTATAAATTCAAATATTTTTGTCGATATATATATCGATCTAAACATCAATAAATTTAATTTTGACAGTGAGATTACCACCCGAATCGCAAGGCAGGATTCAGGCTTTATGCAGCGTGAAAAGGACAAAAACGAGCTCGTGCATGCTTAATAATTTGTGTTGGGCCAAACTCCTATCAATCTTTGGGCAAAATCGCCACACATAACCTATAGTAAGTGCTGGGGGTTTCGTCACGACCCCTGGCACGAATCTTGCTAAGTGACCACCGTGAACAGAACTGAAGGTATCGTATACAATCGTATGCCCTGACCTCGAGGGTCCACACTTTTAGGTGTGCTGCTTATGGTAAGTATATGCTCATAATATAAACATATATCTGCAAGTATTTTATCTTTATAGGCCAACTTACACATTTCAAGTCACTGTGACCTTAGCCTTCAAGGTCGTCTGAGGTCAACCTTAATTAAGGTCACCAAAATGCGCCATTGATGACTGCCTATATGGTTATAATACAAAATCCTAATCCCTCTGTGCAAGCGTTTTCGACTCATACACAATTTGTGCATATCAGGTCTTTTTGACCTTTCGAGCACACATTTTGGGTTTTCTCAGCAATTCAAGGCACTCAATCTTTATACATAATGGCGAGGACCCCCATTAAAATACATGTTTTGAAACTAAAATCTCAATCTGATCACCTACAAGATAACCGTAATGATTTTCTCACAGTTTACAAAAACCTTTGGCGTCGTCAAAAGTACAAATTATCAAATGCGCGTCAATATGGTAGTCACACATCTAATTTAAAATATTTGAACTTGAGTTTATTGGATCCCTGGCATGAAAAATGGCTTCTTCTGAAAAATGTCAACCTGAACTCGAATATCATGTGACTTTCCCAGCCCCAACGGCATTTACCTCCGATGACAATGAACATGTGGATGGTGTTTCAACAACCGAGCCAGTGGTCTTCCTTTTAGGGTGGCTGGGTTGTCAGGACAGACATTTATCGAAATACACTGCAATTTATGAAAACAAGTTAGTAGGCCTATACTAATCTGACTAAAGTTCATCTGTCAGTGAAACACGCTTTTTGGCCATAGTTTTGTTTTGCATAATCGAATCAACTTGAAATTTTGTGTGTTTTAATTGGGTATCATGCCGTAATTTTTCACCGAATTTCGGAGTTCTATCTCAAAAATTTAAAAAGTTGGTAATCTACCCTAATGTTAAATTTCAGCCTTGCCAGGATGGCTCTGAGAGAGCCAGGCAGAACATAATGATGTTGGCACGACGGTTTATTATTTTTCATTGAGCACCACGACTTTTTAATATAATTAGTTTCAGTTACCTATAATCTCTCCATTAGCAGCAGTTTAGCAGTCGAGGAAGTGAGTTATATACAAGAAATTTCCACAATCTCAGACGAGGTGTAATTTCGTTTTTCCCACCGGTCATTTTTGTCTGTGAGCTTTCATTCGCCAGGGGTCTCTGAGGTTTGGTGCACAAATATACAACTCGGCAAAAGTCACTTTCGATCTTCTGATCGATACCAAATCAACCAAAATTTGGTTTAGCAGATTTATATCAGAAGTTGAAGGTGAGATGAAATCTTCCAGAGGGGTTGCGCGACTGTCGAAGTGAAACTTTTGGCATTTTGGAGGATGGGAGTTATGTACTACATACCAAATTTTTGACCAACAGTATACACAGCCATTTCCTGTTTCAGTTTCAGAATTTCTTGTCAGATTTGAAGAAAAAATACTAAAACTCCTTCTTTGCAGTGAAAGGTGGGAAAAACTTTCTCTATTCACGCACTTTGTGTATATTATTCATGACACAATAGATTTATAACAGTTTTGGATAGTCTGGCAGTACCTCGTTTTTTATTCGACTTTACTGCCTGGCTTTGTCCCAGAGCCATTCCTGGCAAATTTCAGCCCCACAATGGAATTTCAGGGTCTGCACACAAAAACGACTTTTATTTGATGTTTGAGTTGTATACTGATTCAAAATAAACATGTTTACTCGATATACACTGCGACTATGCCTTCCGACTTCAAATCAAAGCAATAAATTCATTCTGTACTGGCATAACCATCATAAAAGCCCTGAATTTGTTGGAATTTGTTTGATCCCATTTTGGACTGAAATTTAACATGGAGGTAGATTGCCAACTTTTTCATTTCTTGAGATAAAATTCTGAAACTCGGTGAAAAGTTACGGCATGATACCCAATTAAGACTAACAAAATTTCAAGTTGATTCGATCATCCAAAACAAAATTATCGCCAAAAAGCGTGTTTCACTGAAAGATAAATTTTACTTTTTTTTTTTTTTAGCATGTATAGGGGGTCAAACGTCGAACAGCACCAAATGTCGATCACAGTTTTTAATGTTGTCAGTGCTCAGAAAAGAATGAACGTAAATCACAACTTACGGCACATGAGCATACAAATAATAGATATGAGCAAATCTTACTCATGAAATCTTCAATTAATTTCATGCTTTTTGAGTCCTGCAAAAATTAAAAACTGTGTTCGACATTTGGTGCTGTTCGATATTTGGTTCCCTACCTGTACTACTATGAGCCGTCCGTCCTAGATTCGCCGCATCCCTAAGTTCGCCAGCTGCATATTAGCAAAGCATACAAGCTGTCTTTGTGAAAAACAAAATGATGGTAAATAGTCATGATACTAAGCTATCGATTAACGATTTTAATGGGTGTTTTAAGGACATAACAGAGCCCGAAAATGTTGTTGGCGAATTTGAGAATGCGGCGAATTTAGGACGGATGGCTCGTAGTACTATTAAATAGGCCTACGAGCCATCCGTCCTAAATTCGTCGCATCCCAAAATTCGCCAACTCAATATTATCAGAGCTCAGACACTCGTTTTATGGAAAACAAACTCCTGGTCCAAAGATTGAATATCAGAGTCTCGATTGATGATACATGTATAACTGGTTGGTTCCGTTTGCATTACAAGGTCGGAAAACCCTGTTGGCGAATTTGGGAATGTGGCGAATTTAGGACGGATGGCTCGTACAGTCTGGAATCAGTCTGAGTCTGAAAAGACCGATTATTGGTTGCTTTCTCTCCAAAAAAAAATTTGGACTTAACGGTTGATAGGGTATGACATTGACTTGATAGGGTTTGACCAGACTTCCACACGCGCAAAATAAACCAGCCTGTGGATCAAGATCACTGGGCGTGGTCTCCCTAGGCAACCATACATCTGACGTAGGGCCCGGACGAGTCGAAAATTTCCGACCCGGGTACCCGTGTGGTCTGACCCGACCCGCCCCGGGTAACCTGTCCAATTATAGATAAATATTTGAACGGGAATCACTGGAGCAAATACGAGGAATATGTAACACATAAACGCCAGTCATCGATCTTTGACACACATTATTTGTTTCGTCGCTGTTTATTTTTGAGTTTGAAAGATATCACATGATCTCATAAAACTACATGGATTTTTTCCCAATGAATTTCTTGTCATTCTTGTGATTTAACTAGCATTTATCTCAATTTTCAAGACAAAAACTATGTCATTATTCGTTCACGGGTATGGGTAATGAAATCTCGACCCGGGTAAATGTTTGACCCGCCCCGAATTTGGGTACCCGTCGACTCGTCCGGGCCCTAATCTGACGACATGATGTCACTTAAAACAGAATCCTCAATGTGTGAGGGTTCCCCTGGACTTCCCCAACTTCTATTCCTGACATCCTTGTCAACATGAAATACATTCGTCCTTCACCCAAAAAATTGCACAAATGACCAATAATGCTTACTCATTCACTGAAATTGTGTGCCAACTGTATGTGAGAACTATTTTGAGGGAAGAGTAAGTGTTGTAATAGATTGTAACGTACTTGTACTTTCAGGTGCATCACAATACGTTATACAGCTTCTACAGAGGATGTCTTCTTCCGTCCCTGGAACCAAAAAGTCATCGCTTCCAAGCTACTGGACCTGCTGACTGAACTACAACTGGTGGACAATCCGCTGTTCTTCCATGTCTTCAGCAATGGTGGTGGGATGATCTACCGTGAAATGTCCAAACTGATACACAAGACCAAGGAATATGGTCAGTTCCAGATCCAGGGTGCCATCTTCGACTGTTGCCCATCGGAACGCAGCGTTATTATCGGCACAAAGGCAATCTTCAGCAGCATGGCTGCGTATAACTTTGTGGTCAGGTATCTGGCTGCCATTCTGATATTCTTGTTTCTGTTTTCGAGAGTGTGCCTGGCCACTCTGAAATCTATTGTGTTGAGAGAACCAGCAGATGATTATTACGAGGATATGAAACGTGACAAGTCAGTGAATCCACAGATGTATCTGTACTCCAAAGCTGACCAGGTTGTAAATTATAAGGACATTGAAAGTGTAATTAAACACAGACAAAGCGAAGGAATCAAGGTTTTGTCCACGTGCTGGGAAGATAGTCCACATGTCGCAATCTATAAGCAACATAGAGAGGTATATACCACCAAATGCCGATTTTTCATCAATTTATGCCTCGGTTTGGACCTAGATTAAATATTTATTGCATGTTGATATATACATATACTACAAGTATATAATACGTGTAAAGTGTCTGTATGCTAATTAAAGTTACTGTTTGATCTTAATAGATAATAACTTGAATAATAATACATACATGTATCAACATTTGTTTAGACTTGACTAATAAAAATAACATTACCGTTAAATGCATCCACTTGTTTTGGTTTTGTTTCTTTTAGGTCACAATTACTCCGCTGGATCTATTTCATGGTAATGAGAATGTGCAAATAAAACATGTACAATGTATACAATGTATAGTAAATACATACAAGTATATATAAAACCTCACCAATGAAAAATTCAAGACCCGATACGAAAATTGAGGCTGCAAAAATAGTGCTTCACTGTACAAATGAACCTGGATGCTGGCAAGTAGGAGTTTATCATACAACTTATTATCATCAAACACCTACATTGTAGGTCAACAGGCAAAAGTTTTAATATTACACTGGGTAAAATTTAAAATGCATTGAAGCCAATCGAAGCTCAATGGCACAAGCTTACAGTTATACATGTAAGTTCCCCAGCTCCAGACAGCACATTCATATTTTAAAGCAGCTGCCTTCGAATGTATGCAATATTTTCCTCAAAACTAAATCTCAGTGCAACACATCCAATACAAGATAATAAAACATGTTTACTCTGATTTTGACGATTACACTCCGTCTGAGTTGTCTTTTCATCCGATTTAACACACATTTTATGCCATTTTTGTATATAAACAAATTGGCTCTTCTGTGTTGGTATATGAACCTCCCTGCAAAGTTCTGCAGCCATTGCTTGTATAGTTTTTTAGTTATCGCGCAGAAACAAAGTCCAAAAATTGACATGGATTTCATCCTCATGGACTTCGGATCCGGCTGAAAAACAATATATTATGGTTCTTCCACATAATATGTCTGACCAATGCTGACAATTTGGCAAAGATACATCGAGGCAAACTAAAGTTATTTCTGGATGCAAAGTATTTCTTCCACATTTGTGAATGCACACATGAAATTAAATGGCTGCAAACATGCCGATATTGTGAAAACTCAATATTAAGCGGGCACAAAATTAACATGATTAAGGGGATTCACAGTATATGCAATCTAAATGTTATTTGATTGTGGTGCTATATGTACTAGTATATATATATATATAATGTAAGCCGGCGTGGGCTGATATTCTTCGCATACTGTGAACCGGAATTATTATGAGAGGGTTTAAATTTTGGGACTTTGGGCCTCTGACCACTTCGTGAGGTTTTAATTTCAAGTTTAGCCCAACAGGTGTACTGTGTCAATACTAGCCAAAAAAAATTGTAAAATTTGAACCCTCACAACATAATCCCCATTTACAGTAATTGCAATTGTGTCCGTGTTTAGCTCAGCTGGAGTGAACATGAAAACTATAAGTGAACAGATCTGCTTTATTTGTACATTGTGTTACAAGATACCATAATCGCACAGAGACATTTTATGCGCTATTATAATGGGTCACAATATCAGCACAAACCACGAAAGACATAAATTTTTCCTTATACAAACAGACTGTACATCCTTGTGCATTACAGTGACATGGGGCATCATCGAAATATACATCTTATACACTCGCAACAATTCATCTACGCATCTCTTACATGCTGACTATATTATAGTGCTAGCTAGATCTATATACAAATGTATACCTATACATGTATATTTCTGTCACCATTTTCCAGACTTTTTAAGTTCTTCTTCAATTTCATCTTGTTTTCTCTTCTGCATGACATCAATAGTGTTCTGTATCATTTCTCTCTGTTGACACAAGGTGAAAAAACATGTACATTGATATTTGATAATAATAACACCAAAAATTGACACATGGGTGGCAACTATTACCAGCATCCTGTTACCCTCTTCAGTTTTATTTATTGTGTTTACGAATGGAAGTCCACAACTTTTAAAAGATTAAAAGTAACAATACTGTTGTTAATAACCCATGAATAAATTACCAAATGTTGCAGTATTTACACAAGTGCATGCATTCTGGATCCTTGATCTTCATAAACTCAATGTCACACAAGGTGTAATTTATTCATATATTACTAACAACATATAATACACCGATACATGTGCAATTGATTTTGCATACTCACAATTTTTGGGTCCTCGGGCGGGTACATTTCACGCTGAAAATTACAGATTTACAAACTATCAGATGTGATATCCATTGATTCTAATCCACATAATCGTCAAAATATAACATGCATTCATGTATGTATTTTATTTTAGTATATTTGATCAATATCAATCATTATTGATTTTTTTTATGTTCATATTCGAAACTGAAAACACCATAAATATTCTCAGGGGTATTCAATCAGAATACTTCACCAATTTACCATTTTACTTGTAAGTTATACAATGTAGTGATATTCGTATAAATTTACCCTTTTCTTTATGATCCAATCCTCGAAGAACTGTGGTTGATTGAATAACCAGAAACATCCGACGGGGAACATGACATAAAGAGACATCTGAAATTCAATGCAAAATTGTTTTGATTAAATGACGAGTAATAATACTAGATCTACCATAGTGACAGTGTGACCCTCCGCACAACTTATGTCGTGGGACCTTGTTGTGTGACCTCACATAACATTCGATATAAATTAGCTGAATGTCTTTCAATATCAGCTGATTATGTAACAATTAACCTATCGCCAAACCAATTTGTCCTAGTCTTTTTACATCATTCTCGACGAATTCTGCAAAACGTTATTATTGGCCAAAGAGATGTTTGCCGACGTAATATGTGCAACAAGGACAACTTTTTGGCTCTAGGTCAATTATACAGATGATACTGATAGATCTATACGGGCGTAACACATTCCCAAATTCAGGCACATTATCAAAACCGTTCCATACATTGTAAGAAATCCTCTAATATCGCCCATGACAAATCGCCATCCACCAACCTTGAACGCCTCCAATTGCCAATTTCCCATTTTAGTGTGATTAAACTGCTTCGCATAATATATAAATTGTTTACAACAAATTTCTGTACTTTGATAAATACATCAATGACATCTAGCTGTTTGTTCGTCCGCAAAATTCGTGCTAAACATGACCTTGGTTTTGGTAAAACTAGTAGGCCGCTTGCCACTTTAAAGAAAATCACCCAAGCGGTACAAAAGGTTACCGGAGAAATGTAGCCTACAGTTTTGACATTTTGAAGATCGCCACGGAAATCTGCATATGACATCCCGTGTCTTCGAACTTGTCTCTCATCTTGACATATCATCCATGAGGAATCCAAAGAATTAATCTAAAACGTACTTTCCTACTGATCATATTCTGAGAACATGACAGCCGAAGTGCTACATGTAGGCCTATATGGTCGATTTGTGTACATGGTCAATTCAACATCACTTTTGAAGTCATATACTTTCTATTTCAATGTGGTGAGTATCTACGTTGCATCTCCGAGCATTCGATAGGAGTACCGGTTTCCATCGTGTGAAAAACAGAATAAAACAAAAAACCAACGGCAATTTGTCTTGGCTGGAAATGGCTCGATCACAAGTTCACAACTGGAAGTAAATGTAACTTTCACCAAGGCATTTTTTTGTGTCCCGTGTGGTCAATAATGCATTTCTGCGACGATAAACAACTATGATTTTTTCTATCCAACATTAGATTTTTTACCCAACATGTTTCTAAAAGCCATCAACATAGAGTTGATTGGTGTTTGGCTGTTTTTCTCTATATATTTTTCGAAGATTTTGATGCATTCGATGCATAAAAAAAGAACTGGTCCAAAATTGGACGCTCTTATTCTTATTTCGGAGGGAAACTTGCAATAAAAAATCTTCTGGGGGCCATTTGCACCTATATCTTTTGGGGGCCATTTGCATGCCTCTACAATATTTGGCATAAAACTTTTTTTTCACACTTCTATCTGAAAACTGAAAAAGTTGGCAATCTACCACATTCTTAGATGTTGGTTCCAAATGGGATCACCAGAATTCAAGTAGATTTGAGGATTTCACGATCTTTATGTTGATGAGGAATACACCACGAGGAAAGTTTTTGGGTGAAAGAAGCATACGGGTGTATTCTAATAAAATATTATTCCTAAACTAAAAAGTGCTGTGCTCTTCGATCATTGATAAAATGCCAAAAAGCTGTTCAAACTCAAGTTGTCTCAGAGATATGACACATTTAAACTTGCAAATTTCTTGTTTGAGGTGAAGCACAAAATGTATGGAATCACCATGATTTGTTTGAATAAATTGATGAAAAAAAATGAAAAAAGTAGGCTGGTTTTTACACAATTAAAGTCTCTTTATTCATTCTCTAGATATCATGAATTTTTTGGGTAAAATTTCAGTCACCTTATTACTGAATTATTGAAGCTCATTATGTATTATAATGAGTCTCATGGCGTCATAGGTAGATATCTTTTGTAAGGTATGATGATATAAAATATACCATAGCCCTAACATGTATCCTATTGTCATGGGCAACCATTCTGTACATACAACCCATTGCAACCGTGGTTGCTAGGGGCTTTAATTTGGTCCCTGAATCACCGTAGAGGGACTGTGCAATGGTAAATCCGTTGTGAACGGCATTTTGAACGGTCTGTTCCGCTTTCGAACGGCATTCACACGCCGGACAGTACCAGCACACATAAAACAACCAAATAAACACGATAAACATGCAATATGAGGAGCAAGATAACTTGAAGCCTAAATACTGAATACAGATGACATATAAAAGTTATTTTGTGTTAATAGAATGTTAATCATGCGCTAATTGATTAATGAAAGAGATAAAACCCACTATATTATGATTAAAGGGCATTCTGGGTGTTTATTACACATTCTTGATGGAAATAACTGTGGAAATAAAGTTGAGAAATCAAGGCTAGCAATCTGTCATAATCATCCTGAAAGTAGATATTTGTGGTCAAAAGTTAGGCGTTGTATTGTGGCGATTTTGCCCTAAGCACGCGGCAGGTGATTGTAAACATAAAAGCCATTTATGTGGCCTTTCTGTACTTGGCCTTGTTTTGACATGCTCCGTTCGAGCGTGCGTTGCCACGGCGACGTATTGTAATTTACGCTCCAGTAAACTATAACAATGGATCGATTTAACCTCGCGTGCGCCCTGCAGTTTCTGGTGTATTATATATACACTGGAAGCGACTCGTTCGAGGAGATTGTCCAAGATCGAGACTAGGACGCACACGAGGCTCGCCATGAGCTTTGTGTTCCCTGGGTCTGAGTAGTGGGCTCCTAGAGCCCTGGGGACGATTTCCGTGGGGAGGCCCGGGCTGGGAGAGACGAGTTGCTGACTCGGGGGCCTTCGGCCCTGTGGATCGCCAGCTCTCTCCCTTCCCGGGACATGTGACAGAGGCTCTGGCCAGCATGTCGGACTGTACGGGGTTCCGTCCCCGAGGCAGACCGCGGCTCGCCAGGCCCCGCCAGTTAACACCGTGGTGATGAACCAGTTTCTGAACGGTGTCCGTAGGCCTGGGAGTGTTGGGTGGGCTGTTACCTGGTTACCGTTAATGATGAAGTAGTTACCGTGTCCGCCGCGACCTCCGGTGAGCGGCCCTGCCGCGAGGATCCGGAATAGCGGATGCGCGTCCGCAAGGACTCGGATGAGAGAGGACTATCCTCGAGGATCCCGAAGAGCGGACGGTAGTCAATAATTTTACATTGGTGCCGTGACCAGGATCAGTCCGACAGTGTTCCATCGCAGCCTACCGTCACAGTGTTGTCGCCTCCTTAGTCCCTGGGGATCGCCCGCTCCTCAAGGACGTCTCGAAAAATGACAAGAGCGAAAGAGAAGGCCAAAGATAAGGCCGATGAATCCAAGGGGAGGGATAAGGGTGGAAATGTCGCGGACCACACCCGGTCGCGCGACAGCCCCCGTGAGACGTCTCCGGACGACTCCGGCGGCCGGAAGGAACGCGCGGAAACCTCCGTGGACAAGACCCCGTCCGCGGAGACGACTCCGGCGTCCCTGGCTCCGTCTTCGGACGTAGAGTCGGGCCCCGCGGGGCCGCAGCAGGAGTTGCCGTCAAGGCCGGACCTTGACGTGTTAGGCGCGGTGGGTGGAGCTGGCAACGGCTCTACGCCGCGCCCGCCCGTGCCCAGAACAGATCCGTGGCAATCGGCACCCTTCCATAAGACGCCTTCGAGCGTCCGGAATCGAGCGCCGATGCATGCGGGTCCTTCTGGACGAGCGGACCAGTCATACCAGATGCCGCACCCGGCCGGGTGGGCTCCCTCGCGGGCCTCCGGCATGGGTTCTGGTCGGTCCGCACCGGGCAGTGTGGTGGATCAGCTCACCGACGCACTTGGCGAGCTGGCTCCCCTCGGGCGCTATGACCGCGCCCGGTCGCCCCATCAGGGACGATCAGACCGGCGGAACCGCTCCCCTTCTCCGCTGTCACAAGGCAACTCGGGGCCTTTGACGGAGAGGGAGAGGTGGCTGATATCCGAGGCGCTTGTACTGTTCAAGCGGAATCAGCTGCATTCGAGCGTTGACCCGTCGGTCACCCTAAGTCCGGGGATGTCTGGGCCAGTAGCCCCTCCCCAAGTCCTGCCGAGTCCGCAGGCGCCAGTGGCCCCCGCAATGGGACCCGCGCCTGCCCCGCGGCTCGGAGGCACCACGTTGGCGACCGCGTCGACCGTTCCGACGGTTGGAGCGCAAGCCGCGTGGTCGACTTACCCTGGCACGTACAGTGTGTCGGACGGGCAGTGGCAACAGGCGGCTTCGGCCCCAAGCTTTGCCGCCCCTTCTGGAGCCTACCCAGTAGGTTCGATGGGAGCCCCGCCCGCACCTAGCCAGAGTGGGTTTTCAGCGGGAATGATCCCGGCGGCAAACGTGAGCTTCCCTGCTCCTATGTCCGCGGCGTCGATGTTTGCTCCGGCAGACTCCGCCGCAGGCGCGGGAAGCGCGCGGAACTTGCCGCAGTACACGGACGACCCCGGAGCCGGGACCGCACGTCGGGCGCGTAACAAACGCGATGACGGGCCCGACCACTCTTCGTGGCGGAAACGGTTCAACGGGGATAACGCCGACTTGGAGGACTACTTGCTCCAGGTATGGCGTACCGCCGTGTACGAAGGATGGTCCCAGCCTGAGGCTGGACACGTCCTCGCGGGGAGCCTGGAAGGGAAAGCTCTCCGCGTGATGCCGTGTCTGCCGGTAGGAACAGTGACGTTCGGCGAGGTTGCTCGTCAACTTCGCCTGCTGTTCCCGCCGACGACCAATCGGCGGCAGTCTGAACGAGAGTTCAAGGCGCGTATCCGCCAGCCGACTGAGTCCGTGACAGACTATGCGTACAGCTTACGCATACTCGGCCGGAGAGCTTTTCCGGACATGGACTCCAGACGGTTTGAGACGATGCTGATCGATCAGTTCATCGATGGCCAGCCTTACCACCTAGCGTATGGGCTGGCCACCCATGAAAAGCGATCGATGGAGGAGGCGATAGATTCCGCGCTTGCGCTTGAGATGGCTGTCCGTCCTAGACAGTTGCCTCCAGCCTCGGCTCCGGCCCCGGCTGTACCCGCGCAGGTGGCGACTCCTCCTCCGGTCAAGGCATCGCAGGTAACCCCGTGGCAGGACCCGGTCGTCCGGGAACCCGCCAGGGAACCTACCCAGCAGTGGGTTAGTGCGCCGGCACCCTCTACAGGGGCGCCCGCACATGCGGCACCGGTCGCCGCGCCGCGCTCGCCTTCGGACGAGTGCGACATGGAGGAATACGACCTCGGCGCCGCGCAGATGATTGCGCACTGCGCCGGGCTCGAAGCTCCGGGAGCCGCAGAATGTTGCGCGTTCACCTCCGGACCAGCTCAGAACCGTCCCTGCTACTTCTGCGGAAAGCAGGGACACTTTTGGCTGAAGTGTCCGGAGTTGTTGGAACGCCTGCGGTCGCGCGGATACCAGGGAGCTCTCCCTGGCCCGCAACGGAGGAATTCCTTCCGGTCTGGTCCTCCGGGACAGCAGAATCGGAACCCGCGGCAGGGAAACTAGATCCGGACGTGGTGGCGACCAACACTGCGTCCGGGGATAGTTGTTCGGTGGCAAACGATGCCGCCCCACCCGCTGATGAGCAGGACGGACCCCAAGTAGATATGACTTCTCCGGAAGTAGTCCTTGGAGACCAGTCTAGCTCCTCCGCGGCTGAGGCGGATGGCGAGGACTCCGTAGATGAGCCCAGCACGTGCGAAAGGTATCGCCCGACCTGCGCGCTGGTGAGGGACCCCTGCTGGTACCTGCCCCTGTCCTTCGGACGGGAGCCGGTCCGGTTCCTCATAGACTCAGGCTCGGAGGTGACCCTCGTGGCCGCCGGAACGTTTAGGAAGGAGCCCGCACTCCGCAACCTCGAGTTGCGAGATCCCGGACCGTACAAGCTCTACGGAGCGGGAGACAACCGCATCCGTATCCATGGCATCATCGATCTGCCTATTACCCTTGGGGACAAGGTGTATCTGACAGAGGCGATCGTGGCGGATATCGGAGCGGCCGGGATAATTGGGATGAATTTCCTACGGGTCCACCGGGTGATTGCCAACTTTAGCGCTGGCGAGTTCCGGATGGGAGAGGACACACACTTCCTCTTCCGCTCGGGCCCGATGCATTCATTCCAGATGCGGACATCGCGCACTGTAGTAGTGCCGCCGATGAGTGAGATGATCATCGAGACGAGGCCGCGGCGTCCCCGCATGCCCCTCGATGGTCGTCCGTGTATAGTGCAACCCGTGAGCAGTTTCGCCGCAGGAACTGGGCTCGTGCTGGGTGGGGCCCTGGTCATGTCCAACCCCCGCGCGATGCCCATCCTTGTGGTGAATCCTACGGATGCTCCGATTGTACTGAAGCGCGGATGCATAGCAGCTAATGCTATTCCCGCAGCTTCGAGTCGTGTCATCCCCGACGATCCGGTCTGCCGCGCTGCGTGCGCGACGGCGGCCGCCGGAGATGATCCGTTCACCCTGCCGGACCATTTGGAATCTCGGGTTCCGAAGGACCGGTTGGATGAAGAGCAGCGCCAAGCGCTCCGCAGACTGCTGCGGCAGTATGCGGATGTGTTCATGGGTCCTGATGGTGCGGTTGGCAAGACTGACGTCGCCAAGCACCGCATCGACCTCGTAGACGAGCGTCCTCTCAAGCAGCGTCTTCGTCGGGCAGCAATAGTGCACCAAGAGGTCATAGACCAGGAGGTGCAAAAGATGCTCGACTTGGACATCATCGAACCCAGTGACAGCCCTTGGGCCAGTCCGGTGGTTATGGTGAAGAAGAAGGACGGCTCGTGGAGGTTCTGCGTGGACTATCGGAAACTCAACGATGCCACGCGGAAGGACTCATATCCTCTCCCGCACATTGAGGATACCTTCGATGCCCTGGCCGGGTCGCACTATTTCTGTGCTCTGGATCTGGCCTCCGGGTATTGGCAGGTGGAGATGGAGGAGAGTGATCGGGCGAAGACTGCCTTCGTTACCAAGAACGGGCTCTACCAATTCAAGGTAATGCCGTTCGGGCTCTGTAACGCACCAGCGACGTTCGAGCGCCTCATGGAGATGGTACTCAAAGGGTTCCTCTGGAAGCGATGTATGGTCTACATCGACGATGTCGTCGTGTATGGCCGGTCGTTCGAGGAAACCCTCACCAACCTTCAGATGGTGCTCCATCGCATCCGCGGAGCAGGGCTTAAATTGAAGCCAAGTAAGTGCGAGCTATTCGCGCAGGAAATCCTGTACTTGGGCTTCATGGTAACGGGCACCGGAGTGAGACCAGACCCCGCAAAGGTGGCGGCCGTGCAGAAATGGCCTCCGCCATGTAACGTGGCAGACGTGAGGTCCTTCTTGGGCTTCGCGAGCTACCACCGCAGGTTTATTCGCGGCTTTGCGGAGATCGCGCGTCCCCTTACTATCCTCACGGAAAAGGGCGCCGATTTTGTTTGGTCCGCCGAGCAGGCTAACGCCTTCTCGGGACTCCGGCAGGCCTTGGTAGTGGCCCCGGTGCTGCGGCACCCTCGTCCGGACTGCGAGTTCATCTTGGACACCGACGCGAGTAACTTCGCGCTCGGCGGTGTCCTCTCGCAGATCGTGGACGGGCAAGAGCGGGTAGTAGCTTATGCGAGTGTGGCCTTGAGCCGCTCTCAAATGAACTACTGTACCACTCATCGCGAGTTGCTCGCGGTGGTTACGATGACCAAGCGCTTCCGGCACTATTTGTTGGGACGCCATTTCCGCTTGCGGACTGATCATAGTTCGCTGAGATGGCTCCTCAACTATAGTGAGGCCGATGGCTTGGTGGCGCGGTGGCTCGTCAAACTCCAAGAGTATGACATGCAGATAGAGCATCGCGCTGGTAAGTTGCACGGCAACGCGGACGGCCTGTCCCGTTGTCATAAGTGCAAGAATCCGGGTTGTGCAGGGATGGCACCATTCCAGCAAGCCGCGGATTCGTCCTCAGACTCGGAATTGGACGTTCCGGGGAGACCGCAGGCCGCCGCCCCCTCTAACAACACGGCGGCCGGAGCGTCTAGGGCTCATCTCCGCGCGCGGACCCGCCGATATCGGCGAGGGCGTCCCGCATATGAAGCGGAGGTGCGGCTCAGCTCCAGCGAGTCTTCCTCGAGTCCGGCGGTGTACTCCTCGTGGGTACCCTCGTCCTCTGGAGAGTCTGAGTATGAGCGGTCCTTGCCCCCTGTGGTGATGGCCGCTGCGGCGCAGCCGGACGCGACGGATGAGGAGCCTAATTACTTGGGTGGCTACTCTCCGGCGCAGATAGCTGCGGCGCAGAGAGCTGACAGAGCTCTGGCACCGGTAATCACAGCCCTTGAGGCCGGCCAGAAGCCCTCGAAGGATGAGCGAAAGACCTACAGGGAGGAGACCTTGTCTCTAGTATCTCAGTGGGAACGACTCTCCTTGAGGGATGGCCTCTTATACCGGCGCTATGAGCCACCGACCCCACTGCCTCCAATATGGCAGTTGGTGCTTCCGGCGGAGCTGCGGAAAGAAGTACTCCACCAGTTGCATGACCTCCGGGTGACCGGTCACTTGGGAATCCGGAGGACCGTCCATAGGCTACAACAGCGCTTTCATTGGCCTGGTAGCGGCTTGGACGTGCAACGGTGGTGCGCAGCCTGCCCTCGGTGTCAAGCTCGCAAAGGAGTCCCGACTCCTGGCCGCCACCCCTTAACCACGGTTAAGGCGGGCGCGCCGTTTGATCGGATAGCTTTGGATATACTGGATACCCACCGGGTCACCCCGCGCGGTTTCCGGTACATCCTGGTGATATCCGACTATTTTACCAAGTATACCGACGCCTACCCACTGCGCCGCCAGACTGCGGACGAGGTAGCTCGGTTATTGGTGAATAGATGGGTGGTGTACCATGGGGTACCTAAACAGGTACATTCGGATCAGGGCACGCAATTTGAGAGCAACCTGTTCCGGAACCTAGCACAGATGCTAGGGAGTACCAAGGTGCGTACCACCCCCTACAGGCCCCAGTCTGATGGCCAGGTCGAACGCTTTAATCGATCGGTCCTCAACATGCTGGCGGCCTTTGTGAATGATCGTGCGAATGATTGGGATGACCACCTCCCGTATGTCTTAATGGCGTACAGGTCGTCGGTCCACTCTTCGACCGGAGTTACTCCGCACGCGATGTTGTACGGCCGGGAGTTAAATTTGCCCGTGGATATTATGTATCCAACTGCGGCAGAGACCGGCGCAGTACCCCAGTGCGGTCCGGAGTACGTGGAGTGGATTCGCCGCGCCCTGGCGAACGCCCATGATTTCGCGCGCGCGCGCCTGGACAAGTCTGCCCTCCGGCAGAAGCGAGGCTATGACGCCCATGCTAAGGGTAGGCCAGCTTTTGCGGAAGGCGACAAGGTGCGCTACTATTATCCGCCGCTTAAGCAAGGCAATAAATTTGCTAAGCCGTGGATAGGCCCGTTTACCGTACTGAAACAGGTGACAGATGTGGACTACCGGATCCGGAGGGATTCCGATCCGGACAGGGTTCTGGTTGTCCATATCGATAATCTGAAGAAGTACGAGGGCCCGCTGGTCATGGATCCGCTAATTCAAGATGCGGAACCGGATGATGCTCCCGTATGGGATCCGTCCGGTCAGCATCCGCGGACTCCGGACGAGCGTGTGCGCCGTATGGTGGGCCTCCCGGACCTCTCTGACCCGTCAGATGATGGGCTGGGTGGCTATCAGCCAGATGACGGCGATCCGCAGGTACCTCCACTCCCTCCAGTACCTGCGGATGACGGGCGGCCACGCCGGAAACCACGTGCGCCAGCCCGGTATGGGTGGGAATAACCTTCCGCCCATGCGGATGCGTCTGCGGTACCCGTCTGTCATACTATGGATGGGTTCTAGGTCGTTCCGTGAGAGTCCGCACGACTTACCTCCGCGGGTGGCTACTCTGTGGCCATCTTCGGAGTTGAGGTCCGCGGAGACTTTCATGTCGTAACGCCGCCGCTCCGCATCCGCCCTCCTGTAGTTTCTAGCGCCAGGGACGTGCGGATGGCCTGTCCGCACCTTATGGACGGCTGTCCGGCGTATTCCGCACAACGGTTACGCTGGCCGGACGAATTTACTGATTCGGCCGGACGCCCCTGGTCCCGGGACAACCTCTTATATGGCCAGACTGAGGTTGGGATTTACGTCCGCTACGGGAGAAGCGTCTTCCCACGGATTTGGGGAACTGGCTCTGGACGCGGGGATAGTGTCCGCAGATGAGGACTGATGTCCGCGGTTCGTCCGCGTGACTCGTCCGGCGTCCGCGGCGCTTTAAGATGACGCACTTCGGTGTAGTTATCCCCCGTGAGCCACTACTGTAATTGCGGTTATAGTAGATTAAGGTTTCTTACGGCAGGAAACCGACTATCCATTATGATAATGGAGCGGTTGTTAAGTCCGCGTGTGCGGACCAGCCGCGGCAGCGGGTGACGCTCGTTCTCGTCCGGATCGTACCTTACAATACGCGGTCCGGCCGGAATGACCGGAACCCCGGCCTCCTTCTAAGAAGGGGGTCGTATATTACATGCGCAACACTTGTGGTGGCTTCTAATTCCAATTTCATCTTCATTAGATAAGGGCAATACGCCGTACAATGGTAGACGTCCGGCCTGGACTCCGTCCGCGGGCAGCCCCGGACGTCCGCCGGCTATTGCTTTCACCATCTTTGGGCGCCTCTAGATTGGGCGCCGGTATGAAGGGTTCGCCCCCTAACCAGTGCGGTTATGGACCATGCCGGCTCCGCGTCTAAATCTATTGGCTCCGCGCTCCGGTAGTCGTTTGAGGAGGCTCTGGGCTGGACCGGGCACCGCTCCGCGGCCGGGCAGTACGTCGGGGTTGCTAGTGGGCGCTTTGCAAACGCCCATAGGGCGCCCGATTGTCTGTCCGGACGTCATGGGTATGTCCGATCGCCCTGTAAGCGTGCCAGCGGCTATGGGGAGTGATTTTGTTTATTTTCCATCTCATTTATTATTTATGGGAGGATTATAAGCCACAAGTGTGCGGCATGTCTCTGGAGAATTCTGTTCTTGCTCATTTACTGATACAAAGTGAGACAAGTATGTGAAATTTCCTTTCCGGTGCAAAAGAGAGTAAGAAATCGGGAGATTTCTGCTTTCGCGAGAGGGGTGTAAGGGATTGCGCTAATTTTGACAGTGACGGATTGCTGTGATATTTGAAAAGACTGGAGAACGGCAATTTATTGTTGTTTTCGTCTGACATATTCGTACAAGCCACAAGTTAGTGGTTACTGTCAATTTTATGCCCAATTTCTACCTTGCTTTGGTGATTAATTTCACGTCATTTACCGCCAGTGCGGAAGCTTTAGCTAATGACTGATCTTAATTACTGTAGTTATTTGCGAGGTCCCCCGGGATAGAAATGCGTTTCTACCCGTATACATGGTTTGATTTGGAGTCACCGGAGGGAAATGACTGCCTCCGCATGAGTTTTATGGTGTTTGTATGTTGGTACGGCAGTGTGTCAGTATGACCGGGGACAGAGTTTTGCAGCGACACCGCGTGCATTGCTGCACGTGTAGTATAGCTGTCATTTGTTACATGTATATATATGTAAAAATGTCGTTCTCGGATTTTCATTAATCTCCAGATGTGTAGCACATGTGTTTTGTGCCATCCGCATTTCGTCCGCCGATGCGGCGCTGAATTCCGCGGGATCCGCGTGTCCGGTGTTCGAGATGCGGGTGATTTTGTCAGTTGTAAACTCCCCATGCGGGCCGTGCTGAAGATGTGCGGGCGGGCGGGCGGCTGCATGAAAGTGCAGACGTCCGTCCATCTGCGTGTCTGTACACAGGCCTGTGCGGGTTGCAGTATACAGATACTGGCAGTCGATGCGGCTTGCCGCGTTGGCTTTGATAGCTGTCTGCGACAGCTGTCCGCAGGTGTATGTGTGTCTGCTAGATGTACATATGTCATGCGGGCGTGCCGGAGTCGCTTCCGCGGCTCCGCCCTGCCTCAGACCCGCTCTGCGGATCTGAGGAGCCGGCCGGCAGGGCGGTCGGCAACATTTTTAGAGGTACTATCACTTTTGATCACTCGGTGTGTCGTTTTACAAAATTTCTAAATTTAAAGTCTAACCTTAAAGATATTCCAAAGACTCGACACACCGTCCTTTTATAATGGATGACCTTTCAAGGTCATCACACGGTTTTGGACCACCTCGGTCAAAATTTTAGCTTGTTTATTAGGATTTATTCAAAATTGCAAAGCGCGTTATAGTTTACTCCATAAGTCCGGGGGTAGTCCCCCATTCTTCCAAAAGGGACTCTTAAAGTCCTAGTGTTTGCGCCGTGACTTCCGGGCGTTGCCATCGTGCCTTCTTCCGGCCCCCGCCATGCGAAGCCTTCGTCGGGTTTCGAGCATTTTGGGCGCGGGCGGAACATGTTGGGGACCAACATTGTAAGAAGGGGGTAATGTGGCGATTTTGCCCTAAGCACGCGGCAGGTGATTGTAAACATAAAAGCCATTTATGTGGCCTTTCTGTACTTGGCCTTGTTTTGACATGCTCCGTTCGAGCGTGCGTTGCCACGGCGACGTATTGTAATTTACGCTCCAGTAAACTATAACAATGGATCGATTTAACCTCGCGTGCGCCCTGCAGTTTCTGGTGTATTATATATACACTGGAAGCGACTCGTTCGAGGAGATTGTCCAAGATCGAGACTAGGACGCACACGAGGCTCGCCATGAGCTTTGTGTTCCCTGGGTCTGAGTAGTGGGCTCCTAGAGCCCTGGGGACGATTTCCGTGGGGAGGCCCGGGCTGGGAGAGACGAGTTGCTGACTCGGGGGCCTTCGGCCCTGTGGATCGCCAGCTCTCTCCCTTCCCGGGACATGTGACAGAGGCTCTGGCCAGCATGTCGGACTGTACGGGGTTCCGTCCCCGAGGCAGACCGCGGCTCGCCAGGCCCCGCCAGTTAACACCGTGGTGATGAACCAGTTTCTGAACGGTGTCCGTAGGCCTGGGAGTGTCGGGTGGGCTGTTACCTGGTTACCGTTAATGATGAAGTAGTTACCGTGTCCGCCGCGACCTCCGGTGAGCGGCCCTGCCGCGAGGATCCGGAATAGCGGATGCGCGTCCGCAAGGACTCGGATGAGAGAGGACTATCCTCGAGGATCCCGAAGAGCGGACGGTAGTCAATAATTTTACAGTATTCGGTCGGTTTAGCGTTGTATATGGTATTAAAGGGTAATGTTCAACTTGTAAACGGTCGAATATAATGTTTATTCTTGGCTTTCATGACATGATTGTAAAGAAAAACGTGTTGTTTTGTGCTGGTATTACGGAAAGAAGTATGAAAATCTTGAGCACCTTTTGCGCGCGCATGGCCATCACCAGACTGAGAAGTATACAATAACGCATAAACCACGAGAGTGACGGGAAATGACACACTTAAACCCAGCTAACATTCCACAACTGGTTCAGTACTGGCCCAACACACGTTGGCAATCGGCCCATTGCAGGGAATCATTTATATAAGGGCTCCTTTATCGGTCCAGCAACATTTGCACATAGGCGCGATATTAGGAGAACACCGGTGACCAATTTTGGTACAATATCCATGGCTCATCAGGCTAGTAGTTCGTGCTAAAACGGGTTCAGGAGTAATCAGTACTGGTCCAGTATTGGCACAACATACTTTGGCAAATCGGAAGCATACATGCAATCCTTACAGGTCTTAGGCAACATTCACACAGAGGTGCGACATTGGGCCAACACCGGTGCGAATATTGGTACGATCAACTTCCATCACCGGACCAGAGAGTGACCGGACCACTAGCCCTATATCGCACAATGTCTACCCGGCAGGGCAATGGTAAAGTGTTGCACTGTCCACTGTGTTCGGCCCATTCATGACCCTGCATTGGTGTGGTATACTTCAACCTTTATTGTATCGATACCAGGACGGTACACGTAGCCTAACGTATGCAATTATTACATATCAAGAAATCATCATTCATTTTCTCCACACATTTTTGACAAATATGGACTCATCGCTGATTTGCCATTCTGCCTTCATAGAATAAATGACCTTCACCAATATGAAAATTACTTATCGAAATATCAAATACAACATGGCGACCATTTGGTCATTCAGCGATGTTGGCTCAACCTTGGTCCAATGAGGTAGGTTCGACGTCTGCAGATGTATGTTACAGTTACTGGACCGGTACCAATAATGACAGCCTACTATTGGTCCAGGGACTGGTGATCATCACAAATTTAGATTAATTATGACAGCCCATATCATGCCACTATTGGTCTGGTGACTGCATGGAATATGCCCGTATACAAGTTGAACATGCCCTGCAATAACGCTGAATGGCAATATATCGGACGCACAAAACGCTGAACATTTAGCGACAATCAAAAATGAATATTTTCATTTATTCGCCCTACCAAGGTAGATATCTGTCTGAAACATGCAACTAATATGTTCATACATTCAACCACATGCCAATATGCCAAACTTTTGCAGCTTTACGTGTGATAAATTATGGTAGTTGTTCATACCATTGAAAAGACAAACAAATATAAATAGTTTTACTTTTACACCCCATTTTTCTAATCTTAATGAAATAATAACCCAATATATTCATTATAATATCGTTTGTATTACTTGACCTGGTTGGCTGCACGTTATTAAGCTCACAATTCAGTTCTAAACCCTCATTCCATACATCACGCGTACGAATGCCGTTCGAAAGCCGAACATACCGTTCAAAATGCTGAACAGATCGTTCAAAATACTGAACAAAATGCCGTTCACAACGGATTCGCCACTGCAAAGTCCCTCTACGATGTGAATGCACAATCGTTTAAAAATTAATCATTAATGCTTAATTAATTTATGTCATGAATAATTAAATATTCATACCACTTAGGTCCCTAGCAACCATGGTTTCTATGGGATATATTTCAAAGTTATTTGAAGTATAATCGACGGTAAATTAGAGATGTTGGCAGATTTAAAGGTAAAGAATTTAATGGTTTTATGTGATTGATTGAAGTACTCTTACACATATGTGCTGTCATGAATACCCATTATCATAATTAATTACGTCGAACATTGGACAGAAAGTTTTCTACTAAAACTGTGATATCTTCATAACTAATTGATATATTGGTATACTGTAAAAATCATAATACTGAACACAATTCATTTGTCAAAATGTTTTTGAGGTTTAACAGCACTTGAACATTAGAGTAGAATGCCAACTTTTCTAATTTTCATGATAGGAATCTGAAATTTAGTGACAAAATATAGGTTTATGCCAAATAGATACATACACACCGACGCTGTTAAAGTTATTGTCAAAATCCATGTTTTGATCTTGACTTTAATATCGGAGATTATGTTCGTGACAGTACGGTAGATTAAATACCAATGCTGCGTTCCAGTCAAGACGTGCAAATGGTGATCACCAGTGAGAAGTGGTGCAGTACCAGTTCGAAGCGTTCCATAATTGGCAAAACACATACAAATAGTCATCAAGTATAACCAGCAAAACATATGACCTTGTAAAATAAAAGTAATTGTGCACTCATTATTGTATAAATTTCGAACCAACGCGTTCCAAAATAATACCGTACATGTAGGCCTACTTTAGTATCACCAAAGATTGTACTTCTTACAATCTTTGGTATCACTCGGATTTAATTTTACCACTCATACAGATCTTGTAAAAGTCGTCTTTGGGTTCGGTCTTGGAATATGAATTTGTCTGTCGATATCCATTTCTGCTTTCACTTCAATGTTTAGTCTTTTACGATTTTATACATATATAGGTATGACACTATAGGTAAACTGCACAGTGTTCACGCTCCGTTATACAAAGTTGCGCATTTGTCGACATGTTTTTCCTCACTCGTGCAATTAAAGTTTGAAAATCTGACTTCACTTCATGACTCGGGCAAATGGGAATTCATCAGTCGTACATGTATGGAATGGCGCCTATTTGCGCGACATGAATGGAACGCAGCACAAGTATAATAAACAACAAGTTGTCATAAGCGGCTCGGTGACCCAGTTTAACAATGAAGATCACAAATATGGCCAGGGCGATGAGCGCCACAGTTCGCGCTGTTTCTAGAAAAAGAATGATACCTCAGCGGGCTCCTATAGTACTGGTGTGTATTATAGCTGTATATGTGCCATGTGTTTTGTTTTTCACCCACTGTACTGGTCATTCTTGCGTGGAATGGCCGTGTTTCTTTCGTGTGCGTAATTTGTTATGGAGCGCATTTTGTGTCAGCAGGTCAATTATCTGTCATCCTCAGCGAATGTTGCAAAACGTCATGTAGGCTATGTAGTTCAGCGCAATAACAGAGTTAAGTGCTAGTCCCTTCCTGAGCCGACAACGATTTTCGCCTGACACCCTGTCACAGTGGGTCAGGATTTATGAACTTATTTCAGAACAAAACATAGTTTGAATGCATAAAATACACAATGTGTATCATTTTCTGCCCATCTCAGTTGTTTCCAACGATTTATGTCCCTCAAGTTTAAGTTAATTCCATACTTTGTCACTTGACAGCTGTTTGTTTACATTGTCATCATGGTGCAGTTTTGTCATGCTACAAAGCTGCCACTCAAATTAGCCAATCAGGGAGCATCATGCAATCAGCTGATGATGGGTGTGATGTCATAATCCGGGAAATATCCCCTTTTGGGACTTTTGGCGCCAAATCTTAGATTGAAACATTTTAGCCTGTGGTGCTATAGGGCTCTGCCCGTGAATAGTGCTATAGGCTATGTACCTGCTATGTACTGATGCAGCATTGAACATAATAATATCATGCTGAACATCTTCAAACATCACTTTTGTATTCTTACAGACGCAGGATGCTGTGAAAAGAATTAAAGATTTGTTGGAACAGCAACCGGAAGGAATGGTAAAACATGTGTGATGTCATATATAATTTCATAGATCTACAAACTTTCCATAGGAAATTTTTGACTTTCCATAGGAAATTAGTTTGAAAGTACTGTGTATATTGTTTAGGATAAAACTAAGCTAGTTGGTTTCTATATATACACCTTTAATTCTGTCTGCAGGTTGCACTCAGAGTGGGAGTGAAAACCAGAGGCTGTAATGGAATGTCATACACTCTGGAATATGCTAAAGAAAAAGACAAGTTTGATGAAGAAGTAGTACAAGATGGTAGGGCAGTCTGATATAATACAGATGTTTAATATAAATGATGACATCATGATATTTAATTGACATGTACATGTTCATCACTATGAATTTTTATCTCTGGTTTCAGGTGTTCGTCTGTTTATTGACAAGAAAGCACAGTTGACCTTACTCGGCACTGAAATGGATTTTGTTGAATCGAAATTGTCCAGTGAGTTTATTTTTAACAACCCAAACATTAAAGGGACATGTGGCTGTGGAGAAAGCTTTAGTGTATAACACACATGATCAGGGAGGCTTTATATGCCTCCTGATGACTTTTACTAGGCATCACTGTACTGTATACTCAATTATAACTGAGTCTACTGCCATTGCTATTACCCATATCATCCAATTGTACTTCACCAATGCACATGATGCAGGTACACATGTAGTAGTTGCAAAAGCTCTGTATCCTATGTTTAGGGACAGCACAAGTACCTGATTACTTGTCACCGAATCGAGTCATAGCAAGAACCGACTTTTCAATTCATAAACAATTATTCGTTGAACGAAACTAAGATATTTTTTTCAGTAAATATTGTGAAATGAGTGCTCAAAACCATGACAAAACATTGAGGAAGGATTTGAGTTGTTGTTGGCATTGTTTTAAACAGAAAATATTAGTGCCACATGGCGAATCACTTATAATACAATGATATTTTACATGTGAAGAAATAGGAAAGTAAGTTGCGTGATGCGGATAAGATGTCCATGTCCATCTGAGAAGGAAATCAACTTCAGCTGTTCAGTAATTTAGTGAATATATCCTGATATTCAATTCTAAACTGTTTGGCAACGTAAGATTTTACCTTCTGAATACCTCCACTCATTAATTCAGCAGACTACTGGTAGCCCCAGTGCAATACATAGTGACTTGACAATCTATTTTAAAATTTTTGTCAATGTATCCCACAGGTGTTAGTTTGATACAAGTACTCGGTTTCGAGTTAAGTCACAATACCCGAGTACTGGAGTTACGAAATCTGTACTTGTGCTGACCCTACCTATGTTTATATGCACCAGGTCATATTATGTTACTATGGTTCCATGGCAAAAATAAATGTTTTTGATTGTCCCGCTGTATTTAATTGACCTACCTTGATATATAACATGCATTCATCTAGCAGTTGCCCATGTTTGCCAATTTATTATATCAGTGTATATTCGAGGGAATTGCACATAGATTGTAAACAGTGAGAGAGAATTTTCTAGTATACAGGACCAATGTCTTAAACCCTCAATATATGCAGTGTGTTTAGAGAAAAAGAAATTCTTGAGCAGAATTGTATTCATGAAGTTACTGGTAGTTATCTTTGTGCATCTGATATCAGTGGAATGCCTAATAGTGACACTATACAATTAAATATTTGTGTATCGCACCATTATTTTTCTTCAACGATTGTGGCAGATTTCAAGTCTCTGATTCGTCAAGTTGTCAATGTCAATACATGTACGTAAACTCATCTCCACTTTATTCCTTGCTGAGCGTTGCAGTAGATATGTCTATGTTGGCAGAAACCCATCAGTCTGTTCCTGGTGTTTACTAATCAGCATGTTCATGTCACTGAACTAAGGTCAAATTTCAGTCAATCTTAAATAAGTAAAATGTGGCAGATCTATGCTTTTGTGACCATTATGGCAAGCATGAAGTACTTTCGATTGAAATGCTTTGATATTCACGTTGTGTACATTATTATTTGATTTTTAGCAGCTGTCCGTACATGTAGCTGTTGTCATATTTATTCGCAAATCATCTGTAATTATTCATTTTGTGTGCAAAAGTTATGATAATTTGTACATAATAAACGTGATATATTGTCCATTGTTATTGGTGTTGATTATGTTATTGTGTGCTGCATCTATAACCTAGTGTACATTACATGTAGTACGTTATGATACATTGTGTCATACACGTGCCATTGTGAGTCCTAAGTTACTGTAACGGAGAGACTGTCGTTACTGAAATCAGTTATTTCATGGAATGACACGAACGGTAAGCCATTTCTCGAAACGACTAAAATCTCTGGTCCAATCCTTTCTGCATCATTCCTTAACCATCAAAGCTGAAATGAAATTTGATGGAATCATTTTTTCAAAATTATTATTTTTTGCTTGATAAATTCAATCATACACCGTGTCGTTGCGTCTTGGTGAGTTGCTGATGTTCGAAAGCCAGGAAGTCATCAAATAATGTAAGCGATTATAGTCAAAGAATACGGAAGCGTATTACCGCCATGCAAAAGTTTTTTTTTATCTCGCCGTGGCGAGTTAGTATCTCGCCGTGGCGAGTTAGTATCTCGCCGTGGCGAGTTAGCTATCTCTTCGTGGCGAGTTACTATCTCGCCATGGCGAGTTACTATCTTGCCGTGGCGAGTTAGCTATCTTGCCGTGGCGAGTTACTATCTTGCCGTGGCGAGTTACTATCTCGCCGTGGCGAGTTACTATCTTGCCGTGGCGAGTTACTATTCTGTCTTCAATAGCATAGTGACGTAGCCCCCAAGGTCATCTGAGATTAATTTCAAGGTTACCAAAAAATGAGACCTTCACATAGGCCCTAATTGTGACTTCCTACATGTTTAGCATATGAACCCATAATACGAACTTATAAAAGTTTCTCAAGGGTATCTTATGGCCAATCTGTGCAATTTGGTGTAGCTATAACTTTTATTCGAGCACTCGAGGTCTGCTGGAGTCAAGTCCATGTTCATCAGAAAATGCACCACACATTAAATTGAATAAATTTAGGAAAGGATAGGATAAATAGCTATCCTGTTCTAACCCTGATTCTATTAATACAAATCCAGCCTCTATCATGAAGCATTCAGCGTTCAGGCGAGAGTTTTTATAAAGTGGTCATCTCGGGCCAATAATGGACGGAATTGACCGTACAATATAACGTGAACTGGATATAGGTTCTGGATAGAACGTTTTACGGTTGTTTGAGCTTATACATATATGGAACCTCAACAGTTTCATTTAAAACCTTTTTGAAAGGTTCTTTGTGTGGAACCTTTTTCACGGAACCTCAAAGGTTCTTTGTAAAGAAAATTTGGAATTATGAGATGAGGTTTTTGTAAAGGTTCAACCCGGGTTCTTTCACAACCAGTGAATTGAAGCTTTTGGGGGTACTTCAAGGTACCATCAAATCACGTTTAGGTTCTTTGAAGAACTCTCCCTGATTCGAATATGTTTCCATAAAAAAAATCAGTTCCATATTGACCCATTTCAGGTTCTTTGCAGGTTAGGTAAAGAACCTCCAAGTGGTTCAATATTTGTTCACTCCAAAGTACTCAAGTTTCTAAATAGAACATTTCAGGTTCTTCAGAGAACCTTTCAATTGTTATCAAAAGAATATCCTATGGTCCAAAATAAGTTGTTTGAAACACATCAATTTCATATTGAACCTTCGAAAGCTCTATAGTTAAAAAAGTAGGTGTATATTTATTTATACGCATAAATCGGGAAAATACTCTGAGTCAAAAACTTTTCACTCCATTCATGTAAAATGAACCTTATAAGAAACTTATGAGTCCAAACTAGGAGGTAATAAGTCCAAATAAGTCCGACTTGGGACACTGCTGAGACCAATGAAGACCTTATCCAGCCTGGGAACGTGGGAGAGCCTACAGGGGACAATGCTGACACAAATGAAAACCTTATCCAGCCTGGGGGGCATGGCAGAGGCTACAGGGGACACTGCCGAGACAAATGAAGGACATATTTCACTAATTCCTTCGGCCATACACAAAAATTAGCCCAAGGGCTAAGAAAGGTTACCGGACAATACATATTTCAGATATTAGTATTTTGTACCGTGACCTCGAAAATAAGGTCATTGGCCAATTCAAGGACACGATAATATTCAGCATATGTCATTTCTAGTATGTCCACAATTGATTCCTAAGCTGTAACGTTAATAATAAACGAGATATTAGCCATATGTCCTGTGACCTTGAAAATTAGGTCAAAGGTGAAGTTCAAGGTCATGACAATGTTCAGAATATATCATTTTCTATATGTCCACAATTGATTGTGAAGCTGTAAAGTCGATAAAAAGCGAGATATCAGCCATTTCGTTCTATGACCTTGCGAATGAGGTCAAAGGTCAAATTCAAGGTCATAGCAATATTCAGCATACGATGTATATCATTTCCTATATGTTCATAATCGATTCCTAAGCTGTAAAGTTGATAATAAGCGAGATATTAGCCATTTTGTCCTGTGACCTTGAAAATGAGGTCAAAGGTCAAAATCAACGTCATCAGAATTTTCGGCATATATCATTCCTATATGTCCACAATTAATTCCTAAGCTGTAAAGTCGATAATAAGCGCGATATTAGACATTTTGTGCTCTGACCTTGAAACCGAGGTCAGAGGTCGAATTCAAGGTCACGAGAATATTCCGCATATATCATTTCCTATATGTCCACAATTGATTCCTAGTCTCTAATCTCAATATTAAGTGAGATATTAGGTATAATATGTCCCATTATAAAGCATAGGAGAATTTAACATGGAAAAGTCCCATTTGGGCCAAGTTTGGGCCAAATTGGCCCACTTCGAGCGATTCAAGCGCAACGAAATTTATAGACATCATAGGAATAGGCCTACATATGAGGAGTGTTATGTATCAAAAAGAAAAAAAGTTACTGAACAGATTTTAATAAAATGGCCGCCAAAGTCCAAAATTAGGCATTTTTTGTCCAAAACGGCCGCCATTTTGAAAAAAAATTGCGAAAATCAAAAAACTAAAAAATACCTCCCTCTCGAAATATTTTTAGGCCTTTTTGTGCAAAATTTGAGAAAAGAACGATCGCAAACTTTAAAGATAAAATTGTTGACGGACGGACGGACGCCGGACGGACGGACGACGGACGCAACGCCATGGCAATAGGTTATCGGACCATAGGTCCGGTAACCTAACAATGATAAGAAGCCCAAATTCAAGTCTCCATAGCTCCGTCCCAGAACAAGATGAACCGGGCGTCACAGGGAAGAATCCGTTGGATCTTCCCAAGGTTTTCTGGTTGGAGGATGGCCTCAAGGTTTCCTTGCATCTCATCCCTTCCTTCCTAGTAAAAACTCAGCTTGCCTTCTCTCCATCGTTGGCCTTCACGATCCCTGCCTTGGCTTCGTCCTTAGGCCCGAATCTGATAAAAGACTGTATTCTATGCTCGGTGTGGGTTTTGCGCTTGTTACTTAAGTGAACAAAAAATCTGTTTGTGAACAAAAAAACGTCTGTTGTTCATATCGCATCAGTCAATATTCCACCGAGACATACGTTCGCTTCCTATTCGTCCTGGATTCAAAAGTGTATCCAAATTTGTTATGACCTGGCCAAGCAGGACTCCACTTGTTCGTTTGAGGTAAGTGCCCATGACGTTAGAGCCATGGCGGCCTCCCTATATGGGATGTGTTCCTCTCGATCAAGTGATGTTGATGGCAATCCCATAACACCTTTACCTCTTTCTACCGTAGGGACTAGATATGGACGAGATGTGAGGGTTACCACCTCAAGCCCGTGGTAGCCGTGCACGGTGTCGTCACCCTGTGAGGTGGATGTGGCCCACCTGATATACGTTGCGTTCACTTGTACATATGTTGCTGTTCCACGGTTTCGAGTTAAGGTTCGTTAGGGAACCCACTGGAACCTGTTTTTCTAAGAGTGAATAATATATATCTTGCTGTGCAGAAAAGTCGCAGTTTTCATCAGAGCGACATTGTGAAAGCTGCCACTAGAAATGAGATGCATAAATATCAGTGACCTGGAAAGAATACTCATGATTTAGTGATCCAGTACTGAGTTAGTGGCACACATGTAATTTGAGTGCATGAATGGCGTATCTCATACCAACGAAAAGACATTTTGAACGTAATTCGTGGATGAGATTTCGCATTATACTCTATAATTATCTCAAACACACACTTTGGGAGGGGGAGTCGATATTCGACATTGTCGTCGAGTTACTTCTTTTCTCCATCCACATAGATCTAACATATTCAATATTTCTGGAAAACGTGTCCAGGCATTGCTCAACCAACTCGTTCACAATCCCAGCGATTCAATGGAAATTGTCATCCCTAGAGCGCATACAGGCCATGCGTGTCAAGAGGGTTGATTTTATCATAATTTCATCATCAACTCATTAGACAAAATCGATAGGTACATACATCAAATGCGTATGCAACAATCATCAAAATCGTATGAGAAATGGGACCTGTAGAACGCTCTACACAAATTTATTTGGGGTGGAGTGAATCCATAGTATCTGCCGACCTACGTTTGAGGAATACAATGACACACCGACGACGAGTTAGTAACTCGCCACGGCAAGATAGTAACTCGCCACGGCGAGATAGCTAACTCGCCACGGCAAGATAGTAACTCGCCACGGCGAGATAGCTAACTCGCCACGGCGAGATACTAACTCGCCACGGCGAGATACTAACTCGCCACGGCAAGATAGTAACTCGCCACGGCGAGATAGTAACTCGCCACGGCAAGATAGCTAACTCGCCACGGCGAGATACTAACTCGCCACGGCGAGATACTAACTCGCCACGGCGAGATAAAACATTTTTTTTGCATGGCGGTAATACGCTTCCGTAAAAGAATGATTTGATCAAAGGAAGAAAATGAAGCTTCTGATGGATTCTTTCACTGTCCCCGGTGAGGCGGGATCAAACAAGATGGATACAAGTTCATAAGAACGATTTTATTCTCGAGTACTTTTGGAATGCTCCAGATAGTTGAGAGAAACGTAGAATACTCTATCGGGAACGACGCGCTTTTTCGGCCAAGCCATCGGGAACATAGAGGAAATATAAATCAGGTGAAAATATCACTTTACCAAGTGAATGTGAATACCTAAATTGAATTCATCTTTTGAATCCCGATATCAATATATTCATTTCAGCAATAAAAAAAAATAAAAACAAGAATGCTTCTTGAAAATTACAAAGGGAAATATGGTGGACCTAATCCGAATTTTATATTGTGAACAAGATAAACATAAAGCATATCACGACTATATAGGACATATTGAAAACCTTTAGTGAACCAGATCAGTCTGTACGCGCAAGAATATTGATGAATCTTACATCATATCGAAAGAAAATTTGAATACTTCAGGTACTACTTTGAAACTATTTAAAATTCGGGGAGATAAAGAAAAAATTTGGTAAAAAAAAGTCATCAGAAGAGATTTTCATCATATTTTTGACAAAAAAGTGTGTCAATCCTAAAAACTACTGAATTTAGAGCAATTTGAGGGTAATTTACTCTAGATACATACACGAGAAATTCCACTTCAGTAAACCACTGTTTGATTTATTTTTGGCTTAAAAATTCTGGCCATTGTACGTAATATTACTAACGGAGATCACAAATGCACATATGCTTATACATTTCGAATGTGTATTGCGGATAATCCTTTCATATTTGGAATCGATTTGACAATGTTTTGTGAAGTTTTGCATCAAGTTAAAGTTCGATGAATTTACAAAACGTCCAGATAGCATGGACGAATACATACCCGGAACATCACTTTGTACATGATTCCTTCGGGAACTATTGTATAATCCATTTAAAATAAATATGTTTAAACTGTGTGCTTGTGTAATTAAAAAATAATGAGGTTTGATTTCTACTATTTCCAGGTTTATAGTACATAATAAATAATAATTGTAATGCACTGTCTGCCACTGATGATGGTTGACACTTCAGGTATTCTTTTGTCTCTTCATAAATCCAAATTGAAAGGTTTAGCAAGCCTACAGACAAGATATTCAAGTTTCTCTTGCACATACATGAGTCATGCGAACACATTATACAGCAGTGATAATTAGTTATCCATTTCCGAATGAACGTGCATGTACCTGACCTAGGATTCTCACACTCCGCTGTGACAACACAATGATGACACCAGTTCCGGGAAAAATCATTCCCAGCACAGGTGTCGTGAAAACAATAGATTTCGTTACTATTGATTATATTTCTTTCGTTATCGTGCCTGTAGGATTTATTTTTGTATACGCACTCATTGAGAATAGGGGGGGGGGGGGGGGGGGGATATGTGACATGATGATTTCCCAGTCCTAAATAGCATGGAATATTTCAATGTCGTTATTCGTTTATTAGCTTACCGGCCCTTTGGGCCGATAAGCTATGATCGTGGTTTTTCGTCCGTCGTCTGTCGTCTGTCGTCCGTCGTCCGGCGTCCGTCGTCCGTCCGGGTCTGTAACTTTTTTTTTGGCATTATGAATTTCCCCATAAATTTGTCAGAACACACCTTAGGCCAATATCTAAAAACGTTTTTTTAAATTTTTTTGATTGAATCGTTTTTGCCGATTTGGCGGCCATTTTTGACGAAAAATTGCCAATTTTGGACTTTGGTGGCCATTTTCTCAAAAACTGTCTGATCAGTTTTGAGATTTTGTTTCAAAACATTCCTCTCATGTACCTCTATGACATGTGTAAGTTTCGTTGCCCTTGAATCGCCGGTCTGCGTGTGGCGGCCATTTTGATTTTTTGACGGTTCGGCGAAAAAAATGTTTTTTGTCCCGAATCAAGTCACTAGTCGTTTTGAGCCATTTCCAGCAAAAAAAAAAAAATTTTTTTTTGACCGTTGAAAATTTTTTGGGACTTAGAAAATTTCACCCAATTTTTCCTTCATAATGGGAGCTATGCAGAGTAATCTCATAGAACACTTCCAGATAGAGCCTAAGTTTTGGCACATTCAAATGGGAAATCATATATTGCGGTTTGAGTGGTGACCTTGAATTTGACCTTCAATAACCTTGAAAGGTCAAGAAAACCTTTTTTGTCGAAAAAACAATGAATTTTGCCTTTGGTGGTCATTTTCTCGAAAACTATTCAGACAGTTTTCCTCAAAATCATGTATAAGATTCTCCTTATGTACCTTTGTGATGTGTATAATTTTTGTTGCCTTTGAAATGACGGTCTGCGTGGGGCGGCCATTTTGATTTTTTGACGAGTCGGCAAAAAAAAATGTTTTTGTCCCAAATCGAGTCACTCTTCGTTCTGAGCCATTTCCAGCAAAAAAAAAAATTTTTTTTTTTGGTCATTGAAAATTGTTTTGGACTTTGAAAATTTCACCCAAGTTTTCCTTCATAATGGGAGCTATGCAGAGTAATCTCATAGAACACTTCAAGATAGAGAATAAGTATTGGCACATTCAAATGGGAAGTAATATATTGCGGTTTGAGTGGTGACCTTAAATTTGACCTTCAATGACCTTGAAAGGTCAAAACGACCTTTTTTGTCGAAAAAACTATGAATTTTGCCTTTGGTGGTCATTTTCTCGAAATCTATTCAGACAGTTTTCCTCAGAATCATGTATAAGATTATCCTTATGTACGTTTGTGATGTATATAAGTTTTGTTTCCTTTGAATCGACTGTCTGTGAAAATTTGTCATTAACGAAAAAAATCTTTCAAGATGTAACTTGATTTCGTAATAAAGTCCATACAGAAAATGTGTTTCTATCAACATTTACGACATGTTTTAACATATAGATTTTAACATCAGTGTAACAATTTATATGTATTCAGTATTCCACGCAATTCACATGATTGCCGGTAAGCTACAGCACCCTTGGTGCTATGTTTCCTTCATAATGGGAGCTATGCAGGGTAATCTCATAGAACTCTTCAAGATAGAGCCTAAGTATTGGCACATTCAAATGGGAAATCATATATTGCGGTTTGAGTGGTGACCTTGAATTTGACTTTCAATGACCTTGAAAGGTCAAAACGACCTTTTTTGTTGAAAAAAGGATGAATTTTGCCTTTGGTGGCCATTTTCTCGAAATCTATTCAGACAGTTTTCCTCAGAATCATGTATAAGATTATCCTTATGTACCTTTGTAGATGTGTATAAGTTTTGTTGCCTTTGAAATGACTGTGAAAATTTGTCATTAACGAAAAAAATCTCTCAAGATGTAACTTGATTTCGTATTATAGTCCATACAGAAAATGTGTTTCTATCAACATTTACGAACATGCTTTAACATATAGATTTTAACATCAGTGTAACAATTTATATGTATTCAGTATTCTACGCAATTCACATGATTGCCGGTAAGCTACAGCACCCTTGGTGCTATGTTTCTTTTAATGGTCATTTTATCGCATATACATACTATTATATGCTTTCGAGTGCGATCATGATTTTTCTCAGCACAAGTCATCGAATCCAGGCCGAGCCTTCAGGCGAAGCCAGATTCGGTGACAAGTGCTGAGAAAGATCATGATCGCACTAGAAAGAATGCCAAATGCATATATAATAGTATGTATATGCGAAAAAATTACCATTAAAAGAATAAACGAACAACGACATTGTATTCCATGCTATTTAGGACTGGAAACTCATCATGTCTACCCACTCTCTCCCCCTATTCTCAATGAGTGCGTATACAAAAATAAATCCTACAGGCACCCTTGATCGGGAAGGTGATGCGGAGTTTTTCTAAAAACTGAAAATTGTCTGGTTGATTGGCTGGACAGGCAAGTCAAAGAGGGCACGTCACTACAGGTTTGACATCTGTCCAACGCCTCTTCTTCGTGATCAGGTGATGTGAACATCAGCAGAGACAATGGTTCCTTTGTGGGATGCGGAAAATTTCAATCCAGTTGTGGGGTGAGGGAGTTCTGAAGTGCAACTGAGATCAGAATAAGGGACCTGACAAAGTGCGACAGCAGACGCCTGTTTAACTCTGGAAACAAGTGATTACACTGAACAATTGGTTTGTATTATTGTAACTATGATTTTCACCCGAACCAAGTTTGGCAGATAGGATTAGCGTCCGTCGCGCGCCCTCATCCGCCGCCTTACAGATTCCGCCGCCTTGCTGATCAATTCGGATATTTTGACATGTCCTATGATAAGATCACGGAATCAATCGAATTTGGTTCCCATAGCAACCATATCCTTAGGAGCTCCGACATGTTTCTGAAGAGGAGCACCAATTAAACACTGTATAGCGTACAGAACCAACATGCTTTTCTAGTAACATCGTTTGTCGTAAAAACCCCGGTATTTATTGATTTGTTTCATGTTGTGAGTTTCATGGATATCACTTGCTATGGCGACCATATTGGTGGATTAGTGGCATATTTTGTGCCCAGAACAGCCTATTAAGGACAAATTCATGCTTGTAACGCTCTATGGATGCCGTTTTCGATGAATGACAAAGTATAGGTAGACTTGATGGGAAAAGCATTCACATGAAATATATTGTTTCCAGGATATTGATGAGTTGACGGACTATAAATAATTACGAGCATGTGAAAATGTCTACATTGACATTCCAATTTGGAAGCAAAAGATATTGGCTGCTTGTTCAGAATGCAGAACTGATGGAAAAATTACTGTCATTGAATACTATTGTCATTCAATCATTATAACATTAGTGTCACAAGAAATAGGCATTTATTGTTGGGCTCAACAAGGAAAAGGTTCTACCCAGTAGGCCTATAATTTCATGGCTTTAGTGATATTGATACTAGTGAATACTAGTAATTTGACATTGTTTTTTGCTGAAGTCGAGTTCAACACAAAATGGCGATCTTACCCATTGTTAAATTTGTTCCAATGTGGGATCAGAAACAATCAGAAGCATATTACGGTTCACATTACATGTTCCATTATGGGCAGATCACTGGTGACTGATGCCAATAATGCCGAAACGACAAATTGCATCATCATGGGGCTTGCAGAAAGTAATGTGTTGTCCAATAATTCTTGAGGCCTAACGAGTCCACGTTGTCGCGTTTTCAGCAATCAGTCGAAAGGGTAATGACGTTCACCAGGACAATTGAAACAAGAAAATGCAGCAAACTGCGGAAGACGACATTAGAGCTTGAGCACATCATCAGCACCACGACAGCTGAATATATCTTACACAACGTTAGGCCTACCCCCCAAAAAAGAAAGAAAGAAGAAGCCGTAATTTCATTCCAATTCATTTCCGTATACTAGGATGAAAAACATGGCCTACATCATTCATATGACTAATAAGTAAACATTTATTTTAAAATCGATCAATGGAACAGATATGCCTGCTAAAATTATATGGAACCTCATTAAAATATCCTCAAAACATTGGAAACTATGAGGAATATCTGCATCTGATATCATCAGATATAGCCTAACACATGCCTTTACTGGGCAAATTAAAAGACCAGTTTGAAATAAAAAGGCTTCGCAACCCAGCACGGAACATCACATGTCTTTACTGGGCAAATTAAAATACCAGTTAAGAATAAAAAGACTTCGCAATCCAGCACAGAACACCAGCTTAATTGTCATGTTATAAAATACGTCAAATTACGGTAAATGTAGCCGTGGCATCGCAGACGAATCACTGTGTTTACTTCATATCGCCAAAAAAGTCCACACGCAGATGCCCACATGCATGTATGCATGCACGAATTGCTGAACAGAAATTGTGTTTCAAAATACGCGTCATTGTGGTAAAATTTGCTTTGCATTCTGGGAACGTCAATTTCCATCGGCTCCGCCATTTTGGGACGTTTTTGGATAATTTGAACATTTACGTTATTTTCTCAAACCTAGCACATCGATTCATGCCTCATATATCTGTGGAATAGTCAAAGTTTCCCATCAATTCGAGAGATTTTATGTCAAGGACAAAGAAAATCCTCATTTGAAGTAGGTATCTTAACGTTTACATTCCAAAACGTGCGTCGATAGGTTGGCATGAAACCTCCATGAAAAAGTCAGCACATAGACATGTAGAGGGTTGGGGGCTTCGCCCCCAACGCTCTAATGTCAAAAAAAAAAACAGCTTGATGAAATCATTGATTTTAACCAGTCTAAAACAGTTACTAACAACTGACTATTATAATGCGTCCATTCTAATGATACTGGAATGTATACTATGGGTTCATGCGAATATGTCAGTTGAACGTTACAGAAATATAAAGATGGTAGGCAACATTCATGAAAGATCGTTACATACACGATACAGTTGATATTCGACCCACATTTACAATGATACTATGCAATCAGTGTATGTAGACCCAACATTGCTGCGTAAATTATGTATGGATGCATACATATACAAGTGGTATGATAGTATATGTGTATGTTATATTATGGTACATAACAGCCTACTAATTTACTTAACATTAGTCAAAATTCAATGGCATAATATATACTTTCTTTGCGAGAGAATATACATCAAAGAACGACCCCATCCCAAGGAGTTTCCACGAAATTGTGTTATTCAGATTGCGTGTCATTATGGAATTTTTCAAGGATAATAAATGTAAAACAGTTTTAAGATTGGGAGGTAAGTGACGTGAAAGTGACAGCATTGATAAACTTCAAAGACAAGAAACACCCAGTTAACAAAGAGTCTATCGTTGCCTTCAAACAGAATAGAACCACACGTATAGATGAAGGATTATGCATGCCACTCTTTTGAATGGAATAAAGTTGGACAGATTTGAATCTGTATGCGGGTATATTATGCCTTGGAAACTCGCTGCCAACAATTACAGTATTTAGGAAAATACAATGTATGTTATGGGTAAAGGTTCTATATTTGCATCATAGATCATCATTCAATCAAGTAGGCCTACTATATTCTTCACAAAAATTCTTAAGGTATCACTTAATAGAATTTTGAAGGAATAAATGACAATTTTAAGGCATTAAGTGTGACAATCATTGTGACACGGTGCATATTCAGGTAAACTTCGAAATAGCTTACCATGTTACACATAGTTTGACCGAAGTTTAGCGAAGCACTTGTTTCCATTGCGATCTGCATTCTACAAGCAACTATAAATATTTCCAGCCGTCTGATTGTGGATTGCAGCAGAGGAACCGAAAGAACATTTTTTGAGTGGCTATTATATATTGTGTCTCACTCTTTTAAATAAAATCCCAATCTTCATTCATGTCTCATCGTCATACATACTGTACATGTGCTTTATGCGTACATAGGAAATAGAGAGTATCCTTTTATTAGTTCCATCCTGTGACAGTGCAATTACGATACACACTAAAATATCACTTAGACACCGAGGTTTTCATTGTTTACAGTAACCATTTCCAATGATAAATCGTATGGAGTTGAATCAATGTAAATATGAGCGTGTTTAACAAGGTTGCTATATGTGATATACTTAACGAAGTAATGACTCGTACACATGCATGGATGATGACACAAACAGAATCATAATACCGTGCTTTGAAACATACGATTTTGACGTGATCACAACCGTTGCGTGATCAATAACGAGGTCTGTGTATCTCCCAGGATTAGCCACAGCTAGATAGAGATGTGACTGATGTATGTGCTAAGATTCCTTGACAAGACATAGATCTGCCATAAACCCGTCAACACAACATGTATGTGATCCAGTCACACTCCGAGACATTGATGGAGTGTTTTGAGACTTTATATCCGCGCGAGGCAGCGATGTGTGTTATGGTAATTTGTCTTGATCTTCGGTGAATTCATGCGAGTCAAACAATTGAATGTCAAGGTAATGGTATATTAAGATAATACCATCATGACGAGTAATTATTGATCATTAGATATAAGATTCTGTTGCACCCCATTCAAAATATATCCTCCGCCCACGAACAAATGTAAAGGACACCAAATTGTACTGTCAGCCTGGGAAGACTAGTGACCTGAGGGAATTACAGTAGATATGTCATAACTGTTGTATAATTGTACGGTTATCTTTCACATTCCCATTGCATGCAGTAGTAATTACCGGGTATTACAGAAGCAATGTGAAACTAAAATCAGTTGAACACAAATCCTCCAATGAATTTGTTTTAGTCGAACCAGTTTGAATTTCTTTGTTTCTATTTGGCATGAACATTCAATTTGTTTTTTCTGAAGGTAACTTATGAAAAAAAAGCTGGCGATCCTTTCGTCCCATCACGATGTTTTAGTTACACAGAAACTTCCATTTCCAGGCATTAATAGCCAATTTGTTCGGATCTGGTATCACAGACCCCGCTGTATTGCTCGTTATCACGGTATTTCTGTAACTATAGTAACGTTGTGAGAATACTTCTCCCACGTTAAATGGGAGTGTTGCCAAGGACGTCACTGATTGAAGTCTATTGTTGTTCACGATGAAGGCGATAACACGCCAGGTAACAGCTCATTACGTCAAAAATTCAACCATATCGAATCATGTGATATTCGGCCCCTGGAACCTGGCCAGACACACGTGTCACATGGGGTATCAGGTAAGTGACTGATTTTTTGAAAACATCACCAATCATGTCCGTAAAGAGAAACAAAAAGAAACTTGATATACAATGTGTGTATGCGTGGCATATTTCACTCCTATTTATATATATTTACATATTTTGACAATGCTCGTAATCGTAAGTACAGGCCTACTTGCAATGGGATACTGTTTCAGGACGACAGCTTGATTAGCGTGAACGAGGGTACATGTACCACTGTTACCCTCTTCAGCATTTCAATACCTCGCACATAAAACCCATAAACTGTATAACGTTATACACTCGGGACCCAAGGAACTTGTGCTATACCAGTATTCAATAAGGAATAAGAAGGTGCGAGACGGATGAAAGGGTATGTTTTCAGTGGAGGATTACTATTACGGAGCGGTTAAGTTACTTGGACTCACTCGGGTGTCATATGACATTTGAAGGTAGTTAATTATCTGTGCATTCGTTTTCAAAGAAAAAGTGTCGATTTTTCAGTGGATGGGAAACCACCATAATATTAACATGATTAACATGTTATGGTCTGATACTTCGATCGACACTGGTGCTGGTGTGGTGTAATACCGACACCGAATTGGTACATTGTACCACTGATATTGACCTATCAATCTACAAATACATGTGTATGTATTGTACGTGTTGGATGCACAACAGTTACTGAAATCCGTCTTCCAACGGGATTCGTATATATCCAGTAGATAGAATGGGCCTTGTTACCTCTTTTTCTGTCACCATTTATTGATGTTATGTAATATAAGACTTGTTTCATCAATATCTATTCTTTATTTTCTGTTAGAAAACAAAACAACATGTAAATTGTATCAAATTATGACGTCCGGGTTGAGGTAAACCCGCATCTATTTCATTACCGTAATCAGAGAACCATCATTGTTGATCCAATGTAATTATATGTGTTTATTAGAATTACTAAATATGTACTGTTGTTCATATTCGTCAAAACAATTCTTTAAGTTGCAATGGACTGGAAAAAACCATGTTTGAACATGTCATGGTTTAGTAGGGCTGTTTCACCAGTACGTGTATTCAACGGAGTGGCAAAGTCCCGAGATACGAACAGGAGTCAGTCACTGGAACGGGGTCGTGTCAAAACCGAGTAGGGAAGAAATTCGTATTGCCGCGATGTGAAAAATCACGCGCAATTCACTAACAATGGTATTAGAAAGTTTGCAAATCTGTGTTCGTCGTTTGATTCTTGTCGCTCAATACAAAAGCACCCGCGGTGCTTCATAAGATAATTATATAAATAATTATTGACGTATCAATCATTGTATACGTTTATGTCTACCAGTTGGATGCCATTATTTCCCCAGGTTGAGCTTTTAGGTCAAGCAAGTATAGTAGTCAACGTAGTGACTTTAAAATTGACATTTTAATATCACCACAACGAAGCTCAAGTCATTCTATTACTATCAAAATCTAACTGTATTGGTGGTAATAGATTGATACTTACTTACATACATGCATAATATTGTGCTATATATGTGACTTGATTTTATGCGATGCGAAATAAACGATATCAGAAACCCATAAGAGATATCTCTTATGGGTTTCTGACGATATTCATTCATTAAGGCATTCATTCAAAAGCTCTTTTCACAATTGTTCAGTGGGATATAGCCGTTCTTCAATCAAATTTTTTTTGAAAAACCAAGACAACACAATATGAATATTTGTACCGTCATAATAAGTAAAGCAACATAGGTATCACTTTTATTCAAGATTGCCAATAAGTTCACATTGTCTGCTCCTGATGACGCCAATGTGGCATTGGCTGTAAATACTTAGTCTGCTCTTATTCCAATCCGATTTTTAAAATTAAGCAACTGCCTTCGATTGTATGCAATATTTATTTCAAAACTAAATTTTAGTGAAACTTATCTAATGCAAGACAACAAAACATGTGCACATTGATGTTGACGATTACAGACCGACCGAGTTGTCTTTTCATCCGTTTTAACACACATTTTATGCCAGTATTGTATATAAACAAACGAAGTGTATCCATCAAACCCGAATGTAAACAAATGCCCAAATTTCCTTTGAAGGTCAACATCGAGTACATTTTCCAGTTCGTATCTGTATATATACCGTAGTTATGAGAAAATAATCAGTGATATACATGTATGGTGGTGTGCGTGCAATTGTCGTTCCATTTTATACTTTTATGCTCTGTTCACATCTGCGTGTGATGAATACAGTTCCTGTCTTTACGTGTGAATCGCCTGTTTGTATAGTTTTGAAAAATTTTGCCTGTTTTCGAAGGCAGTTGCTTTAAATATGTACACGAGGATACCATAAACTCAGCAGCCTTTCTGTTTTTGTTTGCGTTCTTATGTACTTGCTATACACCTGCTAGTATTGCATAGTAATAGTGGTTGTTTCGGATTTCTAAATTGTTTTAGTAGGTTGTTCGACAGTTACAAGCCAATTCCATCTACGGTACAGACACAGCTATATTGCTCTGTCATCATCAAAATCTAGTTATATTGGGTTTTATATTATAGAAGAGTAGTAATTCCAATCATATGTCCCACTGGCGGATCAAGGGACATATGTAGCGATCGGTAAACATGTAAGATGTTTTAGTTGAAGTGACCTTCCCAACAGAAAATCCTGGATTCAGGGGTTTGCCAGTGATGTGTCCCAAACTTCTGGCTTGTGATTGGGTACTTATGTACTTGTCATATATCTATTCCATGGGATTTGTTTAGGATTTCTAAATTATGTTCATAGCTTGTTGGGCAGTTGTAAACTAATTCCGTCAGGTGTACAGTAGAAACAACTGCTTTTCACACATAGTTTCTATTCCAAATGTTGTATGCTACTTTTGCTATTGTTATCATCAAAATCTGGTTGTATTGGCGGTAACAGATGGCTTCTTACATTGTGTCCAGTTAATAACGTAACGCATCCTATAGATATTTTATGTGACCAATCATGTGCTCCACAAATATAAGATGAGCTGACAGTAGAGGGAAGTTCAAGTCCTCACCTGATAAATTTATATTTATATATCTGCAGTTTCATTACAGCGACATACACATAACGCCCAATGTCTTCATGAACTTCCACGACATGCGATTCTGACAGCTCACTACATACATTGCGTTTCTGAGACGGCCCCTTAACGTGAGCACAAATACACGGATGCGTAACACGTTACACGTACTGGTGAAACAGCCCTAATACGTCGACTGACACTGGTGACTGCTCATCACTGACGTGATATACTGTACCACTGAAATTAACAAATCAGTTTGCATATACATGTTAATGTATTTACACGTTTACTACTGAAATCTGTCTTCCAATTGGAGCATTCTCAGTTGAAAGAGCCTGGTTGCATGCTTTTCACCATCGCTGGTGTTACACAATACGTACAAGACATATTCTCATAAATAGGCGTTGCTTGAATTATGACATCCGGACTCCGCTAGACCCAGAACCAGCATTCAGTTTTGATGCAATGTAAATATATGTGTATATAATAACTAGATCTGTACTGCTGTTCCTGTTCATCAAAATCATGACACACTCTGTTATCTGATAGCTCAAATATTTGACAGGTATGCTAAGATTCCAACATTACAGGACATACATGATTCATCATAAGCAGAACTTTTGACGGATTGCGGAGTTATATCGGTGCAGAGCTATGACGTGTCGTTAGAATTCGTCCTAATCCTTGAAGAATCGATGTGAATAAAAAAGATATTCTTGTGATATTATTTTGTCATATCTGTCATAATATAACAAGATGACTATCATGATCAGTCATTTTGATCGTATTACCATGGCAATGAGGATTGTACATCATTCAAAATGACCCATGTTACTAGTCAGATGGACTCTGTCAGGAATTTACATTCAATCTACTTCATATGGCGTCTTTCATTAAGCGTCCTTAGGCCACACCAATTTATAAAGTTGGTCTATGGAATCGCCGCCCCTAAAAATTCATTCTCAAAATTTCGGTAAAAAAAATCGCCGCACCTATTTTGACCTAATAAAATTAATCGACAACTTAGTTTTTGCCCAAAATAAAAATCACAGTCTGTATCCACCCAAATTGTTGTCAAAAACCGCATTTAAAGAGCCAGTATTGATATTTTCCGAGGAATTGTTTGAATCATTGTGTGCCAACACTACACAGGATCACCTGTGAGCGGAAAATATCAGCATTTTGTGCCTTCAGCACAGCTCCGTGCGGGTCTTCCTGGCATGACATGTAGATATACATGATTTAACAGAATATATCTCAATACCAAAAATTTTCCAGAACTTAACCAATAGTATCTTGCGATAGATAATTCTTCTGTAACTCATAGGTTTATTTTTCCAACTATAGTCATCTGAATACATCAGGACAGTTTGGCCTTTTACTCAATAATACTGCAATAATTTGCGTTATTTTAGACAAGATTCATAAACATGACAAGACATGTTATTCAACATGACACATTGAAAATTGTTCACAAATTTCTAAACTATTTACTGTGAAAAATGGCACAGAATACATATTGAATTGTGCATCTATCAGAAAATACCCATACGGCCTAGATGTATACATGTAGACGGGTTAACAGAGGAAAGAACAGGTTATAATTGATTTAAATTATCCTGTTTTCTCGCTAAACTGGCCAATTTGATTTTATCAGGTCATGACGGTCGAATACAATACCAAAACAAGCGGCAAATACATAAGTTATCATTCAAAATAAAATCCCTCGCACGAATTTTGGCAATCTAAATTCCAAAGACAGAAATTATTAGTAAAAAAAAATATATCGCTCGTACCATTTTTGAAGTGAAATATTCCAAAGACAGAAAATTTAATATTAAATGTAAAAAAAATTCGCTCCCACGTACGATTTTTTTCGGACAAAAATCCATAGACCAACTTTGTAAATTGGTGTGGCCTTATCTTTCACCGATCCGGTGTAACTAACTTGATGTCACTGCATTCAATGTACCCTAGCGGGCCAAAGGTATGCCTAGATTATTAACCATAACTTCTCCTATAACTGGTGGACTAGTACGGGTAAATGACATCATTCAATCATTCTACGGTACTTCCAAAGCTATTCAGATGAAACAAGGGCGTCTTGATGAACAGTTATCATTCTCAATGTGTGGAGAGAATGGCAATAAAAGTCAACAAAAATAGAATCACCAAACAATAAATTTGGAATCTTGTTTTGCTCCATTCACAAATTTAGTGCTTCGAATCCTGAAGCGTACTGTGAATGCTTCTAATTGTAATGATGTGTCTGGATATTCTTGCCGCAAACTACACACCCCGGTCATCGAGAAAAAATCTTCTCGGGACCTTCAGATTCGTAAGTTACATTGAAAGAAATCGATTCAGAAGTGTGCTTTATATCACGTCTCTGCATGACCCTTGCCCCACCAATTAAGGACGAGCATCCAGTGGACCCTTTCAGACAGTTAGAGGCCAGACCACAAAAGTCAAGAATCCTTTGACCAGAATCAATATCCGGATTTATCCTGTTACTGTCGACCATGGCGTGTTCAAGTGTACATCGATTTCATGTCATATTTGAATTTGCAATCCATATTATATATTATGCAAAAAGAAGATACACACTTTGGCTGTTGATTTTTTATTATTTGTTTGATTTGATAGGGTTATTGGTCTTGAAGTTATCTATCAGTACATGAATAAAGCATGATAGAAAATAACCTACCCTGCCTGCCACAATTGCTTCTAAAATGACAAACTCAGATATACGAATCCCATACACCCACCAGTGTACTTCAATATGCTTCTGTTTGATGTAGAAATATATTATTATTGCTTTACATTTTTTTACCTGGACAACAGGCGGCAACTCGTTTCAGAGTAGATTATTATCCATGAAAAAAAAAATATTCGGCAATCAAACTCGGCAAAGTTGACATCTTAGTGAATGACAATATCTATAATTGCTTGTCATTCATGCATTATAATGTGTTATAGAACTGATTATTTCGAGGTACTATTAATTGATGTAGTATGTAGACACCGGACCGGTGAGGGACGTGAGAGTCAGACGAGGTTAACAAATTGCATCATCACGAGGTTTGCAGAAAGTAACATGTTGTCATCCAATAGACCTCGAACAATGACGAGTCTATAGCAGCACTCCCTGTACACTATAACATTTTCCGCACTCAATCCACGAGGAATTGACGGTAATCAGTGTGAAGACATTCTGAACGAAAATACACAACTAAGGATTTTTTCATCTTGAATATGGAAATAGAAAACGTGAGAAGAAAATATACCCATGATCAAATATTATGAACAAAACCATACCGGCGTCATAACCATTCCGAGCTACCCTGCACATATTTGGTGTATTCAGGTGTACACATATAATAATAATGCTTCATTCACAATGTTTACTCTTCAAGTGGCCTTTAAGTTTGGATTCTTTCTAAACTGAATTCCAAGATCTCATGGTAAGGATATTTATCGTTATCTGTTGCAGGATAAATACCATCTATACGAAAATAGTATTTTACTTCCAAATGAATCAGCTATGGTATAATCCCTCACTACAGGATAACCTCTCTCGCTGTTTAATGTATCATCTCATAGTTACACACCGTCACGTGAAGTCCGAGACCATAACATGTAATGTTTTCCTCCCAGGCTATAACACAATACTATCTATCACTTTCAATACATGTATGGTAGCTGGGTGTATTTCATGACGATATTGCTCTATAAGACAAACCATTACCATCACAGTTACATCAAGAGGTTTGTTCTGAAACATGCATCATGCGATGGGGATTGAGCATCATTCAAAAGAAGCCAACGTTACCCAGTCTGAGGAATTTATAGAGAATCCATATCAGTATGCCTCTTTAACTAAGACCATTCCGGACTAACTCGATATCACTGGATTCAACGTACGCTAGTGGGCCGAAGGCATATCGAGTTTATTAACCATAACTTCTATAACTGGTGGGTTAGTAAGAGTGAGGGGCATCACTTGGTCATTGTACGGTCATTGTTATCAATTTCAATGTGTGGGAGAATGGCGATAAAATTATTGCACATAAATAGAATAAAACGTTGCGTACATCCCTAAAGTGAGATGGGCTAAATGTGTGAAATTCTTCTAGTGTATATGACATTTTAATGCACGGCATTTTTATAATAATTATTGCATCTCATTCATGCATTATAATGTAATATTGAACTGACTATGTCGTGGTAATATTAATTGATGTAGCATGTAGAGAATAGACCAGTGAGGGGATGGATCAGACGAGGGTAACAAATTACATCATCATGGGGCTTGCAGAAAGTAACGTGTTGTCGTCCAATAAATCTAGAGCAATAACGCATCTATTGCAGCACTCCCTGTACATTTTCGACACTCAATCCACAAGGAATTGACAGTAATCAGTCTGGAGACATTCTGAACGAAACACACATCTAGGATCGCTCAACGTGGTGATCAAAATAGAAAACGTAAGAAGAAAACATGCTCATACTTGATCAAGCATTGTGACCACAACCTTACCAGCGTCATTATCATTGCATGCCATTATGCACATTTTTGTGTCAGATATACACCTCAATAATGCTGCATCTACCATGTCTAAGTTGCCTCAAAGTTTGGATTCCTCTTAAACTAAACTTGAAGAGTTAAGGATCCCATGGGAGGGATTATTATCTCTTCTGATGCAGGATAATTCATAGCATCTACACGAAAATAGTATTTTACTTCCACGTAAATCAGCTATGGTATAATCCCTTCCTGCTGCCTGGACAGGATAACCTCTCACGCTGTTTAATGTATCATCTCATAGTTATACACGGTCACGTGAAGTACGAGACCATAACATGCAATGTTTTCCTCCAGCTTATAACGCAACACAATCTATCACTTTCATGGATGTATGGTAGCTTGGTGTGTTCCAATATTGCTCTGTAAGACGATTCAGGCAAACATCCACCATCACATCTGGTAATTAACACCAGAAGAGATGTTCTGAAACTTCAAAATTAAACTCTAATTATTTACTTATGTTAACGTGGTTACGTCAAATAGTCATTTTGCTGTTATCGCCATTCTGCCCACACAGTGTATAACAGTTACTGCTCATCAGCCTTCCTATAGTGCCCTATAACCAGGGATGAATTATGCTCAGACATGGACATTCCTGGATATATTATCTTCTACTTAACTTCTGAATATTGTTTGTGTTTATTTTTTGTTGTGGGAGATTTATTGTCCTATCAGCGAATTCCGACACATGCATTACTTTTGTCAAATTATATGCCTGATTTTCCACTGTCTCTGGGTTCGGACACCGATTTGCTATCGTGTTAATCCTTTTCCTTTACACACGTACTGATGCATGACATTATTCCTACACAAATTTGAATATAAATCATACTTCATGACAACCACGTAAGATGCAGTGAATAAAATTTCTACGCAGCATATGACAAACATAGATCATTATGGGTGATATTTCGGTACTAAGAGCCTACTAAAATCTTTACATAATCCAAATCTCTGTGGGGCGATTGAATGAATGTGATAATGTGGAGAGAGTGCTTCTGTAACATCAGACTAATTCATGCTACAGGAATTATTACACGATGACATTCTACCCAACCCATTAATTATGATATTCATTTACTGTGGCCACAGTGTGGCGGTATATTGCTGCTATTACCCTGACCTGCCAGTTCTGAATAAAAAGCACCTTCACATATTATATTGTATAAATATAAAACAAACTATATTGTTTTGAAGTATTGTGACCAGGCCGCAATGAAACATATCCATGTGAATGAACATATGCTTTAAAGTGATATTGGCAGAAAAACTATTTGTTTCGAATCAACTACAAATATGCTTGTGGCTTAAGAAAATTATGGTTGATCAAATGGATAAATCAAGCATGTGACAACACAACAGCCGCTTTTCTTTTCTTGCGTGCGCCACTCAGAGGTAACTCTGACCTGACCTAGTTTAACAGTGTTCACGCTCGAACATATGCGAGTAAGCTGAAATTGCATTGCATTATGGGATACAAAGCATCGAGAATCGCGGTAATGTCAACAAACCCAAACGATCTCCACCAGAGAGTATTACAGACTCACAACGAGAATGAGACGTCTGTTAAATACATAAAGTGCATACATATTTAACTGGTATGTTTTCTCCGTTCGGTCAGAAATGAATGGCAAATTCCATAACTTTCTTCAATTATCATTTTAATGATTAGAATCACTTTACAACTTCTTCAAATAAAACGAAAACCCATCTAGGCGGAAACCACCGTGATCATTTTGCAGTGACCATTTCATCATGAATAAATAGCAAGAAAAACCTTCAGATTCGTGACATGGGAGTTCATGTTTTCTCGCTAGTATCCAGTTATAATTCTTTGCCGTAAGCGAGGTAAGAAAGATTCTATATCCAGCAGGTAGCAAGTGAAATTGGATATTGAAAAGATTCTTAATATTTTATTCAGTGTTGAAAAAACATGATTCATGTGATGTGCAACTTCGTGTACATTGTTCCAGAGAAAATGTGAATTACATGGTAGGCCTACTACATTTTCATCTGTTCGCAAACCTTTATGCCGCAAACTCAAGTTACACTTTACAGCTTCTCGAACTGAGTATTCACCAAAAAAGTTTACAATGGGGTTGTCAATGTCGTGTTTCTCAATCGTTATTAACTATATGCAATACGAATACATGTATGTTCTTCGACCTGGCAGTACGTTTCAGTTGTTGGAAAATTTTATACCATGAACGTAGACTTCACGGCTGCACGAAATGACCTTTTTTCCCAACAAAGTTTCCAACAATGGCCGTTTCATAAAACGACAGCAATACCAGAGCTGAGTTTTCATTACAAGATGGGATGCTTTCATATAATGTATCAGCAATTAGCGTTGATGTGGGAAGGGAATGATGGTCATCAGCGGTAATGCAACGTTTGATGATCCACTTTGAGGCACTGCCTTTGCATGGAGAATGAACCATGGCTACTATTTATCATGTTTATAGCAAACTTAATTTATGCAGAAAGCGATGTTGAATGATATTTTTCAACAATCAACAATTTTTGCACAAAAATGGTAAAAGATGCTAGAATTTTGTTGAAGACCACAACGACAGTGGTATCATTATATTTTTCAGCATGATGGAGTTTCTCATTGACAGTATATAATTTTAAGTTTGTTGGTGTTATTATCCGAAAACGGTTGGCATCCAACTGTGCATCATTACTAGCGAATTCGTTCTTATATTTATATAAAGTTGGGTTTATTTAAAATCTCCTGAAATGAGTAGCCATTTTACTGCCTTCGCATGGGGAATGAACCATGGCTACCATTTAAAGCCAAAAGTTAGTTTATGCTGAAAGCAATGTTGAAGGATATTATTCAACAATCGACAATTTTCGCACAAAAAAATTGTAAAAAATGCTATCAATATCTTATGAATAATTATATTGTGGTTAATTATATTTTGTTAAAGACCACAACAACAGTGGTATCATTATAATTTTAGTATGATGGAGTTTTATCATTGACAATATAAATTATTTTGTTAAGTTTAGTGGTGTTATTTAAAAAAACGGTTGGCATCCGATTGTGCATCTTTATTGGCGAATACGTTCTTATATTTAAATAAAGTTGGGTTTATTTAAAATCTCCTGAAACGAGGAGATACACGAATAGCCATATCGTTAAATTTTACCTGTATCTATAGGAATACTGAGCGTGTCACATCACTAAATAACCATACATTTGATGAATACCAACATCGGATATACCAGGACGACCTGGAAATGAACGAAACAACTAGATTCTGCATAATCGGCTTCTTAACTTGACATTTACTTCGAAATTGACATTAAAAGCAAATTGTGTACAAGTATTTGTGACAAAAGTGGCGATTTTGATTTTACATAGCATTTTCCTGTCCTGAGCGGTAGTATTCCTGCATGACCAGCTTATGGAGTCTACATGTACGTGTCCCAGGTAATTAGTTTTCGTAGAGCATGTTCATCTTACCATAAACTTGCCTGAGCACAGACGTTGACCTACAAACTGCTCAAATAGGGATATATGTAAGACCTGGACAGAAGTCGACTTTCTAGGTGGACATTTCTAGGTGGTCATTTCAGGTGGACAGACAATTAAGTGAATCATTTTCAGTTTTTTAAGGACTTAAACGCAAACAACATTGCACTATAAGTACTCTAATTTTATCATGATCATGGAAATACGTTTTTTTAAAACAAATGTGTTTTTTTTAACAAATGTGTTATGTGCTAAATCTCTCAGTTCCAGTTAGTGTCCCATCAAGGATACCAAGTATACATTTTTCCCCCTGGACAAAAAGACAAAGTCAGATTTCCAGGAAGGTCCTTGCGGGTTGGTAATTGGAAATGTGATAATGCGACAATGTGGGAAGTACTCCTGTTACATCAAACTCGTTAATGTTACAAGAATTATCAGACGAAAACACGCTACCTTCTCATTGTCACCTTAATTCCTGCGTCTGCGTCATAGGTGTAGTATACTGTATACTGACAGCATCTTCCTGCATTAGGCGACACAATGTGTCTTGCAGATAAGGGAATAGGCATGTTTTTCATAAACATTTGGTAACTTAAAGGTGAAAATCAGATATGCTCAATTTTAGGCATTCAAGGTCTCGACTATTGGCAGCAACTCCGGAATCTCAAAAGGTACTCCCTTGAAAGGAGAAGGGAGTGCTACATGATAACCTACACGTGGCGCATATCAGAAAATATGGTCCCAAATCTCCATGACCCAATGGATGGTGGCGGATTACACCCGGATTACACCCAACACACTGACTAAAACATATTCAAGCAAAAATACGCCAGTTTCTCGATCCCTGGGCCACACATGTTCAACAAGATGCCAACGGAGATGAGAAACACTTCAGATTGCTCAACGGCACTGTTCAAACGCAAGCTTGAAAAGTACCTAGCAACTGTGCCAGGCGAGCCACAGATCCTAGGCTATACAGTCTATAGAAGAGCTGACTCCACCAGCCTGCTCGACATGACAGATTGCAGTAGCCCCTTCGCAACCGAGGGGAAAGGGGGTGACTGGAATCCCATTGTCTACAACGAGATGCCGCCACCTATGGTCACCTTGGGGGTGATCCCTGAGTCCAGAGAACATTACTCTTACTAAAATGTTCATACTCACGAGCACACGTGCACAAATTCCAAACACACATCCCACATCAAGGCACATTGCCACAGGAAAATTTGCTACAGTTCACTCGTGGATGTGGCATATGATTCCATTGAGTCAAAGCGATTGTTGGGCACATCATGTGTGTCATCAGACCGTGAACACTATCACAATAGACGTGGAATCAATACCCAGTATTAAGTATTCCGAGCAAACAAAACAGGGTCCGTTATCCAATCTCATAGTCCGGGGACAGAAAGTCATATCAGCATACGAAGTGAGAGAAAACAAAAATGACAGGGAAACTCATGAACCCCCAAAAATGGCCATTAGGAGGTGAAATCAGGTGTTTTGGAAAGAGTGAGCATTTCCTGCCCCACTAGTGGCACCCGTCATGAATTCCCCAAAATTAACATGAAAATAGATCTAGTTGCATGGCAGACATGGATTTGCTGTATTTATCAACCAGATCATGATGACGTCCATAGAATTTCTTAAATGCAGCTATAAGTCTTGGTAAAACATATCCTTGTCGCAGCAGTTTAGAGACTAGCTGGGCACTTCGATAGACAAAGTCCTCATATTTGCAACTAGCTCTAGAATAGCGTATAAGTTGAGAAACAAACACACCATATGCCGGTGACATAGGAATGTTGCTGCTTAGAAAAGGGAAATTGACTATGGAAAAATTGAAATCATTACGTTTGTCATGAAATTTACACTAGGGAGTTTCAAGCAGGAGGAAGTTTCAAGCACGATTCAAAGTGGGAGATTATATCATTCCAGTGTTAACTTCATATCTGTGCGTAAAGTTGGATACCATAAAACTTCTAATAAACACACAGCCTCTAACAAAAAGCAGGCAAGTGGAATCAATGAACGCCCTTGTGTTTATTAGAAGTTTTACGATACTATGACGTACATACCATTTCCACGTGGACATAAGGTTTGTTGATCGGCTCTGAAAGAGTTCACGCATTTAAAGCTCCACTAAATGTCACTATTCTTAGCATGGGGGAATGAGACTTGCCTACTTGAAGCATAAAACTCGACCGTTTTATAGCCAGGTGGCGTCAGCTATCTTAAAACTAACCTGACTCATAAAGAATAAAACAACCATATCCCTGTTTATGAATAGCATACTTTGGCAGGTGAAGTGGATCATAGGCCTAACTGCATTTGGTTGGTACAAATGTATATTAATATGGATGAAAAGTGAAACATATCTGTATAATACAGTATTATGACATGTCAAAACTATAAAGAACATTGTAAAATTTACATTACAGTTCCTTATTGTTTTGTTTTTATTTCGCTATATTGGACGCGTTCGAGTCTTCAAAAATCAGTGAAAAATATTTGTCCTGATATCTCCATGTGACACGTATGTCTGGCCTGGTTCCAGGGACCAAATATCGCATCATTCGATATTGTGACATTTGACGTCATGAGCTGTTACCTGGCGTGTCATTGCCTTCATCATGAACCACAATATACTTCAATCAGTGACGTGCTTGGCAACACTCCTATCCAACGTTGATCAGCACTCTCGCCACGTCATATAAATACAAATACGTGTTTATGCACCAGTCAAGATTTATAAAATTTAGTAATATTTCAACAGAAAGGTGTTCAGATTCTGTTGTCATCACCAGATCAGAACAAATTGAATCCGAGTGTCTGAGGCTGGACGTTTTAGTGTAGTTACGATATAAAAAGGGCTCAGGACTTTTCTTATGTAAGATTTGTATATGAATAACCTCGTATTTATAAGCCACAATAAAATAGACGAGAAATACACATCGTGATATCACCTGTCTCATTAAAATGTATATTTACACTGGCACAGGGTAATTGGTCTTGTCTTATATCTCCAGGTGGAGGTCTATGGTCTTGTCTTAATTTTAACAGCTAGAAGCACTTGAAGCTATTTGACTAATAGGTCTGACAATCTTGTATGGAATTATGTTTTCATATGAATTGTATGTTACTTGGTAATTATGTTTGACACATTATAAGACAAACCATCCTGACTGCATTTTGTTGTGCAGTGACTCTTGTGGCGACAGGGACGATGTAATTTGGATGTAATACAATAGGCCAAGCTAACATATTTACTGCGTTGATTGGGAGTGGCGAACATTTTTATTTGAAGAGATTTATACTGTCGTAGTCCAGGGTCTTATTTCAAGTAGCATTATCGATATCGTCACAGTTGTAATTATAATTTGTCACAGCATATTCTGCACGCACACATGTGCATGGTATATTCATAATCTATAAAACCGTCTGCAAGTAGCTTGCATACAATTCCCGTGAAATCAATGCTCTAATGCATCATACGCATGGTTTTGTTACCTGTGGGTAAGTCGAAACTATTTATTCTCTCCATATGGCAGTTACTGTTAGTACGGCGCACCGTTCGTGCCACAAAAAAGTTATTATTTTTATCTATTTTTATGAGATACTAACACATACATATGATATAATAAGTTATTTGTATCAGATACTAACACATACGATTGAGATGCTTATCTTATACGTGTGAAATACTATATTATAAGTACAGAGATGTGCGCATGATGTGACATTTTATGGAGAACATGAAAGGAGGAAGGAGGTTGGATGGAAAAATGGAGAACGAACATGTTACTTCTATTTCCACGTCGGTCTCAGGTATATGGAAATGTCAGAATCTCCTACGTATGTGTTAGTATTCCATACGTATGACTCAATATCTTATACGTAGTGTGTTAATATTACATACGCGTGACTCAATACAGTATCTCCTATGTATGAGTTAGTGTCTGTTATGTATGAGATAAGCATTTCATACGTATGACTTAGTAACTCATACGTATGAGTTGTGATAAGTATTTCATACGTATGACTTAGCAGGCCTATTTCATACATATGTTTAAGGATCTCATACGTATGAGTTAGAAAAAAACTTCCCTTTTTGTGGCACGAACGGGGCGCCAATCTGTAAGTGTGCGATACCTTGTGTAAACTAATATTGGCCCCAGGCAACTCATCAGAAAGCAAGTAACCTCAAAGATATAAAGTAAACTCTGAAGCACTGCTAATCAACAGACCTACTTGATTGATATACCAATAGTATGGTTACCTGCCACTTCTATTTATATGCAACGCTATTCTGTTCACACAATGTAAAGGCTACTTGTTTATAGCTTTGTAAGTGTCATAATTATAATGATCAAATGCATAAGTACCAAATGATGATCGAATGCAAATACATATACAAGAAAGATTCATGTCAGGTCTACTAAGCTTATAAAGTCATTTGAGGAGTTAACACCATAACTTATATCAATAATCCGGTTACATGTTTCCTACCTGCATTAAAACGTGGATGAACAATAAATTTGATTCATGTAATGTCCCACTGAGGACAAAATCTAACAAAGCGAGAGAATAAAGTTTGGTCTTTTGCCATACCATGGTGGTTTATGGTAAATTTCATATATTGTGTACACATGTTGTATTTGAAAGAGTAATAAAAACTGATTACTCAGTTTACGTTTGCAAGTTAATATTCCTCAACATCCCATAAGGGGCATGTTTAGTAGTTGAGTGGTTGAAATCACATGTTCCACCTATATGCGTTTGTTTTCAAAGGCTGGAATTTGGCACAAAAAAAGATAATCTTCACAACTGGTAAGTTGTTAGGTACTGAAATTTCGTAATGTAATCTTATCCATATAGCTCTTGACACTAACTGGATTTGCTTGAAACTGATGTAACGTCCGAGTTTACAATTTCGCACACGTTGGTGGAGTCTGCCTTCTATTCTTCCGGAGATTGGTGTGTTGTAAATGATTCCAACTACATGTCACACACTGTCTGCCACTGATGACGACAGTGTGTCTGGATAAACTATTTGGTCGGACTTTATTAAAAAAGTATTGAATTTTATGTTTGCTACTGGCATTATCAAAATCTGGTTAGGTGGTGATAGGTTGAGACTTTTATCCCAGTTCACACAAATAGATCACACGACCACCAAAATTATCGTGACATGATATTGTTATAACCGAGTTTACAATGAGACTTCAATAAAGATAAAGACGAATCACAACACATCGTTAATCTGAATGGATATAAAACCCTAAAGCAATCCATCAATGTCTTTGGATGCGATTAGTTCATGTAAGTTGTTGGTGTCGGAGTTTTGACAGTGTATAAGCAGATACACCTGTCATATATTTGAGCAATCACTTTGACTGGTCCTGGCATATCCATTGGACCTGTTACTGATGCTTGTGGCGGATGTGTTCGTATCAAATTCGTATATTTTAAACCCCGGGGTAAGGAGATTAAATTATTACTTTTTGAAGTTTAATTTGATAAATATGTGCAAGTATTTCGGTGAAAAACAATAATGATCTAGTACCAGAGATTATTTCATGTTAACATCGGGTCACTCATAAATATGGTGTATCCAATTTTGGAGATCATAACATTAAACGAAGCGACACCGACTTTATGAATGTACTATATAGACACGCTAATATGTGGGAGCACAGACTATATTATAAGATGAATATTGCACAAATATGAGGTTCACATTACATGGCAATAAGGTGGAATACTTTACTGCTTCTCGATTACTTTACTGATTATTTGTCCGACAAAAATTACAGTAACCGAAGGATTGTCATCAGCGGTAATGCAACCTTTCATGTTCTATTTTGAGTCACTTCTTTTAGCAGGGGGGTATGAGACCTGGCTATCGTTTATAACCCAGTCGTTGAAAGAAATCTGTAACCAACCTAGCTTTATAATAATACAATTATCCTATTAATGTACAATAACATCAGCTTTTATGGCTGTGCATCAACTGTGTGTGCTTCTAATGGATGTTATTTTGCAAATGTCTGGTTAATTTTATCGCCCGTGTCATAAATGTAAAGTATTATGTGTTCAATTATATTTATGCTATTTGCAGTAATATGGTTTTTGATAAGAACACAACAACCTACATCGTGTCAATTAACAGAATCTAATGCTTTGTCCTGGTGGAGACACGAAATCGGTTCCTGTCCTGATATCAGATAATATTTTACATAACTCTTTTATATGTCTGTTATGGAAACATTTGATATAACGTATATATATCGCACCATAATTATTCACAATTGAACGATACGCATTCTCAATCCAAGTATCTTCGCTGAAAAAAAGGGCTTCCTATGTTCAGTGTTATCTTCAAGTTCGTATATCAAGTTCGTACAATGATTGGTCAATGAACCAATGATTGGTTTGGGAGGCTGTAAGGTAAGGACGCATCGTATGTGTGTACTTGTCTAGAATCCTTCAGGAACAGACAGGCATCGACAACCAACCTACGAAGCATTACAACACGCTTAGTATAAATTGATCAACACACATTTATGTGTGTCATCGGACGACATGCAGCACCCCCCAAATTACTGTGTAACTAATAGAGATGTGTCATTGCCTCTGTATAATTTACGTAAATGTGCCGAGTGTGAAGACGAGCATTTCCTCGTTGCATTATTTGGGTGTGGACAACACCAGAGACATCAGCGATTAAAAAGAATGAATTGTTAATGGAAATTTGTATTTAGGGCAAACATAACAAAGTCATTGGAGGATTTTATAGACAAATCTTGCAGTACAATTTTTTCTTTTCTTTTTTCAAACTTAATGTCAGCTCGTGTTCGTGTTTTTAATAAATGTTTGTAGCATATTTCAATGTGGACTTCCACAGTATGGCGGTGATCCGCAATTGAAATGTCGTTTTGCTGGCTGCATATGCACCCTCCTTCATGATCAATGTTTGTTCCCGTTGATGTCTATTCCATGGGGTTTGTTTCGGATTTCTAAATTGTTTTTCATAGGTTGTTGGGCAGTTGTATACTAATACCATCCGGTGTACAGTAGAAACAACTACATTTCACATACTGTCTGCCCCTGATGACGCCAGTGTGTCCTTGAATAAATTATTTGGTCAGGCTTTGTTTCTATTTCAGAATGTTCTATGTTGTATTTGTTATGGGCATCATAGAAATCTGGTATTGGTGGTATTAGATGAATACTTACTAATCATGCAATATAATTATCAGAAGAATACAGTATTGAACGGTATTAACATAACAAAATGGTGATAGCGGAAATATTATTAAAATCATGATAATCTATAATAAGACTTTAAATACAATGTATTAACTGTGTTTTCAGTGTTTCTCATCTCTACTCATATGACTATGATTTAGTCTAGTAACCAATATCAAGTTCGTACAAGTCATACACCTGCAATAAAATAAGCAGCAAGAGAAAAAATCATATTCGTGATGTTCAAGTCGTTGAGTGTTTCTCAGCCATTTTTGTTTTAAAATTCAGTATCCAGTTGAAGTTTTGTTAATGGCACCAGCATACACATACAACGTATACATACATGGAGCAAAATATCAAAATGAAATGTTTCAAGCACGAATCATAGTGCGTGGGAAGTTATTATATTCTTCCAGTTTTAACTTCTTACCTGTGTCTATACAATATAATACTATGACATACCCTACCATTTGTCGTCATTCGGGGTAGGTTTGTTGGTCAGATTCAAAAGAGTTTTTGTTGCTCTACCTACATTAGGTTACGCTCTACGCTACTTTTAGCATGGGGAATGAGGCTACCCGAAACATAAAACTCGACTGTTTGATAGCCAGGTGGCGACTGATATCTGAAACTAGCCTGGCGTCGTATGGATAAAACAGTCATATCCCTCTTTAGTGAAAAACATCTACTCGAGGAGGCGGGCGGGGCGGGCGTATAACTGCATTTAATAAACGTGCCATTCCATTATTATGGATAGAGAGGGCAACAATGACATTGTGAAATAATATTTTGAGTTGCTATTTGTTTCTGTTGTTTCTGAATTCATAGTGTCACAAATCAATCATTGACTTGGTAACTCCATGTGACACGTGTGTGTATAGCCTGGCTCCAGGGCAAAATATCGCATGATTCTATATGCTGATTTTTGACATTATGAGCTGTTCATCGCCTTCATCGAGAACAACAATGGACTTCAAACAGTGACGGGCTTGGGACCACTCCTATCTAGCGTGGGAGCAGTAAACTCACCACGTTATATACATACAAATACATATTTATGCTTCAGTCAAAACACATAATATGTAGGGGCATTTTAACAGGAAGGTTGAAACTCTGTCACATCATATTCGATCAGACTGATCATAAACATGTAATATCTAGGACTGGGAGTTTCCATGCAGTTATAAAATATCATGGGTCTCGGACGTTCGTTATTTTGAAATGTAAGTATGGATAATCTAAGCGGCTAGCCAAAATACTTGAAAATGAGAAATACACCACACGATTCATGTATCACTTACAGTACTTAATGCTATCAAAACCCTGACACAATGTAATTGGCATGTATTCAGCTTGTCAGAAACACCTGGAATCTATTTTACTAATTAAGTCTGACATATTAGATATGACACTACATTCACATAGTCCAGCAAATTATATCTGTTACTTAGTAATTATGTTTGACACATTATAAAACAAACCATGCTGACTCGTTCTGTAGTGACTCATGTGGTGACAGGAACGCTGTAATTTAGATGCGATATAATCTGCTAAGCTAACATAATTACTGCGTTCATTGGGAGTGGTGAACATCTTTTTTGGAGAGATATACACATATCGTAATCCAGAGTCTTATCTCAAGTAGCATTACCATTGTCGCCATAGTTGTAATTATAATTTGTCACAGAATATTCTGCACGCACACGTGCGCATGGTATGTCCATAAATCCAATAAACCCCCTGCAAGTAGTTTGCATACAATTCGTGTGATATCAATGCTTCATGCATCATCACAGTGGGACACCATGACCAGAAGTGCGCGAGTGTAACCAGAAAATGCACGGTTTTATAATCTGTGGGTCATCTGAAGCACACTCTAAGAAGAATGATATTGGACATTTTTTCACTCATTGAAAGAGAGAGAGAGGGAGATAGAGCTTAATATTATACATGTAGGGAAAGTGCAGTAACTAGTAACTATGTGCACATTCTCTGGCTGGTATTGAAATTCTGCATAGAGGCAAAGACGATCATTGCTACGAGCACAAGACACGCTTACCCAGATTTAGTCCAGTATCTTTATGAAATCAAAGCTTCATATCTCGGCATAAGGATTGTTGGTGAGATCGCCTATTAATTTTTACCCATTTTCAAGGCATGTGGACATCGGTATATTGTTTCTGAAAATCTGTTGTTTGTCCTGGGAAAAATATACAAGCTTCCACATTCAAATCTGTCACTTTCATTTTACTCGCGCTAAAAACATGACAAGAGTTCTCGATTTCCATGACTGTGTCTAGTTTTGTTGTACTGATAGACAGTAGTCCCAAGTCTTTATGGTTTGTCAATTCTTTAACATTCACGTCACTATTGTTTTAATTTTTAATCTCAATTTTGTTTGTACCGGTATAGATCTATATTTAAATATTCAGTATTGACGCAAATACAAACGCACGATATAGTAAAGAACCCAAGACACAACAGTTGGCGACGAGGATGGGATACAGGTGACTTACAGAACTGTTCGTCTAAGTTTTTTGAGTGTCGTTTGCTACACTGCGGAGAAACTGCGTCGTGCTGAATTCATTTGTTATTGACTTTTGTGTGCTACAATTTTTGCTCATCAACATGGCATTGTGTGTGAGTACCATGGACTCATTCGATCCAGAAACTGAAAGTTTTGTGTCATACATTGAAAGACTAGAACAATTCTTTATTGCGAATGAAATTGGCAATGTTGCTGATCCAACAAATGCAGATCAGATAGCTGCAGCAAACGAGGAAAAAATTGCTGTGATGATCAGTTTGATTGGGAAAAAGACCTACAGCACACTGAGAGACATTTGCAGTCCTGCAGCCCCACATGAAAAACAGTATAATCAATTGGTTGACCTACTGAAGAACCATTTTCGCCCTAAAAGTTTGGATGGCAGAGACATTCAAGTTTCATCATTGTGTTCAAGAATCCAATGAAACTGTCTCAGAATACAGTGCAAGGCTACGTCATGTTGCATCAACATGCAATTTTGGTGCTCACCTAGAGAGGGCACTACGGGATCAGCTGGAGAATGACATCCGTGCATCTGACACCAGGAAAAAACTATTACAGCAGGACAGAACTTTTGATGAGACTTTAAAAATTGCCATATCAGATGAAGCAGCCCACAGAGAGGTTCAACCGCTGCAGAATGCACAACCTGTGAATGCAATGCACAAACAAGGAGGTCAGTCTCACGGTTTTCATCGTCACCCTCGCCCAAGTCCTGGCCAGAATCGAGGGCCACGGTTCACATACAGGAACAATCCTGGCCAGTCTCATAAAAAAAGAAACTCCAATCCACGGCAGTCTCAACAATCGCGGCAAATTCCACAGTCACGGCAAACTTCTCATCAGCGTCCCTCGCCGCCGCCAAGACACTACAAGTGCAATAGCTGTGGTCGCTCTAATCACTGGCGTGAAGACTGCAGATTTCGTGATGCATCCTGTTTCAAGTGCAAGAGAACCGGTCATCTTGCTGCCGTATGCCAGGGAGGTACAGTGCACAGCCTGGAATCACAACAAACCAGTGAAAACAAGGACGGGGAGATGTACTATTTATCTGATGTCAACACAATGTCAGGACGTGACATTAGTGTGCCTGTCACAGTCGAGAATTCAGAAGTAAACATGCAGCTAGACACTGGTTGCGCACTATCACTGGCTCCAAAGACATTCTATGATCAGTATTGTTCACATCTACCACTTGATTCAACAAATGTCTTGCTAACAACTTATACTGGTGAGAATGTACGTGCATTAGGAGAAGTCAAAGTAAAAGTTGAGTACGCTGTATCTCACCACAAGTTACCACTACTGATTACAAGTGATGGCTCATGTCCACTCTTTGGCCGCAACTGGTTGAAGAGCATCCAACTAAATTGGCCATCGTTGACATCAAATCTTGGATTGAAGTTTATTCGCCCCCTGTTCTCATCTGTTTGTCCAGAATCTTCCCCAGTACCCAACACTGAACAGTTACTTGACAAGTATCATAGCTTGTTTGAGGACAAGCCAGGATGTTACAACGGAGAGCCTGCAGCTCTTGAGGTGACCAGTGAGCCTCGTTTCCACAAAACGCGCCCAGTTCCATATGCACTACAAGATAAGGTTGAATCTGCAATACAGAAGATGGAGGAACAAGGCGTTCTCAAACAAGTCAAGTTCGTCGTGTGCTGCTCCAATTGTTCCAGTAGGGAAGCGTGACAAGAATGAAGTCCGGATTTGTGGAGACTTCAGCGTCACCTACAACACATGTGCTACAGTAGAAAAGTATCCAATTCCCAAAATAACAGACCTCCACGCTGCTCTCCGCGGCTGTACTGTCTTCTCGGTGCTAGACATGAGTCAGGCCTACCATCAGATTCCGATCACTGAGACCTCTCAGAAATATCTGACGGTCAATACCCACATAGGACTGTTCCAGTTCACTCGTCTACCAAATGGCATACATTCAGGCCCTGTTTTCCAAAGGATCATGGACACTACCCTACCAGGAATTCCAAAAGTGATCTGTTATTTGGATGACATTTTGGTCGCTGGCGCAGACCACACAGATCACCTCCACACCTTGTCATTGGTGTTTGAGCGTCTGCTACAGGCGGGTTTTACCCTGCGCCGGGACAAATGCAAGTTCAACCAGAAGTCTGTGTGCTACTTGTCACACATCATTGATGCAGAAGGCCTGCATCCTACAGAACAGAAACTTTCTGCTGTGCGAGATGCTCCATGTCCAAAAGATGTGACATCATTGAAATCCTTCCTGGGTCTCATCATGTTCTATTCCAGGTTCCTGCAAAACCATTCCACAGTTCTAGAACCGTTGAACAGACTCCTACGGAAAGGTGTAAAGTGGAGATGGATGGTTACAGAAGAGAACGCTTTCCAAGAAGCTAGGAAGTTGCTTCTACAATCTCAGACACTGGTTCACTATGATGACTCACTACCACTGGTTCTCTCATGTGAGCCTCTTCATATGGCGCAGGCGCCGTCCTCTCACACCGTTTTGATGGCTATGACAGGCCCATCTCTTTCGCATCATGCACTTTGACTGAAACTCAGCGGCAATATTCTCAGCTTGACAAAGAAGCATTCAGTATCATTTTTGGACTGAAACATTTCCATCAGTTCTTATGTGGTCGACAATTCATCATCGTCACAGATCATCGTCCACTTGTGTCATTGTTTGACCCAGGTCGAGCTACACCTGTCCATGCTGCTGCACGCCTACAACGTTGGGCACTCATCCTAGCTTCGTACAGCTACAAATTGGAGTACAGAAGAACTACTGCACATGCAAATGCAGATGGACTGTCCCGCTTACCGCTGCATAGGAACTGGGCACCTCACTCGACAAATGTTGAGTGTTTCTTCATGGAACCTGATGTGATGACAGCAGTCACGTCTTCTGTAATTCAAGCTATAACACGTGTGGACCCAGTGCTGTCCAAGATATACCGCTTCATCACTGATGGATGGTCTTTAATTGTAGACCCAGATCTGGTGCCATTCAAAACTCGTGAGGAACTTTCTATTGATCAAGGATGTATACTATGGGGAATATGTGTTGTCATACCAGCTGCGCTACAGAAAAATGTACTGAATGAACTTCATGACACCCATCTTGGTAGCACAAAGATAAAGGCTCTGGCAAGGTCATACGTGTGGTGGCCTAACTTGGATCGTAACATCGAAAAACTGGTATCTTCATGTACTGTCTGTCAGTCAATGAGATCTGATCCACCCACTGCACAGGTTCATCCATGGACATTTCCAAAACGACCATGGTCTCGTCTGCATGTAGACTTTGCAGGACCTGTCTGCGGACGCACATACCTAGTACTAGTGGATGCTTACAGCAAGTATCCAGAAATCATGAAGATGTCCACTACAACATCTGGAGCAACCATAAATGCACTGCGAGAAATTTTCAGCCGCCATGGTCTTCCAGACCTGATCTTCTCAGACAATGGTCCACAGTTTGTGTCTAAGGAGTTCAAGCAGTTCTGTCAAGAAAATGGCATACGCCATCGTACATCAGCCACATACAAACCATCTACAAACGGACAGGCCAAGCGAGATTGTTCAGATTCTGAAGTCTGCAATCAAGCAAGCTGTGGTAACACACTCTGACATTGACACCACAATCTGTCGCTATGTCTTACGGTATCGTACCACGCCACATTCCACCACTGGAGAAGCTCCTTCAGTCTTATTGATGGGGAGCAGACTTCGTACAAGATTGGACTTAGTTCATCCATCGTTGAGTACTCGTGTCGAACAAAAACAATCACTGACTATGTCTCGTACTGCTCAGCGAAGTTGCCGCACGTTTGAAGTTGATGATACAGTGCTAGTGAGGAACTACAATGGTCCCAAGTGGTTACCTGGGAAGGTTTGTGAAGTGCTTGGAGGTAGGCACTACTTGATCACCACTTCAGATGGCAGAAAAATAAAGCGCCATATAGATCAGCTACTGAAACGACCAGAACGGATGCAAGCACAGTTCAGTGAGGATCAAGAATGAATTCCGACATTGGACACACAAGATGTGTATGTTCCTGCTATAGATCCTCCAGCACACCAAGATGTTGCAAATGAAGCACAAAACACAGCTGATGATCATGATGATGGTGCTGGACAAAACGTTGTTGATCAAGGAAACGCTCAGGACAATCAGCAACAGACCCAAAGACGCTATCCAGTTCGAGACCGTAAATCACCAAGTTATCTGAAAGACTTTGAAACAAAGTAATGTTGAATGTACATTTCAGTTTTTCATATTGCAATGATTGTGTTTTTGTATATGGTACATTGGTACTATGTGTTATTTCTTTGAAGTGCTATGAACATGTGGTTTTTTTTTTCAAGGGGGAGAAAAGTGTTATATATTCATGTCCGGGTTTTGATTTATAACTTGATTTAATATAAGGTAATCCGGGTTGTCCTTGTTCTGACAGGTAGTGAGTGATTTCGTGAAGTGTGCAAATGTTGTTGTTGATGCCAAGTAAAGTTCTAATTAAATCTTTCAAAAGACTTTCTTTACAAATACAAACGCACGATATAGTAAAGAACCCAAGACACAACAGCATGAAGTTATGGAAACTTTTTGATATGCAGTGTTTCTGCTGAATTCATTTCCTAGAAAGGCTGCTGAAATGACTCCCTTCCTCACGTCTCATGTTATGCCAACGGAAAAAAATATTTGTGTTGCATTGCACATTTTGCAGTGATTATTACATGAACACACTGCCAGTTCTTCAGAATGTCAGTGTCTTAACAGTGCCCAAGAATACAATTTCAATTCTACGATTATTGGCCGGTAAAATAAAAGGTTGTGCTCTTTTGTCTGTGGTCAAATTGTAATTCTAGGGCACACTCACGACGAACTGTCAGTGAGAGAAAACCAGAATATTCAGCTATTATCCTGTTATTTTTCGTCACCATAATGGACAATCTCTATTCATGTAGCTTCCAGGAAATGAAAATGAAATCCTTTATCATTGGGAATGTCGTGTTCCACAATTATGATTCACGTGAATTTCAAACACATATTTATTCTTCCAGCCAGCTGTAACTTTCAGGTCCTAGTATTAATTGCACCTGTTTGTAAAACTACATAACGTTAAAATTGTATATTTTACTGCTTCTCTATTACTCTACTGATGATTTTCCGACAAAAATTAGAGTAACCGTTGCATGAAACGATAGGAAGGCATCATTGATATGGAGGAAGAATGATGGTCATCAACCATCATGAGTCGCTGCTTTTACCATCGGGAATGAAACCTGGCTATCGTTCATAACCCAGTCGTCGGTTGGAATCTGTTTACAACCGAACTTCATATTGATGTATAGTTTACTTTGTGTGCTTGTAATGGCTTTTAGTTTGCACATATCCTTTCATTATCGTCCTTGTCATGAATGTAAAGTATAATGTGCTCAATATATATTTATGTAATTGCAAAACTTGGTTTGACAATATTCAAGAACATAGAAAACTACATTATGTCAGATTTCTCCTGGTAGAGAGCCCCAAATCGGTTGCTGCCCTGATATATTTGACATAACTCTTTGTATTTCTATTATATTGTAACATTCGATATATAAACATGTATACCGTACTGTACGTGTATTTACAATGGAACAATACATATTCTAAATCCAATCCAAAAATAATCCAAAGAAATATATGTTTTAGCAAGCCCGATAACACCAATGATATTCATTATACTTCTAACTTTACTACATGGTTTGTAAGCGTGTATGGTATCAGCACATTCTGTTGTTCGTTGTTTATGAGGTAAGTTCGACGTCATTTCAGATGGACAGGCATCGATATATGCGACCGTTTAAAGTTTTTCAGTACTCTTTTCCAACCCACTAAACACTTGCAACGCGCGTACTACAAATTCATCATTTTGTTGACAATACTGGTTTTCAAACAAATACAATTTTGAATACATGCATTGATGTAAAATCTCTCAATTTAAAATAATGTACCATAATAGATACCGCAATATATAATAATTATTCTCTCAGAACAAGGGACGAGGCAAGATTTCTCAGAGGTTCCTTGTGTGTAAATTATTGGGAACGTGACAATGCGATAATGTGGGGAGTGCTCCTGTTACGCCAGTCGCCAGACTCGTTAATGCTACAAGCATTATTACACGAGAACACACCACTTTCGCTCTGTTGATTGCCGCGTCTGTCTGCCAGGTGTATACTATATACTAACGGCGTCTTTCTATATCAGTCAACACCAAACATGTGCTTCGCCAATAAGGAAACATGGCTGGTTGTCTGTTTAAAATGTTGGTTATGATAGGAATTAGAAATCCTAGTATTTCCAGCTAACGTTGCTTCAAATGGAACTTCGAACACAAGATCACATTGTCACAGTAAAACTTCCACAGGGCTGAAGATGGAGATCATTAAGCAACTACATATATACTTTTACTCGCGAATGTGAGGTGTGGAATATCAGTTGATTGAAGAGTTAGGGAGATTGTCAACACACAGTATGTGTATCATCAGAGGTAATGCAGTACCCCTCACCTACTGTGCAACTGGTAGAGATGTGTCATTGCATCTGTATAATTTGCCTAAAAGTGCGGAGTGTGGAGACGAGCACTTCCTCGTTGCATTATTTGGGTGTGAACAACACCAGAGACAATAGAGACTAAAACGAATGAATTGTTAGGGCAAACACAGCAATGTCACTGGAGGACTGTATAGACGATGGCTTTTTCTCAATTTTTTTTCAAACGTAATTAATGTCCGCTTGTGTTCGTAATTTTTTAAACATATATTTTCAGCATATTTTAATGTGGATACTCTTGGACATTGTGGCCGTGATCCGCCATTCAAAGGTCGTTTTGCTGGCTACATGTGCCCCCTTGATGACTCGATGTGATATATTTAGCTGGACAGTCAATTGAGGAAACTCGAATAAATAACACATATCATGCAATATTATCAGAAGAATACAACATTGAACAGTATTAACATAATGGCCAAAGCGGATATATAATTATATTCATGATCATCAAGATCATCTTTTTTTCAAAGTTTTATATAATGTATTAACTGTGGTTTTCTTTTAGTGTTTCCCATCTCTACTCATATGACTATGATTCAGTCCAGTAACCAATATCAAGTTCGTACAAGTCACACACCTGCAGAAAAACAAGCAGCAAGAGATAAAATCATATTCGTGATGTTCAAGTCGTTGAGTGTTTCTCAGCCATTTTTGAAAAAATCCAGTATCCGGTTTTGCTAATGGTACCAGCATTAATACACATACAACATATATATACATACATGGAGCAAAAAATGAAAATGAAATGTTTCAAGCACGATTCACAGTGCGTGGGAAGTATTATATTCTTCCAGTTTTAATTTATTACCTGTGTCTACATTTTAATACTATGACATACCCTACCGTTTATCGTCATTCAGGGTAGGCTTGTTGGTCAGATTTTAAAAAGTTATTGTTTCTCTACCTACATTAGCTTCGCTACTTTAAGCATGGGGAATGAGGCTACTCGAAACATGAAACTCAACTGTTTTATAGCCAGGTGGCGACAGATATCTGAAACTAACCTGGCGTAATATGGATAAACCAGTCGAACCCCTCTTTAGTGAGAAGCATCTACTCGAGGAGGCGGGCAAGGAGGGGGGGGGGGGGGGGGGGTCTTAGTTGCATTTATTCGGGGCAGACGCGTTGTCATTATTATGGTTAGAAAGAGCAAAAAGGACATTGTGAATTAACATATTGAGTTGCTATTTTTTTTTCTGTTGATGATAAGATCATATTTACACAAATCAATCAGCGACTTGGTAACTCCATGTCACAGGTTTGTCTGGCCTGGTTCCAGGAATCAAATATCACATGATTCGACATGGTGATCTTTTGGGACTCGATGAGCTGTTCATTGCCTTCATCGTGAACAACAATAGACTTCAATCAGTGACGGGCTTGGCAACACTCCTATCTAACGTGGGGCAGCATTCTCACCACGTTATATAAATATAAATACATATTTATGCACCAGTCAAGACCCATAATATGTAGCAGCATTTCAACAGGAAGGTTTCTTGCCGTGTCCTGATATCGGGCCCTGTCACATCAGATTCGGCCAAATTGGACATGAACATATATTGTCTAGGACTGAAAGATTCCATGCAGTTTTCATATGGGCCTGGAACCTTCATTATATAGTAATATGAATATATATATGAATAATATATATCATATTTATAAGCCAAAGTGGTTCAAATGAGAAATACACCACATGGTTCATGTATCAACTTGATTATTAAACGCTATCAAAACACTTGCACAATGTAATTTGTCATGTGTTCACTTTGTCAGATGGAAACACTTGTACTCTGTTTTACTAATTAGGTCTGAAATTACATTCACATAGTCCTGCAAATTATATCTGTTACTTAGTAATTATGTTTGACACATTATAAGACAAACCATGCTGACGGCATCTCGTTCTGCAGTGACTCATGTGACGAGAGGGATGCCGTAAGTTAGATGCAATATAGTCTGCTAAGCTAACATATTTACTGCGTTCATTGGAAGTAACGGACATTTTGATTTGAAGAGATATATACTGTCGTAATCCAGGGTCTTATTTCAAGTCGCATTACCGTTGTCGTTAATAATTTGTAATTATAATTTGTCACGGAATATTCTGCACACACGCGTGTGCATAGTTTGTCCATAAATCCATTAAACCCCCATGCAAATAATTTGCATGTAACGTCCGTGATATCAATGCTTTAATGCATCATCACAGTGGGACATTATGACCGGAAGTACACGCGTAAATCAGAAAATGCATGCTTTTATCATTTGTTGGTAAGTCCAGACTATTTTATTACCTTCAAGTGGCAGTTAGGTGTGTGATACTTCGTGTAAATTACATGTATATATATCGTTAAGGAGACCCAGACAACACGTCAGAAGAAACCTCAAGCGTTCAAAGAAAACTCTGCAGCACAACTTATATATTATATCCTATAAGATTACCGACATGTGAATGATGTCCGTTAATAGCTTTGAGAATGCCATAAAATGATCAAGTGCAAAAATATCTTACGATCAAAATGTTTGTAAATACATGTAACATATAATGATCAAATAAATAGCCATGTATATGAGAGATCTTCTATACTATATCTACCAAATTTTCTTCTAACAAATAGGTAAAGGGCTAGGAAAGATTACTAGAGAAATGTACAGTGTGAAGCTGTCAAAGTCTGAAAAGGTAATTTTTCGACAAAGATGACCGTTTTGACCTTTCAAGGTCAAAAGGTCAAAATCAATGTCACCACTCAATTGACTTCCGATATGAGTGTGTCAGTAACTGAGCTCTATCTCCGTGCATTCTAGGAGTACAGTCCACATTTCTCATATTATTTAGAAAAAATTTCTTATTATAGAGCAAATTGATTCCAAAATGATTTTCGTAGGTAATTTTTTTCTGTTGGAAATGACTCGAAACAGATAGCGACTTGATTTCGGATCAAAAATGTTTTTTCGCCTACCCAGCGCAAAGTCCGAATGGCCGCTCCAGGCCAACGGAACACATAAACCCACAAATGTATAAAGGAGATTCGTATGCACTATTTTGAAGAACAAAGAATTGTGTGAACAGATAAGATGGCTGTCAAATACAAAATAGAAAAATAGACCATTTTCACCTTTCATGGTCATTGAAGGTCAAATTCACCACTGATACCGCAATTTATGATTTTCCGTTTGAAGGTGCCCATATGTAAGCTATGTCTAGAAGTAATCTAGGAGTTTACATCACCCATTATGAAGGAAAGAGTGGATGAAGTTTCTTAAGTCCCAAAAATGGGGAAAGTTTTTTTAAAAAATTTATTTGACTGGAAATGACTCAAAACAGAGCGTGACCTGATATCGGCCAAATGAATATTTTCTCACCCACCCATCGAAAATTAAAATGGCCGCCACGCGCAGACCGACGAATCAAGAGTAACAAAACTTATACTCGTCAGAAAGGTACATGAGAGGAATCTTTTGAAACAAAAATATTAAAATTAATCACACAGTTTTTGAGGAAATGGCCGTCAACTCCAAAATTGAACATTTTCGTCAAAAAAACCCGCAAAATTTAAAAACTAAAAAAATACTTTCCTCTTCAAATATCTTTTTAGGTATTTTTGTTCTAATATGAAATATTAAAGAAAGTTGACGACGGCGGACGACAGTCGACGGACGCAACGCCATGCCAGTAGAATATCAGGCCTTTGGTCCATAAATCTAAAAATGAAATCGCTGTGAATTGCTTGTAATCTGTCCTGATCAAGTTTATGTTTGCAAGTTTGCTATTTCCCAAGTGCCCATAATAAATTATTTTACTTGTCGCACACGAGATTAATGCAATAGCAGCTTTAGAAATGCATCTATATAAAAAGGGGATTCAGTTGTGTTTTTCTGCAAATGCAATCGTATTTTGTATATATAGGTTTATTTGTGCTCCAGTCGCGCCTAGTTGAATATTCAGGAAATATCGACCATTTTTGTACATCTTGTGTCGAATCGAATCATTAATAAACATTTTATTCGGCACATAAGAAACTATTTCTCACGTCTGGTAAGGTATTAGGTGCTGAGATATCGCATAAACCCCTAGTGGTGTGATATCTGACAAAATCGCCGTCGATGTCACTAGTTATTTTGTGATCATGATCTCGGGATTTATGTGAGATAATACACTGATAGCACTCGAAGTGATTCCATCATCGGTTTTCGACTACGCCTCGAACAGCTAGCGATACCACTTCTCCTGTATCAGTGCATTACCTCACACAAAACGCTCATTGCAGTATAACTCTTGACACTAACTGGATTTGTTTGGAATAATGTTGGGGATTATGTTTTCGAATGAGTTTGTGGATTCTGCCATATCCTTCGGAGGATGGGTGTGTTGTGAATGATTTCAAACCCACACATTATGATCATATGACCAATCAATTATTGATGGATTATTTTTGAATTCCTGGATATATTTCTCGATGACGAGTGCGGCGCTCGCTCGCAATCGGTGAAAATTATTGCATTTTTTCTGTTACTTGACCTAGTAAGATGGTGAATAATGCATATGAGCTAGTATTTGGGGTCTGTAAAAGCAAAAATTATTAGTTATGCATGAAATGCAACACTTTTTCCCATTCCCAGAAAGCAAGGGAAACCCAAATGACTCCCACAGCCAACAGATCTTTTCTGTATCTGCATAAAAGTTACCAGTAATGATAAAACTCAACAACCCATCAATAGACTAGTACAAAACCTGTAATTTCTCTTCTAATTCATCGGAATCAAGGCACCATAGCATGTCAGTAATGTTTACTCCTATTATTTTGTTTGTTTATTCTGTCAGCTGCTATGAATATGAGAAGTATTCCGGCCTCAGTGTCAACACCCACCACTTTTTTTCTGCGTGGCAAATGAAGCATGTTCATTGTTGAAGAGTTTTCCTGTTGATCCAGTACCATAACATGATGATGTGTTTAATACAATAAAAATGATTGCCGTATGTATGATACAGTAGTGATGTGTGTGATGTTTTGTCCAGCACGGTATGACAGTTAACGGACGAAATGCAGTAGCTCAGGACAAATGTTCCATACTATAGCTAGCTTTGACCTCTAGTCTCAAGAATGCTAACACGACAAATTGGCATTGGCATATACTTGTACATTCACATTCCAGGTTAGATCTTCTGGGTTCACAAGATGGACAAGGTTTTTTGCAATGAAATTTGACATCAAGATCGAAGACATCAATGACAAGAGGTATTGTAATCTAGATGGAAACATCTTGCCGTCTCTCTCAGTCCATCCATGGTCTGTGGGGTTCTGAACAGCCCCTAGTGGTTGATAGGATTTAGTCCCTGTATACTTACTTGTATCTGTCTTCACCATCTTACCAGGTCAAATGACAGAAAAAATGCAATATTTTTCACCGATCGCGAGCGAGCGCCACATTCGTCATCCAGGAATTCAAAAGAATCCATCTTGGTACTATTTTTGGGCGGGTTGCGTGCAACCAACCCGCCTATTAGATTGGCGTGTCCGTCCGTCTGTCCGTCCGTCCGTCTGTCCGTCTAGCCGGCCGTCCGTCCGTCAACAATTTCTTGTGAACGCGATAACTTACAAAGTTTTTAACGAAATACCGCCAAAATCATACCAGAGGTGCATCATGAGCAGATCTCGGACAAGTTCGATGATGGGTGACCTTGACCTATTTTTCAGGTCGTGGCAGGACTTCGAACTTGACAATACATGAAAACAGGACTTTGTACCTTGTGAACGCGATAACTTACAAAGTTTTTAACGAAATACCGCCAAAATCATACCAGAGGTGCATCATGAACAGATCTCGGACAAGTTCGATGATGGGTGAGCTTGACCTATTTTTCAGGTCGTGGCAGGACTTCGAACTTGACAATACATGAAAACAGGACTTTGTACCTTGTGAACACGATAACTTACAAAGTTTTTAACGAAATACCGCCAAAATCATACCAGAGGTGCATCATGAGCAGATCTCGGACAAGTTCGATGATGGGTGACCTTGACCTATTTTTCAGGTCGTGGCAGGACTTCGAACTTGACAATACATGAAAACAGGACTTTGTACCTTGTGAACGCGATAACTTACAGATTTCTGTAATTTCCGAAAATAAAAGGCCACGAATAAATAGTTGTTTTAATACAAAAATCTGCTTGGCCACATTATGTGCCTCCTAAAAACGGATACATTTTGGGGGGGGGGGGGGGTCCTCAGTCATGTTTAAGCAATTAGCACACATTGAATGCACGTGAAAAAAGGTACTGTTCATCTGCACTGCCAATTCCTTCCACTAACAGCCCTCCTCGATGCAACCCGCCCAATTGTCGCGGGCGCGACTTATACTTGTTTTTAAATTAATTCTTATGTTCCGAGTTTGATATGTGGGAATTGAAATGCTTTTACCATCAATCTGTCCTCACTTGAGGATTTCTTCACATATCAGTGGCACCATGGCTGGAAATGTTATTTTCGCTAGTTTCATTGTCAGCCATTTTGAGTTCTGAAGCAACCAACAGTCACAGGAATGACACCATTGGATTCTCCAGTATCAAAACATGGGTATAGATCGCCCATCCAGACATTACCTCACAATTGACAAATCACATGAACTCCTGCTTCACGACGCGGGAAAATACAGACATTCAGCACTTAGCCCCGCGCTTTCCCAAAGTTTTGGAAAATGGCTCCCATGAATGAAGATGGATATTAATATTGAGAGGTACAATTAAAGAACATTGAATATCCAGAAGAAGTTAACTAAAAATCGGACTATAATATACATCGGACTATATTGTGGGATCACGAGGGAGTGTGTGAGTGACCGTGATCGTCATCGGAATTTAATCATCCTAATAAACTCCGGATTATTGTGGAACTTACGCGGACTTCCTGTCCTGTGTTTTACGCACGACCCACATCGTACTGTACGATCTCGTCGGCGTAATAGCCGCCGGGAGACACGCTATTTCGTCACATGTGCAATAGAAGCTGAGTTATAGCCCAAAACATGATTTTCCGGATTTTCGACGGCGGCCATTTTGAAAAAGGCCCAGAAAAACATTTTTTGCCTCCGAGATGGGCCTCCGGAAACATCTCTTATATTCAATAATATGATAAAAACTAACTACAAAATTAGGTTTCGGAGGATCATGGGGTGGGGGGGGGGGGGGGTGTGCAGGCACACCTATTACACATGCCCGACTATTATACTTCATATTTCATATAATTTTACTTATATTTCATAATACCTAGATGTTCCATGGCCTCGATAAGCCACATGTGCCTAGGATTATCAGTGTTGTCAAGCCCTACACGGACTGAAGCGTATCGTTGTCCATGATGAAGTTAATAAATATATCGGGGATCGGCCCAGGATTATATCAAGTATCACCATATATATCAAATTACCATATTTGGTCACGGAACCAGACACACATTTTACATTTGTCAGGTTATTAGCCAAGAAAATCAAATTAATGTACATGTATACATTTACATAATATTTTGATCTTGAAACTTTTGTCTTTACCAGGAACGCCCATAGTAACCAACTATGAGCGCTAAATTGATTTTAAAAAACGTTTATTATCACACACAGCAGATAAAGCTATTCATTAGCAGTGATACGACTGTTTTATTCTTATGATGTCAGGTCATTTTGGATTTCTGTCGCCGCTTTTGCTATAAAATGTACCACTTTTATGTTCCGAGTAGCCAAATCTCATTTCCCAATGTTAAAATTAGTGATCCAAAGACCATCAACCATTTTCATTAACTCGTAACTTTTAACACCACTGATCATTGTCCATACCCAGGAAACTGTTATTGGGAGCGTGAAAACTAACCAAGTAGCAAAAATTCTTTCTCCCATTGATGAAATCGCTGTGTTATTGCAAAGCAAACAATTCACGAAGTTGAAAACTTATTCCCGACTCACGTCCACGGTATGAAACTTTGCAAGCAAGTGAAGGAAATGATATTATGTCGTAAAAACTACATGTAGATGAAGTAGTTTAACACCGAGCGATTCGTGACAGCAACGTGTTTGTGCACCAGGAAAAGGTACTAACGTATCATTCCAAATAAAGACACATTTTGCTACCTGTTTTTGTTGTTTCACAACTACAATTACAAGTACTTGAACTTGATGTACTAACCACATTCTGCATGAAATCACAGAGAACATGAAGAGTATTTCTTACAGCTCTTGGTATTACTGCCTTCAGTCCTTCGTTATAGGCCTATGTACTTCTAATAGACGTCCTCTATGTGTCCTGGCTGAATAAGATACCAGTAGTTTACTTTATTTATGAAATATAAATTGGGGTAAAAATGATGGAATATTCCCAGAATGATACGTTGTATAGGAAAACATCACAGTGACTCATTGACATTCTGATTCTGGCATATATTTCTGATAATCAATTTTAATGTCCTCGCCATGAAGATTTTGACCCAGACCTGTAAACCTATAGATACACAGATGCGAGACTAATTTTTGCAAGTGTCACACTATTGTATGTACCGCGGTGTTTTTTTTATAATAATTCGAAAACATGAAGAGCTACGACTTCAAAATGACATTATAATCTTGTATAGTCGTATGCGATCTCTTTTGACCATGGAGTTCAAACTGAACGATATAATGTGCGATGATGATCACTAGCTTATGATTGTGCGAAAGTTCCCAGTTATGAGGATATATTGTTTCTCTACATGACTTATAAATTGCTTTACTCTGCATCTGGATGATGTGTAGTTTCGTGGCTGAAATCAAGTTGCATACATGTGTGACAGAGCGGAACGACGCACCAGTACATCGATCTTGAACAGATACTAGTATTTAACGCAGTTTGCTAGGTGCATGGTAGGAGTTAAACTTTTGGTTGGGCCCGGTGATCACAGATTAGACCTGGATGATTTTAATCGATAAATGTATTACCTAGCATAGAAACAAAAATTTAACTTAAATATATTCGAGCAAAATGTTTTTTTTTCTTATTTCAGACTTCATGGGCAGTCTAAGTTGGCAATCTGACCTGCATGAATCTCTGACATAATCACAATGTACATAAACCTCCATGGTTAATTTTCTCCGAATATGGGATCCTGGTGTTGTGATTTTGCGTCAGCAGACAAAATTCTGTTGAATCTTAGCAAATTTCATCTGTTTGAAGCATTATGAAACACAGTCCCACTGTCCCGGTCTGAGACCCAGATGACTCCTGGATATTTTTACCCCGTTTGGGCCGGTTGAGACCCGGTCGAGGGTGAAAAAAGTCGAAAAATTGCGAAAAATTAGTTGCAGTCCCACTGTCCCCGACGACCCCCAGTGGAAGGCCTCGGTTGGGTAAGACCTTGTTTTATTTTTTGACTCCCTGGGCGCCTGGATCAGACCCGATTAACTCTCGGATAAGTCCTGGATAACTAGCCCCTGGTCAACTCCCGGTTAACAAGGTCAACTGCTCCCGGCTCACCAAAACACCCATTTTTCATCCGGTCGAAAGCTGGTTGAGACCTGGTGTGGCCCGATGACACCAGGATGACTCTAGGATGAATCTCGGTGCGCCCGGTGGACTCCAGGATGATTCTCGGTCACACCCGGTTCGGGGGTCCATTCCCCCCCCATCCCCCCCCCCCCCCCTTCGGTCGAAAGACACAAAAAGGAAGCATGTTTCATATGTCGCGCGAGTGCCCGGACGAGACCTGGTGCGCCACCCTGATCGACACGGTCACGGTGTGACCGGTCGAGACACGCAGTGCCCGGTTCAGAACCGGTCGAGACCCGGTGAGGTCCAATTCACGATCCGGGAGTCGACGGACATCAAACGGGGTCAGTGGGACTGGGGCTTATGCACGGATAGCGTAACGAGTTCGATCTGAATGTAAATTATTTTTCTACTGTCATGTTTAATTTAGGACTTGTCTTGAAAAAAACCAAAGTTAGATTTTAATTAAATTCAGATATTCATTCAACATTACATGCCAATCAAACTTTTAGGGAAAATACATGTTTGTCTATAGATACAAATAAAAAAAAAGAGCCTGATTATCTCTGGCCTATATCAAATCAAGAATACACGCCCCCACCCCCTTCCATCGATCTATGAGTGAAACCTTGAACATGACTGACGCTCCGACGTGATTCCAACACCTTTGTTCAACACAAAGTTAGCCCGAAAATGCACCAATTTTGTCACACATCGAAGAATTATAACGAAAATTCGTTCAGACTAGAAAATTCACATTGGAGCTGACCTTTAACATTGGGTTAGATTGCTAACATTTCAGTTTCAAAAGATGCATATTTCAGGACATAGCGCGAAACAGGACATGTACACGATGTACACGGTCAATTTCTAGACTTGTCGCCTACCCAATTTCCCATCGACCTTCACATAAATTTTGCTAGAAATTGAACAAATTATAAATGGGTCGAAAGAGAAGCAAATAAGCGAGGGTGAAAATGAGCATGTGAGTCATGAAGACAGATACATTATCTGACAGATACATGTCTCCTTCGTCCCGTGCGGGGATGAGGCAGTTCGGGACCCTATAATGCAGGGTGGTGACTGTGGCTATTATTTGATATCATTTGATTTATTCCAAGCTCACACCTAACATTGTGCATCATATCAAAATAGATCATTTTGTTTGTATACCCAGCTATTTGCCCCTTCATAGGCCTAGTAATTCAATCATCTGCTTATATCCATTCTAATATCATTAGTGGCATCATGTACACTGTCATTATATCCCACAGTGTGAAAATGTTTGAACAAACTCTGAAAAAATAATTAATTCCCATTTACTCAATTGGGACTACTTTCCACTTCACTCGTTATGTTTGTAGATCGAGCATGTTTTTTTCTCAAAAACTTGATTTTATATTTCGTAATTAAAATGACAGAAGCATTTATTTTTGCTCTATTGACCAAACATCTAGGCGTGGGTCTTGGAGCCCCAGAAACCAACGACCTCTGGGTGCTTTGTCGTAAATTTTTTTTCCTCAAAGGATAGAATTGTGAATGAAACATTCCACAAAGGCGTAAAATACAGGGTGTATTGGAACTGTATTACAGCGACACTAATTGTCATGTGCGTTATCTGTCTCAGCCGATGAGCGACTATATGCTCTATCATTTAATATAGAAGGCATTCACGCGTGTATGTTAGACATTTATAAATTTTAGATGTCCTGTTAACTCGAGCATTTATGGTTTATTTAGTATTTTACTATGTATACGGAGAAAATATTTATTAATACGCAAAAATTCCAGTATGCAATTGCGTATTTGCGTATAGGCGAAATAACCATTGGACCCTATAACTGCAAGTATTATGACTAACACGTCAGCTATATGTACGTAGATCTGCCTCCAACTGGAACGATTTATCAATTAAAAAGTAATTCAACTTTGAATAATATTTGTATCAATCTATAATCAAATTTTAAATTTTTGTTTCGAATTATAAATATTTATAATTTGCATGTGCAACGGATCTAGACACAAAAAGAAATAATAATAAAAAAAATATATCTGTTAAAAATTAAACAAAACATTAAATTCGTTTCTCATCATTTAGATCTAACTACCCCCAAATGAATGATCTATAGTCAGATCTATTCTCTTTCAATGTTTTTTTTTCACAGTAATAAGGTAGAAATAGATTTTTTTATGAATCCATTGACACTGCCGGTAATACTGGTACCTTGGCCTACATGCAGCGAGTACATGCAGCGAGCACCCGCCACAGTCATTGTCAGTATGAACGAACGCTCCCTCGGCTTTGAACAACAACAATGGCGGACGATGAAGAGGATACAACTTGGACTGTTGATATGGAAGTTAGTCTCTTCCATGCAATGCGAAAGCACAAACCAGTTGGTGAGCATGTTCGTTTAAAAGTTTCCAAATCGAAACCTTGCCGGTTCTCGCGTGAATAAATGGTGCAACACAGCTCAGAAATAGAGGCGAGCGATAATAGATGTATTTGGTGATGCCGGTCAGGTGTCGATCATTCATAGTCAGCAGTGGGGTGCAAAGTTCTTGATTTACCGAAACCTTCATGAAGAATTATAACATGGTAGTGATTGAAGTATTAAAATACTACATTTAAGGAATACATGTACGTAAATAATATACGAGCCGTCCGTCCTAAATTCGCCGCATTCCCAAATTCGCCAACAGGGTTTTCAGTAGCATTGTGAGGCCCCGCTGGCTGCCCTAAGTTAGGTTTTCAGAGCTTTTAATCCGAATGAAACCAATCAGTTCTATCATCAATCGAGACTCTGATATTTAATCTTTGTACCAGCAGTTTTTTTTCCTTACAACGAGTTTCTGACCTCTGAACTCAATATTATCAGAGTCTGATAATATTGAGTTGGCGAATTTTGGGATGCGGCGAATTTAGGACGGATGGCTCGTAGATCTAATATTATAAAATAAGTCTGAATACAAAACGTGTATTTCTACATAATAAGGAAGTACCTGGTAGTGTATAATATGATAGTGTTCAGTGGAGCACTTGGTAGGAATTTTCATAAAGGAGTCCCATACCCCTTGGTCTCAAAAAAAGGGGTATTTAGAAAATTTATGGGTAAATTTTTGCTGTACCCCGGCCCCTCGTCTTTAAAAAAAGAGGGGTAAATTCTGAAATTCATGCAGGACTTTGTAATACAATAACAGGGAATAGAGCATTAAAGCACATGTCCAAGTCAGGTCCATGTCACATAACAGCTACAGCCAGGTCAGTGAAGAGGCGACACATAGCGAGTATAGCATACTGAATTTGTTTGGTTTGCCAGGTCGCGCTGCATGTATGGTCTTGTGCACAGCTTTTGATGACGTAGGCACAAAGTTTGTTAGAATGTAAACAAATGATGGAAGTCACTTGTCAAATTTTCAGCGCCGAAAATAAAGTTTCATGGATATTTCTTTGTTATTTCCCTGTTGTGTAGCTTACGCACTCCCATTATCCCATATAAATAATCTCGTAGGCTATCGAGTGCACTGTTCAGTATGCCTAGTAATTAGTTGCATACAGCGTAATATAGAAATCAGGGTTGGCAAGTTCTGGACGGCGGTGGTAAATACCATGGTTTTAACCACGGTGTTAATCGTCCGTCCAAAATACCTTTTGGACAACAAAAAAAAACTCCATTAGAAATATGTATTCTGCTCAAGTCTTTTTTAATTAGAGATGGTGTGCCAACCCGTGTTGAAATATATTTGAGTTCAGATGAGCATAGACAGCCTTTGTCCACCAACCGATATCTATTTTGTGACTGATTTGCATCGTACTTCATGGTACTTATTTATGAATTTTAGAGAATTTTGTGTATGAATCGTGTCATAATAATAAAATGGCTCATTTAAAAATCTGACTCAAACTTCTCATCTTTTTTTCCAGGTGTGAATCGCCATTTTCAAATGGTTATTATACAGAATCGACTGAATGATTCGGTCCCAAGGAAGCTGAATTCCAAGCAGATCTGGAAGCACCTTGGTACCATGTATGACCTAGCAGCTCTTGTAAGTCACCTGTATAAGACAGCCATACTCACTAAACTCACCCCATTCCTAATTATAGTTTTCAACAGTTTTGGTCTCCACAAAGTCAGCTTTTGCTCCGAAAACTTTGGCATTGTTGGGCAGAGCGTAAATTTAGGTTGATTTGGGAATCTTTTCGTTTTGTATTTCACCCATTTAACACAATACAATAAACTGTCAATCTCTCAAAGAATCTCCTGTTATATAATTACCTCAAAAACTTTTTTTCAGAATGAATCAGAGATTATCCCATTTCCAAACAGCGAGACAGACTTTGTATTGCCAGAGCCTGACTTCAAGGATGTCAAAGAGAAGATTTTCCCTCGTGTCATGAAGGAATCACTCAGCTCAGCTGTGGATGAACAAAGCAAAGAGACCACAAAGGACCAAATCAAGGAAACCGTGAAGGAATCCAAGGAATCTGCCAGAGAAAGTATGGATCAGGACAATAATATACCATATACATGTAGATTGTACTATGTTAGCTACATCATATATATTCACTACTAATTTGCAAACTAGCTTGCATTACTGTTTGTATATCATTTATTGATAACCCACACTGGCATTGTACCAGTACAGTGCTGTTCATATTGTGATACTGACCCTGCTGATGTTTACTGTTGAAACAGGCCCAGCAGTGAAGCCTCCCAAGTCTGGCGCTGTAATTGATAAGGCTTTGGACCGAGTAGCTGATACTTCCAAGTCTGATGATTCACCGAAGCGAGAGCAGCGGAAGCGCACGAGACAAACTCAACCCAGCCCTGCAACAGACAACACCACACCCACCTCGTCAAAACGAACCAGACGCATCTGATCATGTTCAGCTTGTTAGAACCTACTTTGTTTACTGAATTGATTCATTTCATCTTGGATGTGCCAAGTGCACAGCTTCTTTATATTCAAATAATTGAATGGTTATATTGTTGTACTGAAAGGTGAAGAACTGTACATGTATGTGTGTACTTGCAAATTCAGTACAGTTGAATTCGTGATGGCTGTATGTAAATCAGATGTTATCAATTTCATGTAGACTGTATGATATGTTGTCACCAGCATACCGGTTTTGTTTCATGGTAAACACAGTTGAAAAATTGTATAGAATTTTGCAGTACCGGTATATTTATTTGCAGAAGGTGATTTGTGAAAGTATCTTGAATCTTTTTTTTATCTGCAAAAGTAAATTGCCTGTAGTATTCCTTCCCTCTATGAGGATTTATTGTAGCCATGGTAACTACCAACATATCAGTTGTATCACAATGGTGACCATGTACGGAATGTCCATGATTGACTGCTGTTAATGAGTTTTCATGATGCTTAGCTTGTACATCAAACGTTCATTTTCATATAAGAATTTAACAGTTTGCTGACTTGAAAACCACAAAATATCTGTAAAATTATGTGTTTTCACAAGTATGCATCACTTCAGAGCCCAAGGCCTGAAGACATCACAGTCATGCTTCAAATGCCCATGTGTTCCATATAAAGAGAGAGAGACTGATGTCATTGAGTGAAATGTGGTATGGCAGGAACGTGTACACATGTATAATAAATGTTCAAATAATCGGAATTGAGGTTTATTAGGGCATTTCAGCCCAAAATGCCCTTATGGTTTTGTCTGTTTTTTTTTTAAGTTACCGGACCTTTGGTCCGATAACCTATTGCCATGGCGTTGCGTCCGTCGTTCGTCGACGTCCACATTTTTATCTTTTTTGTTTACGAGCGAATTTTTCTGAAATTTTGCACAAAATTACTTAAAAATAATTCAAGAAGGAGGTATTTTTTTGTTTTTTGATTTTCGCATTTTTTTCAAAATGGCGGCCGTTTTCGACGAAAAATGCCTGATTTTGGACTTTGGCGGCCATTTTCTTAGAATCTTTTCAGTAACTTTTTTTCTTTTTGATACATAACATTTCGTTGCGCTTGAATCGCTCGAAGTGGGCCATTTTGGCCCAAACTCTGCCCAAATGGGACTTTCCCATATTAAATTCTCCTATGCTTTATAATGGGACACATTAAGCCTAATATCTCACTTAATATTGAGATTAGAGACTAGAAATCAATTGTGGACATATAGGAAATCATATATGCTGAATATTCTCGTGACCTTTAATTTGACCTCTGACCTCAGTTTCAAGGTCTGAGCACAAAATGGCTTATATCTCGCTGATTATCGACTTTACAGTTTAGGAATCAATTATGGACATATAGGAAATGTGTATGCCGAATATTCTGATGACCTTGAATTTGACCTTTGACCTCATTTTCAAGGTCACAGGACAAAATGGCTAATATCTCACTTGTTATCGATTTTACAGCTTAGGAATCAATTATGAACATAAAGGAAATGATATTTGCATATTATTGTCATGACCTTGAATTTGACCTTTGACCTCATTTTCAAGGTCACAGGACAAAATGGTTAAAATCTTGCTTATTATCGATTTTACAGCTTTGGAATCAATTGTGGACATATAGGGAATGATATATGCTGAATAGTCTCGTGACCTTGAAATTGACCTCAGACCTCATTTTCAAGGTCAAGAGCAAAAATGGTTAATATCTCGCTTATTATCGACTTTACGGCTTAGAAATCAATTGTGGACATATAGGAAATGATTTACGCAGAATATTCTGATGACCTTGAATTTGACATTTGACCTCATTTTCAATGTCACAGGAAAAAATGGCTAAAATCTCGCTTATTATCGACTTCACACCTTACAATCACTTGTGTCGCAAGTTTTTTTCGCTCTCGGCACTTCCTGTTTGGCCGTATCTCGGAAACGGTGTGTCGTAGAGCGAAACGGAGCTGAATTCCGGCCTTCTGGTACTAGACAAACTAGTCTAGGGGGTATTTTGGGTCGAGACGACTTGTGGTGTGGAATTCATTTTCTCCGACGCGGTGCTTCCTGTTTGGCCGTATCTCGGAAACGGTGAGCCGTAGAGCGAAACGGAGCACAATTCCGGCCTTCTGGTACTAGACAAACTAGTCTAGGGGGTATTTTGGGTCGAGACAACCCCTGGTGTGGAATTTATTTTCTCCGACTCGGCACTTCCTGTTTGGCCGTATCTCGGAAATGGTGAGTCGTAGAGCGAAACGGAGCACAATTCCGGCCTTCTGGCACTAGACAAACTAGTCTAGGGGGTATCTTGGGCCGAGACGTCTTCTGGTGTCAAATTTTTTTTTTCACCGACTCGGCACTTGCTGTTTGGCTGTATCTCGGAAAAGGGGCGTCGTACAGCGAAACGGACTTTAATTTCGGCCTCGTGGCACTAGACTAACTAGTCTAGAGGGTATCTTGGGTCGAGATGACTTCTGGTGTCGATTTTTTTTTTGCCGACTCAGCACTTATCTCAGAAATCTCAGAAACGGTCCGTCGTAGAGCGAAACGCAAAGATGTATAAGGGCGGGGTATGTCACTTAAACTTTGACCACGGACAGTTTCAGAGTCATCATGGTTCTAGACAGGGTCTCTTAGGTATATGTTAGGTAGGAATAGAACTCACACGAAATGCCCCAAGGCATTTTCAGGCTTTGACGTCTAGTTCTTTCATCTTTTAATTATCTTGTTTGTAGAGCATGAACTTGATGACACACGATCATGACAATAGTATCACATGTGTTTGAGTCCTATAGTAATCACAATAGTATCACATGTGTTTGAGTCCTAATCAGTGTATCAGGTTATTTGGTTCTATAGACAGCATAAACAGTATCAGATAATCCATTAGGACAAACACATTATGGCTCATACAGGTTTTGTTATCAAATTATTTTATCCACATTACTAAACACAATTTCACATTATATTCAAGAGTGCAATTCCCAAATTAAAAATTTTGTGGTAAATTTAACAATGAGTTTGAGCAATAACTCTTAATTTACATACATAGAACTGACAGAATGAAATGTATATACACTACTCAAAAAAAGTTAGGGATATTCCGATAAAATTGGCCAAAGTGAAGAATTTGTCTATAAAACCTGAAATTTTGAATGGAACATATTCTATTTCCAATATGTTTACTGCTGAGTTTTCAGTGAGTCAAACTGAGCAACAATTTGTTGATTTTTTTCACCTGGCCAAATCTTGTCCATTTTTGTGTGTGTACATAAATTGAAGTTGGCACAAAATGTTTCAACCAAAGACCCTATTAGGGATTATTTTCTGTTTTTGCCAACTTGTTTTGGTCAGCTTCAGCGTCAGACACCATATTCTACCCAATGACGCGACAAGGGCCGTCTGGATACTGCATGATGGCAGGTGTTAGGACAGGTGGCTAGCAAACTCGGAGTTAACCAAAATGTTAAATCCAAATTGTGACTTGGATACCAGAAATGTGAGCATTAAGATGTCAGGCCACACACAGGGTTGATCCAATGGCACTCGCACCACAATAGGACCAGAATTTGGTGATAACCCCTAATCGTCATTGTCTTCAAATTGCTATATCTCTTTGAAATTCTCTTCACACTGCCACCAGCGTTCGTGTAAGTAACCAAACTTTGCATGAACATCTTCATTGAGATGGCTTGGATGCCTGACAACAAGCTCTTGTACCTCCGGCTTCCCCACAGGCCCCACACGGCCTGTCCTCAGATCGCCCATGATCATGTCATTTGGAGCATCGTCAATTGGGTCAATGTTCGTTCTCAGATGAGTCCAGAATTTGTGTGTCCACCAATGACAGACATTTTAGGGTATGGAGATCACGTAATGAACATTCCAAGCTGTTCCAAATTGTGGAACATGACTGATTTGGTGGAGAATCCATAATGGTCTGCACATGAATAAGCGTTGATAGTCGCACGGACCTTGTGGTGTTTGACAGAAGAGTAGTGACAGCCATAATTTACAGAGATGATATCATTCTGCATGTAGTTCAACCATATGTTGGAATAATTGGTTTCAATTTCATTTTCATGGACGATAATGCCCCAATTCATTGGATTCATATTGTTAGTGAGTGCATCGAGCAGAAAATGGCAGAGAATATGGTCTGTCCTGCATGTTCCCCTTACCTGAATCCTATAGAATATTCATAGGATCAACTTGGCAGACCTGTTCGAGGACGACCAAACCTTCTATTTAACAAGATAGGCCTTGTGGAGGCTCCACAGGAAGAACGGTGGGGTTTGGGCAACAGGCCCTCAGCCATCTCATTGGGAGCATGCGCAGATGTTGTCAAGGTTGTATTTAAGCATGTGGGGGTTCATATTAGTTGTTGACTTTTGGAGTTAGCCCCAATTTATTGTGTTTTCATTGCTTGAACAAACTCTGAAAAACGCTATGTTCCGATGTTTTCCTTGGAGTTTGTACTTCTTCAAGTAAAATCACTATGACTGTGACTGAGTTTTGACAATACGTTGAATTGTTGAAAAGGATATGAAAATAATATTTCTCCAATGAAAATTGCAATTTTAATCACTACCTGTCATGAAAGGGCATATACACTACAATATCCCTAACTTTTTTTTTAGTAGTGTACATACTACACAGGGTTTGAATTGATGTGGTACATCAGGATTAGATTGGGGTCTGGCTAATCTATCTATTGATTTGCCAGAGCTTTGGTATGATAACTTATTAGCGTGGCGTTATGTCCGTCATCGGTCATACACATTTTGGGTTATCGTACCTATAGTCCGATAAACTATTGGCATGGCATTGCCTATGGTCCGATAACCTATTGGCATGGCATTGCGTCCGGCGTCATCGTCCGTCCACATTTTTATCTTTGAAATTTACGGGTGAATCTTTCTGAAATTTTGCACAAAAATGCCTAAATTAAAAAACGGGGTTATTTTTTAGTTTTTGATTTTCACTTTTTTTTAATGTTGGCCATTTTCGACAAAAAATGGTCAATCTTTCAAGCCGTGTTCAGACAGTTTTGAGATTTTTACTTCAGAACATTGCCTTCACATACCTTTGTGATATGTATAAGTTTTTTTGCCCCTGAATCGTGCAGTCTGCGTGCGTCTGGTCCCAAATGGGACTTCCTCGTGTTAAATTTTCCTATGCTTTATAATGGGACACATAGTGCCTAATATCTCACCTAATATTGAGACTAGAAATCAATTGTGGACACATTGGAAACGATATATGCTGAATATTCCCGTGACCTTGAATTTGACCTTTGACCTCATTTTTTAGGTCACAGCACGAAATGGCTAATATCTCGCTTATTATCGACTTTACAGCTCAGGATTCAATTGTGGACCTATAGGAAATGATACATGCTGAATACTGTCATGACCTTGAATTTGACCTTTGACCTCATTTTCAAGGTCAGAGCACGAAATGGCTGAAATTTCGCTTTTTATCGACTTTACAGCTTAGGAATCAATTGTGGACATATAGGAAATGATATAGTCCGAATATTTTGATCACCTTGAATTTGATATTTGACCTCATTTTCAAGGTCAGATAACAAAACGGCTAATATCTCGCTTGTTATCGACTTTACAGCTTAGGAATCAATTGTGGACATAGGAAATTATGTATGCCGAATATTTTGATGACTTGAATTTGACCTTTGACCTCATTTTCAAGATCAGGCACAAAATGGCTAATATCTCGCTTAATATCGACATAACAGCTTAGGAATCAATTGTGCACATACTCTCAACACTGAAATTATTAGCGTCCGGTTATTTAGCTCCTTTTAGCTATTAGTTTAAAACCTTAATGGACGCTAATATATTAATTTGTTAAACAAAACATATGATGGCAAGATAAATACGCTAAATTAAATGGATGCTAATATTTCAGGGTTTAGAATATACGAAATGACATATGCCGAATCTTCCTATGACCTCGAATTTGACCTTTGACCTCACTTACAAGGTCACAGCAGAAAATGGCTAATATCCTGCTTATTTTTGACTTTACAACTTAGGAATCAATTGTGCACATATAGGAAATATAGTCCAAATATTCTGATGACGTTGGATTTGACCTTTGACCTAATTTTCAAGGTCGAAGAACAAAATGACTAATACCTCGTTTATTACCGACTTTACAACTTGAGAATCAATTGTGGACATATAGGAAATGATATTTGCTGAGTGTTGTCATGACCTTGAATTGGACCTTTGATCTCATTTTCAAGGTCAGAGCACAGAATGGCTAATATCTCGATTACCATCGACTTTACAGCTTAGGAATCAACTGTGGACATATAGGAATTGATATATGCTGCATATCGTCATGATTTTGAATTTGACCTTTGACCTCATTTTCAAAGTCTCCCAGGAGAAAATGGCTAATATTTTGTTTATAATCAATTTTACAACTTACAATTCAATTGTGGACATATTCTGATGACCTTTAATTTGACTTGTTTTTCCATATTCAAGGTCACAGGACATAATGACTAATATCTCTATTATTAATGAATTTACAGCTTAGTAATCAATTGTGAATGTATAGGAAATCATGTATGCTGAATGCTTACGTGACTTTGAATTTGACCAGTGACATTATTTGCAAGGGCACGGGACAAAATAGCTATTATATATTGTATGGTAACCTATCTAAGCTAAATTGGCTAATTGGGCTAATTTCAAGTTACCAGACTTTTGGTTCGATAACCTATTGGCATGGTGTTGCGTCCGTTCATCTGTCTAGACAGCCATCCGTCCGTCATCCGTCCACATTTCAGGTTACCGGACCTATGGTCCGATAACCTATTGCCATCGGGTTGCGTCCGTCTGTTTGTCCAGCCGGGCAAACCCAGAGCGTTTAGGGGGGCAAGCTTAGAGGGGAAAAACTGAAAATAGTCCCTAACCATGGTTTAAGCCAAAAGTTCGGTTTTACGGGGAATTTTTCATGACTTACAGGGAAAGTTAAGATTTAACATTGAGTTATTCCTAAGGTCCGTCTGTTAGCTCGTCTGTCCGGCGTGAACAAATTTATCTTTAAAGTTTACTCGCGAATTTTTTTCTGAAAGTTCGCACAAAAATACCTAAAAATATTCCGAGAAGGAGGTATTTTCAGGTTACTGAACCTTTGGTATTTTAGACAGGGAGGTATCTTTTAATTTTTTTTATTTTCGCAATCTTTCAACATGGCGGCCATTTTGACAAAAATCGGCCAATCTTGGACTTTGGCGGTCGTTTTCTCAACTGTCATATCAGATTTGTAATTTTCATTTCAAAAGATTCTCCTCATATACCTCTGTGACGTGCATAGGCTTCGTTGCCATAGAATCGACGGTGTGCGTGTGACAGCCATTTCGATTTCTTTTTGACGGGTCCAAAATGGCACTTTCCCATGTTAAATTCTCCTATGCTTTATAATGGGAAACATTTTTCCTCATATCTCACTTAATATTGAGATTGGAGATTAGGAATCAATCGTGGATTTATAGGAAATGATATATGCCGAATATTCTCGTGACTTTGAATTTGACCTTTGACCTCATTTTCAAGGTCAGAGCACGAAATGGCTGAAATTTCGCTTTTTATCGACTTTACAGCTTAGGAATCAATTGTGGACATATAGGAAATGAAATAGTCCGACTATTTTGATCACCTTGAATTTGATATTTGACCTCATTTTAACCAATATACAATTGAAATACTTTATTGTTCGTAAAACACCACTGGAAAAGTTTAACAGCTAAGTTATACTATGCTGTCCATAATTCTATGTGTATACTATGAGATATTTCCGTTGTGTGTGCAAGATTGTTGAGTGGTTTGCCAGGAGACACGAGGGCGTGTTTGGATTAGTTTCATATTAGGACCATACTCATAAATACCTGACTGAGAGGCGTCTGTTGAAAGAGGTACATAAATCGGCAACAGTTTGGATGTGACATTTTGTTCCATCGTATTCCAGGAAGTCCATTACGGACATGTCATCTGTTAATCTAGGTGATATTTGTTTGCTCTGTTGCGCAACGATAAAAGCTTTCTTGGATTTAGCAAGAGTAGATGTAACTTCTCGGATATCTTCTACTGGTCCGTTATCTAAATGTGGGCTTGACTTGATGTATCCTGGGCTACTGTGTTAACAAACAAACATGCATAAATTCCCCACCGGTTATTAGGGCTTTCGGCACGAAATGTCCTTATGGTTTTGTCATTTTTTTCTCATTTTTTTTTTCGACTTTTCGGTTTCCGGATGGTAACACAAGAACAGTGGAACACCTTGACGAATCTCCGAGAATTTTTCACCAGTCATCACATATATTACGTAGATGAACTGCATTGTTTTGGAGCCGGCTCCGAGTTCCACTTAGTCCGTGAATTTTCTGTCAGATAGTTTCCAGATGATAATTCGGAAAGTACTTGTGACCTCTGACACTTTACACACAGGTTGATGTAGTATGGAACGCTATCTATCATTACAATCCCTCAAACGACCTTTGACCCAGGGGCCGAAAACAATTTTGGTGAGTCATCCTTGAGGCTCACTGCATACTAAGTAGTATGTTTTTGTGTGTGCTCGAGCTACATCAGATTATAATTCTGACTAAAAATTTTCTGTCCCTTTAGTAATGAAATCTTGTTTGTAACATGCAGAAAACCCAGATAATTATCAGAATTTATTTCAGCATAATGTGATTATCGCTACAATATAAAAGGAAAGCTTTACCCTACGTGGGGGAAGACAATCCCTTTGGACGTCTGTCGGAATATTACAACAAGTAATTGCAAATATGTCTGGTGTTACCTGATTACCCCGCCCTGGGCTGGAATGTTCTTTTGTTTTGAAAACAACATGACTGCTGATGTCACTACAAGTATTTATGAAAAGATGCATCGTTGAGCAAACGGACGTTATTTTTGGATTCGTCATCGTAGACAAACATGTCTTAGGGTTATGTTGGGTGAACTTGGCCATGGGACAAATTGTTTTTTGCGTTCACTAACTTTCATTTTCGGTCATATCTCGGAAACAGTGCATCGTAGAGCTGTCACTGTAGACAATTAAGCCTCAGGGGTATGTTGATGAAATTGACACTGGGCGAATTGTTTTTTGCTGAGTCAGTATTTTTCATTTTTGTTTGATCTCAGAAACGGTGCGTCATAGAGTGAATTGGACGTTATTTTCGGATATGTCGCCTTGGACGAACATCTCTAAGGGGCATTGGGGATGAACTTTGACCTTGACCTCAAATTTTTTTTTGCCGAGTCAGCATTTTTCATTTTCAAACACATCTCTTTACCCTCGCTCTGGGCCAAATATCAGCCGATATCATTTTTGGTCGATATCTCAGAATCGTTGCGTTGTTGAGTAAAAAGGATTTTAATTTTTGGGTCATTTTTTTAATTCGCCAATCATATTGGAAACAGACCCTTTTTTTTTAATAAAAAGGATTTCAATTTTTGGGTCATCTCTTGAATTCTTCAATCATATTGGAAACAGACTCAGACAAAGGCTTGAGTCTAAATGCCCTAAGGCATCTCTAGGCCTTGAGGTCTAGTTATTTACCCAAGTGTTCAGAAAACGTTCGTGGGGAGAATACGAATCGAGTCGACCGTTACTTATTCGAGGTATGTGAGAAAAGTAAGTACCCGGAACGATTACCTCAATTAAAGCAGTATGACTGTGTAGCCACCTGATGCCAAATATTTTCCTAAACAATTGTAGTATCTAACAATTCGGACCGATATTACCATATACATACTAAAATACAGCTCAATGTTCATCTCCCCTCTGTTAAAACAGCTATACCGTGTTGTTGAAAACTAATTGTTGAAAATCTATTTGTTGGAAACAAAAAAAATGTTCATGACAATAACGTGGATTTATCAATAAAAGAAGTAGATTTTCCCCTATGTTCAACTAATAATAACCACATATTCGTCTGCCATATACAAGTACATGTACTCGCGTGACGAATTAGGGCCAGTAATCTAGTTGGTCGTGTCTCTGATCTAGTTCTGAGGAGTTATGTCATGTCGGTCGAGAGTCACTTGAATGAGTCCGTCTCTCCGTGGCATTAGTGCAGTGAAATATGATTGTCCTTGAATACATATCGTCAAAGGGAATGGTCGCAGTCCATCAGCATTGATCAGTACGGGAACATTACGTGTGTTTGACTGGTCTGGGTCAGAGTGTTGTCCTCGACATGCCTGTCTACAAATGGTTACTGTTCCTTCAAAAATCCAGTGGGAAAAGTTATGTTTCTGACAATTTTGTTCTGAACAAAATAGAGCTGACTTAAACGACCAAATTGAGCGACAATTTCCACTAACGTGTAAGGAGGGAAATCGGTTGGATAACCACAAAAATATAATCATGATCGGAGAGGTATTTCACAGAGAGTAGTATGATTACACCCGAACTTTTCATGTAACCTATTGGCATGACGTAGTGTCCGGCGTCGTCGTCATCCATCCACATTTTTATTTTTAAAGTTTACGGTCCAATCTTCCTCAAAGTTTGCACTACCTAAAAATATTCTAAAAGGGGGTATTTTTTACTTTTTTGATATTCGCATTTCTGTTCAAAATGGCGGCCATTTTCGACGAAAAACGGCCAATTTCTGACTTTGGTAGCCATTTTCTCAAAAACTGTTCAGACATGTCAGTTTTGAGCTTTTAGTTTCAAAAGATTCCCCGCATGTACCTTTGCAATATATGTATAAGTTTCGTTGCCCTTGAATCACCGGTCTGCGAGTGATGGCCATTTTGAATATTTGAGGGGTCGACGAAAAAAAAAGTTCGTCCCAAATCAAGTCATAATTCGTTTCGAGTGATTTCCAGCCAAACAAACTTTTTGGAGATAGGAAAATAAGTTTGACAAAAACAATTGACATTAGTTACATCGAGTATGGATGATGTTGAGATGGTATAAGGATGACTTACATGATAAATGGACGGACATGCATATGTACATATGTAATAGACAGAAATGATAACTTGCTAATAAAGCAATCTCCACATGAACATTTCGGGCCTAACCATTCGTGAATACTTAAAACAACCCGCTTGCTTTGTGCGTAACCTTGACATCGTTTTTCAAATCATTCCAGTTAGCTGGTGCTGCACAAATGCGATATCATATGTACTACAGTGCAGTATAGGACATCGCATTTTTCCCGTATATGTCACGTATATGATCTAGTATCGAACTATATATTATGACAAACAATAACTATTCATGCATATCGTTGACACTTAAATCCAAACACATGACCACTACAGAATATGATGAGATTAGATCAGTCAAGAAGCAAATTTCAACAAAATGAAAATATATCATTCCAAATGCCCTTTTGTACTGAGAAGGCATTCGATGCTAATACACCGTCAGGCTACAGATTCGGAAAACCTAAGTAATGTATTTCGTTTTTCTGCCCCATAACATTCATTATCGGACTTATGTATCATGATGTAGATACAGCCAATGGTTATAATGCAAAGACACATTATAACCTGTTGTCCTTCTGTCAGATATGCAAGATGAGAAAAAGTTAAAATGAGTTATTTATAATATTCCAATGCCGCTTCATTGGGTTTTTTACTATAAAAAAAGTTTTTCAAGGCAATACTTGTAGAAAATGAAGGATCTAATGTGTGATCAGCGATGCATCCCACATCCACGAAGAAACACACCCGGGCAGAATAAGATTCATTCTGAGGAAGGTTGGCCGTGATTGAAAATTTAAGATTTCCACATGTGTCTGGTGCAATAAAACATTTTGTACAGCTGCAAGGATATTCGTTACTTGTAAATCCATGAGATTACTTGCTGAGGGACTTCTTCCAACCAATCCTAATTTCCAACGAACAATTGAAGGTTTCCCATCCACTAATTCATGGTCTATTTGGAACAATGGATGATTGGAAGGGGTCATAGACTACGAACCATATTGTTTAGTACATTATGTAGCAAAGTGCGACAACATATTTTTGTAGTGACATCAGCAGTCATGTTGTTTTCAAAACAAAAGAACATTCCAGCCCGGGGCGGGGTAATTAGGTAACACCAGACATATTTGCAATTACTTGTTGTAATATCGACAGACGTCCAAAGGGATTGTCTTCCCCCACGTAGGGTAAAGCTTTCCTTTTATATTGTAGCGATAATCCCATTATGCTGAAATAAATTCTGATAATTATCTGGGTTTTCTGCATGTTACAAACAAGATTTCATTACTGAAGGGACGGATAATTTTTAGTCAGAATTATAATCTGATGTAGCTCGAGCACATAAAAAAACATATCAATTGCAGTCATCTAATCAATGACCAAATTACGAGTGTATACTGAATGTTTATCGTGTGAGATGATATCATATACTAACAAGAAACATATAGGACAGATACGACAACGAAATATGATATCTACTTTTGATGAAAAGTTCATACGATTATTCAAAACTACAAAGAAAATACATGACTTTTTGAACGGACTTGACTTGTCCTGACAGTTCGTGTATGGAAAGCCATATGATTTATGTAATATCGTATGAGAGTCCTGTGAATCAGTTCGTCTTTTCGTCGAATGATTATGTAGTGTTTAGAAATGTGTTTTTGTTCCCACAGCAGTTGTAATTTGCTATTTGTATATCATATGATTTGCATATACGCGACTTAAGAGAGACTCATGTGCAGAGTTTTGATATCCATGGTTGTATTGAAACTTACATGGATATATGGCCCAGCAGTATATTATAATTTTGATGGAGCCGTTCTAAAATCTAAAATGAATACATTCTGGAATTGATACAAATGATTTTGCTTAACGTTGACGTATTGGAATATTTCAATACCACATAAAACCTTGATTTGTTTCTTTAGGTAAAGAACGTATACATGGACACAATAGATATTAACCCCAAATGACGGAAAATCCCTGTCACAAAAGTTGTTGCTGATGTAAAATATCAAAAGCTTTCATAAAGTCGGTGCAACAGAACATTACTCTGCCATCAGAATATAAACTCGTGTTAGTTGTAAGTCCATGTGATCAATTGCTGAGCACTTCTATCAAAGAACAATTGAGGTTTCACCATTTGATAAAGTAATGTCTCGAAAGGAAAAACAGTTGAACAATTGTCGAGACCTCTGGGAATAGCCACTAATTTAATGTCTGGTTTCAACATTGTTGTCATCAAGTGAACGACCGAGAAGAATAGGAATGTACCCATGAATTTACGTCTGAATCCACTATACTGCTACACTCTTATAGAAAGGCGCCAAATGAATAAAGAGATTCAACAGATTCCTAAATGGAATATACACATATACCAGTACAACGTTTTGATTAGGTGAGAGATTGTGCAATAAAAGCTGAAACAGAATCGGGCAAACATTATTTTTTGCAATTTTTTTTTCTTCATTTTTTTGTTCATTTTATCGAACCGAGATAGTACATAGTTAAAATGTAATGAAATGTCGCGTAAAATGTAATATTTAGAAATATTAACAGATCGTAGTTCAAATTCAGACACCCATGACAAATTTATGGAAAGTCTATCTAGTCATGGTTGTCTGTTTATAAAGACAAATATTTACAGATTTCATCTCATTCTATAATATTCGAAAGTCATTTTCATTACGAGTCTTCATTTTTTTCCTAATGGGAACATATAATACGAAAGTGGATAGATTTTTGCTAGTATTCAAACACAAGTTTTATCTACCAATAATCACGTTTTATTACACAATATTATACAAAATATGTACACAAGTAATCATGCTATAATAACACTAGTGGTAGGCGACATGAATTATTTCAATTCGGAATTGAAATTGGACTCCCGATGAGATAGCAAGCTTAATTAACTAAATTCAACACATTATAGTCAAGACAAAACATCGCTGCTACTTTTTGTGAGGAAATGACGAAACAGATGCAGACGAGTGACAAAAATGTTACCAGAAACAAAAATTATAGTAATTAAATGAACATTTCGGATGCCAATCTGCCTTGTCGTTTAGTTCCATGAATAATCGGATGGGCTTGGTGTATTTACTGGTATTGAATATACCAGGAGGCACCTTACACTGTATGCCAGGATGTGGCGTAATACGTACACGAGGAAGGACCCGAGGAAGGACTTTTTCTAATGTTACTTTTTCTAACGTTTCATTTCGCTGTAGCACGCAGCACAATTCAGACATTCAAATGAACATACATTACAAATGTGATAAAATTCTTGTGATGTATTAGTTTGATTTTTGTGATGTATTAGAAATCCCCCCTAAAAAGATACCCTCAACTAGTTAACTCATTGCTCTGTCTTGAATAATGACAAGAGGCATGAAATGTCACAATCAGAGCAACAGAGAACAGTCATTCAGGTATATGGAATGAAATTAATCTTAAAGGCATCCTTCCCGATTAAGGATCTCTCTTGATGGTTATAATAGAACCTGTATATTGGGAATATTTTTTTTTATAAAATACTCTCACTTAACAGTCATAGGTTTATGTACGTGATGAACCCATGCCCATCAGCACCATATATAGAAAAAAAATTGCTGACCACAAGATGGTCCTGTTATTCGTATACGATCCGTGTACGAATATCTCCCCTGGTGTGCAGGTGATGTACGAATCGATGACAGATGGTATACTGTCTGGTGTACATCTTCCATACTGCAAGAAAGACAATGCCAACTTGTTCTTTTGTGATTGATGACCCTTATACTGGAATTAGTCTGATTCGTGGGACATCATTTCGACCTGGGTGGCACATTTGGTGAGGGAAAATGATGTTTGGCAACGATCGAATGGTTTAAATTCCGTTTCTTTGGAATAAATTTGTATGCTAACCAATAGAAAGAAACGCACATATTATTCGATATCCACAGGGAGAAATTATATGTCGATATTGTGCTTGACTCAAAGTGGACTTTCTATATAAACAAACAATCCCAGAAATAACTAGTGAATTATCGCTATGAAAAGCATGGAATATCACCATCAGAGCATCACGGAACATTCATCAACCTACACTAAACGATAATAACCTTAATGGCCTACATTCCCATAGTGGACATTTGGTACACGATCGCCCTCGATCTACAGACTATTTCAAATCGAAGCAATCAGATGACAGTGTTGTGTCTGACTCGGGTCTAATTGCACAATTTGCTATACATTAACACAAAACAGTTGATTGCTAAGGGGAAAAACAAAAACTTGGTCAATCATACATCAATATATGGCACATAAAACGCATTGCATGACATATTTGCTAGATGAGTTACTATGTACAGTAGTAATTTCCAAACATTTGAACAAAATATTTTTGGTGGTGGTTTCGGAAAATTTCGTCAAGGACAGAAGGATTTCAATTCTATATATGACTCCGCTTGACTCCATATTGAATTCATGTGCATGTATACATTTACCTACGTGACAAATTAGGGCCAGTAATCTCGTTTAGTTCTGATCTCTGATCTAGTTCTGAGGAGTTATGTCAAATCGGTCGACAGTCGTTTGAACGAGGCCGTCGACTGTGCCATTAGTGTGATGAAATATGATTGTCCCTCAATACACACTATCAAAAGGAATGTCAGAAGTGGAACATTACATGTTGGTCTTACTATTCTATGTCACGCCAATGCTATCCATGTGTCTATCGGCAAACGGTTTACGACATTTCCACATGTCTAAAGCCCAAACTTCGAGTGTGTACCACATCAAGTTACATCTTGTATGTGCAGCTATGGAATGTTCAGTATACCATGTTCCTGTATTTTGGGTGAAAAATAGTAAATTTTTTAGAAAAGTATAATACGGGCACAGACAAACGTTTATCCGATTTTCAGCGAACCGTGATAATGAATTCAAGTCAAATTCACAATTGGGTTCAGAATGTTTCCCTGGTAATTAGAGTGAGTTGTGGACAATTGAGAACGTTGCATATTCATGTTAATATGAGACGATGTATTGGTGGAAGTTGTAATTGTTCAATGGAGCATGTTATATACGTACTCATTCAACAGGTGGCAGCATTGTAATTGGGGTAAATTTTTGGCGCCAAATCACTAACAAAAATCATCTGTAATCAATAATGACGTGAATGATGACAATTAAAGGGGCTCTTTCACTTCCTTATACTTCCCAGATTTTTTTTTTGGGCCTATGCATATTTTGAGTCCTAACAACTGATAGACATGTCAGCTGCAAAATAGTGACAATAGAACAGCACACACGGGTCTTTTACGCTAAAATATCGAGGGATTTCCTCGGTCACTTCCTCGGTTCACTCCTGGCCTAGTATGCGGCCATGCGTGATATTTGCATATTCATGACCTTGGTGAGTGTTGATGTCTCACATACGGTGCCCATTCGTTTCGCGTTGTTGCTAGGTTAAAAAGCGAATTCTGCGCATTTTCAGCAATGTCATGAAAAAATCAATATTCCGAGAAACTGGTATCGTACACAAATATTCTATGTATGAATTATCACATTTACCAGCACCATGTCGGAACGTAGGCATATCCTGTGTGTTTATAATGACACGGACCCAAACCATACTAAAAATCGATTTCTTACCAGCAACAATGCGGAACGGCTGGCCACCGTGGTTGAATGTGTGACGTGTCAGGGATTCCTCTCTCAAAGACCTGATTCCAATGTAAACATGAACACAAACTTGCGCGCCTGTCAATCTTGATGTAAACACCACTTTCAGCCTTCTCTTTCGGGTGAAATAGCGCATAAATAGCCATGTGTATGCGATTTTGGGGATCATGCTTAAATATTTTGATATAATTTTGTCAACTGAGCTGGTTTTTCAATTCGAACCGATATTAGTAATTAAGTGCAAAGGCCCCTTTAAATTACGTTTATATTGATAACGCCAGAGAAACAGTGACGTCATGTGTACCCCCAAAACAATGCTGGCGATTGCAGATATGTACTAAACATGCCCCATTGGCTAGCATGATAAATGTGAATGGATGCATCATTCGAAAACGTTTCCTTGCCCCTACAATAAAATTCTGTTATACCCAAAACACTCAGGATGTGAAATGCTTGTTTTACATGAATAGACAAATTGCTGGAAGTCATGAACGAAGGCATGGATAATCGAAGCCATCGTTTCCGACAGCATAGAGTCGGAACAGCACTTACAGCACTTAGTCTTGCATTATCTCTTGCATTTAAGTGAGATGCGACTCTTTTGCGAGATGCGAAAATTTTACATTTATTTTTCCATCACCGCACACCAACAATTTCATTGAATTTTACTGACACTCATTCGCAGATAATCAGTAAATTTAGACAATCAATCAATCAATCAATCAATCAATCAATCAATATTGCCATTGAAATCTATCTGCATCTGGCTCGAATACTGAAATTCTTGGTGGTGTTATAAACAAAATGATCATTGATTTCGATATGATTTTTTGCTGATTACCTTTTTTTCTGGAAATGTAAAAACCCAGTCAAAATAGATTCAAATATCGTACAGTGGGGTCCAAAAGTGTTAGACAACCTTGAGAGTGTCATCATAATTGGCGTAAAACAGAGGACTGTGTTTATTACATGCGGGCTCTAAAACTCAATCCTCTGCCTGTACTTTATAAACATGTATCTCAAAATGACACCAGAAGGTTTATTTCGGTAAAATCAACAAATCCCCCCCCCCCCCCCCCCCGAAAAAAAATTTAAATAAATATAGAAATGTAACATATTTATTTATATGTCACCTACTCTTCCTAAATTTGTGAAACACATTAAGATAACTGGTTACAATGAAAATGATGTTGACCAACACACAATCACCAACCATTTTGCACCCTGATCTTGCCATCATTCGCATTCCATCATTTCCCAAGCAAATTTTAAAACGTTCAAATTTAGTGTCCCCCCCCCCCCCCCAAAAGTAATCAAATATTCTGATGTTGCACAATCAGACTTTCTGAATATCGGATGTTATTTGTGCTTACATACATGCAGGTGACTGAAATAACAAACTTAGATACAATCAACTCAGTAGCCTTTTGGCTTGTGATTGGGTACTTATGTACTTGTCATACATCTAATCCATAGGGTTTGTTTCGGATTTCTAAATTTTTTTCATATGTTGTTGGGCAGTTGTATACTAATTCCATCAGGTGTACAGTAGAAACAATTACATTCAACACATTGTCTGCTCCTGATGACGCCAGGGTGTCTTTTGATAAAGTTTTTGGTCGGGCTTTGTTTCAATTGCAAAATGTTGTATTTTATGTTTGTTGTTGGAATCATCAAAATTTGACTGTATTGGTGGTAATAGATTGATTCTTATATTAGATGAAATGATGTATACTTTAGTGATAGGTTTTAGAAAAGGTGATATTTTAGGGTGGTCTAAGAATAAAGGACCGCACAGTAGTTGCGAAACAGGAAATAAACACTGTGCACCAGACTCAATCTGTCTTGACGCTCACACATCACATGTAAAAAATACAAGCCATGTGAAAGGAGATTGTAAAAGAACAAATTTGTGTAATATTTCATAACTGTGGTTGACATTTATACTACTCACTCAAAAAATTCTTTCCCCACGCATCAGCCTGTTTGTATGGTTTCCACCCGATCGCTCCATAAATAACGTCATTTTCACAAGACTAAACGAATAAGATTTGTCTCCACACAAGCACCACGATGACAATGTGCGAATAGGAAAAAAATGATGCAATATTTGATTTCCTACAGCAAGAGGAAGTCCATTACTAACAAAGCATTTGTTGTATTCTGGAGTCTGCTATCACATGCACAAATGTCAAACATCTGAAGTATAGTATATGGTAATGTGCAAAGTTTGCTGCTTTGGTAAGACAAGCGTAACACTTTGAAAAGTGTAATTGAGTCTCTGCTATCACATGCAGAAATGTCAAACATCTGAAGTATATTATATGGTAATGTGCAAAGTTTGGTAAGCTTTGGTAAGACAACAGTAACACTTCGAAAAACGTAATTCATGACCTATTCTATATGAAAACGTTAAGATGTTTACCCAAACATGAAATCAATATTTAGAACTTGAAATCGGACTATTTGGCCACCACAAATTTTCGTTCACCCTAATTCGAATATAATGTCTATCTGTACGTACTAGATAAATTTATTAAAGGCCCTACATAACAAAATAAGATTCAGAAGTTTGGGTGATCGATTGGTGCATCACTTGAGATTTCATACGTGCATTTAGGTGGCGAGATGTGATTTTCTGAGAATGAAAATGGATGGTTGCAGTTCATCATAACTTCAAAATTACACGTTTCTGACAGGTCTGGGTCAATCGTATTTCATCCTTGTCTGTCTGATAATAGTTTGTGTGATTTCTACGTGTTCCAGTGGGGATAGCCATTGCTTATTTCTCATTTGGGGAAAGTTATCTCGGCGTCACCGTCTTACGTTAGCCGAGTGCAAATTGCACTCTTTGATCATATGACGTCAACTTCATGAGCAGTAATAATATACATCACGGATCGCATTATGTATGAGTTTACAGCATTGTGAGACCCCGGTACTCTTTCCCCAATAAGTATTTTACATATCTACTTTTAGATATTGATAATATATTGATTTTGTCATTCTCCTGCCATGTTCAAGATCAACAGAAGACATGAGTCCTGTCTGAAAGTGTGTAAAAACTTATCTGTGCATTTAATTTATCAGCTTCATGCCAAGCTAGGACAAGATCGAAAACCACGAGATTAGCTCACTGGCCTATTCGGGTCATTAACCTAAATATTGCCATCCATCTGTAGTGTGAGAGAGTTACAGGTGAAATTTGTAGTTTGCATAAATATGTATAACGTCAAACGTTAAGGTGAAATTTGTATTTTGGAGGGCTAGGAACATATCATATCACGCGATAAGTATTTGTGAAGCAGATTTGTCTGATTTGGCATGTTTTTCTTTTTACGATATTGGGATCAAACCGGACAAAACTTAGAGATTAAACATTTTTTAATATCAGAAAATTCAATATATTGTTATATGATAACAACATATAATTAATCTAAATGTATGCTGAAAAAAGATACGAAGTGTGGTTTTCATTTGCAGCCTTACCTTGCATCAAATTCCTCGAGGAAATAACACCATGCAGAAATAACCTTTTGCCGTATTTAGAAACCCATAGCCTGAAGCTGTGTAATTAGCTAACGCCAGACAGCTGAAATGACTAGTTTGTTGTCGTATGTCTTGTTCTGGGTTGATTTCAAAGTGCCTGTGTTGAGTTTGTCTCTGCACCTATTTTGTTCCTGTTTAAAAGCTATATCCCTGAGTTTACTGCTCTCCTTCAGAATAACAACAATGTAGTATATGTAAGAAAATGTAATAGCATACACCCATATGTTATGCACACATGTTGTTTTATCAAGAGTCCCCACATTGTTCAACTCGGAAATACAGGTGTCATTAGCTTTGGTCTACAATGATACCTGAAATTTATAAACTTGTAAGTAAATGTAAATACATATAAATTAATGTACTCAACACTGTCGTCAGTCATACTCAGCATGTGTTAGTGCAATGACATCGATTGACAGTCGATATGAGATGAACTCCCCCAGAGGAAATTCTCCTGGAAATACAAAATAAATACCCACACTAAAAGTCAATTCTCTGAATACATGAACTTCCTCATGGCAAAAACTTACATGAATACTTCCGCAGTTCAAACTGGGTTTCAAACCTCATTTTAATATGTTGGTTATCATACTATGTTTCTTTTCGTTCGTGGAGTACATATTGTAATCATATTATTATCAGATTAGTATTGATATCAGAAAATGAGTAGCATGGGCACACCAGAATTGTTCAGCCATCACATATTGGCAACATGATACTACTTGTTTATCTTTGTAAATAACACTATAATGAGCAGAATACCATCATACATTAACAGTACGGTGGAAAACTAATTAAAACATGGCTCGTATTAGTTTAATTTGAAAATGTGTCATCTACATTGGTGTCACATGTACATGCGTCTCATATATCATGATTGACTTTTTTATCCAACTCAATCAAAATTTATTTTGCCCAATCGTTTATCACCATGACGTGGACCTTATGCGACTACATGTCGTCAACAACTAATATGTTTCATTGTGAATATTCAATATTTTGACGCGGCCAAACAAAAACTAAACACAAATCGCAGTTTTGTATGGTTGTCATTTTCTGTTTGTGTATCATATGGTTTATATATACTGTGATGAGCTGAATCTACTGAAAGCACTGTCTTGATATCCACAGAATCCATGCTTGTATTGGATCTATTTACATATATGGACGTAGAGGTAGATTATAGTTATGATAGAGCCATTGTAAAAATTTAACAAAATACCTTCTAGAATTGAAAACATCTTGCCTAACGCTGTGTGCATTGGAATGTCTCAATACCGCTTTATTATATTTCAATTCCACTAAAACCTTGCCTTTTTGAAGTAAAGAACGTATACATGGACACAATAGATATAAAGCCCAAATGACAGAAGATCCCTGTCACAAAAGTTGTTTTGTGATGTCAAATGTCAAATGCCTTCATAAAGTCGGTGCAACAGAACATTACTCTGGCACCGGAATATAAACTCTTGTTAGTTGTAAGTCGGTGTGATTACTTACTGATCTTTGTAGATAAATCCTAACTGTCAACGATCAATTGAAAATTCACCATCTGGTAATTTATTTTTCCTGTAAGATACACAGTTAAGTGTCATGACTTATGGGAACATACAGTTTAGTTACTAATTTATGGCCTGTTTGGAACCTCGTGGTCATCAAGTGAACTACCAAGAATAATACAAATGTACCCACGAATTTATGACTGAATCCACTATACTGCCACACGTATAGAAATATCCAAAATGAATAAAGAAGATTGTAGCAACGGTTTTCAACAGATTCTCAAATGAGATATACATGTATACAAGTCCAACGTTTTGATTTGGTGAGAATTTGTGCACTAAAAGTTGAAACATTATTGGGCAAACGGATTATTTTTTGCATGTTTTTGTTTAGTTATACCAATTTTATCAAACTGAGATAGCACATAGTTCGCATAAAAGGTAATAGTATGAAACATTAACGCAATGCTCGATGAATGATCAAGAACCTAGATGTGTGCAATATGCGACCAAATGATGCAAACATATTATAGGCATCTGCGTCAAAGGCAAACAACATTACCACCCTGTCGTTTCAGAAAACTAGCTCGGGGTGGTATAATTATGGAACACCAGACATATTTGCAATTACTAGTCATCGCGGAATTTCCCGGCGGATGTGAAGCTCAGTTTTTGAAGTCTAACATATTATTCTGGGACGAAAATTATCTGTGGTAGCACCTCAAGTTTCAATCTTTCGAGGGGAATTATTTCTAAATACCTGGCGTATTTAATGAATCACCCAGAGCGTAATTCTCCCCTGAGTCGAGTACACGTAAGGTATAGTTATAGTATATTCAACTATCAAACTGAGGATTCATCAAACTGAGAATAATCAGGAGGCAGCTCACACCATAATACTATGCCAACATGTGGCATAATACATACCCGAGGAAGAAAATTGAAGAATACACTACTTAACATACTTCTTCTAATGTTACTCGTTCTAAAGTCTCATTTCACTGCAGCACGGAGCACAACTGAGACATTGAAATGAGCATACATGTACAAATGTGATAAAATGCTCTTGTGTGATATTTTGTGATGTTTTACAAATCCCCCAATAGGCTAAAAATCAGCCCAAGGGCTAAGATAGGTTACCGGACAATTTTAGTTGAAACACGACAGGTGAGCTATGACGTTCAGATTAACCAATCAAGGTCATCTTCGTGAACTTCAATGTCATCATTAAGTGTGCAGCATATAACCTTGCATTGATGTATGTTCAAAATACAAATACAAGGTCTATCTAAAAGTCTTTTGTCTATAGACGAAATTTACACATTTCTTGTTGGACGTGACACTGAGATATAGCACTTAATGTCATCTGAGGTCAAGTTCAAGGTCACCAAAAGAAGTGGTATGTATGACTTCCAATTCCAGCTATACCTACAAACATTTTTTGGCCGTAGAGGCCAATTTACACACTCAATGGGCATTTTAAGCAATCCAAAGCACTCCATCTTTATACACAATATCAGGGACCCCAATTAGCATGTTTTATAACAAAAATCTCAAAACTGATCAGATAGATTTGAAGGAAAACGACCAAAAATTAAATTTGGGGCCTATTCAGCCTAGAATTCCAGCCTTTTGAGCAATTCAAGGCACTTTAGACACTATATACATCTTTACACACAATGTCAAAAACCCCAATTACTATGTTTTGAAATAAAAATCTGAATAGTGATCAGACAGTTTTTGATTGAAGACAGACAAGTTGCAAATTTGGGCTTTTTTCGACCCAAAAATGGCTGTTTTGACCTTCCAAGATCATCCAAGGTCAAACTCAAGGTCACCACACAAGTCCCCATATATGACTTCCCATTTGAAAGTGCCAATTTCCAAGCTCTATCTTCAAGCGTTCTAGGAGTACTGTTTTCTAAGTCCAAAATTTTTTGAAAGGGTGAAAAATTTTTTTGGCCTAAAAATGACCCAAAATGGATAATAATGCGATTTGGGGCAAAGCCAAATTTTTTTCGCCGACTCGTCAAAAATTCAGAATGGCCACCATGCGGAGACCGGCGATTCAAGGGCAACAAAACTTATACACAACATGAAGGTACATAGGGGGAATCTTTTGAAACAAAAATCTCAAAACTGATCAGACAGTTTTCGAGAAAAGACAAACAAGATTCAAATTTGGGCATTTTTCGACCCAAAAATGGCTGTTTTGACCATTCAAGGTCAAATTCAAGGTCAAATTCAAGGTCACCACACAAGTCGCCATATATGACTTCCCATTTGAAAGTGCCAATTTCTAAGCTCTATCTTCAAGCGTTCTAGGAGTGCAGTTTTGGCAGCTACCATTATGAAGGAAAAAAAAAGTCCAAAATATTTTTCAAAGGGTGAAAAAATTGTTTTGCCTAAAAATGGCCCAAAATGGATAGTAATGCGATTTGGGGCGAAAAAATTTTTTTGGACATTAGAGCGTTGGGGGCGAAGCCCCCAACCCTCTACATGTCTATGTGCTGACTTTTTCATGGAGGTTTCATGCCAACCTATCGACGCCCGTTTTGGGATATAAACCTTTGTTCACCTACTTCAAATGAGGATTTTCTTCATTCTTAACATAAAATCTCTCGATTTGATGGCAACCTTTGAATATTCCACAGATATATAATGCATAAATCGATGTGTTAGGTTTGAGAAATTTACGCAAAACGGTCAGCTCGTCTGAAAAACGTCAAAATGGCGGAGCCGATGGAAATTCACGTTCCCAGAATGCAAAGCAAATTTTACCGCAATGAGGCGTACTTTGGAACACACAATTTTCTGTGCAGCATTTTGTGTATGCATGTACATGTAACTTTGCGGGTGGCCTTCTTTGGCGTTATGAAGTAAACACAACGATTCGTCTGCGATACCACGACTACATTTACCGTAATCTGACATATTTTATCACTTGAGACGTGTTCCATGCTGGGTTGCGAAACCTTTTTATTTTAAACTGTTCTTTTAATTTGCTCAGTATGTATGTGTTATTTATATCATGATATCAGATGCAGATATTCATCATAGTATCCAATATTTTATTAAAGTCATAGTAGCAAGGTACCATTATATGGTTTTATTCCTGTTCAGATAAAGACATTGTGGACATTTGGTGATAAAAAAGATGTTCGCGTTAATTGGTAATTAATAACCGCGACATATAATCGAGTATATTGAGCCAGTATTGCAATCGCCTTCTCATGCCGATAAAAAAAATAGCTTCGGCAGTTTCCGTAATCGTGACGTCAGTTGAGGCAAAATGTGCTTTGATGGCTGGCCAAGAACGTAAAACACGTAATTTGGGCGGTCAGCTCAAAGATAGAAAACCACTCCAAAATGCACGAGATTCAAAAGAAAAACCCGTGAAAACCAACAGATACTGGACATCTTGCAGTTCAACAAACCTCCCTTCTGGGAGAATAAATAGTACTGATTCTAAATATCAAGACAAGAAATGCCGTATTCCCACCATCTCACCCGTTCACTTGAATTGTCAAACATACACAACGAGAATGAATATGCGACATGCAGTTTACCTTGCTGGCTACATGTACTTTCAGTACTGCCTCAAATGACGTCACAAACCACGTGACCCATACTAAAATCGTGATCAAAATCTTCGGCAATTTACGGAAGGAGTGCCTATTTGATTCAATATCTCGAAACCCATTGATTGTATTTGTAAAATTCGTTTGAATTTACAGATAACTATTCATAATGAACTGAATGAAAAGCACTTTCATCGGCATGCTACTAGGTCTTTAAGGATATTCTATTGAGGTTCAATATCATTTTATCAGGCGTATCTGTTTCATTAGGAATATGATTGAAGTACGCCTATGTGTTTCATCATAATATAGGGAATGAATTGGAATCATATGGGGGCATGATGTGCTTCAATTTTCTTTCTTTTTTTGCAGAAGGGCGGGGGGGGGGGGGGGGGGGGGTAACGTTGTGTAAGATACATTCAGCTGTCGTTGTGCTGATGATGTGCTCGAGCTCTAATGTCGTCTCCCGCAGTTAGCTGCATTTTCTTGTTTGCCGACCCGTCAAAAATTGAAAATGGCCGCCTCGCGGAGACCGGCGATTCAAGGGCAACGAAACTTATACACATCATAGAGGTAAATAAGGGGAATCTTTTTAAACAAAAATCTCAAAACTGATCAGTTTTTGAGAAAATGGCCGCCAAAGTCCAAAGTTGGCCATTTTTCTTTTCAAATGGCTGCCATTCTCGGAAAAATGCGAAAATAAATAAACTAAAAAAAAAACCCTCTTGAAAATTTTTTAGGCATTTTTGTGCAAAATTTCAGAAAACTCCGCTTGTAAACTTTAAAGATACAGATGTGGACGGACGACGGCCGACAGACGACAAACGACGAACGGACGACGGATGCAACGCGACGACAATAGGCTATCGGACTATAGATCCGGTAACCTAAAAATGGCGATACAACACCCTTAACTAGTTAATCATTGCTTTGTCCTGAATAATGACGAGAGGCCTGTAATGTCACCATCAGAGCAACAGAGAACCGTCATTCAGGTACATGCAATGATATTAATCTTAACGGTCTCATTCCCGATTAAGGATCTCTTTGGATGTTCATATTAGAACCAGCATATTAAGAATACCCTTTTTAAAAAATATTCTCAATCAACAGTCATAAGTTCATGTACGCGATGAACCCATGTCCATCAGCACCATATATAGAGAGAAAGTTTTTGCTGACAACAACATGGTTCTGTTAATATTATAGGATTGGTGTACAAATATCTCCACTGGTGTGCAGATGATGTACGAATCGATGACAAATGGTACATTGAAAATATATGATCTGTATCCTGCATACTGCAAGAAAGAGAATGTCATGTCTAGGTGTTTTGTGATTGATGGCCCTCATACTGGAATCTGATTCGCGGGACATCATTTCGATGGTGGACATTTGGATGGTATATTGAAAGTATATGATCTACATCCTCCATACTGCAATACAGAGAATGCAATGTAAGTGTATTGTGATTGATGGCCCCCATGCTGGAATCTGATTTGTGGGACAACACTTCGATGGTGGTCTTTCTGCATTAACAAACAATGTCAGGAATAGCTAGTGAATATCGTTATGACTGATATAAAAACATGGAATGTCACCGGCAGACTATCACGGAACATTTATCAAGGTACACGTAATGATAATAACGTTGGATCTTTTCTATTGGTTGCATGATCGCCCAAGATCTACAGACCATTTCAAATTGAAGCAATCAGATGAAAGTTTTATGTCTGACTCAGGTCTTATCGCACAACTTGCTATACAATAACAAAAAATGTTGATTGCTAAGAAAAAAAACTTCGCGTCAATCATACATCAATATATGACACACAAAAATGGAGTGCATGAGATATTATCTTCATGAATTACCAGTGTATAGTAATCTTGCAAACTATAGACGGGGGTACTACAATCTTCACTTGACTGTATCATGAAGACGGTGTTATTGCGAGCTGATGGTGTTTTCCGGGTCGGTCGAATGTGTAGATCTATAATCAGATCCATAACTAATGTCAGTTGTGCCATGTTGAATTTGGGTTTTGAAGATTGAGTGTCATCATATATGTATGCTGACCTAATTTTTTTCAACATGAACATGTATGAATTTCGAAACTTTGAAAAAAAAAATTTGGGAGATGGTTTCAGAAAGTACCGTATGGGACAGCAGCGTTTTAGTGCGATATATGATTCCTCTTGTACGCTATAAACGATCCGTAATAACCACACATTCATGTCCATGTATACAAATACCTACGTGACAAATTAGGACCAATAATCTCGTTTTGCCGTGGCTCTGATTTAGCGTTGAGTTATGTCATGTCGGTCGAGAGTCATTCAAAGGAGGCCGTTCACTGTGCCATTAGTACCATGAAATATAATTGTCCCCCCAAAACATACTATCAAAAGAAATGGTCACAGTCCATCAGAACTGGAACATTACATGTTGGTCTTACTAGTCAATGTCACGCCAATGCTATCCATGTGTCTATCGGCGAACGGTTTATGACATTGCTACATTTCCAATGCCCAAACTTCTATTGTGTACTACATTATGTAACATCTTGTATGTGCAGCTATGAAATGTTCCCGAGAGTAGTAAGCGTCAGAAAGTACACCATGTTCTTGGTGTTTTGGGTGAAATATTAAAATATACTAGTGATGTGGGCACAGACAAACGTTTATCCGATTTTCAGCAAACACGTTTCCCTTGTAATTATACTTCTGAGTTGTGAATAATTGAAAACGTCGCATATTCATGTTAGAATGAGAAGATGTGTTGGCGGAGTTTGTAAGTGTTCAATGAGGCATTCCATATACTCATTCATGAGGTGGCAGCATTGTATTTCGGGTACATTTGTGGCGCCGAATCACCAACGAAAATTATCTGTAATCAATAATGATGTAAACGATGGCAATTAAATTACGTTTAAATTGATAACGCCAGACAAAACGGAATAGTGACGTCATGTTTAGGGGAGAGACGAGCAAAACGGACCAGCGGGCAAAGCGGACCATGGGCCTAATTTGTTAAAATATTGAATAATGTATGTCTGATAGCTATTGAGTATCATATCTTTTGAAAACAGTATTCAGTTTGTCAAGATCAAGATATAGAAACAAGAGTGGAAAGTTAAAAATATCCCAAAAATTTTCTAATTTTGCTATTTTTCCAATCAATAATACAGCCATCTGACCAATAATATTCATTTTATTTCGACGCCATCAAATTCAATACAAATTAATAAAACTTTACTTTGCTCATGTATTTTATATGTATTCAGGGGAAAATATATATCCTACTTAAATTAAAGTATCTAATGAATTACAAAGTGGACCAGGGCAAAGTGGACATGGCCAGTTTGCCCGTCAGAGCATGTCCGCTTTGCCCGTCTAGACTTCTACATCAGCTGCTTGTGGTTCGAACCAACGTGATAAATACCATAGTAAGCATGATTTGTGTTTCTCTTACTGAAAATTAAGACGCCTCATTTGAAATACTAGTAGTGTTACAAAATGATCATGCGATGTATTGTGATGTAAACGTTTACCTTGGATAGAGCGGATAACGCCATTAACTACATTTTTTGAAAATTTAGCCAGTAAATAAAACTGCTAATACTTAATATACCTAAACTAACAATTAATATAATGTGCATTACATGTCGAGACTATACATACAATTTCATTTCAGGGTACGTACATTTTTGTTCATTAATTAAGTGGTAAATGATGTCACATATTTTTTAGCAAAAATGGATTCCAAACCATGATGTTAAGTTTAGGTTAGTAAATTGGTTAGGTTAGTAAGTTTAGGTTAGTAAATTGTCTTGTAAAGCAGAATGCAAATCTGACAATTTAATTCTGGAACAAAGCAGTCAAAACACTCGGCACTGTGTAAAAGAGCTAGTCTTCGTATACATAATGATGCCTATGTACTGTCTATGAACGATAAACACATTTTCGGCTCAAACTTATGAGGTGCTATTGTGTGCATATGGTCTGCACGCCGTCATTGCAGTGGTACTAAACATCCAATGAGCTATATAATTGCTTAGCAATACATAGTGAATGTATGCATTATTACATGCAAAAATTATGACACAACGTGAAGCCAATTTTCAGAAAACATATGTGCCAGGTAAAGTAGACTGGGTGGTCGGCTTTGCCCTCACCTGCGAACACACTAATGAAATACTGAAATTTTGAAATTTCTCAATAAATAAACAATTTTATATGAATTCGATGTTAAAATCGGTGAAACTTATAACGTGATAGGCAATAATCAATGTTACAACAAAGAAATCCAGAAGATAATATTTGATAGATAACAACGAGCTTTTGAATTAGGGGGGTCCGCTTTACCCGTCTCTTCCCTACCCCAAAAACAATGCTGCCAGCTGGCGATTGCAGATATGTACTAAACATGCCCCATTGCCTACCATAATAATCTTTATATGTGAATGGATGCATCAACCGAAAACGTTTCCTTGCCTCTACAATAAAATTCTATTATACCCAGAACATTCAGGAAGTGAAATGCTTGTTTTACATGAATAGACAAATGGCTGGAAATCATGAACAAAGGCATGGATAATCAAAGTCTTTGTTTCCGACAGCATAGAGGTTCCCTTAGTTTTGCATTATCTCTAGCATTCAAGTGAGATGCGAGTGTTGTTTTAGTTTTCGAAAATTTTACATTACCGCACACGAACAATTTCATCAAATTTTACCAAAAGACTCATTCGCAGATAATCAGTAAATCGACACAGAAAGTATTACATTCAATATTATACATTGTCACAATATGCTGTATAAAGCACAAATCAGTTCTCATTTTTTCCTTGCATATTGTCATTGGTCCAGGAGTCGATCTGTATCTGGCTCAAATACTGAGATTCGTGGTGGTGTTATAAACGAAATGATCACTGATTTCGATATGATTTTTTGCTGATTACTTTCTTTCTGGAAATGCAAAAAACCCACTTAAAATAGGCCCATATATCGTAGTTGCAAAGCAGGAAAAAACATGGTGCACCAGACACAATCTGTTTTGACGCTCAAGCACTACGTGTGAAAAATACAAGCCATGGATTGTGAAACAACAAATTTGTGTTATATTTCATAACTGTGGCTGACATTTATACAACTCACTCAAAAATTCATCCCCACGCATCGGCGTGTTTGTATGGTTTCCACCCGATTGCTCCATAATTAAAGTCATTTTCACCAGACCAAAATAAGATCTGTCGCCTCCACACAAGCACCATTATGATTAAGTGTGAGGCAGGTAAAATGATGCATTTGATTTGATTTCCTACAGTACAAGAGGAAGTCCATTACTAACCAAGCACTTGTTGTATTCTAGACTGGACTCTGCTAGCACGTGTACAAAAGCCAAACATCTGAGGTATATCATATGGTAATGTGCAACGTTTGCAGCTTTGGTAAAACAAGCGTGACACTTCAAGAACCGTAATTCATGAGATATTATATATGGAACCATTGAGAGGTTTACCCAAACATGAAATCAATATTTAGAACTTGAAATCGGACTATTTGGTCACCACAGGTCCTAGTTCACCCTAACACGAATAGAATGTCCATATGTGCATACTAGATAAACTTATTAAAGGCCCTACATAACGAAATAAGATTCAGATTCGGATGACCGATTGGTGCGACAACTGGGATTTCGTACTTTGCAGTAAGGTGGCGAGATGTGATTTTCTGGAAATGAAAATGGATGGTTGCAGTCCATCATAATTTAAAATTAAGTTTCTGACAGATCTGGGTCAATCGTATTTCATCCTTGTCTGTTTGATAATAGTTTGTGTGATTTCTACGTGTTCCAGTGGGGACATTCATTGCTTAGTTACCGTTTAGGTACCCGATTGCTCCATAATTAAAGTCATTTTCACCAGACCAAAATAAGATCTGTCGCCTCCACACAAGCACCATTATGATTAAGTGTGAGGCAGGTAAAATGATGCATTTGATTTGATTTCCTACAGTACAAGAGGAAGTCCATTACTAACCAAGCACTTGTTGTATTCTAGACTGGACTCTGCTAGCACGTGTACAAAAGCCAAACATCTGAGGTATATCATATGGTAATGTGCAACGTTTGCAGCTTTGGTAAAACAAGCGTGACACTTCAAGAACCGTAATTCATGAGATATTATATATGGAACCATTGAGAGGTTTACCCAAACATGAAATCAATATTTAGAACTTGAAATCGGACTATTTGGTCACCACAGGTCCTAGTTCACCCTAACACGAATAGAATGTCCATATGTGCATACTAGATAAACTTATTAAAGGCCCTACATAACGAAATAAGATTCAGATTCGGATGACCGATTGGTGCGACAACTGGGATTTCGTACTTTGCAGTAAGGTGGCGAGATGTGATTTTCTGGAAATGAAAATGGATGGTTGCAGTCCATCATAATTTAAAATTAAGTTTCTGACAGATCTGGGTCAATCGTATTTCATCCTTGTCTGTTTGATAATAGTTTGTGTGATTTCTACGTGTTCCAGTGGGGACATTCATTGCTTAGTTACCGTTTAGGGAGAGCTAAGTCGGCGTCACCGTCTTACGTTAGCGAGTTGCTTAAGTGTCGGAGGAGACATGGATACTGAAATGGATACCGAAAAACAGACATATTCAGATAGTAAAAATGATCCAAAAGAGTTGTGTCCAATGTCTGATGCTTCGATGTTGTATTGATTTTGCACAGACAAGATCATATGTAAATTGTGTGTGAATTACACACTTTCATGAACACAAAAAGATACATCACGAAAAGGATTATGTATGAGTTTATAGCATCTTGATACCCCAGTCCTCTTTCCCCAATAAATATTTTATATATCTACCTTTAGATATTGGTAATATATTGACTGTGTTATTCTCCTCTCATATTCAAGGTCAACAGTCCTGTCTGAGAGTAAGTTAAAACTTATCTGTGCATTTAATATACCAGCTCATGCTGAGCTAGGACAAAAGTCGAAAACCACGAGAATAGCTCATTGGCCTATTCGGGTCGTTAATTTAAATGTTCCTATCCACCTGTAGTGTGAGAGAGCTACAGGTGAAATTTCGTATTTTGCATCAAAAGGAATATATCACGTCGAACGTCGATGTGCACATTGTATTTTGGAGGGCTAGGAATGTATCATATCACGTGATAAGTATTTGTAAAGCAGACTTGTCTGATTTGACATGTCCTTCCTTTTACGATAATGAGATTAAACCAGAGAAAACTGAGAGATAATAACATTTTTGAGTATCAGAATATTATTCAATATATTGTTCAACATATAATTAATCTAAATGCACGCTGAAAGAAGTGACGACGTGTGGTTTTCATTTGCAGCCTTACCTTGCATCAAATTCCTCGAGGAAATGACACCCTGCAGAAATAACCTCCTGCCGTATTTAGAAACCCATAGCCTGGAGCGGCGTAATTAGCTAACACCGTACAGCTGAAATTACTAGTTATGTATGTCTTGTTCTGGGTTGATTCCAAGGTGCCTGTGTTGAGTTTGTCTCTGTGCCTATTTTGTTAGTGTTTAAAACCTACATCCCTGAATTTACTGCTCTCCTTCAGAATAACAACAATGTAGTGTATGCAAGAAATGTAATAGCATACACCCCTCTAATATGCATACATGTCGTTTCCCACATATCGAGTCCCCACATCGTTCAAGTCGAAAATACAGCTGTGATTAGCTTTGATCTACAATCATACCTAAAATTTATAAACTTGTAAGTGAATGTAAATATATAATTAGTGGTACTAAACACTGTCGTCAGTCATACTTAGCATGTATCAGTGCAATGACATCGATTGGCAGCCGATTTGAGATGGACTCCTCCAGAGGAGATTCTCCTTGAAAAAATACCCACACTAAAAGTCAATTCTCTAAATATATGTCATTCCTTTCGGGAAAAACTTACATGAATACTTCTGCAGATAAAACCAGGTTTCAAACATCATTTTAACTTGTTTGTTGTCCTACTATGTTTTTTCTCGGTGTTGGAGTACATATTGTAATCACATTATTATCAGATTAATATCAGAAAAAGAGTAGCGTGGGCACACATGAATTGTTCAGCCATCACAGATTGGCAATCCTGATATACCCGGTAGTATTTGTGTATCTTTGTAAATAACACTATAATGAGTAGAGTATCATCATACATTAACAGTACGGTGCAAAAGTAAATTAAAACACGGCTTGTATTATTTTAAAATGAAAAAGTGTCATCTACATAGGTCTCACATGCATGTGTCTCATATATCATGAATGACGTTTTTCTTCAACTCAATCAAAATTTATTTTGCCCAATCGTTTGTCACCATGTATGGATTTTATGCGACTACATGTCGTCAAGAACTATTATGTTTCATTGTGAATAATCAATATTTTGACGTGGCCAAAGAAAAACCAACAAAAATCACAGATATGTACGGTTGCCATTTTCTGTTTGTGTATGATATGGTTTATATATACTGTGAAGAGCTGAATATTGAATCTACTGAATTCAGTGCCTTAATATCCACAGTATCCATGCTTGTATTGGACTTATATATATATGGACGTAGCAGTAGATCATAATTATGATAGTGCCGTTGTAAAACCTAAAATGAATACCTTCGGGAATTGAAATGATCTCGCCTAACGTTGTGCGCATTGGAATATGTCAATACCGCTTTATGATATTTCAATTCCACTAAAACCTTGCATCAATATCAGAGGCACTACTAGCCTGCCTTTATTCAAAAAGCGACTGAAAGATTCGTTTTTTCCTGAAAGCAAACCCACTTTATTCTTATGGTACTGGACGTGCACCTGTCTTTCAGGCACGGCTGCGAATGGGTCTCAGTGGACTGAATTCTCATAGGAAAAAATATAATTTTATATCCGATGCTTCTTGTGGGTCATGTGGGTCTCGAATCGAAGACGTTGTACATTACATACTTGACTGTCCCTCCTATCGAGCTGCCCGTCACAAGCTGTTTGCCTCCACCACCCCCTCCTCTTGATAATAATGCCTGATCTCGATACAACTTCATTCTCACAAAACCAAAAAAAATATTTGACGGAACTTCTTCTTTTTGGCAACGAAGCTTCGGGAATTGCTTGGAATATTGAATTGTTCAATGCTGTACATGCTTTTATTATGGAAACTGAGCGTTTTATGTGAATCCTGCTTCTGTGCTGCCGATACTGAGTAGCCATGCTAAATACTCACTCGTTCTGGACGAGGAACGTTACCTTTGTGCATATTTTGCGCGTAACAATCCTCGGAAAATAAATTACGTTTAAATAAAAAAAAAATAACGTATACATGGACACGATAGATATAAAGTCCAAATGACAGAAGATCCCTGTCACAAAAGTTGTTTGTGATGTAAAATATCAAATGCCTTCATAAAGTCGGTGCAACAGAACATTACTCTGCCACTAGAATATAAACTCGTGTTAGTTGTAAGTCGGTGTGATTACTTACTGATCTTTGTAGATAAAAATCCTAACTGTCAACGATCAATTGAAAATTCACCATCTGGTAATTTATTTTTCCTAAAGGATACACAGTTAAGTGTCATGACTTATGGGAACATACAGTGTAGTTACTAATTTATGGCCTGTTTGGAACCTTGTGGTCATCAAGTGAACGACCAAGAATAATACAAATGCACCCATAAATTTATGACTGAATCCACTATACTGTCACACTTATAGAAATATGCAAAATGAATAAAGAAAATTGTAGCAACGGTTTTCAACAGATTCTTAAATGAGATATACAAGTATACAGGTCCAATGTTTTGATTTGGTGAGAATTTGTGCAATAAAATTTGATACATTATTGGGCAAATGGATTATTTTTGCATGTTTTTTTAGTTATGCCAATTTTATCAAACTGATATAGTTTGCGTAAAAGAACCCAGATGTGTGCAATATGCGACCAAATGATGCAACATATATAGGCATCTGCGTTAAAGGCAAACAACATTACCACCCTCTCGTTTCAGAAAACTAGCTCGGGGTGGTTTAATTATGGAACACCAGACATATTTGCAATTACTAGTCATCGCGGAATTTCCCGGCGGATGTGAAGCTCAGTTTAAAGTTTGAAATCTAAAATATTATTCTGGGACGAAAATTTTCTGTGGTAGCACCTCAACTTTTAGTCTACGACCCAATTTTTCTAAGGGAATTCTTTCTAAATACATGGTGTATTTAATGAATCACCCAGAGTGTAATTCTCCCCTGAGTCGAGTACTCGTAAACTTTAGTTATAATACATTCAACTATCAAACTGAGGATTGATCAAACTGAGAGGCAGCTCACACTGTAATAATATGCCAACATGTGGCATAATATATACCCGAGAAAGAAAATTGAAGAATACACTACTTAACATACTTCTTCTAATGTTACTCGTTCTAAAGTCTCATTTCACTGCAGCACGGAGCACAATTCAGACATTGAAATGAGCATACATGTACAAATGTGATAAAATGCTTTTGTGTGATATTGTGATGTTTTACAAATCCCCCAAAAGGCAAAAAAAATGGCAACACGATACCCTCAACTACTTAACTCATTGCTTTGTCTTGAATAATGACGAGAGGCCTGTAATGTCACCATCAAAGCAACAGAGAACCGTCATTCAGGTACATGCAATGATATTAATCTTAACGGTCTCATTCCCGATTAAGGATCTCTCTGGATGGTCATAATAGAACAAGCATATTAAGAATACTCTCTTTAAAAAATATTCTCACTCAACAGTCATAAGTTCGTGTACGCGATGAACCCATGTCCATCAGCACCATATATAGAGAAAATGTTTTTGCTGACGACAACATGGTTCTGTTAATCTTATAGGATCAGTGTACAAATATCTCCACTGGTGTGCAGATGATGTACGAATCGATGACAGATGGTACATCGAAAATATATGATCTGCATCCTCCATACTGCAAGAAAGAGAATGTAAGAATCAATCTATTACCACCAATACAGAATGCCATGTCTAGGTGTTTTGTGATTGATGGCCCTCCTATTGGAATCTGATTTGTGGGACAACATTTCGATGGTGGACTTTCTACATAAACAAACAATGCCAGGAATAGCTAGTGAATTATCGCTATGACTCATATAAAAACATGACATGTCACCATCAGACCATCACGGAACATATATCAAGGTACACGTGATGATAATAACGTTGTATCTTTTCTATTGGTTGCACGATCGCCCAAGTTCTACGGACTACTTCAAATTGAAGCAATCAGATGAAAGTTTCAAGTCTGATTCAAGTCTTTTTGCACAATTTGCTATACAATAACAAAAAATGTTGATTGCTAAGGAGAAAAACAAAATCTTCGTCAAAGATACATCAATATATGACACACAAAAATGGAGTGCATGAGATATTAGCTTGATGAGTTCGAATGTAATGTAATCTTGCAAACTATCGACGGGAGTACTACAACCTTCAATTGATTAGTAACCCATCATCGGAGCTTGTGTCATAAACACAGTGGTATTGCGAGCTGATGGTGTTTTCCGGGTCGGTCGAATGTGTAGATCTATAATCAGATCCATAACTAATGTCAGTTGTGACATGGTGAATTAGGGTTTTGAATGTCATCATGCATGTATGTTGACTTAATTTTATTTTTCAACATGAACATGTATGAATTTCGAAACTTGTATGAACAAAACATTTTTGGAGATGGTTCCGGAAAATACTGTATAGGAGAGTAGCGTTTTAGTTCGATATAGGATTCCTCTTGTACGCTGTAACGATGCGTGTTAACCATACATTCATGTCCATGTATACAAATACTGATCTAGTTCTGAGGAGTTATGTCATGTTGTTCGAGAGTCGTTTGAACAAGGCCGTCCACTGTGCCATTAGTGCGATGAATTATGATTGTCCCTGAATACTGTTAAAAGGAATGGTCACAGTCCATCAGAACTGGAACATTACATGTTGGTCTTACTAGCCCATGTCACGCCAATGCTATCCATGTGTCTATCGGCAAACGGTTTATGACATTGTTGCATTTCCAATGCCTAAACTTCTATTGTGTACCACATCAAGTTACATCTTGTATGTGCAACTATAGAATGTTCCCGAAAGTGTTGAGCTTCAGAAAGTATACCATATTCTTGGTGTTTCGGGTGAAATAGTCTGCAAACCGTGATAATAAATTCAAGTCAAATTCACAATTGGTTTTACAGCGTTTCCCTGGTAATTACACTTCTGAGTTGTGAACAATTGGAAACGTCGCATATCTATGTTGCAATGAGAGGATGTGCTGGTAGGATTTTGTAATTCTCCAATTGGCTAGCTCAATAATTTATAAATTTGAATGGATGCATCAATCGAAAACGTTCCCTTTCCGCTACAGTGAAATTCTACCTAAAACATTCAGGATGTGAAATGCTTGTTTTACGTAAAGTAGACAAATGGCTGAAAGTCATAAACAAAGGCATGGATTATCTAAGTCATCGTGTCCGATAGCATAGGGGTTCACTTAGTCTTGCAATAACTCTTGCTTTCAAGTGCACTCTTTCATTTTAGTTTTCCGAAAATTTTACATTTATTTTTCTATTTCATATAGTCATTAAATTCACACAGGACGCCATAACATAATGTGCTATTCTAATACTTGTCCCGTATACAAGGCATTACATTCAGTAATATACATGTACATTATCACAATATGATGTATTGAGCACAAAACTCAGTTATCATTGGAATCAATCTGTATCTAGTTCGAATACTGAAATTCGTCAGTGGAGATAATTATAATTTCATGGATTTAATTTTGTATCTTTGCAGATTACATTTTTTTGGACAAGTGAAAACTCAGTTATAATAGGCTCATATATATTAGTTGCAAAACAGGAAATAACACGGTGCACCTGTACCAGACACAATCTTTTTTGACGCTGAAGCATCACGTGTAAAAAATGCAAGCCATGGATTGTGAAACAACAAATTTGTGTTATATTTCACGACTGTGGCTGACCTTTATGTACCTCACTCTTTTCCCACGCATCAGTCTGTTTGTATAGTTTCTACCCGATCGCTTCAGAAATAACATCGAATTCACCAGTCTGAAAAATAAGATTTGTCGCCTCCACACAAACACCAGGATGACAATGTGTGAACAGGTAAAATGATGCAATATTTGATTTCCTACAGCACAAGAGGAAGTCCATTACTAACCATGCACTTGTTGTATTCTGGACTGAGGCTCTGTTGTCACATGCACAAAGGCCAAACATCTGAAGTATATCATATGGTAATGTGCAAAGTTTGCAGCTTTGGTAAGACAAGTGTAGCACTTCGAAAACCCTAATTCATGACACATTTCATATGTCCAGCAGAAACATCAAGAGGTGTACCCAAACGTGAAATCAAAATTCAAAACTTGAAATCGAACTATTTGGTCACCATAGTTTTTAGTTCACCCTAATACGAATACATGTGGAATACAGTGGGGTCCAAAAGTCTTAGACCACCTTGAGAGTGTCATCATAATTGGCGTAAAATGGAAGACTGTGTTTATTAAATGCGGGCTCTAAAACTCAATCCTCTGCCTGTACTTCATAAACATGTATCTCAAAATGACATCAGAAGGTTTATTTCGGTAAAATCAACAAATTTTCCCCCCAAAAATTAAATAAATATAGAAAATGTAACATATTTATTCATATGTCACAAACTCTTCCTAAATGTGTGAAACACAAGACAACTGGTTATAAGACAACTGGTTACAATGAAACTGATGTGAATCAACACACAATCACCAACCACATTGCACCCTGATCCTGCTATTATTCGCATTCCAACATTTTTCCCAAGCAAATTTAAAAACATTCAAAGTTAGTGTCCCCCCCTCCCCCCCCCCCAAAAAAAAAAACTAATCAAATATTCTTATGTTGCACAATCAGACTTTTTGAATATCTGATGTTATTTGTGCTCACATACATGCAGGTGACTGAACGAACAAATAACAGATAACTTGTATGAAAAAAAATTATACTTTATGATAGGTTTTAGAAAAGGTGATATTTTCAGAGTGGTCTAAGACTAAAGGACCCCACTGTATATGTTTGTACACACTGAATAACGTATTAAAAGCCCTATATAACAAAATAAGATTTTGGTTGACGGATTGGTGCGTCAATGGGGATTTCGTAGTTGCATTAAGGTGGCGAGATATGATTTTGTGAAAGATGAAAACAGATAGTTGCAGTCCATCATACCTACAACATTACACGTTTCTGACAGGTGTGGGTCATCGTTTCTCATCCACATGTCCGTCAGAGAATAATTTGTTTGATTTCTACGTGTTCAAGTGGGGGTATCCATTGCTTAGTTCTCGTTTAGAAAAAGTTATGTCGGCGTCACCGTCTTAAGATAGCAAGTTATTTAAAAGTCGAAGGAGAAATGGATACCGAAACGGATACCAACAAACAGACAAATTCAGATCGTAAAAATGATCCAAACTTTTGACTTCAAGAGTGTTGTATCCAATGTCTGATTTACATACTTTGATCTAGTATTGACTTCACACACACACAATCATATGAATTCAAGCTCAATATAGGCAAAAGATTATTACAATCATCATAATATAGCTGTATTGGTGGTCATAGATTGGTACTCACTCACTCCAAACTGTCTAAAGTAAACTATTGAGAATTTCATATATACTACCAAATGAACACATTCCTGAAACTTCTTAACATCTCTCGTATATCTACAGTTAGATATTGCCAATATATTAATTGTGTAACCAACAGGCGCCCTGAGACCTATCTGAAAGTGTGTAGAAACTTATCTGTGCACTTAGTATACCATCCTCATCATAAAGCAGGACAATCACGTCAAAGGTTGAGGTGAAATTTGTATTTTGGAGGCTGGGAATATATCATATCAGGCGATAAGGATTCGTAAAGCAGACTTGTCGGATTTGTCATGTCTTTCTTTCTACGATAATGAGATTAAACTGGACAAAACTGAGAGGTTATACAATTTTTTGTGTATCGGAATAATTTTCAGTATATTGTACTATATGATATGAACATATAATTATTCTAAATGCATGCTCAGAAAAGAGGCAAAGTGTGGTTTTCATTTGCATCCTTACCTTGCATCAAATTCCTAGAGGAAATGACACCCTAAGCTGCAGAAATAACCTCCTGCCGTATTTAGAAACCCGTATCCTGGTGTGGTGTATTTAGTGTAAAGTTCGGCGACCCCCTATAAAGAGGTATACCCCATTACTGGATCTCACCGAATGTCTTATTAACATCCCCGCACTGCAGCACAATAACCGTGGTGTGACTACTCACACAGCCACCACGTCATAATGCTACAGTGTTTCCCTCTTTTGGAGAGACCTCGTCCCCAAGACCAGTTACGGTTATATCCCACTGCCCAAGGTATATAAGCACTAAATCAGAACCGAGTCAATTCCGATCGGTTTAGTGCGTTATGATTTTCAATAGTGGTGTAAATAGTGTATATTCGTCGACCCAGGATAAAGAGGTATACCCCATTACTGGTGTCTCACCGAGGGTCTTATTAACTTCCCCGCACTGCAGCACCATAACCGTGGTGTGACTACTCGCGCGGCCCACCACGTCATAATGCTACAGTGCTTCCTTCTGTTTGAGAGACCTCGTCCCCGAGATCAGCTACGAGTATATCCCACTACCCAGTCACATCACATCACTGAAGTTCTAGGGCCGCCGCAACGTACCTGATATGTATACACTTGGCTGCGATTGGAATCACAGTAAGGCGCCGACCCGAGAGAGACGCCGAGAAACCCACAATTCTCTAAAAACATGTACATGTGAACAATTCTTCATGGGAAAATCTCATGAATATTGTCGCAGTTCAAACTGGGTTTCGAACATCACTTAAAATTGTTCGTTATCGTTATCATAATTGTTTTTTCGCGGTCGTGGAGTACATATTATACAACGTGATAAAACAAAATATGGAAGTGACACATAGAACATGTCTTTCTGGTATTTTTTATTGGTATTTACTTCAATATGTACTTTTTCTTCATGTTGGTAGCTTGACATGAATGAAATATTTGCACTACTTCGCGATATCAGCTGGATACCAGTGAGACAACCCTAACTGTTATAATATATATACCTTGAGGTATAAAAACCTAATGAAATTAATGTCTTTAGGAGGAAGATATCAAACAGCAAACATGCGGAAACTGGTGGTGGGTGGTATAAAATGGATACGGGGTTATAAAGAAACATATCATGTTGGGGAGCAAAGGCTTTGGATAAGCCATAGCACTGCCACTCGCAAACATGGCAGATAATATTTTATGAACATACTTGGATAATTGTGTAGGTTGCTAAAGGTCCATAGTAATCAACTTGCCCAAACTTTAACTAATTTGAATGAAAACCTACACGAAAGTGTGACATCCCATTAGGCAGAATCCACGTCATAAGCCAATGAGGATTTCTCAGAATTTGCCGCTGTAGCTGTGAATTAAAATGTTTAATTTACTGCATTTGGCTGACGGGAGTTTATACCATGGGACCCGTTTTTCAAGGTGATCCAATTATCACGCACGCTATGAATGTCCTTGAGAACGGAATGCATGCACTAATATTAGGAACACATCATGGGTGCCTGTGCCATCAAAACACCTAATGATCTAGTCGACGTATTGTCCATTAGCCTCTTCTTTGCTCGAGTCTTTTTTCATATCAAATATATCCACTGAAGGTGGTGCTGCAGACTCAGACCAAACATGCTATTGAGCTTTATACTGAATGTAGCATGAGATCAAGTTCAAGATCACCGACAGATCCGCAATATATGACTCCCTGTATGTCCGTAATACAACCATACGATATATCTGTCATAATTTTGTCTACGTTTGCATTTTGTCTGCAATTTACATATAACTTATGTCAAGCGTGACTTTTCACTATGATCATTTGACAATTTTGAGGCATGAAATATAGATATGGTACTTATATCGGTACCAACTCGGTATTTTAGTATAATTGAACTTGTTTTATAATAAATATGACATATGAAAAATATACTTTAATGTTTCAAAATAACTTGGCAATGGGAAACAAGATCTGAATCTGCTTTTGGCAGTGAAAGGGCTAGATACATCCAGATGTCGCCGACGTAATCTCCTGACGTAATTACATATCCAATCACATAGCCTCTCTCTTCAGAACCCTCCAGCACAGACGTGTATTGTGTATCTAAGAAACACCAGACACAATTGAGATTATTACTTTGTCCCCGAATGTCACTCAGAATGGCGGCGCCGAAAATACATTTCGGTTACAAATTGTTAATAAATTTCCTTTTATTTGTCAAGACTTTACACAATAATTTCATTGATTGAAACATTTTCCAGCGAAAAAATACAATGGAAGTGGATGTGGATATTTAATTGTTATCAGTAACCCAACATATTTGTTTTTCTGCGGGAAGGGGGTTGGGGGTTGATTCCAGGTTATCACTCACGAAATATATCTGGAAAAAATATTGTAGTATAACATATTTGCCATGGTCCTTTATGTAAGGAGCGTTTAAAGTCACAGGTTGACAAACATATTGGGCAGGTCGACAAAAATCGCGAGTAAGAATCCATATCTGCATGGAAAAGCGCCTTCCCAGTCCATACCCGGCAGCGCTACAGTCTATCCGGGGCGATCCGCGTTCAGTAGTGAGTCGTAACTATGTCGGTGCGGTTCAGGATGAACAGAAAAGGGTAGCCCGAGGCTCTGTCAGAGTACTTTTTGCTTTTGGGTGGTCCAAGGCAGTGCCTTAACATTGCCCGCCCGTAGTGCCATGGGGCTCTGTCAGGGTGGTGGCTAAATTGTTGAGATGGTTTGGAACAGTCCGTATTACAAACATGTCCGTAGAGTCGACTATACAATGAACGAAAATGGGTCTGCACCCCTCCCTCTATATTCAACCTGTATCATCCCGACAAAACGTGCCGGGACTGTTCAGGATCAGTTAGGGCCATCCTTCAAGGACAGGTTTGTGTGGCTGTACCTCAACACCATGCGTTTACAAATAAATGTAGACATAAAGCGATTGTGTGGACGAAACAACATAAAACATGCTTCGTTCTATATCAGACGTTGAGCTTGGCGAATGGACTGCGCAGAAATAATTACTTGAACTGATTACTTGACGATGTTTTATCGCCATGACGCGTGACATAACATGACACTGTCAGAGAATCACGAAGCACTTCGCTGAATAAAAGCAAAGGCGCCAATCTTGAAGACCATCCATCCTCATGATGGATCATTTCCTAGTGACCACAAGAAGAGACCAACATGGTCATTCAGCCAAGTGTGAACATACTCAACACGGGTCACCTGGTTATTTAAAGCAAAAAAAAATATGCTATTACTATTTGGATGGGAAATAGGTTGAAAATTGCAGAATATAGACATTTCTTATATGTGCTACACTCAGGTTTATAATATGTATTAATATTTTTATATTTATAGGTTTATAATATTTTGTATGGGATTCCGAACTAAAAAAAATGCCTCATGGAAGCATTCTTCGGCACATGCATCCCATAAAATGATTCACGAGAGAAGAATCAATGTTGACACACACACAATATCCTACCTGCGATACATGGCCTTATCCCATATCGATATACGAAGCCAGGTGACATTGCAACTATCAGGTATTCTCGTTATATCGCAGGAAGAATAACATCGTTACACATATATAAATACTTATATAAAATACACGATAATTCGTGACTGCATCACGAGTTCACAGCCACCATTATGATATACGTGTTACCGTGACAAGAAATTAGTTTAGTATCCATGTCATTACAGTTTCCTGACGCTAAGTGCACTGCTGTTTGCAGATCAGACATCGCTATTCGACAAAATAAAATCCAACTGCATAACCGCAAGTGGGAAGCCTTATCAACCCTGACTGTTCCTACCATATAGATATGTATTTTTTTAGGAGTACTATTAGTAGACTATTATATATCATGAAATTTTGTATTTTCATTTCTTATAATATTGCATTATAAATTTTGTATTAGATGTTACACTGTATGACCATTTAATGATTTTGAGGCGATCTGTGCCTTGGCTCCGAGACACAGGTCATCATTGTAAATGGGCATACATGTACAAAATAATGAATGAATAAAAAAAATTTTAAAAAAAGAAAAAAAGATCAGACTGTGATAAACCACAACGCAAAATTACCTCCATGAAATATCACCTCTCTCCTATTTTTTGTCTAAATATCACCACTCTCCTTCTGTTTTGAGGGTACAAATAGAACATCACATGAAATATGTCCCGCAGCACTCCAAAACCCCTTGCAGAGAAGTGTTATTCGAATAATGTAATATCAATACATCAAAAGAATACTTGTGAATGTTAGCTGAAACGAAAGAAACACCATTAAATGGATACAATGCAATTACCTCCATGAAATATCACAAACGTGTGACGCGCTAGTGTTCAAAAATAGCTGAGCGACCATTCTCCTTCAGTTATTGGGTTACAAATGGAACATCACATTCAAACTCCCCTTGTTTGGGATTGTCATTCGAAGAATACAACAACTATACGTCAAAAGAAAAGTTAAAAGCTGAAAGTGAAGCGAAATGAGCATTATTAAAAGGACACCAATTGTCATTTCTGACGAGGAACGAACCCTAAATGTTCAACTGTTGTGTTATTTATATTTGCATCATGCACTGAATTTATAAAATATGTTTTTGCTAAATGTATACACAAAATTGGTTTACTGAGTTTACTTAGTTTATTGGTATGAACATAAAATTTCAAAGCACATTTCAAATTCAAGAATGTCCCACAAAAATAAGATTCTCTGCTCGATTGGAACATCTTTGTCGGTGCACTACCCACTAGTAGTAACTTAGTGGATCCAACACACCAGGTTCCTGAATGTAACAGACAGACAATGACATGTCTGTCAGCTGTTGTTGAGGATATTGGTCCATTTCCTAAGGTAGACAATTTCCTTGAACGTTGACACACAGCGACTGTAGCTGTTTTTTCTGCAAACCGCGTGATTTAGGCATCTTTGTGCAGCCAATTTCAACGGGGACTTTATAATTCCCTATAGATAACGGCGACGGCGATGGACTTGTATTGGAATTCGTGCAGGTTATACCTCTAGACTTTGAATAACAGTTTGATTATACCTCAGTCATATCTGAATGTTCAGAAAAAACACAGGTTGTATTAAAGGCTTCCGGATTTTGTGTAAACGGTAATTCTCTGCTGTCAGAATGACCTCTGAACAGTAATATATTATGTTATGTATTTGGATTTCTTCACATCTGTATTTTTTTTTTCATTTTACCTCGCCACTTTATAGCAAATACCACAAAATCGCACATCTTTCAATTTCATGTCTCAATCTCGAACCTTCAAAAACCTGGTGATAAAAAAATTAGGTTGATGATTCACTGATCCGCTCTGCATATCCCACCGCTGTTTGTTTGGATTATGTATGGTAATATGCCATATGTATGCATAAATCTTGTAACTAAATAATTGAGTTACCTGGCAATCTACATTTGATTCGAACACATTAAGTAACCTTGGAGTGCATATTTGTGTGCAACATCATGTACTAATATGTACATTGTTTTCTGTGGTACATCCAAAGTGTTAACACACAAATACGAGCAAAATGCAAAACAAGTTTGGCAATTTACACATGTGACTGCAATTGGACTTAAATTCAACCTGCAACAAATCTCCTGATTAGCTAATCTGAGAAGAATGTTCACAAGTTGTTATGCACATAAGCAAATAATTCCGCGTATACAAAAAGTGTTAATCTCTATTTGTCAGTCCTGCGTACATTTTCAGCGGTTTGTATATATATTAAGCTATATCTTCATTATATATCAATAAAAAAATAATTCGACGTGTAATGTGTTTTTAATAATGGCTTGTGATGTAACACGTGACATTCATATTTCTTTGTAGGCGACATATACGCTGCAAATTACGCTACATATACGCTACATATACGCTTCTCTCCGGTGTATATACAAGGAATTGCATATCGAATATGCACATTTTACAACACATTATACATTCAGAGAATGACACTTATTTCTCCCAGTGCGGGGATGAAATACGCGGAATGTATCCCAAGTACCATTCAAACACCATGAAATCAGTCATCTATGAAACAGGACTAGGACAACAACAGCATTGTCAGACATTTACGATATTGGTCATGGAGCTGTAGTCAAGGAGATTTTTCATTGATATACGAACCTAGGGCATGATGTAATTGTCCCATATTTTATCATATGGTTAATATCAATATCCATAGTAATGCCAGAGCGAAACTCATTCTAAAAGAAACTTTCCCATGATATTACATGTTATATGACAATGGCTGATTAGTAGTATAGTATCATCTGAGATGCAATGGATACTCGAGATTATAATATTATTCAGTATTAAGGATGATTTAACACATGTTATCAGTATTTACCAAGTATTCTGAAAATCCATAAATTGATTTGTTGGGGTCTAAATCTATAATGCTATATATATCCGTATGATAGCAATTGTCATATTGTTGAAAACAAGCTCCTCATTGTAATTTATATTCCAGACATCACATCTTTTACCAATGGTGAGTTGTTAGTACCTGACGATTTATACATACAAGATGGTAGCGTCACTGCTGTCTACGTTCACGTGAGACATAGTAATGTCGATCATAATAAGAAAGCCTGTAGCTAATATATATCTGATTTTATGGGTTTATTGCTAAATATATTATTTTACTGTAGATCTGTGAAGGATATCCTTAACGGCCAGGAATGCAACTACTGTCCCATTCCTGTTTCATAGACGAATGAATTGATGGCCCTTTCTAGGTTCATGGGATACATCATGCGTGATATATTCCCAGTCTGGGAGAAATAACTGTCATCCTTCGACTATTGAATGAGCTTCATAGATGTGAACAGAACATGGATCCTCGGCATTGAATTCCTTGTGGATATTCGGATAGGTGTATGTTACAGAAGAGGATTAGGGCCACCAAACTAAAAGTTTTTTTAGGTAAAATCGACTTACGTATCTCGATAAATCGACTTACGTATCTCGATAAATCGACTTATGACTCAGACATTTAAAGTACGAGTAAAATGAATATACATCGACCAAAATATAGGCAAGCCATATACCATTTCATTGGAAACGATAGGATAAAGATTATATACTGATTACTCATATTGAAAATTATATGGAGTTTAACAGTCATTACACTAATCACTGAAATAATACCAAACTATCCAATTGAAGAAGCCGTTCCAGATAACGTTACGAATATGCATCATTCCATGTTTAATAGCTAAATAATTGAAAAAAAAAAAACAATTATACCAATTTCATTCATGAACATGTTGCATTGTTTGAAGAGATATGATATAATAATTCAGTGTAGTTTTTATTTCGGTAGTTCGTTCTGTATTATTCGATATTTAACGTCATATTGGTCGATCATATAAGCCTACTCAATATAGTGTTCAATATAAATAATGTGACTCTAAGCATATTTCCAGTTTACTTGAACTTTGAATGCTTAAGACATAAGTCGATTTATCGAGATAACTAACTCGATTTATCGGGATGATAACTCGATTTATCGAGATAATTAACTCGATTTATTGAGATATATATATTGATTTATCGAGATAATAAGTCGATTTATCGAGATAGTATCTCGATTTATCGATATAATAAGTCGATTTATCGAGATAAATATCTCGATTTATCGAGATAGTAAGTCGATTTATGGAGATACTAATTCGACAAATCGAAAAAAAAATTTAGTTGCTTGGCCCTAATCCTCTTCCGTACTGTTTTTTAGCCACCTGCGAAAAGGGATGTTGTTTGTGAATCACACATTTTATAGTCACATCCTTCTTTGTAGCGAAAATGTTTATTTCCAATTCAACCTAGTGACATTCGTTGAATTGCGATCATTCGTCAGTGTTAAACACTTCAAATCCTGAGTCACTATTCGCTTTCATATGGCACGTCATAATAATCAGTCATTGCTGTGTACATTTTTGTCGTCTTTGGATGGTGTAATATAATTACATTGACAAAATGTCAACAACAATTACCCGCATTTTTCACATTCATCACTGACGCGCTCATCGCAATCCAGTGTCCGAAAAATATATCGAAACATCTCAAAAATGTAATTGACAGGAAATTTTATGCCATGCTGGATGATGAATCCTGTGGGGTTTTTTCTCGTTTCCGAACTTTGGCAGAAACAAGAATTTCACTCGATATCACATGGCATTGGTTTTCAGATTGGCCACACGGCATGGAAGTAATGTTTGTTCAACTATGTATCGGGACAACGACAGGTTGCTATATTCGGTACTGATTTATCCTCAATATTCACCATCTCAAACAAGCTCACTCTTGGTAAAACACGGCAAAGGTTTCGTTTCACTAAGGAACATTTGGTTTAATGTGGTATATTCCTTTGTTGTTCCATCTCAAATATCGCTGCATAGTAAGTTGAATATACATAACCAAGTTGTCGTCGCCTCATCCGGTGCATCAATCATTGGTTCTTGATCTCATTTCACTTCGAATCAGCTCATAAGGCATATCACCAGTAAACCCCCCTATTCCTGTTACGAGTTTATTATTATATCTTCACTGTAGGATTATTTATCAGACGCATCAATACCTCAAGACTCTGTGATACATATCCCGAATGGGTGGTGTGATTTATACATGATATCAAGAAAACTCTGCTTCATTCCATTATATCATGCAATTTGGTTGCCATTATCATGTAACTTGTGAATATCATTTCTTTCTGTGTAATTACGGACCAACAACGAATATTTTATTTCTTCTGGCTGTTTTCATTGCCAACTTTTGGCAGCCATTTTCTCAAATCTGTCTGATACCATTTCCCCCTAAATTATACATTGGATTCCCTATATGTACCCCTCTGATGTGCATGAGCTCCGTTGGCCTTGAATTGCTGGTCTGGACATGGCGACCAAGTCACTATCTGGTTTGGTCCGAAATCAAGTCACTATCTGTTTGGAGCCATTTCCAGACAAAAAGAAAACTGCCATTGAAAATGTTCTTGGACTTCCATCCACTTTTTTCACAATAGAAGCTGTAAGGAGTTATCTCTTGGAATACTTCGAGATAGCGCTAAAAAATTGGCACAATCATTCAAATGGCAAGTCAGATATGGAGAATTTAGGGGTGAACTTAAATTTGACCTTCAATGATCATTTTGGGACTTTTTTCTCAAAAAAAAATATTCAAACTTATGCATAAGCCTTGAAGTTGACCTTCGTTGACCTTAAAAGGCCAAAATGACCATATCAGTCTAAACACCACCATTTACGGACTCTGTGTTTTAACACTGTACATTTCTCCGGTAACCTTTCTCAGGATTTGGAGTAATTTTTGCATTGAGAGCGAACGATTGATAACAATACACAATGCTGTGGAAGTTCGAGAGTAACGTGTACGAGATTGACAGATCTATACAAAACGATAACTGTCCGATAAAAACACAAGCAAGGCCAACAAATCAAGAAAGCTTGCACTGATTCAACGTCATTTTCTCCATACCTTCAAAATTACGTAGTGTTTTCGTCGATGCTCAGGGAAACTGTTTTCAAAATGTAAACCCATCAAATTTGAAAATACACAATGTCCTTGTGAAACAGTCATTCACTTGGTGGTGTATCGTCAATTCGTTTTGGAACTTCAGAGCAACAGCGTGAGGCCGCATGAATGCAATCAGTCAGACACAATGCAGAACACCCACATCTTCATTGGGAAAATCTGATTTTATCCATCACATTTAGTCTGTTTGAACAAATACGTGTTTTGCGGAGGTCGATTGCCTAACAGATACAGCTCAAGGGCAATATTAATAGGTTCTTTTCAGACACTGTTTTTATCCATCGTCTCGATCCATGGTTTTAAGCGGGTGTCTGAATCAGTACCAGGACGCGTCCTTGAGAATGACTTTTGTTGATGATCAGCATGAGACATCCGAAATGAGTGTCTGTTAGGCTCGATAACTAGCTACTCGTGTACAAGACCTTTATATACAGGGACACACTTCTAAATTTGATGTCACTCTTTCGAATTCAGCTTATACGCAAACTAACTCAGGTGCAAATTTGTATTCGAATCATTTGAAGTTTGATTTTGCGATTGATGGCAAACAGGATGTTGGCATACTAGCTGGAGTTGCCGTAAAGTTATTTATATTCATGTGTCAATGAATCTAGACGGGTCATCAGGATTACATTTATATATAAATACAAAATCGGTACTTATACAGATGCACAAGTTATATAACACTATCGCAGTTTAAACATATACTGATACCCAGAGCATAATCTAAGAAACTTTTATATATGGGACGGGAAATATTGTTCGCCAGACCGCATCCAGTCTGTAAAATCCGTAATCAGTCCGTAAAATCAGTAAAATGATGGTGTGCCAAGTTTGTTGATAACTTGAAATGAGGCCTTGGAGTCACGTGATTTAAGGCGCTCCTCATAGTATGATCGCTTGGTTCCTTCACGAGACGATTTATTCTTCATGGTGTTCACAGAAAATTTGTCCAAGTTTTGTTCTCGGCCATTTGCCTTCATTCATGAGCATCAGGAGACAAGCCCTTAACTTCAGGAGTGATTCATGGAGCTGATTTAGTCAATCTAATTTATTCATTCATTATGTATGGTGATATTCAATGAAAATCCTGCAGCGTCAGGAATTGACAGACAACCTCGAATGAGGAACCGACCACACCCGTTGGGATTATATTGACCTTTTCTGCAACCATTCCGTTTGCCTTCGCTTGTTAGATATCCAAAGACGTTACATTTGTGAGCAGATACTGGTCATATTATTGTGATACAAATATCACTAGCACACATATCACGACTTTGTCATCTCACACAGCAAAGTGTGAAGCATGCTAAGAAAATATATGTTTCAAGCTGCTGATTTCTTTTCTGCAGCTGTCTCCCATCACGTTCGTGTCACGTGTCATTTGCATAAACATGATACACATATATCGAAAGACGATTTGTTATGAAGTGATATAATCTACTGGTATGCGTGTACAGTGGTATGTAGCCTATGCCAGCTGACCCACTGGAATGTGCTAACTGACACACGGGACAGGATATGATTCTTGTCACATCATCTCACAGAAAGTAGGAGCATTGGTGTGCCAAGAATCATATACTTCATCAGAAAACGACAGCTGACGTTCCATGATCATGCTCCTGTTCTTCGTGGGCCTTGGTGGTGTATTGTGTCTGATTGTTTCCTTCAAATATGTAGAGGTTTCCAAAATAATAATAACCCTTTGTTTATTCCTCTCACATCATTTCGTGGTTGAAGAACCTTTGCTTAAATCCACATGTTGTTTAAGCAGGAAAACCTTGTGTAATAATTTGACTGATAATGGATATCCCCCCCCCCCCAAAAGCAAATATGGCGTACATGTAAGTCATTTTTGGTGGTTTTGATATAATCAGTTAAAACAGTTTCTTGCCTTTAAAGTTTAGGTAAAATCTTCCAAATTCAACGACCAATGGCGTAAAGGAGTGTACTTTATTTTACTTACCATCAATGTTCTTCTTATTCATAACTAAGTGGCTAATTAACTAAGATTAGCATGACTTACGCCAAAGATGCTCTCGTTGACAACTTACAGGACAGAATCTAATGCAATTTTGGCGTATCTCACGAAAGCCCTAAAGCATAAATGGCGTAACTCAACAGCTAATGCAGCTTTCGCGTAAGTCAATGCCCACTAGTGACGTTTTTGGCCTAACTCATCACAAACATTAGAACAGTTTTGGCGTAACTCAAGATCAAAATGGCGTAAGTCAAGCCTCGAGATGCGCCATTATGTTATAGGCTTCTAATTATTTAATGGTGCTGAATTCAACCAGAAATGATCTACGAGCAGATAAAAGACATGTCAAGCATCGCTCTGGTATGTCCCACTGAGTTACGCCAAAAAATGAGTTACGCCACTTTTGCTTTAGGGTGACGATATATAGTTATATATCATAGTCACGTGCCGTCACGGTGTGATTCTGGTAACCAACAAACATACACCCAGTATACACCTTTTGTTTAATAGGAGTAATACTCTATTTCGAACTCAAATTACTCAGATAACACAATAGGTGAATGTTTGCTGGTCACCAGAATCACACCGTTACGGCACGTGACTTACAGGCCATATTAGCAACATTACGGTTCACGTAATATGTTAAGACTGATTTTATTACGTTAACTTTTATTTTTTGCATTAACAGTTAAGGGATGAATAAAGATTATTTATATCATTGTGTTTAGTTTGTTAGCGATAGTATCTTCTGTGTGAAGGCAGGTAATCTATCAATGTGCAACACTGTCCTATATAAGAATGTGTGACCATCCACGATTAACGAGATATCAGAATGACCCGCGACATGAATGATGACATAAATATTCACCAAAATCAAGGGTACAGTATTATTTTCTAAACGTGTCAAAACAAATTGTGCAATGTCTTTTTTTCACGGTGATTACCCCCTGATTGATCACTTGAGAACACTCCTCGATATAGCACGTGGCATGAAATGTCACCGTGAGAGCGGCACGAACCATTCCTCCGAGGAAAAGTAATGGCATCAATCTTAACGGCCATCTATTATCATGATGGATCATTTCCTACGGTACTGATTACAGAGGTGAGCATGGAACAAAGGACAATCTTACCTGCAGCGACATGTAAAACTGACCATATGGTTTAAATGTACGTAGCAACCCATGACCGTGATACCACATGACTCGGACAATGTCAAAGCAAATACATGCAGTATGAAACATTTTTGGAATAGAAACAAAGCACGACCAAATAATTTTATTGCAAGACACCTAGCGTCATCATTATCAGACGGTATGTATAATGTAGTAGTTTCTAGTCAACGCTAGATGGATGCCCAACAACCTGCTATAACAATTTGGAGTTCCGAAACAAACCCCATGCAATAGGTATAAAAGGACAAATATATAAGCAGTGAACTTAATAACATTACAAAGGAGCTAGTATGATATAAATAGTAGATGAGAATAAAAAAAAACTAAAGGTATTCCATGGAACTGTCAGTGTTATATGTCAAACCTTATTCAACTGCCAAATAATCGATAATATGAGCTAAATCACTGCAAATTTGTACAGTATGGTGAAGTATGTGTCAACAAATTCATTAAAAAAGTATATATATTCAAAATGCAAACTACATTCTTTATATCCGTATTTGATATTCGTGATTGAGCGGCTTTATATGCAACCTGAGTGACTCATCTTTCTGTCTGTCTGGTTTAATAAAGGTGTTCTGGAGATCCGTACTATTCGTATTTTTCAATATGTCGATAATCCGATCTTGAGCCTCAGATGTTCCACATTGTATTGAGCATATTCATACAATGTACTAGGACAATTCAGTGTATTAAAACCAATGAGATATAAAACGTACTGTATGTAACCACTAGTGAGCTATCAGAATTTTCATAGCAGGTATATTTTGCTCACATGCTATTTGGGTAATACGTGAATCGGCTCATCAGATGATCGACCATATATGGCTTACATATTAAAAACGTATTGTCTGTACACAGGTCAGTTTTTACATTGCAAGTCTGACAGCATCTGAGGTTACGTTTAAATCCATACAATTTCATCATACCATAAATGAGTTCCCATATGCTAAAAGCAATTCGTTTGCAAACGTGACCACACTAGCGCAGGTTGTTACAAGGCCGGCAAGCTTAGATTTTGGGTCACAGCTGCCGAGAGGTGGAGACAACCCCAATTCCTTGGGCTCATCCTATTACTGGAAAACTCACAGTATGTAATTTTGTTATAGTAAGAAAACATGCGAGTATCTATTGTGTGTTGTTGTTGCCATGAATTGTGGATTTGGCCTATTTCATAGCGACAACATTAGTTACTCGCTTCACTCATCCAGTGAACTCCCAACTCATAAATTTCCACCTATCTATACACTATCACTACGTTTGGTATTACGGCGGCGACGGCCATCTCAGTCGGTAACCTCCCTGACCTGTGACCTGTACTTTACGATGCCAGGCTCTGGGATTTTTAATTTTTTTGTAGCTGCCATATTCGGAGCCAGCTCATTCACTTGTCGGTTCGACAACACTAGGCAAACATTGAGCCCACCACCAGCCCCGCCCCTTTTCTCCACCTATGGTCAAATTACGCTGCTATCTTTATTGGAAGTGTTCTGAGATGAGAATCTCCATCTTTCGGTTACAGCTGCTGAGAGATTGAAACGTGTGCACAATAGCAGATCGACATTTGGTATTGGTCATGCATGCCACGTTTTATAACCAACCGGGATATTCGTGGTAGGTTAAATTTGATGACTGCTTGTCATTCTCACTCACCCAGTTACCTGCACTCACTCTCCCAACAGCTGACGGGCCAAAACTATGAGTAACAACCATACCGACTTAACAAATTCGAGACACGCCCGAACTTAATGACGAGAATAATAACTGAGTGGGAGAGCATTCAGCCAGATGTTACGTTTCTTTGGCTGAGCGTTAGTGTTCTATAAAACATTAAAAAGCAACGAATACCACTTGATGTAATGCTGCTTGATAATAGTTGGACAAATTGCAATACAATATGCTTCGTTAGACCAATTACCACGTCTTGTCAAAATGTTCAAAACGTGGTAGATGCTCAGATCTATGTGGTGTTTATTTATTTCAGTCATATTTTGCCATGAACTTTTCTTGTTCTCGAAGTCCCACAAACAGGAGGACATGTACTAATATACATCCACATTATAACACGATTCTCCAAAATATGCATGAGATATGCATTAAAACTATGCATCCACAAGAATCACCACATTTATAGCTTCGAAATGTATCATGACCGGCCGTGTACACGCTGATTTAAGTCCACGTGAAATACATGACACTCAGTCACAGAAATGCAATGCACGTAACTCTCTAATTGTTTGCACTCTGCTGATTCCCACCGTTTTGAAATTTTGTGTCTTGGTTTTGCAAGTCGAAAGCCGCCTCGATGCATGAAGCCTACACACCATGCTGACAAGTACAGGCTTCGATAGAAACTGGAACCAATACCGGGCATTACTCGTCGATTGAGAACGAGTCCGTGATCCTATCTTAATATCAAGTGTCGACTAGATCAGAAACTGTCAAAGGGACTTCACGAAACCATTATTCTTATGAAGATATGACTTTCCCTCAGAACGGCAAGTTTTGACTAATAGTTAAACTTTATGCAACAACAAAAAAAAAACATGACCTAATGAATCACACTTGGGTTCTATGACGATGCACACAGAGGCGTGTCTTCCATGACTTTAGTTTTACGGCAGTATGTTTCCAATCAAGCGAGACACATAATTAAGCAATGCACAGCTGCACACAAGTACATTATATCGCATGATATTGTGTGACACGCAGTCGTGTAATTCCAAATAGGTAACCATTGTTACAGGACTTCATCACATAGGTTACAGCATGCTTGCTAGTAAATGGTCATTTATTCATGTTTCACATATGGCCACGTGATTTTGGTCACGAGACCAGGAAAGTATCAACTTTTCAACAGTGACTGATTGTGATGGAGTGTATGTTTTTAAAAGAATTCACATTGGTAAGAATCGTCTAGGAGATCATACATATTTGTCTCCTGACATCGACTGATAGAGCCTGATTCCTCCATATAAGATCTTGTGCGTGTTTATCAGCTGGACTATCCCAAATGTGGGTGGATTCTCATCGCACTGTTTCTTTCAAATATCGAATCCCAAAATAAGGTGTTTTGAATATCTGGTTTGAAATCCTTCTTGAACGTGCGTGTATGTACCTCACTCCGTTTTTATCTGGAGAAACCATAATTTTTCATTAGGAGAAACCATGATTTTTTTTCGGATCAATGAAGTTTATGTCATTATTAAATAAATGTTATGCAATTCAATGTGATTGTAACATATATGTACTTCCTGAAGAATCGAGATAAACCATATTCCATTGTATAATATTTTATAATTATATTTAAAACAATATGATCTTTTCTCAAAATGGCATACTAGTTTTGGCTTTTTCGTGACGTGCAACACCCTTCAGTTTTGTTCGCTTGGGCATTTTCGGTATATGTTCTCGGACATCTGTTTTGTCATTCGTGTCAGCCTCAGGACCCACGTCATATTAGTATCAAAGAGAGACTGTCCATATCAATATTTAACAACATGACTCTGACGAAAGTCTCTAGCGAAAGTCACGTTCGTGGAGACTTATACAGATATGGCGAACTCATGTTGTCACTTGCTGACGTTGATTTATTTTAAATAATCAATCGCTGCTATAGGACAAATCATCACCGACAAGGAACCTGCAACCTCTAAATATTGAGGTTTACCACAAGTTGAATGTAGCTATCTTGTGTATCACTGAAAAAAGTGTGATGATTAATAGAACTACTTGTTGCACCAATGGATTTCAATATATTGGCGAAATACATGGAACCAATACCCAAGATGTAAGATATTACGAGCTTTATTTTGTCGAAAAAAATCAGCTTCACCCCACACAACTACAACTATAATTCGGATATCGAGGACCAAAATAAACCATCCCCAAGGGGACTCGTCATTGAGATGGATGGAACGTGTATTAGATCGTGTTGGCAAGTCATACATCATATCATGAGAAACCAGATATATGTAAGATGATTGAATATATTCACAGTGCTGTTATAAATGGTTAGCAAGATCGATTATCTCTCGTGACATCGTTATCATAGCCATAACAGAATTCGTGGCACAGAAGAATGCAAAAGTGAGTAACTTTTGTCGTCATATATGTATGATAGTTGTGATAGTATGATAGATGTCAAACTGATCAGAACGCTGTGTGCAGTATATTGACTGTTTTTTAAAAGATTCACGACTAATCGATATAGAAAGAAACCGTCCAATGATGCGAAAATAATATTAGGCAACTCACGACGGACATCAGACCAGTAACAATCAGTTAAAATATTCTGAGCGATCAAAATCAAGTCCATTATCCAAGTCCAGTGTCTGGTGAAATCGAGAAATGTTTAGGAATCGAGAAGAAATCTAGGAACCTCGTGAATGTTGGGAATGGAGAGCCAGCCGAAGTCAGGTGTTCTGGAAAGGGTTGGTATTTTCTACCCCACGTGTGCAACCGTCATGAACTCCTGAAAAATAAACATCGTGAAGCAATGCCACAATGCTCCACAGAATAAAGCAAACAACAGTTACCGAAGTGGTGATTGGCCTCTGGTAACTGCCAAAAACGATTAAAAATGTCTGTATGCCGGTTTTTCCTGTCACCATACATACTACAGCAAAAACCATTTTCATGATCTGTGCGAGTGAGATCCTTAATGGGTCGATGTGACGCAACAATGGACACCACATTTTAACAACCATGACAAGAAATCCTTCTGGTAATTACTTTACATTACTGATATGGCTGTTTATCATGTCGTATTCTCTAAGATGCAATTGAGACGCGGGAATTTGATACAGTATTATTCACTAGTAAGTATTTGTCATAATATAGAAAACCAAACAATCATAAATTCATTTTGGAGGGTCTAGATGTATAATAAATTTATTACAATGTGATTTTACTATTTTTTATGATGTTATGGTTTCGGAACTACTTCATGAAATACCGGCTATTGACAGACATTGCATCTATCACCAATGGTGATTTCCTATACTACCTGCCGATTCGTACATAACTGTTGAGAGCATGCCTTCCCACGCCTCGCACTGATATATTATGGAGATTGATATTACCCGTATGGAAAGATATATGGGACAAGTACATAGTAGGGTGGATCAGATGCTGCAACCAATATATAATATATTGTCCTAGGTTCGTATATCTATGAACGTTCTCTTTCACTTCAGTTCTATGGCTGATATCGTAAATGTCCAATAATGCTGTTTTCGTCCTATTCCTGTTTCATAGATGACTGATTTCACGGTGTTTGGGATGGTACTTGGGATACATTCCCCGTATTTTATCCCTACTCTGGGAGCGATAATTCTCATAGTCTGAATATAGAAGTGTTGCGATATGAATGAATCAACCTATTACCACCAACACCACAAGATTTTGATGATGACAAAAAATAGAAGGAAACATTTTGGGATAGAAACAAAGCCCGACCAAATATTTCAATCCACAAACACACTAGTGTCATTAGAGCAGACAGTGTGTGAAATGTACTTGTGTTTATTATTAGTTATTGGTGCACAACTATCCAACAACTAGTTAAAACAATTTAGATATCAAGAACAAACATTGAAGTAAGTGAATGCCAAGTACATAAGTACCTAATCACAAGCCAGCGACATATACCAGAAAGACAACCAGGTTTTTTTTTGGTGATGCGGATAACAAACCAATAAGTGGATTACTGTGTAAAATACAGACGTGAATAAGTGTGTAATCAGTGTGTAAAATGTAGTTGTGAATAAGTGTGTAGAATGTTGTTGTTCCTACTGTACACTGTGATGGAAGTCTTCAACTTCATCACCAAACAATTTTTGCGAAAGGCTTGTCAAAGGTTGGAATGTAAATCTCCCCACCACTGCTGATGATTTCCATATCCTCACGTAAGCCCATATTTTATGTGGAAAAGTATATTATGTCAGCGATAAAAACTAATTAATATCATCATTACAGCCATAAAATATCTGCTGAATAATATTTTTGCCGTCCTTATTCGAATGTTCCGCACCTTAACTATTTTTTGTCGTGGACAATGATAAACTTAATGAGTGAATTCATGTTAACTTATTCAGTGATCTCAGCAATACTACAGCCATAAACTCAACTAACACAACCCCACCTTAACTATTTTATTCGGGTGAATTCTAGGTAATTTACTGGATACAGTAAATGATGAGCCCCGGGTTGTGTCTGGGCGGTAGTACGTGCGAACGAATCACTTAATCATAAACCATTTTTTAGGTTACCGGACCTATGGTCCGATAACCTATTGGCATGGCGTTGTGTCCGGCGTCGGTCCGTCCGTCGTCCGTCCATATTTTTATCTTCAAAGTTTACAGTCGAATCTTTCTGACATTTTGCACAAAAATAGCTAAACATATTCCCAGGAAAGGTTTTTTTTTCGTTTTTTTTATTTTCGCATTTTCCTCAAAATGGCGGCCATTTTCGTTGAAAAATGCCCAATTTTGGACTTTGACGGCCATTTTCTCAAAAACTGTTCAGACAGTTTTGAGATTTTTATTTCAAAAGATTCCCCTTATGGACCTCTGTGATGTGTATAAGTTTGGTTGCCCTTGAATCGCCGGTCTGCGTGTGGCGCCCATTTTGATTTTTTGACGAGTTGGCGAAAAAGAAATTTTTCACCCCAAATCGCATTACTATCCATTTTGGGCCATTTGCAGGGGGGGGGGGGGGAATTTCACCCTTTGAAAAAATATTTGGCAATTTTTTCCTTCATAATGAGAGCTGCCAGAACTGTACTCATAGAACGCCTGAAGATAGAGCTTAGAAATTGGCACTTTCAAGTGGGAAGTCATATAAGGCGACTTGTGTGGTGACCTTGAATTTGACCTTGGATGACCCTAAAAGGTCAAAACAGCCATTTCTGTGTCCAAAAATGCCCAGATTTGCCTCTATAGATGAAATGCTTGCAGATAAAGCTTATGTTTGCATTATGAACATATAGGAATACATATATGGCACAACTAATGATGACCTTGAAATTGACCTCAGATGACCTTGAGTGCCAAATGTCTGACTCCGAATGTGTACATTGGCCTGAGCGGCCTATACACTTGCACCCAGACGTATCTTTGTATTATGAACATATAGAAAATCAAATACCGCACCCGTACATGTAATGGTGACATTGAAGTTCACATGGATGACCTTGATTGGTAAATCTCATGGTCATAATGTTCACACTGAAAACCTTGATTGATAAATCTCAAGGTCTGTTAAATTCCATTATCCAAACCAAAATTGTCCGGTAACCTATCTTAGCCTTTGGGCTAATTTTTTATCATAGGGATCCTGACGATTCATATAACACATTTTTTCGTTGGTCTAGCCTCGTTCCAGATTGACACCCGAAAATTTGAACTATGTGTAGGATTCGATATAAAAATGGCAAAGTGAAATCAAGTAAATGTAATTGTGAAGTTAAATTCAAATTCATGACACAATATGTAGCTGTTCAGGGGTCGTTCGACAGCAGAGAATTACCGTCTAGACAGAATCTGGAAGCCATCAACCTGCGGTGTAGTTGTCTGAATATTCAAATAGGATTGAGGTATACTAAATTTGTTATTGAATGTCCGGATGTATAATTTGCAAGATTAACAATACAAATCCAACGGACATCGACGTTGTCTACATATTGTTATGAACACCCCATAGAAAATGGCTGTAGACAGATGCCTAAATCACTCAGTGTGTAAAAAAACAGCAACCCTAATTGTGTGTCAACGTGCGAGGAATCATTGGAAATGGACCAAATCTACCTCAGGAAATGGACCAATATCCTCAACAACAGCTGATACATATCATTACCTCCACAAAGCAGGTGTGATGGACCTGACGGGATAGACCCACTACTTGTGGGTGTGCACGGACAAATGTGAATTGAGCAGAGAATCTTAAGTTTGTGGAATATCCTTACATTTAAAATGTGATATGACATTAGATATTCATAATAATACCAATATCGGGCATATATTGTGAAAACATATCACACATAATTCAGTATTTAGTTTGCATAGATATAATGGAACAGAATATTTACGGTTTGTTTGTGGTCAAAGAAGATAATGTGTGCCCTTTTAATAATGTTCCTTTCGTGCGTTCGTGCGTCTTCTTTTGATGTATTAATGTCATGTTATGCGAATAACACTACCCAACACAGGGTGGGATAGGTCGTTTTGAAGTGGTCCAGGTCATACTTCATGTGATTTTGCATTTGTCATTCAATATAACTGAAGAAGAATAGTTACTCAGCTACTTTTTATCACTCGCGTGCCACAGTTCTGTGATATTTCACAGGGGTAATTGCGTTGCGGTTATACCAGTCATGTATAAAGAACTCGCTTTTTTGTCATGGTAATATGTCCATTTTAGTGATACTTGACAATAGGTTCGGAACACTATACATAACCAGAAAAATAGTTGAAAATTGTTGATTCACTACAGTTTTAATAACAAGACATGCGGTAATAAACAATCTGCATAATAAATTCATACACAATGCGACATGAAAACTTTCAGGATTACACAGCAAAATTCTGCTTTCCACAGCGCACTCATACCACTCTTACGAATCACAGTGTCTAGGCTGCACATGCCAAGGAACGCTCCCAATGTTCAAGCCAGTTTTTGAATCCATAATCCCACACAATTTATATATATATTATAAAACTAATGCAAGCATGTACACTATTCTATTGTTCATATTCTGCAATTTGTAACCTGGTACCACTTCAGATATAACTGGTAGAAATAGAACAGCTTTTTAAAATTATAGATTATAATAATAGGATATTAGAATAGTATTTGTTTTTACTTCAAATAGCCAGTTTACCCATGTTGAGTGTTCAAACTGAACAAAAGGCTGAATGACCGTGTTTGTTTCTTCTTGTGGTCACTAGGAAATGATCCATCATGAGGATGGATGGTCTTCAAGATTGGCGCCTTGGCTTTTATTCAGTGATTCGTGCTTCTACCACAGTGTCGCAATGACACAGTGTCACGTGTCATTGCAATACAAAATTGTCAAGTCGGTTCAAGTCCGTTCAAGTAATTATTTCTGCACAGTATAGTCGCCAACCTCCTCACTCTAAACCGGTGAAACCGGTGACATAAAATTGAGTTTTCATGTTGTTGACGCAACAAAATCATTATGTCCACAATGACATGAGAAGGCATTGTCTTGGGCTACAGCCACACAGCAATGCCTGCAGGTTTTGCCGACGAAGTGAATATGGAGGAAAGGGTGGGTGCTTTTTGAGATTTGTCATTTCAAGGATCATCCTGTTAGTACCACCAACTGCCCTAGACAATCTCAACAACGTGAGGGCATCACCCAGGCAGATCCACGACGGCACCATTGACTGACAATGTTAAGGCATCACTCCAACAGATCCCTTAATGCACCACTGAATGACAATATTGAGGCACTGCATCCTGCCACCCCATACCACTGCGATATATCGCTGGTCTGCACGTTTCCGGTCCATCCCAACACTACTATGGATCCACTACTGACAACCTGGTTCGACTTTTCACCCCGGATCTCCCCTGATAGACTGTAGCTCTGCTGCGAATGCATGTTGAGTCCATAATCGGCGAAGATAGTGGACTTTCAATTTCAAAAATTTCAAAACAATTTGTGATAGTTCTCGAACATCCAATAAAATAAGCCAGACGTGATGAAGTTAGCGGGTGGAAGGCATTAAAACTCTGCATTATTATTATGCTCCCGCTGGAATCATCTGCCGCGAATTAGTTCCATTCCCGTGTGACATACCATCACTCATTATATTGTTACCCTGGAAGATCACAGTCATTTTCTTGCAGTCTGTGGGGACTAATTACAACTTCTGAATGGATCAGCTCTGGTTTTGTCATCTGTTCACTCCCGGTTCAGCACTGTTAGAATAATATCACATATCAAGAACTTATGTATACTTATGTATATTTACATTACGAAAAGTGGGGGTTTTGTTAGCCATTTTACTGGGTTCGATACCGATATCACAGTACCGGTGTCCGTGACAATATATATTTTGTAGCACTAAGTAATAACCTATAACCAACAAAAATCCGCATACGCCTCTTGCAGAACAATGGCAAGTATTGTCCGCCATTGTCAGTGACATTCAGAGACAAAGTAATAAACTTGGCTATGTCTGGTGTTTCTTCTTTACACAATACATATCTGTTCTGGGCTTCTGGAGAGAGGCTATATGATTGGATATGTGATTACGTCAGGAGATTACTTCGGCGACATCTGGATGTAATTGGGAGAGTTCCGCTTGGTCTATTCACTCGAGCATCCGCAGCATTTATTGAATGCCATTGTGATTGGCAGGCTCAAATATATATTAAATAAAGCGCATGTGCTTACATGTCCGAGTGATGTATTAGATAATTACTTTTCCAAGGAGAGTAATGAGATATATGCACACAATACACAGAAAAAAGACATTTACAAACACCTTTCGATGTTAAATGACATATATGTTCGTCATCCACGGTGAAGTCTATCACGGCACACGGAAATAGTGGAGCAAGTTTCACGCATCTACATCAGGAATTCCAGATTTAAATTCCTAAGTAGACCGCAGCTGGCAGGGTCATTCTTCAGTCATGATTCACTTTAATACAATAACAGGAATGCAGGTTCACAATAACAGGGAATGTAGGTTCAGAATAACAGGGAATGTAGGTTCAGAATAATTGTGTTAACGTGGTTGTACTCAAGTTGTATCTTCTGTGACAGTACTAGGGGTAGTTGTTAGCGTGCTACGCACTGGAGATAATGAATAGGGTTTAATAAATAAATAAATAACATAAATGTTAATGTGATACCCTGCATTGTTTTCGCATAACATCAACGTGGCAATTTCAAATGTGTTCATGTGTTGATTCATCGTTTATAATGTATTCAATGCGTTGGCGTGAAATATAAAATACCTCTCACGTTGTGTGTTAATTTATTCCGTGAAGGGAATACATTTTGATTATTTTTCACCATCTTCAGTGGACCCATTTGAATTGTCCACTATCAGTGACAAGGCTAATTGGCACCATTCTGAGAATAATTCAAAATCGCTATTGCGTCACGACAACCAGACTATGTGGGTGTTTAGAAGCCACAAACACCTCGGATGTGTTCTTATTCGTACGCGCATTCCTTCGTTGATGATAATCGTTTGCAAGAAGTACACATTGTGCGTAATATTTGGATTGTTGAAAAATGGATCACATGGTATAAAGTCTTTTATGTGTGTGGAAACGGCATAATAGAATGATTCTCATTCAAATTAATTTAGTTTCAGGTATTTTGATCACTAAGGGGTACGGTGGCTCGTATTCGCCAGATGGAGGAATGCACATTTTTCCTTACAGCGTTATAACGCTGTAATACAGCGTAATAACGCTCTAATTTACAACTTATAACGCTCTAATTTACAGCGTAATAACGCTCTAATTTACAGCGTAATTACGCTCTAATACAGCGTTATAACGCTCTAATACAGCGTATTAACGCTGTAAATTAGAGCGTAATTACGCTGTAAATTAGAGCGTTATTACGCTGTAAATTAGAGCGTTATTACGCTGTATTAGAGCGTTATTACGCTGTAATTTAAGTGTAATTACGGTGTATTAGAGCGTTATAACGCTGTAATTTACAGCGTAATTACGCTCTAATTACAGCGTTATTACACTGTATTAGAGCGTTATTACGCTGTAATTTGAGCGTTAATACGCTGTAATAACGCTCTAATACAGTGTAATAACGCTCTAAATTACAGCGTAATAACGCTCTAAATTACACTGCCAGAGACATCATCGGACCTGCTGGTTCATGAGCTCAATCATATGTAGGGAAATCTCAAAATTACTCTGATCTAGATATGTTTATTATAAATCACGACACTGGAAATATGATGGGAAGGTGAACGGTTTAATTTAGAGCGTAATAACGCTCTAAATTAGAGCGTTATAACGCTGTAAATTAGAGCGTTATAACGCTGTATTACAGCGTTATTACACTGTAATTAGAGCGTTATAACGCTCTAAAAAAAATTGTGCTCCTCTATGTGGCGAATATGAGCTTCCGTAGTATGGACCTTAAGTAAACTACGAAATTATCTACTTTTGATCAATGAAATAATCACTGCCATGTTTGCGAGCGACAGAGCTTCGGATTATCCAAAGGTTTTATAAACGTATTATTTTGCTCCTCAACATAATACGTTTATTTAAAACGTCTCGCATCAACATGATAAATTGGAGAAAAAAAATATGTACACACAGGAATATCTACCAAAAAAAGAAATACTAGAAAAACATGATTGATGTCTCATTTCCATATATTGCTTTGTAACGTTGTACATTATAATATTTGACAACCTTGGAATTGCAGAGCATGATACACAAACATTGAAATGGTGTACAAAACCCGATATGAACTGAAGAAGTATTAATGTAAGTTTTTTCCGCGATAAATTTCACTATATTTTCTATAATATGAATACAATATATAATTGTAGATGAATAGTCAAAATATGATAGTCAAAATATGGTTCCCATTTCCAGCTATGTCTTGCATCAAACTACCAACAAGGTGGGAAATTTGATATCGCTGAGTCCTCTAATCTGGAAGTCAATCCTTTTACGACAATGAGATTAAACTGGACAAAACTGAGAGATTATAACATTTTCAAGTATCAGAATATGATTCAGTATATATTATTTTGCTAGATGTATGTTCAAAAGCAGAGACTAAGTGTGGTTTCCTTTTCCAGTTATGTCTTGCATCAAATTCCTCGACAGAATGACCCTCCCGCAAAAAATTACCCCTGCTGTATTTAGCATCCCAAAGCTTGGAGCGGTGTAATTAGCTCACACCAGACAGCTGGAATTACTAGTTTGGGTCAAATGGCTTGTTCTGGGCTGATTTTAAAGGGCCAGTGTTGAGTTTTTCCCTACCTATTTTGTTCTTGTTTACCTACATTTCGTCCTCTATATTCACTACTCTCCTTCGGAATAACAATAATTTAGTATAGATATTAGATATGTATCGTTTCACTAGTTCCGACATTGTCTAATACGGGAATCCTAACACATATGTCATTAGATTTACATATGCCATTAGATTTGCTATTGCCATTACATCGATTGGCAGCCGACAAGGGTTTAAACTTTTAAAAGACTTCCTGCTGGAAATCCATAAAGATACCCAAACTGAAAATAAATTCTCATATATGAATTATATTCCGATACTGACAAATATTAAGTGCCGATGAAATTGGCTTCATATGATCTCGAGTATTCATACTGAAGTTCATGTCATTACAAATGCTCAGATATAAGTTGAGACTCTGAGCTTCTAAAAAGTCAATAAATGGCAGTATTAAACTTTAATTAAGATGATCTTGACTGTGTCAAGCCAAGGCAACATCGGAACGTGCAGATCGGATATTGTGTACAACACTCTTGAAGTCAGAGCTTTGGGTCATTTTACGATCTATACTCTGAAGTAATAGACAACTAAATACCGGTAAGATACAGAACCTTTGATGGTATATTTCAAAGATGAAAATATCACGTAAAGTATCCTTCGACATGTGATCATCTGACGAAAGACGATGACGTTGACATAAGTTTGGTAAACGAGATTTCAGCAATGGCTACCCCCAGCGGACCAAGTAAAAATCAAACAAACTCTTCTCGGACAGACATGTGGATGAAAATAGAATGACCCACACCTGTCAGAAACGTGTAATGATGTAGGTATGATGGACTGCAAGCATCCATTTTGATATCACCAAAATCCTGTCTGGCCACCTTGATGCAACTACGAAAACCCGTTGACGCAGCAATCGATCACTAAAACTTCTGTATCTTATTTTATGAATGTAGGTCCTTGAACACGTTTATTCAGTATACTATTATAGTATTATAGTAAATAGAAACTCTATTCATTTTATTGATAAAGTAGTCCTATTTTAAGTTTTAAATATTAATTTCACGACTGGGTAAACCTCTTGGTGTTACTGCAGAACATATTGGATGTGTCATGAAACAAGGTTTCAAAGTGTTACGCTTGTCTTACCAAAGCTGCAAACGTTGCACATTACCATAAGATATACCTCAGATGTTTGGCTTTTGTGCACGTGATAGCAGAGACGCAGTCCAGGATACAGCAAGTGCATGGTTAGTAATGGACTTCCTCTTGTACTGTAGGAAATCAGAATATTGCATCATTTTACCACATGATCATAATGTTGCTTGTGTGGAGGCGACACACGTTAATTTTTGTCTGGTGGAAATGACGTTATTTATGGAGCGATCGGGTGGAAACCATACAAACAGGCCGATGCGTGGGGAAAGATTTTTTTGAGTGAGATGTATAAATGTCAGCCACAGACATGAAATATAACAAATTTGTTGTTTCACAATCAATGTTTTTTTTGCACGTGATAAACCAAAACAGATTGTGTCTGGCACACCCTGTTTATTTCCTGTTTTGCAACTACGATATATGAGCCTATCACGATTAGGTTCTCACATTTCTAGAAAAAAATTCTAATCAGCGAAAAGATACAGAACAAAATCAGTGATAATTTTGTTCATAAGACCAACACGAATTTCAGTATTCGAGCCAGATGTAGATCGATTCCAATGGCAATACACAAGGGAACAAGTATCCTACAGTGGAGAGAATTATTTTTGTGGCCAGCGGAAATATGTTGGGATAGGAAAGTTTAAGTGATTGATAACCTTAATTTATTGGATTGAATTGTTCATTATTCTAAATATAATATATTTAGAGATGTATATCTGAGCACAGACATTCAATAGTTTGAATGTTGCCCAATGTTTTGGATCAAATTGATAGTTTATGCGTCTATTATCGTGTAAAAAAATAACTGTCATCACATTTTATCACTTTTATATCGGAAACTATAAAAGTTGGCAACCTTTCGTAATTGTTCTGCCAACATCAGGAATGTAACGCAATATTTTTTTGCGCTACTGTATGCGTATATATGTATTACGGTAAAAATTACGGTATCGTGTTCGTTCACAAGATTAAAATGTAAAACCTCATGGAAAGAATCGGAAATGTTATTTTTGAAAGTGCTGTGATTCTTTTGTGGAGATTACTATATTTAACAAATGATAGCAGGACCGGGCCCACTCATACCTCCCCTTCGTGGGTCTGTTTTTACCCGAAATTAGAAGACCAGCGCGACGCGCTGGCCAATAATGAGCATTGATTTGTGCTAAATATACATTATTGTGATGGTGCATAATATGCAGTGCCTTGTATGAGTCGTGACTATTGAAGTTGCACATTCAATAATGGCCTATTGAGTCATGACTTTTGCTAAATCTTATGAATCTTGTTCGTATGTGGTGATGGTAAAAATATGCATCTATATTTTTTTTATAGATTTAATAAACCGGTCATTGAATGCAAGAGGTGAATGAAAAATAAGTATTCGTAAAATACTTTTGACAACGATGATTTAGATGACCCAAATTCCATATTATCGCTCAAGGTAGAAAATGTAAGGGTCATCAGCTGCATCCACCGATTTCTGACATTGCAAACAGTTGAAATTTCAGAAGCACTGGCGATGGTCAAACGAGTACAAAATATAAAGTATACAGCATAAGTCTGAAAAAGCTTGAGAAGTTTGGGAGGTCAGCGCCAAGATTTGAAGTCATGGTTGGGAATAAGGTCAAAATTGAAAAAAATCGCAATAACTACCTTTATGAAAGATACATTTGTTTTACGATTTTTGTAATTTTTAATAGCCAACTCCCCACCATTTGATATATGACCGAAGTTCGAATGAGAATAATCTCATAAGCTCGAAAATGTAAGGGTCATCAGCTGACATAATAGTATCTGAATCTAAGGGGCGAGCTTGTAATCTCTAATTGTCTTTGTATTGTTAAGATGTTTTGTCAATTCCGTCCTTCGCAGTAAACTCTTTATGTTATTATATAGTAGTCTGTGCGATTAGACCTGAGTCTGACACAAAACTCAAATATGATTGCTCAAATTGAAATAGCATGTAGATCGTGGGAGATCCTGCCCTTACTGTTGTAGCCAAAAGAGAGAACTTTAAAGGACAGTAGACCATTAAAATATCATTACGTGTACCTGGATGAGTATCGCGTATTGCTCTGATTGCGACATTTCATGCCTAAATATAAATCATAGCGACAACTCAGTATTTACTGGAATTGTTCATATAGATGGTCCACTTTGAGTTATGTACAATGTCGCCATATGTTTCATTTCTTGTGCATATCTATACTGCGTATCGTACAAAGCAACCGCAACGAAATGGAAAGTAAACCATTCGGCTGGTGCCAGACACCATATCCCTTCATCTAGGATGTCACCCAGCTCCTGCCAGTCACCCAGCTCTTGCGACATTTCGAATGAGAATAATCTCATAAGCTCGAAAATGTAAGGGTCATCAGCTGACATAATAGTATCTGAATCTAAGGGGCGAGCTTGTAATCTCTAATTGTCTTTGTATTGTTAAGATGTTTTGTCAATTCCGTCCTTCGCAGTAAACTCTTTATGTTATTATATAGTAGTCTGTGCGATTAGACCTGAGTCTGACACAAAACTCAAATATGATTGCTCAAATTGAAATAGCATGTAGATCGTGGGAGATCCTGCCCTTACTGTTGTAGCCAAAAGAGAGAACTTTAAAGGACAGTAGACCATTAAAATATCATTACGTGTACCTGGATGAGTATCGCGTATTGCTCTGATTGCGACATTTCATGCCTAAATATAAATCATAGCGACAACTCAGTATTTACTGGAATTGTTCATATAGATGGTCCACTTTGAGTTATGTACAATGTCGCCATATGTTTTATTTCTTGTGCATATCCATACTTCGTATCGTACAAAGCAACCGCTACGAAATGGAAAGTAAACCATTCGGCTGGTGCCAGACACCATATCCCTTCATCTAGGATGTCACCCAGCTCCTGCCGAAATGTTCTATTCTACCCTCTATTTCTACCCTCTCTCCCTACCATCATTGTTACCTGACAATATGGTAATACAGCATACTGTAAGATTTTGGCAAATTCTTAGTCTGCCAAATAATATTTGTTCAAACTATATATCTGATTAGTATCTTTCTGCTTCCGGTAACATATATGTCTTTTCCTTACAAAAATAGCCAATATTTATATTCGACTCTATAAGGAATTTGACTTAGCTAAAATATACAAGATTCTTATTCGTCCGCTCTATCACGCATAAAGTGTTTTGGCTGGCGATATCAGATTTGTTTGTTTCATGCTAGTCAACTATCGCAAATATATTGTGCCAGGGAATGCTCGAATTTTATGTATTCTCGAAAAGTAGTTTGTATTTACTACACCTCTAGTCGAATCATTATTGTAGAATTGCAAATATTTTTCGGTTGCTTTATCAGACATTCAACCAGATCTCGTTTCCTCCCGCTTCTCCTGGCCTTCCTCTCAGGCAACTGGGATCTCGGATCCTCAAGATTTAAGATCTAAGATGGTGACAATAAAACTTTGCAAGCCAATGCTTCCACTCTGCGTTCACACAGCTGTTTTGTCAATGTGAAGATGGCAAAAAGAGGTGTCACCCTTTAGCGCCTGGCACCGCCTATCGAGTGACAGCATTTTACGTTTTTAAGTCTCTCATTACTTCAAGTGTATTGACCAATCATAGAGCATGATTATTTCGTGAGGTATAGTAAATGATACTATCTTACAGATATTATCTCACATGATATTCAATATCACTGCACCATCTGTCTTCGATTCATACATCATTATGCACTAGGTTAGATGTTTTTACACTGATCATATAAAATAAAAGAAACCACCTTGTTGTCAGCAAGAACTCTCTCTATATGATGCTGATGGAAATGAGTTCATCGCGTACATGAACTGATGACTATGAATTGAGCTCTTTAAAACTATAGTTATATCTTTACCATCTCCTTTACCTGACAATATGGCAACGCAACATACTCCAAGATTGCATCAAATTTTACGATAACTTTTGATGAGTGATAAACTACTGGACCAGGACCTAACAAGAGTTTATATCAGGGTGCTAGAGAAATGTTCTATTGTACCGATTGTATGAAGGAATCTGATGTTTCATATCAAAAACAATTTAATATTTGTACCCATTGCTGTTATGTGGAACACATCAAGTTACCAATACAAAACTGTGATTTCTGTTATTGTTATATACAAAGGGGAACAAATGGTACTCTTTTTCGAATATGTCTTTGTTTCACTCAAACGCATTTCTTTCCTTATAAGTTTGCACATATAATCTATATACATCTTACCTAGCTCTATTCGCCCACAATAGAATTGTCTGTGTAGACATAACATTTTCACGCATAGTTTTTCCTTCAATTGAAATACGTGCCAAACACAATAACCGTACCAGGACAGACATGTCGGGGACAACAGTCTGACCCATACCAGACAGATATATGCTAAGTTCCTGTTCTGAGGATGGATTCAGACCATTTCTCTCGATGACATGTATTCCGGGACAATCATATTTCCACACACCATCTTCGTCGAAAAGACGAACTAATTTACATCTCTCAACTGATATTACGTAAATCCTCCGACTGTTCATACATGAACTGTCATGATAATACAAGTCCGTTGATATCATGTATTGTGTTTGTAGTTTTGAACTATGAAATCTCCATCAAAAGTAGAATAATATTTTATGTTATCCTGATCTATGCTCTCGATCTCCACCAACGGTGAACCCACTCTCCATATGTACTTATTTTGTTGTATGTGTGTGCTCCTTGTTTTTATATGATATTATTTCACATAATATTCGTATTCTGATAAACGTTCCGTATACACTGCAATTCAGATAATTATGCAATTCAGATAATATTATCTCTTTCAGCAGAATGTGATTATCGCTACGAGTTAAGGGGAACCTTTTACCCTATGTGGGAATATTTGGCGACAACCATTGATTGCAAATCTGTCTGGTGTTAATATTCAATTACCCCGCCTGGGCTGAATTGTTCTGAAAACATCAGGCTCGCTGATGCCATTGTACAAAATATATGTTTTTGCTCATTGCTATAAAAGACTCCAAAACAATGAAATGGCAGTGAAATATTTTAAATTCCAAATTATTCATTTTAGCTTTATCACCTCACATTCTGACACAAGGTCAACAGAATCAGTGGTGTCCGTGCATAAAAATCGGTGGGTAAGTACAATTACATCATGATACAAAAACATCCAATAATCAATGTCCTGGTGCAAAGAAGATACTATGGTGTTTATAGGTTGCCGGTGTTTTCTTGTTCTGAGTTGAAGAAGGCTTTCGAAATGACTTTAGTGTCAACGATATGCTATTGACACCCTGCAACATATCTTAAGGCGGTGACTGACCTAGTTCTTTTGTCTAGGGGTCAGGTCATGTTATTGTCACCGACTTGTGCTCAGATTTTTTGGAAGAAAGATCAACACACGCTAAGAAAAATGCAATTTCTGCAACATAACGCATATATATTATAACTGAGGGGGATGATACGATGTCCGAGATACTATTACAAATTTATGTATTTCACAAATATTTGTATGAGCTTATATTCCCCAGAAATAAGGTTTCTTCCATCAATATTTACCCCAATTTTGACACGGTGATTACGGTCATGGTCATTTTCAATAAATTCTGCACATTGTTTTTCGATAATCTGTACACGGGAGTTAAGATAATCATCTCATGTTTCATATATCCTGCGCATACGCTCCAATATATTGAAATTTTGCACTTATTCCTAAATTACTACACACGCTTGTCGTGTCACCGATTTGAGTCAAGCGTCACCGACTTAAGATGTTAGTTGCTCATTGTACAGTTAAACTCATTCAACCAGTGGGTATGTTATACCCAAAATGTAAACCTAAGTCGGTGACGCTTGACTCAAATCGGTGACACGACAAGCATGTTGAGTAATTTAGGAATAACTGAGAAAATACAAGATATTAGTGCATATGGGCAGGGTGTATGAAACATGAGATGATTATCTTAACTCCCGTGTGCAGATTATCTAAATACAATGTGCAGAATTTATTGAAAATGACCATGAATGTGATCACCGTTTCAAAATTGGGGTAAACATTGATGGAAGAAACCTTATTTCTGGGGAATTTCAGCCCCTATAAATATTTGTGAAGTAAATAAATTTGTAGTAGTATCTCGGACATCGTATCATCTACCTCAGTTATTATATATATGCGTTATGTTGCAGAAATTGCATTTTTCTTACCTTGTGTTTATCATCCTTCCAAAAAATCTGAGCACAAGTCGGTGACAATAACATGACCTGACCCCAAGACAAAGGAACTAGGTCAGTCACCGCTTTAAGATATGTTGCAGGGTGTTGAGGATTCATTACCTGATATAACACAGGATTCGGTGTTGAGGTTTCTATTAATTTAAGTCGGATGTAGTATGTGTTTCATCCTCAATGTGATTATCCAAACTGTCTCAGCCACAAACATTGAGAAATGTCAGAAAATATACTGTAAAAAATTATATATTGCTTGGTCACACATGATCAGTCCATATATGCTGGTTCAGTGCTGGTATATGTTGCAGCTAACTCTTATTGTCCATCCAAATTAGAAATGATCGGATCTGTGAATAGGAACTATTCACTCAGACCGAAGTGTGGCCGAAGGAAATTTTCGAGCGAAGTGCATAAAATGTGAGACATTCGTGTATTCACCATTTACGGCTGGATGTTTGTACTCCGAGCTTGACAGTACGGTGATAGTGTTTGATGGCAAACCATATTTCTTGTCTTGGTACCATGGTGCCATTTACAATTGAGTTTCAATACCATGGGTTTACCCAAGTAACGAGAAGTGACAAAATGGGCCTAATTCGACCTTGTCCATCTGACTCCTTTTATGATTGGTACCTAATTTGACCTCGTCCACCAGATCTCCCTCATTGTTCGCACCTTATTTGAACTTGTCCACCTGATCTTGTTTGGTACCTATTAATTTGACATTTTCCACCAGATCCCCCTCATTTTCCGTACCTTATTTGAACTTATCCACCTCATCTCTCTTTCGTCCACCTGATGTCTCTCATGGTTGTTACCTAATTTGATCTTGTCTAACTGATCTCCATCATGTTTGGTACCTGGTTATTTCATTTGTGGACATATTTCTGGCAAACCAAAAAGTAAAATTTGTCAACGATCTGCCATCAATATTATGCAACTTCGAGCTTTTGTTCTTTGCCTAGTAAGTAAAATTTTACTATACTGTTTCTTTTGGAACACCCTGTGCCACAGACCTGTGATATATTTGACTATTTGTCTTTACTATTACCCATAATATTAATGAAAACACTACATTGATTTTGAGGTAGAAGAGATCAATATTAGTCACTTTCTGCAGAATAAATACATATTATAACTCCAAATTTTACCCAACCAGATGTCTCGGCAGGAGACACTCAGACTGTGAGATATTCAAGATATTTCTCGAGGAATATACATGTAGAGAGGACCAATTAAGGAGAGAATTGATGAATATGAATATGCAATCTATCGCAATATCTAGCGAAACTCAGCAGGTTGATTTCAAATGATACGGAGAACAGTAATAGTAGCCATTCGAAGACAGACATGTCGAGGACAACAGTCTGACCCAGACCAGTCAAACACACGTAATGTTCCAGTTCTGATGAACTGCGACCATCCCCTTTGATGATATGTATTCAGGGACAATCATATTTCACTGCACTGATGCCACAGAGAGACGGCCCCGGTTCAAGTGACTGTCGACCGCCATAACATAAATCCTCAGAAATAGATCACAGAGGCACGACCAACTAGATTACTGGTCCTAATTCGTTACTTGTATGGTGGACAAATATATGGTTATTACTAGTAGCACGTAGGGAATAAGATCAACGTATTATTTATTATTAATACGTTATTGCCATGAACTCATTTCTAATCTCCAGCAAATAGATTGTCTCAACAACTCTGAGGCGGACTCGGTTTAGATGTGTTACCACAGGGTAGATGCGCATTCCATGAACAGTCAATATAATGCACACATCATTTTGATATGTTTGACATCTTCAACAAAACTATTGTACATTTAGAACGATGACACGAGATATGAAATCATGTTGCTAACCGTTTATTACAATACTGTGAATATACATGTACTCAATCATTTTCCAATATATCGGGTTTCTTATGACGTGATATTACTTGTCAATACACACTGATAAAATTCCATCCATCTAAATTAATAACCCCGTCGGGATGGTTTCGTTGGAATATTTTAGTGCCAGCTATATCTATGCAACCTAGATACAGCTGTGTGCAGCGGAGCTGATTGTTTACAGCAGTTATCCGACGACAATCGCCAGTTTTGGTACAAACTCGCTATTGGTCACGCTATATTTGCTATATTAGGAGTAGTATACATATTGTTTCAAATGGCATATTGACAAATACATAAGTGTGCTTTGCTTGTACATTAAACTATCTGGAATTTATGACGGGGGAGGTGAGGGGTAAGAAATGTTCATACTTTCTGGCACACCTGATTTCATTCGGTTTTTTTTTTTTTGGGGGGGGGGGAAGGGTATGAATTTCCTCGATATTTAACCCACTTTTTCCTGGCACTGGACTGGACTGGATTACGGACTAGGTTTTGATCACCAGTGATACTTTTACACATTGGTTCTGTGTCTATCATACATTGTCGCCTACCATTTATGGAACTCATTCACCGAGAACCATTGAGAGAGTGTGAATGCTGTACATCATTCTAGTTTGTTTGCCAAAGTTCAATAGGAAAATGATACACACATGATGACATTTACACTTTTTTCGTTTTTCAGTGGAACGAGTATTTATTGATGCCACGAGATATACTCATTGTTTATATTATAAAAACACTGAGAATATACTTAATCGTCTTCCATACATCTGATTTCTCAAGACGTGATGTAATGTATGACATATCAACACCATCTAGTACATATTCCATCCATCTCAATGACGAGTCCCCTCGGGGATGGTATTCTCGGGAAATTTGTATCTTCGGTATCACCTTCCTACATGCAGTCTACCGTCCGTCTTTTTTGGGTACTGGTTCCATGTTTATTGTCGAAAATCAATTGGAGAAAATTATTTAGAGGGAAAAAGTTGCATCAATCATCATACTGTCTTTAGAAATACTCAAAATAGCTAACTTGTGGTAAATCTCGGGATTTCTTCCTGGAGTTATAGGTTCCTGGATAGTTATAATTTGTGCTGTAGCGGCGACTGCGTATTTGAAATGAATTTGTCATTTCTGTATTAATCTCCACGAAATTGTGACTTTCGCTGGACTTTCGTTATTTTCATGTTTCCAGTTCACCGGATTGGATATTTCTGTGTTTACAATGTGGTCCTGAGAATAACACGAATACTTTCATGTCTTAGAGAATACTCAAGATTCACATAGGATCAAAGCTATGCCTTTTCGAGGAATGATCATTTCGTTTTATATATAATTAGTATCAAAATGGAATATGGTTTATCTTATTCCTTAAAGAAGTGTCTGTTAACATTGAATCGGAAAACATTTAACTAACATACATGTCACTTCATTAGTATGGTTTCTCCTGCTCTCTATTCTCCTAAACTAAATACCGAGCATCATGTGATGAACGCCAGTTGGGAGGAATTCTACACCAGAAAAAAACTTCATACCGCGTGATATTTAGACTAAATGTTAGAAAGAAATTTTGTGATGAGGATCGAGGTCACGAGACAAAAATAACCATGATATCCAAGACGATTATTACCATATCTACTGATGAAGTTCACACAATGTTTGTCCCTCGAATACTATTACATTTTCACTACAAATCACTTTCAATGTCGAAACATTCAATTCGTTTCAATACATTCAATATGAACTCTTATAAACACATACACTGCCTCATAATCAATTGATGTTGTCTTTCGTTGATGGAAATAATCATTATTATACCGAGAAACATGAATGCAACTCAGTCTTTTACAAAAAAATCATGACATCGCTGAGTTTAATTTCTTTTTGGTTTATTTCAAGGAACTCTCTGAGGTAGCCTCCAATGACACGAACAATGATTGTCTATTTAAATTTGCCGAACTGCCAGTCACACAATATAATACTAAATACATGTGTTCATTCCTTCCTTCTGCGTGTCGCCCAGTTGTAAAGATACGATGGTAAACCTAACTGTTGTCACCCATTAGGTCATGTGTATTTCATTTGCATAAAGTTTAACTCCCTGATGAAGACTGATCGTTGTGAGGGAAAGCTAAATCATCTTGAGTCCGATTTACCCTGACACTGGAATATAAGACCACGGGCTCGTTCTCAATCAATGATTTATACCTCGTTCTGGTCCCATTGTCTATCACGGTCTGTCCTTGTCAGCATGGTGCATGGACTGAATACAGCGAGGCGGCGTTCGGTTTGCAGGACTAGGCACAAAATTTTAAAACGGTGGCAAGCAACACTGTGCAAGCAATTAGAAAGTTACGTGCATCGCATTTCTGTCACTTGGTGCGTTTGTTTTACGTTAGCTTACATCAAAGTGTGCGTGGCCAGTTGTAAAACATTTCAACACTATGAAAATCATGCTTTTTGCCAATTCAGAGCGGTTAGTATCATCACATGGATATTTAGGACCTGTGTTGTGTGAATATATAACGTACATGTATCAAAATATACCCTGTTTTGTTTGTCCAAGAACAAGGAAAAATAACGAATAAACATCACCTAGGTCTAGAGCACTTAATTGTTTAAAACATTACGACAAGAGGAGGTAATATTTCTAACGAGGGTTATTGTTACAATTATCATCCCGCAGCACCATATCAACTAGCATTCGTTGCTGCAATGGACTAGTTCATAGAATCTCCCGCCAGATTTTACCGAGCGTTCCCGAAAAGATCAGGCAGCCGACCAATGACTGCTGCGCGCAGATTTTGAACCGAAAGTGTCAACAATGGTAATCACTTCGATTTTCTCTACATGCATCGAGTACTCACCACACCTTTCAAATTCTCAGCTAATATGACTTGATGAACCAAAAATAGACAATTTATACATCATTCTGTTGTTATGTATCATATTTAGATGAGTTTATTGATAATAACCGCCAGCTCGCACGACATTGCACTTTTCAACCGATAATTATCACGCGCAAAACTTATAACCACGTCCATGAGTCTACTGATACCCGCATGTATTTACATACACTTTGGGTTTTCCCGTTTGTGGTTACACTCGTTGCCTCGGGCAACGCGCGCAGCTGTGATTGGTCCCTTTGAAACTAGAGATTTCCGAAGATTAGCATACTGTTCCCAGCATCCTCTGCGCTTAAGCCAGCAGTCGACGCTGTCATTCTTGCCCTATAACATCAAAAATTTTAATATTGTATCCTTACGCTACCACTTTACGCAGGTTAGTCCGCAATATATAGACTATGATGTTATCAACTACTAATGCAAATACAATACGAGAGAGGTAAACTAGAAAAGGAAAACTAGAGAAAAAAGCCAACATGACGAGAAAAACACATCGATTTTGCCGGTTCCTTGCACTGCGTAACCCTGTAAACCGTCTGTCAAAACTCGGCAACACACGTGAGCTGTTTGTTTACCCCGAAAGTAGCTCCCTATATTTCCCAGAGTCCTATGCGTGTCGTAGCAGAGATGAGATTCGGCGTGAATCTCGAGCGATGCAGTGTGGAAGATTAGCTCATGGCGGGAAAATTCTGTGAACTAGTCCATTCTGGGTAATCTCCATGATGCTCAGCCAGACGTAAGTTATTGTTGAATGCTCTCCCACTCAGTAATTCTTATTGTCATGAGCTTCCGGTGTATCTCGAATTTGTTAACTTCGTATTTTCATTACCTCTGAATGAATGCCGACCCAGATGGGGGAAAATGACAAGGAATATTTAATACTGGGTATTGATTCTACGTCTACCCGTATATTAAATTTTACCTAATCACCTCCATGTTGATTAGCATGATGTGCAAACTAGTCAATAGAGGTTCGAATTTCATAGTGAGCGTATGGGAAGCCATAGTCTATATTTTTTTTTAATTTGAAAGTGATAAGAGTGGTAATCACGTCAGACTAGCAATGTGTAAAATTGGCCTGCGCAGACATCACGTTCTCAACAACATGAACATAATATAAGATATGTATGGTGTATCTTCTGGTGAGTTTGCAACAAAATGTTCACGACTAAAGTATTGCCCAAATAACGTTTGACAAAAATATATGTATTATCAAATTTCCGATAGCTCACTTGTACAAGACTTGTCCTTTCATAAATAAAGTCTCAGTATCTACCGGCTCATTTGATGTTTTAAAACCATGTGGTCAGGTTCCCTCGTAGCTGCAGGTAACGGTGTCGTATATTCATCTATGTACTCAGCACCGTGGGAAATGCTCTAGTTTGAGGATGAATGGCCGTTACGATTGATGCGAATACTTTTTCCACGGAGGATTGCTTCGTGCTGCTCTCACTGTGACATTTTACGCCGTGTGTCATAGCGATATAGCGAGGAATATTCTCAAGGATCCGTCATGAGGCGATCTTCATGAGAAAGACATTGCTCAGTGTGTTGGTAAATAATACTGTACGATTGATTTGCCTGAATATTTATGTCCACATGACTGGGCTTGTATTTCGTAATGATATATGTTCACACTTGCATTTCTCAGATATGACAGTGTTGTACGATGATTCATTTCGTGTTTTAACGCACGAGCGTCGTTCCCATACCGATTACACGTACACTTCGTAACATAAGCTGTGGTTGGTCGTCCTGACCTGATATTATTTGATCACTGTTGATTAATCAATTCCGCATTAGCAATAGAGAAACAGATGATTACCCCCCACCATAGCGCAGTTGATGAAAGCATTATATCCGTTTTCAGTCAAATTATGAGGCCTACACACGGCCCCATTATTAAACAACATAATTTAATATGGCGGTAACATCCAGTGTATCATCTTTCATCGATTACTTACCACTGGATACCAGTAGATTATAGCAGTTTGTATCAAAATTATCTTCTGATATACATGTATCAGGTGTATGCAAAAGAATCTTGACATGAAAAAAATCGGAGAAAGTTGCTGAGAACAAATGGAACCCTTCTTAAACTAAATTTATTGATGAGCAAACGTTTACGAACGATACAATGATGTGAGAGGATCAGAGGAACACACGTATGTAAAGTGAAATTTACGTATTTGTCGGCCAAATCAAGAAATGACAAATTCCAATACAACACACGACCAAGGTCCACGAAGCACGAAGCATTCACGGAGTATCAGGTGTCATTTTCTGATATGACAGATGATTCTTGGTACTTCAAGTCTTCTACTTTTTTTTATTATTTTCACTGTTGGATCAGTGTCGCTCGGTTGAACTTTTTAGGTTACCGAACCAATGATCAGTTTTGAGATTTCCGTTTCAAAAGATTCCCCTCGTGTACCGTATGTTGTGTATAAGTTTCGTTGCTCTTGAATCGCCGGTCTGCATGTGGCAGCCATTTTTATTTTTCAATGGTCGGTAAAAATTTCTTGGGATTCCAAATCGCGTTCCTATCCATTTTCTAGGCAAGAACATGACCATATTAAACACATTTAGGTCGCTTTTTTCGTTCAAACTGAGAGTCCTTACATCAACTGAAAAGACACTTTCAAGTGGGAAATCGTACATGGCGATATGTGTGGTGACGTCGACTTTGACCTTTAATGACCTTGAAAGGTTAAAACAACCATTTTTGGATAGAAAAACCTCCTCAATGTTGCTACTACAGACGAAATTCTTGTGGGTAGGGCTTATGTTTGCATTATGAACATATAGGAAATATCTCCACCAGAAACTTGCAACGAAATCAATTAGAAAGGGGCGTCTGTTTGAGCATACAAATGCAGATGTATAACTGTTATGTTTTCTTTGTTCGATCAGAAAGATATGGAAAAATCCATAACTTCATCCCAATATCACTTTAAAGTATAACTCAAGTCAAATGAATTTCAAATTATTATGTTTTGTGCGATAGAAAATGCAATAGGTAATGTGCTGGTTTCTCCAGAACCTTAATAGCTTTCACCGCTCTCGATATATTAACAATTTGGCGTAAAGTTTAAAAAAAAACTTGTATATGAATCATGAACCTCATTAGCTATTATAATGGTTTGGTAGCAGGAAAAGTCCATATTATCAGAAAGAGAGGTGTGGTCCGTTCATTCACCTCTCCACTGACATTGTGGAGCCCCCCAGGAGGTTGTTTGTCAATCCCGGATGCTGCAGGATTTTCAATGAAATTATCCTTGCAAAAGGGATAAGTAAATTACAACAACATGACTGTCAGTATATATCAGACCAACTTGACTTTATTTTGGAAACATACCCTTTGATTTAAAACTCTAATGTTTTTCATCACATTTAGTGTGACATGTGTGAGTCTGTTTGTACGACTATATCACAGCTATATTACAGCTCAAGGGCGACTATATTTCAGCTCAAGGGCAACATCATTAGATTCTTTTCAGACACTAAATTCTCCATTGTCTCGATGTACAGTTTTTAGGAGGGCGTGAAGATGAGCATCAAAGTATATCCCTGAGAATTAGTTCTGTTGATGAGCACCTTGGGACGTACGTCAGAGATGACAGATTTTGGGTAATGAGATATTCTCGTTCAGGTTTGACTTGACGACTGGTCTTTCAAGGTCTAACCAGTTCTGGCAAAACAGATGAAGTTTTTTTTCAATCGAAACGTTGCGCCTTTGTTATGTGCAAATACAAAACTTGCTCTTCAATACGGTGGTTTATTTCTGCTACATTTTTTTTTAGTTTTTTAAAAGTATATTCAGAGTTCGCTGCAGGGTAAATCAGGGTACTTTTTATGGGATTAATCTATTTCATATCATCAAAAATATGCTAACCAATTGATCCATTACAACTTTCACAAATCTGACTATACACCCCTATGTATACCTACTTCCAATTGTCAGCTACTTTGAGCCTCGATCCTTGACTTCAAATATTCCAAACACTCCACCACCTTGACCTTTCTGGACACAAATAATATGCACCCATCAGGCGGTGGGCATGCCAAAGCGTCGGACCAAATTATGCGAGTAGAGGGTCCCGGTGATTTTACGTGGGCAGTTTCACCCACGCTAGTGTTACTAGGTCGTGTGCACCATGCTCCTTTTCTGTGTGAAAATCTGTGTGAAGTGCTCATGTAACCAACAAGAAATTGGGATGGATTGGCTTCAAGGTGGAGATCTAACCTCTCCGCGTGGTTCACGTGGTGACATTTCATGTTGAACTCCGTGGCCATAAAATATCAGTGACATACATGTTAGTCTACTAATATAACATGATGCTCGCATAGCTTGCGACTGAACAACGCATTGATTGATAAACACATCGTAAATCTACGAATTCCCATTGACATGATCTACACCTGTTAACATTATTGACAATGATAAACTAGAAAGTATATATATATATACATATTTATTTTTAAAGAAACAATATATACGCATGTAGAACCCAGGATATTCACGTGAATGGGATAACAACAGTTCGCACAAGGTCAATTTAGATAAAGTGAATCCCATCATAGTTTCACAAAAAAAACGATGCGTCGTGAATCAGATCTTTTCGCCTGTGATGGGTCATCAATCAAAAATGGTTCCTGCTTCAGTCGATATGATTGTCTGTCTGCCAGTCATGGTGCCTAAGATATTGCCATTGGGTCCATGAGCCAACATTCGTTATCAGTTTGGACCAGAGAAAATGTATGTTGCGAAACCGTCTTTGTGATACTATCACGTGTATGAATATATGTTTTGTTACTTATGATAGCGCCTTTCGTGTGATGTCACCTGCCCGTCACATGGGCTGGGACCGAGAACATATTGTGTGGTAGCAAATCAGCAAATCTATTACATCAAGAGTTTACGTTATTATTGACGATGCTCAGCAAATCCATAACATCAAGCGTTTATGTCATTAATGGCGACGTTCTTTCGAGAGTGATGTTTGGTCGATCTTCGATATCAACACTCTCGAACAATCTTCCTATAAAGGCTACTGAAACAAGAAAATAACCCGAGAATATACGATTATCATACTTTTCTAAAACAATTTGAGACACATGAATCATCGTCACGGACCATTATGCAGTATGTTCATTTTGGGTTGATACATTCTCTATGTGGCTCCACCAAATTCACATACGTTAGTCGCCTGCGAGATGATTCATGACATGTTAGTGGAAGTGTGGATCATCCATCTCAATCTCAAATCCTTGAGGCGGTACATTCATTGCAATGTTTTCTTCACCTCTGGTCCCTATCATGGACACACGGGGTCCCACACGGTAGTGTGTCATTTACGGTCTGGTTGGGGAAGTTAATAGAGGGATACTTACGAACTGGCTGTTAGGTATACTCATAAACTTTAATTCAGAATGCTGATATTATTTTTCTAAAGGCACTTGTTTTTACAATATAGTTCACCGAAGAAGTTGACTTGATTTTTCCGTAATATCGATTTCTTCCCCCTGTGATACCTCCTGTGGTTCAGTTATTGAAAAGTGACCAGTTATATTTGCAGTGAACTTTCGATTCTCGATATTGCATATATCCCGTTTTCTATATCACTGTTGAGTGGAAGTAACTATTATTTTATTTAGGACATACATGTGGCACTTGTAGCCTTGTCACCATGTTCGTTAGGGTGCTACGAAAGGTCGTGTAGCAAATTGGTATTTTGGGAGGATCATTGTCTCTATATCCTAACGATATGTTCTAAATCAGCCCAATACAACAGATTGTCATTCACGTGAGTATTGAGGATTGTACATGCGTATTGTATAAATAGTGTATTGGAAGGTAAGAAAGTGTTTATTTTTTCAAAAGTATTGTATAAATCGTGTATTGGAAGGTAGATAAGTAGGTGTTTATTTTCTTCAAAAGGCAAAGATTACACAAAAGAGACTTTTAAAAGTGTAACGAAAAAAGCGCCATTTGAAGCGGTATTATCCAAAAACCATAAGGGTTGTGCATCTATAAACAGAATGGCATATATACAGTATTACAGTGAAAGAAAATATAAATGTGCATAATACCTTTGGGAAGGTGCAATATGGTAGTGTGCTGTTGGAGGATAGGATTCCGAAAACGGATATTATCCACGTGGAAATATGTGAGACGTGTAGTTTGTCTTTGGTTTGTGCCTCTGCAAGTATTTCGTACCAGAATACCGTATTCATCTATTTGTGGTCCATGGATGACGGACTTCATGGAATCGGGATGGTTTTCAGAATAAACCCTGCGTTTTTCATTTCCACTGTGGAGAAATAACTACCATTCTATGAATATGCAATGTGTTTTGAACCCTGTAAGCACAACCTGGTTCAGGAGATATAATCTCCATTGAATATACTCTACACGTGATTGATATGAAATCTGTGGACATACAATAATATTTACCAAAACAAATTATGCACGTTTGAGAAGTGTTCAAAACCAATTAGCACTTCAATTTGTCGTGGCCATTCGTTTATGTAGTAGGAAAGCAGTGAAGAAACTGCACAACTGTTGTAGACGACTGGTGAACTCCCGATTACAAACAAACTAGAATATGAGCTTTGAGAACTGACAGTAATATTTGTCCCAAATACATGAAGTTGTAACACAATATACATTAGACCTGACACGAATCAACACTCTTTGAATTGCTTTCCATTCGGTTATGTAAATGTGAAGTTGGTCAAGGACAGGACTTTGGTATTTCGCGGGTAATCGACTTTGGTAGTTGCGAACATTTTCCAGAATAGCTGATAACGACATTCACTTCAAGAATCGATTTGCATTTCGTTTGTATCACTTGTGTTATATACGGTGCAAATACCACAAGTGAATAGCATACGCTGTTCTGCATGTTGGTATATATGCACATAAGTATGTGCTGAGTGTGCTCCCGAGTTTCAGGCAACGTAATGTATCGACCACGTTTTATACATACCTGTATATAACCATACATAATATACATGTACACATACGGCAGGGGGTATGTGCAGCAGATCAATGATTAATCATGAAAGCACACTTCATCTTTATCAACACTGGATTTCTTCAATGCTCATGATGACGATAATAATAATTTTGATGAGAGACCGACAGGTATACTCGGCTAGGATAGGACTGACTAGGATATAAAATGCGCAATAGCAGTATTATTATATATCTGACGGTTTATATTTCTTATGATTGACAGTTACTTTGTATACCACTTCTTGGTTACCCTTAGCTTCGTTGTTCTAGATTAAAAAACAAAGTTGGAACAATCTCTATCCTGACACAATATATTGGTATTCAGATGTTATTCCTATAGGCAATAGATAATTAAAGTAGCACTGAGAAGAACTATTTGTCCCAAATCAACAACAGTTATGCCTGATGGCCTCTGAAAAAAACTGTTACAAAACAAATCATGGTGAAAAAGTTGAATAAATAAAAAACTTGACAGTACCAGGCAGCCTATATTCGTTTGATTTATGCGCCATTCATGATTTATGAGTCACCTTTAACCTGGCCTATTTTACACTCAACAGATGCGAATCGTGACTGGAATCGTGATGTATCAAGTATTAGGAGGTACTGAGAATGGCGGTGATGTAAAGAATTCAAACGGTCTCCACCAGGTATGAAACGGTCTTCATCAATGTGAAAGGGTATCTGTTGGACAAAACAAATGCACAGATAGACATATATCTAATGGGTTTTTTTCCTCAGAACGGTTAGGAATCTTTGGCAAAATCTCATATTTTTATTCCAATATCACTTCAACATTTTGTCAAAGTCTTAGAGTCTGCAGCCTCTACCTTCTGTATCGTGCATATTCATATATTCCAATGCGTCACAGATCTTGCCACATACAACTATAGCCTGTAGAAATCTCAACACAAATGCAACTCACATTCGCCTTTACTCCCATGGAAAGCTACGTTAAAAGTCGCTCAGACAGATGTCTAAATCACTCGGTCGGGATAAGACAAAATTAGCTCAAGGGCTGAGGAAGGTATATTATATTTTAGATATAAACCATTTCTCATATATCATTTTTCATATGTTCACAAGGGATTCCTAAGCTGTAAAGTCGATGATAGGCAAGATATTAGCCATTTTGTGCTCGAACCTTGAAAATAAGGTCAAGTTCACGATTATGAGAATATCCAGCATAAATCATTTCCTATATGTCCATAATTTATTCCTAAGCTCAAGGGCTGAGGAAGGTTATATATACTTTGGATAGACAATATTATATTTTAGATATAAACCATTTCTCATGTATCATTTTTGATATGTACACAAGGGATTCCTAAGCAATAAAGTCGATAATAGGCAAGATATTAGCCATTTTGTGCTCGAACCTTGAAAATAAGGTCAAGTTCACGGTTATGAGAATATCCAGCATAAATCATTTCCTATATGTCCATAATTTATTCCTACGTTGTAATGTTGATGAGAAGACAGGTATTAGCCATTTTGTTCTTTGACATTTAAAATGAGGTCAAATTCAAGGTCACGAGATCATTCAGCATATATCATGTCTTATTTGTCCACAATTGATTTCTTAGATGTAAATTTGATAATAAGTGAGATATTAGCCACTTTGTTCTCTGACCTTGAAAATGAGGTCAAAGGTCAAGTTCAATGTCACCAGTATATTCAGCATATATCATTTCCTATATTTTCATTATGGATTCCTAAATTGTGAAGTCGATAATAAGTGAGATATTAGCCTTTGTGCTCTGACCTTGAAAATAAGGTCAACAGTCAAATTCAAGGTCGGGAAAATATTCAGCATATACCATTTCCTATATGTCAATATTAAGTGAAATGATTGCAATAATTTGTTCCCTTATAAAGCATGGGAGAATTTAGAATGGGAAAGTCCCGTTTGGGTCAAAATGGCTCACTTCGTGCGACTCAATGGTAACGAAACTTATGCACATCCCAGTGGTAGATGCAAGGAGTGTTATGCGTCAATAAAAAAAAATACTGATTAGATTTCGAGAAAATGGCCGCCAAAGTCCAAAATCAGGCATTTTTCGTTGAGAATGGCCACCATTTTGAAAAAATACGAAAATCAAAGTAGCTAAAAAAAATTTTTCCTGGAAATATTTTCAGGTATTTTTGTGCAAAATTCCAGAAGGATTCGATTGTAAACTTTAAAGATAAAAATGTGGACGGACGGACGACGGATGATACACCATGCCAATAGGTTATGGGACCAAAGGTCCAGTAACCTAAAACCGCGAGCAACAATAGCCACGTGTTACACGTGTAGAAACTTTTTTACCTTCAAAATAGAAAATGGAAATGGACCAATATACTGGAACAACACCTGTAGACTATTGTAATTTTAAAATGTGGTATGACATTTGGTATCAATGAAATTATGTAAGAAGTTTCCTAGTATAACACCTACATGGTTAATATCAATAGTGATATTTGATACCATAACATCTTGGATTTCAAGTCAGCATACATGGGTATTCCTATTACCATCATATCACAGTTGTGCACGGTGTTATGTCTCATACACACACAATTCATTAACGCAACAACACATGGTCAAATGTAATACCCCAACCATATGTCAGGTATAGTTAATTGCTTTTAGTGTGCCCCAAACAAATACGTGTTATTGCAGTGATCGATTGTATCACCGCTCAAGGGCAATTTTGAGAGATTATTTTCAGACATTGTGTTAGTCATCGTTCCGATTTATGGTGTTGAGCGATGGTATAAATAAGTACCAAGTTGTGTACTTGAGAATTACTTTAGTTGATGAGCAGCTCGTGATATCGGAAATGAGGTATGTTTTGAAACGTCTGGCTGTCACCGCTTGACAACTGTCTACCTGAGATGTATACAAAACGCACGTATTTCTAGACGTGATGTCACACTTTTGAATTCATCTAATACACTGTGAACGGACTCAGTTTATAGCTTTTCTCAAGTTAACTTACGTGCAAAGTTGTTTGCCAATCGTTCAAATACAATTTGATTTTGAGGTCAATGGCACACAGGATGCGGACATACTGGCGGGAGTGTTTGTGACGAATTCCGTCGTAACATTACAAAGGTCCAAACTAATTCACGTGTGCATGCTAAGGATAATACTCATACAAATATACACAATTTATGATATCATCGAAGTTTAGACAAAGCATGACTAAAGATACTCTATACTGGTTGGGGCAAAATTCACATTATTCGACAGACTTCAACCAAGCTTATGAAAGAGTTGTGGTTGTGGCTGAAGCAATCCATTATACCAATGACTGCAAACACCCTGTATGACTGTAAACACCCAGTATACGCGCAGAGATTGGTTCTATCATCATTTACTTTTTCAAGGATATGCAATCTGTGGAAAAATTTTCTGCTGAACCTTATTTCAATGCAGTATGTATATTTTCATTTTTTCTATCATACAGGTTACAGGCTGTTTCTTTTTGTTCATATGCCTGCAAAGAAAATGTTTTAAACAGAATAAAAGACAGAATAAAAGTGATGATGAGAATCATGTTTTCCTAATGAAGCTGCAAGTGTTCCGCATTACACTAGAAAAGATCCATATATTTATAGCAATGTTTTCGTCATCCCTGGTTCCAATCATAGCGTTCACAGTGCGTTATTTACAGTCTGGAGTGAAGTTGTTGAACTCACATAAATGATTCCCACTTTATACTGGTTGGGGCAAAATTCACATTATTCGACAGACTTCAACCAAGCTTATGAAAGAGTTGTGGTTGTGGCTGAAGCAATCCATTATACCAATGACTGCAAACACCCTGTATGACTGTAAATACCCTGTATACGCGCAGAGATTGGTTCTATCATCATTTACTTTTTCAAGGATATGCAATCTGTGGAAAACATTTTCTGCTGAACCTTATTTCAATGCAGTATGTATATTTTCATTTTTTCTATCATACAGGTTACAGGCTGTTTCTTTTTGTTCATATGCCTGCAAAGAAAATGTTTTAAACAGAATAAAAGACAGAATAAAAGTGATGATGAGAATCATGTTTTCCTAATGAAGCTGCAAGTGTTCCGCATTACACTAGAAAAGATCCATATATTTATAGCAATGTTTTCGTCATCCCTGGTTCCAATCATAGCGTTCACAGTGCGTTATTTACAGTCTGGAGTGAAGTTGTTGAACTCACATAAATGATTCCCAGTTGGGGCTCATATGATACGATACGATATATGTCATCAAAGAAGCTGGTTTGATCTTGCTGGGAAAACCATCCTGATACAGTCCTCGAAAAGTAGACATTATGCTGGTACTAAGGCTGTGACCGAAGCATATATCCCATTTTGATCTCATCTTTGAGTGAGAAAACATTTCTTATAAGGTCTTCATACAGAATATGCATATATTTCAAAGAAATCCAATCAAAAGCAAACCAAACGTGGATAGGTCTATCGTTAAGATATTTCCACCTCCACAGCTGTCGTTATTTGTTCGGGTTTTCTCCAAAAGGTTGTTGAAAAGGTCACGTAGCAAATGCTGTTTTTGGAGGATCAATGTTTGCGGGCGTATACATGTCTACTTTTGTTATTGAACTGTATTAATCTATAAGAAATGATATCTTGTGATATTGTGTACCAAATGACACGGTAATTGCAACACAATTGCAGGGAAAGAAACACTCTTGATATCATGTATAAAACACCACATATTCAGGATGTACATGACACAGTCGGGATGCCTCGATGCGTCAGTCTAATAAATGATGCTACACTGGCGATATACTACAGAGCTTGAGTGGTGAAACGTGTTATAAACTGATTCGAAGTGAAATGATCTCAACAACAATAATTGAGGTTTGGTGCACCGGATGAGACGAGGACAATTATTATATCCAGCTCCTTGTACAGTGATTTATAAGATTTATCAGTGTATAACAAAGCAGTACACCACGTAATCCAAATGCTCCCCAGTATAAAAAGCATAACAGTTCTTTTTCGTATTACCAATAGTGATCTTGTTTAGGTGGTATTTGGTGAATGTTGAGCATGAACTAGTACCGAATATGGTGACCTCTCACGATACATGGTTCAGAAAACATTATTTCAGGCCCTGTACTCAATCTGAAAACCAATACCATTTGATATCGAGTGAATTTCTTGTTTTTACAAATGTTTGGAAACGACAAACACAGGATTTTATCATGCGCAAACAGCAAGGCATGAAATGTTCCTGATAATTACATTTCTGAGAAGTCTCCCGTGTATTCCTCGTACACTGGTTTGCAGCGAGCTCACCAGAGATGAATGTGAGAAATGGAAGTAAATGTCGTTGACATTTTGTTGATGTAATTATGTTACTGCATCCAGTTCCTTCAAAAATGACTTAGAGACTGATTGAATGAATGGGATACCAAGACATGACATCAAATGTCTGATAGTTTATACAACAATGGCTCTCATGATGAAGTGTTCTCGAAAAGCCAACCGATAGCGACACAGGATTCTGACATGTTTCAACTGTACTACTAGTAACAGTAGTAAATATAATACAAAGAATCGAAACAAACATCAACTGCTTTTTCGTATCCAAATCTGAAAGGTAGTATAAATGTATGTAATGGTATTGGGATCTATATCTCTGCAATAACAGTTGAATACCTATCAAATACCTATTAAGATAGATTCTAGAAGTGGTATAAACCAAATGTGGATAATAAAAATGTTAAATCTTTATTGGAATATCTACATGCTCACACACTTTCAAAAGTAACGTCTATCAAAACATTTGATTTCTCCACTTTGATTTCTCCACCTCATTCTGAACTGAAGTCTCGGCTTAAAAAACTAATTAATAATTCATTCTTCTCTAAAAAGGGACAACGTCGGTACCACTATATTGTAGTTGAATATAATACCGCTTATTTTGTTAAAGGCGACTCTGATGCCCCATACAAATATACTGAAATAGATATTGTAAATATGATTAATTTTCTCATTGATAATATTTTTGTGGAATTTGGTGGTCGAATATTTCAACAAACTATTGGTATTCCCATGGGTACAAACTGTGCACCATTATTGGCAGACCTGTTTTTATACTCATATGAATCAGATGTTATCCAACATTTACAACGAGGAGGTTCTAAGAAACTAACATGTAATTTTAGTTTCACTTTCCGATACATAGATGATGTATTGTCGCTAAATTATCCCAAGTTTGGTGATTATTTGGATGTCATATATCCTAAGGAACTTGAAATCAAGGATACTACGGACTCCGCTAATTTTTCCAACTATCTAGACCTGAGGTTGGAGATTGATAACTATTCTAACCTGTCAACTAGATTACATGACAAACGTGATGATTTCAATTTTTTGATAGTCAATTTCCCTTTTCTAAGCAGCAACATTCCTATGTCACCGGCATATGGTGTGTTTGTTTCTCAACTTACACGCTATTCCAGAGCTAGTTGCAAATATGAGGACTTTGTCTATCGAAGAGCCCAGCTAGTCTCTAAACTGCTGCGACAAGGATATGTTATACCAAGACTTATAGCTGCGTTTAAGAAATTATATGGACGTCATCATGATCTGGTTAATAAATACACCAAATCCATGTCTGCCATGCAACTAGATCTATTTTCATGTTAATTTGGGGGATTTCATGACGGGTGCAACTAGTGGGGCAGGAAATGCTCACTCATTCCGGAACACCTGATTTCACCTCCTAGTGGCCATTTTTGAGGGTTCATGAGTTTCCCTGTCATATTTGTTTCCTCTCCCTTCGTACAGTATGCCTGATATGACTTTCTGTCCCGGACTATGAGATTGGATAACGGACCCTGTTTTGTTTGCTCTGAATACTTAATACTGCGTATTGATTCCACGTCTATTGATACAGAAACAGCCCAAACATGATGTGGTTGAGATCTAAGCAAAATAATTGACCTGACATTATTGCACATAATGTACACAGCGATGCCGCATTGAAGACCTCAAACCAAATAACACTCTTTCTATAGTCCTGATCATTCGGTTATGCGAATGTGAAACCAGTCACCAGTCACTGGTGACGTTTTGCAGGTACATGTAATCAACTCTGATGCTAACGTGATTGAGTTTAAAGTTTTAGTAAAGTGCAAATATGTGGGCTCATATGAAAGATCTCATTGATCTGAGCAAAATGGTCTTTACGGCACGTAATTATCACATCCGTTCCAAAGTTGCACCACTTTGAAGACAGAAATGTGCAAAACGGCTTTTCCAAAATCATTTAGCCGCTTCCGGTCGCTTACGACCGCTTGGGTGTATCCCCCGTAGCCCCATCATCCCTGTCGCCACAAATATTACTGATAAGCGTGAAAAACTGGAGTAAGGGCTACAATAATTACCAGAGAAATGTAAAATCCTAACATGCTTAAGCCGAAACTGTTTCTTTCCCACAAAAATTGCTGCATTGACCTTTCAATGTCATTGAAGGTCAAATTCAAGATCATCACTGAAATCGCTGCATATGAATTTCCATTTCAACATGTTCGATAAGATAACGAAATTACAGCCAGATGAAAGTTTTCATCAAAAGTTATATTTCAATTCAGAATATTTGACAAACTTGGTTTCAAGTTGAAAATCAAAGCAAAAGTTGACAAAAACTGCATTTCAAGATGACAAATTTGGAGCCAAATCAAACTGTTCACCATAAGTTATATTTTAACTCATAATATGTGCAAAACTTAGTATTAAGTTGAAATTCAAAGTAAAAGTTGACCAAAACTGCATTTCAAGATGACGAAATTGAAGCCAGATCAAACTTTTCACCATGAGTCATATTTTAACCCCTTAATATGTGCCAAACTTGATTTTACGCTGAAATTCGAAGTAAAAGTTGACCAAAACTTCATTTCCAGATGATGAAATTGGTTCCATCTCGAACTTTTCACCATACGTTAGATTTTAACTCATATTATGTGCCAAACTTGGTTTCAAGTTGAAATTGAAAGTAACAGTTGACCAAAACTGTATTTCAAGATGACGAAATTGGAGCTAGATCGAATTTTTAACTATTATAACCACAAGTTATAATTTAACTCATAATATGTGCCCAGTAATAAATGTTCCTCACCATTAAACTATTTTTATTGTGCTCAATAATAGACTTAACTATCCAAATTAATGTTAACTTATTCAGTAATATCAATGATACTACACCATAAAATCACCACTGGACACAACCTTTTCCTCATTGATCCCAATAATAAATGTCCCTTACCTTAACTATTTTTATTGTGCTCAATAATAGACTTAACTAGCAATATTAATGTTAACTTATTCACGAATATCAATGGTACTGCAGCCATAAAGTCAGTACTGGACACAACCTTTACCTTGTTGAGCCCAATAATAAATGTTTCTTTGCCTAGCTATTCTTATTGTGGCCAGTAATAAACTTAACCAGTAAAACTAATGTTAAACTATTCAAATTTATGTTTTCAAATCTGTGTTTACTTATTCAATAAAAGTAATCTCTTCACATAAAACCATCAACTGTAAATTTGTACACATGTCCAGTGTTATTTGTTTGCAGACAACAATCAACTGGAATGATCATAGATCTCAAACTGGATATTTCACATTGTTGTAATAAGTTATCTCACGAACTTATTAATATTTATTCAAGCTTTCCGAAAAACAACAGGTTTCGTGCCTGAGCATTGCCCACTATGACTGTCCAATATTGTGATGATTCCTGTAAAATTACAACTCATAGAGGGTTCACAAGCCATGGGTGTTGCAATGACTGATTTTGTCACAAAATGTGTCGCCAATTGGCCATTTTGGTTGCTATGGCAATGAAAATCGATAGGTGTCGTCATCTCACCATGAGACATGTCCATATAAAATATCATCAAAATCGGTCCAGATTTGCAAGCTGTAGCGCGTTCACAAGAGAGTGTCTGCGGACGCGGCGGCGGCGGCGCGACGATCGTAAATTCATAGTATCCGCCGAACTTTGTTCGGGGATACAATTAGTATGCAAATGAGATATTCATGACGTCATGGGGGGAAGCTGTTTTAATTAGGTACTTTAATATGTATTTTTCATTCATTTAGTGTTATGATTATTCATGAAAACTTATTCCATTCAATGTTCAATATGAAAAATCAGTTTTAACTTTCTAAGTTGTCAAGGCAACCAGTGACCCGGTATGGTCCTTAGCAACCATGATTGCTAGGGCCAGAAACCCACTTAGAATAGGGTATGCACAAATAAAAACGGTGCCGACTCGAGCACTATATTAATTTAATCCATAAATAATCGACAGAAAGTCTGCTGACATCTTGACTTGGCAATTAACAGGCATGGCAACCATAGGTAACTAGGGCTTTAGGGAAAGACTGGTAACCATAGCAACCGTACGGTTTGTGTGGATGTTGACTATTTGTGGTACATAACAATATGCACTAGCCAGATCGTCAGAACCTTCAATTAGAGTAATTTTTTCATGGCCTATAATATCCTAATTAAAATGTGTTTCTCATTAACATCTAATTTGCATATTAATGAGTTGCTGAAACTTTTCTACAATGTAGTGCCGGAATGGCAGTTTCAAATGGCTGTAACTTTTGAACGGCTAGTGATAATGACATATCGTAAAGACAATTTTGCTCAGATCAATGAGATATTTCATATGAGTACACAGCATATTTGCATGTTACTAGTACTTTAAAACTAGTACTTCCGTGACTTGTATCCCTTGTCGTTGGTATTACTTGTATTAATCGTGTAATATTAGTCGTAAATAATGCGCACTGTAAATGATTGTCTACACGAAGATAATATGGATGAAACCATTTCATTTGCTCTATCCTCATCGGTATAGACTGAGATATCAAATTCTTTTGAATTTGTTGAGTTTACCAAGCAGAATCATAACTTCATAATGACTTTATCGTCTTGGTAAAGTGGTTACCTGAGCATTAATACTGTATCAAAGATTTGATCATATCCATTCTAAAATCCAGAGGCATAGTCTGCAGAAATTTCTACACAAATTCAACTCAAAATTAAGTTCGCTCATACCTTTAAGACGTTATGAACACCCGATTGAAAATGTCTTCAGACAGATGGTTGAATTACTGGGCTTGTAATAAAAAAGTTACCGTAGTTGTGTGTTAAAGACAAATCATTGTCTACCCTAGCAAATGATCCAATATCCTGCAACCACACCTGTTTCATTACATCTCCATTCTGTTACCTACATAAACCACCCGTGTCGGTTGCTACTTCCGGGCAGTGGATCGCACAAAGGTGAATTTAGCAGAGAACCCTGCCGTTTCCAATTGTTCTGAAATAGTACATGTGATTCGATACTCTTGCAACGCAGACAGGGAAAATCCATATTATCACATTACCAACTTGACAACTTGAGGTTGCCGGGCTCTAAAGCATATTAAAACGAATTATTTTTATACACAAGACACGTAGATACGGTGCGTAACAATATAAACCCTTCCATAACAACAGCTCTGATTCATCGCCCAGCGCGTGTGAAATCACACCCCTAGATGGTCACATGATGGGGGAAGCTTGGGGGTTAGTATCATCTTCGTCACGCGGAACACACTATGCATGCTGTCGCGTTCTCATGCCGCAACTGTCGCCTTGTGATAAACGAGTATGAAACGGCATGACTCACAAAATATCAGCTCAATAGGTTTTGGTTTGTGTTCGTGTGATTCTCCACTTCGTAACTCAGCTGACATGCATACTTTCATGAGATGTTTCACAAGTTCACGCATTTTACATCAAGCCGCCCTCACTTGACCAGAAAACACTACTTTCAAATCAACTTCGTAACTCAGCTTCCCAGCCCTCTCAAGTAACTTGGCCAGTTCGTTACTCAGCCCACATTGGATGATGCTGCCACCTGGCGAATGCAAATTTACTTTGGCGAGCTCGATAGCCTGTCGAAGATTCGTATTATGGATGAATAATACCGTATGAGCCCGTATCATGCCTACACGGTACTAATCACACTGTAGAGATATAAATAGTGTATGGTACTAATGTTAGCTAGCTGCCCTGGCTTCATCATTCTTTTTTTTGTTGGCCAAAAAGAAAATAATTATGCAATGTGGGTTTGAAAAAGATCACAAAATGATCACAAAAGAAGGCATGTAGGTTAGAGTGAAGTAGATGGACCAATCAGGAGCTGATAAATTACACTGAAAATGCTCAACTGCAAGATTCGGAATGTCTTTTCAAAGTAATAAATAATTAAATATGTGGAAAGAAAATAAGCAATGTGTTTCACAATGTACCCAGAGGATAGCTATCTATCTTCCTATCTATATCTTTGAAATATATGTAATTTTGTACGCTAGTATACAGATGTGAATGGATATTCTGCTCACTTGTGAATAACTCATAAGATCTGATAAGTCCTGACAGCCTGATGTTATTCGGCGACTTGTTCCCAGCCGAGCTGATGGGATGATCATTGTAGGCATTTTGGAACTGCTGCAAACTACGGTTAATCCTGGGAATGTAGACATACTGCAGACAGTACAGATGCACTTCACTGAAAATGTCGAAGATCTGTAGTTGCTCCAGGTTCTGGAAACAGTCGTAGTACTCATGTGTACATCCTTGATAGCGATCCCGCCAGAATCTTTCTGGAAAAAAATATATTCACTCTTACTTCACAGTGTTCATCAACATTTACAAATTTAGTTTATTGTCATAAACATGAGAAAAGTTGTTTAAATGACAAGACGTACATCTGCAAATAAGTTGATGGGCTGAAACATACTTATACGTGGATATACTTCTGTAATGTCTAAAAACTGGGATGTTCAGGGATGAGCACGGTTTGTTTTACAGGGGTATTGATGAATGTGGTACAGTTTATGTATCTTTCACTCTATTTGTTGGAAAATTAATGAATACCGGTATTGCTCAAACACATGATGCCATAGCTATTCGTTGATTATGACAGCTTTTACCAGCAACATAACTGCTGGGGAAAAAAGCAAACTGAACATCATAAACTTGATGAAATGTGCATCAAGGTAGCCTAATGAGGCTAATACATACTATTTATCAATACATTGTTTTACAATCATGCAAAATATGATTGCCACTGAATACCCCAGTAGTCAATATTGTTTCCTAATATAGTCACCAAAATTAGTAGTTTCACAGCATTCAGAAATCATAACAGCCATGAAGAATTGAATTCACATTGATGGCAGACCGTGAGGTTGAACAGCATCTTCAAACAGATCGAGAACTGTAGCAGCGCGATTGTTGGTACTGCACTGAAGGTAAACCACCTTCCTACTTGCCCCATCACATTCACCGTGGATCACAAAACCTCACCTGAAATTAAATCACAAACCTTGTATTTTTGCAATATATACATAATATTGCATGCAATAGGTGGAAGACCATGTGTTGATGCCTAAAATTACAGACCGGAAACTACATCACAAATATAGGAGGCACTGAAAATATGGCAGTATGATGACCTTCCTGCCTTCCCACTATATACCTTTCCAACTCCATTCAATGTATGATCACTTAGGGATTCAAAGCATTCTTTAGACAGGTTTTATTTCTGTCCAGAAAGTTCTGCAAGAGCCTCGGGTATGTTAGTGTACACAGTAATCGCCTGTTATACAAAAGATGATAGCCAGCTGGCCTTATAAACGAAGACGTCTTTTGTTTCATCAGACCGGTCTCCACATTCGAGAATTTGTACTAGTTTTGTGTATTTTTGCTTACTGTAAGATAGAATATCACCCCGTCCATCCTCCTTCCTCAATGACCAATTGCTGACTTGAAGTTCAACATTTGTCATTGTGTTTTCATCGGTCATCGTCACACGTGAAAAAGTTGTGATGTCCTTTTATTTCCATATTGTATACTTGCATGGCATTTGATTATCTGCTTATAGTCGGACTTGCTACGGGTACACAAGTATACTCTAGTTACCATATATATATATATATATATATATATATATATATATATATATATATATATATATATATATATATATATATATATACTAAACCGTACCGGTATATTCCGGTAAGTACTCTACGAGTACTTGCAATCCCAGGGCAGTGTATTAGAAATGTAAGCAGTGAATTACATTTTTAAATGTTGACATGTTTCATTCAATTTTTCTATTCAATTGTTGCTGTGAATATTCAACTTCACATACAGAGAAGATCACGTACTCGTGGTACTAGTACATAGTACTAGACTGGACGCTCGTCTTCCGTACAGGGCAGATACGAGTATATAATCCCGCAATCATCTCAGTGGTAAAAGGGGTACATTCAGGGGTCTGTAGCATCTTGTCAACACTAAATTCTGATAAAACCAATGAGTTCCTTGTGTTCACTGACGTGTGTAGAACAACAAAATAATTATACCTACTGGAGTGACAGATTGTTTCCTTTTCCTATGCAGCCTAGAATGAACGTTTACCCAAAATGTTGATTTTTTCGAGAAAAAAAATCATTGGTTAAATTTGAACCCTAAACCCTGGCACGGAAACATAAATTTCAAAATGTGATATACACAGTCATGTCAATCTTCCACGTAATAATACAATATACGAAATAAAATAAATACCCAGCGCCAGTAAACACATATTTCCCGTTAGTATGGCCCTTGCCAGGGACACCGCTGCTGATTGGTCCATTCACTTCACTCCAACCTACAAGCCTTCTGAGGCCAGTTTTCCTTTCCTAAATATCATGTTAGGCTCTCCAATAAGAACCCGCTCATAAGCTCCATTTTATCCTTTTGTGATCATTATCTTTTTCACACCCACATTGCCTAAGATTAGTACCATACACTATTTATGTCTCTACAGTATGGTTAGTACCGTGTATGCATGATACGGCCTCATACGGTATTATTTATCCACAATACGAATCTTCGACAGGCTATTTGCATTCGACAGGTGGCAACATCATCCAATGTGCGCTGAGTTACGAACTGGTCAAGTGGCTTGAGTGGGTTGGGAAGCTGAGTTACGAAGTTGATTTGAAAGTAGTGTTTTTGGTTCAAGTGACCGTCGCCCTGATGGAAAATGCGTAAACTGGTGAAATACCTTGTTAAATTATGCTTGTAAGCTGAGTTACGAAGCGGTGAATCACACGAACATGAACCAAAACGTCTTGAGCTGATATTATATCAGTCATGCCGATTCTTAATAGAACAATTAAAAGATGCTTACCTCTGCTAGGCTCATGTTCCTAATGACATGTGCTCCAGGAGGGTCAAATTTCATATCGATTGGGAAAATTCCGAGCCTCAAATCCCACACAATAAAATTAGGGATAACAAAGTATTCCATACTTATTTCACCAACCATTCACCATATATATACAGAACAAGTAATCCTTATTCGTGTTTAACATGAATGTTTAACATCACTGTTAACATTACTTTATTCACATTACAGTGGCATTAAACTTCTGTTCCGTGTTAATTCAAACAGTTTGTGGGTAAATATGCAAATTTGATATTTTCAACATGGTGTAGCCTAAGTGGTCATATCATAGTGTGTGCCTATATTTCTTGCTGGACATATTGTGGTTTTTGTTATGACATCCCCGCTCCCAGGTGTATAGGGCCAGTAAAAAAAGGTCACACAAATTCTCTCATTTCGAAATATTTCCACTTGTCACACAAATATTGTTTTCTCTTCACTGTTCACATGGTACAGGGTAATCATGACATCTATCACCCACGACATCTAACTCATCAACGTATGAGTCCAACCCTGTAAGCATGTTATGCACAGTTCGTAATAAACAAACAATTTTCTGGCACTTCAATGATTTCCACTAATCCGAGGTGTATATGAACTTTGTGCCGAAGTTATGCAAATCAAAAGGCCTCTCACTGCTCCAGGCTAATGCTGGCGAATATCAGTCTGTTTATCAAAAACATGTATACTAATGTGCCAAGGCCCATTCGGGGTTCGCCCAACCTGGTAGTCGGCATTCATACTAGCTCGGCTAAGGGGATATCCCTTTAGCTCACCTGGTAGAGTGTTGGACTACCGTTCGTCAGGTCCTGGGTTCGAATCCCCTCTCGGGCAAGTGAGTTTTTCCGAACCCTGTAACATTGGCGCCCAATGGGGGACTTGGACGCCCAAATCTCGGGAACGAGATTTCCGAAGACGGGGGAGTATGTACCAGGGCCCACTCGGGGTTCGCCCAACTTAGTAGTCAGCATTCCTACTAGCTCGGCTAGTGGGAAACCCCAGATCACTTGGTAGAGTGTTCAACTACCGTTCGTCAGGTTCTGGGTTCGAATCCCGTCTCGGGCAAGTGGATTTTTCCGAACCCTGTAACACTAACATGAATCATGTCATTTGTGATGTGGTGTGAATACGAATGTCTGCATAATAATCATTCGCAGACTGATGTAAACACTCAGTTCACTGAACTACAACAGGACTCCACCCATGGCATCGTAGTTTCCTGGCGATAGGTGAAATACTGTTTGCAGAACAGACTTTTCTGCAATGTAATTACCCCAAAGAAATGTCACGAATTTGCAGCACGCGAATGTTCCAAGAATAGATGTGTGAGTATTCTTCTTCAGTTATTGGGTTACAAATGCAACATCAAATGAAATAAGACAAAATTCCATAGCTATTATTCCGATGTGTCATCACAAAAAAGAACACTTAAATAAATCCATATGAACTTCGAGCGTGGAGCACATGGGAGAAAAACGTCGTTAAAGGGACACACGATCCTCCTGTTACAGTAGGGCTGTTTCACCAGTACGTGTAACGTGTTACGCATCCGAGTATTTGTGCTCACGTTAAGGGGCCGTCTCAGAAACGCAATGTATGTAGTGAGCTGTCAGAATCGCATGCCGTGGAAGTTCATGAAGACATTAGGCGTTATGTGTATGTCACTGTAATACACTGGAGATATATGAATATTGATTTATCAGGTGAGGACTTGGACTTCCCTCTACTGTCATCTCATCTTATATTTGAGGAGCACATGATTGGTTACATAAAATACTTATAAGATAATATGCGTCATGTTATAAACTGGACACAATGTAAGAATAAATCTGGTACCGCCAATACAACCCTATTTTGATGATAACAATAGCAGAAGTAGCATACAACATTTGGAATAGGAACTATGTGTGTGAAATGCAATTGTTTCCACTGTACACCTGACGGAATTAGTTTACAACTGCCCCCACAACCTATGAACATAATTTAGAAATCCCGAACAAATCCCATGGAATAGATATGACAAGTACATAAGTACCTAATCACAAGCCAAATGTTTGGGACACATCACTGGCAAATCCAGGATTTTCTGCTGGGAAGGTCACTTTAACCAAAACATTTTACATGTTTACCGATAGACCATGGGGGGAGGGGGGGGGGGGGTCTACATGTGTCCCCTTGATCCCTTGATCTGCCAGTGCAGTGGGACATAAGATTGGAATTGCTTACTCTTCTATAATATAAACCCCAATATAGCTAGTTCTTGATGATGACAAAAGCAATCTTAAAATACACCATTTGTTGAATAAAACAAAAAGTGTGTAAAATATAGTTGTGTGCACGGTACTTATAAATGTCGTGTGTTGTGTGGCTTATAAATGTCGAACAACATATTAAAACAATTTAGAAATCCGAAACACCCTCTATTACTATGCAATACTAGCAGGTGTATAACAAGTACATAAGAACGCAAACAAAAACCAAAAGGCTGGTGGGTTTATGGTATCTTCGGGTACATATTTAATTTTAAAAATCGTATTGGAATAAGAGCAATGGCAGACAAAATATTTACAGCCAATGCCACAATAACGTCATCAGGGGCAGACAGTGAACTTATTGGCAATCTTGAATAACAGTGATATCTATGTTACTTTACTTATTATGACGGTACAAATATTCATTTTTTTTTTTAAAGTGATTGAAGAACGGCTATATCCCACTGAACAATTGTGAATAGAGCTTTTGAATGAATGCATTAATGAATGAAAATTGTCAGAAACCCATGAGATCTCTCTTATGGGTTTCTGATATCGTTTATTTCGCATCGCATGAAATCACATAGTACAATATTGTTTTTTTAAAGTGATTGAAGAACGGCTATATCCCACTGAACAATTGTGAATAGAGCTTTTGAATGAATGCATTAATGAATGAAAATTGTCAGAAACCCATGAGATCTCTCTTATGGGTTTCTGATATCGTTTATTTCGCATCGCATGAAATCACATAGTACAATATTGTTTTTTTAAAGTGATTGAAGAACGGCTATATCCCACTGAACAATTGTGAATAGAGCTTTTGAATGAATGCATTAATGAATGAAAATTGTCAGAAACCCATGAGATCTCTCTTATGGGTTTCTGATATCGTTTATTTCGCATCGCATGAAATCACATAGTACAATATTATGCATGTATGTAATTAAGTATCAATCTATTACCACCAATACAGTTAGATTTTGATAGTAATAAAATGGCATGAGCTTCTTCGTGGTGATATTAAAATGTCATTTTTAAAGTCACTACGTTGATGTCATCCAACTGGTAGACATAAACGTATACAATTACTGATACTTCAATTATTATTTATATAATTATCTCATGAAGCACCGCGGGTGCTTTCGTATTGAGCAACAAGTTTCAAACGACGAACACAGACTTGCAGTTTGTTTCTTTAATCAAACTTGACGAACACAGACTTGCAGTTTGTTTCTTTAATCAAACTTGTCGATACCATTGTTAGTGAATTGCGCGTGATTTTTCAAATCGCAGCAATACGAATTTCTTCCCTACTCCACGGTGGGTAGGCAGACAGTAGTCTTGCATGATTTCCGAACTCTAACTGATGCACTAAGAACTCTTGCATGATTTTATGATGGATGCGGAGGTGGGGACCTCCACAAAAACACCTAATAATACGAGAACTAGGTAATATAATGAGTAACCAACCATATCACGGAACATTTAGGAAACTCATGTTGATAGGGACGAATTTTCGCTAAAATTAAACAACTTTTCGTGTTCGAAATGTCTCACACTGCAATGAAGGTTGATCAAAAGAAATAGCCGCCGAGTGAAATAATGGGTTGCATTTCTGTCGTCGTCGTTTATTTACAAGGTACATGACAATCTACACAGCCATACAGACAAGTTCTATTGTACTTTCAACTCTTGCAACAAAATATTATTTATATTCATCACATAACATTTTAAATTATTTATGCATATTTACACACTCTAACATGATTGGCAAAAACCTAGCATCTCACTCTTGCATGATTCGTCATGATCGAACCTTTGCAGACCGAGACAGAGATCTCTATGATGGAGGCACGTGTTGTAAATACAAATGGTGCATCCTAAGTTATGCTTGAATGAATCGTTACACCAGATAAATATCCGATAATTCATTCATTTAGATGGCAGATGGTTTCTCTGTCACTGTAACCTATAATCTCGCCCGAGAAGAGGCCGTCGGCTCTGCATGGAAATGTGTTAGTAGCCCATACTAAAAAACAAAATTGGGGGTCACCTCGTGGACGAAATTCCGCGACTGTTTTTTCCCCATAAACATTCTATAGCTGCACTGCCGTCTGGTCTCGTGGATTTATATTAGATCATATCAAATTATGGCTTTGCAACCCGAGTTACCAATTTTATTACCGGAAACTCCCGTAAACTAGCCCGTCCGTTAATTTGCCCATGAGCGTATTTACTGATTTTTTTCCCGAAAATATATATTTGTTATTTTTAGCTTACCGGCCATATAGGGAATGATATATGCCCAATATTCTGATGACCTTGCCTTTGACCTCATTTTCAAGGTCATATAAGAAATGATATATGCTGAATTTTGTCGTGACCTTGAGTATGACCCTTGACCTCATTTTCAAGGTCAGATCACAAATGGCTAATATCTCGCTTATTATCTACTTTACAGCTTGGGAATTAATTATGAACATGTACATGTATGGAATGATCTTGCGACGAATGAATGAATATATTCTTTCGACCTCGAATTTGATCTTTGACCATACTTTCAAGGTCCCTGAACAAATTGGCTAAGATCTACAACATATATTGTCCGGTAACCTTCCTTAGCCCTTGGAATAAATTTTATAAACATATATCACGATGAAATAACTACCAGTATTCAAATCTGGAAGTGAACATAATGCATTAATTAGGCCCTACTAAGATTTGGGTGACGACAACACTTGCCAAACTCAGTTGTATGCTACCTGATGTGCCTCCACCCTGGAGTGAGGTTCACCCCAGATCATTGAGAAAAGACATCTGTAAAATAAGTTTAATTAACAGCCACATAAGTTCTGGGGAAAAACATGGCATATCACGTTTTATTTGGGAGGGATCATGCAAGAGTGGGGAGGTACATCATGCAAGAGTTCGGATTTGTTTTTTTTATTAATTAGCATTGCTAATCTTCGTCTTCACAGTAATTTCGATGTGCCAATCGTTTAAAATTAACCAATTACACGTCCAGACACGATTGGTCAGATAACTGAAGTATATTTTGTGAACTATTCCATAAAATATATATTTTGGCCCTGTTTGATCCCACTTTCACGCAACTGTGTGCACAACTGTGTGATAGTAAAGATATGTATGAATCTTCCCCATTGATAATAAAATAGTCTAATATGTCTAATGTTCCGTGCAAATCACATAAATGTAAAAACCTGATCTGATTCCATGCAATTCAGATTTTCCTTCACCTGCCATGTGCGTTTTGTTTATGCAAGAGTTCTTAGGGATCAGTTAGAGTTCGGAAATCATGCAAGAGTACTGTCTGCCTACCCACCGTGTACTCGGTTTTGACACGACCCCGTTCCAGTGACTGACTCGTATTCGTATCGCGGGACTCTGCCGCTCCGCTGAATACACGTACTGGTGAAACAGCCCTAACGAGACAATCAGAGATTGCAGACCCTCGCCCTTCAGATTTAGTCACTAAAATTAGGCGATAATTGAGTTTTGGTCTTAAGACCATCGGTTGTACGCCATACGATTGGGAATTGGCCAAAGAAAAATACAAAAATAGGTTGAAGATTTAATATTGATTAGAACCGGAGTTATAGCCCTTTATGTGATTTTCGTTTTTCCGTTGCCATGGCAACCGTTTTGTGAGCCACTACCATAGCACTCCAGCCCTATAAATTTCAAATCGATCGGACCGTTTGCCTTTGAGTTATGAGCGCGGACATTTGCACTGAAACGTCGCTGCCCAAAAATAACCGAAATCGTGACCCCCAATTTTTCGACATCGGGCGATAATAGAGAGTTTTCGTCGTACGACCATCGGTCGTACACCAAACGATCGAGAATTGGCCAAAGAAAAATACAAAAATAGTTGGAAAAATTAATATCAAGTAGAACCGGAGTTAGAGCCAATGATGTGATTTTCTCTTTTCCGTTGCCATGGCAACCGTTTCCATCCGATTTTGGTAAAATTTTAAAAGGACTGAGCCACCACCATAGCACTTTTGCCCTATAAATTTCAAATCGATCGGACCGTTTGCCTTTGAGTTATGAGCGCGGACATTTGCACTGAAACGTCGCTGGCCAAAAAAGTTCGAAACCGTGACCCCCAATTTTTCGACATCGGGCGATAATGCAGAGTTTTGGTCGTACGACCACGGACCATATATCAGATGATCAGGAATTGGCCATAGAAAAATACAAAATTAGTTAGAAAAAATTATCTTGATTAGAACCGAAGTTATGGTCAATTATTGATTTTTACATTTTCCGTTGCCATGGCAACAGTTTTTGTCCGATTTCGACCGGATTCGAGGAGGACCGAGCCACTGAGATACCGCTTCATCCCTATCAGTTTCATGTTGATCGGACCATTCTCTTTTGAGATATGCGCGCGGACAGACAGACAGACAGACAAACAAACAAACAGACATACAAACGGACAGACCCAATTGCAATACCCTCGCCCCCCTACGGGGCGAGGGTAATAAAACGAATCCGAAATTTCCTTATGTTTTGTTAGATGTACTTTCATTACGCATCCCGTATAACAAATTCCCACATGATGTATATCATGTGATCTTTCCAGCATAAAATTTACGCTGGTTGCAAGTAATGTTGTATAATTAGGTGTGTGTGCGTTGGGTTGTGCGGATGTGACGATATATATTAAAAACGACGGACAGTAATTTTCAGGTTACCGAACCTATGGTCCGATAACCTATTGCCATGGCGTTGCGTCCTTCAAATAATTCGAGAAGGAGGTATTTTTTAGTTTTTTTATTTTTAAATTTTTTTCAAAATGGCGGCCGTTTCCGTCAAAAAACGGTCAATTTTGAACTTTGACGGCCATTTTCTCAAAAACCTTGTGATCAAATTTGAGATTTTTGGTTCAAAAGATTCTCCTTATGTATCTCTGTGATGTATATAAGTTTGGTTGCCCTTGAATCGCCGGTCTGCGTATGGCGGACATTTTGAATTTTCGACGGGTCGACGAAAAAAAATTTTTTTGTCCCAAATCGCAATACTATCCATTTTGGGCCATTTCTGGACAAAATTTTTTTTTACCCTTTTAAAAAAATTTTGGACTTAGAATTTTTTCGGCACTTTCTACCTTCATAATGGGAGTTGCCAGGACTGTACTCATAGAATGCTTGAAGATAGAGCTTAGATATTGGCACTTTCAAATGGGAAGTCATATATGGCGACTTCTGTGGTGACCTTGAATTTGACTTTGGATGACCTTGAAAGGTCTAAACAGCCATTTTGGGGTAAAAAAAATGCCCATATTTGCCTCTACAGATCAAATACTTGTAGATAGAGCTTAAGTATGCATTATGAGCATATAGGAAGTCATATATGGAACAACTGATGATGACCTTGAGCCTGACTTCGGATGACCTTGAGTGCTAAATGTCAGATGTGAAATGTGTAAATTAGCCACTGAGGTTCAAACACTGGCACACACAGGCTAGAATTGTGTATAAGCTTACAAGAATTCATGTATATATGGCACATCTTTTGGTGACCTTGAATTTGACCTTAAATGACCTTGAATGCCAAATGTCAAAATCTTGCCTGATCTGACATGTGTAAATTGGTCTCTACAGACAAATTACTTGTTGATAGAGGTTATACTAGTATGTTTGTATTATAAGCATATATAAAGTCATATACAGCATACCTAATTGTGACAATGCAATTCACAAAGATGACCTTGACTGGTAAATCTCAAGGTCATATGTCACCTGCCATACTTGAAACCGATATTGTCCGGTAACCTTAGCCCTTGGGCTAATTTTTTTCTTGCACAAATATACTGCTTATGTTCCTATGATATGCTATGAAAAGAATCAATGTTCCATTCCATCGATTTAATGCTCTGGTGCGATCAAAGTGCTGTTCACAGTGCTCCAGCCATGCCGTGTGTTTGAGCAGAGAATGTTGAATAGAGAGGTGTCACTCTGCAAATTTCCATTGTCTACCATTTTGTCTCATGGAGCCCTGTAATCCTGGCGACTGGAGGGGGTGTTGTAGTTTGTCGTCCACAGAGACTATTGAGAGACGTCATTTCGTTTCGCAAACATATTCTTTCATTCATAAATTCATGTCGTAGTAATAGTGTTAAACACATTCATTCATAAACCCCCTCCACACGCCAGGAGTGCCACCAGTTTAAAATACAAAATGGTGCCAGCGGAGTGACACCTCTCTTTTCTACACTCTCTGGTTTGAGGTAAAAGAATCGTGATAGACCATTACGTTTTCCATACAGCTGTATAGATACCTGAACGTTTTCCGCGGATGCTGTGATCCCGGCGGTGAGGTCAAAGAATTTTCATGCGTTGAGATGGCGCTCATTAAATGTTTGCAACACACCCATTCTTGGGCAAAAGGACATGAAAATTTGCCATCATGTTCAGGATAGCATATAGATGACACTATTCTGGTGAAATGTATTGGTTATCCTGAATATATGAGCAATCCATGCCCTAATATGGTCTCTAATCGGAAAATATTTCAAGAAGGGTGATGAGTTGTTGTTACCCAGAGGTAATTATGTGTTATTCAGATTTTTCTCAAAATTTATCCGATTATCATGTAATATGTGTAGATTGAAATTGTTGATTAAAAAGTGCGGGTCACAGCGTTGGATTTTTTTTAGCTATCCTTCGAAATCCGCCATATTATTCAGTTCAAAATTAATTAACAGTCCAAGAAAAAAATTAGCTCAAGGGCTAATAAAGGTTACCGGACAATATACATTTTAGATATTAGCCTTTTGTCCAGTGACCTTGAAAATAAAGTCACTTATATATTCAAGGCCAAAACAATTATCAACAAATATATCACTTCTAGTATGTCCACAATATATTCCTAAGCTGTAAAGACGATAATAAGTGAGATATTGGCCATTCTGTGATGAGACCTTGAAAATGAGGTCAAAGTTCAAGTTCAAGGTCATGAAAATATTCAGCATATATCATTTCCTCTATATTCGCAATTGATTCCTAAGCTGTAAAGTTGATAATAAGCGACATATTAGCCATTTTGTTCTCTGATCTTGAAAATGGGATCAAAGGTCAAATTCTAGATCACCAAAATATTCAACATACATCATTTCCTATATGTTCACTATGGACTTCTAAGCTGTAAATTCGATAATAAGCGAGATATAAGCCATTTTGTATTCTGACCTAGAAAATAAAAGGACTGACCTTGAAATTTAGGTCAAAGGTCAAATTCAAAGTCATGAGAATATTCAGAATATATCACTTCCTATATGTTCACAATTGATTCCTAAGCTGTAAAGTCAATAATATGCAAGATATTGGCAATTTTGTCCTGTGACCTTGAAAATGAGGTCAAAGGTCAAATTCAAGGTCACGAGAATATTCAGCATATATCATTTCCTATATGTTCACAATTGATTCCTAAGCTGTAAATTCGATAATAAGCGAGATATTAGCCATTTTGTCCTGTGACCTTGAAAATGAGGTCAAAGGTCAAATTCAAGGTCACGAGAATATTCAGCATATGTCATTTCCTGTATGTCCACAATTGATTCCTAGTCTCTGATCCCAATATCAAGTGAGATATTGGGCATGATGTGTCCCATTATAAAGCATAGGAGAATTTAAGAGAGAATTTAAGAAAGACCCGTCGAGAAAATGAAAATGGCCGCTACACGCAGACGGGCAATTCAGGGGCAACAAAACTCATACACATCACAGAGGTATGTGAGAGCAATCTTTTGAAATAAAAATCTCAAAACTGTCAGAACAGTTTTTGAGAAAATGGCCGAAAATCATGCGAAAAACAAAAAATAACCCCCTCTTGAAATATTTTTAGGTATTTTTGTGCAAAAATGCAGAAAGATTTGATCGCAAACTTTAAAGATAAAAATGTGGACCGCCGACGGACGACGGACGCAACGCCATGCCAATAGGTTATCGGACCATAGGTCCGGTAACCTAAAATCCATACGGTGGAAAATACGGTGAAAAATTTAGCTTGCATGACTAGTGGATTGTACAGATGTAAGTAATGCAACAAAAAGTGGGGGTCACTGTGGCGGAATTATCGCAATCTGCATTTGAATGCTGCATGTCAGACTAGAAATCGTGCACCAGTTTGTAACCAAAACGTCAGAGGTATACCTATCGTGACGTCACAACACTCGGTGGAAGGGAGTCTCCACCACAGAGCGCCCACAGGGCACCACGATGCATATTTATTGAAAATATCGTTGTTATCATTTATAACTCATACGACTCTATTGTAGAATGAAAAAAATCTGAATATTATTTTTTCACCGTCCGTCGCCTTCAAATGATTGACATAATGGTGTTAAAATCGCTGTCGAAAAGACCGATATCACCTGACATCAAAAATGTTATCTTGCGGAAGGAGTTATATCGATGAGCTCCATGTAAATGCTAATTCAAGGAACTTCGAACCTGGTTGTTGAGTGTAATTGTAATGGAGTCACGTTTCCTGCGTATGTCGTGCTATGTTTTACTATTACGTAAAATAATTCACAACGTTAGGAATCTCTGCTGAAGTAGCCTTGTCTAGCTTATCGTCCACAAGTTGTAACCACGTGGACCCAACACTCATGATTTTTAGATGCTACAAACAAATATTACAGTTGTGAAAAAAAATATTGGTGAACTTCCTAAGCTGGAGAATTTCGAAATTTCATCGTAGATCAATTGGCAGGCATTTATTCGATCGCTACATCTTCAAAAACAATTATGTTTCATCATGACCTAGTAGCAGGCAAAAATGGCGCGCAGGCAAAATGCAAGATGTGAAATGAGTGTTTGCATTTGCATTTGCACTAATATGAAGAATAAGCATGAATTTCTTATCTTTTCATTATCTGCAACACAGAAGACTCAAATTTTATACTTTACAGTTAAAAGACTCAAATTGAATATTTGGTTTCATCAGCATAATAGACCATACATCAATAAGGAAATGCAACTAATTGAACTGTGTATTTTACAATATTTTAAATTATTTTGCAAGAGATCTCTTGCATGCAAAACTGTGCGAAAACTTAATCGTTCAATGTCAAATTGAGATTGATGATTTTACACCGACCAGCAGATCCCGGGTAGAGACATTATCTGTCTGAAATCTAGTCTGAAACCAGTCAAAATCGAGTCCTGTCTAACGGAGCAATATTTTTTTTATCAGAGCTCGTGATATAACATATCAGACTAGATGCAGTTGGGGATTTTGTATGGTAATTTACAACATGAGTTTTTGTTGTTTCCATATTATTTGACACATTTACATAATCTATGAGTTTATATTAATAACCTTTGAGCGGTGTGCAACTGTCGGTGCAGACAGAGTGTGACTATACATTGTGTGATTCATAACATTCTCATTTTATGAGAGTGGCTCAAACACTACAAATACCCTTCCAAGTATTCACGAGGAATTCATTGCTGAGTGTCCATGTTCTGTTCACATCTATATGCACAATTCGATATTCAAAGGATGACAGTTATTTCTCCCAGACTGGGGATATATCACGCATGATGTATCCCATAAACCTGGAAAGGGCCATCAATTTATTCGTCTGAGAAACAGGAATGGGACAATAGCAACATTCCGGGCCTTTAGGGATATTGGACACAGATCGGCAGTGAAAGAATGTATTTAGCAGTAAAACCCAAAGATCAGATATTACATTTTGGCAGCATGGATTGAGCGATCTTGTTATGATTGGCATTATTATATCTCACTCAGACTTATTCAATTATCACAAATAAAATATAGCAATCACCATTACAAAGATATTACATAATAGATTGATACCTACATTCAAACCAAAACAAATCAATTTACGGCTGTTCAGACGTTTCCGTTAGATCGAGTCTTATAGTAAATACTGGTCACGTGTCGTGGATTAGTTCAAAGACTGAATAATATAATTTCAAGTCTCCATTGCATCTCAGGGAACACTGTTTAATAATGACCCATCGTCATATAAATTTCGTTTTGACGCCGAACATGTAATACTATAAGTCATTTTGGAAGTACTGAATGCAGTAACATGATCCATATAACAGTGTATGAGAAATAAATGAAAAAAAAAACGTTTTAACAGAAATATTCCATGCCATGCTCGTTGTGCATGATAAATTCAGGCGTTTGTCGTTTCAAGACATCGACTCAAACAAGGGTGGAACGGGGCATAAAATGACGTGTGGTGACTATGTATTGTGACAGTGACAGGCCGCTTATACGGGGTCAGTATATTTATTAGCAGTCGTCGGGTGTCATTCACCAGTTTCCTTACGAAGTCACTATGGGACAAGTGAGACAATTCAGTTTGCTTTATACTACTGAGCACTTTGCATCGAAATGGTACATTGCTGTGTTGTTCCACAAATAGTTATCCCAGGATATCCACGTCTTAGCATTAACTGTTAATAATATTACTCTCGCCCCGATAGGGGGAGTGGGTATTGCATCGGGGTCTGTCTCCCTGTCTGTCTGTCTTTCCACGCCCATAACTCGACAACATAATGGCTCTATAGACAAACTTATAGGGATGAAGCGGTATGGCAATGGCTCGGTTCTCCTCAAATTTTGTGGGAATCTGATTAAAACGGTTGCCATGGCAACGGAAAACGTGAAAATCACATACATGACTATAACTCCGATTCTACTCGATATTATTTTTCCAACTATTTTTGTATTTTTCTTTTGCCAATTCCCGATCGTATGGTGTACGGCCAATGGTCGTATGATGAAAATTCTCTTTTATTGCCCGATTTCGAAAAATTGGGAGGTCACAATTTTATGACTTTGGGTGTTCTGTGATTCAAGACCATGACATGTTACGAATCCATTTTCAATCTTTTCGAACCGTTTTCGTTCAGGCGACGTGCCTTGATAATACAAACAACATTGCGAAATTTTACAGCACAATATTGAGCGACAAGGTCAAGATCACAGAAAAGGTCAAAATCGAAATGTTGCAATAGCTCTGCTTATATTCATTATTAATTTCCCTCATTAATTTTGTATTTTTCGATAGTCAATTCCACATCATTTTCTATATGATCGATTGTCGTACGATCCAAATTCCCTTCTATCACCCAAGGTCGACATGTAAGGGTCATCAGCTTTGATTTTAATTAATAAATCTGAAGGGGCGAGGGTCTGCAGTCTCTGATTGTCTCGTTAATGATGTAACACGTTCCATTGTACCCCCAAACACGTGTTTTGTGGTAGTGATAGATGATTACTACTGATGTGTGAGTATCACACATCTTTTTTCACTCACTTCGTATGCCTGATATGACTTTCTGTCCCCGGACTATGAGATTGGATAACGGACCCTGTTTGGTTCGCTTGTAATACTTAATACTGGGTATTGATTATACGTCTATTAATGATATGATGTGATATCGGAAGGAAAAATGACTCGATAATGGAATGCAGGTAGAAAATTCCCAGCACATATTCCGAAATCATCAATTGTTACGTATCCTCTCGAAGCCCCCCATAACAGATAACGAAACTGGACTGGACAAGAATTTATTTCCCCAAAAGGAGAGAACGAATATGGTTCTGGCTTTAAAATAATACGTGCACCATTGATGTGAGTTGAAAACGACACTCTACTGCTTCTGAGAAGCGAAGACAACACCGATCTTTGGCCACAGATTGAGATGGATGATCAACACTTTCATTGACATCCCATGAATCATCTTGAGGGTGACCAATTTTCGCCGATATTACGGTGAAACCACCTATCAAACTTGTGGATGGAAAACTGCTCTCGACACTTCAGATTGTCTTGGGAGGTAAATGCTGATAAAGCCACCAGATTTTTTTATCGGTAATGCTCTCTTCGTTGTTGACAATGTAAAATATCTTGGATGTGATTTTACATACATGCACTAATGATAGATTTGACATGCAAAGACAGTTACGGAGTCTATATGCATCAACAAACTGCAAAATGTTGCAAATTTCGTACTGCTCAACGTCTGTCAAAACTAAGTTAATTGAGTCCTTTTGCATTAATTCCTATTGTTCTGACTAGTGATGTACATATAGCAAATGTTATTTGTCCGAAATCCGGGTTGCATACAATAACATTCATTGTAGGCACCGTACATCTTGTTGTGCGGCGTTAGCCGTACTATATCTGTTAGTGTAATTTTGACCCCATGGTACTACTGGTGAGGAGCTTGTCCATGCGTGGACTTATTGCTACCGAATTAAGTCAGCGATGACATTATCCATATTTTATGTCATAATCTCAGATTACAACAAAGTTAAGTAGCAAATATTGAACAAAGAAAACACACACCTTGGTCATTTGTGGAAAGTGCAACTAAAACACATTTTGGCAAGAATAATGGACGAATCGACAAACAAATGCGAGTAACAATCAATTTTCGCATGGACAAGCTCGGCACCAGTATTGGAGGTACTATGGTAGTGTAAGACCATCTACGAGAATTGTTCTCTGTGAGAGGGAAGTAGAGAGTTATTACAATACGAGTTCGAGTTACAATACGATTCGAGTTCATTGTTTCATATTGTTATCAAAGCGGACATCTTTGTTGTTATCAAACTAATCAATAGGCTTTAAGTTGATTTCCAAATATTGAGCAAGGGAAACACACACCATAGTCCTTTGTGGAAAGTTCAACCAAAACACATTTGGGCAAGAATAATGGGCAACTCAACAAAAGAGCAGGTGAGAATCAATTTACGCATGGACATCAAAATATTCGACAGGTTGTCATAACGTTCAGGTTCACAATTAGAATTTTCATATCACATAGAAACAAGACCCACAATATTTTGTTTGGTTGTTTAACCAAGAAATGGGTTTCGTGTCTACTTATCCTTGATTTTTTTTCGTGTTCACTCAGCCTCGAGTACTGGTTCTACTCTCCTTTGTCCCTGTGGCCGCACACGTAACCTCAAGTTCTGCTGTTGTGATGCTTGTTATGTTATGCGTTTATGCAAAGAGGTGAAGCATGCGACAGTCCTTTAGTTATATCCATGAATGATCATTTGTGGGCACAGCAACGTCATTTGTGGAAGTACTGGAAATCAATTTTATATGTACAAGACTGCCAATATTATTATTATTATTATTATTATTATTATTATCATTATTAGTATAAAACCAGTCGTTTGCTTGTATGTGTGGTATTTAAATGTGTTTTAGCAACGATCACCATCGAATCGTTGTGGTACTAGATCTAATAAGTAAACTATGTTGATTGCGAAAGCGTCCCAAAACTAGGTGTAAGTCATCAAGAATGCCAACTCATTCTTGATATTCGTTCCTTGAAGCCTTAGGCATTTTTTTACGAAGTGATTTGTGTCGGATAATATAAAACTTACAGTTGACTGAGTATAGCACTTATCACCCGTTGCATGTGTAACTGGGACATGACATCTTATATGACAAATGCATTCGTTTATGCACTCAATACTATCAAAAGGTCGATGTCGTGCGCGGGTATGTATTTGATATAAATATAGTCAAAGCTTGGTAAGGTTTCATTTGACAGCACAATACTGGTCGGTATCATACATGCCTAAGTGAATATTGTACCTCAAAAATAAAAATATAGCGGATTTGTTGTGAACAGCATATGTTTTTGGCGCCAATACTGGTAAACTATAATTCCACCCACTATGCGTAAAAAACCCACTTCGCCAACTATCACCATTTGAGATAGGATTGGAATAAAATTTCGCACAGTTTCCTTTGAGAATACACCAGATGGGCCTCTTTCGAGCACAAAAGCTAAATTCACAAGAATATTTTCCCAAGGATTCTTTTGAAAATATGGTTCCTATTGTCTAAGTGTCCATCCATGAAAAGTTCTTGACCACATACAGACAGTCGTAGATCGTTGACAGACCCTCATTTTCCACAGTCTCTTCTTTCGGACGTACGTCACAAGCTGCTCATCAACTGAAATCATTCTCAAGGACGAGTCTCGCTGTTCATTTGGAAGCCCGTTTAAAAACCATACATCGAGACAATGGATAATACAGTGTCTGAAAAGAACCTATTAAGATCGCCCTTGAGCGGTAATACAGTAATTTAGACAACAACACATATTTGCTTAAACAAACAGGATGCGATTGAAAAAATCATATTTTCTAAATGAAAATGTGTTAGCTAGCAATTATTCCATGAATGCACTGTCCCCGGTGCACTAAGGTTGTCCGAAAGAATATTACATGTGAGAGAATGTACCAATATCATCAACGCCTTTCTCCATTTTCAAAACTTTTGCCTTCTAGTTGAGTGTTGATATTCCACAGAGATAAAAGCCCATAGGAAGATTCATATAGCCTGGTGTGGCACTGATCATTTTGCCACACTGGACTGAATCCCTAGGAATCGAAGACTTCAACAAACATCATACTTGTTTTCAGTCGGAAAAAAATATAATGTAGGTCTATGAGGAAAAATATCATATACCAGGTACAGTACCAGTACATGTAGTTCTTTGAAGAAATAATATTTATGAGTGATAATTGTCTTAGCCAGGCCTCAATACCAAGTTTGTTCAATGCGGACCAAAACATGGCTAAAGATTACTGCGTCACTCATCAAAACCAATGCAGAAATGCATAGCGGTTAGTACCCATAATACAACGGTATGTATATATTGTCATATTTGATGGAGATCGCCTCTTCTATTTCGCCATATCGGCACATGCCGATTCAACAGAGAAAGGAACAAATCGTGAATAATTCTAAAAAAACTGGGATTATGTCAATAAAGTAATCATCAAATATAGAACCAGTACGACTACTTTGCAAAATTGATCAAATTGCGAAACGATCATTGCCATCAGGAGTGTATAGAATAACTACCAACTTACAATTAGTGCAATATACACCATCCGGGTCTGCATCTCGGGTGAGACTTTAATAAATAAATAACGAAAATAAATAAAATAGATATTTAGAACGGGAAATATAGCTGTCGGAAATGTGTAATGTCGTCTAACTATTGTTATTGACATGCGCCATCAACAAATTATATTAAGGGGCTTTACAATCGTAATGGACTAGTAACTGGTGGATTCAACACACATGACTTGTGAAGGATACAGACCGGCTATGACATGATACAGTTGGTGTTGCAGGATATTGATCCATTTCCTAAGGTTGACAGTTTCCTGTACGTTTACCCACAGCTACTCCTGCTGATTCTTTTGCGAGGCGAGTTTTTTGGGAGTCTGCATCTATTTTCATCGGGGCGTCGAGAACTCCGAGTAACGTGAGTTAAATTTGTACTGGGATTGTTCACTAATATTTGTCATCCAATAGGTTTTCAGACCAAAGGTCCGGTAACCTGAAAACAGCTCAGAGCTACGAAAAATGTAGTACATGAACCGTCAGAAATCAAGTAAAAGGAAGTTATGTTCTTCGCAGTTCTTGGGTTCACTAATCGGCTGTACACCTCTCTCGTGCTACATTTGTGGATTATGTGTGGTGCTATACAGCTTTGCATAAACTATGTAAATAGTTAATTATGTTAACTGACAATCCACGTTTGATTCAATGGCATGCCTAACTAGTGTGCATACATCAACATGTAGTACAATATGCATAATGACGTGCAATGTCAGCAAAGCGTATAACAATATTAGCTAAGAAATGCAAAACAAGTTCTGAAATTTACACATGTAACTGGATTTAAACAACCTTGTAAAGAATGTCGTGATTAGCTGTTCTGGAAAATGTTAACAAGTACATAAGTTGATTATTGCAAAACATAAAAGTCCTTGACTGACAATTCAAATTCAGACAATCGTTGTTACGACTGATTGTGACGTGTGCATGATAGACCACCGGCCACTTGGCGAGTCGTTCTCAACCAGCTTTACGAGCCGCAGGCTCTGTATAATTGTGGTGGGATTCGATTCCACGCCCGCGTCATTTGTTGTCACCAGTTAGGTAAAATGATTGGTGTCTTTATTTAACAAATGCTCTCTACTTGGTTTTACTCTCGAGATAATGCAACGACTACTGAAACAAAGTTAATTGTGGTAATATAGCTTTGTGATACCTAACACATTTTGTAGGTAGCATAAAGACTGCAGATACCCTTCCAGTATAATAACACATACAAGGCGTTGCATATCGAGCAAATACTTTTACAATACGTTTTATTTTCAGGGGATGGAGGGGATGACAGTATCTTATTCCAGGAGTGGGAACAGATCTTGCACGACCAACTCCATGAACTCAGCAAACGCAGTCATCTATGAAAAAAAGGAATAGGACACAACAGTGTTTTGGACATTTACCATATCAGCCATAGAAATAGGGAGATATTTTTTTATATAGGGAAAACAACCGACGACCAGTTATTGGCCAGCGCGCCGCGCTTCTCTGATCGGGTGAAATCCCACCCTTGGAGGGTCACGTGACGGCGGAAGTTGCGCGGAACACATGCTTTCTCGTTTCAATGCTTGTCGCGTTGTGATATACATTGCATTGAAAAGTCACATATCCATCTCTGAAATGTATTTGCTTGCAGTTTTATTCGGAATACATGGTAGGACTATGGGACCAACTAACAAACGAAAAAACGCGCAAATTTTTTTATTCCAACATTTTCCCCTGGCTGCAAAATGTTGTTTTCTCTCCACCGTACATCACTTGTCACATATTAGTTGCAGGATGAACTTTTGTGTCATAGGCAATGGTCGTAGTGTGCCTATTTTGTACATGTGGCGGATATCATTATTCGAAGTGATGTGTAATGTCTGCCACCATCCAAGAATTTCAGTACTGGCTGGTTTACTTAATTTACTCTTACCAATAAAACTGATTTCCAAGGGCAGAGACACATCAATCGTCCCTAAATATGAATTGACACATGAACGCTTGCACCACCCAGTGAAATACGAACATTGTGGCGATGATACAGTGTTGCTGTGTAATAACTGATGAGTCGCTTTGTGTAGATTCACTTGAAGGCCTATACTTGTACTGTACAGTATATGGCATAGAATCTTATAAATGCATTTTCTACTCTCAGAGTGAGTTCGAAAACGGAAATATGGGTCTATGTGTTGCAGGATACTCTTCTCTCTAAATGCAATGAAGACAAGTAACCTACAGTGGAGAGAATTATTTTTGTGGCCAGCGGAAATATGTTGGGATGGGAATGTTTATTTGATTAACAACCTTAATTTATTGGATTAAATTGCTCATTATTCTCCATATAATAAACATAGAAGAACGTATCTATCGATGTATATCCGAGCACAGACATTCAATGATTTTAATGCTGCCCAATGTTATGGATCAAATTTTATCACTTTTATATCTTAAACTATAAAAGTTGGCAACCTTTCGTAATTGTTCTGTAAACATCAGAAATTTAGCTCAATATTTTTGTTGCGCTACGGTATGCGTATGTATTACGGTAAATCGGCAAAGCTCTCACAGTATTTGCGTTTATTCACAAGATTAAAATGTAAACCTCATAGAAACAATCAGAAATATTATTTTTGAAAGTGCTGTGATCCTTTTGTTGAGATTACTGTATTTAACAACTGATAGCAGGACCGGGCTCACTCATATCTACCCTCCGTGGGTCTCATTTTAGCCAAACATAGAAGACCAGCGCGAGGCGCTGGCCAATTAAAAGTGTGTGTGTAGTATTAGTAAAATGCCGAACGTGGGCCGAAATGGGCTTCATCGAGAACCTTAGGGGCCCAAATATCATATACTACAGTTTCCTCTTCATTCATTAAGGATTTGATCACGCGATATTTATAAGCACCGCTGCTCAAAGACTTAACCAATGTCCCTAGAATGATTAAACCAACGACTATGGTAAACCCTATTGTGCACTGATTCCACCATTTGGTTTGTGAGTTGATTCGATTATTTATGTAACTTATCAAACTGTATCTATACAGATCTACTTTACCCCCACTAAGTCGTAAATGAACAGTGGTTAAAAGAACGGTGCTATTCATGTATTGCTCTCTTGAATGTTGGCTCACTGGCCAAATGACGAGACTTCACCTACAGCACCAGGACTGCCAGGCAGACAATCCTATCGACTAAACCAGATATCGTATCATATAATGATTTATGACCCATCACACCCCAAGAGATCTGATTCATGTTGCACCGTATCGGGGAAGCCAGGGTGGAATTCACATCATCCAAACTGACATCTGGAATGGTTCAAACTTATCTCTCATTTATCACATTCCGCTTTTGCGTTGAATAGAATCCATGTTTTCTTTTACCATACTATTTCACTCAAGTAATAGCTCCCAATTACAGATATATGTATTCTTGAGAATACTTCAGTGTAATGATTCACCGAGTTTTTAGTTCATTAGGACTAAACAAACAAAAAACGGTACGAACAAAATCTAAGCGCGTGGTTGTTTACGTCAATCACTGCCTAAGATATGGTGTATGCACAACTGTGGGGTCCACGCACAGTATACACGTAGATTGGTTTCGTTTACTGTCTGAATAATATACAGAAGATGTCACTTTGTTCCTACGAAAAACGAATTCGATTCGATTTCCTAGAAACTGGTTATGTGGTTAGACAGACCAGTCGTCTAGATAAGGCTCGTCATCTCTGTTCACGTCATTTCCCAAATATCTGTCATCTCTGACGTCTGTCACGCTATGCTCTTCAACAAAAGTCGCTATCAAGAATGCATTCCAGTGCTCATTTAGACGCTCGCTTAAGAACCATACCTCGAAACAATGGATGATTTTGTGCCTGAGAGAAGGTATCAAGATTGCCCTTGATCTGCCATAATAAAAGTGATGGGTAACATTAGATTCCAAATTGGAGATTATAGGTGTCCATGAGTTCGTCAGCTTGAAATGACATATACCGACAAATATTTAATGGGGTTTCCGATTTTCGCAAACGGGAATGGGCAAGATACATGTACACCGAAAGAATAGATTATCGCGATAATTCTATGACTGGTAATATGCTGTTGTATATAATATTGATTTCACCTCCGTATGGCCATATTGAGTTCCACAAAGTTCCTTAATTGAAAATGTTCTCGACTTGTTTCTGACACTCGATTTTGAGATTGGATAATAGATTTAGTTTATTCACTCTTAAAGTTTTACTAAAGTATTGGTTCCATGTTATTGCTGATCCTGAGTATCCAGAAAATTATTATGACTTTGTGGGGTTCCAAATCGCATCAATGGGTGGAGTTTCACTGAAAATCATGTAGCACCCTCTACCTCTAATCTTATTGACAGAACGAAATAAATCGGACGGTATTTATACCAAACTTTTCTGTTAATATATCTTTCGAAAACGATCGTCTCCTAGGGGTGGATTCCAACGACGACACATTTTTGGAAAATAAATGAACGAACTTTGAAACAATTGATAATGATAGTAACCTTTATTCACAAATGCCTAAGGCCCATATACACGAAAAATTACAAGTAATGTGATGCAAGCAAAAAGAGATCATGCTAACTTTATACAATACCATCAATATTTTGGTCATGTAATTTTAGACCATAGTAAATATATGCTGAGAAATCTTTGATACTGTGTGGATTTTTGGAGTACATGATATTTACAAATACTATTGTTAAACAATTATTTAGATTCATGTGTTTACCAAGTAGTTTTTCCTCAACAAACTATACGAAGAGCACACCAGTAAAAATGTAATTTGTCTTCTATAACATATGAATTATTGTCTTTACAATATTTTCATAAACGTTGGTATCTTTCATACTCAATGTATCTATATCTTTCAATGGATAACCTATGATTTGAACATCGAAATCGAGTAAGTGCTATCTTGTGTTTCCATTTTGAATATCCTGAGACAAATAGATTTCGAAGCATGAAACCTTTTTTATAATTTCTATAAGTGTCTAATTTTGAACTATGACTCGTGTCATCATACCAATTCTGCATTGAAATATTTATACATCTTTGTTTGAAAGTGATAAGAAACTCATCGACATTTCCATCACCTTGTTGTAACCATACATCACCAAACCCATATGTATAAAGTAAACGTCTTATACACCCATGTTCAAAATGGCTGTTACATGTTTGATCGAGTGCATTTTCTCATAATTCGGACCCATTTATTACCCTTGAAATAGTTCGAACATCCTTAGCTTTTGAAGTTATACTCTTCTGGTATTGTTTTATCCCTGATCAAAATTTGAGAAAAATATCGAAACATTTAATACGTTTGATAAAGGAGTCTCAGGAAGTCTGTCAAAATGAGCGTCAAATGCCGCATACAAACTGCCTACGTTCATGTTAATTTATTTGATCCTGCTCGTGTTTCTGACCTTTGGACACTTCGAAATTGTCAAATACGTGATGCCGGGACATACTAGTATTGCCTTGAGAAATCAAATGTTTGCATATCATGATGCTGGGCTGCACCAAGGAGAGATCGCCAAACGCCTCAAGGTATCCAGACAAACTATCAACATTGTGCTCCGGAGACGTGCAGCAACCGGAATGAGTCCTGGTAAATCAATGGGTCGACCTTGTATCACCTCAGACCGACATAGCCTCAAACATCACCTCAGACCGACTGCAGAATAGTTGCTGTTAATTGCCCGCCAGAACCACACAATATTATCCTGGTCGAATGCAGGCGAACTCCACGCAAGATGTCTGATCCGGATTTCCCACAAGACCGTGAACTGTTGGTTGCTGAAAAGTGGGTATCGCGCGAGGAGGATGGTCAGAAAGCCACGACTGACTGCGAGACATCGGAACAACAGACTTCAGTGGGCTCAGAGGTACCAGAATTTGACGTTGGCTCACTGGAATCACGTTGTCCTCACCGACGAATCCAGGTTCCTGATCTACCCCATTGTTGGTCGACTCTGAGTCCACAATCGTGTTGAGGAGGAACCACTTGAAAATATGGAAATATCCAGTTGAATATGGCAGCAGGTGGCGGTTCGGTATACATACGGGCTGTGGGTGGGGGTTGGGGGGGGCGTATGTGCAGGTGGTGTCAGCCCGTTAGTCATCCTGGATCAGAACGTGACTGGCGCTGTGTACAGGGAAATTACTAACTGCTTCCATTCCGAAAGATTGTTCCAGAACAATTTCATACTCCAACAGGATAATGCACCAGCTCATGAAGCTATCATTGTGCAAGAATTCCTCCAACGTTCTGGTCATGCCCCAACGCTCCGTCAACCCGTATATGGCCCCAATAGAGCACCTTTGGGATGAGGCGCAGGAATGTCCAACCTGCAAACTTACGAGATTTGGGCCGGGCTTTGACAGAGGAATGGGACAGAATTCCTGTCCACAGACTTACTACCCTAGTAGAGGGTATGCAAATTTCGCCTAGCGGACATTATAGCAGCACGTGGTGGGCATACGCGATATTGAACAGGCAGGCATTGGCGTGTCGCATATTGTACCTGCTCTGAAGTTAGTATTTGCTATTAAAAGTTCTCATTGAGTTATGGTTGAGTTAGTTTCATTTTCCATTACGTGACAAAATCACATATTTTAAGGGTACACGCACATGAGCACAAAGTAGACTATCTTCCATTCATTGTGGAAACATCATTTTGCAGACTTACATATTAAACGAAATAGCAATGTTTCCATATATACAATCAGCAAACACATAACACGATATTCCGTGGAAGAAATATCAAATTTTTACCTCTCTCGCAAACTTAAAACACATCTATTTTTATTAAGAGTGTATCTGTTACCCAGTTATTACATCCGACATCATCAAAACCTTTCAACATTCTATATAGGGCATTCTGCAATCTTGAGTTATTATCATTGTGAACAATTTTTAACCAAAGCTGGATACATTTGTATTTATACAAAACTATACCCCGATTTTTCTAACTCGTTTACACTGGTTTTCTCTGATATTTTCGCGATGCTAAATGGTATCATTGTGATGACTTGTACATTCAAGTTTTTCACCATTGAAATAGAACCGTTCATTTTGTCTCAAGTGTCCCCCATTTTGAAACACAATAACATTTGTTTTAGACAGATTCTCATTCAAACCTTATTCTCTACAAAAATATATTCAATACATTCAGTTGTCTCTGCAATTTTCCAACGGTATTGTTCATAATACATATGTCATCGGCATACATTAACATTTGGACATTTTGACAATCATCACCAAGATTAGATGGACAACGTAAATCCTGACATTTTATAACCAGTTGGTCCATATATAATGCAAATAAAAGTGGGCTCACCATACTACCCTGGGGAATGAGCAACAGAGCAACAGAAAAATTCAGTGATACCTTCCAATATTTTCACATCAGATCTTAACAGGACATATATCGATCTCAATAAAGGAATAACTTTATCGTGAATACCTTTATTGAGAATTTTTTTTCATTAGACAACAACACTCGCATAGAGCACTGTTCTTTAAAACATATAAACTATATGTATGTATTAAACTGTGAATACCTCTGTTGAGAATAATTATTCTCATTAGACAATAACATGCGCATAGAGCATTGTTCTTTAAAACATATAAACTATATGTGTATTAAATTGGTGATTCATTCTGTAGAGTTCTCCGATTATATTCATATAATAATGCTTTTACATGCGTGTATGCCATGTCAAAAATGCTTTGTTACGCAATGCTATATAATCTGCTGGTATACAATGCTACGGGAGCCGATGATAGCTGATCCACTGAAAAGATACACTCTCAAGCGCCCAGATTTCATGAAAGGGAGTGCATCCTAACGACGTATATGAATCATTTCGATGATTGATGACTCCACACATGGGATAGGGTCTGATTCTTGGCATGTATTCAATAACAGTATAATGAATTATTTATTGTATAAGATAATAATATCTGCCACTCAGTAAATGCTTTTGTGCTTCGTGGGCCTCGGTTGTGCCTTGGTGGGACTAAAGGAAATCTGGATAGGTAACCACCTCATACCCCTCTGTTAACTTCTTTCACATTGTTATATTGCTAATAATCGTTTGTACTCAGACCAGGCATACTGTTTAAAAAACGAGGTTTTGTGTAATAAAATTACTGAAAAACCCGGGATATATTTCCACTGTTGCACAATGGTCTACTTTACCGAATAGAATATTGTGTTGTTTGGGGATACCACTAATAGTTTGTCTGAGGAAGGTAATTCTTAAACGAGTATATCCACCGAACCAATCTTAAATATCTTAATCAAGATAACAGTTTGTCTTTCAGTGACGACGTCAGTGTGGCTGGTTGGTTGTAAGTGTTTGATAGGATGTTGTTGTTATTCCAAAAATGTTGAATATTCGGTTTCTTATTGCCAATATCAACATCTAATTCTGCATTTTCATATACTTAATTATAGTGATGCAATTTTGTTGTTGCTTTGATATGGTTTAAATGTCCGGACCAAGTTGCAACGTGTGGAAAGGATATAAATGAATGGCAACTGAAATGTTCAGATTTGTGATGAATTGAGTACATGTCCTGAGTTTTCATTTTTATACACCAAAATGTTCATAGCATATCACATCATTTTCATGTCGGTCTAATGTTGTTTTCAACCGACGTTAAATAAAGTAATCTTATATCTTGGTCAGACTGTGTTGATGACGAACACAGCGAAAATCTAATCTGTTCATTATTTGAAGTGTATATTTTGTATTGTCATTTTGTGGTTCAGTAATTTCTTTGTGTATTGTATTTTGTGTGTGTGAGGCTAGTTTGAATGCACTGTTGTAACGCACGGGCAATACTGTGTATGGATTGGTGTTACTAAGGGGTTCATGGTTCAATGAGCACAGTAGGCAGAACTTGTGCTGCGTTCCAATCACGTTGTGCAAATGGTGCGCACGGGTTTCCGAGGAGTATTTTGCGTTCTATTCATGACACAATTGGGAAATTCCCATTTGCACAACCTGTGAAGTTGAGGCAGTTGTTCAGACTCAATGTGCACGAGTAGGAAAAACATGGCGCCAAATGGCGTATCGTATAAAAGTAATACAGAATAGAAACATTTTGTTAGTTTTACCTAGTATCATACATACAGTAAATGAATGAAATGATTCGAGACTGAAATTTAAAGTGAAGATTTGACTGCATTTTCAATTATTCTTGGCCTGAGTTAGTTCGAATTTTTATGCAATAATTAGATTGGCAAAACGTGTGCCTTTTTCAATGGAACGCAACAACTCGTACTCTCCAACTTCCCGCTAGTGCACACCATTTGCACAACATGATTGGAACGCAGCATTGAATACACGTTTTATTGAGCTAGTGGTCAGTTGGAAACAGGCACCTGAACGGTGTACAACAACAGAATTGTCAACTTTTTATGTCACCATTGTTTGATAGATGGAATGAAATTTTGTGAACTTCATGGTGTTGCACATTGTTGGAACTACACGTAAATGCTTCTGATTGGAGTGAAATCAGAATATAGTTTTATTCAGAAAAGAATATTTGTATATTTGAACATTGCCTGGATTAAGAACATTCATAGTTGAAGATACAGCCATATACTGTATACTATATTTGCTATATAATAGATTAATGTGTTTTCATACATAGACTATTTCAATATGTAGATCAGTGTGTTCGATTTATGTGTCAAATATTAGGATATATCGCGTACATGTGTTTTTCTGCTGTTTGTTTGTTGTCCTTGCTATGTGTTCTAGATTTACCTGTCTCAGCGTATACTAAAAGTGCAACAATAGTGTGTGTCATCATTGCTTACACGTCAACAACATGATCTATTGTCAAGATTGTTTTTAAAGATAATTCGGACAGGGCCCACAGGCGTCACCCAGCGAACGATAATACGGCTATATCAAAACGTCATGACGTCAGAAAGTGGCATAAAATGATCACGTATAGTAACCAGTAATCTAACAAACTGAGCTAAACTGCGCAAGCCCGGTCTAATGTAGGCTATGCAGTAAAATAAATATACAGATTTCTAAGTGAATAATACCGCGTGGTGTAGGCCTATTCACGGTGATGAGGAGCACGGTGACGGTAGTCGCCGTAGTCATTTGAGCATGTTAACGGCGTCACCATACTCACTTAAGCATAACACAATCTACGTCTGGAGCGAAACCAGAGTCTGTAAGTTTTGTCGTGTACATTTTTACACTATTATGCTGAGCTGTATGAATCTAAAGTTTCATAAATAATACCCTGAAAAAAAAATAACAGTGCATTCATGAGCAGGTGACTCGGATTGAACATGTAGGAGCACGGTGACGCTGGTACGAGAGCACGTGACTTTGTCGTTGGCCTGTCTATGCAAGTAACGCTCGCATTCAAACAATATTGTCCTGACAAACTAGGCCCATGAGTATAAACTGTAGGCCTTTATCTACATGTATGGGTATAAACCAAAGTCATCGTGAGAGCACCAGGCGGCATGTTAGGCTTTCCGTTTCGAGATGCGTGCCGTGATGATTTGCAGCCCTTGAGATTGGGTAGTGTGCTTGCCACGGAGTTCAGCTAGTAATATATACTAGCATTGTAATAATATATATAATGGAAGTCCAGCAATAGAGTCACGAACTAAGGGATAAACAGATATTCAATAATAACCCACATGAAACACTGATAAATTTTCAATAGCAGATGGTGAGCCGATGCTCCGACCCAAACACTCTTAAACATATGGGCCTATTATGTCTTAATTTTAACAAAATAAAATCTCTGGTGCTGACGTAGGCATAATAGTTCTGATGATCACAAAAGTTCTGACACCCGCATACTATCATAACCAGGGGTGTAAAAAGTACACCGACGTGTTCGGACATCTGAGCCTGAAAAAGTGTATGTAGGCTTGCATGTACACTCCAGAAATTCGAGTCAATGATTGCACTTGTAGATGAAAATCTACCTTGGTTTCTAACTATCACAGAAATTTGCGTTGTTAATTAATATGACACGACACAGAGATTCGTTTAGAATTAAAATTACTATTATTTTGTTGTAGTAGTTGACAATGGTGTGCACTGCTGCCATAATATCGTGAAATCAATGCAAATATGTACTGATTCCGATATCGTCCTCCTCCGGGACATCGATTACTCACCATGATTGCCAAAAAAAAAACGTAAAGACGTATCCCTGGCGGTCACAAGAAATTTCCCGCCAAAACGGGGCTAATTGGTTCATTTTTCACCAATAAATTGTCAATATCTCAGAAATTAATTCGGTGACCTATAGTTTTTATTTTCTTTACACGTGTATTTTTCAAAAATGTAAATCATATAAAAAAATCAGTGTAATCTGACGACTGGGTTTTTTCTATTGCATTAATAATGATCAAAATTTGCATTTTCCCATTCACTCCCAATATAAAATGAATACAAAACACATGTTTAAAACGCTATCATAACTCGAAAATTAGTTCGGTGACACATATATATTTTTTCACCTACTATCCCAGTACCACTTCATGCATAAATTGACGAATTTTAAAAAAATTCTAACGAAATTTTTGTTCTGTCCGAATTATCTCCAGAAACTCACGTGTGTATATTCATTATCTCTCATGTGTGAACACATTGTATTATATGTATGTGCAATACTGTCCCTAATTGGAAAATTTTCAGCTAATACTATCAACGGAATCGAACGACCACCGTCATAATTACATGAAGATAGCCACAAGAAACACATTGGTCACTGTACTGTGTCACTATGATTACCTCATGACTGATCACTTGAGGATACTCCTCGCTATTGCACGTGGCATGAAATGTCACAGTGAGAGCGGCACGAACCATTCCTCGGAGGTAAAGTAATGACATCAATCTTAACGGCCATCCATTCTTATGATGGATCATTTCCTACTGAATACAGGAGACGAACATGGTAGGCACGACCCCGACATGACCATATGGTTCGAAACATCAGCGATACTTGGTAGTCAAGATACAAATACGCAAAAGAATCGCCACTTACACTCAAGTAAGATGTATGTGAAATAATATTTACCTATCAAAACATATCCATTAGTACGGAAGCTAATACTAATTCCATCAGGTGTACAGTAGAAACAACTACATTTAACACACTGTCTGCCCCTGATGACGCCAGTGTGTCTTTGGATAAACTATTTGGTCGGGCTTTGTTTCTATTGCAAAATGTATCTTACGTTTGTTATTGGCATCATCAAAATCTACTGTATTTGTGGTAATAGATTGATACCTACATTAGGACCCCATGAGTTTTTTTTAAAAATTCAATATCTCGATAAATCGAGATATTAACGAAGTTGATGTACCAATTCTCAATTTTGTGATACAAAATCAATTGTGTGATGACAAAATTCAATTTTGTGATACAAAATCAATTTACAAAAACTGATTACAAAAATTGATTTTGTAATTATTAGTTTCAATTTTGAGGGACAATATCCATTTTTGTGACAAAAACACCTACTTTCACACTTGGTGCCCCGTAATTACAGAGTCATAGTCATAACTTGTCCTTTCAAACTGTTTGCTACATGTAGCTAGCCATGCATGTTTTGATCTATTTTGTAGTCAACGTAACCTAACACAAACCACACTCAGTCACAGACATGGGATGTACATAATTGCTCGCGCTGTACTGATTGCCACCCTTTTGTGCTTTGGTTCTGCAAGCCAAACGCCACCGCGCTGCCGTCAGTCGCTACACCATGCCGACAGGTATACAATGGAACCGGTTCCACGTTTAAATCATTCTGATAGATTGGAATCTAACACTTCATCCAATCTGATTGTCCGGTGTCAGACAAAAATGCAGAAAGTATATAAACAAAACTCCGTATAGTACAACAATGCATCGTTCATTTAGAACCATCAGTCATGACCACTGTATTAGGCAGCTTCTTCCATTCTTTCTACCATCAACTCAGTAGCCTTCTGGCTATTGATTGGGTACTTATGTACTTGTCATATATCTGTTCCATGGGGTTTGTTTCGGATTTCTAAAATATTTTCATAGGTTGTTGGGCAGTTGTATACTAATTCCATCAGGTGTACAGTAGAAACAACTACATTTAACACACTGTCTGCCCCTGATGACGCCAGTGTGTGTTTGGATAAACTATTTGGTCGGGCTTTGTTTCTATTGCAAAATGTTGTATTTTACGTTTGTTATTGGCATCATCAAAATATACTTTATTTGTGGTAATAGATTGATACCTACATTGGTATCTCGATAACACACAGTTTCTAAAATGCTGTCATTTTCGTAAGAGAGAACACACGTGTTCACTGCGGGTGAATAAGCACTTCGGTTTTGATGGCATGTAATATAGTCAACCTGAACTGGATGCAGAAATTTTGTAACCATCGAAATGTGTGTCGTATCCTTCATTAAAAAAGTTGGACCGTATTCATATATCAGAAAGCCTTGCCATTCACATAGACAGCGCCACTATTTGACAGTACACGTCTGGCGGTTTGAAACAGACAAACAAAATCCTGTGCATAAGTATCTTTTGTAATCTCATCTGCTGGGCACCCTTCATGCCAGACATCCATTGTGAACATAAGGAACACCAGACATAAAGACTATTATCTCCTGATCAGAGATGAGGTCTGCGTGGGCTATGACAGTAAAAAAAAATTGACCATTGTCCACAATTGCCAATATCATTGTTTATATTATATCCAAATATTGTATACCATATTACAACAGATATGGAATGTCACAATGCAAATCTCTAAAATATCTGTTTTTATCTGTTCTATACAGTCGTACAAACGGCTATGCATCCGAGAGAACGAGGATTAATTCATATATTCCACAAAAAGCAGCAGGTAATTGGGTAGTATGCATGAATATGATCAAAGGTCAATCATGTTTCTGAGAGTTGATATGGACGTACAAAACGGGCTGTATCGAAATGACTAGCAATGTGTGACAGCACTAATGATTCATAAAATACGTTGAGAACCATGAAGTTATGTGTCTGCAAAATATTTAAGCATGCTGGACCCAGATATCACAACACTGGTTGCAAGTACAGATGCTGAACATATTTCCACAATAAAAACGAGACAATCAGAGATTGCAGACCCTTGCCCCTTCAGATTCAGTTACTAATAATGACTCTTACTTTTTCGACCGGGCGATAATCGGGGATTTTGGGTGTACGACCATTGGCCATACATAGAATGGTCCGGAATTGACCATAGAAAAATAAAAAATCATAGAAATAATCATTAATACAAGTAGAGTTCTTGCAATTTTCTGTTTTGACCACATTCTCGACCACGAACTTAATTCTCGATACTGGCCTCTCCAATTTCGCAAGCTCTCTCAGATTTATACGGCATACTTCATGTTCAATATTCTGTCGAATATCATCAGTGGTTTTAGAATTACTGCTACTTGGAATATTACAAATCAATTATCTCGGCTAATTGCCCTTACATTTTCGACCTTGGGCGACAGTAGGAAGTTTTGATTGTATGACCATTGGTCATATAGCGAATAATAGGGCATTGTTCATAGGAAAATACAAGGCTAATTAGGGAAAATTAATCATGAATGTAAGCACACTTATTGCAACTTTGCGATTTTGACCTTTCCTATGACTTCGAACTTGTCGTTCAATATTCAGCTGTAAAAGTTAAAAGTATTGTTTTTTTTATTATCAAGGTACGTCTTCTGATCAGAAACTGTTTGAAAAGATTGAAACTGGCTTCACAATATGGTCTTGAATCTCAGAACACTCAAAAGTCGTAAAATCGTTACCTCCAAATATTCGACCTCGGGCGATAATGGGGAGAAAAAGTAAAATCGATTAGATTCGGAGTTATAGCCAATTATGTGATTTTTACTTTTGAGGTTGCTATGGCAACAATTTTTATCCATTTTTTGCAAAAAAAAAATGGAGGAGGATGGAACCATTATACCACTTCCCCCCGATGATTTTCGAGTCGATCGGACCATTTGTTTCTGAGGTATGCACGCAGAAGGACATACAGACAGACAAACAAAGAAACAGACAGACAGACTCAAATGCAATACCCTTTCCCCCTATCGGGGCTAGGGTAACAAAAAAGGATGTTTGTGTAATTGGCGTAAATGTACTTTATTCAAATACTTATCTAATTCACAACATATCACTATTTACACTTATCTAAATCCAATTTAGCACACATGAAATCATTCATGCAATGCATATATACCACAAGTATTTATTTGGCACAACTATTTGTCCTTTAATACATACACATACACGTTACGCTCTGAGAGGCATGTCTTCGAAATGAAGCCTGCCATTCTTGACATACAAATTTCGGGATTTGAGATTATGACCGATGGCCTGCGGCTGCCATGTGAAATGGTCCCGGATATGGTGAGCGCTGATGTGTGACTCTCAAGAATATATAAATGGAGACTGGTTCGAAGAGGAACATGGCGAAAAATTCCCCCGAGGAGACGATGTTCCCGAGAGCGAAGGCGAGGTTTAACATTGTTTTCAAGGTAGAACATATGTGGGCACATGGCTCACAACAGTGTTTTTTAAATGCTTTTTGATGACGTTTCTTCCATCATTGTAGCTTAAGACTGTGTGATGTTTCCAATCAAGCCACAAACATAAGTAAGAATGTGTGTATAGTATATTGTATGTGACAGGTATCGGCCATTGTCCAAGGACTAGAACATAGACGTGGAATCAATACCCAGTATTAAGTATTCCGAGCAAACAAAACAGGGTCCGTTATCCAATCTCATAGTCCGGGGACAGAAAGTCATATCAGGCATACGAAGTGAGAGAAAACAAAAATGACAGGGAAACTCATGAACCCCCGTAAATGGCCATTAGGAGATGAAATCAGGTGTTCCGGAAAGAGTGAGCATTTCCTGCCCCACTAGTGGCACCCGTCATGAATTCCCCAAAATTAACATGAAAATAGATCTAGTTGCATGGCAGACATGGATATGCTGTATTTATCAACCAGATCATGATGACGTCCATAGAATTTCTTAAACGCAGCTATAAGTCTTGGTAAAACATATCCTTGTCGTAGCAGTTTAGAGACTAGCTGGGCACTTCGATAGACAAAGTCCTCATATTTGCAACTAGCTCTGGAATAGCGTATAAGTTGAGAGACAAACACACCATATGCCGGTGACATAGGAATGCTGCTGCTTAGAAAAGGGAAATTGACTATGGAAAAATTGAAATCATCACGTTTGTCATATAATCTAGTTGACAGGTTAGAATCATTATCAATCTCCAACCTCAGGTCTAGATAGTTGGAAAAATTAGCGGATTCGGTAGTATCCTTAATTTAAAGTTCCTTGGGATATATGACATCCAAATAATCACCAAACTTGGGATTATTTAGCGACAATACATCATCTATGTATCGGAAAGTGAAACTAAAATTACATGTTAGTTTCTTAGAACTTCCTCTTTGTAAATGTTGGATAAAATCTGATTCATATGAGTATAAAAACAGGTCTGCCAATAATGGTGCACAGTTTGTACCCATGGGAATACCAATAGTTTGTTGAAATATTCGACCACCAAATTCCACAAAAATATTATCAATCAGAAAATTAACCATATTTACCACATCTATTTCAGTATATTTGTATGGGGTATCAGAGACACCTTTAACAAAATAAGCGGTATTATATTTAACTACAATATAGTGGTACCGACGTTGTCCCTTTTTAGAGAATAATGAATTATTGATTAGCTTTTTAAGCTGAGATTTCAGTTCAGAATGAGGTATAGTTGTGTACAAAGTGGAGAAATCAAATGTTTTGATAGACGTTACTTTTGAAAGTGTGTGAGCATGTAGATATTCCAATAAAGATTTGTTTCTCCAAAAGCTTATAGATATTCCAATAAAGATTTGTTTCTCCAAAAGCTGTTTCTCCATTCACTCATGACACACGCCCACGTGATTTCGACCAATTATTGACTGACACAGCTGCAATAAGATGCATAGGTCAAGAAAATATTGGCACGAAAGCATCACCATGGAGACTCTTGAGTCCGTCATTAAGATGGATGAGCCACGCTTGCATTGGCAATTCATTCGTCATGTCATGGGAGGCTAGTTGACCGAAATAAGTCATTTTCCGAAACAACAAGAGTTATGAGCGATGTTATGAATGTTTTAATTGGGACTGATCCGCATTCATATCGTTTGGTTCAACAATGATCGACTGATTATCAGCAAATTCAATGTGTTAAATGAAAATTAAATATAACTTTTAAAGTCTAATGTCATCTCCGTGATACATGAAATGTGTTCATGAGAGTTCGAATTGATGAGAGACCAATTGAATTATTATGCAATTGAAGAATTTGATTCAAGTGGAAACGGATTATTCGTGGAGAAATTTGTGTGAATCACTCCAATTCATATGGTAATAATTTCCTGGGAGTTCAACGTTAATTTCGTCTCCTGACAACATACAGTCAAGTTTTTGCAGGCGATTGTCGGCTAGATAATGCTAAATGCACGTGAATCTCATGGCAAATTCGTTTCCAACACCCATTCCGAATATTGGTGGTATGAAATTATATCCGGTATAAAACCCCTCTGTGCCGTTGATCACATGCTACTCGGTATAAATCTTGTAAGGGAAGTATAATGATAAAGAGCTAATATTGCCAGAGTAAAGCGGTTAAAAACACACCAGCGAAACCGACTAACGGAACGCGCGTTCCCTCGATCAAAGATGGCGAGCGGTAGGTTTTGCTTCGAGAAATTTTCCGGCCGATGCAGCTAATTAGGGCGACATTTGCATGTGATCTATACATAAAACAAAATTATAGATTGGTTAGTCAGGTACAGCACCTGCTGTAGATTTTAATATGGGTGTATCGCGTCAAAAATGAGCTGATAAGAAAACACGAAGATCAGCGGAACGCGAAGATCAACTTTTCAAACGATTAACGGAACGCAAGGAATTGACCTACGGAACGCGAAGTCATGGACATGAAATTTCCAGCTAAGAATTCATTTTCCGAACTGTGTCCATGTTTGTTCACTGTAGTGTTGAGGGTATCTTCATATATTTCAGACATGGCAGCTGTTGACGACAGTGTTATCCACCAGGTAGGCCCATATTACATGAAAGTCAATTTTAACAAAAATATAATAATGAGGTGTTCCGTGCGTAACTATGAAATGCAGGCTGATGTAGTTCTATGCAAACATCACTGACATCAGCATGAATGAGTTTTTGTCATTTATAGCTTGGGGATTCAGATGGTGAGCTGTTTTGTATGCAATTCATCATGCTATACATCATGTTATGTTATCTCTGTTCATTTGATACCGTACCACACATCGTCACAATATCTTAACTGGACTTTACAAACTGATATGTACATTCAGAATATTATGTCCAGAGTGTGCTTTGATGTATACTGAGGAATTGAATAAGACAATTACTATTTAAGGGAAGTGCTTAATTTCAACCACGCACGAAATATTATTTATATTCTAATATCAGTAAGATTTTGTGATGAGTGTAGTACATGTATGTTAAGTAGGCATAGCCTAGGCATTCAATTATAACTGGCTACAAGGCATTTTATATGAACGTATATAAGTTTTCCATGGTATCGTATGAAGTTGTTTTGTTTGTGTTTGTTTGTTTGTTAAAAATAATAATGCACAGAATTTCTGTGAAAGGGAAATTATTTTGTTTGTTTGTTCAAAATAATAATAATACTAATATAAGACTTCTAGTGAAAAGTAAAGTGTGTAAATTTTTTTATTATTGTACACGTGAATATCATGGAATGCCAATGAAAGTGAAACAATCAGTAAGTGTTTGAATAGTATTACCCTGGGAAGATAGTTGTTAAACTTCTGAAATGTATATACAATTAGGATCAAAGATATGTGAGAGCTCATTTGGGTTTCTGGTAATATGTTTTTGAATAGCACAGTACTTTCCGTGTTGCAGGGAGTCTTCTCCAAGGGGAAGTCGGTAGTTTGCTGGTTTTCCAACCCGAGGCTATGAGCACACCAGTAAAGGAAATACGACATTGTAAATTTAGGCTTCTATACATATATATTTTAAGTATTTGAAGTATTTCTTTACATTAGTTCACGGGACAAGTTTGATGCTTATCTGTTATTGGTTATTGCAGTTGCACCATGAGCACAATTTCATGTGATATAGAAGCAAGATGCAAATTCACGGTGCATATATATATGTGTGTGTGTGTGTGTGTGTGTGTGTGTGTGTGTGTGTGTGTGTGTTAAAGTACTAATGTACTATATTTGTTTCAGTATGTTCATGCTGTGGCAAGACTTTCAAATCCGAAAGTGGCCTTCGAGAGCATCGCATGCGTGTGATGAATGTTTTCCGCCACAAATGCCAAGTTTGTGGGAAGGAGTTCATCAACAAGACTAGACACCGATCCCACGAGCTGAAACATGTGGGGGTGTGTATCAATCAAGAAATAAAAAACATAAAGAAATCCCTTTTATATAGAGTGTCTTTGGCTATATTTGTTTGGTCGTGTTTCGTTTTGTTTGTATTCCAAAAGTGCTCCATTTTCGGGTTTTTCTAGCCAACTTCAAAATCTGGTGGTGTTGGTGTTATTTATACGTAGATATGCAAATTTCTACCTCATCCTATAGAATATATCTATTATTGGAATGCTTGTAAATAATTATGAAAATTTCATAAACATTATATTTGATAACCGATGAGGCCATTGATAATTACTTTTTGAAAAAAAATGGCATAACATTGAAGTACACTTTAGCATTTACTGATGTAACTATGATGCATGCCATACAACTCCAGCAGTCAAAATGGAATACCATTTTACCGTTAAGTAATACTTTCAGGAGAAAGAGTTCGTATGTGACTTGAATGGCTGTGGTGCTGCGTACATCCACAAGAAGGACTGAAACGAATACATCGATCATAAATTCCACAATGAATGTCCATATGTTCATAATACTAATTTCAACCATTACAGTACTGATCTGGAAACCATTTTGGTTATTTTATGCTCCTTTCGGCCAATATTTAAAGAGTGATGCAAACCATATACCATTTCGAAACATGGGGCATATAGGGATACTAATAATTAAATAAAATAATGTCCAAAGTGGAAATTTGTCGGCTTGAAAATGACCAGCTAAACGTCAAAAACAAAACAAAAATGACCCCCCCCCCCCCCCCACAAAATAAATAATACTAGTAATAGCAACATTTTTGGTAGGGTCTACTTATACTATTGATACTAGTATATTACATAATGAGGCAAATTTTATTGGGAATTTTAGGCCTGAAATATTTGTATATCAGGGAGAAAATTGCCATTCGTGTTGAAATGTTTTTCGAACACAATACATATGATAATAGAACACCACAATGTTCCCAATTTTGTAGTGATAATCCCTTTCGACGTTATGGAAGAAACACACATGTGCATAACAGTTATCATGGCTATTTCTACCTATTTGTTGAGTCACACATTGTTATATTCATTTATTTCATGCAACATGGTTTTGCGCGTTCCGTTCATCGGGACAAAAATTGTCTGCCGCTTTCCGTAAATCATTGTATTGCGTTCCGTTAATCAGTGCGGGTTTTCAGCGATAAGAAATATTCATTGTTTATGCGTTTTAAGTGGCATACAACCCGTTTATAATGTCTGCTGTCCTTAGTAATATGTGTGTCATCTACATACAACACAAACCATACAAATAACACGAAATATTCCATGTTCTTCGGCAAAACAAATCGAAGCCAAACCTACCGCTCGCCATCTTTGATCGAGGGAACGCGCGTTCCGCTAGTCGGTTTCGCTGGTGTGAAAAAGAACCAACCGAGAAAAGAACCTTGGTAAAATGGGCAATCTGATTAACATTAACAGAACAGTGTCCAGATCGTAAACATGTATATGTAGGGGCAATTAGACTATTAAATTCCCTGTATAGTCGATTCCATGATTATGTAAATCTGGAATTTATATAAGAACTAAAGCCAGGGAAGGTACACTGAATGTATCGGATTCGCATTGAGGAACTGAGTATAGAATACAGTTGTTTCTACTAGATGTTGATGACTAAGCAGATCATCCACAAACGAACATGGAACTAATACCCCCGTGTAAGTTATTACCAGCGAACAAAAACAGAGCATTTATCCAGTCTCGAAGTCCAATGTCAGGCGAAACCAAGAACGTTTTACGGGACTTCACGAACACCAGTATGTCACTATCAGGAGGTGTATCAATAAGGGTGTACCTGTAGACATATAGTTTTACAAAATGTAATCGTAGAAATAAAAATAATATAATGATGTGCCAAAAAGATTACTTTATGACAGATCACTCTAAATATGCTACCACAATGACGTGCATCAAGAAGGACTACCCTGTGAATGTCACGAAACATTCCTCCGGAGGAAAGTAAATACATCAATCTTAACGCCCGTCCATTTTCATGATGGATACTTCCTGGTGGTTATGAAAAGAGATAAATCGTTTCCGAATCAGACCTATATATGCATCTTTGCCCAAATTCGTGATCGAATGTTATCTTTGGAAGCCATATGCATAATATCCATATTTCAATAAATTATTGAATAACGTGATGCATATTAAGTGACACCATCTGTTACAAGCTAAATGCGATATATGACTTTCTGTTCGTTAGTGATCAGTATTTACCTTCAAGACAGACGAACACTACTAAATTCTCGCTCCACTCACACATTTGGCAGAATTTCACATCGAAAGTCATCGTTTCGCATAGTCTTCAGCGAAACAAAGCACGGAGCCAATTTGCTGGTGGTTGGTCTATATAGTACGGAAGAGGATTATGGCCAAGCAACTAAATTATTTTTTCTCGATTTGTCGACTTAAGTATCTCGATGAATCGACTTACTATCTCGATAAATCGACTTATTATCTCGATAAATAGAGATATTGTCTCGATAAATCGACTTATTCATCTCGATAAATCGATTTAATGATCTCAATAAATCGACTTAATATCTCGATAAATCGAGATACTTTCTCGATAAATCGAATTATTTCTTATGTCTTAAGCATTTAAAGTTCAGGTAAACTGGAAATATGCTTAGAGTCACATTATTTATATTGAACACTATATTGAGTAGGCTTACATGATCGACCATTATGACGTTAAATATCGAATAATACAGAACAAACTACCGAAATAAAAACTATACTGATGTTATTATATCATATCTCTTCAAACAATGCAACATGTTCATGAATGAAATTGGTATAATTGTTTTTTTTTTCAAATATTTAGCTATTAAACATGGAATGATGTATATTCGTAATGTTATCTGCAACGGCTTCTTCAATTGGATAGTTTGATATTATTTCAGTGATTAGTGTAATGACTGTTGAACTCCATATAAATTTCAATATGAGTAATCAGTATATATTCTTTATCCTATCGTTTCCAAGGTAACCAATGAAATGGTATGTGGCTTGCCTATATTACGGTCGATGTATAATCATTTTACTTGTACATTAAATGTCTGAGCCATAAGTCGATTTATCGAGATACGTGAGTCGATTTATTGAGATACGTAAGTCGATTTATCGAGTTACGTAAGTCGATATATCGAGCTACGTAAGTCGACAAATGAAAAAAAAAACTTTTAGTTTGGTGGCCCTAATCCTCTTCCGTAATATAAACTTTAGTGATGGCAAGCAAAATATTCGTTTCATTGTGTAATCAGTATTCACCTCATCCTTAGCCCAGTCATCTATAGCAAATTACCAAAACCGATTATACCACAGGCATTGATAAACATGTTAACTAGAATGGTGACTAGGGTCAATTACATGGTTTCGAATATTGATTGCTTGTTCAAAGGATACGAGCATGTCATCTGAGCCAGTGTCAGTGCTGGTGGACGTTTCATCTATCCCTGAGGATCAACCCAGTAGCCGGTTGGCTTATAATCCAGTACTTACCTTGCTTACGTACTTGTCATGTACCTCTTTCTTGTGGTTCGTTCCGAATTTTTAATTTGTGTAATCGGTTGATGTGCAGCTGCAAACCAATCTCTCTGATGTAGATTAGAGACAAATGACGCCAGTGTGTGTTTGGTTGCATACCCAAAACCATACCGAAACCGTTTCTTACTGTCATCATCAGAATCTTGTAGTATTGGCGGTAAAAGATTTATAAATACATTTACCTGATAAAATATTTCACAATAATATTCATAATGCAGTAATAGCAGGGGCTATAACTTACCAATAGTGAAATTAATGATTGAACAGTGCATATCTTTGTAGTTGAAGCCGTCTTATCTATGTCTGACGTACGTCACAAGGCGCTCATCAACAGAAGTCTTTCTCAAGGACGACTCAAGGCGCTCATTTAAACGCCGTCCCTAACACCACATAACCAAGACTGTGCAGTATTCACTGTTTGAAAAGAAACTATCAGGTTTGACCTTGAGCCTTGATATGATATGTACGTCGTATGACAAGTTATTTTGTGTTTGTTCTAAACAGATGAAGATTGATTGGTATCATTTGTGAAAGAAAAATCATTGTCATTTTATTTTGTATCATTCGCAGTATGGCTTCATCGGATACGTGTCTATTCCAGTAAAATTATTCGCAATATGGCTTCATCGGATACGTGACAGTCTATGCCAATGGTATTAAATTAATACTATTAATTTAGAGTTTCTGTTGGTTAAGCTGAATCGCAGGTAAACAGGCAGATGCATAAATCATATACTGTGATTGCGAGACGCCTCAACTCCAGCAAAATGTGAACATGTTACATGGGAAAATGGGTCGAATATTTTTTAGTATTTCTCAGCAAATATATTGCTGATCTAAGCTGGAGATTTACTACCTTATCTTGAATGATGAGCAACAAAAAGTATATACCGTATCATCGATTTTGAGCAAGAATATAATGCCAGTTTCGGTCCAGGTCTATATGGTCTAATTTTTCTAATTAATTGACATTCTGAACCGGATATTTGAACAGGTCACATGTTAACAACAAATCGTGGATATGAATACGTGATTCAAGTGAAAAAAAACACAGAGAGCACAATCTGTCGAACATTTCTTCATAATTTTTTGTATCGGAAGTTATGTTTAGCTCCGTGTCCAAGATCAAAAGATCGTTGAAAGAAGTTGACACACGCCACTCGATGCGGCAATGTCGGGAGATAATTGGCTAAATTAGGATACAATTATTCTCATTAGACAGAAGGAGTACCTGATGTTTCAGTGGGCATTATTTTATTGTCCATATTTGATCATCTCATATGGAGTGTTGAAGCTAAGAATTTTTTACTGGATAAATTATGCAAGTACGTAAGTCAAAAAGGACGGATCACGCAGGTCCCATAGATGTTCCGTACAAAAAAACATTGAGTAAATCAGAAATGATTGTTCGAACTTATCCACGTAAATTGTGCATACAGAAGAACGATATAATTTCGTGCTTGATATATACAATGAATATTGACAATCGCGTCAACAACACCTTCTGTTCACAGTATACACGCAAGTTCCTCTGGAAAACACAGGAGTGTATCATGTACATGTATTACTACATGTACGTCAATCGGTCGTCACGTCAACGCATCAATGTCATGTTATACCAGAAGGATGTTTTATATGTTGTTATAATGCATTTGAAATTTAAAACTGCCTCTGTAATTTGTCATGCATTTGTCATGCATTTGCATCACTGGACTTAATTTGAGATCATCTCGCTGGTTGTGTGCACTAATCCTTGCGGCTATTATTGTAGTAATTTTAGCGACTGTAACCCCCGTCCCTCCCGCGCATACATATTTCACAACAAACATTCATTCTACATGACTTACATACAGGACAGGTACAGACTATACGATCACAAGCATAAACTCCATGTAGTCATGGTTACATACACAGGTCAATCCACATGCACTTGCGGCCCCATTCATTCGGTACATCGACCCAGTTAGTTTCGGCCTTGACCTTCACAAGCACCAACTTCTAAACATAGAACATGACACACCCACCGCTCACATCACGTGCACAGATATAAGCATAACAAGTCTCGTTCACGCGCCGGGGAAACCCACTTTCCCGGTGAGATCAGCACACATCAGCACATACATGACCAATCACAACACCGCATGCATTTGGCGGGAAAGTCTACACCACATGTTGCCGGCCCCGCAGTTTTTGTTGAGAGTTGAGTAAAAGCGGTCATAGAGTATAGACGTGTTGAAGTATTGTTAAGAAGTTTGGCCGTGCTCGTGTGGAATACTTGGAATAATTGTGGACTATTTATACGTGAATTGTGATAAAGAAGGACCATAGTTTTCGGCTATATTGTTGACGGGGAATCACCGGACGTAGGTGTATTTGCGGCTGTGATGTGACTGTCTGGATCATTGGACATTGTCGCCCAAATAAATTATTGAACTGAACTGCCGGCCTTGTGATTTGCACAGCGATCGCAGACATTTCGGCCTAATATCGGCCATAGAACGATATTTATCACATTGGCGCCGTTCGACCAGGATCTGAGCTAGTCTCGGATTACCGACCCTAACTTACCGGCAGTGATGGCATTGACCCCGGGAGCGTTCCGAGGTGAGTCGGCCGACCAGACAGATGAAGAAGTCACGTTCAACCCGGCCTTCCGACCTTCCGGCCCCCGCTCAGTTGTTATGAGCGACACAGTTCCGTTGTCACAGGAACAACAACCGACCGGCCTGTTCGACTCCATGGACGAACATTCGACCCTGAGATCGTCTTCGCCGCCCGTCGACCTGATACAGGAGTTCCTCGACGAAGACCCGCTCGCACCTCAACACACAGTAAGTGACATTTTGAGTGCACACGCTAGGGCGTATTCGGCAACGTCGGCCAGAACAATCCAGAGACTATTGAACTCTGCCGACAGAAACTATACGCGCTCACGTCAAAGAGCGAGCGTATATCGTGCTACCGACCCAGAACAGTTATCAGTGAACGTTCGGCCGGTAACCATAGACACATCAATGGTTACACACCCACCGAGTGACTCTCGGATACGACAGTGGGTTTGTCAGTCTGACAATGTTCCGGAATCGGTCCCGCCAAGCGCTTATTCGGTAGATCGGCCACTGGCGCCGTCAACGACGCCGAGACGACACGACCCCGCGACTGAGACGTACTCGCGCATACCGACCGAGCCAACGGTGGTAGAGTACACACAACCCGGCCAGGCGAGAGTAACGAAAGAGAACATCCCGGCGACGACCGATGCCCCGATCGTGACACCTCTACGACCGCAACGACCCAGCGACCCGACGACGGAATTTCGCGCCACCACACGGCAAGCGCGACTTCGGCAACCACCACCGACATCAAGTCGCCGACCTCACGACTGCGACATGCCGGCCTCCGACTCGCGCCCCCTCGCGCCGACCGCTTCCCGACCATCGCCGACCGACGGAGAACAGCCGCGCTTCGCTTCGTCGCAAGACCCAGTTGTGTCTGCTCCGGCAGAAAGTGTTGTGCCCATGATCGGACCTCCGATCTCTCAGCCAATCGGCTACACCACTGGATACGATGTATCGCCAGTCGGATACCCTGGCGCAACAAGCGGTGTTTCAAATGGAGTAGCTGTCGGATACTACCAACCACCTGTCGGCTATATGAACCCACCACCCGGATACGGTGGCGTTCCAAGTGTGATGGCTGACACCGGCTATCATGGTGCACAAACCGGATTAGTGTACCATGGTGTAGGCCCAGACGGATCGACATACCGATATCCACCGCCGGCTGTAATCCCACCCTCAGTCGGGATACCATGGGTGACGCCACCATACAGTCAAACGGCCCCTGTCGCACCAATAGCGTACGACCCCAACAGCATTCCGGCACCACCCGCTACTTCGCCCGCCGTCTCCGCGACAACAGCACCGACCGCACCCGCTAACACGACCTCGGCAGCTCCGATTGTTACGACTTCAACTGCTCCGGCTGTCACGCCAACGACGGCTCCCGTCACAACAACGCCGACTGTGGTGAGCGTCGACACGCCCACGCCCCAGAGACTCACGTCTGAGCCCCAACCGTTAGCAATGGCTAAAACGGCTCAATGGCGTGCGACCTTCAAGGAGGGCAATCTCACACAGTATATACGGAGTTTCGAGCAATTCGCTGCGGCCTTCACATATTCCGACCTCAATAAAACAACGACCTTCCGGAGTACGCTGCGCGGCCGCGCCGAAGCGTTAGCTCTGAACATTCCGGTCGAGACTCTCTGGGAGGAGTTTCGTTGTCAGCTCTTGGAGGGCTGGGAACCCGCACCTCGTCGGCAGTCCAAACGGGACGATTTTCCGTTTCTAAAAAGAGAACGGAAGGAGAATGCGGAACACTACTTAGAGCGGCTTCAAGCTCTGGCTGAGCAAGTGTTTGACGATGTCACGCCAGAGTCCCGGCAACGAACAGTAATCTCCCAGCTCGTCAACGGCCAACCCGACCACATTGCCGACAAACTGCGTGTTCACTTTCCATAGTTACGGTGAAGCGCTGACGGTCGTCCTCAAAGCTGAAAGTCGTCAGCAACGGACCAACAGAGATCGTCAGAGGGGCACACGACGTGCCGACATCTCCGTGAGCGGATACCCGGATGATGATTGTGTCGACCAAGAACTGTCTTGTGCTATGGGACAGATCAATCAGGGAGGAACACCGACCTCTGAACAAGTTGCGGCTTATTACGACCCTGCCGACAGTGACACGACCGGCCTTCAAGGATGTGAAGAACATTCTGTGCCAGCCTGTTCACGCGAATGGGTGGCGGAAGCTTTCCAGAGCGTCCTTAGCGACGAGAATGGACTCTGTGAGGAGACAGCTATCTATTCCGTCCTACGAACTACGGCCCCGACTAAAGGTGATCGGCCTCCACAGCCCGGACGACCAGCCGTATGCTTCTTCTGCAAGAAGCCCGGCCATCGCTGGATGCGGTGTTTCCGACTTAAAGACGTCTTAGTGCGCAATGGCATGAAGCCACTAACTTTTCGACCTAAAGGTGCTGGTACTGACCGAAGGACAGATCAAGTATTGTCAGTACCTAACCAAATCGGCAACCAAACAAAGCCGGCCCCGACAGAGCCAACGGCTCCGTCGTTAAACCAGTAGTGGAAGGTGCTGCGGAGCAAGGACCTTCCGGGCAACAGAACAATGTTACATGCTCCACACCTGCGGTCGTCGTAACTACCAAACCAACAGTACCAACAGTTACGACCCCACAGCCGGCCCAGCCCACACCTCAGCTCCTTGAAGGGGTGTGTACCAAGTGTCGAACTCCGACTCCAAAGCCGGCTCGCCCTCATGAAGGGGTGTCCGTGCCACGTCCACAACGGCCTCCACGGGAAAATCGTCGTCCTGAAGGGGTGTCGCCCCCGACTGCCAACGGCACCGGAACAGATAGTATGTCTGAGGTGGAGTGGATCTCCGATGACGGAGGGTTCTACGCGTTCCCATTTGGACCGGAATCCAGATTGCCGCCGCTGCACACACTCTTCAAGCCACCGCCGGACGACCCCGCAATTCCGGCCGTCATAGACAATTCGAGAGCGGCACATGAGTGCTGGAAGTTATCGGTACGCGTCGGGGATAAGACAATACAAGCTGTACTCGACTCCGGAGCGCAAATCTCTTTGCTCCGACGCGATCAGCTCCGACACGTCCCCGCCGATCAACGACAGCTACAGCCTACTTCGGCCACGATTCGTGACGTCAACGGACAGTCAAGCCCAATCGATGGACTGATCGACCTCCCAATTCAGGTCGGGACCAACCACATGATTGTGACATTTTGTGTAGCTGACATCCACGACGCCATGATACTCGGCATGAACTTTTTCCGGCAAGCTCACGCTGTAGTGAATTACGGCGCAGGGACAATACAGGTACACAAAGAAATCCTGTTTGCGCACAAGGACATTGAAGCCAATGTTGTTAGAATGGCAGTGCGCCGAGCCGTCACCGTCCCCGCACGTAGCGAGGCGATCGTAGAGCTAATCCCGACCTCCAGAGTTCGAGTTCGGCAGCATCCACGGATGATTCAACCACTGACGGCTTTTCCCGAGGACACTGACCTCATCATGGGAAGAACATTAACGACCTTGGACCGACAATGTGTAAAGGTGTCTGTAGTCAACACGGCAGATACCGGTATTACACTTACTCGATCCGACCCTGTCGCCATAGCCAGTCCGATCGAGAGTGTTGTCGGAGCTCTACCAAGACCCGGAGAGGAGCCCGACCTGTCCACAGCCGACGCCAGTCACTACCGCGACCTGCCACCACATCTACAAGAGATGGTGGATCGCGCCGGACTAGCGCCAGAACAACACCGGCGTTGCGCTAACCTGATCCATCAATATCAGGACACCTTCATGCACCCGGATGGACAGTTGGGACGGACCCAAGTCGTCCAACACAAGATCGACACCGGCAATTCGGCCCCGATTCGGCAACGTCAACGACGCGTCCCTCAGGCGCAACAGAGCATCATAGATGAGGAGGTCGACAAGATGCTTCGCTTGGGGTGCATTGAGCCGTCAGATTCGCCCTGGAGCGCACAGGTGGTGCTCGTGCGTAAAAAGAACGGCCAAGTAAGATTTTGCGTCGATTATCGGCTCCTGAATGATGTCACCCGCAAGGATTCATATCCGTTGCCCAACATTCAGGACACTCATGACGCCCTGGCGGGCGCTACATACTTTTCGGCCTTGGACTTGGCTTCCGGCTACTGGCAAGTCGAAGTCGACCCTACAGACAGACCGAAAACTGCCTTTGCGACAAGGAAAGGACTATACCAGTTTAAGGTTATGCCATTCGGCCTCAGCAATGCACCGGCAACATTTGAACGGCTGATGGAAACCATACTCCGTGGATACTTGTGGACACGGTGTATGTGTTACCTGGATGACGTCATCGCTTACGGCAGAACATTCGATCAGGCACTCGCAAACCTGGAGGCGGTCCTGGATCGGATTAGATCGGCAGGCCTGAAGCTTCAACCCAAGAAGTGTGAACTGTTCCAGAGGGAAATTTTGTACTTGGGGTTTATAGTGAGCGGCCAAGGAATTCGTGTCGACCCCAACAAGGTCAAAGCCATCAGAGAATGGCCGACCCCGTGCGAGATCTCCGATGTCAGATCTTTCCTTGGTTTCGCCAATTACCACAGGCGATTCATCAAGGACTATGCTGAGATCGCCGAACCTCTCGTAGCACTCACCCGAGGTGAATGTCATTTCACTTGGGGACCGGCTCAGCGACGCGCTTTTCGGCGGCTCCGCGACGCTCTCATCCAGGCGCCTAAGCTCGCGCATCCGACCCAGAGTCCGGATGATTACTTCATCCTCGACACGGACGCTAGCGGCTACGCTGTGGGAGGCGCACTCTCACAGAGGGTCAACGGGAAAGAAATCCCCATCGGGTTTGCCAGCAAAACCCTATCCCGGACCCAACGGAACTATTGTACCACGTACCGAGAACTGCTGGCAGTGGTAGAAATGGTTCAACATTATCGGCATTATCTTTGGGGTAGGAAGTTCCTCCTCCGGACCGACCACAGCTCCTTGAGGTGGCTCAAGAACTACAGCGACGCGGACGGCATGCTCGCCAGGTGGCTCGCTAAGTTGCAGCAGTACGACTTCAAGATAGAGCATCGGCCCGGCAAACTTCACGGCAACGCAGACGGCTTGTCGCGGTGTCACAGTTGCAAACACCAAGACTGTCCCGGACGACTCGACACACCTCCGACCGACCCAGAGACAAGTTCCGGAGAACTTCCAGTTCGTCGGATCACTGTTGTTTCGGCTAAGACAAGGGCAGACCTCCTGAACAGTGATTCCATAACATCACCGGTCTTGCCCCAACTAGTTTCGGCACGCCAAGTTGTTCGAGTCCGTGCTTTGGACGCCACACTTGATGGGCAAAAGTGGCTTTCGGACTATTCGGCTCAGGACATTGTCGCGGCACAGCAAGCCGACCCGAGCGTCGGAAAAGTGCGACAGTGGATGTTGATCGGCACTAAACCAGACTCTAAGGAGGTAGCGCGCCATGGGGAGGAGGTAAAAACACTTGTTTCCAGATGGAGCCTCCTGGCGCTACAAGACGGGGTACTAGTTCGGCACGTAAAACCCGACCCCGCTGGACGGCCTGTGGTGCAAACCGTGCTACCCGTAGCACTCAGAACGCAGGTTTTGCACCAACTTCACGACCTGAAGATTGTCGGACATCTCGGCATTCAGCGAACCATCGAGAGAGTCAGGCGCCGATTCTACTGGCCCGGCCTGGCACTGGATGTCGCCCGCTGGTGTGCCCGCTGCTCGCAATGTGTCACCCGCAAAGGAAAACCGGTCCCAAAACGATCGCCTCTGACACAGTTGCCGACAGGAGCGCCTTTCGACCGGATCGCGATGGACATTCTCGACACCCACAAAGTCACGGGAAGAGGCCATCGGTATATCCTTGTTGTGTCGGACTATTTCACGAAATATACGGACGCCTTCCCGCTGCGGCGACATACCGCCAAAAATGTTGCCGACATCCTGGTAAACAGATGGATAGTTTATCATGGCGTCCCCAAGGCAATCCATAGCGACCAGGGCACCGAGTTCGAGTCGGCTCTATTTCGGCATGTCGTGCGTCTTCTGGGCGCTAAGAAGATCCGCACGGCCCCATATCGACCTCAGAGCGACGGCCAGGTTGAGCGATTCAACAGGACATTGCTCAACATGCTGAGTGCATTCGTCAGCGATCGTGCGAACGACTGGGACGTGCACCTGCCATATGTGTTAATGGCCTATCGAACCTCAGTACACTCGTCCACGGGATGCACCCCGCATCTGATGGTGTATGGACACGAGTGTAACTTGCCAGTCGACCTCATGTTTCCGACCTACGACCCTGAGCCTCTACCCCCGTGCGGCCCAGAGTATGTGGAGTACTTGCGGCAAGCGATCAGGACGGCCCACGGATTCGCTCAAGACCATCTTGAGAAAGCGGCAATTCGGCAGAAGATGGGCTATGACGCCCACGCCAAGCCTCGACCACAGTTCCAACCAGGAGAACTGGTCCGATATTATTATCTGCCCCTCACGCAGAATAATAAGTTCGCTCGGCCTTGGACTGGTCCCTGGAGGATCGTCGACCGTGTGACTGAGGTAGATTACCGGATCGCCTTGGTTTCCAACCCTCGGAACACTCGTGTTGTTCATCTGGACGTACTCAAGCCGTACGAAGGTGACAACCAAGCGGCCCACATCTATTCCGACCCTGTACGACCTTCGACGTCGTCAAGTAAATCCGGCTCAGAGCAATCGGCCGACCCCCTGGGGCTCCTCAAGGAGTTCTACTACCCCTGGGAGGTCACAGTGCAAGATCGGCATACAGATACAGACCAAACAGCTGAATCTGACTCGTCAGCGACCCAAGATCGTAAATCGCGATCTCCAACTTCATCCGGCTCAAGTCGTCATCGGCAAAGGAAAAGATCACGCAGATCAAGTTCCGACACACCAAAACCGGCACGCAAGACACGCAGGCAAAAGCCTGTGATATCATCCGACCCCGAGACAAGCGAGGCTACGCCCCCGCCTGCACGACCAAGTCGACCCAAACGTAACGCACGCAGACCGGCCCGCTACAGATAACCCCGGCCTTGTTATCTGATTGATGCCATTGATGATGAATTATGCCTGTCTAATGGACTATGATATCATGTCTTTCCCATAATATTATAATATATTACAATAACAATATATATGCATTTAATATGTACAAGATGTCAGTGAGGCGAATTCGACATATATACACTTGATATGATTTCATAATTACGATGCTGGTGAAAAATTGATTGCATTATGATATGTGTTTCGACCCCGTATAACGTATGCTATTGTTCCGCGTGTGTTACGCACTAACTAAGATTATCATGTCAGATTCTATCCATGTGTCAGCCGAAGAGGATAATAATTCATGTCACGCCGTGAGTAAGGCCACTTAGTTGTCGAAGAGGTGGTAGTGTGATTCGTTCCGGGGTATGCGTCGACCGAGCCTCTACCCACTCCATGTAGTATTCGGAGGAACGGCCCAGTGGTACGGGAACCAGTCACTAAATAGCTATCATACCAAGATGCGGCCTGTCATCAAATTCATCACCCAAAGATATTCAAAGCGCCACGGTGTGACCGACCCTGATCATTGCAATTTCGACCCCGACAATATAGCGGCCCCGTTGTCTTGTGAACTGGCTGAAAATGAATGGAACGAAGTCCGCCCCTGTGAGTGATTGACATTAATGTCTCAGCCTTTAATAACTGTGTGTCGTCTGTGAAACAGCAATTCGGCCGTTGGTTTATTGTGCGCTAACTTAGGGAGAAAAGGAACGATCAAAGAATCAGTTCACAAGGTTCGCACGAGCGCAGATAAACATTTAAGCTGTTTACAGCACCCACATGAAATCTCCCCTGATAAAGACAATAGTGAGTCGTCGGGCAAAAAGAGCCCAGTAATTTGAACAGTCGATTAGCACAAATAGACAATGTATAGGAACGTGTAATCCAGGGGACGGCAGATGGACATTCGGAAAAATGGACAGTGTGAGGATCCCCCTACTGTCGTAATGGACTGACCCAAATAGGTCAGAGAGAGATCGTACCAGCGTTTCCCTGACGACGGCCCGCCTTGTTGCAGATACACTTGGAACAATGGGATACAGCGTAAAGACGTTTTTGTATATCGGCAGAGAGCGCCCCCCGGCCCGATTCGTGGAATTGGGATACAGATAAGCATCTCAGTGTACGGCAGTGGAAATTAACGGCAAGTAGGTCATTTGCGCCTGAACTTCTGAAGTAGCAGGAGCTCGATCAGATACGGAGAAAAACTTTGTATTGATTCGGAACACTTTTCGGATATTTACGTGGCATTTAATGACAGTGAACTGATAAAGTTTGTGAATAGTTGTCGGATATTTGGGATAAAAATTATAGTCGGCCTAGCTGTTTGAAGTGACATTTGTTTGCGGCTCCCGCCATGGCGGATAAGCCGAGTGGTGATAAAGACAGTGACGGCTCCGCTGATAGTCGGCCACGATCTATCAAATTTGACGGCACTAAGTTAACGGTCGAGGTTGTTGAACGAGGAGACGAGCAAGACAACCCCATCGTGTTGACGGACGATGAAATGTCCGCTATCGGCCCCGAACCTAGTTCGGAACAAGCAGTTACGGCTTCCGGCTCAAAGAAACAGCCACGATACCAAATCATGGCAAGGCTGGCGCAACGCGGCTCCCGGCACACCCCGAGTCCGACCTCAGAGGACGACCCGGATCGTTTTCGGCAGTTAGAGGAAGGTGGAGAAATTGTACGTCGAGCCTTGGAGGCTCAACGCGCAGCGGAAGCCGCCAGCTCGGCAAAATCGGCTCCCGCTCGGCAGGCGATAACACCAATCGAACCTGCCCCAGTATCTTCGGCCTCAACAACGCCGGTAGTTCGGCCCCGTGCCGTCACGTCACCGGCACAGTCTTCGGCCTCGTCAGCAAGTTCATCGTCCGGCAGAAATCTTCACCCGTCGGCGCGACATTCACGACGCGCTAGTTCCGGCCCTGTGACGCGTGCTTCGGCTTATCGTCGCCAGATATCGGAGCTCATGGCTCTAGTCCCGGCCCCAATCACCCCGTACGGAGCTCGGCCGATTGATTGGAATGACGTTCCGTTCCATCTTCGGAATCGGCATGATGGTTACGGCCATGAACATAATTTCGGCGCACCCTCACGGCTGACGGAGGGTAATTTGGCGACCTTGGAACCATTAAGGAGAGAAGACGGCCGTTATCTGTGTCCTTTCTGCATCGGAGAGGAGGATGGAGAGGCAGGGAGGATATGGCCAACGGTACCTCGACGTGGACCGTTCCGTTCGGCCTCGGATTTGGACGCCCACGTCCTGGCGTACCATTTTCCGCTCCTGCGATTTTTCGTCTGTCCGGCCAAAGACAATTTCGTCACGCTTACGTCGGAGGACATGATCCGGCACCTGAGTGAGGCGACTCAGACTCACGTCGGCCTTCTCCCGCTGTTTGAGCAGGGACAGCTCAACGCTTCCGGCCCTATGCTACAACGGTTCGCGCTACGCTGCCGCGTAGACATGCAGCCCAGCCCAAATTACCGGCCCCCACGTGTTCCGGCCGACATTCCAATTTTCCGACGGGATGTCAACAGAGTATTGACTTTCGGGATTTGGCACATGGCGCCTCCACTGTTCGACCAGTATCCCCCGAATTCGGCCCCGGAAATTCATCAAGTGCTCCGACGCCTTGAATACCTTCGGCCTTCAACCCGAGCGGAGGAGGATCGCGTAGCTCGGATGGTGAACGACATCATGGCGATGAATCGCTGGGTGACCGTACGTCGGCCTAGCACGATATTCTTCACTCGGCCAGTCGCCTACCAAACGGACGCACTCAAGCCTCCCAGCTCCGTGGTTTCGGAGCCATCGGCTCAGTCCACTCCTGTGACGGCTCAGGTGCAGACTCGGCCTTCGGATATTATCCCACGGAAACTTGTGGTAGAGCGGCCTACGGCGACGAATGTAACAGACTATCGCGTGAGGGAAGGATTGGTTCCCCCACCGGAGGAATTCCCTCCTTTGTCGGCAACGCCTCCGACAGGTCAGGAGACCGACCGGAAAGAAGTTACGGCCCAGTCGCGGGACTCTCCTCCACCTCTACAGCCGGCTGCGGAGGAAGCCCACCACGAATCGATTTCGGCCTCGGTCAGCGACCGTGAGGATTCGCCCCTTCCGTCCAGGCGAACGGTCCTCCAGACGGACGAACCTCCATATCTGGACGGCAGCATGGAGATCGTTCAAACGGTCGTCACCAAGGATTCGGCTGCTGATCGGCCGCGACTACAGTACGACGAGCCTGAGTCTCTAGAACCTCTCCACAGAGACTTAGATGAACGGCTGCCGTTTCACGGCTCAGGAGAATTTTCGGCTGATATCCAGTTCGTGCAGCAACACGGGACTCGGTTGTCCACTCGTATGATTCCCGGCCTACAGGCCCTGCCAGGGCAGAACCCGGATCTGGCCAACCCACTCAGGAGTCGGGAAGCGAACCAGCTTCCGAATCTTCCCCGTGTCCACGAGGAGCACTGGGAGTCCCATATCGCCCAGGCGGCCCACAACGCTGACCCGTTGATCTTGCCGGCCCGGAAGAGCGAGCATCTTCCGACTTTATATTTGGCCCGCGCCGACGACATGGCGCACCAACATTTTCGGGAGATCCGGCGCTTCTATCTAGAAGCCATGGACCAACATATTCGGCAGGCTGAATATAACGGCCTCTCTGTGGGATTCGGGATGGGAGTCCTTCATGAACGGCATCTCCCGACCTTCCCTGATCGGCTCGAGGAAGAGACCGACCACTTACGTCGGCAGTTGCATCGTCTCGAGGACGAAAATGAGGATTTGCGGCAGGAAAATGAACAGTTACGTGCCCGGGTGACACACCTGGAACAGTCGGCCCCAGTTTCGACCTCAACGGATACGGCCGCGACACAAAGTGACTCGGGTACTACTATCCCGGGCGACCTGCTCGCCACTATTGTGTCAATCTTGCCCCGTCTGCCACCAGAGGAACAACAGCAACTTATGCGGCAGGCGTCACCGGCACCACCACCACCTCCTGCCAGTAAGCGTGGCCAGAAGGAGTGAACGTTTCGGCCCAGTGGTGACAAGCAGACAATTGCCGGCCTCGATTGTGTCGGCCTCTGAAAATCCTGGTCACGATGGCCTATTGACATGTCGGCCTCTTATTATGTCGGCCATAAATAGCATATATATGTAAATAGTTGTACATAATAATATCATCCTGGTCACGTTGTTATTCATGTAATTTAGTTAAGGTTAATCCAGACAATTCTTTTTCAGTTTATAGACTCTAAATTAGTTTCCGTTTCACTTTGAAACGTCGAGGAGTTTTGTTCATACATTCCATTCATTATCATTCGTTGTAGTGCATGTATGTGTAAATGTATCATCGTAGCGACTATTGACGGACTGACTGATGACGTTTATTTTGACGGTTAGAAATTTTTATTGTATGCAGTGTTTTACCATTGTCGCGCGGCGTGTGTGTGTGAGTGTTGGGGTTTGACCTTGTAGGACTTTTTAGCTTTTTATTGTTAGTTTTTGGCGACGGAAGGGTCCGGGTAGGGTAATTCCGAGGGCGTAGAATTAATGAAGGGGTGTAATGTAGTAATTTTAGCGACTGTAACCCCCGTCCCTCCCGCGCATACATATTTCACAACAAACATTCATTCTACATGACTTACATACAGGACAGGTACAGACTATACGATCACAAGCATAAACTCCATGTAGTCATGGTTACATACACAGGTCAATCCACATGCACTTGCGGCCCCATTCATTCGGTACATCGACCCAGTTAGTTTCGGCCTTGACCTTCACAAGCACCAACTTCTAAACATAGAACATGACACACCCACCGCTCACATCACGTGCACAGATATAAGCATAACAAGTCTCGTTCACGCGCCGGGGAAACCCACTTTCCCGGTGAGATCAGCACACATCAGCACATACATGACCAATCACAACACCGCATGCATTTGGCGGGAAAGTCTACACCACATGTTGCCGGCCCCGCAGTTTTTGTTGAGAGTTGAGTAAAAGCGGTCATAGAGTATAGACGTGTTGAAGTATTGTTAAGAAGTTTGGCCGTGCTCGTGTGGAATACTTGGAATAATTGTGGACTATTTATACGTGAATTGTGATAAAGAAGGACCATAGTTTTCGGCTATATTGTTGACGGGGAATCACCGGACGTAGGTGTATTTGCGGCTGTGATGTGACTGTCTGGATCATTGGACATTGTCGCCCAAATAAATTATTGAACTGAACTGCCGGCCTTGTGATTTGCACAGCGATCGCAGACATTTCGGCCTAATATCGGCCATAGAACGATATTTATCACATTATTAAATTTGATGTAGGCCTAACTCTACCATTTCAAATTATATTTCATTGCAATGGGATATCACATCATCCGAGTTCGTCCCTATCATTATGATATTGTGATGCATTTTATGAAACATTTTGTTTAATTTTAATTTTGTCAATTTCTGGAAAATGTTCATTCTATTTGTTTGCTGTGTCCATCGTGCTGCATAAGATTAACTGCATCATCTTTTACAAACATAACTGCCTGGTGTCCTGTAACATGACGCTATAATTTATTGGCGATAATGACAGTATAAATACTGTATATCGCACTTCCGGTTTTGTTCCTTTTTTCCTCACGGTTGTAACAATATAATAATGCTACTATGTAGTAGCGTTGATGATTACATTGTTTCATGCAATACATCAAAACATTTCCACTCAGTTATCTCAAATAATATTACGGGTTGCTGAAATAATATTGAGAATGATGCATGACTCCCACATCATCGTGAATGTTTGTACCTCAGCTGGTGTATGTCCAGGCAATACACCATCACAGTATGTTGTCCGTGAATATATTTTATAGCTTTCAAACATAATGGGGAGTTCTAGTCATACGCCATACGATCGGGAAATGGCTGTAGAAAAATGCGAAAATTGTTGGAAAAATTGATCTTGATTTGAACTGGAGTTATAGCCAATTATGTGGTTTTCACTGTTTTGGTTGCCAACTTGCCATGGCAACCATTTTCATCTGATTTTGACAACAAATGAGGACATCTTAGCCAGTGCCATACCGCTTTTCATCCCTATTTTAATTTTTCCAGTCGGTTGAACCGTTTCTGTGTGAGTTATGCATGTGGTCAGATAAACAGCAGACAGACAGGGCTACAGACAGACTCAAATGCAACACCCTCTTGTGTTGCAATAATGACTAGAAAGCAGTCAATTACGGGGTTTTCCGTAATATGGCCCTGGGCGATCTTCCGAAGAATGGCATCTCACCGAATAAAAATCGAATCCGAATTATGGCCCATGGGCGAACTTTCGGAAAAAACTATTTTTTACCAATTCATCCCGAAATACTGCATATATGACTGATATATATTTAGTCTTTACTTTTAAATACATAGCCTATACCGGAGATAGATCTACATCAGACAATAGACGAAGAAATCACACTGACAGTATACATCGGTGTCCGTACATGTAGACTATGGAATATACATACCTCGGTATACTAAAGTCTAACTCCTAAAAATTAATTTCAAGTTATAATGCGTGTACAGAACCTCACTGTTTTAACCATTGTCGAGATATTAACAATTTTGTGTCAAGTTCCAAAATACCTGTACTTGGATTTTCGAGCTCTTCATGATGTCACATTAGTATATTGCTTTAATCACCTACACCTACACTTTAATTTAGTGGCTCTATCGTGAGTTACATGTTCATCATATGATATGAAGAAAAACTCATCGAAAATAAAATAAATGAATCTGAATTATGACCAAACACACGTGGTGATTACAAGCAGAGGTTTGCGTTGTTGTTTTCATTCTATTTTGACACTCGGTATATGCAGAGTTTGGTGTGGGTTTTAAGTTTACCATTGAAAGAGATTGCCAGTAACATACATGTCAACTTTTCATTGTCAGTGCTGGACCCTGTATTCCATGTTCTGGCTGGCCAGTCGAAGTACCAATTAACGTATATCGTTACGGTGTTCCAATGAAAAAGGAATCAACACTGGCAAAGGAACAGCTACCAAACACTACTAAGAACTTCGAATTTCTATAATGATTCATTGGGTGATTATTATAGATGCTATACACACACTCCCCACTTTTTTGTGGATTGTGCATGGTGCTATACAACTATGCATAAACCGTATAAATAGTCAATTACGTTACCTGACAATCTATGACTCAAACACATAATTCACTGGTGTGCATATATAAACTACATATAATATGCTATGTAGTACATTAATGTGCATAATTACGTGGTCTCATATATGACATGAACTGAGTAGCCTTTTGGCTAGTGATTAATAACTTTTGCACTTGTCACAGTTTGTTTGGCAATTGTATATCAATTCCATCAGGTGTACAGTGTAACAACTAAATTTCAAATAGGTTGATACTTACAATCAGTAAAGGCGAAATGCGTAACAGGTCCTGAAAATTATGTTATTGTAATTAGACTTTTAAGCCAACCTTGCAATGAATGTCGTAATTAGCAGTTTTGGAAAGTGTTAACAAGTACATGAGTTGATTACCCCATAACATAAAAGTCTTTGACTGATAATTCAAATTCCGGCATTCGTTGTTTGGATTCGTGACGTCTGCCTGACAGACCAACTGGCATCTCGCAACCACCAGGAATTTATTTCCGAAACATACTCAAGAACCATTCTTCGAGACAATGGATGATTTTGTGCCTGAAAAGAAGATATCCAGTTTGCCCTTGAGCTGTCAAATTAAAAGTGATGGGAACATCAGATTTTAAATTGAAAATTTTAGGTGTCTATAATTGCGTCAGCTTGTAATCATAAATACGGTCAATTATTTAATGGAATGTCAGGTTGTCGCAAACTGGAATGATGAAGATATATGTACAGATAATAGATGTATATCATGCGACTCTATGACTGTCAAAAACTTTTCTATATAACACCGATTTCACCTCTGTATGAGCATTTATATTGGGGTTCACTGGATCGGATAAGACTCCGTTGAATTCCTTGGAATATTTTTAAACTATGGTATTTGTTCCATGTTATTGTTGATATTGCATGATCAGGAAATTATTTTACTTTGTATAGTTCCTGTTTCAAAAATCGTGTAGCACCTGTCATAATTAATAGAAAGAACATTCAGGAGTGCATCTGATCTTGTTGACGAAAGGAAAAAAAATCGGACGGTACGAATGAACGACCACACTTCTGGCCATACTGATATCTTCTGGTAATATATCATTCGGAAACCAACTTGAGCTCAGAATTTTTGGATACAAGAACATGTGGAGTAATTTAGAGATAACTGAAAAATTACAAAAAATAGTTGTGCATATGCACAGGATATATACCGGAGATGATTGTCTTCAACTCCTGTGTGAAAGATTATTCAAATACAGTGTCCAGAAGTTTTTTTTGAAAATGACGATGAACGCCATCACCTTGTCCAAATCAGGGTGAATATTGACGTGAGAAACCTTATTTTTGGGTAATATCAACCGCTACTAATAGTTGTGAAGTACATAAATGGGTAGTAGTATCTCGGACATCGTATCATCCCCCTCATTTTTTATATTTTATATGTATGCGTTATATTTCAGAAACTGCTTTCTCCTTACCGTGTGTACATCTTCTATCCAAAATTCTGAGCTCAAGTCGGTGACAATAACATGACCTGACCCCTAGACAAAAGAACCAGGTTAGTCACCGACTTATGTTGCAGGGTGATTAGACTGCAATGGAAGACATCAGGGTTTTTTTAGGTTACCGACCCTATGGTCCGATAACCTATTGGCATGGCGTTGCGTCCGTCGTCCGTCCGTTCACATTTTTATCTTTAAAGTATATGGTCAAATCTTTCTGAAATTTTGCACAAAAATACCTAAAAATATTTCCAGGAAAGGTTTTTTTTAGTTTTCTGATTTCCGCATTTTTTTCAAAATGGCGGCCATTTTTGACGAAAAATGCCTGATTTTGGACTTTGGCGGCCATTCTCTCAAAATCTGTTCAATAACTTTTTTCCTTACTGATGCATAATAACACTCTTCATATGTACCACTACGATGTGTGTAAGTTTCGTTGTCCTTGAATCGCTCGAAGTGGGCCATTTTGGGCCCAAACTCGGCCCAAATGGGACTTCCCCATGTTAAATTCTCCTATGGTTTATAATGGGACACATTAAGCCTAATATCTCACTTAATATTGAGATTAGAGACTAGGAATCAATTGTGGACATATAGGAAATGATATATGCTGAATATTCTTGTGACCTTGAATTTGACCTCTGACATCGGTTTCAAGGTCAGAGCGGCCATTTTAGTCCAAAAATGGCCAATTTTGGAGTTTGACGGTCGTTTACTCAAAATCTGTTCAGTAACATTTTTTCTTATTGATGCATCACACTTCTCATATGTACCCCTGTGACATGTATAGATTTCTTTGCCCTTGAATCGCTCGAAGTGGGCCATTTTGGGCCCAAACACGGTCCAAATGGGACTTTCCCATGTTAAATTCTTCTATGCTTTATAATGGGACAGATTAAGCCTAATATCTCACTTAATATTGAGATTAGAGACCAGGGATCAATTGTGGACATATAGGAAATGAAATATGCCGAATATTCTTGTGACCTTGAGGTTGACCTCTGACCTCGGTTTCAAGGTCAGAGCACAAAATGGCTAATATCTCGCTAATTATCGACTTTACAGCTTAGGAATCAATTGTGGACATATAGGAAATGATATTTGCCGAATATTCCGATGACCTTGAATTTAACCTTTGACCTCATTTTCAAGGTCACAGAACAAAATGGCTAATATCTCACTTATTATCGATTTTACAGCTTAGAGATCAATTGTGGACATGAAGGAAATGATATATGCTGTTTATTCTCGTGACCTTGAATTTGACCTTTGACCTCGGGTTCAAGGTCAGAGCACAAAATGTCTAATATCTCGCTTATTATCGACTTTACACCTTCAGAATCAATTGTGGACATATAGGAAATGATATATGCCGAATATTCTGATAACCGTGAATTTGACCTTTGACCTCATTTCTAAGGTCACAGGACAAAATGGCTAATGTCTCACTTATTATCGACTTTACAGCTTGAGAATCAATTCTTGACATATAGGAAATGATATATGCCGAATATTCTGATGACCTTGAATTTGACCTTTGACCTCATTTTCAAGGTCACAGAACAAAATATCTATTATCTCACATATTATCAATTTCACAGCTTAGGGATCAATTGTGGTCATATAGGAAATGATATATGCTGAATATTATCGTAACCTTGAATTTGACCTCTGACCTTAGTTTCAAGGTCAGAGCACAACATGGCTAATATCACGGTTATTGTTGACTTTACAGCTTAGGAATCAATTGTGGACATATAGGAAATGATATATGCAGATTATTGCCATGACATTAAATTTGACCTTTGACCTCATTTTCAGGATCACAGGACAAAATGGCTAATATCTAGCTTTTCATCGACTTTACAGCTTAGCAATCAACTGTGAACATATAGAAAATGATATATTCTGAACTTTGTCATGACCTTAAACTTGACCTTTGACCTCATTTCAAGGTCTCAGGACAAAATGGCTAATATCTTGCTTATTATCGACTTTACAGCTTAGGAATCAATTATGAACATATAGAAATTGATATATACTGAATATCGCTATGACCTTGAATTTGACCTTTGACCTCATTTTCAAGGTCAGAGAACGAAATGGCTAATATCTCGCTTTCCATCGACTTTACAGCTTAGCAATCAATTGTGGGCATATAGAAAATGATATATTCTGAACATTGTCATGACCTTGAGCTTCACCTTTGACCTAGTTTTCATGGTCAGAAGACAAAATGGCTTATAGCTCGCTTATTATCGACTTTACAGCTTAGGAATCAATTATGAACATATAGGAAATGATATATGCTGATTATTGTATGACCTTGAATTCAACCTTTGACCTCATTTTCAAGGTCACAGGACATATGGCTAATATCTCGCTTATTATTGACTTTACAGCTTAGCAATCAATTGTGGACATACTAGAAATGACATATGCCGAATATTATCGTGTCCTTGAATTGACCAATGACCTTATTTTCAAGGTCACGGGACAAAATACTAATATCTAAAATATATATTGTCCGGTAACCTTTCTTAGCCCTTAGCTAATTTTTCATCTCGCATAGAGCATTGTTCGTTGAAGTATGTGAAGTATACAATTGTTTTAAACTGCTGATTCTTTCTGTAGCTTTCTCCGATTTCTTTCTTGTCATGACGCTTTTACATACGCATGGTACCACATCAAAATATGCTTTGCTACACAATACTATATAATCTGGTAGTATACAATGCTATGGGAGCCGATGACAGCTGATCCACTGAAAAGATACAATCTCAGCGCCCAGACTTCATGAAAGGGAGTGCATCCTAACGACGTATAGGAGTCATTTCGATGATTGATGACTCCACACATGACGCAAGATCTGTTTATTGGCACATATATTCGATAAAAATGGAATGAACCAAGTATTCTATCAGAGAATGATATTTGACACTCAGTAAATGCTTTTGTGTTTCGTGGGCCTTAGTTGTGCCTTGTATGGGACCAAGGGAAAACTGGAATGTAACCACCTCGTACCCATCTGTTAAATTCTCTCACAGTTTCGTAGCGATAATAATCGTTTGTACTTAGACCTGGCATAGTGTTTAGGAAAAGAGGCTTTGGCTGAAAAAACGGGACATATTCTTCATTAAAGCACTATGTTGTGGTGATATGATTTATCAGTTATCTACTTCACCAAATACAGTACTGTATTGTTTCGGGATACCAATGACGCCATGTCTAAGGAAGGTTAAAATATATATCCACCGACTTTGTCTTTCATATTCTGAATCAAGATGGAATTTTGTCCCTCCCTGATGACGTGGTGAACCTTTGGTTGTAAGTGTTTGGTAGGGCTTTGTTGTTATTCCAAAAATGTTGAATATTTGGTTTGTTATTGGCATAATCAAAATCTGCAATTTTCATATACTTTTAAAGCTATAATCACTTTTAGAATTGACAAAATTAATTTTTTCTGCAGTAGGTTTGTGTTGTCTATAGAATGAGAAATCGTACAAATTTGGGTCTTAAAATGTGTATTACGTGCCTGATTGAGTTGCCAAATCAAGATTTAAATCCGGGCCAGTCAATCTCGCATCATTTTTTTCCCCAAAGCGGCCCGCCTTGTGGGCGAGTTTTACACACAGTCTTATGACGTCATTAGTATTTGTCTAGATACGTGGCAACCGGCAATGTAGGCAGGCCGATCATTCATCCACTGTTTTCATGCACGATTACCAGCAATTTTCTTAGTATCTGTTGTCGAACTGTGCATATTTCCTATATATTCTCGACTATCTCGAGATGTACTTTCAAGTTTGCGAGACAAACAAGAATGCTAAATTTGGCTGATTTTAAAAATTGATTCCAACTTTAACTGTAATGATGCACTCTTGCTGTTGGTATGAAAATAACATGGCTGTTACGTCCGCATTAAATTGCAAAGTGTGATAAGCAAAATTCATGTTTCAAGACAACAGCATGAAGAAAAATGTCAGTTATTGTCAATAAGTATCTCAATAACATATTGACTCAGGCATTGTGTAAGAGATTAGGTAGAATAAGTTTCAGATAATAGTGTATGGCAGCTGAAATATCCATGATCGTATGTGTCATGAGTACATATCCTGACTTTTCATTTGTATACACCAAAATGTTAAATCAGATCATTTTCATGTCGGTCTATTGTTGTTTTCAACCGACGTTAAACAAAGTTTATATATATATCTTAGTCAGACTGAGACTATTCACACAGCGAGAAATGAAATATTTCTCAAGATTGCTTTCAAAGCTTGAAGATTGCTTTCAAAGCTGGATCTACCTCTGAAACTCATGTTATCGTTATCTATCATGTGTGATCACGTAGAAAATCTTTCAGCTCGCACAAACAACGGAATCGGACGATTTCCGTAAAGATAGCCAAAAGAAACACACTGACCCTTGTAGTGTGTAACGATAGATACCTCATGACTGATCACTTCAGCTAGGACACGTGGCATGAAATGTCACAGTGAGCGCGGCACGAAGCATTCCTCGGAGGTAAAGTAATGAAATCAATCTTAACGGCCATCCATTCTTATGATGGATCATTTCCTCCTGAACACAAGAGACGAGTATGTTGGCCACGACCCCGACAGGACCATATGGTCTTTGTACATCACCAATATACAGACTGCTTGCGTTGTATGGTTTATATTATGAATATCCGTACGTAATCTCAATATTGTTAGAGCTACCACATTTTCAAATAACATGCGAAACAACATCTGAATAAGTTCACTGATTGAAACAATACCATACTAATTATATTGGCTAATGAGGCATATAATCACGGTGAATATGTGTCCAAAAAACCTCTTGATATCCCAATATATAAACGTAAATTTAGTTTTATTTTTAAAAAATATTGCCTAATTTCGTAGGTAGTCCCGTTAATACCCATTCACACTCATTTTCCAATAAGGATCTTTACACAGCAAAATCGCCAGATACACAAACTTTTCTTTTTCACAGAAAAAAAAACCCAAAAATTTGCGTCTGCGCCCCTATACCAGTGCGGTCAAAATAATGTATGTTGTGCATAAAATTGCATTGGAATATAATTGGACATAATTAACAAAACCTCATCAGGTAATTCAGACACCAATAATGACATATAAATATCTTGTAATGGTGATAGCTAATAAGTACATGTATGTAGATTTTTTTTTAATAAATTGATTTGTATTATGTCCTCATGGACGTAGAATCCAGTTGAATAAGTTTATAAAGTAACCACCCTAGCTTACCGGTGGTCGTAGCCGCCAAAGGTTCTCCCAGAATATTCTGCCTATTTCTCTGTTTTGAATTAATTGTTTTTGTCATCATGGTCGTAAATTTCAAATGCCTAAGTTCATAAAGTTTTGATCACCTTTTTCAACCACCGAGTTCACCGATGGTCATGTCGACTTTATATAGTTTTCCTATATGTTCACAATTGAAACTCACTTTTCATTTTCAAGCATTCTGTCATTCTGCCTGAGGCTAAATTAATGATCCCATCACGTTGGGATACGTGGAATAAGCTATAGGCCAATTTCTGATAATTCTGAATGAAAAGTTTGAAATAATGAAGACCACACTGAAGCACACCATGCGCACTGGCATACGTTGTTGTGTGACGAGGTCGATCTGCCATAAATGACTTGTAGATGCTCATAATACCTAAATTCATCGCGATTTATCTGCACACGTTACTTATTACCCTCTGCAAATTAACCATTATTACCTCCGATGTGCCCATGATACAAATCTGCAGAGGCCAATCGCACATTTCCAATCATGTGTAACTACTAGCTCACCTACTAGAGTGCTGGTGAGCTACACTTGTACAGGTAGGGATAGTAACAGGAAGCACGTGCCTAACAGCAGAAACCCATAAGAGACATATCTGTCTTATGGGTTTCTGCTAACAGTGACTTGCGTAGAGGTCATGCGTGCCACATTTTCTAACCAACAGGGAGATTCATGGCAGACAAAAATTGATGGCGGGGTGTCATTTTTACCCGCCAGGATATCTGCACTTACTCTCCCAAGAACGGAAGGGACAAATCGCAGGTAACTACCAGACTAACTTCAGAAATTCATGACATGCTCTAACTTAATGAAGAGAATATTCGCTGAATGGGAAAGCATTCGGCCAGAAGTTATTTGTGGCTGAGCGTCCCGTTACGGATGACAAGGACAAGCTACAAATGCCACTTGTTGTGGTGTGCCAGTAACACTCGTTAGACTATTAAACTTACACCTTACACAGGTGTTCACAGCCCTCGGGTTACAAGCTACGCTTTCGTGAACACCTGGGATGTGTCTTATATTCTTGTCCTATTTTGAATGATTATTATGTATAAAGCACATCTCGAATAAAATACAATACAATACCTCGTTGCGAGTTGGACACAATTTCACACTGTGGCGTATATACCATGCACGTTTTTTGATATAATTTATGTTTGGGACAAGGAGATTTGTTGAAATGTATGTAATATTTGTGAATTTATCTCTCTAGATTATGTTGAATATTGTGGTATCGCTTCGAATGGTTATATAGCCAGGCATGCATGCTTTGATCTAATTCAAAGCCACCTAGCCTAAAACAAACGACACTCGGTCACAAAAATGCAATGCACGTAACTCTCTAATTGCTTGCACTGTGCTGATTGCCACCGTTTTGAAATTTTGTGCCTCAGTTCTTGCAAACCGGACGCCACCTCGGTGCAAGCAGTCGTCATACCATGCCAGCAAGTATGGACCTTGAAAGATAATGAAACCAGTTCCAAGCTTAAATCTTTCAGAGGGATTGGAACCATAACCTTATCAAATCTCATTGTCCGGTGTCAGGCAAAATCGCAGAAAGCAAAGGAATCCCCATATAGTTTAACAGTACAGCTTGTGGTCGACTTTGACAACACATAAAAAATCGTCCTATTCAGTATCCACACATTTGTTCATACTATTTATATAGAACGTATTCTCCTCAACGCTATGCTCGATGTTATGTTGGAGTCTCGATAAAAAATGTTTATAAAAAGCTGTCATTGTCTGGGCGTAGCAGGGATATACTAAATTTGTACTACTTCCGTTTGAATTATTCCGTTTCGGCGAGAACTCCGACGCAAAGATGGTCAGCGAGCGATTCCACGGTGGGCATAGGTTGCGCGTTGTTGTGTAATCTATGACATGTAGTTAAAATGTCTCATGTTTATTACATCAGCTTTCAAACAGCATAATTATTCACAAAACAAAGCATTCAATTCAGTTTTGCATTAATTGAGTTTTGAAACAAAGCATTTAATTCAGAATTGAATTCAGAAATCTTGTAGCTTAACATATCAGAAATTCAGAGATTGCCTTCAATTAAAAGGCTGGACCGTATTCATATACCGACAACAGGACGTCTTGCCAATCACATATTTCCTAGAATAGACAGCGCCAATATTAGATAGTAGACGTCTGGTGATTCAAGTCCGACAAAACGGACTTCGCAGAAAATATTTTCATGTAATTATATAGTCTCCTCTGCTGGGTACCCTTCATGCCAGACATCCATTGTGGAAATGAGCAACACAGACATACCTAAAGAATATTATCTCCTGGAGGTCTACGTGGTTTCTGAGAGTCCAAAACTGGTTACCATTGTCCATAGTTGTAGCTTGCTACATTATGTCAAAACATTACATACCACATACACATATTATTTGGTATATATAGTCGTGAAATTAATGCTTCACACCTTCGTGAATAATGATTTATACACATATTCCACGAAGAACCTACAGGTAATTGGCTAGCATGCAAGAATAAGATCATCGGGTAATCTGTGTGTTTAATGTTTGGCATCGACGTACAAAAGGGACTAGCAACGTTTGTCAGCGGTTACGATTTGTATAATATGTTGAGGACCATGACGTCATTGTATCTACAAAACATGTGAGCATGCCCAGATATATCACTTGTTGCAAGTGCAAAAATGGAGTTCTTTGTAATGGGGTACCTGCTGGTGTCATGCGCTTTTGGGGCTCTAAAACAGTCTATAATGCCATAGAAGTACAACAAAACGTCATGTCCAAAATAAAACAAACAAAAATTTAGTGTGACAATATTACGTTTTTGTATGTTTCTATGGTTTATTTATACCTGAATTACATGGTAGCGATCCTGGTGGCAAACAGGAACCCCATTCGCTTATTCTTGACATGTTCATGTCCACAAAAATCCTAGGTCTGGTGTCTGCCTTCAGTTGTGATTGAGACTCCCATCAAAGAATTTCAAGAATATTGCAACAAATACCATTACCAAATATAATGTAAAAAGTTTAGAGTGACTGTAATTGATTATCCGTCTGTAGACGTAAACATTTCTGCACTAATCAGAATCGAGGAGTTTGGATAAGTTTCAACCGTTTCGTTCATAACTTCGTTCGAATTTACCTCAAATGAGACCAAAACGCGAAACGCATAGACTATATTCAAGATACAAACAAATGTATCCCCAATATGACACATTTTATCCATTTTCAACGATTTTTCGGTTTTGCTTTTTCGGCTGTATTTGTATCATTTGGTGTAAAAATGATCGATTGGCTCAAAACCGATAGTGACTCAACTTTGGCCCAAACTTCTTTTTTTCGCCAACCCATAATCATAATTTATTGAACCAAACGTATGGTAACCTAAGAATGAACCGTATTCACCCAAACATACTCGTTTCTGTTTGTCGTATGTATGTATGTATGAATCTGATTATTAACAAATACTACAGAAAAAAGCAATCCCTAAAGGTGAAGTAGATGATAAAGAAGGCGATACTGCGAGGGACTAGCGCTTTTCACCATCATAACGTGTTCGTGTTTCATATGTGGGTGCGATCATTTGTGTTGATTAATAACTTACAGTACGTAAATTACGACAGGCGCAAACCATGCTCAAATCACATATAAAATGGCGAATCTGATACAAATTAATCACCCTCAGGCGACCCAAAAACTGGCCTTGGATTTCCACTCAAAGAACGAATATACGGAATTTGATTGTCATAATATTCCGATTGCAAACAATAATGTGCCATGATCACAATCGTTATTGACAACATCAGACAGATTAAATGGTTATAAAACACACACACTCTTTCCACTGAGAATAGAACCTCCTTGTCCATGTGCAAAATGGACAATCTGATTAACATGAACAAAACAGAGTCCAGATTGTATACATGTATAGATAAGGAGTAATTAGACTTTTAAATTTCTTCTGTAGTCGATTCCATGATCAGGTAAATCTGGAATTTAATCAAGCACTAAAGCCAAGTAGGTAATTAAAGAAACTCATTGAATATGTCAGATTCGCATTAAAGAACTGGGGACGACACATCAACTTAAATTGTTTTTGCTGTTTAATCTCAATATAGATATGGGAGATACAGTATATGGTATGAAATATGTTTGAGCATAAACATGTCCTATACAAATCTTTTTCAAAATCCTATAAATACAGAGGAATATAATATATATTCATTTCGATTTGTTCCATCTATATGAACGCATGCGTTATATGTACGTTTGAATGTGAATACAGAAAAGAGTTTTTATCGAACCTGGTATAGAGGCATCTTGAAAATATGCTTTGAAATGTTAACTTAATTAATTGTTTTCACCACACAGTGTCTGGAAGATTATCCCCGATCATGTATAGACACATTTGTTCATATTTTGCATAGACATATTGTGTTGATTTATTATAAGTATATACCACAAATACACAGTTTCGCCCTATAAAGCTAACAGGAGCATAGTTTGTTTCGTTCAATAGGCGAATAAAGATTGATGATAATGAGAGTTTATCAGAAATATCTGCAATCACCAGCTGGCAGCACTGCTTCATCAGTCTTATGACGTCATTATATTGTTTTTGCTGGCGTTATCAATATAAACGTAATTTTCCAGCCAAAATGTACGTCATTAATGATAACAGACGATATCCGTTTATGCTTTTGGCGCCAAAAAGGACTGATAGTACATTGCTGCCCTCTGTTGAATGATGTTTGATAACCCCCTATTTGTTACAGATACTCCTACTCGCTGCAATGGACAAATCATATTAAAGAAAAGAACGAAGAAAGTTATATAAATGCATGTATGACGGTCAATGGAACTTTCGCTTCGGATGCATCAATTGATTTGTATTTGTCGTGACTGCGTGCTGTCATGCTTGGGATACAGAGGACCAAAATATTCAAACGAGTTTACAGTAGAAACAGCTACATTTCACATACTCATGGTACTGTCTGCCCCTGATGACGCTCCAGGTTTGAATTTTTGGTCGGGCTTTTGTCCATTCGAAAAGTGTTTCATTCCAGGTTTTATCTGTTGGTTAATACATACAATATTTCTATTGGCAAATAAAATATAACGGCCAGATATACGGTAACTTATTAGGTCAGCAACATGGATTATTTCTCAGGTCTTATTTATTATAAGCATAATATGACATAGAAAACAATACCGGTAGATTTAGATCAAACGTGCTTTTGATCTTTAATATTGAAGGTAGTCTGAGGTCAAGTTCAATGTCATCAATAGGCCCAACTTATGAGCCCGTAATATTGTCTGCAGATGTCAATTAATATAGTTCAAATGTGAACTTGAGATTTACCATTCAAGATCATCTGGATTGAATTCCAGGTACCAAAAATATAGAACTTCCCATATCCAACAATACAGACCCAAGCACTATCTACACGTGTTCCGTCCTCAGAGGCCAATTTGTGGATTTTGGTCAATTTTGAACCTTCATTTCGGGCCGTTCGAGGAATTCAAAGACCAAATGGGCCCGTAACCTGAAATTGCTCAATGTTATAATTTGGAAGTGTCACATTTTTATTGAACTTGTCTAACAGAGTATAACAACGTATGGCCTGGTGCAGATTTTGGATATATAATTTGAAGCCAAGGAGTTTACCAGCATATTCCATAAACTACACATGTATAAAACTACACAGAAATGTTATATTTCTATTGTATGTTTCGAAATTGACTTTCGCTGCAAATTTCATGCAAATCGGGCAAACCGTTATGAATATATAGCTGTTTGAACATGGCAATAAATGTGAACTTTCTCCATTTTTCGTGTGACAAGCTGAAATGTCCTTTGACAATAACTGATACTATTTTATTCTAAGTAATGATTGTGTTTTAATTTAAGGTTTAATTAGTTTCTTAAACATTTATCAATGAGAATATGAAAAAGGGTTTGTGTGTCTATGTACTGTTTACTTGCAAAAGCAGATTATCCCGCGGCTGGACAATGGAGCTAAATTTAACTGTTTTTGGTCAGTTTGCTTGTCCATGCCTACTTTGTTCAATTCACACCTTTGACTAAACTACCTATTTCTTGCTCCATCACAATATATCAATACTATATAAAAAATATTTGGTCATTCATTCTCCAACATATCATGCCTGAAAACCAGCATTTTTGGAAATGGCCTTTGTTTGTCGCAACCGTAACACTAACAAGACATGCATGTAGTTTCCCATTCTTAGTTGATGTACCTCTCTCTCTATTATTGCTATAACATCTAGAACACTTGTCTATTTTGTGCTTTCAGACTGGTGGCCGGCTGTATCCCCTGTATGCTTCTATCAACCAAAATAGTTCTGTGTCGCAACCATAACACGTGTCGCAACCGTAACGCACATTTTCCAATGCGTAGAGACACTTTTTTTTTTGACCTGCCTGATGGTCAACCTCAGTTGTACGCTTTAACCAATATTGCTACTGAATATACCGATAGAGTTATTATTTGCATGTGGTAAGACAGTTACAACATAATCATGTCATGCTGGTGTGATCCAGTAATAAATATCACAATGTGAGATCTATTTGATATATATCAGTTGACAATATAACAGAGTTATCCAAGCGTTACGGTTGCGACACATTTCCTTCTATAGTGCTTTATAGGATAAATTCTGTATTCTAGATTTCTGATTGTAGATCTCCAAAGCTCTCCAATTACATACACAAACTAACCATACAACATGAATGGGCTAACTGTACGACTGGCTTGCATGAGGAAATATTCCTTTCGCAAACGCAAACCACCCACCAGTCCATGTAGCCCATCGAAAGTACGACAGACTGGGAAAGATAGACAGAAAGCTTTCAGGGAGAGAAGGAAGGCAGACCCTGTTGCATTAGGACAGCACAGAGTTCAGAACAAGCAAACGTGCAAACAATACAGAGAAACCTAGAAAGCGAGGAGGGAGGAGGATGTTGACTTCGACAAAGAGATGAGAGAAAGGAACAGACTTCGACAGCAAAGCTGCGTCAGAAGAAGCTGCATGTATCAGTAACATGAGTGATGAATCACCAAGTTCAAGCCAGGCACCAAGTGAGGATCCATTTAGATCAACATCACCCAGCAAGGCACACCAGGAACGGGAGGCCGCAAAAAGTCAAGCTGCTGCAGCAGAAGGTGAGACGAGCAGAATCATCGAAGCCATCACCGCTGGATGAACCCTCTGCACGTTTTCCCCCATCAGCACTACGAAAAAAGGCACAACATGTTCGGCAGCAACTGCCCGAAACCCCTGTGAAATGGGCTGCAACCGTAAAGCACAGCATCAAGAACGCTACACCCAGGAAAAAAGCTGCAATGTCTAAGATTTCAAGGGTTACAGACAGCCAAAGTGAAAAGAAGAAAGCCCGTGCAGCATGGAGGGATAGGGTGGTGAGCTTCCTAACATCGGAAAAAGTTTCTCGACAGATGCCGAACAAGCGAGATGTGCTGAAGGATGAGGGCAAACACATAACGAAACGACATCTCCTGCTCACGAAAAGGAACTCATACAAGCAGTTCGTTGGGTAAAATCCTGCTTACCCATACAGCTATACGACCTTCCGAAAGTGCATACCCAAGTTTGTGAAAAAGATGGATCTCCCATATCGGCGTGTCTGTATCTGTATGAAATGTTTTAATATGGAAGAAAAGCTCCGACCTCTGTCTGCGTGTGCGACCCAACTGAAGCTACCAGCTATGGACATTCGCTCCATATGTGCTGCATCGATGTGCACTTACAATAGAGACGAGTTCCCCAGGATGAATTGTGTTCAAGGAACCTGTCATCAGTGTGCGAACAACATGTCATATATGCACAAGGATTTGCTGACCAAGAGTGGCGACAATACCCTGAAATACACACAATGGAAGCTCGTGGACAGTCAATATACAAACAGCAAAGGTGTTACAATGAAGAAGAAAGTGTGGAACCAAGTGGACCAGAAGACACCACTGAAGGAACTCTTCATGGACGTGTGTGATAAGGCGATTTATTTTTTATTTCTTGGTTTAGAAAACCCTCCGACCCTAAATTTCCTGTTTTGACAATAAAAATAAAATTGAGATTTTGTCTTTTTTTTATTTCCTCCGATAGCAATTTTTTCATGTGGACATTTTAAAATGTTGAAATGAGGTAAATCTCTTCGATCTTGCATCAGGCGTATTCACGAGGTGTCACATTTGTTATGAAATAAAAAAACATTTTTTGCTTCTGTGCATTCATAATAGAAAAAAACTGTTCATTGTTCCTGATTTATGCTCTTAAGCATAATTTATACTTTTCAAAGATTTTACTTTCCCCGACACTACATTTGAGTCATTTTTATTTTTATTCCTCCCTCCGACCCAACATTTTTTCATCCATCGTTCGTAAACCATGAAATAAAAAACGAATCGCCTAACCTGAAAACCATGCGCCTCCATGTCTTCACAAACGACTTCCAGTATCGCCAGCATGCACATCTGGCTCCAAATTTGCCTCTGGATCATGCCATCGCATATAGTGTCTTTTCACAGAATTACGCCTTACTTTGCCAAGTTGAAATCGAAGCAGCACATTACGCGACCCCCGAAGTAACGATGCATACTTTGTACTTGATCAGGCATGCTGAGTCCAGCACACTGGAATCACCGAAACTGACCAGGGAATCAATCGTCATGATTTCCGATAAACTGAAGCACGATACAAAGTCTGTGTATCATTTCACACTCAAGTTGATAGCGTACATGACGCGGTATCCAGAAGTTCACATTTAAATTCGGTATACAGAAGTCCAGTATTCAAACCTGAGCTGCAGCTGTGCAATCTGCCTCTGTGGGTCGTCTGGAGAATGTCCAAACCAGCGATGGCGAACAACAAAACACACATTCCTTAAACCATCTTCGATCAAGGTAGGTTGAACATTAACTCATTACCATGATGCCCAAATGGATATCATACATACAATGATACGATGCATAATTTTGGTGATAATGTTAAACCTAATCATGTACAAGATATACTTCAGCCTCACAAGGAAGCTTCTACCGGTCGAACCAACAACAGGAAGGCCCCGAGCCAAGTCCGGAGCAAGGCAAAGAAAATGGTGTGTGTCACAACTCTTGGTGATGGCACATTGATAAACATATGAACACATTATACACATTGTATTTATAACAAACGAACATTGTGTTAACATTGCTTATCATGTAATTAGTGCAGATTAATTCCTCAGGTTCAGAAGAAACTTCCTGCTAGAGTTCAGTCAACACAGCTCGTCACCCCGTCACCTCAACTTGGTTGGTGTTTAGGTCTCTTCGAAAGACACACAGTAATGTTTCTATCTATAATGCATCAAGGTTCTAAACAGTGCTAAAAGGTTATAATAATATTATGCGTGTTGTGACTCAACCCTGATTATCTAATTAAAATTTTGTACAAGTATGTTCCAGATTTACAAGTGGACAAGTATTATGCTGTCCGTTATGTCAAGCCCGCTAAGTGGTACATAGGCCGCATTATTCAAGTGGACACTACCACAGAAGGCACACTCCTGGAAATGAAGTTCTTGGAGTCACGTCCAAACAGCACATTCAACTGGCCACGGAGGACTGACCAGGAATGGGTCGACTCCAAGTTTGTCTTCATGGGATCACTAGAGCTGCAAGGACATGGGCCTTTCACATGCAAGAATCTCGCTGAGATCCGAGACAAATTCAAAATGCAGAAATTGTCAACTGGATGCTAAACCAAGTCACCTTACCACTGTTCCATGTTTAGATGTTGAAAGCAAGTTACGTGTTCAGTTTCTGATAGTAGTTGACGTTGAGTAATGTTTTCTCGTACCAGGAGTGGTATGATTAAAATTGGTGTGAACATACACCACATGTACTGGCATACTAGATAAGAATGTTCAATAAACATGATTCAGCAGTGCCTAGTGGTTACTAGTCGTTTGAAACTTGAGTATGAACTTTTGATTTCAAAATAACTACACGTATCAATTCGGTAGTTCATATTTAATAAATGTCGCAACCGTAACATGCACCTGGGTGCATTTTGTTATGAACATCTATATTATTTTTTGACTATACTAATTGATAGTTGTGAAGTTCTAGTGTACCTTAGTACCGAAGTATATGTATTCATCATCACACCAGCGAAACCGACTAGCGGAACGCGCGTTCCCTCGATCAAAGATGGCGAGCGGTAGGTTTTGCTTCGATTTGTTTTGCCAAAGAACATGGAATATTTCGCGTTATTTGTATGATTTGTGTTGTATTTAGATGAAGCACATATTACTTCGGACCTCACACCTCATAAAAAGGTTGTATGCTACTTAAAACGCATAGACAATAAATATTTCTTATCGCTGAAAACCCGCACTGATTAACGGAACGCAATAACAATGATTTACGGAAAGCGGCAGACAAATCATGTCCCGATGAACGGAACGCGCAAAACCATGTTGCATGAAATAAATGAATAAACCAATGTGTGACTCAACAAATACGTGAAAAATAACTGTTATGCACACGTGTGCTTCTTTCATAACGTCGAAGAGGATTCTCACTATAAATTTATGAACATTATGGTGTTTTACTATCATTTCTCAATTTAGGAAATGTATTGTGCTCGAAGAACATTTCAACAAGAATGCCAATTTTCTCCCTGAAATACAAATATTGCAGGCCTAAAATTCTCAATAAAACTTGCCAGATTATGTAATATACTAGTAATAAATAGTACAAGCAGGCCCTACCAAAAATTTTGCTATTCCTAGTATTGTTTATTTTGTGTTTTTTCTTGGTTCGTTTTTGTTTTGTTTTTGACGTTTTGCTGAATAGTCATTTTTAAGGCGAAAAATTTCCACCTTTGGAAATTATCTTCTTAATTAGTAGTATCCCTATATGCCATATGTTTCAAAATGGTCTATGAATTGTATCACTCTTTAAATATAGAGCGAAAAGAGCATAAAATAACAAGAATGGCTCCAGATCAGTACTATAATGGTTGAAATTTGTATTATGAGCATATGGACAGTCATTGTGGAATTTATGATCTATGTATTCATTTTAGCTATGAATTAGGCTTTGACCTTGATTTATAAATAAGAAGAATGATCTGCATTGAAAATTGCCCCGTGCACAAAAATGTAATACCGATACAAAAACATTTTATGGTTATCCATAAATGTATTGTCGACATAGACAATTCGCTTGTTAGATTCAAAATCTTACTGATATTTACGGTGGCTGATATATGCCATATTTTTATTTTTCAGAATTCATTTATTTATTTTTCCCAGAAGGACATTCTAGAGAAAATAAAATATTTAAATGCACGTACTTAATGTTAAATACGCGTATATAATATTAAATACGTGTATTTTATATTAAATACGCGTACCTAATGTTAAATATGCGTACTTAATGTTAAATACGCGTACTTAATGTTAAATTAGCAAAAAAATGGATGTGGTTATGTTGCTGTGTATGTCTTGTGAAACATGGCGCTGCAAAAAAAAAAATCCAACTGTCTGATATTCAATATTAATTACGTGTATTTAATATTAAATAAACGTATTTAATATTACGTACGCGTATTTAATATTAAGTACGCGTATTTAATATTAAGTATGCGTATTTAATATTAAGTACGCGTATTTAATATTAAGTACACGTATTTAATATTAAGTACACGTATTTAATATTATATACGCGTATTTAATATTATGTACATGTTTTCAACATTAAGAACGCGTATTTAATATTAAATACGCGTATTTAATAATAAGTACATGTATTAAACAATAAGTACGCGTATTTAATATTAAGTACGTGTATTACAACCGTCTGGGAAATATCGTAAATAAATGAAAACTAAAGAATAAAACTATGGCATATATCAGCCACTGTAGATATTGGAGTATAAATAATATTTCGTGCGTGGTTGAAATCAAGCACTTCTCTTTAATAGAAATTGTCTTATTACATTCCTTAGTGTACACCAAAGCACGCTCAGGACAGATGTGTACATACATTCTGAATGTACACATCTGTTTGTAAAGTCCAGTTAAGGTATTGTGACGATGAGTGGTACAGTATCAAATAAACATAGATAACATAACATGATGTATAGCATGATGATTGCATACAATGCGGCTCACCATCTGAATCCAGAGGCTATAAATGACAAAAACTCATTCATGCTTATGTCAGTGATGTTTGCATAGGACTACATAGGCCTGCATTTCATAATCACGCACGGAACACCTCATTATTATAATTATTTTTCTTAAATTTGACTTCCATGTAATATATATGCCTACCTGGTGGATAACACTGTCGTCAACAGCTGCCATGTCTGAAATATATAAATATACCATCAACACTACAGTGAACAGACATAGATACAGTTCGGAAAATGGATTCTTAGCAGGAAATTTCATGTTCATGACTTCGCGTTCCGTAGGTGAATTCCTTGCGTTCCGTTAATCCTTTGAAAAGTTGATCTTCACGTTCCGCTAATCTTCGTGTTTCCTTATCAGGTCATTTTTGACGCGATACACCCATATTATTATCTACAGCAGGTGTTTTACCTGACTAACCAGTCTATAATTTTGTTTTATGTATAGATCACATGCAAATATCGCCCTTATTCGCCGCATCGACCGGAAAATTGCTCGAAGCAAAACCTACTGCTCGCCATCTTTGATCGAGGGAACGCGCGTTCCGTTAGTCGGTTTCGCTGGTGTGATCATAATTAAGGCTGATATACCATGGATCGTTTTGAGATTGAGCAACAACATTTTTTCGATAGTGTATAAGGTTGTTAAGTCAATAAAAAATCTTTTGGAACAGACAAATCTTGTAAATGCATCTATAAATACTGAAACTTTTTTCATATTTCAACAAAAACTAAATTTCTTGCATGCCAATAACATATAAATCCACCCAGTAATATATTTTCTCTTCATGTCGCAACCGTAACGTGAACCTAAAATCAAACAAGGGCACGATAACACGCCATCACTTTTGTGTGAGACCACTTAAATTCTTCAAACTTTCACACATGACAAGATTTGACTATACTTCATTCAATAAACCCATAGGGACTTGTTAATGCACCAGGCAATCATTTTATTTTTAAAGTGTGTTTTTAATTTTTTAGTAATTTAAATCCTGTTTTGCATGGACGTAAATACACTTCATAAGGAAATAAATAACAAAGAACACTTATATATGCCATAATTTGACATAAAGTAGCCCAATTTGTCTGCAGAACAACTATGTACGACACAAAAATCTATCAACTTAAACCAAAGATTTAAAACAAATTTTAGCAAAATCACCATAAGAGCACACTCGTAGTTTGAATGTGCGTAAGCCCTTAGATTTTTTTAATTTTTCAAGAAAATATGATGCTAGGGGCATAAAAAACTTTAGGAAATAGGCTATTTCGGTCATTTTTGTATTTTCACATTTTGTCACACTTTTTCTGCACCAGGCCGTATACTATTTCTTGACTGTTTCTTAAGTGCTTCACGACTAATCAACTCAGTTACGAATTGTCCAATAACGCTGAAATTTTGGTATGCAACAATACAATATTGATTCGATCCAATACCAGTTTGAAGAACTTCAAGCAATCAAAACCGAATGTGTTATCCAATATGGTGTCCAGCGAAATTGGGAATATTAAGGAAATTCATGAACCCGAATATATGGGTAAAAATATTATAGAATTCGTACAGGCCTACCCCACAAGCAGATCGTGATATTTTCCATTAAATTTCACGTACATACTGTCAATGCATGCCAATATTATTACTTATCTAATATCTACACGAACACATGATATCGACCACCAACATTCATGGTGCACCAAACGTCAAGCGGAATGATGTCTACTGCATCGGAAATATCATATCTACATTTTAAATACAAAACCAAGCCCAACAGGGTCATCCAGTGTGTAAAGCATATTTGCTGGACTATGGACTACTACTCGAGTATAATTTATTCCCAGCGAAAAAAACGAATCCGCTATCAGATCTCGAAGTCCAGTGTCACGCAAATTCGAGAAAAATTGATGGAACTATATAAAAACCAATATAAATAACAAGGAGACGCATCAAGTCAAAATGTACCTGTGAACATATCATTTTACAAGAGTAATCGCAACGATTTTGTATCATGCCAAAAAGATTACTCTATGACAGATCACTCCGAGATATGATATCGCTATGACGTGCATCAAGAAGGACCATCGTGAGAATGTCACGAAACATTCCTCATGAGGAAAGTAATTACATCAATCTTAACGCCCGTCCATTTTCATGATGGATACTTCCTGGTGGCTATGAAGAGAGATAAATCGTTTCCGAGGCAGACTGGATATGTTTGCTCAAACTCCCTAAGTGTGATCAAATGTTATCGTCTGGAAGCCATATGCATCATATCCATATTTTAATAAATTAGGGAATAACGTGATGTATAATTATTAAAGTGACATCATATGTTTAAAAAAATGTGAGATGGTTTTCTGTCAAATAATGTGCCTTCAAGACAGAGGAACACAACCAAGTTTTCACTGCAACCACACATTCTTTCAAACTTTCACAATGAAAGTCAATGTTCCCGCACAGTTGTGGGCGCAGCAGTTCCCATGCAGTGATACCAGAACATAATCGACAAAATGTGGGGACAATTTGCTGGTGGGTGGTCTATGTAAGCAGAATAGTCACCCCATTGCGAGGTCACCAGGGCATATTTTAGAGGAGTCTTGTCATCAAAAGGGACACCCGAAAACGAGTTTCAAGTTCCAAGTTCCGAGTTCCAAGTTCCGCGTTTAAAGTTCTAAGAAAAAGGTGTCGTCGCTGTTCAGTCAGTACCGTAAAACTTCTAATAAACGCCCGGGCGTCTATTGATTTCAGTAACACTCTAGACCTGTCTATAGGGCCTGTAAGTCTCGTTTCACATATGTCGTAAAATGACGTAATCAGGTACGTGGTGGTGACAAACATTGCCACGTGGTCATTTTTGCTGATTTTGATCGATTTCAGAAGCACCATACAAAAATATTATTATAAATATTGTTACAATTCTTTATTCTATTTATTACACTTGCTCCGAACTACAACATGCCGCTGTTTATAATACTGAGGGGATAATTATTCTTAATCAATTTGCCCCCGATTTATGTTGTGTTTCACAACATGTTTTTGGACCCCATATTCCAATATAACAAGATTATTTTCGTGATGTTACAACCAGCACTGTACAAAACAGTCACATCATATATAGTGACGAACATCACCGATGGTTTGTATACTACTCACGTAGTTTTAAAGGAATAAGCATATGTATGTTTTTCATCGCTCTTAAATGGAATAAAATGCTCAAGAAAATGCATATTTATTTCGTCAGTCATTGTAGGTACAGGTTGTGACCAATGTACGAACATGCAATAAATTTCTGATAATTTGCGTGTAAGGTACAGGAGATCAAATATATAGAATTTTACAAATTGGGCTAAACATTTGGCAGGAAACTCAGAGGTCACCAGAAAGGTCAAATCACGTAAAATAACGTGACGTTTTAAATCTCGCTTACAGGCCCTATAGAACCCGGCGTTTATTGATTTCAGTCGTTGTCTGGACCCGGCGTTTATTGGAACTGAGGTGTTACGATATGACAAATCGGTCGACAGTTTAGATATTAAAAGCTGGAAATTCCCGACTGGGACGCGTTGACGTTGTTGATATTATATCTATACGTTGTTATGTTACACAATGTACGTAGACCCGGCGTCTATTAGAACCCGGCGTCTATTAATTTCAGTATACCTGAACCCCCGGCGTCTATTAGAACCCGGCGTCTATTAGAAACCCGGCGTCTATTAGAATTTTTACGGTATTTCTACACATGCCACGCTTTTTCAGGAGTTCTTTGAACATCACAATTGAGTCTAAAAGTTGCAGAGACGAGGGATCATAGCGTCAGTTTGAAGGCGCAGCACCACTATATGCTACACGTTCGAATAAATGATACATATCAAATTCTTCTATTGAATATTTTTCAGTCATCCACAGCATATAGTTCGTTGGTGATGCCTGAAAAATTATTTAATGAAAGAAATTGACAAGATCCGAATTTATTCTGTCATAATGCCTTAAGTATTATATATTTTCATTCCCCTTTGTTTTCAAGTTTCCCATCATTTGTATTTAATTTCGTGAATGTAAATGAAATGATATAAAAATGCATTTGAACTAAATAGAATTGAACGAAAAACACACCCAAATCCGCAACCTATCCGAAATTTCAAATCATCCCCGCGTGGCACTCTGAGGTCCGCGCGTACCAGACATCAGCTTGGAAGGTTAATTTTCGACATTGTGATATTAAACAGGTTGAAAGGTGGCACAAGAAAGTGATTTAATGAGTTGGAGGGACCCGATGCAGAAATATAAAAAGAATATAAAGTTCTGCACTTTCTTGGGACTTTAAATGCGGAACTTGAAACTCGGAACTTGGAACTCGGAACTTGAAACTCGGAACTTGGAACTTGAAACTCGTTTTCGGGTGTCCCTCATCAAAAGTGCTATCTGATCTATAGCGAAAAATAAGCAAAACGGATGATGTCAATTAAAGTGAACAGGCGTTTGAATAAACAGCAGGGTAGCCAGAGTTTTATATTCTGCATCGAGGAAAACACAGTTGTATACTAATTCCATCAGGTGTACAGTAGGAACATCTACACACCACACACTGTCTGTCCCTGATGACACCAGTGTGTATTTTGATCTTGGTCGGGCTTTGTTTCTGTTGCAAAATGTTTTATCTTATGTTTGTTATTGTCATCTTCAAAATCTAGTAGTATTGGATCTAGTTGATCTGGATTGATACTTAAATTCATGGTTTTTCGAAACCGACATCGAACACAGATTGCTTGTTCAAAGGATACAAGTATGTAATCTGACACGGTGTCACCCTGAGAATACCATCAACCGGGTAGCCGTTTTGTTTATGATCGGGTACTCACGTATCTGCCATACACCTATTCCATGTGCGTGGTTTTGTGGTTCGTGGTTGTGCAGCTGTATACTAATTATATGATCGATTATATAGTAGAAACAATGTAATTTTGTACACTGCCTGCCCTCGATGTCACAAGTTTGTGTTTGGTGGGGCTTTTTTGCCAAAATCATTTCTGGCTATCTATTGTCATCATCAAAATATATATGGGGATCAAGCACACATGTATAATTCGGGAGCAACTAGACGTGCCAGCATTAGTATTTGACTGCAGACAGTTCATGACAGGATCTACAGACGACGTACTCACCATACAGTGAAGGATGAAGTTCTGCGTTAATTGATACATGGACGAATTCGCAGATAATATATTTTACAATGACATATATATACTACTCACCAGATAAGTTATTTCTTATGTTTGTTGTAAACAGATCACATTTGATTGGCAGTATCACATTTTGAAAAGAAAACCATTAGGTTGTAAACTATTCGCAAAACCGGCTTCATCGGATATGTGTCTATTCCGACTCTTATTAATTTCGAGTTTCTGCTGGCCTAATCTAGACCGCATGCGTACTGGTGTCAGGTAGATTCACAGAAACATATTATGTTGTGATTGCAAGAGGCCACTCCAGCACAATATTGACAATTTATATGGGAAAAATGGGTGGAATACTTTATATCGAATGTGTATCTGATGTACATGTTAGTATTATAACCGTGCATTTGCGTGATTTTGAACACATTGTTGTACAACCCAGTTGTGTTTACGTTTACAGGCTGCATAATTGTGATTGGTAATATCTCAAGACTGGTCAGTATTCCGAGACATATACCAGAAAAATAAGTTTATGTGACAATAGGTATAATAAATGTGGGGATAAGTCAAAACATCTAAATAAATATTAGCTAATTAAAGTATTAAGTTAGTATTATTTCTGATTTAAAGCAGAGATCGTAAACACAGAGATACGTCACTTCCCTTTTTTGCCGTTGTCCGCCATTTTCAATCCATGCACTGCAGCGATGCTAGCGGCGGTGTCTTGAAGAATGAGAAATGGCGGTGGTTGCCAAAAAGCCTCACGGAGGCTCTTTTCGTGCAGCATATGGCTGCAGCAAAAGCAAGAAGAAGGACCCGTCGTTGCATTTTTTTCGCTTCCCACGTGATAAAAAAGGTTGGAAAATAATTATACGTGTTGATTGATCATACTTATCTACTAGTAGTTAAAGCCCTTTGTCTGTCAGTGACTAGTCTCATAGTGTGAGTGTCACTGTCACCGTGTCAGTGTCACTGAAAATGAAATTATACTAGACCTACTGTAGATCTACTGACACAGTTAATAGGGATGTTTCATATGCACGTTCGTGGAGGCACGAACAGCGACCGCACGAACATGCTGATCTGAAGGGGACCGGTTATTATTTTGGTCGGAGTCGCTCGTTCAATGATATATTCACAAAAAACAAAAACTGTGCACTAACACTAAAAGTATTTCAAACGTCAGCAATAACTGTTCCAGTGTTGTTTTTTGGGGGTGGGTGGGTGGGGGTCTACCCGGGTCAACCAAATACCAATCGGGTACCATCACTTCCATCAAAAGACCATCACCATCAAAGGGTGATCTACAGTAACTACTCACGTCAGTACAATTTTTATTTTGAATTGTATGTTGAATAGCCATTATAACATGGCATTGCTGTGACAGAAACGTCTTTCCGTAATCTGAAACGGCCAGCAGCGGTTTCTAATCGAGTACAGAGATCGAGGTGGAAAACGTGAATAAAACTGACCAATCACATGCGCGTATTTGATCGATCGATATGCAAATGAGCCGTGGCGCTACTCAGCCAAGCAGACTGCAACAACAACGGAAAGTTGTTGACATGGAAAATAAACCCGGTTTGTTGATCATTTTCATTGAAGATTGGAAGAAACCAACACATTGGGATGTCATGTTATAATCGGGATAAAACTGTGTTTGGTTCGATGTCTGTGACGTGACAAAAATCCAGAGGGATCTTTGTTGTGATCTGAGACACGAGAGGCGAAGCACAGTTTTATCCCTTAATCAGAACAGTGGTAACTTTGGTAGTACAGGCTCTTGGGGGATAAATCACGAAAATGTGAACAAGGGCGCTTCCAATTAAAATAATCAGATAGTGGGGAAGCGGGGGTTATATGCCCAGATGGTAGCATCAGCACTCTAGCTACCGGTACGATTATATTATATTTCGTGAGAGATTTTATGTTGAAACAGAAAACACTGACGGAAAATGTCCACTTCATCACTTATTACTTTTAGCTGGCGTGCTGATGCCCATTACACTTATTCGAATTCAGTTACCCTGCCAAACCTCCACGAGTTATAGATTGTCACCCGAATTTAAAGTTGTTTTAAAATTATTATTCTGAAACGATCAACGATTATTCCTATGACATTGTGCATTGAAACACAAAGATTCTCTTCAGTGTGGTATCGGGATTATATGAAATTTTAACCCCAAATTATCTGCGAGATGGATCAAGTTTGGTGATTTTCACTGAAATCAAGTATTGATGAAATATATGAGAATTTTTCCCCTGGGTTTATGTATTAATTATGAACCTTTGTGTTTGATTTTGGTATAGTTCGCCATGTCCGTTTTATCACTACAGGCATCACTTCAAGATTACAGAATTTAACTTAGAATAAAACATTAAAAAACATTACTTTCACAATTCTCATGAAATATAGCCTAACAACGAATAAAGCCGATAATATATACTTTTTGTCATTGCGAAAAAAATCGTATGATTTCAAAGGTAGTTAAGAGGAACTCTATTCGGTTGTTTGTTATTAAAAATTAGTTGATTGAAAATGGGCAAATCACCCATTACGCGGATATTTTCGAGTTAAAATTACCCATAATTCCACAGTGAACTGAAAATTTAATCCAAAATATGATATTAATGGACATTACACAACTCAATCTTCCCACGTCATAGGATCTGTGCATTCCCCATCGCCCCGCTCGTTGTACCCTTGTATCCAGTCATGACAGGGTGTCGATATGGATGAATATTGCCACCAAAGAGCCATGATACCCTATATGACTGCATGGGCATCGTTCATCCATGGCCCATTCTGCACAAAACAAATTTATAGTTTGTTTGACAAAGAAAATATTATCATATACTCATATGATCATATACTCGGAATACCCTCTCGGAAGATATGCATACTTGTATTTCCAATGTCCTATATCCTGCTATTTTCCAATATTGTACGTTTTAAACATCTACTTCATACACACACCGCTCTTGCAAAAAAACTAGATATATGTACAATATTCGTAAGACTTTCTTTACCTTGGATAAAATGCAACAAAATATACATTGCATTTAATAATAAATATCTTCACAGCTGGTACCAGAATATGTAAATCACATCACACTTCGACAGTTTGGTGTGAAAAGGTTTATAACGCATGTATAGCCATATATAACTAATGTCACGGCAAACGTATTTCCATAAATCCAAGATATTTACTAATATTACTATAATAACATATGTTAATCATAACACACAGCGGACGATACATTTATGAACACAATGCAAATTGAGTCGCGGCCCGTGTACAGTTGATGCATTGGTCATCTCCGCGTCGTTCAGGTTGTGGTCATCTCTGCGTAGTCTGTTCTGAAACAACAACCGATCCCCTCCAGATCAGCCTGTTCGTGCGGTTCGTACGTACGTGTTGTTCGTGCCTCCACGAACGTGCATATGAAACATCCCTATTAACAATATCATGAGTATGTCTATCACTATGAATAATGAATTATGATAATGATGCAGTAATGTAGATCTATAGGTCTATTATACAGTAACTATATTTAGATCTAGCGTCAGAACTCAAATTACCATCTACTGCTCTCTGGGCAAAATTGTACTGAAACTGACATGTGTAGATCTACTTCAACGTGGTTTTTGTCATATTTTCTCATGACAGTGTAGGTGATCTAGAATTTTGTCCACATTTTTTAGTTTTACTAATTGACTGGTATCTGGTTAATATTATTTCACAGATCAAAAACTTGGGTAGAAAAGTGTCGTCGACAGGACGTACTCGGCAAAGATACGAAGTATCTCAACGAAAATTGTCGTTTGTGTGAAGAGCATTTCAGTGAACAAGCATTCATGAACAAAAACCACGAGAAGCTAGTCTGGAATGCCATGCCGAGCCGCTTTTCTTTCAATGCACCTTCACGTGAAAGAACACCTCCAAGGAACCGACATGCAAGCACTCTAGAGTTTCCAGCATCGTCAGCTGCAGACACAATCACGACAGCGACAGTAGAAGTAGTGGTATGTGGATGTAATTTTATCAAGAATTATTACAAATTATGTAATAACATGTATATATTTAGATATATGTAAAATATGTATATTGCAAGATATGTTGAATTTTTGGGAGGCTCAAAATTTAGCCCCTTGTACATGTTTATTCTCATCTACAGAACAACGACCACAGTTACTATTCTGAGGAGAAAGTTACCGTGCAGACTGGAGAAACGTTCAACGAAATAGGCGTACAGAATATCGCACAGGTAATATAGGTTTTACACTTGAACTTCAGCAAACTGATACTACACAGTAATGTATCACGTTGACATCAATGCATTGATTGAAGTTATCTGACATAAAGTATATTTTTCAGAAAGTAATTGATCTACAAAATGAAATTCAGCAACTTGAGGAAGCCATCAAACTGCCATTAGATATCATACTGACAGTTGATGGAGTTGTTGATGCAGCTTTGGCTTTGGGTATGAAACCTCAACAGCCAACTTCTTCAAGGGCCAGGTGAGGAATTGTAACAGGGATGCCAAAGGTCTAAAAAAAGATCACCATATTAATAAGATAAAAACAAAGTCAAATGTGTCCAAGGATTTCATGTGATCCAAGGATTTAATGTGATCTTTAAATTGAAGTAGTCTTTTTTTATATGTTTAACACTGACCTCTACATGCACATGTATACAACATGTATATTATGACCATCTCTGATAGGTTACCGGTGGACATTGAAGGACAGAGGAGTTGCCCTTGGAATTTTCTTCAAAAGCAAACAGGCTTACAAAACACTCAGCCAGTTGTTCATAATGCCTTCTCCAAGTACCTTATACAGGTGAAAAAGTGTTTTTATTGAATTGTCTTAAGAGGATATTATGGACATTATTTATAAGGCCAAATTATATTCGCTATTCTGATGTCTATTTACATGTACGTCTCTTGTATTTTATATTGAACGAGTATATGAACCTTTCAGATTTGTTCGGGCTATTCCTACCAACCATGGTTTGAGTGCTGACATCCTCCAGCTACTGAGTTTGAAGGCTCGCCCAATGGATGACATGCTAAAGCACTGTATCTTCACAGGGAGGAACTGTTTGTCTGATTCTATGTGCATTTGCCTGATTCTATGGGCAAAAAGTCTCATTCTATGAGCAAATTGTCTGATTCTATGGGCAAATAAGCAAGTAAGCTGCGGGATACCAGTAAAACATATGGATCGACGGCTAATTTCTCAACACAATCTGATGGCATATGTTCTGTTTACTTCTTAAATCATTGCAGAATATGATTTATGTTCAGCTTCTTATGTGGGGTTCACCGCTCTTCATATATCTGTCGCACAAAAGTGGAACGGCTAGGCAGTGGAGCAGTTAGCCATCATAAATCACCAAAGACAAAGTGCTGTCAGCTACTTACCAGGATATCTTGACCAGAATTGCATGACAATTATTCCAGTTAACATTTTGATTGTTCCTGGACGTGAAGTCAGCTACGTAATCCAACAAAATTGGACATAGAATAAAAATAACAGACACAAACCTGATTCTATGGGAACAAACCTGATTATATGGGTAGGGTGTTGTTATAGCCATGGAACTGAGAGCTTCTCGATGCTGATCCTGAATAACTATAGTATTGAAGCTTGATTTTCTGTTCTGTCTCTAGGAGAATGGTCAATAACATGGATGTCAGATCGTAGCCCATAGTTCCATGGTAATCAAATAAACCTACCCATAGAATCAGGTTCGTTCCCATAGAATCAGGTTTGTTTCCGTTATTTTCAATCTATGATCAATTTAGGTAGCTGATTTCACATCTAGGAACAATTAGAATGTCAACTGGAGTAATTTTCGTCCAGATACCCAGGTAGGTTAGTGTGAACGCTTTGCAGTTGGTGATTTATTATGGATAACTGCTCCACCACCTGGCCGTTCCACTCTTGTGCGACAAATGTATGAACAACGGTGAAAACTGCATAAGAAACTGAACATAATCCATATTCTGCAATGATTTATGAAGAAAACAGAACATAAGCCATCAAATTGTGTTGAGAAATTTGTCGTTGATCCAGCATCCTTTACTGGTGCCCCACCGCTTACTTGCTTATTTGCCCATAGAATCAGACTTTTTGCCCATAGAATCAGAATAATGCACATAGAATCAGACAAACGGTTCCTCCCTGTGATCTTGACGTTTGACGAAATGAGTTATTTATGTTTGGTAATTCTGTACATGTAACAAGATTCCTACAAGTTAGTTAATTGCTGGCAGTTCCATTTATTAGTTCTGTTTATAGTTTTGTTTACAGTTAATGCTGGTCGTCTGGAATACATGTTCTTCTGTATTCTGAGTATTGGACTGAGGTAAATTTCTTGAGTATGGACCGATATGCCTCGTTCTCATTTGCTATGATTTTCCATTATGATTTAATGGCTCCCCTGTATATAATGTAAAGAGTAAATACATGTCACTATAATAATTATTCATGATTATGTAAATGATGATTGTGTATGTACGTCCTCCTATGTCAGATTGCTTCATGGAATGTCATTCTTCAACTTTGACGTGACGTTGCCTGTCAGACTCCTAAACTAACAACAAAGCATATCTATCTTCCACCATTCTCTCCAATGCGTGTAAGCTGTACATTTATATTACATTAGTACATGCAAATTACATTGTGCTGAATATGTACATGTGTCAGTATGAAAACATCGACCCCAGAAATGATAGAACTGCATCTTTCTGGTCTGTATTTCCATTAATATATGAAAAATGTTTTTACAAAGCTACCAGACATGAAGTACAAAGTATATGATCATCTTTCATATTTTGGTATCTTTACAGGTTCACCTAGCTGCACACAAGTCTGCTCACATTCTGTATATGCCGGTATGCAAACATTGGTAGCTCTGGGGAAACTGCCAAAATCAGCATCAGACATAGCTGTTTTTCTCAAACAGATCAACGATGTGTTTGACTTCCTCAATGTGCGCTCCTTCAACCGAAAAAAAGGATGCCATCCTCTGTCTAGTTCGGAAGGAGATATCGCGTTGATCGCCAAACACCGAGCTGGTGTCCAGCAATGGATGACTATTAGTCGAAGTAATGCAATTGTTTGCTCAAAACTTCGACACAATCAGCAGCACAATTCCACAGAGGCTTCTGAGGTTGTGTCCCGATCACCAGGCTGACAGTTCAGCCATTCTGAAATGCTACTTGAAGTGCCGGCTGCACTATTACTTTAAATTCGAAACCCGTGTGTTGTTGCAGTCAAAGGCGAAGAAGAACAGGAAAGCACAAGTGTTGCAGCATGAATGAACTTTATGAATAACTGGCTTATAGATGATACTTGAATGTAGTGTATGTTGTCTGCTGTCCATGTGTGGAGATGAATAGAAAAAAAGCCCGACCAAATACTTATATGCTCGAAGTGTGTCTAGTTTTATATGTTTTCTTCAATATTGAAAGGAAATAATGAACAGACAATTTTTTTTCAAAAACCTATATTCAATTAAGTATATATTGATGTGACCCACATTATTTTTTAGAAAGTTATGAAAACTTGTAGACTTAATGCAAAAACCTAAATTAACTATACTTATCAATTTCTTCCTGGTATATATCATCAAAAACTAATGTGTTTGGCATCAACTTTCAAAGCAATAAAACAACATAAAATAGAACTATCCAGCCATGAAAACTTGCTGGACTATATATCATAAACAATCGGCAAAACTGCATAGACAATCTATTAATTTTTGCGATTTTTTTTCAACAGTCGTATTCATAAATATTGAGAGCCAAAAAAAAAAGTTAGAAAAACTCATAGATTTCAAACCTCATTATTCAGCATAGACAGACTTAGAAACTAAGATTAGAGACTTCTGGCCAATGATTAGTGAGTATTCAGTCCAAACTAACGGTGGGTAAATGATAAAAGTCGAACCGTTGCACTCGTTTGTGTTCACAATCGGATTCACGGCAAGCCAAGTTCTCACTGCTGCACAATTGCACAATTGCACAATTTATATTTTATTGCAGCATCATAAGGACGTATTTTGGAGGTTGCAACGGTTCTATATCATCGAATATATGTTAGCCAATTGATTTATAACAAATTTCAGAAACAGAAATGCCACTTTCAGTTGGAATTTTCAATACTTAAAATTCGATGTCCAGCAAAAAGAAGCATTGCCAAACACATATCAGTATAATCGATTTTGAGCAAAAAATAAATAAATATTATGCCAGTTTCAGGGTCTATAACGGATGACAGACTATTGACTATTGGTTACGAGACATAATTATACCACTTATTCTGATTTTTTTTACATTCTGAACTGGATATCTGGAGAGGTCATATATTAACAAATAGCAGAAATTATGCGTAGCTCCGTGTCTAAGATCAAAAGATCCTGGAAATATAGTCAAGAAATTGACACACGCCACTCGAGGCAGCAATGTCGAGAGATAATTGGCTAAATTATGATATAATTATTCTCATTAGACAGAAGGAGTACCTGATGTCTCAGTGGGCATTATTTCATTGTTCACATCATCTCCAATGAAGTTTAGGAATTTTCATTCCATATGCAAGAACGTAAAGTCAAAAACTACGGGTAACGCAGATCACACAGAGGGTCCATATAAAAAAAACATCTGCGGGTTAAGATTCGCACAAATCAGAAGTGATTGATTGAACTTATCCACGTGAATTGTCGATACCAAATAACCATATAATTTCGTGCTTGATGTGGATAATGACTAGGCCGTGTTTTTTTTTCTTTGTTTCCAGTCAGCGGGCGGGTGAAAATAGCAATTATTTTGAGAAAAAAACACAAATATATTGGTCTTTTTTTGCCCTCAAAAATGATGTTTTTCTAGCCCCCAAAACACAGAACTTCGTAAAGGATAGTAAATGGTTTCCATTTTGCTGTTTCCCTCTCTGTTATTATCAGTAAAGTATTTAATAGCTAATGCAATGGTCAAATGTCATTTATTTTACATTTTTGGCATGAGTTACTTTGTGAAGAAAGATGGTATTGCCATGATAAACGTCTGTTTTTGTTTTCTGTGTTTGTTTTTTTTCCTGGCTGGCTGGTACTTTTCGAAAAAAAAAATTGACGGGAAACAAAGAAAAAACACAACATGGCCCTAGTGCCAAACGCGCTAACAATACCTTGGTTTCCATAGTATACAAGCAAGTTTCTCTGGACAACACATGAATGTATCTTGTACATGTATAACTACATGTGCGACAATCGGTCGTCACTTCAATGCATAATTTTTGTGATGTACCTCAAGAATATATTATTTTATGAGTCATTATAATGAGTTTATAATAATGGTTGTGTTATATAAATCATTGCAGCTATTTTTTTTAAATTTAACGTAAATCTACCATCTCAAATTAGCTTTCATTGCAATTGGATATCACACCATCCGGGTTCATCCCAATCGGTATGATATTGTGATGTATGATATTGTGAGACATTTCGTTTCAAACGAGGCTATCCAATTAAATTTCTGGAAAATGTCCATTTCAGTTGTTTTGCTGTGTCCATCGTGCTACATAAGATTAGCTGCATCTCCTCTTATAAAGCCATAACTGCCTAGTGTTCTATAGTATGACACTATACTTTATCGGCGATAATGCGATCCTGAAAATGACAGACTAAATAGCACAGTATAAATACCTAGCATGTCCTGATTCGTTTCTAATTTGCATCTTGCAACAAAATAATTAGTGCTACTATACACGTTCAATACTACGTTGTTTTGTGTACTATATCAAACCATTTCCACTCAGTTTTCTCAAATAATATTAGGCGTTGCTGAAATAGCATTGATAATGATGAATGATCATCATCGCGAATGTTTGTCCCCAGCTGGTGTATGTCCAGTCGATATATCACCACAATGTGTTATTGGTGAATGTATTATATAGCTTCCAAACATAATACTGTCGAGTGATGGACAAAATATGACACTTGCATATTCCATATATACATTTCACATTTCTTGCCAGGTTCTACATCATTGTTGCACATAGTGTTTCTGAATAAAAAGTTACATATATACGGAGAGCACGGTGTTTGAATTGTTTTCACGATTTTCAATTACAATAGGCGCTTTTTATTGGAATAGTATTAACATTTGGTCCCGACAAGAATACTGATCTTGAGCGGAAAGTGCATGATCACGAAGTGCAAGAAAGCCAATTATTTTCTCAACACAACAGGATACCTGCTGTTTTTGTTACAGTATCACTCCATCTTGATGGATTGTTGACATTCTCCTAATAAGGGGCACTTTGATACATGTGGTAACCGTCCACTTCTCAATTGCAGTGCTTCAAACGGAAGTGTTATGCATTATACCCAGGTGTCGGTTTACGATAATATTGCAGAGTAAAAGTAGACGGTTGGTTGGGCGCATGATTGTTTGCATAACACTACATTATGTAAATAGTTCAGTTATCTGATTTGATAATCAATTTTGCCTTTAGTGTTTTGAATATAATCCATCGCCGTTCCCATTGCCTGTTCGTGGCATTAATACTAGATGAATCCTTAATTCAAACGATATCATATGATCAGTACATTATTGTAATTGGAATCGGATTCTAACTTTAAAATGCAAAGTTGCCATGGTTTCTAAGTAGATTTGATTATTTAGTTGGTTCGCTTTTAATTTCACACGACAAATTCAATTATTTTGACGCGTTACAGTAAGAGAACATGGAAAATACATTTATACGCAACCCACTGCCAAAAAAACGCCAGGCAATCTTAAATTACTGAATTTTAGGTGTTGTCCCGAAGAGAATATAAAGTGTGTTTGTGACCTGCGTGCTTGTACACGCGACCGTAACTAGAGACCCAGCCCACTTGTCTTACAACCGGTTTTAGCTAGTCGATGCATTCAGTACAGCTATCTCACCATGAACGGATATGAACCACATTTTAATGGATAATCGAATCGACTTGATCCAAACTGAAGGCGCACCAAACACGTTAAAAATGTCACCATCAACGTTTTGTCATGATACGTGTGAAATCAAGGGGAAAAACTGACACTCGTAGAGCAAGTTATGAACGAGAATGTCATTCTTTTTTGGTTTGCAATTGTCAACAAAATCTGGTTGTGTTGGTGGTAAGATTGAAATATCAATGTATTACCACCAATACAGTCAGATTTTGACGATGCCAATAACAAACGTAAAATACAACTTTTTGCAATAGAAAAATTAGCCCAAGGGCTAAGATAGGTTACCGGACAATTTTGGCTGTAAGCATTGCAAGTGACATATAACTGAGATTCACCAATCAAGTTCATCTTTGTGAACTGCAACATCACCATTAGGTATGCTGCATATGACTTCATATATGTTCGTAATACAAACATATAAGCTTCATCAACAAATATTTTGTCTGTAGAGGCCAATGTAAACAAGTCAGGTCAGGCAAGGTTGTGAGATTTGGATTTCAAGGTCATATATAAGGTCAAATTCGATGTATATCATATATAAGGTCAAATTCAAGGTCTCCAAGAGATGTGCTATAAATAGTACATGACTTCTTGTTAGCTTATACACAATCCTAACCTGTATGTGTAAGTGTTTCAGCCTCGGTGGCTAATTTACACATTTCACATCGGACATTTAGCACTCAAGGTCATGTGAGGTCAAGGTCATCATCAGTAGTTCCATATATGACTTCCTATATGCTCATAAGGCCACACCAATTTATAAAGTTGGTCTATGGATTTTTGTCCGAAAAAAATCGTACGTGGGAGCGAAATTTTTTTACATTTAATATTAAATTTTCTGTCTTTGGAATATTTCACTTCAAAAATGGTACGACCGATATATTTTTTTTAACTAATAATTTCTGTCTTTGGAATTTAGATTCGAATTAGAAAATTCGTGCGAGGAATTTTATTCTGAATGATAATTTATGTATTTGCCGTATTTTATGTATTTGTATTGTATTCGACCGTCATGACCTTATAAAATCAAATTGGCCAGTTTAGCGGAAAAATAGGATCATTTAACCTGTTCTTTCCTCTGTTAACCCGTCTACATGTATATATCTAGGCCGTATGGGTAATTTCTGGTAGATGTACAATTCAATATGTATTCTGCGCCTGAACTATTTTTTACAGTAAATAATTCAGAAATTTGTGAACGATTTCTTCATTTGTGAACGATGTCTTGTCACGTTTATGAATTTTGTCTAAAGTAAGGCAAAGTATTGCAGTATTATTGAGTAAAAGTCCGAACTGTCCTGATGTATTCAGATGACTATACATGTAGTTGGAAATATAGACCTATCTATATTAGAAGAATTATCTATCGCAAGACACTATTGGTCAAGTTCTGGAAAATTTTTGGTATTGAGATATATTCTGTTAAAATCATGTATATCAACATATCATGCCAGGAAGACCCGCCCGGAGCTGTGTTCAAGGCCCAAAATGCTGATATTTTCCGCTCACAGGTGATCTTGTGTAGTGTTGGCACACGTTTATTCAAACAGTTCCTCGGAAAATATCAATACTGGCGATGCGGTTTTTGACTACCATTTGGGGGGATACAGACTGTGATTTTTATTTGGGGCAACAAATAAGTTGTTGATGAATTTTATTAGGTCAAAATAGGTGCGGCGATTTTTTTTTACCGAAATTTTGAGAATGAATTTTTAGGGGCGGCGATTCCATAGACCAACTTTATAAATTGGTGTGGCCTAATGCAAAAATCTTATGATAGCGGAACGCTTGTACATTAAACACAAACGTTGACGTTCTGAAAAACAACGGCTAAGGACGGAGTATAAACAAAAACGGCCCAATAGTCTAATATTTCGTTCAGATGACATCCTAAACATTCATATGAATCAGTTGTTGAGAATTCCACATCACCACATTTGAAGGAGTAGACTGTTCGAGATTTGTTGGACTTTCGGAAGTGTACGATTCTGCTTTTGGACTGGTTAATGTTCATATTCCATTCTTTACACCAGGATTCCACACTGTCTAACATGCTCTGTAAGTCTGTTTCTGTTTCAGCTATAAGCGCTACAAATGTATGTCATTGGCATAGAGGAGTATACTGACATTTTGGTCCTGAATTTGTACACCCTTGTTCAAGCCCTTTATACTTTCCGCAAGACCATTTATGTAGATAGCAAAAAGCGTTGTTGACAACGTGTCACCTTGTCTAAACCCGCTGTGTATGCCAAAAGTATCCGTAAAACAGTCATTTAGCTTGATTTGGCATGGAGTGTTCCTGTAAAATGCTGTGACAGCATTGTGCGTATTTTCGCCGACATTGATATGCGTCGAAAATTTTTTAAAGAGTAGCTGTCTGTCCAGGTACTCGAATGCTTTACACATATCAACAAAACACAAATGTGTCCTTATTTAGTTTTTTCCTGTTTCTAACTATAGTTGTTAAGCTGTGTAGTGTGATCCACGCAGGCTCGTTTTGTTCAAAAACAGTTTTGTTCGTCGGCAATCATATCGTTTTCCTTCAGATAAGATATCAAGCGACGATTCGATAGACTGCTGTATATCCCCCTGTAATTGATTGGTGTCCTTGGGTCTAGCAGGGCGCTTTTAGGGATGGATTTGATATAAGCAGTATTCCAGACACCCGGGACTAGTCTGCTGGTGTAACAAGCATTGAATAGAGCTGTGAGTAGTCGTATGCTAGGCTTGTTTTTGAGTCATTCATATGGGATATTATCTGGTCCCTCAGCTTTATGACTTTTATGTTTTCATCACGGCATTTGACACTTGTTTGTAGAGTTTGTTAAAGTCATGTTTCCATCGGTCAAGAACCTTTATTTTGTCCGATATTACCCTACCCTCCGTGTCGACAACCTCCATGGGGATAGTTTTATCCAATCCCAGAACGTTTTTGGTTTGTCAGAAATATTTGTTGTTTTTGTGGCCCAAGTATCATACACTGCCCCATGATACTACTCGCCCCATAAATGAATGCAATTTAATCCATCTTGTCACCTCTTTAATCCTTATTGAATATAGAGGGAAGCGCAGGATATGATACTTGTATGCAAAGCTCTCAGTGACGCGGTCAGCAGAGCCTTGGGTCCGTAATAAATGAACTGAAAGATAATAAAGGACTGTATTACAAGACTCACTCGACTTTGTATGACAAAGTGTCTGCTCAATAAGTGTCTGCTCCATAAGTGACTACTGCAGTGGTGTTTGGGGATACAAAAACTACAACAATGCAAATAATGTTCATCACAGAGCACTTCGGGCTTTCCTCGGTGTACATCGGTTTGCTTCTTTGGTGGTGATACACGGCGACATGGGATGGATTCCGCCTGTTGTACGAAGGAAAGTGCATATGATCAGACTGTGGTACAGATTTCAGTTCATGGACGATCATCGCATAAATAAAATCATATTCAACTGGGATCGAACAATAAATAGTACCAACTGGAGCAAAGAAGAATCAGACATTTTCACAGAATGCGAACTCGTAAATGTTTATAGGGGTATACTCGCAATGAGCAGTGGCGTACCTGACGGGTACCCCCCCCCCCCCCCGGCATCTTTTCTATCGGAAATTCAGGAAATCGGCAGGTGAATGAAAATCGGAAAACCTGAGAAAAAGGAGGTAATTTGGAGAAATTTTGATCAAAAGTACTTTACCAATAATCCACGAGGCCGCAGGTTCATGAATATAATATCTCTGTACATCAAAATCGACTATATTTATGATTGGATGTTTCAACGAGCTTCTTCTACTGGCATCATACGGCTCGAAACTCTTTGTTGCATGCTTCGTGATGCGTTGACACAAACACTAAAATGTACACGGAAGCGGAAGTTGTGTAAAGGCGTGCAGGGATTGGAACCAGAATCATACTTTTTTTGCTGACTCAAGTTCAAGGTTCAAGGGCGTCAGACCCAGGGGCTTACCGGTAGATTGGGGTGGTGGGGGTGTGGCGTGGGGCTGGTGGGTGGGGGGGATGTGTTGGTGGCGCAGCCTCCTCCCCAATTTTTTTTCTAAAAAATTTCTGATTCAGAAATCCACCAAGTTGCAGTACTGAACAGCATTACATAACATGGTCGTAATATAGGTCGTAATATATATTTCACAGATATTGGAATAGTTATCTCAGCGTCGATTGGAGTGTGTCAATCTAGCACACGTGTGTGGTGACAATTGAGTGTCATTATCCTTTAATTATGTTATGTGAAATGAAATACTAGTATATACAGTGACATGGTGTATAGTTTCGAGATACATATACTTAAATACCAATATGACAAGATAATTACATGCTTGTGGGGAATGAAAATCACCCATTCAGACCTAGAGGAGAGGTCAGAATCATTCACAGAACATCAAAAAAAGCTCTAGCTTCTGGACCCCACGCCGTATAGGCTGCTATTTTGCTTTTCAGGGAATTGATGAGTGATAGAAACTTATGTTCGCTATTGTACCTTCTACATAACTGTGCAGAAATAATTGAGAGCACATACAGTACAAGATTAGCAAAATGCACCACCCATGCTAGCATTTGCTATGAGCTATATAGCATCATGCAATTCGCTGAAAATAAAATGCTAAGCTCATTCCAGCATGGATAGCATTTCATTTTTCCTTGCTAGCAGAAACAGACATCGCCTATTTCTAGCATTTTCTAGCATAAGCTTTTTGCTAGCATTTGTACATCCAGCTGTGTGGAAAGTCAGCTTATATAGTTGGCTCACTCATGTTAATCTAAGAATGTTATAAGAAAAATAATATTGACGAGGTTGACCGTGATCTTGTTCATGGGCGATAATGTAGTATGATAGTCATGAAATTTAGTTTCAAACTTTTTTCAGATGCTCAAAAATGCTAGCATTAGACGCTTGGAATGTCCACGGCATTATTGGACGAAAAGCATTTTTTGCTATACCTAATCATGCTAGCATGCCCAAAACTGATGATAGTCCAATGCTAGCACCCAATGGCAGATGCTAGCATTTGAAAAATGCTATGAAACAATGCTGGCAAATCCGTGCATTTTGCTATCCTTGTACTGTAATATACATCACACCATGATTTATCACAATATATCCATATTCGGAAATTTCGAAAGCTTGGCCCCCCGTAAAAAATATATCAGGTACGCCACTAGCAATGAGGAAAAAAGAATCGTTAAAAACGATACAACACAAATTGATGAACAGATTTATTGAAAAACGGAATCTTGATCTCAATTAACAACCAAAGCTAAGAACTTATAGAACGTTTAAACAAAGTTATGGGACTGAAACTTTTGTCACCAAATATTTACCTTGAAAATGAGGTCAAAGGTCAAATTCAAGGTCATGACAATAATTTGCATATATCATTTCCTATATGTTCAAAACTGATTCGTAAGCTGTAAAGTCGATAACAAGCGAGATATTAGCCATTTTGTCCTATGACCTTGAAAATGGGGTCAAAGGTCAAATTTAAGGTCATCAGAATATTCAGCATATATCATTTCCTATATGTCCACAATTGATTCCTAAGCTGTAAAGTCGATAATAAGTGAGATATAAGCCATTTTGTGCTCTGACCTTGAAACTGAGGTCAGAGGTCAAATTCAAGGTCATGAGAATATTATCATTTCCTATATGTCCACAATTGATTCCTAGTTTCTAATCTCAACATTAAGTGAGATATTAGGCATAATGTGTCCCATTATAAAGCATGGGAGAATTTAACATGGGAAAGTCCCATTTGGGCCGAGTTTGGGCCAAAATGGCCCACTTCGAGCGATTCAAGCGCAACGAAATTTATAGACATCATAGGAGTACATATGAGGAGTTTTATGTATCAAAAAGAAAAAAAGTTACTGAACTGATTTTGAGAAAATGGCTGACAAAGTCCAAAATCAGGCATTTTTCGTCGAAAACGGCCGCCATTTTGAAAAAAATGCGAAAATAAAAAAACTAAAAAATACCTCCTTCTTGAATTATTTTTAAGTATTTTTGTGCAAAATTTCAGAAAAATTCGCCCGTAAACAAAAAAGCTAAAAATGTGGACGACGGACGACGGACGCAACGCCATGCCAATAGGGTATCGGACCATAGGTCCGGTAACCTAAAAAGTGCCAACAGGAGAAACCACAACTGTTTTCTTTTCACCAAAATTTCTCTTTGGACCTTTTTAGATCTCTCACGGTCAAATTCAAGGTCACCACTGAATCACTATAATATTTGACTTCTCATAAGAATGTGTCAATATTTAAGCTCTATCTTGAAGTATTCTAGGAGTTTACTGCGCACAGCTAGCTCCCATTAAGAATCCAAAATATTTTTCATTCAATGTTGGAAAAATTTTCATTATTTTTTGGCTCGAAATGATTGCATGTTGCATGTACTTTTTGTCGACTCATCAGGAAATCAAAATGGCCGCCACATGCCGACAGGCGGTACACGAACAACTACACATCATGGAAAGGCTTATTCATCAACCAAAGTGTTTTTGGCCACAAAACACCCAGTTCACATCTATGGCTGAGGTTTCTGCCATTGCTTTCCCTAGTGGTCATTATATTTTAACGAAACACCTACACCCTGCAGCTAGCCGCCGAACGTTAACTGACCCAATTCTATTGTGTTGGGGTCAGCTCATGTTTATGTTGACATTCTGTTGCACCAATTTGAAGCCGAAAATCCAGCGACGGAATTTTTTTTTGTTTTTCTCCAGTATACTTCCGAATTTGTACACCAAGTACATGTGGATTCCAAGTCCTGAACACCGTATATATGTATTGCTTCACATGTTCCTATATACCCCAACATCGAAAAACGTGCCGTGCAAGGTTGATACTTTGCTCATTTTCCCGAACATCGCTCACAACTCAAAGTACTTTTCACCCAGTTTGAGCAACAACATACTTCTGTGACATGCTGTTTGTAACATCGAATCTACGATACTACATGTTCACTCAAAACTTTATCTATATGTTCGCAAGGTACTGAAGTAGGTAATATGCTTTCTATTAGACCTGAAACAAAATTTGATGAGCAGACAGATTTAAATAATGTATGACCCTATTACTCTTGATCAGATCGGGACAGACAAGTTTGACCTATCCTCCTTATTTAATCCAAGTGATGAAGATACTCCTCTTCAGTTATCAACCGAATGTAAGTACTATGAACCAGACAATCTCCAAGAAATGGAAATCTTGAGAAAAACCACATTCGAAATACCTACATCTCAACTGTCGTGGTTTGTCTCCGAATTGGGATAGTTTTCTAAGTTTGATAAATGACCTTCATTCTCAAACCTTAAACGAATTTGATTTCATTGGAGTGAGTGAAGTTTTCAAGTCATGTGAATACGATAACCGTGTAACACTCTCGGGTTATGAAAATATTATCACTCGTACCCGTGCAGGATGTCCGAAAGGTGGTGTAGGGATATTTGTCAAGGAAGGTCACAATTATAAAATAAGAGAAGATCTATCCATTTTCATTCCAAATATATTTGAATCCATATTTGTTGAATGGAAATCTCCAAGTCATAAACAAATCATTATAGGTGTGGTGTATCGCCCAAATACACTCCCTAAAGCAGATTTGAATCTATTCACTTCCACAATGTTCGATCTCATAGATCTGATAAACAGTGAAAATAAAGAGTGTCTCATTATGGGTGATATGAATATTGATCTCTTGAAGACTAATACGCATGAGAAAACACAAAGTTATGTGGATAACCTTTTTTCCAAAGGTTTCCTACCTGTCATTACGAAACCAACTCGGGTCACCACAACTTCAGCGACCCTCATTGACCATATTTACAGTAACAATGTTTCTCAGCCCTCTAAATCAGGTATCATCATTACAGATGTTGCTGACCATTTCGGTACATTTTATGTACAATCTTCAAAGCAGAACAGAATTTGTCAAACCAACAAAATACTACATGTATATAAACGATCGTTCTGCCAGAATAACATAAATTCATTTATAAATATTCTTAGTAACACAAATTTCTCCGAGGTGACCGATAATGACTGCCCTGAAGCAGCATATACAAATTTCATGGAAAAATATAAACTTGCATTCGATTTGTCCTTTTCGCTTAAACAATTCAGGTTCAACAAAAAAGTTCACAAAAAAGAAGCCTGGATAACCAATGGCTTTCTAAACTCAACGCGCACTAAAGCCAAACTTCTTTTTAAAAAACTGAAAAAAACCACTCCATATATTAACATCGAACACTACAAAAGGTATATCTCTGTCTATAATAAAGTAAAAAGAAAATTGAAACTACAATACTACAACCAACTTCTAACCATGAATAAAACAAACATGAAAAAGATGTGGACAGTTTTAAATTCCGTTATAATAAAAAGCCAACACTACCTAGTCATTTTCTCGTTGACAATTTATCCATAACAGATAAAACTCAAATTGCTCAATGATTTTTTCTCTAACGTTGGCCATAAAACTAGCCTTAATGTCCCCAAAACAACAAAACTGTATTCGGATTACCTCCCTCCCCAACTGAACAATACTATGTTCCTCCAACCGGTCACTGTCCAAGATGTAATGACCACCACATTCAAACTTAAACCAAAAAACAGTGCTGGTCATGATGATATTTCAACCAATCTCCTAAAGAAAACTATTAACGTTATATGTACACCAGTCACACATATCATAAATAGATCCTTTGCCACGGGAAAGATACCGAAGGAGCTAAAAATCGCTAAAGTAATACCTGTCCACAAACATTCTGATGTCTCACTCCTGAATAATTACCGACCGATTAGCCTACTCCCTGCATTCTCAAAAATATTAGAAAAATTAATGTATCAAAAGCTGATGTCTTTCTTAGACAAACACAATATCTTGTATGAACACCAATACGGTTTCAGAAGTAAACATTCAACGATACATCCAATCCTACACTTACTAAATCAATGTGCAGACGCATATAATACTTCTCAAAAGTACACCCTCGCCATATTTTGTGACTTGTCTAAAGCTTTCGATGTTATTAGTCATAAAATATTACTGGACAAGCTCTACAGATATGGTATTAGAGGAATAGCTAATGATTGGTTTAGGAACTATCTATCAGATCGATATCAATATGTTGAGTTTGACAATCACAAATCTTCAATAAAAAAACTTCAGTGTGGTGTCCCTCAAGGATCGATACTTGGTCCATTATTATTTCTAATATACGTTAATGATATTCAGTACTCAACAAGTAGCACTATTTTATCTTTTGCTGATGACACGACCTCATATGTCTCCGAACATGATCTAACGTTACTCTTTAAACGTGCAAACGAGGAAATACATTGCCTATATCAATGGTTTTGTGCCAATAAGTTAATGATAAATGCCTCAAAAACAAAATATATGGTGTTTCATCCTCAGACAATTAATCTAACTCTTGATAACTTCTCCATTAAGATCAATGACACCTATCTCACTAGAGTTGGAAACAACTGTGAAGAAAAAACGACCAAATTCCTTGGTCTGATCTTGGATGAATCACTCAAATGGAAACATCACATTTGTCATATCAACTCGAAAACCTCAAGAGCACTATTCGCTCTAAAACAATCCAGGAATATCCTACCCACCGACAGTTTAAACTCTGTATTATGCCCTTATCCAATCACATCTGACATATGGACTGTTAGCTTGGGGCAATGCAAATGCCAATGTCCTACACAGAACAAATAAGTTACATAAACAAGCCATTCGTCTCATAAATAAAGCCCACTATAACAGCCACACTGAACCACTCTTTAAATCTACAGGTATATTAAAAATTACTGATTTATTCGAGTATCAAGCTGTTACTTTTATGTATGAACACCAACATAACACTCTACCCAATTCTTTCCAAAACACATTCAATCTAAATAAAACTATTCAACAGGCCTACTCAACTAGACAGGGAAATTTATATCACATCAACAAATGTGACTACCAATTTTCCAATTCTCTCCCTCTGTTCACGTTTCCTCGGATTTGGAATAAATCATCCAAATATAGGGTTCCAGTCAAAAGTCTGTCTCAATTAAAACGAACGATAAAATCTCATTTTCTGTCACTATATCAAAGTAATGTTAAGTGCACATATAACAAGTGTAAAGATTGCCATCCTGTTAACTTATAACAAATAACTTTAGTTATCCCATCTGATCATTGCCTTGGACGTATCCCATTCATGTATATTTTTTCACCTGACCACTTTCTTTCTATGGCATGCGTCCTCTAACAAACTTCTTTCTGCTCATCATGTTCATCATGTTTACCATTTGATTCCATATCATTGTCTTATCATATAACAACTCACTGTTGCTTCTTCTTTTATATTATGTATCCTCTCCTTGTTACCTGTAAACCAGTTACAGCATTGTCTCCATGTGTGTACAAATTGTCAACCGTTCTAATCTCTATTTGTGTTCTTCCTATTTAATCTCTTTCTATAAGGACGTAGGGAAGACAGCCAATTGGTTACTACGTCCTTACGTTTTCATCTGTGTACTCGTAATTAAGTCCTATCTGTGTATTTCAATCTGATGAAATCGGAAATAAATTCTTCTTCTTCTTCTTCTTCTAGAAATTGGACACAATCATTATTTTATCCAAAACAGCAAGTGTACAAGTGGAATGCACATCATATTGGTATATATATAACTTTCTATTGTCGCGGTTAACGTTCTGTGGGTTACAATTATTGGCCCTCGTTATACATTTCCATATTACATATTACAATTTACCTAAACGCTCAATGATAACGTTTCTCTCAGATGGAAAAAGGCGGTCGCTTGCCGTACAGGAGATTGCAACAAGACGTTTCGGTCGTCAGCAGCCAGGACTGTAGGTATCAATCTAGTACCACAACCAGATTTTGATGATACCAATAACAAATGTAAAATACAACATTTTGGGACAGATAAACCCGTCCAAACAGTTTATCTAAGGACACACTGGAGTCATCAGGGGCAGATAGTGTGTGAATGTAGTTGCTTCTACTGTATACCTGATAGGATTAGTATACAACTGCCCAATAACCTATGAAAAATAAAAATTTTGAAATCCGAAATAAACCCCATGGAATAGCTGTATGACAAGTACAAAAGTACCTCATCACAAGCCAAAAGGCTACTGAGTTGAGTTGATGGTAAAAACGACACAAAGAAAGCCCACAGCACATACAGAACCCACAGTATCGATGTGTGTGTGACAAGTCATTTTCTCGAAACAGACCTTAGCGCGACACCAGAAAGCACGCGAGAGAATGCCATATTCTTGCGATATTTGCTCGTGTGTACACACTGAGATCTTTACGGTAATGCAAAGTACTTCCACTAGTGGACATTTAATTTACTGCACTTGTTATTTACCATAATGATGATCAATGATCATGTAACACAATGACACTAAGTGAAACAGTTACCAAATAGTATGCTCCCGATTCAAATAGGGGCATAATACATGCCAATAAAAGATTATTAAATGTCAAACACACCCCTTTCACAGACATACAAATCTTATAACATCAATTTCCCACTGTTGTATTTCATTTCAGATACATCACACACTTGCCCAGGCGCTCGTAGACCACAACTGGTCACACACAGGTGACAACTCCGGTGATGTTTGCCACGAGCACTTCGCGATCAGGTCGTCAATATGCCATACACAGGAGGTCCGTGCATGAGGGCGCCTACACATTGCAAGAAGGGTTTCAGGGATAGTCTATCTGAAAAAAGACTAGTCATTTTAATGTTGCAGATAACATCACACAAGTTAGGCATGATATGCCTAAACAATTTTTTTTTCAGCATCAAGTGCACTTAAAATTTTGATGGTATTGCAAGGTAGGATCGCGGCGAACCCGAATAGCAAGTGTATGTGTTTCTCGGGAGGTAAGGTGAATGGACAGTGGTTTTATTGAATTCTTTCTCGCACGGAACCAGAACCCGAATAGAAAGTTTATGATATTTCTCAGGAGGTAAGGTGGACAGTGGTTTTATTGAATTCTTTCTCGCACGGAAAGTTCAATTTTGATGAATGTGCATTCATATTTAAAAAACAAACAAACAGTAAACGTATGAAATAATATTTGTGTATCCTGAAGACATTCAGAGTGGACCGTGTCTGCTGTTGTGTTTTGAGGCAACTTCATCATCCGACACAAATCACATGTGGTTGTTACTCGATCGAGTACATCTAAATAGTCCAATGCACAAATCTCTGATTAAGAAAAAGCTTGATACTCAATATAAATAAAACATACGACATTGTAAACGGTATTAAAGTTCAGTTCACGGAGAATGTTGACATTTGTTTCAAAATACATAAGCACTTGAATGGGGGAAATCTTTCATTTAACATGCACCTATTGACCGTCTTGCAGAGTCAGTCAAAACGTAATCGTTGTTAGTTGAAAACTGACGAAACCTTATAAAATTATGTATGGCTCAACATATTTTTAAAGTTTTCTGTTGTCCCAATTCCAACAAAAGCGGCTTAGTTTGTTTTGTTTTGCAGTATGATGCTGCACGAGCTAGTGGACCTTCAAGCAACAGTTATATTGGGTGTATAACACATGAGTACATGTAATAGCGGTGAAACCTTACGTGCCTAATTCTTAGAAATACGCCTACCTATTATGTTGTCCACATATATGGAGCGTTTTTAGGGTCAATATTCATTGACATGCATTGTAGATTTTCTTGTTGTGAATGATTGTTTCAACCGCGAAATTCTTTATTCCACATTGCTGTTTCTAAACTTTCTGTGTCGAATTTACATATTCTTACTGCATAGTTCTAACTTCCATCTCCTTTCTGCTTACTTCCAAGTTCTCACTGGTACTTTCTCAATGCTTAATTCATCATGTCAAATTCTAACACCTTTGTCCATGCAAACTATCAAAAACAAATCGCATCTGGCACAATGCATATGGAACTTAGCGCATTGCATTTAGAATATAGCATATCGCATGATGAACAACGCACAAAGAATGAAGCACTCGGCGGTTAGCGCCGCCTGTCGTCATAATGATGCAGTAGTAATTGTTGTGGACAAAATTACTACTGCAACATTATGACGACAGGAGGCGCTGGCCGCACGTAGCCACATGATGTATGAGAAACTAAGACCTCCTTTTTCATTGGCGCGACCAACAGGTGCCACACTCATGCAGCTGAGCACAGACCCCAATGAATTCCCGCACCCTGCCGTGTAAATAAACGAATAGTGAGTCTAGTGAGAGATGATTAATATGAGCCTATTAATAAGATTTCTATGCTCATTAAAATCAATTTTCGATGTGACGTCATGAACACTCATTATAATATAATACACTGTTGCGAATTAAGTGCAATTATCATGACATAGGCCTAAAATTAACATACACAAAATGGTCATTACTTGAGAATGGACAGTGATAATTGAGATGTGAAAAAAAATTCTCATGAAACTGATGGCTATCTCTTTCAAGGCTAAATATGGTGATCTCTCCAATCATAATTTCTTCATACCGTTAATTTGGCACGATTCCAACTTGTGACAGTAAAGTAGATACACTAGTACTGCGCTACGGTAGTTGTATTGGATTTAACATATAGATCTTATTTACCTGTTTGCCAAATAAAGAGACAACGTAGCACCAAGTGTGCTGCAGCTTACCGGCAGATCATGAGAATTACACAGTGTATTGATTTTCCCAAAAACAAATTGTTACTCTGATCTTCAAACCTATTGTCAAAACATGCTCGTAAATGTTGCCAAACACACATTTCCTGTATGGAATATAATACGAAATCAAGTTACATCAAGTTTCTTTCGTTAATGACATTATTCACACACCGTCGATTTAAAAGCAAACAAACCTTATACACATCACAAAGGTACTACATAGAGATTTTGAGGAGAATTGTCTGAATAGTTTTTGAGAAAATGGCAGCCAAAGACAAAAATCATCGTTTCTTTTGACAAAGTAAGGTCGTTTTGACCTTTCAAAGTCATTCAAAATCAAATTCAAGGTCATCATTCAAACTGAAATATATGATTTCCCATTTGAATGTGCCAATACTACGCTGTATCTTGAAAAGTTCTAGGAGTTTACCCCCGCAAAGCTCCCATTATGAAAGAAAAATTGGGTGAAATTTTCCCCAAAATTTTCCCAAAAAAGTCCCAAAAATTTTTCAATGGCAAATAAAAAAAAAGGTTTTGCTGGAAATGGCTCAGAACGAACAGTGGCTCGATTTGGGACAAAAAATCAAAATGGCTGCCACACGCAGACCGGCGATTCAAGGACAATGAAACTTGCCATTGATGTACATGAGGGAGATGTCTTGAAACAAAAAGCGCAAACAGATCAGACAGTTTTCGAGAAAAAGGCCATCAAAGTCCAAAATTAGCCACTTTTCATAAAAAAAAATGGCCGCCAAATCGGCAAAAACGATTGAATAATAATAAAAAAAAAAACGAAAACAAAACGTCTCAGGGTATTAACCCAAGGAATGTTTTAGTAAATTTTCAGAAAAATTCTTCATCAAGGCCCCAAAAAGTTATTTGCCGGACGGACGACGGACGAACGTACCAATTTTTTAGGTTAAAGGGCTTTCACCATGTTAAATTTCCTCTCTCGTGTGAGCCCCTTATCCCCAAATTAATCCCCAAAATACACGTCTGCTCATAAAAAGTGGATTGGGCTATTTTCAGCTTTTCAAGCCCCTAAACCAGAGAGTGTAGACGGACGACGGACGAAAAACCACACCAATAGCTTATCGGGCCATGGGTTGGTAAGCTAAAAATACTGCACCGGACCAGCGGTCCATCAAACCAAGGTCTTTCCTTCATCCGGGAGTCTTCAGTTTCTCATTCACAATGTGGCCACTCGACCCGCAGCGCTGTCTGTCGTCATAATAGTGCAGTAGTAATTTTGGCACATGAAATGCTTCATTCGTTATGCTTTGTTCTTCGTGCGATGTGCTTTATTCTAAATGAAATGTGCTAAGTTTCATATGCATTATGCCAGATGCGATTTGTTTTTGATAGTTTGCACGACCACAGGTGTTAGAATGTGACATGATGAATTAAGCATTGAGAAAGTACCAGTGAGAACTTGGAAGTAAGCAGAAAGGAGATGGAAGTTAGAACTATGCAGTAAGAATATGTAAATTCGACACAGAAAGTTTAGAAACAGCAATGTGGAATAATTAATTTTGCGGTTGAAACAATCAATCACAACAAGAAAATCTACAATGCATGTCAATGAATATTGACCCTAAAAACGCTCCATACACATACTGGTAAGTCTACAAGCACCATAATTGTGAATGCACCATTTCGTGGAGTTATGATCGACGACAGCTTATTCTGAATGCTATTTACTCAGCTTCCAAGGGACATTCAATACAACTGCTTATGATCAGAAATTCAAAACAACTACGTGATGAAAGAATTAATACTTCGGTGTGGCGAAATGATTATGATTCGTCGGATGTTTTCCGAATAATATCGAACGACCCTCTCACGATGGACAATAAACCATGGGCAAGACAAAATAACATAATGGACGAAAGATAGTGTATTGGAAGCACATTCACGTTGTTAGAGTGGAGATTGATCAAGACGATCGAGCAACCGTGCAGTGCCCTTTTCCATTGATTTGTGAATCACACCATAATTGTCAATGGGACTGACCATTGTCCTCGCTGGCGTAGGTGACCGCCGGGCAAACCGTGCTGCTGCGAATACCCCACTCACTGTTTCAGTCAAGCACAATCGCTAAGTGTATTGATATTGAAGATCAAGAAGGTAGCGTGCTGTTAATGGGCACTTGTTTATACACCGACCGCAGACCACGCATTGCCTGGAGTGGTCGTCTATAACTTTGTTGTTTTAGACTTCGGGACTTGTACGTATTTCTGAAGCGGGCGTTGAGTGGTTTATTGCAGGATTCTATTGCCTTTATGATTGTTATGTTGGAACTATATTGGACGTAGATTCGTACAACGTTTGTAGAAGAGCGACCGTTGATTGCCAGTGCCATTGTTGGCCCCCTAGTGACCAGTCCGTGGATTGAGTTTTTTCGTGTTGACGAATGTCGCGGACAGTGAATGGTAAGTCGCAAGTACAGAATAGTCTGATTGATCATGAATATAATCATTCTGTTATTTCTGTTCACCGCGGTAAATTTGTCGTGAAATGCAATCTGTTTTTCAATGCAAAATTTGTCTTTCACACATGATTTATTTCGTTTCAAATGATTATCACCGAAAGAATGTGCATACACATTATCACAATTACATAAAATTAGGAGTGTGTATACGATTGTCGTGAATGTTGGATAAGTGATAAATTGATTTAGAGTGCCGCAGCTGGGATTCATTGATGTTGATTTCCGGGTTCATAGTAGATCTGGTATATAGAGGAATGAAAACACTTGAGACATGAGTTTTTGAATGACGAGGTAAATGCAAAATAGTTGTCAATATATGTAGAGGAAATGTATTCATTTTTTGCAATATTCACTTCGCTATTTATACTTTGGTAAACGTGAAATTATTGTTTATGAATATCATTGATCGTCCGGGATTATGGATACCATTGAAATTGTGGCAAAATTACTCGATATTCATCCAGCATTATGATAACATATTGGAAAGAGATCTGCACATCCATTATATCATGACAAGTCATCTGTTCGTCATCTTATTCCTGATCAAACATTTATATATACATGTACCATACCATATTATACGGTACCGCGATCCCCTTGATATTCAATTCATGGTCATGTGGTCATGACAGTTGGTAGCTACACTCTAATGTTACTAGATTATTAATTACTATATTAATAAATGTGTAATCATTGATATTACATTGTGTACATTAGACAGCAACGGCATCGTTTCTCCTTTGGGCACGCTAGGTTTTGTCCATAGAAATTACACTGAATTTAAGGATTGTTCACGGATGCCAACTGTGATGCCTACATGTATACGCTATCGCAACTTCGTTGGAAGCCTTTCGATCCTCGCGTTCTATACGCGCTGGATAGCGCAGCTGCGGGATTTATTGATTCGGATAGTGATGACAAATGCACACGGGTCTTCTTCAATCCAGTGTGTCATCTTAACGAGATGGGAAGTGAGTTCTGCCGAAGAAAACCTATAAATCTCGAGATGAACTTCCTTAATGGGATTCTCCATCATACGGACAGTGCACGTGGAACGAAAATAAAGTTGTTCGTACCCATCTGAATGCCAATGAAACGAAAAGCCAATGATATAGAATATATCAGATTGTCCGATACATAAAGCAGAGCGCTATTGCAATCGTGTAAAGTGTCATTAACTGCATGTTGCCGTGTCGAACAAGCAGATCCAAATAAAGCACAAATCACTGTCATACAAGATGTTTACGGCTTCACCAGCATGCTTATAGCAATGCCTATGCTGCTCAGAAACACTCACAATCTTTAGAAAAACTCTAGACCAGGATAAGTGTTCAACTGAATGTCCGCACTATCAGCAGATGCAGACATAAACACAATTATCATGCCTTCCAGGCACATCAGTCTCATACGCAAGCGACGAAAACAAACCAAAACAGGTAGCGTGGTATTAGGCGGTGAAATCATCTTATTGAAATGAAACAAATATTTTGGCGTTCAAAATCACTTCGGTAAAGCAATACTCACGCAGTGCAAGTTTAATGTTGTTATTTTTCTTCAAACACTGCTGTGCATATGTCGAACCTGTACAGTTGAACAAGTCTGTGCAGGATGGTGGATTATACATTTGTTTGCCACATTTCAGTCCCAACCCTTTCAGGATTGGACTGTTCTGGCTCATCGTCGATGAACTGGAGATGCAAGTGAAAATGTTCGTATAGCAACGTATTTGATGTTTTTCGAAATGAGGTCATAAAATCAAACAAATAGCACAATATATTGGCCGTAGCAAGTCTCACAAAATCAAACGTATTGTCCAGAATAAAATTCACGTATTTCGTGTGAAAAATGCGCAGAAAATTGTGCAGAAAAAATGGCTTGTCCAAATTGTTATGCGACGTAAAGATGGCGGGGAGTTGGGCCGCGATTTCAATCGACGTGAGGCGTAAATTGATTTACAGCTCTCGACAGAATTGCAGATAGATAATCAATTTCTTTGAGAGCAGGAAACTACAGAGAAGTGACAGTCTATTACTCACTTAGTTCTCTGGACCATAACTCCCGTGGTCATGAGACCATTGCTATTGACTTCCACTAAGATAATGGTGGAATGGCGTTCAAATTATCGACATCATGGTCGTATATGGCATATCAAAGTTCCTTCAAGCACAAAGTGAAAACATTCTGCTAATTTGATCAATATGAAGTTGGTCATAAAACATTTGTGAAAGGCATGCTCATGTCAATGGGATTCCCCCCAACAACTTTCTGGCGCACAATCACCGACAAGCTTGCAAGGCACTAGCCATTGTATAGAACCATACATGCTGGTCATGATTATAGCTATACATGAATTGCTGATAAATGCTGTTGCACGATACCATCAATGGGAGCGAAAATAAACATACTAAATGACACTGCTAATTAACAAATCAATAACGTCACAAACAATATCAATTACGGGATATATATTCGCTACAATATGCGAAATGTTCAAACACAGTTGAAAAAAATGAATGTAATTTCGATATCAATATGCAAAATGTTTACACGAAGTTATAGTTCACACAAAAATATAGTTTTTCCTGCCATACAAGGAGGAAACCATTCGAAACAGAAAGAACCTTGTCACCTCCAGCGACCTCGACTTATCTCTGACTGCGTACAAGCTACCGCTGGGTCAGTTATCGTCTGATGTGGCATCCCTTGATTTGCGATTAAGATTATCGACGGAGACTGATCTCGTGAAAGGCTCGGGCGAAAATGCTGGTTTGGACAGCAGGCGATATCGTCTATCGACTCTCCCTCTGATATTGAAAGTGGTCCCGCGCGGGTGGCTATTAGGTTAATGGCGGTATTACAATCGGATCAATGACAGTGAATATTTCGTCACGCGGAATGACCAAATGATGTATACTTGCTGTAAATAATCATAGTACATCCAGTAATAGCTAGATGGAAGCATACAGATAGTTCACACATACTGCTTATGTTGTTTCGTTGTTCAAATTTGAGGAATGTCTCGGTGTGACTTGCTGCGAGTGCGTGACTCAAGTCGCACAAACTGTAACAATAGCTAAACAAAATAATCACTTGAAATAAAATCAATTTGTGTGTTTCGAATTACAAAATAACCTGCCCGGCATTCCTGTTTCCTATCCTTTAATGTTGCATTCATAAAGCACCAATCAAAAGCCAATTTCCAGTTGAATACATTTCCTGCCACGAACACCCAGTGGTATCGTTGGTTCGAGCACTCGCGTATGTGCACAGAATGTCGCCGAGTCGCAATGACCCCAAACTATACCAATTACTGTGGCACTTCGGTAACTGGTACCCCAGAGCTCGTTCACGCTTTGTCCGAGTTTTGACGCAATAATTCTTGGCTTGAGTTCATTAGATTACACGGAGTGACGGGAAGGTTCTGTTCTGGACGTAGGACGGAATCACCGGCTCCCATAGTTTTGAGTTAGCGCCAAACAAGAAAGTACTATTCATCGATTTGGGATCAGAGGACAGCGGCGCGACAGCCCCTCTTCGATTGTTCTCTGGGGCCACTCTGTGGCTGCTGGAGCAGAGAGATTCCAGCATTTCATCACTCGGCCTGGAGGAGGAGATCGCAGGTAGAATCCTCCGCTCGTGGTGCGTGTAAGTGGGAGTGGAGCTATTGGCCCACCCAGCCTGGCCTCGATCACAAGTGTCCCCGGCTCGCTCGCGGTCAGCTCATCACTTCACAGCCGGCAGCCAACCCATGAAAAGACCGGCAAGTTGGAGCGACATCGCAGATACATCGCGTGTCACAGTTGAATTTGGAATGGAATTCCCACGAAGCTTAATGAGTGAACATGTCGAATCTCTTAAAGCATACATAGAAAATTATGGACATGCTCATAATGGAACTCACCGTGGGCCATTTGGTGACAGAACGAAATCATAAAAGGAACGGAATCACTTCAGTCGGAGTTTCGCTTTTAACTTCGTTACATGTCGCGAGGTATGTACTTGCTGTGAATTGCGTTCAATGAGGACTCTGGTAATTAAATAGCAGAAACCCATCTTACTTAATACGTGCGGTACGGTAGAGCGGAAACGCCGCTGTCATTCTCGTCAAGAGTGTATGTTGCATGGTCTCCACAATTGCTCAAAATTGTTTTCCTTCGTGGAAATACCAAAGCATGTAGACAAAGTTGTCACCGGTTTCCACGTACCGTGGACGTTCAAGCATTGGACGGACTCGATACATAATACATGTACAAGCTGTTAAAACCGACATACAGAACGAAGTACCAACATCATTATTATTAACATATTATTGCTGGTCAAGTCAATCAATAAAGTGCTTCGCGTTTTGTATTACCTTAATCACAATAGTGCATATTCCCCCAGAGACCGCTATTGTTACACCCATTACAGATACATGTATTCGCGAAATGGATTGTGCATTGTATCCATAATCAGAACTCCAAGGTGATATTTTTCATGTTCCAAAGACTTGATTCCGAAACAAATTGCAACATGCATCAAGCAAGCAACATGCAGACAAGCTTGTACTCCTCCAATACACGCATTGGAAGTATGATTGTCTCATTTTAGAGACAAACAAGTGTCGAGCTCAGCAAGCTAGAGGCAATAATTCGGAAAACGATATCTGAAAATTAAATCACTTATGTGAATTGCTGCTTGTCGCATCGGCTCTTTGCATGCGTTTTGTATGCAGATTGCAAGAACCGATGAACGTTATGAAATCTCTATACATGCATATATGTTTTAATATTTACTCATCATAGCAATCCACGGTGATTTGATAATAAGACATGCTCCAAAATAAATGAGATTTTTATCGTCGCTAATGGGAATCTAGGTATTGGCCCTTGGAATAACATCACATACCGAGTGCCGAGCATATTGTTGAAGAATTGCAAGGCGCTGGCATGGTAGGCCTGTATAGCTTGAATAGGTCGGCAATCACCAAGCATTAAAAGATGTGCGCACTATGAAAAACTAATTACAAATATATGGATAAAGGAAACACTGTCTTCATTTGATCCAGGATATATTTACAGCATGCATTACGAATATTATAATTCATAATGACGATATTAACATCGGAGCTTCTGAATGAAAGAATGGTTTGAATATCAACATTGATATATTTTTTCATGAAATGATTCAGCAAATTTGTCTCATCTCAACGGTGACGACATAGGTTTAGTCTTTCACAAAGTTTTCTCGAATTTGCCTTTCTACTTTATTATCATTTGCCAAGCCATGGTTTCGTTCTTTATGTACCTGTTTATGTTCAAGGGCGGAAGACATTGTGTATTTGAAAGTATTGATATGGGTACCGCGGGCTTGTCCAGGATAAGAGGAATTAATGCACGGAGAGCTTGCGCGGGACCTCCCGCCATCAGCTATCGAACGTAGTCTTTTCATCAGCTGATTTATTCAACGTAAGATTCAAACGCGACGGCGACCAAAGTTGGGAGCGTCTGTAATTCGGGAGTAGAACTTGGGGTTATAATGTTTCCTGGTTAATTCTGCTTGTCGTTGTCGAGGAATATATTGCTTTGGCATGTACTGGGCGACTTGTTGTGCTGTCGGTGGCCTCTGCTTGGCCTTCTAGTCGGTCTTGAAGTCGCCGCGCCGCAGGACACGGATACACGGGATGTTTGGCGAGATTGATACCCTCTAATGGAAAACTAGATTGCATGTGCGTGTCAGGTGAGAGACGGGAACCCAAAACGGAAGACACTCCTCGGCAATTGTCGTCCTGATGACTGGTCACAAAGGTATTTTAACTACCCCTGCCAATTATACACGGCAAGGGGTGCCGATCCTGTCGGGGACGCCATTACTGCACACAGCGGGATCACAGACGCCGGCGCCTCATTACAGCGCCGCGGAGCACGTCAACCTGCCTCTCACCCGAGATCCATGTGCGGCATTAGTCGAAACCTGACATTAATGCCATACAAGACGCTCGTTCGTGCGAGAAAAAATACAACCGTTGCAGGTACAGATACCGCTTCAAGACAGTAAGACCTATATTTATATGGATTAATAAGTACTTTGTATAGATTACGGTCAGTGTTCTTTGTTCAAGTTAATATAGGATTGTGGGGGTTTCCAAGCGCTACCCTCCGAAATGTCATTTGCGTTCAGGTTTGGCAAGTTATAGTTTTCGAGCTGCCATTTCTCGAGCAACGTCAAATTCCAATAGGAGACTGTGACAGTTTTGTCTGGATAAAGCCCCTGCGGACTCCAGTGGTTCCATTATAAATAAGGTCCAATTTTTCACAGCGACAGCACATCCTTTCAGTTTCCACCTTGGCCGTGACTCGTCACTTGGACCGGAAAGCATAGGTTGTCATGTAGTTTTCACGTCCGACAAGATACACGGGACACCATTAACCCACTGAGGCTTAACCAGCCAACCATGAACCGTCTCACTATATAGAGCGGAGACGATATTGTCTACAGCCAACCATATCAATTAATAAATACATAAATATCCCATGCTACAAGTGCTGGTGAACAAAATCCATAGCGACCGATTTCTATCTGGAGAAGATTGCGCGAAGGTTACATCTACTGTTCGCTGACACTTTCTTGTTTATACACTTCCGGCCGTTTCCGTTGCCGTGACTACGGCTCCCGACAGGTCACGAGGAGGAACCCTGTCGGCAGTACGTGCTTCCGTCGCCTGGTTACGCAGAAATGTTACGTATGTTATTTATTAGAGAGCGACCACAAAGCCGCAACCTCCGGAAACAATACCAAGCGGGAGATGGGATGTCCTGGCGAGGAAATGAGGCACGATATTTAAACCCTTCGAGTCAAGCAACCCTATCAGTTATGATGCCTTGCCAAGTGGTATGCGTGCAACAGGCTCGAGAGGAAGGACGAATGACCAAGTGATGTGACGTACGCCACATAATATTTGATAACAGATTGTTAATTACTCGGCAAAGCGTCAGTTCATATCTGTCTGATGACGGGCGCTCAGCCATATTAAACCACAAAAGACAGATTTAGCCAAAGCAAGATCTATCTGTTCAGGAAATTAAATTTCTAATCACGGAGGGAACTGGACTCATTCTGAGTCTAGAGTTGGACGTCGATTAATTGCGTCCTGCAGCAGGTAGGTTTGTGCCGGGCTTGGTCAGCCTGTCTTGGCCACAATATCTTGCACAATCTCTGTTAAATTGATTGAGCTCCTGTGAGCCACTCTGTCTGTTTCCTCTGGACACACCCCTCGGAAACATCAGAAGCGATTGCGCAACTGAAACAAGATCCGAGTCTAAAGAGACGTGTGTTAAACAGTATCTTGATATGATATTGCGTAACATGATATCATCGCACGGAATAGACGATAAAACTTACCTTGTTATTATGGTTGTATTAATAGACACACATACACAATGGACCACGTTGATTGTGTTTTTAATGATTCTGTTCAATCAAAATTTCAAAAAATACAATATACCTCGTTGTATCCAAATGAATAACGATAAATTCTGGGGGGTTTTCTCAATCTTGGTTTTATATTCAAGAATAATCACCTTTTTGCGTAGCATCTAGTAATGAGGATGTACGGTATTTTGAAAATAACAATAACAAAGAACACTTCTTACATCATTATTAGTGTATTGTCGGTTTTAACATCATAATGGTTACAACCATAAAATTGTGTGGAAAGACAGGAAAGGACTATCTGCAGCTGCAGGACATGCATCTTTTTTTCTGAAGCGTATTCACCGGATTCGATCATCATGACTATCCTAAACATTGTCTGAAGTACTTACCAAACAGTCACGTACGGGAGTCCATTAGGATATATGTCATTCAAGATTCACTAACAATATCAAATAGGAATATGCATTTATACAGTGAATATTCAGCAGAAAGTAGTCTATTTACATGTGTGTCCACTATGCGAACCAGGGGCGGGGATGTGAATCGTCTAAGTGGATTTGACGTTTAATAGCCAGTCAACAAAGAAGAGAAACGTTAAATTTGGGGAAGAAATTAGGCAATCCAATCATGTCCTCCGGTTCAGAGTAATCTAGAACCAACTGGAACACCCTGATCCACGTACACCCCTCTCTACACAAAAAAAAAATTATCAAATGTATCGAGGTGTTCTTTGTAATGTGTACTATTGGTAGTTGTAAAATGCAATATGTGCACAGTAAAAAAAATATGAACCAAGGCTCAAGAATTTCATCAACATGGAACAGCGTCGTGACTGAAAGTCCCAATACCTTAATTTGTAGCGGTTAAACATCTAGCGATTATTCCCGATTTAATTTATTACTGGGGAATAAACATCATTGATCAAGATGGTCAAGATTTCTGAATTGTTCCCAACTCGTTAGCTGCCGTTTGTATCATCCATCAAGAGTCCGGAAGACGTTTATACCGATGTGTGTTTCGCTATCGGATACGTTGAATACTAAAGAGGCAAATTGGCTGGAAAATCGGTTGCGATTTGATTTGTTGATTGGAAGTCTGATTGATTGCAGTCTGTCTGTGACTGCCAGAGAACTTCAGTGCGAGACAGAAAAATCGGTCAAGAGGAAGCATTGGACATTAATACCTTCATTAAAGTTAATACGGCCAAATACATTCATTCAGCCTCTATTTCTGGGCAAAAGAAGTTTTCTGGTCGGGGGAATTGTGGTTGTAGTTGTTGCAGTAATAATTTCAGACATGTTCGCTACCGAGACGGTCGTCAGAACTAAGGAAAAGCGAGATGAGTGCAATTTTCAGAAGTAATGAAGCCATCTTCTTCAGACTCGTGGTAGAGGTCTTCATCCTTTGTAACACCTTGTAATTGTTGAATGGTCGAGTGCCGCAGATTGTCAGAGCGCGAGGAAGTTGGCATTTCACCTTGTGTTCCGGTGACACAAATAACATGTGACAGAGTCGCTGTAGGTTCTGGAGATGTGGACTCCAAGTAGATTCTACGCTAGTGTGAACTAGTTTGCCTCGGATCCGGCAGAATTTGTCGGCATACGTGTCGTGTGGATTTGCCCAAATTTAAATGACACACTCAAGGCTAGCTCTGATGGTGTCCTCTTGCAAAAGCTTGTATGGATTGGACGCCATTTCGGACGTGGTCTATTTTATCCTTTTCCTATTTCAAATTGTATGGTTTCACTGATGACACGTTATGCAGCTCTTGTGATGAATTATACGGTCGATCACGTATGTTACATAAGAACTCAATCAACTTAATTGCTGATTCAGTTTGCCTATAGAGACGGTTGTCACAGTGTCCCCTGTTGTGACCCATGGGTATAACCCCATCTCGGAGAGATTGATTACCTTATGTGAAAAAGGTTCCATTTTAATACATATACTTTCCAATTTCTTTCAAACAAGACAGACTTGAGGGTTTAAATCTCGATGGAATTTCTGTTTTTCAGTTCACACACAAAAACATCCACACGTGAGAATTAGCTTCCACATAGACCGGGGTATTTAGCAGGGCCAACTTCATGAATGAATGATTGCGGTTCAGGCTCGAAACTTTGCACTATTACACGATAGAAAACCGCGGTGATGTACCGTCGACGGCCGGGGGAATATCAGGAGACCTAAACTGGATGCAATGCGCGGAAGGGAGGACATATGCCCTAACTGGAGCTAAACATTCTAACGTCGATGCCCTGTGATATAGCTGACCACGAGTAGCCAATCTTCCCCTCAGACTCGACAGAACAACGGTCCAAACTATTTCATTCGGAAGTAATGCGCAAGGTCGTACATAATCCCTGTCTGAACCCACTCGTTAGGCTGGTGCATCCAGAGGGTATCCAGTAAATCGGCGTGCCAAGGAAAAAACATTGGCCCTTGCGTGGTGTAAGATAAATGGTCGCCCGCGACTGCGATATATCGCGGGTTCTATAGCAGAGGCTGCAGACGAATAGCCTCATTGCCCGTATGCTGAGAAAATGGAATACCAACGACAATGTTTGTGTTTGCATAATTAGCCATTACGGGGGATGCAAATAACCAGCGGTTTCAGCAACTTTTCACTCTCCCGCAATAATGTTGATACTTAATTGCCTCTTTAGCTATACATTGTCAACAACGTAACCTTTCCATAATCCGATATCACCCAAAGGGCTTTTCGGACTTGATCACTGCATTTCATCACTTGTGGCCTGTCTATCTTTTACCGAAGAATAACTCTGGGATGCCATATTGGTGCATTGTGTTGTTCCAAAAATATATGATATAGTCACATTAAATAACTTCCACAGTTGTGTTCATAAACTCCTTCGTGTAAATCATATTTGCGTGTGCATTTTCACTCGTTTTTTCCTATAATGTTTACGATTACCATCTTCTCGCATATACGCAACAACTACTTGATATATCATCTAATTTGAAACACTATCCGAAGATCGTGCACATTAGGCATGATATTTTCCCACCGACTCACCAACCTGGATATCAGCTATCTTGTCATACTAATTTCCCACCCATCATACCGGAAAGACTCTGGTAGAATATGAAATGATTAAGTCATGTTGAACTATAAAAGGAGATTATGTGATAAAGTGAAATGCTAAGTTTGCGTTCTAATAGCTCTTTTATTAATGTGCATGTATCTGGAACGTTGAGCAACTAGTCTCCCTTTAATTATCATGTAAATAATTTCGTCAGTGTAATGAAAACAAGAAAGAACCGCAAACATATTACACGTGTTTCTTGGTCTCTCTTTGAAAATGCTGGTAACTATTGTATAACCCCGCTAATAATATATATTTAAATATAATCGAGTGTCTTTTTTTTCAGACTATGAACCAAATCTGTGAAATTCTGGAGACCTCTGATAATGACGGAAACCATGCGGAACTCAATATAGTGAGATCAGCAGCGTTTGTTGACACTATCGTCTTCGACACTCTCGTCTTCGCAGAGTAAGGTATCAGAGAAAACGAAAAAAAACTGTCAAAATGGATTGCCTCAACAAAACGTTAAACACCACCGAGTCACTGAAGTTCAACGTCACCAACGAGTGTGCGTTGTTCGACTTCGTGATGTACACGGTAGGCATGGGGACGCTGTGCGTTCTGGGACTGGTCGGTAACATCGTGTCCTTCAGCATCCTCTGGCGGGACCAGAGCAAAGGAGCGACGACGTTCCTGCTGCGTGCTCTGGCCATTGCCGACTCTTTGGTCCTGATAGCAGTGCTGCCGCTCTACGTGCTCTCCTTCATCTACCCGTACACACACACGGCCAAGTCATACTACGATCTGTACATGATCATCATGCCCTACCTGTGGCCGCTCTACCACATCCCGTATACGGCCACCATCATGCTTACCGTGCTTGTCTCCCTCAACAGATACATGGCCGTCTGCAAGCCCTACAGATCCACCAACTTATGCTCCCTGGGCCAGGCAAAATTCCACGTCCTCTACATCGCCTTGTTCTCAGTGCTTTACAATATCCCGAGGTTCTTCGAGTACGAGACTGTCTTTGAATGTGTCGGATATAACAGATCTAAGCAGGGCTTTGATGTGAGTGCGTTCGGGGAAAATAAGTATTACCGGATTATCTACGCCAATATCATGTACTTTGTCTTGATGCACGGCGGACCTCTGGTCATGCTCTCTTTCTTGAACGTCAACTTAATCAAAGCCCTCAAGCAGAGACAGAAAAAGCGCATGGAGATGGGCAAGGGAGGCTACCAACAGGATATTACTCTAGTGCTCGTCGTCGTCGTTTTCGTGTTCATCTGCTGCCAAACTCCCACGTTCATAGATCACGTGTTGTGGACTTTTGTCGACCCGGCCAAGAGGACGTGCGGGCAGTGGCTCTACTACTACACGGCTGTAGGTGACACGATGGCGGTTCTGAACTCTTCGGTCAACTTTGTTATTTACATATTGACCAGCCGGAAGTTCCGGCATTCGCTGCTGATGTCATGCCCCGGGGGCGAGGAACTATTGCGCTTACCTCCGGCGTCACGCGCCGAGATGACTGTATTAACTCAGGCACCGACCGGTAATGGCGTTCGCGACAAAGATTAGCCGCAGCGGGACCCGCGCTGATTAGAGGTCATTGTGCCGCTATAATGGAGCGCGGTACGACGGAGGCACGGCGCCAAATGGTCAAGGCGACAAGATATGTCGTTACCTGTCGCCGTTCACGATTGCTGATCGCTGAGGAAACACGTGGTGCAGCGTCTCCGCGCCTTCCTGCATGTACATTATCTTTGAAAAATGCTTCTGACAGATGAGTAGTGACTGTTCTGAAATCTGAGAAATTGCAGTGTGTGTGCGGCATGATAGAGCGCCTGTTTTGATTACTGCATGTGATATTCCCCCATAACTCCCACCTCGTTTATGCTCGAGCTAACGAAGTCATTATTCAACTCCGATGGAGATGATGTCATTAGAACGCCCGGGAATTGCGATTCTACCGCCAAGATATTCTTCCTGGTTGTACTTTTCATTGTAAAAGGAGCTGAATTCAAGCGTCTTTAATGAAGTTACCGGTGAAATGAGACGGCGATAATCCCCGCTAAGAATGCAAAAAAATGATAAATACACGATATGATGTTTCATTTCACATGGTATTCAAGGACGTTGGGGGATAAATATTAAAATGTTGGAATTCAATCCAGAACACAGATCTAAGTGTCCATCTCGCAGCAGATCCACCCTGCAAACCTCATTGCCAATATTTTATTGTTTTATTTCATTCTCGCGATACTTCGTATATGAACGAATACGCGGGGATGTCAATACTGCAATGCATAACATCTGTTTGTTTCTCTTTTACTCTGCACTGTATATTATCGACATTATACCGCTGATAAGTGTGCGTTCGACTGATTGTTGAAAAATGACAATATGCGACACTTGACGAATGCGTGTGTGGACTGGTAAGGGAGGGTGATTCAAAATGCACCAATGGACAAGATATTATCGTTTCTGCAACGACTGAGATACTGTAAATGTTGATTTTTTTTCACAATTTATATCACATATATGCTGGAACACAATCTGTGCCACGGCAGACATAGATTACGGCTGTAATTGATGTCATGAAGCCGCACACTGTTCGGGAAGTAATGGGTCACATTTCTCACTAGTATTTATAGATGTACTTATGTGATGTTCCCTTTGGCGCATATCTATTATTGTGTAATTTATTGCATGTTAGCTTTTTCTCGTCGCTTCTCTGTAGCGTACATTGTGTAAGATCGACAAAACAATCTGCATGGCGATATCTTATGTGTGTTGTTTAATTGAAAACCGGTTTGTTATCAACTCGATGTGTTTGTAAAGCGAATGTAAATATACATGTACCTAAAACGAAAATAAAATCACAACACACAATCATAAACAATGCAGTAAGTCACTTGTTATAGTATGCCAATATCCATTGTTGACTGATGAAGTATATCAAGTTCAGGTATATGTAATACGTACACTTCTAAACTTTTGTCTTAAGATATTATATGTGCATCCAATGTCTCGAAAATGAACTGCGAGTGCTTTTCCAATATGTGTTTATGAGAAATTGGCCGTCTGAACGAGCCCTTTAATGTGCATACATATATATTTGGGTACTAGTTTTTCAAGTATATAGGGTAAAGTATTTTCGTGTTTAGCCTTGGAAAAAAAACACATCCTGAATCAACAGCTCAAGTGAAATTGTGTTCCAAGATGAATATATTTAGAGCTGCATCGTGACATAGACATGGGATCAATACAGAGTATGAAGTATTCGGAACGACCAGAACCAAGTCTGTACTTATCATGCATCTTCTATTCCATGGGGTTTGTTTCGAATTTCTAAGTTATTTTTCATAGGTTATTGGGCAGCTGTATACTAATTCCATAAGGTGCAGAGTGGAAACAACCACATTTCACACACTGTCTGCCCCTGATGACTTGGATAAACTATTTAGTCGAGCTTTTGTATTTTACATTTGTTATTGTCATCATCAAAATCTAGTGGTATCGGTGGTAATAGATTGATACTTACATCCAGTATTCAGGTAAGTGTCAGGCAAAACCATATAGTCTTGGGGAACTTCATGAACCCCACATGTCTCGATGGGGAGGTGAATCAGGTATAAGGCCTAAAAAATAAATTCTGTTTCTCGTTCCCGCCCGCCTGTGTTCAAAAGCAGCCTCCCGGATTTTTTAATTTGCGATTCTCAAATAAAAAATAAAAAGTGTTCCCGCCCCTATTTTGAGGATAGTGAATGATCGAGAAACCGAATCACAACATGCAACTTAGGCATATATTTAACTTACCCCCTTGTTTTCACTCTCCCCCAAATGAGACGAAGACGCTACCAGTTTTCAAAAACAGTTATTCTATGTGGTTACGTGTTTGTAATAATACATATACAATTGTGATCAAGAATTGATTTACAATATTCCTCATGTTATACTTCAAAGGACATATTATCTGATAGAACGGTTCTCAACAATTACTCATCATTGAAATATAGTATCAACTGACGGCTTTTGATAATAATACTTTTAGTACACAGAATCATCCTGTCTGTGCTGACTGCTATAATGATGACACACCAGTAGTGCCAATGTGCCCGGCCAAGAGGTTTCAAGCCCAAATAAATCAAGCCTCTAGAAATGAAATCATTGAAGTCATGTGTTGCACATGATTTCAATTCAGAAGGCTTGATTTATTTGGGCTTGAATGCGTCTATGTGCAAGTGTCTGTGCGCAATTTTTTCTTATATGTGTGAAATGTCCTACCGAAAATAAAAAAAATAAACAGTGCCTCCCTATTCAATTTTCTTTTGAGCTGAGGACGGTATTTTTTGCAAAATAAAAAGTCCCTCCCTACCCAGTTTTAAAAAAATAGGAGGACGAGAAACAGAAAATTAATTTTTTTTAGGCCTAACGGAAAGAGAGCACCTCTTTTTTCATTAAAGTATATGTAACAACCAAAACTAATTCTACAACATTTTCGGAATAAAAGCAAAAACCTGTTTAATATTTACAGTCATAACCATACTGGCGTCATGAGGGGCAGTCGGTGTGTGAAATATAGGTATTTCTACTGTATACTTGATGGAATTAGCATGCCACCGCCCAACAACTTGCAAAACAATTTAGAAATCCGAAACAAACCCCATGCAATAGGTTATGGTAACTATATACTTAAGTACCTGATCGAACGGCTACTGAGTTTATGATACCAGCCATTAATTACGAAAAAAAACTATCCAAATGAGTCCTGTATGTTCGTCATAGATTTGGCCCAGTCATCAACCAGGTCGTGACAATACAAAAGCCGTATATGTTTGATTACATCACTGTATGCCTCAAGAGCAAAATCTCCGCGAAACAGGTAAACCTTGGGAATACACTGTCATGGAATGTGAGCTTTTGCGTTCACTATGTTTGCGCCAGTTGTAAACAGTGTAAATAATTTGTAATTATTATATTTCTGGACATCATATCGCTCATTATGAATTAGCAACACTATATGTATGATCCACGTGAAACCTTTTAAATCAGTCAAAAGGGGATATTATGGAATGTACGATCAACATATTGTCGGATATTAGTGTTTGATGGAAACTGAGTTACAAGACAATAATAATCGAAAATGTATGGAGAGAAGACTCAATGCCAGTAATGTCTGAATAACGACATATACTCGGCTCGAACGGTGATAGTGTTCCATATGGATCGCTATATTCCTGTTCTGGGCTAGAGATGCGACTTCAAGCATACTACCTGGTACTGTTCAATCACATGTCTTATTGAAGTACTATTAAATGTTTATGTGTCTATATTTAACCACTGTCAAACAGAGAATTTGCGATTAAATGTCGACGGTTTTGACCTTGACGGTTTTGCCGGCGTGATGAAGCAGCATAGCAACCACAAAGCATTTATCATTCGACTGGTCTGCTGGGAAAATTATTGAAAGCGACCACATCAGACACAACTAATACGATACAATGGAACCAATATGTCATATTACCGGCGACCGTTGATGAATATTTTATGCCTGGAATGATCGGGTCCATTTATTGAATTTGGTAGAGATTTACTTCGTGGTTTCAGAGCCATTCAAGGGATAATGCTGATCCATTGATATGGCATAATGGTAAATGGCCTAGAAACTATGGGTTAACGATTAATGACGGGTCACAATTTGCACATTTTTGATATGCAGTCCTCCAGGTAGCTGGACATGGAAACCTATGGACGGAGCGAGGTGAGATGCTGAGGTCGAAAGAAGATACATCGCGAATTTGGATTGATTGGACAATAAACCCCTGGCGCTGTAATCTCATTAATCATCTCCGTAATGTTATCGTCGACAGTTTTGTATGTGTCGGAATATATGGCAACATATATGTATGAGATGAACAGATAACACCTGAAAGTGATCGTCTGCGCGTTTGGCTCGCGTTGCCTTAATTTTTACCCCCTCAGATATTTTACCGTGGATTTCATTGTCGTAAAATCCAGCGAATCGCAGTGCAAACGTCTCGTGTTTGAAATGTTCACGTGCCGAAAGAAATTCTATCCGAAAGGAGTTAATCACGGAACAGATTAAAGTATAGAATTCTGTACACGATTGTATAACAAATTACATCAGCTATGATTGGATTTTTCAAGCGTGTTACTTTCCAGACTTGTGTTGTGAAATTCCATCTTATTCCGTAATGATTACTTGACACTCATCTCCGTCCATCCTATTCCGTCGCCTTTGCAATATTGCAAAATATAATGATGATCGAAATGCATGTGAACTACTGCAAACAAAACACTGAATTAACCACTACTTCAAAACAAACTGGAGAAAAAATATATCAAACCAGATTAAAGGATAGATGATTGTAAGATGTTGGAAGGTGAATGGACCCTATTGCACTGCAAGTGACAGACATGGAGTGACTTGTAGTGGTTGATGAGACTTCTTTCCTGTCGGCCTAAAACTGGTGAAACAACGGTCACTCTACGATAGGAATACACTTTAGCGGGTTATATAAGATCCATACTGACAGAACGGTTTTCATTGGAATGCATTCTTTTAATATTTATATTAGCATTATAGCGGCGCGACGAGAAGATATTTCCAAAACAAAACGTTGAGTATAAATATGCCAGGTAATCATTACGATATATTTTCTCAACAGTATGGAGGACTGACACAAACTTATCTCATATATTTTAAAATTAAATAGTGTTCATATTTTATTCGCTCGATGTGTAATGGGACATAGATTCGGATGTGAACAACCTCGAAAGTACGCTTCATTTTGTATTCACAACAAATTCCCTTGAAAAAATATTAATTACATTGAGAGAAATTAAGGCCTTCGCTATTATTTCCAGAGTTCGATGGACGCAATGTGTTTGTTTATATACAAAACAAGTTTAATTCATTCGCTCAAAACTTCCAACATTTTATATCTGACAATTGCTTCACTTCTCCCAACTAACTCTTGTCATCTGAGGGCTATGAGGTGAATACTGTTGTGACGACTTGTGTTCGCACAATACATGTATGAATAACATGGATTTGACGACATATAACCTTTTGCGTGCGGATTGCATCACATGACTTATATTGTCGGTATATTCAATCCAAATGCATACATATACGTACGCAATCCCCTGCGTAGTGAGTCTCATATTCTATAGAGTCGATGTTATTATACATATATGCAGAAACACACTGCGACTAGCTGTAGGTAGGTAGGTAGTAGGTAGAAGACCAACCATTTTTACACCGAATGTGATAAATGATAGCCTATAATGCGCTATTATAACATACGGTTTAGTTTGCAGTATATATACACATATGTTTTACTACTGCATGCAGTTTATCATAGTATAAGTATATATAGGCCTACTCCTTGGTATTGGGGGACACTTGCACAAGGTAATTGTTTATTTGATGAAATTGCCTGTATTTCATTCAATTTATTGCGGATAACGAGATATATTGCATTCTCAATATGTATATGGTCTATCCGTGAGAATAACACAAGACGCTTGAAGCAAACTGCTGTGCCTCTCGTTCCCATATACATACATCATCATTAATGCCAAGAACAGCTGTTGCCTAAGTAACCCGAGAAGACACATGCTTTGGTCGTATGAAATACAAGATTCCCCCCTTGTGTTACATGGCTGTAATGCTAAACGACGCACCGCCTATCATAATACCATCTACCTTATGCACAATGGGTAAATTGCCTATACAAATCTGTTGAAAACTGGAATACAACATAATAGAATTAATGTAGCATTGACAACACGCATGCGTTCCGTAATATGTTGTTCTTGTGTCTCACGGCTGACCGTCTACTGGTTAGATACACTGCTTGGTGTTGTATTTCGGCCTGTATTATGATGTTTATTGTGTTTGTGGTTGTTTAATATGTCATGATACACGCATGCTCTTGAAATAGGATAACAACTGTTCAAATGAATCTAAGCATCATTTGTCATACAGGAAATCGATTGTAATTTTTTTTATAACATAAATGTTTGGACTAGACAAAGTCAATATACAAATATACGTGTAATCATCGTCAGATCACGAGAATAAATTATATTGCCGAACAAAGAGCCTAGGGCCAGTTGAAGAGTGTCCAGGTATCGGAGATACCAGATATTACGAATGTGTTGTGTCTATTTTTCCAGGATTCAAAGGGAAAGTACGAATGCTATGTCGTTTCATATTCCTTTTCGTGTGCAACTCCTCGTGGCAGAATACATGCTGAATACTAGCCATCTTCACAATTCTGCACAAATGTGTTTTAAAGGCGATTAGAAGTGCATTTAGGTATTTTATGACAAAGTGGGTTTATGCTTTGAATTGTATCCCGTTACATAGGGTGATTAAGGAATAAGGCTTAGCGAGAAATAATTGCATTTCACATGTATGTATATTAGGGTAAACATCTGTAATGTGACACTGAATTATGTTTTTAGCTTGAGTTCCACCCCAGAAATTTCTGTTTTCCTTTCAATAGTCGAGGTAAGATTTAAACATAGTACAGATGGTGCAAATAATAATCACGTAATTATCTATGAGACTGCGATGGATAATCGAACTTCCACTACAACGATATGAGTGGAAATGAACTACAGTTTTTGAAATATGAAAAAAGTATATACATGAAAACAAGTTAATACATTTATTTATCATAACTCTTTTTGTAATTATTATGTACGGTTTTACATTAGATATCGTGTTGCAGTAACCGTGTCCTAGCTGTCCCAAAGGTGTTTTATAATTGATGTTCATCCGTAGTGTAATCAGTTTTCGAATACTCTCAAACCGTGTCCTGTCCCAAAGATGTTTTATAATTGATGTTCATCCGTAGTGTAATCAGTTTTCGAATACTCTCAAACTTTGATCCCGTCTGAATGACGAGGGCATTAACCTGACAATGAGATAATGTGAAATTTGATATATACATGTACTTTAATAGCGAAAGTGATATACTTTTACGAAGACAATGAAGAAGATACTTTCACCTGTTTGCAATTATCAGCATTATAACCCTTAAGTTTAAGTGCAAAAATATTAATTCTGCGAAGGCCTTAATTCTGAGTATTAACTTCTAATCAGGATTGTTGGTATCAATTTATCACCACCAAAGCACAATATTTTGAAGACGACAATGAAAACATAGAAAGAAACACTCTTGGGAAAGAAATAGAGGCCGACAAAACGTTTTATCCGAAGACACACTAACGTCTTTAGCTCCTGGTTTGGAATGTGAAATTGTGAACGTAAATGTCAATAGTGACGATAATTGGAAGAAAAAACAGCCATAATGAAATAGTGTGTGACGTACATATGTACGAGTATCCAATCGCAAGCTAGGAGTCTACTTTACTATTATTATTATTCATTATTATTATCTTTATATTTCTTTATATTTGAGTCCCGAGGTAAATAAAAGTGTCAGGTGATTCTGACCTCGCCAGATGGCGCGCATCGCTCGACACGTTAATAATAAAACTTTACGGAGGTTGATATTGATTATCTTCACTTGTTGGAAAGTTGTATTCACCTCGCTATTTGTATAATATTGGCCAAGTACACAAATATAGAAGAGCTTAGCGAGGGCAATATAGAAATAATTGCACAGAAGGATCCGATAATGTAGTGTCAAATATTAGATAAGCTGACATTATTAGACAAACGATAGGTACATTAATGTTATATATATATGATATATATATATAACAAACGTGATGCAGATGTGACAAAAACGCCAGTCAAACCTTCAGTACGAAAGCACCACTGTATCCAGAGGGCAAAGCGTTACGTTAATTTGGACATAAACATGTATTATTACCATTATTACATGGTGCGTTTTTATTTTCCGGTTTATGAGTAGGCATATGGTTATGTTGTCCCCGCCCACGCGATTAATGATCTTTGTGTTAATGATTTTGCACAATGGAAAACTCATCCATGACACATCCCAGTGCGTCGGTAGATTTACACCAAATAATTATTGATTGATGCACAATTACTCATTTCTATGTAGCTTGACTCATGGATCATGTATTGTAATTGAATGTAATTGGTTGTTTCCATCTGAATATGGAAATAATCTTTCATCGACTCTCTTATTGTGAAATATGAACACAACTCTTTTCGAGTGAAAGAAAGCTAAAGGCACAACAGTCTGTTATCAATCCTTACTTCAATAGTGTTATCAGGTTTCAACTGTCATCGTCGAAATCTTACTGTGCTGGTAGTAGGACTGAATGGCTCGGTATGCTTTCGAAGTTCTCGATGCACAATCGGACATGTTATGGTCACAAGAAACCTGACACGCCAGTATGATTTCACATCTTTACCTGGATTTTCAATTATTCTTCCATTGAATTTAAACGAATGGCGTCATTTCGCATTTCTAGCTAAAGCCTTCATGGGACACAGGCCAACTTCAGAATGTATTTCTCACGTTTGGGCCTTCGGACACCGCATGGGTTTGGGTCCGGTAGTTCATCTGGGATGACGCTGAGATAAATTACCAGTGGAAATCAGTGTTGTGCACATGCCTACCCTTGTGTATCCCTATCCGTGACGTCTCGTGTCCATGTAAGGTGTCCAGTGTACGGTGTGTTCTTGGTCTGTATTCAGCCCCGTGTCGATCTGTGGTCATCCCTGTGATACAGGCATACAAAAGGACGATCTGTGTAGCGACGGCATTCGTCCATGTCTCTGTCTTGTTGATCTTTGGTGGTCTGTGATATCCCTGACTGTGAAGGACCGCCAAGGTATCAGCACAGACAATCAAGGCAGAGACGCGGATGTACACATGGATCATCTTGGACGGCTCGTTCTCACGGATGACCCCGGCAATTTCGAACTTCCCAAAACTACCACGTTCGCTTCACGGACATCTCCGGACCTTTAAGGACTTCCACGGATGCTCAAGGTGTATATGGGATGGGGCATCACAGGAAATAGTGTGTCATACACTGCGAGGCCGTGTGGCCTGTTGACAATTTGATATATGTAACTGACTAATTCAACCAGAAACAAGGTACAAAATATTTGAATATGGATATGATGTGCTCATTTGGAACCATGGTCCAATTTAGTGCGCCTGAACAGGTACATTCTTCAATGCAACTTTCACACGATGTTGTTTCACAATGGTATTGTTGTGCATCATATATGTAAGAATATTGTTGTTGTGTTTTTTTTCTTCAAATTAATTGTGCAAATGGTTTGGCATGGGCGTTGGTACTTTTGAAAACATCTGGAGTATTGTGTTTCGTGGCAGTGGTGGTTCCGAGATTCCCCATGTTTCCTTTTGATACATTACACGAACGAACGGGGAGAGACTATTTCGAAGACATCAAACGCGAGCCCGAGAACACTTAGGGAATAACACTTGGTGCTGGTAGAAAAATCGTCTTCTCTTAACACGATAGTACTTGAGTTTTGACCTTTCGTAGTCTGCAATCTTTCGACTTCATCAGATTTCAAATAATCATATCTGCATGCATACACTTCACTGCAGGAAGAACAAGCCCTAATAGGAGAAGAATCTGGCCATGAATAATAATCTGGTCAAAACGCAAAATAACGTTAGCACGTCATAACGTCTATGTTTTCAAATTGTCATACGGATCCATCACATATGAACCTAATCTACAATGCCCCCCCTCCCTGTAATTCCAGTTCTATCCCATCAATGTGAATTTCCTTCCGATCTCTGCCCCTGGATGTATAAATTTAATTTATTGTGAACTTATTGAAACGAATATTGCAAACCAACCAATGATATCAAATGTATGTATCCTGATACCTAGTACGATCAATAGAACTAGAGGTTGACTACATTTACAGACAAAGTCACACTGGCGTCATCACGGGCAGACAGTGTAAAATATATATATTTCAACTGTACACTTGATTGAATCAGTATAAATCCGAAATAAACTAGACGTCAAGGCCTAAAGATGCGTTGGAGGTATTTCGTTGTAGAGACTAATTTATAACATGTTCGCCACGAATGGCATCTGTATTGCTTTATGACACACCGTTATTGAGATACCAAACAAACAGAATGTTGACTAAAAAAAAATCCGGATCAGGGTCTATTTCGCTCTACGACGCACCGTGTCCGAGATATCGACGAAAGCGAAAAATGCCGACTCAGCGTAAGAATTTAAGGTCAAAGTATATCGCTAAAAAATAACGTCCGAAAATAACGTCCGTTTTGCTTTATGACGCACCGTCTCCGAGCTATCGACGAAAACGAAAAATGATTACTCATCAATGAAATTTAAGGTCAAGGTCAAAGGTCATCCCTAATACCCCGTGGATGTTTGTCTAGAACGATGAGTTCGAAAATAACGCCCGTTTCGCTCTACGATGCACCGTTTCCGAGATATTGACAAAATCGAAAAATGCCAACTCAGGATATTAATGTCAAAGGTCATCCCAAATACCCCTAAGACACATTTTTCTAAGGCGTCTGTTTAACTCTACGATGCACGGTTTCCAAGATATGCAGGAAGCCTCAAGGATGACTCTACGAAAAATCTTTCGGCCTCTAGGCCATAGGTCGTTTGACCATATGACTCAAAATTCGATAAAGTTTTTCCCTGGTGATATATGGACCTCCACGCAAAGTTGAGCCTAAATAGTTTTCGAGTTATCGCGCGGAAACAAAGTCCTAAAAACGAAAACGACGGAAGAAAAAAAAAGAAAAATGAAGAAGAATTCTTGAAGTACTAGTAAAGTGAGAATATGATGTTTTGTTATATGGGAGATCTCATTGATCTGAGCAAAATAGTATTGACGGTATATCAATATCTCTATCCGTTCAAAAGTTACAGCCATTTGAAACTGCCATTCCGGCACTACATTACAGAAGCCAAGTTCTAGCAACTCATTAATATGCAAATTAGATGCTAATGAGAATTCATGACGTCACCAGGGGAACACATTTTAATTAGGATATTTCAAGCCATGATATAATGATTCTTATTGAAGGTTCTGACGATCTGACCAGTGCATATTATTACGAACCATACATAGTCAATATCCACACAAACTGTACTGTTGCTATGGTTACCAGTCGTTCCCTATAGCCGTAGTTACCCATGGTCGCCATTGCCATTAACTACCAAGTCAGTCTATCCACAGACTTTCTGTCGATTATTTATGAAATAAATTATTTTAGAGCTCAAGTTGGCACCATTTTTATTTGTGCATACCCTGTTCCAAGTGGGTTTCTGGCCCTAGCAACCATGGTTGCTATGGGCCATACCAGGTCATTGGTTACCTTGAAAACTACAGAAAACACTGTATATTCATATTAAAATCGGTATAGAATAAGTTTTGGTGAATAATCATAACACCAAATGAATGAATAATACATATCAAAGTACCTAATTAAAACAACTTCCCCCGATGACGTCATGAATACCTCATTTGCATACTAATTAGCTAAATTGTTTTGAAAAAGCAAATTTGCCGATTTCAGTTTTTAAATTGCTATAACTTTTGAACGGATTGTGATATTTACATTCCCTAAAAACCATTTTGCTCAGATCAATGAGATCTTTCATATAAGTTCACATCATATTTTCACTATACTAGTACTTTAATTGAACGCAGTAGGTGCACCAATATAGGACCTTGCTAAAACGAGGACAGTTATAAAGTTAAAAACGCAGCAGTTTTCTGCAAAAAAAAGGGGGGAGGGGGGGGGGGCTCTTCTACCAGGACATGTTCTTACTATACAATGTGCCACTAGTGGGTGGCAGGTGCCACTAGTAGGGCAGGAAATGCTTACTCTTTCCGGAACACCTGATTTCACCTATTATTGGCCATTTTTGGGGGTTCATGAGTTTCCCTGTCATTTTTGTTTTCTCTCACTTCGTATTCCTGATATGACTTTCTGTCCCCGGACTATGAGAATGGATAACGGACCCTGTTTTGTTTGCTCGGAATACTTAATCCTGGGTATTGATTCCACGTCTACTACTATAGGATTCAAAACAATTGTTTACTGCATCCTAGAGTCATTGTTACTGCATCCTCACGGAGTATTCAATAATTGTACTGCATCTTCGACAACTTTTAAAAACACATTTATCAGGGGAAAACAGACTTTACAAGTGTGAATATGACCATGCAGGGATGCTAAACGATTTAATAATCTGCCTGATTGCTATCGACACAAAGATATCTGTCTAAAACAGACAAAAACAACCACATTGTAAATACATGCATGCGGCGTGGCATCGTTGCGGGATGCAGTAACAATTGTTGTCGCATCTGATCAACCCTCGTGCCTTACACCCGAATACGATTTTTGATGTGCGTTGAAATACGTCATACTAAGAAAATCTGTGTCCATGGCTCCGCAACTTACAGGGAATCGGCGTGTCCATATTATTCGTGCGAAAAGCAATACATCGTTTCCTGTTAAGTTTATCTCTATCGATATAATGCAAAATAAGAGATCGATTCGGATGTTTTTACTGTTCAACTTTGTCCAAGATGAGGAATATTCACATCGTGCCTGTGTACGTCGTTTACGTGGATGCCGAGTGAGAGACACAAAACCATATAAGCAATAACATTCTAAAAATACAATACAATAGAGTAGCCATCAAATACATATTAATAATTGATATCACAAACATCCCCACGTGAATCCTCCGATTATGCCAGATTTGTAGTTGGCCAGTTGATACAGGCTTGTGTGGTAGGCTGGGGTAACTCGAAAAATGGTGGGATACAATTTCAGTTCTCAAACAGTCGCCCACATTCAAACGTTATATGTAACAGGAGCTGTTTCAGTTCGTTCCCGCCATTCGCAGGTGCGACGAGGTCATATGACACCTTTAACCGTGTACGAAAAGAAATTTATGTAGTACCGTGGACAGGACTAGTCTTGCTCGGAGACTGCCAAACGCAGATGTTTTGGTTTCTGACAAATCCTATTAGCATTTCTCACTACTTTATGTGATTGTATATTTTGTCGTTTATCATATTCGAACACAGCACACATATCTACCGAGAGCCTAGAAGCTCTGATACATAGTATCATTATAATAGACAATGCCAATAAAATACAGTGCCCTCCATTAATTTGGAGCCACCCAAAAATAGTGACACAATTCAAACTGTTATACAGCCAATGGGATATTGATGTATGATATACTTGTTTCTTATTTTTCTTCACATATTGAGATTCTTGACTACCAAATAATTACATATTATAGATTCCGTAGTGTCACGTGATCATACAGGTGATCCGGATTTGCGCATCTGGATCTAGGACTTTTCTTCACGATCTGTGGGCGAGCACGGATCTCAAATTCGTTTCATTCATGTTTTTTATTCAATATCGTCATCCACCTTGAAAGATTCTGAGCAGGAAATGTTTTGAAAATGAATGTATACCCAAGGAGAGAGTTTCAACGAACGTATGTTCCCCCGAGATTATATGATATATGATCCAGAACATGTGGAAGATTCAGTCAAATCGTTATGGCTATCAGTCTTATTGTAACCGCAATGTAGCCTGTAATTTTTATCACTGGGTTAACTGAAAGTATACACTCATAATCATGTGACTGCAATATCAAACTGTGGTATTCAAGGCCTCACTAAAGTGGCTCCAAACTAATGGAGGGCACTGTACTATGGGGGATAAAGCATTACGAGACACCCAAACCAAATCAATTATGCAACCTCAAGTGTCTAATATCCCCATACGAAAACGAGAGATTGAACCACCATATCAGAACGAGTAAGAGTTTTTGTACCGCTTGATGAGACGCCCGTTCAATTCTCAGAAAAAAAATAGCCTAAAAGCCAAGGAAGGTCACCGGACAATATATGTTTTATATTTTAGATATTAGCCCTTTTGTTCCGTAACGTTGAAAATAAGGTCACTGGTCAAGTTCATGGTCACACTGAGTATTCAGCATATAATCATTTCCTGTATTTCCACACATGATTTTAAAGTTGTAAAGTCGATGATAAGCGAGAAATAGCCATTTTGTGCTCTGACCTTGAAAATAAGGTCAAATGTCAAGTTCATGAAAACATTCAGCATATATCATTCCCTATATGTGCACAATTTATTCCTGAGCTAGTCTGTACTGATACATATTGTGAGATATACACCATTGTGTGCTCTGACCTTGAAAATGAGGTCAAATGTAAAAATCAAGGTCATCAGAATATTCAGCAAATATCATTTCCTATATGTCCACAATTGATTCCCAAGCTGTGAAGTCGATAAGAAGTGAGATATGAGCCATTCTGTCATATGACCTTAAAAATTAGATCAAAGGTCAAATTCAAGGTCACGAGAATATTCAGTTTGTGTCATTTCCTATATGTATACAATAGATTCCTAATATCTAATCAATATTAAGAAATATTAGGAAGAATGTGTCGTATTGTGAAGCATAAGAGATTTGAACATGGGGAAAGTCCCAATTGAGACCCGTCAAAAAATCAAAAGTGCAATAGGTATGGGGGAATATTTTGAAACAAAAATCTCAAATCTGATCAGAAAATTTTTGAGAAAACGGCCGCCAAATCCAAAATTAGCCATTTTTCCAACGAAAATGTCTGCCATTTTGGAAAAGATACGAAAATAGAAAAACTACAAAACACCTCCTAAAATATTTTAGGTATTTTTGCGCAAAATTTCATAAGATTTGACCGTAAACTTTTGAGATAAATATGTACACGGACAACGCTGACGGACGAAACGCCACGGCAGTCTGTTTTCAGACCAAAGGTCCGGAACCTAAAAATTCAGTTGGCGTCATCATATGAAATGACGTATGGAACGGCCACTATCAAATATATAATAGAAAAATGGAGGGTGTGCCATAATCAGTGTCTTCATCTCCGACCGCCATGCGTAACCAAAAACATACGAGCAAAACATAGTGTTGGATGCTTCAAAACGGATTCAATGGAACACGCACTGAAACCCGAACAGCATTCCATAGAAACAACCGCCTGTTTTCAAAAACATAGAAATTGAAATTATCAAGTATTATAAATCATGCCGGAGTCATATAAAAAGAAGTTGTACGAAAGACGGTTGATGGGAGTGTGAAGTGTTATACTACAGGGATTTTTTATTACATGATGTGATGCATCAATTGGAAGACATGTATAGACCAAAAACCAATCAGTGCACCACATTATGCCACTATATTAGAGCTACATGGAAACGTATCAACGAAAACTTCATGGAATAAAACTATATTGGGAATAATTATTTTGTCACAGAACGCGATAGTTCTATCTAACAAAACATGCTATTTAATTTCATCACGTAGGCATTCAATTTCGAGTCCAGTATTGATACAGGTGCAAGATGTAGTATGTATATGCTAGTGATGACGAACATCTGTTGTGGGCAGACTGTTGGCTTAATGGTACTACGCTTGGGTTATATATCACTTAGCACGTCAACCCACAGTACGGTTTGGTGATAGACGACAGACATTTCTACAAGAAACTGAACGTTTTGTACATGACAATCATTCTACTCTATAATCCGACTGAAATATGTAGGTGTTACTGTAAATAAGCGTGCGACGTCACACGAAAATTACACACACTGCACATAAGTGTTACTCCCTGCATTTCGAAAAATTATGAGCCTCTAAGAGGGCACATCTGTGAGTGAAAAAAAATCGCGTTCAAATGGAATCTTTTTGCGATCTTTTAACAAAACTTTCTCAGAAGTCAAGGGCGTCAACACAATCAAGGTTATCGTGAGGGAAGGCGAAAAGATCACGAGGGATCGCAAAATATCACATTCGAACGCGAAAAAATCGCGTTCAAACGCGAAAACTTTGCGAGGGAACGCGATTTTTTTCACTCACAGGTGTCCTCTCATGGTATCCTTAGAAATGTGATGCTACAAACGTAACCTTTTCTATGTGATGTGATGAACACGAGTATTTTGGGTACCTCATATAGCCCATTCCATCATTTATTCTGATATCTCTTGTGTGACGTTGAGCGCCAGCAAATCAGAATGGAATTGGGATCAATGGTGTGCAGCACTCACTTAGAAATTGCTTAACCCTTTGATAACAAAGCAGATACGAAAACTCATGAATAGTTCACGTGTTACACTAACTTTACACGAGATTGCCAGGTTAAAAATTTGCGGTAAGAATTATATACATCTGAAAAGTCCGATTATAATTATTCAGCTTGACGCAGATTCCCATCCATGACCCCTTTCATTTTGCCTTTGGAGGCATTTTGCGTTTTGATTCTTTATTCGGGATCTGGTTCGTTTTCATCTGATACCATCGGCGATGTTTTATATGAAGAGCAATCGTTCTTGTTGAACATTCCGTATCATCATTTGATGTATTCCATCATTCCAGAAGACAGGAAACATCACATCACAAATTACATCACATAAAAAATTGTACTTTGAAAATATGAAATAAACCAGATTATCAGCTTGAGAATTTTAAAGATATAGGTACATTGAGATATTTAGAAACGTTAGTCTTACTAGTCATATTTCACGATCTCATGTTTTTGCAGATATTTGATAGAAACACCCGAAAAAAGACGTTTCAATGAACGGGCATAATAATTTACAATAATTTAGAAGGCACATAAACATGACAATACAATCTAAGCGCTGAATAATTTTATGCTAGACTACGGGATGGGAACTCAATGGGAACTGCTGGCCACACAAATATTCATCTCTATTGTAGAATGCTTGTGATTTCATTAGGTGTCGCTGGCATTGGTCCTCTATTGTGGCGATATCTTCACGTCACTTTCTATTTCATGTGGAATAATCAATTCACAGTCTCGAATGTGTAGTCATCCTCGAATGTGCAACAGTGTTTTTTGTGTGGTTTTATACCAGCACAACATGTACTCTTGTTAGCTGAGCAATCTGTCATGTGGGAAGTGGACTACGTTCGCATTGAGACATCGCGCGGCCATAGCGAACTTCAATACTGTGAAACTCAAGCTGCTACAAATATGATTTAGCATAACTCCTGAAAAAAATATGGCGTCAAGGCCTACTACATTTTGCACAACTGTGTCAGTCGTAGGCACCAACGAGAGATTGAGGACTTCGACAGTCACGATAGTACATTCAATTCCAGAGATGAATCGCCTCAATTTAATCAGTACATATTGAATTATGAAAAAACTCGTTTACTGCTATGTTTCGATGTATTGAATGTCAATTATATACCTTGTAATTCAGTTTCAATCATCCCTCGGTAACACGCGAACCTTCATTAAAATATAAATAAGCCACTAAACGTATATCAAGCCGTGAACATTGTATATTTAATGTTGAACATTTCTGTATCAAGGCTAATAATTGTGTTCTCAGATTGTTCTGGGGTAACACCGGGGAAAATGTAGTAAAAAGGATAATTATTCATTGCAACACATAAATATCGTCAACCTGGGGTATTGTTATTTTCCCACGGAGGAATGTAGACTGTCACCCGATCCAAGGATGCCAATATAAACTGACTTGAATTGGTACGTAGGTGAGAATTCAAATTATTTGTTAATATAGTCTTCAACAGCCTTCATCAGTTGTCCGAACAGTATCATGCTCGAATTATCAATTTTTTAGGAAATCAATGTCTAAAGGCAAGCGTATTGCATTCTTGTCATGAATTGTTTCGTGATGGACATCTTGTTCCATCAGTTTCCCGACAGTATGTCCTACATGTTGACAAAACTGACAGTCTCTGGAATATCTGTCTGAAAACAAAACATGCCAAGATCAATTACTTCAAACTCAAACTAGGATTTCACCATGATTTCCCCTGTTTTGCCACTAGTGGATGAAACGGTGATAGGAAACCCCATGGGGGAGGGAGGGGGGCGTACTAACCATAGGGGAAATTCATTATCGAGTCATGATGAATTCGTATTCGAATACATTTGAAAATATTCACCCAATGTCCGGTCTCTACTTGCAGTACAAGTTGAGTTATAGCCCACCACAAATATATTCAAAAGCATCATAAAACCTAACTGTAAATAACAAGCATTATGTGGCACCAAACTCCACAAAAATATTATCAATCACAAAATTAACCTTTGTTACTTACTAGTACTTACATACACCCAGATCTGTCGCACCATGGCAAGAAATGTCATTTCCGCAGGTTTTATTGTGGGCCATTTTGAATTCTGACGCAACCAATAGTATCATGTACTCAATGGCACAATTCTATTCCACATTGTCAAGAAATGGGTATATACACCAAAATCATTATGTTATCTCTGTCATCTTCGGAATCATTATGTCATCTTTGATCCCCAAGTTCCTGACTGATATGTGTGTTGATCTCTTGAATCTCTGTCCCAGATGTAATGTCCTTGATAAGATGACCAAATGAAGAAATTATAACATGAATGAGCAATATTTGCCCAGTTTCATTTCACCTGTTCTATGTATATATCACCCTGTGGTGTTACCCATTGGTGTCTCATGTGTGTTGAATATGATGGTAATTATATTTGAAATGACATTGCAGAAACAATTGTCTTTCTGCAATGAATGTAAGTATCAATCTGTTACCACCAATGTTATGAATATGTAAACTATTTTGCATGCATCACAACACAAAGTTATGGCAAAAGTATTCGTGAATATATTCATGAATACTTCCACGAGTATTCGTATTTGAATACGTGTACATGTGAAAAATATTCATATTCGTTATTCATGTAAAAGTAAAGTATTCATATTCGCCCCTACCTACGTTTTGGTAATATTATTCATGACTTCAATATAATATCTTAGTAACTTTCCGGGGATCTCATTAGTCAGGTTGGCGTATTACATGACATATTTCCTACATGTTTGAGAACGCTTTCGGCCCGATCCCCGATTTGGGGCCAAAAATGCATTATCAGATGTATGGGAAAAATGGCACCAAAACTTTTCTATTTCTAGGATGACTGAAGATTAAAAAATACCAGGTGCCAAAATTCAAAAAGAAAAAAAATATATGCAATTACATATGCCTCAGATCTATCCATGATTCATGCAGCATGCCTTACAAGGAAAATCCAATCCGGGCATGTAATACAGCATGCCTGGCGTCCATTTTAGTCTATTACACTCCATCCCATGACTTACGTCTGATATGATGAAATTAACTCAGCCACGCTTTCTGTCGTCTGCTTCCTGTCGTCCATGTCGTGTTTGACGAAATAAACCCAATTGAGGATGAAATAAGCCCAGTTTTGAATTTCCCGCTAGTTACCGAGACCAATGTACATCCACTATATATTAATAACCATGGAAACATAAATGATCTCACGCGATTTTTGTTTCTTCCATATACAAAATGTTCTAATTCGATAAGATATCTTATGAGACACATTTTCGCTGGTTTTAAAATCCGTTTCATAATACAAGTCTCATAAGACGAACTTCATTGTCTACATGTAAATCGGCCTTCATTCTCAGCTGCCTCAATCAGTATCACTTTATGTTCCATTAGTTTGTTTCGTGCTGAAATAACGAAGTTGATCTAGTTTGCTAATAAAATCAACAGTTAAGAGTTGTAGCAAACTTTTCGTTTTCAGTGCCTTTAGTGTTTTTTTTTTAGAGTGACATCCAGAAAGCAGAAGAGATACCAAAGCACAAATCTTTGATGCATTTAAGGTATAATCACAAAATGTAACTATTCTGCAGTAGCTTCGTTTTGCCTATAGAATGAGAAATCGTACAAATTTGGGTCTGAAAATGTGTATTACATGCCTAAATTGAGTTGCCAAATCAAGATTCAAACTCGGGCCAGTCCATCTCGCATCAATTTTTTTCTCAAAGCGGCCCGCCTTGCGTGCGAGTTCTACACACAGTCTCATGGCGTCATTTGAATTTGTCTAGATACTGTGGCAACCGGCAACGTGGGCAGGCCGATCATTCTCTATCCACTGTTTTGGTGCATGATTAACGACAATTTTCTAAGTATCTGTTGTCGAACTGTGCATATTTCCTATATATTCCCGACTATCTCGAGGGGTTCTTTCAAGTTTGCGTGACAAACAAGTACAGCTGTATGCTTAATTTGGCTGATTTTAAAATTGATTACAACTTTAAGTTGCCACGCTTGCTTCCTCTCACAAGATCGCCTCCTTCCTGCCTTTCCCTCTGCATCCTACGTTTTCTTTCTTTGTCTTCTAGTCAAGATCCTCTATGATGACACCTTGTTTTATTCAGTTTTACTGAACGTGACGTATAGGGCCGTGGAAGACTGAATACCTCAGCCATGTCGCCTGTAGAGGGAGTCGTTCGAGCTCAACAACCAGATCGTCGACTCCAGTGGAGGGGATATTTCCACTTCTGCAGGGACCATTTGTGTCGAGTAATAAAAAAAATACTTGAAGTGGCCTGGCCGTCGTTGGGTCTACAGCTTTTGTCTTTGTGACCTAGGCCCTCCCATGTCATGCCTGGCTCTTCTCAAAACACTCCCTTTCCCGAAACTCTTCTTGATAGGCAGCAGATGGGCTGGAGGCGTCTCTCGGCACCACAGTTGGACATCAGGGCACGATATTAGCCACCTCAAACCTGAAAATGATGTTGGCACTTGAGAATCCAGTGGCGAAGACCTGGTCAACAAGGCTTTAATAACTATGAATCTATTGTCTATGAATCTGTTGTCTCTATTCATTGCGAACACATCCAGGGTTTTAGTTGAAGTGTGGGAATCCCAAATTAACATTTGAGGTCGATCAGGTCCAATGTTCGCCAAGAAGACCCTCTGATACCATTCCTGGCTCTGTGTGTTCTCCATCCATCCATTAGGCTGGTACGTTGATTGTGGTCCATTGGGGGTATCCTCGATCGTGAAGGAAAATTTCTTTTGTCTTTCCCTTCACGACGAACATTAGTGGAAGATCACGACCCACTCCATCAATGCATCCCAACAATGTCATGGTCTCTCTGATGTTTGGCGACTCCCCAGGACACCCTGCAATGAGTCATGTTCTTATTGTAGAAAATACTTTTTAACAATGAACTAGAGTACACGATCCTGTTTGAGTAAATACAACACATACAAATGTGTGCATTACAATGAATCAATATTCTCATATTGAATATTCTCAATGTCATATGATTCCTTCATGCATGTAGTACAAGTTTACAGTTCTGGAAATAATCTTATCTCGATTTCCTGCAATCGGAACTTCTGTAGTTTCAAGGAGGGGCTGTTAGTATTCTGCCATACATGACCGGGATCTTCCATGTAAAGACACGTCACCAAAAACGTTCGTTCTCCAAGTCATAATTAAGGTATGGGTACGTTTTGGAGTTTGAACACAGTTTGAAATTGGACCAATTCGATGTGAAGTGCACTCTCGAAATCATTTGCTTGTTTGTTCACTGATGAAAATAGTTATCAATGCAAGGAGCAAAGTACATCAATGACGTATTTTATCTTATGTATAATCGGATAAACATCGAATCGCGCTCACAAATAACTAAAGATTTACTGAAAACACGCAACAAACCGAACCGAATTATGTTTTTCTACATCAAAGAGATTGAATTCACATGTATCAAATGGGCTATATTTCAGGCTAAACCGCGTGACGAGATGTTGCCTGAGATGACGGAACGAATGAAGTGTTAATCCTACAGGGAATGAGATAGTTTAGCAATGTATTATATACATCAACGCTAGTGAGTCAAATTGGAACACTGTTCTGCACTTTAGCGAGAACATGCTTGTGGAATCATCTCAACATACATATAATTTATCACATCATGTGATGCAGCAGTCACAAGAAGACCTATGTTTTTTGTCTGAAAGAATTAGCACATCATATATGTCAGATAACCGCATGTATAGGCAGGCCTACATGGAAACGTATCATCGAAAATCTCATGGGATAAAATGGTATCCAGAACAAATGTCACCCAGATAATGGGTAATGCACACAACGCGTATTGTATGTAACGAAAATGTCATGTAAAGGTCTATGAGGTAAGCATTTCATTTGAGCCCAATATGGATACAGATGCAAGATGTAACATGTATATGCTGGTGCTGACGACCATATATGTTGTGGGCAGACTGTTGACTTAATGGTACGTTTGGGTTATATCATTTTGCACGTCAACCCACAGAATTGTTTCGGTGTAACGATGACCAATTCTACGAAAAAAATCACTGTTTTATAGATGCCAATCATTCTACTCTATAACCCTGTAGGAATATATAGATTTTGATGATGCTGTTTGCAAATAGGATTACGACTTTACAAAAAAATTATCTCTCATAAAATATGATTACACGCCAACCAACAGTAACTGACGTTTCTGATCGAACAAAACACATGCACTGTTCACCCTAATAATCTTGAAGTATATTTCATTCTTGTGATCATCTCGGTATCAACAGTAAGCGAGTATAATTTTGGCGTGTTTATGTATGCAGTTCATTTTTTTCGTTCGTTTGAATATATTCACCTCCCTCGAACTATTACACGAGTACGGTGGAGTGCGTTGTTCATCAAACGTAACCTCATCCATATGATTTGAGACACACCTTTCTTCTGGGAACTCCATATGGCCCGTTTCATCGTGTAATGTGATACCTCTTGTGTAGTGACGTCGAACGCCAGCAAGTCAGAATGGAACAGACAAACATCAAGGTTCAATTTGCACCTCTTGCGCAGGAATTTGCTGATCCCTGTGATAAAAAGCAGGTACAAAACCTGAGGATAATTTAACCTCACATGAATGAGATGAGGCATGAGTCGGGTTACTAGAATATGCGCTCAGAATTATAGATATATCTAGAAAATCCGTTAAAGCAACCGCCTTCCAAAATATGCATTTTCAAAACTAAATTCATTGAGAAACACATCTAATGCAAGAGAACAAAACATGTGCACAATGATTTTGAAGATTTCGATCCGTCCGAGTTATGTTTCCATCCGTTGCAACTAACATTTTATGCGATTTCGTACGTAAACAAACAGAAACAAACACATATAAACAAATCCCAAATTGCCCTGGTTGTAATCATAAAATTTTGCTGTATTGGTGGTAATAGATTGATACTAACATTCATACCACTGAGCCGGTGTCACTGCTGGTGGACGTTAAATCTGTCCCCAAATATACCATCAACTCAGTAGCCTTTTGGCTTGTGATTAGGTACTTATGTACTTGGGGTTTGTTTCCGATGTCTAAATTATATCATAGGTTGTTGGGCAGTTGTATACTAATTCCATCAGGTGTACAGTAGAAACAACCACAATAACCACACTGTCTGCACCTGATGACACCAGTGTGTCTTTTGATAAAGTATTTGGTTGGGCTTTGTTTCTATTGCAAAATGTTGCATTTTACGTTTGTTATTGAAATCATCAAAATTTAGCTGGTGGTAATAGATTCATACTTTTATGCAGTTTGCTTGTGGAAGAAGTTCGGCTCGAGTCGCATGGAAGGCTGATGACCGCCTTACATTTGTCCTTATTCAGGATCTAACTCGTTTTCATCAAACACCTTCGGTGATATTTTATATGACTGTAGTAGTCATTGTTTTGGATCACTGTATCATCATTTGATTATCTAACACTGTGCAATGAAAACATGGGATAAACCAGCTGTTCAGCTTCAAAATTTCAACAAAACAGGTATCTCAATGTATTTCGAAAGAAAAATCTCGCTAATCATATTTGACAACACCGAGTATTTTCAGATACGTAGATACAAAAAACACCCGAAAAGGACGTTTGATTGAACGCACATAATCACGGAACTAATATAGTCGTTTTCATTATTTTGAATAACTATCCATTATAGGGTATACTAACTGTTACACTTCCCGCCATCTCTATTTCTTATTAAACTATAGTTTAACAAGAAACAGCATGTCATACTAACCCTGTTTTAGTCTCACAATAGCCCCATATATAGATATAGTCGTAGAATCAATAGTCATATCAGGCATACGAAGTGAGAGAAAACAAAAATGACAGGAAAACTCTTGAACCCCCCAAAATGTTACTCGTTATATAGCCCAGTAATAGTAACAAAATATTACTCGTTATATAGCCACGGGGACTATTTCAATGGACTATGGAAACCCGTGGTTCGGTAGTGGGCGAAGCTAAAAAGGGATACTGGCTGTTTCTTATTATGTAACTATAGTTTAACAAGGAACAGCCTGTCATACTAACCCTGTTTTTGTTGCACAATAGCCCTGTACATATTACTCGTGATATAGTCCCCGGAGACCATTTCCTTGCAGTATCAAATACACCCATGACCAATCCAACGTAGACATTTCCCCCCAAAAAACAACTCCCCATTTTTTACTCTAACCCCATCATATCCGTCGCCCTGTTTAGCTTCTAAACCAGTGGTGTCTCCTATATATTACTCATGATATAGTCCCCGGAGACGAAAGCCTCATAATAATGTTGTAGTTCATTCCGTGTCTCCATATATTACTCATGATATAGTCCCCGGGGACTCTTTCTTTGCAGTATCAAATTCACCCTTGACCAATCCGACGTAGACATCCCCCCCCCCTCCATAATAATGCTGCAGTTCATTCCGTGTGTCTATAAATTACTCGTGATATAGTCCACGGGTACTGTACAGCCCTATATCATGTACAATATATTGCATTTACTGCTCCGGGGACTATTCCACGAGTAATATATACACACACAGAAATGCAAGGAATACGTATGTATGTAGTCGGTGTTTCTTGCCCTACATTCATGTAGTGGAAGTACATTGAAGCAACCGCCTTCGAAACCAGTCAATATTTTTTGAAAACTATATTTCCTATTAAAGCTGCTGCCTTCAAGTGTATGCAATATTTTTTTCAAAACCAATTTTTTGTTAAACACATCTAATGCAATCTAACAAAAGGTGTGCTTTTTACAGTCCGTCCGAGTTGTCTTTTCATCCGTTTTAGTGCCCATTTCGTACCGGTTTTGTAAATAAACAAACGAAGTGTATCCATCAAACCCGAATGTAAACAAATGCTCAAATCGCGCTTAAATGTCCACACCAAGTACATTTTCCAGTTTGTATGAGCATATATAGTGTAGTTGTGAGAAAATGATCATTGATATACCATGATGTATGGCGATGTATTCGGATGGCGATGGGGAGGCAGCCCCGGTGGGGACTTTATCACGTTTTTTTTTGACATTAGAGCGTTGGGGGCGAAGCCCCCAACCCTCTACATGTCTATGTGCTGACTTTTTCATGGAGGTTTCATGCCAACCTATCGACGCACGTTTTGACATGTAAACGTTTAGATACCTACTTCAAATGAGGATTTTCTTTGTCCTTGACATAAAATCTCTCGAATTGATGGGAAACTTTGACTATTCCACAGATTTATGAGGCATGAATCGGTGTGCTAGGTTTGAGAAAATAACGTAAATGTTCAAATTATCTAGAAACCTCCCCTGAAACGTCCCAAAATGGCGGAGCCGATGGAAATTGACGTTCCCAGAATGCAAAGCAAATTTTACCACAATGACGCGTATTTTGAAACACAATTTCTGTTCAGCCATTCGTGTATGCATACATACATGTGTTTATTGTGGGCATCTGCGTGTGGACTTTTTTGGCGTTATGAAGTAAACACAGCGATTCGTCTGCGATGCCACGGCTACATTTACCGTAATTTGACGTATTTTATAACATGACAATTAAGCTGGTGTTCTGTGCTGCATTGCGAAGTCTTTTTATTCTTAACTGGTATTTTAATTTGCCCAGTGAAGGCATGTGTTAGGCTATATCTGATGTTATCAGATGCAGATATTCCTCATAGTTTCCAATGTTTTGAGGATATTTTATTGAGGTTCCATATCATTTTAGCAGGCATATCTGTTCCATTGATCGATTTTAAAATAAATGTTTACTTATTAGTAATATGAATGAAGTAGGCCATGTTTTTCATCCTAGTATACGGAAATGAATTGGAATCACATAGGGGATGAAATTATGTGCTGGATTGCGAAGTCTTTTTATTCTTAACTGGTATTTTAATTTGCCCAGTGAAGGCATGTGTTAGGCTATATCTGATGTTATCATATGCAGATATTCCTCATAGTTTCCAATGTTTTGAGGATATTTTAATGAGGTTCCATATCATTTTAGCAGGCATATCTGTTCCATTGATCGATTTTAAAATAAATGTTTACTTATTAGTAATATGAATGAAGTAGGCCATGTTTTTCATCCTAGTATACGGAAATGAATTGGAATCACATAGGGGATGAAATTATGGCTTCTTCTTCCTTTGGGGGGGGGGGGGGGGGGTAGGCCTAACGTTGTGTAAGATATATTCAGCTGTCGTGGTGCTTATGATGTGCTCGAGCTCTAATGTCGTCTTCTGCAGTTTGCTGCATTTTCTTGTTTCAATTATAGATAAAAACTGCTTGTGATGTACTTATATGTTATTGACATCACTTTCTATTTCATGTGGAATAATGATTGTAGTTGCAACAGTGTTTTGTATGGTTTCAGGCCAGCACAATATGTACGCATGTTAGCTGAACAATCCTTCATATGGGAAGTGGACTATGTTGAAATAACATTTACGCACTACCATAGGTAAAAAGGGGTGAAACTTACGCTGCTACAAATGAGATAATTAGCCTAACTTCGACAAAAATGGTGTCAATGACAAATACATACTGCAAATGTAAGGCAAACGAGCAGTCCTGATCTTCGATAATAATGATAGTACATTCAATTCTAGGGACGGAACCCCTCAATCCATTCATTACATATTGAAACATGAACTGATTACAAATGCTAGTGTTTTGAATGTGAATTTCACACCACACATTCAGTTATTGAGACGGATATTATGTTTCAATATCCCCAAGCCACACGAACCTCCAATAAAGGATAAATATGCAACTGAATATATGTTAAATGTACGTTATATATTTTAGTGGTGAACTTTTTTTTCAAGTGAGGCTCTTAACGTAGTCCGCTACAAACAGTGAGGTAACGGAGAGTCAAAATTTAAAAGTCATTTCTTAAATATTATCTCTTCGAAATGACATTATTTTATAGAGTAAATGATCAGCATCCTAATACTGAAAAGAAAATAGGGGGTCACCGTGCTCGTTTCTCCTACATATTCGATCAAAATCACACATATTTACCTAAAATGACATAAATTCTGGCATTTTTGCACATTTTTTGTCCATATTCACATCTTGGATCGTGTTTTCCATGCGAACGGATACGGTGACCCCCTATTTTCTTTTCAGTTTTAGGATGCTGAACAGTTACTCTATAAAATATATCATTTTGAAACTCTAGATTATCACACCAGCGAAACCGACTAGCGGAACGCGCGTTCCCTCGATCAAAGATGGCGAGCAGTATGTTTTGCTTCGATTTGTTTTGCCGAAGAGCATGGAATATTTTGAGTTGTTTGTATGTTTTGTGTTGTATTTAGATGAAGCACACATTACTCCGGACAGCAGACATTATAAATAGGTTGTAAGCCACTCAAAACGCATAAACAATGAATATTTCTTATCGCTGAAAACCCACACCGATTAACGGAACGCAATACAATGATTTACGGAAAGCGCCAGACAATTTATTTCCCGATGAACGGAACGCGCAAAACCATGTTGCATGAAATAAATGAATAAACCAACATGTGACTCAACAGAGATGTGAAAATAACTTATGCACATGTGTGTTCCTTTCATAACGTCGAAGAGGATTCCTCACTATAAAAATATAAACATTGTGATCTACTATCATTTCTCAATTTAGGAAATATATCGTGTTCGAAGAACATTTCAACACAAATGCCAATTTTCTCCCTGAAATACAAATACTGCAGGCCTAAAATTCCCAATAAAATTTGCCAGTTTATGTAATATACTTTTATCAATAGTACAAGTAGGCCCTACCAAAAATTTCGTAGGTATTATTTATTTTGTGTTTTTTCTTGTTCGTTTTTGTTTTTGAGTTTTTGCTGTTAATTTTTAACCGGAAAATTTCAACCTTTGGAATTTGTTTTCTCAATCACTAGTATCCGTATATGTCATATGTTTCGAAATGGTATATGATTTGTATCACTATTTAAATATAGACCGAAAAGAGCATGAAATAACCAGAATGGTGTCCAGATCAGTACTATAATGGTTGAAATTAGTATTATGAACATATGGACAGTCATCGTGGAATTTATGATCGATGTATTCGTTTCAGCTTTGAATTATAAGCTTTGACCTTGATTTATAAATAAGAAGAATGATCTGCACTGAAAATTGCCCCATGCACAAAAAAGTTATACCGATACAAAAACGTTTTATGGTTATCCATGATCTATTCAACATTTCATGACATTGTAATAGTGATATGAAAATGTGTGTGCTTGCTGAGAAAACCAGCATGAGATATTACTGTCCACCAAGTACCGGTCGGTACGAATCAGACAGCACCCTATTCCGCCACTATGTTGAAAAACATGAGAACTGTAAATTTTCCTTACGACGATACCATGGAAAACTTATGTACGTTCATATAAAATGCCTTGTTGTCAGTTATAATTGAAGGCCTAGTCTATACCTACTTAACATACTACACTCATTACAAAATCTTACTGATATTAAAATATAAATAATATTTCACGCGTGGTTGAAATCAAGCACTTCTATTCAATAGTAATTGTCTCATTCCATTCCTCAGTGTATAGCAAAGCACACTCTGGACATAATATTCTGAATGTACATATCTGTTTGAAAAGTCCACTAAAGATATTGTAACCATCTGAATTCCCAAGCTATAAATGACAAAAACTCATTTATGCTCATGTCAGTGATGTTTGCATAGGACTACATAAGCCTGCATTTCATAGTCACGCACGGAACACTTCAATATTATATTTTTTTGTTAAATTTGACCTTTATGTAATATAAGCCTACCTGGTGCATAACACTGTAAACAGCTGCCATGTCTAAAATATATGAATATACCTTCAATACTACTGTAGTAATTTTAGCGACTGTTACTCCCGTCCCTCCCGCGCACTACACATTTCCACAACAAACATTCATTCTACATGACTTACATACAGGACAAGTACACACTATACGATCACAAGCATAAACTCCATGTAGTCATGGTTACTTACACAGGTCAAACCACGCACCTGCGGCCCCGCTAGCTCAGTACACTCGGCCCCGTTTACTCGACCTTGACCTTCACATGCACTGACTTCTAAACATAGAACTTGACACACATACTCCATACATCACGTGCACACATACAGGCATTCCAAGTATTGACACGAGCCGGGGAAACCCACTTTCCCGGTGACATCAGCGCATTGCACCACACATTCAACCTATCACAACACCGCTTACACTTGGCGGGAAATTACACAGCCACATGGTCCCTCGGCCCCGGTCTACTGCGCAGAAGTGAAGTGTAAATCCCAGTGGCAGGACGTATATACAAAAGTTCCTGTGAGACTGTCGATATTAATATATATAATCTATCGGATATATGTGCAAGTTGTATAAAGGACTATACTAGGAATTTATAGAAACATAGACTGGGATATCACCCGACGTAGGTGAGAGTGCGACCCTGATTGTGCGTGATTGATCATCAGTCTTATCACCACAATAAACAGTTAAATTGAAACTGCCGGCTTATTGTATCACACGACGACCCAGTTAAACCGGCTTGATATCGGCCGTGAACGATATTCGTCACATTGGCGCCGTTCGACCAGGATCTGAGCTAGTCTCGGATTATCGACCCAGACCTGACCGGCATTGATGGCATTGGCCCCGGGAGCCTCCCGCGGTGAGCCACTCGACCCTACGGATGATGAAGTGACGATCAATCCGAATTCGGCCTTCCGACCTTCCGGCCCTCGCTCAGTTGCCATGAGCGATACAGTTCCACTGTCGCAGGAGCAACAACCGTCCGGCCTTTTCGACTCCATTGGCGACCATTCGTCCCTGAGATCGTTTTCGCCGCCTACCGACCTGGTGCAGGAGTTCCTAGACGAAGACCCGCTCGACCCGTCACATACAGTAAGTGACATTCTGCGTGCGCACGCTAGAGCGTACTCGGCCACGCCGGCTAGAGCGACCCAGAAAAGTGACTTTGCCGACAGAAACTATACGCGCTCACGTCAAAGAGCGAGCGTAGATTGTGATATCGACCCAGAACAATTAGCAGTGGACGTTCGGCCGGTAACCATAGACACGTCAATGGTTACGCACCCACCAAGTAACTCTCGGATACGACAGTGGGTTTGTCAGTCTGACAATGTTCCGGAATCGACCCCGCCGAACGCTTATTCGGCCAATCGACCCCTGGCGCCGTCCATGACGCCGAGACAACACGGCCCCGCGCCAGAAATGTACTCACGCATACCGACCGAGCCTACGGTGGTAGAGTACACACGACCCAGCCAGACGGGTGCGACATCCGAAGACATCCTGATGACGACCGCTACCCGGATCGCGACGCCGCTACGACAACAACGACCCAGCGACACAACGGCGGAACCTCGCGCCACCATGCGACAAGCGCGACCCCGACAAGCACCCTCGACATCAAGTCGCCGACCCTGCGACCCCGACACGCCGACTTCCGACACACGCGCTCCCGCGCCGACCACGCACCGACCATCGCCGACTACCGGAGAACAACCGCGCTTCGATCCGTCGCAAGATCAAGTTGTGTCTGCTCCGGCAGAAAGTGTTGTGCAAATGATCGGACCTCCGATCTCACAATCAGTCGGAAACACCAACGGATATGGTGTACCGCCAGTCGGATACCCTGGCGCAACAAGCGGTGTTCCAAATGGAGTAGCTGTCGGATACTATTCACCGCATGTCGGCTACGCGAACCCACCGCCTGGATATGGTGGCGTTCCCAGCGTGATCGCTGACACCGGCTATCATGGTACACAACCCGGATTAGTGTACCATGGTGTATGCCCGGATGGATCGGTATACCGATATCCACCACCGGCTGTATTCCCACCCTCAGTCGGGATACCATGGGTGACGCCTCCATACAGTCAACCGGCCCCCGCTGCACAAGCACCACACGACCCCAGCCACACGACGGCACCACCCGCCGCATCGCTCGCCGTCTCCGCGACGACAGCACCGACCGCCCCCGCTAACGCGACCCCGATCGGCCCAGATACGACGGCTCCGGCGACTTCGGCTGTTCCGACTCCGACGGCCACTACAGCGACTACACCAGTTGCGGTGAGTGTTGACACGCCCACGCCACAGAGACTCACGTCTGAGCCCCAAACGTTGGCTACGGCTAAGATGGCTCAATGGCGTGCGACCTTTAAGGAGGGCAATCTCACTCAATACGTTCGGAGTTTCGAACAATTCGCTGCGGCCTTTACTTACTCCGACCTCAACAAGACGACGACCTTCCGGAGCACGCTACGCGGCCGCGCTGAAGCGCTAGCTCTCAATATCCCGGTCGCAACTCCCTGGGGAGAGTTCCGTCGCCAACTCCTAGAGGGCTGGGAACCCGAGCCCCGTCGACAGTCCAAACGGGACGATTTCCCGTTCCTCAAGCGGGAACGAAAAGAGGACGCGGAACACTACATGGAGCGACTCCAGGCCCTGGCGGAGCAAGTGTTCGACGACGGTACGCCAACGTCGCGGCAACGAACTGTAATTGCGCAATTCGTGAACGGCCAACCCGACCCCATTGCCGATAAACTGTGTGCCCTCACTTTTAACAGTTACAGTGAGGCACTTACGGCCGTTCTCAAGGTAGAGAGTCGTCAACAGAGGACAGCCAGAGATCGACATCGAGGCACACGACGTGCTGACATTTCCGCAAGCGGATACGCGGAAGACGACCCTGTCAATGAGGAACTGTCCTGTGCCATGGGACAAGTCACTCAGGGGGAAACACTAACCCCAGAGCAAATTGCGGCCTACTACGACCCCGCGGACAGTGACACTACCGGCCTACAAGGTTGCGACGAACACTCAGTGCCAACCAGCTCACGCGAGTGGGTGGCCGAAGCCTTCCAGTGCGTCCTTAGTGACGAGAATGGACTGTGCGAGGAAACGGCTATCTTCTCTGTCCTACGAACAACGGCCCCGATGAAAGGTGATCGACCCCCGCAACCCGGACGACCCATGGTGTGCTTCTTTTGCAAGAAGCCCGGCCATCGCTGGATGCGATGCTTTCGGCTTAAGGATGTGCTAGTACGTAACGGCATGAAACCGCTAGCATTTCGGCCCAATGGTCCCGGTACTGACAGAAGGACAGCTCAAGTGTTGTCAGTACCTAACCAAACCGGTAACCAAACTAAACCGGCCCCACCAACACCTCCGACCCCGTCGTCAAACCAGTAGGGGAAGGTGCTGAGGAGCAAGGACCTTCCAGACAACAGGACAACGTTCCCCGCTCCACATCTGCGGTTGTCACGACTACTGTACCGGTAACGACACCAATAACGACCCCACAGCCGGCCCAGCCCACACCTCAGCTTCTTGAAGGGGTGTGTACAAAATGTCAAGCTCCGACCCCGAAATCGGCCTCTTTTCATGAAGGGGTGTCCGCACCGCGGCCACAGCGACCACCACGTGGAGACCGTCGTCCTGAAGGGGTGTCACCCCCGACCGCCAACGGCACCGGAACGGACAGCATGTCCGAGATCGAGTGGATCTCCGACGACGGAGGATTCTACGCTTTTCCGAGTGGACCGGAATCCAAACTGCCGCCTCTGCACACACTCTTCCGGCCACCGCTAGACGACCCCGAAATTCCGGCTGTCATCAACAACTCCAGCGCCACCAATCACAAATGCTGGAAGTTGCCGGTACACGTCGGAAACAAGACGATAAAGGCTGTACTCGACTCCGGAGCGCAGATCTCCCTGCTCCGACGCGATCAGCTACGTCACGTCCCCGCTGACCAGCGACATTTGCGGTCTACTTCGGCTATTATTCGTGACGTCACCGGACAGTCAAGCCCGATCGATGGACTGATCGACCTCTCAATACAGGTCGGAACTAACCATATGGTCGTAACCTTTTGTGTGGCTGACATACATGACGACATGATTCTCGGCATGAACTTTTTTCGGCAAGCTCACGCTGTAGTGAATTACGGTGAAGGGACGATACAGGTGCACAAAGAAATCCTGTTCGCCCATAAAGACATTGAGGCCAATGTTGTCAGAATGGCCGTGCGACGAGCTGTCACCGTCCCCGCACGCAGCGAAGCAATAGTGGAGCTGGTCCCGACTTCCCGAGTTCGAGTTCGACAACACCCGAGGATAGTCCAGCCACTTACGACCTTTCCCGAGGAAACCGACCTCATCATGGGGAGAACACTTACGACCCTGAATCGGCAGTGCGTAAAGGTGTCGGTAGTCAATCCAGCAGATACCGGCATTACGCTCACCCGTTCCGACCCTGTCGCCATAGCAAGCCCTGTCGAAAGTGTCGTCGGAGCCCTGCCACGACCCGGAGAGGAGCCCGACCCGGCCACGGTAGACGCCAGTCACTACTGCGACCTACCGCCACATCTACAGGAAATGGTGGATCGCGCCGGACTAGCGCCGGAACAGCATCGGCGTTGCGCCAACCTGGTTCACCAATACCAGGACACATTTATGCACCCAGACGGCCAACTGGGACGGACCCAAGTCGTCCAGCATAGAATCGACACCGGCAACTCGGCCCCAATTCGACAACGACAGCGACGCGTCCCTCAGGCGCAGCAAAGCATCATCGACGAGGAGATCGACAAGATGCTCCGCTTGGGGTGTATTGAGCCGTCCGATTCGCCCTGGAGCGCACAGGTAGTGCTCGTGCGGAAGAAGAACGGACAAGTACGCTTCTGTGTCGACTATCGGCTCCTGAATGACGTCACCCGCAAGGATTCGTATCCCTTGCCCAACATTCAGGATACTCATGACGCCCTGGCAGGCGCCAACTACTTCTCGGCCCTAGACCTGGCCTCTGGCTACTGGCAGGTTGAAGTCGACCCCAGCGACAGACCGAAGACTGCCTTCGCCACAAGGAAGGGACTCTATCAGTTTAAGGTCATGCCATTCGGCCTTAGCAACGCCCCGGCAACCTTCGAACGGCTTATGGAGACCATACTCCGTGGTTACTTGTGGACCCGGTGTATGTGCTATCTCGACGACGTGATAGCTTACGGCAGAACATTCGATCAGGCACTCGCAAACCTGGAAGCGGTCCTGGATCGAATCAGATCGGCAGGCCTGAAACTTCAGCCCAAGAAGTGTGAGTTATTCCAACGGGAAATCTTGTACTTAGGGTTCATAGTGAGCGGCCAAGGAATCCGAGTCGACCCCAACAAAGTCAAAGCCATCAGAGAATGGCCGACCCCGTGCGAGATCACCGACGTCAGGGCTTTCCTTGGTTTCGCCAACTACCACAGGCGATTCATCAAGGACTACGCTGAGATCGCTGAACCTCTCGTAGCGCTTACCCGAGGTGAATGCCACTTCACTTGGGGACCGGCCCAGCGACGAGCTTTCCAGCGACTCCGCGACGCCCTCATCAAGGCGCCCAAGCTCGCTCATCCGACCCAGAATCCGGAGGACTACTTCATCCTCGATACGGATGCAAGCGGCTTTGCTGTGGGAGGAGCCCTCTCACAAAGGGTTAACGGGAAGGAGATCCCCATCGGGTTCGCCAGCAAGACCCTGTCCCGGACCCAGCGGAACTATTGCACCACCTATCGGGAACTACTGGCAGTAGTTGAGATGGTGCAACACTATCGGCACTACCTCTGGGGTAGGAAATTCCTCCTCCGAACCGACCATAGCTCGCTAAGGTGGCTGAAAAACTACAGCGACGCCGACGGCATGCTCGCTAGGTGGCTCGCCAAGCTACAGCAGTATGACTTTCGGATAGAGCATCGACCCGGAAAATTACACGGTAACGCCGACGGCTTGTCACGGTGCCACAGTTGCAAACACCAAGACTGTCCCGGACGACTCGTCACACCTCCGACCGACCCAGAAACAAGTTCCGGAGAACTTCCAGTTCGTCGGATAACTGTTGTTCCGACCCAGACAAGGGCAGACCTCCTGGACAGTGATTCGATAACATCACCGGTCTTGCCCCAGCTAGTTTCGGCACGCCAAGTTGTTCGAGTCCGTGCTTTGGACGCCACACTTGATGGACAAAAGTGGCTTTCGGACTATTCGACCCAGGACATTGTCGCGGCACAGCAAACCGACCCCAGCGTCGGAAAAGTGCGGCAATGGATACTAGCCGGCACCAAGCCTGACTCGCGAGAAGTCGCCCGCCAAGGAGAGGAGGTAAAGACACTTGTTTCCCGCTGGAACCTCCTGGCGCTACAAGACGGAGTGCTGGTTCGACATATAAAACCCGACCCTGCTGGACGGCCCGTGGTGCAAACCGTGCTCCCCGTAGCACTCAGGACACAAGTTCTGCACCAACTACACGACCTCAAGATTGTCGGACATCTCGGCATACAGCGTACCATCGAGAGAGTCAGGCGCCGATTCTACTGGCCCGGCTTGGCGCTGGACGTCGCCCGCTGGTGTGCCCGCTGCCCGCAATGTGTGACCCGCAAGGGTAAACCGGCCCCAAAAAGATCGCCCCTGACACAGCTACCGACAGGAGCGCCGTTCGACAGAATAGCGATGGACATCCTCGACACCCACAAGGTCACGGGAAGAGGCTATCGGTATGTACTAGTCGTGTCGGACTACTTTACGAAGTACACTGACGCTTTTCCGCTACGGCGACATACGGCCAAAAATGTTGCCGACACCCTGGTGAATCGGTGGATAGTCTACCACGGTGTCCCCAAAGCGGTCCATAGCGATCAAGGTACTGAGTTCGAGTCGTCCCTGTTCCGGCATGTTGTGCGTCTACTGGGCGCTAAGAAGATTCGTACGACCCCATACCGACCCCAGAGCGACGGCCAGGTTGAGCGATTCAACAGGACATTGCTCAACATGCTGAGTGCGTTCGTCAGCGATCGTGCAAACGATTGGGACTTGCACTTGCCATATGTGTTAATGGCCTATCGAACCTCAGTACACTCGTCCACGGGATGCACCCCGCATCTGATGGTGTATGGACACGAGTGTAACTTGCCAGTCGACCTCATGTTTCCGACCTACGACCCTGAGCCTCTACCTCCGTGTGGTCCGGAGTATGTGGAGTATTTGCGGCAAGCCATCAGAACGGCCCACGGTTTCGCACAAGACCATCTCGAGAAAGCGGCAATTCGGCAAAAGTTGGGTTATGACGCCCACGCGAAACCACGACCCCAGTTTCAACCAGGCGAACTGGTCCGGTATTATTATCTGCCACTCACGCAGAATAATAAGTTCGCTCGGCCCTGGACTGGTCCCTGGAGGATCATCGACCGTGTAACCGAGGTTGATTACCGAATCGCCCTGGTTTCCAACCCTCGGAACACTCGTGTTGTTCATCTGGATGTGCTCAAGCCATACGAAGGTGACAACCAAGCGGCCCACATCTATTCCGACCCTGTACGACCCACGTCGTCGTCAAGCAAGTCCGACCCAGAACAGTCACCCGACCCCATGGGACTTCTCAAGGAGTTCTATTACCCCTGGGAGGTAACAGTCCAAGATCGACATACCGATTCAGACCAAACAGCAGAGTCTGATTCGCAAACGACCCAGGATCGTCAATCGCGATCTCCGACTTCATCCGGCTCAAGTCGACATCGGCAACGGAAAAGATCACACAGATCAAGTTCCGACACTCCAAAACCGGCACGCAAGACACGCAGGCAAAAGCCTGCGGTATCTTCCGACCCCGAGACAAGCGAGGCTACGCCCCCGCCTGCACGACCAAATCGACCCAGACGCCACGCACGCAGACCGGCCCGCTACAGATAACCCCGGCCTTGTTGTCTGATTGATGTCATTGATGATGAATTATGCATGTCTAATGGACTATGATATCATGTCTTTCCCAATAATAATATATTATATTACAATAACAATATATGCATTTAATATGTACAAGATGTCAGTGAGGCAAATTCGATATATACACACTAGATATGATATTATAATTATGATGCTGGTGGAAAAATTGGTTGCATTATGATATGTGTTTCGACCCCGTATAACATGTACCATTGATCAAGGCGTATGTTACGCAATGACTAAGATTATCATGTAAAGCTTAAATCCATGTGCCAGCCGAAGAGGATAATAACCAGTCACACCGTGAGTAAGGCCACTTAGTTGTCGAAGAGGTGATAGTGTGATTCGTTCTGGAGTATGCGTCGACAGAGCCTCTACTCACTCCATGTAATATTCGGAGGAACGGCCCAGTGGTACGTGAACCAGTCACTACATAGCTATCATGCCAAGATGCGGCCTGTCATCAAATTCATCACCCAAAATATTCAAAGCGCCGCGGTGTGACCGACCCAGATCATTGCAATTTCGACCCCTACAATATTTGCGGCCCCGTCGTCCTGTGAACTGGCTGAAAATGAATGGAACGATGTCCGCCCCTGTGAGTGATTGATATTCATATCTCAGCCTTTAATAACTGTGTGTCGTCTGTGAAACAGCAACTCGACCCCGTAGTTTATTGTGCGCTAACTTGTGGGAGAAGGAATGATGGACTGATGAGTTCACAAGGCACGCACGAGCGCTAATAAACATTTCAGCTGTTTACAGCACCTACATGAAGTCGCCCCTAATAATTACAATAGTGAGTCGTCGGGCAAAAAGAGCCCAGTAATCTGAACAGTCGACTAGTATAAATAGACAATGATTCGGCACGAGTTATCCAGGGGACGGCAGCTGGACATACGGAAATCTGGACAGTGTGAGGACACCCCTACTGTCGTAATGGACTGACCCAAGAGGTCAGAGAAGGATCGCCCCGCGTTTCCTTGACGACGGCCCCGCCTTGCTGTGTGTACGCTTGGAACAATGATACATAGCGTAAAGACGTTTTCTATATATATAGAGAGCGCCCCCCGGCCCAGTTCTAAGAATCGAGATGCTGTCAGCATCTTTGTGTACGGCATTGAAGATTAGCGGCAATCAGGTCACTTGTGCCTGAGACTTTGGAGGAGAAGGACTATTGTCAGAAGTTTCGGCTATTGAGATACAGACTATTGTTATAGAAACTGTGCTAATCGAACAATATTTATCGGCCTAAAGACTGTGATATCATTGAAATCCTGGTCACAAGACTTTGGAGTTAATTCGGCTTGTATTATCGGCATTTGAACTAGGCTGGTTTTGAAGAAATCCAGACTTTGTTACAGCCAGCCTAGTCAGTACTTGGGAAGTACTTCGGCTTGATTTCGGCCCGTCAGCATGGCTGACAAACCCGGAGACGACCGGGAAAATGGCGACCCAGGTGACAATCGGCCCCGCACAGTTAAGTTGGACGGCGATAACATCACCGTCCAGGTAATCGACACCGGGGATGAATCAGATCATCCCATAATCGTCCCCGACAACGAAGTTTCGTCCGGCCCCGACTCCAAGTGGACGACCCGGAGCAGCTTGAGTCACTCCACAGAGACCTCGACGAGCGTCTACCGCTTCATGGATCCGGCGAGTTCGCGGCCGATTTCCAGTTCCTGCGGCAACACGGCCGACGTTTGGCGACCCGCTCGCTTCCCGGCCTGCAGGCACTACCCGGCCAGAATCCCGACCTCACAGACTTCCTACGGGATGAGGACGCCCAGCGGCTCCCGAACTACCTCGGATTTCACGAGGACTTTTGGACGGCTCGTCTCGAACAGGCCGCCCATAATGCCGACCCCTTGCTTCTGCCGTCAGAACCGGAGGAGCACCTTCCGACCCTGTCACTCGCCCGCGCTGACGATTTAGCGCACCAGTACTTGCGACTGATTCGTCGGGAGTATCTGTCGGCCCTGGATCACCACATCAGGCAGGCAGAATATAACGGCCTGTCTGTCGGCTTTGGGATGGGTGCTCTGCACGAGCGCCACCAGCCCACGTTCCCGGACGCCCTGTCCGAAGAAAATCTACGGCTTCGAGTCCGTGTGACTCAGTTGGAGGACCAAGTCGCCCACCAACGACAGGAAATCACTCGGCTTCGAGCGACTTCGACCCCGACGCCATCGGAGGCACAAGCTCCGTCGACCCCGACCACACCGACCATCCCGGGGGAGTTGTTGGCCACGATCGTGTCCATCCTGCCCAGACTACCCCCGGACGAACAGCTACAGCTGATGCGGCAGGCATCGCCAGCGGCCCCGCCTCCTCCCGCCAGCAGGCGTGAACGGGAGGACAAGTGAAACTCGTCCCTGAACTGTTCGGCCCCTTTGATGCGGCCCCGAGTGACCAAACAATTCTGGTCACGGCACAAATATATTGTAAATAGTTGTACATATACATTTAATATCCTAGTCATGGCTTTTTGTTTTTATACATGTAATTTAGTTAAATTTAACCATCATTTTATTTCAGTTCATTAGACTCTTAAAGTTATAGTTCCGTTTCGCTTTGAAACGTCGAGGAGTTTTGTTTATCATTCCATATCATACATTCCATTCATTGTTGTGCATGTATTTGTATATGTATCATCGTAGAGACTGCTGACGGACTGACTGCTGACGTTTATTTTGACGGTTAGGAATTTTTATTGTATGAAGTGTTTTCTCATTTCGCGCGGCGTGTGTGTGTGAGTGTTTTTGGGTTTGACCTTTAGGACTTTTTAGCTTTTTATTGTTTAGTTTTTGGCGACGGTAGGGTCCGGGGAGGGTAATCCCGAGGGCGTAGGATTAATGAAGGGGTGTTATGTAGTAATTTTAGCGACTGTTACTCCCGTCCCTCCCGCGCACTACACATTTCCACAACAAACATTCATTCTACATGACTTACATACAGGACAAGTACACACTATACGATCACAAGCATAAACTCCATGTAGTCATGGTTACTTACACAGGTCAAACCACGCACCTGCGGCCCCGCTAGCTCAGTACACTCGGCCCCGTTTACTCGACCTTGACCTTCACATGCACTGACTTCTAAACATAGAACTTGACACACATACTCCATACATCACGTGCACACATACAGGCATTCCAAGTATTGACACGAGCCGGGGAAACCCACTTTCCCGGTGACATCAGCGCATTGCACCACACATTCAACCTATCACAACACCGCTTACACTTGGCGGGAAATTACACAGCCACATGGTCCCTCGGCCCCGGTCTACTGCGCAGAAGTGAAGTGTAAATCCCAGTGGCAGGACGTATATACAAAAGTTCCTGTGAGACTGTCGATATTAATATATATAATCTATCGGATATATGTGCAAGTTGTATAAAGGACTATACTAGGAATTTATAGAAACATAGACTGGGATATCACCCGACGTAGGTGAGAGTGCGACCCTGATTGTGCGTGATTGATCATCAGTCTTATCACCACAATAAACAGTTAAATTGAAACTGCCGGCTTATTGTATCACACGACGACCCAGTTAAACCGGCTTGATATCGGCCGTGAACGATATTCGTCACACTACAGTGCACAAACATGGATAAAGTTCGGAAAATAAATTCTCAGCTGGAAATTTCATGTTCATGACTTCGCGTTCCGTAGGTCAATTCCTTGCGTTCCGTTAATCGTTTGAAAAGTTGATCTTCGCGTTCCGCTGATCTTTGTGTTTTCTTATCAGCTCATTTTCGACGCGATACACCCATATTACTATCTAAAGCAGGTGCTTTACCTGACCAACAAATCTATAATTTTGTTTAAAGTATAGATCACATGCAAATATCGCCCTAATTCGCTGCATCGGCCGGAAAATTTCTCGAAGCAAAACCTACCGCTCGCCATCTTTGATCGAGGGAACGCGCGTTCCGTTAGTCGGTTTCGCTGGTGTGATTATGTTTATACAAGTAATTATTTCAAGAAACCCTTCGACCCCCTTCCCTCACTGTTTGGAGCGGACTACCTTAATTAAGACCCTCGTGCTTTCAGATTGGTTATGGGTAACACATTTCCGACACAAATGTAGTGATAACACAAACTTGTGTGTGAAATATAAATATTCATTACAGCACAAAGAAATACGAACACATTGGGCTGTTGTTTTCCCGCGGAGGGTTTTAGAATGTTATTTAAATTGGTGTGTATATATCAATTAAAATCGTATGTTATAGAGAACCCTCCCGAACATTTTACAGTTGTTCGAACAGACTTGACCTAAGTCAGTGTTTAAAAACAAAACATGTCTTGTCATTACAAACATTGTTTAGTGGTGATCATCTTGAACTATCAGTTCCCCCCACAGGGTTCCATTAATGATGAGAGAACTGAACGTCTCTGGAATCTCGTCTAAGGACGAAACGTGTCAAGATCAATTACTTCATATTTACTTCATAAAAACAAACTAGGATAATATAATGCCACGACATGATTTTGTCAGTAAACTACAAATTACGGGGGAGAGTCCCTATCGGTAGATAAAACCCTGATTGGAATGTTCATGTTTAGATCTTGCTTGCCAAAAGCAGAATACTCTTTCTTCATGTGAATAAAAAACAGGCCACAACAACAACGAAGGAGAAACATTTAGGAAGTAACAAAATATAATTTATGAATCTGTTTACTAGTGTCAACAGTTTCAGGTTGACCATGCAGGTTTTTCATGACTTTATTTGTTTTGGGAGGATCACAGTGGTGTGACACGGCTAAGTATGAAAGGAAAACCAGAGCCTGATGCATACTTATTTATTACCTATCAGTTGCTCAAACAGCCGCAGTATGGATCTGTTCGGGAAATTCTTGATCGGGTCATGATTAATCTACATTTATCAATGTTGTGACAATTGATCGCTTTTGGGATAAGTGATAAGTATATACTCCTTCCATTTAGAAGTTTTCAATGGAAATAGTGAGTGGAGACTGGATGGCAGTGTTTCACGTAAACAATTCATCAACATACGCCAAACGTTCAATTAAAAAGACGAAGTCTTACAAGTTTTTTTTCCTCAAAGTCGCCGGATCTTCCGCACCACAAATCAATAATCACCATTTATACTGATAATATCAGCTAAGTGGTTCAGTAAATCGTCAAGTTATTGTCCTATGGTTGTTGACCACAACAGATTCCTTTCTTCCCCTACAGGCCAAATCACATAAATATTAACGTCTGTTGCCCAGTTGTGTGTGTCGTGACCATTGCAGCATGAATATTATTTAGTACGTAACATCTAAATCAAGTCCCTCTTAATTACGATGTCATCATACATGTAATGCTGCAGATTTACAGCGATTATCATCTTGTTTATGCTGAATTATAAGCCTTCGATTATTCTGATCATCTGTCTGATGTATGTATAAATTAACATGCATGTCCATTGTCTCCGAGGTTAATTCAAAGGATGTATTTTATCACGATTTTTTGCTGACGTTGTGTTTTCATCCATTTGTGTACTAATTCATTTACCAAACATAAGTAACCCGTCTGTAAAACATACAGAAGTTATATCCTCGGTTGGAACGACATAATTAAAGCATATTTATTATTTACATAACTCGTTCAGTTTCTGAAATATGCAGGTAGAATTCATTTGCCCTTTTTTCACATCCCACACTTCAAGACATCACATCATATCCGATTCGTTAGGAACCACCTTGGAAGGCTATTGAAAATTGCCTATTATAACAGTACGATACATTACATCAAACGTTACATCGAACATACTTCGAACACAATACTAATAAATCTCTCATGTCGTCGTGTCCCTCATGTGGTCCCTGGAGATATCTGCCCAATTTAGTACCATTTTGCACAAACCATCGTGATGATGCTCAAATCACAACGAAGAAAAGGAATGGTAGACATAACATATCACAGGAGTATGAAATAAATGTTGATGACAATTGATCATCTAGAACAGAACAAAGTCTAATAATGGATGTCATTATTTTCTAATTGTTCACATTAATTTATCAGATTGTATTCTCTATGTATTCACCTGTAGTGATTATAGTTTTCGATCGGTTCGTGTACTGGTTGCAATCTATAAAACATGTCCATAATCAGTTGTTTATAATCAGGAATATATAAAGCTTGATAGAGTTTTCAATTTTCAAATATTGTCGCAAATGCGTGACGTTGTGAAATGGTTTATGTAATATAAGTAAACTCGCTCGACCTCCTGTCTGCTTTCAAAGTTTCTGTGAATGATGTTATCTGATAACCAGTTAATAATTCCAAGATGGCTTATTTCAAATTTCGTAGATTTATATAAAATTGTAATTGCCTTTATCACCGTTTAGGCAATTACAATTTTGCCTAAATCCCATTTACAAGTCCCTTTCATCACTTACCTGTGTGGTACGAGATATCAAATATATAATGTCTTATGACAAAACATAAGAGTTCAATAATGAACTTGCGAAGCATTATTACATACATTCATGCACATGGTAACTGTCCTCGTGCATAAAGAATGGATGTATGCTTCTGTCCTGATAAAGAAGAAACATTGAAAACAAATGTCTCAAAGACAAGATCGAGAGGGAAGTTATCAATTAAAATTTATTCGATAGAAGAGCTGATTATTGTGACACATGAAAAGTGTTTATAGTGTACAATGAAAGCTGCAAATTCATGAGATATTATATCTACGTTGCTCACTTATTCTGCATTCGACCTATACCATTAAGGCGAAGAAATTAGATTGAATTTCAAAACGTTCAACTGTCTGACATGTAACAACATGGATACATTATTACAAATGTATTTCATATGGTTTGTTTGTACTTGTGATTGTCAACTTCATGTGTGAATGTGTCTGGAAGCACTGTCCAGACAAAACATAACAATATCAATTACCTCAACCTCATTTCCAGCTGTTCTTTATTGGAGTAAAAACAATTCAGGACTATTTGATATCCCATCTATACAAGAAATTACAAATCACGTGTTGTTGTTTTTTGCTGTGTCGATAAAAAAGCTGATAGAGGAAGACCGTGTCCAGAATACATGCTTGCTGATTTTGTACTTTAGTTATTTTATATACCAATCTGAACAGTAACATCCGAAACCTCTCGTTTTCCTCGTGAAGTGTTGGACAACACCTTTAGATACCAATATTGTGAAAGTCTATATTATTTATGAAGTGTTTTTCGTATGCTTAGTTTCCATTATAAGTAGACCTTTGTGACTATCAATGTAAGTATGTAAGTATATATGTCCTATGATGTGTTAAGATTCTAGATTAATCGCCGACTGTTTTTGTAAGTGGACCAACCACGCTTTCAGTCATGTCAGCCAACCAAGCGTGTTTCAAATAACATTCAAAACACTGTGCTAAGACACAAAATACCAATCATCTGATGCACATATTTAGACAACATATTCGAACGATTTTTTCCAAACCATGTATTCAACTCTCGTTATACAAATTTAGCGGTATCTGTCACATGAACTGATTGGTGGATCCTTTCATAGCTCGCTATTGAATTCAACACGACTCACGATTATCAGCGTTGGGTATGCCTATAGATGGATCTGGATATAAGTCACGACTTAAGATGGGTTCACACCAGGGCAAGGTCTATCTCCGCTGACAAATGCTGGGTGAAAGTTAGCAGATATTATTCACGATGACATTTGTTTGCCGAAGTTTGGCTATGACAAGGGGTAAAGTTGTGCTACATTTGTAGTGTGCCTGCTGGGTAAACTTTTACAAAGTTGCCCCACTTTGACATTGATGTTATGTTGTGTAGATCCCACCTAGCGTTGGCTCTGTTGGTGAACGGCGTCCTCTGCGTCCCCGCGTCAGGTGATAAAAGAGATTTAAAAAAAAAGGCATTCTCGCAAACATCATTTCGCCGACGTTTCAGCTAATTGCTGTGACTTTCCGAACGCTCGCGAATGTTTGGGAATTAGGTGTACTGTGAACCCAGCTTTAGATACGATTCGACTCGATGACATATGATAGCTTTGATTCGTTTTCCCCAACGGTGAGAAGAGTCATGGTGTAGCAAAGATGCAAAATCCTATTAGCTCTGATACTTGACCCCCAACGCTATTAAAGGTCATGGTGGCATAATATACGTGATACCAGAGTTGGCCATTTGATTCTCGATCCCACTGTGCCTGTATAAACTGACTCAAATTGGTGTGTAGGTGAGAATTTTTTACGGGACATCACGCCATCAGTGGATAAACGCTGATAGGAAAGTTCGTGTTTAGATTACATGCTCACCAATTTTATTGGCTAGCAGAGAATTTCTGACGAAACACAACGACACCAACGAAAGAGAAGCAATATGAAATTCACGATTATGTTTATTGGTGTCCTTATATTCACATTGACCATGCATGTATTGATATACGTGTATTCATAACTTATTTATTTTGCTCCCCCCCCCCCCCCCCATAACTTTGTGTTTTTGGCACGAACCAGGGGTAGAGCCGAGGCGATATGACACGATAAAGTTTATGAAGAGAACACCAAACCGAAACATATTTTTTCCGAAATATCGTGGCACAAACATCTGCAACATTGGTCTGATGTGGCAACTTATTATCAAGCCATGGTGAATGCAAATTGTTAGTGTTGTGGCAGTTGATGCCATTTGGGATGCGTGAAGAATATATACTCCTCCCGTGTAGGAGTTATCATTGGAAATTGTGAAAGGGAACTGGAGGGCAGAGTTGTGCGTAAACAATTCAACAACATATCAAAGTTTCGAATTGTAAAAGACAAATTGTACCACAATTTTGTCCCCGAATTCGACTGATTTTTCGCTTAACCCCCACCCCCCCCCCCCCTCCCCCTCCACTCCTCAGTTCCTGTTTTTATCTATATGGCAATCGCATATATTTCTGGGGAAATCAATGATCACTATGTATACTGATAATATCAGCTAAATGGTCCAGTAAAAGTTATTGTCGTATGGTTGTTTGACCACATCAGATTCCTTTCTTCCCTTGCAGGCCAAATCACATGATAGTTAACGTCTGTTGCCCAGCACTGTCTGTCGTCACCATTACAGCATGAATATAATTTATATGACGCCGAGGTCCAGTCCCTCCTGAATACGATGTCATTATTATGTAGCAGATTTGAAGCAATTATCCTATTATTCATTCTGATATATAAACCTTCGACCATTCCGAACAACTGTCTGGTGTGTGTATGGATTAAAATCAATGTATATAAATAAATATTGCATGGTTGCGAGACTAATTGAAAGAGTGTAATATATCACGATCTTTTGCTGACCGACGTTGTGTCATCCATGTGTGCACTAATTCATTCACCAAACCTATTCAACCTGTCTGTGGAACACACAAATGCTATCTCCTCGGCCGAGACGACATAATCATTAAAACCTATTTATTATTCACACAACTCGTTCAGTTTCTGTAATTTACAGGTAGAATTTGTTTGCAGCCTATCCGATGCGTCAGAAATAACCCTCGGAAGCTATTGAAAATTGCCTATTATAACAGTACGATACATCAAATCAAATGTCCTCGAACACAATACTAGTATTTCCTTCTTGTCTGTCTGGTCTCGTGGAAGAAATGGAGTTGACATGTCCTTGGGCATGTTTGCCCAATTTAGTACCAATTTGCACGAGACCATCCTGATGATAAAAACTCAAATAACATTCAAGTAAAGGAATATTAGACACTACATTATAATATACGATGAATCTGTGTTGTTTATTTTCTGTTTTCTCGTGCAGGAAATATGAATGCATGATTTCGATAACAAATCATTGGAAAACGCCTCAGAGGCATATTCGATATGAAAGTTAGCAAATCCTTGGTATCCTTGACATTGTGTACATGTATAGATATTTAGTGCCTTGAACCGATCATAAGACCCGAAATATAAGTACAACCCCCCCCCCCCCCTCCCCCAAGCCCAAAATTCAGTTTTTGGCTGTTTTCTCGAAAAAAAATATCTGATCAGTTTTGATATTCTTTTAAAATGTGCTAATATGGGTCTCTGATATTATGTATAAAGATGGAGTGCCTTGAATCGCTGAAGAAGCCCGATAAGTGGGCTCTACAGCCCCGAAAAGACCTGATAGGCACAAATTGCCCTTTGGGGCCAAAACGCTTGTATATTTGTTAGGTTTGTATTATCATATAGGAAGTCATCTTTGGCGCGTCTTTTGGTGACCTTGCAGTTGACCTCAGACTACCTTGAAGGTCAAATCTCAAGTTCATGTCTGACCTGAAATATAAATTGTCCTCTCCACACAAAATGCATGTAGGTCGAGCTTATGTTTGTATTATGAGCGTATGGGAAGTCATTGACACAACCAATGGTGACCTTAAACTTGATCTCAAATGATTTTGAGTGCAACATCTCAATGTCCCGTCTGAGGTGAAATGTGTAAAGTGGCCTCTGGGGCTGAAGCATTTGCCCAAAGAGTTTGGGATTCTATTATAAGCAGACGATATTGAAGGCTAAGTCTCAAGACCACACCTGACCTGAAATGTGTAAATTGGCCACCAGACAGACGAAATGTTTGTAGGTAGAGCTTACGTTTGCATTATGACTATATAGGGGCACTCCTCATGGCAACTAAACCCAAGGTGATGCTTATTTTGAAATGTGTATATTGTTATTTGCAGACAAAGCAATCATAGATAGAGCTTATGTTGTTGACATTGAATTTGGCCTGAATTGACCTTGACTGTTTATTCTCAAGGTCATATCTCACCTGCATAGTTTAAAATCAAAATTGTCCGGTAACCTGTCTCAGTCCTTGGGCTAATTTTCAGTTGCGATTGTCAAATTCATCTGCCATATTCTTGGAGTGAGTTGCGATGGCATTCGTCAGACTTGTTACACTATTAATCCACCCATGATACTGCAATGTATTCAGCTTTTATACGTCAGCCCAAGATCATTGTTTCAGAATTGAAATACAGCCTACCAAACATTTGCTTACCAAACATCAGAGTTATTTTGGCATAGATTTGAATCCAAGTAGACTACTCTAAGTTACTCTTTAATGTGTACCGTAGTTGCAATTTCAGTTTCAGTACATAGATATGGAACAGAATGGAGGTCACATCACTACATGCATCCCGTAACATTCATCATCCATCACCCACCACGCATGTTATCTGAAAAATCTATCAATTTCGATATATACATGACTGGACCCAAACATGGACTTGCTTTGGTTGTTTCTGTTTTCTTTCTGTGTTCGCTACTAAGGTGTACAATGTCCAAGTATATGCATGGTAATTGAAATGCGCATGCATTCATGAGGAATGTTTGACCTGAATTCTGTTCAACCAGAAATGTTCAGTGGTGGGGAAAATCACAAGTAGGTATCGTCTGTGTGGACAGAATGGTATGTGTCTGAAAGCACTATCCAAAGACAAACCAATGCCCATATCAATTACTTCAACCTCATTTCTAGCTGTTCCTTATTGGAATTAAAACAAATCACGAGAATCGGATGTCGCGACAGGGTCTTTACAACAAACTACAAATAACGTGTTGTTTTTGCTGTTGTCGATAAATCGGTGCTACAAGAAGCTCGCGTCGAGAATACATGTAGATGCTTGTTGATTTCGTAGCTTTGCTATTTGTGTCTATATACCAATCTGAACAAGTACATCCAAAATATCTTATATCCCTGTGTAAAATATTAAACGGACCAAAAGCATATTCATTTGGATACTGGGATGAGGTAGACATTTGTGAATATCCACCAATATTTATATATATCTCGGTAAAACGCTGTTTTACGATGTCGGAAGATTCTAAACCAATAGCCGATATATTTGTTGTGTGAATGAGACAACCAAGCTGTCAGTCATGTGACCGATTTTGTCATTAGATTCGAGAATCTGTATGAAGACATTCAAAACATCATACACACTGGATATAAGAAGTGTCACCCCCTGAATTTTGAGACAAACTGCAGTGCTTGTTAAAATAATCTGATTCGGGACCAAATATTAATTAAAATAAGTATGACTGTTGTGTTGATAAGACAATATCTGATACTGTTGCTGAGGGAATTTGAATACCATTGAAGATGTTCTTCATTGTTTAGTAATTATGTTTCGTTGTCCGTCTTCTTTGCGAAAATGACTTGTCCAGTGTATGTACATCATGTGCATACATTTTGACACCATATTCTTTAGGCTTTGGTAAAACCAAAAATTTTCGTCTTTCTTTACAAATTTAGCAGTGCAATGTGATTCGACATCAGTGAAATAACATTCCTCTGGTGAACTGATTAGTGGTTCCTTTAATAACTCGCTATTGAATTCGACACGATTCACGATTGTCAGCGACGGGTATGCCTATATATGAATATAGATATAGACCACGACCTAAAGTGGATGCACACTAGGGATTCAGACCGACGTTCGAGCCAACGTCCGGCTCCGCTGACAACTGTTGGTGTTTTTGGCTCAGTTCTGTGACTTTCCAAACGTTGGCTGATGCTGGTAAAATTGTGATAGTGTGAACCACCTGTAGACACGGTTCGAAATCACTAACATATGATAGCATATCATATATGTGATACCAGAGGTTCAATTAGCCAATTAGCTCAAATGTCATTCATTTGAGCTCATTATTTGTTGACGGCATTATCCGTTGATGGCACCGATACAAACAGGAAATTTGTAAGATAAATAAGTCTTTCAATGATCAAGTAATCAAAACAACTGTACATTGGAAAATTTTCACAAAAATAGTTTGTTAGATTACCAGACCTTTGGTCCAATAACCTATTGCCGTGGCGTTCCGTCTGGCGGCGTCGTCGTCGTCCGTCTACTTTTTATCTTTAAAGTTTACAGTCAAATCTCTCTGAAATTTTGCACAATAATGCCTAAAAATATTTCAAGAGGGAGTTGTTTTTTAGTTTTTGGATTTTCGAATTATTTCCAAAATGGCGGCCATTTTTGACAATTTTGAACTCCTATGCTTTATAATGGGACACATTTTCCCCTAATATCTCACTTAATATTGATATTAGAGGTTAGAAGTCAATTGTACACATATAGGAAATGATATATGCTGAATATTCTCGTGACCTTGAATTTGACATCTGACATCATTTTCAAGGTCAGAGCACAAAATGACTAATATCTTGCTTATTATCGACTTTACAGCTTAGAAATCAATTGTGGACATACAGGAAATGATATACGCCGAATATTCTGATGACCTTGAATATGACCTTTGACCTTTTTTTTCAAGGTCAGAGCACAAAATGGCTAATATCTCGCTTATTATCGACTTATCTCGATTATTATCAACTTTGCAGCTTAAGAATCAATTTTGGACATATAGGAAATGATATATGCTGGATATTCTCGTGACCTTGAAATTGACCTTTGACTTCATTTTCAAGGTCAGAGCACAAAATGGCTGATATCTCGCTTATTGTCTACTTTACAGCTTAGGGATCAATTGTGAACATGTATGAAATGATTCTGATGAATATTTTTGCGACCTTGAATTTGATCTTTGACCATATTTTCAAGGTTTCTGAACAAATTGGCTAAGATCTAAACATATATTGTCCGGTAAACTTCCTTAGCCCTTGGGCTATTTTTTGTTTTTATAGAAATGTGAAAGCACATTCGATGGAGAAACCTGTATGTTGCTAACGGCATGAAAACTCCACCTTCTTAGTGTCGGTGTCCAACCAATGTCACCTACCTACCCTGAAATTCGTTGCTGCAGTAGCGAACAATTCGATCCATTCGACCATCCATAGTGGCACGAGGCAAGTTGAAACCCGAATTTGAGTTTGGAACCCAAGTTGACCTCCGATTTCGAAAAACAAAAACACATATCTGTCAATGATGTATCATATATGTTGAAATATTTTTTAAGTAACTTTGCTTGTAGATCTAATGATCCATGTATGTGCATTATTGGGTATTGCTGACGGGACACAACAATTCATACACCAATTGTAATACACAATAACATAATTATTGTAGTGCTTTGAACCCTATATTGTATCTGCCTTCACCGTGAATTATGATGGAAATGTTAACAAACATATATCGGTTGTGAATGGGTAATCCATGCTTAGTTAATAATTATCTCCCTCCAATTCCCATCCTTCACGTTAGCAGAACTTCAGTATATACGATACTTGGATGTGTATAGAGTTTACTCAATTCGATAAATCGTATGGAAAAGTTACGCCCACAATATGCAGAGAAAGTTAAGATCTCCAACACTTCGAGGACAGCCTTATAACGTCGACACAAAGAAGAGATATCGAAGTCCTAAATAGCCAGTGTCAGATCATACAGTGTAAAGCCCTACCCGACATCCTTGAGTAGATTGATGATCATTGCTTGCTTTCAAATTCACTGTCGATTGGACCCATTTTAGTACCCAGTCCTGTTGCTGTGAATGGGGTTTAAACCAGGTTTCAACCGGTGCGGCAAATAGTTACCATGCCTGATTGATACATAATCAGATATTGATTATACATGTGGATGATTATGATTTTTGCGTTCAACATAATGTAGACCACGCAAACGTACCATTTAGATAATAATGATTTACTTTTGGAAAACCAACATTTTATTATAAACATGGTTTTCATTACAGTACTATTGAAAACATTGTGTGCAGTAATGATGAGTTTCAGTTTATCAGGTGGTGACAAAAAATCTCCAAATTTTTCTCTTCCAAAATAATTGATGTTTTAAAATTTGGTTATTAGTGAATGTCTAATGAGTACACGGTGAACATATACCAGAGGACCGAACGTAATAGTGTGTCTTGCAAAAAACAATTTCTGAACAAGTCCCTGATGGTGTGCCCTGCGGTTTCTGGTTTTATCTCATCGAAGATCTCATAAATATCTAGGAAACGATGACGATGTCAGCAGATGACGTTAATATCAGAGTAGTCCATTAATTCAGCAAGTTATTGTTCACGTGTGATTATCTGACATCAATCACGAATTGTCTTTCATTCTATGTATTCATTGGACCATGCTTGATTTTGTACGTAATGATCAATGCACCATAATACCTTTCAATGAACGATAATGCAAAATTTACTCAGAAAAGGTCCAGCAGGTCAAAAGCAGCACATGTATTATGCCATGCTTCAGAATGTCGGTAATGTCACTTAGTCTCAAAGTAACGTCAGAAGTAATCATATCCAATCCTAGATATTCTACAGATCGAATTATTTTGTTCTCGATGAATGTGTCTGACACGTTCAGTGGGCAGTACCATTCCTTACAAACTGACATGAACGTGTCCTGAATGTAAATGACCTGATAAAAATTGAATGTAATCCAATAAAGATATGTAGTATTTAATATTCAAAGTAGGGTCCACACATATAAATACCATATGTAATCGAGAGTATATGTGGATACCGTCAATTGAAAACATGAATATCATATCTACATACGTAGCATGGCATCCATTGAACTGTCCAGTACAATTTCATCACAAGGATGAAATAGGGTATTTTACGTTTGTTATTGACATCATCAAAATCTGACTGTATTGGTGGTAATAGATTGATACTTACATTGAAGGATTGTATCAACATAAAAAAGATTTCCTGTATTTATCCATTTGTGTATTCTAGAAATCAGCAGTCAATTCCTATCATGGTGATCGGCTATACCCAATACACACTGAAGGACAGAATGTACAAAGATATTATGTCCATCATCTGAGTTGTGACCAGGAGACAAGAGATTATAAAGAAACAACATCAGTTTGCGTTCACGATTTCCCGTAGTTCGAATATTTCACAGTCCGCAGAACTAATGATCATTCGTTGTTTACGAACAACTGATCAATTGCTGTTCACGTTTCCAGTTATTGTTACGTGTCTTGTGTGGTGGGAAGTTCAAGGAAATAAACAAATATCTAGACTGTAATTATTATCGTTCATATTCGTAACCAAGTATAAAGACATTATTCCGTGGTAGACATATCTCTTGAATACAACCTGAACATAGATATTATACAATGATTAAACAGGAGCGTGTGCATTGTACAATTTGCCTGATATTTTCAAGGTCAAATATTCGACCTCATGTGAACTCATCAAGGTGAAAGGTCGCGTTAAATGTCATACAGTATAGAATTTGCACTCGATTTGAAATATTTTTCTCTATATACCTCCAAATAGAACTTGTTTTACCTAGCATAGAATATGCATACGAACTTCGGAAGAAATCAAATAAGAAATGTGCCAGTTATAGTGCACAAAAATCCAACAAACACACAGAGTAACATACTTGCCAAATTCAAAGATTTCGGCAATTAATATGTTATGGAAACATATTGAAAAAAGTTCAAATCGATTCAAATTACTAATCACAGATGATGGCGCCAGCTACCACAAAAAACACAAATATAAACCAACTTACATTTATACACATGTGTATACAATTCATTTATAGTCACATTACTCATGTATTTTCTTTGTAAAAAAAAATTATCCAATTTCATGATGAACAGAAATGACTTTTGGTTTTATTTTGGCAGGTGATTTTTCCTCCAGGATCAATACCATCTTTACCATCTTCATTTCCATCCTCTGCTCATTGGAGTCAAAACCTGGCAGCGTGGGATGATGGGACAGGTTATTTACATGGGCCTACAAATCACTATGTTTTCTAATGTAGGCAAACAACACCGATAGTGGAAGTTCGTGTCCAGCACTCGTGCTGGTGGAATTTCCTGCTAAATTCGTTCCCTTGAGTCTAACGACCACATTCGCTTTGCACAGTAGGTTATATAGTTTCCCAGCATTTTTATATATATAGTTTTCAAAACCAACACAATGTCCTTATCTACTGAGTATTATGTATAAATTGCTAGAGTATAACAATCCAAACGAAAGGCTTGACAGTTTATTCCATCTGTCAATCCTTGACACGTCTTATTGCCAGCCTGGCATGTGCGGTGAGAATTATAACAAGTGAATAACGTCAGCTACTACTAAAAATATATTGATTTTGTCGAACTCGTGAATCAAGGTCAAATATGAAATTATTGCAAACACACAAGCAAATTACAATCTGATTCCGGAATGTTCACAATTCCTTTCTTGAGCATGATATCAAATTTATTAATGCCAGAAATCGTGATTTTAAATGGCATGGCATTAATTAAAATTTTTGCATGTACTATTTTATTAGTATTATGTATTATAAGTGCTTTATTTGGAATCTTGGGTATTTTTCCACTCAAAACGGGAATAATTGGCAAAAACATAGACACAGCATGAGCTATCACGATTTGCTCTTCATGACGGCAACTCTATTGCTCTGTTCTCCATTCAATCATTTGATGGTGTGTTTGGCAAGATGACAAGATTGTTAATGAAGAGTTGGTTCGAGATTATCAACCGCATAGAAAATCGCAAACGCTTGACAGCATCAAGAGCTGACAGCAATGTCACTGATGTAAATGAATCTTTAACGAAAAGAATGACCACCACTCTCTCACAACAGTTTTTCGTTCTTGAGTATATTGTTTGCGGCGATCAAATATACCTTTTCTTCTTAATGATATACCCCAGAATATTGTAGTAAATAGAGTGCACACTGAAAGCGAATGTACACTGAAAACGCGACTGCATATAGATCAATCCATGCAGTTAAGTTGTTTTTGCAAACCTGTCATATGTTTATTATGGTCTCCTCAGTAGCGTCGTGGCAGATCAACTAACCTGTTTTTGCATATCCAATGACAGACTGTTCCTGCTTCTGGTAGACAGCTGTCGGGACACACACTTATCTCTGACAATAATAGCGTCATGGCTGGCAGCTTTTCCGCTGATTCCGCCATGATGTGTGCTGGTGGAGCTGAGAAATGTTAATTCTAATTCTTCATTTTTTAAATCTTACCATGAACAAGAATCATTTTGGGGTTCACTTTGGCTGGTGATTTGTTATCCAAACAATAACATCCCCATGATCAATAACTACCAACTTCTATTCCATCTTCTGATTATTGGGGTCAAAAACTAGGAGCATGAGATGATGAGACAAGTTATCTACATGATGCTACAAATTGCTTCGAATTCTGATGTTGCACATAACTTTGGTGAAGGAAGTTTCCAGTGCTTCTGTATCTCTTTTAAAGGCAATAAGGCATTCGTAATTATCGTGGTGCGTTGATAGGTTGCTTGAGACATGGGTTCTAGGGCCCTCATGTATACAAACAATGTCATCAGAGAAAAACGAAATATTTGTATTCAGAAAATTACGCAGCCCTGAATGATTATTAGAATATGAATTTAAAAACAGAGTGGATAACTTCTGAACGTATGAAGCAAACGAAATAAATGTAATGTGTTTTGAAATTTACATCGTTAAAACATACTTATTACTCACACAAATCGTCCAGTTTCTTAAATGTCTAGGTGGAATTTATTTTCCTGATTTCATACCCTGCAATACAGGTACATACTGCACAGCCTATGTAACTGATTTGTTGTGGCAATAACGTTGAGAACCACCATGGATGCCTATTGAAATGTTTTAATGTAACAGCGCAATATATCAAATTACCTCGATCATAATACTAGTATTTCCTTTGTGCCCGTTCGCTTGGTTCCAAAAAATGGAGTTGAGATGTCCTTGATCATGTTACCTGATTTAGTAACAATTTGTATGAACCCAACCTGATAATAAAAACTCAATTAACAATGAAGTAAAGACATATTCAACACAACATGTCCTGGGAGTAATGAGTCTGTGTCGATGACAATGATCGACAAGAGCAGAAAAGGTATGAGTAAATTGAAAATCAGTTTTTCGTATCTTCGAATCGTTCGCACTAAATTATCAGAAGTTGTCACCTGTAGTGATTGCTGCTACATATATAAAAGAGATGGTTTCACAGTCACGTATATACAGATTTCTGGAGCTTCTACTGAATATCGAACCTATCTTTTGCCAATTGTGTGACATTGCAAAATGATCTCTGTGAAATTAACAAACTCGCTTGCTATCCAGTCTGGTGTAATAGGATAAACAATAGGGACTGTTTGACGATGCAGAAATGATCAGTGGTGGGGAAGATCTGAAAGCTATGTATCTTCTGTCAAGAGAATCGGGTGTCGCGACAGGACCTTTTACAAGAAACAAATAACGTGTTGTTGAGAATCGGGTGTCGCGACAGGACCTTTTACAAGAAACAAATAACGTGTTGTTGTTTTTACTGTCTGTCGATAAAACGCTGATAGAGGAAGTTCGTGTCGAGAATACATGCTTGTTGATTTTGTAGCTTAGCTATTTTTTTATATTCAAAAACGTTGTATTGAGTTATTACCTGGTAATAGATCGATTCTTACGTCCAAACAACATCCAAAACATCGCGCCTCCCTTGTGAACAGTGTAACACGGACCACACAATATTTATTTAAATACAAATTCGGAGGTTAATTCCACAGTGTTGTCATTAAGTTCTTCTCTTATGCTTAATTTGCATTTCAAGTAGACTTTGTGACTATCCACCAATATTTTTCCAGATACAAATGTGATGGCTGATTCTATATTGTTGTCATGAAGTTATTTTCTTATGCTTATTTTGCACTTTATATAGACTTTCACTTTGTGACTACTCACCAATATTTCTATATTGCTATATCGTGACACAATGTCATGATGTGGATAGGCTCCGAACCAAACACTGATATTATGTAAATGAGCGAACCGAGCTGTCAGTCATGTGGCTGACACTGTGATAAACTGGGCTCAAATTGAAGACACCATAATGGTAAGGCGTTGTTAAAACCAAATAAGTCCCTCCTTGTACAAATATATCGGTGCTACGTGATTCGGCATCTGATGTAATAACATTCCTCTGGTGTGGAAAAAAAAACTAATTAGTATCATATAGTCCAATGTGGGCTCTGTTTGTGGACGTCATCCTCTGCGTCCCGGTGTCAGGTGAAACAAGTAGCCAAAACGATCTCAACGTGAGTCAGAAAAAGCAACATCGGAAACATAATTTCGCCGACCCTTCGAGCTCATTTCTGTGACCCCAAATGCTGGCTAATGCAGGTACGTCCTCTGTAATGTGAGTCCACATATAGACATCAATGACATCTGATATCTTATATTTTTCCCCCAAAATGTGCAAAAAGTGTTACAATATCTCATACCAAATCCTATTAATTCTGATTCTTTGTCCCAATGGTGTTGAAGGCTTGGTGTCATAATACATACTCGAATCACCAAAATTAGCCAATTAGTTTGAATTAGTATGTAATTTATTACACTACTTATTATACGAACAGGAAATTTATGACCACAATCCTTTAATATTATCAAAGCTAATTAATACAACTGTACGTTGAAAAAATATTGACATTTGATTTGCTTTTAGAATTTTGAAAGCACATTCGATGGGAAAATTATTCGTTGCTACCGGGATAGAAACTCCACATACTTTGTGCCGGTGTGATTTGAAATCAGGGGACCGTTTCACTAAGATCATCAAGAGCTCGTTAGCACCTAACTCCTCGTTGAATTAAATAATCCTCAATTAAAGGAGCGTCTCTCATTTTTTTTGGTTAGAAATGCTCGTTGAATCTGTCGTTAACGGTGTGTTGTCAAAGTTACTTTCATGTTTTTATGTCCATCGTTGAAAACTTCAACGAGAACTTCATATAACGAGCTCGCAGTGCTCGCTATCTTAGTGAAACGGAGACCCCAGGTCATCTGTCGCTCAACAGTGGCGTAACTACCATTTGCGCAGATGCGCACGTGAGCATACATTTTTTTTCAGCAGCGAGTTGAAGAAAAATAAATAAATCCAATAGGGCTGGAAAGTCATGTGATGTCACGGTGTGATTTTGGTGACAATCAAACATACACCTTTTGTGTTACCTGATCAATGTAAGTTATGAATTGAGTTCAGCTCAAAACAAACAAAAGGTGTACGCTTGTTTGTCACCGGAATCATACCATGACGACATGTGACTTTCCAGCCCTATACACAATGATGTGAGTGAAAGTATGGTAAGAGACTTTCATTAGGGTGTTTGATGGACGTGGTTGCCAGGGTGGTACACGTGTACGGTCCAGGTTTAGAACTATGTACCCCCTCCTACACCCACAGAGTCGCACATACTTCTCTTTGCACCACACCACCACCCGGTTTGTCTGCTGACATAAACATACGGGCACATACACTATAAGCACCAAAAGTATAGGTTCAAAATATAGGAGACATCTGGACTCTGAAGTAGTCAGCTTAAAGTCCAGTTATGAACGCCATCTAAATTATATCTGACACCTTGTTCGAATGGTGTTACAGACAGGCCTGGGGTCAATTTCTTTGAAATGTAATCTATTATATTACTATTACTTCAGAATTTGACCTATTACTATTACAATTGCTTTATTTCTGAAAAGTAATGTATTATATTACTATTACTTATGCATCAATTACTATTACTATTACTTTTCAAATTCAAAGTTCACAACAAACATTCTTCAACACAAGTCAGCAACAAATAATGTATTCAAAAAACAAAGTTGCCATCGCGTTCATTGGAGAACGATTTCAAGAATAATTCACTCTCATGATCAAATGAGTGTATCATTCTATAGCACACATTCGCACATCGTGTCGGCTGGACTTTTGCGTGTTTGGTTTCAAATATAAGAATTATTATTCAGGCAAACTCCACCCCGGACCTGTATTATCGAGAGTTGATATAACATTTTACAACACCTGTACTTATGATCACAGTGCTCTTTGAGTCTGAACCTCTGAAGTTGCGAACAAGATCATCAAACAAATTAATGTGGTGATTTCTTGATTTGACTATATGAAAAACTCAGTGGCTGCCTATTGATGCCTGGATTGCCATCAAACTGATTACGCAATCACTCTCTCCAACAGTTAATCAAGGCGGGGGGGGGGGGGACAGGGTGCCTCATTCACAAAGAAATAGTTGGTGTTTGTCTGACAAGCTACAAGAAGGCCTGGAACTTACAGAGGCCTTCAGACACCATGACAGCCCTTGAAACATGTCTGCGTGAAAACTGGGCAAGGACATTTTTCTGAATCTTATCTGGATCTTGTCAGGAACTTGTAGTGTAGAGTCTGGGCGGTGTGAGAAGCCCGAGGACAACACACATGTTAATAATAAATGAACCCTAAAATTACACAGATTTATTCCAACAATAACGTATCTGTCGTACTCATGGTACTCAGGCTTCTCACAAGACCCAGACTTTGCACGACAAGCACCTGACGAGATCCAGGCAAGTATCATGGTGATTCTTGCTCAGTTTCCATGCAAACATGTCTCAAGTGCTGCCAGGGTGTCTGGTGGTGTCTGTGCAATAGCATACCCAGGTGTGAGATAGAATTTAGGTGAGGTTCAGATCTGGACTTTGAGCTGACCACTTCTGAGTCCTGATGTCGCTTACATGTTGAACCTAAACTTTTGGTGTTTAGTGTACATGATACTGAAGGTCCAGTGGGCTGAATATCAAGCAGCAAAGCTATCCTCGGCAGCTCAAGCTATTGTTACCCAAAGGATCACTTCTCCACACCCCCATCTCCCTGGTCTCAAATACTTGCTCGGCTTGGAGAACAGGGGAATACACATACACATATAGAACTAGCCTGGGTACTGGGCATCAAAATGCATCGGAATCTCCACAGTCAATTTGATCCATAGATGAGTTGGTGGTGGTTTGTGGCCCTGAGCACTGTAGTACTGCGCTCCACCGAATCATACTGACATATTTCCGAAATGAAGAGGTACATCCTAGCTGATCCAGTGGCTGTGGGTTCTGGTTCTGACGGCCACGATACCTGTTGTAATCATTAATACCCTCCCCCCGCCAACCCCCCCCCCCCCCCCTGCAAGGGGACAATTCTAGGGAGCCTGCCATGGATAGGCTATCCATCGTATTAGGCGAGGGGGTTGCAGTTCTCCATGTATGTACGTCTGCGTGTATGCATATGCGTCCTCACTGTGTGTCATTTGTCCAGTTGTAGTGTGCATCACATGTATGATGTGATGATTTTGTATCATTTTAGATTTTAACAGCCGTTTTACATCCGTCAGAGCATGAAACATACACTGATTACATTCAAATATAACACACCAAATATATGCTCTGAAATGCTCTGGAAAAACACCAAGATGCAAAATTTTCTTGGGGGGCTTACGGCGCCCCCCAACCCCCCAGACCGAATTTACTACGCTCGCTACGCTATTTACCGGTACCCTCTTTTTCTTACACGCAAATGATGAGCATTAATTTTTTTAGTCTAGTTAGGCCCTGCTCATGAACTTCGTTGCTGCAAGAGTAACCACTCCTATCCATACGACCATTGAGGCCGATTGATACTATCGATTACTTCTGTAATTGAAACGTGATGAATTCAAGTTGTCCATGGTTTATTTCCCTTCTATAGGCCTCAACATTTATATGTCGCCAGTATATGGTGTGTTTTTCCCACAACTCATACGCAGTCCCAGAGCTACTTACGAGGTGTGAGGACTATGTAAACCTAAGTTCGCAACTGCTACGACAAGGATATGGCGAATATCTGCTTTCACGAAAATATATGAACATCATCACGATCTGGTTGATATCAAAATACCGAAATCTGTGACAAGCATGCAGCAATCTAATTTATTTCTGTATTTTTGGAGGCATGGGGATTCACGATGATTGCGATATTTGAGCCGCACCTGCTTACTGCGAAAAATACAGTGTAATATTACACCTATTATCGTCAGTTGAGACCAGGAAATAAGAGATAAAAGCCCAACATAGGACACAACCTGAACATAAATAGCAACGCATTTGCAACGCATAAATAAATAGCAACGCATTGCAAAACATAAATAGCAACGCATTGATCAGGGAGGGAAAGTGTGCCTGGATACATTTGCCTCATTCAATAATATTGTAATCAAGTGTCCCAATTATTATGGTCAATTATGATGTGTAATCTTGTTTAAGTGAAGGAGATGCTCAATAGTATTTTGCTCTGTTGATTTTTCCGGTTATTAGCTTAGCAAGATAAAACTGTGTTAGTCTTCATTTTTCTTCCTTACACAGCGAAAAACAATGAATATACTCTCCGGACTTTTTGAAACTTCAATATGAAATATCTGAAGTTTTGTGAACCTTCAGTCATGAGATGGTGTGCCAGCTATTGTCTTCGTACGAAAGAGACTGTGGTGAAAGAGACCGGTTTCCAAGGACGTGTCTAACAGCCTGAAAGGAAAATTGATTTTGAAATGTTTTGTAGGAGATTAATAAATGAAGGTCATTAAAATTGTAATTTTCTTGAAATTAATAATTCAATTTTCATGGCATACAGACCCCTAGCAACCATGGTTGCTGAGAGACTTTATCAAGGAAACGGTTATCATGGTGACCAATTAAGGTAACTAGACACTGTATACATTTCATGCTGAACACTGAAGATATAGAATTAAACTCCTAACTCTATTTAAATATTTGATTTGAACCACTTCATTTAACTGATTAACGTGTATTCATGTAGTAACTTCTTAAATGCTTATCATAATACTTAATTAGGTCTTGATTTTGGGGTAACAAATTTACCAAAAATCTTTTCAATTTTGAAACTAATTAAGGTAATAACATACCTATACAACCATAATGGTGTATAGTCCAAGAGAACCACAACCGACTGTGATCCATGTGTCAGAACAGGCAAGTATTACGTCCAATGTCATACAAAATAGGGATGTATATCAGAAATATATATGGGGAATATATAAAGCCAATTTTGAGGTTTACTCACGCGAAATATGTCAGGCAGTATATGTGTATAATTATGATTCCACAACATGTAGGTGGAACTTGGTGGTGTTCTGGTCTAGCACAACAAAACGGTGCATGCGCCAATCAGTCCGCATGCGCCGATTGTTTGTGAAGCACGATTCTACCACCCTAATTCATTACTCATTAGCGCATGCGCCAATAATAATGTGTTGTGTTCACCTTTTTTTCACCTGTCTTCCGTAGGGGTCTATCGAGTTTTTTTTTGGCCCTAGGACCAGTGTTTATGTTTTGAAAACGCTAAGATGAACCTTCTTCTTTCATGAAAATGAAATTGGACCAAATTTCCAATCATAGCTTTTCTCAAAATGAGAAAATCAGCTTATGTCAATACGATATAAGAAAATCGCGCAGGTTCAAACACAATTTCGAGCTCTAGAATGGAAAACATCTCACATCTGTGAATATTGGGGTGCGCGTACATGCGAATTTTGGGGTGAGCCTGTATGTCCTCATGGGAATAAACAATTTCAATACAAAATTCCGCTTATGTCAATACTAACAAGAGTTGATTTTATCACTGGTGTTCAAATGTTATAGTTAATTCGCTTGTAGATCGAACGAGATGTCCAACATTGAGTATTAACGTTCATTATTGAATATTGTACGATAATAATAATTAAAAACTATTGAATCAATGTTTATCAGTTATACAAGACGATACTTATTGCCTTTTATTGTAATGCAAGCAGGCTGAGCAATCAATTAAAATGATAATAATAATAATGATAATTGCGTTTTTCTTCCAAGGGAATATTCTGCTGTAAATATTGTTTTCATTGTTAGCAAGGAAGACATTCATAACAGTAGTAGTATGTTCCAGTTCATCTGGAAGGTACAAATAAATCTAGCTTCATTTCGTAAACACCAGAACGCAAAATGGCAAATCGTGCGTCAGTGTCCTGTGCTATGATACAAAGTCGTTGAAACCTATTGCGGGTGATTTTGTCCTGTGGTTTCTGGTGTTATCTCTTCCATGATCTCATAAATATCTAGGAAACTCAACGACTATGTCAGAAGGTGACGTTGATATCAGAATAGTGGTCTGGTGATTCGGCAAGCTATTGTCCTCGTCTGATTGTTTGACATCAAACACCAACTGTCTCTCATTCTATGCAACAAAAAAAGAAGGGACAATGCTTGATTCATGGTCAGCTGAAAACACGTTGCAAGTCATATCTTAATGACATGGCGTCCATAAAATAATTACTTTCCTGTGCACCTTCAACTAGGCTGGATGGATCACACTAACTCAAAAAAAGTGTCCTGTAATGTGGACAAAAGTAATCATCCACTCGTGGATTCCAGAAATGAGGGCAAGAATACATAGAGTGATATTACACTTACCGTCGTTAGTTATGGCCAGGAAACAAAAGACACAAAAGCGAACAACCAGAACGTTAATGTCAGGCGACATGTAATGATTAGAAAGAATGTAAACTGATCCGTCTGTCTCATTGTTTAATCAATAATGTAAATAAGTACACTCAATCAATTGTGTTCCATGGGTAATCCTGGTCAGTAATACTCAGTATAAAGGATGAGGCTGCTCAATAGTCCTTTGCTTCACTATTTTGCTCTGGTTAAGTTATCAACCTAATGAGATACGACTGTAGTAATCTCAATTTTTTTCTATAACAGCGAAAAAGAATGAATGTATTGTCCTGAATCTCTGACATTGTGTAAATTCAATACCACGTGTCCAAATGCACGAAGGTAACGGCCTTTTGTAAACATTCCATTGACAAGAAGGTGCAAATCATTGTCAGCAAACATGAAAGCATATTTTACAACAGTGCAGGTGACGATTGAGAGGAAAGAGTTGAAATCATGATAGATCAAAAAGGTTCAAATAGGAATACGTGCACATGATAACCTTGACGTGCTTGCCCTTCATACCATTGTTTTCTGTGCGACCGACGCTCAATATACAAAATATCATCGTAATATCTTTTTGAAGAAGAGCTTTCAAAATACATTTCCGAGTTTAATGTAAATGAGTCATCGATCGGTTTTCATTGGCTCGCACCATACTGATATGATTCATTTACATCCATATATAGCCCATAGGGAATAATTAAAGTATGCGATGCAGTACGCGCTGAATATCTAGCACCTACATGTACATGAGTTCACCATCATGTCTCCGTGCAATTCATAATCTATATCAACTAAACATCTACATGTCTGCCAAACTCGCAATTCAAAATCATTAAAAACAAAACATGATTTCTTCAGAAATTATTTTTCAGAATGGTATCGCATCTCTAGCAAATATTCCATATATCAACACTAGTCTTATCGTTGACTGAAATTTTCTGTTATCTACGCCTGTTACCTATGTTATTGTATATCGGTACCAAAAGATACAATGGCCCGGTTTGGATGTCATGGTGGTAATATGTTGATACATACATTTATACCAAAGGGTTGGTGGTGACCAGACTTGACACATATTATTGTCATATTAAGATATAATACATAAACTGTTTTCGACTTTGGACAGACGAAATTATTGAATTGTATTTCACACATGTATGATGGGATATATTATACCATTCTACCAGCATACTGACCAAGATCGTATACGATCTGTTTGATAAGTACACAATATATGATGAAGAATTTACTGTCACGAAATTTGTGATACGTCCAAAAAAATGTCATTTTTGAAGCAATTGTTTTAACATTTCTACATTTTTGTCCGCAGAGGATAAACATTGGTTTTACAGGAGATAGGTTTGGTAGATCTTTGACAAACGAAGATTGCAGAATTGATGCAATGAGTTGATATTATACGAAAACCATGAGACAAAAGTCATTTTTTTGGTGTCTTCAATATGTCGACCGGTATAACCTTCTCCTATCGATATATTTGGACATATCACCAGGACAGGCTTTTTCACAGTTGTACGAGATATTCTCAGAAACACATTCGCTGTGTATAATAACTAATATATCGTTTTTTTTTATTAAACAAGAACATTTCAATGTAGAGGTGTTTGGACGTAACATTTCGTGTCAGAAATGTTACGTCCAATAAATGAGTGAAACTGACCTGACAAATAATATTCATTCGTTAATAGAAGTCACCTATATATTAATATGTTACTGCGTTCCCCGAAGAACCCACGAGAAAATGTCTAGCGATTGCTTACATACGATAATCTTCACTGTGCAAAAGCCCGATACTATTGGCTTCAAAATGTTACGTCCAAACACTCGCAGAAATTTGTCAGTTTTAAACCCGCACTCGTCTGAATGTACAAGGAATGAACCCGGTATACTGTCATCCTGCCTTTGTTGTCTTGTTTTTTGTTTTTTTGGCGGGAAATCGTACATCACGTGAACATAAGCATATTCAAAGTTGGATCAACCACCTGTCGCGTTGCTGCTTACCCACAGTTACGTCCACAGAATCGTCAGGCAGAGGCACTGAAATATGTCAAAATGTAAGTATTGTCTTAATCGATGATAAACAAACGATATATTGTTGGCCGCATTATGTATTTACCCTCCTTTTCAGCAATATGACTCAACAAAGCAGACCTTTTCTGGGCGATAATGGGGAATTTACTCAGCATACCCTCTCATGCTTTGGTGTCTCACGTTCGTCCAAAATGGATATCTCTGGTGTCTTTTGTTACGTCCAAAATTTCATCGGTTGTGTACAATTGTTACGTCCAAAATCTGATACACACAACGAAGGTCGAAGGATAACGCAGTTTAATAAAGACTTCTACCAGTTAAACGAAAATGATTTATAACTAAATAACCTTGCATTCTATAATCATATAGAAAGCTTCTATACCTAATCATGCAGTTTGAATATGGACGAAAAAAGACACGAAACTCTCTCAATTTCTGCTGATTTCTTTGGTGTCCAGGTAACGTCCAATAACCATACATTGAATTGAATGCTTCGATTAACCAAACTAACTCACAAGGGCTGCTATCATACCATAATTATATTTTCCCTGTGTTGGATCACATTATTTTTATATCAACATAATATCTCGTTTAAGCAACTCCTAATTCGCGTTTGGACGTAACAGTTGACAACGGAGTAAAAGAGAAATACCGGTATCCCTTTCGTTACTTTCGGTTCAATTGTTACGTCCATAATCTTGACAGACACAAACGCCATCAGCGTTTATAATACTACCCTTCTTATTAGTTTTATGCATGAAAGACAGTAATTGCCAAACGTTGAGTATCATAGCGTGGGGCAATCACAATGTGCCAACGCAAGGTAAGTTATTAATAAGCGGAGGTAACGTGGACACCATATCTTCTTATGTTTGATCATTAATTTCGGTTCCAATTGTTACGTCCGTGTGTTTTTTTGCTTCCCGATGTTGCGTCCACCACCGTGATCACTATTTTCAGTGTGGATTTGTCAGACGGGGTCGATAATTTAAGGCGACATCAAAAGTGTTTTGTTGTTCAAGCGTGTACACGCGTTCACACTGTGTGCAAAAAATAAGAAAACATGACTCCATAATATAGCATTACGCCAAGCGGACGTAACAAAGACGTCTTCAGGAATCAATATATTGAACAGATTTGGGTTCTCTGTTACGTCCATCATAAATATGTGGAATTTAATGTTTTGATTTACCTAACTAACTCACAAGTGCTGCTGTCATGCCATAGTTATATTCACCCAGTTTTAAATTCATTACTTTTATATCATACTGATATCCCACTTAGGCGACGCATATTGTGCGTTAGGACGTAACAGTTGATGCCACGGTAAAAGAGGAATACCTGTATCCCTTCCGTCACTTTCGTGTCCATTGTTAGGTCCATAATCTTGACAGGCACAGAACCCACCAGTGCTTATAATACTAGCCGACTTAGGAGTTATTGCATGCAAGACAGTAAATGCCAAGTGTTGAGTGTTCTAGCGTTCGACAATCAAGATGTGTCAACGCAATGTAAGTTAATATTTAGCGGACGTAACGTGGACACTCCATCTCATAGAGGTTGATTGCTTCCCGATGTTGCGTCCACCACCGTGATCACTTTTTTCAGTGTGGATTTGTCAGACGGGGTGGATAATTTGAGGCGACATCAAAAGTGTTTTGTTGTTCAAGCATACACGCGTTCACACTGTGTGCAAAAAATAAGAAAACATGACTCCATAATATAGCATTACGCCGAGCGGACGTAACAAAGACGTCTTCAGGGATCAAATTTATTTGAACGTTTTTGGGTCTCTGCTACTTCCGTCATGAGTGGGCATGATCACCTGCCCAATCTGTGCAAAAATTCTTGTCTTAGTTGGACAAATTCTTCGCTCATGTTGATGATGCGTGCATGGAAATCTCTTCCTCCCCAGATGCAAAAGTCTCCCATGTTGTATTCGGCGCCTTTTGTTGTATTCATATTCTCCATCTCAGTGCAGATTCGGTAACATTCAGCTATTGCTTTTGAGGAATATGTAAAAGTTTGTTTCACTAGGATACATCTGTTTCTACTATGATTTTTAGTACTATGATTTTTTAGGTTACCGAACCTATGGTCCGATAACCTATTGCCATCGCGTTGCGTCCGTCGTCCGTCCGTCCACATTTTTATCTTTAAAGTGTAATGATAATAATTTTTTTTATCAAAATGGCGGCCGTTTTTGTCGAAAAACGCTCTATTTTGAACTTTGTTGGCCATTTTCTCAAAAACTGTCTTATCAGTTTTGAGATTTTCATTTAGAAAGATTGCTCTTATGTGCCTTTGTCGGGTCGGCGAAAAACAATTTTTTTTTGCCCCAAATCGCATTACTATCCATTTTGGCATTCCAGGTAAAAAAATGTTTTCACCTTTGGAAATTGTTTTTTGACATTTTTGGACATTTTCCCAGTTTACTTCATAATGAATGGGAGCTGCCATAACTGTACTCATAGAAAGCCTGAAGATAGAGCTTAGATATTGGCACTTTCAAATAGGAAGTCATATATGGTGATTTGTGTGGTGACCTTGAATTTGACCTTTGATGACCTCATTTTTGGGTCGAAAAATACACAAATTTGCTTCTACAGACGAAGTTATTGCAGATAGAGCTTATATTTGCATTATGAGCGTATAGGAAGTCGTATATGGAACAACTAATGATGACCTTGAACTTGACCTTGCATGACCTTGAGTGCTAAATGTCTGACATGGAATGTGTAACTTGGCCACTGAGGTTAGTTAGGATTATAGTATAAGCTTATAAGAAGTTGTATATATATATATATATATATATATATGTGTATGTATATATATATATATATATATATATATATATATATATATATATATATATATATATATATATATATATATATATATATATATATATATATATATATATATATATATATATATATATATATATATGGCACATCTATTGGTGACCATGAACTTGACCTTAGACGGCCTTGAAGGCTAAATCTCAAAATCTAACCTGAAATGTATAAATTGGCCTCTACAGACAAAATACTTGTTACTAGGACTTATATGTTTGTATTATGAACATATAGAAAGTTCTATGCAGAACACCTTATGATAACATTCGAGACCACAAAGATGACCTTGGTTAGTAAATTCCAAGGTCATATGTCACCTGCAATGCTTAAAACCAAAATTGTCCGGTAACCTGTCTTAGCCCTTGGGCTAATTTTTCAGAGAGTTATATGCATTTTATTCCTGAATATGATAGCTGAAATGGTTGTACCGACAGGCATTTTGAATCGGTAAACATTAAATAGATTATTGTGGAATAACGGACATAACAAGTGTACATGTATACCAAATGGTGGGGTTCGATTAAGCAATGGTATATCCATTGAATTTGACGGGGATTGAAATGTTGTAAAAAAAAAATCATGTACTGTATGATGGTCTCTCAGAGTGCCTCCCAGAAAGTGTTATCGCATCCATATGCAAACAAGATGATGCAGACAGGTGCCTATCTTAGTATTTTGATTGGTAGTTTGATATGTTGATGGCAATCCGTTGGAGTGCATAATCTTCAACAATTAACAAACCTTCATGTATCACAATATCATGTTGGTTGTCTTGGTCAAAGGCGCTTGATGCTTTTCCTCATGTGACATCTTGTGGTGATCCTATTGTGTTAATATCTTTGCAGCTGGGGTGCTGATCCTGAGTCTTTGTACACTTGGTTCCTACTACCAGCATAAAGTCTCATGCCAAAATTTATCCAGCTCATTATAATGATCAAAATCTAAATGAATATTCAGTATTTCATTTTACCAATTCTTTGTCAGGTGCAACTGACACCGGAACACGAGCTGTGGTTGATGGTTCACATCCTTCTGACCTAAGCACCTCACCAAGAGACGCAGTCGACAGCGCCTCACAACATACCAACCTGTGCACCTCACCAGCAGAGGCAGTAGAAAGTGCCTCACAACATTCTGACCTGTGCACCTCACCAGCAGACGCAGTAGAAAGTGTCTTACAACATATTGACCTGTGCACCTCACGAGCAGACGCAGTAGAAAGTGCCTCACAACATACTAACCTGTGCACCTCACCAGCAGACGCAGTAGAAAGTGCCTCACAACATACTAACCTGTGCACCTCACCAGCAGACGCAGTAGAAAGTGCCTCACAACATTCTGACCTGTGCACCTCACCAGCAGACGCAGTAGAAAGTGTCTTACAACATACTGACCTGTGCACATCACCAGCAGACGCAGTAGAAAGTGCCTCACAACATACTAACCTGTGCACCTCACCAGCAGACGCAGTAGGAAGTGCCTTACAACATGCTGACCTGTACATCTCACCAGGAGACACAGTGCATGGACGCCCTACATCATACCAACCTGTGCACGTCATCAGCAGGTGCGGTAGAAAGTGCCTCACATCATACTGACCTGTGTAACTCACCAGGAGACGCAGTGGACGCCCTACATCATACCAACCTGTGCACGTCATCAGCAGGTGCGGTAGAAAGTGCCTCACATCATACTGACCTGTGTAACTCACCAGGAAACGCAGTGGACGCCCTATATCATACCAACCTGTGTACGTCATCAGCAGGTGCGGTAGAAAGTGCCTCACATCATACTGACCTGTGTAACTCACCAGGAGACGCAGTGGACGCCCTACATCATGCCCAGTTGAGCATCTTACCAGAAGATGCAGTAGACAGCGCCCTAAATCATACCGATCTTTGCACTCCACCAGAAGACGGGATCAACCGCGCCCTGCATACCTCATCACGAGCCATGGTTGACAGCGCCTCTCTTGGTTTGGACATGACCTCGCCAAAGCTGCAAGCAGACAGCATTACCTCTGCCCCTCTGGCGGGCCATGTGTTGGTAGCGTTTGGATCCAAACTACTTCCGGCCTTCATCGTAAGAAATATATATTCTATCATTGTTTGTGAAGGATAGAGCTGGATGACCTACCTATTGGGGTGGGGGCGCTCTTATAGGTGATGCTGATCCATTGTATGTTGTTTCATTCATAGGACACACAGGCAGATGATGAGGATTATTGGGCCACATTCTATCAACGAGCAAGAGGAGACCAGTGGTCACTCTCAGAGACCAGGATGAAGTCTCATGCCAACATACTGGTATGTCCAATTCTCTGTTTTAATAAATTATTCTAACAAGTTAGAACAACACGTGTTTTTCCCTTTTTAGGAATGCCAGCAGAATAAGTGTACAATATACAGATCTAGTACAGGACAGAACCGAACTTCATGATCTAAACAATGTTCGACCAAAGATTTGTCATCGGTGAAATACGTGTCGTTTGTAATTGATTTTGATGTTTTCAATAAATTGTTCTTGAAATGTTCACTTGTTCTATACTGCTCACATAACACTGTATCTCCCTACCTGTATATTCACCACTGTGTGTACTAGCGGAATTTTTCAGATATCAATTTTAAAAAATACACACATGTTCATCCGATATTATATATCTCAAATGATAGGTCATGTGAACTATTATATTTTTCGAAAATCGAATGACTGTTCAGAGCTATTGACTTTCGAAATTATAGATAAAATTAATGCAATTGATCAACATCTGTAATTAAACGCCAGGGGAATGAAAACGGACAAAGTATTCCATATTTCAGACTATTACCTAACAATGAAGTAGTCTTCATGGAATATTTTTCATGCGAGGAGACAGATACATTTTCTATAGGGAGATATACCCTGAAGAGTATTCAGCGTCCATATGTTTTATGTGTTTTCAAGATTGTTTTCTTCAAGATCAGTCATCTAATCGTATGCTATTGACCAGATGATAGCAAAATTTATTGCTCGAAAGTGGCCAGACCTCTCCAGATTGGATTTTGGACGTAGCAATTGACACTTTAAAAATTGACGAGACCTCTGATCTCGCTGTTATTCGCAAGTAGGTGTAGCATACGATCATTGGTGTTCTCCCAGAAGCTCCGAAATCTTGATTTTGCGTCCAAGTTACGTCCAACGTTTGTTCAGGTGATTGTTTCGCCTTTGTAGTGTCGTGCAATAAGGGTGTGATCTCTAAATATTTATATGTTAACGTCGTGTACAAACGTGTTATTACCAAGTCCCAGGTGTGGAGATAATGGAAGATACACTTATTTAAAAACACGTTTTGGAGTCCTGTTGCGTCCGAATGTCACATCAAACAAAGTTGAATATCTCCAGTTCTCGACTTGGGACTATCTTTTCTTCAGTATTTTCCGATGAACAATATCAATATTTATCAGAATTGACTCTCAATTTGCTTACCAACAGTTTTTATTTTTATAAATATAGCTTGTTTTGGACGTAACACAAATTCCGTGACAGTAAATTCTTCATCATCTACGACAAATGTGTAGAAAGACTTGTTTGCATTCCAAAATTCATGACAGGTACCAATGTTGAGCACGAATAAAGAAACAGTGTCGAACTGATTCCATATTTTTAGGTCACCACACCTATGGTCTGATAACCTATGGCCTGAACATCCCAGGATCAATGAATACCAATCTCAAATCCATCCTCTGCTTTCTGGGAGCGTGGGATGATGGGACATGTTATTTACAAGGGACTACAAATCACCTCTGAAGCTAATATAAAAAATTCATGTGCAGCACACGTGCTTCAATTCTAGAATTTGTTGCCTCGAGGGTGAAGACCATGTCCACTACAACAACAGGTGTGTTTCTAAAACCAACACGTCCTCAACCACTCAATTTTGATCGGCAGCATTGCTACAATATAAGAAATAAAACCACTTTCACATCTACTTTCACTTCCTCTTCTCCTTACGTATGATAGTGAGTTTAATAAAAATGTGATCGTGATTTGATAAACATTATGTTCCACATTTCATAATTGAACAGAAAAAAATGTACCATTATAATTTGCGTCATGTTTTTCATTAGTGACAAGAACACATCAATTATGGGTATTGTTCCCACTTGCGCTAGTGAAATTCACCAAAAATAAAGACACAGCATGAGGTACCCCATTTTGCCATTCATCGTGTTTGCTATTCACGACCATACCTTTATTGCTCTGTCTCCATTTCAATTAGCCCTTTGTCACTATGCTTTGAGAGAGTGTTGGCTAGATGACATGGTTTCTGGTGAATAGTGGGTTCTTAGATTAGCAATCGTGCAGGAAACCTAAACAGTCGTGAGCACTACGATTTGACAGAAGTGTGTCTCATGTTAATGAATCTCATGAATTGAAATGACCACCCTCCCTTGGTTTCCCCTAAATTCTTGAGTATATTGCCGGAGATTATCTGATAAATACTTTTTGAATATACCCTAGTAAATACATTCCAACCACGCCTTTCAATCACTACGCTGGATGGATCACACCAACACAGTACATTGAATATATTGTCTGAGGTGATCAACTATTTGACCCTAGAATATCAGATTTAATACATTTCAACCACGCCTGCATATTAATCGATATTGGACCGATTTTGTATTCAGATTCTTTATTTAATGATATGCATGTGGTTTAAGAGGATTGAAATTAAATCCGAACACTTCATGGTGTTAACAATAACTTCGCTTGTAGATTCAACATTGAGTATTATTACGTTTGTCGATGAGTATTTCAGGAAGGTAATTCTAAGTAAATAGTACATTTTGTTCATTGATTATGTGAAAATTATTGACCTCTTTATTGTGATGCACAGAAAATAAGCACTCTCTTGAAAATATAAGGAACTTTTGGAAAACGAATATTATGTTGTGAGTATCCTTTTTATTATAGTCCCAACGAAAATATTGCATTCATTGCAGTAATATGTTCTAGTTTATCTGGTAGTAGGCACACAGATAAACCTAGATCCAATTTGAAAGCAAACCAGCAGACGTGACGCAAAAAGTGTGCCTGTGTTCTGTGCAATGACACAAAGTCGGTGAAACAACCAAGTCCTGGAGCTGGCTGGTGTTTTCCGTCGGTTCCTGGTGTTGTCTCTGAAGACCTCATGAATATCTAGAAAACTCGATGAATATGTCAGAAGATGACGTTAATATCAGAAGAATGGTTCGGTGATCGTTTTCGTGTGATTGTTGGACCTCAAACATCAACTGTCTCTCATTCCATGTAACCAGATAAGAAGGGACATTGCTTGATTGATGGTTAATTAAAAACATGATATCCTAAGTCATGTCTTAACTAGGCTGGATGGATCACACTAACATAAAAACGTGTCCTGTAATCTGGACAAAAGTAAACATGGTTCCTTTAAAAAAATCATAATTCAGACTGGTAATGCATCTCTAGCAAAAATGTTAAAAAGCCCGTCAGAACAAATAGAGTGATATTCACTTATAATCGTTAGTTGTGGCCATGAAACAAAAGAATTGAAACACAGCGAACAACCTGAACTTTAATATCATGTGGCATGCACTGATTGGAAGGAATGTGCATGGAACCATTGTTTAATCAATAATGTAATTAAGCGCACTAATTAATTGTGTTCATTTTGGTCAGTAATACATATTATAAAGGATGGTGCTGCTCAGTGTTGTTCTTTGCTTCACTGTTTTGCTCCGGTTATTAGCTTAACGAGATACAACTGTGGTGGTCTTCATTTTGTTCTGACACAGCGAAAAAGAATGAATGTATTGTCCTGAATCTCTGACATTGTATAAATTCAATACGAAGTGTCCACGAAGCCTTTTGTGAACATTCAATTGACAAGACGGTGCAAAACATCGCCAGGAACATGGGAAATCAAAGGGTGTGTTACCATAGTGCAAGTGACGATCTCGGATACATTTTGAATTAAAATGAATCCAAACAAAACGGTTATGAAAAAGAAATGCACCTATACATGCACATGATTAACTTTGATTTGCTCTAGATACTATTGATCCCTTTATATATTCACTATTAGCGAAACGCCTGGTACGTACATAATGAAACAAGCTACGGGATAGGAATGTCATGGAAAGCGTAGGAATATGCACGGGAGATATGCTTTTTACCTGCCGCGTGACGCATATATTCTGAATATGCTGTTTAAGGCCAATGCTGACTTTCGGGGCTAAATTGTTGTTTCCATAGATCTCTTTCAAAATTTAATAGTTTGTTGTTATCGAGTTTAGCGTGCAAAAAAAAATTGAAGAAAATTAGGAATCTAGGAATATTATATTTTGAAATGAAATTTAACCAGGTCACAGCGAACATTTCAGTTCGTGTATACCTTTTACCACTATATTCTGATCCAAAAAAAATTGTAAAATATTCACATATTGATTTTCACGATTGTGTTTATTCCTCAGTATGTATGTATATATTTATGTATAGGGGCACTACGGTTACAGACATTTATGTCTTGTAGTGCTCCTAGGGCCAAACGCACAATTTTATATGTTATTCGAAAAATGAATTCGAATGCATGTATATATATGAATATGTAGGTGATTGGTTCTGAATAAACATTACATTACATTACATTACAGGTTGTTGGACATTTTCTAGAATCCTTGTCATCGACGTGTTCCACACACTGCTGGATCTTGAAAATAAATGTGGATATTAATTGTTTTACACTCTTTATAGTTTTACCATGTAATTTTGTCAACATTTATACTATTTACAAAATTGTACACTCTGGTCATTTTTTTGGATCATTTTTTTATTTTTTTCATGAGGACCTCAATGGAAACAAGTCCCTTATTGGACTTTTTTGAGTAATCCTCGGTATAACACCGGTACAATGCTCTACACTTTTATCATTGTTTTTTACAACTGTTATTTGATGTATTCAATGTACCTTGTTTTATACCAAATAAATCAATCAATCAATATGTTGCCAGAAACATAGACCACAAACGGTTGTTTGTACAGTTGACTCACTAGGGGCGCCACCCATTGGTCCGCATTAGTCTTTAAAGCCAAATGACAATTATTGAACTCACTGTTATAATATGGTTTGTAATAGTTGAAAAAATATTCGTAATTATATGTCGCCTGTGTACTGAGTTACAGATCATTTTGCAAAAATACGGTGGTTACAGTGTACCACATCATGTTTGCATGCGTTTCCGTGGCAACAGCTCAGAAGCAACCTCAACACCCCTGAGGTGATTCCGTATACTAGTAGAACAATACCCAAATTGTATATGTACATCTGTATTTTCATTTTTGTTTCGATCCGTAATTCACAAAGCAGACATTCTGTGGTTGTTGCTATGCTAGATTCTATTACACTATCCGTGCAAAATTGACTGAGCTGGGCAGACAGACTGGTCATATTTGTGACCCCTGCATGCTGTATCACACATACGGCCTTGACGTTCGACAGGAGACATTGTAAACCACAGTTCACAGATTAGTACTACTAGTAAATGGGCGAAGCTTGCGAAGCTTGCATCGTATGTCCACGTGGAATACTTGTAGCACCCTGCCCGTCACTGCGGAGATCCTTCGCAAACGGGAACATTTCGATTTGAGGCAAATATAATAGCTACAATATACTTAGTAACCTTTCCTGTTGCTTATGCCTTGAAAGATATTTTAAAATAAAACCAGATATTTTAGAATAAAACCAGATATCGAAATGACCAGTTTCCGTCAATGGTACTACAGAGTCAGGTCCACAATATATGATGCACATTGTATAAATAGGCCTAGCGTATTGAAGATGTGCTTTCACATTTCATTGGCAATGAAAATATATCCATTCACCATATTTCTCAGTGTAATATGAATGAATCATCGCGAGCAGTCAGTTTTCATTAGATCGCAACATACTGATATGAATCATTTTCATCAGTGTGTAGCCCATGGGGAATAATTAATTTATACGATGCACTACGCGCTGGGTGTTCAGCGCCTCCATGTACAGAACTTCGTCATCATATATCAATGCAAATCATAATTTATATAAATTAGACATCATTACGTCTCTTTGCATCTCTAACAAATATTCCATATCACAACCATAGTGTTGTCTTTGACGGATATAGCTCTTCTGTTATTCATGCCTGTGGCTATTGTATTTCAGTATCGAATAGCAAAATGCCTTGATTTGGATCTGTCGGTGCTGATAGTTCGATACATTATACCATTGAGCTGGTGTCACTGCTGTTGGGCGTTGAATCTGCCCTGAGGATGTTAATGTCGTAGAATTCTAAAAATGTTTAGTAGGTTGTTGGGAGTTGATTACTAATTCCATCAATCAGGCAGTACAAACACATATCTGTTACAAATGTCAACCCCTGGTGACACCAGTGTGGATTTGGCTGCAAATCAATTTGTATTTTTCACCTGTGATTTATTTATTTCATAGTTTCGAACACCATACATTCAAGATACACAGCCATGTACACAGATTATACATTCACAAATACAACATCATGTAAACGTACACGTTCCACTGGCTGTATTATTTGGTAGGGTTTTGTTTTCATTACGAAAATAATGTATTTTACGTTGGGTATAATAGCATAATCAAAACATGATTATTTTGGTAATAAGTTGATACATACATTTACACTAATTACGGAGTGTTTCTCATGTTTCTGAAAATGTCTCACACTTCGAAGAACAACCATATTTATTGTAGGACATCTCTATCTGGTTTTGATAGGCTTAGTAAACGTGAAGGCTTATTTGTGCAACCTTCATCAGTCAGGTCTGAGTGTACGTGTACATACTCTATGTGCTATGGTAAAAGGAAAATATTCAAACTTTGTTAGTTTTGCTACCCTCCGATGACTCGTCCCCAACAAAGAAGCTCTGGCACGAAATCTGAAATAATTATGCAGCCGGATTATTTGTTGGTATGTTTTCAGAAAACTTTGACCTAGATCTTCTATAACCATACTAGGGTGCATCCTATTAATCAGCCCTCAACATATCCAACAATATGTTGGCACGATGATGAAGATCGATTGCTATCCTGTCAAAATCAGACCGACCCAGAAGCCCTATAGGCAGGATTGTGCAGAAAGTTACATGTATCTTGAAAGGACTGTCTAATGGTAGTTCTAAGCACAATTTGATGACGATTGAAACTTCGTAGATATATTCAAATCAAATGTTGGTGTCCAAACACCAAAACGTGTTACAACATATCAGTTTACATGCCTTTATCCAATTTCATTTCGTACCCAATACCAGATGTTCAGAGCACAAGTTATGACTCCGAGGATATCATAAACTCAGTAGCATTTTGGCTTGTGATTAGGTAACTATGTACTTGGCATATTATTAATCATGTATCTATTCTATTGGGTTCATTTCGGATTTCCAAATTAGTTTCATAGGTTGTTGGGCAGTTATACGCTGATTCCATCAGCAAAAACAAGTACATTTCACAAACTGTCTGCCCCTGGTGACACAATGTGTCTTTGGAAAAGCTAGTTGTTCGGGCTTTGTTTCTATAATTGCACTGTTGTATTTTACGTTTGCTGTTGTCATCATTGAAGTCTAGTTGTATTGGTGGTAATAGATTGATACTCACATTCATACCATTGAGTGGGTGTCACTACTGGTGGACGTTTAATCTGTCCCCGAGCCTACCATGAACTCAGTAGCCTTTTGGCTTGTGATCATGTACTTTTCATGTATCTATTCCATGGGGTTTGTATCGGATTTCTAAATTAGTTTCTAAATTAGGTTGTTGGGCAGTGGTGTGCCAATTCGATCAGGTGTACAGTAGAAACAACTACATTTTACAAACTGTCGGCCCCTGGTGACACAAGTGTGTCTCTGGATAGTACGGAAGTGCATTTAGGACACGGGCTTCCGTAGGATAGGGTTGGTCGAGCTTTGTTTCTATTGCGCTTGTGATCATGATACATGTCATGTATCTAATCCATGGGGTTTGATTCGGATTTTTAATTGCCCCTGATGACGCGAGTGTGTATCTGGATAGGGTTGTTTGTTGGGCTTTGTTTCTATTGCAACATGTTGTATTTCAAGTTTGCTAATGTCATCATCAAAACCTAGTTGTATTGGTTGTAATAGATTGATACTTAACCTGTTAACAGTTCTCTGTACCGTCATCAATCGCATGCAACCACAAAGCCTCCCCCACCACCACCAGTTATTTGATTGCCAATAGCTGTAAAGTTTAACATATAATACATATAAGATTTGTGTGTATTTACATAAATGAAAATCATGCATATTCTCGAAAGGTTTGTCGAATTTTATGATGAACAATACTAACTTTTGGTTACTTCTGGCAGATAGCATTCTTTCCCAAATGCCATCACCTCAGAATCAATAATTACCGGCCTCATTTCCACGTTTTGCTTATTGGAGTCAAAAGCTAGGAGTGTAGGGGTGATGAGACAGGTTACAAGGGGCTACATATCACTTTGTTTTTGCTGTCGCATGTAACACTAACAGGAGAGGTTCGTGTCCAGCATACATGCCGGTGGAACTAATTCCTGATATTTTTGCCTTGGAGTCTGGCAACAGTAGGTACTGTTTCGAAAGCAACACATGTCATCATTCACTCAATATTCGTTTGCCGAATTGCGTAAGAAAACAAAACAATAGACTTACACCTTTTATGCCGTACAAAAATACTTGTCAAATGTCCTTTTTAACAAGGGCAATTGACATTTGATGTGGTATTATATTCCACTTTTCATAGAAGTGTATCGTTTGCATGTATCATTATAGTTTGTGCCTTGCTTTTCATCATATATACAAGAACACATCATTTATGGGTATCTCTTTGAACTTATGCTGGAGAGAATTGCCAACAACTTAGACACAGCATGATTTGTCCCATTTTGCTGTTCATACTGCTTGGTATTCATGACCATTGTTCTATTGGTCTGTTTCCATTTCAAGCAGTCCTTTGTGACTGTCCTTTGAGGGAGTGCTGGACTAGATGACACGGTTGCAAATGAATAGTGGTTTCCTAGATTAGCAATCACATGAAACCTAAACGGTCGTGAGTATCAAGATCTGACAGCAGTGTCACTGATGTAAATGAATCTCTCATGGAATGGACTGACCAGCAAATCCTTGAAGCATTGTTCTGTTCTAGAGGATAATATCAGAGGTGAACTAGTAATTATTCGCGAGATATACCTTAGAATATTTGCGTAAATACAGTCTAACCTCGCCCGTATAAGTCGTACATGGCAATTGCAATATTATTCAATATAAACATCCAATGTCATATAAAGTAGGGATATTCCAAGGGCATATATGAGCTCCATTTTGAGGCAAGCCTATGTATAGTATGTACATGTAATTGCAGTACATGTGCATATAATTCCACATATGTGTGACTTGATGGTATTCTGGTCTAGCACATGATGGGTCTGACCCTGATGCGTGTACATGTGATGGAAAGTTACCTATTGAATTTCTGCATGTGATATATGAGGGGGATACCTGTCTACCGTAGAGGGTCATCGGGTAGTTTTCTTTCGTCGCTGAACCAGTGTTCATAGTGTGTTCATGTTATGCAATCGCTATTATATATATATATTTTTTTTTCTAAAAACAATACCGCTGAAAATGATAATTGGAATTGTATTGTACCGAATATCTATTCAGTTTCTTCATATGATATATATGTATCAGGAGAATTAAAAATAAATAGTGCATGTTACAATAATTTTGCTTGTAGATTAAACATTGATTATTAACTTTTGTTGATGGGTATTTCGTGAAGGTAATTACTAGTAATTATTACAACATTGATTATATATATCTCGATGATTATTGTCATAAATTGACCCTATGAAAATAATAATATACTTTTGCAAAATGAATATTTTTGTTGTAGCATCGTTTTTATTATAGATCTACGTGTAGTCCCAGTAAAAACATTCATTACAGTAGTAATATGTTCCAGTTTATCTTGTAGCTACAAATAAACCTGATTTCAACCTGTGCTCTGTGTAATGATACGAAGTCGTTGCAACATCCAATTTCTGGCCATATTCCTGGTGATTTTGTCCTCTGGTCTCTGGTTTTATCTCTGTGATGATCTCATAAATATCTACGAAACTGAATGACTGTGTCAGCAGATGGCATAACATCAGAAGAGTGGTTCATTGGTTCAGCAAGTGATTGTCCTCATACGATTGTTTGACATCAAACATGAGCTGTCTTTATTCAGTGTATCCAGATAAGAACGAGTACTATGTATTTTGGTGAATGTACAATAGTACGGATCATCGAACGACAATGGGAAATTAATTCAGGAATGGCCTCTGCGAGACCGAAGTAGCATATCGAGACCGAAGTAGCATATTTTTATGTATGCTTCAGGATGTCGGGCAAACACATCGTCTATCAATTTTCAATAGATAGGAAAATTATTTCATCAACACAGCTGAATGCGATCAGACTGTTAAATTAACGTCAGAAACATGCAAATCCAACCATAGACATTTCTATGATCCAACGATTCATGAAATGATCCACAGCATTCCTTTTTGGTCAGAGTATTCCTTTTTTGTTCCTATTTAATACATCTACTTTTCTTTATCATGTTGAACAATGATGAATAAACGATATATATATTTATATTACCAAGGGACATGCACATTTTCTGAATATAGATGCCCTAATATACATGTCAGACCTATAATATCTAATAATCAAAGTTAAAATCCCAACACGAAAGGGTAATGGACCATATTTATAAAAGTTATTGTACTAAATGGATACTCTCGAGTATTTTGACAAATTGCAATCATCGAATGGCCAATAGTCTCTTATCAACATTGAAATGTGTCAAATCACATTTATGTCCCGTATGAGACTTCCGGAAAAGGATTCATCTACTACAAAGTTAGTATATGCATGTATCAACCTATTGCAACGATGGGTATACCATGTGGATTGTCCAGCCTCATGATAGACAGCCGGACAAGTTCAATAAGATGTTTCTGAATACGCGAAGTTCACGGTCTATTGTAAACCTTCAATTGAGAAGACAGCACAAAACATCACTAGGAACATGGGAAATCAACGGATATGTTACCACATTGGAGGCGGCACTGCAGGAGGGGATCCAGTTAGAAATGAGAGGGTTCCACAAAATAGGTTCATGCAACGTATACATGGAGAGTCAGTGATAGTCTTGCTCCCAGTTCGACGGACGCTAAAGATGCACAATTCCTGATATCTTATTGATTCCTTAACCTATATGCATTGAACGAAGGATACAATCGGATTATCATAACTAATTCAGCAATATCAATTTTATTGCAGCCGTAAAATCTCTACTGGACAGAACCTTTATCTTTACGGTAGTCAAAAATAGACTTAACTATTAAAATGTATATCAGTTTTTATCAGTAATTTGGTTCCACATTCACCAAAACCATCAGTTCTCTATACTGAACAAGAATCAAGTACCATTTTCTTCCACAATACAGGTTAATGTAATGATCACAAATGCGAGAGCGGATATTTCAAATGCTCGTAATAATATAGCCTATTACCTTATTAATGATCAGTTGATCATTCTGAAAAACGATAGGTTTCTTCAGAATGCTTTACTCATTTTAATTAGTGTGTGCGATTTGATTGTCATTCATAAAAAAATCAGAATGTCCTGAACAGGCCAATTAAAGCGCAAAATGTATCACCGAACGACCTATTTGGTTACTATGGCAACCAAAGTCGATAGGTATCGTGATCTTACTATAAGACTTGTCCGTATAAAAATTATTAGAATCGGTTCAGAATTGCAACCTGTAGAGCGTTACAAGAAAATCTTGTAATCACCTAGCATTTTCGCATATCACCTAACATTACACACCAGGTGATCAGCGCAAACATGTAGAAAAGTTAACTTTCGCGTATCAGTGCAATTCAAGTTCAGCAAAAGATGCACGAAACACGAATCAATGTTCAACCTACCATACCATACACAATGTCACCATTATTCAGTGTATGACGTTTCATGCACGCAAGTCAACAAAATTGAACATAAAAATTTTATTAAAATAATAATCAAAGCAAGTAATAATAATGAATGATAAATGATAAAGGAGCATCGCCCGACTAACATTCACGCAAATCAAAACTATGCAACCATCTTGAAACATTTATTTTGCAGTGGCTTGAAACATGGACGAGAATGACTACTGGTGGTACTTTGGGAGACAACACACCAGTAATCAATGACTACCATCGACTACTTATTGGAGTCAAAAAGGAGTGTGGGATGATGGGACAGGTTATTTACAAGGGACTACAAATCACTGTTTTCTGCTTCGCAGATTACACTGATAGGGGAAGTTCGTGTCCAGCATACATGCTGGTAGAATTTCCTGCTAAGTTTGTTGCCTCGAGTCTGCAGACCTCGTCCGCAGCTCTACAACAGTAGGTGAGTTTTGACAAACAGCCTGATGTCTTCAACCAATCAATTTCTGTCAGACTGAATTGTTAAGCAGAAAGGAAAACACACTTCTTTTGTCAGTGCATACCAATTGACAATTTTTAACAATTTGATAGAAAAGCTTTTCATAACATCACATTTCCTGATGTTCAGCATTGTATGAGTTTCAATCCAAATGTTGAGCAGAAAAACATGCAGGCAGTTGACCCAATATATCAGTACTTAGTGAAAGTCTAATAGGAAAATCGTTGCAATTGCACAAACAAATTACAATCTGACTCCACATTTTCACACCCTCAAGCTTGATACTGTGAGTATCTATGTCCACTTATAGTGGAGGTAATTGCAAAATAAACTCCACAAAGCATGAGTTATCCTAATTTGCTATTCATGACTAGACCTCTGTTTCCATTTAAGGTAGTCATTTGTGACTGTCGTTGGATCGCGTTTTAGGCTGTATATGACATGGATGCTAATGAACCAACATAGGAAAGTTAAGGGTTTAGAGCATGCAGGTTTGACGGCATTGTCACTGGTGTGAATTATTATCTCACGAAATAGAATGACCACCACAACATTGCCGCCATTATTTCGCTATTGGATATATCATTTTCTGAGATTGAAAATACTGTTGTTTTGTTCAAAAATATTTGAGGGAATGTGAAGTAATCGCAACCGCATCCTAGATAATATCAGTATCCTCGTGGCAGATAAACTAACCTGTTCTTGCATATCCAATGGCAGACTATTACTGTTTCTGGTAGACAGCCGTCGGGACACACGCTCATCGATGTCACACGTTACCGGACGGACAGTAGTGAAAGGACATCTTCTTTCGTAGAATGTGACATCATTGCAGACACGTGGAGCTGATCAATAATGTTTTCTCATAATCCAATAGGTTGGTAGAAATTTTTAGACAGACAACAAAACCTCTACTGAATTTGATTCTCCGTCCAATGTCAAACATAATTAGGATTTTTAAACGGAATCCAAAAACTCATTTTGATGTGAATATGTAATGGCAGTATATGTGTATATAAGTTTGCGTGGCGAGCACACATATCCAACAAAGATCAGAACTACTACACAACTGGGCAAACATTTTGTGTAGTGACTCTCAATAATGCAACGTTCGAATATGTAGAAACAGTAGGTTATTGTCTCAACATATAAATGACCTATTGGATAACCCCGTTTCCACACACGCTCACACGTTTTTGACTGGTACATCAGCAAACTATTGTCCGTCTGTGATCATGCACATATCGTGTGGCTATAGGATATTATATATTCACTCTCCCACTGCCCTCTCAACCCCCTCTATCTTTATGACTTTCTTATGCTAGAAAACGGTTAGACACTGTTCAACACCCAGTATTTAGGTGTGAGTGTATACATTGTACTACCGACGAGGTAATGTGTTCAGTTTATTTATATCAAATTGTATACATTCGCTGTGTCGATATTTTTTGAAACTCTGATTTCATCCTTGTCATATGTTGGCAGACAATAATGTAAAGCTCAATCAATACCCTGTCAACATCAGACGAACTCGAAAGCCCTTTCAGACGAGATTATGCAGATATTGGAATGGAATTGATATGCTTCTTGACAAGCATGTCTGATTATAGTCCCCATATTTTTTATGCTGATGGACACTTTGTAAATATGTTCAATGAGATGGAAAAGAGACAAATTTGATAGACCCGAATTCACAACATGAGTTATGCTGAGTGTAAAAGTTTCGTTTTTGATAATCGACTCAACTTGAAATTGGGTGTCAAGCAGCATACCAAGTTTTAGACTTCAAAAGTAAAATTTCCAATCTACCCCGATGTTAATTTCAGACCCTGTACAAAAATATCTTCTTTTTGATGCTTGAGTGATACATTGCTTCAAAATAAACATACTCAGAATGCACCCGAATGTGTCTTTGATCACAATAGGTCCATTCCGTATGTGAATAAACATGACTAAATACCTGGATTTGTTGGAAAGACAAGTATGATACCAAACACCAAACAATCCGCAAGACTAAACTCAAAATCCATGGACAAAATTTACACAATCGGTATGTTAAGGTTGGACAAAAATTCAAAATTGGTGATCAAGGTCCGAGCAATTTGAATATCACAGACATCCGGCGAAGCCAAATGTGAGATCAGGTGTACCAGTAAGAGTAAGCTTCTCTTGCCTCGCATGCGACACCCACTGTGATATCCAAAATAAATGCCATCGAGATGAAGGACATAGTTAGGTTATAATAACGACTCTACAAGTACCAATCAACATGATGTGATAATATCTCCCATCATCTGAGTTACAGAAAGATGGAATATCTTATTTATGGAATATCTCCTTTTGAACTGCTATTTAACATTGAGGAAGATTGGAAACTTTCTTAGCTTTGAGGGTAGAACTTTAAAACTTGGTAAAAAATTGCCATTATTGCCACACACAACTTATAAAATACAGTTGGTGAACCATTCAAATTGATGAAAATATCGCCACAAATCGTGATTCACAGTTACATGAACTTGGCTTTAGGAATAATTCACACTCACAACGTTTACGCTCCCACACACCAGACCACAACTCCCTACTCTACGACACATAAGCAGGGACACCATACATGATTTGACGACCTTATAATCGATTTAACATAAGTACACACCTATTATGTGCAAAATACACGAAGTGTATCGGAAAGGACGTGATATTCGATCAGTTGAACTTCACTGATTTAGCCTTCGTGTAGAACGATGGCATTACATTTATCACACACTATAAACTACAATGCTACAGAACCCAAAAAGGTGTGATAACCTTTTCTGTATCACCCTACTTCAAATTATTCTGTATCACTCGCTGAGCCATATCGGGCCGAAACTACTTTTTTACTGCGGATTACGTGAAGATCGTTATTACGTAAAAGAACAATATGAAATCATATAAATGAAAACGATCTTAGCAACCGTAAGTCACCAAGCCGACTTGAGATTTTTGGACATCACAGCAGGCATATTCATGAATATTATAAAATTAATATTATTATATTAATAATCATTCACAATTTTCGTATGATCTACGACAGTATCTAGAATTATGTCTGAACAGTTGTGTGTGATAAAATAAAAACCACGCTCGTGTGTTTTCCGCCAAAAGATATCGGTCTCGTTTGGTCTGGCGGATGAACACAGAATACACTCGTCCTTCGGACTCGTGCATCCTGAATTCATCCGCCAGACCAAACTCGACCGATATCTTTTTGCGGAAAACACACTCGCATGGTTTTATATATTTATACAAACACGTTTTATGTCAGACAGCTAGACGTCTGTTTACTGACGTCATACTATATCACTTCAGGTGCCTTCATAAAATGCACATATTACATTTCATACCAATATAATACATATAAATCGCTGGAGTCTTGATTACTTTTTGGCATAAATTATAGCTATCCACATTCGCAACATTGGATGCTGAAATTATTATGCTGGTGCCACAGGAACAAACCGAACGGACGAATGAGCTTTTGTACTGTTCCGATTTTTTGTTGTTTTTCCAGAGAAATCAGTTCGACATATGCAATAGAATCCTTCGTGTGACATTACATGTATATAATACCATGGTATGAATATTTATTGACAAGGATATTGCGCCGGGAGATCTGATAATATTGCTGAGGTGACAACAGGCATGTAACACCGTTATTTGAGTGATATCAAATTGTTGTCATGCCGTTCATCAAGCATTTTTGTATATCCATAATGGCACCACAAACGTATATATACATGATGATGATTACAATGACCTACTTCCCTATGCCAAACCGTAATGGACAAGTTCTTTAGCACACATAATTGTTATGCTGCACATCATACAGAAAATGGGTTCGCCCATTGTTTTAGATTTTTAAAAAATATGTGTATTCGAATGTATGCATTGAATATATTGACCTATTGTATAACTGATAGGGATTAATACGACAACAATAGAAAATTTCATTTCAAATACACTTGGAAACAACGCCCGACCATGAAGGTCTGAAGCCACAGGCATACTTAGCGAATTTGTCCCCGCATGGAAATCATTGACTGTAGATAAATGACATAAACGCTTACACTGCTTGACCAAAATATGGACGATTTATTTTATTGCTTGGGCACGCAGTGTTGTTTGGGGGTCCCTTTGTGCTATACTGTACACTAACTACATCGCTTAGCTCCCCTGCTGAATAATTGTATTGTATTTTTTCACCGAAGCGAAAATATTAAGAGTAGACCAAATGTGACAATAGCATACCAAAACAAGCAGTGTCATGTTCAAACAGGCAGCACATGTAAATACCAAATCAAAATTTTAACGCGGTTCAACATCGAGATCATATTATTTTACTATTCACCACACCTGGTTTTCATTGGTAATAGGCAAATCGTTCCATACAACCTTCTTGCGATTTTCACTCCAATAGATTCGCGTTCTCGGCCATTCATTTTTTACACCAAAAGAAGAATGCAACATTGAACACACCGTGAGGCAGTACGCATGTGTCAAGGCAGTACGCATGTGTCAAGGATCCTAATACTTATCCACTATCAGATTTGCCTGCGGGAAGGCGTGTGTCGTCTCATTATTTTGGACTTCAGATAGACTTAACTGAATGATTGTCACAAAAAATACATGTTATACGTTCATTATAGCGAGCATTGACGCCACAGATGTCTAATTGTAAGAATGTTTTACATATATGCCCCTACTACTGATTTGTAGATGTTAAATCCGGTATTTATCTCCTTGTCATGCCACGAGTCCATGGGCGGAATTGTGATGAAGAAGAAACTACTATGATCTTTTTATTATTATTATTTAATTACGCCTTCACCAGGGCTGAGCCCGTTATCACTCTCTTTCTGACAGCTTTAACAACTGTAAAAAAACTCTTTTTTATTTAATACAATATAACTTTTTCTAAATGAGTTATTAAACCTCTGCGTGATTGCAAAGAAGTTGTAAACTTTGCAATCTAACCTCTGCGTGATTGCAAAGTAGTCGGTCAAAATCCGATCTAAATAGCATAAGTTCGTTGCAGCAATGTTTCATTCGAACTGCTGTTTTTAGTTTACCAGACCTTTCGTCCGATAAAATACCGGCATGGCTTTGCATCTGTCAGCCCCTTTCTCAGAATTTGTTCGAATATTTTTTTTATCAAACCATGCGTTAGACTCTCCATATGTACCTCTGCGAGGTCTTCACGTTTCGTTGCCATTGAATCACCAGTTTACACGTCATTTTGAAATTCTGATGGATTTGCTAAAACAAAAGTTGGCTACGAAATCAAGTCACTGAGTGTTTGAAGCCATTCCCATGCTTGAAAACAATTTTTCATTCACATTTGAAAAAAAATGTTAGCATATTGCTGACCTGGAGTTTAACCTTCACTAAACTGGAAAGGTCATGACAACATTTTAGTTGAACTTTGCTCCGGTAACCTTTCACATCCCTTGGGCCAATTTTTCAGTGTCCATTCGAAGCTCGAATATGGTATGCTTATTATAAAAGTTACGTCGCTAGGTACATTTCAAACAAAACAGGATCGATACGATAATTTCTAAATTTCTCCTATCTATCAGTTGCACGATTGAAGTATGAGTAACATCAAAACTACTGTTATTAGCATATACATTGTTTATTCCACATGCGTACATTCTTAATGTACCCCTTCTGGTTATTTCACGATCATCACAAAGTAAGACAGATAACATACCAGAATATTAACCCCAGGGCAATGCATAACACATTCGGGATTGCGATATTGTGTCACAATATATATTCCCATCACACATGGACACAAAACTTAGCAGTCCCTGACTGCAACATATTCAATTCGTGCCAAGGGTGAGAATCTTATCTTCTCTCTCGTACACGATATGCATCCACTAAACCAACATGAAAACCAATCGAGAGTACCTTTGCAGTTTGATTGAAGTAAAACAAGATGTACATGTTTTGGTAAGTATATTTTTCCCCAAGTACATGTTTTTCCCCAATTATATGTTTTGTTTGCCTAATGGTCAACTATTACATGTAAATTGTACATTTATGAATGCCACTGAAATGCACAAATGAGAACTCAATGCACTTCAGCTCAACTGGATATTGCTTACAAAGTCTGGTTGGTTGTTTTCCTGTTGAAGAGTTATATATTGTAAGTTTCTATGATGGATTCTTCATAGTCTCGCGTCATAGGTACATTTATATCCACACAAAATTGTCTCCATAGTCATTGTAATAATATAAGATGTGTGATGCTCTTCCTGTCTTGTGGAAGCTAGAAGAATATAATTTTACGTGAATTTGCCATTAGTGTTTTTTTTCTGTGCCCATGTGTTGGCACGTACAGCTGGAACTATATACCAGGGTATATCGTATTTTTTCCGGATATAAAAATAGGCAGCAACGTGTCCGAAAGTTTGAAGGTCGCGACCTTTTGTAAACCCTCAATTGACAAGACAGTGCAGAACATCAGCAGGAACATGGGAAATCAACGAAACAGGTCACCACATGGATGTCTCGCTGACGTAGAGAATAGTGTTGGAATTCATGACTCATCAAATGCTTCGACGTGAAAAGGTTCAATCCAATACATGCCCATATATGCAAAACATCAACCTCTCCAAAGTCTCGCTCCCTGTTCTGGTGCCTGAACAATGAGAACTGATATAACTTTTCTGATAACATGTGTCATTAGAAGAATAGAATCGAATAATCATATCAAATTAGCAATTGACTCATACATGTATTTTCATAGAAATTTTCTCGAAATTTCGAACAATATGGTTCACTGCATCATTCTGTAGTCACTATGGAATAATCAATTTTAAATCTGACGCATTACATGCTGGGTGTTTGGCGCCTACATGTACATATTTCCTTCTCATGTATCTGTGCGATTCATAATTTGTATCAATTAAGCATCTCTGCGTCCACCAAACTTCTTAAAATGACAATATAATTGACGAATGTGCAAAGAAACCTTCACAAAACAACAATTGTAATCCGGACTACGTAATGCACCTCTGAAAATCATCCGTATGATGATAAGTCTTATAGATGACGATCACTATTCTGTTTTCTAGGCATGTGGAACCTTCCGATTTCTCTAACTCACGACTATGTCAGATAAGATATAGCATACATAATATCACCACTGTCAAGAGTAGGATATCCATGCATGCATGCAAACACAATTAGTAATACAGGGCTTCCTACTATATCTACGGAAACACATCATGTATGGATATATGTTTCAACTTATAAAGGAGATAACTGCCAGAAACCTAAACATATCGTGAGCTATTCCGAGTTCCAGATGTTTTGTATTCATGACCACACCAACCCTGCCGTGTTTCCTCTTTAAGTTATCCTTTGTGAGTATCCTTTGATAGTGTCATGAGCTAGATGACATGGTTGCCAATAAAGAACGAGTCTTTACATTAGCCGCCAAGGTAAACGTCTATGAGAATCAAGATTTGACAATAGCGTCCCTGATGTAAATGAATAGTTCACTAGAAATTATACAATGATCAAAGGTTAGTTCCCAAAAATTTGTTTAATGTTAAGCCCCATTCCTTTTAAGTACAACACTGTAAACACTATCGAGTATATATCTTTCAGGCGGCAATTATTCGGCAATGGAATTCCATATATGGTTGACCTTATTTCCTCTGTCTGCAATATCAATAGTCTGGTGGCAGATCAACATGCCTGGTTTTGCTTATTCAACGACATAGCTTCTGGCAGACAGCCTTCGGAACACACACTTATCTATCTCTCACACGTTACCGGACGGACAATAGTTACATGGCTGGCAGCTCCGTTCAGTCCTTCAGGGCTCTTTGCACTGGATGTGAGGAATAATGCATTCTCATCAACCCATATATTCATATAAAATTCTAAACCATAAACAAGGAACTCCAATGAGTTGATTCAGGCAAACAGAGGCTCAGGCAAAGCTGCGATATTTTGAAGGAAATCACAAAGCCCATACTGTGATGAATTCAGGCACATTGAGGTTCATTTGTATATAGTTTTTGACCCAGCTACATATTTCACGGGGCCAAGCCATCTGATGATAAACCGCTCAAGGCATCAGATCCATCACATAACTGGGCAAGATGTGTGGCTGAGTACGGTGTCACTAACAAACCATACAACGATTGATCATGATGAGTAGTATATCCGTTTTAACGTGTAGAATTATTTCGATTATCAGTGGAAACAAACCATTTTACAATTGCGTTCTGACACATCATTTTTACTCTTGCATCATTTTGAATACGTAAGACAAAATTTTAATGGTATGACAATGTATGTCAAACAACACCAGGAGTGAACTCACAATCAGTTGTTCATTCGGCGACATGTTCTTATTCAATTAATATACAGTTCGAGTTAAGATTGCCGTCACCAGTTTGAATGGATTTTCAGTCGTGGTACTTCCCGGTTCTGATATATCTATGGTGAGTTCACAGATGATCGAAAGCCAAGGCAAGAACCAAACATTTCTGTTTATTATTATATATAGACAGTGAGGAACATTGTCCCGACACTTATCAAAATCCTCGCTTATGGTCAAGGTCGTTTATGTGGCTCAGATATTGTAAGTTTAAATACATTGAGTATTTACACTACCAGTTTTGAGTATGTATGCTATACGATGACGATGCTTTCATTTCTCTGAAAAAGAAAACTCACACTTTGGCGGCAATATCAGATGCAACAGAGGATTTTTTTCGCAAATCAGCAAGTTCTTGCCCTTTTTTGATCATGCAATTGTTCAGGAGAGTGCATCGTTTTGAATATAAAGCTTAGTATCACATCAGGAATAAACGTGTTTGTTCAATCGTCAAACTGCATGTGCTCACTAACTGTACTTTTTATCAGTTCCTAATCATGATTCCATCTGCGACATATGTTAACACGACGACAAACCTCCATCAATACCCTGTCAACATCATGTGAACTTGAAACCCCTCTCAGGCAAGAATATGCAAAAAAAATGATATGATCCATGACAAGCTTGTCCATCTGTAGTCCCCATATTTTAATGCCTACTGACATTTTCAGATACATTCGACGAGATGAAACGATACCAAGTTTTTCACGGACGACCAAATCGAGACAACAATTATACTAAGTGTGAAAACCCTTAGGCCTACATATTTGACACTGTAGTGCTATGCAGCATTAATGTGTAGCAATTTTCAGGATATTTGCCAATATTGATATTTAAAATTAGTTGATATGCCCGATTCCCGGAAGATGAAATATTTCAATGAAAATAAAATATGAAGCAAAAATTTTAGCACACGATGTGTTACGGCTACACAAGTAGTAACACCACGGTTATGGTGTAAATGTGCTGCTGTACTTATAAGACACTCGGTGACAGTCCAGTAAGGGGTATTACCTCTCTATCGTGGGGTTGCCGAACTCTATATTGGTGTCTTACCTTTCAAACCACTGATGGTTTGTCTCGGCGTTGGTCCTGGATAAAGCCCCACTGTTGACTCACATCACACGTATATAACGGATCTTACTCTGTGATCGCAGCCAGGTATAACACCTGCTTGGGACACCCATATGGGTGACCAACTTGACCAGGATGATGTGGCTGAACAGACGGATACTGCTGACCTCGGGGACGAGGTCTCCGAAAGATGGAAGCACTGTAGCATCATGACGCATTAGGGCTACACAAGTAGTCACATGTGCTGGTGGACTTATAAAACACTCGGCGACACTGGACGAGGTCTCCGAAAGATGGAAGCACTGTAGCATCTTTCGGATACCATCAACTCAGTAGCCTTCTGGCTATTGATTAGGTACTTATGTACTTGTCATATAGCTGTTCCATGGGGTTTGTTTCGGATTTCTAAAATATTTTCATAGGTTGTTGGGCAGTTGTATACTAGTTCCATCAGGTGTACAGTAGAAACAACTACATTCAACACACTGTCTGCCCCTGATGACGCCAGTGTGTCTTTGGATAAACTATTTGGTCGGGCTTTGTTTCTATTGCAAAATGTTGTATTTTACGTTTGTTATTGGCATCATCAAAATCTACTGTATTTGTGGTAATATATTGATACCTACAATCATGACGTATTAGGGCTACACAAGTAGTCACATGTGCTGGTGGACTTATAAGACACTCGGCGACACTTTAGCAGGCGGTCATAGAGTGCCGAAGAAAGACGTAATTTTGGGTTTTAAACAAGTGTACGGTACGACACTTTAGCAAGCGGGCGTAAAGTGCCGAAGAATGACGTCGTTTTTTGTTTTAAACGAGTGTATGGTACAGCCTTTGTTTCAAGCGAACAGTACCATTGAATTTTAGTTGTTTAGAACCAGTAGGCGGATTAAATTTTGTGTTATTTAAATACTCTACGTCATGACTTCGGCTTTTTATACTTCTTTATCTTGGGGTCAGCGAGATTTACTTGGGGATATTGACTTATTAGCACTGAAACAAGATTCAGATGATGCCAATAGGGCTGGAAAGTCAAGTGCCGTCACGGTATGATTTTGGTGACAAACAAACATACACCTCCTGTTTATTTTGAGTTGAAAAATCACATTAGTCACGTAACAAAAAGATATATGTTTGTTTGTTACAAAAATCACACCACGACATCACGTGACTTTCAAGCCCCATAGAAAATCTAGTATCTTTTGGGATAGAAACCATTAGAAACCAAGCAACTCGGTCTAGATCTAAGTCACAGACATATTTCACGATTTTGTCATCTTATTTTAAAATTAAAATTGTAAATAAACTTGTGAGCACATCGCTATACCACTGCTTGCTCTAAGTATTGTACGTGTTCTGATTGCTTGGACACATGTTTTGGGGGTCCCTCCGCACGTGGCTGTACACCGAGGACTATTTCGCCATTTCCACTGGAAGAGATTCCAGTACTTACATTGTGTATATAGCCATATATTTACACCAGAAGAAAACTGCGACATCTTATATGCTGTGCGGCCTCAGGCCTCGACATCTCCGACTCCGTACAGAGGTGTCAAGGATCTCGACGCTACCTATAATCAAACTGGCCTGCGGGAAGGTGTGTATCATGTCATTATTTGGGACTACATACGCTTGTCTGAGTGATTATCACCGAAATACACACCATATGCTCGTTAAAGCGAACGTTGACGCCCTAGAGTTCTAATTGCACAAAGATTGCACATGAGTGCATCTTTAGGAAAAAAAATCACTCACAGGACTGAGCCACTGTCACTGCTGGTCGATGCTGAATGTGTCCAAGTGGTACCGGGTATGTATATGCATTTGTCATGCAACTATTCCACTTGGTTTTCTTCCAAATTTATACATTATTCTAATGGATGATGGTTGAGTAGTTGTGTCCTATGGTCATCAGATGTGCGAGCAAGGAATACAATCATATATATATATGCTCATGCCTTGAATTCCCTCAGAGAATGTTTCGTTTTATGTCATTAAAATATTGTTGTATATATTTATGATAACACAATGTTTAATACATACATTTCAAACCAACAGTTTTGAAAGCATATATAATTATGTTTTCTCTAATAAGCAAATACCCTTTTACTTCAGTTAGTTCATCGTGTCAACTCGCTGGAAATTTGCCATTTGGGAATGAAATCATTAATGGGAAGCAAAATGGGAAGCATGATTTAAACATGTGAATTTCACAAACAATATACGTAATCGCAATGCAGGGTGTCTAAACTGTTCAATCATTAATCTGTGTTCCTATATATTATATTTGAGATACATGTATTATGTTCTAGTTATTTGTCGATTGATGGAAATATATAACAAACTATGTATGCCAGAATCTACGTCAGGCTAATGCATGACACACTCGGAGATATTATGTCAGATTGCAATATCGCAATGAATTCCCATAACACATAAACACAACCATTATCTGTCTCTTGCTGCAGCATACTAAATCCTCTTCAGGGCTGACATATTGGTATTCTTCGTATTGATATTCATACGTAGTGTGTGATATAAATTCACACACGACACGGAAAAACGATTATGCCTCTGCAGTTCCATTTTCAAATAGTTTTTCTCTGGTGTGAAGAGAGGAGCGTCAGGTATGAGAATCACTATATAATGATGATATACATCAATTATGTTGAAAATGTATGCCTCTAATGCCATTTACAGTTCAGAATACAAACGTGATGCTCATCTTAAGGACAACTTCTCTATGTAAAATAGACATTTCATGTTCTAATAAAATGGCGAAGTAATGTTTGTTTATTAGACAGCACTCGCATGGCTGATTAATTATTATATTTGTATGGTTCTTTCACTATATTTCTTATATCTGAATTCTTATTTTTACCTCGTGGTAATATTGTCATCTTCACAGAATCATATGTGTTCCTGAAGTTTTCCAGCAGGTCATTATTATGTAAACTAGATGTTGATATAAATTTATTGATGAAAGTTCATTGAATGTTCAGCTCATTCAGTGCTTTGGAGGTCACATCATTATATTTTCACTTCACTATAGTTCTTTGATGGTAGTCGAGTTGACTGACTCCAGTGAAAACCTACCTTGGTTTTTGCCCTTTTACTTGAGTTAGTTCATCGTGTCAACTCGATGGAAATTTGCCATTTGGGTATGAAATCATTAATTTCCCACCAAATCCCAGATCGCTACATCTATCTTCGATACTGAAAACAAAAGGGCAATCAAATTTGTACTTACAATCACGAGCGGAAAGATAAATCGTTATTGTCCCCTCGGACGCTCAGCTGTGGAACACCCAGCTGCCATTGACACTGAGGCGGCCCATGAGGGCTAGATCCTTCAAAACAAAATCTCTAAACTCCTCGCTTTAGAGAATATTATTCGAATCAATTGATTTATTATTCTCTTTCTTTTATCATTGATTTATAATTGTTCAGCTATCAACATGGTATTCTTGAAATATCTGAATGTTGCTCATATTGTTTTAAACATAACATATCAGTTATCCTAAAATTTTACTGAGCATAGAAAAGGGTATTTTTTGTGCGATGTATGTTCGCACCACAATTCATGTAATTCACTCCATGTGACATTTTTTTCTTAGCGTTTGAATGAAATTAACTTACCAATTCAAAAGAGCAAACTGGAATTTTCTGTCCTCGAATCAAGTTATCGAACGTGCATTGGGACGGTGTGAAATATCATACAGTCACCAAATACACAGAATGTGATTAGTTTGTGCATGCAGTTTACAAGCACAATTCCTGATTGATATATCGGAAGTATCCAGTTATAGTCTCGCTTTATTGTCAGTTTATGAAATGGCTACCTCCGTGTCGGATTAGAACTGGAACACTTATGGAAGTTTGGTGAACATTTATATATAATAGCCGTGCGTATCTAGTATATAGTAGGAATTGTACCTCTATAAATTATGGGTACTTACCCAGAATATCTAAACATACAATGTATAGATTCATTACCCTCGCCCCGATAGGGGCAGAGGGTATTGTAATTGGGTCTGTCCGTTTGTATGTCTGTCTGTTTGTTTGTCTGTCTGTTTGCGCGCATATCCCAAAGGCTCGGTCCTCCTCGAATCTGGTTAAAATCGGACAAAAACTGTTGCCATGGCAACGGAAAATGTAAAAATCAATAATTGACCATAACTTCGATTCTAATCAAGATAATTTTTTCTAACTAATTTTGTATTTTTCTATGGCCAATTCCTGATCATCTGATATATAGCCCGTGGTTGTACGACCAAAACTCTCCATTATCGCCCGATGTCGAAAAATTGGGGGTCACGATTTCGGTTATTTTTGGCCAGGGACGTTTCAGTGCAAATATCTGCGCTCATAACTCAAAGGCAAACGGTCTGATCGATTTGAAATTTATAGGGCTGGAGTGCTATGGTAAGGGCTCAGTCCCTTTTCAAATTTTGCCAGAATCGGGTGAAAACGGTTGCCATGGCAACGGAAAAAAGAAAATCACATAATTGGCTCTAACTCCGGTTCTACTTGATATTATTTTTTCCATCTTTTTTGTATTTTTCTTTGGCCAATTCCCGATCGTTTGGTGTACGATTGATGGTCGTACGACGAAAAGTCTCCATTATCGCCCGATGTCGAAAAATTGGGGGTCACGAATTCGGTTATTTTTGGCCAGCGACGTTTCCGTGCAAATGTCTGCGCTCATAACTCAAAGGCAAACGGTCCGATCGATTTGAAACTTATAGGACTGGAGTGCTATGGTAGTGGCTCAGTCCCTTTCAAATTTGATATTAATTTTTCCAACTATTTTTGTATTTTTCTTTGGCCAATTCACAATCGTTTGGTGTACGACCAATGGTCGTACAACGAAAACTCTCCATTATCGCCCCGATGTCGAAAATTTAGGGTTCACGATTTCGGTTATTTTTGGCCAGCGACGTTTCAGTGCAAATGTCTGTGCTCATAATTCAAAGGCAAACGGTCCGATCGATTTGAAAATTATTGCGCTGGAGTGCTATGGTAGTGGCTCAGTCCCTTTCAAATTTTGTCAAAATCGGGTGAAAATGGTTGCCATGGCAACGGAAAAAAGAAAATCACATAATTGGCTATAAGGGGCCGGTCATTATTTATCAGGTGGGGGGGTTGGGTAAAAACTGGGGGGGTCACACTTTCATTTTCAACATTATTGGGGGGGTCATACTTTTATTTTCAATGGAACTGGGGGGGTCGGAGTTCGAATTTTAGTTAATTGTATCCCCCGAACAAAGTTCGGCGGATACTATGGATTTGGCTTCGGCGTCCGCGTCCGCGTCCGCGTCCGCAGAGATTTTCTTGTGAACGCGCTACAGGCCGCAATTCTCACCCGATCACCATTATTTTTTGCAGGCACATATATAATGGTAAGATCCCGACACCAATCGATTTTGGTTGCCGTGGCAACTGAATTGGTCGTTTGGGGACACATTTTGCATTGAAAACAGCTTGTTTGAGACACATGGCTTGTGAACGCGCTACAGGCCGCAATTCTCACCCGATCACCATTATTTTTTGCAGGCACATATATTATGGTAAGATCCCGACACCAATCGATTTTGGTTGCCGTGGCAACTGAATTGGTCGTTTGGGGACACATTTTGCATTGAAAACAGCCTGTTTGATACACATGGCTTGTGAACGCTCTACAGATGGCAATTTTTGACGAATCTTGATAATATTTGGAAGTGTTGTTGGGAAGGGCTGTCACACGAAACCAATCGTTTTTTAGAATGATCATATAAATATTGATATGTTAACAGCCTAACTTATTACAGAATTTTGAAATATCCATTTTGACATGTACGATCATTCCAATAGCCTGTGCAATGGAAGGTAATGACACTGGTTTCTTGTTCAGAATGGAGAACTGATGTTTTCAGTGAAAACAGGACAATATTACTGAATAAGTTAACATTAGTTTTACTAGTTAAGTCTATTATTGTCCACAATAAAAATAGTTAAGACGAGAAACGTTTATTATTAAGCTCAACAAGGTAAAGGTTTTGTCCAGTACAGATTTCATGGGTGTAACTGAATAAGTTAACATTATTTCTAATAGTTAAGTCTATTATTGACCACAATAAAAATAGTTAAGACAAGAAATATTTATTATTAACCTCAACAAGGTAAATGTTTTGTCCAGTACAAATTTCATTGGTGTAACCGAATAAGTTAACATTATTTTCACTAGTTAAATCTATTATTGACCACAATAAAAAATAGTTAAGTCTATTATTGACCACAATAAAAATAGTTAAGATGAGGAATATTTATTATTAAGCTCAACAAGGTGAAAGTATGTCCAGTACAGATTTCATGGGTGTATTGAATAAGTTAACAATATTTTTACTAGTTTAGTCTACTATTGACCACAATAAAAATAGTTAAGACAAAAAATATTTATTATTGGGCTCAACAAGGTAAAGATTCTGTCCAGTAGACATTTTATGTCTGTAACCAAATAAGTTAACTTTTTTTTTTGCTAGTTAAGTCTATTATTGACCTCAATAAAAATAGTTAAGATGGGAAACAATTATTATTGAGCTTAACAAGGTTAAGGTTTTGTCCGGTAGAAATTTCTGGGTGTAACCGAATAAGTTAACATTATTTTTACATGTTAAGTCTATTATTGACCACAATGAAAATAGTTAAGACAAGAAATATTTATTATTGACTCAACAAGGTAAGCTGAACAAGGTTAAGGTTTTGTTCGGTAGAAATTTCTGGGTGTAACCGAATAAGTTAACATTATTTTTACATGTTAAGTCTATTATTGACCATAATGAAAATAGTTAAGACAAGAAATATTTATTATTGGGCTCAACAAGGTGAAGGCTTTGTCCAGTAGAGATTTTATGGCTGTGACCAAATAAGTTAACATTATTTCTTGCTAGTTAAGTCTATTATTGATCACAATAGCTTTTTATGAAAACATTGATCAACTTTTACTTTGAATTTCAACTTGAGACCATGTTTGGCATAAATTATGAGTTAAAATATAACTTATGGTGAAAAATTCGACCTGGCTCCAATTTCGTCATCTTGAAATGCAGTTTTGGTCAACTTTTACTTTGGATTTCAACTTGAAAGCATGTTTGGCACATATTATAAGTCGAAATATAACTTATGGTGAAAAGTTCGATCTGGCTCCATCTTCATCATCTTGAAATGCAGTTTTGATCAATTTTTAGTTTGAATTTCAACTTGAAACCAAGTTTGGCACATATTATGAGTTAAAATATAGCTTATGATGAAAAGTTCGATCTGGCTCCAAATTCTTCATCTTGAAATGTAGTTTTGGTAAACTTTTAGCTTGAATTTCAACTTGAAACCAAGTTTGGCACATATTATGAGTTAAAATATAACTTATGACGAAAAGTTCTATCTGGCTCCAATTTCGTCATCTTGAAATGCAGTTTTGGTCAACTTTTACATTGAATTTCAACTTAATACCAAATTTGGCACATATTATGAGTTGAAATATAACTCATGGCGAAAAGTTTGATCTGGCTCCAATTTCGTCATCTTGAAATGCAGTTTTGGTCAACTTTTAGTTTGAATTTCAACTTGAAACCAAGTTGGGCAGGTATTATGAGTTAAAATATAACTTATGACGAAAAGTTTGATCTGGCTCCAATTTTGTCATCTTGAAATGCAGTTTTGATTAACTTTTACTTTGAATTTCAACTTGAAACCATGTTTGGCACATACATGTATTATGAGTCGAAATATAACTTATGGTGAGAAGTTCAATCTGGGTCCAATTTCGTCATCTTGAAATGCATTTTTGGTAAAATTTTACTTTGAATTTCAACTTGGAACCAAGTTTGTAAAATATTCTGAGTTAAAATATAAATAGGTGAAAAGATTGATCTATCTGTATTTTCGTTATTTTATCAAACATGTCGAAATGGAAATTCATATAAAAAGATTTCAGTGGTGATTTTGAATTTGACCTTCAATAACCTCGGAAAATCAGTGCAGCAATTTTGGTGGTGAAAAGAAAACAGTTGTGACTTGAGATTTAACATTTCTCTGGTAATCTTTTTTAGCCCTTGCTCTAGTTTTTCACACTTGACAGTGATATATATGGGGCAACAGAGATGATAGGGCTACGGGGGATACACCCAAGCGGTCGTAGGCGACCGGAAGCGTCTAGTTTGAGAAAATTTTTATATTGAAATAGTGAATTGGGTGAAAACAATCCACTCAACCTGGACTGATGGTTCACGGGAGTATACAGCATTTGGAAACCATCCTTTTGTCACATTATCAGTGAAACTATAGTTCCGCCAAAATTTGATCCTAGAAAGGACCATCCAGGAACACCCAAAATCAGGAGATGTCGTGAATCGACAACCGCTCATCACCCACAGACTGAAACACTGTCACCACGGATCAACTATGGACCTTAGTAGAACACAGCAGCACTGAAGCTGAATAGGGTGCCAGTCAGGATGATCAACATGCAGGGCACTGTCACAGACTAACAATGGATCACCCGGCCCATACCATGCTGACCAACATGCCATAACATCCAATGACCCCGAACCAGCATGCCAAAATCACAGACCGATTTTCCACTCAACACGTTGCCAACACAGGAACCCCGGCCACTGAGGATAATCCTCGATGAGCTCAGGACTGTCCTGGACCACCATGAACAAAATATGGACATTTCCATCCAGGATTGCAAAATAGTCCTGGATCGTCCCAGATGATGATATAGTGAATCTGATTTACCTGACTTTCTTGGTGGCCAGGACATTGCTAGACAATCGCGGATCATCACGGAACATTATGAACCCATCATGGAGCTAGTTCATGCTCCGAACGTGGGATAATACCCACGTTCTGAGCATGAACTATCATGGAGCCAACACAGATTTGATTCAAGGTCGGGAAAGTACCAGTCCAGGATGGCCTGATTCATCAATGATATGTGGAAGAGTCATAATTTTTCCGAGTTCACTCGGAGGCTGTCATTACCATACCGATATAATATGCCCACAAATAATAACTAAATCAGTTGTAATGGCACAAATTCATAATATCCACTTACGTTTTAAGAAAAAGAAATTGCGACAAAAGTCACAAATGTTTTAATAGAGATGTGAATGAAGTGTAAAAATAGCATTTAGATATCATACTGGTTCCTTATAATTGTCATCAATTGCGTATTATGGCCTTGTATATGTACTTGGGGATTGGGGGGGTCACACTTTTATTTTTGATCTTGGTGGGGGGGTCATACATTGTTTTTCAATATCGGTGGGGGGGTCAAACTTTGAAAACTCATTTCTCGGAAAATCCATCCAACCCCCCCCACCCGATAAATAATGACCGGCCCCTAACTCCGGTTCTAATCAATATTAAATTTTCAACCTATTTTTTTATTTTTCTTTGGCCAATTCCCAATCGCATGGCGTGCAACCGATGATTTTAAAACCAAAACTCTCAATTATTGCCTAAGGTCGAAAATATGGTGGTCACGATTTTATGACTTGTGAGTGTTCTGATATTCGAGACCATATTGTGAAGCCAGTTATCAATCTATTTAAACCGTTTTCGTTCGTGAAATGTGCCTTGATAATAGAAACATTACGGTGAAATTTTACAGCTCAATATTGAACTATGAGGTCAAGGTCACAGAAGAATCGAAAAGTTACAATAACTCCGTTTATATTCATGATTAATTTTCCCTAATTTTTTGGCATTTTTCTGTGGTCAATTCTCCATCATTTGCTATATGACCAATGGTCGTACGATCAAAATTCCCCATTATCGCCCAAAGTCGAGAATGTAAGGGTCATCAGCTAAAATTATCGGTTCATAATATTACAAGTAGTAATAATTCAGAAACCACTGAAGATATTCAATAGGATATTTTACGCAATATAAATCTGGGTGAGTCTGCAAAGTTTAGAAGGTCAGTGTCAAGAATTCATGCCGTGGTCGAGAATGTGGTCAAAATAGAGAAATCGCAGGAGCTCTACTTTTATTAATGATTAACTCTCCCATGGCTAATTATCGACCATTCGATATATGACCAGTTGCCGTATGACCATAATCCATGATTATCGCCCACATTGAAAATACAAAGATTATCAGCTTTAATTTTAGTGACTAAATTTGAAGGGCGAGGGTCTGCAATCTCTGATTGTCTCGTTTGCAATGTGGCTGACATGTCGTATGACGTTGCATAAATCTTGTTTAGGGAGAGCGATGTTTGCGATGTCTGACCTTGAGATTAGAATTCGCAAAATAACAGGAAATAGTCTGTGGGAAGGTTTATCAAATCACAGAGAAGACGCGTCCTGATAGAACATTTACGCTCCAGCAGACAGTCATAACTCATATACATGTACATACATGCAGCAGGTGTATACGGAAAGATAAGATGGTTTTCTGGTTATCGCAAGTTACTGTACCTTATCAAAGGTAAATGACATTTCCGAGGTGATGCTTACATCGAATATGCAAATTGTGCCGGGAGATAAAACGAGTCAACACTCTAAAGACATGGTCTACGCTCTAAGGCTGCCTGCTCAAAGTTATTATACCTTTTTCATAAACAATCATTGAGGATGTCTTGTGGTTGTTTTGATGAACGATTTTCGGAAGCGTTGTATGTGAAGTTTCCATGAACCCGTCTTGGATATTCCACCCAAAGACTACCATTACTGCAAGCAAATCGAGACTTGTAAATTTTACCGGTCAGTCTTGAGCATATATACCATGTTTTTAGAGCGTTGACACGCCACAGGCGATACAAAAATAAATTAATCGAGCCCTAATTAAATGATGATGTGCCTTTATATTTCTCACAAATGAAGTTTGAAGTATTTGAAATCTCCAGTTCAAACAGTCTTGCTGAACATGGGCCATAAGTATTGTCTGTTCGGACACTACATATTTGTGGGCCATGTCTTGGGCCAGGACCTATTTCTGAACAAATCAGACTCATACGGATGATTGGACAACACGAGCTTGTACATTGGTATCTGGGACATTGCATCGAATGCCCTGCCAAATAACATAGAGCGTTGATCGATCTTAGTTTTTTTGTTTAGGGGTCAGGCCATGTTGTCAACGCAATACGGATACCTTTTTGGAAGCTGATGCCGACACAGGGTGAGTGAAATATTTTTTTCTGTCAAATATTGACCATATTACATTAGAATGTGGATTCGATGCAGTGTCCCAAATATCAATGTACAACCTCGTGCTGTCCAATTATCCATATGAGTCTGATTGCCCACTTCGAGCATTTCAAGGGAAACGAGACATATATACATCATAGGGGTATGAATAAGGAAGGTCATGCATGAATAAGACTTACTTAAATGTTACTGGACAGATTTTGAGAAAACGACCGTCATAGTCTAAAATTGTTTTTCGTCAATAATGGCCGCTATTTTGAAATAATTGCGAAAAAATAAAATAATATTTCCCTCTTGATATATTTTTAGGCATTTTTCTGCAAAATTTCAGAAAGATTCGATCATAAATTTTGCCACGGCCACGGCAATTGGTTTTCGAACCAAGGTCCGGTAACCTAAAAACATACCATGAGACCGAAAGATTCTGATTGAATACACTTTCAAAATTACATTACATAAAAAATCCAGACAAGCAAATTATACATGCAAAGAAACAAGCAAAAAAGTAATATACATATTTTTAATCTATAATAAATAATTGACATTTTGTACCTGTCATGCTTGTGTATAAGACGCGGCGATCGAAATATTTTCCGAATTTATATGTTAATTCACCAAAAATGGGCGCTGTTTTCGCGCGTCTCGAACATGAGGGAAAAATAGTTCGTACAAAATAAATGATTCCTACGCGGCCTCGCAATAGACTCAATAACGGCATAAATCGACATGAAACAATCGCAAATTCAATAAACATTATCAAAACCGTTGTACAATATCAAAATATTCCATCTATGAGCATATAAAGAATATACAAAAGTGTATTATTTCACATAGCGACAAATTTTGCCACACATATTGCGGGTGTTGTTCCGTCACATCAACAAAGCCCAACAATTTCACGATATTCTGGCTTGATACGAAATATACAATGACAACTGTAACTTTCTGCAAATACACAACGAAATATGTCAACAAAACTTGCAGCGTATACTTTTTTTTACTCGATCACTTAATATCGCCCACGTCTGGCTCGAAATAACACTAAGGTATGTACACTTTCCAATCGAAATCACCATGAAACTCATAGCACTTTACAATACTTTAGTCACACTCAAGTACAAGGATAAGCTTGTGGATTGGTCGTTCAAGTATGCTTGGTCTACCAACACGTTTCCCATTCTTGCCTAGATCCATACTCCCAATCTGTATCTTCACTCGCCTGACGAGTTTGTCTTCGATGGTTTCTATGACTCTAGCTGATGTCCACCTCGTACGTTTTCTTCCCGGAGTATAACGATATCTCCAGTTTTGATGTTCCGAATGACGCGTCTCCATTTCGGACTCAGTTGTTGTTGTAAGAGGAACTCTTTCCGCCATCGTCACCAGAACTTGAATTTGACCTGTGACGTCATTTTCAAGGTCACAGAACAAAATGGTTAATATCTTACATCTTATCGACTCGGGAACTTAACGACTTGTTGGGAGTCAATTGTGGACATATATGAAATGATATACACCGAATACTCTGATGACCTTGAATATGACATTCGACTTTGTTTGCAAGGTCAGAGCACAAAATGGCTAATATTTCGTTTATTATCGACTTTACAGGTTAGGAATCAATTGTGAACAAATAGGAAATGATATATGCTGAATGATTTCATGACCTCGAGTTTGACCTTATTTTCAAGGTCAGAGCTCAGAATGGCTAATATCTCGCTTATTATCGACTTTACAGCTTAGGAATCAATTGTGAACACATAGGAAATGATATATGCTGAATATTGTCATGGCCTTGATCTTTGACCCTATTTTCAAGGTCAGAGCCTAACATGATTAATGTCTTGCTTATCATCGACTCTACAGTTTGGGAATAGATTGTGTACAAATAGGAAATGATATAAGCTGAATATTCTCATGGCCTTGAACTTGACCTTTGACGTTATTTTCATCGTTGGAGCACAAAATGGCTAATACCTCGTTAGTTATCAACTTCATGGCCTAGGAAGATATATGCTGAATATTGTTTTGACCTTGCACTTGACCTGTGACCTCATTTTTCCTTCATAATCATGATAACGGGAGCTGTATGGAGTAAACTCTCAGAACACTTTGAGATAGATCTTAAATATTGGCAGTATCAATTGGGGAATATATATTGCAGTTTCATAAAGGTGACATTCAATGACTTTAAAAGGTCAATTCAGCAGTTTTGATGAAAAATAATATGATTTAAAACTAATAATATGTTTGTGATAAAAATTGTCAGTGTTGTCACCGTGAAATTTGTTCGTCCATAAAGACACGGTCTACGCATGGGCGAGCTCCTCCTCGGTCACCATGGGGAATAAAAGTACAGTAAGACATAGAGCACGGGAAATGCCGCACAACAAGACACGTCTCAATTAACACATTCATAAATAAATAAGACATGTAACATCATACTGCTTTTGGTCAGTTTTGTGACCTGTTGATGTATTATTATAATGCAAGTATCAATCTATTACCACCAATACAACCAACTTTTGATGATGCCAACAACAAACGTAAAATACAATATTTTTTTTCGCAATAGAAACAAAACCCGACCAAAGAGTTTATCCAAAGACACACTGGTGTCATCAGGGGCAGACAGTGTGTTAAATGTAGTTGTTTCTACTGTACACCTGATGGAATTAGTATACAACTGCCCAACAACCTATGAAAATAATTTAGAAATCCGAAAGAAACCCCATGGAATAGATATATGACAAGTACATAAATTTGACTTATCACTCTGAATATACTGTTGTCCGAGCTTGGTTATAGCACATGTAGATACCGTGGACAGAGTGAAGGTTAAAGCATTGACACGTTAACACCAGTTTGTGTCAAAGTGTCAAAATCAAGAGAAAGTGAAAGAGAAAGTCAAGAGAATGTCATTCTCTAACAATACTATACAAAGTTCCATGCCGTATGTATACACCGGAGGAATGTGAAGCTTGATTGTGTGCTTATATGTGCTTCGCGATGACTGATCTTAGCATTTGGTGAAGATCTTGGGGCTGAATCGCTTCGATTTTCCCCAGATACAGCCCGTCTTGGTGATTTTATTTCAACTAAAATCATCGCTGCTCACGTTGACACCCTGTTGCCTTTGCCCACTTGGCTCAACTTGACTTGTCCATGGAAAACGTATGTTATAAAGCAGCTCATAAAGAACTCGAGTGTTTATTTGCCAATTACAGATCAATTTGCACCCTCCATTTTCAGATGCCAGGTGGTAAAGATAGCTCGTCTCAGCCAGTTATTATATATTTGAGAAATTTCAGTCCTCCCACCATATCAGTTTATCGATAACCCTCGCAGGACCAAAATGCCTCCATGTTTAGCAGAAAATAAAATGTCCAGTGAATTGGCAATTGTGTGAGTGATTTTGCAAGTTCTTTGATATTTGAGACTGACGCCTCAGTGTAGTGAATTGTTAAAACATGTCAATGTCGGTCAGACAAACTTTCTATTATATTCAAGTGAATATTAGAAGTAACTATTAATTATTCGTGGATAAGTGATATGAACAGTGTAATACACAACACAGAAATCAATATCGTAATGCATGTGTGTGATATTCACAATTCTAATCAGCTAAATCTTAATGAAATTATAACGATGCAGCCGGGAAAATAGAAGAAGTAATTCGCATAATATAAGGTATGAAACAAAACTGATACAAGTACTTTATTCATAGGAGTAGGGAAACAAACGTATCTACGAAAATTGTTTGATATATAAGTGATGACAGACAAACGCCCACTGGGAACTCGGCGACGTTCAATATGACAGAATGTTATTGCTATCAACGTCATTGCCATTATACAACACTAAGATATAGTTACGAAATAACATGTCCGATAATAGGAAAGCCTAATTGGCATCCATCGATAATCCTCTGGAGAAATAATTTCTGCAAATTATCTATATAAGTGAGATTCCTTCATCATTGAATGGTGAGAAGTGAGTTATCCTAAAAGCCTTCAGTTCACAGTGTCTTTCATCATTGAAGCCACTGGCACCGAAAGGGGATTCTGAGTCCCAAATCCAATTAGCTCTCTAATTAAATAGACAATAGGACGAGTCTGCCCCGAATAAGGTATCAGTGAAATATCAACTGCATGATAGTAAGATAGTAAGGGTTGCAGTTTATTTCATACATAATAAGTCGAGCACCTGCTTGTTTTATGGAGCGGACCATTAATTGCGTTCGAACGGTGTTTGCGAGCGCAGTTCTTGTCTTAACATGAACGATGACGTCACGAAAATAGAGGGGGAGGGAGATGTAGAAGAAGCGGAGGAATATGTCAGGGCATGAATCACTTCGAATACCAAAGGTGATTGTGATTTCAACCACTGACTTAGTGCGAGAGAGAACTCTGTGTTGCGGAGAAACCGTGGATGGAAAGAGGCAGTGATACTTACTGATACATTACGGTGAGTGGGGTCAACATTCTGCATCTGTTATTGGAAGTCGCTAGAACATACTGCACATAATCAGAAGTCTGCGCTCAGTAAAATGCTTGGACAATATATTTATAAAAAGAACTTTCCAGGTTTTTCTCGGTAATCCTCCCCACCCCACCCACTGCATCGCTCATGCGGACATACATCTATTGGTGTTGTTATAAGTGAAAACTTGCAGTGTTGGCCAGATCTGGCATGTGATAGTAACAGTGGTTCAGTCATACATGTATGGATTCATTCATGTCATGCCGATGACGAACAGTTATGCCAAAGTCTCACTGGCGGAATAAAACGTGAGGGTTAAAAAAAGGGGAGGTCACGTAAAATTTCGCACAAAATTTTTTTTTCACCACGTAGGCTTACGTAGCCATACTTTAGTGATACGCAAAAGTGGCGTTGAAGAGCCATTTCCCACGGAATGTGACATTTCTCATTACTTTCACCAGAGAGTGTAGAATAGAGAGCTGTCACCCCACTGGCACCATTTTGTATTTTCAACTGGTGGCACTCCTGGCGGATGAAGGCGCCTTATGAATGAAGGTGTGTTTACTACTATTACTACGACACGGATTTATGAATGAAGGAATATGTTAGCAAAACGACAAACTACAACACCGCATTCAGCCGCCAGGATTACAGTGCTCCATGAGACAAAATGGTAGACAATGGAAATTTGCAGAGTGACAGCTCTCTATTATACACTCTCTGCTTTCACCTACACACGCATGTGTTTTTCAACGTAACATAGTATTCGGACTTTTTTACATATTGCTACGCACCGTCACGTTTTGCTTACGCATCGCTACGCACTGCTTGCGCACCGTTAGGTATCCCTACGTTCAAGAACGTTTCTGTACACACTGTCTGCCCCTGATGACGCCAGTGTGTCTTTTGATGATGTATTTGGTCGGGCTTTGTTCCTATTGGAAAACGTTTTTTTATGTTTGTTGTTGAAATCATCAAATATTGGCTGTATTGGTGGTAATAGATTGATACTTACATTTTTACGTTAGTCATCTCGTACTAGCAACAACAGCGATCCCAGGACCGTCACGGGAATTCAATAAATACAGCGTTCAATATCATATTCAAAAACTAAAATCATACCAGATCCTACTGGGGTTATACATACACTCAATGCACACACTTGATTGCCTCCTTTTTACGGTCTTCTTGCCATTTTTGTTCAATTCACTCCTTGCTGTCGTTTTCGTCCCACATGCTCACGTGTTTTCACCACAAGAGTACGTTATCACCGAAAGAGTGTTTAAAACCTCCGTAAGAGTGAAGATCGCACTTACACCGTGGAGTTCGACGGACTGCATTTTCCCATCATTTGCAATCATGCCTAAAAAAGGAGTTTCGCGCCAAAACCAAACCCATAAACGGCATCATAAACGACATCATAGCAATGTGTGTAAACATGCTTTACATGTAAAATGGTACCAGATTGTTCGATTTTACCGCGTTACACTGCAATAGTTCAATTATATAATTAATATTGTTCTGATTTGGCTGCAGAACGAAAAGTATGTTCCTTTCAGATGCGATTTTTTAAATGCGTGATCGTGGTTGTTTTGTAATCAAACTCTTGTCGATAAAAAAATAAATATCCACATTTTATCATGTATTCTTTATTTCTTATCACGCAACCAGGCATAATCATTTTCTCGAATGATCTTCAAATTTCGATATATATATATATATATAGCTAGCATGTTAGTGATTATATCGTAAAACAATTTGGATATATTCTCACAAATTTGCCCCAAGCTTTACTCTGTTAGTTGAGAGAATAGCTGGGTTTATGAGTATATTATCTATATAATGCCACAGTCCCATTGAGAGCGACTAGACTATGATTCATCAAGATTAATCACGATTAATCACGATTAATCCAGACTCATTAGTCGGGATGAATCTGGAGGTTTTTGGGCAATCTGGATCCGACGGTCCGTCATCTCGACCGTCAACAGCCAAACATAACAGAAGAGCCCCGTTCCCCCCTGACAACTCCCCGTTAACCCCCGACCTCGCCCCGACACCCCCCCCCCCAACTGCTCCTATCTAGCCCTGGAAGAGGCCCCGATTAACCCCGACCACCCCCGACGGTGACACGACCAGTCCCGATTACTCCCAACTAAGATCCGACAGCTCCCGATCAAGCCCAGATTAAGCCCCGACCAAGCCCAGTATAAAAACAGGAGCCGATTTAGCTGATTCAAGCATTTTCAGGCCGATTCAAGCACTTAGCCGATTCAAGCTTTTTGTAGCCGATGCAAGCTTTTTGTCATGCCGACTAACCCCGACAGTACCAGGATTCATCACGTCTGCGACCCGTTAACTACCGACAAAGTAGGCAAGAGCTACGTTGCAACCCGGAACAACCCTGATACACCTCGATTTTGGCCTCAGAGCCGACTCGCCCCGTCTGACTCAGACTGTTTTGAGCATTTCAAGACAGTGGGGGCTAACTCCCGACTGATCCCAACCCATCAAGATTCATCCCGATGCATTCCGACCCATCAGGACCCATCAGGACCTCGCCCCGACTCACACCCCGTCCAAACCCGACTATAGTCGTAGTGCTGTCGCCTCGCTGTCGGCCTCTCAATGGGACTGTAGCATTACGGAGACATAAAATCAATTGTACACCTGAAACGGTTGGATGTCAGGCGGAATAATACGTGATACTAGTAAATATAGCCAGCCTCGGATGACAGGAACATGATATATAACATATTTGTGCAATGTTACGATTTATGTTACGACACAGATCTATACATACGTCGTGTGGTGTGTTACAAATGCATGTCAACTATAGTTCACCAATCTCGATTCATGTCAATCATACGATCCTGCCAGGGAACTTGGCCAGCCTCAGAACTGTAATAATGCTTAGGTAATTCCGTTGCGAATCCCCTCCCTTTGTGCCCGTGTTGCCTCTCGCTGGAGGGTTGGCAGCATCCATCTCGCATCCATTTTCCATGCACCAGGTACATGTATCAAGACGCCATCTTCTTCAGTGTCTGTTTCATGTTCCTTCAGCTTCGGGTGCCATTGCGGGATAGATTGTGTAGTATGATGCAGGCTTCCGCAATGACGTCAACGTTATCTGGATATTGCAGTCGCTCAAACAGGAGGCACTGGAATCTGTTAGTGAGTATTTATAAAGCTGGGCAGCGGAGTAGGAGCCAGGGATACCCAAATCATATCATAGGAAATTATCTTCTGCATCCACTAAGGCTATGAGTGTTATGGAGTGATAAGCCTTATAATTATAATACAATGATCCACCATTTGGTGGTTTGCGGTTGTGTATGTGCCTCCCATCCAAGGCTCCGAGCACATGATGAAACTGCCAACTGAAAACAAATGGAATATATTAAATATAGAAGAATAACGAAAAATCGATTGATAGGTTAGTATGATGATCGTTGTTATATTTTTACCACTTTATTTTACAAGTATACACATATGTTGAACGTGTAATTGAACGACCACAGGAGAGTTGACGTAAGAGTTCATTTTATGTACATGGTTGTAAATTACTGGTCAAGTTTTCCACATTTCAATAAACTCGTCTGAAATGGCTTTCCATTCTTCTGCCGATGTCGGACATCTGATAGCTTCCGCACAGTCTTCATCAATGATGGCCTTGGAAACATCCGTGGCGATGCTGCTAATCGTATTGTGAGCCACACGGAATCCATACATAAGAGAATGATAACTCTCACTGGAAGCATAATGACGCAATGCTATGGATATCTTGAGTGCAGGGTCAAGGCGTTGATGACTGTCGTTTCGAGACGTTGCCCAATTCTTCCGATGATTTCATAGAAGTGGATGGGATCGAAAGTAAACGGATCAAGTTCCGGAATCCACCAATGTCGTTATCAGCCAGTTGCATCATAAGTTTCTCGTATTGACCATAAAGAGGTCTCTGAAGCAGCCACTGACGAACCCAGAACCTCCTTCTGCGCCGGCGAGGTTTTATTTCTTCCTCGAGGACAACCTCAAGAAGATGAACGCTGTTGTTGTACATGTCAGCCTGTACCCGTAAGATTTCAGTTCTATGAAAGCCCTTTGCCAGGGGGTTATATGTTTGGAGAACATGATGCTTCGAGAGGAATGATTTGATGGCCAGGCCTGTCAAAGTTATATGATGTTCGATTCTTGTCGTGAAGTCGTGAAACGTTTACAATATGGGATTGGGCAATGATACGCCACAGAACGTAGTGAGACGTAAGTATGTGTTGTATAACGTCAAATCGAAATTTTATGTACCAATAGTTTGATGGAGTTGACCGTGTAAACCGGAGTTTGATGTAGTTTGAAGTAGTCTGACGTGACGAGTTTGGTCGTGTAAACACCCGCCTCCAAACTATTCCAAACTCACTTTTAGGAGTTTGAAGTGGAAAGTTTGAATTAGATTGATCGTGTAAACCAGCCTTACAATTCCCTGTATTACCCACATCTTCATTTATGGTAGAACTGGTGATGTATGGTCGCTTCACTTTCTACAATCCTAATGCGAGATCATGCATCAATTTCAAGAACTAATCTCTTCTTAAGTTTAGCACCAACTGTTAAGGATGTATATCAACATCTGAAGAATCGCATCAACTGGCCCGCAAAACTGAGGTAAGACCATAAGTTTAAATGCAATCTTATTTACCAACTCATTTAAGAAAATTAGCAACTTACGGAAGATTATTGGTATATCATCGTCTCCCGTCTAGGAAATTTCGAGAACCGACCAGTATATCTTAAAGTCGAGTCAATTCTAGGTATGCCAGTCAATATAACATGTACATCGATACCAACGAGCAATTGATGCGAGCCATCGCGATGTTCCATGCTTGTACTTGGGTTCGTTTCAGAGGTCCTTGCGACACAACTTCTACTTGAGTTCTGCAAACATGAATTCAACGAATTGGACCAATCTAGAATCACCTACAAACATGTCAAACTCTACAGATCCACTGGACAATACTGGTTATAATTTTACAGTGCCAATGACTTCTGTTGTTGCTGTAATGATTTTCAAGATTGGAACACCAACAATAACTGTTTTTGCGACGGTGGGCAACATCCTCTCAATAGCTTTGATGCTGCGTCCATCACTTAGGCGTACCACCACCAGTCTGTATCTACTGGTACTTGCTGTGTTTGATCTAGCAGTTATATACGGCTATCTATTACAAAGCGGCATCGTACACTTCAAAGGTAATGGCCGGGCCTATACCTCTAAGATTGACTGTAAACTTTTCGTCTTTTTGTCGGTCTGGCCGGTACACTATGAAGCATGGGTCCTGGCCTCGGTGGCAGTGGAAAGAACTATTGCTACATTCGCTCCAGTGTTTTACAAACAACATTTTACTAGACGGGTGGCAGGTATACAACTGTTGGTCGTGGGTTTGGCCCTCCTGCCATTTGCTATGGTGATGGCCTACATATATGACTTGGACGATTATGGAAGATGCTGGGTTTCTGCTGAGTACTCGAAGCTACAGAACGACGTGTTAAGTGTCGTCGATTATGTCATTGGCATTGCGGTGCCTTTCTTAGTCATCATTATAGGTAATGTAAGCATCATTTATAAGCTGCGTCAGCTGCGCAAGGAAAGGGGTAATGCTGTTATTCAAAACAGAGGGAAACTGACATCGATGACCATGATCTTGATGAGTGTGAGCCTGGTATTTTTACTGACGACAATCCCATACGTGGCCGTATTCTACAACCTACCTCAGTGGTCTACAGAGTTGGAGACTATCGAAGACTTGTGGAGACTCGAAATTCTTGTTGCATCCCTGATGATGTTGTATAACTTGAATTTCACGATTAATTTCCTTATGTATTGCGTATCCAGTCGACACTTCCGCACTGAGCTGCTGCGGATGCTTCGTTGCGATCGATGAGCATTAATCCATCAAATGCGTGAACGGAAAAATCCTTGCAATGCATAAATTATTGATAATTTCTTCGTGGCGAGATATCAGGGAATCTTAGAGGCTAGCCTTAAAAGTTAGCCTCTAACCAAGTTCTGGTGTCTGATAAAGAAAATTACAAGCCATAACTTTGTTAACTTGCCTTACATGACGTGAATTTACACCCAGGATTGAACAGCTACAGAGTTATTACATACTCCATGTAATTCATTATACGATAGCATCATACTTCACAGGGTATATAGCAAGATCATTTGCATTAGTTCTTGTTACATCTTTGGAAGCATTATTTGAATGGAACGAAACAGTTTTTACAGCGTCTTGATATCATGGTTTCATCAGAGGTGACGGCCCCATAAACATAAATATACTTGCAGAATTTGACAGGCAACATGATGCAGAGGATATGTATCATTTTCCATTAAAAAAAAATGAATTCCTTGATACCCCACAAAAATAACACTGAACTGGGCCCAAGGTACACGCCAGGAATGTTCTGAGAGAACACCAAGTTTTAAAATTTTTGTTTTTGATATTGTGACACGTATCGTCTATTTGAATTTGATATCAAAATTCCAGCATCTGGTAATAACTAATAAACATTAGCGGAGATTGAAGAGAAAACCGATAGAGCACCCGCAACCCTTTATATACAATCTCAGAATTCATGATTGTTTAGTTTAGACATTGATTGAATAAGCAATTTTTTCGGATCTTATCAATATCATGAACAATATGATTGCTGAAGATATTTCGCCCAGTGAAAAGTCAAAAATTATTATTTGGTAGTGGTAATGGGGCATGAGCGGAAATGGGGCATAGGCAGAAAAAACCCTAATCGCCAGATGGTAGCACTGTTTTAGTGGTAATATGACGTCATAACGTTATTGATTTTGACGATACCATCATAACTTCAAACATACGAAATTTTCGCGCCATATTTTACGTGCATGGTTCACAACAGACGATACTCCTTAGTGATTTGGCGCCAAAATTACGACTATTACAATGCTGCCACTTATCGAATGAGCTTTGTACATGTCCCTTTAGTATGCAGGAAGTGATGCGGGAAGATGTAAATATTGTTTATAATATTGTGCAATTTGTGATTTACCAATGTAATCTTAGTTGTATTCTGAAGCTGTTCGTCATTGATGGACTGAATTTGTGTAAGCTTTTTGATATTGTCGGTATTTATCAAAGGAAATACATATTCTGATATTTGTATTGAATAATGTCAATTTGTATGGGTATTCAAATGTTGAATGTTTTTTTTATTAAAATTTGCAATGGGATTCGGATGTGTGTATTAACTTTGTATATAGATATAGGTAAATTCTGCACAATCATTTTCATGTTTTCACTGAAATAATTTGGTATACGCTCGATGGTGTTGTGTGTAATTGTATAATAAATATGCTTGAGTAGCATGCTGATGTCTCCAACCAATGGAGTAAGTTTGAATGAGCATCCTGGTTTTGCTTGTAATCAAAGTATTTAAATTTGCATGAGCTTTCTGACGTTGATTGTTGTCGTTAAAAGTAAACGTGTTTATTGCTGATTTTATGCGAAGACATTCTAAAGTTGTTCGTGATATTGATGTAAATATGTACGACAATTCTTCTGAGTTAATGTGATTGGGCGATATGCTGTTATTTGCTACTTATAAAGTGTATGTGCATGTGATGTATCTCCTCGTCTTATTTTAACTGATATTGTGGCACAGTAAATCTGCTTTATTATATAATTTCCAGCTTAGCAATCAATTGTGGACGATAGAAAATGCTGAATATTCTGAATATTCTTGTGATCTTGAATTCGACCTGTGACCGCATTTTCAAAGTTATCAGACGAAATAGTTAATATCTGAAATATGAAATATATATTGTCCGGTGACCTATTTTAGCCCTTGGGCTATTCTTCTTTTTGCATCAAATCGACCTCAAACGGCCGGTTTGCGAAATTTGTTATTTCTACATGTGCATGACAAATATTATCGAATATCAACAAAATTGGCATCAAACTGACCAGGATAACAAGGCTAACTCACTAATAACGAAGAAAGATAACTATATTGAACGTTCTGCAGCAATATGCAAAAAACAGGTTTTTGCTTGAATTTTGACAACTCATTTACGGATCCCATAGTTTTTTTAGTTAGTTCTCATCATATTACGGATTATTAGATATGTTTTTGGAGACCCATCACTGGCAAAATCCTGAGAGTGTGTTTTAGAAATTCTGAGAGTGTGATTTATCACGCCCCCCCCCCCCACACACAACGGCTTCCGTACAGTGATCATAGGGGTTCATAAGAGGAGTATTATGCATCAATAAGAAAAAAAGTTGCTGAACAATTTTTGAGAAAATGACCAAAGGTTCGGTAACCTAAAAGTGGCTGCTATATCCGCCGCAGATAATATTGAGAATGGCTCCCTAACTTATACTGACCAGTGAGTGATGTTCTACTACTCTGCGAAGTTTCTTGCTTTTATCACAATGTGAATTTTTTGTGTGTGCCAAGAACCTGCACTATGGGGCAGGTACAATATTTTTTAGTTCACGTGTGGAAACTGATTACTTGCTTCATTTAAAACTGCTGGACAATTCTCAATGCGACCACCAATTTGTCTGAATTTGTCATTCTACGTCTGAATTTTTGGGCACAATTCCGTATGTAATAGTGTCCATACCGTGACATAAAAAATATATAAATATATAGAACTAGACACTTTCCGTTCGCCGACGACCACGTGGGTGTATCTGAGGCATTATCATCCATATTGCCCAAGATATATTAACTCATACAAAATATCATTACTGTTGAGCCAGTGTCTTTCATTGATCAACAAAAAATATTGCAAGCCTTAACTATTTTATTCCATACAGTAATATTCATAAAAACTAAAATATTCGTTAACTTATCTATTACTAAATATTTTTCACAGAAGCTTTGTCACAAGATATGGTATGACACCCAATCCTCAGCATTACAAGTGATTTCTATATCCACATTCACTGATAATGAATACGTTTTAACTGTTGTAATAAGTTAGCGATAATGAATCATGAACTTGAATAAAATTAAATTTTATTCAATCTTTCCGAAAAAAACAAAACAATAGGTTTCGTGTCTGAGCATTACTCATTATGCCTGTTCAATATCGCAGAGATGCCTGTAAAATTACCACCCGTTGCCATGTGTGTCGTAACAGCTGATTTCGTGACGAAAAGTGTCACCTGTAGGCCATCTTGGTCGCTATGGGAACCAAATTCGATAGGTGTCGTGATCTTACATAAGACATGACCATATAAATAATGTGCCCTAAAATATCACGGCATCAGATGAATTTTTATCATTGTCGTTGTCTCGAAAACGAATACCATTGATCAATTTTCCCGGCGATCAATTGATCGTTCATATACGAGAAAATTCAAAAGTTTGACCGCATATCATATATCTATTTATAATAAAATTAGTGTGATTAAAATTGAATTTAAGTCCTTTGTGCCGTTGGCTATTCCAAAACTAGTTGAGTAGGCCTCGCCCCCCCCCCCCCCCCCTCCAAAAAAAAAATCACCTTTTTAATCTATATACTTCACAAAGGTGTTGAATATACTAGTAATCAACTTATATCAATTGATTCAGAGAATTAAATGGTTGTTTCCATGCATGGACCTTCTCATGAAGGGTAACTAATTGTTGATGTTTTTGCTATTTATAGACGATGTTGATTCCTATATCAAAGGAAGTGAATACTTTCGCAACGGACATTGTATTATGATGGACTTGCCATAATACTGACAACATGTGAGAGAATCTTCGTTCTAAAATAGCTGATGACTGCTGTGTCCGGCCTTGAATCTAGACATCGCAACAAAACGGGAAATAGGCTGTGGTTAGACCTATCAAATAGCACGGGAAAGAATCTTGGTGGAACCCTTGCTCCTCAGCGGAATAATAGAACTATAAAATAAGGTGAATATATATTATAGCCATCCTCTCCATATTAATATACATGTACTGTACGTGAACAGGGTGATATTTCGAAGGGAAAGAACAACTAACAAATTTGGTAGATTTGTCGTCCCTCGGTATATTATTTTTGTGTGAATTGAGTTTAATAAGTGAATTCCCTCGGAGACAAAACAAGGGAAGTTTCAGAATTTAGCACGTCCATCGTATATTTCGAGGATTCTATGTGTGGGTGGGTGAATTACTGGTGTGCTGCATTCTGTCCGATTGCGACGTCTAACCTTGAATCTAGACGTTGTCTAGAAGGCAGGAAATAATCTGTGGGCAGACTTATCAAATAACAGATGGAGCTGATGGATTATTTATGCTTCAACGAACAACGTCATTACTCCGTACAGGTAGAAAGATGAGATGGTGATGGGGCTATGGCAAGGTATGTGCCTTATCAAAATTATATATAATTTCACAAACTTATATGTATGTCAGAGTTATGTCTACCCACTGTGTTGTTGGGTTTGGGATACAAACCGCTCCAAGACAGATCATAATTTCTGTATCACATGAAAAATCACATAGCAAATTACACAGAAAGTCACACTTTGGAATATGAAACCTTTGCTCTATTCCTAATATTACAGGTGATTTTAATGTCTACTTTCGCTGATAATCAACATGACCTAATTATTATTATTGTTAAGTTAACATGTAACTAATATAACATCAATACTATTATTACAGTTACACAATCTTTACCGGACAAACTTATGCCTTGTTTACTCCAATAATGAATGTTTCTCGCCATACCAATTTTACTGTGGGCAATAATAGACTCATTTAGTGAAATATGTATATTAACTCATTCCATTATAGTGCCAGGTTCGAGTTCAAGACTTTAGTTTTCATCGAGTTTGTTAACCATTCCGCCCAGTTTATAGCAAGGGAGGAAATGTTTTTAGCTTCGCTGAATCCTTCTTAGCTTGGCACAAACCTTTCTAGCATGGAATAAACATTTCTAGCACGGCATAAACCTTTTTAGCATGCCACAAACCTTTTTTAGCACGCCACAAACCTTTTTAGCATGCCACAAACCTTTCTACCATGGAATAAATATCTCTAGCATGGCGGAAACGTTTTTAGCACGGTAGAAATCTTTCTAGCATGGAATACACATTTCTAGCACGACGGAAACGTTTTTAGCATGGTGGAAACCTTCTTAGCCTGGCGAAAACCTTCTTAGCATGGCAGAAACTGTTTAGCATAGCATAAAGCATTTTAGCACGCCACAAACCTTTGTCAGCACGGCATAAACCTCTCTAGTATGGAATAAACGTTTTTAGCAAGGAGGAAACGTTTTTAGCGTGGCAGAAACCTTCTTAGCATGGCGAAAGCCTTCTTAACCTGGCAGAAACTTTTTGGCACGGCATAAACCTTTTTAGCTACGGCGGCCCAATACAGCCATTATTCATGCTTGAGTTAGGAGTAGTTTTGAAATCAGTTTCATAGTTAGTAAACAGTTATTTTCAGTTATCAAACTAGTTTGTAGCAAGGCACAAACACTTTACACCGGCACAAACCTTTCTAGCAGGCCACAAACGTTTTTAGCAGGGTGCAAAACTTTCTAGCATGGCGCAAACCTTTTTAGCACGTTACAAACCTTTATAACACAGCACAAACCTTTTTAACATGGCACAAACCTTTAAAACAGGGCACAAACCTTTTTAACACGGCAAAAACCTTTATAGCAGGGCACAAACCTTTTTAACACGGCACAAACCTTTATAACAGGGCACAAACCTTTATAGCAGGGCATAAACCTTTATAACGGGGTGCAAATCTTTTTAGCACGGCACAAACCTTCTGGCAGGGCACAAACCTTTTTAACACGGCACAAACCTTTATAGCAGGGCATAAACCTTCATAACGGAGCGCAAACTTTTTTAGCATGGCACTAACATTTATAGCAGGGCATAAACCTTTATAATGGGGCGCAAACCTTTTTAGCACGGCACAAACCTTTTTAACATGACGTAAACCTTTTTAGCATGGCACAAACCTTTATAACACTGCACAAACCATTTTAACATGGCGCAAAACTTTATAACATGGCACAAACCTTTCTAACACGGCACAAACCTTTCTAGCAGAACACAAACCTTTTTAACACGGCACAAACCTTTATATCAGGGCATAAACCTTTATAACGAGGCGCAAACCTTCATAGCAGGGTGCAAACCTTCATAGCAGGGTGCAAACCTTTATAACAGAGTAGTTTTGAAATCAGTTTTCTAGTTAGTTATTTTCAGATATGGAACTAGTTTCTAGCTTGACACAAACCTTGCCCTGTTATAAAGGTTTGCGCCCTGCTATAAAGGTTTGTGCCGTGTTATAAAGGCTTGCGCCCTGCTAAAAAGGTTTGTGCCCTGCTATATAGCGCAAACCTTTACAACATGGGGTTTGCGCCATGCTACAAATGCTTGTGCCATGCTACAAAGGTTTGTGCCGTGTTAAAAAGTTTTTTGCCACGTTATAAAGGTTTATGCCTTGCTATAAAGGTTTGTGCCCTGTCATAAAGGTTTGTGCAGTGTTAAAGAGGGTTGTGCCCTGTTATAAAGGCTTGTGCTGTGTTAAAAAGGTTTGTGCCCTGTTATGAAGGTTTGCGCCCTGCTATAACGGTTTGTGCCGTGTTATAAAGGCTTGCGCCCTGCTAAAAAGGTTTGTGCCCTGCATCATAGCGCAAACCTTTACAACATGGGGTTTGCGCCATGCTACAAATGTTTGTGCCATGCTACAAAGGTTTGTGCCGTGTTAAAAAGGTTTGTGCCACGTTATAAAGGTTTATGCCTTGCTATAAAGGTTTGTGCCCTGTCATAAAGATTTGTGCCGTGTTAAAGAGGGTTGTGCCCTGTTATAAATGCTTGTGCTGTGTTAAAAAGGTTTGTGCCCTGTTATAAAGGTTTGCGCCCTGCTATAAAGGTTTGTGCCGTGTTATAAAGGCTTGCGCCCTGCTAAAAAGGTTTGTGCCCTGCTATAAAGGTTTGCGCTCTGCTATAAAGGTTTATCCCCTGCTATAAAGGTTTGTGCCATGTTATAAAGGTTTGTGCCGTGCTAAAAGGGTTTGCGCCATATTAAAAAGGTTTGTGCCGTGTTATAAAGGTTTACGCCCTGTTATAAAGGTTTGTGCCCTGCTAAAAAGGTTTACGCCATATTAGAAAGGTTTGTGCCGTGTTATAAAGGTTTTTGTCCTGCTATAAAGGTTTGTGCAGTGTTAAAAAGGTTTGTGCCCTGTTATAAAAAGGTTTACGCCATATTTAAAAGGTTTGTGCCGTGTTAGAAAGGTTTTTGCCCTGCTACAAAGGTTTGTGCCGTGTTATAAAGGTTTGTGGTGTGCTAAAAAGGTTTGCGCCATATTAAAAAGGTTTGAGCCGTGTTATGAAAGTTTACGCCCTGTTATAAAGGTTTATGCCGTGCTGGAAAGGTTAATGCCATATTAAAAAGGTTTGTGCCGTGTTATAAAGGTTTTTGCCCTGCTATAAAGGTTTGTGCCGTGTTAAAAAGGTTTGTGCCCTGTTATAAAGGTTTGTGCCATGTTATAAAGGTTTTTGCCCTGTTATAAAGGTTTGTGCCATGTTAGAAAGGTTTGTGCCTTGCTATAAAGGTTTGTGCCGTGTTGAAAAGGTTTGCGCCATGCTAGAAAGGTTTGCGCCATGCTAGAAACGTTTGTGCCCTGCTAGAAAGGTTTGTGCCCGGTGTAAAGGGTTTGTGCCTTGCTAGAAACTAGTTTCATAACTGAAAATAACTGTTTACTAACTATGAAACTGATTTCAAAACTACTCTTAACTCAGGCATGAATAATGGCAGCATTGGGCGGCCGTACACACACCTTTCTAGGATGGAATCATCTTTTCTAGCAAGGCCAAACGTTTCTAGCACGGTGGAAACCTTCTCAGCATGGCGAAAACTTCTTAGCATGGTGTAAACTTTTTAGAACGGAATAAATCTTTTCTGCCGTGCTAGAAATGTTTATTCCATGCTAGAAGGGTTATGCCGTGCTAAAAAGGTTTGTGCAGTGCTAAAAGGGTTTATGCCCTGCTAAAAGGGTGTATGTCATGCTAAAAAGTTTCTGTAATGCAAAGAAGGTTTTCGCCATGCTAAGGTTTCCGTGCTGAAAAAGTTTCTGCTGTGCTAGAATTGTTATTCCATGCTAGAAAGATTTGTGCCATGCTAAAAATGTTTGTGGCATGCTAAAAAGGTTTATGTCGTGCTAAAAAGTTCCTGCAATGCTAAGGTTTTCGTCATACTAAGAAGGTTTAAGCCATGCTAAAAACGTTTCCGCCATGCTGGAAACGTTTATTCCATGCTTGAAAGGTTTGTGCCATGTTAGGAGGTTTCAGCCATGCTAAAAACGTTTCAGCCCCGCCACAAACTCGGCGAAATGGTTAACAAAATCGATGAAAACTGTTGTTTTGAATTCAAACTTGGCGGATTGGTTTACAAACTGGGCGCATTGGTTTACAAACTAGGTGGTAACTGTTTCGGGAATTAAAACTTGGCGAATTGGTTCTTAAACTACTTGGCAGCATAGGGCCGGGGCCACCGAAAGAAATAGTAGTAACGGAGATGACCGTTCTGACCTTTCAAGATCATTGAAGATCAGATTCATGGTCACAAATCAAATAGCCATATATTTTTCAAAGGCAAAAAAATCTGGCCTTTTCTCAGTATTATAAAATAGTTTAAGATATGTAATAGTTTACGAAAGCATGCTTGGATTTTTGTCACTATCAAATTCTAAAAATGATTGTTTCTCACAAAACAGGCCGTTGTAAACTTTCAAGTTCTTTGAAAGTCAATTCAAAGGCCTTCACTCAAATTGTCATAGGACTTCGCATTTGAGTGTGCCAATATACAGTATGAGCTCTATCTTGAGGTATTATGTTTACTTCCCCGCATATATACCATTATGAAGGGATATTCGTACGAAGGCATATTGGCTCTGTCGTCCATTCATTTACAGTACACATATAAGATGGTCTTATACTCAATGCCTGAAATTATGTTACAAAGGGTGCGTTTTTTGTGTACGGATCACAAACTTGATCCCGGATCAGGATCAGGTTTCTGATCCGTACGCGAAAAACACTTCTAACCCTTAAATGTGATCATTTTGTACAAGTATTATAGTTGCTTGGTAAGAACATAGCAAATGCAATACAAATCATTTCCAAAATGAAGGGAACAGTGCAACAGCAAATGCTGAGAGACCTTTTTTTAGATCTCTTCGATCATTATGGTGTTTCTGATCCCAGATCCGTACGCTTCTTGTGGGATCAGGTTTTGTGATCCGGGATCAGGTTTGTGATCCGTACATAAAAAACACACCCAAGGGCGTAGCTCTAATTACGCAAATTACGCAATTGCGTACTGAAATTTTTGCGTAAAGTCAGCTGGTTTTTGCGTAATTATCATAAGTAGAGGGTATTAAATGAGTGCCCAAATATCAAATAGCCAATATCAAGTTTACGACCCAAATAACTTTTGCTTTTTGCGAGCATTGGTGAGCCGTTGGTTGTCCCCAAAACACATGTCCGTCAACACCTGCAAATGGGAGGGAGGGGCACTGGGGACTGAGCGGGGAGTGTTAACCTACGCCTCTTCCTGGTTGTCCTTGTAGTTTTGGGGGCTTCTTCTTTCTACTTTCTTTTTCATTTTTTCTGGTTTTCACCACTAATTTAATTTGGTTTCCAGACAATCACTTGAGTTCTCCTCAACGAATCTCTAAATAATGTTCACCTACTGAGTTAACCCTAAACTATTCTGAAGCCAACACGAGTTTTGAATAATTTACGTGACTGGATTTCTATCAAAGGTTTCCTCATATTACTCAATAATGACTTGTGCTTGGGCACGTGAGCAATATATTGTTCACACATACATGCATAAGTGAAACATAGTTTCTCCTTAAAACTGTGAGATGTATCCGTTTTTCGATTTCCAATGGTTTCTAGTGAGATGGCCAAAAATATCTCAGCTATTGCATCTGTTACAGAGCTCGTGAAATATTCGAACGCAAAGTAACACAAAAAAAATGTAAAATTGATCAGCACGTCTTTGTCCTACTCGTAATTATCGCAATGTTGGTAGTCAGTTTTTGATGGAATATTTCGTTTTTGATTCCTTGTATTGTGAGTCATGTGAGGCAGACACACTCAATCACGTTGTTTACAAAGGTGTATGTCATAGAGTCTTGGCACCAGTTTCGAAAAATCAATGAATATATTGCATTATGACCATACTATGTTTGGAGTTTTGGCCTACATCGAAATGTGCGCCCATAATCACTGTAGGATTTTGCCGGCAGGAAGCCGGCAAATATACGTCCAGCTTCTGGGGTCCTTGAACGGGCCCCAGGCCCCCGGCCGAAATTGCTTCGCGCCTTCGGCGCTCGCAAAACTTTTTCTCATGCATCTAATTAACAAATTTCAACGATTTTGCGTACTCTCAAAACTACCTCAGCTACGCCCCTGGTCGACATAACTGACGAAAGACCATTGGTACAAGGTCCATTCGGTCAGTTGCACCTGACCCCGCCGAGAAAGCATGTCCGCTAGGACAGTGAGGCTGCCGGAGATGTGACGGGCCCGGAGCAAAATCGATCGGGCATTGCAGCACTGGAGCAAGGCCGACACCTGACAACTGAGAGTCAAAGAACGCGTGCCGCCCTGCTCATTGATGTAAGCCACAACTGTTGAGTTGTCCGTAGCAACCAACACCGAGTGGCCGGATAACTCGGGTGCCCAATTGGCCAGGGCCCGAGATATGGCTTCCAGCCCCAGAGCATTGATGTGCCATGACAAATAATGGTCGCTCCACAAACTCGAAATTTCTTGGAACTCCAAGTAGGCGCCCCAGCCCTCCATGCTGGCATCCGTAAACATATGCTTGGATGGCAGCCTCAGACGGAAGGGAGAACCTCGTGTTAAATTTCCGAGGTGAAACCACAAACGGACGCACTCTTGAGCCGCGGGCGACAACGCTACCAGAACAGAGTCGGGGTTGGTAGCTTGACACCAAATGAGCCTCAGGCAGTGCTGAAGCTCCCGCATATGAAGGCGACTGAGAGGCACCAACTTCTCCGTCGCTGCCAACAACTCTAGGAGAGACTGCCAGCTGGCAGCCGACTGACGTGGATGTTGCAGGAAAGTGGCCAGGAGGGAACGCAATCTTGTGACACGTTCCTGGGGTGGGAAGACCATGCCTGACGTGGTCACGAACCGAAAACCCAGAAAAACCAAATCGTGAGATGGACAGAGTTCCGACTTCTCAAAATTAATGACTAGGCCCATTGTCCGACACATATGAATCAACCAATCACGGTGTTCCAGCAAGGTGTCCCGTGACTGACTGCGGAGGAGCTAGTCGTCGAGGTACTGGTGGAGGAAAATACCGCGTTGGTGAGCTAGGATCTGGATTTCGCACACCACCATGGGGAAGATCCAAGGAGGTGACAGAGCGAATGGTAGAGCACGAAATTGCCACACTCAACCGCGATAAGCAAACCTCAGATACCTGCGAGAGGCGTGGTGGATCAGAATGTGGAAAAAGGCATCCTTCAGATCGACAGAGACTGCCCAAGCATTCACCGGAAGAGCTAGCCGAATGGACTCGGGTGTCACCATGGTGAACTTGGGAGTCTTCACGGACGGGTTCAGCGGTGACAAGTCTATCACTGGGCGCCAACCGCCTGAACTCTTTGGAACCACAAACACAATGCAGGGGTCCGCGGATCCACAGGTTCTACTGCCCCTTTGGAAATAAATCTTAGAATTTCGGTATCCAAGGCTGCCCGCTTCTCGGGAGCTGACGGCAGAGTGAATGGCATGGGAACGGGAGACAGAACAAGTGAATTTACAAAATGAATCTGGAATCCCTTCCGGGGCACCTCCCACGATCCAAGGGCTGGCTCCCATCTCTTGCCAAACAGGCCAAAAGAGATTTAAGCGCCCTCCTACTAGCGTGTCTACGTGACCAAAATGGGGGGTCGCCCTTGGTGACGCGAGGCACTCGGAAGGTTCCGGAATGCTGGTACTTATTGCTTGGACCAGGACGGGACTCCCCTGCTCCGCCCTTGGACTTCCACGCCGGTTGGAGCTGGAGTTGCGGCTACCGCGCTTTGACGCTGTGGAGGCAGGGGCTCCGGAAAAGGGCTTCGGCTTCTTAGGCTTGGAAGAAGAGGCCTGAGGCTGGAAAGCTGGCTTCCAAGTCTTCTGTTTCATCAAGAGCTCCGAGACTAACTGGGCGTTAGCGGATTGGACACGGTCTGACACCTGGCGCTCCTCGCAGGCAAGGTCCAAATCTTCTCCGTGGAAGAGGGATTTTTGCGAACTTATCGCTGATGGCTTCCTGAGCACACGAAAGCAACATCGGGGCTGAGCGTAACCGTGACTTTAGCGCTGCTGAAGGCTTGAAGGTCATGGACTTAAGGAGAGAGTCTCGCCGCCATTGTTCTAAGTTGTACGCTCCATACAACAACTGGTGAAGGCAATTTCTGATAGCGATGTCGGTGCTTGAAGAAAGGCCGAACACAGTGGTGAGTTGTTCGCGTAGCGAAGCCTGTGGGACGGGCCCGGAGGAGGCCTGACTAGAAAGGCCCTCGAGGAGATCACGGGCGGCTGCTAGGAGCCAGTCCTGTGTAGAGTCGATGAGAATAGCTGATCGCATGGACTGCTGCACATCAGTGAGCTGTGTAGGTGTGATCGAGAGTGAAGCCGGGTTGGACATAAACTGGAGCGCCTCCTTAGAGGGCTCGGTCGGTTTCTCCAGAAAGTCTGTATGCAACGTTGTATACAACGAGGAGAGTTTAGGCCTCTTAATCTTGTCCCCTTTAGCCGTGAGGGCGGCCTCCCGACGGCACGCAAAGGCTCGGCGAACACTGCCACTGAGTGGAAGCTGCTGGCGCGGGTTTGACTGGGGCGCTGGCTGGCCACAGGACACGGGCTCCACAGAGGAAGAGGAAGCTACCTGGGGTTCCAGAGGAAACTTGGAGCTGAGACGTTTGTGTACCAACACTAGCTCCTCCCTGAAAAGCAGTTCCTGCCTCGATAAGCGGTTCTCCCCACGGGAAGGGCACAAACTGGAGGTGGCATCCAATTCCTCTTCTTCCTCCTCTTCCGAATCTGTGTCCGGTAGGGGGCGCTTCCGGGAGAGTGAGGATGACGCAGCGGAAGGCGGCGGGGGAGGTACCAGAGGAACCTGTAGGACCTGAGCTGGCGTAGCGCCACGGGAGGTCCCCGGCGTCGGAGCAAGAACCTGCGACGGAGTTGCGAGTAGCTGATCCAGAGGAGCAATCCCAGGAGGTACCAGCGACTGTGACCGCTGGAGTGGTGTAGACACTAGGCCAAAGGTGGCCTCTCTCACACAGCCTGCGAGCGGCAGGAAGCCGGGAAGAGGAGTGCCAGCCGGTTGGCACTGAAGCAAGCTGTATTGAACTTGCGACGAAAGCTGTGAAAACATGGACTGCATTTGGGCAGTGATCCGAGTCGAAATGTCCATTTCCAGCCGTCTAGCCAGGCCGGACCAGCCAGGCCGGAATCCGCTAAAAAGTGGCCCGAGGTCGTAGCAACGGGGAGTGAGTGGCCCAAAGGCCCAGACTCCACTGAAAAGCGGCCCGAAGGAGCAGTTCTCCAAGTTCCAAGAAAGTTGGATCAACCCAACGACAACTATATTAAAAATTTTTGAGTAGGCATGAAAGTATGGCTGTTCCTCAGGAAGAATTGGGAATGGAGGAAGTTGGCACGGTGCTGCCCCTAGTGGCAGCAGTGGAGGGATAATTCTTCCCCATATGAGAGGTTTCTCTATTGGGGAGCCTATTTAAAGTAGGCGGATAGGGTTACCCGTGTATTATGGAGGTAATGTATAGGACAATAATTTCCACATCGAGTGCATTTTCCAGTTTATATCTGCACACATGGTGTAGTTATGAGAAAATAATTAGTGATATACCGTCTGGTGTTGAATTGTCAGTCCATCTTGCATTTTTACGCTTTTGTTTACATATGCGTGTGATGGATACAGTTCAATTGTTCATATACAAAACTGGCATGAAATGCGTTAAATCGGATGAAGACAACTCCGATGGATTGTAATCGACAAAATCATGTGCTCATGTTTTATTATTTTGTATTAGATGTGTTGCACCAAGATTTAGTTTTGAAGAAAATATTGCATACATTTGAAGTCGGCTGCTTCAAAAGTACTGGTAAGTTACGGTACCCTTGATCTATGTTTCAGTTTTTATTATTATTTTTTTTTATTACTAATTCATATTTACAATCATTTTTGCTCCCTTTATCAATAGGTGATGCAACTCAAGTTAATAGAATGCAAGAAAGTTTTCCATTATATGCACATCTTTATTCTCCAGGTGGTGGTATTTACAAGTACATTCACATATACGTAATAAATTAAATATATGCAAAATGCTTAAATTCTCAAATGAAATATTGCTCACAAAAGCATACCTGTTGCACAAAATTTGATAAAACCATCGAACCTCTGTTGTAGTGAAAACTATTTGTTACAAAAAGTCATACTGGCAGTACAATTCACATTTTCATAGGATACATCATTCAGTTGCATTAGCGGGTAACAATTCAAACTCGAGTTTCTGAACCAGCATCAACAAACTTGCCAGAAGTGTTGTTACTGCCACCCAAAGGAATGTCGTCTTTATGACCTAGGCTGCACACTAGCACCCTCTTCTCGGTATAAAATTGATTCCGTTTGGCGAATCTGATCTGCAAATCTGTTTGCAGGCCAGACAGATGAATAACATTTACAAGTCCGCTTGAAATACTACAAAATGTCCACTTTGCTTCAAACATCACAAATATAAAACGATTCCCAGTGAATACCGTGGCTGACAATTGAATCTGTTGAGATGATAAAATATACTCATATGCAAGCAATTGATCTGACCATGCACCGACCTTATGAAAACTGTCACTGCATGAAAACTAACACATTGATACTTGACCAAAAAACTAATAGTCAGATTTTTTTTCTGATTTGTGACCAGCTACACAAGGATCACAACAAAGATGGGCTGCGCTGAAGTATAGGTGGCTCCAACTGAAACGCTAGGTGGGGTGTGAACCACTAGAAGCAGACCAACTCGTCGATGAGTTCCTTGGCTCGGTCCTTCGCACTGTCGCTACCAAACAGTTGTACGATTGTGTTCTGGCCAACCTCCCGATCTTTCAGAACCTGTTGTCAATAAGATGTAGAATATATGTCATATAGTTCAAGTTAGGTGGATAGTTGGAAGTATTACTGGTTCAGGGCCTGTGTGACATAAGTGACATGTATGTCGTGTAGCCATCAGCTGCAAAGCGAAACATGAACATTGGCAGATATATCAGGACCGATCATCAGTTACCTGTAAATTTCAAACATGGAAGTGCTTTAGAGCAGAGTATAATGTCAAGCTAACAAGCACAAGATGACAAGTACAAGTAAAATCTGAAATAAGAAGTACCTTAATTCGTGCGCCACTGTCGTCTTGCAGTTCTCGGATTTTGGAACCTCCCTTCCCTGGAATCGAATAACCTTGGAATAAGAACCAATGTATCCAACAAGAAAGCTACTGGAATATTGAAACGAAGTATGTGATATTTCAAAATGCTGATACAAACCTATGATTCTGCCGACACAGTTTGTGGGAATTTCTATCTCTCGCGAATCTCCGTCAGCTGCGAAGCCACCGCCGCCGCCGCCGCCGCCGCCAAACGAGCGTCCACCGCCGAAGCTCTGACCGCCGAATCCGCCACCGCCGCCACCACCGCGTCCACCTGAAAGATATAAGCCATCGTTCCACAAGACACCTGGAAAGCGAAGGACACTGTGAATGCGCAGTATGGATGGAAGGATGTCTACCGCCGTATGAAGGAGTGGCTAAGAAATCATCTATGAGCTGTTTGGCGTAGGTTTGTGCATCACTGTCGCCAATCAATTCCACTCCAGTCGTCACACCATTGTCCTTGTCCTTGCGAATCTAGATTGTGGTAACGAGTTTGGGCACATGAACTTGATAGCACAGGGTTTGCGGGCTACGAGGCGAAAGTGAGAAGTGATTTTTTCACGGGGCTAACTTGCATTACCTTTATTCTACATCCACTTTCTTGCTCCAGCTCCTTGATTTTGGATCCACCGCGGCCTGAAATTGAAATCCTATTATCAATATTTTTATCGGAATGTGTGAGTCTGGCATTTCCAAGCATGAAAGCAGTTCGGAATTCAAGTAACTGAGTCTGAAGTGGTGCTCATCATATATCAAAACTTTCAGGTACATACCGATCACTCTTGGGACATCTCGGCAAGAAATGTCGAATTCGAAGCTGTTGCCGCCGCCACCTCCAAAGCCGCCACCTCCGTAGCCACCGCCGCCGCCGCCGCTTCCATAGCCGCCGCCGCCGCCACTCCCGTAGCCACCGCCGCCGCCACCGCTGTAACCTCCCTGGCCACCGTAGTCGCCACCATATCCACCGCCACTCTGGCTCTGTCCGTATCCATTCCAGTTACTCATTATTAATGTGTGGCGTACTTCTGAAAAAAGAACATACCTAGTCAATGATACAGCTGTGAAGCCATTCATGTTGAAATAGGAACATTCAGTTGGTGAAATTTGTGGCCAATCTGAGACATAGGCTGTGATTGGCAAAACTGGTCACATGGTGCAGTTTGGAAGTTGATTTCGTTCGCTGTTTCAAAACTCCATCGAAAATTTGCCTGTTCACACTAAAGGAGTAGATTCTAAATCTGAAAATTATTGTCTTGAATAATTTTTGGTGTTGGAAAAATTCAAGTGTCTGAAATAATTGAATAATACCCGAGTTCGGAAATGTTGTAGGCCAGGTCACCTGAAGTGGGTCGGGTTCATGATGTGGTATAAACAAAGCCACCCCGCGTTGTCACGCTACCTTTGTCAAGTCACTCTGACACTCTACTCGATTTCGCCTGTACAATACTAAATACTCGCTTGAACATAGTGTGTACAAACGATTTGTTCATACCACTTGACCTGACCTAGAAACATTTCCGAACTGGCTTATGGCGGTATGGCACTGACTGGTGAAAATTATTCTACATGCGTTTATTTTACATGTGCTCCAAATTGGAAAATAAAACATTAACATAGACATATGAATAAAATGCCCAGTCCTTTAAGTTATCTGCATCGGCTTCTATTGTTAATGTTATTGTGAGTTAGGCTAAGTCATAGTAAGTGGCTTTCATGAAATGTTTTTTCTCACTAGACCTCTATATGGATTTAGACTCTTGTCTATACCATCATAAAATACCATAAAATACACCACTTTCCAACATATTGCAAACACATTATCCTTCAAATAACAATATTTTACTGACATGATGCGATAAATTTGGATCACATCATACACATGCAATCAACAATGATCAAGTCAGCATGTCGTCTGGTCATGCCTCATGGCCTGAAATTTCGGCCATTGTTTAAATTTTCACTAGAACCAAGTAGATCTACCAACAGGAACTCCTGCAATGATCGATCAATTTGAATTCATTTTGGCCCAAAAGTATGATACCAAGTGAATCACCTGACTGCAATATGCGAACTTGTAAATAAGATGAGAAGGACTAAGGAACGATTTTCGATTTTCAGAATGGTAATCGTGCCGGGCGGCAAGTTTCCAGCAATGGCGGCCGGCAGGTGCGCGTTTAGGACAATTTACTGCCGAACAAAATCGCCGATTTACACCAGAATACTGCATAATTTCAATCACTATTTAGTTAGTAATCTTCCTGAGATCATATGAGAATCGTTTGATTGCCATAAGACCTATACTACGCAGTTAAACCCGATTTTACTGGAATCTAGCATCACCACATGAATCTCAATTTTCGCTCACTTCTTTCGAGATGGCGTCGTTTCGCTTAGAGGCTGTGACAATGTTTCGCTGAATTGTCGCGACGAACGGCAGACTGAAAGTGCGTCACTGTGTGCGCAGTGTGCGTGTCTGTTCAACCACTCTTTGACTCAACCTCGACGAGCTCGAAAATCTATTTGATTGATGTTTTCAATTACACTGTATATTAATGATGTTTCTTATTGTGTATAAATAATGTTCTGATGTTTGCATGAATAGCCTAATGTTTGCACACACTAGGCCTATATAGCCTATGTATTCGGTAGCTAGCTATATGTATTCGGTAGCCATTCACTAGCTAGCACACACACACAAACATGTGTTTACACGGACTCCTGTGTTATATATTCGAATATAGTTTTAACACGATGTACATGCAACAGACAAGACAAGGTAGGTTATGTAGTAATTCTGATTCTGTTTATTTTTCAGTCAAGTCATGGTCAACATCAAAGTTATTGGCTAAAAAAAATCATTATAGCTCTAACATTCGAGGTTTCGTGTTGAACTGGGTTTTAGATTGAACTTAACTTTGAATTTTATATGTTTTTTTCGTATAGTTCAATAAGGGCCTTCTAGATTTTTTAAAATTTACAATCTGGTGATCATGATATAGTGCAATCAAATTATCAAAATGTTCTAGTTAGATCTAGGCCTAGTTATATAAGCATAGATCTACCGTTAGATTTCGGGGCGATATACGAGGCGAATATGCCAACCACCCACACTCAAAATCAAGAATAATAATTATAGTGGGCGAGCAAGAACAACATTAGCGAATGCTGGGAAAGTACATGTACTTCGTAGTTTGTGGTTTAATATGTATCTTCATGTGGTCCCCATTGTACATCTGAGCAGAATGAGTTTTATTAATGTTTTCCCTCTCGATCACAACATAGCCCCATTCGGGAGCAAAAAATATACAAATCAACAAAACAATCAAATACCTAAATGTAATACATGTATTTTTCAGTAGTCTCTTGACGGCTCAGTTGAACTCCATCTGTCCGTACGAAGTTACGATGACTGACTGTACAGTGACTCCATCCCAGGGTGTGAAGTTAGCCGTCAGTCATGCTGGGGTCTGGAACCAGAGCTCACTCAGGGAAGTGACACGTACGTGCACAGCCCTTGCCCCATCACGTACTGGTGTATCTTTGATTACTCCATTTGTTTTATCAGAGCACACACTCGATGTGAAGGATTGACTGATTCAACGGGCGAGGCATTCCCGATATTTGCGTCTGTGCTTGCCGCTGATACAAACTGTCTGGATATCAACACTCTGGATACGGTACATGTAGACCCAGGTGTCCCGTGCTCTCGAACGCTGGAGGCGTGAGTGGGACACAGGTTCAAGCGTGCACAGGTCTCGTACTGGTTTACACTTCGAGCGTGACCAAGCCTCAGATTGCATGACCAGACATCTACCTGGCACCAGATTGTCCTACGATCTCTTCTGCGTCAAATTATGTAGTAGAATTCCTTGATCACACCCAGTGGAATTCGATCTGAGCATCATTTCAAATCGACATGATAATCCACAACTTCTGGTTTAGCCATTCCTGGGCGATAAATGAGCTGATTGCTTGTTTGCACACGGCTCGGTAGTGTGGCCGCACATGCGCAGACACGCAATCAGCTACCGAGCCGTGTGCAACAGCTCATTTATCGCCCAGGAATGGCTAAACCAGAAGTTGTGGATTATCATGTCGATTTGAAATGATGCTCAGATCGAATTCCACTGGGTGTGGCCAAGGAATTCTACTACATAATTTGATGCAGAAGAGATCGTGGGACAATCTGGTGCCAGGTAGATGTCTGGTCATGCAATCTGAGGCTTGGTCACGCTCGAAGTGTACCTATGCATGCTTGAACCTGTGTCCCACTCACGCCTCCGGCGTTCGAGAGAGTGGGGCACCTGGGTCTACGGTACATGCAGGTAGGGTACACCTATATTATTATTTAGGCTAGGCCTACCTGGTCAATAACTGTACTCAGTATGCACAGACAATATAGCGATATGTTTTTTTTCTCACGAACTCTATTGCTCTCGAAATCAGGCACATGACTATGCACTATTTTGCCGGAACTGTAATAAAGGCATTTATTTATTATTCTGTAATAATTCTGTAAAAGGAAGAATTAGACCCATAACTCGCACAACATCGTCAAGAATTTCTCCATAGGCCTACAGAGTCTTCTATTCAATTTGTGTGTGTTAGCTTAGTAAATAGGTATATATACTCTGATTTTCTAACTCGTTTACAGTGTTTCGCTGATATTTTGGCCAGGCTTAATGGTATCGCTCTATAACCTGGCATACTTCTCCTTGGAGTCTAGCGGCAATTTTCTACCAAATTTTGGACTATCTCGAAAATGGAAACAGTTGGCAATCTACCCCAATGTTGAATTTAGCCTTGCTATTTATTTCTGATTGCACACACAATTGTGTGAATTTTCTCGGTTTTTGTAGGGGTGTAATCTTTCGAAATCAACATGTCTGTGTAGAATATATACACCCAATGAGTCTTCAGGTCTAAAATTACAATTTACTTCGAATCCTGATGAATGTAAACAAGACCAGATCCTATAATATGGTCCAATTCTCGAGATCCCGTGTTGGGTTGAAACTTAACAGATTGCAAACTTCCTCAATTTTTATGACAGACGTCTGAAATTTGGTACAAAATTGTCGTTTGACTCCCATTCTCCCAGGTAAAGTGTGCAAATTTATAGAACGATAACATTTAGCATCGCAGAAATATCGCCAAAAATCGGTGTAAACAAGTTAGAAATATCAGAATATAGATAGTCCTACTTCGATATATAACGCTAAATAGTGAAGAGAAAAAAATATGACTCAATGTTTTAAAAGCGCCCGTTGAGTCGTTCGTTGAACATTTGCGTAGTATCGATACTCGGTCAGTGATGATGATCAAGTGGCTTTTTATTCAGTAAAAATATATGGATTCACAAAACGATACTATGAATGGTTGCAGAAAATGTGGTATATTTTTACGAAACGTCTGATATTTTTTATTTAACTGAATTTGTAAGAAGAACGTGTGAAATAATCTAAAATGAAATTTTTTCTTAGCGTCATAAATTTATTCACTAGATGACGCCACCGCAGTCCTTTTGTCACTGTTTGTAGCGCTCCCTGTCGAGAACGATTGCAATAAACTGAGCGAAAATTGGGGATAGCCGCGATCTGTGATTTCTTCAAAAGTTGCAGACTTCATACTTGGAACGAATTTTCCCTGCCTGGTACTTCATCGAAGCAATGACGTGTACTTTATTCGTTACCAAGTTCTAGAAATTCATATTTTCCGTTCACTTAAAGTGAATATGAGTGACTGGGATGATGAAGAAGATGTTTCCCGTTCGGGGAAATCGTTTTGGAACTCAACTCGCGGTCGTGGATCCGGATACGGGAGGGGGAAACAGATGAACTCGAGGGACGTGAATGCACTGAATGGTCAAACTGCAGCAAGAAATGGCTTTGACTCTACATCTAGTCAGTTTGGTGGTGTCAAAAGAAATGCAGGTGCCACTAATAATAGTTACAATACCTCCACAGAAGACTGGGATGGTACCTCCCAGACACAGCCACAGGTCTCTTCTGGTTCTTGGGGTCGAGGCTCCGGTTTAACTATGAATGCCCGAGATCGAGAGAGCGATGGCAGCTCACCCGGACGGTCTCGAGGTTTTGGCAGACGAGGTCGTGGGAGAGGTGACAACAGCAGCAGGAACGTAGGAGGGGGAGGCTTTGGCCAAGACCAAGAAGAAGCTGATAGTTTAGATATGGAGGTCTCGTGTCGTAGCATTCCAAGAATTATCGGTATATATTCCTCAACTATTACTGTGCTTAGTACTCGTGTGATGAGATTTATATAGTGATTTTCCTGTACAGATAATGTATTGGCTTTGAAATACTTCAGGTCGAGGAGGCTCTAAAATCAAGGAACTGGAACAAGAAAGTGGCTGTCGAATAAAGGTTGGTAATTATTAGGTTGCAAAAAAGTTATAATTTCAATAAAATAATGCTGATTAGGAAGTATTAATGAATATTTTCCGTGTGCATGTATTTGATAATTATCCAGATAAGGAAGGATCGTGACAATGGAGTTACAAGTTTTGTGGAGCTAGTTGGTGACAGCCAAGCACAGAGACTTGCCAAACAACTCATTGAGGAGTTTCTAGCGGAAAACTCTGCACCAAGAGGTATAGAAAGTGTCCAGACAACAGGTTTATAAGAGAAACAGATTGAAATTGAAATAAAAATAAACTTTCACAGTTTGGCATTTTATATCAGTCTTGCTATCAACTTCTTTCTTTGCAGAAAGTGACCGAGGCTTTGGTGGTAGTCGAGACAACCAGCGAAATGGCCAGGGCTTTGGTCGGGAGCAAGGTAGATCTGACAGAAGTGCCTCAGAGATCGAGGTGCCCACCTGCTCACTGGCAAGGATCATAGGTTTGTTGCTAGAGCACAGTGTCTGTACTCATGATGTTCTGTATGCTTCTGTCCAGTGCATCTTGTTTTCATTTGCGTTTTTGTGTCTTCAGGGAAGGGTGGTTCGAAAATTCGTGAGTTACAAGATGAAAGTGGTGCTGTGATTAAGGTAAGATCATCTACTATTATCTCAAACTAGCATAGTACACACATCTATATTTTCGTGTATTTGAACATTAGAGTGTAATGGTATATTCTGTGCATTAAGGCACTGGTTATGGTTTTGGATATCATTTTAGCAGAATTTTTTTTTCCTTTAAGTCGGCGTTTTTCGTTTAAGTCGATATCTCAGAAGCGGTGCGTCGTAGAGCGAAACTGACATTATTACTCGTGGCCCTAGACAAACATGTCTCAGGTGTACATAGTTACATAGTTACCATTTATATAGCGCCAACAACAAGAAAATGCAGCTAACTGCGGGAGACGACAATAGAGCTCGAGCACACAATCAGCACCACGAGACCTGAATATATCTTACACCCCCCCCCCCCCCCCTTACAAAAAAAGAAAATTGAAACTTATCATGTCCCACATGATTCCAATTCATTCCCGTATATTATGATGAAACACATAGGCCTACATGTACTTCAATCTTATTCCTAATGAGTAAACATTTATTTTGAACTCAATGAAATAGATACGCCTGATAAAATGATATTGAACCTCAATAAAATATTGGAAACTATGAGGAATATCTGCATCTGATATCATGATATAGATAACACATGCATACTGAGCAAATTAAAAGACCAGTTTAAAATAAAAAGGTTTCGCAACCCAGCATGGAACACCTTGTCATGTGATAAAATATGTCCAATTACGGTAAATGTAGTCGTGGTACCGTAGACGAATCGTTGCCAAAGAAGGCCGCACGCAAGGTTACATGTACATGCATGCACAACATGCTGCACAGAAAATTGTACGTTCCAACGTACGCGTCATTGCGGTAAAATTTGCTTTGCATTCTGGGAACGTGAATTTCCATCGGCTCCGCCATTTTGACGTTTTCCAGACGAGCTGACCATTTTGCGTAATTTTCTCAAACCTAACACATCGATTTATGCATTATATGTCTGTGGAATATTCAAAGCTTGCCATCAAATCGAGAGATTTTATGTCAAGGACCAAGAAAATACTCATTTGAAGTAGGTGTACAAAGGTTTACATGCGAAAACGGGCGTCGATAGGTTGGCATGAAACCTCCATAAAAAAGTCAGCACATAGACATGTAGAGAGTTGGGGGCTTCGCCCCCAACGCTCTAATGTCAAAAACCGAGAACTTATCTATGGCGCTGAACAACAAGATATACGTATACAGTTTGTACATTACAATGAGTGTAGTTTAGAACAAATTGAACAGGTGTGTTTTTAGAGCGGTTTTGAATTAATCGTAAACTATGATGTCTCTGATACTCTTGGGCAGATTGTTCCAGAGTTTTGGACCTTGAACAGAAAACGATCGTTCAGTGAATGTTTTGCGACGAGTGAAGGGCACCTGCAGGGTCAACGTATCCTCACTACGGAGATGTCTTCCTGGTGTTCGTCTGGCTGTCAGCATATCTGTCAAATAGGCAGGGCCATCACCATGGAGTGAGCGGTGGACCAGACATACATGTAGAACCTTGAATTGTATCCGGATTTTGATCGGGAGCCAATGGAGGAGTTTCAATGCCTGTGTCACACTAGAGCGCCTTTCCACTTGGAGAATGAGCTTGGCTGCTGCTGACTGAACGCGTTGGAGTTTAGCTATCTCTACATTAGGAAGCCCAATGTACAGCGAGTTGGCATAGTCTAGATGGGAAATTACTGTACCAAGCACAAGCGTTGTGCACGCTTCCATTGTCAGATATGGTCTAACTGACTTAATGCGGTGTAGGTTGTACATGGCTGTTTTACACTTACTGTTCACTTGGTGTTTCATTGTGAGGTTTTCATCTAGCAGTGCGCCAAGATGTTTGATCACTTTTGATCTTTTGATGTTCTGGTCGTTCACAATTATCGACTCTGTAGTGCACTTTGAGAGTTGGGTTCGAAATCCAAAGGTAATGAGCTCTGTTTTGGCACTGTTCATCTTGAGTCTATTAGCATCCATCCAGTTTTTTATGTCAGCACAACAGGTTGATAGTTTGTCCATACATGTTGTTTCATCATGACGTGAGGAGGCATTGAACGAACACTTTAACACATGGTCGTCTGCGTATCCATGGACGTCGATTTCTGGTGACACTATGTCCCGCATGGTTGATGCATAGACTGAGTAGAGGACAGGCCCCATGCACGACCCTTGGGGTACTGAAAAGGTTATCTCACGCGGCTCCGAGTAATATGTTTCGATGTTGACCTTGAAAGAGCGAGGTCTAAGGTAACAGTCGAACCACTGTAAAGCATTTCCTTGTACTCCAAAACGACTGCGGAGCACATGTAGCAAGACTTCATGGTCGACGGTATCAAATGCCGCGGATAAGTCTATGGCAACAACGACAGTAACATGTTGTTTTTCCATTGACCACAAAATGTCATTCGTAATTTTGAGTAGGGCTGTTTCACAACTATAGTTTTTCCTGTACGCCGACTGATAGTCTGGAAACAGGTTGTTGGATTCACAGTGACGGTTAAACTGATGGAGAGCTGCTTTCTCGACTATCTTGGAAAGATATGAGAGATTGCTTACAGGTCTGTAATTTGCAAAGGTGAGTTCCAATCCCGGCTTCTTCAGGAGCGGCCTAACGATAGCAGTCTTCCACTCAGAAGCAAAATTGGCTGTATGGAGAGACATGTTGACTATTCTTGTGATAACAGGTAGGAACACGTCCAAATTGTCTCGCAGTATTGTTGTGGGAATGATGTCTAATTCGCATGACTTGTTGCCCATGCTGTGGATTATGCTTCGGATTTCGTCAACAGAAAATGACCCGAAGATGTTGAAATCTTCAGTGTCTCTCGTACCTGGGTCAAATCTTGGCAGATGATCTAGGTTATTCCGGATCTGAGCAATTTTTGCCAGGAAGAAGGCAGCGAATGAATTTGCGAGTTGTTCACCACCCTCATGAACAGGCATGGGATTTGATGTGGTGCTGCTTGTATAAGAATTGAAGAATGCATAGAGTTTCCTGGGGTCGCCTCTGCAATCCTCCACCCTGCTGCTAAGCTCCTGCTTCTTCGATGCAAACAGCATTCTGTTGTAACGGTTGCGTTCTTTGCAAAAGTCACGCCAGCGATCGTCAGAACGATGGGCCTTCCACAACTGTTCTTTGTGACGTTTCACTTGTTTCTGTATTAGAATAGTTTGGGAGTACCAGGGTTTCCTTTTCCTAATTGTGACACTACGTCTCTGTAATGGAATTTCTCTATCAAGAAAGTCGGTCAAGGTTTGGTTGAGAACGCGCAGTTGGTCATCAACCTGGTCCACTTCTAAGGAGATGCTGGTCAATGCCTCTCTGAAGTGATCCCTATTCATGTGCTTGAAATTGCGCCTAATTGATGTGAGTCTCGTGACGTTATCGAGAAGAAGTCTACTTGGACTTATCGCCGTAGACATGGTAGATGAACATGTTTGAGGGGTATTAGGGATGACCTTTGACCTTGACTTGTGCATCATAGAGTGAAAGAGATCTCAGTACAGTGTGTCAAAGAGCAAAACGGATGTCATGCTGCCAGGTGTACTAGGGATATTAGGGACCTTGTTGACTTGAAATTTTTTCACTGAGGCAGCATTTTTTGTTTTGTCGATGTCTCGGAAACGATGCGTTCTAAAGCAAAACGGACATTATTTACGGACTCGTCTCCCTAGACAAACATGATTAAGGGGTATTAGAGATGACCTTCGACCTTGACATGAATTTTTTTAGCCGGGTCGGCATGTCTTGTTTTCGTCGATATCTCGAGTCGAAAATGGTGCGTCGTAGAGCGAATTATAACATACATGGTCAATCTCTGCTTATACACAGTAGTTTGATGAGGATAGACTTTGTCAGACAACCAATGCCTTGTAAGCATTCTAGCATTGATATACATTCAACCGGGCATTCGATTTGATCGAAAGCCCTAGGGCTTTTCGATCCCATCGAAAGCCCTCCTGGATTTGTTTACGCCGTTCCGTTTACCTCCCTCCTAAATCCAGAATATTTTGTAAACCATACTGAAAACAGAATATTTCAAATATTTTTTCAATGTAAGTAGATCTATATAGTATAGACTGGGCAGAATGATTGAGAATCAATAAAAAATATAATTTATTTTAAAAAATTAAGGGTTTTATACAGTTTTGCAGTGAACAAGTAAGCAAAATCACTGTGACACACATGACACAACAGTCACTATGTACTTTTCCATCCTGAGATTTTGGCTAGACATGTGTTTTTAACCTTGTGTTATATATTTGCAAGGAGTCCGTACTGTACACTGTCACAAAACATTGGTGATTCCCGTGCCGATTGTCAACGGGCCAAGTCAAGGTATGGAGCAAGCAGGCTGATCACTTGTCATGCTGCTACAGCCTGCCAGCGCTGATGATCTTGTCCTGAAATGTCTGAATTGCGGATGAAGATTTATAACTGGACTTCCTGAGACAGGATTACTTGGATGTGCCGTAGATGTCTACAACAACAATTGTTGGGACTCCCAAGACGACGAGGAAGTCGTAGCTCGGGTCCATGTTGCAAGCAGATCCGCCTGGAGATCCGCGCGCTGACCTAGAAAGAGAAAATCGATCCATAAATATCATGGCGACGTAACTACTGTTAGGTGTACGATTCGACATGCATGCGGAAATGTATATAATTTGCGGCGCCAGTTCGAACAAAATAATCTCTGTTTCATATACACTAATCGAAGAATAAAATCTACATAATGTCTTCTCAAGAATACTAACCTCATATGTGTTTATCATCTGTAGAAGCCCAGTTTTTAAAACTTTTCAGCCGTCTTCGAAGTTCGAGTATCATACCGGCCATCGCCATCGGCCAGTATTGGCGCGGACCCGACATCTTTCCAAAAGCCGCGGAACGGTGTGCACACGCATGCAACAAATGTCACGCAAAATATACATGATCCCTCCGATTTCCAGTGGAACTAAAACACTTTGAACATGTCCATACACTCTATTTCCTCTTGGTGTATACAGAACCGCATGACAGCTCGTATTTTTGCTGAATTTCGACTGTAAATATCCACATGATGAAAAGCGATCCCTCAATGCTGCATTGCCAGGCGGCAGGGGGAGTCAAATGGAACAGCTGCATCTTGACGGTCGATCAATAATTCTACGTTATTACGTTTTCTGGCCAGCGGTCCGGCTCTGGGGCGGTCATGCTGATCGTAGCGGAGAATTCAACGATTTTTTGGTTCTTCTTTGGGTATTTCTGCCCAAAATCGGTTGTATTTTCTTCTTCTCTTTGTTTTGTCAGGCATAAAATCAAGAAGGAGTGGTTTATGTTATAATAGGGATTAATCCTGCGTTCTCGGGCATTGCAGTCCTACAAACAATCTCGGGTAAAATGACTATGTCAAAAGCCCTCCGTCGCTTCGCTCCGTCGGGCTATTGACGTTGTCATTTTCCCCTCGATTGTTTGTAGGACTGCAATGCCCTCGAAAGCAGGCTCAATCCCTAAAACAGACGTTATTTTTGTTGGACTCACTGGGTATTAGGGATGACCATCAACCTTGACCTTAAATATTTCCGCTGAGTCGTCATTGAGTTTTCATCGATATCTCAGGAAGGGTTTGTCGTAGAGCAAAACAGACACTATTTTTGGACTTATCGCCGTAGACATGGTAGATGAACATGTTTGAGGGGTATTAGGGATGACCTTTGACCTTGACTTGAGCATCATAGAGTGAAAGAGATCTCAGTACAGTGTGTCATAGAGCAAAACGGATGTCATTCGTGGGACGCATATTATTAATGTAATAGGTTAGTCTCTACATCGCTTTTGGGTCAGAGTGAATTTTCTTCCATATTTCTGGATCCCGCAGTACAGCACTTCTACTTGCTCGTCTGTACACCGCAATGCCTTTAAGGCATCCTTAGGCCTTAGGTCTAGTTTATATGAACGATGAGCTCATCCTCTCTGTGATATTGATCAGTCTTATTATACGTATCAGATTCAGAAGGATCGGGAGTCTGGCAGCAATACTATGGTGGAGTTATCAGGAAGGCGAGATGAGATTGATAGAGCAAAGCAACTCATACAAGATCTGGTCGAAGTGGATGGTAATTTACCAATGAAGAAATAGTGCACTGTTGGATGTGAACCAAGATCAGGATCATTTTTGATGAAATCACAGCTAATCATCTCAATGGTTCATTCAATAAAGTTGAATTTCATGACTTTCGTGAATGAGTATTACATGTACATGGTTGTGTTCGTAATGTTTACACACAAACCATCTTTGGCCATGATCTACATGTTATTATATACAGCAGGCTACCGGGACGGGAATAGAGACAACCGTAGCAGTAGCAATAACTGGTCATCGCAAGCGAGGGACAACTGGGATGATGACCAGAGTTCTACTGGTGGAAGTCGCGGTGGTTTTGGTGGCCACCAGCCTGACCGACCAAGTGCTGGCTTCAGCCGCAATGAAGAATCCAGTGGCGGAGGTTTTGGCAGTAGCCGATACGGGGGCTCCGATGGTGGAGGCTTTGGGAGCGGTGGGGGGTTTGGTGGCGAACAGAACAGAAGTGAAGGGAATGATCTTGAAGTGGAAGTTCCGTCTCATACTGTTCCAAAAATTATAGGTCTGTATTCTTAAATTATCACCCCTTGTCATATAATAACATATGATATTATCAGTTTTTGGCACTCTTACCACTTGAGTTTGCTTGAGAGAGATTTTTTTAAACCACCAAACTACATACAGCAGTTGATTTGTTGCAGCACTCGAGGTGTCTATGTGTCATAAAGATCAATTGCATGCTCATTCAATATTTTAGGGAAAGGAGGAGCCAAAATCAGAGAGTTACAGGAGCAGAGTGGAGCAAGATTGAAGGTAAAAAAAAAAAAATTGTAGTAAATGGTACAACTCCTAAGTGATACTAATGTTACGTTCTCATGCATCACTACCTATTGCTGGAAGACTACCTCAGACTACTCAGTAACTGTGTTTTGTGCTGTTAGATTCTGAAGGACAGTGACAATGGACTCGTAACCCTCGTGTCCTGTTCTGGGTCGGAAAGTGCCAAACAAAAGGCCAAAAAGTTGCTGGATGATTTTGTTTCCCCAGACAATGCTGGTGATATGTATGACAGTAAGTATAAATTTTGGTGAGACATCATCTAGTGAATTTGAGCCACATAGCCAAAGTATACTTGCAAATTTATGGAGCTTTCCTTGTTCAATATAATCTGATTATGTACATTATGATCTCTCAGACCTGAAGACACTAGCTGGGGCATTGCCAGCAGCGGCTCCCAAACCCAAGATCAACTGGTCCATGATTAAGGAGAAGTCTGCGGAACATGAGGCTCAGCGATGGGCTGGTAAAAACCCCTGTTTTCATACCTTTTCTTAGGAGCAGTCAACAAAACTTGAACACAACATGAGATTTCTGTAACAGGCATGAATTGAAGCAGATTTTGTACCACATGTGTTGTAATTGAGTAATTTACATTTCTGTTCATTACCTTGCAGATTTGCCTCCGATCAAAAAGAACTTCTATATCGAAGATCCTGAGGTCACTCACATGGATCCAGATGAAGTTGCCCATATCAGGTCAGATATAGTGAGCAAAAATATTTGATTAATATTATTAAACTTACTGGTAATGACTTTGTATTTATTGCCATACCACTACCTCTATAATAAACTCTTTGGGTAATCTTACCTTGGCATTCAAAGAAGAGGAGAGAGAAATGAATGTCACAAGAATTTTCTCAAAATTCCTGACATCCATCTCGAACTCGAAATTGAAAGAAATTACTCTCACACATCTCAGATTCCCCGCGGTGTAGATGTGACGTCACACCGGTCATATGATTGACCTTAGCCGCCATTAATTTGCTCCTCCATTGTTGGATGTGCAGCAAGTCTTGCTTTCGGCATTCAAAGTCGATTTTCTTCACGTCTACGATCGTCTTTAGGCTGTTCTTTGCACAACTTTTTCTTCAGTAGATCGTTCTTACGTTGTTAGCTAGCTTAGAGTTAGTGATTTGCGATTTTTTTTGGGAGGAAATGGTAAAGCCTCCCCAGGCCCCTTTCCTTCCCCCATTATCGCCCGTTTGTACTTCGATGTTTGATATGTTTCAGATATGAAGTGCATCGTGTGCAAACACTACCTTCCTAAGTGGGAGGTTCATAACGCCTGCTGGCAGTGTAGGGACACTGTCTATTGCCGTCCTTCAGCCACCTGTGAGTTGTGCGCGGATTGGTCCATCGACGAGTGGAAACTTTGTCTGCAAGGCTTACGGGAGATTCAGGCCCGCAGGTTTGCTGGTTGCCCTACTCCCCCTTCCCCGTCAGATTCTGATAGCGCCAGGCCGCGTCCCAAGGCGTCTGAGGAACGCAAGCGGCGATTAGATTTGCAGTTATCCAATGCTGTTTGTGCTGTAAGTTTTGATTTATCATTGTCATTTTCTTTCAGCCAGGTACGGGTCCCGGGAGCCGCGCGTTCGGCTCTCGGCACCCTAACTTCCCCACAACCTACGGGTTTGTGTGGCTCACTTTTGGCTCCCTCTCTACTGGCCCCTCGTTCTCATGCTTCTCTGGCTGAACGACCTGGGTTTCAGTGTCCGAGTGTGGTTTCGGGGTCTGCCGGTTCCGTCGGGCTCACCTCGGTTCCCTGCGCCCGGGATCCCTCTGGACAGAGAGTGTTGTTTCCCCCTCCGGGTCGGGCGCCTGCCCCCGGAGCTGGGTTTCAACCCCATAGCCAGGGCGGATTTCGGTCCGGGCCCGTGTCGCTAGTGATACGGCCGCCGGCACCCGATTTCCCGTCGGTTACTGGACCCCAGGCCGTGGCTACCGGAGCCGTGGCCAGTAGGGGCCGGGAGCCAAGGGCCATGAGCCGTCCAAACCCATGGGTTCCTGGAGTTTCCATGTCTCCACGGTTTCCAGTGTTTCCTTTTTCTGATTCGCCCTGTGTGTTTCAGATCGCCGAGGATATCAAGGACGATTCCCCTCTTACGGCCCTGCCCTCCGGTTTCGTCGCCTCCAGCCAGGGTATGTTGTCTTTCGCCCAGTTGGCGGACCAAGGGTCTTCCCGTGCGTCGGAGCCGTCCGGTGTTCCTGCCCAGGGGAGCTCTCTCCCGACGTCAGAGCAGCGCCTTAGGGGCGAGCTTGAGTCTTTTCGGGCGGAGATGTTAGGCCAGTGGCAGCAGTTTCTGGCGAGGTTCCCGCCTCCACAGCCGCCACCGCCCCCATCTTCCCCTCTGCCTAGGGACGAGCCGTCATCGGATGAGGAGCCTTCCCTACAGGGCTCTCAGTCGGCTGACCAGCCGTTACCTGGCCCGTCAGGCCTCACGCTTCCGCGAAAGCGTAAGGCGGACCCGGACCAGGAGGCGGACCAGCCCGAGTCTGACGACCCTCTCTCTTGGGGGGAGAAGTTGGACTTTGTGAAGAGGGTCCTCCCGGGTTTGTGGCCCGAAGAGCATGCTCCGGCCCCAGTCAAGAAGGTAGCTCGGTCGATGATATCTTCCGAGTTGGAGCACCCCCGGCCGTCGAAGGACGCCCTACGATTCGCGGCTCCATGCAAGAGCGCATGGACAAGACCATCAGGTCCAACAAGTCGGCGATTGGCGCGTATCCTGCTCGCCCGTCTGTCAACGACTACTATACGTCGTCGGAGCTGGATGACAAGCCTACAGCTTTGAGGAGGCATCACCCCAATTACACCTTTTTCAAGGAGCCTAAGGCCGTGGAGATTCCATGGGCGGCCTTGGCGGAGCTGCAGCACACGTTTCGAGTGGGGCTGGCCACGGATTCGGCCATGGATTGGCTGTCGATGGCTACGAGACGGGCCATTCTTCAGTGCCGTGACCAGGTCCTGGACAACCCTGACGTTGACCGAGATGATTTGGCAGAAGCCTTATTGAGCTGCGCTTCGTTGGTCACCTCCATTGGTAAAGGTGTGGGTGACAAGGTGGCCCTGGACTCCCACTCACTCTGGGTGTCCGAGTTGTGGCGGCGTGACGCTTTCCTCTCGTCCCTCAAGTTCGAGGTTCCGGACCAGCTCATGACGGACATGAGAGTTCTCCACCCCGTGATCCCCTCTTCTGGAGCCCCTACTTCACTTCTACTCCCTGACCGTTCTGCGGAGTTGCGGGAGGTGAAGAAGGAGGCCGACGAGAAGGCCGCGAAGTCTTCTACTTCCAATGCCCTCCTGAGCCAGTCAAAGTCTCTGGAACGTCTGACGCAACAGATGGTTTCGGCCTTTAAGAAGCCCCAGTCTTCAGCTCAGCAGTCTCAGCCTCAGCAGCAGCCGGCTCGTGGCCGTGGGAGAGCTAGAGGCAGGGCCTCAGGGCTGCCCTTTCGCGGGGCCCCTGCCGGCAGCACCCGAGGAGACCGTGGTCGTGGCCGAGGCCGAGGACGCGGAGAGGCTCCCAAGCCCGCAGGGGAAAAGAAACCGGGTACGTATAGCTTCGGATTCCGGGCCGGATCCTTTGCTCGAGTGTCGAGGAGAGCTGCATGGTCAGCTCGTTTCGGTCGATATTCCTTCCTCAGACAAGCCCGTAGGAGCTCGTTTAACGCTGTTTTGGAAAGAGTGGGAGCGGCTCGGGGCTTGCCCCTGGGTCGTCTCGACGCTCCGTCGAGGATTCGGCCTGAAATTCGAGAAATTGCCACCGTTATCGCCCGTCCCAAGGGGTTTCACTCTTCCAAACGATCCAGAACGCCGCCGTGTTCTCCACGAGGAGATAACGGCGATGATCGAGAAACAAGCGATAGAACCTGCTCCCGGGGACACTCCCGGGTTCTACAGCGTGTTGTTTGTGGTTCCCAAAGCGTCGGGGGGTTGGAGACCAGTGATAGATCTTTCTCCGTTGAACAAGTTCTTAATCGTGCCGACGTTTTCCATGAAAACGCCGGAGCAAGTTCGTTCAGTCATGCCTCGCGATTCGTGGGTGGTAACGATAGATCTCAAAGATGCCTATTTCCATATTCCAATGAAACCTGCAGTTCGCAAATACCTGAGATTTCTCTATCTCGGCCGCGTATGGCAGTTTCGGGCGCTCCCGTTCGGATTATCGACAGCGCCGTGGATTTTCACCATGGTGGCTCGGGAAGTCCAGATTCTCGCCCACAAGCAGGGGATTTTCATCCACCAGTATCTCGACGATTGGCTAATCCGGCACCATTGTCGCGAAACGCTGATCGTCCAAGCACAGTTTGTGGTAAATCTATGCTCACGGATGGGGTTCAAAATCAACCAAAAAAAGTCTGACTTGTCACCGCGTCGGGACTTCGTCTTCTTGGGGTATCGTTATCAGACTACCTCAGAGACTGTTTTGCCGACGCTGGATCGTCAGTCAAAATTATCCGTGCTGTCAGAAGGGTTCCTTCGTCGCATTCCACAGACGGCCAGACGCTGGCAGTCCCTTCTCGGGATGCTAGCTTCCACGGAAAAGTTAGTTCCGTTGGGCCGCCTGCACATGCGGCCTATTCAGCGGCATCTACACTCCCAATGGTCCCAGGTCACGGGAGACAGATCCCAGCTCGTGCAGGTCTCTCCGGAAGTCGTTTCCCATCTGCAATGGTGGCTGGATCCCGTCAATCTGCTCCGAGGGTCGTCATTCCGCCGGCCGCCTCCATCCAGGCACGTATTTACGGATGCCAGTATGGACGGCTGGGGCGCTCACTGGGACGACAGCGAGGTCTCGGGCACCTGGTTTTCGTCTCAGCAGGAATGGCACATAAACCTGTTGGAACTGGAGGCCGTGTTCTTGGCTCTCAGGCATTGGGAAACACATTTCCTCAATCAGGCTGTGTTGGTGGCCACCGACAACTCCACGGTTGTCGCCTACATCAACAAGCAGGGCGGTACGAAGTCCCAGTCGCTGTGCCAAGCCGCTATCGACCTCCTGATCTGGTGTCACGACCGGGGTATTTCGCTTTTCGCGAGGCATATCCCTGGTCATATGAATGTTTGGGCGGACCGCCTCTCCCGGAGGGGCCAGGTCCAGGCCATGGAGTGGAGTCTTTCCCCCAGGGTATTCCAATCTCTCTGCGGCCTATGGGGCACGCCGATGGTCGATTTGTTTGCGACCCGGTGGAACCACAAACTTCCTTCGTTTGTGTCTCCCATTCCCGATCCCACGGCCATGTCAGTGGATGCGATGTCGACGTCCTGGGAGGGCATGTACGCGTATGCTTACCCCCCAGCGGTGTTGTTGGACAAGGTGATCGCCAAGTTTCGGACTCACCAGTGTCGCCTCCTGCTGATTGCTCCGTGTCTGCCGCAGAGGTCGTGGTTCCCGGACCTTCTGGAGTTGATAGTAGACTTCCCTCGTCAGCTTCCGGATCGGTGGGACCTCCTCAAACAACCTCGCTCCAGCATGTTTCATCAGGCTCCCGCAAGTCTGAAACTTCATGCCTGGATATTGTCGAGCGATGTTTCCGAAAGAAGGGATTTTCAAGGGAGGTGTCCGCAAGGATCGCCCGATCAAATCGAAAATCTTCTTTGGCAGTCTACCAATCGAAGTGGACTTCCTTCTGTGCTTGGTGTCGTCGCCGGAAGGTTAGTCCTTTCAGAGTCGATGCTCCCCTAATTTCCGAATTTCTTCTCGAAAAGTTCAATGAAGGGCGAGCTCCATCCACGATCGCAGGTTACCGTACGGCTATCGCGAAGACTCTAAAACCCAAACTTGGGATCGATTTTGGTCATGATCAAGGTTTGACTGCGTTGATTAATAGTTTCGAGATCGAAAGACCGAAAGCTAGGAACCCGGTTCCTGAGTGGGATCTATCGCTTGTTCTCAACGTCTTAAGAAAAGATCCGTTCGAACCCCTTGAGCGGGCCTCCCTAAAGTTTCTGACGTTTAAGACGGTCTTCCTTTTGGCTCTGGCTTCCGGGAAGCGACGGAGTGAGCTCCACGCCCTGTCCTTTTCCAAAGTTAAGTGGAAGTCGGATGGCTCCTCGGTTCTCCTCGGAGTCATTCCCTCCTTTCTGGCCAAAACTCAATTAGCAGGTACGCCATTATTGAGCTTTTCCATTCCCGCCCTGACTCCTTCTCTGGGGCCGGGCCTGGAGGAAGACGCGAAGCTTTGTCCCGTGCGAGCCCTCCGCATCTACGTTAATCGTACGCGTGAGCTGCATCTCGGCAAGCGTTTGCTTTTCGTGTCCTATCTTAAGGATTTTCCAAATGATATCCGTCCTGCTACGATCTCATCTTGGATCAAGAAGTGTGTTAGATTTTGCTATGAAAAGTCACAGGCGAAAAAATCTACAGGTTTCAGAGTCAAAGCGCATGATGTGAGGGCTCTCGCGGCTTCACTTGCCTTTACGAATAAAGTATCTCTGAATGATGTCATGTCGGCCTGTACCTGGAAATCTCATAACACATTCACTTCTTTCTATCTCAGGGAGTTAGCTTGGGAGGATGACTCCGGCCTCCAGCTTGGACGACTGGTGGCGGCGGAGAGTGTAGTCCAGCTGTAAATACCTGTAGATAGCTCAACACGCCTCTGTACAGATGCACCTGAGGTCGGCTCCCAGGGGAGTTGCTCCTCTTCTTTGGCGAAGGAAATTTTTGTTCATCTGCAAGAGGAAAGTCACCTCTGCAGAGCCCCTGCTCGTCTCCATGCATCTGAAGGTAATTCAGGCGTGTATTATGGTATGGTTGTAAATATCCTGTAAATATGTATTTTCGACTTAAAATTATAATTTCAAAGTAAAACACAATATTTACTACTTTCAATGGATATCGGTGATGAATTCCCGGGAGAGGGTTAAACCCACCTCCTTTGGTTATTCTGATATAACCCAAAGAGTTTATTATAGAGGTAGTGGTATGGCAATAAATAGGAAGTTTTAACTTGTTTAAAACCAGTATTTATTACATACCTACCTCTATAATAAACACGATTATTCTCCCTCCCGCCTCCCCTGCCTTAACCAGGTGGGCAAATTAATGGCGGCTAAGGTCAATCATATGACCGGTGTGACGTCACATCTACACCGCGGGGAATCTGAGATGTGTGAGAGTAATTTCTTTCAATTTCGAGTTCGAGATGGATGTCAGGAATTTTGAGAAAATTCTTGTGACATTCATTTCTCTCTCCTCTTCTTTGAATGCCAAGGTAAGATTACCCAAAGAGTTTATTATAGAGGTAGGTATGTAATAAATACTGGTTTTAAACAAGTTAAAACTTCCTATTTAGACTTCAGACTAGTATTTAGACTTTTAGCTTTGATTGCTTTTAAGTGTCATATCATTGCTCAATTCACAGGAAAACAAACAACAATATCATGGTGTTCAGTCTCGATGACAAGAACGATGTCAACATTCCGAATCCTGTAGTCCGGTTTGACCAAGCGTTCCAGCATTACCGTAAGCTTTATATCATCCTGTTAATCGTGTACATGATCTGTTCTCCTTTTCACTTCAATTATTGACTGTGTTTCCTGTTGCAGCTGATATCTTAAGAGAAATCAAGAAAGCGGGTTTCACAGAACCGTCCCCGATCCAGGTAATGCACTTGAGTTGAAGTTTGCCCACAAGGTCTCAAAGGTTACGAATGACTCCAGTTACATTGATTATGTGTCCTTACCTTACAGAAGCAAGGCTGGCCCATTGCTCTTCAAGGCATAGATCTTATAGGAATTGCACAGGTACATATGACATTACAAGATCCACATTGATTGTACACACATGATTGATTATTGAAAGCAAAATATGGTACACATACATGGCAATATTGCTGTTTCAGACTGGCACAGGGAAAACTTTGGCCTTCCTTTTACCCGCGTTCATTCACATTGAAGGACAACCAGTGTGAGTTATTCCATCAGATAAATCCTCATTCCCACATTTCATCATTCTGTATTCTCACGGTGCTTTTTGAGAAAATTCACCAAAGTTTTCATATTTTTTGCACTGTTCAGACCGCGGTCAGAGCGGGATGGACCCACGGTTCTCGTCCTGTCGCCCACCAGAGAGCTGGCTCTCCAAATACAGTCCGAGGTCGAGAAATACAGCTACAGGAACATCAAGTGGTAGGCTCTCTGCGAAAGTGTCACTATGATGGCAACAATATTATTCACCATTAAAATTGAATATTATTTCTTCACCTTGCATCAATGAAGTTTTGAAAAAGAATTGTATCATCCCCGGTCTTCTTCCCACGACAGTGTGTGTGTGTACGGAGGCGGCAGCAGAAGGGAACAGATAGGGAAGGTTTCCAAGGGAGTGGAGATTGTTGTGGCCACACCAGGTCGTCTCAATGATCTGATAAATGCGGGTATCCTTAAGCTTAGCAGCTGTACGTACTTGGTGAGTGTAATCGGGTATTTGATGATACAGTGAGAATCAGAAATCTGAATATGCTTTAGCTGACTAAGTTCAGCTTTTAGCATGGAAATTTGTGAGCTGAGCCTTTAACTTAGTTGGCTAAAGCAGATTAAGATTCTTTGTGAATTCAGTCCATCATCTCTTGTTATAATTTCTAAGCAGTATTTACTTGTATGTAAGCATTACATGTTCGGTATATATACAACTTGTTGGTATAAGGATGATACTAGTAGATCTGTTCAAAGATGACTGGAATATCTCTCCTGGTGATTGCCAATTGTTTGACTGTTTACAGGTGTTAGATGAGGCTGACCGAATGTTGGATATGGGCTTTGAGCCAGAAATTCGTAAGGTGCTATTAGATATCCGTCCAGATCGTCATACACTCATGACCAGGTGAGGGCTACTTCCATCTATAGTGAGAAAGCGATCTCTTTCTGACAAAAAAATCACTTTTGGTATTATCAGAAACCCATAAGAGAGAGAAACATGCAACTATTTTCCACTGAAATGGGCTGTTTTCAAACCCAGCTAACTCTGGCTCAAAACATCACATCAAAACATTTCTTATGTGTACTTGAAGCTAAAAGCTATCTCTAGAATGATAGCTATTCAAAATAGTTCAATATAATCTTGTTCTTGTCTTAATAGGCCTCCAATGAAGCAGCCCCCAACACAATTTCAGCTCTCTTTCCAATCATGTCGGGCATGTGTGTGTATGGGTATGAGGTCCTGAAGAGCCCCGATCAATACTCATGAATAATAATGACATCCAGAAAGCAGTCTCATTGGTTGAAGTATATTTCCCATAAGTCTGTGCAGTATTTTCGTATGTTAATTTTGTTTTCACTTGGGAAGATATTGTAAAGCCATTAAACCGAAGATTTATGACAGCCCCCTCCACCCCACTAGTCAGTGGATTTACATGACATAGAACTTCCAGAACAGCCACACTGTATGAAGTTTAGCTGTGCATGTTTATAGAATGAAGTTGAACAGGCTATACACAGGGCCTGTTCTGAAGAAGGAGATTGACTGAGTCTGGAAGAACTATAAATTACCGATTGATGGAAGTGCATAGATGTATGATATATGGACAAATACCAGTCCGTACCCCAAACATCCGTAGGGTAGAATTCTTTCTGAGTAAAAAGCAGTATACGGTATATGTACATGGCTTGTGGAAGTGAAAATATGCAGCTCTCATATGTATTTGAATATTTTTTCACATGGATATCAAATTTGCCTGGTAAACGAGGGCATGTCCTTCCTTTTCTGGACGCGGCCCTGCATATAAAAAAAAACTGATTCCGTGAATATTATAGTGTTTGCACATGATCTGCGGAATTCCTCCAAACTTCCGGTATTAAATCACTTGAGTATAAAGCTGAGAGTGATCTGACTACTGCCACTGCTCATGACTCTGGATCTTCCCATAACCAGGTCAGGTTCAGGTCATGGGGGGTGGGGGCGGTATCTAATCAGACTAACGCAAATTATATGCTCACTGGCATTTATCTACATGTACCTTGATTCCAACCATCCAAGGCACTTTTCTTCCAACCATCCGGGGTTCGGGGGGGATTTATGCATGTGTTTGAGAATGCCTTCAAGGAATTTTTCACTCCTGGTCAGAATTTATAAGAGTATAAAACCCATTGCTTTTAGTCGGTCCCAGGGTCTGTATGTGAGCCCGAATTCAATGCAGACCATTAGCATGTGAACAGAAATACATAAGACCTTGTGTATGGTCTTATGTACGGTCTTAAGTATTTCTGATGTGAACAAGGGTCATCAGGGAATATGTAACATATTTAGTGTCTCGCAGATTTATGTCATACTTTAATATTTTGGAAACCACAGACTTTTGCAAGTACAAGTGAGTGTTATCTGTGGGAGGTACTGGTTGCAGCGATGTTCACCATCCAGATTTCAGGGGGCTGCACTGTTCCACATGCTTTGTGTGATCCACATTGAGGAATGTTTTACACTGTACTGCTGTGGCAGACTGACCCCATTGTATCACCTTAGCTGCCATCAGTCTATCAGACAGCCTAGTCAAATAGAGATATCCCTCTGCATCTAAGTAACACATTCAAACCTTCAACATCGCTGGTCTCGATACCACCCGCTGTAATTACTCTTTTGAGTGGAGTGTGGGCCATAAAAAATTTCAGCAATGAAACCTTTCCAGTGAGGGAGGGGGATGGTGGGGCCTAACCTCTTGTTTCTCCTTCCATGTGTCTGGAGCACGTGGACTGAGGCAGACCAGCACCAGGCACATGGAGAGGTGTTGATTCAATTTGCATAAGGGGAGGGCTCTAGAACTCAGCCAAGTTTCACGACCATACGACACATGGGGAAATAGGCTGAAAATTGGCTGACTGGGGTGCTGATTAACAACATATTGTGGCCTAGTAAGGACATAATCTGCCTTAAAAAAACACTCCTGTAGAGGAGATGTTCTTGTTCAAGGTGGACCAAAAATGATTCTACATTTGTGATTCTGACATAGAATTTTAGAGTTCTCAAAACAGCAGAAAACCGTGTTTTTCACTTGCATGTTTCTCTCTCTTATGGGTTTCTGGTATTATGCAAAGAGTTAACTGGTACTTGCACTTCATAGTGTACAAGTTTAATCAATGTTGGATTTAGTTAATTAGGGCATTTCGGGCGGTTTTGTCTGCAGTGATTGGGAAGAGGAACTCGGAGTATGAGAGAATCCCCCCTTCAGTTTGAAATGTATGGGGGATTTTCAAAAGTTATGGGGGATTTTCTAAAAGTTGTGGGACATTTTGGGTTTGTACTTTTAAAAACGATTTTATTCAATCATCAACTGCGGTAGTCGTAGCTATAATTGTGTGCGTGAGAAACCTGTCATTGTTATCATCACGATCTGAATCACCACCGTGAATGCCTGCTGTCAGTGTGTATATGTCAACAGTAACACGTGGTTGTTGCCGGTGACTGTGTGGGCTGCTTCCTGCCGCTGCAGCTCAGTTCAATCTTTCATCGCATCAAACAAAGTTTCTTTGTCATTGTGTTTTTTTAAATGAATTGCCATGGATGCAGAATTTACGATAATCAACTTATTTGGAGGCACTGACAACTCCTGAGAGCGGTGTCAAAAACTGTCAGTGGATGTTTGTAAATCTAGAAACCGTCAACTATGACGTCATGGGATACCCCAAATTATGCTCAGTCAGCCAATCTGTTCAGCGGTTTCTAGACTGACATCAAGGGCTCCCCAACATAATGGAAGAACGTCATACGATTGATTTCCAAACTTTCGCAATAATTCCAATAAAAACATAACATTCGCAAATATTTACAGTGCGCGCATTGGGCGCACTGATAAACTGTTGTATGCGGGATATTTCGAAGTTATGCGCGATTCGCGCAATCCCGGACGTCTTCCTAATCACTGTGTCTGGGTTTTTTTTTCGCCGTTTGGTTTCCGATCAATAACTCGGGAACGCCTGAATGGATCTTGTCCAAATTTGCACCACTGGTCAGAAATATTACATGGAAAACCCCTATTGTTTTGGAGGCGGCTCCGGGGTCCGTGAGGTCCGTGAGGATGAAATCAAGGTTGATTTTGAGACTTGGGTTTCCGAGCGATATTCGTATATATTCATGCGATATTCATGCAATGGCAAGTATTCTATGCATGGGAGTTCATATACCACCCGGGAAGAACCCTATTGATTTTGGGATCAATCCGTCGAACGACCTTTGACCTAGAGCTCGGAAGAATTTTTGCTGATTCATCCTTGAGGCTTTCATGCATATCTCGGAAACGGTGCGTCGTAGAGCGAAACGGAGCTCAATTTCGGCCTCCTGGCACTAGACAAACTAGTCTAGGGGGTATCTTGGGTCGAATCGACCCCTGGTGTCGAATTTTTTTGTGCCGACTCGGCACTTCCTGTTTGGTCGTATCTCGGAAACGGTGCGTCGTAGAGCGAAACGGAGCTCAATTTCGGCCTCCTTGCACTAGACAAACTAGTCTAGAGGGTATCTTGGGTCGAGACAACCCCTGGTGCCGAAATTTTTTTCGCCGACTCGGCACTTCCTGTTTGGCCGTATCTCGGAAACGGTGCGTCGTAGAGCGAAACGGAGCTCAATTCGGGCCTCCTGGCACTAGACAAACTAGTCTAGGGGGTATTATGGGTCTAGACGCCCCCTGGTGTCAAATTTATTTTCGCCGACTCGGCACTTCCTGTTTGGCCGTATCTCGAAAACGGTGCGTCGTAGAGCGAAACGGAGCTCAATTCCGGCCTCCTGGCACTAGACAAACTAGGCTTATAGGTATTTTGGGTCTAGACGACCCCTGGTGTCAAATTTATTTTCGCCGACTCGGCACTTCCTGTTTGGCCGTATCTCGAAAACAGTGTGTCGTAGAGCGAAACGGAGCTCAATTCCGGCCTCCTGGCACTAGACAAACTAGGCTTATGGGTATTTTGGGTCTAGACGACCCCTGGTGTCAAATTTATTTTCGCCGACACGGCACTTCCTGTTTGGCCGTATCTCGAAAACAGTGTGTCGTAGAGCGAAACGGAGCTCAATTCCGGCCTCCTGGCAATAGACAAACTAGGCTTATGGGTATTTTGGGTCGAGACGACCCCTGGTGTCAAATTTATATTCGCCGACTCAGCACTTCCTGTTTGACCTTATCTCGGAAACGGTGTGTCGTAGAGCGAAACGAAGCTCAATTCCGGCCTCCTGGCACTAGACAAACTAGGCTTATGGGTATTTTGGGTTGAGCCGACCTCTGGTGTCGAACTTTTTTTCGCCGACTCAGCACTTCCTGTTTGGCCGTATCTCGGAAACGGTGCGTCGTAGAGCGAAACGGAGCTCAATTTCGGCCTCCTGGCACTAGACAAACTAGTCTAGAAGGTATCTTGGGTCGAGACGACCCCTGGTGTCGAATTTATTTTCGCCGACTCGGCACTTCCTGTTTGGCCGTATCTCAGAAACGGTGCGTCATACAGGGAAACGGAGCTCAATTCCAGCCTTCTGGCACTAGACAAACTAGTCTCGTGGGTATCCTGGGTCGAGGCGACCCCTGGTGTCGGAATTTTTTTTTGCCGACTCGGCACTTCCTGTTTGGCCGTATCTCGGAAACGATGTGTCATAGACCGAAACGGAGCTCAATTTCGGCCTCCTGGCACTAGACAAATTAGTCTAGGGAGTATTTTATGTCGAGATGACCCCCTGGTGTCGAATTTTTTTTCGCCGACTCGGCACTTCCTGTTCGGCCGTATCTCGGAAACGGTGAGTCGTAGAGCGAAACGAAGCTCAATTCCGGCCTTCTGGTACTAGACAAACTAGTCTAGGAGGTATTTTGGGTCAAGACGACCCCTGGTGTCGAATTTTTTTTTGCCGACTCGGCACTTTCTGTTTGGCCGTATCTCGGAAACGGTGCGTCGTAGAGCGAAACGGAGCTCAATTTCGGCCTGATGTCACTAGACAAACTAGTCTAGAGGGTATATTGGGTCGAGACAACCCCTGGTGTTGAATTTTTTTTCGCCGACTCGGCACTTCCTGTTTGCCCGTATCTCGGAAACTGTGCGTCGTAGAGCAAAACGGAGCTCAATTCCAGCCTTCTGGCACTAGACAAACTAGTCTAGGAAGTATTTTGGGTCGAGACGACCCCTGGTGTCAAATTTATTTTCGCCGACTCGGCACTTCCTGTTTGGCCGTATCTCGGAAACGGTGCGTCGTAGAGCGAAACGGAGCTCAATTCCGGCCTTCTGGCACTAGACAAACTAGTCTAAGGGGTATTATGGGTCGAGACGACCCCTGGTGTCGAATTTATTTTTGCCGACTCTGCACTTCCTGTTTGGCCGTATCTCGGAAACGGTGCGTCGTAGACGAAACGGAGCTCAATTCCGGCCTCCTGGCACTAGACAAACTAGGCTTATGGGTTTTTTGGGTCGAGACGACCCCTGGTGTCGAATTTATATTCGCCTACTCGGCACTTCCTGTTTGGCCGTATCTCGGAAACGGTGCGTCGTAGAGCGAAACGGAGCTCAATTCCGGCCTCCTAGCACTAGACAAACTAGGCTCATGGGTATTTTGGGTCGAGACGACCCCTGGTGTCGAACTTTTTTTTGCCGACTCGGCACTTCCTGTTTGGCCGTATCTCGGAAACGATGTGTCGTAGAGCGAAACGGAGCTCAATTTCGACCTCCTGGCACTAGACAAACTAGTCTAGGGGGTATTTAGGGTCGAGACGACCCCTGGTGTCGAATTTTTTTTCGCCGACTTGGCACTTCCTGTCAGGTCGTATCTCGGAAACGGTGAGTCATAGAGCGAAACGGAGCTCAATTCCGGCCTTCTGGTACTAGACAAACTAGTCTAAGAGGTATTTTGGGTCAAGACGACCCCTGGTGTCGAATTTACTTTTGCCGACTCGGCACGTCCTGTTCGGCCGTATCTCGAAAATGGTGCGTCGTGGAGCGAAACGGAGCTCAATTCCGGCCTTTTGGTACTAGACAAACTAGTCTAGGGGGTATTTTGGGTCGAGACGACCCCTGGTGTTGAAATTATTTTTTCGCCGACTCGGCACTTCCTGTTTGACCGTATCTGGGAAACAGTGCGTTGTAGAGCGAAACGGAGCTCAATTTCGGCCTCCTGGCACTAGACAAACTAGGCTTAGGGGTATTTTGGGTCGAGACGACTTCTTGTGCCGTATCTCGAAAACGGTGCGTCGTAGAGCGAAACGCAAAGATGCCTAAGGGCGGGGTATGTCACCTAAACTTTGACCACGGACAGTTCCAGAGTCATCATGGTTCTAGACACGGTCTCTTAGGTATATGTTAGCTAGGAATAGAACTCACACGAAATGCCCCAAGGCATCTTCAGGCCTTGACGTCTAGTTAGGATTAGTTGTCAAATTATCTAGGAGACTTGGAGGTTTGTATTGATGATGTGACTGTTCCCTGTCAGTGCCACGTGGCCGGAGGGGGTGAGATCCCTTGCTGCCAGATACATGAAGGACCCTATCCAGGTGTATGTGGGCTCCCTCGACCTCGCGGTCAGTGCACCTGAATGTATCGATACAAGTGTATTCTCTGCAGTTAACTGGTAGTTTACCATGGTGTCTATTTCAAATATTTATGTTGTTCATTGTTTCATTACAATGTAATTTCAATTTGGTTCTCAGGCAGTACACAGCGTTCAACAGCACATTGATATTGTCAATGAAGAGGACAAGCGTGAATATGTAAGATGCAATGAATGTATTCACAATTGATATTCAATGAGTGTATGCCGGTCATAATGTTCGTCTTTAGTGCCAGTCGTTTCAGAGGTAACTTTAGCATAATGCAAACTTGTATTTTTTCAGCTGCTAGATTTCCTGGAATCAATGGAACCCCAGGACAAAGTCATCGTGTTTGTGGGGCGTAAAGTCACGTATGTCGCCACCCGATGTATGAGTTTGTACATGACATCAACGATCAGTGCGTTATTGCATGCTGATCAATGTACGTTTGTGATTTTCCAGGGCTGATGATGTGTCCTCCGACTTCGCACTGGAGGGAATCAAATGTCAGTGCATACATGGTGACAGGTACGTAAGGCATAGCGAGGGAAATTCCTGTCAGTGAAGGCAAAAGTTTCTAAAACAGGTGTTCTCTCAATAAACAATTTTGGGAAAACGCAACATTTTTTGGTATATAGGTGGAAAGACATGATGTACATATTTGTGTTTCACCACTGATTCACCACATGATATGTAAGTAATACAATGAACTTACAGGGAGCAGTCGGATCGGGAACAGGCCATCTCTGACCTGAAGGACGGCACAGTGCGCATTCTCATCGCTACTGATGTGGCCTCAAGAGGTCTCGACATCAAAGACATCACGTGAGCTCTACTTTGTGTCATTGTAAGAGATAAAAATGGCAATGATACCAAAACGTGTAAAAAAGATCATTGAAATAAACACACTATTCAACAATTTTATTTTGCAGTCATGTGTTTAACTTTGACTTCCCCCGTAATATTGAGGAGTACGTCCATCGTGTGGGTCGTACGGGTAGAGCAGGGTGAGTGTCGAACAGTTTTCCATAGCATACATCCTTAGTATAACACTATGAGGCCTGCTATGTAATGATGGTTATCGTCCACATTTGGTTGACAGTCGGAGTGGGACCTCCATCACGCTGATGACAAGAAATGACTGGAGACACGCAAAACCACTCATTGAGATCATGGATGAAGCAGGACAGGTTAGTGGTATATGGAGCGAAGTGAATCATACAGCAAAATTAATATTTAAATACAGTTAAAACTCTTTATCAACCATTATTGTAATGTTGGATGTTGTGTTGAATGTTGGATATTTTGTTGAATACATTGGATTGAATTGAGTAAAAACTGAGCTTTGAGCTCAATTGTCCATGTTAATGAGAATACAATTGACAAAAAAAAACAGTTCCAGCCTACTCATGTGATATCACCTATTTCACACACTCCCAGGAGGTTCCCCAAGAAGTGCGGGACATGGCTACCCGATTTGACGCTCACCGAGAGCGCCAGCGAGAGCGTCGTGACCAGGAGCGCCAGTCGGGAGATCGTAGCGGCTACTTCAGCAATTTCGGGGATGATCGTCGAGGTGGTGGCGGGGGTAGAGGCCGCAGGGGCCGAGGGGGGCGTGGCCGGCGCGAGCGGGAGGGAACTGTCGTGGCATCGTGGGACGACCCCTTCTCATTCTGATGAAGCTTGCCAACTAGAAATGTAGTTTTATCAATATAAAGTTTTTATGTATGATTTGACTGTTTATCGAAAGTGAGAGGTGAAGCTTGTGGTGAAATGGAATCGGTTTGGAGTCATCTGTATTTCAGTTTTCTACATGGATTTGTGTATTGGTTAGGTAGTGAATATTGTTTAAAATTTCCTGTGAAATGTAGCATTTATATCATGGTACTTCAATTTGCAAAAAACTATGACATTCACGAAAATTTAAATATCAAAGAGATGGTTCCAAAGTCGGATGAATTGTAGATCTACCTATGATTAGGAATGCTATACTTTTGTTACCTGTTTATTAGTTCCCAAGTAAGGTTGAACAAATTGTTTGAGATTTTGGTTCCGTTTATCATGAATGAATCTCGCGTGTGTTTGAATGTTCAATACAAACATGGCTATATTCATTAAAAACGAATCGTATTTTGATATTATTGTCTTGACTTTTGAATGTGTATTCTGAATTTCAATGCATTTAATTTTTGGCAAGTTGTATACAAGTCATCAAGAATAAACTTGTCAAAATATTGCGATCATACCCACCAATAAAACTGTTAGAATATATTTTGAAGTTCGCACGTGCCTGTTCTCCTGTGAAGTTTGGTTATTACTTGACGAAATGTAAATTTCGTCAAGTATGTTGGTCAGTCGCGTTTGTCTGTTTGTTACTTGACGAAATTAAATTTCGTCAAGTATGTTGGTCAGTTGCGTTTGTCTGTCTGTCTGTCTGTTTGTTTGTTTGTTTGTTTGTTTATTTGTTAGCGCTCTACAGGTCACAATTTTGATCGAAGAGTGCTGAAAATTTGTCAGAAGTTGTGCAGTCAGTACTCGACCAAGTGATTAACTTTTGGGAGGTCAAGGTCAAAAATTGAGGTCAAGGTCAAGCAAAAGGTCAAAATCGAAAAATCGCGATAACTCCGTTTTTAATCAATGTTATTTTTTCTAGCTATTTTTATATTTTTCTATGGTCAATTCCGCATCATATGATGCATGCCCGATGGTCGTACGACCAAAACTCCCGATTTTCGGTCCAGGTCGAAAATTTGGGGGTCACGAATTTAGGTTTTTTTCTACCTCGCAATATTCAAAACCATATTATAGAGCAAATTCCCGATATATGTTGCTGATTTTCACTCAGAAGTTGTGCCTTATCACACAAAACACGATTGTGAAGTTATAGGACTCAAGGTCAAGAATTAGAGTTAAGGTCATAGTAAAGGTCAAAATCGAAAAATTGCAATAACTTGCCTTTTGATTAAAATTAATTTTTCTGAACATTTTTGTATTTTTATTTGGTCAATTCGACATCAGCTGACGTATGTCCGAAGGTTGTACGACCAAAACTCCCGATTATCGCCCATGGTTAAACATTTGGGGGTTTTCAGATCATTTGTATTTTGTGCAATATTCAAACCGTTATTGTGCAGTCAGAATCCGATAGAAGTTGCTGATTTTTAATCAGTAGGTGTGTCTTATCATACTGAACATATGTGTAAAAATGTAGGACTCAAGATCAAGAATTACAGTTAAAGTCATAGTAAAGGTCAAAATCGAAAAATCGCAATAACTCCGTTTCTATTCAATGTTATTTTTTCTGAGTATTTTTATATTTTTTTATGGTCAATTCCGCGCCCTGTGGTGCATGCCCGATGGTCGTACGACCAAAACTCCCGATTTTCGGTCCAGGTCGAAAATTTGAGGGTCATGATTTTATGGTTTCATGTCTCGCAACCTTCAACCCCATATTGCGAGGCCAATTTCTGATATGGGTTATTGATTTTTGCTCAGGAGTTGTGCCTTATCAAATTGAACAAATCGGTGGAGTTTCTTGACTCAAGGTTTAAAATTAAGGTCAAGGTCATGTAAAAGGTCAAAATCGAAAAATCGCAATAACTCCACTTTTGATCAACATTAATTTTTGTCAGTATTTTTGTATTTTTATATGGTTAATTCGGCGTCAAATGGTGTATGAGCGATGGTCGTACGACCAAAAGTCCCGATTTTCGGTCCAGGTCGAAAATTTGAGGGTCATGATTTTATGGTTTCATGTCTCGCAACCTTCAACCCCATATTGCGAGGCCAATTTCTGATATGGGTTATTGATTTTTACTCAGGAGTTGTGCCTTACCAAATTGAACAAATTTGTGGAGTTTCTTAACTCAAGGTTGAAAATTAAGGTCAAGGTCATGTAAAAGGTCAAAATCGAAAAATTGCAATAACTCCACTTCTGATCAACATTAATTTTTGTCAGTATTTTTGTATTTTTATATGGTTAATTCGGCGTCAAATGGTGTATGAGCGATGGTCGTACGACCAAAAGTCCCGATTATCGCCCGGTGCCGAAAATCTGGGGGTCATGTGCAAGTTGCATAGTGGTAGCCCTAGTGTAGTGGCCGCAAAATTACCTCACATAAGTTGCCAATTTATAGGAGATATGAAATGTTTTATGCAGCTTTGAATACACAATTGTGAAACGTGGACTTTTCTTGCCCTAATTCTCCAATTGAGTTGACTGTGAAAGTTGGTTATCAATACTAGTTTGGGTTATAAAGTTACAGTTATTTTGGATCTATTACTTCGTGCAGTCATGCCGACATGCATGCGGTCATACATGTACAGTGAATGTTGTTCTCCATGGGGAAGGGGAATATGGCAATTTATTGTATGATGGCTCGGTGGCCGAGTGGTTCCAGTGCTTGCTCTCTAACACGTAGGCTTTTGACTCTGCGAGTTCGAATCTACCTGCTTTTAAATATTTTTTTTTGCTCTTTATTTTTTTCAAGAATATCCATTACCATTATAATCTATTATAGTATTATGAATATACACTGTTGAATGATCATTTGGTACGAATATGGCGTGCAAAAATTATCGTTGCCTCTGTCATATAACACCAGTATGGCATGCAAAAACGGCCATCACGATATGCTTGAACTCATTAGATAGTTCTCCGAAGATGCAGCATCATGATATGAAAGTTACCAAGTTGTAGTAACGAACATTTATAGCAGTGTTGTATTTTATAATTTTTCTTATATTGACATCATCAAAATTTTGTGCTGTTAGTAGTATATATTATGTTGATACACACATCGATTGAATGTTTTGAATGAGTCAGTCTCAAATGGCTGGGTCTTGCTCAGGAGACGTCATAAAGATTCAATATGTATGTCTGCTCAGGAGTTGTGCATTATTAATTCTAACAAATTTGTGAAAATTCAGAATTCAAGGGCCAAGGTCACCATGGTCACTGTGAAAATGAAGCAACTCTTGTCTAATTTCTAAAATTGTGAATTCTTCTGCTGGGTGATGCTCAGGAGGTGTCTTAAAAGTGCCAATTTCTAATGCTAGAAGTTGTTCAGTATATCTTTTCAATGTGTAATTAATGAGTAAATGTTTTAAATGTAAACAAATGTTTAGTTATTTCGTCAAGTGTTGGCATATGGCCGATTTTCTGTTTGTTACTTGGCGAAATCTTCGATTTTCGCCAAGTATGTTGGTCACTCGCGGATGTTTGTCTGTCTGTTTGTTTGTTTGTATGTTACCTCTCTAGCGGCCACAGTTTTACCGCTAACTTCTCGAAAAAAATTTGTTGGATAGGTATTCGGCCAAGGACGCGACCGCACGTTTTTGAAAAAAATCGGTCCATTGATGACGTCACCAAAATTTCCTAAAAACTCGAAAAATCCCCATCTCTCATCATTGGCGAATTTTAAAAAATTCGCACAGCAGTCAAATTTGAACCGATTGTTCTGAAATGTGGTACACTGATATATGGTCATATTCTCCATCGAAAAACAAACTTGTACGTTGATCGGTTGAACGTCAATGACGTCATGACGTAAAATGTCAATTTTTAAAATGGGGCCATATATCAGAAAGTATTTGTCGTAGAGAGAAGCGGATTGCACCATTGAAAAGCTCGTTGAATTCTGGTTCAAGAGGGTACTGTCCGATACTTTTCCGCCCTGATAGATTTTCCGCTATGACGTCATAAACGTAAGGCCTGTCATACCAGTTTTTCGAATTTTCAGCAAAATTTCAAACATCCACAGTGCACTCAAATTTGAAGGTACTGGACTGTAATTATGACACCGTATGTGGAACTTTATAACATAGCCACATACCGAGTTTCAACACGCTACGTGCAACGTCAATGACGTCATGACGTAAAACGTCAATTTTAAAAATGGAGCAATATATCGAGAGGTATTTGTCATACAGAAAAGCGGATTGCACCATTGGAAAGCTCGTTGAATTCTGGTTTAGGAGGGTACTGTCCGACACTTTTCTGCCATGATAGATTTTCCGCTATGACGTCATAAACGTAAGGCCTGTCATACAAGATTTTCGGCTTTTCAGCAAACTTTCAAATAACCACAGTGCACTCAATTTTTAAGGTAATAGACTGTTATTATGAGAACGTATGTGGAACTTTATTACCCAGCCACATACCGAGTTTCAACACGCTGCATGCAACGTCAATGACGTCATGACGTAAAACGTCAATTTTCAAAATGGAGCTATATATCGAGAGGTATTTGTCGTACAGAAAAGCGGATTGCACCATTGGAAAGCTCGTTGAATCCTGGTTTAGGGGGGTACTGTCTGATACGTTTCCGCCAAGTTATATTTCGGATATGACGTCATAAACGTAAGGCCTGTCATACACAATTTTCGATTTTTCAGCGAACTATCAAACACTCTAGCGTCCACAAATCTTGAGATATTTTCACGAAACTTCGCTAGGTTGTTCTATATGTTAAAGACTAGGGATGGTTAAATTTTGATGAAAATCGGTTCAGTGATAATGTCACAAAACGATCTCCAAAAAAAGGAAAATCCCTATCTCTCATCATTGGCGAATTTTCAAAACGTCACACAGTGTTGAATTTTTTACTTATCGTTCTATAATTTGGCATGATCATAGCTGCTAATATTCCTCATCATTGTGCTAAGTGTGATAGGGATTGGTTGGACGGGAATGTGAAATTACGAGATCGAATTCCGCACGCTGCCAGTACAATGTGCAGCCATAGCACACGCCAGCGTTTATCCTGAACGACGTCTCTCCTGCACACTATACTTTACAGGCATTGCTGATCAGCGAACAGTTTGGCGCAGTTGGTAGAGGCGTTAGCTCTGTGTGCGAAGGATCGGTGGTTCGATTCGCATTGCCGTTTTGATTTTTTTTTAAAATGCCATTCTAAATTACGTTTTCTGTTTCTGAGTGGGCTTGTAAGCATTATGCCAAGCAACCTGTGATGCTTTATCTAATTCTATTGTTTCGATCACCTTGAATGGAAAACGCTGTTTCACGAATAAGGCCATTATTTTTTGATCAATTGTTTTACAAACCCGCCGACTCTAGTCAAAATTGGCCGCTAATAAATAAATTTAGCAGTTCATGTTTTTATTTTCATTATCCCGCCGACTCGGAATAAAATGCGCCGAAAAAAAGTGTGTTGCATCAAGATTGTATGTGGCTGAGAACTGTTGTATGGAGCGCATTGCATGTCTTCAACAATCGTATGTTGATGGAGCATGAAAAGATGAAAGTATACATCAGCAGAGCTCTCTTAATCACACTGTCAAACTTTGTCACAAAATTCATGTAGTCTAGTAATTAACAAAACAATGACAATAATCCTTTCGTTTTTATACATATTGCATGTGATTTGTTATTTCTGGTCAGGCTTTCTGTTCTACTTTTGTTTTGTTTTTTTTGTTTTTTTGACATTAGAGCGTTGGGGGCGAAGCCCCCAACCCTCTACATGTCTATGTGCTGACTTTTTCATGGAGGTTTCATGCCAAACTATCGACGCCCGTTTTGGCAGGTAAATGTTTAGACACCTACTCCAAATGAGGATTTTCTTCGTCTTTGACATAAAATCTGTCGAATTGATGGCAAACTTTGAATATTCCACAGATGTATAATGCATAAATCGATGTGTTAGGATTGAGAAAATAACGTAAAATCCTCAAATTATCTAAAAACGTCCAAAATGGCGGAGCCGATGGAAATTGACGTTCCCAGAATGCAAAGCAAATTTTACCGCAATGACGCGTACTTTGGAACACACAATTTTATGTGCAGCAATACGTGATTGCATACATCATCTTGCGTGTAACATTCTCTGGCGTTATGATGAAGTAAACACGATGATTCATCTGCGACGCCACGGCTAAATTTACCGTAATTTGACGTATTGTATCACATGACAATTAAGGTGTTCCGTGCGGGGTCGCGAATTTTTATTTTAAGCTGGCCTTTCAATTCGCCCAGTAGGCATATGTATCATGATATGAGATGCAGATATTTTTCTCATGATTTCCAATATTTTTTTAATATTTTTTTTTAAACGAAATACCATTTTAGTAGGCGTAACTGTTACATTGAGTTCAAAATAAATGTTTACTTATTAGGAATATGAATGAAGTGGGCCTATGTTTTTCATCATAATATACTGTCGTGGTGCTGATGATGTGCTCGAGCTCTAATGTCGTCCCCCGCAGTTAGCTGCATTTTCTTGTTGTAGATAAAATTGAGTTTTTACCACTTTTATGTATTTTATATGCCTCAGAATATCATGAGATGTGCATTTCATGCCATGGTTGTTTTCAGAAGTCATGTACATCAAAAAAATTATGTTGAGTGACATTTTAGAAGCGATATAAAATCATTGCCACCATTGTATGTGTTTCCTGATACGTCTTGGTGGTATCCCACTACAAAATGACAGGAAGGTTTAGTAATATTGTACAAGGAGCGGAAATACGAGCACTTCAGCATGTATAGAATGGAATTTATTGTCCAAAATTGGTTTGTATTTTTTTTTACCCGACCGACCACATATTTTCAGCTACATTTATTTTTATTCGCTCCTACCGACCGACTGTAAAGTTTTAACAAAGATTTTTTCGTAAAACAATTAAATAAAAAACGATGGCCTAAGATGAACTATTTGATCGGGTTTTTTTTCCATCGAAAAATGTTGTATTTAACGTTTGTTTTTGGCATCAGCAAAGCCTGACTGTATTAGTGCTAATACATTGATATGGTACATTATTATTACTGATATAGCAATCAAACGCTGCTGACGTAATTGACGTTTCTATGGCAACGGAATCAGTCCATTATTATAGGTAATGGACTGAATTCAGTGTTTGAGGCACGAGGTCGGGTCTGGGCCGTAGCTCGCACGAGCTTGCGAGTGCGTCCACGGCCCAGACACGACCTAGTGCCTCAAACACCGAATTCAGATGATTAACTTATTATTATATACCGCACAATGACATGTACATCCATTGGAAAGCAAACTCTTCCATTTTCTGACATTAATTTGTGATTATTTACACGAAAACATGAAGTGTTTTTATCAATTCTTTGACCTACAAAAAAGTCGAGTTACCAGCGCATGAATAGAAACGTATAAACACCGCCTGTTGCTGAGCGCTTTGCCACGGATACGCCGTGCAATTAACACATGACCTGTATGTTCCAATACAGGAATTAATCGCACGATCGATTGTCTATACTGTACAATAGGACAACTCGCATAGGTATATAATAATAAGTAAAATTGTATGTATGTAATTGTTCATGCTGACAAAACGATGAATAATGCGCGTAAAATTTTAATGGTACACCCGTATATAGCCAGGTATGAGTTCTTCTATTTAAAAAAAAATTCAAGGTCAAAGGTCGAACTTTTTTTATGGATAGGTATTCACCCAAGGACGGAACCACACATTTTTAAACCCATTTTTGTGTATATGCTGTGCGACTTAATTATGGAGTGCAATATATATACAACTGTGGAGTTTCATTCCGGTTTGGGACTGCATGACAGGGCTATAACACACACTTCCTATCATACCGTTCATGGACCTGGCATGGGGGTGTCCCTACCAGACCATGAAGATATTCTGGTGTTAACCAGGCCTGGTGAACATAGCACCTGCGGACCCTATGGTGTAATCATTCCCATTCCTGAGTCATACCACCAGGAAGTCCCCCAATATCGTACTCGTATGTGAGTAACTCACGGCTGAGTGGTCAGCCTTCCCATTGAGCCCACAGCACACCCATCCTGAGTGGGGATCGGCCATGATGAATCCCTCGGTCACCGATGGGATTCGAACCCACGACCTCCCGGCTTTGAATCCTGCAGCTTAACCACTGCGCTACAGGGGCCGTACAGAGAAATATGTTTACAACCACCGGCTTTAATTTTGCATAAAAACCGAGTTGCATGGGGGTGTCCACTCTTCCCGTCATGGCAGATTACTCACACGCAGATGACGCACATGCGTTAAAAAGATTTCGACAAGTTTGGCCTTCAGGCCAATGGTATCTCGTTTGTTACTTGACGAAATGTAAATTTCGTCAAGTATGTTGGTCAGTCGAGTTTGTCTGTCTGTTTGTTTGTTTGTTTGTTAGCGCTCTACAGGTCACAATTTTGATCGTAAAGTCCCGAAAATTTGTCAGAAGATGTGCAGTCAGTACTCGACCAAGTGATTAACTTTTATGAGGTCAAGGTCAAATATTGAGGTCAAGGTCACGCAAAACGATAAAAACACATAAATGGTCATAACTCCGGTTCTATTCGCTATAGAGACTTCAAACCAAGTTCATATTGTAGATAAACTCGAGTTCTATCTTTTGTGACCTTGACCTTGGCATTTGACCTTGACCTTGAGAAGTTCGTTATGAGGTGAATGTCAAGGTCAAGTACGAAGGTCAGCGCACCATATCGAGTAGTATATCGTTGGAAAGGTCTTGAGCCCCTGATTCCAGTGATATCTCATTTTTGGCGCTGTGACGTAAACTGATGTCACAATGACGTCATAAACGTCAAAAATCCGAAATTTCAAAGTGCCATAACATGGTCAATAGTGTATGGAATCCCTTGAAATTTGATATGCATTTTGACAGCATTGACCTCTACGAACTGAAGTACAAAGGTCAAAGGTCAAGGTCAAGGTCATTGAAATCCCAGAAAAACACGTTTCTTGTAATAACATCCGTTTGAATTGTCGTAGGTTCATGAAATTTGAACCATATCATTCAGAAGAGGTATAGCAATCGGACCTATATGTCAATTCCATGATTGACCTCAAACTTTGTCTATAATCTGACAAAACTTAATCAGAATCCTATGATAATTCTGGTTTTTACAGATATTTTTTATGTTTTCATGGCTCCAATTTTCACAAATTTACTGAACATTTAATTCTAAATCATTATGCAGTCAGTTGCAGTGTTATTTCTAGTTTATGGTCCACTTTTCACATTTGGAATAAATTGAAAACTCGCCGAGATATCAAAGTAGAAAGAGCAGTGGGGTGAATCTGATTCTCCTCAATCCGTTCACACACCAATAAGCTGTAGAAACGATTACCCCCTGTGGACATGTCTCCTTCTAAATATACACACTCGGTTGAGCAGTAAGTAGTACAGTATATCATATATGTATCCAAGTGCACATCTCAAACAACGAAACAATTCTTTTGTTTTCTGACTCAGAGGTGTCAAACTGGTATAATAAAGCCTAAAACTCATGTCTAAATACAGTCTGGGTCAAGCGACAGGCCACTTTATATCAGAACTTTTATTACTTTGATTTTGGCAATTATTACTTGACGAAATGTAAATTTCGTCAAGTATGTTGGTCAGTCGAGTTTGTCTGTCTGTTTGTTACTTGACGAAATTAAATTTCGTCAAGTATGTTGGTCAGTTGCGTTTGTCTGTCTGTTTGTTACTTGGCGAAATCTTCGATTTTGCCAAGTATGTTGGTCACTAGAGTTTGTCTGTCCGTCTGTCTGTTTGTTTGTTTGTTCGCATCGTACAGGCCACAGTTCTCGTGTGATCTAAACCAAACTTGTCACACATAACAGCCATAGGCTAACTTAGATCAGCCCAACTTTTCAAGGTCAAAGGTCAAAGGTCAAGGTCACAGGAATAGTTAGAATCTTTTCTGCCATTTAAGCCAATGTTAAATTCAAAACTGTATATCTCAGTAAATATTGATCGTAGAGCAAAAAGGACGTTATTTTCGGACCCAGAGGGCTTTATACCAGTATACTAGGGATGGTTTGGTATCAGATTACACCTGTGGTGTCAAATTACACAAAACCGGAAGTAGAATTATTTTAGAAGCAAATGAGTTCAGAATGTCCACATTTCAGTTATAATGCCATTCTGGTGTGTTATAAGGCCAAAAATTGACATTTTCCCCTATCATCGCCCATTTCCCCCTATTATCGCCCATTTTACATTGAAATCAGTATATCTCAGTGAATATTGATCGTAGAGCAAAAAGGACGTTATTTTCGGACCCAAAGGGCTATACTCCATTATACTAGGGATGGTTTGGTATCAGATTACATCTGTGGTGTCAAATTACACAAAACCGGAAGTAGAATTATTTTTGATGCAAATGAGTTCAGAATGCCCACAGTTCAGTTATCCTGCCATTCTGGTGTGTTTTAAGGCCAAAAGTGACATTTTCCCCTATTATCGCCCATTCAACACTGAAATCAGTATATCTCAGTAAATATTGATCGTATAGCAAAAAGGACGTTATTTTCGGACCCAGAGGGCTATAATCCAGTATAATAGGAATGGTTTTGTATCAGATTACACCTGTGGTGTCAAGTTACACAAAACCGGAAGTAGAATTCTTTTAGAAGAAAATGAGTTAAGAATGTCCACATTTCAGCTATAATGCCATTCTGGTGTGTTATAAGGCCAAACATTAACATTTTCCCCTATTATCGCCCATTTTACATTGAAATCAGTATATCTCAGTAAATATTGATCGTAGAGCAAAAAGGACGCTATTTTCGGACCCAAAGGGCTTTATACCAGTGTACTAGGGATGGTTTGGTATCAGATTACACCTGTGGTGTCAAATTACACAAAACCGGAAGTAGAATTATTTTAGAAGCAAATGAATTCAGAATGTTCACATTTCAGTTATAATGCCATTCTGGTGTATTATGCCAAAAATTGATATTTTCCCCTATTATCGCCCATTTTCCCCTATTATCGCCCAGTTTACATTGAAATCAGTATATCTCAGTAAATATTGATTGTAGAGCAAAAAGGACGTTATTTTCGGACCCAAAGGGCTATACTCTATTTTACTAGGGATGGTTTGGTATCAGATTACACCTGTGGTGTCAAATTACACAAAACCGGAATTATAATTATTTTTGATGCAAATGAGTTCAGAATGCCCACAGTTCATTTATCCTGTCATTCTGGTGTGTTTTAAGGCCAAAAAGTGACATTTTCCCCTATTATCGCCCATTTAACACTGAAATCAGTATATCTCAGTAAATATTGATCGTAGAGCAAAATGGACGTTATTTTCGGACCCAGAGGGCTATAATCCAGTATAATAGGAATGGTTTTGTATCAGATTACACCTGTGGTGTCAAGTTACACAAAACCGGAAGTAGAATTATTTTAGAAGAAAATGAGTTAAGAATGTCCACATTTCAGCTATAAGGCCATTCTGGTGTGTTATAAGGCCAAGAAGTGACATTTTCCCCTATTATCGCCCATTTAATACTGAAATCAGTATATCTCAGTAAATATTGATCGTAGAGCAAAAAGAACGCTATTTTCGGACCCAAAGGGCTTTATACCAGTATACTAGGGATGGTTTGGTATCAGATTACACCTGTGGTGTCAAATTACACAAAACCGGAAGTAGAATTATTTTAGAAGCAAATGAATTCAAAATGTCCACATTTCAGTTATAATGCCATTCTGGTGTGTTATAAGGCCAAAAATTGACATTTTCCCCTATTATCGCCCATTTCCCCCTATTATCGCCCATTTTACATTGAAATCAGTATATCTCAGTAAATATTGATCGTAGAGCAAAAAGGACGTTATTTTCGGACCCATAGGGCTATACTCCATTACACTAAGGATGGTTTGGTATCAGATTACACCTGTGGTGTCAAATTACACAAAACCGGAAGTAGAATTTTTTTTTAAGCAAGTATTTTAAGCGAGTTCAGAATGTTAAGGCCAGAAAGTGACATTCCCCCCTATTATCGCCCATTCAACATTGAAATCAGTATATCTCAGTAAATATTGATCGTAGAGCAAAAAGAACGTTATTTTCAGACCCAGAGGGTTATATTCCACTATGGTATGGATGGTTTGGTATCAGATTGCACCTGTGGTGTCAAATTACACAAAACCGGAAGTAAAATTTTTTTTCAAGCGAATGAGTTCAGAATGCCCATGGTTCAGTTATCATGTTATTCTGGTGTGTTTTAAGGCCAAAAAGTTACATTCTTAACATTGAAATCAGTATATCTCAGTAAATATTGATCGTAGAACAAAACACGTTAGATTATACTTGTGGTGTCAAATTACAGCAAACCAAAAGTAGAATTATTTTTCAAGCAAATGTATTCAGCATGACCACACTTCAGTTACGGTGCCATTATTATGTGTTTAAAGGCCAAAAAGTGACCATGTCGGCTATTATTGTCCATTGGACATAAAGATTACTACATTTCAGTAAATATTGCTCATAGAGAAAAACAGATATCATATTTTGACCGGGATCACAACTTACTGATATAATCATGATAATGGTACATATGTGTTAGCATAGATATGGTATGGATATTATACAAGTATTTCGCCAAGTTTTGGCCTACTGGCCAATGTTTTCTCGTTTGTTTGTTTGTTTGTTTGTGTGTTAGCGCTCCACAGGTCACAATTTTGATCGTAGAATCATGGAATTAGGTCATAAGATGTGCAATCAATTATAGATGGATGAGTTCATTTTTGGAAGGTCAAGGTCAAATATTGAGGTCAAGGTCACGCAAAACGATAAAAACACATAAATGGCCATAACTCCGGTTCTAATTGTCCTAGAGACTTCAAACTAAGTTCATATTGTAGATAAACTCGAGTTCTATCTTCTGTGACCTTGACCTTGGCATTTGACCTTGACCTTGAGAAGTTCGCCTAAGGTGAATGTCAAGGTCAAATACGAAGTTCAGCGCACAATATCGAGTAGTATACCGTTGGAAAGGTCTTGACCCCCTGATTGCAGTGATACCTTAGTTTCGGCGCTGCGACGTAAAGTGACGTCACAATGACGTCATAAACATCAAATTTCCGAAACTTCAAAAGGCTATAACATCGTCAATACTGTATGGAATCTCTTCAAACTTGATACGCATATTGACAGCAATGACCTTTACGAATTTAAGTACAAAGGTCAAAGGTCAAGGTCAAGGTCATCGAAATCCCAGAAAAACACGTTTCCGGTAATGACATCCGTTTGATTTGTTGTAGGTTCATGAATTTTGAACCATATCCTTCAGAAGAGGTATAGTAATCGAGTGTATATGTCAATTTCATGATTGACCTTGAACTTTGTCAGGAAAATAAGGTCATATGAGGAAAATTTCAAGGTCAAATTTTCAAACTAACTGAAACCTATCAAGTAGTAAATCAAATGAAAGGTCTTGATTCCCTGGTACATACTTTCTCATCAGTTTTGAGATGTGACGTTTATTGACGTCAGAGTGACGTCATAAACGTTAATTTTTCGAAATTTCAAACGGTCATAGTGTCCACAAATCTTGTTTGATTCTAATGAAATTATACAGGTATAATATATGTCTTCATGCACAGGCAATGCACAATTTTCGTGACTCAAGGTCAAAGATCAAGGTCAAGGTCGCGCAAAATGTTAAAAACACATAAGTGGCCATAACTCCGGTTCTATTTGTTATAGAGACTTCAAGCCAAGTTCATATTGTAGATAAACTCGAGTCCTATCTTCTGTGACCTTGAACTTGGCATTTGACCTTGACCTTGAGAAGTTCGCCATGAGGTGAATGTCAAGGTCAAGTACGAAAGTCAGCACACCATATCGAGTAGTATATCGTTGGAAAGGTTTTGAGCCCCTGATTGCAGTGATATCCTATTTTCGGCGCTGCGACGTACACTGACGTCACAATGACGTCATAAACGTCAAATTACCGAAATTTCAAAAGGCCATAACAGCGTCAATACTGTATGGAATACCTTGAAACTTGACATGCATATTAATAGCATTGACCTTTACGAATTGAAATACAAAGGTCAAAGGTCAAGGTCAAGGTCATCGAAATCCCAGAAAAACACCTTTTCGGTTATAACATCTGTTTGAATCGTTGTAGTCTCATAAAATTTGAACCATATCATTCAGAAGAGGTATAGCAATCAGACTTATATATAAATTCCATGATTAACCTTGAGCTTGATCGGAAAAATGAGGTCACATGAGCAAAACTTCAAGGTCAAAATTTCAAACTAACTAAAAGCTATCAAGTAATATATCAAATGGAAGGCCTTGAACCCATGATAAATAGTTTCCCATCAGTTTTCAAATGTGACGTTTATTGACGTCACAATGACCTCATGTACGTAAATTTTTCGAAATTTCGAAAAGCCACAGTGTCCGGAATTCTTGTTCGATTCTGATGGAATTGTTCAAGTATAATTTATATCTTCATGCACGGGCAATGCACAATTTTCGTGACCCAAGGGCAAGGGTCAAGGTCAAGGTCAAAGAAAAGGTCAAAATCACAAAAATTGCCATAACTTCGGAACTATTCGTCATAGAAAGTTCAAACTGGGACCATATTGTAGCATATCAAAAGGTCTTTGTCCGCTGACCTTGAATGTGCACTTTGACCTTGACCTTGAAAAGTTTGCCCAACGTAAAAATTTCATGAAAAAAGTATCTTTCTTCAAATGTCGAGGAGTTGTTCAGTAAATCTTTTCAATGTGTAAATTATGGGTAAATGTTTTAAATGTAAACAAATGTTTAGTCATTTCGTCAAGTGTTGGCCTATGGCCGATTTTTACTTGACGAAATTAAATTTCGTCAAGTATGTTGGTCAGTTGCGTTTGTCTGTCTGTCTGTTTGTTTGTTTGTTACTTGACGAAATTAAATTTCGTCAAGTATGTTGGTCAGTTGCGTTTGTCTGTCTGTCTGTCTGTCTGTTTGTTTGTTTGTTTGTTACTTGACGAAATTAAATTTCGTCAAGTATGTTGGTCAGTTGCGTTTGTCTGTCTGTCTGTCTGTTTGTTTGTTTGTTTGTTTGTTTGTTAGCGCTCTACAGGTCACAATTTTGATTGTAAAGTCCCGAAAATTTGTCAGAAGACGTGCAATTAGTACTCGACCAAGTGATTAACTTTTGGGAGGTCAAGGTCAAAAACTGAGGTCAAGGTCAAGGAAAAGGTCAAAATCGAAAAATCGCAATAACTCCGTTTCTAATCAATATTATTTTTTCTAGGTATTTTTATATTTTTCTATGGTCAATTCCGCATCATATGATGCATGCCCGATGGTCGTATGACCAAAACTCCCGATTTCCGGTCCAGGTCGAAAATTTGGGGGTCACGAATTTAGGTTTTTCCTGCCTCACAATATTCAAAACCATATAATAGAGCAAGTTCCCGATAGATGTTCCTGATTTTTACTCAGAAGTTGTGCCTTATCACACAAAACACGATTGTGAAGTTATAGGACTCAAGGTCAAGAATTAGCGTTAAGGTCATAGTAAAGGTCAAAATCGAAAAATCGCAATAACTTCGCTTCTGATCAAAATTAATTTTTCTAAACATTTTTGTATTTTTATTTGGTCAATTCGACATCAGCTGACGTATGTCCGATGGTTGTACGACCAAAACTCCCGATTATCGCCCAAGGTCGAACATTTGGGGGTTTTGAGATCATTTGAATTTTGTACAATATTCAAACCGTTATTGTGGAGTCAAAATCCAATATAAGTTGCTGATTTTTAATCAGTAGGTGTGTCTTATCACACTGAACATACGTGTAAAGGTGTAGGACTCAAGATCAAGAATTACAGTTAAAGTCATAGTAAAGGTCAAAATCGAAAAATCGCAATAACTCCGTTTCTATTCAATGTTAATTTTTGTGAGTATTTTTATATTTTTTTATGGTCAATTCCACGTCCTGTGGTGCATGCCCGATGGTCGTACGACCAAAAGTGCCGATTTTCGGTCCGGGTCAAAAATTCGAGGGTCTTGATTTTATGGTTTCATGTCTCGCAACTTCAACCCCATATTGCGAGGCCAGGTTCTGATATGTGTTATTGATTTTTACTCAAGAGTTGTGCCTTATAAAATTGAACAAATCTGTGGAGTTTCTTAACTCAAGGTCGAAAATTGAGGTCAAGGTCATGTAAAAGGTCAAAATCGAAAAATCGCAATAACTCCACTTTCGATCAACATTAATTTTTGTCAGTATTTTTGTATTTTTGTATGGTCAATTCGGCGTCAAATGGTGTATGTGCGATGGTCGTACGACCAAAACTCCCGATTATCGCCCGATGCCGAAAATCTGGGGGTCATGTGCAAGTTGCATAGTTGTAGCCCTAGAGTAGTGGCCGCAAAATTACCTAACATAAGTTGCCAATTTATAGGAAATATGAAATGTTTTATGCAGATTTGAATACACAAATATGAAATGTGGACTTTTCTTGCTCTAATTCTCCAATTGAGTTGACTGTGAAAGTTGGTTATCAATATTAGTTTGGGTTATAAAGTTACAGTTATTTTGGGATCGATCATACATGTACAGTAAAAGTTGTTCACAATGGGGAAGGGAATACGGCAACAAATTGTATGATGGCTCGGTGGCCGAGTGGTTACAGTGCTCGCTCTCTAACACGTAGGCTGTTGACTCTGTGGGTTCGAATCTACCTGCTGGTAAATATTTTTTTTGCTCTTTGTTTTTTTTTAGAATATCCAGTACCATTATAATCTATTATAGCGGTTATCCAAGAACTTTTTGCAATGTGTTATGATATATTAATAATATACACTGTTGAATGATCATTTGGTAGGAATATGGGCATTATGTCGTGCGAAAATTGTCGTCGCCTCTGTCATATAATACCAGTATGGCATACAAAAACGGCCATCACGATCTGCTTGAATTCATTAGATGGTTCTCCAAAGATGCAGCATCATGATATGAAAGTTACCAAGTTGTAGTAACGAACATTAATAGCAATACTGTATTTTATGATTTTTTTTATATTGACATCATCAAAATTTTGTGCTGTTAGTAGTATATACTATGTTGATACACACATCGATTGGATGTTTTAAATGAGTCAGTCTCAAATGGCTGGGTCTTGCTCAGGAGACATCATAAAATTTCAATATGTATGTCTGCTCAGGAGTTGTGCATTATTAATTCTAACAAATTTTTGAAAATTCAGAATTCAGGGACAAGTATTAAGGCCTAGGTCACTGTGTAAATAAAGCAACTCTTGTCTAATTTCTAAAATTGTGAATTCTACTGCTGGGTGATGCTCAGGAGGTGTCTTAAATGTGTCAATTTCTAATGCTAGTTGTTCAGTAAATATTTTCAATGTGTAAATTATGAGTAAATGTTTTAAATGTAAATAAACAAATGTGTAGATATTTCGTCAAGTGTTGGCCTATGGCCGATTTTTACTTGACGAAATTAAATTTCGTCAAGTATGTTGGTCAGTTGCGTTTGTCTGTCTGTCTGTCTGTCTGTTTGTTTGTTAGCGCTCTACAGGTCACAATTTTGATCGTAGAGTGCTGAAAATTTGTCAGAAGTTGTGCAGTCAATACTCGACCAAGTGATTAACTTTTGGGAGGTCAAGGTCAAAAATTGAGGTCAAGGTCAAGCAAAAGGTCAAAATCGAAAAATCGCGATAACTCCGTTTTTAATCAATGTTATTTTTTCTAGCTATTTTTATATTTTTCTATGGTCAATTCCGCATCATATGATGCATGCCGGATGGTCTTACGACCAAAACTCCCGATTTTCGGTCCAGGTCGAAAATTTGGGGGTCACGAATTTAGGCTTTTTTCTACCTCGCAATATTCAAAACCATATTATAGAGCAAATTCCCGATATATGTTGCTGATTTTCACTCAGAAGTTGTGCCTTATCACACAAAACACGATTGTGAAGTTATAGGACTCAAGGTCAAGAATTAGAGTTAAGGTCATAGTAAAGGTCAAAATCGAAAAATTGCAATAACTTGGCTTTTGATCAAAATTAATTTTTCTAAACATTTTTGTATTTTTATTTGGTCAATTCGACATCAGCTGACGTATGTCCGATGGTTGTACGACCAAAACTCCCGATTATCGCCCATGGTTGAACATTTGGGGGTTTTCAGATCATTTGTATTTTGTGCAATATTCAAACCGTTATTGTGGAGTCAGAATCCGATGGAAGTTGCTGATTTTTAATCAGTAGGTGTGTCTTATCATACTGAATATATGTGTAAAGATGTAGGACTCAATATCAAGAATTACAGTTAAAGTCATAGTAAAGGTCAAAATCGAAAAATCGCAATAACTCCGTTTCTATTCAATGTTATTTTTTCTGAGTATTTTTATATTTTTTTATGGTCAATTCCGCGCCCTGCGGTGCAAGCCCGATGGTCGTACGACCAAAACTCCCGATTTTCGGTCCAGGTCGAAAATTTGAGGGTCATGATTTTATGGTTTCATGTCTCGCAACCTTCAACCCCATATTGCGAGGCCAATTTCTGATATGGGTTATTGATTTTTACTCAGGAGTTGTGCCTTATCAAATTGAACAAATCTGTGGAGTTTCTTAACTCAAGGTTGAAAATTAAGGTCAAGGTCATGTAAAAGGTCAAAATCGAAAAATCGCAATAACTCCACTTTTGATCAACATTAACTTTTGTCAGTATTTTTGTATTTTTATATGGTTAATTCGGCGTCAAATGGTGTATGTGCGATGGTCGTACGACCAAAAGTCCCGATTATCGCCCGGTGCCGAAAATCTGGGGGTCATGTGCAAGTTGCATAGTGGTAGCCCTAGTGTAGTGGCCGCAAAATTACCTCACATATGTTGCCAATTTATAGGAGATATGAAATGTTTTATGCAGATTTGAATACACAAATGTGAAACGTGGACTTTCTTGCCCTAATTCTCCAATTGAGTTGACTGTGAAAGTTGGTTATCAATACTAGTTTGGGTTATAAAGTTACAGTTATTTTGGATCGATTTCTTCGTGCAGTCATGCCGACATGCATGCGGTCATACATGTACAGTAAATGTAGGCTTTTGACTCTGCGAGTTCGAATCTACCTGCTTTTAAATATTTTTTTTTTGCTCTTTATTTTTTTCAAGAATATCCAGTACCATTATAATCTATTATAGTGGTTTTATCCAAGAACTTTTTGCAATTTGTTTTGATATATTATGAATATACACTGTTGAATGATCATTTGGTACTAATATGGCGTGCAAAAATTATCGTTGCCTCTGTCATATAATACCAGTATGGCATGCAAAAACGGCCATCACGATCTGCTTGAACTCATTAGATAGTTCTCCGAAGATGCAGCATCATGATATGAAAGTTACCAAGTTGTAGTAACGAACATTTATAGCAGTGTTGTATTCTATAATTTTTCTTATATTGACATCATCAAAATTTTGTGCTGTTAGTAGTATATATTATGTTGATACACACATCGATTGAATGTTTTGAATGAGTCAGTCTCAAATGGCTGGGTCTTGCTCAGGAGACGTCATAAAGATTCAATATGTATGTCTGCTCAGGAGTTGTGCATTATTAATTCTAGCAAATTTGTGAAAATTCAGAATTCAAGGGCCAAGGTCACTGTGAAAATGAAGCAACTCTTGTCTAATTTTAAAATTGTGAATTCTTCTGCTGGGTGATGCTCAGGAGGTGTCTTAAAAGTGCCAATTTCTAATGCTAGAAGTTGTTCAGTATATCTTTTCAATGTGTAATTAATGAGTAAATGTTTTAAATGTAAACAAATGTTTAGTTATTTCGTCAAGTGTTGGCCTATGGCCGATTTTTTGTTTGTTTGTTTGTTAGCGCTCTACAGGTCACAATTTTGATCGTAAAGTCCCGAAAATTTGTCGGAAGACGTGCAATTAGTACTCGACCAAGTGATTAACTTTTGGGAGGTCAAGGTCAAAAACTGAGGTCAAGGTCAAGGAAAAGGTCAAAATCGAAAAATCGCAATAACTCCGTTTCTAATCAATATTATTTTTTCTAGGTATTTTTATATTTTTCTATGGTCAATTCCGCATCATATGATGCATGCCCGATGGTCGTATGACCAAAACTCCCGATTTCCGGTCCAGGTCGAAAATTTGGGGGTCACGAATTTAGGTTTTTCCTGCCTCACAATATTCAAAACCATATAATAGAGCAAGTTCCCGATAGATGTTCCTGATTTTTACTCAGAAGTTGTGCCTTATCACACAAAACACGATTGTGAAGTTATAGGACTCAAGGTCAAGAATTAGCGTTAAGGTCATAGTAAAGGTCAAAATCGAAAAATCGCAATAACTTCGCTTCTGATCAAAATTAATTTTTCTAAACATTTTTGTATTTTTATTTGGTCAATTCGACATCAGCTGACGTATGTCCGATGGTTGTACGACCAAAACTCCCGATTATCGCCCAAGGTCGAACATTTGGGGGTTTTGAGATCATTTGAATTTTGTACAATATTCAAACCGTTATTGTGGAGTCAAAATCCAATATAAGTTGCTGATTTTTAATCAGTAGGTGTGTCTTATCACACTGAACATATGTGTGAAAGTGTAGGACTCAAGATCAAGAATTACAGTTAAAGTCATAGTAAAGGTCAAAATCGAAAAATCGCAATAACTCCGTTTCTATTCAATGTTAATTTTTGTGAGTATTTTTATATTTTTTTATGGTCAATTCCACGTCCTGTGGTGCATGCCCGATGGTCGTACGACCAAAATTGCCGATTTTCGGTCCGGGTCAAATATTCGAGGGTCTTGATTTTATGGTTTCATGTCTCGCAACTTCAACCCCATATTGCGAGGCCAGGTTCTGATATGTGTTATTGATTTTTACTCAAGAGTTGTGCCTTATAAAATTGAACAAATCTGTGGAGTTTCTTAACTCAAGGTCGAAAATTGAGGTCAAGGTCATGTAAAAGGTCAAAATCGAAAAATCGCAATAACTCCACTTTCGATCAACATTAATTTTTGTCAGTATTTTTGTATTTTTGTATGGTCAATTCGGCGTCAAATGGTGTATGTGCGATGGTCGTACGACCAAAACTCCCGATTATCGCCCGATGCCGAAAATCTGGGGGTCATGTGCAAGTTGCATAGTTGTAGCCCTAGAGTAGTGGCCGCAAAATTACCTAACATGAGTTGCCAATTGATAGGAAATATGAAATGTTTTATGCAGATTTGAATACACAAATATGAAATGTGGACTTTTCTTGCTCTAATTCTCCAATTGAGTTGACTGTGAAAGTTGGTTATCAATATTAGTTTGGGTTATAAAGTTACAGTTATTTTGGGATCGATTTCTTCGTGCAGTCATGCCGACATGCATGCGGTCATACATGTACAGTAAAAGTTGTTCACAATGGGGAAGGGAATACGGCAACAAGTTGTATGATGGCTCGGTGGCCGAGTGGTTACAGTGCTCGCTCTCTAACACGTAGGCTGTTGACTCTGTGGGTTCGAATCTACCTGCTGGTAAATATTTTTTTTGCTCTTTGTTTTTTTTTAGAATATCCAGTACCATTATAATCTATTATAGCGGTTATCCAAGAACTTTTTGCAATGTGTTATGATATATTAATAATATACACTGTTGAATGATCATTTGGTAGGAATATGGGCATTATGTCGTGCGAAAATTGTCGTCGCCTCTGTCATATAATACCAGTATGGCATACAAAAACGGCCATCACGATCTGCTTGAATTCATTAGATGGTTCTCCAAAGATGCAGCATCATGATATGAAAGTTACCAAGTTGTAGTAACGAACATTAATAGCAATACTGTATTTTATGATTTTTTTTATATTGACATCATCAAAATTTTGTGCTGTTAGTAGTATATACTATGTTGATACACACATCGATTGGATGTTTTAAATGAGTCAGTCTCAAATGGCTGGGTCTTGCTCAGGAGACGTCATAAAATTTCAATATGTATGTCTGCTCAGGAGTTGTGCATTATTAATTCTAACAAATTTTTGAAAATTCAGAATTCAGGGACAAGTATTAAGGCCAAGATCACTGTGTAAATGAAGCAACTCTTGTCTAATTTCTAAAATTGTGAATTCTACTGCTGGGTGATGCTCAGGAGGTGTCTTAAATGTGTCAATTTCTAATGCTAGTTGTTCAGTAAATATTTTCAATGTGTAAATTATGAGTAAATGTTTTAAATGTAAATAAACAAATGTGTAGATATTTCGTCAAGTGTTGGCCTATGGCCGATTTTTACTTGACGAAATTAAATTTCGTCAAGTATGTTGGTCAGTTGCGTTTGTCTGTCTGTTTGTTACTTGACGAAATGTAAATTTCGTCAAGTATGTTGGTCAGTTGCGTTTGTCTGTCTGTTTGTTTGTTTGTTTGTTTGTTTATTTGTTAGCGCTCTACAGGTCACAATTTTGATCGTAAAGTCCCGAAAATTTGTCAAAAGATGTGCAATCAGTACACGACCAAGTGATTAACTTTTGGAAGGTCAAGGTCAAATATTGAGGTCAAGGTCACGCAAAACGATAAAAACACATAAATGGCCATAACTCCGGTTCTAATTGTCCCAGAGACTTCAAATCAAGTTCATATTGTAGATAAACTCGAGTTCTATCTTCTGTGACCTTGACCTTGGCATTTGACTTTGACCTTGAGAAGTTCGCCTAAGGTGAATGTCAAGGTCAAATACGAAGGTCAGCGCACCATATCGAGTAGTATATCGTTGGAAAGGTCTTGACCCCCTGATTGCAGTGATACCTTATTTTCAGCGCTGCGACGTAAACTGACGTCACAATGACGTCATAAACGTCAAATTTCCGAAATTTCAAAAGGCTATAACATCGTCAATACTGTATGGAATCTCTTGAAACTTGATATGCATATTGACAGCAATGACCTTTACGAATTTAAGTACGAAGGTCAAAGGTCAAGGTCAAGGTCATCGAAATCCCAGAAAAACACGTTTCCGGTAATAACATCCGTTTGATTTGTCGTAGGTTCATGAATTTTGAACCATATCCTTCAGAAGGGGTATAGTAATCGAGTGTATATGTCAATTTCATGATTGACCTTGAACTTTGTCAGGAAAATAAGGTCATATGAGGAAAACTTCAAGGTCAAATTTTCAAACTAACTGAAACCTATCAAGTAGTATATCAAATGAAAGGTCTTGATTCCCTGGTACATACTTTCTCATCAATTTTGAGATGTGACGTTTATTGACGTCACAGTGACGTCATAAACGTTAATTTTTCGAAATTTCAAACGGTCATAGTGTCCACAAATCTTGTTTGATTCTAATGAAATGATACAGGTATAATATATGTCTTCATGCACAGGCAATGCACAATTTTCGTGACTCAAGGTCAAAGATCAAGGTCAAGGTCACGCAAAATGTTAAAAACGCATAAGTGGCCATAACTCCGGTTCTATTTGTTATAGAGACTTCAAACCAAGTTCATAATGTAGATAAACTCGAGTCCTATATTCTGTGTCCTTGACCTTGGCATTTGACCTTGACCTTGAGAAGTTCGTCATGAGGTGAATGTCAAGGTCAAGTACGAAAGTCAGCGCACCATATCGAGTAGTATATCGTTGGAAAGGTTTTGAGCCCCTGATTGCAGTGATACCCTAATTTTGGCGCTGCGACGTACACTGACGTCACAATGACGTCATAAACGTCAAATTACCGAAATTTCAAAAGGCCATAACAGCGTCAATACTGTATGGAATACCTTGAAACTTGACATGCATATTAATAGCATTGACCTTTACGAATTGAAATACAAAGGTCAAAGGTCAAGGTCAAGGTCATCGAAATCCCAGAAAAACACCTTTTCGGTTATAACATCGTTTTTTAATCGTTGTAATTTGAACAATATCATCAGAAGAGGTATAGCAATCAGACTTATATGTCAATTCCATGATTAACCTTGAACTTGATCGGAAAAATGAGGTCACATGAGCAAAACTTCAAGGTCAAATTTTCAAACTAACTAAAAGCTATCAAGTAATATATCAAATGGAAGGCCTTGAACCCATGATGAATAGTTTCCCATCAGTTTTCAAATGTGACGTTTATTGACGTCACAGTGACCTCATGTACGTAAATTTTTCGAAATTTCGAAAAGCCACAGTGTCCGGAATTCTTGTTCGATTCTGATGGAATTGTTCAAGTATAATTTATATTTTCATGCACGGGCAATGCACAATTTTCGTGACCCAAGGTCAAGGGTCAAGGTCAAAGAAAAGGTCAAAATCACAAAAATTGCCATAACTTCGGAACTATTCGTCATAGAAAGTTCAAACTTGGACCATATTGTAGCATATCAAAAGGTCTTTGTCCGCTGACCTTGAATGTGCACTTTGACCTTGACCTTGAAAAGCTTGCCCAACGTAAAAATTTCATGAAAAAAGTATCTTTCTTCAAATGTCGACGAGTTGTTCAGTAAATCTTTTCAATGTGTAAATTATGGGTAAATGTTTTAAATGTAAACAAATGTTTAGTCATTTCGTCAAGTGTTGGCCTATGGCCGATTTTTTGTTTGTTTGTTTGTTTATTTGTTAGCGCTCTACAGGTCACAATTTTGATCGTAAAGTCCCGAAAATTTGTCAGAAGATGTGCAATTAGTACTCGACCAAGTGATTAACTTTTGGGAGGTCAAGGTCAAAAACTGAGGTCAAGGTCAAGGAAAAGGTCAAAATCGAAAAATCGCAATAACTCAGTTTCTAATCGATGTTATTTTTTCTAGGTATTTTTATATTTTTCTATGGTCAATTCCGCATCATATGATGCATGCCCGATGGTCGTATGACCAAAACTCCCGATTTCCGGTCCAGGTCGAAAATTTGGGGGTCACGAATTTAGGTTTTTCCTGCCTCACAATATTCAAAACCATATAATAGAGCAAGTTCCAGATAGATGTTCCTGATTTTTACTCAGAAGTTGTGCCTTATCACACAAAACACGATTGTGAAGTTATAGGACTCAAGGTCAAGAATTAGCGTTAAGGTCATAGTAAAGGTCAAAATCGAAAATTCGCAATAACTTCGCTTCTGATCAAAATTAATTTTTCTAAACATTTTTGTATTTTTATTTGGTCAATTCGACATCAGCTGACGTATGTCCGATGGTTGTACGACCAAAACTCCCGATTATCGCCCAAGGTCGAACATTTGGGGGTTTTGAGATCATTTGAATTTTGTACAATATTCAAACCGTTATTGTGGAGTCAAAATCCAATATAAGTTGCTGATTTTTAATCAGTAGGTGTGTCTTATCACACTGAACATATGTGTAAAGGTGTAGGACTCAAGATCAAGAATTACAGTTAAAGTCATAGTAAAGGTCAAAATCGAAAAATCGCAATAACTCCGTTTCTATTCAATGTTAATTTTTGTGAGTATTTTTATATTTTTTTATGGTCAATTCCACGTCCTGTGGTGCATGCCCGATGGTCGTACGACCAAAATTCTCGATTTTCGGTCCGGGTCAAAAATTCGACGGTCTTGATTTTATGGTTTCATGACTCGCAACTTCAACCCCATATTGCGAGGCCAGGTTCTGATATGTGTTATTGATTTTTACTCAAGAGTTGTGCCTTATAAAATTGAACAAATCTGTGGAGTTTCTTAACTCAAGGCCGAAAATTAAGGTCAAGGTCATGTAAAAGGTCAAAATCGAAAAATCGCAATAACTCCACTTTCGATCAACATTAATTTTTGTCAGTATTTTTGTATTTTTGTATGGTCAATTCGGCGTCAAATGGTGTATGTGCGATGGTCGTACGACCAAAACTCCCGATTATCGCCCGATGCCGAAAATCTGGGGGTCATGTGCAAGTTGCATAGTTGTAGCCCTAGAGTAGTGGCCGCAAAATTACCTAACATAAGTTGCCAATTTATAGGAAATATGAAATGTTTTATGCAGATTTGAATACACAAATATGAAATGTGGACTTTCCTTGCTCTAATTCTCCAATTGAGTTGACTGTGAAAGTTGGTTATCAATATTAGTTTGGGTTATAAAGTTACAGTTATTTTGGGATCGATTTCTTCGTGCAGTCATGCCGACATGCATGCGGTCATACATGTACAGTAAAAGTTGTTCACAATGGGGAAGGGAATACGGCAACAAGTTGTATGATGGCTCGGTGGCCGAGTGGTTACAGTGCTCGCTCTCTAACACGTAGGCTGTTGACTCTGTGGGTTAGAATCTACCTGCTGGTAAATATTTTTTTTGCTCTTTGTTTTTTTTTAGAATATCCAGTACCATTATAATCTATTATAGCGGTTATCCAAGAACTTTTTGCAATGTGTTATGATATATTAATAATATACACTGTTGAATGATCATTTGGTAGGAATATGGGCATTATGTCGTGCGAAAATTGTCGTCGCCTCTGTCATATAATACCAGTATGGCATACAAAAACGGCCATCACGATCTGCTTGAATTCATTAGATGGTTCTCCAAAGATGCAGCATCATGATATGAAAGTTACCAAGTTGTAGTAACAAACATTAATAGCAATACTGTATTTTATGATTTTTTTTATATTGACATCATCAAAATTTTGTGCTGTTAGTAGTATATACTATGTTGATACACACATCGATTGGATGTTTTAAATGAGTCAGTCTCAAATGGCTGGGTCTTGCTCAGGAGACGTCATAAAATTTCAATATGTATGTCTGCTCAGGAGTTGTGCATTATTAATTCTAACAAATTTTTGAAAATTCAGAATTCAGGGACCAAGTATTAAGTATTAAGTATTAAGGCCAAGGTCACTGTGTAAATGAAGCAACTCTTGTCTAATTTCTAAAATTGTGAATTCTACTGCTGGGTGATGCTCAGGAGGTGTCTTAAATGTGTCAATTTCTAATGCTAGTTGTTCAGTAAATATTTTCAATGTGTAAATTATGAGTAAATGTTTTAAATGTAAATAAACAAATGTGTAGATATTTCGTCAAGTGTTGGCCTATGGCCGATTTTACTGCATGTCGATCAGATGAATATACAATGTATGTTTGTTTGTTAGCGCTCTAGAGGTCACAATTTTGATTCCAGAATCATGAAAACTGGTAGTAAGATGCACAATCAACATATGACGGATGAGTTCACTTTTGGGAGGTCAAGGTCGAAAATTGAGGTCAAGGTCAATGAAAAGGTCAAAATCGAATAATTGCAATAACTCCGCTCCCAATCAAGTCTAATTTTTCTAAGTATTATTGTAATTTTATTTGGTCAATTCCCTATCATATGATGTATGTTTGATGGCCGTACGACCAAAACTGCCGATTTGCGACAGAGGTCGAAAATTCGGGGGTCAAGATTTTCGTTTTTGGGGATCCCAACGTTTTAGACTATGTTTTTTAACCAAGTTTCAATATCTTTTTTTTTATGATTTGTACTCAGGAGTTGTGCCTCATCAATTCCAACAAAACTTTGAAATTTCAGACCTCAAGGTCAAGAATTAAGGCCAAGGTCACGGTGAAAATGAAGCAACTCTCACGTCTAATGTCTAAAATTGTAGACTATACTGCTGGATGATGTTCAGGAGATGGCTTAAATATCTCGATTTCTAATGCTAGGGGTTGTTCAGGAAATGATTTCAATGTGTAAATTTTGTGTACATGTTTAAATGTAAACAAATGTGTAAATTATTTCGTCAAGTGTTGGCCTATGGCCGATTTTACTGCATGTCGATCAGATGAATATACAATGTATGTTTGTTTGTTAGCGCTCTAGAGGTCACAATTTTGATTCCAGAATCATGAAAACTGGTCGTAAGATGCACAGTCAACATATGACGGATGAGTTCACTTTTGGGAGGTCAAGGTCGAAAATTGAGGTCAAGGTCAATGGAAAGGTCAAAATCGAATAATTGCAATAACTCCGCTCCTAATCAAGTCTAATTTTTTTAAGTATTATTGTAATTTTATTTGGTCCATTCCCTATCAGATGATATATGTCCGATGGCCGTACGACCAAAACTGCCGATTTGCGACAGAGGTCGAAAATTCGGGGGTCAAGATTTTCGTTTTTGGGGATCCCAACGTTTTAGACTATGTTTTTTTCCCAAGTTTCACTATCTTTTTTTATGATTTGTACTCAGGAGTTGTGCCTCATCAATTCCAACAAAAGTTTGAAATTTCAGACCTCAAGGTCAAGAATTAAGGCCAAGGTCACGGTGAAAATGAAGCAACTCTCACGTCTAATGTCTAAAATTGTAGACTATACTGCTGGATGATGTTCAGGAGATGGCTTAAATATCTCGATTTCTAATGCTAGGGGTTGTTCAGGAAATGATTTCAATGTGTAAATTTTGTGTACATGTTTAAATGTGTAAATTATTTCGTCAAGTGTTGGCCTATGGCCGATTTTTTGTTTGTTTATTTGTTAGCGCTCTACAGGTCACAATTTTGATCGTAAAGTCCCGAAAATTTGTCAAAAGATGTGCAATCAGTACACGACCAAGTGATTAACTTTTGGAAGGTCAAGGTCAAATATTGAGGTCAAGGTCACACAAAACGATAAAAACACATAAATGGCCATAACTCCGGTTCTAATTGTCCCAGAGACTTCAAATCAAGTTCATATTGTAGATAAACTCGAGTTCTATCTTCTGTGAGCTTGACCTTGGCATTTGACCTTGACCTTGAGAAGTTCGCCTAAGGTGAATGTCAAGGTCAAATACGAAGGTCAGCGCACCATATCGAGTAGTATATCGTTGGAAAGGTCTTGACCCCCTGATTGCAGTGATACCTTATTTTCAGCGCTGCGACGTAAACTGACGTCACAATGACGTCATAAACGTCAAATTTCCGAAATTTCAAAAGGCCATAACATCGTCAATACTGTATGGAATCTCTTGAAACTTGATATGCATATTGACAGCAATGACCTTTACGAATTTAAGTACGAAGGTCAAAGGTCAAGGTCAAGGTCATCGAAATCCCAGAAAAACACCTTTCCGGTAATAACATCCGTTTGATTTGTCGTAGGTTCATGAATTTTGAACCATATCCTTCAGAAGGGGTATAGTAATCGAGTGTATATGTCAATTTCATGATTGACCTTGAACTTTGTCAGGAAAATAAGGTCATATGAGGAAAACTTCAAGGTCAAATTTTCAAACTAACTGAAACCTATCAAGTAGTATATCAAATGAAAGGTCTTGATTCCCTGGTACATACTTTCTCATCAGTTTCGAGATGTGACGTTTATTGACGTCACAGTGACGTCATAAACGTTAATTTTTCGAAATTTCAAACGGTCATAGTGTCCACAAATCTTGTTTGATTCTAATGAAATGATACAGGTATAATATATGTCTTCATGCACAGGCAATGCACAATTTTCGTGACTCAAGGTCAAAGATCAAGGTCAAGGTCACGCAAAATGTTAAAAACACATAAGTGGCCATAACTCCAGTTCTATTTGTTATAGAGACTTCAAACCAAGTTCATAATGTAGATAAACTCGAGTCCTATATTCTGTGTCCTTGACCTTGGCATTTGACCTTGACCTTGAGAAGTTCGTCATGAGGTGAATGTCAAGGTCAAGTACGAAAGTCAGCGCACCATATCGAGTAGTATATCGTTGGAAAGGTTTTGAGCCCCTGATTGCAGTGATACCCTAATTTTGGCGCTGCGACGTACACTGACGTCACAATGACGTCATAAACGTCAAATTACCGAAATTTCAAAAGGCCATAACAGCGTCAATACTGTATGGAATACCTTGAAACTTGACATGCATATTAATAGCATTGACCTTTACGAATTGAAATACAAAGGTCAAAGGTCAAGGTCAAGGTCATCGAAATCCCAGAAAAACACCTTTTCGGTTATAACATCGTTCTTTAATCGTTGTAATTTGAACAATATCATCAGAAGAGGTATTGCAATCAGACTTATATGTCAATTCCATGATTAACCTTGAACTTGATCGGAAAAATGAGGTCACATGAGCAAAACTTCAAGGTCAAATTTTCAAACTAACTAAAAGCTATCAAGTAATATATCAAATGGAAGGCCTTGAACCCATGATGAATAGTTTCCCATCAGTTTTCAAATGTGACGTTTATTGACGTCACAGTGACCTCATGTACGTAAATTTTTCGAAATTTCGAAAAGCCACAGTGTCCGGAATTCTTGTTCGATTCTGATGGAATTGTTCAAGTATAATTTATATTTTCATGCACGGGCAATGCACAATTTTCGTGACCCAAGGTCAAGGGTCAAGGTCAAAGAAAAGGTCAAAATCACAAAAATTGCCATAACTTCGGAACTATTCGTCATAGAAAGTTCAAACTGGGACCATATTGTAGCATATCAAAAGGTCTTTGTCCGCTGACCTTGAATGTGCACTTTGACCTTGACCTTGAAAAGCTTGCCCAACGTAAAAATTTCATGAAAAAAGTATCTTTCTTCAAATGTCGAGGAGTTGTTCAGTAAATCTTTTCAATGTGTAAATTATGGGTAAATGTTTTAAATGTAAACAAATGTTTAGTCATTTCGTCAAGTGTTGGCCTATGGCCGATTTTTACTTGACGAAATGTAAATTTCGTCAAGTATGTTGGTCAGTTGCGTTTGTCTGTCTGTTTGTTTGTTTGTTTGTTTGTTTATTTGTTAGCGCTCTACAGGTCACATTTTTGATCGTAAAGTCCCGAAAATTTGTCAAAAGATGTGCAATCAGTACACGACCAAGTGATTAACTTTTGGAAGGTCAAGGTCAAATATTGAGGTCAAGGTCACGCAAAACGATAAAAACACATAAATGGCCATAACTCCGGTTCTAATTGTCCCGGAGACTTCAAATCAAGTTCATATTGTAGATAAACTCGAGTTCTATCTTTTGTGACCTTGACCTTGGCATTTGACCTTGACCTTGAGAAGTTCGCCTAAGGTGAATGTCAAGGTCAAATACGAAGGTCAGCGCACAATATCGAGTAGTATATCGTTGGAAAGGTCTTGACCCCCTGATTGCAGTGATACCTTATTTTCAGCGCTGCGACGTAAACTGACGTCACAATGACGTCATAAACGTCAAATTTCCGAAATTTCAAAAGGCTATAACATCGTCAATACTGTATGGAATCTCTTGAAACTTGATATGCATATTGACAGCAATGACCTTTACGAATTTAAGTACGAAGGTCAAAGGTCAAGGTCAAGGTCATCGAAATCCCAGAAAAACACGTTTCCGGTAATAACATCCGTTTGATTTGTCGTAGGTTCATGAATTTTGAACCATATCCTTCAGAAGGGGTATAGTAATCGAGTGTATATGTCAATTTCATGATTGACCTTGAACTTTGTCAGGAAAATAAGGTCATATGAGGAAAACTTCAAGGTCAAATTTTCAAACTAACTGAAACCTATCAAGTAGTATATCAAATGAAAGGTCTTGATTCCCTGGTACATACTTTCTCATCAATTTTGAGATGTGACGTTTATTGACGTCACAGTGACGTCATAAACGTTAATTTTTCGAAATTTCAAACGGTCATAGTGTCCACAAATCTTGTTTGATTCTAATGAAATGATACAGGTATAATATATGTCTTCATGCACAGGCAATGCACAATTTTCGTGACTCAAGGTCAAAGATCAAGGTCAAGGTCACGCAAAATGTTAAAAACACATAAGTGGCCATAACTCCGGTTCTATTTGTTATAGAGACTTCAAACCAAGTTCATAATGTAGATAAACTCGAGTCCTATATTCTGTGTCCTTGACCTTGGCATTTGACCTTGACCTTGAGAAGTTCGTCATGAGGTGAATGTCAAGGTCAAGTACGAAAGTCAGCGCACCATATCGAGTAGTATATCGTTGGAAAGGTTTTGAGCCCCTGATTGCAGTGATACCCTAATTTTGGCGCTGCGACGTACACTGACGTCACAATGACGTCATAAACGTCAAATTACCGAAATTTCAAAAGGCCATAACAGCGTCAATACTGTATGGAATACCTTGAAACTTGACATGCATATTAATAGCATTGACCTTTACGAATTGAAATACAAAGGTCAAAGGTCAAGGTCAAGGTCATCGAAATCCCAGAAAAACACCTTTTCGGTTATAACATCGTTTTTTAATCGTTGTAATTTGAACAATATCATCAGAAGAGGTATAGCAATCAGACTTATATGTCAATTCCATGATTAACCTTGAACTTGATCGGAAAAATGAGGTCACATGAGCAAAACTTCAAGGTCAAATTTTCAAACTAACTAAAAGCTATCAAGTAATATATCAAATGGAAGGCCTTGAACCCATGATGAATAGTTTCCCATCAGTTTTCAAATGTGACGTTTATTGACGTCACAGTGACCTCATGTACGTAAATTTTTCGAAATTTCGAAAAGCCACAGTGTTCGGAATTCTTGTTCGATTCTGATGGAATTGTTCAAGTATAATTTATATTTTCATGCACGGGCAATGCACAATTTTCGTGACCCAAGGTCAAGGGTCAAGGTCAAAGAAAAGGTCAAAATCACAAAAATTGCCATAACTTCGGAACTATTCGTCATAGAAAGTTCAAACTGGGACCATATTGTAGCATATCAAAAGGTCTTTGTCCGCTGACCTTGAATGTGCACTTTGACCTTGACCTTGAAAAGCTTGCCCAACGTAAAAATTTCATGAAAAAAGTATCTTTCTTCAAATGTCGAGGAGTTGTTCAGTAAATCTTTTCAATGTGTAAATTATGGGTAAATGTTTTAAATGTAAACAAATGTTTAGTCATTTCGTCAAGTGTTGGCCTATGGCCGATTTTTTGTTTGTTTGTTTGTTAGCGCTCTACAGGTCACAATTTTGATCGTAAAGTCCCGAAAATTTGTCAGAAGACGTGCAATTAGTACTCGACCAATTGATTAACTTTTGGGAGGTCAAGGTCAAAAACTGAGGTCAAGGTCAAGGAAAAGGTCAAAATCGAAAAATCGCAATAACTCCGTTTCTAATCAATATTATTTTTTCTAGGTATTTTTATATTTTTCTATGGTCAATTCCGCATCATATGATGCATGCCCGATGGTCGTATGACCAAAACTCCCGATTTCCGGTCCAGGTCGAAAATTTGGGGGTCACGAATTTAGGTTTTTCCTGCCTCACAATATTCAAAACCATATAATAGAGCAAGTTCCCGATAGATGTTCCTGATTTTTACTCAGAAGTTGTGCCTTATCACACAAAACACGATTGTGAAGTTATAGGACTCAAGGTCAAGAATTAGCGTTAAGGTCATAGTAAAGGTCAAAATCGAAAAATCGCAATAACTTCGCTTCTGATCAAAATTAATTTTTCTAAACATTTTTGTATTTTTATTTGGTCAATTCGACATCAGCTGACGTATGTCCGATGGTTGTACGACCAAAACTCCCGATTATCGCCCAAGGTCGAACATTTGGGGGTTTTGAGATCATTTGAATTTTGTACAATATTCAAACCGTTATTGTGGAGTCAAAATCCAATATAAGTTGCTGATTTTTAATCAGTAGGTGTGTCTTATCACACTGAACATATGTGTAAAGGTGTAGGACTCAAGATCAAGAATTACAGTTAAAGTCATAGTAAAGGTCAAAATCGAAAAATCGCAATAACTCCGTTTCTATTCAATGTTAATTTTTGTGAGTATTTTTATATTTTTTTTATGGTCAATTCCACGTCCTGTGGTGCATGCCCGATGGTCGTACGACCAAAATTGCCGATTTTCGGTCCGGGTCAAAAATTCGAGGGTCTTGATTTTATGGTTTCATGTCTCGCAACTTCAACCCCATATTGCGAGGCCAGGTTCTGATATGTGTTATTGATTTTTACTCAAGAGTTGTGCCTTATAAAATTGAACAAATCTGTGGAGTTTCTTAACTCAAGGTCGAAAATTGAGGTCAAGGTCATGTAAAAGGTCAAAATCGAAAAATCGCAATAACTCCACTTTCGATCAACATTAATTTTTGTCAGTATTTTTGTATTTTTGTATGGTCAATTCGGCGTCAAATGGTGTATGTGCGATGGTCGTACGACCAAAACTCCCGATTATCGCCCGATGCCGAAAATCTGGGGGTCATGTGCAAGTTGCATAGTTGTAGCCCTAGAGTAGTGGCCGCAAAATTACCTAACATAAGTTGCCAATTTATAGGAAATATGAAATGTTTTATGCAGATTTGAATACACAAATATGAAATGTGGACTTTTCTTGCTCTAATTCTCCAATTGAGTTGACTGTGAAAGTTGGTTATCAATATTAGTTTGGGTTATAAAGTTACAGTTATTTTGGGATCGATTTCTTCGTGCAGTCATGCCGACATGCATGCGGTCATACATGTACAGTAAAAGTTGTTCACAATGGGGAAGGGAATACGGCAACAAGTTGTATGATGGCTCGGTGGCCGAGTGGTTTCAGTGCTCGCTCTCTAACACGTAGGCTGTTGACTCTGTGGGTTCGAACCTATCTGCTGGTAAATATTTTTTTTGCTCTTTGTTTTTTTTTAGAATATCCAGTACCATTATAATCTATTATAGCGGTTATCCAAGAACTTTTTGCAATGTGTTATGATATATTAATAATATACACTGTTGAATGATCATTTGGTAGGAATATGGGCATTATGTCGTGCGAAAATTGTCGTCGCCTCTGTCATATAATACCAGTATGGCATACAAAAACGGCCATCACGATCTGCTTGAATTCATTAGATGGTTCTCCAAAGATGCAGCATCATGATATGAAAGTTACCAAGTTGTAGTAACGAACATTAATAGCAATACTGTATTTTATGATTTTTTTTATATTGACATCATCAAAATTTTGTGCTGTTAGTAGTATATACTATGTTGATACACACATCGATTGGATGTTTTAAATGAGTCAGTCTCAAATGGCTGGGTCTTGCTCAGGAGACGTCATAAAATTTCAATATGTATGTCTGCTCAGGAGTTGTGCATTATTAATTCTAACAAATTTTTGAAAATTCAGAATTCAGGGACAAGTATTAAGGCCAAGGTCACTGTGTAAATGAAGCAACTCTTGTCTAATTTCTAAAATTGTGAATTCTACTGCTGGGTGATGCTCAGGAGGTGTCTTAAATGTGTCAATTTCTAATGCTAGTTGTCCAGTAAATATTTTCAATGTGTAAATTATGAGTAAATGTTTTAAATGTAAATAAACAAATGTGTAGATATTTCGTCAAGTGTTGGCCTATGGCCGATTTTTTGTTTGTTTGTTAGCGCTCTACAGGTCACAATTTTGATCGTAAAGTCCCGAAAATTTGTCAGAAGATGTGCAGTCAGTACTCGACCAAGTGATTAACTTTTATGAGGTCAAGGTCAAATATTGAGGTCAAGGTCACGCAAAACGATAAAAACACATAAATGGTCATAACTCCGGTTCTATTCGCTATAGAGACTTCAAACCAAGTTCATATTGTAGATAAACTCGAGTTCTATCTTTTGTGACCTTGACCTTGGCATTTGACCTTGACCTTGAGAAGTTCGTTATGAGGTGAATGTCAAGGTCAAGTACGAAGGTCAGCGCACCATATCGAGTAGTATATCGTTGGAAAGGTTTTAAGCCCCTGATTGCAGTGATACCCTATTTTCGGCGCTGCGACGTACACTGACGTCACAATGACGTCATAAACGTCAAATTACCGAAATTTCAAAAGGCCATAACAGCGTCAATACTGTATGGAATACCTTGAAACTTGACATGCATATTAATAGCATTGACCTTTACGAATTGAAATACAAAGGTCAAAGGTCAAGGTCAAGGTCATCGAAATCCCAGAAAAACACCTTTTCGGTTATAACATCTGTTTGAATCGTTGTAGTCTCATAAAATTTGAACCATATCATTCAGAAGAGGTATAGCAATCAGACTTATATGTCAATTCCATGATTAACCTTGAACTTGATCGGAAAAATGAGGTCACATGAGCAAAACTTCAAGGTCAAATTTTCAAACTAACTAAAAGCTATCAAGTAATATATCAAATGGAAGGCCTTGAACCCATGATAAATAGTTTCTCATCAGTTTTCAAATGTGACGTTTATTGACGTCACAGTGACCTCATGTACGTAAATTTTTCGAAATTTCGAAAAGCCACAGTGTCCGGAATTCTTGTTGACGTCACAGTGACGTCATAAACGTTAATTTTTCGAAATTTTAAACGGTCATAGTGTCCACAAATCTTGTTTGATTCTAATGAAATGATACAGGTATAATATATGTCTTCATGCACAGGCAATGCACAATTTTCGTGACTCAAGGTCAAAGATCAAGGTCAAGGTCACGCAAAATGTTAAAAACACATAAGTGGCCATAACTCCGGTTCTATTTGTTATAGAGACTTGAAACCAAGTTCATATTGTAGATAAACTCGAGTCCTATCTTCTGTGTCCTTGACCTTGGCATTTGACCTTGACCTTGAGAAGTTCGTCATGAGGTGAATGTCAAGGTCAAGTACGAAAGTCAGCGCACGATATCGAGTTGTATATCGTTGGAAAGGTTTTGAGCCCCTGATTGCAGTGATACCCTATTTTCGGCGCTGCGACGTACATTGACGTCACAATGACGTCATAAACGTCAAATTTCCGAAATTTCAAAAGGCCATAACAGCGTCAATACTGTATGAAATACCTTGAAACTTGACATGCATATTAATAGCATTGACCTTTACGAATTGAAATACAAACGTCAAAGGTCAAGGTCATCGAAATCCCAGAAAAACACCTTTTCAGTTATAACATCTGTTTGAATCGTTGTAGTCTCATAAAATTTGAACCATATCATTCAGAAGAGGTATAGCAATCAGACTTATATGTCAATTCCATGATTAACCTTGAACTTGATCGGAAAAATGAGGTCACATGAGCAAAACTTCAAGGTCAAATTTTCAAACTAACTAAAAGCTATCAAGTAATATATCAAATGGAAGGCCTTGAACCCATGATAAATAGTTTCCCATTAGTTTTCAAATGTGACGTTTATTGACGTCACAGTGACCTCATGTACGTAAATTTTTCTAAATTTCGAAAAGCCAGTGTCCAAAATTCTTGTTCGATTCTGATGGAATTGTTCAAGTATAATTTATATCTTCATGCACGGGCAATGCACAATTTTCGTGACCCAAGGTCAAGGGTCAAGGTCAAGGTCAAAGAAAAAGTCAAAATCACAAAAATTGCCATAACTTCGGAACTATTCGTCATAGAAAGTTCAAACTGGGAGCATATTGTAGCATATCAAAAGGTCTTTGTCCGCTGACCTTGAATGTGCACTTTGCTCTTGACCTTGAAAAGTTTGCCCAACGTAAAAATTTCATGAAAAAAGTATCTTTCTTCAAATGTCGAGTTGTTCAGTAAATCTTTTCAATGTGTAAATTATGGGTAAATGTTTTAAATGTAAACAAATGTTTAGTCATTTCGTCAAGTGTTGGCCTATGGCCGATTTTTACTTGACGAAATTAAATTTCGTCAAGTATGTTGGTCAGTTGCGTTTGTCTGTCTGTCTGTCTGTTTGTTACTTGACGAAATTAAATTTCGTCAAGTATGTTGGTCAGTTGCGTTTGTCTGTCTGTCTGTCTGTCTGTTTGTTTGTTAGCGCTCTACAGGTCACAATTTTGATCGTAAAGTGCTGAAAATTTGTCAGAAGTTGTGCAGTCAATACTCGACCAAGTGATTAACTTTTGGGAGGTCAAGGTCAAAAATTGAGGTCAAGGTCAAGCAAAAGGTCAAAATCGAAAAATCGCGATAACTCCGTTTTTAATTAATGTTATTTTTTCTAGCTATTTTTATATTTTTCTATGGTCAATTCCGCATCATATGATGCATGCCCGATGGTCGTACGACCAAAACTCCCGATTTTCGGTCCAGGTCGAAAATTTGGGGGTCACGAATTTAGGCTTTTTTCTACCTCGCAATATTCAAAACCATATTATAGAGCAAATTCCCGATATATGTTGCTGATTTTCACTCAGAAGTTGTGCCTTATCACACAAAACACGATTGTGAAGTTATAGGACTCAAGGTCAAGAATTAGAGTTAAGGTCATAGTAAAGGTCAAAATCGAAAAATTGCAATAACTTGGCTTTTGATCAAAATTAATTTTTCTAAACATTTTTGTATTTTTATTTGGTCAATTCGACATCAGCTGACGTATGTCCGATGGTTGTACGACCAAAACTCCCGATTATCGCCCATGGTTGAACATTTGGGGGTTTTCAGATCATTTGTATTTTGTGCAATATTCAAACCGTTATTGTGGAGTCAGAATCCGATAGAAGTTGCTGATTTTTAATCAGTAGGTGTGTCTTATCATACTGAACATATGTGTAAAGATGTAGGACTCAATATCAAGAATTACGGTTAAAGTCATAGTAAAGGTCAAAATCGAAAAATCGCAGTAACTCCGTTTCTATTCAATGTTATTTTTTCTGAGTATTTTTATATTTTTTTATGGTCAATTCCGCGCCCTGCGGTGCATGCCCGATGGTCGTACGACCAAAACTCCCGATTTTCGGTCCAGGTCGAAAATTTGAGGGTCATGATTTTATGGTTTCATGTCTCGCAACCTTCAACCCCATATTGCGAGGCCAATTTCTGATATGGGTTATTGATTTTTACTCAGGAGTTGTGCCTTATCAAATTGAACAAATCTGTGGAGTTTCTTAACTCAAGGTTGAAAATTAAGGTCAAGGTCATGTAAAAGGTCAAAATCGAAAAATCGCAATAACTCCACTTTTGATCAACATTAATTTTTGTCAGTATTTTTGTATTTTTATATGGTTAATTCGGCGTCAAATGGTGTATGTGCGATGGTCGTACGACCAAAAGTCCCGATTATCGCCCGGTGCCGAAAATCTGGGGGTCATGTGCAAGTTGCATAGTGGTAGCCCTAGTGTAGTGGCCGCAAAATTACCTCACATAAGTTGCCAATTTATAGGAGATATGAAATGTTTTATGCAGATTTGAATACACAAATGTGAAACGTGGACTTTCTTGCCCTAATTCTCCAATTGAGTTGACTGTGAAAGTTGGTTATCAATACTAGTTTGGGTTATAAAGTTACAGTTATTTTGGATCGATTTCTTCGTGCAGTCATGCCGACATGCATGCGGTCATACATGTACAGTAAATGTTGTTCTCCATGGGGAAGGGGAATATGGCAATTTATTGTATGATGGCTCGGTGGCCGAGTGGTTCCAGCACTCGCTCTGTAACACGTAGGCTTTTGACTCTGCGAGTTCGAATCTACCTGCTTTTAAATATTTTTTTTTTGCTCTTTATTTTTTTCAAGAATATCCAGTACCATTATAATCTATTATAGTGGTTTTATCCAAGAACTTTTTGCAATTTGTTTTGATATATTATGAATATACACTGTTGAATGATCATTTGGTACTAATATGGCGTGCAAAAATTATCGTTGCCTCTGTCATATAATACCAGTATGGCATGCAAAAACGGCTATCACGATCTGCTTGAACTCATTAGATAGTTCTCCGAAGATGCAGCATCATGATATGAAAGTTACCAAGTTGTAGTAACGAACATTTATAGCAGTGTTGTATTCTATAATTTTTCTTATATTGACATCATCAAAATTTTGTGCTGTTAGTAGTATATATTATGTTGATACACACATCGATTGAATGTTTTGAATGAGTCAGTCTCAAATGGCTGGGTCTTGCTCAGGAGACGTCATAAAGATTCAATATGTATGTCTGCTCAGGAGTTGTGCATTATTAATTCTAACAAATTTGTGAAAATTCAGAATTCAAGGGCCAAGGTCACTGTGAAAATGAAGCAACTCTTGTCTAATTTTAAAATTGTGAATTCTTCTGCTGGGTGATGCTCAGGAGGTGTCTTAAAAGTGCCAATTTCTAATGCTAGAAGTTGTTCAGTATATCTTTTCAATGTGTAATTAATGAGTAAATGTTTTAAATGTAAACAAATGTTTAGTTATTTCGTCAAGTGTTGGCCTATGGCCGATTTTTTGTTTGTTTGTTTGTTTGTTAGCGCTCTACAGGTCACAATTTTGATCGTAAAGTCCCGAAAATTTGTCAGAAGACGTGCAATTAGTACTCGACCAAGTGATTAACTTTTGGGAGGTCAAGGTCAAAAACTGAGGTCAAGGTCAAGGAAAAGGTCAAAATCGAAAAATCGCAATAACTCCGTTTCTAATCAATATTATTTTTTCTAGGTATTTTTATATTTTTCTATGGTCAATTCCGCATCATATGATGCATGCCCGATGGTCGTATGACCAAAACTCCCGATTTCCGGTCCAGGTCGAAAATTTGGGGGTCACGAATTTAGGTTTTTCCTGCCTCACAATATTCAAAACCATATAATAGAGCAAGTTCCCGATAGATGTTCCTGATTTTTACTCAGAAGTTGTGCCTTATCACACAAAACACGATTGTGAAGTTATAGGACTCAAGGTCAAGAATTAGCGTTAAGGTCATAGTAAAGGTCAAAATCGAAAAATCGCAATAACTTCGCTTCTGATCAAAATTAATTTTTCTAAACATTTTTGTATTTTTATTTGGTCAATTCGACATCAGCTGACGTATGTCCGATGGTTGTACGACCAAAACTCCCGATTATCGCCCCAGGTCGAACATTTGGGGGTTTTGAGATCATTTGAATTTTGTACAATATTCAAACCGTTATTGTGGAGTCAAAATCCAATATAAGTTGCTGATTTTTAATCAGTAGGTGTGTCTTATCACACTGAACATATGTGTAAAGGTGTAAGACTCAAGATCAAGAATTACAGTTAAAGTCATAGTAAAGGTCAAAATCGAAAAATCGCAATAACTCCGTTTCTATTCAATGTTAATTTTTGTGAGTATTTTTATATTTTTTTATGGTCAATTCCACGTCCTGTGGTGCATGCCCGATGGTCGTACGACCAAAATTGCCGATTTTCGGTCCGGGTCAAAAATTCGAGGGTCTTGATTTTATGGTTTCATGTCTCGCAACTTCAACCCCATATTGCGAGGCCAGGTTCTGATATGTGTTATTGATTTTTACTCAAGAGTTGTGCCTTATAAAATTGAACAAATCTGTGGAGTTTCTTAACTCAAGGTCGAAAATTGAGGTCAAGGTCATGTAAAAGGTCAAAATCGAAAAATCGCAATAACTCCACTTTTGATCAACATTAATTTTTGTCAGTATTTTTGTATTTTTGTATGGTCAATTCGGCGTCAAATGTATATGTGCGATGGTCGTACGACCAAAACTCCCGATTATCGCCCGATGCCGAAAATCTAGGGGTCATGTGCAAGTTGCATAGTTGTAGCCCTAGAGTAGTGGCTGCAAAATTACCTAACATAAGTTGCCAATTTATAGGAAATATGAAATGTTTTATGCAGATTTGAATACACAAATATGAAATGTGGACTTTTCTTGCTCTAATTCTCCAATTGAGTTGACTGTGAAAGTTGGTTATCAATATTAGTTTGGGTTATAAAGTTACAGTTATTTTGGGATCGATTTCTTCGTGCAGTCATGCCGACATGCATGCGGTCATACATGTACAGTAAAAGTTGTTCACAATGGGGAAGGGAATACGGCAACAAGTTACATGATGGCTCGGTGGCCGAGTGGTTACAGTGCTCGCTCTCTAACACGTAGGCTGTTGACTCTGTGGGTTCGAATCTACCTGCTGGTAAATATTTTTTTTGCTCTTTGTTTTTTTTTAGAATATCCAGTACCATTATAATCTATTATAGCGGTTATCCAAGAACTTTTTGCAATGTGTTATGATATATTAATAATATACACTGTTGAATGATCATTTGGTAGGAATATGGGCATTATGTCGTGCGAAAATTGTCGTCGCCTCTGTCATATAATACCAGTATGGCATACAAAAACGGCCATCACGATCTGCTTGAATTCATTAGATGGTTCTCCAAAGATGCAGCATCATGATATGAAAGTTACCAAGTTGTAGTAACGAACATTAATAGCAATACTGTATTTTATGATTTTTTTTATATTGACATCATCAAAATTTTGTGCTGTTAGTAGTATATACTATGTTGATACACACATCGATTGGATGTTTTAAATGAGTCAGTCTCAAATGGCTGGGTCTTGCTCAGGAGACGTCATAAAATTTCAATATGTATGTCTGCTCAGGAGTTGTGCATTATTAATTCTAACAAATTTTTGAAAATTCAGAATTCAGGGACAAGTATTAAGGCCAAGGTCACTGTGTAAATGAAGCAACTCTTGTCTAATTTCTAAAATTGTGAATTCTACTGCTGGGTGATGCTCAGGAGGTGTCTTAAATGTGTCAATTTCTAATGCTAGTTGTTCAGTAAATATTTTCAATGTGTAAATTATGAGTAAATGTTTTAAATGTAAATAAACAAATGTGTAGATATTTCGTCAAGTGTTGGCCTATGGCCGATTTTTACTTGACGAAATTAAATTTCGTCAAGTATGTTGGTCAGTTGCGTTTGTTACTTGACGAAATTAAATTTCGTCAAGTATGTTGGTCAGTTGCGTTTGTCTGTCTGTTTGTTTGTTTGTTTGTTTGTTTGTTTGTTAGCGCTCTACAGGTCACAATTTTGATCGTAGAGTGCTGAAAATTTGTCAGAAGTTGTGCAGTCAGTACTCGACCAAGTGATTAACTTTTGGGAGGTCAAGGTCAAAAATTGAGGTCAAGGTCAAGCAAAAGGTCAAAATCGAAAAATTGCGATAACTCCGTTTTTAATCAATGTTATTTTTTCTAGCTATTTTTATATTTTTCTATGGTCAATTCCGCATCATATGATGCATGCCCGATGGTCGTACGACCAAAACTCCCGATTTTCGGTCCGGGTCGAAAATTTGGGGGTCACGAATTTAGGTTTTTTTCTACCTCGCAATATTCAAAACCATATTATAGAGCAAATTCCCGATATATGTTGCTGATTTTTACTCAGAAGTTGTGCCTTATCACACAAAACACGATTGTGAAGTTATAGGACTCAAGGTCAAGGATTAGAGTTAAGGTCATAGTAAAGGTCAAAATCGAAAAATTGCATTAACTTGGCTTTTGATCAAAATTAATTTTTCTGAACATTTTTGTATTTTTATTTGGTCAATTCGACATCAGCTGACGTATGTCCGATGGTTGTACGACCAAAACTCCCGATTATCGCCCATGGTTGAACATTTGGGGGTTTTCAGATCATTTGTATTTTGTGCAATATTCAAACCGTTATTGTGCAGTCAGAATCCGATAGAAGTTGCTGATTTTTAATCAGTAGGTGTGTCTTATCATACTGAACATATGTGTAAAAATGTAGGACTCAAGATCAAGAATTACAGTTAAAGTCATAGTAAAGGTCAAAATCGAAAAATCGCAATAACTCCGTTTCTATTCAATGTTATTTTTTCTGAGTACTTTTATATTTTTTTATGGTCAATTCCGCGCCCTGTGGTGCATGCCCGATGGTCGTACGACCAAAACTCTTGATTTTCGGTCCAGGTTGAAAATTTGAGGGTCATGATTTTATGGTTTCATGTCTCGCAACCTTCAACCCCATATTGCGAGGCCAATTTCTGATATGGGTTATTGATTTTTACTCACGAGTTGTGCCTTATCAAATGGAACAAATCTGTGGAGTTTCTCAACTCAAGGTTGAAAATTAAGGTCAAGGTCATGTAAAAGGTCAAAATCGAAAAATCGCAATAACTCCACTTTTGATCAACATTATTTTTTGTCAGTATTTTTGTATTTTTATATGGTTAATTCGGCGTCAAATGGTGTATGTGCGATGGTCGTACGACCAAAAGTCCCGATTTTCGGTCCAGGTCGAAAATTTGAGGGTCATGATTTTATGGTTTCATGTCTCGCAACCTTCAACCCCATATTGCGAGGCCAATTTCTGATATGGGTTATTGATTTTTACTCAGGAGTTGTGCCTTATCAAATTGAACAAATCTGTGGAGTTTCTTAACTCAAGGTTGAAAATTAAGGTCAAGGTCATGTAAAAGGTCAAAATCGAAAAATCGCAATAACTCCACTTTTGATCAACATTAATTTTTGTCAGTATTTTTGTATTTTTATATGGTTAATTCGGCGTCAAATGGTGTATGTGCGATGGTCGTACGACCAAAAGTCCCGATTTTCGGTCCAGGTCGAAAATTTGAGGGTCATGATTTTATGGTTTCATGTCTCGCAACCTTCAACCCCATATTGCGAGGCCAATTTCTGATATGGGTTATTGATTTTTACTCAGGAGTTGTGCCTTATCAAATTGAACAAATCTGTGGAGTTTCTTAACTCAAGGTTGAAAATTAAGGTCAAGGTCATGTAAAAGGTCAAAATCGAAAAATCGCAATAACTCCACTTTTGATCAACATTAATTTTTGTCAGTATTTTTGTATTTTTATATGGTTAATTCGGCGTCAAATGGTGTATGTGCGATGGTCGTACGACCAAAAGTCCCGATTTTCGGTCCAGGTCGAAAATTTGAGGGTCATGATTTTATGGTTTCATGTCTCGCAACCTTCAACCCCATATTGCGAGGCCAATTTCTGATATGGGTTATTGATTTTTACTCAGGAGTTGTGCCTTATCAAATTGAACAAATCTGTGGAGTTTCTTAACTCAAGGTTGAAAATTAAGGTCAAGGTCATGTAAAAGGTCAAAATCGAAAAATCGCAATAACTCCACTTTTGATCAACATTAATTTTTGTCAGTATTTTTGTATTTTTATATGGTTAATTCGGCGTCAAATGGTGTATGTGCGATGGTCGTACGACCAAAAGTCCCGATTTTCGGTCCAGGTCGAAAATTTGAGGGTCATGATTTTATGGTTTCATGTCTCGCAACCTTCAACCCCATATTGCGAGGCCAATTTCTGATATGGGTTATTGATTTTTACTCAGGAGTTGTGCCTTATCAAATTGAACAAATCTGTGGAGTTTCTTAACTCAAGGTTGAAAATTAAGGTCAAGGTCATGTAAAAGGTCAAAATCGAAAAATCGCAATAACTCCACTTTTGATCAACATTAATTTTTGTCAGTATTTTTGTATTTTTATATGGTTAATTCGGCGTCAAATGGTGTATGTGCGATGGTCGTACGACCAAAAGTCCCGATTATCGCCCGGTGCCGAAAATCTGGGGGTCATGTGCAAGTTGCATAGTGGTAGCCCTAGTGTAGTGGCCGCAAAATTACCTCACATAAGTTGCCAATTTATAGGAGATATGAAATGTTTTATGCAGATTTGAATACACAAATGTGAAACGTGGACTTTTCTTGCCCTAATTCCCCAATTGAGTTGACTGTGAAAGTTGGTTATCAATACTAGTTTGGGTTTTAAAGTTACAGTTATTTTGGATCGATTTCTTCGTGCAGTCATGCCGACATGCATGCGGTCATACATGTACAGTAAATGTTGTTCTCCATGGGGAAGGGGAATATGGCAATTTATTGCATGATGGCTCGGTGGCCGAGTGGTTCCAGCACTCGCTCTCTAACACGTAGGCTTTTGACTCTGCTAGTTCGAATCTACCTGCTTTTAAATATTTTTTTTTTGCTCTTTATTTTTTTCAAGAATATCCAGTACTATTATAATCTATTATAGTGGTTTTATCCAAGAACTTTTTGCAATTTGTTTTGATATATTATGAATATACACTGTTGAATGATCATTTGGTACTAATATGGCGTGCAAAAATTATCGTTGCCTCTGTCATATAATACCAGTATGGCATGCAAAAACGGCCATCACGATCTGCTTGAACTCATTAGATAGTTCTCCGAAGATGCAGCATCATGATATGAAAGTTACCAAGTTGTAGTAACGAACATTTATAGCAGTGTTGTATTCTATAATTTTTCTTATATTGACATCATCAAAATTTTGTGCTGTTAGTAGTATATATTATGTTGATACACACATCGATTGAATGTTTTGAATGAGTCAGTCTCAAATGGCTGGGTCTTGCTCAGGAGACGTCATAAAGATTCAATATGTATGTCTGCTCAGGAGTTGTGCATTATTAATTCTAACAAATTTGTGAAAATTCAGAATTCAAGGGCCAAGGTCACTGTGAAAATGAAGCAACTCTTGTCTAATTTCTAAAATTGTGAATTCTTCTGCTGGGTGATGCTCAGGAGGTGTCTTAAAAGTGCCAATTCCTAATGCTAGAAGTTGTTCAGTATATCTTTTCAATGTGTAATTAATGAGTAAATGTTTTAAATGTAAACAAATGTTTAGTTAATTCGTCAAGTGTTGGCCTATGGCCGATTTTCTGTCTGTCTGTCTGTCTGTTTGTTTGTTAGCGCTCTACAGGTCACAATTTTGATCGTAGAGTGCTGAAAATTTGTCAGAAGTTGTGCAGTCAATACTCGACCAAGTGATTAACTTTTGGGAGGTCAAGGTCAAAAATTGAGGTCAAGGTCAAGCAAAAGGTCAAAATCGAAAAATCGCGATAACTCCGTTTTTAATCAATGTTATTTTTTCTAGCTATTTTTATATTTTTCTATGGTCAATTCCGCATCATATGATGCATGCCCGATGGTCGTACGACCAAAACTCCCGATTTTCGGTCCAGGTCGAAAATTTGGGGGTCACGAATTTAGGCTTTTTTCTACCTCGCAATATTCAAAACCATATTATAGAGCAAATTCCCGATATATGTTGCTGATTTTCACTCAGAAGTTGTGCCTTATCACACAAAACACGATTGTGAAGTTATAGGACTCAAGGTCAAGAATTAGAGTTAAGGTCATAGTAAAGGTCAAAATCGAAAAATTGCAATAACTTGGCTTTTGATCAAAATTGATTTTTCTAAACATTTTTGTATTTTTATTTGGTCAATTCGACATCAGCTGACGTATGTCCGATGGTTGTACGACCAAAACTCCCGATTATCGCCCATGGTTGAACATTTGGGGGTTTTCAGATCATTTGTATTTTGTGCAATATTCAAACCGTTATTGTGGAGTCAGAATCCGATAGAAGTTGCTGATTTTTAATCAGTAGGTGTGTCTTATCATACTGAACATATGTGTAAAGATGTAGGACTCAATATCAAGAATTACAGTTAAAGTCATAGTAAAGGTCAAAATCGAAAAATCGCAATAACTCCGTTTCTATTCAATGTTATTTTTTCTGAGTATTTTTATATTTTTTTATGGTCAATTCCGCGCCCTGCGGTGCATGCCCGATGGTCGTACGACCAAAACTCCCGATTTTCGGTCCAGGTCGAAAATTTGAGGGTCATGATTTTATGGTTTCATGTCTCGCAACTTTCAACCCCATATTGCGAGGCCAATTTCTGATATGGGTTATTGATTTTTACTCAGGAGTTGTGCCTTATCAAATTGAACAAATCTGTGGAGTTTCTTAACTCAAGGTTGAAAATTAAGGTCAAGGTCATGTAAAAGGTCAAAATCGAAAAATTGCAATAACTCCACTTTTGATCAACATTAATTTTTGTCAGTATTTTTGTATTTTTATATGGTTAATTCGGCGTCAAATGGTGTATGTGCGATGGTCGTACGACCAAAAGTCCCGATTATCGCCCGGTGCCGAAAATCAGGGGGTCATGTGCAAGTTGCATAGTGGTAGCCCTAGTGTAGTGGCCGCAAAATTACCTCACATAAGTTGCCAATTTATAGGAGATATGAAATGTTTTATGCAGATTTGAATACACAAATGTGAAACGTGGACTTTCTTGCCCTAATTCTCCAATTGAGTTGACTGTGAAAGTTGGTTATCAATACTAGTTTGGGTTATGAAGTTACAGTTATTTTGGATCGATTTCTTCGTGCAGTCATGCCGACATGCATGCGGTCATACATGTACAGTAAATGTTGTTCTCCATGGGGAAGGGGATTATGGCAATTTATTGTATGATGGCTCGGTGGCCGAGTGGTTCCAGCACTCGCTCTGTAACACGTAAGCTTTTGACTCTGCGAGTTCGAATCTACCTGCTTTTAAATATTTTTCTTTGCTCTTTATTTTTTTCAAGAATATCCAGTACCATTATAATCTATTATAGTGGTTTTATCCAAGAACTTTTTGCAATTTGTTTTGATATATTATGAATATACACTGTTGAAAGATCATTTGGTACTAATATGGCGTGCAAAAATTATCGTTGCCTCTGTCATATAATACCAGTATGGCATGCAAAAACGGCCATCACGATCTGCTTGAACTCATTAGATAGTTCTCCGAAGATGCAGCATCATGATATGAAAGTTACCAAGTTGTAGTAACGAACATTTATAGCAGTGTTGTATTCTATAATTTTTCTTATATTGACATCATCAAAATTTTGTGCTGTTAGTAGTATATATTATGTTGATACACACATCGATTGAATGTTTTGAATGAGTCAGTCTCAAATGGCTGGGTCTTGCTCAGGAGACGTCATAAAGATTCAATATGTATGTCTGCTCAGGAGTTGTGCATTATTAATTCTAACAAATTTGTGAAAATTCAGAATTCAAGGGCCAAGGTCACTGTGAAAATGAAGCAACTCTTGTCTAATTTTAAAATTGTGAATTCTTCTGCTGGGTGATGCTCAGGAGGTGTCTTAAAAGTGCCAATTTCTAATGCTAGAAGTTGTTCAGTATATCTTTTCAATGTGTAATTAATGAGTAAATGTTTTAAATGTAAACAAATGTTTAGTTATTTCGTCAAGTGTTGGCCTATGGCCGATTTTTACTTGACGAAATGTAAATTTCGTCAAGTATGTTGGTCAGTTGCGTTTGTCTGTCTGTTTGTTTGTTTGTGTGTTTGTTTGTGTGTTAGCGCTCCACAGGTCACAATTTTGATCATAGAATCATGCAAATAGGTCAGAAGATGTGCAATCATATACAGATGGATGAGTTCATTTTTGGGAGGTCAAGGTCAAATATTGAGGTCAAGGTCACGCAAAACGATAAAAACACATAAATGGCCATAACTCCGGTTCTAATTGTCCTAGAGACTTCAAACCAAGTTCATATTGTAGATAAGCTCGAGTTCAATCTTCTGTGACCTTGACCTTGGCATTTGACCTTGACCTTGAGAAGTTCGCCTAAGGTGAATGTCAAGGTCAAATACGAAGGTCAGCGCACCATATCGAGTAGTATATCGTTGGAAAGGTCTTGACCCCCTGATTGCAGTGATATCTTATTTTCGGCGCTGCGACGTACACTGACGTCACAATGACGTCATAAACGTCAAATTTCCGAAATTTCAAAAGGCCATAACATCGTCAATACTTTATGGAATCTCTTCAAACTTGATATGCATATTGACAGCAATGACCTCTACGAATTAAAGTACAAAGGTCAAAGGTCAAGGTCAAGGTCATCGAAATCCCAGAAAAACACGTTTCCGGTAATAGCATCCGTTTGATTTGTCGTAGGTTCATGAATTTTGAACCATGTCCTTCAGAAGAGGTATAGTAATCGAGTGTATATGTCAATTTCATGATTGACCTTGAACTTTGTCAGGAAAATAAGGTCATATGAGGAAAGCTTCAAGGTCAAGTTTTCAAACTAACTGAAACCTATCAAGTAGTATATCAAATGAAAGGTCTCGATTCCCTGGTACATACTTTCTCATCAGTTTTGAGATGTGACGTTTATTGACGTCACAGTGACGTCATAAACGTTAATTTTTCGAAATTTAAAACGGTCATAGTGTCCACAAATCTTGTTTGATTCTAATGAAATTATGCAGGTATAATATATGTCTTCATGCACAGGCAATGCACAATTTTCGTGACTCAAGGTCAAAGATCAAGGTCAAGGTCACGCAAAATGTTAAAAACACATAAGTGGCCATAACTCCGGTTCTATTTGTTATAGAGACTTCAAACCAAGTTCATATTGTAGATAAACTCGAGTCCTATCTTCTGTGACCTTGACCTTGGCATTTGACCTTGACCTTGAGAAGTTCGTCATGAGGTGAATGTCAAGGTCAAGTACGAAAGTCAGCGCACCATATCGAGTAGTATATCGTTGGAAAGGTTTTGAGCCCCTGATTGCAGTGATACCTTATTTTCGGCGCTGCGACGTACACTGACGTCACAATGACGTCATAAACGTCAAATTACCGAAATTTCAAAAGGCCATAACAGCGTCAGTACTGTATGGAATACCTTGAAACTTGACATGCATATTAATAGCATTGACCTTTACGAATTGAAATACAAAGGTCAAAGGTCAAGGTCAAGGTCATCGAAATCCCAGAAAAACACCTTTTCGGTTATAACATCTGTTTGAATCGTTGTAGTCTCATAAAATTTGAACCATATCATTCAGAAGAGGTATAGCAATCAGACTTATATGTCAATTCCATGATTAACCTTGAACTTGATCGGAAAAATGAGGTCACATGAGCAAAACTTCAAGGTCAAATTTTCAAACTAACTAAAAGCTATCAAGTAATATATCAAATGGAAGGCCTTGAACCCATGATAAATAGTTTCCCATCAGTTTTCAAATATGACGTTTATTGACGTCACAGTGACCTCATGTACGTTAATTTTTTTGAAATTTCGAAAAGCCACAGTGTCCGGAATTCTTGTTTGATTCTGATGGAATTGTTCGTGTATAATTTATATCTTCATGCATGGGCAATGCACAATTTTCGTGACCCAAGGTCAAGGGTCAAGGTCAAGGTCAAGAAAAAGGTCAAAATCACAAAAATTGCCATAACTTCGGAACTATTCGTCATAGAAAGTTCAAACTGGGACCATATTGTAGCATATCAAAAGGTCTTTGTCCGCTGACCTTGAATGTGCACTTTGACCTTGACCTTGAAAAGTTTGCCCAACGTAAAAATTTCATGAAAAAAGTATCTTTCTTCAAATGTCGAGCAGTTGTTCAGTAAATCTTTTTAATGTGTAAATTATGGGTAAATGTTTTAAATGTAAACAAATGTTTAGTCATTTCGTCAAGTGTTGGCCTATGGCCGATTTTACTGCATGTCGATCAGATGAATATACAATGTATGTTTGTTTGTTAGCGCTCTAGAGGTCACAATTTTGATTCCAGAATCATGAAAACTGGTCGTAAGATGCACAGTCAACATATGACGGATGAGTTCACTTTTGGGAGGTCAAGGTCGAAAATTGAGGTCAAGGTCAATGAAAAGGTCAAAATCGAATAATTGCAATAACTCCACTCCTAATCAAGTCTAATTTTTTTAAGTATTATTGTAATTTTATTTGGTCCATTCCCTATCATATGATATATGTCCGATGGCCGTACGACCAAAACTGCCGATTTGCGACAGAGGTCGAAAATTCGGGGGTCAAGATTTTCGTTTTTGGGGATCCCAACGTTTTGGACTATGTTTTTTAACCAAGTTTCAATATCTTTTTTTTATGATTTGTACTCAGGAGTTGTGCCTCATCAATTCCAACAAAAGTTTGAAATTTCAGACCTCAAGGTCAAGAATTAAGGCCAAGGTCACGGTGAAAATGAAGCAACTCTCACGTCTAATGTCTAAAATTGTAGACTATACTGCTGGATGATGTTCAGGAGATGGCTTAAATATCTCGATTTCTAATGCTAGGGGTTGTTCAGGAAATGATTTCAATGTGTAAATTTTGCGTACATGTTTAAATGTGTAAATTATTTCGTCAAGTGTTGGCCTATGGCCGATTTTTTGTTTGTTTGTTTGCTTGTTAGCGCTCCACAGGTCACATTTTTGAACGTAGAATCATGGAATTAGGTCAAAAGATGTGCAATCAAGTATAGATGGATGAGTTCATTTTTGGAAGGTCAAGGTCAAATATTGAGGTCAAGGTCACGCAAAACGATAAAAACACATAAATGGCCATAACTCCGGTTCTAATTCTCCTAGAGACTTCAAACCAAGTTCATATTGTAGATAAACTCGAGTTCTATCTTCTGTGACCTTGACCTCGGCATTTGACCTTGACCTTGAGAAGTTTGCCTAAGGTGAATGTCAAGGTCAAATACGAAGGTCAGCGCACCATATCGAGTAGTATATCGTTGGAAAGATCTTGACCCCCTGATTGCAGTGATACCTTATTTTTGGCGCTGCGACGTGAACTGACGTCACAATGACGTCATAAACGTCAAATTTCCGAAATTTCAAAAGGCTATAACATCGTCAATACTGTATGGAATCTCTTCAAACTTGATATGCATATTGACAGCAATGACCTTTACGAATTCAAGTACAAAGGTCAAAGGTCAAGGTCAAGGTCATCGAAATCCCAGAAAAACACGTTTCCGGTAATAACATCCGTTTGATTTGTTGTAGGTTCATGAATTTTGAACCATATCCTTCAGAAGATGTATAGTAATCGAGTGTATATGTCAATTTCATGATTGACCTTGAACTTTGTCAGGAAAATAAGGTCATATGAGGAAAACTTCAAGGTCAAATATTCAAACTAACTGAAACCTATCAAGTAGTATATCAAATGAAAGGTCTTGATTCCCTGGTACATACTTTCTCATCAGTTTTGAGATGTGACGTTTATTGACGTCACAGTGACGTCATAAACGTTAATTTTTCGAAATTTCAAACGGTCATAGTGTCAACAAATCTTGTTTGATTCTAATGAAATTATACAGGTATGAAATATGTCTTCATGCACAGGCAATGCACAATTTTCGTGACTCAAGGTCAAAGATCAAGGTCAAGGTCAGGCAAAATGTTAAAAACACATAAGTGGCCATAACTCCAGTTCTATTTGTTATAGAGACTTCAAACCAAGTTCATATTGTAGATAAACTCGAGTCCTATCTTCTGTGTCCTTGACCTTGGCATTTGACCTTGACCTTGAGAAGTTCGTCATGAGGTGAATGTCAAGGTCAAGTACGAAAGTCAGCACACCATATCAAGTAGTATATCGTTGGAAAGGTTTTGAGCCCCTGATTGCAGTGATACCCTATTTTCGGCGCTGCGACGTACACTGACGTCACAATGACGTCATAAACGTCAAATTACCGAAATTTCAAAAGGCCATAACAGCGTCAATACTGTATGGAATACCTTGAAACTTGACATGCATATTAATAGCATTGACCTTTACGAATTGAAATACAAAGGTCAAGGTCAAGGTCATCGAAATCCCAGAAAAACACCTTTTCGGTTATAACATCTGTTTGAATCGTTGTAGTCTCATAAAATTTGAACCATATTATTCAGAAGAGGTATAGCAATCAGACTTATATGTCAATTCCATGATTAACCTTGAACTTGATCGGAAAAATGAGGTCACATGAGCAAAACTTCAAGGTCAAATTTTCAAACTAACTAAAAGCTATCAAGTAATATATCAAATGGAAGGCCTTGAACCCATGATAAATAGTTTCTCATCAGTTTTCAAATGTGACGTTTATTGACGTCACAGTGACCTCATGTACGTAAATTTTTCGAAATTTTGAAAAGCCACAGTGTCCGGAATTCTTGTTCGATTCTGATGGAATTGTTCAAGTATAATTTATATCTTCCTGCACGGGCAATGCACAATTTTTGTGACCCAAGGTCAAAGGTCAAGGTCAAGGTCAAAGAAAAGGTCAAAATCACGAAAATTACCATAACTTCGGAACTATTCGTCATAGAAAGTTCAAACTGGGACCATATTGTAGCATATCAAAAGGTCTTTGTCCGCTGACCTTGAATGTGCACTTTGACCTTGACCTTGAAAAGTTTGCCCAACGTAAAAATTTCATGAAAAAAGTATCTTTCTTCAAATGTCGAGGAGTTGTTCAGTAAATCTTTTCAATGTGTAAATTATGGGTAGATGTTTTAAATGTAGACAAATGTTTAGTCATTTCGTCAAGTGTTGGCCTATGGCCGATTTTAATTCACTGTCAATCAGATAAATAGGTATGATAGATTCTGTGGTAAAGTTCCTTTTGGGAACAATTATCACATTTTTAGGTTACCGGACCTATGGTCCGATAACCTATTGGCATGGCGTTGCGTCCGTCGTCGTCGTCGTCCACATTTTAGGTTACCGGACCTTTGGTCCGATAACCTATTGGCATGGCGTTGCGTCCGTCGTCCGTCCGTCCGTCCGTCTAGCCGTCCGTCCGTCCGGCGTTAACATTTTTATCTTTAAAGTTAACGATCGAATCTTTCTGAAATTTTGCACAAAAATGCCTAAAAATATTTTGAGAAGGAGGTATTTTTTTGTTTTTTGATTTTCGCATTTTTTTCAAAATGGCGGCCGTTTTTGTCGAAAAACGCTCAATTTTGGACTTTGACGGCCATTTTCTCAAAAACTGTCTAATCAGTTTTGAGTTTTTGGTTTCAAAAGATTCCCCTCATATACCTCTGTGATATGTATAAGTTTGGTTGCCCTAAATCTGCCGGTTTCCGTGTGGCGGCCATTTTGAATTTTTGGCGGGTCGGCGAAAAAAAAATTTTTCGCCCCAGATCGCATTACTATCCATTTTGGGCCATTTCTAGAGCAAAAAAAAATTTTCACCCTTTGAAAAAAATTTTGGACTTAGAAAATTTTCGGCACTTTTTCCATTCATAATGGGAGCTGTCCGGACTGTACTCATAGAACGCTTGAAGATAAAGCTTAGAAATTGGCACTTTCAAAAGGGAAGTCATATATGGCGACTTGTGTGGTGACCTTGAATTTGACCTTGGATGACCTTGAAAGGTCAAAACAGCCATTTTTGGGTCGAAAAACGCTCAAATTTGCACCTGGTCTGTATTTTCTAAAAAAACTCTCTGATCAGTTTTGAGATTTTTGCTTAAAAAGATTCCTCTTATATACCTCTGTGACGTGTATAAGTTTTGTTGCCCTTGAATCGCCGATCTCAGTGTGGCGGCCATTTTGAATTTTTGACAAGTCGGCGAAAAAAAAATTTTTCGCCCCAAATCACATTATTATCCATTTCGGGCCATTTCTAGGCAAAAAAAAATTTTCACCCTTTGAAAAAAATTTTGGACTTAGAAAATTTTCGGCACTTTTTTCCTTCATAATGGGAGCTGCCCGGACTGTACTCATAGAACGCTTAAAGATAGAGCTTAGATATTGGCACTTTCAAATGGGAAGTCATATATGGCGACTTGTGTGGTGACCTTGAATTTGACCTTGGATGACCTTGAAAGGTCAAAACAGCCATTTTTGGGTCGAAAAATGCCCAAATTTGCAGCTTTTCTGTATTTTCTCGAAAACTGTCTGATCAGTTTTGAGATTTTCGTTTCAGAAGATTCCCCTTATGTACCTTTATGATGTGTATAAGTTTTGTTGCCCTTGAATCGCCGGTCTCCGTGTGGCGGCCATTTTGAATTTTTGACGGGTCGACGAAAAAAATATTTTTTGCCCCAAATTGCGTTACTATCCATTTTGGGCCATTTCTAGGCAAAGAAAAATTTTTCACCCTTTGAAAAAAATTTGGGACTGAGAAAATTTTCGGCACCTTTTTTCCTTCATAATGGGAGGTGCCTAGACTGTACTCATAGAATGCTTGAAGATAGAGCTTAGAAATTAGCACTTTCAAATGGGAAGTCATATATGAAGACTTGTGTGGTGACCTTGAATTTGACCTTGGATGACCTTGAAATGTCAAAACAGCCATTTTTGAGTCGAAAAATGCCCAAATTTGCACCTTGTTTGTCTTTAATCGAAAACTGTCTGATCACTTTTGAGATTTTTATTTCAAAACATAGTAATTGGGGTTTTTGACATGATGTGTATAAATATGTATATAGTGTATAAAGTGCCTTGAATTGCTCAAAAGGCTAGAAATTTAGGCTGAATAGGCCCCAAATTTAATTTTTGGTCGTTTTCCTTCAAATTTATCTGATCAGTTTTGAGATTTTTGTTATAAAACATGCTAATTGGGGTCCCTGACATTGTGTATAAAGATGGAGTGCTTTGAATTGCTTAAAAGGCCCCTTGAGTGTGTAAATTGGCCTCTACAGCCAAAAAATGTTTGTAGGTATAGCTGGAATTGGAAGTCAAATACATGTATACCACATATATATGTGGCTTTTTTGGGTGACGTTGAACTTGACGTCAGATGACATTGAGTGCTATATCTCAGTGTCACGTCCAACAAGAAATGTGTAAATTTCGTTTATAGACAAAAGACTTGTAGATAGACCTTGTATTTGTATTTTGAACATACATGAATACAAGGTTATATGCTGCACACTTAATGATAACATTGAAGTTCACGAAGATGATTGGTTTATCTTAACGTCATATCTCACCTGTCCTGTTTCAACTAAAGTTGTCCGGTAACCTATCTTAGCCCTTGGGCTAATTTTTGATTTTCGCATTTTTTTCAAAATGGCGGCCGTTTTTGTCGAAAAACGCTCAATTTTGGACTTTGACGGCCATTTTCTCAAAAACTGTCTGATCAGTTTTGAGTTTTTGGTTTCAAAAGATTCCCCTCATATACATCTCTGATATGTATAAGTTTGGTTGCCCTAAATTCGCCGGTTTCCGTGTGGCGGCCATTTTGAATTTTTGGCGGGTCGGCCAAAAAAATTTTTTTCGCCCCAAATCGCATCACTATCCATTTTGGGCCATTTCTAGGGCAAAAAAAATTTTTCACCCTTTGAAAAAAATTTTGGACTTAGACAATTTTCGGCACTTTTTTCCTTCATAATGGGAGCTGTCCGGACTGTACTCATAGAACGCTTGAAGATAGAGCTTAGAAATTGGCACTTTCAAATGGAAAGTCATATATGGCGACTTGTGTGGTGACCTTGAATTTGACCTTCGATGACCTTGAAAGGTCAAAACAGCCATTTTGGGGTCGAAAAAATGCCCAGATTTGCCTCTATAGATGAAATGCTTGCAGATAGAGCTCATGTTTGCATTATGAACATATAGGAAGACATATATGGCACAACTAATGATGACCTTGAACTTGACGTCAGATGACCTTGAGGACCAAATGTCTGACTTCGGTTGTGTAAATTGACCTGAGCGGCCTAAACGTTTCCACCCAGATATATCTTTGTATTATGAACATATAGGATATCAAATGCCGCACACATACATGTAATGGTGACATCGAAGTTCACACGGATGACCTTGATTGGTAAATCTCAAGGTCATATGTTTACACTGCGAACCTTGATTGGTAAATCTCAAGGTCTGTTACCTGCCAATGCTGCCATGGCCAAACCAAAATTGTCCGGTAACCTATCTTAGCCTTTGGGCTAATTTTTAGGTTACCGGACCTTTGGTCCGATAACCTATTGCCGTGGCGTTGCGTCCGTCGTCCGGCGTCCGGCGTCCGGCGTCCGTCGTCCGTCCGTCCACATTTTTATCATTAAAGTTTACAGGCGAATATTTCTGAAATTTTGCACAAAAATACCTAAAAATATTTCCAGGAAAGGTTTTTTTTAGTTTTTTGATTTTCGCATTCTTTTCAAAATGGCGGCCGTTTTCGTCGAAAAATGGCCAATTTTGGACTTTGATGGTCGTTTTCTCAAAATCTGTTCAGTAACTTTTTTTCTTATTGATGCATGACACTCCTCCTATGTACCCCTATGACATGTATAAATTTCATTGCCCTTGAATCGCTCGAAGTGGGCCATTTTGGGCCCAAACTCGGCCCAAATGGGACTTTACCATGTTAAATTCTCCTATGCTTTATAATGGGACACATTAAGCCTAATATCTCACTTAAAATTGAAATTAGAGACTAAGAATCAATTGTAGACATATAGGAAATGATATATGGTGAATATTCTCGTGACCTTGAATTTGACCTCTGACCTCGGTATCAAGGTCAGAGCGGCCGTTTTCATCTAAAAATGGCCCATTTTGGACTTTGATGGTCATTTTCTCAAAATCTGTTCAGTAACTTTTCTTCTTATTGATGCATAACACTCCTCATATGTACCCCTGTGACATGTATAAATTTCGTTGTGCTTGAATCGCTCGAAGTTGGCCATTTGGGCCCAAACTCGGCCCAAATGGGACTGTCCCATGTTAAATTCTCCTATGCTTTATAATGGGACACATTAAGCCTGCTATCTCACTTAATATTGAGATTAGAGACTAGGAATCAATTGTGGACATATAGGAAATGATATATGCCGAATATTCTTGTGACCTTGAAGTTGACCTCTGACCTCGGTTTCAAGGTCAGAGCAGTATGGCTAATATCTCGTTCATTATCGACTTAACAGCTTAGGAATCAATTGTGGACATATAGGAAATGATATATACTGAATATTCTGATAACCTTGAATTTGACCTTTGATCTCATTTTCAAGGTCACAGGACAAAATGGCTAATATCTCACTTATTATCGATTTTACAGCTTAGGGATCAATTGTGGACATATAGGAAATGATATATGCTGAATATTCTCGTGACCTCAAATTTGACCTCCGACCTCAGTTTCAAGGTCAGAGCACAAAATGGCTAATATCTCGCTTATCATCGACTTTACAGCTTAGGAATCAATTGTGGACATATAGGAAACGATATATGCCAAATATTCTGATGATGTTGATTTTGACCTTTGACCTCATTTTCAAGGTCACAGGACAAAATGGCCAATATCACACTTATTATCGATTTTACAGCTAAGGGATCAATTGTGAACATATAGGAAATGATATATGCTGAATATTATCATGACCTTGAATTTGACCTCTGACCTCATTTTCAGGATCACAGGACAAAATGGCTAATATCACACTTATTATCGACTTTACAGCTTAACAATCAATTGTGAACATATAGAAAATGATATATTCTGAACATTGTCATGACCTTGAACTTGACCTTTGACCTCATTTTCCATGTCGCAGGACAAAATTGCTAATATCTCGCTTATTATCAATTTTACAGCTTAGGAATCAATTATGAACATATAGGAAAAGATATATGCTGAATATTGCTATGACCTTGAATTTGACCTTTGACCTCATTTTCAAGGCCAGAGAACGAAATGGCTAATATCTCGCTTTTTATCCACTTTACAGCTCAGCAATCAATTGTGGACATATAGAAAATGATATATTCTGAACATTGTCATGACCCTGAACTCCACCTTAGACCTAATCACCAAGGTCACAGGACAAAATGGCTATTAGCTCGCTTATTATCGACTTCAGAGCTTATAAATCAATTATGAACGTATAGGAAATGATATAAGCTGAAATTTGCTATGACCTTGAATTCAACCTTTGACCTCATTTTCAAGGTCTCAGGACATGATGGCTAATATCTCGCTTATTTTTGACTTTACAGCTTGAAAATCAGTTGTGGACATACTAGAAATGACATATGCCGAATATTATTGTGTCCTCGAATTGACCAATGACCTTATTTTCAAGGTCACGGGACAAACTACTAATATCTAAAATATGTATTGTCCGGTAACCTTTCTTAGCCCTTGGGCTAATTTTATCTTTTTTGTTTACGGGCGAATTTTTCTGAAATTTTGCACAAAAATACTTAAAAATAATTCAAGAAGGAGGTATTTTTTAGTTTTTTGATTTTCGCATTTTTTTCAAAATGGCGGCCGTTTTCGACGAAAAATGCCTGATTTTGGACTTTGACGGCCATTTTCTCAAAATCTGTTCAGTAACTTTTTTTCTTTTTGATACATAAGACTCCTCATATGTACTCCTATGATGTCTTGAATCGCTCGAAGTGGGCCATTTTGGCCTAAACTCGGCCCAAATGGGACTTTCCCATGTTAAATTCTCCTATGCTTTATAATGGGACACATTATGCCTAATATCTCACTTGATATTGAGATTAGAGACTAGGAATCAATTGTGAACATATAGGAAATGATATATGCTGAATATTCTCGTGACCTTGAATTTGACCTCTGACCTCAATTTCAAGGTCAGAGCACAAAATGGCTTATATCTCGCTTATTATCGACTCAACAGCTTAGGAATCAATTGTGGACATATAGGAAATAATATATGCTGAATATTCTCGTGACCTTGAATTTGACCTCTGACCTCAGTTTCAAGGTCAGAGCACAAAATGGCTTATATCTCGCTTATTATCGACTCTACAGCTTGGGAATCAGTTGTGGACATATAGGAAATGATATATGCTGAATATTCTGATGACCTTGAATTTGACTTTCAACCTCATCTTCAAGGTCACAGGACAAAATGGCTAATATCTCGCTTGTTATCGACTTAACAGCTTAGCAATCAATTATTAACATATAGGAAATGATATATGCAGATTATTGTCATGACCTTGAATTTGACCTTTGACCTGATTTTCAAGGTCACAGGACAAACAGGCTAATATCTCACTTATTATTGATTTTACAGCTTAGGAATCAATTGTGGACATATAGGAAATGATATATGCTGAATATTCTCAAGACCTTGAATTTGACCTCTGACCTCATTTTCAAGGTCCAAGGACAAACTGACTCATATCTTGCTCCTCTATTGACTGTATGGCTTGGGAATCAATTGTGGACATGATATAGAAAATGATATACATTGAATATTTTGATGACCTTGAATTTGACCTTTGCCCCTTCATTTTCAAGGCCACAGCACAAAATTGCTAATATCTCTCTGATTATTGAATTTACAGCTTAGCAATCAATTGTGGACATGATATTTGCTTAATGTTATATATGCTGAATATTGTCTTGACCCTGAATTCAACCAGTGACCTGGCTAACATCTAAAATATTAAACATTGTCCGGTAACCTATCTTCGGCCCTTGGCCTAATTTTTTCATGATTAGAGACGCAAGCATTCTGGCTTATGATAGGCTGCCTAACGTTTGCATAAAACATACAGAATAAAATTTCAAGATTTTTGAGATCTTCATTGTAAAATATTTCCCAGTTGTGTTTACAGTCTTCACAAATTGAAGCTGAAGGTTTTTAGAATGAACAGGAATTTGGTGCTTTTTGCATTCGTTTCAAAGCATGAACCAGGTTTGGAGTTGGAAAAAAACAGCTCTGCACTACACCTGGCTAAGAGGAGTAGTACGGCAGAGCAGTTTGGAGCAGAGCAAAAAAAATTAAAGTGCAATTTTATTCGATTCAACCACCTGATCTGAAAGTAGTGTGACCTGCTCCTTCTTTATCTTTTTCCAGATCAAACAAGAATCGAATTTGCCTGATGTGTTTTACATCACAGTAGAGGCTGAAAAATTTGTAAAGAGCACGCTGTACATAATTTTTTGCCCAATTACACAACTGTTTGGATCAGTTTGGAGTTTTCAGCTTCTGGCACAGGCACTGTATCTTCTGTGGGAGCATATTGCGTAATCTTACCAGTATACCCCAAAACAATGAGCCGATACTTCAGGACATTACTAGGGGTGTTTGAGAAACCTTTCTATTACCCAACTATCCATTCCTCGAACTGGTGCAATCATGAGAGGGGTTGTAAGCCCGGAAGGTGATGCGACTCGAGAGAATTTATATACTTCACAACTACACAGCTGGTTACGTCCGATTTGAGCATGTCCATTTCTCAGCATGACGTAGGCCTTGTTCTAGTCAAACAGTGGTAATACTTGTCAGAGCAAACGTTTGTTTGTTGACTCGCATTTGAGCGTCTCGAAAGTGCCGGAAACCTATTGCAAGGGTGAGAACAAATACTGGTCCCGATATTGGGATTTAGGTTCATGGTATGGAATGGTTGCTGGCTGTTGGATATTAGAAGGAAATTCCTACGTCAAGAACTTGGAGTCATCTGCTGCCCAAACCATGAATAGTCAAAATGTGGATAGAATCGGTGTGTTTCTAGGTATACTGGTACCTCGCATTGATACACATAGCTATTAAAGTCATCGCAAGTGATGTTCACGCTAACTGAAAGATGCACACATAACACTTTCTACACGTTATATTCACTGTAAGCCCTAAGTTTGTGACGTAAATTGGATCCAATTTGGGTGTGGGTTAACCTGACGATATTCTGGCACATTTCACATTCTGACTTCTAAACCTTATTATTGCCTTGTACGGGTGCAGTAGTAATTACGATCATGACGTTGGTGTCAAATAAATACTTCATCTTCTCCTCCGAGACACTTGATTGAATCCTCTGAATTTGTGTAGGGCGATACTATGGGATAATTCCCATAAACGGATCTTTTCAGAATAAATTTAGATTTTACTGGTAATTTATTCAAATTTGATACTAATGGGAGAGTGAACATTGTGCAGCAAATTCTTCGGTCATCTTCTCTTCCTAGTTTGCCGTGACCGCTTGATGGAATCTATTGCCGGTCAACTGGTGATACCGTGAAACGGTATTTTCAGAACTCCGGTTTTTGGAGTTTTTCGTGATTTACAGTTGTCATTTACTCATAATGGGAAAGTATCAGCGTGGCGGATTGTTGAAATAGGTCAAATTTATGATCACGATAGATAGGGAATACATCAGGAAACGAGCTTTCCATCGGTCATTTCGAATTCGACTTCAGGTGATATTGAGTCTCCATCGTCAATGTTACGTCAAGATTGAAATGGACAAAATATACTTTGGGAGACAATCCACTCGAAGCTTTGGTTTTGTATCATGAACGGATATGAAATTATATACATGTATGTTGTGACCTTGATCTAGTATGATCCTGCATGCGCATATGAAAGCAACTAATGAAGAGGAAATATCAAATATTAGATATGACGGTACAAGTACAAAGCTTATCAAACGAATTAAACATGATATCATTTTCTCCATCAGTATACATAATCAACCTGCCATTCAACCAAGGAATGGTACGTGATAATTTAGAAATTGCCAAAATAAGTCCAATCCATGAAAACAGTGAAAAGTCTAAATACCCTGATGATCGTCCTATTTTTCTCCCGGAAGAGAGATAATTGAACAGTTATAATAATGATAAATATTTATCTTGGGCGAAGAGGATCATTATCTTCCATGATCATCTTCTCTTAACCTCCCCTTTCATTGGGCTCATAGTATATAGGTTCCCTCATACTTGGCGAGGCGATGGATGTCTTATTTCAACCATTCTCTAGTGTTGAATACTTCCTATGAGCTCACAGGGCCGTAGCCAAAGATTATTGAAGTGTACCCAAAATCTTCAACAACCCGGTCTGGGGGGTTGGGGGGCGCCGCAAGCCCCCAAGAAAATTTTAAATTTCAACACTTTCTGGAAGCTATTGGAAGCTATATTAGGGACAACATTCAACAATTTTTTTTCAATATTTTGGCTACAATTGTTGAGAATTATTTGAAAATTTAAATTTATTTTGGAAGTTTTTGGAAGTCATTCGAAGATATATTAGGCAGCACATTCAACAATTTTTATTCAATATTTCAACTTAAAATGTTAGAAATTATTTATACTTTAAAAAGTGAAAAATTTATAGTATTTTCGCAATTTAGCGTTTTCTCCCGATATTTTACAAGTATACACATGTAGAAGCAATTCGCAGTCCGTTCAAGTAAACATATTTTCAAGATTCGTTTGCTGCACTTCCAATAATGCATAAATTGGACGTATCATGTCATATGAAGGTTGGTGGAATATTGTGCTAAAAACTTGCATTCGTTTCCTTCAAGTACATAAAGAGGATATATGCAGCACAAGGTACTCTCATAATTTTCGATTTCGGATTTATTACTGGTAATTTATCAAATGAAAGAGGTCGTTTGAGTCTGTCTATTGAAACCAATCAAGGCATTTGTCAAGTGAATTTTCAGGTTTGGCCAATTGGTTCAACACCATTAAAAACAAGTGTGGACGACAAATAGGGCGGCCTAGGTTTTTACCTTAGAGAGTACCTATATAGGAGACTTTATATATATATATATATAAAAACACCAATGGGCTCAGTCTGAGCATATGTCTAGTCTGGTTAAATTAGTAGTATAGTAATATTGCGTGTAGGTCACTCAGCTCTAGAGTATGTAGTACTGTAGGCCTACTGAACGATCATGGTCAGACCGGCACTGCCGAGGAAGGTCGGGGGGAGGGGGCTATAGTAGGTAGTAAGTGGTGTAACTTGTGTTTTAGGTAACATTTGAATCGCTTGTAAAACTGATGATTCATTACCATTCGGAAAACATTTCCGAAATATTTTTTCCGTTTCTTCATCACACTGCACTCTCCACTCTCACTGACACCGAGGTCCTTATTCAATATTGAATGCCTTAGCATTCGGTTTGGCATTCGTTGTCATTTATACATGAACAGGGAACATATAAACAACAATATAGCAAGTTGCGTGATTTTATTGGATTCGTTTTTTTTGTGGTGTTTTTTTCATGTCAGCATGACTCACTGTGTATGCAACTGCGTACGTGCGTACGCCTAGCTACGCGCCTGAGCTCACCATTTTAGTGCGACAATATATTCGTATGACCTCATTTTGTTTGTGTCTATCAGTTCCATTTGAAAATGTTTGCGATCTGGTTTCACTCAATGACTGGAGAAGGATTTGTAACTTATCATTTGACTTCATTTGGCTTTAGATGGAGTTGTTATTTCTTGTCATTCTTCCAGGCAAAATTTTGGCACGTGTAAATCTTGACAATCTTCGATCCGTGGGCATCAACGCAGTGTGCATCCCCCAAATGGCACTGCTCAACTCATGTTTCAGAACAACTAACGGCCCAAGTATCATACGCTGCGCCCTAATACTACCCGTCTAAATGAATACCATTTAATCCGTCTGTCACTTTTTTAATCCTTATTGAATATAGAGGAAGGCACAGGATATGATACTTGGGCACAACTAACATTGTTCTGAAATATCTATTGCCTTTGAATAACCGAAATACGGATATCTATTCAACTATAATAACATGTATGTTTTGACGATAACTACTGTGAATGACTTCGTCTGTGAAATAAAGGCTCAACAAATTGCACAAACATTTCCTTCTGTTGAAACAGCATTTGATTACGTTAGTTCATTCGTCCTCGACACCTCCGAAGTGACTTCGCGATGTCTGTCTGTGTTCAGTCACGCAACAATGGAAATTATTCAATGTAGGGAAAATGTATGAAAAAAGGTGCCGTATTTCGTCTGAACTAATCACAATAACTCATGCGTGGAAAAAAATCGAAGAAGAAAAATCGGAAATTCGGAATATTTTGGCAGTTCGCTTGCTTCATAATTACCAGTCGCCTCTCAAGAGATCGCTGACCCTTGGATTGACCCCTGTTCTCTAGCCGAGTTCGCACACTGGTTTCCCACGAAGTATTATCCCTATCACTAATGGATGAGCCGTGCCTCCCCGATACCCCATGCGGGACCTCGAGTTCTCCCCTAGGTGCGTCACGGTTGCCTCCATCACGCAATGCGTCTGCTCCAACTGCTTCGCCTCGGAGCACACCGATGCGCCCCACTTTTAATAATTCCTGCATAGTCCCGAGGGACTTGAAGGGTAGCCTGCTACGCCGATTCAAGCAGGGCTGGTACATTACATGTAATACTCGTCTCCCATGTCGTCCCTAATGTTTCGCTTTGCGCAACACAAAGAGAGAAGTCAAAACGTCACTGCAATTAAAAGTGGAGTATAATTTGAAGGATATCGGGCAATATATCTCGATCTTTTGTGGTTCATTTTAGGAGGGGAAGAGAAGCTGAAACATGTCGAACAATGAATCTTCTCAATTCATCACTCTTACTACTGATGATGTGTACGTTACTTCTGGCTAGTGATGACGTCACGTACAGATGGCACGTGTCCACTGATCCGGATCTAGTCATTCCTGGACACGTACTGGCTGGAGCTATCCCAGTGGTCACATTCACTGGACATGAGGCTACGCTTCTAACACAGTGCGCACTCGCTTGTCTCAAACTGGACCATTGTCGGTCCTATAACTTCAACGAGCATGAGGGAATTTGTGAAATTAACCAATTCAGCCATCTGGATGTGTCCACACAAAATAATCTCCTGCTGGAAAGAGACCCTCAGTTTTCATACTTCAAAAGGGATGCTCTCGTCGTTGAGGTAAATGTATAATTTGCAATAGCCAAACGCTATAGTTGAGTAGAAATCAGTCCAAGGGCTGAAAATGTCAGGGGGAAATGAAGATTGTTAAACGACAAATTGGTCATTACAGACTCTCTATTACGACTAATTTTACCTATTAAGATTAACGGTAAAAGTCAAACTCCACAGGGTACCGCTGAATTCCACATACATTATGTGGAGTCCCATTGAATATGGTAAAATCTAGATTCAAACCACCATCTCGAAGCACTCTTCTCTCTTTTTTGGGGGGCTTAGATTTGGCTCAAAACACAATGAAACTTGATTTCGAGCGAATATTTTTTTCGTCTATCGGTCAGAAAATCAAAATGGGCGCCATGCGCATACCGGTGATTCAGGATCAACAAACTTACATATCGTAAGGGTACCTATGTGGAATCCAAAGCCTTAATTTGGGAAAACCATTACTTTTCTGATTTTGAGAAATTGGCCTTCAAATTGAAAAAGGGAAGATCTACTTGTTGGACGTTTTGACCATTCAAAGTCATTAACGGTAAAATTCAAGGTCACCACTGAAATGGTCATATCCGACTTCCCTTTGGATGTGCAAATCTGTACAGTAGGCTCTATTTTGAAGCATTTTATGAATACCGCTACCTAAAATAATATAATAAAGTCGTAGGTTTGCTATCTAAAAAAGAGTTTGATGTTTGAACCCAGGTGAAAATGTACCTTATTAATTGGAAGCTATCGACACTCTGTTAACTTAGTGAGGTGTAGGCAGCGCCGCTACCTATACATACCTACGTATTGCAGAACTTGCCCATTCTGACGGAGCGGCTGGAGTGTGAGGCCGGTGGGGTGTGGCGCTGGTACTATAGCCACACAGGACAGCTGAGCTCACAATGCCACTGCCGACGTGGCAGGACGGGCCCGTCATGTCAACAACAAGGTGAACAGAACGGGCATTCCATTTTCCACAGATAACTCCGTCTCGCGTGTCCAGCAATAATTTAATCTTTGCCTACTATTACTCGGACATCCGCGGAATGCTGCTTTCAGAATTGATATGCCCTGCATGCAGAATATTTATCTGATGTGGTACCATAATTCTGCTGTCACATCAACGTTGCGAATCGTGTATCCATTTACATGAACCACACAGCACCGGTGCCGGAGTGGTCGACCTGGTCCGAGTGGTCGGCGTGCGGCGGCTCGTGTGACTGGGGAGCGCGAGCCCGGAGTCGGAGTTGTCTAGGGCAGGGCGGGGACGAACTGGACGTTTCATTGTGTGCGGGACGCTCCCGGGAACTCGAGCGGTGTCAGCTCATCTCCTGCGACTGTACGTCATTGGCATTCAACTGTATCTGTTTACAAGTGGGGCTCTAACTATGTCTATTTAGGACGCATGTATGTAGATCATCATATTTAAGCGTGAATATTACTAATGGAGTTTACTGTTTGAACCATGTATACGTTAATTTGATATCGAGAGTTATACCTGTTTGACAGACACAGCGTGGTTGCCGTGGTCTCCGTGGTCGGCTTGCACGAGCGGTCGGCTGTGTGGACCGGGGGTCCAGAGCCGGCGCCGGGATTGCGTGGACGTCCGCACCAATGGTACCACCAGCGGCTGTACCGGGGTGGGGGAGGACCTGACACCCTGCAACTCACCGCACTGTGACGGTACATGTGCGAAAATATGACTAATGTACATTGTGTGTAATTGACAAATGGTATCCAAACACGTAGGCCATTCATTAATGTTAATATGTATTGTCATTTGAACCGCCTCTATTGAGTGGGTTCTAGCACATCAGAGTTTGACACAGCAAATTCTTGCATTTGTAATTATTTGGTAAACTCGAATTTGTTCCATTGAGCAATGCTTTATCATGGCAGCTCCCGTGAAACTGGTGAATGGATCAGTTTTCGGTGAAGGTGACGTAATGGTTTATGATGACGTAACGGAGACGTGGCGATACGTGTGTGGTGATCACTGGTCCATGGCGAACGCCCGCGTGGCATGTCGGGAAATTGGATTCGGTGGAGCACATAACGGTTTGTTTGACTTCTACATAAACGGTTTGCAATATCTAGCAGGATTGAAACATATCATCCTAATTGAACGTCGATCAAGCAACACTGCGGTGAATCGATCACAAAAGCAATGAAACCCACCAACGTCTATCTTTCCAGCCCTTGCTGGCAGCTGGGACGATGCACTTCACGACCCAGCACAGACTGTCGTCAATGTCAGCTGTGATGGAGAGGAGCCAAACTTGGTTAGATGTCCCCATGGACTCTGGAATACCACGGCAGAGGAAAACCGGTGTGACCTCACCGCAAGAGTACAATGTGTTGGTAGGTAGATCCACAACGTTCACATTAGGCCAACACACGAACCTAAATATTCAAATGGAATATATATATATGAAATGACAAAACAAATGCATTCATTTCCGATATTTTATTCAGTAAACGGTGGTTGGGGAGCATGGAACACGTGGTCGGAGTGTTCAGTGACGTGTGGAGACGGACTGCGCATGCGCAACAGGTCATGCAATTATCCCGAGCCTCGGTTTGGAGGGAATACTTGCCCGGGCAATAACACACAGTTCAAGATCTGCCAGCAGCCAAAATGCAAAGGTATGGTAAATATTCGTCTGCATGCACTTGAATGATAGTGGCTATCACTATTTGGGCACAACTGTTGTTCTCGAAAAGAGTCAACTACACAGTCACAATTATCGCCTTTCATCGGAATAATGATGAAGTATATATTTTCTCCTGTTTTTTGGTATTGGAACAAATCAATTGTTCAGGTCCTTGAGGCTTGATTTGTTGTTTTTTTTCGTCGATGTTCGGTGACATTATTATTGTGGAAACTTTTGTTATCGGAAACATTGACATATAAACGTACATGTATTTATTACACATAGATCGGAACAACTGTAACAGCTGTACATATGAATTATCCAATTTTGCATTTTTTTGTTTACTTTTTTCAGTTTATGAATTAAATTACCTTACATGTAATATGATTTCTCGATGTATTCATGGCATACATGTATCAGTACGTGTGCAAGAGCAATTAAAATATCGACTCTGTAGACTGTTCCACAATAGTTTCTCTGTTCAATGGGGTGAAATAATATACATGTAGTTCAGAGTTACAACAAAATAGCCACAAAATATATATAGCTGCCTACATGTAGTATGAATTGGTGGAAGCACCTGTATGTTGCATCGTTCACTTTGTGTTGGTTCAAGTGGACGGAGCATGGTTGGCCTGGGACTCGTGGTCAGAATGTAGCACGTCATGCGGTAATGGCACCAGGTCCAGACAACGGGAGTGTGTCCCTCCCTTGTACGGTGGCGCCCCTTGTGGTGGCCTCTACAACGAAACAGAGCACTGCTTTTTGATTGGATGTCCAGGTGTTGTAGATGTGTCACACATAAGCCCACAACTTATAATATAGATGTTACATGTATATGCATAGTTGGTTAGACTTTCTGTATATAGTTATTTGAGTGGAAATTGTAGGTGTTTCAGGCAATTGGATGAACCTTATTCAAAAGATGTGTCCTGTTGTGATTAAGGCAAACTATTTCTCATCCAAAGTGGACGGGGTGTGGTCAGAATGGTTAGATTGGAGCTCATGTAGTTTGACTTGTGGTCTTGGCACGAGATGGCGACAGCGGCAATGTACTGAACCAATCCACAACGGGGCTCCATGTGAAGGGAACAACAATGAAACCGAAACTTGTCTCGTACGGGAATGTCCAGGTGTGCATATGATTGTGATATTTGCATTGAACGTCGCATGGGCAGAACTAATTGTATGAAATGATGCTCACTCTTTCACGTCTTCACCGCTCAACTGTCACAAAACTATCGAAAACTTCTTAAAGTCATAGCACATTGACCATTATATAGATATATAGGAACTTCTTAGCAACACCCACGAATGGTCATTTTTCCTTGTAGTTAAAACTCAACAATTTCAAAACTACTGAACTCTTTCAACTCTTGCATTCCACTATCTCGATAGCAAACCTCTAGGAACTGTTTGATAGACTTTATGTGTTCACACTTCATGTAAACTGTAAACTAGTATCTTGTATGTCATACTCTCGCTTATAATCATTCAACAACTGATGATGCACTAATTTGTATAGTCCTATTTTGATCACTTTCACCTGTGATCACTTTCATTAACGTTTCACGAGCTACATGTACCACCCATTCATAATAACCTGAAACACTTTTTCATTCTTGTACTCTTTTCTTATCCTCTTGTGAAGTGGACGGGTTTTGGTCTGGTTGGTATGACTGGAGCACGTGTAGCGTGTCTTGTGATCAGGGCACGAGGTGGCGCCACAGGGACTGTACTGAGCCACTCTACGGTGGCAATCCCTGCCAAGGTTCCAATAACGAAACTGAAACTTGCTTGGTCACCGAATGTCCAGGTGTGTTTCACGCTTTGTCAGTTTTCTATTCACGTTTCCTACTTTAGATCAAGAGATATTGTTTGATATTAGGCATTTTAATGACACTGAAAGAAACACTGTCTTCAAGTGACACTCAAATCAGTATGTTTTGTTCACCGATAATCAGTTGACGGAGTGTGGCTGGCCTGGTCAGAATGGAGCGAGTGTAGTGTGACTTGTGACACTGGCACCAGGGAGCGCCACAGGGAGTGTATCCCTCCACGCTATGGTGGCGCACCCTGTGGCGGTTCAGGAAACGAAACTGAAACGTGTACATTGGACCCCTGTAGAGGTATGATTGATGTAATACATACATAGTGTCAGTCAGAAAGAGCCGATGTTTCAATTGCTCGATTTTGTTCCTCTATCACAATGTTCCTCGTTACACCACCTCAAATTGTATGACTGAAATTTAATTGCAAGAAGACAATTAACGTTCATACGTATGTGGTTTTATGGTCGGTATTATCTCTCCAGCCCCTGGACTGTGGGCCACGTGGGGTGAGTGGGCACTATGTTCTGTGACGTGTGGCGGAGGAATACGTGAACGTATCAGGGAGTGCATTGGCGAGGACGGGGGCGTGCTTGGTGCGGAGAGCTGTGACGAGGACCCTTCGGAACAACAGCATTGTCACGAATACGACTGCCTTCCAAGTGAGATACCGATTCTTTTTATGTCCACACTACTACTGTGATATGCTCCAGTATAATAATATTCAACTAGTATAAAACGTCACCCGTTTCATACAGTCGCAGAATCTTGTACGGCCTGGAGAGACCAAGGAATGATAGACACTGTGTCTGCAGAAATCGATCCAGGAGGGCGTGGGTCACCATTTTGGGTCAGATGTGACATCGAATCTGACGATGGAATCGGTGTGACTGAGATAGGTCGGCTTTCAGTGCATAGCACATATCATGCTTTTGAAAAAGTTCAACATACTTTTAGCTAGATTCATAATATTCCGAGCATGAATGTGGCCATTGAGAGTTCTCGTGAGACTGGGGGCTGCACATCATTAAGATACTGAAGCCCATACACATAGGCTTACACACACTAGAACTCAAATGCCTCATGAATACTGCAGCCCACGACCAGATGGAGCGGAGGCGGGTCCATGGGTACGAGGTGGCGGGCGAGTTCTCCATGATGCTGACGTACAACACGAGCCTGCAGAACGTCGTCAGACTCGTGGACAGCTCGGAGTGGTGCCGTCAGTTCATCAAGTGGGAGTGTGTCTCCGCCGCCATCAAAAACCCGCACAACGCGGACGAGGCCATGACGTACTGGGCAAACAGGTGGGGTTAGTGAAGGGGGGAGGGTGGGTGAGGCATACATGTACATTGTACTCTACTATTCAAACGATACTGATATTTTATGGTATGAATAGGCCTACACATGACGAGCTTCAAATGAGCTACATACTTGACCCAAAGAATAAGTTTTATCATGACAAACTCGTTGACCTGTTGTCCGTATAGGGACGGGATGCCGATGTTCTACTGGGGCGGGGCGGACCCGGCCTCGGACAGTTGTGCCTGTGGCGTGGACGACTCGTGTGACAAGGCAGGCAAGCGCTGTAACTGTGATGCCAACGACAGGACGATGCGAGAAGACTCGGGATACTTAGAGGAGCTACTCGACTTGCCTGTCACTCAGTTCCTCGCCGGCGACACGGGTGAGCGAATGGAAACTGACCTAACTGTATGAAGCACATATTACTGGTGTTAAAAGCCGTATCAGTGCACTCCTACCTTCACATGTACATGTATATTTACATGCGGTAAGTGAATATCGGTGTTCTGGATTACATTTCATATCTATAATGTAACCTATGCCCGAATGCTGGTATTCTGAAGTGTAGGAAACTCCACTGCTAATTCCAGCAGTTATGATGAAGAATCGTTTTCACTGTGTGTATTCATTAATGTAACACTGTGAAACTGTTCGAATTAGCAGTACATGTATGTTTTAATATTAGCAGTAAAATTTAGCGCATCCGAAATGTAGTGCTAGGCATTACACTTCAAATATAGTGTGAGAATATGTACGTTATTGGTGTTTCACACATGATAATAACTGAATGTCTGGACCCCCCCCCCCCCCCCTCACTGTATGGATCCGCCCTTCTAAATCTACATGTACCCCTATACTGAACAGGCGGAGACCACGAGAGAGGGTTCGTGACCCTAGGCCCCCTCGTCTGCTATGGAATCCGATCCGCCCCTCAGGGAGGGGGCGGTGACATGTAGGCTCTTTGACTCGGAGTCTTTTATGCTATTGTTCCTTATGTACTTACCCATATTTTACATATTTATTAATGCTTTCACTTGTTTTGATTATTTCACAGCGATTCCGCTCTTACGGCGTACTATATATTTTCAATAACTCTACATCAGTTGCATGTTGAAATATTTTCTGAAATCACTTCAATCGTCTCTTACATGCACATGTATGTATGGACTCTTATCAATCATATGTAATAGATTCAATCAAATATGACATTTTACTTACCATAAATACATGTAAGTACAAAACAGGTGCAGTGTGAGGCCTGGTGATATTGGTATGACAGTAAATTTCTTACTCTCGATAAATTTGTACTGGGCCTACCCGTGTATTTGCTCCAGTTTACAGGTCCAGTTTACATGTATTGTGTTCGATATGAATATGCATGTATTAAACGTTAAAATAGCTCTAGTTGTTTCAAATTATATCCGCACACAATTATAGGGCTTTGAAATATGAATAAGTCGAAGTTGGGAATGTCGCTTGAATGTACATTTTGTGGACTTTGCAGGTGGGGTTAATGAGTACGGCTACATAACGTTTGGGCCAGTACAGTGTGGCGGGACTGTAGACATCAACCCGCTCTGGTAGTTGTGAAAAAAGCGAGGAACTGGCGCCTATGGAAGTGACGACATAACACCTAGGAATCTGATTCGATTGGTATGTGTCAGCCACTTCAGTGTTTGGCGATATATTGATGCTGGGAGTTGATTGATACACTTACAGTAGGAATGTTGTATCTACTGAACCATTCATTTAGCTATTGTGGTAACAAGACATAGCGTACAATTTATCTTCACTTGTTCGTAAACTTTACCGTTTACTTTCATATGTATTTTTTCCACTAGCAATGTTTTTATCACTGCCAAGTACCAATGCCATAATAAAGCATTCCATTGTCATCGTCACGAAACCCAACTCAACGAACACCATTGTGTGATATTGTATACACCTACCAGGACACGCGTGTTTTGACCTTCAATTACTGTTCGGTTGCATATACGTACATATAAATAATAATGATATGATGTTAACGTGTATTATTATATTAGTTGTGAAATAAAACGTCACAAATCACATTCATAAATTATTGCATTTTATTGCTTGCATATCCATTCAGGTCTATTAATATTTATCACAATATTTTTTTTCGATGCTCCATTATCACATGTAAATAATCGAAGAAAATCTTCGAATCGTAATCGCACATACATATATATTTAACAGATAAATAATCGCATGGCCAGCACACAGATTAAAATTCGGTCAAATACTATAGTAGGCCTGCATGTACATTATACGAGCTGACGTGATATCACATCGACATATACATAATAATTTTACATACAACAATACACTTACGTGTACAATGTACGTGTACTAACCAGACGTGCCGAGCGACAGAAGACACACCACCTCTCATTATAGAGATCGGATAGGCCTACGATAGTTATGATGTATGCTTTGGACTGCTTTTTATCATTGCTGACTCCAAGGTATAAGCTCAAATTCAGCGACTTCTGATAGATTTCGAACTACATCTACAGTCTCTAATTCGCAAGAATTACAGCTTTTTGTATCTGAAAGTGCTGATCATGCTAATATAGGCACGTTACATTTAAATATTAGTGTATTCACTGGCACGATTACATCAATGACATTTATACAATGAACATGTACAAGGTCGTGAATATCAAGTGCACGTTTCTGCATTGCTGCAGTAGAACACGCTATCATTGTCCAGCTCTTGGCGTGAGGTGTCACCCCTGGTGGGGCCAGTGAGCACGTAGCTGTTCACCACGTGAGGTCCGGTCGTGGTCGGGGACTCCGCGCCCCAGTCCCTCATCTCCATGTACGAGGCATCCCCAGCCTCGGGAGCGGAGTCCCCAGTGACCGGCCCCGCCGCCGAGAGACTCTGCTCAGAGCCCCCGCTGCCCAGTTGGAAAGTCACTCTTGAATTGGTACTGCTTTTGCGTTTGTTCCTCTTGTTGCCGTTTTTGATTATGCTGGTGTCGCTGTCCTCGCCACCGCCGGGAATGGCACCATTGACTGTGGTATTCTCCGCCGTCGGTACGCTGACAATCCGGCGCATCTCGCACTTCGGGCCGCTACCGCTGCCACTGGCAGTTCCACCGAAGGAACTATTGCAGCGCAGTCCGCTGCTCTCGCCATCACTGAGAATGAACGCGCGTCCCTTCGCTGGCTTGAACGGGTACGCGGTGCCGCAACCCGAACAGAGACACTTAGAGTTGGCGCTGTGTCGTAGCTTTGTGCGACTGAGATTAAGACTCAAGTTGGTCGTCATCGTCGTGATCGTCCCATTGCCGTCTTCCTCTCCTTCATCGTCGTCGTCGTCGATATCCTCGGCGTCGCTGACACGGCGTAGCACGGAGTTGTCGAGGAAGGCGGAGAGGGCCGAAGCCCGTGTGCCGACGCTCCCGCCACTACTGTCCGTGGACGACTGGCCCAGCATAGCCCACAGCCGCGCCCGCTCCTCCTTCGACATCTTGATTTTGTCCTGGCGCAGGATGTTCTCCAAGTCCGCCTCCACTGAGGAGCTGATGCTGTACTGTGGCTTCATGAAAGCTGCAAACATCAACAAACGCAGTAACAGTTACAGTTTAATATTAAAAGGAAGCTAGCTTATTGTACAGTTAGTCACCATGCCCAAACTCAATTTTACTATTAATAGGCCTACGCAAGACTTAGGAATAATCATTACAGTAGGCCTACTGCCTCACATACCTTTGAACGAACTTTCAGACACAGTGTTTGCGATCTGGAAAAAATATGAAATACCATCAGTGTACATCCAACATGCTAACCACTTCATTGAAGTTAGGTGACTGGTTCGTAAACGGTATCTCACAGGTGGCAATGTATGGCGATCTGTCGGGAGATATAGCCTACATGTACATGTAACCGACTACGTGCAAACCTGATGCTCACCTTTACGCCTTTCGGTTTTATAAACTTGACAGTAATTCGAAACAAAATCTGAAAGGAAAGATCCAGCTACATAATTATATGACACTTTGTATGGTCAAACAAACATATGCCCATACGATGGTTAAGTGATGTGTAAACGTGGTTAACGAGAAGTCCTACTCACAACGGGATGAGCTGTAACAACACTGAACAGACCCTGTGTGCAACAAAGGACAGAAGGACATGTTCACTGCACGAATATACTTACATGTAGTTATGGAAGGCATCAAATGGAGACGTGCGTGTAAAATTTGGTATTGTATTTTTTCACGATTTTCAGCAATAAATGGAATATATCGATATGATATTTGAGAATTTTACGTGGGGCCTACCATTAACATGACAATAATGGCCAATGATATGAAAGAGGCAGCGCTGCCCCGGTAGTTGAGCAATACGTATAACGATATGATGCAACACAGTAACGTCACATTGGTCACTGATCGGAAAATGGTTAACCTGGTGGGAAATAGAAAGCGACAGCTGCTCAAGTGTTAACCTGGTAATGAACATGTATAATCCAATTATTTCAATTATAATTGTGTATAATTCAAAAACAACAACCAAATGGCTCGTCGGTGTTATGTACGTACTTGTAGCGAAATCTCATCTGTTTATTAGAGATGTCCAATTTGCACAATTTCCTTCGATACAAACACACACCAAGCGCAACGATATAACACTGTCAAAAGTTACCGAAAATATACATGTTATATATGTATATGAATGATAGACATCTAATAGTGTGAATTTATGTCTATTGAGTGGATGTGTTATATTTAGTGTTGGGAATTGAAATGTGCAGACATGTTTGATGATTGAAAAATATTTTCAATCAATCATCGATTAATTATTGAAATAATATACAGGCAAAACCCATAAAATATGACACCTTTTATGAGGTAAATTTTTTTATGTAACAATATAAATATACTGTGCAATTAGTATAAATCAAACTTTTTGTTGTAAAATATTATCATTCTCTATATTTTGTTTGCTATTATTCTTTCCCATCGGTTTTCCCTCAAGTTACACTCAAACTTTGCAATTTTGCAGTGGTACAATAACTCCAGTAATTGAATTGCGTAAATATTTTCGAGAATTGTAATAAATAATCACACAATTGAAATAATCGATTATAGGAAAGCATAATCATTATCGATGATTGATTATCGATTATAATCGATGATTGTTCCAACACTAGTTATATTATTACGTATTATATTTATTGCGTTGAGAGTATTATATCACATGTATATACATGTAATGTCTAAACGTACCACAACTATTGAAGCTATTGGCACAATCAGCGTATAGAACTCCCAGTCCCGAAATGATAACCTGCACCTGGAGTAAAATAACCGGTCAATTTATTCATGCAAAATATCTTGTCGTTGACCGACCTACACATCATTCGTCTAAGGGCAGAAGGAGTCATTTCATTGTCATGTATTGATTTGGCATTTAATTTACTTTTTTTCAAGATAAAATGTTGTAAGTAACACTGTGTAATGTAGGCTATCAATTGACTTATAAGTATAATATTATGTGCCAATTACAAAGGGTTTGTGGTGAGAGAAATGTTGAATTCGGGTGTTAAGAAAACTCTTTGGGTATGATCGTTATGTAAAAAATGTTATAGTGTTACTCCCTCACATTGTGGTGCGACTGTTGAACCCCCGCACATGTCCATAGATAACCAACCCGGCTATCAACGTCACAGGGAAACCTGCAATAATACAACATACTTCTAAGGTCCGATAGTGTACCAGTAGAACATTACTGGGGTTGTGGTCTCATGATACAACAGTCTACTATCACAGACGCAACCATCGCTGGCTAATTGTTACCTATTGCCAGACTGGTGTAGGTGAGTACGGTGGTCAGACTTGGGTGTTGGTGTCCTGGTCTCGGGGCCACACTGCTGTCAGCATTGACAGTGATGGACACGATCTCCGCCAGGGCAGAACACAGCGCCAACAGCAGGAAGAACTCCATCATCAGATGCGCCATGATACACAAAACCTGGCCGTGTTTATTGACGGTTTAATTACACATGTGTTTGCTAGTGAAATGTCAATGATGAACCTAATTGTTGGGCTCTGTCTGAAGACAAATATAATGAATTCAATATAATGTGTGGTGTCGTTGCATTTTGTTTCTGTGGTTGAGTGTGATTATGAATCGATAGATAAGCGATTACGCCACTAATGTACATTCGATTTCACAAAAAGTGTGAGAATGATGTGAACAAAATTTAGTTTTAAATGGAGCCGTGTCTGAGCGTGGTAATGACCTTAGATGTCAAACTGAATGACCGTGACAAATTACAAGACCACCTGTTACCTTTCTCATTTATCTCTCCTATTGAAAATCGCTGTATATGATCAATACGTGTATATTCACTTGTAGCAGACATGATCTTGCTCTGCTAATGTATAAGAGAACTATTTACGAATAGGCACGGAATGTCGGAGTCCTACGTGTAGCTCTACATAAGAATGAATGAGATTAAATGTAATTGCTAAATTTCTGGGAATTATAGATTCGTTCTGTTTTATTAGACATGTTATCGAAACATATGTATGTAAGCTAGACGCCAAAACCTCCAAACGCTTGAAGTACAAGTAAAGTGCAAATATGATGTTGAGTTATCTGAAAGATCTCATTGATCTGAGCAAAATTTTTTACGGTATATCTATATCACTATCCGTTCAAAAGTTACAGCCATTTGAAACTGCCATCCCGGCACTACATTACAGAAGCCACTTGAAGAGTTTTAGCAACTCGTTAATATGCAAATTAGATGCTAATGAGAATTCGTGACGTCATGAGGGGAACAAATTTTAATTAGGATATTTTAAGACATGATATAAGGATTCTTATTGAAGGTTCTGACGATCTGACTAGTCCATTATTATGTATCGTACATAGTCAATATCCACACAAACTGTACTGTTGCTATGGTTACCAGTCATTCCCTATAGCCTTAGTTACCCATGGTTGCCATGGCCGTTAACTGCTAAGTCAACCTATCCACAGACTTTCTGTCGATTTTTTATGAATGAAATTAATATAGAGCTCAAGTTAGCACCATTTTTATTTGTGCATACCCTGTTCTTTGTGGGTTTCTGGCCCTAACAACCATGGTTGCTATGGGCCATACCAGGTCACTGGTTACCTTGACAACAACATAAAAAGTGAAACCACTGATTATTCATATTGAAAACTGGATGGAAAAAGTCTTGATGAATTATCATAACATTAAATGCCTGAATAATACATATCAAAGTACCTAATTAAAACAGCTCCCCCCCCCCCCCCCCCCGATGACATCATGAATATCTCATTTTGTATACTAATTAACAAAATTGTTTTGAAAAAGCAAATTGCCGATTTCAGTCTTTGAAGTGCTGTAACTTTTGAACGGAATGTGATATTCACGTGGGGTAAAGACCACTTTGCTCAGATCAATGAGATGTTTCATATAAGTTCACATTATATTTGCACTATACTAGTACTTTAAAAGGTTATATAAAGATGCTTTACACTCTGAGGCCCATGATAACTTATAGTATCACTCATTACTGATAGCATGGTCATCATACGTGTGTCTTACATACATGTAAATATCACATATCGTTCCTGACATGAGGTTTTATTTAGATAAATCAAGGCAAAGATCCTCTACGTGTATCTGGAAAACCGGCAGTAAGCATCAAGAAAAACCGAAAGTGTCTCTGTCAAACACGTGGCACACCTGAACAGTGTGTTATTATTTAATTATAACAATTACCCCACTGTCTGCTGCAGAAGACCTTCTGATGAGTAAACCACACACTCCGATGAGACACAGGGTAAAACTGACACTAACGAATCGATCATCCAGCGGATACTTCCTGGAGAAAAATTATATAATGAGAGACGTGCGCATGCGTACATATATTTCAAATGTCAAGTGCATTTATAATACTTTTGTATGTCAAAAATTGATTTACGTCTCGTCTGCAGATTTCAATATTAACTGGAAAAAAGTGTGGTTATTAGTTATGTAAACCACTCGCCTCCACAACAGTATTTGTATTGCCAAAGATAACACAAATCCAGTGAGACCCAGGACCAGAAACAGTAGCGGCAGGATGTGGATGTTCCGTGAGTGGACGGACAGCTGGGTCACCTGTAGAAGAGAAGGGATTTGCAAAACCTCACAGAACTCCAGCCTGGGCGGCATGGCGCACAACCAGTTCTTTTATTCGTGAAATTATGCTTATCATACAGGGTGTCCCAAAAAGGTATGACTTCATAAAGTGTTCAGTAGATCCACCCCACACAAGAACCCCAAATGGCACATATGCCTACATGTAAGCTTATGAGTGCTGTATAGATCTGATATTGCAAAGCAGGTTATGGATGCACTTGAAAATACGTTTAAATATTATAGGATAATTGTGTTTTCGGATGCATGTCTTGCACAATTAATTCATTATTGTAGTTCAAACAGAGTCACATCAGGGTTTGGGGGTAACTTTTTGGGACACCCTGTAGTCAGTGATCCAGGCTTTCGGTACTCGCTCTTCGGCACTTGTAAATTTGTAACTGACATATAGTTCAGATCCATATGGTTACGATTATAACATGTTAAGGTAGCCAGCACTGACCAGGGGTCCGCGTGCCGTGAAGGCCGTGTAGTGGCCGGGGAGCAGACAGTGACACACCGTGTGGGAGACCTCACTCTCCACAGGGCTACAACCGGTCGTCGTCCAGTGTGGGTCAATGTCTTGTCTGGACAACAATATGCGGCAAATGGCATACATGGGTTAAAAAGGATTAATTTTGTAGAGAAGAAAAAGATAATTGTTAAAACAATGGCTGCAGATTGGTGTGAAGATTGAACGAGGTAAAGAATTCAGAGGTGGCATTTACCCGTGGTTCCACACGGAGCATATCGTCCTGTTCACCTGTGACTCCTGCAACGATTTACGTAGCAATAAATCGATGGACATCCCTTTTTTCGACGGGGAATATAAAATACGTACAGTCTACAATATTATGCCAAATTATATATGATTATCCCGAAAATATATCGATCTGATAGGCAATATTGTATTTCAATAAGATTTGGTAAGAATTGATTACTGAATCAGTTTGGCGCATACATGTATTGATTACTCCACATGCTTGATATTATATATAAATCCATTTTAATTTCATAGCAATATCTTTTGGGCCAGTGGTGTATATGTTCACCATTATACTGACATGTAGCGGTTTGATGTGGTGGTATTTGATGAAGAATCCGAGCGCCTGTAGGCCAACTTCAGATGTGCTGGAGTGGAGGGCAAAGTATACTAACTCTCCCGTCCGCGCATAGCCTTCAATACTGTGGATATCACAAATATGACGATCAGTTTACAACAAAGGGTTAAACAACGCTCCTGTTATTTTGACATACAAGACTTTTCACTTAGACAATACATATATCCATGTGGTATTAAGTGGTATTATGGATATGCGTAGATATACGCTTATGCACATGAGCCAATCTGTACAATGCATTACCCGATGTCCATCACATCTATGCTTCCCGGATACGTCACTGCATACTTCTTGAAGTCTGATTGGCCTGTGTGCGGAAAGTACATGTATGGATCATTCGTCAACACACATCGCCCGCGAAAAGCAATAATTATTACGTAATTTCTTTTACTTCGATGATAGTCATGCAATGAATATGAATATATGACTATATTTAGTGAGACTAACACAGGTCACCCGTGGCGGTGATCCATGCTTCCACTGAGGAGCTCTTGTAAAACGTCACGTTCTCGCCTCTAACACATCTCGGTTTATCTATTTGAATATCTGAATTGTGAGATAAATTATGAATAATTTATGATAGCAGTATTCATTTTTTTGTGTGAAAAAAAACTGACTCAAAATAAGCGCAAGACAGGATTTTAAAATATGTTACATGTATTCAAGATTCAAATGGGATATCGCATGAAGAATAAATGTACGTACATGTATATTACGTGTGGTACCTGTAGCTTATTCTCAATACTGTTCAACATGCACATAACGTGTCCTGACCTATAGCCTGTGACGTGGCCTCCCCTATCCCGGCCAGCACGTCCACATCCCCTCTCATGTTCTCTACAAGCTCCATGACGTGCGCTGTGATGTTGAGGTCGGTGATCTCCTCGTGTGTGGCCATAGACAGGTTCATCAACATCAGGTCCTCGATCTGAAACAGCTCCTGACGGACGGGAAATAAGGGGTTGAATTTTCTATTATATCGGCTGATTTTATTCCTGAATGGTTACCTATTCACACGGATCGAATGAAGTATGTCATGACCACGAGAGTCAATGACGCTTTGCACAGATTTACTGATTTACATGGAACCAAAAGACTCAGAGCCCGCACCTGGTAGAGTATGGTTTTGTCGGCGGGTTGCTCGAACATGTGGATGTACTGCTGCATGTCGACAGTGAGCTGGGCAACCCTGCCGAGGTCCCCGGCCAGTATGTGGCCCCGGTACGTGTGCTGCTCCTGCATCATCCGCAGCAGGGAGCGCAGGCTGTCTCCGACCCGGGAGGCCTGGAACCCCAGCTCCAGGGTCTGGAACTAGGCAACGAGGGACGTGTTAAAGTACTTTGTACACATACATTACTGGATCATCACATAATCTAATTCCATCTTGGATAATGTAACATGTTTATTCTATTTGTGGTATGACAATGGGATGTCCATTGGTTGCTACATTTGGGTTTCAACAAGTGCTTTGCGTTTGTAAGAATACATGTAGTATTTCCTGTCAGATGTAAATGTAGACTCGGCTACGTTTGAGAGATTTTCTGGTTTGAACCAATTAAACTTACTTCACATACTCATTAATGAGTTGACTTCCAAGCGACATACACGTCGTAGAACATCGAACTTTACGTGTACCTTTTGAGTGATGACGTCCAGTGGAATGGACGTGCACTTGGCGAAGTTGGGTTCGTCCCAGGTGCATTCTCCGCCATGGCACTCACACTTTCTGGTGGCTTTCCCTGGATAATTGGGAGAGTACATAACCTAATGGGTTTACCTTTTAATTAGACTGTTTATTGTGACGGATTGCTAATGGATCACCATCCCTGCTAAATATTTCGGTCACATTCTCATGAAATTAGCTGTAATTGGAAACCTCCAATTCAGTACGTGTAATAGAATTCATACCATTCATAAACATTTCTCATGTGAGGGTCCTTTTAGTGTGTACTATCAACGGTTGTGCACTGCATATAAGATATCTATAGTCTACAGATAGGTATCAAGAATCCACTGAACTTGGAACAAAGAAAAGTAAGCAGGACCAAATTCAGAATATTCTCGTACACTTTCGAATATTAATTAAATGTAGTGTGTCATTTGTGATTACGACAATATTTGACAATATATTAACAACTGAATGGGCTGGTTTGCTGGTTTAGTCCAGATCATATGCTTAAGTACATATCCACATGCGTCTTACGACAACTGGAACTGAATATCCCATTCCGAAGCTTAGCGATATGAACATAGCTCATCTACCTGTATAATATACATGTACACGAATCATCGTACATAAGTCAATCCATCAATAATATACACGAAATTAAGACTGCTGAGCGGCAGTGGTGGCCTACGCTAAGAGGCACATGTTTGCATCCAGATCCGCGTACATACAATGGCATATGGTACAAAACACCGGGCGTTCTGAAAAACATGCGTTGTCGATATAAATCGGAAGTATATATGCAAGAAATTTTCACTAGTAAAAATATTCATGTCAGGGAACACCGTGTAGGCGTACAGTATGCTATCAGATATTACGACTGGTCGTATCAATCATCGCCAATAATCAATTTTGTCAAGGGAAAATTTTTTCTTACTGACCCATTTGTCAGAATGTCCGGTAATTATGTAGCACGAAGAATGTAATACAATATACTAAGCTGCAACAGGAAAAAAATGTAAAACTGTCCCAATCGTTATCTAAGGAAATCCAATATGTACAGTATACATAGAGTATATTACCATGTATTGAATACCTGAGGGCCACGATAATTGCCGACATGGCTTGACATGACAGTCAGACGAGGCCATCCATCCTAGTAGGCAGGGAATAATTTTGTAAACAAAAATATTGTGGTATACAACAGTTCCACTACATGCCGATGATCTGAGCCTTTCTAATTTTCGATGACGATCGGCTGGCATCATCTAAACCGGAAAACATGATTCATCGGACAGCATCAGATCATATGAATTGCATGTACATGTAGTTGACCACACAGTTGATGTTGCTTTCGGCCAGAAACATACAGTCAGCCAGTCAAGAAAAAAAACAGCTCCCATAGAACAACTGTAAAGTAACAATTATCTCAATAGTTTTCCAACGATTTACGATGGACAATGAATCATGACCACATGATTATTTTATGACATTGAACTTGTTGAACGAATGTGGATTCAAGAAAATCTAAACGGACATTCATGAAAAATCAGGAAGGAAATACACGTACATGTATTCGTGATTTCGAAATTCGTGATATTGAAATGTTCCTCATTTCATTGAGGAACATTACAGCACAAATGCATAAATCGAAGAATCAATTCATACAGCTCGATCAGAATCAAATCTGTCCGACATCTACATGAATATAACGTTACAATGTAGGCTATATGTATTGTTAACACACAATGTTAATTTCTGCAAAAGAGGCACGTGAAACTGCTGCAAAGTACATGTAGGTAGATTTTGCCGTTACATGTAACTTGACCTATTCATGTTTGGAATTTTGCTGAACTAGAACATTTGTAGTTCGTGTCATATTGAGTCACCCAGTACAAACATCCCAAGCATTTATCCCCGTAAATACTCGTATAAATTGTAGGACAATACTTTTTGTTACGACGCTTACCCTCTGCATCACGTGGACACGCTTGTACGTCCATCTGGTTGGCTTTAGTCCGCTGCCACTTGACCGCCTTACTAACATCCGGCTCGCACATCGGGCCATCGCCTACAATATTATATGTACATGTACATATACAGAAAGTGATCATGGGGGAATATTTTTGTACGTTGCTGCAGTATGCTTTAAAATACTACCATCAATGACGGCGATTATTGAGTGTTCTTTATTGACTCCCGCGGCGTTTGACACAGTACACGTGTACACCGTTGACTGTCGGATATTGCGCAATTGGAGGCGACTTCCGGTTGGAAACAATGCCTCGATTACCTCCCCGTTCACACCCGGCACCAAGGGCTCTCCATTTCGCTCCCAGGTATACTGCGATAAAAGGGCAGTCGTTATCACAAAAATATAGATTCTTACATGAAGATTCATGTACTCTATAGTCGTTCTTTCGTTTCAATAAGGAGGGTAACTAATGGTTAAACGATGGGTAGGCCTAAGTATACATATGTATAACACATCAATCTGATTTAATATTTTTGTTTAAGAGTTATTATTTTTTCAAGAGAAGATTTGTTTGTTTTTTTATTTAAAAAAAAACACGTAATTCCCGGGGACTTCACACCTAGTAGACTTACCTGGAAGCGGGCGTGTTCGTCGTCCCTGGAGAGGCAGAGGATGGAGGCCTTGGTGCCGGGAGGCGTGGTCACGGCCATGGGGGCCACCTCCATGCGGGGCCGGGGGGTCACATCCACGTGCAGGCTACGGCTCTCCACCTGGTCCAGGTCCGCCACTGCACACGTATACTCACCTGTAATGCGGGCTAATTCATATTTACATGTGGTCAGGTTTGCAATACATCTCGTGTTTGTGAAGCGACTCACATGTTGTACCCAGCACAAACTAAAGTGGCATAATTTAGTTTTATATGTAATCCGACTGCACCAGTGATATACCTGTATCGGTGTCATGGAAAAGAGAATTAAATACTAATGAGACGAACGGGTACATTATAAGTACGTGTACCACATCGTTATAAACCAGAAAGGTCTACAGATCTGAAGCTAATTTCGTTATTCATTATAATGTATATCATATACCATCGGTTATCATTGTATAGTGTAATAATTGGAATGAAATGACAACAACATTACACTTTTTTCCTCAAAACCACACCGACTTTGTTGGCCTACATGCATACAACCAGATCTTTATTGGGTGCGTTGATTTATTGAATGTATGACCACAGTGGTAAGATTCATGAATTAAAGATCATAATATTTTAAAGATTATCAATTTATCATCGCATTCAAAGTCGCGAAAATATGTTGTGCACTGTCACCGAAATTGATTTATCATCAATTATGTATGTGTTTATTTTCTTGACATGAGAACGCTGCCTATGAAATCTCAATATGTTATTGTTTTCGCATATATGTTGCGGAAACTAAAAAAAATACAGATTTTTATTTGTTACGATTGCAGATTGTTTCTTCAAATTTCACTAGATCTATACACGCAGTTCTAACAAATATTTTGTTTTGTTTTGTTTTTTGTTCATTTTAGCACTGATCCGAACTGATCCAATAATGTGACGACAAACCTAAATGTACTGGACTCATACCCGCACAATATCGGACAATAATAGGCTAAAACTCCGAGCAATGTTGATTTTACATTGATTATGTAGGCAGATGAGTTTGGTCATTATCACGGAAGGAAACATACATGTTATACATGTGTGCAGGTGTATGAAATGAACTTGCGGAAATGTAGAGCACGAACCTGCACCTCGGCAGTTGGCTTGCTCTACATGTACTGTATGTTGGACAAAGATATATAGTGCACTAACCTGCATCTAGGTAGTGGGCCTGCTCTATGTTGAGTACGGACATGTATGTGTGGTTCTGGTAGGTGGGCAGGTTTTCTGCCCAGATGTTTCTCGTCGTCCGCCGGATGTCCAGCAATGCACCGTCCTGGAGAGCGGAAAGAGCGAACGCACATTGTATTCGTTATTACATGTTACACGGATTTGTTTTGTATACCAGTATTTCAAATCATTTCGTTTTATATTTCCCAGACAATGTTTAAAGAAATGGAATTTGACTAATGTGGTATTAAGACAAGTCAAGTAGCCTACATTATATAACCTTGCTTGCTTGCAATTTCATGTCATGGCGCGCGGAGAATGAGATACCGGATATAACAATACATGTAGGGTCTACTTGAGAATATAATATACGAGTAGAGCAACAAAAGGCTACATGACTATAAAATGCCATAGATGACGTTGACTCCTCCATCTACATGTACTGGATTGTTATGATCCATGTAAATCATGTCCATCACATCCACACCTTGATCCACTGAAAGTACATCTGCGGAGGGCCCCGGGCACTACACATCAGGGTCATCACCTCACCCTCCGGCACCGGTCCGTTGTCATAGTTACTCAGCGAAGTCAGCTTCAGACCTGTGTAATCGATCGACACATTTAAGGAATAGTATGGGAATTCGATCTTCAGGCAGAACAGTTTCGGGTTACAATGCTATAGACAATTTGTCACATAATTATCTCCAGACAACGTCTTTCACACATTCACACATACTAATACAACGTCACACGTACCACACGGCACTTGATACAAATGGGGTATATTAATAATAATGTCAGCATTACGGCCATCTGATGCATTCGTGTAGGATAACTTCCCATTTCCTTGGCAGTTTCAATAGATGACGGAAGCATGTTTTCTTTCAACTGGTATCTACATGGATTATACAATACCGAAACTGGTAATTCTGCTTCAAGAATTGTTTATGGTGTATACCTGTACTTTTTAGACGATGTATATTTACACGTATCTGGTGGTCGCCGACCCGTACGGCGTCATAAGAGACGGACATCGACAAATTCACACAAGTCATATTGTATAGGTATCAATAGATCACATCATCTCCATTTATTTTCTTGATAATGAACGCGGAAACGAATATAGCTTCATGGTTTGTATAGCTTTACCAAAAATGATTTTCAAGGAGGCCTATATGTATTTTGTAAGAATCTACACTACAGTTAGACACCCATCCTGTACCTGGCTGTACGTCCACCATCAGGAAATCGGGATCCGCCTTGAGTCCACAGAGGGACTGGGCGTACACCATGATCTGGAGCCAGAAGCTCACGTCAGCCACGTCCGTGCCCTGGCCCATAAAGCGGTAGTCCACGTACAGGTACGGGCGCTCCTCCCTGTCCGTGGTCAGGTACACAGGAAAAGCGAAATTGCCGTCAAGGTCTATATGTAGTATAGGCCTACATGGTAGCCCTCAACGATGATGCAAATCAAAGTTCATTTGATCGGGACGTGGATAATATTGTCTGTACATGGCATTGTGTTTTCTCATCATTGACACCTGATACATTGTAGTTAAACTCGTGCAGTATGATTAGAATAATATATAAAACACACATTTCGTGCTTCTGATAAACACTGCCAGCAACCCCCAACTACATCGGCCATGTGTGTGTTGTTTCCCTGATCTAACTATAGATACTCAGTGTTGCATGAAATCTACATTATGACAGTAGGAACCCTACGACCGTAACGGAAAGTGAATAGCTTCGAATTTTTTTTTTCACGATAAACTAGTATTTAACTCGCGAATACTCGTACACGAGTCGAATTGTCGAGATGCGTCTCATACTGCGTCTCATACTGCGGTTACTGATGAAAATCACTACCGTTTTGAGCACTACCATGCTACATACTCGGCATTACGGTAGTGGGGTTCCCATTGTGATTTCCATAGCCTATATATGATACAGCGATTCTGCAATATCGATTTATGAATATGTGCCCTGTTCAACTTAAAGTAACACATCCACAAAATGGATCCTGTCACTTACATGTACAGTCATCAGTGGAATACATGTATGGCAAGTGAAACTATCAACTTACGTCACAGAGATGATACTCATGTTGTCATGTTCTATGTCACCCAGCGCCAGATCCACCTACCGATGTGCAAGATTTGTCGCAATCAAAACAGTAAACAACAAAATGAATTATAGGATGATGACATGCACACATCATTATATATTGTACCATCCTTACCCTTATTATAGCACAATGTACATGTACATGGGCAGATTTAAAGCGGCGGGGCCCCTTTATTGCAGAAAAAATCTGAAATTTTAATGTTTGCCTCCTATTTTTTCATTCCACATGCTCGCATCTGCCGAATCGGTATTTGTACCCTTGTAAAATGTTTATCTCATATTTTCAAGCTCTGAGAGCCTCAGAACTCCCGATAGATCATTCAAAGGTCGTTGGCTTCACTGTCTTCAATCACTTTCTTTAAATGTACATTTTCTTCATAAATTATTATCACACAGGGGAGATATAATAAAAGTGAACATAACGCCACAGACGGCATTAGGATGGATATATAAATGGGCATTTATAATGGGAGAACAAAAGAAAATGTCAGAAGTCTGGTAAGCATGCATGCCAATACAATGTAACCGTTCATCAACCCCGAAATAATTGTATATTTTCAATTTGATTGGATATTTGCATACGCATATGTGTTCTATATGGCAATAGACCCTTTAGTGACCCTTTAATGAACATTCTACATGTTGTGATATGAAAGTATGTTATTATATGAAAATGTCTGCTTGTCAGCAACACATTTCCAAATTCTGAGAGCCTCAGAATCCACCAAAGAACATCTAGAGGTCGTTAACGCCTGGGGCCCTAGGCGGGCCCCAGGCCCAGGCCTGTTGGCTTGCTCACTCTACCCAACTGCGCCCCCTCTTTTGGGAAATTATATATCCGCCCCTGATGTAATCGTGACGCTGACGTATATGTATCACATCTATTTTAACCAAGGTACACTAGTTCCATTCACAGAGGCTCACCAATTCAGTCAGCTCGCCTTGCACGTGTACTTCAGAACAGTTGAAGTCTCCGCCCATGGCCTGTGGGTCTGCTATCAGCCGCATGGTCACGTGGTAGCGCATTTGTTCTAGTGGGTATGAATTAAATGAGTGGGAAAGGGGGCATGAGTATCATAGATACTAGAGAACGGAAATTGGTATAAATTTGACAATTAACATAACAAGCAAACTATAATACACGTTAACGCTACATAAAGGTGTTTCAATACATCGACATGAAATGTACTTCAGGAGCATGTTAATGAGAAATGTTAAATTTTATTGCTTTAAAATTTTAATTTATTCTTATTTTTACATTTTATTCAATATTAACTGCATGGCTTTGGCTCAATAAATTTGTTCTACATGTACGTGCGTATACGTCTACATATGACCGACCTTTCTCGACACAGGTTCTGTTGTCAGGCGCCAGCTTGTACCACTTCCAGCAGGCACAGACCAGGGTCCCACCCTCCCCTCCTGTAGAACAGGTCTGACTGCATCCCATCTCCCGGCATTCTGCACGACGGACAATAATTTCAATAAAACGACCAAAAAATAATAATATTGTGAAATCCCAGTGTCTATTTCAATATCATAGATCGATCGAATTCGAATTAAGTCAAATGTACCCTAAGCTTAATGATTATTATGAAGTGTACATCGATAATAAGCCAACTGTTGGACTATGAGAGGTGCAGTTGTGTACGCTCCGAAGGTTTTGAGACCCTCGGCACGGCATACACACGTACCGGGATGGACGTACTGTTCATCCTTGACCTGGCACTGGCTCCCGCCGTAACCGGGAGGACACTCGCATACGTTGATGTAGGACCCCATCACATACCTATCGGCGACACAACATTGTAGGATAAAAACAGTGTGATATGTCCATGCATATGTACATCCCATTTGTTGTTATTTCCTGACAATGGGCCTATGTTTTGACTAGTCAATGGCAATATTGTTATTATTACTAATTTATTAATAATTCTTGAAAGAGCAATAATACTATAAATGGGAAGTTGATAGAATTCATGAACGTCTATTTCACAACCAGACACGATATACTCAAAATGGCACTTGTGCCGAAATCATTTTTTTTCTTCAAAAACGTGTTGTTTTGTCCATGGATTTTGAGTTTAGTCTTGCGGATTGTTTGGTGTTTGGTATCATACTTGTCTTCGCACGATTTGCTACCAATAGGAAAGTATACCTGCTGTAATTAATCAGTGGTCACGAAATAGTTTTGTCGATGTTTACATAATTCTCCAGAGATGTAAAGTTTACGGTACGAGTACTTTGTATATCCTACATGTATGTCAAACTGTGATACTTGAATTGATCTCTATGATGTCTCAAGTGGACATTCATGTATGTTCAATTTAACATGTGTGGAATTGTGTCCTACTACGGAAGCGTATTAGGACCACATGAGTTTTTTTTCAATTCAATTTGTCGACTTATTATCTCGATAAATCGAGATATTATCTCGATAAATCGAGTTATTTATCTCGATAAATCGAGTTAATTATCTCGATAAATCGACCTGGTCCGCCCGAAGGGATGACGGTACCAAATGAATACTGTAAAAAGACTAATTTTGGCGGCTATTAAATTTGGCGGTTTTGAATCCCAGGCTGTTTGGCGGTTTTAAAACCACTTATATTTCTTAACATATATCTAGTTTATTTGGCGGACGATTTAATTTGGCGTTTTTTTCCCTACCGCCAAATCCGCCAAATAAATCGTCCGCCAAAATTAGTAGATTTACAGTAGTCATATGTATGGCTAGGCTCGCCTATATTATGGTCGATGCATATTCATTTTACTTGTACTTTAAATGTCTGAGTCTTATAAGTCGATTTATCGAGATTTTAAGTCGATTTATCGAGATAATATCTCGATTTACCGATTATATTAAGTCGATTTATCGAGATAACTAACTCGATTTATCGAGATACTAGGTCGACAAATTGAATTTAAAAAAAACTCATGTGGCCCTAATACGCTTCCGTAGTCCTACAGATCGGTTACATGCACATCTATTTTACAATTTGTAAGGTATTGTTTATTTCGGTCCATAAGCCCACTCGTTCACCCGGTGCCACCTGGCGTGGGGCCGATGTTTACTGCGGACCCAGTTCGATGAATAACTAAACACAACAGAATAAACAGACGGTGGAATGGTTTGAACGGATGCTAATCTCTGACTGATCTAGGTAAGGTTCATCATGTTCAATTGTTGTAGTATCAGTACAATGCACAGTGAAATATAATATTATGTGCATTTTATTGCCATGTTACACGTGATATCTTGTGCACGCGACTGACAAGATGAGACACGAACAAGTCTACACGTGCATGTATTATTACATAATAATATTCTCACGTCATGCTCTCGTGAATTCAAATAATGTGTCGTAACTTTTACAAGGATTCACGTCACTCCACAGATTATAGATAAATCATCATAAAAGAGAATTGTCTTTTGTATATCGCGGTTGTGTGCTTGAGTAAGCTGGGTCAGTAGCCCGCAAGGTACGCATTATTATTATTCCAAGCAGGTACATTACATGTATGGATAAGGCCTGTTCAATCTTAGCAACGACCGTAAGTAACTGTCCGTGACTTTCAATATATTGATAACTTGTGAAGACCGCACCAACGTCTGGAATATTATATTAATATATATATCTGGATACGACAGTGCAGATAAACACATGGACGGTGCTGCATGTAATAAATTATAGGAAGTCACTATTGTGCCCACGTGGGTCCGTTTCCGCTGCTGTGACAATGGCCGACCGAACCAGGGCTCTCGATCATAGCGGATATCTAACTCATACAGGAAAGGAACTCAGAAATGATGCATAAGTATGGCATACAATAGCTATACTTCATAGATAATGACGAGGACAAGAAGCATTGAATCAGTCATGTGTGAGGAACCACAATCATGGCAGAATCAATTGTCGGTTGTTACAGATACATGTAAGAAAAAACCTTTCCTTCCGGACTTGAATGAACATGTTCTCTTCGATACTCGAAAATGTTTCTTGACAGTGTCAAGTTCATTTAATTACTGAACAAAAATAGTTGCTCCTAGATCCAAAACTCTCAGCATAATCTATATTTCACAATCATTCTGAGACACCTTTTCAACAAGCAGCCAAATCATTACACCTGTTTGTCAAGAGGCGTGTTGTAACAAGTACGTAAGGCCACGCTGCTTGTTTTCTTTGTTTCCCGTGAGTCGGCAGGTGAAAATTACATCTTTGTAGAGAAAGCAACATAAAATTCACGACTGTATTTTCCGTTTTTCACCACGTTTTGTACCCCCAAAATTTATCGAAAATTGAGATGAATGGTAATTGTTTATTTTTATCTTGTTCTTTGGCCTTCTGGTATTATCATCGGAATATTTATTACCTCGGCTAATGGTCTTGTACCGTTTGTTGGCCTGGATCCATTTTTTGGCATGGATGACTTGGTGAATGTATATTAGGATATTCAATGTTTGTGTTTTTTTCTGTGCCTTTTCCCTGGCATCATAACTGGTACTTTCCGAAAAAAAAATTTGACGGGAAACAAGCAAAAAACAACAGGGCCTAACGAACTCTCTCATTTACCCGTTAAAAAATTCAGAAAGTGTCCTCATCTCTTGTGTGATCTAGTGACAGAGCTAACGGGGGAACCTTGTACTTGTGGAGTTTGTGGTGGTCTGCGGTTTCTGGGCGTGTTAAAACATCACGTTTGCCATTGTCGAGATCATGTCCCTATTTCCAACTGTATTCGTAATCCGTGCACACAACATCCCATAGACCTTGCCATATAATGTCAACCACTATACATTATGGATACACGGATACGTATCATGATGGAGGTAACAATGGGCTTATCCCTCGCGCCTCCTGGGCACAGCTAAACAGGAATACCCTTTTTACTTCAACACACGGCCTCTGAAGTTGTTCACTCCTTCCTCTCCGATTTTTTGTCTGGCTTATTCACCACACGCCCTTTTACATATAAATTTGCTGTGTAAATTGTGCTCGCGCTAAAAACTCGTTAGTCCTTGAAAAGCACATGTCATATTTATGGCATTTCAATGCAAAATGTAGCAACTGTTCTGTAACCGTAACAGTATGTAATCAATATACAATAACACAAATGATTATAGTTTGTGATGATCTTCGTTGGTGATTGGTTGTCAATATCATCGTTAGAATCTATGAATTATCGATCCTGTTGCGTTCGGGTCTAAATCAATATTGATGATATATCCTTCAATAGACACAGATACAAATTCCAATATTATGTACCATTCAATGTGGCCCAAATGACTGATATATTAATGACCATGTGGCTTCCATTGAGTATTCAAGGTCGTATAGCACATGTGCGCAGATATAATAAACGGCACACACTGGCACAATGGCAGTTCGGGTATGAGCAGCGGAGTCAAATCACTTCCACAAGAACACGTGTATACAACCAAAACAAGATAACCACAATTACATGACATATTACAAAAAAAAGCATGCAAGAGTTTGCTAAATATTCATAATCACATCTCCACAATGGTCTTCCTGCCTGGTATTGCTAGACACATGTACGATTTGGGTGTTGCCCAGATGTGTGCACATGTAAACGCATATGCATCTTTGTTCAGGTCCCACAAAGTTAATGAGCTCTCGTACAAGAGACCTTTTACCATTCAAGGTGTACCGGTTAGGTGTAACACGCTAAATATAACTGTACAGCGGCAGGTCACAACTGGGATGTCACAGAGTTTCGTCAGTAATTCACACATAATACATCTATCCATATTTAATACTAACGTACAGACTTACAGCCACCACACGAGGTACACGTAGCTGTTGTATCCATCAACATATCAATTGCATGTTCTACAATGGTACCCCAGATGAACGAATACACCATTATGCCCCTAGAAACATTTTGGGACCGTCGCTACAATCACATGGTTCAGTTTGTTTGCTGCAGTTCCTGGCCATTTGAAAACGATTAGAACCAATTCTGTATGTTCGTATTTTCACAAAATGTAGTTTGTAAGAGCACATACAGTCTGGTGCCTTGGACTTACCTGCACTTGCCGCCGTTCTGGCAGTAGTTGACTCCTTTCTGTGGGTCGCAGAACTCTCCGTACTGGCACTGCTGACCGTAGTAGCCCGGGAAGCAGTGACACTGGAACTGCTCGTAGTCAGCCGACACGAGGCAGTGCCCGAGGTCCGAGCAGTACACCACGGAGCAGGTATCCGTGCGGTTAGGCGCCCCGTCAGGTACCACCTCGTACGTGATGTTGAAGCCGTAGACGTCGTGCTCGAGCAGCGGGGACGTCCGCACGTGCATGTTGCCGTGGAGATCGGACACCCCAAGGGTGATGACGAGGTAGCGTTTGATCCCGAAGAGGGACATTACCTCGTGCTGGAAGCGGATCTCCTCGAGCTCCACTCGGCCCTCGAAGGTCGTCTCGTTCGTGTAGCTGTCGTACTCGGCCACGTGGAAGAACTGACGCAGGTAGACTTGTGTGAAGTAGAGTACGACCCTGTAGCCATCGGGGGCGTAGAACACCCAGCGGCAGTACAGGGGGACGGGGAACTGACCGGGGAATTTAGGCGTATGGATCGTACCGCGTGTGTCGTTGATCCAGCCGCCACACTCGTTCACGGGATCCGGTGCACTACGTCGGGGTCGTTCCAGGGCGCCGTCAGTGGCGTCTACTGCAGTGTGCCATACTTCATGTTCGCTTCGTAGTCTTTGAACTGACATTGACCGCTGTCGCAGGGACTGTGCTACATGCAGTATGTCTCCTTCCGCGTCTGTATTAACAAATATCGGGACAGTTTTGAGCTTCTCTCTGAACGATTTTCCGATGTTCAAGTTCCCGTCATTCCCTGTCACATTACGTGTCCCCGCTAGCGCCCGATGTGTAAATTGTTCTCTCTGAGGCCTCGATAACCTTCGTGTCTCACTCCGACCCACGGTCTCTCCTAGCCCCGGACCCAGGCACACCAAACCCACGACAGTCACCAGCCACGCGTGGTACTTCATCTTCGCTCCTGGATCCAAGTCCGCATGCTGTCACGCCACGAGGTCCGCGTCACAACGACTCCACGTGGGTCGGCGTTTGAACCTTGGCGCTTTTTTAATTCCCATCATGACCAATCAAACAGTGTTTGTTCATGCGATTTATACGAGGATTACTGATCACTCTCGCTCTAAGTCCCACTCCTGGGTTCGGATGATGCACTGTGTCAATCTGCAATCATTGGCACGCATTGTGTTTTCTACATGTATATATATACATGTAGTAGTCTATGCGTGCGGCCCGCCGGGACGGAAGCAAGCAGCTACATTTTGTGCTGTGCAGCCATTGGACAGGTGGCCTGGAACATAACCGTATAAAGGGCTGCTGGAATAATCGATGCAGACTGAAACTATATGTAGTCGAGCCGTGACTCGTTACAAGCACATCAGCACAACCTGTTATTTCCACGAAAAATGAGAGAAATAGAGAAAAAAAAACGATGATTCATTTGTGAAGATGTTTACCAAAAAATAACATCTATAATTTCTGGTGGTTTGTAACACTTGTGCTGTACACCAGAAGTAAATTTCCCTTTTCCGCCCAATGACACACCTCGTGTTGATAGCACAGTGCCCCACATGAACAATTGGTGCTAGCGTGGACTGTTTGGTGCTAGCGTGGACTGTTTGGTGCTAGCGTGGACTCTGCCAGGGGTTTCACTTAATTATATTTTCATCCCTTCTGTCCAAGCAGAGGACCACATGCATATTGGCTAGGTGATTTTTCGTGGAATATTGTGAATATAAAAACTAATTGTAAATATTACCTATTTGGTGGATGTATAATTATTCTGACATAACTATTGTTAGATGAAGTTAGATGAAGTCGTCTTACATCTAACTGTATTTATAACTGCAATTATATGACATGTGTTTGGCAGAAGGATTCGCAAATGGTATTGTATTGGTAGGTACATGTAAAACACATGACTGGAAATCCACTTTAGGTGTGTCACAGCACTAGTATATACGTACTGGTAGTACTGGTCATAATTCATTCAAAGGAGGACAAATGATGAGATACAATAATACATATGTTCACACAGATATAACATCCGGTGGAATTGAATCATGCTAAAAAGCTGGTCATTTTATTGGAACATATTTGAACATATATATGTACATCACAAAAAATATACACAGGTACAGATGACTATACTAGCATACTTCCCCTTTTATTTGGTGTAAATTTAGAACAAAATTACAAAAAAGAAATACCAGTATGAATATAGTAAACAATTTCAATTACATTGTAGGCATGTACATCGTATGGCGCATATTTACAGCAATTTAGTTTTTAGCAAAACAATAATTATTGCTTTGTTACTTGTGCTTTTCAAAAATGTTTTATTTGCTTTAGGATTACACATTCAAAATCAAAGCTATATCAAGACAAAATGTTATACTCAACGTCACGGAAGACAATGGCTTGTGTTCATTAGAATCACTATAGTCCCAAAAAATTCCCCGCCTGGTATGTTGATCGCTGTATGGTGTAAATAAATCATTTTGTTGACTCGGTGGAACGATTCCACTGTTTGCTTCATCTAGCAATGCCTCGTAGAGTCATATGATTGTATGATATTGGTACAGCGAGCTGCCGCTATATCGGCATCATGTGATGTCTACACTCGTAAAAAGGTTACATGAACTTGCAATATCTCGAATACAACTTGCCAAATTCTTTTACATAAATGACACTAATTTTATACCGATTTGATGGTATACATGTGTAATCACCTCATAGAACCACAAAATGCAATATGGACGAAGCGGTATTTCTCAGAACAGCAGTGCTTAGGACAAGTTTCTGTTTATATAACTTGTGTATAAGTGGCCTTGAGGCACGGGGAGGCGGTCGTCTCCCCTCTTTCCAGGATATTTTTTTCCATAGTGATATTCTTACAAAATACAAAGGTAGGCTACGTACGGAGACAAATTTCTTTTATGACATGTAACCTAACAACAGTAGGGCGTATGCAGTTACGAGCTGCAGCAATGAATGTTTTCTGGATTGCTTGATGCTGCCTCAGAACTGTATTTATTGGTGTGAAATATATATTTATTCATAGACTCCTTCATGAATTGAACACTCAGATTTTTATTCAACGCATTTTACAGTATATTGTTTTTGTGTATGCCTACATAATCATTTTATGAGAATATCAGGTTTTAATTGGCGCTCATTATGAGCCCTAACATTATGAACTCCAACATTACTTGCACACGGACTTTTGTCAGACTGCCATCACACAACCCAGCCCATGCTGCGGAACCAAGCTTATACATTTTTTTTGGAAATCCGTACATCAAGCCGTGAGTCCAAAGGACCGTGGTAATTAAACATGACAGACACAAGAGTATAAACTATAACAAAGCAACAACAAAAACATTACGGTAATCTGTGCTGAGGACCACTCCCTGTAGAACTTGAATTATATTTTAAATAACCAATCCGTGTTTTGAGGATCTGAAATTTAGAGGCAGGAAATTTAGAACACAACGCAGCCCACACAAATGAAAATTCAGCAGTGACTAAATCTATAAGATTCATTTTATTGAGGCTATAATGAATAGATAGAGCGACCACGTGAGCCAAAAGTTATGGTACCCAACAAGTGAGTGAGTACTGAGGAGATCTTGCATAAAAATTTCTTAATTGAGATTTCCTAAATTCTTCTAAATCCAATTCCAAGGATACTCCAGAGACACGCTCAGCACGTCTAAATTTTACGCCACAACCCCCCCCCCCCCTCCCCATGACCCCCCAGACCGAATAGTGTGGCCTCCTCGCTTAAATATTTCTGGTTACGGCCCTGACAAACTAACAGTTTGCAGCGATGGTGGGGAGATTGCACCCTGGTTTACACGATCAAACTACTTCAAACTTTTACTTCAAACTACTTCAAACTTTGGAGTTTGAGGCCAAGTTTGATCGTGTAAACCGATACTTCGAACTACATCAAAATACTTCAAACTCCACCACAAAGTTTGATCAAACTCAATCAAACCATTGAAGCTCGCGTCCATATCATATTGACGAAAAGCATAATTTTCACAGTCGTTCAATTTAATGCAGCTTTTAACAAAGGAGTATCAGAAATTAACGTCAAATGACAATTTTGATGTAGTTTGAAGTAGATTGAAGGAGTTTGAAGTAAGAAGTTTGACCGTGTAAACCGGAGTTTGATGTAGTTTGAAGTAGTTTGACGTGACGAGTTTGATCGTGTAAACACCCACCATCAAACTATTTCAAACTCACGTTTTAGGAGTTTTGAAGTAGTTTGAAGTGGAAAGTTTGAAGTAGCTTGAAGTGGAAAGTTTGAAGTTGTGTGATCGTGTAAACCAGCCTTATAATTCCATGTATTACCCACACCTCCATTTATGATAGACCTGGTGATGTATGGTCGCTTCACTTTCTACAATCCTAAGGGGCCGGTCATTATTTACTGGGTGGGGGGGTTGGATGGTTTTTCCGAGAAATGAGTTTTCAAAGTTTGACCCCCCACCGATATCGAAAACCAATCTATGACCCCCCACCAAGATCCAAAATAAAAGTATGACCCCCCCCCCCCCAATCCCCATGTATGAATATTAGGTTATGCTTCGCAATTGATGACAATTATATCAATGCACCAGTATCATAATGATACTTGAATGCTATTTACGCTTTATTTTATATCTATTGAAACAGTTGTTACTTTTGTCGCAAATTTATGATACTATATGGGCACTTAATTATTACAGGTGTTTGAGGGCAATACCAGACTCCACCCCCAATTCCACCCCCCCCCCCCCTCCCCAACATCCATATCCAGGATCACTTTCCTCGGAATGCATTTTCTTTTTCATTACACAGGCCATCGTTTCGGAGCCCACTTTAAGGTTGTTCGAAACACCCGGAAAGGTGTTTTTATTGAGTAAAAAGTTATATTTCTTGATAGCTAGATATGTGATGGTTACAAAAAGCAGAAAAAAATAGTAGGTCACCGTATGATATTTTTTGCTATGATGCATTTTGTTGACCTCCTATCAGTCTTGAAAGTACCTCAGCAATAACCACAATCCATTACATCATGACATGCAATCTAACTGCATATTTTTGCCTAAAACTATATATTTATAGGATTTTTCAGTACAGAACTGTTGTATATGCAACGTTTCATTAAACTGATGAAACAAAATTCGCTAGCACTGAGTTTGATATGTTTCGTGGCAAGGGTAAGAACATGTGTATATATTTCAGCACTGAAATTTTACAGAAAAAGAGTAACTTCTGATAATCCATACAACGTTGAGTATCACTGCTCGGTCAGTAATACAGTATTTTTTTCTAATTTTTTTACACATATTTCTTCAATGATATTTTGGGTTTGTAAAAATAATGTAAAAAATATACCTATCCAGGTTACTTTTCGCGATATAAGCGTTAAAACATGAAAAGTGTCATTTTATGGAAACAAAAAGTCAATAATTTCATGATTTTGGAGTGCATACTATGTCAAATTATTCAAGTTTTTGTGAGTATGAATTGAAAAAAAATCATATATTTCATATATATATAGATTTCATATATTGTATGTTCTGACTTGACTCAGAAATGTATAAAAGGCTGGCATGGTAGATGTGATCATTAGCATGAACGGTATGGCTGCTAGAATGAACCACTAGATGTTGACTGGTCAATTGGCTCAGATGAGATTCTCTCCGGTCGCCAACTCAGTAGGCCTAATAGTTGAAATATCCCCATCAAATTTGACAAGTCAGTAGAACTTTAGGAATAAATTTCACCCAATTAGCTTGAGCAAGATGACCGCCACATTAACACAGGATTTTGCGATAACTTGTAGGCCTATACATACGGACAACGTGAGGATATAGCTTATTATATATAAATGGCTGATAACGGATTTGACTGAGAGGGTAGCGCTGATCTGTGCGCGGTGAATTTTGGAGATTATTTCGTCTATAGGTCTATTTCATGCATCTCGATGAATTTTGGCAGAAAATCGCCTAACATAGTGTAAATTTCTGGGCAGATAAGCTGCGGAAACAAAAAAGTTAGCCCCATTCAGCTTACATAGCGGAACGGGTATGGTAGACGAAACGTGTCAAAAATGACAACTGTAACGAAAACGGAGCCCCGCGAAATCAAGCCTGGTGGGCTGTAAATGTTGCGGCCCAATGAAGCTGAGCTCTTCTTATGATGTATTCCTCTTAAAGAGTGAACATTTGGTATATTCAGGCTATATAATGGACAGGCTATAGAGTAATTGATGTATGTCAATGGAATGTTGCTTAGTGAAACTGGAAATGCATATATGCATGTTTGGACAAACTTAGGGGCGCATAGGACAAACTATTATAAAAGAGTGTGTGACGACCTCTGGATATTTTGTGGTGAACTTTGAAGTTCTAAGAGATTGGAATTGTGAAGAAAACACTCCACAGGGGCACAAAATGCAGGATTCGGCGGATTGGAGGATGTGGTAAGAAACGGAAGAAACCCTCACACTTGTTTTATTGGTCTTACATAGATATCATATACAAAGTAATGAGCGCCACTTGCGCCAGCAACTCCCCCCCCCACCCCTCAAATTTGCTCTTGCATTCGTTGTATCTTTTGTCCTTGGTCCACTCAAGTCAAGTAGCAACAAATTCCATGTGTTATGCCATACTAGTACATTCATGCTTATTAGCCCTACGAGATCTGCAATACCATGAATAGTCTTTCAAAATATTATTATCGCTAAGCTTGAGTTGTATTGAAAATTATGCCATGATCCACAGAAGTGTTGTCAATTTATTTAACAGTGTTTTGAATAATTTTACGATCTGTTTATGTTAATCAGAAGATTTGGAAATTGTTAGGTCTACTAGTTTTGTTGTGCAAACGTTTACTCATATACATATTAAAACTATGTAGCGAATGGATGTTCTAGTAGTATTATCTTCTTAACCGAGGCTGGCCCACTGAAAAATACTAGACATATGCTGTGATGCTTCCAGTACTTTGTGTGTTCAAGTCGAGACTCCGCCGTACTGATTACAGACCGCCGGATTTTCCGCTACTCCCATTGCACGGCAACATTCATACCCCGCCGATCCCTATTTCACCCCGCCGTTACATTCGCTGTTTATGACACGTTTGGTCAACCATAGACGGGCCACATTGATGACGCGTTCGGTGTATCGAACAACCTTAAACACTCGATACTTGGGTCAAAGATCATTCAGTTGATTCCTTGACTCCGAAATTTTTGATGGAATGGAAAAAATGTATGAATACCCTCACGGACTGACTGGACACCCTGCCATAGTGAACTCGCGAAAAATACAGGGCTCTTCCACATATCATTGATGAGCAGAGAAGAATCGGTGAATCAGGTCTTGAATCAGGTCTGTGTTGGCTCTATGATGGGCTCGTAAGGTTCTGTCACCATCCAAATCATGTGAGTCAGATTCACTACCCGGGTCATCCGAGGCGATCCAGGACTATTTTGCCATTCTGCGTGGAAAGGTCCATGTCTTTTACATGGTGGTTTGTGATAGTCCTGAGGTCTTCAGGGAATACCCTCAGTGGGGTCATGTGTTGGCAAAATTTTTAGTGGAAAACCGGTCTGTGGTTCTGACATGCTAGTTCGGGTTCATCGTAAGGGATGATATGTTGCTCAGGGTGGTATGGACTGATTGATTCGTGGTTTGTTTGTGACAGGACCCTGCTGATCTGGGTTCGTCCTTGCTGGCACCGTGTTCAGCTGTGGTGCTGCTCCGTTAGGTCCAAAGTTGATTCTTAGTGACAATGTTTCAATCTGAGTGATGAGCGTTGATCAATGCACATCAGGGCTCAGAATTGCATCTTGTGGGTATCCATAGGCCCATAACATTTCAGATTTGCTCCTAGGCAATAGAGCTTTCGAGCCAATTGGCTGATGAAAATCTGTAAAGTAATATTGAAATATGCTTCTAGAAGCCAATTGGCTCCTAAAAATTGTTGAATAGGAGCGAAATAGGAACCTTTGGCTCCTGGATAAAATTATCAATTTTGAGCCTTGATGCACCAGATTGCGGCATGGATGTTGGTGTTCCTGAATGGTCCTCTGCGTGATCCGGTTTCAGTGAGATTATGGTTTTACTGAAAATGTTATGTAATTCCATCGCTGTACTGATATTGAGTGGATTGTTTCCACCTAATTATTTAACTATTCAGATTTTCTCAAATAACTCAATTTCAAACTCCGACCCCCCCCCCCCCCCCAGTCCCATCGAAAATAAAAGTATGACCCCCCCCCCCCCCCCAATAATGTTGAAAATGAAAGTGTGACCACCCCACTCCCCCCCCCAGGTTTTACCCAACCCCCCCACCTGATAAATAATGACCGGCCCCTAATGCGATATCATGCATCAATTTCAAGAACTAATCTCTTCTTAAGTTTAGCACCAACTGTTAAGGATGTATATCAACATCAGAAGAATCGCCTCAACTGGCCCGCAAAACTGAGGTCAGATCATAAGTTTAAATGCAATCTTAATTTCCAACTCAAATCTTCAAACATCAAAGCATCATTTAACTTGTTATTGCCTGGCATATGTACATCATGTAACTTGTTATTGCCTGGCATATGTACAGATTTTCAGTCGACTCCATGTTTTTGTCTTAGTAATATGTCTTCCATTCTCCGAGCACGATCTGCATGAATCATGTTAAAAAGGCAGAACAATAACGTGTTGATAACTTTGGAATGAGCCGTGTTGAATAATTTGAACTTGCACCTCTCAAACTCGCACTTTTTACATCTCACACGTGACATTTAATAATTCAGATTTCACTTTGGGAACCCCACTACCGTAAGATACCATTACGGTAGTATGGACGATGGCGTAATACCCCCGTCACACTGGATTGGCGGTGCCACTACGGTACCACAACCGTTTTCAGTCGAGACCGCCATCACCGTAGTGACACCTCCAGTAGGGTTTTCGTATTTTTCCCCTCTCACCAAACGTGAGTTTTTCTTCACGGTACTACTGAGGATCCAGGGAGGAAGCACGGCGGCGTCACTGTGGACATGGCGATCTTACTGAGTTACCACTACGGTTTGGTTGGCGGTTCCACGGCGATCATTGGCGGCAGTACTACGGTGTTGGGGGAAGCATTGAGGGGCCACTGAGGTGCTACTACGGGTATGGCGGTGCTACTGAGGTGCTACGACGGTGGCACTGCGGCAGCATCGCGGAACGAGGAGGCTATATAAAAGGGAAGTGGTTTTCGCTGAAATTCATTACCTATTCTTCCTGAAGACGTGTACACTACAGTAATTATGCCGAAACGTACCACTACAAGGGGAAGAGCTACCAAGAAACGCCCTCATACGCCCCTCCACCCTCGGAAGAGGAGTCTTCCCATGAGGATGGTGCTCTGCTGCTGCTGTTGTTGCTGAATTTTGTATCAATGAATCGATCTGAAGTGTTTCAAAACTTTCAGAACACTGTTGAAATTTATTCAGAAAACCAAAGTTTTTATATGCAAAAATTTGACCACAGTAGCACCGTGCAAGACCCTCAGTGCAACCTCCGTGCAACCGCAGTGGGAACGCCATTGCCGTACAGACACCTCAATAACAACGCCACCACCGCCGTGTGAACGCAGTGGCATCGCAGTAAGATCGCCTAGTTTTCTCGAATTCTTCATTGAGTCCGCCGTGGCACCCCCATACTCACATTGCTCTCGTGATAGCGCCTCAGTAGCACCGCCATCACCGCCACTTGATCGCAGTAGGGTCGCCAGTTTACTTTTCCGGTGGTTGCGCGGCGGTCTTACTGAGGATGCATGACGGTTATGGAGATGCCAATGAGGTCCTTGTACGGTTCCATGGCGGTTATGGTGGTGCCACGGCGATCCTACTGCGGATTGGCCCACTCACGGTGACACTGCGGAAGTTTTGAACATGTTCAAAATTTCCGCCGTGCCACCGCGAAGGTCCGCGGTATTGACAGTTTTTCGCGGTGCTACGGCGATCAAACGCGGAATCGCCGAGGAACCACGGCGATCATGGCGGTGCCACGGCGATTTACACCGTACAAGCCCCGCCGTGGCACCGCCAATCCGGTGTGACGGGGTATAAGGTAAAGCTTCGAAAAGCTTTTTTCCCACGATAAACTAGGTATCAGGCAGGGACTGGATATGCTTCAGATTGTAGTAATTCAATCAAACTGTAGTTCTGATTGATTCCTGAGAAGAAACGGTTTAAAGCATGCGACGATTCTACCGTAACCTTATTCGCCATCTTCTGTTGGGATTTCAAATTACCTATTTTTTTTTTACCTATATATCATTTTTTATACTCTATACAGCGCATAGAAACGTGTGTAATTTTGCGATTTTACAAATGAATATTGTATATTACAAATTACAAATTGTATATTACAAATTGTAATATTGAATATTACAAATTACAAAATTGTGGTGCTATTTTTGTGACATCAAATCGAGATTCAGACAATAGAGACCCCCCCCCCCCCCCAGTCCAATGAACCATCTGTTGACATGGATATCACGTACCACACTTCCGTGGACCGCAAAGTGTACCCAGTAGTAATCTCCACATCGTTATTACCTGTTACATTCGAGTGTATCTTATAAGTTTAAAAGTTTGACTAGACATGAGAAGAACATGGAGCAAACCGGAACGATTGAGGGTTCACTGATTTATTTTGTGCATTATGCTTTATTATTACGGATAAAATATATGAATATTATACAGACGTGAAGAAAACAAGATTAACGCTGGGAAATCAATGCTGAACGTGAAAAAGTACGGCCACATCTCATGACATATATCTACGGTCGCTCTTCCAGGACATTGCTTTTTTATTTAAAAAAATAAAACAAAAGAAATATTTGTGGCACGTATTTAATCATTTTATACGCGTATATAATCATTTACTATGCATATTTATTATTTTATATGCATAATTAATCATTTATTATGCATATTTAATATTTTATGCATACTTAGTATTAAATACGCGTATTTAATCATTTATTACATGTATTTAATATTATATATGCGTATTTAATATTTTATATGCATATATAATCATTTATTACGCGTATTTAATATTGTTTATGCATATTTAAAATTAAATACGCGTATTTAATCATTTATTAGTGTATTTAATATTTTATATACGCGTATTTAATTTTAAATATGCATAAACAATATTAAATATGCGTAATAAATGTTTATATATGCATATAAAATATTAAATACGCATATATAATATTAAATACACGTAATAAATGATTAAATACGCGTATTTAATAATAAATATGCATAAAATATTAAATATGCATAATAAATTATTAATATGCGTAAAAAATAATAAATATGCATAAACATTATTAAATACGCGTAATAAATGATTAAATATGCATATAAAATATTAAATACGCGTAAGAAATGATTAAATACGCATATAAAATATTAAATACGCGTAAAAATAATCAAATAGGGGAGACAGGGGTCAATTGTAACACGGGTCAATTGTAACATATTATTTCTAAGTAAAATTCAGGGTTTTTCATGACGTCATAATCGATAAGCATGCGTAGTTTTATTATAGCATTATCCTGATGTAGACAATTGTCCACCAGGTCAGCACGCATTATGTCAATTTGAATTTTTGAGAATATCGCCATTGAGACTAAATATTTTTTCCAGCAAAGAATATCATATTTGCTCATCGCATCTTGTGGTGTACATCAATGCAAGTTTTCAAAAAGTGATGTCCCACCTGGGGTATTGTATGGCACACAAAAGGGAAACCAGTTCCCAGTATATTTTCTGTCATGAGGACTTATATGTAGAAATTTGAGTTGGGGTCAATTGTAACATGTACACGAAACGTCATATCTACAAATAACAAGGCCAAAGATATGTTCAGAAAACACATGTAAACAAATTCCTACACATATATAGATCCTATATGCACGTGCACACATCCCACATACACAAACATAAACATATATGAATAGGACTACACAAATGTTGTGAAAAGACGATATATCACAGCATTTAATGAAATCTAAAATAATAACATTAATAGGCCCTATACTACTATTCATGATCATAGGTCTCAATATTAAAGATGCACGGGGAGATATTTATTCCATTCCAACAACACACATATGCCCAGTGGTCTGGGTAGGAGTGGTAAGGAACGAACTATTTTGAATTAGTTGGCTGAATCAGTTAACAGGAGGTAGTTTTCCATCCGTCTGGTGTGCCCACTCAGTTACATCTAACCTGATATATTACATTCATGCGAAAAAGCTGAATTGCTTTTCATAAGGTATAGAGCACTGAGAATGGCGGTAATGTTAACATATTCAAATGGTCTGAATCAGCAAATGAAATGAAATCATTGATTAGAAGCTAATTGGTGGTCAAAGTACATGTAAGTGCATATAAGTGCAACATAAGTGCGTAGATCTATACTGTATGAATCTACGAATGTTCTGCCGGGTCAATTGTAACACGTTACACTTTTTGGTGTAACACTAAACGCAAACCAACTAATCACATTAAAGATAAAAACGTACATTTATTATCATGAGTTATTACCATTTATTTCATTCACTTTTGTTTGCTCTTGTTCCACGAAACATCACTCATCCTCTGAACCTAAATGTAAAATTTGTTACAATTGACCCCAGTCTCCCCTACGCCCTACTAATATTTCAAACTTTTTTTAAAAAAAATAAAAAGGCTAAAAGAGCCACCGTATATATGTGGTATTGATACCTATAATTAATGTCAACAGAAGATTATGTACATATAGTGTTCTTTGCATACGTGCGCAACTTATAAGTGCAATATACATCTAAGAATACACAAATGTAACTGAGTATTTTATAAACCAAATACGCATGATCGCAATATCATTAACACATTAATTACCAACGTTGAGATGAGTACCTTGTTCACATTATTTCCTTAATTATAACTGATCATAAAATTAGTGCAAGTATATATTATATGCTGGTGTAACATTCGAAAAATGTCATCATCTAATGTGACTTGAAGGTCGTCATTTCATATGCGTAAACATCGCTTGCTCACTATCTGCTTAATTGACAACATATAAATTCCAAACACATCGTCTCGTCTTCTAAATGATAATATAGACTATCAGCCATATAACATTACAATTGTACCTCGACCATCCATCTCTTATGCGAGTTCCTTTTACTGATGGATACCACATTGACATCACGAATATAATTTGTAATCTTTGAGGTCGATGTGATGTCATAAGTCATAATGAAATCACAGGTAGATAAGATATGACAACACAAACATGATATTGCTGACATATCCCTATGATATAATAAGAATGGCCGACACTAGGGCCGAATCCCCTCTCCCTTCCCCTACGCTGGGGAACCCCCACGAAATTTGCTCAAGTTCTATGAGTACATGTATACTTATACATTTCCCCGGGAACATCAAGATCGCACTGGCTTTGTCAACTTCAAGAATGAGCAACGCCTGATACGTATGGATAGTGCCCTTTTGTGATAAACATGATGGATGCATAGAGGAAATTGTTTTACTAAATTATGCGAGACTCACAATTTACCATATTTAGCCATCACGACCCTCAACATATATAATCATCTGCGGCAAAACTACAGGGTGGTCCAGTATTTTTCATTTGTGTGCATTGTATGTGAGCCTAAGGCAAGGAGAGACTGTGTTCCTTACTCTCAAATGTAAATTGAGAATATATTTAGTCCAGCTAGGATGCTACCAAACACGTACTGTAAACGTACTAATTTTTGCGGTTTTGATATTACCGCGAAATCCGCAAAATAAATCCACCGCAAAAATTTGTCCATAGGGAAAACGAAGGTGAAAACGCAAAATTAAATCCACCGCAAAAGGTCTGAGGTACAGAATCGCAAAATTAAATACCCGCAAAATTAAGTACGTTTACAGTAGTCAGGTAAACATCTACCCGTATTTGGCATCTAGCACAGTTGGGTACATGTGGGCTATTGTGCAACAAAATTTATGCTGCAATACAATTGTCCCGCAGCTAAAGCTGCACCGATTTTATAAAAATCAAAACGCTACACAGCATACATGCATAAATCATCCCATGAAAGTTTACACGTGTGGCACGGGTCGCATATCATACAAATACACTATACATGTATCAATAAATTATTAACACATATATTTTTATATGTGATTTTTCATGCTTCGTATGTGTTTGTAAGTGTTTTTTTAGAATCTTTCGCGGATGATTATGTGATCTCGATACGACCCTTGGAACACGAGGTGTTCAATACTTTTCTCTACTAAATATTACAGTAGGCCTACATGTACACTGTACAGCTGGGGTGCATTACATGTGATTCAGGCATATTAAAGATACAAGATTGTTACAAACATACTACATTGTCTGCAGTGTCGGAATGCAAGTCGGGAAAATGAGTGTTACGTACATAATTCGTTGCACAATCGAACAATATTGATTGATCGCGCGAACCGCAAGTTCACATACCAAATTTACGTTATGTGTTTCACATTTAAATTTTGTATAATACACGGTCCTTTCGAGTTGCGGCTTGGTGAATGGAATTAATATGCATACATGTACTAAATATTACCGACTCCGATATACATGTAGGCCTATATATACCATATTCAGCGTGTTGGGTGTCTCGTTGTGATCTGGCTAATCAAGTTCCTCAGAACAAATAACTTCGTAAACCTTACTACGTGACATTTTATTTGTTCAATTTCCATTTTAATATCAGAACATTCTTTTCAAAAGTTGCTACCAATATTTACATGTAATACATGTGGTCAGAAAATGGTGGGTAAGTTTTTCTCATTACAGTATCTTCGCAAGTCATAACCAAAACAATAATAAAGTCTCAAGAACTTCTGTTGTGTGTAGTACAGGAGTTTTCATTGGAGACTGCATGGAAGTGTAAATGTGATGAGGCAGTGTCGGATTAGACATCGGGCCAACTCATCAGTCATCGGGACACTCATCAGTCAAATATTCATGTACATAGACATGAACATCCAGGCACCCACACACATGAGCAATCACATAGACGATTTCAAAAACAAATAGATGAATCTATTTAAGACCCAGTCATACAAAGAAAGATCCAGTCCATTGTGTCAGGTACCCACCACACAAAAACATATCACGCAAGTTTACACATGGGGCTTGACGATAAAGGCTGAGCATTCGACTTTGCTGAGTTCGCTCATTTTAATGACATTTTGAGGACTTCCTGTATGTACATTTTATTTCATATCGACGCTCTTCGTTCGAGCACCTTACATGTATCCTCAATTTTCACAATTAGGCCATGTTGTTGTTTTTAGGTTACCGGACCTTTGGTCCGATAACCTATTGCCGTGGCGTTGCGTCCGTCGCCCGTCCGTCCGTCTGTCGTCCGTTCACATTTTTATCTTTAAAGTTTATGGTCGAATATTTCTGAAATTTTGCACAAAAATACCTAAAAAATATTTGCAGGAGAGGTTTTTTGTAGTTTTTCGAATTTCGCTTTTTTTTTCAAAATGGCGGCCGTTTTCGACGAAAAATGCTTGATTTTGGACTTTGGCGGCCATTTTCTCAAAAACTGTTAAGTAACTTTTTTTCTTTTTGATACACAACACTCCTCATATGTACTCCTGTGATGTGTATAAGTTTCGTTGCGCTTGAATCTCTCGAAGTGGGCCATTTTGGGCCAAACTTGGCCCAAATGGGACTTTCCCGTGTTAAATTCTCCTATGCTTTATAATGGGACACATTATGCCTTATATCTCACTTAATATTGAGATTAGAGACTAGGAATCAATTGTTGACATATAGGAAACGATATATGCTGAATATTCTCATGACCTTGAATTTGACCTCTGACCTCAGTTTCAAGGTCAAAAGAACAGAATGGCTAATATCTCGCTTATTATCGACTTTACAGCTTAGGAATCAATTGTGGACATATAGGAAATGATATATGCCGAATATTCTGATGACCTTGAATCTGACCTTTGACTTCATTTTCAAGGTCACAGGACAAAATGGCTAATATCTCACTTGTTATCGACTTTACAGCTTAGGAATCAATTATGAACATATAGGAAATGATATATGCAGATTATTGTCATGACCTTGAATATGACCTTTGACCTCATTTCCGAGGTCACGGGACAAAACGGCTAATATCTCACTTATTATCGATTTTACAGCTTAGGGATCAATTGTGGACATGTAGGAAATGATATATGCTGAATATTCACGTGACCTTGAATTTGACCTCTGACCTCATTTTCAAGGTCAAGAGCCCGAAATGGCTAATATCTCGCATGTTATCGACTTTACAGCTTAGGAATCAATTGTGGACATATAGGAAAGGATATACGCTGAATATTCTGATGACCTTAAATGTGACCTTTGACCTTATTTTCAAGGTCATAGCACAAAATGGCTAATATCTCGCTTATTATCGATTTTACAGCATAGGAATCTATCGTGGACATATAGGAAATGATATCTCCATAGTATTCTTGTGACTTTGAATTTGACCTTTGGCCTCATTTTCAAGGTCAGAGAGCAAAAAGGGCAATATCGCTTTTATTATCAACTTTACAGCTTAGGAATCAATTGTGGACATATAGAAAATGATATATGCAGAATATTCTCGTGACATTGCATTTGGCCTTTGACCTCATTTTCAAGGTCAGAGCGCAAAATGGTTAATATCTCGCTTATTATCGACTTTACAGCTTTGGAATCAGCTGCGAACATATAGGAAATGATATATGGTGAATATTCTCACGACCTTGAATTGACCAATGACCTTGTTTTTAAGGTCACCAGACAAAAGGCTAAAATCTAAAATATATATTGTCCGGCAACCTTTCTTAGCCCTTGGGCTAATTTTTTCTTTGTTTTCCGTCAACATTTTTTTTGAAAAGTACCAGCCAGCCAGGGAAAAAAAAACACAAAAAAAGCAGACGTTTATTGCCACAATAATATCTTTATTCACAAAGTAACTCATGCCAAAAATGTAAAATTAATGGTAATTGTCCTTTTGCTAAGCTATTAGATACATTTTTGACAAATAACAGAGGAGAATACATTAGAATGGAAACTATTCACATCTTTCCCGATGTTCCGAGGCTCTTTTGTGAAAAAAAACCCATCAGTTTTTGGGAGAAAAGCGTGTTGTTTTCTCAAAATAATCACTATTTTCACCCACCCGCTGACGGGAAACAAAGCAAAACAACAACATGGCCTTATTGAAACTCCAGTTTGAGAAACGCAACATACATACGACCCACATGATGACCGATTGTCATCGGACATACTGTCAACACACTGTGTCAGTGTTATCAATGAGCCAAGAACATTATTTGGGACTGAATAGTTATACACCAGAATGGTTAGCTATACCAATAGAGTTAGTTTTACTTATGCGATTAGATATATAAGTGTGATATGTTACACCAGTGTGATTTAGTATACCCGTGTAGTAGATATAATAGGAGTGATTAGTTACAAAACTGTGATTTAGTTATATCAGTGTGGTCTAGTTATATCAGTGTGGTCTAGTTATATCAGTGTGACCAATTGCACCAGTGTGATTCAGTATACCAGAATGGTATAATTAAAATAGGAGTAACTAATTGTGATTTAGTTACATCAGTGTGGTCTAGCAGTGTGATTATTGTTTTCAATAATACGAAATTAATCATTCCTTCAATATACATTGTATGTATTATTAAATATTATATTATTATTAAACAGCACGCATTCGTGATGTGCATGTAAATAATATTACCAGTACAAACTATTTATCTACATAAACCAGTTTTTATTATATGTACGCTATAGCTATGTTCTAAAATAATTGCTGATTTCGACAATGTAGAATTGTTTGTGATATTGTGCATTATGATTTTGGTAAAGGATGTCGAGTTATTATAGAACAGACTGTACACAAGATATCAAATGTTGAGATTATAGTGTTTCAATCTATTTTTGTCTGTAAAAAGGGAAAACTGACGAATAGTGTTCTTTATTATGTGTTTCCATGTATTTTTGTCGTAGCCTAAATATGATGATTATCCGTCAAGTAAATTAAGAATTTGGGCCCATGTAGGCCAGCTTACTATGGCTTCTAAATTCAATGAAGATTAAAAATGTGCCAGACGGATTAAATATGGTATACATTGAGTGGGTGAGTAGTATTAACAGAGTAAGGTGCGTTACTTGGGCCAGAATTTGTTAACAACACCTAAGAGCAATATTTTTGTATGCCTGATATTTGCCACATTGCCGCTTTCCGCTGGTGGTACATGTCCACATTTCACCTATTGTCTCCATCACTTCGGTTGCGACCTTGAAATGATACAAACTCAATGATAATGACTAGCAATGGATTTAATATGTGTTCATTATCGGAACTAAGTTCTATGCAGATGTTGCCAAACAATAAAACTTTTGCACGAAATATATATCTTAAACGTTTGCGAAAAAAATCACACGCTCTCTTCGTGAATTTTCAAAACAATGGTAATTTTGTGACTACAGCATAGGTCGATATTTGTTTACTACTTTAGCACCACCATCTGATGAGTGTACAAGGGACCAACTGAAGGTTTCTGTGTTAACTTCCGAGATATCACCAAGGATCTTACATGAATCATTCCTTGACATCTTCCAAACTTTGTATAAAACATATCGATGGCTGCATTATTTCCATCAATTCCAGGAAAGCGACCAAACATCGTTTTTCAGGAGATAAAATTAATAAAACAAGAGCATATGATTCCCTGTAGCACAAATGATAATGGTGAAGTAAACAACATGAACTATTCTTTATTTCTTTATTTCAAGGCACAAGAGAACTATAATTAACAATTTTTCTGGTATACACATGCACACACGTAGAAAATAGACATACAAAAGTAATGTTCCGCACGTGTTTTAGGAAATGTCTACTCGTCGTTTATCCCCTAATATATAACTATAATTAACCGGATGCTAGAGCCTCAACAAACTAGATACATTAGCTAAAACTTTCATAATCACTGGTTAATAATGAACAGCTCAATACATATAATTTATAATTTACATAATTTTATTCATCCATTGGACCCTTTCTCATATTGGAGTTTACTTCGAAATTGTTCCGAAATTCTTTCGACAATTTCCCGTAGTAGTACCACCTCACTCTCTTCAAAGGCTAGTGAAGTTGTTCACAACTGTTTGGGAAAACTGGGGGAAAACAATGTCGTCAATCCTCACGCAGAAACAAGACGGTCAGTACTAGTATTCGATTGATTACGACACACAATCTTAAACATACGTGTAGTCACACACTATGGCGAGTATTACAATGGGCCCAAGTAGCGAACCTTACTCTGTTAATACTATTCACCCACTGAATGTATACCATATTTAATCCGTCTGGCACATTTTTAATCTTAATTGAATTTAGAAGAAATAGTAAGCTGCGCTACATGGGCCCTACAATGCATAATTTAAAACTCCGTTGACAGTATATATGTTGTTTTGTGGAATGGGTAGGCTACAAGCTATGTCATGACGTAGTGAATCATAATGGTGTAACTGGAGGCATTCTTGCTAGACTATCGGGATAATCCTAGGATATCGTGCAAGTCTTTCCTTTAACCTTCTGCGGCTTTGTGATGTTGGCGAGAATCGTTTCCTCATTGTCCCTGATTTATAAGCAGATATGGCATTGTAATGATACATCACATAAATATACATCAAATTCATGTCAAATATTTTTGGGATTATTTTTTCGTTGGCCAATAAATTGTACGTCGACACTGGGGAGCCCACCACGTACAGCATGTTTTGGGTCCCGGCCTGCCCCAGCCCGGCCACTCACTTTAGCATGATGTTGACGGCGAGCCTGGTCTGGAAGCGGTCGTCCGTCTCCACCGGGTCCACCTCTATGTACTGCTGCTTGGAGCGGCCGCGCAGGGTGGTCCCGCCTCGATGGGGCTTCTTCTTCTTCTTCTTGCTGTCCGCCATCGCCTTGGAGCGGGACTCTTCCCTCCGGATCATCTCCGCCGTGTCTGGAGGGGGGAAGTGTTGGGGGTCAGAGCGTATCAATTCTAAGGCACCCAAAAGTATTAGAATGGATTAATCTCTGTCAGAAGTACACGTATTACAGCACTTACTGACTGGCCTCTCGCCATCAACTGCAATTGGATCCTTCATCTCCAGAGATCTGAATGTCCCAACATCTTGGAGGCCTGTGAATAAACCCAAATCAATTGATCATAATCGAGAGCCACATTTCCCTCCAATTTATCAACATTTTCTCTCAGAACAACAGCGCACAATTCATATTCACTGTTTACCAAGACGGTGGTTCTTCGTCAGCATACACGACCGACATGTTCATGCATCACCAATAGACACAAACTCAATAGTGAGAAGCATCGACCACGCACATGCAGCTGGATGAACAGTAAAACATGCAGACAACGACGCCATGATTCATTTTCTCCTCACGAGGTACGACGTCGATGGTACTCCTGTTGCCGATTCCATAGAACGCTACATTCCGCCTGTTCTCCATCAATGTCCCGCCGAAAAGCCATCTAGGGTCCTCGCCCCAGGGACCATCCAGGCACTCAAGCTGCACGCGACACTCGCGCAGTGTCGTCTCCGGGGCGATTTGCAACTCCCGCGTGCCGTCGTTAAGGAGTCGCGCGATGACGCTCAGCATGTGAGGCGGTACGTCCAATGTGACCTTCAGTATCACAGTACCGGGCTTGCTCAGGATCTCATCTCGGTGCATGACTTGGAACAGCGGAGTCATGCCCTAGGTGATATAACGCCATGACATTGAGGGGACTTCGGGGGGGGGGGGGGGGAGGAGTAGGGGGCATGTCACCTAACATGTCACCAATTACTACTCGAATGTATGCGGGGTGCAGTGCTAGGCATGTGTGTACATAGACTTTGTGATAAACAGAACCTCTCACAAACCGACCTTGATCCAGTCGGAAGAGCAGAGGTATCTGCCAGAGGCAGAGAGGAAGTAGATGACAGACTCGCCGTCGTCCTCTCCCCCAAGGAGCGCCTCTCGCGCCTGCCGCAGGGCCCGTTGGAAGGTGGGCGTCGAGTCCACCGCGTACGACACCACCTCATGCCCCTCCACGTGCAGCTCCACGTTATCCACCGACAGCAGCGACATCTTGCGAATAGGGTCATCCTGTCGCCGCAGCTTCCTAAATGTGATATGGATATTTTTCAAAATAAAAAAAAATGTAAACATGAATCTTTAGAGAAGCCTTATGCATTTCTCATTCAGTGATTTACTGTAAGTTAAGTTGAGCCACGAAGTGTCACATGCAGAATATGAAGCCAATGAATGCGCGCCAACTTCGATAGGTAGAGAGGATCAATTATATCATGGCGCGATCATGCATAGATACATCCACAACTCTACAATTTGCATTGTATATGATTCGGCCGAGGACAGCCTACCCGAGGACGGTCTGCATCGAAGGGGTGAAGATGTCCTCCACGGCGCTGTCGTACTCCGCGGTCGTCCAGTGCACCAGCACACACGTGGAGCCCAGGATCCAGTCACCGAAGTCCAACTGGATCTCCTCGAACAGGTCCGCAACGGACGAGTCCTTCTTCATCTCCAGACGTTGGGTCTTGTTCAGGTGCTCCGCGCTCACGTCCATCTAAACAAACATCCAGATTGTCAATATATACCACAGAATACTACCGGATATTATACGATATAAATACTTGTAATGGTCACGTGTCTTCAAACAAGAGCACTGCATGAGCAAACGTTTTCCGAATACGCCATCAATGGTACCTTCTCAACTTGTTCACTCTGCTCTACAACCTGACCTCTGAGTGACCGTTCAACACCTGCATGTGTACGCACCTGGATGACCTTCCCACCAGTCTCGGGCTTGAAGACGGCGTTGATGCCGCTGGTCTCCAGCTGCTTGTGTTTCTTGGACGTGGAGCGGGGTTGGGTGGGAGGTGGGGGAGGCTGCTTCCTGGCGTGGACGCCGTGGGAGTGGCCGCCGTTCTGGACGGAAGGTGGTGTGGGGTCCTGCAGGAACATGAAGCCGAGAGGACGATCCGTCGGTCTCTCGACGTCACACTTGGTGAATGGGTGCAGCAAGAATGTACCTGTGAAACACAATCAATAACATGATACATATATGTGGGTCCTACAGTGCGCTGTTTCATCAATTTTTTTTTTATAAAATGCAATTGTCCATGTCTACGATAATACACATTTCATAGCTTGTATGATGTAGCCGACCACCATCAGGTAACCTAACGTTACTGACCTGGATAACAACTCACCTCACATCCCCGTAGTAACCTACCAAACCTGTAGTCTCCATCTCTATGGTAACCAGCCTTTGTTGTATCCGTCCATCTCTATGGTGACCAGCCTTTGTTGTATCCATCCATCTCTATGGTGACATACCTATATTGTATCCGCCTATCTCTATGGTGACTTACCTATATTGTATCCCTTCATCTCTACAGCGACTGCTATACTGTATCCGTCCATCTCTATGGTGACCTACGTATATATTGTAACCGTCTATCTCTATGGTGACCTACCTATATTGTATCCTTCTATCTGTATGCTGACCTGCCTAGTGTATGTTGTAACCGTCTATCTCTATGATGACCTACCTATATTGTAACCGTCTATCTCTATGGTGACCTACCTATGGTGTAGCCGTCCATCTCTATGCTGACCATGCACACGTGGTCGTTGGCATTGCTGAGGCGAATTCGGTATGGTGTGTCCTTGGGCAGGAAGACCAGTGCCTTGGACGGCTCGCTCACATGGTGGTTGTAGCCCTGAATCTCCAGTCCGTAACCGTCGTCAGTCAGCCGAGGCTCCACCGGGACCAGTCGCCCACCGGCACACTCAGAAACCACCTCAGACTCCTCGGCCATTTCAAATATTTCCCTTTTCTGTTGTACATGAAGACGGTTGATAATTGTATGCCGGTCATATTCTTTGACAGAGTAGTACTTGTACATCTATGAGCTAGACACTCGTGATTTTCGTCACTGTACATCTTGGGATGCAATTAAAATAAGATATTTACTCTGCGATTTCCTAGCATAAATCACGATATAAACTATAATTATTATGCTCTATTTAATATACTTCGGAATATATTATGGTTGGTTGTGCACTAAAAGCTTCGCAAATATTTGTAATAATTCATGTCAACCATGGATTAGAAATAAAGTTACTGTGTGTCAGTGGTTACAGCATTCATTATTTTGCTATGCAACAAAACATGTACGATCAACATTTGACTACCTTCAGTTATGAATTAATCCTTTGGATGTACAGTATCATCAAATCAAATATCCCAAGTAGACAAACTGATGCGTCCTGGCACACTAGATCTACTTGGTGAGCTTGGCTGGCGTTGTTACCTGTTCCAACATCTCCCATGCATTGTACCTGAGTATTGTGGTAGCTCTAACTCCGGCCGGGTGTCAAATTGTCCAGGGTCCGGACTACCATCGCCTCGTGCTGGCTGGGAGTCTCCCGTTGTCACCTGATCCCTTCGCTCTCACCTTTCTCGCCTCTAATCAGCAAGTGAAGCTGGAAACGAATACCTGTGTCGCCTATGGGAGAACAACATTATCTTGCCAATAAACAACACTGAAGAGACGGCGGCAACAAAAATTGTCAGTTGAGAATTGATCTTAGCAATAATGCGGTAATTCAAGCTGCTCCTGTATATAGCTCACAGGCCAAAGTTATTCTCGTCTTTTTTTTCTAGTCCGTCGTCCGTCGTCCGGTGTCCGTCGTCCGTCCGTCATCCGTCTGGGTCTGAAATATTTTTTGACGTGATGGATTTTCCAAAAAAAATTGTCAGAACATATTCGTCCAATATCTAAAGAGGCTTTTTATTGGATCGTTTTCGGCCATTTGGCGGTCATTTCAGTACCAAAAATGGACAATTTGACACCATTTCGAAAATATTGTTTTATTGACATGATTACTTTATTTACAGTTTTGTACAAGCATATGTTATTTCAGGCCATTTTTAACCATTTGTAACAAGATGATGGACCTTAGATCACTCGAAAGGTCTAAAATGTAGGCCCGAAAGCTCAACATGGGCCGAAATGCACAAGTTGGCCTCTGGGGACATACGTAACTACGGAAGCCCGTTGAGGCCAGATACTGCAAGGTGTGAAAATATATTTATGTGGCGGCCGCCCATTAAATATATTTTCACACCTGGCACTAACGGTCTTTCGTACGTAACGCTCTTAAACAGCGTTTAGGTTTATATTATGAGCATACAGGAATTCATATATGGTGGATCTTTTCGTACATTGAGACTGACCTCAAACGAACTTGAGTGGAAACTCAAGGTCACATCTGACCTGAAATGTTTAAATTGTGCAGACATCACACTTGTAGTTGGAGCTTAGGAATGTATAATGAACATATAGGAAATCAGGTATGATCAGTTTATTGGTGACCTTGAACTTGACCTCAATTTTCAAAAACCATCTAATCTGAGATTTGTAAATTGGCCTGTGCAGACAAAGCGCTTGTAGATAGGGCTTAGGTTTGTATTGTGAGCATATAGGAAGTCATATATGTTAGATCGATATGAACTTGTGAAGTTCACCTCATTAGACCTCGAGTGGTAAATCTCAAGGTTACGTTTGGTCTGTAATACGGCCTCTGAAGATAAAACACATGTAGATATGACTTGAGTTTGTTTTATAAGCATATATAGACGTATGTTGGATCTTTTGGTGGCCTTGAATCTCAGATGACCTGGAGTGGTAAATTTCAAGGTCACGTTTGGCAGGAACTATGTAAATTGACCACTTCAGACAAAATGATTACATATAGAACTTGTGATTTAACGTGCATATAAGAAATCATATACGGTGGATATATTGGTGACATTGAACTTATCTCAGACTGCTTCAAGTATTGAATTTGAAGCTAAATAGCAAGTCTGCCGACAAGATACAGCACCCTTGAGGGTATCTATGAGTTTTATTTGGACGAAAAATACAATTTACATACAGAGGGTAATTTCATTCCGGTTAATCCTGAAATGGTGGGTGGACAAAGGATGAAAAATTAATGACGTCTGGTGTGATATACAATATAATGTATAGACTACCTGTGGCTTTTTATACCTTTGGCTATATCATTTGACATTTTCACTTTCGGGCTTGTTCAAGGTCAACCATTAATGTTTTTCCTTGCGCAGTTTGATATTTGTTTGAATGCCATATCCAAACAATGTATACATGTGCGGGGTTTACCATATTTAGCTGAATACCAATTTCCAACAGTTCACTTATAAGCCAAAGTTGAATCCAGACCCCGAGAACGTGCGAAGAGCCCAAATCGATCCGAAGCAAGCCCACTGGGGAGGGGGTCTGGGGCCCGCTCAAGGACCCAAAAGCCAGAGCCTTTCCTATGTTTATATGGTAGCTTCTTGGTCTCTCCCGAGTATGAATTCCCCCCAAATCTCGAACATATTTCAATACTTTGCTCGATCCATTCCTCCTTGGATCCGCCTATAATGTAGCCTCAGTACATGCACCTGTGGACGACTGGCGTGTGGCGAATGGTTACCGAGAACATTATGATTGAGTGAAACTATCGTCATAGCGTCACATCACGTTCCGTTGCAGACATGTAGGCTACATCCCAGTCAACTATGTGAGTTCACTGTGAACTCGCTGTGAGTTCACATGTGTACACATCACACGATGAGTCCCTTGTGAATTCACAGTGAATTCAATTTGTAACCTCACGGTGACATAACAGTGATATCACATGGTATCTATGATATTGTTGTGAGTTAGCAAAAATAATTAATGTTAATAACGTCAGTGTAGTATTTAAACTGTGTTTGAGACCATTTTTTTGATTGCTGAACTCAAGTTCCACAAAATATACGCCCACCTAAAATTCCAAGTATTCAGAAGTCCAAATGTTACCAATAATAATGGCCATCATTACTCACAGGAGTGACATCACAGTGAATTCGAGGTTATATCATAGGTGTGATGTCACAGGCATGAAGTTGGTATGAAGTCACAGTGACATCACACCTGTGAGGTCATACTGGTGATATCACAGCGAGTTCATTGTGACTTCATGTGGTAAATAAATTCACACTTGTGACTGGTATGTGATATCACAGTGATGTCATGATGAACTCACTTCTCGACTGGGATGTAGTCTACCACAAGTATCATTCGAAACCAGAATATACCATGCCCTCGGAGTGCTGCAGGGACAATCCGGAGCCGTTCTGACCTTTCGAAGTCATTGAAGGTCACTGCTGAGTTCGCCACATGACTTGGGATTTCAATGTCAGATACCAATGTTCAGGCGCTATCTTGTATTCTAGTTTACTCATGGTACAGCTGCAATATTCACGATGGAGAACGTGGACAAACTTTCATATAAAAAAGTCCTAAAAATATCATTGACGAATAAAAAATAAATGTTTCTAGGTTAGCGAACGTACGGTCCGATAACCTATTGGCATGGCGTTTGGACTCTACCTCGAGATTTATAACATGACTTCTATATGCATATTCAAGTCGATTCTAGGATTCTATAAGGATTTTGATTTCAGGCAACAATATTCATTTAACGAGAAAGGTACATGATTTTGGGTATTCTCCTCAAGGTCATCTCCTCTTGTCCAAATATACAAGGTATTCTGTGTGTATTATGAATACCTCCATCTTGAATTATTTATTTTTAATATTTCAGCTCTTCAAACATAAGCCATGAGGAACCTCCTACAAAGACATTCTGCCAAATATATAAACGCCGGCGTCACACAACTCTCTCAGCAGGCTGTATTTGTCGGTACACACAAAATGTGGTTTAAATGTTTGTTTTTGACCTTTATAGCATGTTGCGAAAACAAATCTTCACTACCCAGACAATGGTATGCCCTAAAACTACACAATTCAAGTATCATTTCAGAACATTTTGCACCATTGTAAACTTTAAATGCAAAATGTCATCACTAGAGTTGACAGGTCATCTGTGTTGAAGGGTACGATTGCAGCATTACCAGTCAACATACATTTTTGGTATGGTGAACAAAATTGATAGGCATCTACTTGCATGCAGAGCATCATGAGCCGAGTGATAGGATTAGCGGCGTTACCAAGAACGTGTATGTGGATGGGGGGGGGAGGTATCCAGCATTACCATCACAAATCATGGGAATACAATAATCCAGTGAGATTGTGAGTAATTCTCAAGACTTATATGCGACAACAACTATATATTTTTTTTAAAGATTTATTAACTACAACTACTACCACATGTTGATATGGTTCCACTAACTGTTTACTGTGTACTGGCGGTACACAGCATCCAGCCAACTGTTACCATGACAACACGGGTCTTGGCCTTGGTTGCAGCAGGCGTTTCTATTGTTTGTATTTCATGACGATATACCATTCAAACTAAGACCGACCACAATTCACCTCCTAAACGTACACATAGAAATCAGCCACGTAGAATAGCAGACACAGAACTCAGGTACTGACGATCATAAAACAATGGATCAATTACTGTAACTGGTATAATGTCCAGCGACATGGATAACTGGCAGAACAAAATAGGATTACATTGTAATATCAATATATTACTGGCACATTGATTGTCAAACATCACTAAAGTGACTAGATTTTCTTTGGAAAATTACAACATGAAGTCAACAGCTAAGAATCATACGCGCAAGCTTATAGGTGAATTGTGGTATTTGATTTTAAATAGAGTAAAATAAACAAATAAAAAGAACAATTTGGTTGTTTGATGTGACACGATGGGAGTAGAGCCAGAGGTGGAATTGGCTCTCTCCCTGCTGCTCCTGGTCCTGCCTAGTTCTTGACTGGGATGTCTGGGGTGACCAGGCGAGCCACCTTTGGGGGTGCGTCCAGCTTGACCATGGTCGGGAGACAACCAGCCATCGAAGTCACCTCATTCTTGTAGGCACTGAACTGCATCCTGTTGGAAAAAAATTGTGGATAGTATGTAACAGCGACACATTCATACCACTATGATGATTTTGAATAGGTTGTCATTCATGGAAAATTGTGATTCAAGTGTCATAACGAGAATACTCTACCATGCTAATACCATGGCTAATACCATATTTACGCGGTACTATCCGAAGATTCCCAAGCAAATTATCCAAAATACAAGTAGTTTTCACATTTGACTTTATTATTGGCTATAATTTGCATGGGCTCTGTCAGCCACTACATACCAGGTGCTATCCTGCATCAGGTAGTAACGACGAGGAGAGGGCATGCCGTTGAAGGCGGAGGCCGCACAGATGGTGTAGGCGCCCATGTCCTTGAAGACAAGCCAGTCCCCGGTGAATAGCTCCGGGAGTAGGACATCCTCGCTGATACAGTCCAGACCGTCACAGGTCGGTCCCCACACACTGCTTATGTACCGTGGCTCTCCCTCGTAGTCCTACAAAACACAAGGGGTAACACCATTTGTAGTATAATGTACTTTTATACCATTTAGCATAATTCATCTATTATATGGAAAGGTCTACTTTTATATATTTTCTATGGTTGCCTACACTGATATCTTTGATGTTTTCGATTGAAAAGATCCTAGAATACCATGAATGTCTCAACCTTACATGACATTATAATCTCAAATCTTTTTGGCTGAAAATAATGAAACTGTTAAGTCAGACTAAATTGAGCAAGATGTACGATGTGACAAGTCACCGCATAATCATTCCTTTGATACATCATGATATTCGAAACGGCTTTATTTTACACATGCTGACAAACTACTTGAAGAGTACACAGCGTTTACATATTGTCGATTACCTATTCAGTTTTGGCTGAAGCAAATTATTTGAAGCTCTAACAACACTTGGAAAGTATGTCGATACCTAGCAGACGGAGTCGTAAGGGGTTTTGTTATTTTCACACGGGCAACACAGTTGTGAAGTTGGAGCTGGGTTCGTAGCTTGCAGTTGGATATTGTTTGCTTTGATTAATCATACAAGAATATCATTCACTGATGCTTTGTGAAAAACATTAACTTGATGCAACAAAGGCCCAATAAAATATTATGATCCAAGCTTCAAATGAAGCTTCGACTCTGCTTGCATGTGCCCCAAAACATGCCATTTTTGCATGCATTGGGCATATAACAAACCATGTATGTAGATGTAATTTGATGCATGGCTGATTTAATTAACAGGTCACCGGGTTGACTGATAAACAATGGTGAGCTGATGATTGTATTCCTACTGAGGTCAGCATAGTTCTTGTTTAGTTAACACGCTTATCACCGTATCAAGGGTGAAGTCCAGAGTCTAACATGCTTACATCATGTGTACCAATCAGCTGATCACAAAGGCTACCCATACATTGTCTTCAAAACAGGTTAGCCATAGTGGGTCAATGAGTTATACGGATTACTCTGTCTGTATATGTGACACTGACACACGCCGGATTTAGATGTTGTTTAGGTATTGTTGCAATGAACTAGTTCGAGGAATGCGGACAGCTCATGTGTGAGTACTCCTGTAGCCGTGGACACCTGTACTTACATGAGCCAGAGTGGGCTCGACAGTGGCGTGGTCGTACAGAAGACAGTTGAACGAGCCGTACACTCCATCATTCACGTAGTACATGAACTTGGGCTCGTCATTCTGGGTCAGCTCACGAATCTCTCCTGCATAGACATCGTCAAACATTACTTACTGCAGAGATAATACAGCACTTGCTAACTTTTTATAGCTATCCACATGTATAATCTCCCTGAAGACAGTTAGAGTTTACCATTTATTGAACTCACTCAGGTCATCACTCAACCCAGGTTATCACAAAGAAAGCTCATACTGCCACCACATGTATAATCATTCGCAAGAATTATATAATAATTTACAAGTAGTTTGTAACTAGAAAACAAAATGCATCCCAACTAACACCTGTGTCAAAACTCCCTTGCCCCATATCACACATACCACTGTTGTTGTCTTCCCGAGGCACAGCGCGCTTGGCGATGACATTTACGACCAGCGTGAAGGCGGACGCCACAAAGAAGCGGCCAGGCTCTGCGATGATCCTTACGCCCATCGACTTGGGGAAATAGGTGTCCAGGGCAGGTCGCAGCACGCTACAGATCTAGTGGAGTGAATCAGGCTGGCACTTATATGTAAAATTCATTACAGATTTAAATATCATTTTACACACACGCTCTGACACTAAAAAACCTGAAGATCAAAATTAAGGTTAAGGAAGCTGAATATCACGCAATTTAATTCAGCAATGAGTTTACCACAGCATACATTGAATCGGTAAAAATAGGAAGATAATCATCATTTACAAAGCATACAGTAGGACTTCACACAGACAATGTCCAACACCAAACTGTATAGCTTTCCTATACACTGACCTCCTCGAAGGTGAGCTTAGCCGAGCTCTGGCCGGGGAAGCCACCGCCGATGTCGAGCAGTTCCAGATGCAAGCCCTGGGCCGCAGCGATATCAAACGTCATCCTAGCTGCTGCTACAGCCGCCGAGAATGCCGTGCTGTCGTAGCAACCACTCCCCACATGGAAACTTCAAAATAATTGGTCCCATTGCATCAAAATCACCAACAAAATTTTTCATTGGTTGTTAGCATGAAGATATATAGATTTTTTCCATCTCTTTTACTCATGCCAAATAGTGGTCCATAATGCTCAATTCACTAACCGACTGATGGTATAGAATGAGAATTATTACCCTGCACAAGAGGCCCACCTGTCTACCATCTCTGTGGGCTACCAACTCACCTGACCCCGATCACACTGAGGTCAAGTTCTTGGGCCAGCTTGAGCAGTCCAGGAACGGCCTTCAGACCACAGCCGTACTTCATACCCAGCTGGCACTGCGACTTGGAGTCGTCGGGCGGTGCAATACGGATAATCAGCCTGCAAAGTTCAGCTGTCTTTGTAACAATGGAAACATGGACAGAATTTTCATATATTGAACTGAGCAAGACAATCAGACACTGGTAATTTTTGTGTTTATGTTGTGAATTTATTCCTCCTACATCTGATCTGTGAATCATGACCTCTTGTCCTACATACTTGGCATCTGGGAAGTTGGCCTTGATCTTGTGCAGCTCAGTTTCATTATCAAAAGTCATCATGGCAACATCGCGCTTGGCAGCGTAGCGGATGTGGGAGTTCTGCTTGCATGGGTTTGCGTACACAATACGATCTGGGGCAACCTTCATCTCCATTATCTTCTGAATCTCCGCCTGTCATACAACACCATAACAACACAATAAATCTAAATTTCTAAACATCACTGAGTTTGGCAAATAAAGATTTCACTTGTTCTTTTTCGTTTTGGTAAAATGACGTTACAGACTGCCCACAGGTAAAGAGGGCGAATCATGTTGCAGAATGCATTGTGTAGATATTTACCTTACTGGCACAGTCGAAACCTGTACCCAACTGTGCCAGCGTGGCCAGAACAGCTGGGTCATCATTGCACTTCACAGCTGTAATAGAAACAACAGGATATATTCAGAAGAACGTAAGTTCAATTTTGGCTAATCATGGCTCGCCACATCCCTGGCCCTCATAAAAGCATTGCGAGCTGGGAGAATATCCAGTATATGTCAGCACTGAGGCAGTACGCTCATACCATAGAATGGTTCTACGCGCGGCAGCTGACTCGTCCACAGCTTGTACTTGCGTACCACATCTCCCAAATCACCGATATAAAACGCATCCTCCTTGTCCTGGAGGAATAAACAAACATAACACATATAAACATATATGTGGAGTCTAACTCGAGGCTCTTACTGACAGAGCAAAGGCCCAGAGCTATGTCAAGGATACATCATACATGTGAACAGGTTTATGAGGATTTCATTCTTGTCAGGGTATTGAAGATGAAGTGTGGTTATACTTTATAATTCAAAATAACTTCATGGGTTATATCGTTTCTCACAAAAACGATAAATGATGCTGTAAGTTATCTTTTGATGGCATTCCAATGTTCCATGATTACTGTTCACATGTCACATCAATTTTTATGAGCTTGAACTTGAAGTGCATCCAGGGCCTGTTTACTTCAAATCACTTGACATTTTCAAATTGTGCATATGAACCAGAAACAATCAATCCTTTTTGGCATCAGGTCATCTCACGTCATCTGTATAAACACAGATGTGTCAGTCAGCTGTTTTCAACTACAGTACAAATGTACTCAATAAATCTATAATCAATGTAAGCAATGATCTGACATTGGTTGTTATGACGCAGAATACTTGACATCAGTTTAACCACGACATCAGTTCAACCAAGTCCTGTCAAATACATTCGACACTAATCAGGCTCTATGACTCATATATCTAAACCTGTAGGTTACACAAAAGACATGAACCCGAGCAGAACAATAGGCTCTTCACTTCTTTCTGAGTAAAGGGGACTTCTAAATGTTCACCAAATTATCACTGATAACAAGATAACTCGTGCTGGCTGGCCAAAATACGCTGCATCTTGAATGCACCAGAATATATGATAAGACTGTTGTGACTGTAACATGAAATTAGCATGCCATACTCGTATGTTGTTTTGCAGAGATGGGCAGATTCAAGTTAAATTTCTACTTCTATCAATAGTAACATTTCAGATTCACATGTGTGACAAGAAGGTCAGAGACCTGCCTTGCGTTCAGTGGAGAAAACTTTCTGTAGCGCTACAAGAAGGAAGTAGGGATTTCTATTGTTCTTTCATGGCAGCCATGTGGCAACGGCAACTGTTGCAGAACGTTTTCTGTCACTGAACCTGAACACAAGGCTGCTGCCCAGCTCACCTCTCGACCCTTGGCATTGATCTTCTTGACCACCAGAGATCTGGGACTCTCCTTCGTCACATCAACAACCAAATTGTTCATCAAAGTCTGCTTCATGGTGTATCGTCAGGAAATACAAATCAATCTGGCGACAAAAAGTAAAATTTAACTTCCAAACATTCTAAATTGTACACAACACCCTATCCCTCTCGAATTCAATATCATGTGTTTATAATGTTGAACTGTAGCTAATATATCCATTTTTGTATCGAAACTGCATGTACCGTATTTTGAATTTATTTATCACAAATGTGATGTTATAATTTTAGTGTAATTATCTGAACAAGTTTTCAGGCCGTTAGACCTATACAGAGTAAGGTATACATCATGTACATACATGGCCGCATGAAACGCCTGCTCCCTTAGCAAGTATCAGCTGGGGTCCCAGGGTGGATCAGTGTTGTAGGCGATGAGCCTCCTCAGGAGTTGGTCAATCAGAGGTAGTGGGGTGTACCACCTCACAGAGAAGTCGCCCTGTGCAAAAACAACCACCAAACATTATATAATGGAACTCAACATCCAAAACAATATATAATAGACATTTTATCATTTCAGTGGCCCAAGTATCATATAATGTGCTCTCCTCTATATTCATTAAGGATTAAAAAGATGCGAGACGATTTAAATGGTATGTTTTCAGTGGACGAGTAGCATTAAGGAGCAGTGTATGTTACTTGGGCCATTTCTGTTTGGAGAACAACTTCCGCAAATAGATTTGTTTAATAGTTTTGATTTGCTCAAATAAATACTAGTACATTGAGTTTACACAATGTACACGTCTGACCCACAGAAAACTAAATAGTTCACTCGAACCATGAACAGGATTCAGTCAATGCTACAGAATAGATGGATCAACATTTGTTGAAGTACAGGTCAACTTTAAGAACCGATTTTTGGCAACTGATGAATTAAATCTTGTGGATTATTATGGGTTTTGCAGCATGTGAATTAGTGATTTGCCTGGCTCGTGCTTTACAACTAAATCCAGATTCTAGAGATGACATTGTAGTGATTTTACCAGTGTAATAAGCCATGACCAATGACAATGACTGGCTTATTCGCTATGAGCAACGAATTGAAATTCCCGCATTCAGCACTCCTAGCGAATAAGCCAGTCATTGTTATGGCTAAGTGTAGTCCTATCTCTGAGACATAATGTCAGAGTACCTAATCAATCCTCGACCCCTGCAAATGACTGGGCAAAACTGGAAATAGTTCAATAAACTGAAATGTAACAGTGTAAAATGTACTGAAAGGTATATTAGAAGTACTACTACCGAACTACCGGTAGTACTTTCAACATGGTTTTTGTCTGATTTTTGCTTTGAACAATTGTTAGCAGGGGTCAAGTATTAGGGAGAAGGTTGACGATTAGGTAACCTGATGCTGGTGCTACCTTGATACAGCTGGGGAAGACTGGAAGTAAGCCTAGATCTAGTACCAACTGGTGATGTGAAAATGGTCATCAGATCACACCATCGAACTTACGACGTTTACAAAATCATGAAAATAGAATTGTGATGCCATAAATTTAGAAGGAAAATGGAGCTTAATGTTTTAGCACCGCTACAGCCTAGTACAGGTAACTTCATATAACTTGATACATGCCAGCTGTGGCCATAGTCTGGGTCAAAAGACTCAAAACTGTCAGGCAGAAATTTTCTCGAGTTTGAGATGGGAATTTTTGTGTCTGCATGCCATCAATCATTCAGTGCACAGATCTAAAATTCTATAATCATAATCTAGACAAAAATCAGCAATGTTTTATTTTGTGCATCTGCTTGACACGGAAAGCCGATGAGACATGGGAATTGGGAACTAGACGCTTCCGGTCGCCTACGACCGCTTGGGTGTATCCCCCGTAGCCCTATCATCCCTGTTGCCCCAAATATATCACTGATGTACATTGTGAGTGTGAAACCTTTCAAGCTTATTGAAGGTCGAATTCAAGATCACCACTAAAATCACTGCATACGAATTTCCATTTCGACATGTTCGATAAAATAACGAAATTACAGCCAGATAAAAGTTTTCACCCAAAGTTATACTTCAACTCAGAATATTTGACAAACTTGGTTCCAAGTTGAAATTCAAGCAAAAGTTGACAAAAACTGCATTTCAAGATGACTAAATTGGAGCCAGATCGAACTTTTCACCATAAGTGATATTTCAACTCATACTATATGCCAAACTTGGTTCCAAGTTGAAATTCAAAGTAAAAGTTGACCAAAACTACATTTCAAGATGACGAAATAGGAGCCAGATCAAACTTTTCACCATAATTTAAATTTTAATTCATAATAATTATGTGCCAAACTTGGTTTCGAGCTGAAATTCAAGTAAAAGTTTACCAAAACTGCATTTCACGATGACGAAATTGAAGCCAGATCGATTTTTTCACCATAAATTATATTTTAATTCATAATATGTGCCAAACTTGGTTTCAAGTTGAAATTCAAAGTAAAAATTGACTTTAATGGTAAAAATAATGTTAACTTATCCGGTTACACCCATGAAATCTCTACTGGACAAAACTTTTAAATTGTTGAGCCCAATAATAAATGTTTCTTGTCTTAACTATTTTTCTTGAGGTCATTAATAGACTTAACTAGTAAAAATGATGTTAACTTATTCGGCTACAGCCATGAAATCTCTACTGCACAGAAGCTTTACCTTGTTGAGCCCAATAATAAATGTTTCTTGTCTTAACTATTTTTATTGTGGTCAATAATAGACTTAACTAATGAAAATAATGTTAACTTATTTGGTTACACCTGTGAAATCTCTACTGGACAAAACCTTTACCTTGTTGAGCTCAATAATAAATGTTTCTCATCTTAACTTTTTTTATTGTGGTCAATAATAGACTTAACTAGTAAAACCAATGTTAACTTATTCAGTAATATTGTTCTGTTTTCACCAAAAACATCAGTTCTGTATTCTGAACAAGAATCCAGTGCAATTTGCTTTCATAGTACAGGTTATCGGAGTGATCACACATGTCAAAGTAGGCATTTTAATTGTTGTAATAAGTTAACCTCTCAAACTTATTAATATTTATTCGATCATTCTGAAAAACAATAGGTTTCGTGTGATGGTCTTTCTCATTGAGCCTGTGCGATTTCATCATCATTCATCGAAAACTCCCACCCGTAGAGCGTTCACAACCCATGTGTGTTAAACAGGCTAATTTGAGCACAAAATGTTACGCCAATCGGCTATTTTGGTTGCTATGGCAACCAAAATCGATAGGTGCTGAGATCTCACCATAAGTCATGTCCATATAAAATATTATCAAAATCGGTTCAGATTTGTAAGCTGTAGCGCGTTCACAAGAAAGTGTCTGCGGACGCGGCGGCGGCGGCGGCGGCGGCGGCGGCGGCGCGACGATCGTAAATCCATAGTATCCGCCGAACTTTGTTCGGGGGATACAATTATTGTGTATTGGGAACCGCAGTATTAAACCATGAATTACTAGGGAATAGCCCATAGATCTATATACGATGGAGACTTGGGATTTGGGTATTGGGAATTTTGTAGTGTTAAACATGTTAAACCATGGTTTACTAGATCTAGAGTAATCCAGCCTATTTTCGGACACCACCAGAAATCGGACACTTCATGATTTACCACCAATTTTCTATGTCAGTTATTATGTCGCAAACACAAATTTTCTCAAGCACTGAACCGAGCCAAGTGTCTGTGGTCTTTGCTGGTTTGAAGAAATTTCTGCGAAGTGTTAGCAGAGGTATATAATTTGATAAGTTCCACAATGTTAGCTTCCCTGTTAATGTTAGTGTCCGAAAACTGTCTAGTGTACTCTATATGATCTTCTTGCCCTCAGGGCTGCTTAATTTTCTTTCATAACTGATCTTTAGCCTTGCAACAACTACCGAATGACAGCTTCATGTATATAGCCTAAAATTATAATGATATAATTATTATTCTCAAAGACACAGAAGGTGTCCGATTTCTGTCTGGGGTGTCCGATTACTGTCACTTGAACTCACAGTTCATAATTCACCAATATCGAAGACAGGACAAAACAATATTTCCATACGACTTCATAACTTTTACCACATTTACGTGCATATATATGCCATTGCATGTAAAATAAATCATCTGGTATTTTTCTCTACAGTCATTATTGAGATTTCACCTTAAGTGTCCGAAACCTGTATGGTTTACTCTACTATGGAATTCCCAATACCCAATAGATCTACCCAAGTCTCCAACGGCTTCCCATAGCTTGATTCTTGAGTTGCACAGCAATCCCTCAAAAGGCTCAATGACATTTTCATTTCAATAAAATCTACGGGTCGGCAAGTAGATGTCGGCCACCTGGGTGGACAAATCAGTTTCCATGGTATCATGACAAGATAAATGACGTTTCAGTTGCGTTGCAACGTCAAACTGATCGATCGTTCCACATTGAATAAAGTTAACTATCCCGAGGAATATGAACACCAGGCTCAGGAGACCGGGTGGCCGACATCCTATCTGGCCGACATCTGCTTGCCGACCTGTAGGTCTATGATGACTGACCAGCTTTGAGTTTGATCATGTCAGTAGATCTAGATCCAGGTTGACATGTGCAACTGGGACTGGGACTGACTCGTCTCTCTAGTTTGTCTAGATCTATTCTACTCACCTTGACAGAAGCTACCCCCTCCGTTTTTCCTTTTGGCGGAATTGTGAAAAGTTTACAGGTACACAATAAAAAAGAAATAAATACGCTAAAGATCTGATATGGGATCGAACATCAAGACATTTGCTGTGTTCGATCTGATCGCCATCAGCTCATGTGTCAAAATGGCCGAGTTCAGCTATCTGTGACGTCACGAATGACTTAAATATGGAGCGGGATTCGTCTCATAATGTATTGAGTAGACGTTGTCTTGGGATAGGCCTGCGCACAGCCATCAGCCGAATATATTAGCCACTTCTTGAATTTGAAGGTTATGGCTGGAAAAGATATTTTTTGGGCCGATGATGTTTTGTATTGAGTGCAATCTCTGTGATCTTGTCAATCTTTGGCGATAAGGAAACAACATTACTTTCACATTTAAACAAATAACCTATTTTAAGTAAGGTCAAGAAATATATTCAAATATTATAATTTATATTGAATAATACATTGAAACACATTGTTTTTTTTTTTCTTTATGAATTTGGATCATCTTCATTAATTATTGAAATATTGATGTGTTTTGTGAGTGATTATGGACACACTTTCCCCTTGATCACTGTTGATAGTATTTTCAATTAGTTTGTCTCATATACTACATGTACAAGTTTTCGGAACGTCATTTATGATTTATCCGAGGTGCAAGTACGTTACGCGAAATTTTGGCATTTCAACACCTCTTTGCTTCCCCACATCTTCAGCAGAATGCTGACTAGACATTGGAATTGTGGTCGTCGCTTTCCAACAGTGTCACAGGGAGGAACCGTTTGTCTGATTCTATGTGCATTTGCCTGATTCTATGGGTAAAAAATCTGATTCTATGAGCAAATTGTCTGATTCTATGGGCAAATAAGCAAGTAAGCTGCGGTGCACCAGTAAAACATGCTGGATCGACGGCTAATTTCTCAACACAATCTGATGGCATATGTTATGTTTACTTCTTAAATCATTACAGAATATGATTCATGTTCAGTTTCTTATGTGATGTTCACCGCTCTTCATATTCGGCATATAGTAAGGTTCGGCGACCCCACGATAAAGAGGAATACCCCCATTACTGCAGTACGTGTCAGCGAATGCCTTACAAAAACCTGTCCGCACGTTCGCGCCATAACTGTAATGTCACAACTAATGTAGCTTTCCCCTTTAGGAGAGACCTCGTCCCCGAGGTCAGCTGTACCCCACTATTGAGCCACATCACCCTTGTCAGGTTAATCACCCATGTGGGTGCCCCAGACAAGTGCTATACCTGTCTGCGGTCAGGGACCCAATATTTACATGTGATGTGAGTCAACAGTGGGAGCCGACCCAGGACCGACGCCGAGACAAACCGCTGTGGTTCGAAAGGTCAGGCACCAATGTAAGGTTCGGCGACCCCACGATAAAGAGGTATACCCCATTACTGGAGTGTCAGCGAATGTCTTATAAACCTGTCCGCACGTTCACGCCATAACTGTGATGTCACAACTAATGTAGCCACCACGTCATAACGCTACATATCTGTCACACAAAAGTGGAACGGCTAGGCAGTGGAGCAGTTAGCCATCCTAAACCACCAAAGACGAAGCGCTGCCAGTTACTTACCAGGATATCTTGACCACAATTGCGTAACAATTATTCCAGTTAACATTTTGATTGTTCTGGATGTGAAGTCAGCTACGTAATCCAACAAAATTGGACTTAGAATAAAAATAACAGAAACAAACCTGATTCTATGGGAACAAACCTGATTCTATAGGTAGTGTTGTTATAGCCATGGAAATAAGAGCTTCTCGATGCTGATCCTGAATAAATATAGTATCAAGCTTGATTTTATGTTCTGTTTCTAGGAGATGGTCAATAACATGGATGACAGATCGTAGCCGATAGTTCCATGGTTATCAAATAAACCTACCCATAGAATCAGGTTTGTTCCCATAGAATCTGGTTTGTTTCTGTTATTTTTAATCTATGATCAATTTTATTTGATTAGGTAGCTGATTTCACATCAATGAACAATCAGAATGTCAACTGGACTGATTTTTGTCCAGATACCCAGCTAGGTTAGTGTGAACGCTTTGCAGTTGGTGATTTATTATGGATAACTGCTTCACCACCTGGCCGCTCCACTTTTGTGCGACAAATGTATGAACAACGGTGAACACTGCATAAGAAACTGAACATAATCCATATTCTGCAATGATTTATGGAGTAAACAGAACATATGCCATCAGATTGTGTTGAGAAATTTGTCGTTGATCCAGCATGTTTTACTGGTGCCCCACCGCTTACTTAGTTATTAGCCCATAGAATCAGAATAATGCGCATAGAAACAGAAAAACGGTTCCTCCATGTGAGTGTATTTTTCTAGATGAATTATTATACACTCGTCCAGGGAAACGGACATAGAAATATATACATGATGTGATATTTCACAATAATTTCTCCTTATATGACTGAGTGAGGTGAACGCTTGACTAATTTAAATGCTTATAGTGTTTTCTGGCCACAATTAAGCAGCTCCATTTTACGTGATTCTTTTAGCTAACCTATTCCACATAAATATATATTTTTAAAATTTTAGATATTGTAAAGGTCATTTATATATTCTCTATTGGCATACACATCACGACTTCTTTTATTGAACAACTCGTTGGTAGAACTGGTGCCATCTATAGGCCTATATTACCATGTATTTTATTAAACGTTCATTTAACTGTTAATATATTTCTTGCCATAAGTCTCTAGAGCTGCTGAGTTTGTTTCCCGAGTAGTATCCGTGGATGGATACGGACGGGTGAGTCTATGTACAGATGCATCATGAATTAAAAAGGTGCCTACATGTATAAGACATAGACATCGGCCCTATATCGTTATCAAAGTCTCAAGGATAATTTTCTAGACGCTAACCCAGTGCTATGTTATGTTTTCAACGAAAAACATAGACCGTGTATTTAATAGCAAATTTGGGGTGATCACATGGTTCATATAATCGATTACGATTACTTACAAGTAATTTCTTGACTAAATTACGATACAGGCCATTATAGATGCAATCGAGTACTATTATGATTAATAAATAATTTTGTTACTTTCTATGTTTGTTTGTTTTTATATGTACATATGGGCTGGATGCCTGAATTATGAAGAAAATATATAATTGTACTCATGGTTATGTTTTTATTTAATCAGTGAATAACACAAGCAAGCGTTATGAAATGTACTAAACGATATGTATCGTCTCCGGAAGTGCGTAGATTGATTTTGGGCTTGAAGGATTTCCTGTTACTTTGGGGAATCTGAAATCCTGAACAGCTGCAAAGATATCGTAAATGTCACTTCGAATGGTTAATATACATGTATATATATATAAACAGTTTATCTCAATACAATATCTCATTCAAAACAATTTAATAGTCATGGTCATCTCAACGTACGATTCCATTTGAAACGCCGGTGATAATCGATAATCGTTCGTTTATAGGCGTGTTTAACGTAGTCCGCTACAAACATTGAGGTAACGGAGAGTCAAAATTTAAAAGTCATTTCTTGAATATTATCTCTTCAAAATGACATTATTTTATAGAGTGAATGATCAGCATCCTAATACTGAAAAGAAAATAGAGGGTCACCGTGCTCGTTTCTTCTACATATTCGATCAAAATCATACATATTTACCTAAAATGACATAAATTCTGGCATTTTTGCACATTTTTTGGTCCATATTCACATCTTGCATCGTGTTTTCCATGCGAACGGATACGGTGACCCCCTATTTTCTTTTTAGTTTTGGGATGCTGAACATTTGCTCTATAAAATATATCATTTTGAAGCTCTAGATTTTGTTGATACAGGTATTTATTTTTAAAAACCCTTTGACCCCCTTCCCTCACTGTTTGGAGCGGATTACCTTAACTAGCCTGCCTAGCAATAGTTATCAAAAGAAATTATTCTTACCCGAATGTCGTTTCATAATTATTATAGCTTGCATCTTTCGACAGGTTTCGCAATCACAGGGCCCATTCGATTGGTAGCTAGGCTAATATTGTACAAGTTCAAATATCAAGCACATTGTTCATAAAATATTAAAATATTTCAAAAATATGGCTAAACTGAAAGGGATATACATGAAGCTAAGTTTATCATGAAGTTGACAAACCCTGAAAAAATATAATAACAATAAATAATGATGACTGCCAAAAGTAGTAATTACATGACAGATAAAACTGCAGTGCAGCAAACTACATGTCCAAATATCGATATGCATGATCACGATGATAATTAGGTCCTATATCTTCATAATTATGAACACGACTAGCTGGTTCCGACGAAGTATTTCTGTAAGTTATTGGGTAAAATGGTATGTCTTCTACCAAGGATTGATCGTTAATGGAAATATTAAAATAATCAGACACATATTTCCTGCCAAACAGGATATATTATTAATTATTAGTTTGGGTGGCATGCAATGACAACTTAATCTGAATCATTCATTCAACTTGCTACATGTAATTCGTTTATCACACGCGTCAAAATTACAGACTCATATTTACAAGTGTGGATAAAATATATTGGTATCATTAGCAAATAATATGAACCTTAATACCTTTACAAATCATTGATAACAAAAATGAAGATGGTCCTAAAACGAGACCTTGAAGAGCACCACAAGAAACTGGTAAAATGTCAGAATCGATCTGACTGTTTGAACAGAATTGAAGTCTATTTGACCCGCTTGGAATCGATATCGTACCGTTCATCTTGAAAAATATTATTATTGTTACAAAATGAGAGTAACCTTTTATTAAAACACGTTTCCATGACCTTTGAAAATTGTGATACCAAAGAAACAGGGCGATAATTAAAAAAGGGCCCAAGGGCCCAAGGGCTAGGAAAGGTTACCGGACAATACATATTTTAGATATTAGTAGTTTGTCCCGTGTCCTTGAAAATAAGGTCATTGGTCAATTCAAGGACACGATAATATTCGGCATATGTCATTTCTAGTATGTCCACAACTGATTCTTAAGCTGTAAAGTCAATAATAAGCGAGATATTAGCCATTATGTCCTGTGACCTTGAAAATGAGCTCAAAGGTCGAATTCAAGGTCATAGCAATACTCAGCTTATATCATTCCCTATACGTTCATATTTGATTCCTAAGCTCTAAAGTCGATAATAATCGGGCTAATAGCCATTTTGTCATGTGACCTTGAAAATTAAAGGTGAAGTTCAAGGTCATGACAATGTTCAGAATATATCATTTTCTATATGTCCACAATTGATTGCTAAGCTGTAAAGTCAATAAAAAGCGAGATATTAGCCATTTCGTTCTCTGACCTTGAAAATGAGGTCAAAGGTCAAATTCAAGGTCATAGCAATATTCAGCATATATCATTTCCTATATGTTCATAATTGATTCCTAAGCTGTAAAATCGATAATAAGCGAGATATCAGCCATTTTGTCCTGCGACCTTGAAAATGAGGTCAAAGGTCAAGTTCAAGGTCATGACAATGTTCAGAATATATCATTTTCTATATGTTCACAATTGATTGCCAAGCTGTAAAGTCGATAATAAGCGAGATATTAGCCATTTTGTCATGTTATCCTGAAAATGAGGTCAGAGGTCAAATTCAAGGTCATGATAATATTCAGCATATATCATTTCCTATATGTCCACAATTGATCCCTTAGCTGTAAAATCGATAATAAGTGAGATATTAGCCATTTTGTCCTGTGACCTTGAAAATGAGGTCAAAGGTCAAAGGTCAAATTCAAGGTTATCAGAATATTCAGCATATACCATTTCCTATATGTCCACAATTGATTCCTAAGCTGTAAAGTCGATAATGAACGAGATATTAGCCATTTTGTGCTCTGACCTTGAAACCGAGGTCAGAGGTCAACTTCAAGGTCACAAGAATATTCAGCATATATCATTTCCTATATGTCCACAATTGATTCCTAGTCTCTTATCTCAATATTAAGTGAGATATTAGGCTTAATGTGTCCCATTATAAAGCATAGGAGAATTTAACATGGGAAAGTCCCATTTAGGCCGTGTTTGGGCCCAAAATGGCCCTTTTCGAGCGATTCAAAAGCAACAAAATTTATACATGTCAGAGGGGTACATTATGAGGAATGTTATGCATCAATGAGGAAAAAAAGTTACTGAACAGATTTTGAGAAAACGACCGTCAAAGTCCAAAATTGGCCATTTTTTGACTAAAATGGCCGCTCTGACCTTGAAACTGAGGCCAGAGGTCAAATTCAAGGTCACGAGAATATTCAGCATATATCATTTCCTATATGTCCACAATTGATTCCTAGTCTCTAATCTCAATATTAAGTGAGATATTAGGCTTAATGTGTCCCATTATAAAGCATAGGAGAATTTAACATGGGAAAGTCCCATTTGGGCCGAGTTTGGGCCCAAAGTGGCCAACTTCGAGCGATTCAAGCGCAACGAAAGTTATACATGTCACAGGGGTACATATGAGGAGTTTTATGCATCAATAAGAAAAAAAGTTACTGAACAGATTTTGAGGAAACGACCATCAAATTCCAAAATTGGCCATTTTTAGACGAAAACGACCGCTCTGACCTTGAAACCGAGGTCAGAGGTCAAATTCAAGGTCACGAGAATATTCAGCATATATCGTTTCCTATATGTCCACAATTGATTCTTAGTCTCTAATTTCATTTTTAAGTGAGATATTAGGCTTAATGTGTCCCATTATAAAGCATAGGAGAATTTAACATGGGAAAGTCCCATTTGGGCCGAGTTCGGGCCCAAAATGGCCCACTTCGAGCGATTCAAGGGCAACGAAACTTATACATGTCACAGGGGTACATAGGAGGAGTGTCATGCGTCAATAAGAAAAAAAGTTACTAAACAGATTTTGAGAAAACGACCATCAAAGTCCAAAATTGGCCATTTTTCGACGAAAACGGCCGCCATTTTGAAAAAAATGCGAAAATCAAAAAACTAAAAAAAACCTTTCCTGGAAATATTTTTAGGTATTTTTGTGCAAAATTTCAGAAATATTCGACTGTAAACTTTAATGATAAAAATGTGGACGGACGGACGGACGACGGACGCAATGCCACGGCAATAGGTTATCGGACCAAAGGTCCGGTAACCTAAAAATTAGGCCAAGGGCCAAAGATAGGTTACCGGACAATGTTTAATATTTTAGATGTTAGCCAGGTCACTGGTTGAATTCAAGGTCAAGAGAATATTCAGCATATATAACATTAAGCATATATCATGTCGACAGTTGATTCCTAAGCTGTAGAGTCGATAATAAGTGAGATATTAGCCATTTTGTCCTGTGACCTTGAAAATGAGGTCAAAGGTCAAATTCAAGGTCATGACAATAATCTGCATATATCATTTCCTATATGTTGATAACTGATTCCTAAGCTGTAAAGTCGATAACAAGCGAGATATTAGTCATTTTGTCCTATGATCTTGAAAATGGGGTCAAAGGTCAAATTCAAGGTCATCAGAATATTCAACATATATCATTTCCTATATGTCCACAATTGATTCCTAAGCTGTAGAGTCGATAATAAGTGAGATATTAGCCATTTTGTCCTGTGACCTTGAAAATGAGGTCAAAGGTCAAATTCAAGGTCATGACAATAATCTGCATATATCATTTCCTATATGTTGATAACTGATTCCTAAGCTGTACAGTCGATAACAAGCGAGATATTAGTCATTTTGTCCTATGACCTTGAAAATGGGGTCAAAGGTCAAATTCAAGGTCATCAGAATATTCAGCATATATCATTTCCTATATGTCCACAATTGATTCCTAAACTGTAGAGTCGATAATAAGCGAGATATCAGCCATTTTGTGCTCTGACCTTGAAATTGAGGTCAGAGGTCAAATTCAAGGTCACGAGAATATTCAGCATATATCATTTCCTATATGTCCACAATTGCTTCCTAGTCTCTAATCTCAATATTAAGTGAGATATTAGGCATAATGTGTCCCATTATTATATAAAGCATAGGAGAATTTAACATGGGAAAGTCCCATTTGGGCCGAGTTTGGGCCAAAATGGTCCACTTCGAGCGATTCAAGCGCAACGAAATTTATAGTCATCATAGGAGTACATATCAGGAGTGTTATGTATCAAAAAGAAAAAAAGTTACTGAACAGATTTTGAGAAAATGGCCACCAAAGTCCAAAATCAGGCATTTTTCGTCGAAAACGGCCGCCATTTTGAAAAAAATGCGAAAATAAAAAAACTAAAAAATACCTCCTTCTTGAATTATTTTTAAGTATTTTTGTGCAAAATTTCAGAAGAATTCGCCCGTAAACAAAAAAGATAAAAATGTGGACGACGACGACGACGACGGACGACGACGGACGACGGACGACGGACGCAACGCCATGCCAATAGGTTATCGGACCATAGGTCTGGTAACCTAAAAAAGCTTAGGATCACCACTTTTGAAAAATGGGAGGACTTTTGTTACATAGACATAGAAAGAAATGGACTGCCAACTCTGGAATCTCGCTCTGTGTTCGTATACAAACAGCTACAGTTGGCTCTATGTCTATGTCATCGGCGTAGATAGGGGGGGGGGGGGGATCGGTCGAACCCCCCTTTTCACATGAAACTCCAGGCTGAAACCCAACTGATCCAACAACAAAAGGGTCGACCACAAGAGCGGACCTGGGGGGAGGGGGTGCCCAAGGTTCTGGACCCCTTGCTCTTCCACTGGACCCCTATCATTTAGCATGGTTGACCATTCCCATGCAAATTCCAAATTTGGCCCAGAGATTTGATTTAAATTCGTGTTAATTCTCGTGGATCTACTGATGATTAAAAAGATAACTACTCTCAGAAATACCTGTATTTCTGTCACTATAAATGTCAAAGACAGATCCAGGGGGTGGGGGACGGAAGGCGGCTTTGTCGACCCCACCGCTCCCCCCCCCACCCCCCAAGAAAAATTAATATCGAAATTTAGGGGTGTTGTGCCGGTACATAAATATCACAATACTTGATTGGGATATGGTGCACATGTATAGGGAATATGTATTTGTCCTGATGTATTTTTGTCACTAAATGTTTGGGAATATAATGAATTTGGTATCGGTATTATTTGGTATTAATGGTAAAATAAATAATCATTTTGCATTTAAGAACAATTGCCTGAATGAAAAAGGTGATTTCAATGAGTTTGTGGGAAATTTATACTCAGGAGAAGCCAGGAAGCTACCACATAACATAGAAAGGGCTCCGTCTTCTGGGGCCCTTCGGCGGGCCCCAGACCCCTGGTCACGAGGTACTTGTCAGGCTCACGTTGGTCCACTCCAATAATCCCTGGATTTTCCCTGGATGCACTACTCTCTTCATTTAGGAAAAAAAGTATAAAATGTTATGGTTTACAAACACGCATGCATTTTATTAGCCATTATGTCCCGTGACCTTGAAAATGAGCTCAAAGGTCGAATTCAAGGTCATAGCAATACTCAGCTTATATCATTCCCTATACGTTCATATCTGATTCCTAAGCTCTAAAGTCGATAATAATCGGGCTAATAGCCATTTTGTCATGTGACCTTGAAAATTAAAGGTGAAGTTCAAGGTCATGACAATGTTCAGAATATATCATTTTCTATATGTCCACAATTGATTGCTAAGCTGTAAAGTCAATGAAAAGCGAGATATTAGCCATTTCGTTCTCTGACCTTGAAAATGAGGTCAAAGGTCAAATTCAAGGTCATAGCAATATTCAGCATATATCATTTCCTATATGTTCATAATTGATTCCTAAGCTGTAAAATCGATAATAAGCGAGATATCAGCCATTTTGTCCTGCGACCTTGAAAATGAGGTCAAAGGTCAAGTTCAAGGTCATGACAATGTTCAGAATATATCATTTTCTATATGTTCACAATTGATTGCTAAGCTGTAAAGTCGATAATAAGCGAGATATTAGCCATTTTGTCATGTGATCCTGAAAATGAGGTCAGAGGTCAAATTCAAGGTCATGATAATATTCAGCATATATCATTTCCTATATGTCCACAATTGATCCCTTAGCTGTAAAATCGATAATAAGTGAGATATTAGCCATTTTGTCCTGTGACCTTGAAAATGAGGTCAAAGGTCAAATTCAAGGTTATCAGAATATTCAGCATATACCATTTCCTATATGTCCACAATTGATTCCTAAGCTGTAAAGTCGATAATGAACGAGATATTAGCCATTTTGTGCTCTGGCCTTGAAACCGAGGTCAGAGGTCAACTTCAAGGTCACAAGAATATTCAGCATATATCATTTCCTATATGTCCACAATTGATTCCTAGTCTCTTATCTCAATATTAAGTGAGATATTAGGCTTAATGTGTCCCATTATAAAGCATAGGAGAATTTAACATGGGAAAGTCCCATTTAGGCCGTGTTTGGGCCCAAAATGGCCCTTTCCGAGCGATTCAAAAGCAACAAAATTTATACATGTCAGAGGGGTACATATGAGGAATGATATGCATCAATGAGGAAAAAAAGTTACAGAATAGATTTTGAGAAAACGACCGTCAAAGTCCAAAATTGGCCATCTTTTGACTAAAATGGCCGCTCTGACCTTGAAACTGAGGCCAGAGGTCAAATTCAAGGTCACGAGAATATTCAGCATATATCATTTCCTATATCTTCACAATTGATTCCTAGTCTCTAATCTCAATATTAAGTGAGATATTAGGCTTAATGTGTCCCATTATAAAGCACAGGAGAATTTAACATGGGAAAGTCCCATTTGGGCCGAGTTTGGGCCCAAAGTGGCCAACTTCGAGCGATTCAAGCGCAACGAAATTTATACATGTCACAGGGGTACATATGAGGAGTTTTATGCATCAATAAGAAAAAAAGGTAACTGAACAGATTTTGAGGAAACGACCATCAAATTCCAAAATTGGCCATTTTTAGACGAAAACGACCGCTCTGACCTTGAAACCGAGGTCAGAGGTCAAATTCAAGGTCACAAGAATATTCAGCATATATCGTTTCCTATATGTCCACAATTGATTCTTAGTATCTAATTTCAATTTTAAGTGAGATATTAGGCTTAATGTGTCCTAATATAAAGCATAGGAGAATTTAACATGGGAAAGTCCCATTTGGGCCGAGTTCGGGCCCAAAATGGCCCACTTCGAGCGATTCAAGGGCAACGAAACTTATACAGTACATAGGAGGAGTGTCATGCGTCAATAAGAAAAAAAGTTACTAAACAGATTTTGAGAAAACGACCATCAAAGTCCAAAATTGGCCATTTTTCGACGAAAACGGCCGCCATTTTGAAAAAAATGCGAAAATCAAAAAACTAAAAAAAACCTTTCCTGGAAATATTTTTAGGTATTTTTGTGCAAAATTTCAGAAATATTCGACTGTAAACTTTAATGATAAAAATGTGGACGGACGGACGGACGACGGACACAACGCCACGGCAATAGGTTATCGGACCAAAGGTGCGGTAACCTAAAAATTAGGCCAAGGGCCAAAGATAGGTTACCGGACAATGTTTAATATTTTAGATGTTAGCCAGGTCACTGGTTGAATTCAAGGTCAAGAGAATATTCAGCATATATAACATTAAGCATATATCATGTCGACAGTTGATTGCTAAGCTGTAAATTCAATAATCAGCGAGATATTAGAAATTTTGTGCTGTGGCCTTGAAAATGAAGGGGCAAAGATCAAATTCAAGGTCATCAAAATATTCAGTGTGTATCATTTTCTATATCATGTCCACAATTGATTCCCAAGCCATACAGTCAATAGAGGAGCAAGATATGAGCCAGTTTGTCCTTGGACCTTGAGAATGAGGTCAGAGGTCAAATTCAAGGTCCGAGAATATTCAGCATATATCATTTCCTACATGTCCACAATTGATTCCTAAGCTGTAAAATCGATAATAAGTGAGATATTAGCCATTTTGTCCTGTGACCTTGAAAATGAGGTGAAAGGTCAAATTCAAGGTCATGACAATAATCTGCATATATCATTTCCGATATGTTCATAACTGATTCCTAAGCTGTGAAGTCGATAACAAGCGAGATATTAGCCATTTTGTCCTATGACCTTGAAAATGCCGTCAAAGGTCAAATTCAAGGTCATCAGAATATTCAGCATATATCATTTCCTATATGTCCACAATTGATTCCTAAGCTGTAGAGTCGATAATAAGTGAGATATTAGCCTGAGATATGTGACCTTGAAAATGAGGTCAAAGGTCAAATTCAAGGTCATGACAATAATCTGCATATATCATTTCCTATATGTTGATAACTGATTCCTAAGCTGTAAAGTCGATAACAAGCGAGATGTTAGTCATTTTGTCCTATGACCTTGAAAATGGGGTCAAAGGTCAAATTCAAGGTCATCAGAATATTCAGCATATATCATTTCCTATATGTCCACAATTGATTCCTAAGCTGTAGAGTCGATAATAAGCGAGATATCAGCCATTTTGTGCTCTGACCTTGAAATTGAGGTCAGAGGTCAAATTCAAGGTCACGAGAATATTCAGCATATATCATTTCCTATATGTCCACAATTGATTCCTAGTCTCTAATCTCAATATTAAGTGAGATATTAGGCATAATGTGTCCCATTATAAAGCATAGGAGAATTTAACATGGGAAAGTCCCATTTGGGCCGAGTTTGGGCCAAAATGGTCCACTTCGAGCGATTCAAGCGCAACGAAATTTATAGTCATCATAGGAGTACATATCAGGAGTGTTATGTATCAAAAAGAAAAAAAGTTACTGAACAGATTTTGAGAAAATGGCCACCAAAGTCCAAAATCAGGTATTTTTCGTCGAAAACGGCCGCCATTTTGAAAAAAATGCGAAAATCAAAAAACTAAAAAATACCTCCTTCTTGAATTATTTTCAAGTATTTTTGTGCAAAATTTCAGAAGAATTCGCCCGTAAACAAAAAAAGATAAAAATGTGGACGACGACGACGACGACGGACGACGACGGACGACGGACGACGGACGCAACGCCATGCCAATAGGTTATCGGACCATAGGTCTGGTAACCTAAAAAAGCTTAGGATCACCACTTTTGAAAAATGGGAGGACTTTTGTTACATAGACATAGAAAGAAATGGACTGCCAACTCTGGAATCTCGCTCTGTGTTCGCATACAAACAGCTACAGTTGGCTCTATGTCTATGTCATGGGCGTAGATAGGGGGGGGGGGGGATCGGTCGAACCCCCCTTTTCACATGAAACTCCAGGCTGAAACCCAACTGATCCAACAACAAAAGGGTCGACCACAAAAGCGGACTTGGGGGGAGGGGGTGTCCAAGAGTTCTGGACCCCTTGCTCTTCCACTGGACCCCTATCATTTAGCATGGTTGACCATTCCCATGCAAATTCCAAATTTGGCCCAGAGATTTGATTTAAATTCGTGTTAATTCTCGTGGATCTACTGATGATTAAAAAGATAACTACTCTCAGAAATACCTGTATTTCTGTCACTATAAATGTCAAAGACAGATCCAGGGGGTGGGGGACGGAAGGCGGCTTTGTCGACCCCACCGCTCCCCCCCCCCCCCCCCCAAGAAAAATTAATATCGAAATTTAGGGGTGTTGTGCCGGTACATAAATATCACAATACTTGATTGGGATATGGTGCACATGTATAGGGAATATGTATTTGTCCTGATGTATTTTTGTCACTAAATGTTTGGGAATATAATGAATTTGGTATCGGTATTATTTGGTATTAATGGTAAAATAAATAATCATTTTGCATTTAAGAACAATTGCCTGAATGAAAAAGGTGATTTTAATGAGTTTGTGGGAAATTTATTCTCAGGAGAAGCCAGGAAGCTACCACATAACATAGAAAGGGCTCCGTCTTCTGGGGCCCTTCGGCGGGCCCCAGACCCCTGGTCGCGAGGTACTTGTCAGGCTCACGTTGGTCCACTCCAATAATCCCTGGATTTTCCCTGGATGCACTACTCTCTTCATTTAGGAAAAAAAGTATAAAATGTTATGGTTTACAAACACGCATGCATTTTCCCACGCAAATGTTTGGAGAGATGAGACTTTGTAAATAATCGTTGATCAAGTTGCTACATGTATACAAATGTTTGATCCTTCAAGATTAATTATTGCGAGATGTTTCGCTGCAGCCTTACACCCGACTCCGCTGGTACGGAAACTCACATGTTGAAAAATGAGATGTTCAGAGAATAAAGAAATAACGAGAAGAAAGAACGCGTCTGTTAATTATGTGCCATGACTGGACGCGTGAAGGAAATGCTGCACGCGTGTCAAAATCAGGAGGGAAAAATTGCCCGCGTGCACTTGCATCTTCAGCCGCGTCTGTTTTTCATGCGGACGCACGGGAACGCGTCCCGTAAATCTCTTGGAAGATGGCACGCGTCTTTTGTTTCGGAAATGGCAGGGGCTGCAAAGTTTTGGGAAACTTTACCGCAGTCAGTACCGTAGTGGAAAAACCTTCTTGATGATAAACATATTGATATCCTCATGATCGCAGGAATACTTTGTTTTGAAACCTTTCAAAGTGTCATCAATTCACCTTCAGTGACTAGACCTAAGGAATTATTATTACTTGGAGAATCAAGGTATTTAGAGAAATGTTTATCTACGTGTATGGGGACTACTGGATTTTTTGTGCGTGCCAGAGATTTACCAATATTTGAAAAGAATTTGAATATCTACCTGCATGTATAGAAGGAAGATGGTTTTTAATCAAATGCTTCTGTCGTTTTCAGCAGTGAATAAAAGTAGAAAATAAGAAATACTAGAAATAATAGGAAATGGCAGAGGTCCTAGCCTAAACAAATACTGAAAAGAAAAAGGCAGAGGTGAATCGAAGCGGCCCTGATATTTTAGGGGCAGCACGATTGGTAATGCAGGCCTACGTACCTTTCGCTCGACGATGAATCATAGCGTTAAACTTAAAATTACCACTACTTTACCATTTATTTATTTGGCGTATTTGTACAAGGTACAAGCTAACCATATGACGATACAGTACACAACATATGATACAATGACGATATCACGATACATAAGGCAATGCAATACATACGGAAACACTGGAAACACACGAGTGTATTAGGGACAGGTTGAAGTAAGTCCGTCAAATTTACCTAAATAAAGCGGAACATTAGAAAACCACGTTCGAACATATTGGTCAGATAATCTTTGTTTCAATACATTGTATATTTGAATACTAGAAATGCAAAATACACGTATGTCTTCCCATATATATAACGCAACCCATTCTATTTAAGAATGTATTCGATACTTTGTGGCCATAGAGATTTCCTCTTCATGTCCTCTGTTAATGCTGATTTAGGAGGGTGTTTAGTGAGAGGTGTGTTAAAGTTACAGACACCCATTATCATTATTTTTTGCGATGTACATGTATGATACATCCAATATATAGTAAAACCGCCATGAATGGCATATGTCATGCCAAATTCTGAGACCACAAAAATAATTATAGCCCTGTGTGTGCTTGTAGGGCTGAGGCTCGGGGGTTAGGAACGGCGTGAAGCTGGAAAGGAATACTATAGTGGCTTCACAGTAGTACTGACTTTTTCGTATTAACTACATGAAGTTTTAGGCGAAAAAGGTAGTCGCATCCACCTCGAGGGGTACATGTATGTCCGACCTAATTCGAACATTATCAGAGAAATAAACCTGTTTGTGATCCTAAAGTATTTTGTGAGCCTATTAAGCCCCAGTCCCATAGGCCATCGAGGCGATGCATGTCCGACCATATACAGTCACCCCAAAAGTTTGGGCCCACCCACAGGATTTCATTTTTATTGTATGCGCATTGTGTTCTGGCCGTGATATTCATACAACAAAATCGTAATATAACTAGTATTTATGAACATGATCAAGAAGCATAATTTCAGTTCCCATGGAAAACAATAAAATGTCCATACTGTGACTTTCAATGTAAAAATGTTGGGAGTGATGTAAATCATAGTATTCAAGACACCACCACAAGATTATGCAAACAAATCAATGACTTCCACAAATCACTATCACTTTACTGACAACACATTTATTGATCGACAATGAGGTTATAAATCGGGTTCTGAAAACATAGTACCAAGGGTGCTGTTGCTTACCGGCAATCATGAGAATTGCACAGAACATTTGATTTTCCAACATATAAATTGTTAAACTTATCTTAAACTCTATTGTCAAAACATGTTCGTAAATGTTGCCGGGGACACATTTTCTGTATGGATTATAAAACGAAATCAAATCACATCTTGAAATACTTTTTTCGTTAATGACATATATTCACAGACCGTCGATTCAACATGTTCAAAGGCAACAAAAATTATACACATCACAAAGGTACATAAGGAAAATCTTATACAAGATTTTGAGGAAAACTGTCCGAATAGATTTTGAGAAAATGGCCACATAAGAAAAAATTCATCGCTTTTTCGACCAAAAAGGTCGCTTTGAGCTTCCAAGGTCACTGAAGGTCATAGTCAAGGTCACCACTCAAACCGCAATATATGATTTCCCATTTGAATGTACCAATACTTAGACTATATCTTGAAGTGTTATAAGAGTTTACTCCGCACAGCTCCCATTATAAGAAAAAATTGGGTGAAAGTCCCAAAAAATTTTCAAAGGCCAAAAAATTGGCCAGGGATGGACGGGTCCTGGTACGTCACTGCGAGCAGAACAGATGGGGGTCACTGTTCCTGAGTTCAGCGTTTTTTTGCACTCTGGAGCGACCAATGTGCTCGGTTTCTTGAACAATAGTTCGTCAACCGCTGGAAGCCAGTTTGAATGTCATTTTGGCCAGAAGGAAACCTAAACTCACTCCAAAGCAAAAGCAGCTGAGGCTCGACTTCTGTCGTCATTACGAGGTGTGGTTTTATCAATGGTTTTATTCGCGGGCGATTCCAAATTCAACCACTACTAAATCAATAGGGGTCCACGTCCACCACAGTGCTGGGGGAGAGTGCCTTCCACAGTGCATCACCGCCGACAGAAAAGTTTGGTGGTGGTGGTGTCTTGATGTGGGGTCAGGGGATGCATGCCATTCAGAGGGGTCAGTCTGTCCATCACAATCAAAGGGACACGGAACAGCCAGGGGTACCAAAAGGTACCGAAAGGTACCAAAACACCCTGCATGATATTGGCACACCTTTCAGGATGTTGGCACACCTTTCCATCGCTCTCGCCTCGTCGCCGAGGGGAATGAGTCCAACGAAATCAGTACTACATGTACAATGGCCATCACAAAGTCCGGATCTGAGCCCCATCCAGAATTTGTGGGAAGATATCGCTCCGTATCCCGAAGGTCAAGGTCAAAGGCCAAACCTAGCAGAACTGAAGAACCACTTACATTTTTGTAATGATGTTTCCAGGGAGAGGTGTGAGGACATAGTGCAATCCATACATGTACCAGCCTGGATCGGGTTTGTATCCAGGCTCAAGGAGGCCACACCAAGTATTGAAATTGACCAATTCTTGTGAATGTTGTCGAATTGATATAAGTTTGTTATTTCCAGCGCTGTTGCTGATTTGGTTTGCCGTTTATGTTGTTATGAACATGGTTACCATATTCATGGTAAGATGGATTTCTGTTGAAAATTAGGGTAAAGTGGATTAAACCTTACACAATTGTTGAATTTTTCATTTTAAATTCTTAAAAGAGTTATAAAATTGTCAGTGTCACATTGACAATACACTCATGACTAGGTTCAACTGAAAACACTTTCAAAAGTGGCATACAATGGGAAAAAACTCCAATTTTTCAAGTGGGCCCAAACGTTTGGAGGTGACTGTACATACATGTACATGTAGCCGGCGAAGCAGGGAAGCTGCCGTTAGATCGATCTCAATGATGTGGACATAACTCAGGCTATGCGTACAAGCTTGAATTTGCAGCATTATAGATTTCTATCAATGTACTCGTTTCGTTTTTAGGTTACCTTACCTCTGGTCAAATAATCGATTGCCGTGGCGTTGCAAGGGCACGTCGTCATATTGTTGTTCAAGGTCACGTCGTCCGTCTACATTTTTATCTTTAAAGTTTACAATCGAATCTCGCACTAAAATTTCGCACTAAAATGCCTAAAAATATTTCGAGAAAGATGTATTTTTTAGTTTTTTTGATTTTCGCATATTTTCGTGACCTTGAATTGACCAATGACCTTATTTCCAAGGTCACGGGACATAAGGCTAATATCTAAAAGATATATTGTCCGGTAACCTTTCTTAGCCTTTGGGCTAATTTTATATATCTACCTGTATTAATAACTTAGTGCATATCATCCAAATTTTATCGAATTTACTAGACTGGATTTTGAAAAACCGGAAATACGTTGAACATTATGAGGAATTACATTCTTGATCGGTAACACACACAAGACATACATGTATGTGTAATATACACATAATCTGGCAGGAGGCAAGGGGACTCTAAAAAAGCGTCTCTTATGGACGGACGGGTGGATAGATCACGAGACCGTCCCGCAGACATCAAAGTCGACGGCATGCGAGTGTCTGCATTGTCGTTAACATATTACGTTCATGTATACATGTCTGCTGTGTTCGTCTGATGAGATAAGAATAAGAAATGAATTGCACAGAGATGGACGAAAGAACCACGTTTATAATATTTTATTGATCAGTGCTTCCAATCTTTCAGGACTTCGAGGGCAGCTATCCTTCCAGGTGACCCCATCACACCGCCGCCTACAACACCAATAGGCAAGATTTAACGAGATTGCCATCACTTGAGCGGATGCAAAGTTTCCTTTATAGAAGAAAGTACATGTAAGTGACTTGTCCATACCTGGATGCGCACCGCTCCCGCACACGTACAAGCCACGGATGGGAGATCGGTAGTCCGATATATCGGGTAACGGTCGCTGGAAGTACAACTGATTCAGCGACATCGCTCCGTGAAAAATGTTCTGGAAAACATAATTTCAATTATTATTTCTTAGTAAGCTAGGGTTGAGGTACTTGTAGGCCTACATAATTTAATGTGCGGCTTCTCTTGATGTGGTATATACAAATCGTATCAATGTGATTAATATGAAAATATAAAAAATTAGGCCAAGGGCCGAAGATAGGTTACCAGACAATGCTTAATATTTTAGATGTTAGCCAGGTCACTGGTTGAATTCAATGTCAAGAGAATATTCAGCATATATAACATTAAGCATATATCATGTCCACAGTTGATTGCTAAGCTGTAAATTCAATAATCAGAGAGATATTAGCAATTTTGTGCTGTGGCCTTGAAAATGAAGGGGCAAAGGTCAAATTCAAGGTCATCAAAATATTCAATGTATATCATTTTCTATATCATGTCCACAATTGATTAACAAGCCATACAGTCAATAGAGGAGCAAGATATGATCCAGTATGTCCTGTAACCTTGAAAATGAGGACAAAGGTCAAATTCTAGGTCCCGAGAATATTCAGCATACAAAATGTATATCATTTCCTATATGTCCACAATTGATTCCTAAGCTGTAAAATCGATAATAAGTGAGATATTAGCCATTTTGTCCTGTGACCTTGAAAATGAGGTCAAAGGTCAAATTCAAGGTCATGACAATAATCTGCTATCATTTCCTATATGTTCATAATTGATTGCTAAGCTGTAAAGTCGATAACAAGCCAGATATTAGCGATTTTGCCCTGTGACCTTGAAAATGAGGTCGAAGGTCAAATTCAAGGTCACGAGAATATTCAGCATATATCATTTCCTATATGTCCACAATTGATTCCTAGTCTACTCTCTAATCCCAATATCAAGTGAGATATTAGGCATAATGTGTCCCATTATATAAAGCATAGGAGAATTTAACATGGGGAAGTCCCATTTGGGCCGAGTTTGGGCCAAAATGGCCCACTTCGAGCGATTCAAGCGCAACGAAATTTATAGACATCATAGGAGTACATATGAGGAGTCTTATGTATCAAAAAGAAAAAAAGTTACTGAACAGATTTTGAGAAAATGGGCGCCAAAGTCCAAAATCAGGCATTTTTCGTCGAAAACGGCCGCCATTTTGAAAAAAAATGCGAAAATAAAAAAACTAAAAAATACCTCCTTCTTGAATTATTTTTAAGTATTTTTGTGCAAAATTTCAGAAAAATTCGCCCGTAAACAAAAAAGATAAAAATGTGGACGACGACGACGACGACGGACGACGACGGACGACGGACGCAACGCCATGCCAATAGGTTATCGGACCATAGGTCCGGTAACCTAATATATAACCAAGCATGGTCCCGTTCTTCAAGCTTAGAACATAAGTGTATGCCTATACACATACCCCTCCGGTCAATCCAAATATCCTCTCGAGATCCGGTGGTGTGAGTATGTCTGTCCCCACAATGCTTTCTTTGAACCCAGGAGCATACTTCTCAATATCACTGAACACTGCATTGCAAAAACAATCACAGATTTATAGAAAATGCTATGAATGAGGCTCATACACGTAATACATGTAAAAATTGGACCTCAGCAGCTATGATGACGTGGCAGTACAATGTCACTGAGGTCGGACCTGTGTCGGCGTACTGCTGTTTGCGCTGTTCCGTCCATGTCCCGTCCCCGGCCAGGCAGTACGGCGTGTACTGCGTGAACAGCTGCACCACGTGCTGGCCGGCTGGAGCTACCGTCGGGTCCAGGCTGCTCGGGATCGTCATCTCTATCATCGGACTGCGGGTGGACGGTTCGCAACGTCATGCCAACATAGTTTAGATACATGTATTCGAGGTAATATGTGTAACAGCATGTACACAATTCATAATTATACAATTACAGTATACACATATTTTGTGGGGAAATGCGTGATCTGTATGATGTATACAGGTACGTGTATGAAATACATGAGATGACGATCAGTGAGTTGAAGTCTCCTACATTTTGGAGTAAGACCCAGCCAAGGCGTCCCTATAGCCGTCTGTGATCAGACCCATGTGCTCACAGTTAATGTGTATCGTGGTTTGGTGGTGGGGGAGGGGACTGTTGTCTCGGGGGTTAGGGTTCGCCAGAAAGTTCGGCAGCTTGTTCACGGCAACTGCAGGGCAGAGCCGTGGTCAGTATTTCACACATAAATCATGAATGGAATGGAATTATATGTATATACATTTCGATAGGACTAAGTGAACAATAAAATGACATTGCTCACCATTAATTTTGGTCACTGGCGAAGTGTAATCAATATGAGCAACGTCTTTGACAAAACTGTCTGGCAAGTATTTCTGTAAATGTAAATTCTAGATGTGAACCTGCATTCAACGAACTAGTATCTAAATCGTCTCCTGATACGTAATAGCGTATATATTAAAACATCAAGCATTTCAATCAATGCCATGAGTACAGTGAGACCTGTTCTACGAGGCTGTTGAAGGTCACTTGTGGTGTCGTGTTGGACAGGACTATTCTACTCCTGATTTCTCGGCCGTCCCCGGTCACGACTCCCCTGACCTTCCCGCTCTCGTCAATATCCACACGGTCAACAGGCTGGCCAGGGCGAGGGACATCGGGAGCAAACACAGGAGCACATTGACTACACGTACATGTACATAAACATGGACAATCTGCCAGTACAGGCACGGATCACAACATTTATCATTACTGACTGTATACACATTATGTACATTCTACAGACGAGCTAACTATCTTGGTAATGATACAATAAAGTCACAAGCCTGATTCTCCGCATTAAATTGTGTATGGGTAAAGAGAACTGATATATGTATGTCTCGTCCGTCACGAAACTCACGTTGTTGGTGAAGACCTGTGCCCCTGCCTCCCTCGCGGCTCTAGCGATGGCCAGTGACACAGACCCCATACCACCCTCCACATAGGCCCAGGCTCCCTTCCGGCCCTCCAACTCGCCCATCACATGGTGCAGTAACACGTACCTAACAAACAGGACCCACACCTTCACCAGTGGAAAACATGTTCCTATTCTTACTGTTCATGTACATGATTCTGGATTGCTTTGTTAAAATGTTTGACGGCATAATGGAGAATTACAGAAAAATACATGTACATGTACAGTGAGGTCTAACACACTGGATAATCCAAGCAACAAAATTTTGATCTCCAGATAAGACCAACTTGTATAACTGATGTATTTTGACGACCCTGACACTGACCCGCTCCCCGCCATGTCGGGACTGATCATGGCCCCTATGACCGAGTCCGTAGCCAGGGTGGCTTTCAGAGGATCAGACTCGAACCACTTGTTCAGTACCGTGGCGGCAGGAGCAGTCATCAACTCGTAAAACACAGATATTTCCTTCCGAAGCTTCTTTGCTGGAATCATTATTGAATTGAAGAGATTTTGAATTTCAAGTTTATAATACAAATGTTATTTTTTTCGTCATAGCAGACGTTCTGACCCACAAACTTATATTTTCGGTATCAGTACATTACGTGTACGTGTACCAGTATCTAAGAGGGCTTTCATGGAAGGCCAGTTCTGTCGCTTGTCGAAAAAGCCCCTGTTGGACCAGCTCGGAATGTGGAGAGGTCCACTGTCTATCAGAGGCGTGATGGCTTCTACCATTGCGTTCAGTTGATGCTCATATTCAGCATATGCCTTGATTGGGGAGCAACACGTACATGTAAGTTTTCAATCATTGGGATGCACGTGTACGCATATAAACCCCACAATCATGCAGTACGTTTCTTTGATTTCGTTTTGTCACCCCCAACTACACGACATATTGTCAGTTATTTCCTCATTCACATGTATTGGGTTTATACTCGGTACCTTGGCATCTTTGGTAGAGAACTGGGCGATCTGACTGGCGTTGGCCCCCGGGTCTGAGCCCAGAGTGAGGGAACGCGGTCGGTCGCCATGGCGACTCGGCTCGTGTAGAGGTGTGTAGGAGTTTGGGTCTCTAAAGTAGAGCTTCAGACCGTACTTCTACCGAGATCGAGATATTCAGAGTTATTTCAAGATGTACGTTATGTAAGCCTGTTATGCACGTAAGCAGAAACCCATTATGGGTTTCTTACGTAAAATAGTATGTGCAAAATTCCTGACGCAAAATAGTTTGTGCAAAATAGAATGTGAGCAATAGTATGTAAGCAAAATAAAAAATAGTTTCGATGAAAATGAAATTTCACCTTCAGGTTTAAGTCATTCATGATCTGGGGCCTCAACAGGCTTAACACATAAGATGCTCTCGAAAATTTGAAACCTGTAAGGAAAGTAAACATCCTTGATTGCAACATATTGCAATAGATACATGTAAATGTACTAGAGGCATATATATTTGTGCGTATACTGCCGTATATGATACACGTAGGCATGTACATTGTACCTGGCACTATTTCCTCCGTGACCGCGGCCCCGCCAATGACGTGCCGCCTCTCCAACACACATACCTTCAGCCCGGCCTTCTGTAGATATGCCGCCTGCACAACACATTCAAGTCACAGTCATTATTCCAATATACATGTATACTAGTACCTATTTCGTGATTGACATGTACATGTAGGCTACTGTTACACTGCGTACAATCTAGCCCAGAGTCATAATTCTAGATGTAGATGTGATTCAATCCCCACAACTTACGGCAGTCAGTCCATTGTGCCCTGTAACGAACAGATCAAGGACATGATTAACACAAAAGAAATATAAACTTCTTGTAAATACACTGAAAAAATTTGAAACTAGTGTGGCGATTTTGCCCTAAGCACGCGGCAGGTGATTGTAAACATACATGCCATTTATGTGGCCTTTTCGTTCTTGGCCTTGTTTTGACACGCTCCGTTCGAGCGTGCGTTGCCACGGCAACGCATTGTAATTTACGCTCCAGTAAACTATAACAATGGTTTGATTATACCTCGCGTGCGTCCTACAGCTTGTGGTGTATTATATATACACTGGAAGCTACTCGATCGAGGAGATTGTCCGAGAGAGAGTGAACAGGACGCACGCAAGGCTCGCCATGAGGTTTGCGTTCCCTGGTCGAGAGTAGTGGGCTCTTAGAGCCCTGGGGACGATTTCCATGGGGAGGCCCGGGCTGGGAGAGACAAGTTGCTGACTCGGGGGCGTAAGCCCTGTGGATCGCCAGTTCTCTCCCTTCCCGGGACGTGTGACATAGGCTCTGGCTAGCATGTCGGACTGTACGGGGTTCCGTCCCCGAGGCAGACCGCGGCTCGCCAGGCCCCTCCAGTTAGCACCGTGGTGATGAACCAGTTTCTGAACGGTGTCCGTAGGCCTGGGAGTGTCGGGTGGGCTGTTACCTGGTTACCGTTAATGATAGAGTGGTTACCGTGTCCGCAGTGACCTCCGGTGAGCGGCGCCGCCGCGAGGATCCGGAATATCGCGGTGAGAGGACTATCCTCGAGGATCCCGAAGAGCGGACGATAGTCAATAACTTTACACTAGTTTTGGTGAAAATTGTAATCGTACAATGTATACTGACCAGCGCCTATAATGGTGCAGTCGTATGTGGTCTGTGGCGTCCCGTCGCTCTGCTGTAAGTCAGCCACCAGATCCCGACAGGCGGGCGTCATGGAGATCTGTCGCCGACAGCATGGTCTGGTGGCCCGTGACCATCGGCCACAGGCACAGTACGTCCGGGATACGGCTAGCGTCGACGTCATGACTTACATGTAGCTGCATGGGCATATACACTATTAATCACGGTATAGTTTCCATTGGAATCTACATACATGTATAGGCCGACATGTATGCCTGTAGGTACTGTATCGACGATCTTTTTTTAAACCACTTCACACCTTTCTGTATGAAAACACCATTGCATACGTATTTCCCTCACATACATGTAGGCCTACTTAGCTTCCCCCCCACTGAAATGTAACCTCGGACTCACCATGCTACATGTAGTTACTCTAATAGGCCGGTATATTATAGCATCATCAGTATATATGGTGGCAACCATGCAATATGATCTGTTTTCACAATGGCACAAATTTTTCATGTCTGAAGTCCTCGAGTGTTTTACTGGTCTATTCATTTGAACAAATTGTTAAAAAAACGCAACACGTACATGTACTTGTACATGTATTAGGTAGAACGTCTCGGACAGTGTATAATATTGTATTAAATGAGAAATAACTTTGATACACATGACATAAGGATGATGATTAACTTTCAATTTCATATTAATTAGATCTGAGTATTACCTGAATATCAGAACAGATGAGTGGACAGATATTGATATTTCAGACATTAGTACATGCATCTATAAATCTGTGCCACTTTCTGTATAAGACCTATCCATGTTTTATACCAGTTTTGATAAGATATAGCAATTTTAACATTCAGGCCCCAGGTGTTAGTTATTGTACCAGAAGAGAGATAACCATCAGATAAATGCTACCATCTCCCAGATATACACGTACATATAGAAACACCATGTTGCATCATATCACGGGGGTTGACAGTGTTCACTTGCGAATGTTTCGAGTACAATGGGCCTACATGTCTCATGTAATGCTAAGTTACTAACATGTACAAAATGTACTATACATGCATGTACTAGTATTGTTCACGAGCAATTAGCATCATAATACTGTGTAGTTAGCTATGAATTCTACATGTGTACTTATGCATATGAAGTATTCTGTTCTCACCTTTAATATCCACCTTACACCAACCATGTAGGCCTACTGTACATACACGTGTACATTTACACCGTTGACTGGGTCTCGAGATGCGATGCAGAGGCGAGGTAGCCAAACATGTACAGCGCGAAGGCTGTCCACTGATTTGTTTACCCCCATTTGCATACATGTACGTGTGTAAATGTATATTGAGAAGAATTGTCAACCCCGACATTTTGAGCTTGGTCCATGATGCATGTGTACTTGATATCGCCGGCCATCATCATGCAAACGGTTTTGATGTCTGGTGGGTTCTGAAATGAAGTGATAGTTCAATGGAGGATTCGGGGCTACATTACATGTACCTATACCTGAAGTATGCACTTGAAGTAGAGTGTGTCAATGTGTCTATATCGTATGTATATTTTATTGAATATGTTTCAGTGTGTGAGGTGAATCTTCAGTTTGCATACTCTTCACTCAATTAGCCTACTTCACAAAATGAAATAATTTGAGCGAATAGCAAACATGGGAACGATCTGATATCATAAACTAACCATTTATTATCTTGAGTAAAAGATATATTGAATTGAATGAACGGTAAATTATATTGAGCGAATGATTTTACGGTCTTACGTTCATTTATTTCTGATAATTATTATATTCTGATATTTTTGCATAAGTTTCGTATTCGGTTATTCGTGTAGCTAAATCGAATACGCCGTTTTTCGGCCCACTGTCGCGTGTTGAAATAAACCCCGTGAAGTAATGCGGTCCTACACATAGCCGTTCCGAAACAGGTCAACACGCCCATGGTATATGGATACATATACATAACATTTAGTCCTTGTGATGCCTTTGATCCGGAGAAGTCGCATTAGCTACGATTATTTTATGTTCATAATAGAAACCTTAGCTCATGAATGATTGTCCCTCCATATCACCACTCACAATCACGGTTGGTCAAGTTCAAGGTCACCAAAAGATCTGCAATAATTACATCTATCACAACGTATCAATTCATGCATTCCTTACCATTTGTTTTCACCGAATCTTTGGTCCGATAACCTATTGCCATGGCGTTGCGTCCAAATAATCCGTCTACATTTTTAGGTCGTCGTTTGTCGTTTGTCTACATTTCTATCTTTAAAGTTTACGATTGAATCTTGAAACGATTGAAATTTTGCACAAAAAAAGGCCTAAAAATATTTCAAGAAGAAGGTAGTTTTTACTCTTTTGATTTTCGCAATTATTTGAAAATGACAGCCATTTTAGACGAAAAACGACAAATTTTGGAATTTGATGGCCGTTTTCTCAAAATCTGTTCAGTAACTCTTTTTCTTATTGATGCATAACACTCCTCATATATACCCCTGTGATGTGTATAAGTTTCGTTTCCCTTGAATCGCTCAAAGTGGGCCATTTTGGCCCAAACTCGGTTCAAATGGGACTTTCCCATGTTAAATTATCCTATGCTTTATAATGGACACATTATGCCTAATATCTCACTTAATATTGAGATTAGAGACTAGGAATCAATTGTGGACATATAGGATATGACATATGCTGAATATTCGCGTGACCTTGAATTTGACCTCTGACCTCAGTTTCAAGGTCAGAGCACAAAATGGCTAATATCTCACCTATTATCGACTTTACAGCTTTGGAATCTATTGTGGAGATATATAGGAAATGATATATGCCGAATATTCTGATGACCTTGAATTTGACCTTTGACTTCATTTTCAAGGTCACAGGAAAAAATGGCTAAAATCTCGGTTATTTTCGACTTTACAGCTTACAAATCAATTGGGGCCATATAGGAAATGATATATGCTGAATATTGTCATGACCTAGAACTTGACCTTTGACCTCATTTTCAAGGTTAGAGCATTAAATGGCTAATGTCTCGCTTACTATCGACTTTGCAGCTTAGGAATCAATTGTGCACATATAGGAAATGATATATACTGAATCTTGTCATGACCTTGAACTTGACCTTAGACCTCATTTTCAAGGTCAGAGCATAAAATGGCTAATATCTCGCTTATTATCAATTTTACAGTTAAGAAATCAATTGTGAACAAATAGTAAACGATATATGCTGAATATTGTCATGACATTAAATTTGACCTTTGACCTCATTTTCAAGGTCAAAGCACAAAATGGCTAATATCTCGCTTATTATCGACCTTACAGCTTTGCAATCAATTGAGCACATATAGGAAATGATATATGCTGAATATTCTCATGACTTGAATTTGATTTCATCTCCAACGTCAGAGCACAAAATGGTTAATATCTTGCTCATTGTCGATTTGCAGCTTAGGAATCAATTGTGGACATGAAATGATATATGCTGAATATTCTTGTGACCTTGAATTTGACCTTGTTGTTAAGGTCACGGGACAAAATGGCTAAAATCTAAGATGTAAAAAATTGTCCGGTAACCTTTCTTTCTTTTTTTTTTTACATTTATTGCATGTTTTTGATGAATTTACACGTTCGTATGATATGTAGTGATTAATGCGTGATGCCATTGTGATAGAGTGTATCTTGACTCATTATAGCCCTGTGCCATAATTATTATCTGAGAACCTCACTAGCCATGCGAATGCTACATGCTAAATGCTAGGCCGTGCAATTACGTGCGACTTGATGCTAGCATCAACTCGCATGGTGCGACCAGTGAGTGCGATGCCATCGCATCAGGCGATCGTCTTAGTTGAACAGGCGAGCATTGTCTTGCACAGATGCACTCATCCTTTATTTCGGAGGCAAATACAGACTTTTTTTATGAACATAACTTAAACACTGCATTTGCCCATACGATCTACATGATACAGACTGCCTATAAACCACTCGACCATGTGTTTGCAAGCATATGCGAGCATAAAATGGCTTCACAAAAAAAACCGAAATGCTTTTAGTGTGCCACAGTGTCAAGAAGCAATGCTACCATTGAGCGATGCACACATACACAATGCTAGCATCAAATAGGTTTGTGAAATCGGTACTGTACCTGTAACATTTGTAAATGTACCACAAACATGTATTGTATTTTGTTTGCTGGTAGACTCCTTGTACATGTAGTCGCTATAACTAGTTCGAACGAGTAAATAACCCATTTATCAGCCTTTATAAATCAGTCTTTTAAATATCGTTCAATGGATTAATGGTATAATCGATGGCAAGTGGCTGTCGTGGTTGGCACACGGGGCTATCTAGAAATCACTATACAATACACAATGCTCCCTTTCCTGTTCCAATAAATTCGACTACATGCATCTCTATAACGCACGTTTACTATTACGTCTTACCAGTATCATCGGCACCTGTTAACGAGTTCTATCATGGCAAATTGTATGCGTCACAACGACACTTCATCGTATGATTCATTCGTCACCATTTGTGCAAGCGAATTTATTTATGATTTGCAAATACATGTATTGGAAAGAAGGGGGTATCCTGAATTGAAATGGATCTAAATCTACACTATTTTTAAAAATATATTTGGGCATCAGTTTTCATCGTCAGTTCAACACAAAGGATCGAAGAAATAATTGGGACCACAACGAGGCCCCCACTAGTCCGAGTGGCTGAATGGGTATAGTCGTGTTCGATTGATATACAATAACTGGCACGGCCGCATGGGGTCGAGTCAATAGGAAGTAATCCCTCTTCAAACAATCTAATTTTTGCTAGAAAACCATTGGACTTTTAACTATTGTAAATTTTGTTATGTAAAAATCTTCCAAGTGCAGCGCTGTATTACACGTAGATGAAATTTCTGTCTACGAATGAATCAATATTTGAAGTGATAAAAAGCGCCATGCCCATTGGTTGATGGAAGGCAGCTTTTGTTGAGCGGAGCTGCGCAGGATCATCATTTGTCGCGTCGGGGCCATTATAAGACGTAGAAATATCTAACATGCCATTCGGAATGTTTTCTAAATAATATGTAATTATTGTTCACGACGTTGGGATGGGAGTTATACTTAATGTCTTTTTGCTGGCGAGCATCATACAAAATGTAACCGGACAAGGTAGGATTGACTCAAAACAAATACATTGAAAGGTATAAATAATGTGTTCAAGTTTTGGCTCTCTAATCTCTACACTAGAAGTTGCAAAATGATAAGATAACTTTATTAATGTGACAATTATTGAAGGTAATTGATTGCAGTCTTGTTGTTAGACCCATGCGAACAGATAATGCTGTGTGATACAGTACATTTTAACTTTGCGATTTATGGTACATGTATTGTATTACTTGACATACTTCACTTGGTAGGCAAACGGAAATTTCTGCCGAATTTTTATTTTGCAAAAATAGAAAAGTTCAGCCCCAAAAGGGATCTTGAGAATATGAGCATATTCGGGGATTTGGTCGCGTTTATATCCATCAGGATACGAAGTGCTGTTGTAGTTTTTGACCGGAGACACATCAAGGGGTGTATATTCTGCGCAATTGATTGATTGATTGAATTTATTTAGTAAAATAACATACAGTATAAATAACATTATAGTGCACATTAAAATACACGGATGACACAAGAAAGTGAAAACACTTATTTCTATTGTGGTCCGGATATAAATCACATGACAAAATAGGTTGCCTAAAAGTATAAATATATTTGTATAAATGAGTATACAAGTAATGACTGATTGTATAAATATAACTACAAAAGTAGACAAAAATTGGAAAAAAGATGGAAAAAATAGAATTTTAAATCCATAACAACATAATGGTGACTAGATAACCTAACAACAAAGACTAGAATGTTACAAATAAATAAAAGGGTTTTGTGACTCTTGATAGAATTTGTTGAATAAAAAAAATTTGACTTTGGATTTAAAAACTGGTTTAACACTTGTTTTTCTGATATCACTTGGTAACTCATTCCAAGCAGTGACTGATGTGTACCGGAAAGAGGAGTGGCCAAAAGACTTTACAGCTGGGATAACTAGGGACATTGGGCCAGATCGGGTGTTGTGGCGGGAATTTTGGATACTGATCGAGGAGGTTAGGTATCTGGGAGCATTTCCATAAATCATGTCATGTATGTAATTTACTTTAAGTTGGTTGACGCGGACTTCCACTGGTAACATACCGATGGCTTTGAATTCCTCGAACCCTATGTGGGTTCTAGGGGGAGCGCTTAAAAGAAAGCGAATGACCTTATTTTGAGTGGTCTGTAGACGATTCTGAAGTCTCTTGGTGAGGCCAGAATACCAAGAGGTGCTGGCATAGTCGAAGTGACATTGAATCAGAGCTGACGTAAGGAGTTTTTTAGTGTCCACATTAAGGTATCTGGCCTGTCTATACAGAAATTTTAGTTTGGCGTTAGATTTCTTGATAATATTGTCAGCTATTTGGCTCCCACTAAGCGATTGGTCAAGTTCAACGCCAAGATATTTGACACAGGAATTACTGGAAATAGAATGACCATCGCAGGTGACGTCAAGAGGCTTTGTATCATTCAGCCTTCTGGAAGAGCCAAATAATATCGACTCCGTCTTTCCAAGGTGAAGAGCTTATTCTCCACAAGCCACTCTTGTACGGACTGAAGTTCGACAGTGAGTCTTTGCTCAATATCAGCTACATTTTTGCCAGCTATAAGGAGTGCCGAATCGTCTGCGTATAGCAGCAACTTGCATTTTGCTGCAGCGGGCATGTCGTTCACATATATGAGGAACAGTAAGGGACCCAATATGGATCCTTGGGGAACCCCACAGACCACGTTAGCAGGTGACGAAGTGACGCCATTAACTTCGACACACTGCTGCCTATCAGATAAGTAGGCTCTGAACCAGTCAACAGCAGGTTTCTGAAGCCCAATGGCTTCAAGCTTGTTTAGAAGGGTACTATGCTCCACAGTGTCAAATGCTTTTTGTAGATCAAGAAGTACCATACCTGTAAAATTACCTTTTGTCTTGCTCGGTTTTGATGAAACCAGTCAAATGAGCTAGACATATGTGTGGAGTGCGAGGGACGGAAACCTGACTGATGCTCATATAAGAGCTTGTGGTCTGAGAGGTATTGATTTAGTTGCTCATAAACAGCTTTTTCGAAAAGTTTGCTCACTATGCTCAGGATTGAGACCGGTCGGTAGTTACCTGCTTCAGTTTTACTTTGTTTCTTGTATATTGGTGAAATTTTAGCAGACTTAAGGTCAAATGGAATTATACCAGTGGTAAGGGACAAATTTAGAATATGTGTGAGTGGAGAAGTTATGAACTCGGCACCATCTTTAAGAAAGCGAGCGGGAATCTGATCCAAACCGGTAGCATTGTTCGAATTTAGGTTGAGGATAGTCTTTTGGACGAACTCCTCGGTAACAACATCAAAACTGAAACAAATCCTTACTCTTTAGTGATTCATAATACTTATACACATGGGTCATACCAAAAAATTTTCCACTACCAGGGGTGAGTTTAGACTGCAGAGATGAGGCAACGGTTGAAAAGAAATTATTGAATTTTTCAGCAACCTTGGCTTTGTCGAAACAGATTTCGTCATTTATTTTAAGTCCTAAATTTGAGGGAGTGTTTTTGGATTTGGATGTGCCAAGGTCTTTTAGGGTTTGCCAAAGCTTGCGGGGATTGTTTTTATTTTCCTCCACCTTATTCGCAAAGTATTCTGATTTAGCAGCAGCCCTTTTGCTCTGTACTTGGTTTCTGAGATACTATTCTGACATAATTGTCATACCAACTTGTTAGTCCAGTCTTTCTATACTTTTTGAGAGCACTATTCCTCTCATGAATAAGGTGGAGTACTTCGCCTGTCATCCAGGGGTCCGTGTTCATTTTAACACGGGCTTGTTTTAAGGGTGCAATTTTGTTTATGATACCAAGAAAAATTTCTCTGAAATTAGACCATGCCTCATCTACATTGTTACACTCTAAAACATTAGACCAATTTACAGATTGTAACTGACCATGCAATATTTCTCTGGTATACCTTTTGAGTGACCGAAGTCTAACCGTATTGTGTTTATTACTAGTGGGACGCTGAACCTTACGAGTACAATATATCATCATATGATCACTGAAGCCCGTAGTAATGACTCCAGATTGACTAATGTTCTGGGGACAGGAAACCAGAATCAGATCCAAAATGGTAGAAGTTAGGTCAGTTACCCTAGTAGGAGACTTAATCATTGCGAAAAATGTCAACTACAAAAGCGACCGAATGCACAAAATCGTGTGCGGAACCAGAAATTCAAGGATGAAAATAAATTTAACATTAGAGTAGATTGCCAACTATTCCAATTTTAGCGACAGATGTCTAAACTTCGGTGGGAAATGGTGAAGTATGCCCAACTATATTACGATATCATTCAGCATCGCCAAAGTATCAAAAAAAAGGTGTGAACGATTTCGGGAAATCAGTGTCTACAGTTGTGTGCAATATTAAGGTTGGATGAATCATTGCCTGGACAGGTATACTGGTGGTGGCCAGGTCCCGGTCCCTGCGCTGGCTGGACCTGGCCGTTCCTGGTGACCAGGGCATGCTGATACCTGTGACGGGGCTGAACAATGTCAGAGCTGTCACCTTCCACCTGGGCAGCAGCCGGGTCTACTGGTCTGACGTCGGCACCAGGACCATCAGCCGGGCAGCTCTAGACGGCTCAGGTAAACGTTTTGTGTGGATTGGCTTGGATTAGTTCAGTTCTGATATCATCCAATTTGCAACCATCTTGTATCGGGGTGATGTAAATATTTTGTTTTGATAGAAATGACTAAACTAGACCCGGTTATAGTAATGTACGGCAGTCAGAGATTGTATGCAGGCTGTCAGAGCTCAGTCCACAGAGCTAAATTTAGGCACAACCCCTTTTAATTTCATTTTGCAGTCTTCCACATCGAACTAACATTCATACATGTAGCCTTCGATGAGATTCAATCGTTGTTTATATCTGCTAGAGGCATTACTGAATACATGTATCTGATGCTAGTCTCACGTCTACAGATCTATACGAATATTCATTCTTTCCGAAGATACTCCTCCATTTCCACACATGTAAATACATGCACGCCCATGAAATTTTGCAGTGTTATGTATTACATAACACTCGAACATGACAAACTTGACGGCTATTTGTTCAATGTGAATATATATATTATCTGCTTATACATCCAGACCAAGAAGTCGTGGTGTTGGATGTGGAATCGTACGGTTTGGTGATAGACCAGAAACTAGGCATGCTTTACTGGACTGATTCAGCCAGAAAGGAGATAGGAGTCAATTATCTCGACGTGGACCGCAGGGGAACCATCCTGTCATCTGGTCTTCAGCGACCACGGGCTATTGACTTGGACACAACCGGGACGAACAGGTGTCCTGTTATGCTGCATGTACAATGTACTAGTTGGGATATATTAGCCTACGTGTCTTTGTTACATACGTAGGCCTACTATATGATCAATTCCAATTTCCCCTATGAAATCATGTTGGCACTTGATATTGCCATACTTACCACTTGATATTGCCATACAGGATGCTGTATTGGACAGACGTGGGAACTGTAAAACGGATCGAGCGTTGGTCTTTGAACCGCGCACAGCGCATCCCTCTGATACGAAACAATCTGACCCTGATGTCTGGTTTAGTGTTGGACCCGCACAATGAGGTCATGTACTGGACAGACCCCCAACGTGGACTCATACGCGAAGATTCAGCGCACATGATTGGAGCAGTCCACGAACCCATCGCAACGGCTTCCTTCCCGACAAGCATCACCATGTACAGTACGGAATCAATTATACTTTTCTACTTACGATATATATTCGTTTTCAAAATTCACATCGAGTGCCCGAGGCATTTTCGTATCCACAAGGTAGGCCCAATACTGATAATGGTTGATATCTGTGGTTTTTTTTCAGTTCGGTCATCTCCATAATCTAGTTTATATAAACACTCATACTTTCATTTCAGGGGAGTTCCTATATGTGTGTGACAGACAAGAAAGGGCCATTCTCAAAGTAAACAAATACCCTGGGACTGAATCAACTTCAAGAGTGGTGTCGTTTATACCAGACGTCAAAAGTATAAAAACGATCTCGATCTCCGCTCTGGAGGGTAAATATTATGCATAATGTCGTAACATGAACTCTCGTGAACGATTAAGTTGTATAATACTGAATACCTGTGGCGATTTTGCCCAAAGATCGCGGCAGGAGTCTTTGCAAAACACTAACCAGTTTTACGGTCTATTTTTGGACGCTTCAGTTCGAAGCACGCATTGCCCCGGCAACGCTCTGTAATCCTCTTTCGCCCAGTAAACTATAACAATGGTTTGACCTAGTTTCCCTTCGTGTCTCGTGTATTGGGGTTTATATACTCTGGTACCGTTTTGATCTGTGAGTTTTCTCAGAGCAAGGCGAGAGGGACGATGGGGAGCTCTACAGCCATGAGCTCTACGTCCTTGCATCGCGGCTAAGGCCCTCGCGGGCCCTGGGGACGACTTCAATGGGGAGCCCGGGCTGGGGTAGACCTTGATGACTCGGGGGCGCACGCCCTCTGGATCACCGGTCTTCTCCACCCGGGATGGTGCGACACAGGCTCTGGCAGACTGTCGGGCTGTCCGGGGTCCTATCCCCAAGGCGGACCGCGGCGAGACAAGCCTCACAAACTAACATCACGGTGATGATCCTGTATCTGAGTGGTGTCCATACGTTTGGGCTCGTTGGGCGGGCTGCTACCTGGTTAAAGTTCTAATGATAGAGTATGACTGCGCCTGCAGTGACCCTCGGTGAGCGGGATCCGGGGATAGGATCCGGGGATAGCGGGTGCGTGTCCGCGATGACCTGTGGTGAGAGGACTATCCTCGAGGATCCCAGATAGCGGACGACGTTAAAACTTTATATTGGTGCCGTGACCAGGATCAGTCCGGCGGCGTTCCATTGCAGCCTACTGTCGCAGTGTTTTGCTCCCTCGTCCCTGGGGACCTTTTGCCTCCCCTGGGACAACTTGAAAGAGTAACAAATGAGTGAAAAAGAGAAAGGGAAAGAGACGGCAGATGGGAATGGAAAGGGTAGTCCGATTTCCAGCTGGACGCGGTCGCAGGACGATCGCGGCTCGCCTTCGCGCGAGTTCGGCGGAGATCAGGGATGGCTGGATGACCTCGCGGACACGAACCCGTCTGGGGAGGTAACTCCGGCGTCCGCGGCTCCGTCTACGGACGTAGAGTCGAGCCCTGCGGGGCCGCAACTTCCGTTGCCGCCGAGGCCTGGCCTTGACGTACTTGGCGCGGTGGGCAGAGCTGGAAACGGCTTCACTCCGCACCAGCCCTTGTCTGGACGACCGCAATGGCCGGCACTCTCTCGTGGGACATCTCCGCATGTCCGAAGCCGAGTGCCAGTCACCGTGGTTGGACCCGGACAGACGGACGACGTGTTCCGGCTGCCAAACCCGGCTGGGTGGACTCCCTCGAGAGTTCGGACGGTCCGTGCAGGGCGTGATGGATCAGCTCACCGACACCTTGGCTGAGCTGGCTCCATCGGGGCGCTACGACTGCGCCCGGTCACCTCACCAGAGGCGATCAGATCGGCGGAACCGCTCGCCCTCCCCGAATTCATTGAGCCTTTCGGGGCTAATATCGGAGAGGGAGCAGCGGCTGATAAGTATCGCGCTTGACCAGTACAAGCGAAATCAGCGTGCAGCATTGAGCGTGGATCCGACGATCCCCTACAGTCCGGGGATGACTGGGCCAGTAGCCCCTCCCCCAGTCCTGCCAAGTCCGCAGGCACCAGTGGTCTCCGCAATGGGATCCGCGCCTGCTTCGCGACTTGGAGGCACCACGCTGGCTACCGCTTCGACCGTTCCTACGACCGGAGTGTCCGCCGCATGGTCAGCTTATCCTGGCAATCAGGGTGTGTCGGGCATGCAGTGGCAACCGGTGGCTCCGGCCCCTAGCTACGTCAGCTATGCCGCTTCGTCTGGAACCTACCCGGTAGGATCGACGGGAGACCCGACCGCACCAAGTCAGGGTGGGCAATTTGTGGGTATGTACCCGGCGGCGAGTGTGAGCTTCCCAGCTCCCGCACCCGCGGCGTACGGGTCCGCTTCGGTGGACTCCGCCGCAGGAGCAAGAGGCGCACGGACTCTGCCGTCATACACTGCCGACCCCGGAGCTGGATTCGCCAACCGGGCGCACTCGCCGCACGACCGGAGGCCAGACCAAACGTCTTGGCGGAAGAAGTTCAACGGGGATAACGCCGATCTGGAGGACTACTTACTCCAGGTATGGCGGTAGGCCGTGTATGAAGGATGGACCCAGGAAGAAGCTGGGCACATCCTCTCGGGGAGCCTAGAAGGAAAGGCCCTCCAAGTCATGCAGTGTCTGCTGGTGGCGACAGCAACGTTCGGCGAGGTTGCCCAGCAACTACGTCTGCTGTTCACGCCGACGACAAACAGGCGGATGTTTGATGGGAGTTCAAAGTGCGGACCCGCCTACCGACCGAGTGCGTGACTGAGTACGCTTTTAATTTGCGTGTACTCGGATGGAGAGCTTATCCGGACATGGAAGCCAGTCGGTTTGAACCAATGCTGATTGACCAGTTCATCGACGGCCAGCCTTACCACATATCATACGGGCTGGCCACGCACGAAAAACGGTCGATGGAAGAGGCGATTAACTCCGCCCTTGCAATACAGGTAGCTGTCCGTCCCAGACAGATACCTCCGGCCCCGGCTTCGACCCCAGCTGTTCCGTTGCAAGCGGCGACGCCTGCTCCGGTCAATGCGTCGCAGATGGCTCCGTGGCCTGCCTCGGCTCCCCGGGAACCGGCTGTGGAGCCCAACCCTCCGCGGGTTGGTACACTGACACCCTCCACAGGGATGCCTGTACAAGCGGCACCGGCTGTCGCGTCGTGCTCGTCTTCGGAGGAGTACGACTTAGAGGAATATGATTTCTCCGCGGCGCAGATGATTGCGCACTGCGCAGGAATCGAAGCTCCGGGACTCGCAGATTGTTGTGCGTTCACGTCCGGACCAGCTCAGAACCGTCCCTGCTATTTCTGTGGAAAACAGACACTTCTGGCTTAAGTGTCCGGAGTTATTGGAACGCTCCGCGACATTGTGTTGCGGGATCCCGGACGTTTCATGCTCCACGGAGCGGGTAACAATAGCATCCCTATCCATGGAATCACCGATATGCCTATCAGTCTTGGAGACAAGATCTACATAACAGAGGCAATCGTTGCGGATATCGGGGCTCCCGGGATCATTGGAATGAACTTTCTCCGGATCCACCGGGTGATCGCCAATTATAGTGCCGGCGAACTCCGGATGGGAGAGGACACACACTTTCTCTTCCGCATGGGTCCGGCCTGTTCGTTCCAACTGCAGGCGGCGTGCACCACCATCGTGCCGCCCATGAGTGAGATGATCATTGAGGCGAGGCCATGGCGTCTGCGCATGCCTCTTGATGGTCGTCCGTGTATAGTGCAACTGGTGAGCAATTTTGCCCGAGGAACGGGACTCGTGCTGGGTGGGGCTCTGGTCAAGTCCGACACACGCGCAATCCGTTCACCCTGCCGGACCATCTGGAATCTAGAGTTCCGGAGGACCGGCTGGATGAAGATCAGCGTCAAGCTCTCCGCAAGCTGCTCCGGCAGTATGTGGATGTGTTCATGAGTCCGGACGGTGCGGTTGGCAAGACAGACGTTGCCAAACACCGCATCGACCTCCTGCACGAACGTCCTATTAAACAGCGTCTACAATGAGCAGCGATCGTGCACCAAGAGGTCATAGACCAGGAGGTGCAAAAGATGCTCGAGCTAGACATCATCGAACCAAGTGATAGCCCTTGGGCAAGTCCTGTGGTTATGGTGAAGAAAAAGGACGGCTCGTGGAGGTTCTGTGTGGATTATTGTAAACTTAACGATGCCACACGGAAGGACTCATATCCTCTCCCGCACATCGAAGACACCTTTGACTCCTTGGCCGGATCGCACTAGTTCTGTGCTCTGGAACTGGCCTCCGGATACTGGCAGGTGGAGATGGAGGAGAGTGATAGGGCGAAACTGCCTTCGCTACCAAGAACGGGTTCTACCAATTTAAGGTAATGCCGTTCGGGCTCTGTAACGCACCAGCGACGTTCGAGCGCCTGATGGAGATGGTCCTCAAAGGGTTCCTCTGGAAGCGATGTATGGTCTACATCGACGATGTCGTCGTGTATGGCCGGTCGTTCGAGGAAACCCTCACCAACCTCCAGATGGTGTTCCATCGCATCCGCGAAGCAGGCCTTAAATTGAAGCCTGGTAAGTGTGAACTTTTCGTGCAGCAGATCCTGTACTTGGGATTCATGGTAACAGGCACCGGAGTCAGACCAAACCCTACAAAGATAGAGGCTGTACAGAAATGGCCTCGGCCTTGTAACATGGCGGACGTGAGGTCCTTTTTGGGCTTCGCGAGTTACCACCACCGGTTCATACGAGGCTTTGCAGAGATCGCGCGTCCCCTTACTATCCTTACGGAAAAGGGCGCCGATTTTGTCTGGCAAGATGAGCAGGCAATCGCCTTCTCGGAAATCCGGAAAGCTCTAGTAGCTGCCCCGGTGCTGCGGCACCCTCGTCCGGATTGTGAATTCATCCTGGACACTGACGCGAGTAACTTTGCACTTGGCAGTGTCCTCTCACAGATCGTGGACGGGCAAGAGCGGGTAGTAGCTTATGCAGTGTGGCTCTGAGCCGCTCTCAAATGAACTACTGTACCACTCACCGCGAGCTGCTCGCGGTGGTAACCATGACCAAGCGTTTCCGGCACTATTTGTTGGGATGCCATTTCCGCTTGCGGACTGATCACAGTTCGCTGAGATGGCTCCTAAACTATAGTGAGGCCAATGGCTTGGTGGCCCGGTGGCTCGTCAAACTCCAGGAGTATGACATGCAAATTGAGCACCGCGCCAGAAAGATGCACGGCAACGCTGACGGACTGTCACGTTGTCATAAGTGCAAGAACCTTGACTGTGCTGAGATGACCCCATTCCAGCGCGTCGGGGATTCTTCCTCAGACTCGGAACTGGACCTTCCGGGAAGACTGCAGGCCGTCGCCCCCTCTAACAACACGGCGGCCCGAGCCACAGGAGTTCACCCCCGCGTGAGGACCCGCCGTCACCGGCGTTGGCGTCCCGCATTTGAAGCGGAGATGCGACTCAGCTCCAGCGAGTCTTCCTCGAGTCCGGCGGTGTACTCCTCGTGGGTACCCTCTGCGTCCTAGGGCGAGTCTGAGTACAAACGGTCCTTACCCCCTGTGGTGATGGCCGCTCGTGCGCAGTCGGACGAGTCAGATGAGGAGCCGAACTACTTGGGCGGCTACTCTCGGCGCAACTGGCTGTGAAGCAGAGAGCTGACAGTCCTCTGGCTCCGGTAATCAAAGCCCTTGAGGCCGGCCAGAAACCCTTCAAGGATGAGCGGAAAACCTACAGGGAGGAGACCCAGTCTCTCATCTCCCAGTGGGAAAGACTCTCCTTGAGGGATGGCCTCTTATACCGGCGCTATGGGCCACCGAGTCCACTGCCTCCCATTTAGCAGTTGGTGCTTCCGGCAGAGCTGCGCAAAGAAGTGCTACATCAGTTGCATGACCTCCGGGTGACCGGCCACCTGGGAATCCGGAGGACCGTCGATAGGCTACAACAGCGTTTTCACTGGCCTGGTAGCAGTTTGGACGTGCAACGATGGTGCGCAGCTTGCCCTCGGTGTCAGGCTCGCAAAGGAGTCCCGGCTCCTGGCCGCCACCCATTGACCACGGTTAAGGCAAGCGCGCCTTTTGACCGGACCGCCCGGGACATACTGGATACCCATCGGGTCACCCCGCGCGGTTTCCGGTACATCCTGGTGATCTCGGACTATTTTACCAAATACACCAACACCTACCCACTACGCCGCCAGACTGCGGACGAGGTAGCTTGGTTGCTGGTGAATAGGTGGGTGGTTTACCATGGTGTACCTAAGCAGGTACATTCGGATCAGGGCACGCAATTTGAAAGCAACCTGTTCCGGGGCCTCGCACAGATGCTAGACAGTACCAAGGTGCGGACCACCCCTTACAGGCCCCAGTCGGACGGACAGGTTGAGCGCTTCAACCGGTCCATCCTGAACATGCTGGCGGCCTTTGTAAATGATCGTGCGAATGATTGGGATGACCACCTCCTGTATGTCTTAATGGTGTACAGGTCGTCGGTCCACTCTTCGACCGGAGTAACTCCGCACGCGATATTGTACGGCCGGGAACTCAATCTGCCCGTGGATATTATGTATCCAACTGCGCCGGAAACCGGTGCAGTACCCCAATGCGGTCCGGAGTACGTTGAGTGGGTTAGCCGCGCCCTGGCGAACGCCCATGACTAGACAAGTCGGCCATCCGGCAGAAGCGTGGCTATGACGCCCATGCTAAGGGCAGGCCTGCTTTTGCAAAAGGCGACAAGGTGCGCTATTATTATCCGCCGCTTAAGCAAGGCAACAAATTTGCTAAGCCGTGGATAGGCCCGTTTACCATGCTGAAACAGGTAACTGACGTGGACTACCGGATCCGGAGGGATTCGGAACCGGATAAGGTTCTGGTGGTCCATATCGACAACCTGAAGAAGTACTAAGGCCTGCTCGTCATGGATCCGCTCATACAAGATGCGGAACCGGATGATGCTCCTCTTCTGGACACTTCCGGTCATCATCCGCGGACTTCGGACGAGCGTGTGCGCCGTATGGTGGGTCTTCTGGACCTCTCTGATCCGTCAGATGATGAATGACGGATGATCGAAGACACCTTTGACTCCTTGGCCGGATCGCACTACTTCTGTGCTCTGGAACTGGCCTCCGGATACTGGCAGGTGGAGATGGAGGTGAGTGATAGGGCGAAACTGCCTTCGTCACCAAGAACGGGCTCTACCAATTTAAGGTAATGCCGTTCGGGCTCTGTAACGCACCAGCGACGTTCGAGCGCCTGATGGAGATGGTCCTCAAAGGGTTCCTCTGGAAGCGATGTATGGTCTACATCGACGATGTCGTCGTGTATGGCCGGTCGTTCGAGGAAACCCTCACCAACCTCCAGATGGTGTTCCATCGCATCCGCGAAGCAGGCCTTAAATTGAAGCCTAGTAAGTGCGAACTTTTCGTGCAGCAGATCCTGTACTTGGGATTCATGGTAACAGGCACCGGAGTCAGACCAAACCCTACAAAGATAGAGGCCATACAGAAATGACCTCGGCCTTGTAACATGGCGGACGTGAGGTCCTTTTTGGGCTTCGCGAGTTACCACCACCGGTTCATACGAGGCTTTGCAGAGATCGCGCGTCCCCTTACTATCCTTACGGAAAAGGGCGCCGATTTTGTCTGGCAAGATGAGCAGGCAATCGCCTTCTCGGAAATCCGGAAAGCTCTAGTAGCTGCCCCGGTGCTGCGGCACCCTCGTCCGGATTGTGAATTCATCCTGGACACTGACGCGAGTAACTTTGCACTTGGCAGTGTCCTCTCACAGATCGTGGACGGGCAAAAGCGGGTAGTAGCTTATGCAGTGTGGCTCTGAGCCACTCTCAAATGAACTACTGTACCACTCACCGCGAGCTGCTCGTGGTGGTAACCATGACCAAGCGTTTCCGGCACTATTTGTTGGGATGCCATTTCCGCTTGCGGACTGATCACAGTTCGCTGAGATGGCTCCTAAACTATAGTGAGGCCAATGGCTTGGTGGCCCGGTGACTCGTCAAACTCCAGGAGTATGACATGCAAATTGAGCACCGCGCCGGAAAGATGCACGGCAACGCTGACGGACTGTCACGTTGTCATAAGTGCAAGAACCCTGACTGTGCCGAGATGACCCCATTCCAGCGCGTCGGGGATTCTTCCTCAGACTCGGAACTGGACCTTCCGGAAGACTGCAGGCCGTCGCCCCCTCTAACAACACGGCGGCCCGAGCCACAAGAGTTCACCCCCGCGCGAGGACCCGCCGTCACCGGCGTTGGCGTCCCGCATATGAAGCGGAGATGCGACTCAGCTCCAGCGAGTCTTCCTCGAGTCCGGCGGTGTACTCCTCGTGGGTACCCTCCGCGTCCTAGGGCGAGTCTGAGTACGAACGGTCCTTACCCCCTGTGGTGATGGCCGCTCGTGCGCAGTCGGACGAGTCAGATGAGGAGCCGAACTACTTGAGCGGCTACTCTCGGCGCAACTGGCTGTGAAGCAGAGAGCTGACAGTGCTCTGGCTCCGGTAATCAAAGCCCTTGAGGCCGGCCAGAAACCCTTCACGGATGAGCGGAAAACCTACAGGGAGGAGACCCAGTCTCTCATCTCCCAGTGGGAAAGACTCTCCTTGAGGGATGGCCTCTTATACCGGCGCTATGGGACACCGAGTCCACTGCCTCCCATTTAGCAGTTGGTGCTTCCGGCGGAGCTGCGCAAAGAAGTGCTACATCAGTTGCATGACCTCCGGGTCACCGGCCACCTGGGAATCCGGAGGACCGTCGATAGGCTACAACAGCGCTTTCACTGGCCTGGTAGCAGTTTGGACGTGCAACGATGGTGCGCAGCTTGCCCTCGGTGTCAGGCTCGCAAAGGAGTCCCGGCTCCTGGCCGCCACCCATTGACCACGGTTGAGGCAAGCGCGCCTTTTGACCGTACCGCCCGGGACATACTGGATACCCATCGGGTCACCCCGCGTGGTTTCCGGTACATCCTGGTGATCTCGGACTATTTTACCAAATACACCGACACCTACCCACTACGCCGCCAGACTGTGGACGAGGTAGCTTGGTTGCTGGTGAATAGGTGGGTGGTTTACCATGGTGTACCTAAGCAGGTACATTCGGATCAGGGCACGCAATTTGAAAGCAACCTGTTCCGGGGCCTCGCACAGATGCTAGGCAGTACCAAGGTGCGGACCACCCCTTACAGGCCCCAGTCGGACGGACAGGTTGAGCGCTTCAACCGGTCCATCCTGAACATGCTGGCGGCCTTTGTAAATGATCGTGCGAATGATTGGGATGACCACCTCCTGTATGTCTTAATGGTGTACAGGTCGTCGGTCCACTCTTCGACCGGAGTAACTCCGCACGCGATGTTGTACGGCCGGGAACTCAATCTGCCCGTGGATATTATGTATCCAACTGCGCCGGAAACCGGTGCAGTACCCCAATGCGGTCCGGAGTACGTTGAGTGGGTTCGCCGCGCCCTGGCGAACGCCCATGACTTCGCGCGAGCGCGCCTAGACAAGTCGGCCATCCGGCAGAAGCGTGGCTATGACGCCCATGCTAAGGGCAGGCCTGCTTTTGCAAAAGGCGACAAGGTGCACTATTATTATCCGCCGCTTAAGCAAGGCAACAAATTTGCTAAGCCGTGGATAGGCCCGTTTACCGTGCTGAAACAGGTAACTGACGTGGACTACCGGACCCGGAGGGATTCGGAACCGGATAAGGTTCTGGTGGTCCATATCGACAACCTGAAGAAGTACTAGGGCCTGCTCGTCATGGATCCGCTCATACAAGATGCGGAACCGGATGATGCTCCTCTTCTGGACACTTCCGGTCATCATCCGCGGACTTCGGACGAGCGTGTGCGCCGTATGGTGGGTCTTCTGGACCTCTCTGATCCGTCAGATGATGGTCCAGATGACAGTGCACCTAATCTCGGCGATCCGCAGGTACCACCAATCCCTCCAACACCTGCGAATGACGGGCGGCCACGCCGGAAACCTCGTGCGCCGACCCGATATGGGTGGGATTAACGTTCCGCCCATGCGGATGCGTATGCGGTATCCATCTATCACACCAGGGATGGATTTTAGGTCATTCCGTGGGAATCCGCACGACTTTCCTCCGTGAGCAGTCACTTTGTGACTATCTCTGGAGTTGAGGTCTGCGGATATCTTTATGTCGTAACACCGCCGCTCTGCATCCGCCCTCCCGTAGTTTCTAGCATTAGGGACGTGCGGCAGACTTATCCGCATCATGTGGACTGCTGTCCGGCGTAGTTAACCCAACGCCTAGGTTGGCCAGACCACTTTTGTGGATTTGCCGGACGCCCTTGGTCGCGATACAACCTCTTATATGGCCAGACTGAGGTTGGGATTTACGTCCGCTACGGGGGAAGCGCCTTCCCACGGAATTGGGGAACTGGCATATGGACGCGGGGAATGTGTCCGGATGTGAGGACTGATGTCCGCGGTTCGTCCGCGTGACTCGTCCGCATGAGTCACGATGCAGTTCGGTGCGTTGTCAACCGTGAGCCACTACTGTAAGGTTGTTTATAGTAGAATAAGATTTCTAATGGCAGGAAATCATTTTACCATTATTTTTAATGGACTGGCTGTTAAGTCCGCATGTGCGGACCAGCCGCGGCAGCAGGTGACGCTCATTTTCGTCCGGATCGTACCTTACAATACACGGTCCGGCCGGAATGACCGGAGCCCCGGCCTCCTTTTAAGAAGGAGGTTGTATTCTACATGCGCAGCATACTTTATGGTTTCTAATCCCTATCAATACCATCGGATAAGGTCGATATGCTATCTTATGGTGCTTGTTTGGATCAGGACTCTGTCCGCAGGCAGTTCCGGACGAGCGCCGGCTATTGACTTCATCATGTTTGGGATTCTCTAGATTGGGCGCCGGCATGAAGGGTTCGCCCCCTAACCATTGAGGTTACGGACATGCCGGCACTGTGTCTAAATCTATTGAATCAGCGCTCCGGTGGTCGTTGCATGGGCTCTGGGCTGGACCGGGCGTTGCTCTGTGGCTTAACTATACGTTGGGGTTGCTAGTGGGCGCTTCATGAACGCCAACAGGGCGCCCTTGTTGTCTTTGGAGCTACTATGGGCATGCTCGATCGCTCTGTAAGCGTACCAGCGGCTATGGGGAGTATTTATATTTATTTATCCATTTCATGGTATTATTTACTGAGTGGATTATATAAACCACAAGCATGCGTGCATTCCGTGGAAACGCTATTTTTTCTCATCTGATCATACATTGAGATAAGTTTAGTGATATATCTTTTTCCTGGTGCAATAGAGAGTGAGAAATTGGGAGATTTTTCCTTTCGTTAGAGGGGTGTAGGAGATTGTTTGCTGTGTATCAGAAGCTAGTTTGCCGTGATATATGAAAAGCAAGCAAACGGTGGTGAATTTATTTTCATTATTGTTTGAGTGGTGATAGATGTATTTTTATCGCTACTGATAGGTGGACATAATTGTAACAGCCACAAGTAGATCGACTTCTGATACATTGTATACAAACTCTATCCTGCTGTGGTGATTAATTTCACGTCATTGACCGCCAGTGCGGCAGCAATAGCTAATGACTGATTTTAGTTACTGTATCTGATTGCGGGATCCCCCGGGATGGCCTGTATTTAGGCCACCCATATACATGGCATGATAAGGAGTCACCGGGAGGAAATGCGAGTGTATGTATGAGCCTGCAGTGAGAAAACGTAATTCGTTTGTCGGCCTGTATCGATCGATGCTATAAATAGACGTTTCCACGGAGACGCGTTATACTGCTGTGCGTGCAGAATAACTGCCAGCCTCAATGCTGTAAAAACATTGTAACTGACAGATACTCATCAATCGAGCACTCGGCACTGGTGGAGACAGATCTGCGGATCTGACTCCCAGTGTTTCAAGCTAAGTGCGCTTGAATACTATGTCAGAGAGTAGTGATAGGGAAAGTTTGGGAGGGAAGGTGCCTCCGGACCGTGATCGCGAGGTCCAGTCCGGAGATGAATCCCTTGAGAGCGATAACTCGCTTTCGGGACGAACCGGCTCTGAGGATGATGGCCGCGAGGCCGTCTCCGGGAGCCAGCACACGGGTTCTGCGGAATCCGACTCCGGCAGCGATGTCGAGAGTGTGGTAGACAGGCAGGAACGCGCTGTAGAGAGCAACTTGGCCGCTATAGGTGCCGAGGAGCTGCTCGATCCGTCTTCGCTCCCAAACGTGGAAGTGTTGATGGACTACATCGAGGCGGGCCCTGTTGGTGTGGATATCGAGTTGCATCCGCCTGCGGAGATGCTTGCATCTTTGGGCGTCGATGAGAGTACTCGCCCGGAAACCCGTCCGGATGACCGCGGTCGTCCGGACACCGTGCCCGGCGAGAACTCCTCGGTTTCCGCACCTGCGGAGCCTGTTCCGCTTGTCAAGGGGAAGTCTGCGAGTTGGTCGGACCAGGTTGATGCGGAACTATCCGCGTCCCAGGCTCAGCCGGACTTGCAGGCGCCCGGCTCGGAGAAGACAGCAGAGGAGGATGACGGGTTCGTCTCGCCCGTCTCCAAACACACCCGTCTCCGAGCCTTGAAGGTTGCCGAAAAGCAGTGGGAGGCCCAACTGAAACTCGAGGCCGCCAACCGTGGGCAACCGGAGTCCGGTCCGGACGAGGAACCGGACCGATCCGCACGAAGTAGGAAGAAGAGGTAGCACCGGAAGCGCTCGAAGTCTACGGGCTCGCGCTCCAGCGCTCCTCCACTTGTCACCAGTCGACAAGGGCCGCCGCATGCCGCAGGAAGGAGATCTCCGGTTAAAGCTCCTCCGCAGGCAAGCGGAAGCGGATGGGGATTCGGACCTGTCTACGGAAGCCGCCCAACGCGAGAAGGGAGCCGCCCAACGGGCGCAGAGTATACCTCGACGTACCAGGTCGAAGTCTCGGTCGGGAAAATCGTCAAAGCGACGATCGTCTTGGAGCAGCCTCCCCTCAAGAAGCTGCGGGCCGAAATGGGCCCCGAGCTCCCTGGTGTGCGTCAGGGCATTTTGTTCCTTCTGCGGTATGGCAGAGATTCGTACTCCCGTCGGTCGGCGGAGGCGGGTACGACGGCTGACACGCCTTTCACAAGGCCTCGTCCACTGATGGACGAGAAGCGTGCCGGGCTGCCACCTGTGACAGGAGACGGGGTAAAGTGCCCCTTCTGTCCACAATCTCTGGAAGGGTATGAAGACCCCCATAGTGCCCTCAACCGGGACCGTAGGTATTCGTCCTACGACCACCTGAGCCGGCATATTGTGGGTTATCATTACCCCTGGGTGAAGTTGTTTCTCTGCAGACGGTGCTACTCACGTGGCCCTCGGGAGAGATTCTCCCCCAGTTTGGAGGGCTTAAACGCTCACCGCGCGGGTGCACACCGCGGTGAGGGACTTCACACCGAAGGTGATGAAGCCGGGCCTGTATTCAATTATGGATACATTCCACCTCGGGTGGCGCCGATCATGACCACGTCAGGGTCGGCGAAGAACCGTATCTACCACTATGGTCTGTGGCGCTTCGGACAACGCATCATGGACGATAGTTGGAGACAGTCTGGCATTGTGTTGGCAGGCTCGAGCTACGCAGCCCACCTGACAGCAACCATGGGCCAGACCCCGGCGGAGTACAAGACGGCAGCAGAGGCCGTCCGGACAGCAGCAGAGGCTGTCCGTCAACCGCCGGAGTCCCAACCAGTGGAAGAACGGACCCGGATCACCACGGTCGTGTCTGAGGTGCCGAAGATCTCGGCCAAGATGCGCGTGGCCTCCCCAAAGCCGCAGAGCACTCCCTCAAAGACCAAAGGGAAGAGCTCGTCCTCCGGAACCGCTCCGGAACGAACGACCACCTTTTGGTCTCCTGGTGCTCTGTCGGCGGAGGAGTATCCGGCATTGCTAGAGGTGACGGTCCCTGGAGGTCTGTCAGAGAGGCGCGTAAACCCTACCGCCTCCTCGAGCTCCACGAAGGTGGTCAAGCCTAAGACCCCTCGTGAGGCTTCCTCTATCCAGACGAGCGCCACCTCTCTCACGGTCGTCGTCCGCTTCCTCTATTCAAATAGAAGGGACGTCCGCGGGATGGCGAAGCATTGCCTGCTTGACAATGGACCCCTTTAATCCGGTGGAGGATGTGCTCCAGCAGTACAGCTCCGAGACCGCCAGCGCCTATTCGACTTTTCGCGAGTCGGTAGGCCGCGCGGTCGGCCATCGTCAAGATGGTTTGGAGCGCATACCGTCGGACCCAGCACTGGCCAACCTGCCAGTACCCCGAGCTATCGGTAATTGGGGTCTGCAGCGCTGGTCTGCGCGCGGGAAGAGTACCCATGGGATCACCCCCAGCGAGGCAGGCTCACCCAAACCGCGGAGTACCTCGTCGCCGAGATGGACCGCTCTTTTTTGAGGGGGAATTTTTTTGGAATGGCTTAGCCGGTACCGTGCGGAGGCCTCTCGTGTCGCGTGCCACCTAGCACACGACCAAGGCCTCATGGAAGGTACCCAGCGGAGCCTCGAGAGCTACGGACTCTAGTGGCAGAGCGTGAGCGGCAAGCTTTCCAGCAGGGGAGAGCCGCCGCCCGAGCTGCTGAGTCCGAACAGTCCTCCGCCTCCCCCGAGGTCGCACACCTGACGCAAACAAGCCTCCGGGCTTGTTTATTAGGGCTTATTCCAAATTGTAGAGCACGTTGTAGTTTACTCCGTAAGTCCAGGGGTCGTCCCCCATTCTTTCAAAAGGGACCCTTAAGGTCCTCGTCTTCTGCGCCGTGACTTCCGGGTGTTGCCATCTTGCCTTCTTCCGGCCCACGTCATGTGAAGCCTTCGTTGGGGGTAATGTGGCGATTTTGCCCAAAGATTGCGGCAGGAGCCTTTGCAAAACACTAACCAGTTTTACGGTCTATTTTTGGACGTTTCAGTTCGAAGCACGCGTTGCCCCGGCAACGCTCTGTAATCCTCTTTCGCCCAGTAATTAAAACTATAACAATGGTTTGACCTAGTTTCCCTTCATGTCTCGTGTATTGGGGTTTATATACTCTGGTACCGTTTTGATCTGTGAGTTGTCTCAGAGCAAGGCGAGAGGGACGACGGGGAGCTCAGCCATGAGCTCTACGTCCTCGCACCGCGGCTAAGGTCCTCGCGGGCCCTGGGGACGACTTCAATGGGGAGCCCGGGCTGGGGTAGACCTTGATGACTCGGGGGTGCACGCCCTCTGGATCACCGGTTTTCTCCACCCGGGATGGTGTGACACAGGCTCTGGCAGACTGTCGGGCTGTCCGGGGCCCTATCCCCGAGGCGGACCGCGGCGAGCCAAGCTTCACAAGCTAACACCACGGTGATGATCCTGTATCTGAGTGGTGTCCGTACGTTTGGGCTCGTTGGGCGGGCTGCTACCTGGTTAAAGTTCTAATGATAGAGTAATGACTGCGCCTGCAGTGACCCTCGGTGAGCGGACCTCCGCGAGGATCCGGGGATAGCGGGTGCGCGTCCGCGATGACCTGTGGTAAGAGGACTATCCTCGAGGATCCCAGATGGGCTGATTTCTCCATCCGGGTACCGCTGTCAACGTTAGCGGACGACGTTAAAACTTTACATACCATTGCTAATTAACCACATTTTCTCGAACCCACAATTATTGGCATTATATACATGTACATGTAGTGTCGCGAGTTGCCTCAACCTCGCACAGGACGATGGAAATCTCAAAGTTGAGTCGGCTACATGTATAAACAAGTAGGCCTACTTGCTTGCAGGATTATCTCTTGCTGATGCAAATCAGCCCAGATACATGTACATGTATGTACCACCCCGCTCTCAAGTGTTCGCCAACACGAAATTTGGATGTTTTGACAACTCCCCGAGTAAATACTTACATTTATTATACACATGCGATATTATTCGTCCGCGTAACACTGTTTGTGCCCTGTAAGATAACAACGCTCAGCGAGCAAATACAAGGGCAAATACTGGCCGGGATCCTGCCCGCTGTCAACGATCGCTCATGCGCATCGAATGATGTTGCCGTAACAACGCATGCATGTGTCTTATTGTCGTTTACCCTATTCTTTTCAAGGTATATAATAAACACAACATCACCTGGTTTTTCCAGCATGTGACCCGATATTTGCCCTAGATCCAGCATTTTATCTCGGTCTTCGGCCTCCGGCTAATACTCGGGATCTCGGGCAAACATCAGGTCACATACTGTGAAAACCAGGTAATACATGTATTGTCTATGTACATGTATATCACTTCTCCTTCGTTCTGCCCGCCTACATTTTGCGTCGTGGACACGAGTGTGTTTTGCTGAGCCTTAATTGGCCGAATCCAATATCCTTATAGGCCTAAAACCAGGTGCGAAAATTGCGGCAGGTGGAAAGCAAAAAATACACGCGGAGATTTTCAACTTTTCAAAGCTCAGTCGCTTGAAACTACTGGCGTCCCTATATTGCCAATGGTGGGGTCAAGAAAATTATGGCAATTGCTAGCCCGACATTCACAGCTGATAAACTGTGAGCACGTAGTGCGAGCTCGGCGAGGCTGGCAATGCCATATATCCTATTTTGTAGAGCTGTTTGAAAAAAGAAGTTAATACATAGAATACCACTCTCAATTTCCACCTTTTACAAAGTAATTATCATAAATATTTGTAGTCCAGTTGTTGGTGCTATCGTGGTGTAGTAGTTCTAGCTCTTCCATGCACGTGTAGTTGTCAGGTGACTCGATGTGTTAAACTCCTAGGTAACTCAAAGAATTGTGTTAAACTCTTTGGGTGACTTTAACACGTAAAGAGCGTGAATGACGTTTTCTCTCATCCTCTGCTCGCAGAGGTTGCTTTCATTGCGGGCACCTCTGAGATCCGGGAATACCAGCTGCGTTTGGATGATGACCTGGGCACTAAGGTACCCTTGCAAGGGCTGGATGACGTGCATGCTTTAGACTACGACCCAGTGGACGGATACCTGTACTGGACAGATGTCAACCGAAAGCACATCGCTCGGGCAAAACGAGATGGAAGCGGTACATGCAATACATTCCTCCACATGTACATGTAGGCCTACATGTCTGATCAGAACTGCCGAGTGTTTTGTTTTGCCAGTGGATTGAAATGATATCGTCGTTAATTAATAGCTTGTATATCATCTATGTACACGCAATATCTCGCTTCAGACCAACAAGTCGTGGTTGAAGATCACATCATGCACCCTCAGGGTATCTCTATTTCCGTTGCTACAAGGCGTTTGTACTGGATAGACAGCTTCCGGCGGACGATCGAGTCTTCTAACCTTAATGGCATCAATAGAGTAACGCTCATCAATACGGACCTGGTCAAGCCGAGGTCGATAGTTCTCGATGAGAGTAACAGGTGGGTCTATAATGTTATAATGCACATGACTCACCACTAGCGATAATGTAATATTCCAATCCAATATAAATTTAAAAACTAGTATAATTTTAATAATGATAATACATTTGGTTTATGAAGCTTTTAAATTGAGTCACTATGAGACGTTTGTAATTGAACTACATGTGCATGTAGCATGATGTACTGGTCTACTGTCGGGATCAACGCGAAGATAGAACGAGCAGCGCTGGATGGCAGCCGCCGCGAGAAGTTGGTGGAGTGGCCAGTGGGCTGGCCTACTGGTCTCACTCTATCCGCAAGCAAGATTTACTGGGTTGACGCCCGAACCAGTCGGATAGAACTGGCCAACATGGACGGGTCAGGTCGCGATACCATAGCATACCTCAACAACAGCACCAAGGAACAAGTGTTTTCGATGTCAATAATCGGCAAGTCATACTTTGCAATGCCAGTACACTGTAGATTCGTATTTTTCTTGAGCGTGTGTTACCTGGACAAAGCCATTGTGAAATACCGGCGGATAGTTGCAAACCTTTGCATGTTTCAGGCCAGTATCTGTACTGGACGGACCAGTCAGAGAAGAAAGTTTATCGTGCCAAAAGCAGTGACACCAGCACCAGAAAAGTAGTTATCGACGCGGAGTCACCATTCACGAGTGTATCAGCATTCAGTTACTTCAATCCAAGTGAGCGTCGTTTTCGTCTGTCGTCACTGTTAATTACCCTCGCCCCCGTGGGGGGGGGGGGGGGGCGAGGGTATTGCATTTGGGTCTGTCTCCCTGTTTGTTTGTCTCCCCGTCTCCCTGTCTGTCTGTCGGCAGGCCTAACTCGGAAATAAATGGTCCGATCGATGTGAAATTTATAGGGATGAAGCGGTATGTTAGTGGCTCGGTCCTCCTCAAAATCGGATAGAAACGGTTGCCATGGAAACGGAAAACGTGAAAATCACATAATTCACTCCAACTCCGGTTCTACTTGATATTAATTTTTCCAACTATTTTTGTATTTTTGTTTGTATTTTTCTCAGAAACAATACTGTGAAATGTCACAGCTCAATATTGAGCGACAAGTTCAAGGTCAAAGTAAAGATCAAAATCGAAAATTCACAATAACTCTGCTATATTAATGATTAATTTCCCCTATTAATTATATATTTTTCTGTACTCAATTCCCGTCATTTGCTGTATGACCGATGGTCCTGTGATCAAAATCCCCCATTATCGCCCAAGGTTAGCAAGTGTATGGGTCATCAGCTGAAATCACTGATTTGTAGTATTTAAAGTAGTGGTAATTCCCAAACCACTGACGATATTCAGTAGAATGTTGAATTTGTGAGAGCTGGCGAAGTTTGGGTTGTCAGTATCAGTATTTATGGCCAATTCCCGATCATTTGATATGACCAATGATAATACGACCAAAATCCCCGATTATCGCCCAGGTCCAAAATGTAAGGGCTATGAGTTTAGTAACTAAATCTGGGAGGGCGAGGATCTGCAATCTCTGATTGTCTCGTTGGTTTAGCAATGTCGAACCACCATATCCGTTATATCATAATCTACTCATTACATTACCATTGCCACCAGTACCGAGGGAGCCCGAAGTGATCTCAGTCTCGCCCCTATTTGGTCCTGTATCTGGAGGCACTTACATCGAAATCACGGGTCGTAACTTCCCACATTATAGTCTTCAATATGTCAGAATTGGAAACGTGCTCCTCATTATAACAGAGCGGTACAGTACTAACAGAGCTGGTTGAATGAATGAAGAAATAACATGTACGTGCAATAATTCAAGGATCATTGCTATGATAATCAAGATGAAGCTACCGGCAAATAATTTGGAAGGGCTACATAATTTTTGACGATGAGGTTCGGTTTGTGTCGAGTATCCTGTTTTATATTCAACAGTTCGGAGACCATGATCGCAGTGACCACTCCGCCAGTAAGCGACTCGTACGTAGAGCAACCCGCGTCAGTGGTCCTCAAGTTTGAATCGATGCCTCTACTGAAGACGCCATTCAAATTCAAATACAAAGCCAACCCCTCGATCAAATCCGTGGAACCACTCGTCACAATACCGGAGTAATGTGTTTGTCAATATATTGGCCTACGTGTAAAGAACAACGCATAACACCGCAGTTGCTAAAATGGCTCAGATGCAAACCTCTTTTATTCACCAGTGGTGGTGTTACACTGACCGTGAAGGGCAAAAACCTGGACTCTGTGGCCAAACCGGAGATGATCTTGAGAGTTCTCACAGGAAATCGTTGCATTCGTCGACCTGAAGACCAGAGCTGGCACCAGTATAATTCAGTTCGTAATAATCAGTTGTCACCGTCAATTGCTAACAGTGTACATGTACATATTTGTGGGATTCGAAAGAAATGCTCTTTCGTCTCCAGTCATGTCGAGTCCAGCGCACGGCATCACACCTGATGTACTGCATCACCCCTCGGCTTATACATGTACTTGGGGACGATATTCTTGGGGTGACGATATTCTTGGGGTTCAACCTGGATGGCCTACCAAACTATAACGAGCTCATATACACAACTATGCTCCGAGATTACGGTATATTGTCAGCCAGAGCAACGCCGTATTTCCATATCGACCAGGAATATGAATATGACGAGGAAATCTTGACAATCGAGGTTTGTGCATATTACAAGCACTAAGTACACTGTAATCAGGATAGATTATTAGGAATGGTCAGTTTTGAATTGATGTGATGTCATACAGTTTGGCGCGAAGAGACTATAAAATATGTAAAGCTTTTAATTCATTTGAATCTTTCTAGCCTGTGTGGAAAGAATTGCTCCATTCAGATATATTTACATCACGCATCTTATATTACGTACACGATATTTCCAACCACTTACCAGGGCGAATTCCTGAATTCCTGTGTCGAGGACGATTTCCATGTAGTCGTTGGTACAACCGATTGCCCAAACGTTCAAGTGAATGATGATTCTCTCTCGTGCACTCCTCCACCGCCCAACACTTGGACCGATGAACACAAGGAGGTCATCAAGGTACATGTACACTATGGTCATTGTTGGAGTTGTATTTCCCTCGAATTAATTTTTTGGGAAATTGCGTTAGTCTCAAAGATCTACATGACATGTTCAATGTGGCCTAATATCTTTTGTAGGTCTACATTGGCAGGAACATAATATCGAAAGCAGGCACATTAGTGTACAACAGAAAAGTCTGGTTGATCCCAGTGATTGCTGTCATCGTTTTAGTTGTGCTCACAATCATCATTGTGGTCCCATCAGTCATGGCATATGGCAAAAGGCGGGCGCGAAAGAAGATGAAGGATATGGAAGAGCCAATAGCCGAAACTGTTGTCGAGGATAACACCACTGAAGTCTTGTCGGGTCCAAGTGATGTTGTGATCAGGAAGCCACTCAACCATAGGAATGTGAAGAAACCCGCCAATCGTTCTGTCTTCAATAGATTAGAGGACACAAACGACTGTCATTCGGAAAGTGATACCAAGAAAGCGAATGGTCCTACACGTGCAGATGACAGCACTCTTGTGGCTGATGTTGATGTTGGAGATGACAGACTTGATTGCCAACCAAGCGAAGATCAAATGGTTGAAGACCATGCAGCGCGTGAGGTTACTGATAACAAACAGCAGGATGGTTGCTTGGTTGCAACCATGACTATCGGATGTAGAACGTCGATGTCAGCATCCTCCGCTTCTCTGAAGGCAGCAGCACCACCAGCTCCTCAATCGCCAAAGAACATATCCAGGGAACCATCACCAGCTCCTCCCAACGTCAAGCTCGAGAAAGGATCATCCGGAGCAACGTCACGAGCTTCACTGAGTGCTAAGCACGAGAAAGGATCATCAAGGGCACCATCACCAGCTCCTCTAAACGCTAAGCACGAGAAAGGATCATCGAGGGCACCATCACCAGCTCCTCTAAACGCTAAGCACGAGAAAGGATCATCAAGGGCAACAGGCCATCTAAACGTCAAGCCTGTGAAAGTTTGGGGAAGTGCGCTTTCTCTGCGATCAACAACATCAATGGCAGCCCTGGACCAGCCAGTGATGCAGGGAAGGAGGTTTTCCAGAACCGAGTTCACCACGCTGCAGACCAACCACAGCCATGACGATGCTGTGCCTGACGTCCTGCCACAACCCGTCGGCGACAAGGAGCCCGTTCACATCAACCTATCACACGAGAACATTGCCAAATGAGGCAATAAGCATGAGGTGAATGATGACCTCTCTGTCATTAGGATAAATATGATGGGTTGCGATGTAATTACCGTAAAATCGTTTACACGTATGTATGTGTGTTATTCCTTATATTTATATTTACAGCTATGATACCCTGATGTTTTTGGTTGTCCCCCCCACTAGCATGTATTGCTTTCAATACAATAACAAACATATACAGACATACATGACAGTCACAAGGATAAATATGACAGGTGTGTTGATGTTGAAGGAAGGATTTTGCTTGTTTTGTCGATTTTTGTGTAGTATGTAATGCATCTGTCGTGCAACACGGTGCATGTGGGAACAACCCCCACTCCAGGTAAGTATAGGTTGAGTTTTACAGTGGCTGATAAGTGACATTGTGAAAAGAAGTTATTTATTTCTCGAAGTAATCCCACGGTGGCTAGGCGTTACGCGTTATTCAGGGAGTGCCGCGTAAATTCGTGAGTATTACGCGTTATTCGTGAGGAAATTGCACAGGAAACGACATAGGTCCCCACTTCGAATGAGGTGAGTTCGTGAAAAAGTTCATTTCCTTCTTAAAATATTGTTTCCACGGAACATCCCAATGAACAAACATCACGTATGATACTATGAATTACTTGCATACATCGTTATATTTACGAAAATGGACACACAGTTCGTGACAACACCCGCACGCTTGCGACTCGTTTGGGAAATATCATCGGCTATCAATTGAAACCAACAAAGTGCATGTTGGTAAATCATGGAATGCTCGCAGAAGGCTTTCTTTATCGTTACACCATGCAATCAGCTGTTTTAATCGAGTACTAGTATTTTATGAAATGAGAAGCTTTTTATGGTTTACGCGTATCAGCCTGAGGGAGAAAATCTACACACGCGTTACGGCATGAGGAAACATGTGAGCGTTGTGGGGGATGGTAGAGATGGCAATGCATACATCGATATTTTTAAAGTATGATTGGAGGCTGCACATGTTCCAAGTACAGACGATACTCCTCATTCATCATTATCCTCCATATGTTCCTCACAATCTTCATAAATCTGAAATTGACAATACTAAGAGCTTTTCGGGTCTTTTACACAAAAGCTCACCAAGAGAAAACATTATCCCTTGACCTTGAATTTATCCCATCAATTGAGCAGTGAAAACTGGAGTAAAATTCGCATTAAAAAAAGAAATATCCCAACCTCAACAAACTATTTACTCATGCACATACGCGTAATGCCCTCACGCAAATCGCGTAAAGTCACTGTAGATAAGCGGTGGCGCGGTAAAATAATTTCGAACGGGCTTGGTGATCAATTTCGAACGGTTGATGGTCAATTTCGAACGGTTGGCGATCTATTTTGAACGGTCCACACATAAATTTAGGTGAAAAGTATATTTGTCTGATGTTTATGTCACAAATATTTATATTTACCACCTCGGTGAAACTTTACTGACCTGTGGAAGGCCTTTGAAGCACATCGGGAGTTTTTATGATTATTTATTATTTAGTTTTGAATGGCGAGAAGCAGTATACATGTCATTAATATGTAATATCGTTATTAGTGTGTGCAAACGTTTGATGAGTCAGTTAAATTGAACGTGTACCCAGACATAGCTAAAGTGAATCACGTAATGCTGTTTGATTGATGTATTTCCTCAAAACGAGCCCGAATCAAGTAGAATAGAAAATTTAAATGTGGTCAATTTCGAACGCTCATAAATGACAGGCGGATAATTTCGAACGGTCATGCGAGTAATTTCGAACGGTTTGTTGATAGCTTTGCTGAACTATTTCACCGTGAAAATTGTGTATGTGTTGTGATTTCTTTTGATTTCTGTTTCCTGAAGGGGGTTGGGGGTTACAAATATTAGTAGGTTAGTCATTATTACTTTTCATTACTTTTTATCTCTCGGATAAGCCTATGACAAGCCAAAATTCTATTTGGTGTTTAGCATTGAAAGGATTATATACATACACTGTACATGACACTGTAAAATTGATTAAATGCATATATGTTGAGCATCTAGCAACCTCCCCTTCCTCCTCTCCTCTCCATGTACATGAGGTGATTAGTCTAGTATGTGTACATATACAATGTGAAATGTATCAAATTCTGGCTCAGTATTGTCCAAAATGGAGATGTGAAAAGGATAAAAAATGCAAGGTATAATATATTCAAAGTTTACGACAAAAACGGATGTAAAACCTGGGTAACTGATGTTCGCATGATGTTGTGTTCTCATGGGTTTTGGGATATGTGGTATTTTCAAGGGGTAAGGAATACAGAACTATTTGTGAATACATTTCGGCAGAGGGTAACAGATTTTGCACAACAAAATTGGTAATCAAAATTGTCTGTAAATTCAAAGTTAAACTACTACCGAAATTTCAAAAAAGAACTTGTATAGAGAAGAACAGGCACAACAAAACAAAACAAGATGCACGCTTTTCGAGTATTGTAAATAAGTAAATAATATCAATTCAATAGAAGATGAATGTCATTTTGTCCTAATTTGCCCACTATATAATAATTTAAGTCAGAAATACTTAAACAAATTCATTGTACCAAACTGTAGCATGCTTTCAATTTATTATGCCACACAAGAAAATGAATGTATCAGAAGTTTAGCTGCCTTTATATATAACGCTGAAATTACTCGTGATAATTACCATTAATTATGACGTACGCTGTATTTTATTTGTCTCAAACCACGATATATTGTATATTTCTATACAATATGTGCCTTTGTGAATAAAGCATTATCATAATCGGTATCCGCAAGCATTGAATCACTATCCCGTAGTAGTGAAATGTAGCTGTATACGCATGAATATGCACATACAGGTCAACATGCCGAAAAGTTGCATAGGCTAGGGGGTATCCCGGCGTGGCCGGCCAGCTCATTTCGGTCCTTCATATAAACACTGATAATATATATATGAAGGCTCTATCGACGAATGTGACAATATATCTAATGAACATTAAACTGTTAAAAATTCCGCCTTTAACCAGCATAAAATATCTTTGAATGGACGATGATGTCACATCTGAATGATCTGATCCCACAAAGTCGTAGTCATCACCATCTTCATCCATTGGCAGTGGTACATCTTCAACCACCAGTTTCTTAGACACATCTGACTTTTCTGGGGGTTGACAAATACCTTTGCTCAGGTATTTATTTCAAGGGGCTTCCTGTGTCTTAAGTCTGAATATCAGTCAACCCTCTTCAACCGTGCAAACATCGCTTGGCATATCCTTTGCCATACATTTGTAGTGCAAGGCTTATTAGCTTTGCACAATTATGCTAATTCTCATTTCCGCGTGTTCTATGTCATCATAAGGAATCTTACAGTGGTAGCACCAAAAACTGGCCATGATGACGCCGATAGGAACACATAGAAAACATTATACAGGATGAATAAAATATTTTTTGAACGTTCGAAATTGATCGCCTATGAAAAATAACCGTTCGAAATCAACACCGCCCGTTCGAAATTGATCGCTTATCAATATTGTTCTTATCACGGTATTAGCATCTTTATCCTTTGATCTCCATACTTCAATTTTTAGATATAGGTTGTGGGCCATATGTGCTTTGAAAATCATCGATATACGATAATAAAATTGGTCTATATATTACGCAAATTGTCAACAAACTGGAATCATCAGGAAATACAAGATGACTTGTGTTTCCACGTCTACCTGGAAACCCTCAACTGCTTACAAATGACATACGATCATTTCTTCGTGCCCAAATTGAAACGTTATGTCTATAAATCTGAAATTACTTCACAGTTTACTCACTTTTCACCCTGTTTCATTGTGCGGACCGTTCGAAATTGATCACTAACCGTTCGAAATTGATCACCAACCGTTCGAAATTGATCACCAAGCCCGTTCAAAATTATTTTACCGCGCCACCGCTTGTCTATAGTGAAAGTATAGCAAATAAACAAATCACACATTCAACCTAGATTCGTGCCGCTTGCGACCATTGTGAAACATTTCGAAGACAGGCACATGTGAAACCCATACTATCAATATCATAGACCTCTCATTCTATTTACAATAATGCCGATATATAACAATTTTCAACCCCAAAACCGAGGAGAGCGGCTGTCGAAGCGAAATTGACAGAAATTGTGCAGCCGAAGGTATCGCTACGCTGGCTTATTTATTTAATTTAAACTCTCAACAACAACCATGAATATGTGTAATGTTCCGTGCAAAGCCAAATCAGACATTTCAAAACGGTAAAATTAGCGAAATTGTGTGTTTTTCCTGCTCGGGGTCAACCAGAGGCTGCCATTTCCTCACGAATAACGCGTAAGACTCATGATTTTACGCGGCACTCCCTGAATAACGCGTAACGCCTAGCCACCGTGAATCCTGACTGATACATGATCAACATAATCTACGCGTAAATAATGTTACTTCCGCGTAAATAAAGTCATTTATGCATAAGTAACGTTTTTTCCGCGTAAATAAAGTTTTTTTACGCGGAAATAACGTTATTCACGCGGAAATAACGTTATTTACGTGGAAAAAACATTATTTACTTTTGCCGTGTATGAGATACTAACCAAATACTGCCTACACGTGCTTGTGTCTTTCTCTTGGTCGATGGGGTAAATAATGTTATTTACGTGTGAATGTTATTTACGCGTAAATACGCATCAGTTATTTTCTGCGTAAGTAAAGTTTTTTACCCAGAAATAACATTATTTACGCGGAAATAACGTTATTCACGCGGAAAAAAAACATTATTTACTTCTGCCGTGTGTGATCTACTAACCAAATACTGCCTGCACGTGCATTTATCTTTCCCTTGGTCGATGGGGTTAATAACGTTATTTCCGCGTAAATAACGTTTTTTCGATATTATTATATTTTTATACTTTATTTACGCGTAAATAACATTATTTATGTGGAAATAACATTATTTACGCGTAAATAATATTATTTATGCAGAAATTATGTCAACTATGAACAGGTCAAGATTACTCCGAAAAATAAATAAGTATTTTTTCGCAGTGTCACTTATCAGCCACTGTAGAGTTTACTTCATGTTTGGTACTGTGATTTTAGTGTTGTATGTATGCCCCTTCTCGAGGACATCAGTTCGTTGGGATCAAAAGCTGAAGCCACTCGAAAAGGGCTGACGGATTGAAAAGATGTAGAGATGATGTGATACCAAACAGCATGCGATGTTTGTGTTGGTGATGTTGAAACCAATGAACACATGTATATATGTTACCTATACATGTGTAGACATATATATATTTACACTCGTTGTTGTTTTTTTAGCGGTCTCGGGGATTATTCTGCCCCTTTTTACATACACAAAAACAAGATATACAGATATACAGATATACAGGTGGAACAGGAAAATCATTGTACAAATAATTACATGTGTGCGTGCATAGTAGACATGATTAATGTTGCATATATTTACACACGTACATACCCAAAGTGCACATCATATCACACATACATCACATCATATCACATTCCAGTTTGGATATTTCTAATTTTTAATCCATACAATGTATTCAAACTTGCATTTCCTTCTCTTGTGTGTGATAAAATATAATGCTTTGCCACTAAGATTAAATAATTAGCCGACTGTGATATCTTGGATTCAATATCTGCAATCTATATACCAAATTTTTGTCTGTTTCCTCAAGCTCAACATTGTATCCCACAAGATACATTTAAGAAATATCTTTGTCGACCTTCCTCCATAACTGATACACTGATGTGACACCATGGTGTCGTTTATTGTGATATTGTGACTTGTCTGCATGTAAACATGTCTGGTCAGTTCTCGGCCAGTATTATACCAGTATTATACATATATATCATTATTAATACTATTTCTGAGTGTGTTATCAATAAACATGTTGCAGTTAGTACATGTATGTTATATCTTGTATGTGTATTCATGTATATGCCTTAATACACATATCAATGATATGTATACTTCCCAAACAAGACACTGGGCAGTAATGGGAATGACATTTATTCCATGATTCAACAATTTGTAAAATATCTGTGAATTTCGGTATGTAGCCACAATACTCAATTTTGAATTGTTTACACCAATTATAGGCCTAAATAAAATTTTTCATGAGAGAAAATAGCTTTCTAAAATGGTGTCAACGCATTTGTATTATACATTAGCAATAAATACAAGGATATTGTATTCTATCAACATTTGAATCTTTCATGAGATAGATTATAGATTTTCCAGTTATTTCAACACATTTGTATTATACATTAGCTATGACTACAAGTACATATCTATGCGTGTAAAATACATTAACAACATCAAATTATGATACTGATAGTATACTATTAGGTTACTATTACTTGTAAATATTTATTTCACAAACGAATGTTGTAATCCACAACGCTCACTAGTTCCTGTCACTATTGGTCACATCACATACCGGTATAATATTTTATTGTGATTACGACTCATCAACAAGCACAATAATGAAGATTAGTCGACACAACAACATCACCATGACTTTAGAAAGATGCACACCATTCATGTATAAAATTATATACCTCCTAAATTTATTCAATGTCACATTGTTAGAATATACATATAAAGTATTTCATTGTTTTTTCGTGTAGATCCTGAGCTATGTCTCAACTTGACAGCAGAACTACATTTAATTTCAAGGCAGGCTATTACTTAAGTCGATACAATATTCACATAGCCCTGTTCACCAGTTACAAATGAGAGCATTACCGCCCCTTGATTAATTGAATACATCATTACGACATCATTTTGTGAGTCGTACGCCTACAAAATTAACTAATAAACAACATCAAAGCATATATATCATAGCACAACTCCCTTTATTAGCACATGAACTGTATGAACTGCACTGTAGTGATTATCTAGTTTCCGTCAAACCCGAATGTAACACCCGCCCTCTCAAGATAGGCCGTATAGCAGCAGTATAGCATTACTGAAAGTCACAGTAGAAACAGCAGATTTCGTGTGTCGATAGTGGACCGTTCTGGCCCTCCAACTCTCCCCGTTCATTTCCTCCCAGGACGCCCGTGCAGTCTATAGACGACCTACCGATCCCGCCATGCGTCCGTTAGAGGATAACACAACCACCTTTCTCCTTGAACGGGTTGTCGCTCTGCTTGTTGAAGCCCTTGATGAGCACGTCGGTGTCCTGCTCCTGGTCGCAGAACTTGATGATCTCGGCCACACACTCGCTGGCCGGCATGCGCTGGACGGCGGACTCGGCTCGCAGCTGCTCGACGAGCTTGCGCTGGTTGCGCAGGCCCTCCTGCAGCTTGGTGTTCATCGCGAGGGAAGACGTGATGGCTGCCTGGGCGTGCCGCGTCACCCCGTCCGGGACAGGTGTCGCACGACTCTAAATGGGACAGGAGGTGGGCGGGATAGGAAAGGTAAAGAAGGGTATGGGGTATCGGAAAAATGGAGGTGTGTTAATTTGACGGTGGCTGTTGCCAATCATCCATGTTACATGTACATTTATATGAGAAACTAGACGTCAAGGCCTAAAGATGCCTTGGAGGCATTTCGGTGTGGTGATTAATATATAATATATACTAGATATCGACGAAAATGAAAAATGTCGACTCCGCAAAAAAATTTACCGTTAAAAGAATACCCCTTAGACATGTTTGTCTAGGGCAACGAGTCCAAAAAAAAAGTCTGTTTCGCTCTACGACTCAGTGTTTCCGAGATATCGACGAAAACGAAAAATGCTAACTCGGCAAAAATTTTTTTAGTCAAGGTCAAAGTTCATCCATAATACATATAAGATAAATGTTGTCTAGATAGATATCGACGAAAACGAGAAATGCCGACTCGGCAAAAAAATTTCGGGTCAAGGTCAAAGTTCATCCATAATACCCCTTAGACGTGTTTGTCTAGGGCGACGAGTCCGAAAATAACGTCCGTTTCGCTCTACGACACACCGTTCCCGAGATATCGACGAAAACGAAAAATGCCGACTCGGCAAAAAAAATTCGGGTCAAGGTCAAAGTTCATCCATAATACCCCTTAGACATGTTTGTCTAGGGCGACGAGTCCGAAAATAATGTCCGTTTCGCTCTACGACACACCGTTTCCGAGATATCGACGAAAACGAAAAATGCCTACTCGGCAAAAAAATTTCGAGTCAAGGTGAAAGCTCATCCATAATACCCTTAAGACATGTTTGTCTAGGGCGACGAGTCCGAAAATAATGTCCGTTTCGCTCTACGACACACCGTTCCCGAGATATCGACGAAAACGAAAAATGCTGACTAGGCAAAAAAATTTCGGGTCAAGGTCAAAGTTCATCCGTAATACCCCTTAGACATGTTTGTCTAGGGCGACGAGTCCGAAAATAACGTCCGTTTCGCTCTACGACACACCGTTCCCAAGATATCGACGAAAACGAAAAATGCCGACTCGGCAAAAAAATTTGGGGTCAAGGTCAAAGTTCATCCATAATACCCCTTAGACATGTTTGTCTAGGGCGACGAGTCAGAAAATAACGTACGCTTCGCTCTACGAAGCACCGTTTCCGAGAAATCGACGAAAACGAAAAATGCCGACTCGGCAAAAAAATTTCGTGTCAAGGTGAAAGTTCATCCATAATACCCTTAAGACATGTTTGTCTAGGGCGACGAGTCCGAAAATAACGTCCGTTTCGCTCTACGAAGCACCGTTTCCGAGATATCGACGAAAACGAAAAATGCCGACTCGGCAAAAAAATTTTGGGTCAAGGTCAAAGTTCATCAATAATACCCCTTAGACATGTTTGTTTAGGACGACGAGTTCGAAAATAACGTCCGTTTCGCTCTACGAAGCACCGTTTCCGAGATATCGACGAAAACGAAAAATGCCGACTCGGCACAAAAATTTCGGGTCAAGGTCAAAGTTCATCCATAATACCCCTTAGACATGTTTGTCTAGGGCGACGAGTCCGAAAATAACGTCCGTTTCGCTCTATGACACACCGTTCCCGAGATATCGACGAAAACGAAAAATGCTGACTCAACAAAAAAATTTCGGGTCAAGGTCAAAGTTCATCCATAATACCCCTTAGACATGTTTGTCTAGGGCGACGAGTCCGAAAATAACGTCCGTTTCGCTCTACGACACACCGTTCCCGAGATATCGACGAAAACGAAAAATGCCGACTCGGCAAAAAAATTTGGGGTCAAGGTCAAAGTTCATCCATAATACCCCCCTTAGACATGTTTGTCTAGGGCGACGAGTCCGAAAATAACGTCCGTTTCGCTCTACGACACACCGTTCCCGAGATATCGACGAAAACGAAAAATGCCGACTCGGCAAAAAAATTTGGGGTCAAGGTCAAAGTTCATCCATAATACCCCTTAGACATGTTTGTCTAGGGCGACGAGTCAGAAAATAACGTACGCTTCGCTCTACGAAGCACCGTTTCCGAGAAATCGACGAAAACGAAAAATGCCGACTCGGCAAAAAAAATTCGGGTCAAGGTCAAAGTTCATCAATAATACCCCTTAGACATGTTTGTCTAGGGCGACGAGTCAGAAAATAACGTACGCTTCGCTCTACGAAGCACCGTTTCCGAGAAATCGACGAAAACGAAAAATGCCGACTCGGCAAAAAAAATTCGGGTCAAGGTCAAAGTTCATCAATAATACCCCTTAGACATGTTTGTCTAGGGCGTCGAGTCCGAAAATAACGTCCGTTTCGCTCTACGACACACCGTACCCGAGATATCGACGAAAACGAAAAATGCCGACTCGGCAAAAAAATTTGGGGTCAAGGTCAAAGTTCATCCATAATACCCCTTAGACATGTTTGTCTAGGGCGACGAGTCCGAAAATAACGTCCGTTTCGCTCTACGACGCACCGTTTCCGAGATATGCAGGATGCTTCAAGGATGACTCAGCAAAAAAATTATTTCGACCTCTAGGTCAAAGGTCGTTTGACGTATCGATCGCAAAATCAATAGGGTTCTTCCCTGTTGATATATAAACCTCCGTGCAAAATTCTGCAACTATTGCCTGAAAATTTTTCGAGTTATCGTCCGGAAACCAAGTTTCAAGATCAGCCTCGATTTCATCCTCAAGGACCTCACGGACCTCCGAGCCGGATCAAAAAAAATAATACACCCTAGAGATGTTTGTCTAGGGCGACGAGTCCGAAAATAACGTCCGTTTCGCTCTACGATGCACGGTTTCTGAGATATGCAGGAAGCCTCAAGGATGAATCAGCAAAAAATTATTTCGACCTCTAGGTCAAAGGTCGTTTGACGGATCGATCCCAAAATCAATAGGGTTCTTCCCTGGTGGCATATGAACCTCCATGCAGAGTTCTGCAACTATTGCGTAAATATTTTTCCAGTTATCGTCCGGAAACCAAGTCTCAAAATTAGCCTTGATTTCATCCTCACGGACCTCACGGACCTCGGATCCGGCTCAAAAAGAATAGGGTTCTTCCACATATCATTTCTGACTTGTGGTGAAAATTTGACGAGGATCCGTCAAGGCAATCTAAAGTTATCGTCCGGAAACCAAAAGTGGCGGAAGAAGAAAAAAAAAAAAAAAAAAAAATTCTGCTAAAACCATAAAGGCATTTCTGCCGAAATGCCTTAATAATAAGTAAATGTATCTAGTGTGGAATAGTGAGGATTTTTGGTGATTCATCTCAAAAGTACCGGTATTGAGGGTGAATGGTAGAATACTATAGTCTGCTACGTGATTGACAATTCCTGGGCATTATAAGTCAGTGTTTCACCTCAGGTCATCCAATTGCAGGCAATCATTGGAGGGTCATATGTCTTTCTTTTATTGTCCAATACTAATATAAACACTACATGTACTTACAGCAATAGCTCCACTTTTGAGAACGAACTGAGCTCGAAACTGTTTGACCTTTTAACACTGGGGCTCAACTACGTTCCGTTCGGTCCCGACCCTGTTTCGGTCCGCCTCAGACCTTGTTGTTCAACAGTTCTGATTATACTCTGATTTTTCTAACTCTTTTACACTGTTTTTCGCTAATATTTTTGTGATGCAAAACGCTATCGTTCTATAACTTGACATACTTCACCTGGGAGTCAAACGGCAATTTTCTACCAAATTTCAGACAGCTATCGCGAAAATTGAAAGAGTTGGCAATCTACCCCAATGTTAAATTTAGCTGTGTGGGCCCGCACACAATTTTGTGCATTTGCTCGGTTTTGTAGCGGAGCAATGTTTCAAAATCAACATGTTTGTGTAGAATACACCCCAGTGTATATTCTGGTTCAAAGTTACAAGAATATTTCGAATCCTGATGGATGTAAATAGGACCAATTCCTCGAATATGCTCAGATTCTCGAGATCCCGTTTTGGGCTGAAATTTAACATTGAGGTAGAATGCCAACTTTTTCAATTTGGGCGATAGCTGTCTGAAATTTGGTAGAAAATTGCCGTTTGCCTCCCAGGTGAAGAATGCCAAGTTATAGAACGATAGCATTGATCATCACAAAAATATTAGCGGAAAACAGTGTAATCGAGTTTGAAAAATCCGAGTATACACACACATATGGATAGATAACGCTTGTGATATCCAAGCTACACTGTGAATATGGTGACTTACGTATTTGGATGAAAGTATAGCCAGCACAACTATGAATGTTGACAGTGTGAATACTGGAATAAAAAGTAATGAAGTTAAAGGAGAGGTGAAAAAAAAATTCTTGTTTCGTAACTTATGAAAACATATATGCCAAATCTCATCAGAAAGTGGACAGAGTACCTATTCAGAGATATGTTTTGCTTGTAGTCAACAATCCGAAGCCGACAAACTGATATTTCAGCATGAAAGAACGATTTATAAATACGTTGTTCAGGTTCGACTCAGACCATGTTCAAGTCCGTTCCTGACCTTAGACCAGAAATGTTTTGGTTCGTCACTGACCTTATCGAGTTTGACACTATATCTTGCAGGACTGGCATCGGTGTTACCATTGTAAACACAAGTTCAACACATCTATTGAAACTGTCAGGCATTGCTTGAAAAGCATTAGTCAAAATAACTGTCCATATTACGTAGTTTCAACACCAACATGGAATAACAGTTTACCGGTATATCAAGACATTTAATGTCCCCTGCAACCCCCTAAAGAGCAACTGATCCATTCTCAAGGTTAATGAATGACTACAAATTGGATTTGGTTGATATGTTTATTCCATCGACCCCAATCGGGAACTGACTAAACCCAGCACCCCTTTTTAAGTCAAGTGCAACCAAGCACATATCTAGGGAGCAGACATCCACAGAAAACAATGAAATTGACACCATTAGCAGGCTTCAAATTCTTCACATATGCGTGAACAAATGTCTGAGGAAGATTTGACTACTTGGCTAATGTTCTTCAAATCGGTATTTTCTGGTATATTCCCTGAAGATAACATTTGATACAGTCAAATGTTATCTGATACAGTGAAGGACATTGTGAAATTCTACAGTCATCGAAATATACATGCAGTGCAATACACTCCCATAGTGATGCAGCCTTGGGTACTGGGCTTGCGTTCATTCAAAGAAAAGTTTGCTCGATTTATGGTAGGGTGTGGATTGGGAAGGTACCTTCCTCATTGTCAACTACATAACTAGACCCAAGATATAGTTCTTTATTCAGAATATATTATATTTTTCATACAGTCATTATGATAACTTTCTCTAGGCCAGCATTCCTAATCTAAAAAGAAACCAATGTATTGGCTATGATTTTCTCCGCGACTCAAAATGCGATGGGTCTGAGTCGTGCCTGAATATAGTCAGCATCGGACCTGAACATCGTCTGGCCCTTCAAACGTGAAAATAAGACCAATAATCGAAGCTGCTTGATCGAGTGTGTGTGCAATACAGTAGTTACGTATACATTTACACAATAACATATTCCTGATACATTCAGGGCTGTGTAGAATTGTTTGAAAGGCTTTAATTAGTCATATTCATCTTCTTCAGACATTTGATGATGATTGCCTATAAATACATCCCTTCCAGCCTTCCATTTATTTGGTTTGATTTGATATAAATACTCAACAAATACACAATGAAAAACAATTCGTGCTTCTCTCATAATGATTGGTATTCAATATTTATCACCGATTCCCAATCCCAGGCCATCTCCGAGGTATGAGGCGGACCGAAACAGGGTCGGAACTGAACGTTTCAGCACGGAACGTTGAGCCCCAAGTGTTTAAAGGTAATACAAGGTCAAAGTCAAGGCCAACATTTTGATATATTTCTATAATTGTCTATTACTCACATGTGATAATATATGCAACCAGTACCCCACTTCACCCATTTCAGATTTTTGATATATATTATGCTTAGAATCGTGGAACAAAATGACCGAGCCCCATGAGATTCGATAAGCGTTACAAACTAACACTGAATTATTTTCTTACACTGACAATAAGACAAATTCGTCGTTTTAAAGGTTAAAACTAGTATTATTTACTATACTTGCCTCCATAATACAACACGCGTAACCCCAACAACCTACTTAAATTAGGTTCCCCCATAGAGAAACCTCCATATGGGGTTGATAAGCCCAATTATTTGGTTTAAATCAATGTTAAATTAGGCAACTTCGGGTGTGCATTTCACCTTTCCGAAAACAATTAGGGCTTAATGGTTGATTGGGTACGACAGTATTATTATAGTCCTTCAGAAAAATCTTCGTAATTATAGAGCATGATAGTACCCTATGGTCCGATAACCTATTGCCGTGGCGTTGCGTCCGTCGTCGTCGTCCACATTTTTATCTTTTTTGTTTACGGTCGAATTTTTCTGAAATTTTGCACAAAAATACTTAAAAATAATTCAAGAAGGAGGTATTTTTTAGTTTTTTGATTTTCGCTTTTTTTTTTCAAAATGGCGGCCGTTTTCGACGAAAAATGCCTGATTTTGGACTTTGGCAGCCAATTTCTCGAAATCTGTTCAGTAATTTTTCTCTTTTTGATACATAACATTCCTCATATGTACTCTTATGATGTATGTATATAAATTTCGTTGCGCTTGAATCGCTCGAAGTGGGCCATTTTGGCCCAGACTCGGCCCAAATGGGACTTTCCCATGTTAAATTCTCCTATGCTTTATAATGAAACACCATGCCTAATATCTCACTTAATGTTGAGATTAGAGACTAGGAATCAATTGTGGACATATAGGAAATGATATATGCTGAATATTTTCATGACCTTGAATTTGACCTCTGACCTCAGTTTCAAGGTCAGAGCACAAAATGGCTTATATCTCGCTTATTATCGACTTTACAGCTTAGGAATCAATTGTGGACATATAGGAAATGATATATGCTGAATATTCTGATGACCTTGAATTTGACCTTTGACTCCATTCTCAAGGTCATAGGACAAAATGGCTTATATCTCGCTTATTATCGACTCTACAGCTTAGGAATCAATTGTGGACATATAGGAACTGATGCTGAATATTCTGATGACCTTAAATTTGACCTTTGACCCCATTTTCAAAGTCATAGGACAAAATGGCTGATATCTCGCTTGTTATCGACTTTACAGCTTACGAATCAGTTATGAACATATAGGAAATGATATATGCAAATTATTGTCATGACCTTGAATTTGACCGCTGACCTCATTTTCAAGGTCACAGGACAAAATGGCTAATATCTCACTTATTATCGATTTTACAACTTAGGAATCAATTGTGGACATATATAGGATATGATATATGCTGAATATTCTCGTGACCTTGAATTTGATCTCTGACCTCATTTTCAAGGTCCAATGACAAACTGGCTCATATCTTGCTCCTCTATTGACTGTATGGCTTGGGATTGTGGACATAAAGAAAATGATATACACTGAGCATTTTGATGACCTTGAATTTGACCTTTGCCTTCATTTTCAAGGCCACAGCACAAAATTGCTAATATCTCTCTACTGAATTTACAACTTAGCAATCAACTGTGGACATTATATATGCTTAATATTATATATGCTGAATATTCTCTTGACCATGAATTTAACCAGCGGCCTGGCTAACATCTAAAATATTAAACATTGTCCGGTAACCTATCTTTCATAAAACGACGCTGAACAGGACCCCTGTCAATTTAGCCCGTTTTCAGATCGCAATTGCCGACCTAGTATAATCCTCAATGTGTGAGGCTTCCCCAAGTCTTTTCCTGGTTTAAAGCCTATGGATAAGAATAAAGAATGACCACTCCAATTCTGCGACCAGGAGCAGCACCGTGTCTTCCTCCATTCCCAAAAATTCTTTGTCTTAGGGACGAGTGCAAAGGAAACGGGGCCGGATGGCTGGGAACTCTAGTAGTATTATGGAGGTAAGTATAGTAAATATTACTAGTTTTAACCTTTAAAACGACGAATTATTGTCCTATACATTACCTCCATAATACTATTCTAAAATCAGAATAGACATAGGAGGTGGGATTTGTACCCGTCCCTAGGAGTCTACTCGAAGTCTACTCTACTTTAATTAACTTCACTTACGGAGACTGTCTTTCCATAGTTTGGTGAGTGAACACCTCATCACGCCGTGCGTGTAAGTGTCAAATAAATCCAAGTCCGAGGGTAACAATGGTACTTAAATTAGGAGAATATGGGAATATTTTCCGAACAATATATCCAAAGGAGTATATACAGTTCAAAATCCTCTTGCACTAGTATCCACACAACTAAGGAATCCATCTGGATCGAATAAGGTGATGCATTGTCCGAACAATCCTTGATATTTTTGTGGTTTTCCATTTTTGCATCGTTTTGACAAAAGCTATGTACAGTCAAACAATGCAGCTCGCAAGGGCACAAAAGGAAACCAAAAATCCTCAATGGGGAGAAGAGCGGCTGGGTACAACGTGTTGGCCCGCGACGACTCATCCCAGCTGGAAGCCCTCCTCAGACGTCCATGCCATGTCTCTGAGATAATGAGAAGTGAAAGTGTTATGACCACGAACAAGCACTCATATCCTGAGACAACAGAGTATTCCCGATATACGCTAATGACGCAGCCATGGTCCGTACGTTGTGTGCTCGTACTCGAAACGAACAAGCTAGCAGTTGGTTGTTCAGGTAGATCCTAACACAGCCGAATGCACTTCTTCATCCAAAAAGAGATTGACGGAGAACGATGATCTTTCTTGAAACTCTTTAGATAAGAGACGAAAAGGAGCTTTTTATCTTTACGAAAGTCTTTTGTTTTGTCAAGATAAAAGTGCAACGCACGTACGGGACAGAGTTTCCGTCACTCTCCCAAGTCCGTGCCAAGGGAGATATCCAAAGCCGGGATCACTACCGCCAATAGAGGAGCCATAGAAAGCTGGGTTTTTGAAAGAAAAGAAGGGAGAACTCCCAGTCTGAACTGAGAATAATTCTCCTTCCAGCTAATCTTACACGCATCCTACTGCCAGAGGCCAGGGCTATGAGAAAGATTGTTTTCCAAGTGACCAACTTGAGGGGCGCCAACGCCAAGGGCTCGAACAGGGCAGAGGCCAGACGGTTCAGAACCAGCGACAAATCCCACGCCGGGGTAGGATTGCGCGCCACAGGACTATCAACCTCGAAATTTTTAAGCAGAGAAGTCAAGGATCGATCGGTCCCATAGTCAACACCCTGCGTCATAGCGATGGTCGTTCGATAGCCTGCCAGGGTAGACGGCGCTCTTCCTTCATTGAATTTTAGCAACATAAATTTCAGCAACTAAGGGGGCGAAGGCCGTAAAAGGATCAGTCTGTCTGCGCTCACACCAAGCACTGAAGACTGCTCACTTTGACTTGTAGACCGCCAGAGAAGACTTTCGATTTGGCTATGCGATCCGAGAGGACACTTCTTCAGAAAACCCCTTTACACGAAAGCATCGTTGGACAACATCCACGCATGAAGGGCCAGCTGGTGCGGACTCCAGATTGATCCCAAAGTTGGCACAGCTGCCAAAAGACCGCTGGAGACAGGGTCCATTCAGTAGGTTGCACCTGACCCTGCCGAGAAAGCATGTCCACCAAGACATTGAGACGGCCGGGAATGTGAAGGGCCTGGAGCAGAATTGATCAGGCGCTGCAGCCTTGAAGCAATTCAGGCACCTCATTACAGAGAATGAGTGCCGCCCTGCTTGTTGATGTAAGCCATGACCGTTGAGTTGTCTGTGGCAACCAACACAGAGTGGCCAACTAACTCTAATGCTCTGACATTACCAAAGTAGAGTTGGTAACGGGGTTGGTAGCTTGACACCAACTGAGTCTCAGGCAATGCTGAAGCTTTCGCACGTGGAGGTCGGCCGAGAGGCACCAGCTTCTCCGTCGCCGCCAACAAGCCCAGAAGAGACTGCCAGGAGGCGGCCGACTGATGCGGATGTGCCAGAAAGGAGGCTAGGAGAGGACGCAACTTGCGGATCCGCTCCAGGGGCGGGAAAACCATGCCCGACATGGTAACAAACCGGTAGCCCAAGAAAATGAAACCGGTAGCCCGATTTCTCAAAAGTGATAACCAGGCCCATCGTCTGACACGTGCTCAGCAGCTAATCACGATGTTCCATCAAAGTGTCCCGAGACAGACTGCATATGAGCCAGTTGTCGAGGTACTGATGCAGGAAGACACAGTACCGATTTCGCAAAACCACACTAGCCCTGCGAATGCTACGAGCTAAATGCTATGTCGTGCGATTTGATGCTAACATCAACTCGCATGGTGCGACCAGTGGTCTTAGTTGAGCAGGCAAGCATTGTCTCGCACAGATGCGCGCATCCTTTATTTCGGATGCAAATACAGACTTTAATATGAACTGAACTTAAACACTGCATTTGTCCATACGATCTACAGGATACAGACTGTCTATAAACCACTCGACCATGTGTTTGCAAGCATATGCGAGCATATAATGGCCTTCACAAAAAAATGTGCTAAATGCCAGGTTACTCGTGCTAGCATTTTGGTGAGGTTTTGCGAAATCGGTACTGTACCACTTTTTTTAACAAGGCTTTGGATCTCGCGCACCACCATAGTGAAGATCCATGGGGAAGACGACAGACCGAAAGGTAGAGCACAGTGCTGCCAAACGCAACCCAGGTAATCGAACCTCTGATACCGGCGGGAGGCCGGGTGGATCGGAATGACGAAGAAGACATGTTTCAGATCCAGAGAGACTGCTCAAGCATCCACCGGGAGTGCTAACCGAATGGATTCGACCGTCTCCACGGCGAATTTGGGAGTCTATACAAAGGGTTCAGCGGTGACAAGTCTATCACTGGACGACAACCGCCTGAAATCTTTGGAACCACAAACACGATATTGTAGAACCCAGGAGTCCTCGGATCCGCAGGTTCTATGGCCCCTTCGGAGATCAGTTTCTGAATCTCGGCATCTGAGGCTGCCCGCTTCTCTGGTGATGACGGCAGAGGGAAAGGCTTGAAAACTGGTGACAGAACAAGTGTGGTTACGAACTGGATCGGGAATCCCTTCCTGCGTACCCCCACGATCCAAGGGCTGGCTCCCATCTCTTTCCAAACAGGCCATAAGAGATTTAAGCGCCCGCCGACTGGCTGCTCTGCGAGACTGAAATGGAAGGGAGCCGCCCTTGGTGACGCTAGCACCAGGAAGTTTCTGTGATCGGGCCGGGATGCTCCTGCTCCACCCTTGGACTTGCCAGTGCGACTAGTATCAGAGTGACGGCCATCGCGCTTTTCTGATGTAGAGGTAGGGGCACTCGAAAAGGGCTGCTTCTTCTGTTTCTTGTTGGCTTTCGAAGAAGAAGCCTGAAACTGGGAGGTGGACTTCCAGCTTTCCTGCTTGACCAGCAGGTCTTGGACGAGCTGATTGTTCGCCACCTGTACACGTTCAGAAACCTGCCACTCCTTCCTGACTAAGTCAAGGTCCTCGCCGTGGAAAGAGAGTTGTGAGACTTGTCCTGCATGGCCCACTGCGCACAGGGTAAGAGCATGGATGCTGTGCCCGAAGAACCGAAGAACAGCCATGGGCTTGAAAGAAAGAGACTTGAGGAAGGCATCGCTCCGCCACTGTTCAATCGTGTAAGTTCCGTATCCCATATCGTGACGCCCGCACTCAAAAGGAGACCGAGCTGACACGGTGTTAAAACGTTGTATGGCAGTGCGGCGATGAGCCTGGGCAGATCTGGAGCGGCCTGACAATGGCAGGTATGGATGCGCCCTCTGGTGCAGCAAATCCCGCAAGGCACCGTAAACTGTCGACCACTCTTCCGACGATCTGTGCTCGCATCTCTCACAGGGAAAAGCGTTGACACAGAAGGTCTCGACACACCGTCAACAAAAGTCGTGGACCTCCCACGCCGGGAGAAAAACGTGGCATTTGCTACACTCCTGGTGGGGCATGGTCAGCTCAACTACCCAAAAACAGAGGAAGCTGGACGTCGAACTACCACTCAATGTATTTAAGGTGACCCCTAATGCTATAGTATCTTTTCCTGACGAAATCCAACAAGTTGGACGAATGCAATAAGAAAACACACAGAAAAATTACGAGAGTATTCATAAAAGCTGGCTGTTCCTCAGGAGAATTGGGGACGGAGGTAGTTGGCATGGTGCTGCCCCGGGTGGCAGGATTGAAGGGGTCATTCTTTTTTCTTCCTCATAGGGAGGTTTGTCTATGGGGAAACCTAATTTGAGTAGGCTGTTGGGGTTACCCGTGTAGTATTATGGAGGACAATAATTGTGACCTGTAGCGCGATTTACGAGTATTATCCTGCTTTATGAACACCAACAAATTTTCAAACATTTCTTGTTTTAAGTTATGCCCATTCACATCACTTAGGTGAACGTAAATCTTTGCGTGTGATGGTTTAGATTTGTCAAGCTCTAGGTCTCCAAACAATATGCTGTTAACATTGTATGACTTCATACAAACTTTTGATGCGAACTTCAACTCCAAACTGACAAGCCTGTATTTAAAAATTCCAAACACCAATTTACACATTTTTTTGGCAGACACGCTCTTGTATCAGGCTAGATCACTATATATGAATTCTCTCAAGCCCAGGATTAAAGTTCAAGTCGTTTCCCCATGAGTGTCGTCTCCAATGACCAATGTACATCCTTACTGGAGGTCAATATTTGGTTTAAGCATTGAATATCGTTTCTACGGAAGTTTCAATGTATGTCTTCCGTTTCTACGGAAGTTCAGACACCTCCACGCCTTCCGACCTGCCACTCCACGTCATCCGACGTCAATGTCATCTATAACTTCCTGTAAGTACTATTTACGAGCTTTCTGTTTGCAGAGGCCAATTTACCCATTTCTGTATCCCCCATGATGCTGTATCCCCATGACCAATGTACATGCTCACCGGAGGTCGAGACTCGGTTTGAGCATTGAATATAGTGGTATACACTATAAGGGTATACAACACCCCATAGTTTTACAATACAAAGTTGAGCTCCAAGTTTTATCCCTACACGCCAGTCATCCGAGGTCAACATCGAAGTCTTCCTTTCTCCTTATAATGAAACTTATGTGCAACTGTATGTAAAGGCCAATTTGAACACTTCAGGTCAAACATGACCTCCAGACACCTCTATGCCTTCAGACCTACCACTCTAGGTCATCCGATGTCATTATCATCTATAACTTCACAATATAGTCCCAAGCACTATCTGCAAGCATTCTGTTTGCGGAGGCCAAATTACGCATTTCGAGTGACAACAGACCTTGAGGTAAGGTTCAACAGTTTAAGGTCAGCAATAGATCCACCACACACGAGTTCCCATAAGCTATACACACGATACTAATATCTGCAGAGGCCAATTAACACACTTTAGTTCAAACACGACCTTGGGTTTTACCACCAAGGGTCGCCCGAGGTTAACTTGAAGGTCACAAAGAAATCACAAATGCCAATTTTGTGTCAAAAATGGCCACCAAATCTCCAAACATAATTCGATCCAGTGATTGACTTGTTCTAATATGGTGATACAAAATAATGCTCAAAGTCACCAGAAGTTCTTCCCTATTTGCTTTTACGCCCATACATTGTAAACACTCAAATGTCTTCTGAGTTCGAGTTTGTCTGTTCACTATAAACATATGGCCCATGTCCTTTTTGCCTATTAAATACAAATCTCTACCTTCAACTGCATTGTCTCTGAACACCAATATGAACATACTGAGTGGGGCGAGACATCACACACTTTTAGCCACTTTGTCTATGATCAAGAACTTGCACACCTTGCTTAGAGGAACTCAAGGTCATCTGAGCTCATGATCAAGGTCACCAAAATATGCATCTTATCCTATTTCCTTAAATTTATCGAGTTGCGAGTATTTGAGCACTCCTGAGCATTCAATTAATCTCCAATCACCAATTTGCACATTTTCATTTGGATATAATTCCACATCGAGATCATCCGAGGGCAATTCAAAGCTATCAAAAGACATACTTTGTACCACAGATTACTGTTAATTCAGACCAGTCTTCTGGGAAATTGTCAACATTCAACAATTTTGGGAATATCTGATATCATCTGGAAAATACATGTATAGCTACCAGTATTCGGTCAATAGTCGAAGATGCATGTAATGGGGCCTAATTTTTTGGAGGGGGGAAATGGTTTTCGGTGAATTTCCAATATGTTTCATAAACAAATGTCACAGTTCTTCTAACAAAAATAGCATTCACAATTCTTGTAGCACAACAATACCATAATCAAACCCATAACAGATACAGGCATGCAACTGGAGAAAATACCACACATTTTTGTAGATCATTTGGATACTCAAGGAATGGGCTTCATTTTGCTAAAATAGCAGCATTCACACTCACAAAATGAGCATTTGAGACAGAATATTGAACGAAATGACAAACACATGATCATACAATTCACAAAATAATATTTATTACTAGCAAAAAGACATTCACAAGATTTTTAAACTTTAACCTGGTATTTTTAGAGATGTCCAAAAGGTACATATTTGCACAGTAAAAAGCCATCAAATGGATAGAATATTTTGTGTACAATAGTGTTTTTTGTGAAGAGATTTAATCAAGATGAAACTGTTACATGTATTCATAAAATGTTTGGGTAATAAATAATTCTTTTGTCTGTGTTTTTTTGCCACTTTTACACTTGACTAGTAACAACACATTATATTCCTAAATTACTTTTAAGGTTGAACTAAGTGGATCTAGCACATTATGACACAGAGAAACCAAATGAATGTAGATCTACAACTTAGATTGGACAGCAGTACATTAATTTATGGCTTACAATGGGAACTGAATACTGATAAATTAACGCATTAAAAAATATCGCATTAAAATCTGTTTCTTTTTTTTGTGTGGAACATTTACAGTGCCAAATTTGTTATCAACCTATACAAATAAATAAGACTACAGTTGATCTTTCACAACAATCTGATAAGCTCTTGTTTGCTATTATGTGCTCATTCCGCAAGACCTCCATAACTCTCGCCTCGACACATCTCCTCACGCATACAATGATACAGCAATACAATTAGCCAACCACACAGCGAACATTTAAGTGAGGATGCTTTGAACTGTCTGCATTAACCACGATATTGCACATTCTTAGAAACATCTGTCAAAACTAAAATATCAAATCACGATACTGATTTTAATCAATCATCGATACAGTATCCAAACAAATTAACATTAAAGTCCGCAAAATGCCATTGAAATACACTGTGATCATATTGCACAGAGTCCTGAGGATGCACGAGATTTTATAGATAAACTTTTCCAAACAAAATTTTGAAGTGATGATTTTAACAACACATGCGCATGCTCTCCAAGTATAATAGATGACATCGTTAAAACATCAAGACTGACAGAAATACACCGAGAATGACCGACTGGCTGGCTTGCGAGGAGTGGGTGGACACTGAGACTTAAGTAACTACATGGACATTATTCAGAGTATCGCACAGCCACCCTTCTCCAGGAAGGGGTTGAGTTTCTTGTCGACGCCGATGATCAGGTAGTCTTGCTCCTTCTTCTCCTCGGTAAAACCGATCAGGTCCTTGATGCTCTGGGACATGGGGGCGCGGTTGACGGAGTACTCGACTCGCAGCTGCTCCACAAACTTCTTCTGCTGCTGGACGTTGGACATGTTGACGGCGGGTGAACTCAACTCCTATCTTCCGATCGTCCGTCGGTTCGGCAGTAAGTCAGTCGGCAGGGAGCGAGACAGCGGCCAAGCCAAGACACGACACCACAACCAGCGCACGGATGGACGGACGCACCACAGCAATGACAGAGTGGGAGTCAAACAGGGGGGTGAGGCACGGGTAACAGAAGAGTGGGGGGGTGGTGAGGAAAAAAATAGAACACAACATAAATATATCATCATACAAATTATATCAAATCAACATTCACAAGCATGCGATCATTATCCAGAGCCACTAAATTACAAGGTTACTTCACCACGGTAATCACTTGATTAGCATTCAATTTGCACATACATAATACAGCTGATGGCATGCCAACTGGCTAAAACTTCATACCAGGGTACCATTAGAAAGCTTACCATGACAACAATTAACAACAACAAGCAACCGGAGTGAACTCTAGGTTCAAAGTACTGTCATCAACGAAAAGTCGCTTTCAGCTCTAAAATAGGTGCTTAGAAAATTTGCCAAGCTTCAACACATGTGTGTTGGGCATACAGCAGCTCATGTTAACGCAATGTATCACAGGATGTTCATGCCATCTTCATTGCAAATGTGTGCTCAGCAGCTCTATTTTGTCCACAAACAAGCTAAATTGTTGTGACTGGAACACATAGAATACCTTCCTATATCCGCAGTCTACACAGTTCTCATCCAGAACAACTTAGTTCCCTGGTCTGGTCAATAGTTCAGGCAATGACGTAGAACGTTAGATGCGGTTTGTCAGTCTACATACAGACCAGGTAATGCTCTTAGATACCTCATTAGCCAGGAGATCATGCCGAGTACACATAGTGATGAAACCAATAACGTGATTACCGACATAGCCTGGACCCCTGTCCTTACATATATACAGGGCAGTTCTGATTTAAGGGATGACAAATCCCCAACATTGGATATGGACCCTAATAAATGGCACGTCATATTGAGGTCAAAGTAACTTATGCTTTTTAAAAGCAGACTTTGTATTTGTTAGCACTAAACCAAAGGTGGAACGTACCTCTGTAGGCTATGAGAAGATTAAATGACAGCGGCTGGATCTGCCCTTGTGCGATCTGTGAAATGCAGAACAGATTATTAGCAAACATGGACAACAGAATAGGGAGTCAATTGTGGTACTGGTATTGATTTTTTATCAACATATGTTACTGGCTTCTCCCAGTGTGTGTATCATTTGTTTCTTCATATGCATCATCACTGCTTTTAACTTACATTCACACACACTTCTAATTCATGTAATTATGCTGTCAGATGATAAAGGGTAATTTTACTGCACATTTACTGAATAGAGTCACAAAATTACATATATTATCATGAAACATTAGGCAAAAACACAAATGTCTTAACATGCTTATGAAGTCAATACAAAGATGATCTAATCACTATGTATTCTTACACTAACAAATATTATCACTAGATGTAAAATACTAACCTGCAGATCGAGTTCACACACAACATCCAGTAAACAAGTACAACTTAATGTCTTTGGGTCATTTCAGCTTTACATCAAGGCATGTGTACATCAAACTATCTCTTAGACTCACAAACAACTAAAACATACATGTATTCATGTACTAGTAGTTCAAACAAGAGACTTCTGTTAATGCGCAATGAAATTTAGCAATACACAATACGCTTACCATATACATGTAGATGTAACCATGTCAGAGAGTAACCATGATATTACTTATAATACAACATCCGCACCAAAACAAGAACCTTGCAGGGGAACTGGCTGCCTTATCAATACAAAACAGGTACAACATGGCAAGCCCCTGGCCTCCCTTGTCTGTATTCTAACAAGCCTGTGTACTGTGGCAAAAATCAATCAACCCCACTCAATCCTCACGCCGGCTCACATCTACTGCAATATTGCTACCAATAGTGGAGTCCCATCTACTACATTTCAACACCCTACCTGATGTGAAATTATCCTTTAACAAACAACCAAATAGGACATGTAAAACATTCCTTCTTCTATGGACGGCACAACACTGGAATGAGAGAGGGACATAAGGTGTTTTTACCTGTTATACACAGCTTGTTTGTGGGCTGGGAAGGAAAGAGAGAGGGATGGGGGGGGGGGGGGGGGGTGGCTTCTTGTGATCAGGGATTGATTGCCATTGGCCAGTTGCTAGGCTACAGAACAGACAGCCTGAGGCTGGCTGAGGAGACTATGTCAGGCTGTCAGCATACAAGACACATTGTACATAAATGTACAGGCCCACATACAGGCAGGGCACATGCAAAGGGGTGGGGTAGGGGCAAGGAAGATGGGGGGGGGGGGGATGGTTGATTACCATTACATAGGAATGCTACAGGCCAGAATAATTATAATTTGATAAGGAGAAGGTAAACAAAGGCAGTTATGTGGTATGGTGCAGATACCATACAAGGAAGGTGACACTGCTGTATTCTGGTAGTATCGACTGAGACTAACAGATACACATTGGATGATGAGAGAGATGAGGAAGGAAATCTGTCAAGCCAGGGCTCCAATATCTCAACTGATAACAACAGTGCACTAGCAGAGAAAATACTAAAAATACACACATACGCATGGGTGTGCACCGAACTGCTCAGTAGATATGAATGGCCCTGTTAGGATGTCATTCAATACCTGATCTCCTGTGAAAGAACTCCACTGAATGGTATCATTATGTACATTTAGCTTTCTATGCATGATTAAATCATATGTGCTACACATTTCTGTCCCTATTCAATAGTGACTCCACTATTGAACAGTCAGCAAATACTGCAACACATACAGTTCCAAAAGCTTTAGTGCTGAAGTATCGAGCAGAATTTCAGACAGAATTGCTTGATGTTTGCGAACAATTATTTTTTCACAATATCAGTGACATTTGAACGCTAAACTACATCTTGCCATTACATGAAAGGTTTATTGACAAGAATATAGATAATTTCATACGTCATGACATCTTTAAACAAAATATGTAATTTCATACAACATAAATTATCGACAAGAACTTCAAACCACATGTACTTAAATTTACTTGAGAAACAGGACTCCCTGGAATACATTATTTTTAACTCGAGAATTTCTTACTATGCTAATCAAGATCTGTTAATTTTTGTAAGTGTGTACACACAAATACAAGGTGTGTCATGTAAAATTCTATTTATGGGTCTCACAATGAATTTGGACACATTATGTCCCTCCACAATATCAATACTGGTACTTCAACTTCACGGTCATGAATATCAACATACTATTTTGCAAATTTCGAAAGATTTGTGAAACAAAAGCTGTGTCCATTTAAATGCTTTCACCGATATTCAAACTTGTGAATGTATGGCACATGTACGCAGTTTTAAACAAAAGTTCAGCAAAGAAAAGTTCACATTATCTATCCTTTCTGAAGATGTTTGAACAATTCCTTACAGCTTTAAAAGATTTCTTCCATTCAAATCAATGTACTGATGCTGTTCACTTGATATGATGAGATTAAACACTTTTTCACAACATAGCACCATTTACCACACACTATGACACTGGCATATTCATATTTTTAATGCAAACATACATGTACACAATCGAAGAGAAGTACAGATTAGAACTCGTGTGCGCATGCATACATGTAGATTTAAAAAAAAAATTTCACTACAGAAACAGCCTACTACAAATGTCTACAATCATCTACCACTAGTGACTACGACACATAGCTTAATACATGTACACATTGCAAAAGAGAACATTTGAAACACATGCATCCAACATGTTCAAACAGAAGAGAAAAAGTAACTGACAATGAGAACAAACATGTAAACAACAAACAAACGGATGAGTGAACAAACACGACAGAACCTCTCAAACCAAGCAAGCATTCACCAGCAGTCAATCTCAGTCTCAGGCGAAGCACATGAACGACAGTCGGCCAAGTCGATCAGGAGTCACTCCAGAGCTAGAGGACTGACGAGCCATTAGAGAATGTTACAGCTCTTCTTCTCCTTGAAGGGGTTTTCCTTGACCGGGTAGATCAGGGGGTCGGACTGCATGTTCTGCTGGCAGTGGTCGATCAGCTCCCGCGAGGTCTTGCTGACACGCGCCCGGTCCATCTTGTAGTGGATACGCAGCTGGTCGACCAGCGTCATCAGCTTGGAGCGCATGGACTCGTAGTTAACCGACTGCTGGGGCATGGCTTGTGTGTGAGAGAGATTGGATGGATGGATGGAGGAGCTGTCTCTAGAGGGAACTAGGGAACACTCAGGTCATGCAGGTCAACACGCCAGCAGTCCAGAGTCTACGGTTACTGACACTTGTGCTAGTACAAACCCACAGCGCACAAACAACCTGAAATGGTCGACCAGACACTGATTCAGAGGTTTCAGAAAACTACCCAACTGCCACCTAGCACATGGTTTCCTGCCCTCCGTGCAACACTACAGCTCACAGTGACTATTGCTGCCAACTGTCCCCTCCTCAGTGATCAGTCAGCTCCTTCCAATATTTGTGTGTAGTAATTTCATGTCACATGCTACTATCGAATTTGTTACTAAATTCAACTCAAAATAGAAAGAGTTAGGTTCACACCACATCTACATGGAAGAAATAAAGAAATTTTTATAAAATGTCGGAAACTAAAACACAGTTCCAGAAAGTGGCGTCATTGGACATCCATGCATACTGTGCAAACTTGCAGTCCACTACACGTACATGTGTATGTTTATTGTCCAGCCACAAAAACACAAGTCAGGCAGGAAACTACATGCCAGGTGGAGCAACACAACAAACAGAGATGTACACTGACTGTTGTTGAACCTTTGAGTTGTGTGTTTTGCAACTGACAAAGATTTCTTTTGTTCAGAACATTCAGAGTTCTTTTTTTCACAACATTTAGATTTCATTCACCAAGAAAAGTCAAAATCCATTATAATTACTTCAGATTACAGAAAAGTGTGAAAAACAACAACAGAGAACAGTGTTACATAGTAGGGCCTATTTCTATTGACCGTGATGATGTTGTGACAAAGAAAACCTGATTTAGTACTTTAGCATACTCAAAGTGTATTTTCATGTCTAGTTGCAAAAAATGACACAACCTGATGCAACAACATCCACTGCTCAATAGAAATTACTTTTATCCGAATATCAGTGTAATCACAAGGAAAATGTACTCAATGCAGAAGAATTGTTGTTGAACAAACAATGCCAAAGAGTTTTCAATATGTCTACAGATAGAATCTACTTTGTGCAAAGTACATGTGTATTTGCGTTATTAATTTGCAATCTCAGTGTTGCCAAACATATACTACCGGTAGTGATTACACTGATATTTATGAGCGAGTACGGACAGAAAATAAAACATGTAACACCACACACAACACTTAAAACTTCAAAACCTAAAACTCAAAATTACCATGCATTTAATACTAACAGGCTAGAATTACTACATCCTCACATTGAACAATACCAACACAAACTAGTCAAAGAGCAGCATGCTCAAACTTACTGAAAGTCAAACTTACCAAGGCTGATTTCTCAGAGGTTCAGCTCTGTGACGAAGAAACAAAACAAAACATAGGCTATATTATAGATCTGAATCTACATACAGAAATTGTAATAATGGTAATGGCATATGCCACGAGAAATTTATCCTGTACAATATTTAGTAGATTGAGGATATATCGATCCTTGAGAATATTTAGTAGGTCTTATTGCAGCATACATAGTCTAATAGGCTAATAGCACTCCTAATTTTTGGCGTGTCAATGAATTGTCAAGTCCAAATAGCTCACTAGATTATCCTTCTTTACTAAGTGTTTACATTTTGATCCATGTGCTGTTGACGTTGATCCTATGATGAAATGAAATAATGGACAATACGGCTGCCGACTCACCCGGTAGACAAAGTACGTCTTTCGGGAATACCTGCTGAGGACCGCAGGTCCGAAAGACGAAGTTCCATGCATGTTAAAAAGTGTACCTCGATGCGAATGAAATCTATTCGCCGTTTGACAGCTCAAAACATGGTGAAAACTGACGAAAATTCCAGCTAAACATACCAAAATGGCTAGGATAATCATTTATAAGTTGTTATCTGCACTAAAATCGCTGATTTATTATGTTTTACAAACATCTTGAATCGTTTGAACCAAAGATGCAAAATCTGGCAACTTTCTCGCTTCGATTCAATGGCGGTTTTATACGATGTTGAATCAAATCGAAACTGGCTTGCGTGCATGTTGTTTAGCATTACGCAACACATGTCCGTTTCGATTTGATTCTACACCATATTTCTGTGTCACGGAGTTTATCGAGGCAATGGTGAAACCGCCATTGAATCGAAGCGAGAAACTTGCTGGATTTTGCTGGTTTAGTTAAAACGATTGAAAATGTTTGTAAAACACAATGAATCAACAATTTTAACACAGGTAACAACTTTGAAATGATTATGCTTGCCATTTTGGTAAGTTTAGCTGTAATTTCCGTTGGTTTTTACCAAGTTTCGAGCCGTCAAACAGCGAATAGATTTCGTTCGCATCGAGGTACACTTTTTATCATGCATGGCACTTCGTCTTTCGGACCTGCGGTCCTCAGCAGGTATCCCCGAAAGACGTACTTTAAGGTGTCACAGTAGTAAATAATTTCTGTTTAGACGAAATTTCAAGATCATCGTCCAAATATCATCGTTTTAGTGCATGTTAAAATTTCCTGATCCATTAGTGTAATATATCATAGGAAAGCCGTACTCTCTGGGATATTTTCTATCAAGTTAAAGATATATGTTGTGTGATTCGTTTTCGAACTATGGACTGAAAGATGAACCGCACTAGAATTTGCCGGTGAGAAAAATATGTGTAGAACAGACACCATATGCGATTTTTGGTCAAACTCACATTTTTTCTAGCATTATTCACATCAAAACACCCATGAATCACGTAGTTGTCTTGTGTGCTTTCCAAACAAATACAAAAACGTGGATTTTTTTCTGTTTTCTTGACACAAATAACCACAGTTCGAAAATACGCATGTTTCGAAATTTTGTTTATTTACCATTCAACCCGGATGTGACGCAATTACTACTGTGATACCTTGTCTACTACCCGGATGCCAGCCTAATCATGATCATGATGCCACAATATGTATTCAGGCCAACACTAGCTCATTGATCAGAGTATAGAGTCTAGGCCTACATCATCAATCATTCGAATTTGGGAATCCGGCGAATTTAGGACGGATAGCTGGTACACGACATGTCGAAAATTTTAAATTTACAGTGTACGAATCGGAATGGATCATCATCATGGAATGGATTGCATTGATTGACTCATTGATGATTGAGCCTTTGAGGCGAACTAGATCTAGATCCAGGCCTATTGTACTGCAGAACAGCAGATTTAGGCCTACTGCAGATTCGACAATAAACTGCTCACAGAAATCGCGGATTAATTACTGCTTTAAGACGTGAGATTACCTTCCTAAATACACGGGCAGTCGAAGAAACAAAGCCAAAATATTTTGACAGGAACCAAGATGGCCGCCAGGGTGCTGTTCTGCGCAATGAACGATGGGATAGGAATCACATTAACTATGGAAGGATCATTACGTGTCATCTTGTATTATGTGCGGTTTCTCTACGTAGACATTGCTACGTTATGACAGTGCCTTGCTGACAATGGGGGCATCTGTAGATTCTACGTATACTAGTAGCTCGTTTTCCGATAAGTATTCGATCTAATTGCTTTTCTGCAGACGAATTTCCACGGATAATAAAAGTAGGCTAATCCAAAGCCTCTCAACGTCACTGAAGATCAAATTCAATGCCGCCAATGAAGTCACAATAATATATACTCTGATTTTTCTAACTCGTTTACACTGTTTTTCGCTGATATTTTTGTGGTGCTAAATGGTATCGTTCTATAACTTGGCATACTTCACCTGGGAGTCAAACGGCAATTTTCTACTGAATTTCAGATTTCTATCTCGAAAATTGAGAAAGTTGGTAATCTACCCCAATGTTAAATTTAGCTCTATTATTGAATTTAAGGGTCCGCAAAAACTTTTGTGCATTTGCTCGGTTTTCTAGCGGTGCAATCTTACGAAATCAATATGTTTGTGTAGAATAACCCAATGTGTCTTCTGGTCCAAAATTACAATAATACTTCGAATCCTGATGGACAGAGACAGGATCAAATCATCGAATATGCTCAGATTCTCGAAATCCCGTTTTGTGCTGAAATTTAACATTGGGGGTAGATTGCCAACTTCTTAAATTTTTGCGATAGAAGTATGAAATTTGGTAGGAAGTTGCCGTTTGACTCCTAGGTGAAGTATGCCAAGTTATAGAACGATAACGTTCAGCATCGCATAAATATCGTTGAAAACCGGTGTAAATAAGTTAGAAAAATCAGAGTATAGCCTCCCATTTAAATGTGTGTAGGCTTACGTTTGGCGTCGTCGCCTGTAGTCCGCCTGACAAAGTTTCAACTGACATGACTCAGTAGTCCTATTGCGATGTTTGCGACGGTTCCATCATGACCGGTCATGATGGAATGAGCCTTGAGGGCATAAGACACAATTTCGAGTTACATTCACTCCCCATGTTAAACCTACCTTACGATGAACGATGTACAGCATTCCCTGCGATACTTGGAGCTACTTGGGGCTTAGCGATAAAATCCCACAAATGCCCCACCAATGTGCCTAACAAAAAATGTACATTTCATTATGGATCGACAGATTCAGTTTTTGGCTACAGTTTGTTGGAAATTACCTAATATATTGGTCAACCACTACCTCGTGTGCTAGTTCTCACAGGACATTTTTCCAAGTGCAGTACGAATATATCGCTTACATTTCAGTTTCACATCGTCCATTCACACATATACTATACATTACTCACTGATATTGGCGAAGCGTGTCCTCACCGTGACCGTGCGGAAGCCACGTGTTTTCGTTTATTTACAAAATCGTGTTACCGGATGTGACCCATTTGCGCATGTGTGGTCCTCACAAGCGTACGTAGCAAGACTTAGTGCAGCATTATGATGCACGTGGTGGGCTGCACAAATAGTGACACCACGGTTATATGGTGCTGCAGTGCGGGCATGTTAATAAGACATTCGGGGACACTCCAGTAATGAGCTATACCTCTTTATCACGGGGTAGCCAAACTTGACATTAGTGCCTGAACTTTCGGACCATTAACTGTGGGTTTCTCCCTGTGATTCACATCGCAGCCGAGTATGTGTCACCGAATGTCTTTTTAACATGCACGCATTGTGCCAGCACAGCACCATATAACCCAGCCTGAGCGACGCGGAGCGTCTGAGATGGCTGTCATTCACCCTCGGGACGGAAATCGTTTGGACATCTTTTCAACTAAAAAATCAAAATCTTCCACAACTGTACCTAGGCCTCATCTATATACCGAGAGGACATAGGGGATACATATTTGACAAACAATCAATGACTTTATCACTGAAATATCCCAACTTGAAAACGCGAACCAGATTTTGACAAGCTCTTGGCTGGGCCATGGGTTCATCCATTTTCCCAATAGTATCACATCGAATTCGCTTGGTGGCGCCACAACTCGATCTCAGATAATGAGAAGTGGCGCCACCAAGTGAATTGTGAAGTCAATACAGCTGATAAAATGGATGCGCCCATGAGATGTGTCAACTTGTCACAATCCGGTTCGCGTTTTCAAGTTGGGATATTTCAGTGATAAAGTCATTGAATGTTTGTCAAATATGTATCCCCTATGTCCTCTCGGTATATAGATGAGGCCTAGAAGGTACAGTTGTGGAAGATTTTGATTTTTTAGTTGAAAAGATGTCCAAACGATTTCCGTCCCGAGGGTGAATGACAGCCATCTCAGACGCTCCGCGTCGCTCAGGCTGCATATAACCGTGGTGTCACTATGTAATGTATTATTAATGTATTAATTCCTCAGTCTGACCGCAAGGGGGATTTTTTGCTTCGTTTTGGCCTGAGTGGGTCATCTTAGTATAGGAAATTTTTGATATCAGGTATGTTGCCGCAGCCCTAGAACTTCATTAATGTGATGTGACTGGGCAGTGGTATATAGCTGACCACAGGGAAGATGTCTCTTTGAAAGGGGGAAATAGCCCCAGTCAAAAATGTGAATTCACTGTGAACTCACTGTGAGTTCACATGACAAGTCCCTTGTGAGTTCACGGTGAATTCAATTTGTAACCTCACGGTGACATCACAGTGACATCACATGATGAGGTCGCAGTGTGAGGTTTCTATGATATTATTGTGAGTTAGCAAAAATAATTTATGTTAATAACTTTGTTAATGTAGTATATAAACTTAGTTTGAGACCATTTCCATTGCTGATTTCAAGCCAAAGTTCCACAAATAAACGTCCACTTAAAATTCCCAGTATTTATGAGTCCAATTTTTTTATCAATAATAATGGCCTCCATTACTCACAGGACTGACATCACAGTGAACTCACGGTTATATCATAAGTGTGAAGTCACAGGCATGAAGTCACAGTGACATCACACCTGTGAGGTCATACTGGTGATATCACAGTGAGTTCATTGTGACGTGATGAATTCACACTTGTGACTGATATGTGATATCACAGTGATGTCATGATGAACTCACTTCTTGACTGGGACTGTAGCATTATGATGTGGTGGGCTGCACGAGTAGTGACACCACAGTTAAGGGGCTGCGGTGCGGGCATGTTAATAAGACATTCGGTGATAATCCACTAATGGGGTATACCTCTTCATCGTGGATCGCCGAACTTTACATCAGTATTAAGTTTTACCATCCCCTCATGTAGCGCGGTGTTTTGACTGTCGAGACCAAGAGCAAATGCACGAACTTGTGGGCGTGTTGCTGGCTGGACTCACCAAATCAACAAGCCCAAAGGACTGGCAGAGCCTGCAGTACGTACCATCTCAGGACCAGAGACTGCAAAGAGGACCGGATCTAAGCAGCCGCACTCCTGGCCCAATCATGGAATTGTCCCTGGGGTGTCCAAAACTTCCTACTCTGAACGGAGGGGACGGGAGCACATGGTGCACTCAACCGTCGTGCTCACGTCAAAAAAACCCTGAGACAGCTCATTGAATCTGGACAAGCTGACTGCCAGCTCAGAGCACGGGGGCTGACGTCACAAACATGAAAACAATGGAGCTGGTTGATAAGAGGGATGGGCGCAGCCAAACTATGATGTACGAAAGAAGCCGCAGATAGACCAGATCATACAGTCTCTTTTGAAAGAATGGGGATCGACCCCTGGACTTATAAATGCACTACACTCTTATGCTCCCAAAATTCCGAATAAAACCTAATTCAAACAAACTAAAATTTTGAAAGAGGTGTTCCAGAAGGAATGACGACCTGGGAAGGTCATCCGCCAATAAAGACAGTGTGTCCAGTGTTTAGAATAAAAAACCTGTTATTTTGCAGGGATTTAAAAAAAAAAAAAAAATTCAGGGTCACTGAAGGCCAATTCAATGCCACCAATGTAATCACAATATATAGTTTTCCATTTGATTATGTCTAACATGTAGTGCATGCTTTCTAGGGCGCAAACGCTCCGGTGTGTGGCACTGTTATCATCGGCGCCTGTGACCCAGGTAACTAGTCTGCCGGACGATGTCCGACTGATACATGACTCAGTGTTAACATTCCCATCATGTAGCCCAATGGCACCAGCTCCCGGTGCATGAGCATGTGGGCGTGTTGCTGGCCGGACTCGCCTATGGTCCAATGAGATGATAGAACCCCTGTTAGCCTGACAGACTCCCAAAAACTGCATGTACCACTACCGCTAATCCAGGCACCTGGGCACCGGATCAAAGCAGCCACTCTCCTAGGCCCTCATGGAATTGTCCCCGTGGAGTTCGTAAACTCCTATTCTGAATAAAGGCAACGGTAGCACATGGTGTGCTCAACCATCGTGTTCATGTCAAGAAACCCTTAGACATCTTATTGAATCTGGGCAGGCTGGCGGTAGGGCTGACGTCACAAACATGAAGGAGTGTAGCCGGTTGATAAAAGAGATGGGTGCTGTCAAAACGACGCATGCTTCAATGCGAAGTGGCAAAACTATGGTGTATTAAAGCAGTCAAAACGCCTGTCTAATGTACCACCTCCACCCAAAACTTGAAAACACGACCAAAGTATCACATGTCAGAACCAGAGGGAAGCAAGGTGAGCATAAGCCAAAGTCGAGACGCAGAAAGATCAGACCATAAGGGTCTGTTTTGGAAGAATGGGGAACGACCCCAGCACCACTGTTACGCTCCCAAAATTGTGAATTAACCTTGATAAATGTTTAGAATCCAATTTACTTTTAAATTGGATGAACGACTCCAGCGAGTCCACCATGGGTTACAAGATCACAGTAGAGGCAAACGGAGTTCCCATGACTCAGCCACTGGTGTTGACTGACTTCGGTCCTGAAGACATGGTGGCAGGTTTCTTTCCACCCTTGGTGGTATTTCGGACATCTTGGTGGGTCTGGAAGGGTTTCACCCTTTTGGTGCCTGGATTGGTGCCTGTTTCTGGGAGGTCTTTCCGATCGGGTGACCTATCGAAGAGGTCTGCTCCTCAGTACTACCATGCCCACAACCAGACAGGGATCCAGAAGGGCACGTTTCAGAGTTCGAGGACCTCACATACTTGCTTGCGTGCAACCTGCTGCGCCCTGTAGAGTGACTTTTTAGACACATGGGGTTTCAAACATGCCATGTTGTCCAGAGTCGTCTTCTGCAAGTGGGCAGGTTCCCGAAGGATTGGCAGACGACTGAGCTGCAGCAATTTTTGCCTCGACCCAGTCATACCAACTCATGGGAGGTACCTCCCATGTCCAAAGATGGACAAGTGTTATCCCGACAGACGTCCAAATGAAGCGATGCAAAAAGTAACTGTAGTTGTAACTCTACAACAAAGGAGTCTGAGTCAACTACTTCCATCAACTCTTTCGCATCCTGAATCAGCAGATAGAGAGGATCTTCATATTCATTCAGGTTTTTGATATGGACAACCTAATCCGGTCATGATCAGAGTTTCGTCGAATCTGGTAGTTCACCTTGGTCACCTGTTGCAGTATGATGAATTGGCCTATCCACAGCTTGTCAAACTTTTTGCCCTGTTTATCCGGCAGATAGTAATAACGTACCTTGTTGCCTTCCACAAAAGCAGGCTTACTCTTAGCATGAGCGTCATAGCTTCATTTCTATCAGATGGTGAACTTGTCCAAGTACACCCAGCGCCCACGCGAAACCCACTCTATGTACTCAGGGCCACACTGTGGTATTGGGTTGCCACAGTTGGGTACACATGGGTACAGCATTGCAAGTGGAGTCACCCCATCGAGGCATGGACAGATGACCTATAAACCATTAAGATATTTGAGAGGTGGTCATTCCAATTGTTTGTGCAATCATTCATGAAGGTCGCCAGCATATTGATTACAGATTGGTTGAAACTCAATTTGCCAGTCAGATTGGGACCTGTGAGGGTTGGTACATACCTTGGTGCTCCCTGGCATTTCCATTAGGCCCTGGAACAAAGCAATTTCGAACTGCATGCACTGAGCTGAGTGTACCTGCTTGGGTAGGCCATGGTAGACCACCCATCTAATCACTAGTAACCTAGCCACCTATCAGTGTTGCCGCTGATAGGTGTCAGTATGCTTATTGAAGAAGTCCAGTACCAAGTATCCAACCGAAGTTACCCAGTGAGTGTTCAGTATGTCTTCGGTCAAACAGCATACCAGCCTTAACCATGGTTAACTCCATTGCAAACCTGACACCGAGGACAAGCAGCGCAGCACTTTTGCACATCTAGGTTGCAACCGAGTCATAAAAAGGTTGTTGCAATCAGTAGATGGTCTTCTGAATGCCCAGATGATTGGTTACCATAAGGTCGTGCAATTAATGGAACATCTTTTGGAAGAGGATGCCTGGGCATAGGAAAACCTCACGTTAGCCAGCATGGCTACTTGGTAATGCCTAATAAATAAGTTTACACGAAACCAGAGCACAGTAGCAGATGTCAAAGATCTCTGAGGTCCACAAAGGCTAGCTCCTAGGAGGCTTCCCAGGCAAATTTGGGACCTTTTTCTGTAAGAGCAGTCAAGGGATATGTGATCTCTGCAAAGCCCCGGATGAATCGGCGGAGGTAGATTGTGAAGCCCAAGAGAACCTCGAGTCGGTCACGTTACATGGCTGGAGACACCTCCGCACAGTGTCAAGCTTCATGAATGTCTGTTCCACAAGTTCAAAATCTCCTGGGTGAAGAGTTTGCACTTGGTACATTTTAGTTCGAGCCCTGCATCCCGGATGTGATGGAACACCATCTGGAGATTGGTCAGGGTTTCCTCAAAAGAGCACCCATACACCCATATGTCCAGACATTGTACACCTTGCATCTCTTCCAGAGGTACTCCTTCAACACCACTCCATCAAGAGCTCGAACATCACAGGGGCATTTCATAGCCTGAATGGCACTACCTCGAACTGGTAAGGCCATTCTTGGTAACAAAGGCTGTTTTAGCCTTATTGCTCTCCTCGTCCTATACTTGCTGGTACCTGGATTCCAGATTGAGTGCACAGAGTAGTGCAATCAGGCCAGGGTACTGAAGATATCTTCGATATGGGGGACAAGATATGAGCCTTCCCGCATGACATCATTAAGCTTTTGATAGTTTACGCATAACCTCCGTGAGCTGTCCTTTTCTCACCATAACCGAACTAGCCCAAGGTCTATCACTGGACTCGATCATGTCTATCGTGAACATTTTCTGCACCTCCCTGCACATGACTTCTTGGGGCATGATGGCTGCTTGTCATAGACGCTGCTTGAGAGGATACTGGTCCAGGAGGTTAGTGTGACGTTTGTCAACATGTATTTGCCAACTGCACCGTCAGGGCTCATAAATACATCTGCATACTATTGCATAGAGTGCGAGCTATTGCTTGTCATCCAGCTGGTCCTCCAAAATTTGAGATTCCAAATGGTCCAGCAGGGTAATAGGGTCATCCCTGGTGGCCACATGTGTGCAGACGGCATGGCAGACTGGGTCATCAGGGAAGGCCCTGCTCGACTCCCCAAGTGTGTAAGTGGCTGTATCTGTGGGGTTCACCACGAGGAGAGAGATTCCACTGGGGACAAACTTGACCAGAGCCTCACCCAGTGCGAATCTCGTATTCTGGACGAAATTGCTCACCAGTTGTACTATACAAAGACGATTGTTGAGAGGCATTCGTGCATGCCATGATCGCGCCTCCACAATCAAGCACAACTGTAGCGTGCTACCCTGAGCTGTAACGAATGTGTCAGACCTGTCCAGAAAAGGGAATGAGCTTCATCCCCTATTTGGAGTTTGCCAGAACTGAAATCCATGACCACCCGGTGAGTCCAGAGGAACTTCATTCCAATAAACCTGGCTGCATCAATTTCAGGAACAATCGCCTCTGTCATATATACTTACCACTCAGTGTAATTGGCAGATCGATAAATTCCTTGATAAAGATGTACCAGCCCCATACATCTGAAAACTTCTGGGGTCACGCAGCTCGATATTGCAGAGGGTGGGATGCCGATGATAACTGCCTGTTGCCATGAGAGTGACTTCCGACTTGCAGTCAACTACGAAGTGCACCGACTCATTTCGGTATTTCGAAGATCGAAGGTAGGTGCCAGCACACATCTCGGACCTGCACACAGGCCATCTGACCCTGCAGAGAGTCATCTGGGGTGTGCACTTCTGTGGCCGAATCCTTGTTTTCCACCTCAGCAGCCAAGGAGCAAGACTGAACCTCGAGGACCACTCCCATGGGAGGGCCAACTCGAAGGCTGTCCAGCTCATTTGTAGATGGTGCAGCTAGACGGGCACTGAGGGCTTGTCCTCAGATGCAGTGTTGATCACCACTACGTCCTGAGTCAGTTTTCCTCATGCAGGGGTCAACGCTTGTGTCCCGAGGGACTTGGTCGAAGCGAGGGGCATCTCTGACGTGGTTCGACATGTTTCCTCGATATCCACTATCCCACAGCAGGGGGCTGAGGGACAGCTCCTGCTGGCGTGGCGTCAGGTGTTGCCGGGGCAGGTGGCAGCTGTCGAGCCTGCACTACTGCCTCTACCACATGCGCCGCATTGCTAGCCTCCTGCATCAACTGTTTTTCATGGCCAGAGCATACTGCGAGTGGTATGGCTGAATCTTGGTGAATTGGTTGACTAGATTTGTCTCCAATCTTGTTGGATTCATAGCCGGAAAGGCCTCGCGACCTAATACACACAGTTCGAAGGCATACTCGGAGTTTGGAGTTCTGGTCATAGCAGCAGAACAGGGCCAGCTCAATGGGAGTCTCAGTCTCAGCCAGTCGACAATGTTCTGGACAGACTGTCCAACTTCACGGCTGCGAAGACACTCACGACTGCGAAGGCAGACAGTACATCTGATTCGCCTGGTGGTCGCTGTAGATAGGTAGGGCAAACAGGGTTCTATTCCAAGCTCCCGGTCCCAGTGTCATCACTGGTGACTGAAAGCACAGCGGCGGTCCACCACCAGCTCCTCTTACTGTTTCTTATGCAAACGGATCATCGGAACTGTTCCCAGAGGGCAACCTCAGTTGCAAACTTGCCGGACATCACATCCAGAGATACAGTCGTGAATGTTCTGAATGGATCTGTGGACAGGAGCTCGTCCAGCAAGCTTCTGCAGAGCCAGAGCTCTTGCGGTTGGTTTGGGAGCGAGTTCTGTTCGCGATGCGGTCGCTGCCTGACTGTATTTTTCAATTTCTCGCAGAGAGGAGATGGAGTCCGCCAGGGATTAATCCTCGTCCTCTTCGGACTAATCTTGGTCCCGGGTCTCCAAGGCGAAAACTCCTCGCCCTGTGGCGCGGTCATCACCGGCGCCTGTGACCCAGGTGAATAGCCGCTGGATGACATCTGACTGATACATTACTCAATACTAACAGCCCCGTCATGTAGCCCGATGTGTCTAGATCAAGAACAATGGCAGCGGCTCCCAGCGCATGAACATGGGCGTGTTGCTGACCGGACTCGCCGATGGTCCAATGACCTAGTATTTGGATGCCTCATGACAGATCTAAGCAAGGTTCCTCCAATAGTGGGTGCTATCCCGTGTTCAATATTATGATTATTCTGAGATGGATTGAAAGTTGGAATAACTGGCGAATTTCATGTGGTCTTACGTATTACTGCAGGAATTATTTCAATATATTGAAGAAAGAACAGATTTTCCATGAGCTAAAGGCACTGTTGTTGCCAGAAAGGGAACCGCCGCTAATAAATATTTCTGATGATAAAACTATTTATCATAACTAATATTTCTGATGATAAATAATAATAATAATTTAATAGTCATTAACAAATTCAATCACCCTTTACGCACTGTATCATCACTAATGGTATTCACATGTATCTAATTACAATATCATGATGGGGAGCCGCTCTTAATTTATTTTAAAATCCTGAGATACATTTTGAAATTTTCGATTTGTTTTACTTTTTGAATTTCAGATTTTTCGAATTTCCCCCGTTTTTAAAAAAAAAAACCAAAAAAACAAATTCGTTCTTTCGACTGTTTCGATTTTTTTTTCTGGCTTCGTTTTTCTAAATGTTTCGTTTTTAAGATATGTATTTCGTCACAGCAATCTTTTTATAGCTCAAATATTAACAACCGGGCCGTGCTGATAATTGCTTGAAGTTCACGTAGGTTTAGCTCGATAATGTTAACAAATAATGTAACAAGACACTTACACACTCAAGTACATATATGTCTTAACCCACAAGGAATGAATGGCAGGTTGAATGCTGCGCAATGTCTGCAGAGATTGATATAGTACACTCGTGATATCATGAATACCTACATGTATAATACCTAGTTTATCAAGCAAGCAGGTCTCACCGAAACTGCAATATCTCCATAACTCATTGAAATATTGACATTCTGTAAAAGCATAAAGTTCCACAAACTTCATCCCACAATTTGTCATGAATAAGTTTTAACTTATAAGTAACGTCTATAATCGGATTTTTTGGGTTCCTCTATCTGTTTTCACTTTCTTCTTCCGGTCGGGAAAAACTTCGATCACGCTGGTCAATCATAACGCATCGGAAGATGATTGAACATGTTCATGTGATTTTAGATATTTCCACCTTATTTTTTTTTAAACAACTGTTGTTTCTACATGTAACTCGTTCAAACCTTTTGTTGCTTATATGTTTGCGGTACTAAATGGTGTCATATTATAACTTGATATACTTCACCTGGGAGACATACGTCTCAAGAAACGTCTCAAGAAACGCAATTCACCCTAATGTTAACATAGATTTCAGCCAACAAAATCTGAGCATATTCGGGGGTTTGGTCGTGTTTGCATCTATCAGGATTTGAATTGTTGTTGTAGTTTTGTACCAGAAAAAAACTGGATTTTTTTCTACCTAAACAAAAGTCATGTTGATTTTGAAACGTTGCATCGCTACAAAATCTTGTGCGGAATTAGAATTTAAATGATGGGGCTAAATTTAACACTGGAGTAGATTGCGAACTTTTTCAATTTTAATTGCTTCAATAGAAGTCTGAAATTCGCTAGAAGATTGATTCCATAACAGTCAGCATCATTCAAGTATTTCAAGAAAAAAATTAGGCCAAGGGTCGAAGATAGGTTACCGGACAATATATGTTTAAGATTTTAGATATTAGCCAGGTCACTGGTTAAATCCAAGGTCAAGAGAATATCCAGCATATATAATATTAAGCAAATATCGTGTCCACAGAGATATTAGCAATTTCTGATTGCTAAGCTGCGAATTCAATATTCAGAGAGATATAAGCAATTTTGTGCAGTGTGGCCTTGAAAATGAAGGCAAAGGTCAAATTCAAGGTCATCAGAATATTTGGCGCATAATACTTCCTATATGTCTTTCATTGATTCCCACACTATGAAGTCAATAAGTGAGATATTAACCATTTTGTCCTTTGACTTTGAAAATGAGGTCAAAGGTCGAATTCAAGGTCATGGCGATATTCAGTGTAAAGCATTTTCTATATGTTCACAATTGATTCCTAAGCTGTAAAATCAATAATAAGGGAGATATTAGTCATTTTGTCCTGTGCCCTTGAAATTCAGGTCAAAGGTTAAACTGAAGGTCATTAGAATAATCTGTATATATAATTTTCTATTTGTTCATAATTGATTCCTAAGCTGTAAAGTCGATTAGAATGAGATATTAGCCATTTTGTCCTTTGACTTTGAAAATGAGGTCAAAGGTCGATTCAAGGTCATGGCGATATTCAGTGTAAAGCATTTTCTATATGTTCATAATTGATTGCTAAGCTGTAAAGTCGATAACAAGCGAGATATTAGCCATTTTGTCCTGTGACCTTGAAAATGAGGTCAAAGGTCAAATTCAAGGTCATCAGAATATTCAGCATATATCATTTCCTATATGTCCACAATTGATTCCAAAGCTGTAAAGTGGATAATAAACGAGATATAAGCCATTTTGTGCTCTGACCTTGAAACTGAGGTCAGAGGTCAAATTCAAGGTCACGAGAATATTCAGCATATATCATTTCCTATATGTCCACAATTGATTCCTAATCTCTAATCTCAATATTGAGTGAGATATTAGGCATAATGTGTCATATTATAAAGCACAGCAGAATTTAACATGGGAAAGTCCCATTTGGGCCGAGTTTGGGCGAAAATGGCCCACTTCGAGCGATTCAAGCGCAACGAAATTTATATACAACATAGGAGTACATATGAGGAGTGTTATATATCAAAAAGAAAAAAAGTTACTGAACAAATTTTGAGAAAATGGCCGCCAAAGTCCAAAATCAGGCATTTTTCGTCGAAAACGGCCGCCATTTTGAAACAAATGCAAAAATCCAAAAACTAAAAAATACCTCCTTCTTGAATTATTTTTAAGCATTTTTGTGCAAAATTTCAGAAAAATTCGCCCATAAACAAAAAAGATAAAATTGTGGACGACGATGACGGACGACGACGGACGACGACGGAGAACGGACGACAAACGACAGACGACGGACGCAACGCCATGCCAACAGGTTATCGGACCATAGGTTCGGTAACCTAAAAATTGGTGTGAACGAACTATAAAAATCATAGTAGCTTAACCCAAACGCTACTATATATCAAAACTTGCAAGCAAAATTGACCTTGAAACAATAGACGATCAGTCATAAATTCTCAAATGTGTGTTCAAGTTTTCAAATACAATGAATAAACACTCCTCATGAATACATTTTTGTAAGCCCCTCCTCTTCTAGAATAAACCAGAAATCCCAGAAACATTTTTTTTTCATCAGATATGACACAGTTTTATCAAGAACAAAACATTGTTTATTAGTTTATTATAATTTACACATAAGTGAAATGGGATAAATAAACTATTACATGGTAATTACGAGCGAACGTATACTTGTAGATTCTGCCTTGCAAATTAATGCACTGCACCAAACCCAAGCTGTTGTATTACTGCCAAACTTCTTTACATTTGTATGCTCCAAATTTATATTTTTAAACTATACTGACATCAAATACTGTAGGTTAAACAGATATTTTCAATTATTGACTTATCGATTTTCACAAAATGTGGCCTTGCAAAGAAGTTATCTCTTCGAGCTCTCATTTAATCATAATTATCAATCTATTGCAATTTTCAATTGTTGAATTGTTACACATGATATAAATATATTAGTCAATCTGTGAAATTTCTCAGACAGTATAAAATCATTAATATGTACATACATGAACATGTACATAAAAGACATGTACATATTTATAACTTTAATTTAGGAAATCGTACAGCATGACCATTAATCGGTGGGAGAGAGAGAAAAATAGAGGAAAACGTGGAAATCGGTGGTGATTTGTGGTTATATTGTTGAACACAATCAATTTCCTAAGAAGACACTGATACTAAAGAGATGCCTGTGACCCTATCAAGCGTCTGTTTGAACGTTAATCTAAACTGAGCAAGGCCTCCGTCAACGGTGAGGTGCATAACGTTCCACGGACTACATTATGTACATGGGTATGTACATTATAGGTCCTGACACGATCCAGCAGTATCTCAGAAATATCCAGTTACGCATTCGTTGGTTTCCTTTCACAGCTAAATCTACATATATTCTATATACGATGAGGCTCTCTAGTTTACAATAGCTACTGTAAATCCCCACGGGGTCGATCGAGCCAATGCAAGACGGTTCTCTGTTGTCGAGTCGCTCAGTCAACTCTGCTGATGTGCAGCCCGGCTCAAAGCCTCGAACGGCATCGCTGGAGTGTGCAAGCAGAACTTGGAAGTCCAAGCTTTATTATTCCAAGCACGGAAAAGGTACGGTCCTGATTATGCGTCCACTAATGCGAGTTTCAGCGTTAACATCAACAAAACAACAGAATAAGTCGCTCTCGTGTTATCACATCACGGAGCATTTCCCTTTCAGCTTTTCTTTTCGCTTTTGGGACTTTGATTTCTTGCCGTCCAATTGTAGACTCATTGTCCTTCGTTTCTCGAGCTGCAGCAGCTCTTGAAAGAGTTCTTTGACATTGTGGTTGGTTTTAGCCGAGGTTTCCATGAAAGCACAGTTCCAGGACTTGGCCAGACCGGTGCCAGTCTGTATGGGCACTTCGCGGTTCGTCTCGTCACACTTATTGCCAACCAACATGATCGGGATGCCTTCGATGTCGCCTTTGATGCTGCAGATCTCCTGGAAGATGGGTTTGAGTTCCTCGAGGGACTGCTTGCTGCTGATGGAGTAGACGAGGATGAAGGCGTGTCCTTTGGAGATGGAGAGTCTCTGCATAGCGGGGAACTGATGGCTGCCCGTCGTGTCGGTGATCTGCAGCGTACAGACCTGCTTGTTACAGCTGATCACCTGGCGGTACGTGTCTTCTATCGTGGGGATGTAACTCTCCCGGAACGTGCCGCGGACGAAGCGGAGGACCAGCGAGCTCTTGCCCACGCCGCCGGCGCCGAACACCACCACCCGGTAGTCATTGCTCTGTTCCGGCATCACCCGCAGGCGGATCGAGCGGTCCTTCTGCAACTGTAACGACACGGAGAACAAGGCATTAGTCACAACATAATCCGAACTAGAACTAGAACGGTCGCCATCACAACACCAATACATGTACCGGATCACAGTGCGACTCACAACGTGTTCAACTGCTTCAATTAACATACAACGCACATGTATACTTTGCTTTCCTACACACAAGAAACACCGAATGTGGCTCGCATTGGTCGACACATGCACGTAGAAAGTGGATACTGTAACTGATATATATACATGTATTTATGTAGACAGGTGCCCTTGTTACATAGTTATTACATCACTGTATGTCACCTGTCTTTCGTGGACAGGTGTCCGTTCATCGCCGAGCTAGCACCTCGCATGGGACGGAGATAACGCATGGTGCTAATTAGTCACGAATCAATATTTAATTAAGAAACCAGTTGTCACGATTCTATCTGCCAAATGACAGGAATCTGACTGCATCATCAACGCAATTATAATTCACATATGAAATTCACATTCATGAAATGGACGCATACATTCTCACTGTAACAATACAAGCAATGAACATGGATATCCTTGAGTGGACGAGGCCTTTATTGGTGACACATGATGACATTGGCCGTCAAAGTGAACTCGTTGACCCGGTACGGCAAATACATGTATTATGCTAATTATCACATGGAACACGTCGATCCGAAGCTACAATTATTGCAAACTGCAGAGGAATAACATATTACCGTAGTCTACTAATTTCGTAAAAGATGTGGATGTGCATATATTGTGTATGCATAGAGTGGACTGTTGTTCGAGGTAGTGAGTTCACAGACAGACGTGTTTAATAATATTAACAGGTCATTAGTTGATGGAACGGAAATTACTTCTTTTTCACACATCTTCATCTTATGGACACAGTGTGGAAACCCACATAATTATCCACTGTAACGTCTTTCTGAATAATACTTTACAATGTTCATTTTCAAGGAAGAGAGGGTAAATGGGCAAAACTGTACATTATTACATACATTAGTGTATGCATGATTCATGGTAATGAATATCCATATTAATGCTGCAGTATAATGAGCAATGGATGACATGTAGTGTATCGCTGTCTACGTTGAAGAAATGGTGCCGACCGCGATGCTTTCTCTGGACCGAAGTCGCGCCTCCAGGCCACAGCGGAGGGGGCGACCAGTGCAACGAAGTCACTTGGGAAATTTTAACGGAACCATGTTTTCTGTTTGGCCAGGGAATTTGTGGGGGTTAATATGGTGCAAATTGTGCCTGGAGTGGGCTTAAAATTTGTGGGGTCTTTTTTCACTACAGATTCCTGTGATGAATCTGGTTTTTCGTCGGCTATTTGCCCCGTTTTTGTGCTGGACGGCCGTCTACTGAAAGAGAGGACTACTGCAGTCCTGTCACGCACAACTCGGATAACCGACACCGCCCTGTGTCTTATTAACGAGAACATATCTCAGTCATTTCTCTGCCGTACAGGACCTGATCCCCGCATATGCAGAAACCCAATAGCGTTTACTTAGTTGATACATATATACCCAACAATTTGAACAAGAACGATACGTCGTAGCGATAGGATAACCGTATCGTTACATTGGATGAAAATAATGTTATTGTCTCCAGTTATTAGCCCATGAATCCATCTTGAATCATTACCAAGGGCTAAAATGTGCACTCGTGTGTGTAAGCGAATTGCCCCGCTTTGCAGGCTCCCGGCAAACAGCTTAGTGAGAGGTTATTGAAGCTAAAAGCAAGATAATAAGGGAGAAGGTGTAAATGACCTGCCACGCCAGCTCGACACGGAGCTGCCAACACCAGTGTCTCGCACTTACACCCTGCATGTGACATTGGAACTCCCGGTCCTTCTTTGTAGGGGGACTTCTGATAAATTGCGCGAAATCCTTGCATGTGTTGCACACACAAAGGACCGTATAAAGCGACTGCAACTGCAGACAGACATAGAAGTACTGTTTAGGCCCAGTCTCCAGCCCACACGAGATCAGAACCGACAGAATGGATGTCGGCCAATTGTTCCTGACGCGATGTTGCGTGGGTGGACTGCAGTATTGGTTGCCGTGTGAAGCCCCCGTTCTGGCCAGTCCATAACCGGGGATCTCACGTCGTCCCCCAGCCAGCCAGCCAGCCAGCCACCGGCGAACGGAACGACGATGTAGTTTAATCAGATAACGGAAGCCAGAACCTTGGTGAGAAGAAAGCTTTAGCCCCCGTGGAATAAGGGAAGAATACTGCTATATGGTTCCCGTCCCCTTGCCAAGCTTTCAATGCATGTATAAGGGACATCACCATCTCGGCAATCAGTCGAATGCTGAATGGCATTTCGAAGTCTACGAAGACCTTTCTCCTTGATGAATCGCTAAACACGCAAACAGGAATGCGTTGGAAGATGTCTGAATAGATTGAATTACAAACCTGAATTTTGTTGAGCTATTAGTGAACAAAAATAACAAGCGAGGTAATTTGATGTTGATGATAGATATGGATATTCCACAATGTTTTGTCGCATATTTATATACATGCCTACCGCAATCCCTCAAAACAGTAACTACATGTATGCACGGTAAATAGGTTTTTTACAGTCAGCGTGTGTATATTTAGAAGAAACCCAACCCCAATCAAATATTACATAGATACAACACGCGCATATGTACATGTACGTGACAAGTAGTTTGCCGACGTCACTCGTATCAAACGTCCACTGTTACCGACGTGAACTGCGGGTTTTCACCCAGGCTTACCAATACAAAACTACCACTGTCGATGAGCACGCGTGTGACCATACATGCCGTGTATGTATATTTCGAGTAATTCGTGACATGTGGTGTGTTGGTCCACATTCTATTCACGTGTCCGCCCCGGTGGTCCCTCGCGGCCACAGAGGGCGCTCAGTGCTTCCGGAAGCCGAAAGGTCGCGTTCGGCCACTAATGATTAGGCCTATTTATGTATATACATAATACATACACATGAATGCATCGGGTCTTTGATGCTTCGCCCGCGCACAATCTGCTATATAAACTATGGAACTCCGCTCTACAGGAATTACCCAGACTGTGCAGACTGTGGCCTTGCTTGTGGATGATTCATATAACTAGATCACATCCCACGCACACTGTGTTGGTAAACAAAACATATAGGCCCCTACTCATGAATGGCATGAAATTCTTCACCCATACATGTAAACATAACCTCACCTTAATTATTCCTTACAACCAGAACAACTACGTACACTTATCATCAAAACATTTTGTCCTCGAAAAAGTCAACGTACGTATATTTTTATACCACACCTTGATTGCCATATACTTAATTATAGTGTGTTTACAAACAAATTTGTATTACTCGATCGCAGTGTTTACTTGTCATGCCTGTACATGTACTCAGTAACCATATAAAATAATATTTACATATTATTTTGAGAAGAAAAGATGCCTAATGTTACGGAGAATGCTCTTTCAGTAGTATACAAGTAAAGTGAACTGTTTTGACACCAATTTCGATACAGTTATTGCATAGTTGTGATACCTCTACGACCGACCCAAACGGCTATATGCCTAGGCCTACATGTAAAATGTACGATATTGTTGACCACCTCTTGAGTGTTCAGGATCTGAACGAGTGACTGATGCACAGCTTGTATAATATTTGAAAATATATATATAAAAAAATACATGTATCATCTTCACGGAATTACATGCCTTGTTTTATATTAATATATATTCTTTGAATGTAATTTTTCTTAAGGTGAATCAACGGTCAGACGTGTGCTTGTCCGTGAAGATCAAGTAACAACATTCAAACATACTCAACACACGTACACTGACAAACTGTTTAACACAAATGTCACGTGCTGGTCCACATCAAAGTGCAAATCCAACAGTGACGTCAAATCAAATGCAACATGAGAACACTCTCTGGGGTTCATGTTGTTCCAAAAATAGATGCATCTCTGCCGAGGAAGCCCTTCCCAATGATATCATTTGCATAATGGGGTGTCCGTTTACCAGTTATCTGAATTACCTCGTGGGTAGGTAAACAGATAAGAGAGAAAAATCGCCCGGAAATGAGACTGCATGCTATTTTGATTCGACCAGGTCATTTTTTTGTCAGGAAATCATGACAATATTTCCGATACATGTACTTCTGAGATCATCAATGCGAGAGAACCCGAATCATGTTGCAAGGTGCATGTTGAACACATATAAACTGTCGATAAGTAGAATAGCTGCTACTGAAAGGAATAGCTATTAATTGTTTGGGGTCGTTTATATTATGTACACGTCACTGCATCTTAAAAAAAACAATCTTAAGTACTCGTTATAAAAAAAATGGTATGCATTTATATGTACTGAATCAAAGACATGCATTGGCCTTATCGTGGCTAAGAATATTTTGAAAACCTCACCTTGCAACGATTTAAGGCATGATAAATTCATTTAATTATACCTTTGCTCAGTTAGTCCGCCTCTCGTCAAAGATACGCCCCCACAAGCTTATCATGGCTGAGGTGTGAGGGACTTGTTTTCTAAAAGGGTCAATATCATTGTGTTAGACAAACAAGTGAAATTGATTTGCTTGTTTCTCGAAATCTGTTAATGCTTTTAGATAGATTTTTAGAGGCTTCAACCGTGACAACCAACTGTTATAGTAGTTGTTCAGTGCAAACATAGGCTTAAAATATAGCTTTCTAAATATAGTGGTCTATGTTGGCACCAGGCGCACTGATGACTTCCAAGTTAGTTCACACGAAAACTTTCTTTGGCGTCAACAAATGCTACTGTACTTGGTTGGTGGCTACTAAAACAAAGGAAAGTCAGTGGAAGTAATCGATCGAGTGCCACACAAAATACCGTCCCAGGCCCCCAGCAGGGAGGAACTTTTACAGCTGTTTTGGTAACGGTCGCTCCTAGTTGATTTCGCTATAGGAGGTTTGTCACAGACCTATAGCGAGCGCATGTCAATAATATGCACACGCCAGTGGTGTGCGACATGTCACTGTCATTACGTCCAACCATTCGCACTAACCCACAATGCAATGCTGTCACGGACCATCTTAATCGTTCTGATAATGTTTGATTGATTATATCGCATGATCGACAAGTGAACAATAAATTATTTGAGGCCACCTTACCGTAATACGTGTAGGCTATCCTGTATGAATTTTATCACGTTCACGTATGTTACCACATGCAATCTCAAGATCTTATGTAATCGTCCAGTAATTATTGGATATATCCCAACTGCCAACCAACTGTACCGCTTGCTATTAACAATACCCACGCCAATGTAACACGTGCATGTAAATGCTTATAATTACTTCATGTACATGTATAAATCCAGCGGAAGCACTCGTATATTAATTTCCTGTCGTGTATGTACGATATAGATATCTATAAGGGCAAGAAATTTTCTCCTGATATCCAATAGGGGGTCAAATGGTCACAACATGTATCTCAAGGACAATGCCGTAATTATTTGCTCTCAGTGGGCTTTGCTGTTTATCTGAAGCAATATCATGACCTGACAGCGTACATGCACCGGTAGGCTTACAGTGATTTATTAACATAATCATAAAATTTTTAGCATTAGTAGTCTTTGTATAGTTCTCCGTGGCGTTGTGAACGCTCTTCCCAGCTGCAACTGTGCTGAGTTACTGAAGAGTCTTCAGGTTTTCACATTGTAAAATAAATATAGGTCAACAACAAGATGAACGAAATCAATGAGTGATTATTTTGGGTGTGGTTTTGATGCAACTTCACCCAAACAGAAATGTCACGAGATGGGAAAAGGAGATATACAGCTTCACTTGAGGGTGGAAGCATTAAGTTACGCTAGTCGATTGCCAGGTGGCGTTATCTCACTATCACATCCACAGGGCCATATATTCCCGAGTCCCGCCACCAAACACAGAAACTCGTGTTCCGTCCCCAACAACCTGCCCCGAAATCGATATCCTAAGTTTTTGTCTCGTTTTACCAAGCTACCGTCTCGTACTTTCCACACACAAAAAAGATAACAAAACTTAAATGAAGTCATGAAGAGTCCTCAGAGACTGTTGTCGGTTTCTCTCCGTCCACTGGATGGGGTTCAGTATGGGATAGAAATTGGCATTTATCCCATAAACGATTCCCTTGAAGGTCAGACTGAAGTGTCGCTCTCCCCTCCAAATATCGCCAGATGACATCGTGGATATGGGTGCAAGATATATTGCCTTCGGTGTGCCATAAGATGGAGTCGTTATCAGTTTGCCTAATGATTCGTCTGAGTGCGCTAATGGTAACTTGCGATTTAAGATAGTAAATAGATAGGTCCACTGAGTGATGGATAAAAGTGCGCTTCGACATTTCGACTTCATTGTAAAATAGTTATTGGACAAATTGACTAAGTACATGTAGGCTTACGTGTTATTTGTAAGTTTCCAGATGCTTTCAATAATGACTGATAACTCATAATGTACTGTGTTTTCGCGACACTGACTTGTAATTACGCCTTGTCTGGCTCTGAATGAGTCTTTCCCATTGGAAATATACAATATCAGATGGGGGAGAACTGGATCCAACACATAGCCTGGAAATACCACAAACAGAACCGTTGTTAAAACACTCGTCTCCTTATCGTGTTCGCGACCGGGCAAATATTTACAAAATATCGTTTTGATAGATCCCAATATCCCGGCTAGAAACCGCAGCGCTTCTCCGCAAATTTGACACAATCGACACAGTTTACCAGGATACGTGCCTACAATGGCTCGATCGATATACTGCCAATATATTTCCCTGAGTATGACACACGGAGCTATTCATGCGATAGACGGACTGACATATAAACGTTGTAACACATGCCCCCGGGAATGCTCAAAGGAAGAGGAACGTCCCTTTGACCAGAGCAGTTTTTTGTCGCATCTATCGATTACCGCTCCACCGATAAAAGAAGAATATATGTAGGCCTCCCCTAACACACAGGACATTGCAGATAAAATATATGCCAATCTTCTTTTATCGACAGAGTTCTGTCGATGTTGTCGCCGCGCTTCCATCCCCGTGGAACATTATGCAGCGTCGGACAGGAACACTCGGTCAGCCCGGCCTCTTTGTCAACATCCCTTGATAGGGCTCCACGCATTCAGAGAATGATCCACCCATGGACCCTCAACCGCGACCAACCCTGTGTCAATATTTAATGGAATATCCCAATCTAGAAGCATAATAGGTACAATTTATAGGGCATCGATATTGTCCGACATTCATTCGACCAAACCGTGTTTGCTTTAAAATTGGACACGATCCGGCCTTCGAAGTTGTATGGAATTCCCATCACTATCTCTCTCCATGGCGCACCAATACTCTACCTTACTCGATGCTTCGACTGCCTGAATATAGCCCTGTGTGTTCTTCAGATTTCAGACAATGGAGGATGTAGTAAATTGCATTCATAACACAATTTCATGTAAATGTAATTGCTCATGCTTCTGTTTCAGAACTATGTTGTGTATTTTTCAGCCGACAACTACATGTATGCATGCGAGCCTGGTAATTAAACTACTTTTCTCCCCGGCAGTAACCGATTCTTCAACGAGAAAAAAAAAACCTGAAAGTCATGAAAACAGCTCGATGATACCATCAGTGTCATCTGCGATGAGCAATGGTTATTTTATGTTGGAAGCGACAATCTCTCAATGGTGGATGTCTCAATGGCAAGCGAGCGGGAGAGGGGACAGAGGGAAAAGCCCGTCTATTTTGGAACTTGGCGATATTGTTTGGGACAGTGGGAGGCTGTCACGATGAAAGTGATGGATTGGCAGTTCAACCCCTGAACATATCTGTCCTCATCCGAGAGCTGACTTGACCCTTTCTAATACCAGAATCGATCTTTCAGGCACGACCCCGCTGTTAAAGACACACCGTTCTCCATCTGATCCACCGTACGTTTCAGAAATAACTGAACTGCAGCAAAATTACAACAATAACCATGTATCTTAAAGACTACACCGACGTAACACTCGCCTTGTTGTCCAATGCGACTTTACAAATATCAACTTTTTATGGAAGGCGTCATTCAGACAGTTCATATTTAAGTATGAGTCCATGTAAATTCAAGAAATGTCGTGATGGACCGGGATATTATCTCCTGTGAAGGTGATACAACACTCACACAGTCACTGAGTAGGATCAAACAAAACCAACAACGTTACGTGTTTGCCCAGTTGTCATTCAAAAACATGTCCATAGAGTACATCCTATTCCATGACACAATCTATCCTTCTCTGAAGAGAATTACCTATATCGATCTAAACCGAGTTCATCTGAGACAAAAATCGAATTGTCCATGTTCCCAGAAAATTTCTTTCTCACACCCCGGCGGAAGAATTTGTACAGACCCGGCAGCCTTAACTGAACGTCATCGAACAAGCAGTACTATCTTTGGAACCCTCCGTCACGCACAAAGTAAAACAAAATCCCAAACGCACAATCATCCAACAATGTGATGACGATTAGAATCCAACACATGAAAGAAGCAGAAGGGCCAACAAGAAGTTTTCCATTGAATCCAACGTAAAACTATCAGCTTAAAGGGGGAGATTTATGGTCTCAATTAGCTAATGATACGATACTCGCTGGAGCATGCAGGGAAAACTCGCATGATAAATGTCCATGAAATCTGAGCTGATCGCACGAATGCACACTATACTGACTGATTCCAGAGAAACGCTCAAATTTATAGACGTCCGTCCAACTGCGGCAAGTATTTACGGACTATTGAATTCGCCTCTCTTCCACAGACGCTCGCCATTGTCTTCTGACATTCTGTTGGCATTTCCCATGAACAACACTGAGGCGTGTGTACATTGCACTGTGTAGTGAAAACCTTCATAGTACATTGTAAAAAGGTGCCAAGAACTAAATGTAATGGCGGTCGATTGTTATGCAGATTATGCCATGTATATATTTAAACACCGTCTCTCACGTTGTATCTACATCTGTCTTCACTTCAATTGTGTATGTAGCTCATGAATTAGTTAATAGTTCTTTTCAGTTGGTTGCAGCACACCATAGTGCAAATAGGGGATCATAGAGGAAATGCGCATACAGTGTCTAGTTTAATAGGGGATCATAGAGGAAATGCGCATACGGTGTCTTGTGTAATACTAGTCGAAACACAGTAGTAGTTTTATGACGTCATTTCCTTTCGACGTGATTTTTTGGTTAAATATGGGAAAAGGGCTGAACAGCAAGTTGGTGTGTGCGGACTCTTCGCTCCTTACGTTTTTGGATACCCGGTTTGTTGTGGACCCCAGTACCTTCGAAAATTAAATTGTAGGGAAACATAATCCAATTTCTCGACCCCTACTTCAATTGTTATGGTGGGATGGGGCCATTCTGGGAAAGAGCCGAGAAGCATTCTAACATACGTGTTTTATCGCTGGTTTGAATGGAATTGACGGTGTGTATCCCAGGCCGTCGATGATGATTGACATAATAATACCGTGCTTATTATAATCTAATAGCACGGAGTGGAGGATCGTCGCTCTTCATAATTGTATTACATATTTCTGTTTGAAATCCTCTCATTATCGTATTGAGTAATACGCAGGGTTGTTAACAATGACAAATTATGGCACTGTTGACGGATTAAACGCGAGTCTATAATTATCACAGAGGTATTGTTCGATGCCTCTTTATATACACCCGCTTTGTAATCCATCGGGACACGACTACCTGGTTCATTGCAATTGTAATTCGAAAGGTTATAAGCACATTGATTATTATCCTGCTCTTAGCATATTGCTTTCATTCTAGATTACCTTTGTGTGACTCAATGCATTTTTCATTAAAAATCCTACAGGGATGTTTACGGCCCGATCCAGGAACTACCGAGCGACACCTCAGTTGGAACCCTTCTTTGCGCGCACATATTTGAGTGGATGTGAATCATACAATATACAGAGGCATCGATTTGCGTGACGCACGTTACATTAATATACACTGCAAACATACATGAAGAAGAGTCGTCAAAGTCTGAATTGCCGCTAGCGTATTTCCTGGATCTCATACGTATCTCGTTGATTCTGACAAGTCACTCGTCAATACGTGTAAATGTAGGGAAACATTCGTCACGCCTGCCGATTGTTTAATACAGTCTAGGCACCATGCTAACAGAGATATACTCTTGAAAATCTAATCATACCTTAAATAGATTAAGTGAAAGAACGAACCTGGAATGGCAATCCCAGAAACACTCTCAAAGAAAGGGGATTATTAGCTATTCCATGAAGCATACGTTGCTTCGCGTGACCAAAATATGTCGCTCTTTTCTCGGCGTAATATCAGAGGTCAGTGGTATCTCTAAGCTTGTTGGCTGGGACACCAGGTGGCCTGAGCAGCACCGAGTGATTGGTCCCCACTGACTCCCCGTCTCCCACAAGATTAGAACGGATGTCAAGGTTCTATGAGAATTTCAAGGTGTGAAGAAGCTCGGAATGCCAAATTTGCATGTCATCAGATTGTCCATTCTTCCCAGACTATCAGACTTAATGGAAGAGCTTGAGCAAGCTTGTTACTTTGCCGTTATTGGCAGGCTTTCGCTTGTTATACACCATGAGCTTGCTTGCCCTTCTCGAGCAGCGATTGCCCTTGATTATTCTACATGCTGGGGGTATCCTCCAAACAGCCAAGATGCAGACGTCTGTGACAGGAAGGAAATTATTCAGCCAGCCAGCCCACTGATTCCCAGAGGTAGACAATTTCATCGAAGATATTGAAAAGAAAATCTCTCCTTTTGAGTTGCTTTATTGCTTTTTTTCCCCTCGCAAGGCAGTGGACGAATTGTTTTTTGTCGAAATTCTCAGTTGATGTGTCTATGAAAAATAATCATTAGTCTATTATTGTGTGCGTGTGTGTGTGTGTACGAGCAGCAATGGATTGAATGTACATTTACATGTCTCTCACTGTGTCCTGTTCAGTCTACATTATACTTGCACATGTGAGACAGAGGCACCGATGTGTAGTCGTTCTCGGAGTAATGAAGGGAAAGATGCAGATACCCGGGTCAAGTGCAGGTTACTGTGTGGGTGTCCACGTTGAGAAACCAAGCTTAATTAACTTCATTTAATGCAGGGCGCCTTATTCAAGGAAGCAGGTCATTGACCTCGTGACACCTGCACGTGCAATGCACGGGGCTCGCGTATTGTCTAATGAATTAATACTTAGAACTGCAATTGGTTCGTGCACGGCCGATGACATTCCTGTATAGGGATACTCATAGCTAAGATCGGCAGCGGTGATGAGTCTCCTTTGGTCTTTGGGAAGTCATACAGAGCAAAAGACAATCAGTTGTCCTGTGATATCTATCGCTAACTGAACAATGAACCATTGAGCGTATTATATGCATGGGACCAGAATAATGCGAGGTATCTCCCCTAACGTGAAAGCCCACTTCAATATTGATAACGTTTCAATACACATCGTCATGCAGCACCGGGTCATATTATCTGTCCACGGGCATCTGTGCTCTGATTCACTACAATTCATTTCGGCAGCAAAACCCACCGCGCATATCAATAATTCAAGGCTTTCGGTGGCTTCATCAGTGACAGAATACCACGCACCCCACTCTCGGGGCATATGTATATCAAGCCATACATCAAAGACCCAGGCTCGGTAGGGTTTGTGTGGCACGTCATACATGAACCCCAGGAGAACATGACGCTCATCATCATCATCTATTACGAAGGCACCGATAATTGTGATGGTGTACACTAATGATCCTAACCAGTAAACCGCCAACAGAGACCAGTAAACTGCCAGCAGCCAATACAGTGGTCACATATAGTGTACTTTGAATTCTTATCCTCAACCTTTACGTTTGAACTAGCCAATTATTACGAACCATTAATGTAACCAATAGCTTAGCGGATTTACCATCGAGCCTGCTTGGAAGTATCTCTGCCAACAGTGATGTACATTGTTAGGAATATCAGCCGAGGCCTAGGAGCCGAGGTCACGCGAGGACAATCTCGTCTTACAAGGCGACAGATCTCACTTTACTTGATTGAGCGTGGATTCACCTCGCCCAACCCCTACGTCCAGCATTTCCAACAAATCTAATGTAACTCCATGTTTCCTTTGTGTTGTGAAATATTTATTTTAATTGCATTGGCATGATTACCAACGAAAAGCGGAACGAAACAATTCTTATCGTTGACTGATAATTTTTTTTTATTGATTACGTGTCCCAACTCAAAAACAATCCCCTGTTTCCGATTATCTCCGACAATCTGGTGTAATTCAGATTGATAGCGGAGAGGAATAACTACCTTGTCCATGGCGCTGGGGCTGGCCTCGCCGATCGTCTCTAGAGGTGTCGGAGCCTGGCGCTGCATGGTGTACACGGTACCAAATCCTTCCCTCCAGCAGTAAAACTATGGTGGAGAATCCGAGCACTGATAGAAATATGATGTACTCCAGTTAGCCGTCTCGCAGCGATCCAATGCTCTGAATTTCCACAGAGCTCTATTCATAGGTTCACCAATGAATTTTGGCAACAATGTACACGTCACACCAGTGACATTGTGATTGAATAGCCACACTTGCCGAATGGGGTCCCTATCAAATGACGGGTCGCACATGGACCAGGCGTCATACTCAAGATGCAATCATTGTTTTTGCTGCACACAATCGGCCGGTGTCAGAAAGCTGAGTGGAACGAGCGCTGTTCCTCACATGTCCATGTCGTTTAACGGGAGAGAGGCGAGACTAGGCCCAACAACTCCGGGTGACGTTCGCGGCCACAGTCAGCGAGACCCGCTCGTTCGTGCAGCCACTCTTCAGAAGCTCTGTTCTGTCGGGAGTCCCATTGGATTTGCTCCAGCGTTCGATAGTGAACACAAGCCAGGCAAGGTCATACAAACGAGAAACTCTGCCAGCACAGTGACCGAGCCATACAGAGCCCACAGCAGGATAAAGCCTGGGATCCTCTACTGTCGTGGCCGGCTATCTTGGCAGTGGCAGGAACACGACAGGACGCGAGGGGTGTGAGGTGTTGGAAGGGGGGAGAGTCCGTCACTTGACGAGGAAGCAATGGGAATGGCGATGGAATAGAGGCCGCTGGCTTCTGGTTAGCATAATGATATGAACGATCGATATTTCCCCGCTTTCCCCCAAACTTGTCTCCCTTTCCCTGACCCAGTTCTCGGCTCCCCAGTTAATGATAATGAGCCAATGCGTGGAGGACGACACCATGGGTATCGACAGTCGGGGAAGCCTCCCTGTGGTCAATGAGAGATAACAAGGGAGGGGAGAAGGAGCTGCTTGGTCGTCCCAGAGACACTGTACAATATCCCGTCACTAGTAACAATAAGACAATTCGGATCTGCGGACCCATTTTTCACAAGTCAGACCTACAATCGAACCCACAATCCCACAATCCCACAAGGGTGTCCTTCACTGTCTAAGCATACACTCGAGTGCATGGATAGAGACAAGCCGACCGTGTATTGGACATGGCACGAAGGTCAACAAACCCCCCTCAGTGTCGCCACAATCCTACACGTACATGTATGAAAGCTTCCGGCATCCAGCCACCCGCTAGGGGCGATATTCACATGATTCTGCATGGTAGTGGTAGTCAGTGTCGGCGCGTTTGTGACATCAGGTTAAATCACACCATGTCTAATGAAAATCCGATATGATCCTAGTCTGCTTGTTTTATTTTCGTCATAATGTACATAAGTGCATCGTCAAAGTTGTATGTATATTACTGCATCTCAATGTATTATGTAGCTATACATGTATTATGTAGCTATAGTTCATAATCAGTGGAACAAAATTACGCTTTGTATTTCTTTGCCTGTATCAGTATGCCTCAAATTGATATAGACTTCAGAAGTACACGAACCTTCTGAATTAGGTCTTTCCCATTTTATCGAAACCATATTGAAGTATGGTAATACAATATTCATCGGACAGAATCTCAACTTTAACTATACTGATGCGGCTGCGACATCCTCGCCAGTGTTAAAAGCAAATTTTATTACACTGTTCAGACACCGCGTAATTTTCTCTCCTGCTCATCAAGATTTTCACTAGAGCCTGTAGCACACACACACAGAGGACAGCACACAGCATGTTTTTATCCAGAATACCTCGTAACAGTTCCATAAAGATCTCAATAAATTATAATTGGGTTTTGTCTATTATAATTGGGTTATATTCTTGTCGCTTATATTTTGTAGATTAGGAAAGAAGTCCAGGCACTTATTGGTTGCGATTTGTTGCTAGGCCTAGACAGCCAGGGGTACATCAGCCATGTATTCAATACATACATACATATCTTGCAAGATATGCCTGGATGTTCTGTGTGGGCGTGGGTTTGTCCCCAAACACACAACGCCCACGTTACAAGCAAGCATAATGGGTAATGGGTGGAAGGTTTCTTTGCCTACACGGGACACCCGTCTACTGCAGATCACATGGCACATGAGAGGACAGATGTCTCGCTACGGTGGGAGCTGTGAGTGACCAGCTGTAGTGACTCGATCATCTACTTGTAGAAGACGATACAAAGGTGGATATAACTAAATCAACACGTTTTAAGGATTCTGATTCCACTTGTTGGGACACCCCTTTGATAAGATATACTTGTATACTGTAGATGCGAAACCAAGTACAAGTACAATACATTGCATGTACATGTACAAGTGGTGTTTTCGTTATGGCTCACTGACAGTTATACGTGATTAGCTTCAAGATAAGCGACGTTTGCAATACTCATGGACGAGCATACACATTTAGCTATCGTGTCAGATCTACGGTATGTACAGGGTGCATTAACAGGAAACCGCGTGAGCTGTGCACGAAACAACACCAGTCTCTTTGAACTGCGCTAGGCGACAAGGTACATACAGCTTGGAGCGATATATCATGTTTTCTGTGGATTGGAAGTTCCCTTCACATGTTCATCCAGATAAATGGAGTTGTCAACCACGATGAAGGACTGTGTATATTCACTACATTTATTTATTAGCAGGGTCGTTGCCACAATTAATCTGTTAAAAAATGCAGTTACATTTGGTCATGTCCATGAATTGACAGATCTACAGTCATTCTCGTGATGTTGTACAATAATAAAAAACAAATGATAATAATAAACCAAATTTATATGTCGCCCTATCTGATTTGTAAAAATATCACAACACAGAATTGTAGCTGGAAATTGCCTTTACAGGTAACTTCCTAAATGTGGGTGGTTCCGACAATTCTGAAACCATTGGAAAGTTTAATAAAATTTGTCACGTGAAATCTTCAATAATGCTGATGTGGCTGCTACTTCCTCGCCCGTGTCAAAAACAAATGCTATTACAATGTTCCGTCGCCGCATAATTTTGTCCCCTGCTCATTAAAGGGTCTCACCAGAGCCTACATCTTCCACAGAGGACAGAATGGTTTTGTCCTGAGTACCTCGTAACAGTTCCATAAAGACATCATAAATTATAATTGGGTTCTGTCTTTGCAACATACGAGAGCCGTCCTTGAGGCGAGGTAATGAAAAAGTATATTCTTGTCGCTTTTGGAGATTACAAATGCTATAGAGGACGACGAGGAAGTCACTGGTTGCGATTTGTGGCTAGGCCGTGGCAGCCTGGAGCATGTCCGTCAAGTATTCAATGCAATATACAGGTATAGCAGAATCTGCCTGGATGTTCTGTGTGTGCGTGGGTTTGTACCCGAACATACAACGCCCACGTAAAAAGTAATCACAACGGGTAATGCATGGAATGATTTTTTTTTTGCCTGTATGGAACCCCTGTCTATAGTAGAACACAGACCACAGGAGAGTGGAGAACGACCATCGGTGGAGTACGGTAAGGTGCAGTGTTACACACATCTCTTTAATACGATGAACAGCGACTAATCAGCTATGGTTACATTATACGTGTGTATGGAGTGTATCCATGGACAGGTTAAACAATACTAGTAATATGTTACAATGAATTGATACTAGTTATATGTTACAATGAATATACTGATGAGTTCAATGCACTCTTCCAACTGAATGCCCTTGAACCCATATTAGAAATCAGCTAACAATGTTGGATACACAATATATTGCCCTCGGTCAACATGAGGGCAATGGTAAAATAAGCCATTCATTAGAGCATTTATACAATAGTAATTTCACTAGAGGACGAGAGTTGAACAGAGTGCAGTTTTCTGAACACAAACACAAGAACACCGCGGATCAAACGAGAGCCAACAAGTGTGCATCTTCATAGGTTGGTCGCCTTGCTGCCATTGTGGCCTAATGAGTCAGTATAATCGTCGATTGAGAGGGTGTACTGACTGCCCGGGGGCCATTCTGCTAAATCTGTGATGATGTATCTTAGGTCTGCAGATCAGCAGCACACCTTAAAGCTAGTGATTGAGGGCCGACCATTCCTGGTCAACATTGCATGAAGATATTTACCGAAGGGCAGTGGATTAGTGTAATAATAGTTACTGCAGTGTAGTGAATTCAGTGTGATGATGAACATGTTTAGTATAGATATATTGTTTTCACGGAAGACACAATCTCCAGGCGTGAAAATTATTTCAATGTGAAAGTCGTGTGAATTTCAGAGATAACAAATGAATTAAACACAAGTGGTAGTCGTTGTACTATGACTATGTATGTCTGAATAAGCCTAAGCGTCCAAATGTGTTAACAAAACGTTCGTGTCTTTAACAATATGTACTTTCTCTTTAACGGTGGAGATGGATTCAGATGCAAGGGAACTCATTACACATGACCGGCTTGGCAGGATAGGGCATATCTGCTTTGAAATTGTGTGTTCATGGCCAGACATAAAAACCTGCTTTCATTCTATTTACACAAACCGTCTGGCTGTGCAAATTTTCAATATGTGCATTCCAGCAAACTGTTTGATAATGTGACAATTCAACGTTTGCAATAAACAATATAGCAAATACCATGAACGTATTGTGGAATAGCTTGCAAAACATATAATGCTCCTACCATGGAGGCAGTCATCATAACGTATGTAGGCCTACGCTGATTTTGTACAAACTAAAGACTAGTGATAAAACAATTATCAGCCTCTGCTCATATGAAGATACTCTTATATTCTAATCATTGTCACTTTTCCACTACAAGTGTACACATATCGTTTGATTTTTCTTAGTTTTAAAAAAGATGTATTGTGGTAAATAAACACGTACATATAGATGTGCCGACAAGAGCGCACAGTTTGATATAATGTGCTGTAGAAAGGGGGTTTACACGATATGGGATACATATTGTTGAACTTAAACACAATGCACATCACCATCCAAAGATCATATTAATGAATAATCGATATGGATAAGCATAGCATCGATGATTTAGCAATTTAGAGCTGTGAAGTATGTAATTTCTTGCACCTTGTGAAAAATCGTTCTAATTCAGTAATGGGGCTAATTCCAGGCAATGCAGAGAAGCCATTTCTTACAAAAGAGCAGAACATCAAAAGCAATGGCGTCATCCAAAACACCCAACAAACAGTCACATGAAAGAAACATCAAGATAACCGAAAACAATGACTGCTATCTAGAAATCGATGTGTTCATGTTTCACAGTCCGATAATCATCATGATAAAGGTGGCGAGTAATGATTTAAAAGACTAACTGAAGCCTTTCCCAGATAGACAACCATGTTGCCACCACACCGTGAATTGATTGCCTCCAATAAAAAAAATACAAAGTAAATACAGTTCATCCTCTTCTGGCAATACATTTTCACTATTTTGTGCCAAATACAGATATGTGGTTGGTCTTTATTTATCGTCTGTTTATCCGTTAATAGTTTCGCAAGAAGATAACATTGAATATCCACTCAAGGAGAACGCCCCTTATAATAAGAGAGAACAACCTCTTCAAATGAGTACAAATTCGAACCTTCAATATCACTGGTGAAATATTCCGCACACAATACTGTTTATGACCTCAGCTGTATTTGTCGGTGATTGGTAATGGTATTACATGTGAAGTCACCTCGTGCAAGGTGGCATGGGTTCGTTGTGCTGTTTGTTCTACTGAATTAAAACAAAAAGATTATAGTTGTGCAAGACGTGTTGAATGGTATGTTTTCAGTGGACGAGTAGCATGACAGGACAACAGAAGCTACATGGGCCAGCGAGATTTTTAGGTGTGCTCTAGGAATCTATTTGCGATTTTTGTGACTACCTCTGGATATTTTCTTACAACTATAGATTAAATCGTCATTAATACCAATATATTTTATCACAATTTATTTTACCACATGTGCCATATGCAATATAACTAGTTCAGATAAAAAAAAACCTGATATGGCGCAGGAGGGGAATCGTGTTCATGATATCATGGATCGTATGATCAATATCGTAATTATAAATGGAACCACATTGACTAGGCCATTCATCATGACACAACCCGAATGACATGAAAGTAAACACACTGGATATATAAAGTGTCAATATATTTTCAAACATGTAAGATAGAGTCTAATGGTATTCAGGTTTCCTCAGCAAACGATATCAGATATCGTTTCATCTATTTGAAGAGAAGAATGCTGATTTCAAGTCATTTTTGGACCCGAATTGGATGAGTTTGAAAAGCACAGCAGTTTTGCTCATAATGCAGGGGTGACATTTCATATGTCCAGTGTGTGTAATTCTACATTACAGGACTCAGGTGATTATAATCATCGAGAAATGGTGACACACAGAAAAAGAAATGGTGATTTCCTGTTGGAAATATCACTCCATTAAAAACATACCTGAGAGTGTTCAATATTAAAAGGTTGAAAGTTTTTCAGCACTGCATGTTCCAGTAGAGATCATACCTGTATTTCCATGTATCCTTCGTAGCGGGTTTGCTTGATAAAACACAATTATGAAAGGGGTCATTTCAAGACACCGGAACATTCAAACAGTTTCCCATAATATAATGTCTGCAGACAAAAATGTACGCTAAAAATTATATTTGCTTAGATTGCACATTGGGAAAGCCAACTTTAGGTCAGCAACTCATCGATATGGACTTTATAACAACGAGATATTTCATTCATATAGCAGAAGACACATGGGCGTTTTCTCAATGTTGAAGACGAGCACATAGCGTAGAGGGTGAGAGGAATTAAGGGCTAGTCCAGGCCAGTATGGAGAGGTGCAGAGTTACATTAGTTCTGTCAGTGTGGCCATACAAACTATTCAGATATGGTGGCTTAAGACAATTACATCCAGGACACAACACAATGAGGGATTAAATAGCATACACTATAATGTACGATTTCACCCCTACTCACTCGATCGGAGAAGCTGAGCATGCAAGCTACATTTTTTTTTTTTTTTTTTTTTTTTTTTTTTTTTTTGAAAGTTTTTTTTTTTTTTTTTTTTTGTTTTTTTTTTTTTTTTTTTATCCAAATTGCCAACACATAAACACATACAACAAATTGCCAGAGAGAAAAACATATACATACAAAGACTCATACAAAATGCAACCAGGACACCCTATTTTTGCAAACAGTATATGTCACAGACTTCGTACTTTAGTTGAGTTCCAAAAAAAATACATTTTTACAACTTATTTTGCATTTTCAAGAGGGGGAAATTATGGGTGAATACTAAACAAAATACAATATCATTTACGGGACTGATATGTCAAATATTGAAACAATTATTCAAAAACTGAGCTATAAACGGCTATATATTCATACACAAAAGAGGGACACATAATGCTTACATACATTGCACACTTTTTTTTTTTTTTTTTTTTTTTGTGGTAGTAGTTTATTGACATTAGAATCCAACTCAATAACAATGCCGCATTTCACTGCAAAATTTCAATACAAAATACATGGATATAGCACCATCTCATACGCAACTATTTTTTTTTATTTTAGTAGTGAATACACAACTTTATACAGATTCATACATGCATCTTCCACTCGCCGACAAAATAATCATCATTCAACCTCAATATAATATGATAATAACGTAAAATTCACCTTTCATATGGTACGTTGATTCTGAAATTGAAGCCGTCAATGCTGCCTCAAAATCATCGTTCAACGTTGTTACAATTTCATATAAATATAACAAAATTTACAAAATTAACCCTATTCATATATGCAATAGTGCTTCTTCAGAAGTGCTTGATAATTCATACAATTATATGCAACCAATCTATATTATTGTATTATAATTCCTCTTGTGACTTTTGCTTGCTCATACTTCATTCGTATATTAGCACAATTGGTCTGTTTTATGCCGGAAATACAATGTTTAGCAATCAATATAAGCATATTAATTTTCACCACAAGTTCCGATGATACATCTGTTTTGTTTACAACACCTATTATCTTCATTTGTTCGCTAAGACTGACTTGACAACCGGTTATTTTTGCGATATCATTTTCTACAAAACACCATATTGGTGTGATTAAACTACAAGTGACAAAATAATGCTCAATTGTATCTAATACATTACACGATAGGCAGTTATTACATTCAGCTATTTTCATCTTATGCAACAACAATCTAGTAGGATATATACCATGCAAAATTTTCCACTGTAACGTAATTAATCGTACTTCTTTAGTTACCCCACTCGCTAAACCCCATTCCGAAGACGACAAAGAATCAATACCAAATTTTTGTAACCAATACTTCGTATATCGGGTCGACACATCATTGAGTCTTTCACGCACATAAAAATCCCGTACTAATTTGGCTTTGACCTTCACAATTGGCAAATTATTGAAATAAATTGTATTATTGTCACTTTTTGGCAGGACTTGCAATATATCAGTCTTTAAAGCATTTTTGACTATATTATATTCAAATTGAGTCAAAGGAGAATCGCCCAATAAACCCGCTACTTTCTCATATTCGACGATTTTTCTATTTTCAATTACATCGCGTAAATATATGATTCCTCTATCTATCCATCTCCTAAGATATAATGTGTTGCCTCTATATGTAATCAGATCATTATTCCATAGAATTTGGCTACTGTTTCCTTGCGTATGGTCAGAATTCCTGTTAGGTGTGTCAAGCCAATCTTTCAGAAGCTGTCTATAGAATTTTGGAAAATACCCATCTATTCCCCTGAGACTTTTGAATGAGGTATTCATATTGAAAGCATTGTAATTTTTCCCCAATTTGTTTAAATAGCGCGTTGGCAATACACGCCAAGCACCGTTACCATTAATACATAACAGTGATATCCATTTAAACTGCAGTGATTTCTGGACATCAAAAATATTAACCATGTTTAGTCCCCCATTCTTGATAGGTTGAACAACAATATCCCGACTGAGTTTTTCAGGGGTTCCTTTTAGATCCTTTTCTTTATATATTGATTTGTTATTCCAGATAAATTTGAAAAATAACGTATTCAACCTTGTCAATGCGAGGTCTGGCAATCGAATACCTTGCATTACGTATAAAAATTGTGATAAAAGTAAACTTTTAACAAGAGTTATTTTTCCATATATAGAAATATTGCGGTTCATCCAAGATTTTATGATATTTTCACATTTTGAAATTCGTGATTCCCAATTTTCAGCTATATCCCCGGCAGAACAATTATTCTTGAATTTCACACCTAATATAGTCAGAGATGCTTCCGATTGCAGTTTCCACGTAATTTCTCCACATTTTTTCTTTCTGAATTTCCAGCAGCCTACCCACATCGCCTCTGTCTTATTCATATTCAAATTTAAATATGAGAAACGAGAAAAAGTGTGAATCAGTTTAAGACTGTGCAATATTGAACTTTCATCACTTAAAAATAGTGTAGTATCATCTGCATATTGTAAGATTTTAATTTCATTTTTTCTCTTATCCGTATATCCAGAAGTATTTATTCCCCTTATATTACTGTCCTGTCTTATTTTACATGCCAGAATTTCACAGGCGACGATAAAGCAGTGAGGTGAAATAGGACAACCCTGTCGAATACCGCATTCCAAAGGGAACCATTTAGAAAGCCAGCCATTATAACAAATACAGCTTTCGATATCGGTATTCATTACTCTAATCCATTGAATAAAAGAAGGACCGAACCCAAATAGCTCGAACGCTTTAATCACAAAATCTTTGGAAATAGAGTCAAATGCTTTCTTATAATCCAGAGACAAAACAGCGCCAGAAATATTTTGTTTCTCGCAGAATTCAATTGTGTCATCTATAGCCCGAATAACGATACCAGAATGTCGCCCCTTAATAAAGCCACTTTGGTCTTCAGAAATTATATTTTCAATCACACCTTTCAATCTATTGTCCAAAACTTTAGCTAATATCTTATAGTCTGTATTAGTCAGACTTAGCGGTCTCCAGTTACCGAGATCATCGCGAGGTTTATCTTTTCCTTTATGCAACAATATAATAGCCCCCCGTCTGTGAGATCTAATCATTTTGCCTTTACGAAATGAAAGTCGATAACATTCTAGCAGTAATTTCGATATTTTTCTCCAGAAACACCTGTACCAAGAAGTGGTAAGTCCGTCAAGTCCCGGGCAAGCTACATGTACACGTGCCCGTAGTCTGTTTTCGTCACGTAGTCTGTTTTCGTCATGCCCAGACACTTGTCTCGCATTGTTCCAATAATATTTACATCTAAACATGTTTATTTCCCAGACACATGTGATGTACATCTACGTGATGAACATCATTAACAGTAAGAAATGTGTACTTTCCGCATGCATTTTCTTTTAAAACCAATCAGGTTTTTACATCTGTGAGAATGAAAGCATTCTACTACGTACAAACAGTGATACATGAAATGAAATCATGTCATGAGAAGTTTTAATCCTCTAGTTCACTGAAATTCATTGGAGTTTCTCACTGAAGATTTCAATGATGAACTCCATCTTTTGTCCTTAGTTAGAACTCAACGACAAATGAAATGTTAATAATTACTGACATTTGACCTTCATAGTTACACTCCTTGGTCTTGTTAGCTCAAAGACTGAGGTCGGTGTATCATTTCTGCACATACTTTCTGAGCTATGTACGCGAATCTGCGCCATGTGTTTCCCACATATCCCCTAATATCTTCTAGCAATGGTACAGGAAACATCACAGTTCTGTTCAGAATCGCGCCAATATTCGTTACCTGACATAAATTCATAGGTAGCAGGTGGGACATTTAAATATTTATTTCCTTTGAGCGGACGTTGCTGAATATTGCCTACCTTGCTAGGACCGATCTCATCCATTCTGAGCCGACGATATTGACGAAACTTTTCAATCTTGAAGGGCAAGATACCATGATGTTTTCTCTGATTTCGTGACGTTGATATTTACATGTATGTTACATTCACGCTACATGCACATCACATAGAGAGGTGTCTGGGCCATTGTTGATGATATTTTTGTATACGAAACAATCACAAATACACCCAAGACATGAAATAAATTTGCCTATATATCCAACAGGCCACATGATTATCCAATGTTGTGGTTTTTTTTTCCAAACAGACCTATACACTGAATTTCTTAAGTCGGTCAATCCGATACGCTGACTCACGTTGATATTTCTGTGATGCTAATGGTATTGCATTGTAACTTGGCATATATATACCTGGGAATAGGACGCAAAGTTCCGGCCCAATTTTAGGCTTCTATCGCACAAATATATACAGTTGCCAATCTACCCCAATACATTTTTCCTTTTTATTTCTACCCCCAAAGAATTCTTCCTACCTTTTTATCACAAAATCGTCCCTGATTTGTGAAGACATCGTGAACAATGGTAAAATGTATTCTTTTATAACAATAATAGTGGCTCACATCTTCATCCATGTTGCAAAAATAGTTTGAGTAATATTGCCACTATGCTCAGATGCGTATTTATTCTTCTGCTCTTTAGGGTGTCACCAGATCCGACAAGAGCCACAAAGGACAAGAAATTTATTCAGATTACCTCGTACCAGAAACCCATAAGAGAGACTCTGCTCGTACCAATTCCATAAAGACCTCATAAATTATAATTGGGTTCTGTCTTTGAACATACAAGAGCCGCCCTTGAGACGATGTAATGAGAGAGCATATGTATATAACGAATGCCGTGGAGGAAGTCGTTTTGCAATATGTAGCACGGCCTAGACAGCTAGGGTACATCCGCCAGGTATTCAATACATATATAGCAGAATATGCCTAGGTGTTCTGTGTGGGTGTGAGTTTTCCTCTCCCACACTCTCACACACACACAATGCCCACGCGAAGAGCAAGCATAATGGGCAGTGGATGGAAGGTTTCTTTGCCTGCAAGGACCTCTCGTATACAGTAGAACACAGGGCACAGAAGATGGAAAAATGACCATCAGTGGAGTAAGGAACACAGAATTACACCTGCCTCGCTACTTTGGGGACCAGCGACTGATCAGCTGTGGTTACATACATACTGAATTCCCAGAGTTTAACGATTCCGTTCCACTTGCTGCGCCTCTCGTGTGATACAGATGTACTCTTATGAGTGTCCATGTGTGTGCACTGTGTGTAGCATTCATTTTGCACTCATTGTTTTTGTTGTGGCTTATTTATCAGCACTTACTCCAATTAAAACAGCGAGAAATGTGCAGGAATCAACTCTTCGTCTGATTGATCAAAGCTGGGCGACAAGGTATGCTATGCATTGTGTGGAACGATCTGCCATGCGAAGTTCCTTCCACACGTTCACCTAATTGAATGTATTAATATAGTAGAGGTATGGTATATTATATACGCTCCTGTCCACATTCACATAACTCAACAATACAGGCTGAGGGGCAATACACTTAGCATCCCTCGGAGGCAGGAATCCAATACAATTTGACAGTAGTGGTACATTAATAATATGACGTCTGATATTTGAAACATTTGATAATCCCATATAAGAAATATTGATCTTGAACGTTTATGCAAATCAATGCTAATAGTAATAATATTTAGCAATAAATATAGTTCATTTTTATAAAACTATATTTTTGCCTATTGAAGTATAACTTACATCAACTCACATATCCAGGCAGCTGATTGATGACTTGGATGCACTCTTTGAACTAAACGTCCTTGAACCCACAGTACAGAATAATTGACGTCGGTGTGCACAACATAATACACTTCAAGAGCGATTGTATATATATATATATAAGCCATTCATTTTGGCATTTACACAAAGGTCATTTTACAAGAGGACGAAACACAGTGCAATTTGCTGAACACACAGAAAAAAACACCGCGAATCAAACAGGAGGCAACAAGTGCACATCTTTATAGATTGGTCATCTTGTCGATCTTGGCCATTAAGTTTGTTGAGTCAGTATGACCGTCAACTGAGTGGGTGTACTGACTGGCCGGGGATCTTGCCATAGTCAGTAATGATGTGAGACAGTGATCCAGGGCCGACTCTCCCTGGTCAACACAGTAGGTGGATATATGTCGGAAGGCAGTGGATATAGTGCAATAAAGAATAATTTAGATCAATGATGGTGAATTCAGTGCACTAGTGAATTAAAATGGTGTTCTGGAAGACACAAGATAGTAGCGAAGACTCCATGAATTTCAAGAAATGATATTGCATTGAGTAGTAGTGAGTGTATTATGACATATGACTGACTCAGTCTAAGCCCCTAACTGTGCTACCAAAACGTTTTTGTTACAAGGAATAACTACTTCCTTCCGATGGGGTGCTGCATGATGAAACCGAACAGCGTGAAAACCTCGACATGGTCGGCTTTATCATGTGATAAAAGTGACCATGTTTTTTTCACGTGATATATCCGACCATGTCGCTTTTGTCATTAATGGTGCTTCCGGCGTGAAAAAAGCGACATGCCCATGAAATACACAAAATCAACTGCGGAGCTATTGAAATAAGTTTTGTTCGTGAAATTCACGATATGCATGACCCTATTATCGTCCAATTAATGGACTTCCACAAGCGAAAAAGGGGCTACGACATCAATATTGAATCATCAGCCTTTTTTTTGGGAATCACAAGTTTACGAGTAGGCCTACTTAAGGAGCAAGCAAGCAAAACCAGATGGTTCTTTCTGTTACATTTCCTGATGCCACAATAACTATATTAATGAACATTCGAGTCAAATAATCTATGATGTGGATATTGCGAGCAGACTGCAATAAAATAGTATCCACCAATCACATCAGGCGTGAAAAAGGCGACATGGGCGATAACAAGCATTTGACTGTGAAAAATCCGACATGCGTGATGTTCGGTTTTCTCACATGTCGTGTTGTCATGCTACAGGGGTATATTACCAAGCTGACAGGATAGTGCTTTTCCCGCACACTACGATGTGGCTCCCATTATGAGTACAACGAGGGAAATCCCATTTCGCACTCAAACTTGAAGCGACAGCTGTATGCCTCTACATGTATTACTATATGTTCTGTCCTAAATCAGGAGTCCAGATACGGAGATTCGTCCTGAGATCTCCCACTCGAAACAATGCCATATGCATATCGTCTGTCTTGGGAACGTTCGTGCCCAGGCTTGAAAAGCTTGAAGTTTGCCTTCACGCAACTTACACGAAATGTCTGACTATGCAAATCTTCAACATTTGTATTTACTTGCACACTTGAGCTCTTATAAGTTACAGGTCCATCTGTCTTCTCAAATATATTCCGATATAGCCTGCATTTTGTCTTCTGGCTTTTGTCATCTTTTGTCTCTAGGTTCTTAACAAATGATATCAAATATCGTTCCATCTATATAAAGAGAGGAATACTAATTATGGGTAATTTCCGGAATCCGATGAGTTTAAAAAGAACAGCAGCTTTCGATCACAATGTGACAATTTGTATACCCATTGTGTGTAATATTTGCATTTGTGTTTTCTTCTTAGATCACATTGGACAGCAGACTCACGCGATATCAAAGAGAGACGGTAACGCAAACAAAGGCCAAAGATAGGTTACCGGACAATGTTTAATATTTTAGATGTTAGCCAGGTCACTGGTTAAAGTCAAGGTCAAAAGAATATTCAGCATATATAATATTAAGCATATATCATGTCCACAGTTGATTGCTAAACTGTAAATTCAAAACAGAGAGATATTAGCAATTTTGTGCTGTGGCCTTGAAAATGAAGGCAAAAGGTCAAATTCAAGGTCATCAAAATATTCAGTGTATATCATTTTCTATATGTCCACAATTGATTCCCAAGCCATTCAGTCAATAGAGGAGCAAGATATGAGCCAGTTTGTACTTGGACCTTGAAAATGAGGTCAGATGTCAAATTCAAGGTCACGAGAATATTCAGCATATATCATTTACTGTATGTCCACAATCGATTCTTAAGCTGTAAAATCGATAATAAGTGAGATATTAGCCACTTTGTCCTGTGACCTTGAAAATGAGGTCAAAGGTCAAATTCAAGGTCACGAGAATATTCAGCATATATCATTTCCTATATGTTCAGAACTGATTCGTAAGCCGTAAAGTCGATGACAAGCGAGATATTAGCTATTTTATCCTATGACCTTGAAAATGGGGTCAAAGGTCAAATTTAAGGTCATCAGAATAATCAGCATATATCATTTCCTATATGTCCACAATTGATTCCTAAGCTGTAGAGTCGATAATAAGCGAGATATAAGCCATTTTGTCCTATGACCTTGAAAATGGGGTCAAAGGTCAAATTCATGGTCATCAGAATATTCAGCATATATCATTTCCTATATGTCCACAATTGATTCCTAAGCTGTAGAGTCGATAATAAGCAAGATATAAGCCATTTTGTGCTCTGACCTTGAAACTGAGGTCAGAGGTCAATTTCAAGATCACGAGAATATTCAGGATATATCATTTCCTATATGTTCACAATTGATTCCTAGTCTCTAATCTCAATATTAAGTGAGATATTAGGCATAATGTGTCCCATTATAAAGCATAGGAGAATTTAACCTGGGAAAGTCCCATTTGGGCCGAGTTTGGGCCAAAATGGCCCACTTCAAGCGATTCAAGCGCAACGAAATTTAGAGACATCATAAAAGTACATATGAGGAGTGTTATGTATCAAAATTAGCCCAAGGGCTAAGAAAGGTTACCGGACAATACATATTTTAGATATTAGTAGTTTGTCCCGTGACCTTGAAAATAAGGTCATTGGTCAATTCAAGGACACGATAATATTTGGCATATGTCATTTCTAGTATGTCCATAACTGATTCTTAAGCTGTAAAGTCAATAATAAGCGAGATATTAGCCATTATGTCCTGTGACCTTGAAAATGAGCTCAAAGGTCGAATTCAAGGTCATAGCAATACTCAGCTTATATCATTCCCTATACGTTCATATTTGATTCCTAAGCTCTAAGTCGATAATAATCGAGCTAATAGCCAATTTGTCATGTGAACTTGAAAATTAAAGGTGAAGTTCAAGGTCATGACAATGTTCAGAATATATCATTTTCTATATGTCCACAATTGATTGCTAAGCTGTAAAGTCAATAAAAAAGCGAGATATTAGCCACTTCGTTCTCTGACCTTGAAAATGAGGTCAAAGGTCAAATTCAACGTCATAGCAATATTCAGCATATATCATTTCCTATATGTTCATAATTGATTCCTAAGCTGTAAAATCGATAATAAGCGAGATATCAGCCATTTTGTCCTGCGACCTTGAAAATGAGGTCGAAGGTCAAGTTCAAGGTCATGACAATGTTCAGAATATATCATTTTTTATATGTTCACAATTGATTGCTAAGCGATAAAGTCGATAATAAGCGAGATATTAGCCATTTTGTCCTGTGATCCTGAAAATGAGGTCAGAGGTCAAATTCAAGGTCATGATAATATTCAGCATATATCATTTCCTATATGTCCACAATTGATCCCTTAGTTGTAAAATCGATAATAAGTGAGATATTAGCCATTTTGTCCTGTGACCTTGAAAATGAGGTCAAAGGTCAAAATCAACGTCATCAGAATATTTGGCATATATCATTTCATATATGTCCACAATTGATTCCTAAGCTGTAAAGTCAAAAATAAGCGAGATATTAGCCATTTTGTGCTCTGACCTCGAAACTGAGGTCAGAGGTCAAATTCAAGGTCATGAGAATATTCAGCATATATCATTTCCTATATGTCCACAATTGATGCCTAAGCTGTAAAATCGATAATAAGTGAGATATTAGCCATTTTGACCTTGAAACCGAGGTCAGAGGTCAAATTCAAGGTCACAAGAATATTCAGCATATATCATTTCCTTTATGTCCACACTGATCTCTAAGCTGTAAAGTCAATAATAAGCGAGATATTAGAAATTTTTTGCTCTGACCTTGAAACTGAGGTCAGAGGTCAAATTCAAGGTCATGAGAATATTCAGCACATATCATTTCCTATATGTCCACAATTGATCCCGAAGCTGTAAAATCAATAATAAGTGAGATATTAGCAATTTTGTCCTGTGTCCTTGAAAATGAGGTCAAAGGTCAAATTCAAGGTTATCAGAATATTCGGCATATATCATTTCCTATATGTCCACAATTGATTCCTAAGCTGTAAAGTCGATAATAAGCGAGATATTAGCCATTTTGTGCTCTGACCTTGAAACTGAGGTCAGAGGTTAAATTCGAGGTCACGAGAATATTCAGCATATATCATTTCCTATATGTCCACAATTGATCCTTAAGCTGTAAAATCGATAATAAGTGAGATATTAGCCTTTTTGTCCTGTGACCTTGAAAATGAGGTCAAAGGTCAAATTCAAGGTTATCAGAATATTCAGCATATATCATTTCCTATACGTCCACAATTGATTCCTAAGCTGTAAAGTCGATAATGAACGAGATATTAGCCATTTTGTGCTCTGACCTTGAAACCGAGGTCAGAGGTCAACTTCAAGGTCACAAGAATATTCAGCAAATATCATTTCCTATATGTCCACAATTGATTCCTAGTCTCTTATCTCAATATTAAGTGAGATATTAGGCTTAATGTGTCCCATTATAAAGCATAGGAGAATTCAACATGGGAAAGTCCCATTTAGGCCGTGTTTGGGCCCAAAATGGCCCTTTCCGAGTGATTCAAAAGCAACAAAATTTACACATGTCAGAGGGGTACATATGAGGAATGTTATGCATCAATGAGGAAAAAAAGTTACTGAACAGATTTTGAGAAAATGACCGTCAAAGTCCAAAATTGGCCATTTTTTTTTACTAAAATGGCCGCTCTCACCTTGAAACCGAGGCCAGAGGTCAAATTCAAGGTCACGAGAATATTCAGCATATATCATTTCCTATATGTCCACAATTGATTCCTAGTCTCTAATCTCAATATTAAGTGAGATATTAGGCTCAATGTGTCCCATTATAAAGCATAGGAGAATTTAACATGGGAAAGTCCCATTTGGGCCGAGTTTGGGCCAAAGTGGCCAACTTCGAGCGATTCAAGCGCAACGAAATTTATACATGTCACAGGGGTACATATGAGGAGTTTTATGCATCAATAAGAAAATTAGCCCAATGGGCTAGAAAGGTTACCGGAGAAATATACAGAGTTAAGCCGAGAAAGTTGAAGGTCAAATTCAAGGTGCACTGAAATCGCCATATCTCTAACCTTGAAAATGGGATCAAAGGTTAAATTCTATATCACCAAACTATTCAGCATACATCATTTCCTATATGTTCACTATGGACCCCTAAGCTGTAAATTTGATAATAAGCGAGATATAAGCCATTTTGTAATCTGACTTTGAAAATAAAATGACTGACCTTGAAATTTAGGTCAAAGGTCAAACTCAATATCATTAAAATATTCAGAATATCTCATTTCCTATATGTTCACAATTGATTCCTAAGCTGTAAAGTCGATAATAAGCAAGATATTAGCCATTTTGTCCTGTTGAGCTTGAAAATGAGGTCAAAAGTCAAATTCAAGGTCACTAGAATATTCAGCATATATCATTTCCTATATGTTCACAATTGATTCCTAAGCTGTAAAGTAGCTAATAAGCAAGATATTGGCCATTTCGTCCTGTGACCTTGAAAATGAGGTCAAAGGTCAAATTCAAGGTCACGAGAATATTCAGCATATATCATTTCCTATATGTTCACAATTGATTCCTAAGCTGTAAAGTCGATAATATGCGAGATATTAGCAATTTTGTCCTGTGACCTTGGAAATGAGGTCAAAGGTCAAATTCAAGGTCACGAGAATATTCAGCATATATCATTTCCTATATGTTCACAATTGATTCCTATGCTGTAAAGTCGATAATAAGCGAGATATTAGCAATTTTATCCTGTGACCTTGGAAATGAGGTCAAAGGTCAAATTCAAGGTCTTGAGAATATTCAGCATATATCATTTCCTATATGTTCACAATTGATTCCTAAGCTGTAAAGTCGATAATAAGCGCGATATCAGCCATTTTGTCATGTGACCTTGAAAATGAGGTCAAAGGTCAAATTCAAGGTCATGAGAATTTTCATCATATATCATTTCCGATATGTTCACAATTGATTCCTAAGCTGTAAAGTCGCTAATAAGCAAGATATTGGCCATTTTGTCCTGTTGACCTTGAAAATGAGGTCAAAAGTCAAATTCAAGGTCACTAGAATATTCAGCATATATCATTTCCTATATGTTCACAATTGATTCCTAAGCTGTAAAGTCGCTAATAAGCAAGATATTGGCCATTTCGTCCTGTGACCTTGAAAATGAGGTCAAAGGTCAAATTCAAGGTCACGAGAATATTCAGCATATATCATTTCCTATATGTTCACAATTGATTCCTAAGCTGTAAAGTCGATAATAAGCGAGATATTAGCAATTTTGTCCTGTGACCTTGGAAATGAGGTCAAAGGTCAAATTCAAGGTCATGAGAATTTTCAGCATATATCATTTCCTATATGTTCACAATTGATTCCTAAGCTGTAAAGTCGCTAATAAGCAAGATATTGGCCATTTTGTCCTGTGACCTTCAAAATGAGGTCAAAGGTCAAATTCAAGGTCACGAGAATATTCAGCATATATCATTTCCTATATGTTCACAATTGATTCCTAAGCTGTAAAGTCGATAATAAGCGAGATTTTAACAATTTTGTCCTGTGACCTTGGAAATGAGGTCAAAGGTCAAATTCAAGGTCACGAGAATATTCAACATATATCATTTCCTATATGTTCACAATTGATTCCTAAGCTGTAAAGTCGATAATAAGCGAGATATTAGCAATTTTGCCTGTGACCTTGGAAATGAGGTCAAAGGTCAAATTCAAGGTCATGAGAATATTCAGCATATATCATTTCCTATATGTTCACAATTGATTCCTAAGCTGTAAAGTCGATAATAAGCGCGATATTAGCCAATTTGTCATGTGACCTTGAAAATGAGGTCAAAGGTCAAATTCAATGTCATGAGAATTTTCAGCATATATCATTTCCTATATGTTCACAATTGATTCCTAAGCTGTAAAGTCGCTAATAAGCAAGATATTGGCCATTTTGTCCTGTTGACCTTGAAAATGAGGTCAAAAGTCAAATTCAAGGTCACTAGAATATTCAGCATATATCATTTCCTATATGTTCACAATTGATTCCTAAGCTGTAAAGTCGCTAATAAGCAAGATATTGGCCATTTCGTCCTGTGACCTTGAAAATGAGGTCAAAGGTCAAATTCAAGGTCACGAGAATATTCAGCATATATCATTTCCTATATGTTCACAATTAATTCCTAAGCTGTAAAGTCGATAATAAGCGAGATATTAGCAATTTTGTCCTGTGACCTTGGAAATGAGGTAAAGGTCAAATTCAAGGTCATGAGAATGTTCAGCATATATCATTTCATATATGTTCACAATTGATTCCTATGTTGTAAAGTCGATATTAAGCAAGATATTAGCCAATTTGTCATGTGACCTTGAAATTCAGGTCAAAGGTCAAATTCAGGGTCATGAGAATTTTCAGCATATATCATTTCCTATATGTTCACAATTGATTCCTAAGCTGTAAAGTCGATAATAAGCGAGATATTAGCCATTTTGTCATGTGACCTTGAAAATGAGGTCAAAAGTCAAATTCAAGGTCATGAGAATTTTCAGCATATATCATTTCCTATATGTTCACAATTGATTCCTAAGCTGTAAAGTAGCTAATAAGCAAGATATTGGCAATTTTGTCCTGTGACCTTGAAAATGAGGTCAAAGGTCAAATTCAAGGTCATGAGAATATTCAGCATATATCATTTCCTATATGTTCACAATTAATTCCTAAGCTGTAAAGTCGATAATAAGCGAGATATTAGCAATTTTGTCCTGTGACCTTGGAAATAAGGTAAAGGTCAAATTCAAAGTCATGAGAATATTCAGCATATATCATTTCATATATGTTCCCAATTGATTCCTATGTTGTAAAGTCGATATTAAGCAAGATATTAGCCAATTTGTCATGTGACCTTGAAATTCAGGTCAAAGGTCAAATTCAGGGTCATGAGAATTTTCAGCATATATCATTTCCTATATGTTCACAATTGATTCCTAAGCTGTAAAGTCGATAATAAGCGAGATATTAGCCATTTTGTCATGTGACCTTGAAAATGAGGTCAAAAGTCAAATTCAAGGTCATGAGAATTTTCAGCATATATCATTTCCTATATGTTCACAATTGATTCCTAAGCTGTAAAGTAGCTAATAAGCAAGATATTGGCAATTTTGTCCTGTGACCTTGAAAATGAGATCAAAGGTCAAATTCAAGGTCATGAGAATTTTCAGCATATATCATTTCCTATATGTTCACAATTGATTAATAAGCTGTAAAATCGCTAATAAGCAAGATATTGGCCATTTTGTCCTGTTGACCTTGAAAATGAGGTCAAAAGTCAAATTCAAGGTCACTAGAATATTCAGCATATATCATTTCCTATATGTTCACAATTGATTCCTAAGCTGTAAAGTCGCTAATAAGCAAGATATTGGACATTTCGTCCGATGACCTTGAAAAGGAGGTCAAAGGTCAAATTCAAGGTCACGAGAATATTCAGCATATATCATTTCCTATATGTTCACAATTGATTCCTAAGCTGTAAAGTTGATAATAAGCGAGATATTAGCAATTTTGTCCTGTGACCTTGGAAATGAGGTAAAGGTCAAATTCAAGGTCATGAGAATATTCAGCATATATCATTTCCTATATGTTCACAATTGATTCCTATGCTGTAAAGTCGATAATAAGCAAGATATTAGCCAATTTGTCATGTGACCTTTAAATTCAGGTCAAAGGTCAAATTCAGGGTCATGAGAATTTTCAGCATATATCATTTCCTATATGTTCACAATTGATTCCTAAGCTGTAAAGTCGATAATAAGCGAGATATTAGCCATTTTGTCATGTGACCTTGAAAATGAGGTCAAAAGTCAAATTCAAGGTCATGAGAATTTTCAGCATATATCATTTCCTATATGTTCACAATTGATTCCTAAGCTGTAAAGTAGCTAATAAGCAAAATATTGGCAATTTTGTCCTGTGACCTTGAAAATGAGGTCAAAGGTCAAATTCAAGGTCATGAGAATTTTCAGCATACATCATTTCCTATATGTTCACAATTGATTAATGAGCTGTAAAGTCGCTAATAAGCAAGATATTGGCCATTTTGTCCTGTGACCTTGAAAATGAGGTCAAAGGTCAAATTCAAGGTCACGAGAATACTCAGCATATATCATTTCCTATATGTTCACAATTGATTCCTAAGCTGTAAAGTCGATAATAAGCGAGATATTAGCAATTTTGTCCTGTGACCTTGGAAATGAGGTCAAAGGTCAAATTCAAGGTCACGAAAATATTCAGCATATATCCTTTCCTATATGTTCACAATTGATTCCTAAACTGTAAAGTCGATAATAAGCGAGATATTAGCCATTTTGTTATGTGACCTTGAAATGAGGTCAAAGGTCAAATTCAAGGTCACGAGAATATTCAGCATATATCATTTCCTATATGTCCACAATTGATTCCTAGTCTCTAATCTCAATATTAAGTGAGATATTAGGCTTAATGTGTCCCATTATAAAGCATAGGAAAATTTAACATGGGAAAGTCACATTTGGGCCGAGTTTGGGCCCAAAATGGCCCACTTCAAGCGATTCAAGGGCAACGAAATTTATACATGTCACAGGGGTACATATGAGGAGTGTTTTTCATCAATAAGAAAAAAAAGTTACTGAACAGATTTTGAGAAAACAACCGTCAAAGTCCAAAATTGGAAAATTTTTCGACGAAAACGGCCGCTCTGACCTTGAAACCAAGGTCAGAGGTCAAATTTAAGGTCACGACAATATTCAGCATATATCATTTCCTATATATGCATATAGGAAATACATGTTTCCGTTTGGTAACAATAACAAATAACAATAACAAATTTACGTTTGTTATTGGTATCATTAAAATCTGATTGTATTGGTGGTAATAGATTGATACTTACATTCCTATATGTCCACAATTGATTCCTAGTCTCTAATCTCAATATTAAGTGAGATATTAGGCTTTAATGTGTCCCATTATAAAGCATAGGAGAATTTAACATGGGAAAGTCCCATTTTGGCCGCGTTTGGGCCCAAAATGGCCCACTTCGAGCGATTCAAGGGCAACGAAATTTATACATGTCACAGGGGTACATATGAGGAGTGTTATGCATCAATAAAAAAAAAGTTACTGAACCGATTTTGAGAAAACGACCGCCAAAGTCCAAAATTGGCCATTTTTCGACGAAAACGGCCGCCATTTTGAAAAAATGCGAAAATAAAAAAACTAAAAAATACCTCCCTCTCGAAATATTTTTAGGCATTTTTGTGCAAAATTTCAGAAAGATTCGACAGTAAACAAAAAAGATAAAAAATGTGGACGACGGACGACGACGACGACGGACGACGGACGCAACGCCATGCCAATAGGTTAGCGGACCAAAGGTCCGGTAACCTAAAAAAAAGTTACTGAACAGATTTTGAGGAAATGACCATCAAATTCCAAAATTGGCCATTTTTAGACGAAAACGACCGCTCTGACCTTGAAACCGAGGTCAGAGGTCAAATTCAAGGTCACGAGAATATTCAGCATATATCGTTCCCTATATGTCCACAATTGATTCTTAGTCTCTAATTTCAATTTTAAGTGAGATATTAGGCTTAATGTGTCCCATTATAAAGCACAGGAGAATTTAACATGGGAAAGTCCCATTTGGGCCGAGTTCGGGCCCAAAATGGCCCACTTCGAGCGATTCAAGGGCAACGAAACTTATACACGTCACAGAGGTACATAGGAGGAGTGTCATGCATCAATAAGAAAAAAAGTTACTGAACAGATTTTGAGAAAACGACCATCAAAGTCCAAAATTGGTCATTTTTCGACGAAAACGGCCGCCATTTTGAAAAAAATACGAAAATCGAAAAACTAAAAAAACCCTTTCCTGGAAATATTTTTAGGTATTTTTGTGCGAAATTTCAGAAAGATTCGACCGTAAACTTTAAAGATAAAAATGTGAACGGACGAAGGACGGACGGACGGACGACGGACGACGGACGCAACGCCACGGCAATAGGTTATCGGACCAAATGTCCGGTAACCTAAAAAGAAAAAAAGTTACTGAACAGATTTTGAGAAAATGGCCGCCAAAGTCCAAAATCAGGCATTTTTCGTTGAAAACGGCCGCCATTTTGAAAAAAAAATGCGAAAATCAAAAAACTAAAAAATACCTCCTTCTTGAATTATTTTTAAGTATTTTTGTGCAAAATTTCAGAAAAATTCGCCCATAAACAAAAAAGATAAAAAATGTGGAAGACGACGGACGACGACGGACGATGATGATCACCTGATGGAAATATCACTGAATTAGGAACATACACATTAATGTTCAATAAGAAAAGGTTTCATGCTTTTCAGCACTGCATAGTCAAGTAGAGGCACAGCCATGTCTGTTGTCTCTTTATTAGCGGGGTTGACACATAGCTATATGAAGGGGTTCTTTCTCAGAGAATTGTACATTCTAACAGTTCCATAAAATATAATTGGATCAGGTCTGCGATACATGTAAAAGGATGTGTATCTGCTTATTTTGCCCATTGAGAAGCCTTCAATAAGTCAGCAACTCATCCCCACGGAATGTAGCAACGATGTGCCTCGATGTCAAGCAGGCGTATTCTCCATATTAAGGAGGAACACAGAGAGCATAGGTGAAAGGGATTCTTTCCCAGTCCAGGCCAGAATTATATGCTGACGTGCAGATCTACCACAGTTCTATCATTGTGAGAAAAATGACGAATCAAATGTGGTGAATTGAAACAATTACTTCCAGGACACAAACAATGACTGTTAAACTTACACACATCATTTTGTACGATTTCACGCCCAATTTCTGATAGGAGGTTATTTCCCAGACAGCAATGACAATGTCTAGATGACGCACATCGTCAATAGTAAGAAACGTGTATTCCGTAGGCATTTTCCTCTAAAACAAATGTGATTTTCTTTTACGTCAGTGAGAATTAAAGAACTTTAGATGCAAATGTCATTGACATTCATTGGCGAAAGAGGTAAAGTGAATCAAGTAAAGGAATTATTAGATATACAGTAAACTCCCGTTATTTCAAAGTCGGATATATCGAAGTACCCTCTTATAACGAAGCAGGTTAGTGGTTCTGCCCAGTCTCCATTCAATTACATTACAAACGACGCCGGATATAACGAAATGGATATATCGAAATTTCGCTTATATCAAACACATGAGCTGGTCCCAATCTCATCAAACTCATTGAAATTGCTACGGTTAATGCGAAGTCATCGAAGCTGGTCAATTGCACGCCCCACTGGTTGTTGACAATCGCCCCTCAGAAAGAAATCGTGGCCAAACACATTGACTATTGGTGAATAGCAAGCTGCGATTTTAGTTGTCGGCTGTCAGCACGTGTCACTGGTCGATTGCAATCAGGCAGGCAAAGTTGTTTCACGGTGTAGTTACAGTCTTGTTTTCACACGATGCCGAGCAGATTTTGTCATATTGAATAAATTATGTATCAATAGTATGTTCATCAGGTTTTTACAGGGCGCACAATGGCTATGAATAGAGCAAATTATGAACTTTATAAAAAGTCATCATGGCTACCAAACGGAAACATGTATTCATTGAACCACAAACTATTCATATAAACTAATTATTTGTGTTCTTGTTTTGAGAGAAACCACATTTAGTATTGAATGAGAAACAACATTTAAATATGTAACTTCTTTTATTACAAACTTCTTTTATAACGAAATACTCACATGTGTCCCATCGACTTTGTTATAACGGGAGTTTACTGTACTTGTACATGGCCTACCGATGCCTTTTGTATCACAACTGGTTCCTACTAAATAAGAAATCTGTCCTCACATCCCATAGTACATTATTTAACTGTGTTTGCGTGGCCAGATTATGTACCAACACAATAGAAATATATGCGAGCAATAAACACCGTTCAACACTAAATTTGTTAATACTTTCTAAAATTAGAAATGAATACCGACAAACAGACAAAATCATATTCCAAGACCGAAACTATGGACGAATTTTACAACATCAGTGTGAGTGGTCATATCCCAGTTATATATTATCAAAGTCAAAGCCATATGAACATCACAGACACCCAGTCAGCTGAGTGTGAGATCAGGTGCTCCGGAAGAGTGAGTATCTGAGTATCTTACATGAAACTAGATTGCAGTAAGATTTTTTTCTTCAATCGAAGATTGCGAGAGCCCAGTGAGAGTATTTCACCCATGTTAGGCAGACCATATCGACGGACATTTTCAATCTTGAAGGACAAGGTACACAGATATCTTCCTGATGCTGATAGCAAGTTACGGAGTGGTAATATTTGTTCAGATAACAAAAAAACATTTTCATATAAATTCAAACATTGCCATAAAGTTTCATTTTGAAACGGTTGGAAATTGCCGTTAGATTCCCAGGTGAAGTGTCACATGTGTCAAGATGATAGCTTCCATGGTTACTGAGCTCCACGTCCACTCAAAAAGACATAAAGAGGTTGAGTAAAATATCAGTCAATGCAAGCAAAATGCAAATAACACTGTGTATATAAGGATTAGCATAACAGGAATGATGATGTAGAACATCAAAGCAGCGAAAACATGTACGTGCACATTTGAAAATGACATGATGATCAGCAAAAACATCACATAGGCTTGCAAAGAAGAACTGATTCCATGCTACCCAGATACAAGAATGTCGCTGTCCATTTGGCAGATGTTCATGTGCTAGAACAACGCCATTGTCACCAGCGGGCGAGAACGAGTATTCAACACATAAAACGTATCAATACAATAAAGTCGTATGAAAGGAATACAATCGGAAATGTGTCGCTGAAGTGCAAGATGTTGTCACATTATGGTTGATTCCATATTGAAACAAAACTCATGTCAGAAGTTTGAATAGAGTTTGCTGCAGCTCGTGTCTTTCACGCACATTATTGCTTTAGAAAAAGACTCAAAGACACAGAATGTGCTGCGCTGTATCTGCCGGTGACGGGTGATGCTTTTACTGGCATGCGACGTCACGTAACCTCAAAAAAGTTTATGGATTGTTAGTGCTCTACCAGAATGCTAACTAGCAGGGACGATGTTTTGCTGTAAGTCCTGGTTTCATATTAACACTGTGAGAAGACTAACGGAGAATGTTTGAAGAACAAATGTTATAAACTACACGTGGAGCAACACATTCCATTGAATTATATCAATGGCACTGATTAGCCACCATAGATGAATGCCAGTCTGAACTGACACAAGCTGGAGAACAAGGAGTGTTTCTATTCTCGAATTATCACATTATATTGTGATAATTGACAGTTGAAGACTAGGAGTGTTTCTATTCTCGAATTATCACATTTTATTGTGATATTGTGATCAAACATGGGTGATTCAACCAGACCCTTGAAATGGCCTCAAAATGAACTCTTCTTGATTGATAGGACATCCCTACAAGTACATACTTATCATCATCAGCACTTTGTAGATTTCTTCTATGTGAAGAAACACTCACCCAGCTGATAACGATGCAGAGACGTCATTTGCTATGAAAAAAAACAGCAGATCAGACAAGAAACCTGAGATGTTGCGTGTAGGAAATAATGCTCATCATGGCACAGATTAGATCTAGAGAAGTTAGAATGTCAAATTGCGTAATGGTGGAAACCACACTACACGTGCGTCAAACAAAGAGACGTCTGAGCCATTGTTGGTGACATTTACGTAGGTGAATCAATCATCATTACACGCGATACATCAGATCAATTCGCCTATAGATCTAACAGGTAACATGATTATTCAATGTTGTTTTTTGTTTTCAAACAGACCTATCCTCTGAATTTCCTAACTCGCTTGCCGCGATTTAGGCGAGAAAGAACCAACAAACAGCTACATGAAAGAAACATCAAGATAACCAAAAACAATGAGTGCTACTTAGAAACCAATGTATTAATGTTCCACAGTCCGATAATTATCATGACAAAGGTAGCGAGTAATGATTTTAAAGACTAATAGAAGCTTTTCCCGAATAGAGAACGATATTACCACGACACCGTGAATTGATTGTCTCCAATAAAAAAGTAGTAAATGCAGTTCATCCTCTCCTGGCAATACATTCTCACTATTAAGTGTCAAACTATTCATGCACCATCAACATCGCAACTCATGACGCGATGTTAGCATCACTGAGTTTGATAATCACTATGTTGAGAACACTCGCAAAGACAGATACATGGTTGCTCTTTATTTATCGGTTATTTATCCGTTAATAATTTCTCAAGAAGGTAGCATTGGATATACATTCAAGAAGAACATTTCTTATTCAGAAAGATATCATCGTTAGATGAGTGCAACTTCCAAACTTCAATATCACATGTGAAACAATCCACACACGTTAGTGTTCCTGAATAACTCAGCTGTATATTTGTCGGTGATTGGTAATGATTTCACAGGCATGTGAAGTCAACTTAGACAAGTTGGCCTGGAAACGTTGGGCTGCTTGTTCTTCTGAATTAAAATTGTGCGAGACGGATTGAATGCTACATCACATTTATGTTTTCAGTGGAAAAGTAGTGTTACAGGAGAGCAGTATCTACAAGGGCCAGCGACTTTGTTTAGGTGTTCTCTCGAAATGTCAAATAGCAAATAGCTCTCTTTGTGACAAGCTCTGGATATATTTTACGAGCATAGTTTTAATTCATCGTTATTATACCAATTTCTTGTGTCTTGGGAACCACCCACTCAGCTGATGAACTCGGATGAATGTCATTCACCACGGGTATCATATGCAATATAACTAGTTCAGATAAAAAAAAACCTGATATGGCGCGGAAGGGGAATGGTGTTCATGATATAATTGGTCATATGATCAATATTGTAATTATAAATTGAACCACATTGAGCTATGTGCGTCATTGATCAAGAAGCAACCTGAATGACATGAAAGTAAACACACTGGGTATATAGTGTCCATACATGGAAGAAAGTGTCTAATGGTGTTCAGGTTTCCTCAGCAAACGATATCAGATATCGTTTCATCTTTATGAAGAGAATAATACTAATTTCAAGTCATTTTTGGACCCGAATTGGATGAGTTTAGAAAGCATAGGGAGTTTTGCTCATAATGCAGGGGTGACATTTCATATGTCCAGTGTGTGTAATTCTACATTTTGTGTGTCCTGTTGCAAGACTTATCTAAGAAGTCAAAATATTTGCAATCTACCTGGAATGTAATTAACTGCTTCAGAACAGTCTCATAGACAGATAATGTGCCGTGCTGTATCTGTTGGTGACTGATATTTGTTTTACTGGCATGCGACGTCACGTCAATTTAAAGGGGTTTATGAGTTGGGAGTGCTCTACAAAAATGTTCAGTAGCACGTACGATGTTTCGCTGTCAGTCCAGGTTTCATACTAACAACGTAAGGTGACAAACAGGAAATATTGGGGGAAGAAAAAAAAAATAATAATCATAACTAATGGCACTAAGTAGCCACCATCGATGACGATGCCAGTCCACAATGACACAAGTGCGAGACCTACTAGTATGCTATAATTATCACATGATATTGTGATACTTGACAGTTCCAAATCATATTTACACTTTCGTCTGGGTCATTGTTGGTGGCATTCACAAAGATAAAGCAATCATAACTATATGCGAGACATCAAATCAGTTTGCCTATAGGCCTATATCAAACAATCCACATGATTATTCAATATTTTTTTCAAGCAGAACTATACTCTGAATTTCCTAACTTGATTACGACGATTTTTGCTGATATTTCTGCGCTATTAAATCTACCTTTTTTTATCTGAAAAGGGCCTTCTTGACCAGGTCGTGCTTATGTATGTAATAACATTGTGAAGTATGGTAGAATGATTTTCTTAGAATATTCACTCTTCATCATATTGACCCTCGCTTTTGTAAGGAAAAAAACCCAGTCTGAGTACTTTTACGAGAATGCTAAGATCCCCCTTATTTTCTTCTGCTCATTAGGGTCTCACGGGAGCCTACAACTTCCACAGAGGACAGGATGGTTTTGTCCCGAGTACCTCGTAACAGTTCCATAAATACATCATAAATTATAATTGGGTTCTGTCTTTGCAACATACAAGAGCTGTCCTTAGTGGGGTTATCCTTGTAGTTTTGTAGATTACGAATGCGACTACGAATGTGACTATGCCCAGGCAGCCTCGGGCACATATTCCAGGCATTCAATGCCACTTACACCTCCCACCAAAAGTTTAGGTTCAACAATGTCATGTGAGCGACACCAGGACTCAAGATCTGAACCTGATCTAAATTATATCTCAAACCTTGATCGGATGGTGGGACAAAGCCCTCCAGACACCATGGCAGCTCTTGAAACAAGTCTGCATGAAAACTGGGCAAGAACTATACAAGACACTTTTCTGGATCTTGTCAGGACCCTGCTGTGCAGAGTTCAGGCCGTGTGAGATGCTCAAAAACGACACACGTGTTAATAATGAATAAACCCGAGAAGTACACACATGTAATACAATAATGCATGGTTGTATAGTATACCGGTACATCAGAATATGTCTGGATGTTCTGTGTGGGCATGGGTTTGTTCCAGCACATAACGCCCACGTAAAGAGAAATCACAACGGGTAAATGGATGGTCGGTTTTTTGCCTGCATGGAGAACCCCTGTCTATAGTAGAACACAGGACATGGGGGAGTGGCAAACGACCATCGGTGGAGTAAGGTACGGTGCAGAGTTACATCTGCCTCTCCACTATATAATGGGCGCAACGACTAATCAGCTATGGTTGCATATATGTGTGTACAAACTGTGTCCACAATTTGCCTTCTACAAGTTATACGATTCCAATTCCACTTGCTGCGCAACCCCTGAGATACAGGTGTACTTATATATAGATGGGTGTATCTATATATTCATGGGTAACCATGTACCCAGGTAACCAGTTATATTGCATGTAGTGTTTTGTCATGGCTCATAAACACTTGGTTAGATTCTAGACAGATTGTTTGCACAACATACACATTGATAGCAAAAGTGTACGTAGCAAACGTGTATTGTCGCGTATTCAGTATATATTGGTACTCCCATGAACATCTTCACCTGTCTGTTTGGCCAACACTAGGCGACAATGTCTACTATGTATTGTGTGACGCGATCTGTCACGTGATGTTTCCCCCACATGTTCAGCCAATTAACTGCAAATGCTAGATATGATCAACGACTTCAAAGCTCACTATAATTAAGGTATATGATATACATACGGTCTTTGCCACGGTTACATACTACAGCGGTATTGGCTGATGGGAAGCTCACATCCCTGGGCAGGAATCGGCTAGTGTTTGATGGTAGATTCATTATAATAACTTGGCGTCTAATGTATCAAACATTTGATTCTTCCATCATCAATAATAGTCTTCAACAATTATGCAAAGCAATGTTAATATCAGCAATATTTATCAATAACTATACGTACATTATCACACCTGTTCCCTGTTGAGGTGTAACTTACATATTGACATCATCAAAATCTAATTGTTTTGGTGGTAATAGAGTGATAATTACATCAACTCACATATCACGGCAGTATATTCATGAATCAGATGCACTTTTCAACCTGGCAGCCCTTGAACCCACAGTTTCAGTAGAGACCAATAGAGACAAACGAGAGATAAACGAATACATCAGCTAATATCCTCAGTCAACACTTCAAGAGCTAAGGTATAATAAGCCATTCATTATGACATTTACACAAAGGTCGTTTTACTAGAGTGCGAAACCCAGTGCAATTCGCTGAACACACACAAAAGAACTCCGCGGATCAAACGGGAGGCATCAAGTACGCATCTTCATAGGTTGATCGTCTTGCATATTTTGGCCATTGTGGCCTAATGAGTCAGTATAATCGTCAATTGAGAGGGTGACTGCCCGGGGACCGTCTTGCCAGAGTTAGTTATGATGTGTCCCAGGGTTGGTGACCACAGCACACCTTGCAGACGGTGATCGAGGGCCGACCCTTCCTGGTTAACACTGTAAGCAGAATTTTGCACGGGCAGTGGCTTTAGTGTAATAATGGATAGTTTAGTGTAATGATTGTGAATTTAGTGTAATGATGATCACGCCAGTGTAGATATACTGTTATCCTGGGAGACATAAGATACGCGTGTAGACTGTTCGAATGTGATAGTCGCATGAATTTCAATAATGAGAAATAATGTTGCCTTAAGCAACAGTGTACTACGACATAATGCTAGTAGATCTAAACAAAAGCTGAATCCGAGGATATTGTTGGATTCTGACTAGATCCACACGTACCGACACTATTGAGGAATTGTTGGAAAAAAAACATTGCTCATCTAGTTATCAACGTTTTCTCAAAAACAAAAGATAACACTCGATATCCATTCAAGAAGAACGCTTCTTCAATCAAGATATACTAACTAATCAGGCGGGGGGGGGGGGGCGTGGATCATGTTCATGATACCATGCACCAGATGAATATTATAATTATAAATGGAACCCTATTGGGGTATGATGCACGTCATTCGTCATGAAGCAACCTGATAACATGAAAGTTAACACACTGGACATATAAAGTGTCGCCCACTGGCCATTTCTGAGAAGTACATACACAAAGCATGTTTGCAAACAAAGACGTATACACAAGACATGTTGATTAACAAGTATATCATGGTATTTCAGGTTTTCTCTGCGAATGATATTAGATATTGTATCGTATACATGTATATGAAGAGAGGAAATAATTATGTCCCTGGAGACATATAGTTGTTAGGTCGTTCTCTTTAGGCGTCAGCCACAAGGGTCTATCCTGTGCCCTTTGTTATTTATGATATATGTTACTGATATTCCATCATCAGTCAACTGCAAACTGCTTCTGTATGCAGATTTGCGATTGCCTTTTTTAAAAACATTTTGTGCCGAACTAGGCCATGTAGATTGTTCACCCTCTAAAGGAGACTATTACATTCACGAAATTTGATATGCAGGTGTCATATGGTAATCTGACCACTGCTTTCGATCGATGTTCAGCTAATATCCGAAAAGCAAGATCGTCGTCATCGCACGCTTGGTCCTGAGCTCGGCCGACAAGTTTGCACACCGAGCTTTTACAGAGTTTTCGAAATATCATGCATTTTGTGGTTACTGTATTGAACTGCATTTTCCACATTGATAGCACACTGACTTGATTATGTCATCGTTCGGCGACGCAAGTTCGGCGACGCAAGGAAAGAAAAAGGTAACGGTGATAATCTAATGGCAATATCAGTCCAATTTGCATGTTTCGGTAGAGATCATATCCTCTTGTCTCCTTATTATTGGGGTTGCTTGGATAAAACACAACCATAAAGTGGGTCTTTCTCAGTAACTGGAAGATTCTAACAGTTTTATATGATATAATTGGATCATATCTGCAGACATAAATGTACAGTAATAAGAATGATACCTGCTGACTTTACACATCTTTAGGATTGCCGTCATTAGGTCAGCAACTCGTCGCCAGTGACTGTGGCAACGAGGTATTTCGTACAAATAGCGGAATATACCTGGATGTATCAAGTAGCCGTGATCATCATATTAAGAACGCAGACGTGGATGAAAAGGATTCTTTGCTAGTCCAGGTCAGTATGGAAAGGTGCAGATACATCAGTTGTGCCAGTGTGGGAGTTGTGACTAATCAAATGGCGGTTACTTGAGACAATTACGTCCAGGACACAACACCATGAGGGATAAAATAGCATACACCATAATGTAGCATTTCACGCCCACTCACTCGATCAGACAAGCCGAGCATGTAAGCTACATGCGCATGTGCATGTAGTCTGTTTCCTCATACCCCGACATTTGTCTTGCAATGTCCTGATGATATTCACATCTAAAACTCGTTTTCAGACAAGTGACGTAGGTGAGGCTCACCACCAAGGGTAACAAACGTGTACTTTTAACCAGCATTCGTCTCTAGAAAAACATTGATTATTATATTTGCGATAATAGGAAAACATTGAATATGTTTGATCCTTGCAACACGTAAATGTGAAATAAACAGCCAAGTTCTGAGAAGTTATCATCATGAAAAGTTTTCTGAAAAAAACCCCATCGAACTGAAGGTCTCTGCGCTCACCGGACCTAAGACAGTTATAAGCTCAAGGCAATGAGCATTATTAGCATAGTGCAGTTCCTCATGTACTGCTGATGTATTCTTCAGCGTTTAACAACGCCAACTGTGTGCATAAATGACTACATAATGTATATAAGAATGTCCCGATTTTGAAATCAAGCTCAAATTCGTCTACGACTCACCGTTTCCGAGATACGTGTTCTGATACTTTTAGATTAACAAAGGAAACTCCAACGTGTATCTATAATTGGGCGTTCCCAGTTGGCCTGCTTCGAAAGATTCACTAGCATTCAATTTGTGTTGTACTATGTGCTAGTCATATAGTTTTTTTTAAAGCTGAATCAGAAAAAAATGTCATTGTCTGAATCGTCAAAATCTGTGTTGTCGCAATCTGAAATATTGAGCGATCACAGACGATTCATTTTCTGGATGTGCTAATATCTTATTTTATATGAGAATGCAGGAGGTTGTTTCAAAAGAAAATCATAGGAGGGCACTGAGAATGTTTTACGGCGATCTGCTGCTGATAGTAAATTCATAAAGTGCTAAAGAATTATAGTATTATTATAGTGCCTCCTATATAGCTATGATGTATTTTTATTACTCTAGTTTTTCAACCTGAAAAGCATACATGTATCATGTAATAAATGTAATCGTGGCACACTTCCCGTGGGATACGAACTGCAACTGCTATCACGAGATTCATCATATTGGCAATCTACCTGCATGGTAATTAAAAGGTCATAGAAATGCTTGTTCTGAACAATCGTGAGTAGCTGTTGGCTTCCAATTCAAACACAGTTCAGTTTAGAGGTTCTGATGGAATTTGTGTCTTTCATACAATCTTTCTTTCTTTCCTTTCTTGTGTGCTAATCCACGAGACGTTGTGGACCATCATCGCGTCACATTAACATGCAATGTTGCAACTCATGTCATGTCATCCACGCACTTCATTGCTTGGAAATACTCTCGAAGACAGAGAATGTGCTTTATTTGCGGGTGACGGTTGATGCTTTTACTGGCATGCGACCACACGTCACCTCAAACATATTTATGAGTTAGGAGTGCTCGGTGTGTACCAGAATTAAGCAGCAAGTATGATGTTTCGCTGTCAGTCCTGGTTTCAAAGCTATATTCCGGGATGAACACACGAATGTTTAGAGTGTCACGTGTAGCGACCCATTTTACTGAATAAATCATGATCAATGGCACTAATTACATGTAGCCACCATCGATGTCCTGACAAATTTATTTTGCTACTCTGGACTGACACAAGCACGAGACACAAAAGTGTTTCTATGCCATGATTATCACATAACATTGGTGATACTTGGCAGCTCCGAGCTACATTTAGATGAATGTACAATCAAGCACATGTATGGATGATGCAACCAGACACTCGAGGATGGACCTAAAAATTAACTATCCTTTATTAAGAAGATATATCCTTACAAATGTCATCAGCAGCAATACCAGGTAGTTTCTTCCATGTCGAACACCGCCCACTCAGCTGATAACGCTATAGATACCCATAACGTCATTGGCTATACCATGGATACAGAGCAGCAGATCAGACGAGAAACCTGAGATGCTGCGGGAGGAGAATTATGCTCATGATAACGTGGATGAGCTCTAGGCAGACTAGTATGTCAAATTGCATAATTGTGGAAACCACACCACTTCTGATAGAGATGCGTCTGGGGCATTGTTGGTGACATTTACGTAGACGAAGCAAGCATACATGTAATGACAGGCAAGACATGAAATAGATGAGCATGTAATACACCACATGATAATACAATGATTTTTCGTTATTCTGTCATACTTCTGTGTCCATCATTTAGACGCAAGAACATGTAAATGTCTTGCGAGATGTGGATTTACCTGTGTTGTGTACGAAACAAAATCTGAATAGGAAACGTGAAAGGAATCATATTTGATACCAGGTTTCTGACATTTTACTCATGGGAAATTACTTGGCATTTTGAACCATGCAATGATAATTACATGCATAGCATAAATTCGGTATCAAGTGATACATGAATCTGAAACAGTAGCAAGCACTGAAAAGCGTATAAAAATGTTGTTTATTTGAACCAGTGTTTATGTCCTCTCTTCAAAATAGTAAACAGTCAACAGATATTGAACTACAAACAGAAAATGTCTTGTTGACTTGAATTAAAACTACATTTCACACACTGTCTGCCCCTGATGACGCCAGTGTGTCTTTGGATTAGCTAAACTGGTCGGGCTTTGTTTCTATTGCGAAATGTATTTCACGTTTGTTAATGGCATCATCAAAATCTAGTTTATTGGTGGTAATAGATCGATACTCACAGTACATGTAGACCGATACACTGAGACACACGATACACTGAGGCACATCATACCTAATGAATACGCAAATGGATAAGGCTGAGTATTGCTTCGAAGAATGGAAATTGTATTACTGTGCATGTATGCGATAGCGTGCGGTTTATTTGCCCTTCAGCTCGGAAAGATTTCATATAGCAAATTTATTTCGTCAAAATCTAGTTCTGTACAGGTTATATTGCCAATTTCTAGCTAAATATAGCAGAATCAATATGCAATAAAGATGGCCGATAAATAACTGAGAAATGTACGAAGAACTGACCAGACGCGGGAACATAAAAGAAAAGCCAATATCGTTATTGTTTAGGGGATGATCCGAGCTACACAATTTTCCAAAATTGTAAGAATCACTGGTATTCTCTTAGCAAACGAGTATCCACTGTGATGTACACAGTACCATACACATACGATTCAGATCAAAAGCATGTTCGTTAAAATTCTGTCTGCCTGTGAATGTTTCATTATGTGTTACATTCTAGGCCTATTTTTCGAAACACATATATGTGCATGTAGAATCAACATACATGTACAGAATCTGGTCACTCGTTTTGCAACTACTCGATATAGTACAAATGCAGAAACTGGTCGAGTGACGTTGAATTTTAATACTAATAATAAGGCACAACACATATAACATGTACAAGTCAATTGTGAATGAGATTTGGGAAACTAAGTAATATAAAGGAGTCCGCACTGAATCTGACGGCATTTCAATTTGTAGGGTAACCGTGGTATAATAATACCCTGAGACGTCTCAAACGGAGGGCTGACAGAATACACAAACGTGCTAAAACTATGAATAATGATATCAGTTGGGCAAATTATCGAAAGGCCCGAAATATTTATATCCAGGAATGCAGAAATGCCCATGAAAAATACGATCGAGATCAGTGTGCCAGGCTTTCCTCAAGCACGTTCTCAACGAAAGAATGCTGGAACATATATAAATCTGTGCTGGGTATGAATAGCGATACCGCTATTCCCGCGCTCTTACACGACGGACAAGTAGTCACGGACAGCAAGAGTAAGGCGACCATATTTAACATTTTTTCCTGGATCAGTCAAAGATTGACGATACCGGTAAAGAGTTGCCCCATCTTACGCCTGACTCAATCCATCACTCTCTCAGCGATATTAATGAAACCGCTAGAGAAGTGACGGACCAATTTTCTTTGCTGAAAATTTCGAAAGCGCATGGCCCGGATGGGATAGGGCCACGGCTATTGAAATTGATACAGCCGGCAATTACCGATTCAATGTACTGTCTTTTTAAATCTAGTCTGGAACAAGCGAAAGTTCCACTTGGATGGAAACGTGCAAACATAGTACCCATTCACAAGAAAGCTGATAAATCCTGTCCGTCAAATTATCGGCCGGTATCGCTATTAAACACCACTGGTAAAATGCTTGAAAGAGTTGTGTTTAAACATATATTTAATCACTTCCGTGATGTTTCAGCGATAACTGGTTGGCAGTCTGGCTTTATGCCAGGAAGCTCAACAATTTGCCAGCTTCTTGAAATTTACCATAAATTTTGCGAGAGCATAGAGAGTGGTAAAGAGGTCAGAGTCGTATTTCTGGACATTAGTCGTGCTTTTGACCGAGTTTGGCACAGTGGTTTGTTGTATAAACTGGAGAGGACCGGTATCCAGGGTAACATTCTCAGATGGATACAGAGCTATCTGACGAATCGCCAGCAGAGAGTATGTTTGGATGGCGAAACCTCTGATTGGGGAACCGTCTCAGCTGGAGTACCCCAGGGTTCCATACTTGGTCCCTTATTTTTCTTAATATTCATAAACGATATCACTGAGGTTGTGCGCTTCACTCAATTACGGCTATTCGCAGATGACACTTGTCTGTTCATCACGGTTGACAATCGCCAGCAAACGAGCGCACTAGTCGAATCTGACCTACAGGCAATACACGAATGGTCCGAGAAATGGCTCGTGACATTCAGTGTCCCCAAAACAAACTCAATGAATATCAGCAATAAATCAGATAGGGAGATGGTACCCCCTCTCAGAATGAATAATATGATTATTGCTGAAGTTTGTACGCACAAACATTTGGGAATAACGCTCACTCAGAATTTGACGTGGTGCACACATATTGATGAAATTGTAGTCAAAGCAATGAAACGCTTAGACATCATCCAATCTTTTAAATTCAAATTATCAAGACGAACGCTTGATAGATTTTATAAGTCGTTCGTCTTGCCTGTGTTAGAATATGGTGATGCGCTATGGGACGGGGCGCCTGACTGCGACCTTGATAAGCTAGACCGAATTCATATCAGAGCTATGCGAATCATAACGGGCGCAACAGAGCGTTCCCATGTGCAAAATTTGTATGCCGATCTTGGCTGGCTTTCCCTTTCTCAGAGAAGGAAATTACACAGACTCAAGTGGTACTTTAAAATAATAAACAATCTGGTGCCGGCATATCTGCTAGACCTTCTCCCTCCTACTGTCGCCGAGCGACACGATTATGGTCTACGCAATCGTAGGGATATCACTACATATCGTACACATAGAGAGGTCTTTGCGAAATCTTTTTTTCCTCGTACCACTGAGGAGTGGAATGAGCTACCTATCAGTGTGCGTTGCTCAACCTCCTTGTATTCATTCGATCAACAAATTAGGAATATAATAATTGCTCCTCCCACTCGTGCTTGGTACGGCATCGGGGACAGGTTCCTCGATGTTCACCATACCCGTATGAGGGTGGGTTGTAGCATGTTACAGGCTCATCTCCACTACAATTTACATGTGGTGGATAATCCACAGTGTGTCTGTGGTCTCGGTATTGAAGACCCTACACATTATTTTCTCAACTGCCCACTGTATGAGCAGCAGCGAGTTATCCTGCTGGCATCGTTGGCTGATTACAAACCTCTGAGCGCTGATATGATATTACATGGAAATATCAATCTGCCGATCCATGACAATATCAAGATTGTTCTTGCCGTACAATCATTTATAAAATCAACAAAACGATTCTCATATCTCGATTGATTTCACGTACCTCGTCTGGTTCGATTGTATATCTCGAGTTGATACACATGTATTTACATGTAGTACAATAATTGGGGCAAATTACAAATGCCATATTGTGTTCTTGATGAGAAAATCCAAGTTTTAGTTGGTGGGAGTTATGTTCAATTGATGACATCGGTTGTGGTGTCGCGTATTCGTTCACCGTATTGTCGTTGGCGGATATCGACGCCACAGCGCGATGCTATCAACCTCAAGTCCATTCAATATTATGAAAACTACCCAACTCATATCTCGCCCCTATGGTCCTATAACCTATTGTCGTGGCGTTCCGTCCGTCGTCCGTCTCGTCCACAATTTTGTCTTTTTTGTTGACGAGCGGGGTTTTTTTTTCTGAAATTTTGCACAAAAATTCATTTTTAAGGTCGAGTAACGGCGTGGCTAATATCTCGCTTATTATCGACTTTATAGGTTGGGAGTCAATTCTGGACATGTGGGAAATGATGTATGCCGAATATTTTGATGGCCTTGAGTTTGACCTTTCACCTCACTGTCAGGGTCATTTGTACAGGAAGTTAATATCGACTTTACGGCTTAGAAATCAATTATGGACATGTGGGAGATGGTGTATGCCGAATGTTCTGGTGGCATTGGGTTTGACCTTTGACCTCATTTTCGGGGAGATGATATATGCTTTGATCTCATTTTCGGAGATATGCTATATGCTGAAGATTCTGGTGACTGAATTTGACCTTTAGTCCCATTTTCAAGGTCGGAGCACAGGTCATATATCACCTGCTATGTTAAAACATGAAATTGTCCGGTAACCTATTCAACCCTTGGGCTAATTTTTTACGTTTAATATCGATGCATTATTACTCTTATTCATTTTTCTGTGCGGGACGCAATATGCTCCAAAGCGAGAGGGTAGTCTACCCCGATGACTCCGTAAATGTATGCTACTATACCATATGATTGCTACATGTAATACTAGTATCATAACACATTTATTCCGTTGTCCGTTAGATAATCATGTTATACAATTAATAATTGTCCACACTCATAACAAGTTGAACTATTTTCATGATATGAATTGATAAATTGTTAACTTTCTGTTTCTGTTATCGAGTTATTTCATGGTCAATCTGAAAGTTCTATAGTTTCATCATGCCATTATAAAAATACAGATTGATTGTCATACTATCATGCTTTCATCATTATTGCGATGTACATATTGTGAATATTGTTGTGTCTTATACGTTGTATAATATTGTGTTACCAGTTTTGTTTATTCACGTTGTAAATAGTCGCACTCGCAGAGACCTTCACATAGGGCTTGCCCTGCTGGTCAATGCTCAATGTTAATAAAATATGTTTACACCAATTTGTAGGTGACAAATGTGTCGCAATTTTATGACAGGTGTCGCACTGGGTACCCATATTGAGTTTGGCATGTTAATACATATGCCAATTATTCAGTGTGTTGTGTTAAACATGCTAATATATATATCAATTATTTAGTGTGTAGTGTTACAAGTCGTCACTGCTCAAGCATCAGACATGATTAGAATTGTATATCACATACACATAATGAGTTGACATCATGGTACACGAACCGTATCCCGAGGTTTACCAGATATGCCTACATTTTGGGGTGTATAAGCGTAACCCATTATTTGTATTTGATCTCCATTCCCTATTCCAGTCGATCCTGTTTCATGTATGGGTAATATCACGTGGTGATAAGTTACATATACATGTATACGTATTTGGAAAATACTACATCTGTTTCGGTTTACGTTTACTGTGTTTATCTTGTATATTCGTGTCGATAAGTTTAGCAGGTGTCAGGTTCCATCTGCTTGTGTGACGATAGTGTAAACATTATGACGATATTCGTTATTGGTACGTCGTTCGAACCCACATGGGTAATGTGCGCATTAGAGACCCGTTATGATGGTCAAGCCTTGTTCGCCATCGCAATGAAGTGGAGATCCACAAGAATCATAGCGGGTTTCATGCACCAAACCTCCTGCATGTCCCGGATGGAAGACTTTATAACTAGCGATCACCATTGCGAGCTTCTGGACTGTTCACTGATAGGCTACTTAAAACTAATTTTGTTCTCTTCTTATTCTTCAAAAGCTTTATTCTATGATGTTTAGCGAATCTGATTGATATCTAGGGTCTCTTTACCAAAAAAAGCAGGCCAAGCATGTGTCCTCAACTCTACCGTACATGTTATTTTCGCCATAATCTCAAATTCATGAAAAAACGGATAGTCTAACGCCATTGATTCAACAAACCGCAATGAACCATGATAGTATAACATAAATGTATAGCGGAGTGCAACAATTCACATCACGACAGGATTCTCACACTATCATACGATTTAGTTGACAATAGCAAACAACAAACAACAAATTTTCAAGTTCCCAAAGTTAACAGATAGCAGATATTTTATCTGTCGATCAAACCAGGTAAACAGCTCCGCAAATTGTCCCCTACAGAGGTGGGTATAGGGGTTTTTGGAGGGCGGGTTCGGGGGCATAAATCCTTGACTGATATAGCGGCGAGCGAAGTGGGCCCCTATCGGCCGGGGGTCTGGGGCCCGCTGAAGGGTCCCAGACGCTGTTAGTTTATGCACCCCAACGGTGTGTTCTAGGGCTCTCCTTGGTCCAATTCCCATGGTCTTGGAGAGTTTATGAATGCCTGATCTGTGGCGGATCCAGGGTTCTGAAGGACGACCAAGATGTGAAATGTCTCGAAGTGAGGAGGTGAAGGCCGAGGATTTGGGCCCCAGAAGTTGAGAGACATGCATGTCCAGGTAGTGTTTCAGATGTTTTTCTTTGGTCTATTTTCCATTCCCCTAAAGAGTTTTTGCATGGATTATTCGGAGCAGATTTCGTATTCTGCGGGAAGGCCTAGATGTGAAATGATACTAAGCCAGCTGAATACCCCCTGTCGGCCGGGGGTATGGGCCCGTTTAAGAAGCTGAATGTTTATGCATCCCCAATGATGTGTTCTAGGGCCCTCCTTGGTCTAATTTCCATGAACTTGGAGAGTTTATGAACGCATGATCTTGGGTGGATCCAGGTTTCTGAAGGAGGGCCAAAATGTTATGCCGAGGGTCTGGGCTCCGCTTCAGGGCCCCAGAAGCTGAAGGGATATGCATGCCCAGTGGTGTGTTTTAGAGGTTTTCTTTGGTCCATTTTCCCATTCCCCTAAAGGGTTTTTGCGTGACTGATTCGAGGCAGATCAAGGATTTTGAGGGAAGGCCCAGTTGTGAAAAGTTGCTAAGCGAGCTGAAGCGAGCCCCTGTCGATAGAAGGTCTGGGGCCCGCTCAAGGGCCCCAGTAGCTGGCGATATTCGCGTGCCCAACACAGCATCCCAGAGCTCTCCTGGGTATAATTATCAAGCACTACTTTACACCCATATATGCATGATCACTTTAGTTGAAACAAAATATGGCATAAAATATTACTTGGTTTTGAACCCCATCAAAGGATTATGTACATTTGCCCAATCAATGCTCTCAATTCATTCATAGAAGGTGAAGCCCATAAAGTGCTTTCACTGAGAAAAAGTGGGTTGGCTATAGAGCAAATACACTGCTACTTCCCGGTGTAATTTATCTTGAGAACACTCCCTCCCCTTTCTTTTCCCCCTTTCTCCTTCTTTGTTTTTTTTTCTTCTTTTTTCCATTCTCCTTTGGGAGGGGCCTAAACCCGCCCCTGCCCTAGCATATGTACACGTACATGTATGTCCCATATCATCTACACGTAAGCGGAACGGCATATTGTGAAAACGTGTCTGATTTCACAAGGAGCCACAGTTATGTTTCCATTGTACAAGAAAATCGATACCAATATCGACTACTTCTCTTAGGTATTTAGCAAAAACAATGCTCAACAATTCATATCCATTAGGAAATATGATACTCATGGCTTTCGTCGTTATCGAACCTGTTGTCCATCGTGTTACTGCCAAATACTACTACCTGCTAAGTTCGTCGTTTTCTACAATGATGCATATATCTTGCAACTAGATATGTCAATTTATAGCAGGTATTTGAGCTAGGTAAAGATTGGTTACCGATTGCCTCCCTGCTGGGCGCCTGGCTTATAGGATGGGAATCGGGGTAAAGCTGTACAAAAAAACAAAGTGTTTCATAAGTCCGATTGAGGCTGGCCCTAACAATAGGGATGGCACAATAATAAAAAAACATTTTACCTTTTTTATTTTATCGTATATCGTATGACATACTGTGCTCTGATACTTAATCAGGGCACAAATGCAAAATATTCAAACATTTGCACTATGCCTTCATCATTGGTGCTTCTCGTTGTTTTGCAACCAATCGTTGTGTCATATTTTTGTGTCACCAAAACTTGTTATAAACAGTTATCATCAGAACATATTATGAACCTGATGTACAACAGAGTATCGAGTATATAAATGATTAGTATAACTTCATTATAATGTTCAGTATAAATTAACAACATTTAGTTCATGTATGTGAAAAGTTATGGATTCTACATGTATGTGATATAATATATGTATAATCTATTCTTACACATCAATAATTGATCTCAAAATCCCTGGAAATTTCCGAAACCTGCGCACTACAGCAGCAAACAAAACATGCCGTTGCTTATTTGTAATATCCTGTTGGAAAATGTCACACCAAAAAATCAATATTGCTATCGGACCACGAACAAATTCGATCCTTGGTAATCATTCACACGGAATTACCCCATTTCCGGTTATACAACATCCGGTTTCGATGCGTAAAAGCCGACCAACTGTTGTTCCATAAATCTCGAGTTTTATGAGAATTCTCTCGGTCTCTCGGTATGACATACTGTGCTCTGATACTTAATCAGGGCACAAATGCAAAATATTCAAACATTTGCACTATACCTTCATCATTGGTGCTTCTCGTTGTTTTGCAACCAATCGTTGTGTCATATTTTTGTGTCACCAAAACTTGTTATAAACAGTTATCATCAGAACATGTTATGAACCTGATGTACAACAGAGTATCGAGTATATAAATGATTAGTATAACTTCATTATAATGTTCAGTATAAATTAACAACATTTAGTTCATGTATGTGAAAAGTTATGGATTCTACATGAATGTGATATAATATATGTATAATCTATTCTTACACATCAATAATTGATCTCAAAATCCCTGGAAATTTCCGAAACCTGCGCACTACAGCAGCAAACAAAACATGCCGTTGCTTATTTGTAATATCCTGTTGGAAAATGTCACACCAAAAAATCAATATTGCTATCGGACCACGAACAAATTCGATCCTTGGTAATCATTCACACGGAATTACCCCATTTCCGGTTATACAACATCCGGTTTCGATGCGTAAAAGCCGACCAACTGTTGTTCCATAAATCTCGAGTTTTATGAGAATTCTCTCGGTTTTACAACACAGTCCGTAACAGAGGGAAATTGTGGAGCTGACAGACAATGAGGCACCGTGGTGGTAATTATGAGCTTGTGAAACGATGCAGACAGTCAAAATGTGGACAGTAAATATTTCTAATTGACCATATTACATGGCTGCCGTACATGTATCATGCTGTGTGTGAGCAGATTACACAGCTAGCCACGCGGCTCGGGAGGGGGAGGAAGCAGGACGAAAACATGAGATCGAAAGCAGAGACACGACACGAGCAAAGGACAATGGGAAATGACCAAGGCAAAAGATGAAACACCACACAACACCTCATTACACGAGTGAGGGGTAGTGTGGATAACGGATTTAATCGATTGGATCACTTAATAAGAAATGAACAAGTAGGCAGTAGCGGATTTAGAGGGGGGGTTACTGGGGTCAGGACCCCCCCTTTTCGAAAAAATACCCCTTATATATCAGAGTTTCGATAGGCGGATTCAGGCCTCCCGCCCGAAAAAATTATGTCGAAATATCATGTTTGAGTTCAGGTTGATCATAGTGAGTTTGTTTGAAATGTATACTCAGGAGAGACCAGTATGCTCAGCTACCACAGAACATAAAAAGAGTTCTAGCTTATGGGGCCCTTCAGAGGGCCCCCAGACCCCCGGCCCAAATGTGCAGCTTCTCTTCTACATTTTACAAACTATTCAGAACATGGTAATCAATAATAATTAAGTGCAATTTATTCCCAGGAAAGGGTACGAAATTGATTCAGAACATATTAAGCCCTTCAGCGGGCCCCAGACCCCCAGCCCGAATGTGCAACTCCTCTTCTACATTTGTTTTTCTTACAACTTTTTTCAGAAAATGGTAATAATTAAATTGTTAGTGCAATTTATTCTCAAAAAAGGCCACTAAGATAATTCCGAACATAAAAAGGCTCTGACTTCTGTGGCCCTTCAGCGGACCCAGACCCCAGGCCCAAATATGCAGCTCCTTTTTTACATTTTTTTGAAACAAACTTTTCAGTACATGAAAATCAATAACTTTTGAGTGCACGTTATTCCCTGGAAAGGCCACAAAATTAATGCAGAACATAAAAAAGGCTATGACTTCTGGGGATCTTCAACGGGCCCCAGCACCCTGGCCCGAATGTGTAGCTTTCCTTCTACATTTTTTACAAACTTTTCAGAACATGTTCATTGATGAATTTTCAAGTGTAATTTATTTCCCAGGAAAGGCCACAAAATAATACCGAGCATAAAAAAGACTCTGACTTCTGGGGCCTGCTGAAGGGCCCAGAAGTCAGAGCCAAATTGCACCCCCCAGCTGAGACGAGCTCGCTTCGTTTCTATTTTCAGCATTAAATATGAAAATAGGGCGATCCATGGTTTCCAAGTGGAAGTCATACCAAGGAGATGCCATCAACTTAACACTGATCATGAAAAAGACTCTTGCTTCGAGGTCTCTTGAGCGGCCACAGACCCTCACCGCGACAGGCTCGCTTCACTCCATAATTTTTTATATACCAGGGCCATGAAGTGGGATTTATACCCAGGAGGTGCCAGGAAGCTACCACAGGACATAAAAAAGGCTCTGGTTTCTGGGGCCCGCTGAAGGGCCCCAGACCCCACGCCGTATGATGTTGGACCCCCTCTTTTCAAATTCCTGGATCCGCCCCTGAGTAGGGGTTATTTAGATATGCTAATAACATTTGATACCAATTGTAAATTGTCTTGAAATTGTAAGCACCTACTCGTTGATTGTCCCTCTTTTTTTCATGAAAGGGCGATTTGAAACATATACATGTACACCTTAGACGGCGTGAACAAATATGTTCGTCGTTGTCAGGTACACCCCCACAGCCCCATACCCTCAGAAGTCATCTCGCACTGGGGGGAATAACTTTCCCGCAGGCAGGCGACAAGATGATGCGCCTATATTTGATTACGGTAAACCTGACCCTCGGCAACTCAAAGGTTCCATCTAGGAAATGTCGCTGAATCCATCATAAACGCTGAGACTTGGGAAATGGGATAGAGCATCTGTCCTGGAGGAGACACCTCGTCCGCCAATGTGTCATGACACGGTCGTTAAACCCGTCACAATTCTATCCCTCGGTATCCAAACAAGGATACCGACCGGACAGCTACGTATCAGGTTTCCGTTATTCATGACTCCGCCGAACGGAGATCGATCGGTATCGAGACGGCTCTATATTGAAACTGCATTACAAATATGTATGTATGTCAATGCTGAATTGTGACATAATGTGAAATTGCAATTGGCTGGTGATTCCAATTAGATAAAAGAAGATGGGATAGTTATTCATTGACGTAACTCTGGCGATTAGATACATATCTTTCCACCAATGCTGTATCACATGGAACAATTAAATCTACCAGATTTCATCCAACTGATACCACAATCACTCTGAGTTATACAGAACTGTTTGTCTAGACAATAATCAACGCAAAATTGAACGATGCGTGATACATGATATGAAATGATGTTTGAGGCTATGAAAGTAAAACCGTTTCTAGAATTACGTGTACATCATTTCTTTCACATGTAAATGTAAATGTGAAGTATGAACTTCTTCGATAGGGTCAAGTTTCCCCAAAGGCTGATTTAAAGAAATCAATCAATACGTTCACTCATAAATGGTGTACATTACATACACACGCCACCACTTTGACGCACATACATGTACAATCAGAATAATATGTTCACATTTAATATGCTGTGAATATGGCAAGGCGTGCCATATGGGACATAATGCTCAACCTTTCCCTAACACATGATTTCAACTCCACAGAGAAATGTTATGAACATATTGCCGGCGTTGCACGACATTAAACTTAAAGTTTGAGTTATACATACTAGTATTTGCTCAGGACTATTTTGCCTGATTACCGCATTGCTTTGTGATGATGACATAATGCCAATGGACTGTGTCAATATACAGACCTCGTCGTCCCGCATGCCCGTGCACTTGGAGTTGGATCGTCCCGACCGTCCGGACGCCATGGCTCCCGTCACCTGGCTCACCATTCAATGGCCTTCCCGGGCTCACGCGTACAGACGGGGTGGTCCGGTCAACACAGCATCACGTCACGCGTCCTCAATGGGAAATGGTGGTGATGACGTCACAACGATAGTTATCACATTATTTTTTATCCAGAGTTTAAAGGATATATACAAAAACGCTGGAAATCCGATGTGATCCAATGTTGATCAGTGGCAGTTGTCCTTGAATATTCCTACTCCCGTGCTCTGTCGATGATGCAGATTGGTTTTATCCGTAACTGCTTCCATGTAGTAAACCTGCAGGAATAATAAAAAGAAAACCGTATTTCCCGTATTCAGAATTTCCGAACACGATATGACAATCAGTATTGGTGAGGAATGATGCTACCATATTATCCCAATACGCTAGCATCCAACGTCGGGGTTAATAAATGTGGCCAAATCGCAGTGTCAACGATATTTATCTTTCCAAACGGCACCGCAGCCACGAGACCCGGCACTTCTGTCTCGGAACCCACAGGCCCTGCACCAGCTCGTTATTCGCGTGTCCCTTCTTGACAGCCCAAAACTTGGCCGTGTCCTGGTGAGCGTTAGAGACTGTCAGAACCTCCGGTCCGCTGGTCACTTGCTGATATCCCACTTACCCAACAACCCCGCCAGCTATCCGCCATATTCCTTGCATATCGAACTTGTGATCAATCGATCGATAGCTAGGAATTCGTCTATGCCGGGATGGAGTAATGACAAATACCGAGTTCCCTAGTGCGTGCACGTGACAAGTCATAATTCCCACGAACCTGTTGCTATATTGGCCCGCGACCCGTTATTTGCGGCTTTCCGTTTGTTATTACCATTGTCCCGTGTGGAAGTTGCGCTTTAAAGGGAATTTTTGATAAGGGTTTCAGGTCGGGACGCGAAATGGAAAAATCAATCAAAAGGAACAAAGACTAGCGAAGAAGCAGGACTTTGAGTAATATCCCACCCTGCCAGCACTGATTATGGGTGACATCGGCACCCGGAAACCCGTTTTCATGACACAGTGGCTCCTGGAAGATATAGATCTGTCACCTTGGGCTGTGGAATGTGTCGCACCGTAATGACTTCTTTTGCATTGGCGAACGAAAGATAAGCGAAAAACCTAGATCAGGAAGCTTTCTGGAAATATTTCCTTGAGGTGGCTATCGAGGTGTAAATACCTACATATAGGCTACATGTGCATTTCTTTAAAATATCAAAAAGACATGGCACATCAGAATGGCACAGCGTCATGCTCATACCACTAAATGTGATTCCCATGATATTTACTCTTCCCCGAAATGAAATATCACACAAGCGATGTGATTCAATGTGCAAATGTCACACGAGAAGAAATAAATGGAATGATTAATGAAAACTCGTTGTAATTTCTATTTCTCATGCCGCCAATGGGGTTCTGAACCGTGGAATATCCGAGATCAGTTACTCTTTTGCAGAAACCCTGTCGTATCGACGCGCGTACAGAATCGCACGGAACGAATTGTCAACGACAGCGCAATTTACATAAAATCACACGTCCATTATCTAACAATATATATGGTACCCCCCACAGTGATTTTGTGTATTAATCTCGCTATCAAACAGTCGTCCAACCTTTAGTGGATTTTCGCATATTCCAGCCGTACTGGCGAAAATTTCACACGGTACAAGTATGTCACATGTTGTTCCATGACCAGCAGTTTCTCGCCACCTGCAAATGGCAGCGTCAAGCGAATCTTTTCGTCATGACAGAAATGTTATTATAGAATAATTCAAGACTTATGAATTCAATGAGTGCTGTTTCCTCTGATGTGAATCAATTTGTATGTTTGTTTGGCGCAAGAACTAGTTTGCATTCCATCCAGTTCCATCAAATCAAGGCTCGCACGTGGAACCACGTGGAAGTTGAGTAGGTAGAGTGGGAATTCAGCAAAGTCTCTTGTGGTGATTCACAAATCTAAGTCTAAGGTTGGGTCCTATGCTGCAATACCCATTCAATGTGTCGTGGTTATGGGAAAAGGCCCTGTGACTGTTGTGTTCTTTTTAGAATAGAGAACAACCGCGATGTGTAATTTGATTTGCGTAGCTTCTGTGGCAACTGTCTACTGTCTGTTTCTGCATAGTATCACACAGATAGAAAATAGATAGCTTTTCGTCACAACAACGGACGCAGATTCAAATATGATGAATCGAGCTGAATTGACAATGACTTTTCAACTGGTACTTTGACTTACAAGTATTTCAGAACTGTACAAACACTGTTTGTCATTAGTGTCTGCAAACTGTGTTTGCATTTCAATACGAGATAGACTATTGGATGACATGAGTAATATTGTCTCACATATATATATATATATATATATATATATATATATATATATATATATATATATATATATATATATATATATATATATATATATATATATATATATATATATATATATATATATATATATTGATTACATGCAATTAACCATGTGTTTATGCAAAGACTCACTACACAAATCATAACCTCATATCAATCACGACAGAAATGTCACGAAGATTGATATACATGTACGTAACTATCTGTATTATAAATGTTTGTCGTTACTGTATCAAGCACTACTCCCAGAATATTAGCTAAACAAATGTCATATTTGATTGACTGTAATATATATTTGTATTGATCTAAACATAAATAAAAGTCTAGAATGTACATATTGCAGTATTTTGCAACGCACTTAAGGTAATGGGACAATCCTTGATAAAAGCTGCCTAAACTATGAGCCGAATCCTCCACACACATCATTGACTGACATTTCTGTGGAGACTAAATATCGGCTATACACTACTCAGATTTCTAATAAATCCCAATAGAATATGCCCATGAGAATATAAAGCATATATCAACAACCACTTTTTTTACCTCTACCGAAATGGGTCACATGGGAATCCAAGAGAAAGAGGGAGAAAACAAAATAAAGGATATTTGCTAATGGCAGTGAGATGACCACTACCATAGAAAACAAATACATTGAATTGCCTAGGCACCTCCACCTGTGAAAGACATCCTGAAAGGGAATCAGGGGCAATCATAAACTCCACGCACCAAGGACATTTGTGAAGGGCACTGGGACTACTCTACACACAGGACGGGATATTGCAGTAATTTTATGCCACCCAGAGGGTGTCTGGTAATAAAATTATTCCACATCGTGTTATCGTTTTATACGGTGGCTGATTTATGCCATAATGCGTTTTTCCTGAACAGTCTCGAATTTAATTGTGATGACTGAAATAATTTAAATCGCGACCAAAACGTTTTCGTTGCGGCGAAAATATTCTCGCCGCCAATTAAATACATTTAGCTCCGGCAAAGACATTATCGTCGGGACCAAAATCTTTTTCGCTGCAGCGAAATTGTTCTCGCCGCGATTTAAATACTTATAGCCACGATCAAAACATCCTTGATGCAGTACAAAAATGAATATTGTCACGGCAATAATGGCCATAGTTGTTAGAACGTTTTTCTTTCATCACCTGAAAGAGAAAAAATTATTCATTATTGCAATTATCGCCGCGGCGAATATTCACAGTTAATGCAATTATCGCCGCGGTGGTAATTAGTCTCGCTGCAGCAAAATGTATTGGTCGCGGTGCATACGTGTATAACTACCATTGGACTAACTGCATTTTCAGAATCAATTTTATCTCAATATCTAAAGTTTTCAAATAAAAAAAAAATATTATTCGAGGAGTTCCGTCATTAGGGTTATGCATGTGTGGTCTATGGATTCATTGTTTATCAGTTCTTTCTCTGCACCCTTAATGTTCTGCCAACCAAAAACGATTTGGTCAGCACCACCTGATTCACGTACTCGAATTTTCCTGGATCGATGTGCACTTCAATCACGTATGGCAAGCCAAAGATGACGCGTCCATTGTCACATCGGCGTCGTGACGTCTGAATCAAACATCCCACAAGAAATGGAGGTCTATCTGCGTTGGTTGAATTCCAAAGTAATCTCAATCCAGGAGTTGGGAGGAAATGAGAATTGGGTCAGCAAACCCATATTCATTATCAGCTTTTATACAATTAGTGTTTTATGAGGAATACAGTCCAAGAAACTCGAGAGGGTCTTGGGTTGTTAATCACATGAAATGTCAAGATTGGCACTGGCTACAGAGGGAAAATTGTGACTCCGTAAATAGAGATTTCTTACTTTGCACACATGGTATGATTGTAGCCTATCTAAATCGAGTATTGTCGAAAGAAATGTAAGCGAAAAACATAAAATAGGAAAGAGGCACACGTCGACAGCAACTACACTATCTGTGAAAGACATCGCAAGAAAGAGTAGGGGGAACCATAAACTCGACAACTCAAAGGCATTTGTTAATGCCACCGAAACCATTTTAAAACGGGACGGGAATTTGCAGTCATTTTATGCCTCCCATAGTGTAGGTTGTAATGAAAATATTCCACATCATATTTTTGTTGTATTATGGTGTTTGAGAATGGGGAAAATATTGAACCGTGCACATCACATTGAACTAGATAATATTGTGACACTAACTATAAGTATTTCCTTGATAGGTACGAAAATGATAGTATTATTCTTGTTACAAATTGCATTAGCAAGTCCAGAATACTTGTATTATATTAAATAATATATTCCTTGCAAAAGAAGTGAGGCATTTGTTTTCAAAGCAGTATTCGTGCTTCAGTTATCTCCAATATATTCTGTGAAAACTTGAGAAATAAAAGCTTCAATAGATTTATCAATGAGCATATTACTACGTACATGTGTACAGTTATGAATGACCTTCAATAACGAACATAACGAATATCAGATAAATAGTAATTTGAACTAATCATGGTTCTCAGTCGTCACAATGTACCGATATGGATAGTCCATGATGCGTCATCGACAGAATACAAATGGTTTCATGATGATAGTTTCAATCACATTCCTTCCTCTGCATCAAGTGTCGATCCTGACATTCTAATGATTGACAGCCTAAGGCATTCATTAGTTCCTTGGATTGTATTCCTTATGAAACACAAGTATTATAGATCCAAGAATGAATATGGGTTTACTGACCAAATGATCATTTTCTCTCCTCTATTTAGATTACTTTGGCATTCAAGATGTAGAAAATGTAGTGATAAATCATGAACCCAGAAACCACACATGCATAACTCTATTGAGAAACCCCATTAAAAAGTTTTTTTTCTTAGATATATATTATGTAGACAAAAATAAGAAAAATGAAATGACAAATTCGGTTTTATTCTAACCGTTACTGTAAAAAGGGGCTCACTCAACTAAGACCAGCTTGTTTGGCTTCCTAAACACATTCTTAACACTCTATATTCATATTTAATCCAGCATGAGAATCATTAGGTTTATATTAGAATGAGAAAAATACAATATGTTATAACACAATCAACACATGTATCTTCATGGTTATCTGTTCATTGTTGACAGGCTCAACCATGTCCAGAACAGAGGAACTTTAGCATAAACCGGCTAAAAACCTCAAATGTGGATTTTATCTAATTGCCTCCACAAATTATGACTGGTCCTGTATGATAATGAGGCACATGTCGACAGTAACTGGTCTCCATCTGTGAAATACATCCCGAGAGGAAATCAAAGGGAATCATAAACTCGACGCATCAAGGACATGCGTTAACAGAACCGGGACCACTTTGCACAGGGAACAGCAATTTACAGTCATTTTTATGCCACCCGAAGTGTGGCTGGTAATAAAACATATTCCACTTCATATTATTGTTTTATTATGGTGTAAGACTGAGAATGTTTTTTTCCGCCGTGCTCATTATACTGACTGAACTCTGAACATAAATATCGTAACACTGACCATCATTGTTAATCACGAAACTAGATATTATTGGGTAAAATAGTACTTGTATAATATAACTTCATCACACACGAAATAAAGAAATGGAGCATCTTTTCTCAGAGCAGTACATATGCCACGACCATATCCTAAATCTGATTCATATATTGCTATAAATTTTAGAACACATATGTTTCAACAGATCAATCAATGAATACATACGTGTATACTGTTGTGACTATAACAAATATGGCCTAACTGCATTTTCAGAAAGAATTTTTATCTAAATATCCCAAATTCTGTTCAATAAAAAATATTCTTCGGGGAACATCGTCATTAAGGATAGACATGTGTTGTCTTTGGGTTCATGGTTTATCAGTTCTATCTCAGCATCTTTAAAGCTGTGCCAACCAAACAACGATCTAAGCAGCACCACCTGATCCACGTACCCGATTTTTTCTGGATCAATATGCACTTCAATCGCGGATGGCAAACTTCTGTCCCCAAAATCCCACAAGAAATGGAGGCCTATCTTTCGTTTGTTTTACTCCCTAAGTATTCTCAATACTGCAACAGGAGTTACAATGAAATTTCGGTCAGCAAACTCATATTCACTATCAGCTGTCGTGGGCCAGTGAAAATGTCCATATGAGAGGCGTGTTCTGTTTAGAATAGGGAACAATGGATGAGTTCAGCGGATGTCAATGTCAGTATCTGGTGCCACGAATAATATCTTTAAAAATAGATAGCTTTTCGGGCTTTCAGATCCATTGCAGAAATAAGCAGCCATATGTTGTCACTTGTGTGATATAGTCTAGACTGCATACAACCAATCATTACACCAAGTGCTCCCACACAATTAGATAAACACATACCATATTAGCTCTTGACTCAAATACCGTAAATGCATATACATTGAACTAATTATACACAATCGAGAATCGGCATATATGGCAGTATTTCAGAACGTAAGTTGAGCAATGGGAAAATCCTCTATGCAAGCTGCCTAAACCATAAGCCGAATCATCCACACACATCATCGACTGACATTTCTGATTAGTGTAAATATGGACGTAACGCATAGGGTAGTACTCAGATTTCCTTGAATGCCAAGAGAATGTGCCCATGTATAATAAAAGGCACATGTCAAGAGTCACTCTTCCACAGCTACTGAAATGAGCCGCATGGGAATAAAAAAAGAGAGGAAAAATAGCAGCAAGAAGGCCACTACCATAGAATACAAACTTGCATTCAGTTGTTCTTGGCAGAACCTGCAGTTTTAACGTTACACCCCACAATATAAGTCCCCTGCACCTTTGAGTAGTGCCTACCACTACCATAGTATACAAACTTGCATTCAGTTGTCTTTGGCAGAACTTGCAATTATAACGTTACATCCCACAATATATGTCCCCTGCACCTTTGAGTAATGCCTTTAGCAATACGCTGTGGTTGTCCATATTTGTGGAGTAATCGGAATCCAAAGAGCAGTGAAAAGATACATCCTATTCGTCACTCCTTGATGCTTATATGGCCATTTAGGGGCAGACATCAATGAGTGATCTTTCTCACATCCACTAGCGAGGTCATTCTGCATAGACCTGTCATATAAATATATGGAATGATATCGTGCCTCAAATATGAATTCACCTATCTAGAGTCAAACTCCCCCATACCTCGGTCGTGAATGAATATGAGGCACATGTCGAAAGTAATAGTATCCACCTGTAAAAAACATCCCGAAAGGGAATCAGGGGAAATGAAAATGGAAATCAAGGACATTTGTTAATGGTACTGAGACCACTTTACACACGAGACTGGAAATTGGAGTCACTTTATGCCACCCAGAGGGAAACTAGTAATGAATATATTCCACATCATATTACTGTTGTATTATTGTATTCAAGAGTCAGAATGTAAATATGCCGTGAATATTACAATGAACTGTGGGCAACTCCAGACCAGACCAGCTAATGTGGTATTTTTGTTACAAATTGCATTACCAAGTCAGTAATACATGTATGGTATGACGAAATATATCTCTCGCAACAGATAATTAGAGATAAAACATCCTTTCTCGAAGCAATACTCATGCTCTAGACAGTTTCAATATATCTTGCAAAATAACCTTCAAAATACAAATGCGTCAATAGCTCTATCGATGAGCACTGTTGTGGATGACTTTTGACGACAATATATCATGTTGAAATTTTTCATTATATTTCTTCTAGCCACCTGATATTTCTGTCTAACATTAACAAATATTTTTTTTCTGGTATGGTTTTATCATCGGGGTTGTGTTTGTGATGTGTGAGTTCATATACTTTTCTTCCGAATCTTGGGTCATCTACCAACGAAAGCGATATAGGCAGTAAATACTAGATTTTTTCAGGATCAGCGTGCACTTGAATCCCAAATGGCGAACCAAAGGTGACAGGGAGCATAACGTCTGTCCCCGGAAATCCAACCAGAAATGAAGTCTCACCTGTCGTAGTTGGTTCTACTCCATATTATTTTAAATATAGGAGATGTGAGGAAATGAGATTTCGGTCAGCAAACCAATGTGCATCATCAGCTTGTATACAATCAGTGTTTAATAAGGAATACAATCCAAGGAACTGGAAAATGTCTTGGGTTTCTAATCACAAGCATATCAGGATCGATACTGGCAAATCCAGTCCACGACATCGTCTTGAGCGACAGAGACTATCGATATAACTGTCACTCCAAATCGCGGTTAACCCATGCATTGTGGTTAGCGTTGTGACGCATTGTGTAATACAGTTTAATCTCAGAATTCTGTTGTTCTTCACAAAACAAACTATCAATGAGCATACACTCTAATCTTATTAGGATAGTGTTCGTTGTTTCGTTTGATATGACACAAGCCAACTTTTCTGATGAATATGGACGTGGCACAACCATCATGAAGAATTTTGTCACTCCAGTCTGACGTCCAATGGGAGAAACATATCCCACTGATGGGATTTGAATTTGTCACTGGTTTGGCAGTATTGGCAAGTTGCTCAGAATGATACCTCTTTGTTACTTGGTCCACATAATGACCCTCTGTCGTGACGTAATAGATAAATTTGACCATACTCGGAAGTCACCCTGTTAGGGATTTTTGCAGCACGGATTTCGTCCAAATGTTTCACCGCTGATCGTTTTGGCTACTTCATTACAATTGATATAACAGTGTTCCAGCACCACTAATAACCGAGTCTCTAATTCAGAGAATAATAACAAGTAACATAATTGTCGCAAACAAACGTGTCAGACACTCGAATATCATTTTCAATCAGTTACGAACGAGGATACGTTCAGTTATAAACATTGATATATTTGATAAGAAATAATTTACCTCAGTCAATTAGGCCAATAAATTTCGGCTAGGGTGAAATATGTTTGCGGTAATGAGATGTGTAGTGAATCACGGAATCAATGTATTTACTTCACTGTTTGGAGGACACCTGGATTGGCCCACACACTCATGCTTAATTGTTTTCCGAGTAATAACGCTTGGATTTGTTGCATATGAGTCCCATATCAACAACAACTAGTCCATGGAACACTCGACAAACCAAGGACTCAAATGGCTCAGGGCCATAATGAGTATGCTTTCTGGCCATAATGAGGAATGTAAGTATCAATCTATTACCACCAAAACAGACTTGAATAATGTTGTGCGTGTCATATATACCTGAAGCGTGGAATATACCTATAAAGCCTTTGATGCACTATGAAATTACCATGAAGAATGCATTATGGCATCTGAATAATATCCTATTGAAAAATTCTGCCTGATCCCAGACGAAGAGAACCATGGTGAAATACCAGTACAAATACACAATAATCGGCTTCGTTCATCCACACAAATACACATATATCAAAATCAAACATTCTGTATACTACACACGTTCTGCCTCTGATGACACCAGTGTGGCTTTGGGTGTAAACGTTTGATCGGGATTGGTTTTCAGCTTACCGCCCCATTTTGGCCGATAATTATTATCGTGGTTTTTCGTTCGTCGTCCGTCCGTATCCGTAATTTTTTGACAAGACGAATTTCCCCAAAAGTTTGTCACAACATACCTTGGGCCAGTACCTAAAGACGATTGAATCGTTTTTGCCGATTTGTCAGCCATTTTTGACGAAAAATTTTAGAGTTTGGTGGCAATTTTCTCAAAAAACTGTCTGATCAGTTTTGAGATTTTCGCTTCAAAGCAATTCCCTCATGTACCTCTATGATGTGTATAAGTTTCGTTGCCCTTGAATCGCCCAAATCGAGTCACTATTCGTTTTTAGTCAGTTCCATCAAAAAAAAAATTTGGCCATTGGCCATTTTCTTAAAAACTGTTTGATCACTTTTGAGATTTTTGTTTCAAAACATTCCCCTCATGTACCTCTTTGACGTGTATAAGTTTCGTTGAAATCGAATCACCGGTCTGTGTGTAACAGTCATTTTGATTTTTTGACGGGTCGACGAAAAACGTTTTTTTTTTTTGCCCCAAATTGAGTCACTATTCGCTTTGAGCCATTTCCAGCAAAAAAACAATTTGGCCTTGGAAAAGTTTTTTGGAAATATCACCCTATTTTACCTTCATAATGGGAGTTGTGCGGAGTAAACCCATAGAACACTTCAAGATAGAGCCTAATTATTGGCACATTGAAATGGGAAATCATATGTTGCGGTTTGAATGGTCACCTTTAATTTCACCTTCAAATGACCTTCAATTTCCCCTTCCACCCCCCCCCCCCTGTGACTATCTGTCATTAACGAAGAAAACCTTAAACCTTTCAAGATGTAACTTGTTTCCGTATTATAATTGATACAGAAAATGTGTGTTTGGGAACATTTAAGAACATGTTTTGACAACAGAGTTGAAGACCAGTGTAACAATTAATATTTCAGAAAATCAATACTCCAGTTGCATGATCTGCCGGTAAGCTACAGCACCCTTGATGCTATGTTTATTAAAAACAAAATATATTTTCATCTTGGGTGTTTTACTGCTTTCCTGTTTATCATAACCTTCTGCTATTGGTATTAGGTCGATGTATCACTATTTTCTCATATACACAAAAGATTGCTAGTAAAATGGACCGAAAGCAAAACAAAATCCCGACCCTCCCATTCCACAACCGTAGCGTGACTTCCACCCGGAAATCCAGCCAGAAATGAAGTCTCACCTCCCGTCGCTGGTTTCACCTCCAGGATAATCTAAATATAGGAGTTGTGAGGAAATGAGATTTCGCTCAGCAAACCAATGTTCGTTATCTTTTTGTTATACAATTAGTGTTTTATAAGGAATACAATCCAAGGAACTCGAGAATGTTTTTGGTTGGTAATCACATGGAATGTCAGGATCGATCCTGGCTACGGAGTGGGAAATGTGACTCCAGACACAGAAATGTATTCCAGAACACAGTGGGTTATTTGTGTGATTGAATTATAAACACATTCAGAAGCTATGTCTCAAAAACGAAACACAGCATTCTGTGTGGAAATTTTGTGCTTGTTTGGTGGACGCAATTTCTTCATTCAATACTTCTCTATGACAGTTTGTATACTACTGAACTTATACCTCTGGTACTGATACGAATGCCACCATATTAGGCAATATATCAAACAATATGACTATTGGGAAATCAAGAATCATTGTGAAAGGTCCTAGCTATTGTCAACCACGAGCTGGGTAGTGGCGACAAAGTCCCAAGCGGATGAGGCCAGGTGGGGGTACACAGCATTATAAAAAACACATCACATCAATAGTATTTGAACTGAGACAAGTCATCATGTTTTTAAGAACTCTAAAATCCTCGTTTGTTATAATAATTGTGAAAGGTCGTGGTTATTATCAATCAAGAGCTGCGTAGTGGCGACAAAGTTCCAAGTGGAAAAGGCCAGGTGAGAACCACACAACGTTATAAAGAACAAATCACATCAATTGTATTTGAACTGGGACAAGTCATCAATGCATGCTTTTAAGAACGCTAAAATTCCACGTTTTGTTGTGAAAACTTCATTATTGATCTCTTGGGGATCAATTTCGATTGCAATGTGCGTTGTAAAATAAACCTGGGCATGTACCACTTGCACACATCTTTATCACAAATCAGTTATTCGAGCGAACCTTCAGTTTCCGTGATATAATCACTTATCGTATACATGCCGGCTTTTCTTTACCGCATACTGTCGTACGTTGTTTCCAACATACAGCACCGGTTGAACATCTTGCTCAATGTCAGACAATATCTCTCCACCAAGAAATAGGATCAAATGAATCCATTCAATTGATAGAATAGTCACATAGTCTGGAGTCACTTTTCTCACTCCGTAGCCAGTAAAAGCCCAGTCCCACAGTTGCGAAAGATTCCGGCGAATTAATGCGAATCAGTGAGGCTGAAATCGCAAGCGAATGGTGTAATTTTTGTAGCTCAAAACAGAGCTAATGAGATGCATTACGATGATAAGCGCAAATGAATAATAATCATGACATATTGTTTGGCCCGGTATGACATGACCACGAACATATAGCACACAATAAAGTCTAATACGAAACAGTAAGGTAATGATGGGGAATCAATACGGATGCACTAAGAAACGAAACGAACGTCATGAGAACTAGTGCGAACCAATAGGAAATGATACGAATCAATGGGAATCATTACGTCGGAGTACGATTGGCCAAGATAGAATAAATATCGTAGAAATTCGTGGTACGGAATGGGGTGTGTTTTGCTTGATTCTATCCAATGTGTACTTTTCGTAGGCGCACAGAACTATTGTGTGTGACATCCAATGGGTAGGGCATAAATCCAGCAAAATGTTTCTGCTGTTTTTCACGAACAGTGTGTCTAGTCCTGTGAAAATGGAGAACGACCATGTTTAAATTGAATTGGGGAGTGGCGACTCGTGGGCGATTGTCAACTTTCATCTCTGGTGTCACACAGAATACATTACCAAAGAGATAAAGAGGTTTTCGTAACAAATATGGGCACACATTCGAAAATAATGAAGCTAGCTGGATTCACATTAAAAATAGTACTCTGGCCTACATCGCAACCATTCGTTATCACTATAGTGTTATTCAATTGTGTTGGATATCCAGCACGGAATCGTTTGTTGGGGGACTTGAGTAATTTGGTCTAGACTACATGCAATTAACCAAATTTGCTTTTGTGAAGATTCATCTCGCAAACAAAAAATGGCTATATGAAACACCATAGAAATGTCACAGAAGATTGGTACGTGTATCTTGATATCTGTATTATAAATGTTGTTATAATTTCAATGCAATATACAGTGGACGTTTCTATTTTTTTTTGGGGGGGGGGGGGGGGGGAGGAAGATATTCAAGAATCATTCTGAAAATCAGCACTCGACGCACAATTTATATGCTTCGATGTTCCTCATCACTAAATCAAGAATATAACGTGCTCCACGAATGAATCATCTTTTGCTGAATAATCTTTTCAATTCAAACGCATTTGATTCGTATTGTAACGGTTTTGGGGCGTACCCAAAAGTTTCCCTTAGGTAATTATATTAGTGTTTTGTGATATTATGGTTAAATAACCGTTTATTAAAATGTATATGTGTTTAAAGGTTCACTCGGTTCCGTATTGTTAATGTTTAAAAGGTTTTCCGTCTCGGAACTTGGTATATTTATGATGTTGGTAAAGCCGGAGACGGATCCGGAGACGGAGACGGAACCGGAGACGGAGCCGGAACAATGGAGTACAAAAACGTAATGACGTTATTTCCGGAAGGTCATGTGATCAGCCTCGTTTTCGGTTTAAAAGGTGACGTGTCAGCCACTGATTGGTTCTAGAGTGTTTTTAGAAATCCGGAAAATATCAGTGTTTTGGCGGACTATGACGTCACAATAGGTTGGTCACGTGACGTGGGTCTCAGGTCTATAAAAGCCCCCGCTTCACAGCGGACGGCGGAGTTGGTGTCCTGACGTCGACCTGTGCAGACCCCTTCTCCCATAGCAGAGTACTCCCTTGTTCCGGCTAGAGTCATCCAGATGATAGCAGTTAAGTCTTCTGACTGTGCACTTGGAAAATAAACATGAAAACTTCAACCGAGTTGTTTTTCCGTGTTCGTTAGGGAACTGGAATTTATAATAAAGTTAGTTCACCGGAAAAGAAAGTAATACGGAGAAAAGGGAGATAAGTCCACAGTCGGTTAAGACCAAGTTGTAACGACGTCTTAGGGTGATCCAAGAACCCAGATCACCAAGGAAGGAGACGGAGACGGAGGGTGGAATCCAACGGAGCAACTACGGAGACGGTACCGGACGGAGCAGTTGCAGAGACGGGAACGACGAAGCAGTTGCAGAGGCGGTACCGGACGACGGAGTAGCAGAGGCAGTACCTGACGGAGCGGTTGCGGTAACCGGAAGTGAGAACACTTCCGAGATTCTCCATTTCAGGTGCAGTCGCAGGTTGCGGTGAGGCGGAGCCAACCGGAGCAGTTTGCAGTGCGGCGGAACCTGGCAGAGCGGTTGCAGTATTCGGAAACGGCAACGTTCCCGGATTCTCTATTCCAGGTGCAGTCGCAGTTGCAGTAAGGCGGAAAACGACGGAGCTGTTGCAGTAAAGCGGTATCCCGACGGAGCAGTTGCAGTACCCGGAGACGGAAACGCCTCCGGATTCTTACTTTACAGGTGCAGTTGCAGATTGGCAGTCGGACAACGGTTAAGAGGTCCATTCCAGACCACGCTACCAACCTTCAGACACTTCTAGCCGGAGTTCAACCGTACAGCAGTAGCAGTTTCCCGGAGTTTTACCGTTTCAGCTCCGGTTAAATATCAACTCACCCACCTCCCTAGAAAACCGGTTCATCAAGACGTCACAGAAGGGTGAAGAACCCGTTACAGTATATCAAAATACAGAAGGTATATAAATATGTTACAATATATTCCCAGGCTATTTTAGACACTTGCAGTCAACCATACACATCATCAACTGACATTTCTGATGAGAGTAAACACGGACAATACACATAGAGTACTAATTAGTTTTTCTTAATCCGAAGAGAATGTGCACATGGAAATTAGTATTCATGTCAACAACCACTCTTCTGCAGCTATAAGAATTAATCACATAGGATAGGAATCAAACCACACGATGAGGCGGACATAATGTACACTTGCTAGTGGCTATGTAAAATACATATACTTGGGATTCTTTTGGCGAAACTTTCTCTTTTCTCCCTTATATAATATTCAATAATAATAATAATAATAATAATAATAATAATAATAATAATAATAATAATAATAATAATTGAGAGATGTACATGAGAAATGTACATGACATTGTTATATATGTTATTAAAAAGCAAAGACAAACATATAATATGTCGAGTTGGAAAATTATGACTGGATCAATGACAAATTTAAGATGGTTTTTATGTGAAATATAATAACACATTAAAAGCAATTTGAAATAAATAAGTATGTCTCAGCATGTTTCATTTCATGGCCTCATTTAAACTCAAGAAGACTCTGTAAGTAAGTAATTTCTTTGGTCAGTGAAGACATCTGTTTTCCTGAACAATCAATGCAGTTGAGGACATTTTTGCGTCTGGAACAGAAAAACTTGGCCAGACTTGATGAGATGAACGTAAATTGATCGTTGTCCAACATACAGCCTATCGCTACGACGTGTCACTAGTGACTTGCGCCCAAATCATATAATGTTGAGATATTTTCCCTTGAAGTCACATGTACGTTACTGGAGTCTCCACTTCCATTCATTACCGATCACGTTTTGTTATACTGATGTAAAAATACCAGCAGTGGTGCATTTTTGCCACAGTCTTAAAATTGAAAGTATACCTTTCGCCAGAATAGTTCTTTGCGGAGCTTGGATGATCTCAAATTATTATCCAAATAAAAATTGAAATCTCGTATAGCTTCTTTTTTCTACACTTTTTTGTAATGCCTGTTTGATGATGGTGTATATCCCCGATCATCACTTAGATACATCACCCATGCCACCATTTCAGAAGGATATAAACATCAATACACCATCATATCTCAAATGTGTAACATTTGATTGATTGTACTTTTCGCCAAAACTGGAATTCATCGATTGTAAAATGGGATGGAACCCCCATGTGTTGTCAACCTTTATTTATTGTAAGAGTGTTCTGAGAATGATATCGTAAGTCTAAAATCACATTTCTTCCTTTGTAGCCAGTATCGATCCTGATATTTCATGTGATTCAAAACATTGGAATTCCTTGAATTATATTTCCTATAAAAACGATAATTTTATACGGGCTGATAATTAACATTGTGCCCCTCATAGGTTTTTTTCGCATCACGAATCCATCAATTCTTATTCGAAACTAAAAATGACACAATTAAAAACGGCACAAAATCAAAAACAAATACGTATATGACTCAAGAATGAACAAATATGAAAGTAAATCATTCGGCGCTGCTTATTATGAGAAACACGCACGCAGCTAGAATCAAGGTTGGGAGTAGCTGACATTTTGGTGGCAATGTCTGGTCACAGGAAATCGCTCGGAAATGTGAAGAACACCTCCGCCGTGTGACTGGACAGACCATCAACAGAATGTTATATATGGGTAAGAGAAGGTCGCCGTCACTACCGATCTATTCTTGACCACATCGTGAATGAACGAATGGTAAGTGATAAAAATAGATTTAAACACTTTGACGTGTTTGTACTCAAAGCAATGTTTGAAGTCTTGCATTCCATTTTGAGGACTACTGATTGAGTTGGTATTTTTGCACATATGAAACAAAACCAGATACCGACAACTTGACAAATTCATTCCTATGTATGAACAAACTTCTATATATGATGAAGCGACCCGTATATTGCCAATAACCGCAGCAAACAGTAATCTTTATGAGAGTTTGGGTTCCCATGAAAATTTGAAAATCTAAAAACCGCAAAGAAGTGCAAGCGATTTTATTTGTTCAGTTCTTGTCAAAACCTTGTGAGGACAATGTCACAAGTAGTTGTTCAGAGTATGCCAGTCTTGGTTGTGTTCGTGAAACAATCAGTATTGGTATATTGAAGGACATCACTCGTGAGTGGGATAGCAAGACACACCATGGTAATACAAAGATTTTCATAAGATGGAGGAAGATGGTATATCAAGCAAACGACCAATAAACGCCCACAAAAGTACTCCTCGTGAATTTCTTGTGGCTAAGTGGTGTATTGCTAGTGGTACTGTGTATAGATTCTCATATGTTTGGTATCGTATCCTGTGAACATTATAGCGGTATGTTAGTATAATCGAAATGCTTTATATTTTTGTATATAATTATGTATGACCGACGTACAGTGGTGGAAAAAATACAAGCCAGTTGCACGATCATAACGGACATTGGCGTCTGTGCAAATTCATGTTTCGAGATATTTATGGGGATAACTATCCATTATGCGGATAGTTTGAAAATGTGTGCGTTCTGAATCTGAATCATCGTGAAGCTTTTGCGACGAACTACCCAAAGTATTTTCAACTTGAAATGTAGTTTAATATTAGAAACATGGTACAACATACACCAGTTGAACTCGCCATTTATGACCAGTGTATGTATGGTTTCTAATTTTCTGTGAAATCAAATTTCTAATTATTCAGAGATACAAATATATACAGTAAACTCTAGTCGGACCAAGTCAATTAACATAAATTATTTATTTCATTTGCTGCTCATCTGAACATGCACAACTCAACATTGAACAACGCAATGGAAAAATGCAGAATTTCAGGATTCAATTCTTCACATGAAATGCACATTTCACGAGATATACATTTTGTATGGTACCACAATTATGTCACAGTTCAATAGCCTGGAAGAGAGGCTTTGTTAGTACTTTAGCAACACGGTATGGAATGCTGTCGTAGAGGGATTGCATGTACTCTGGTATAATATGACCCCACAGGTCATCTTCTATCATCTATCATTTGCTCCAATTGTTATCATATGTCCATCCTTGGGTGGAACGTGCCCAGGCCATATACCGATATCTACCACGGATGTGATTGGCGTTTTGCGTGGTACGTAGGACTTGATATCAGCCTTATTATGCCTAAGCATAGAAAATAATAAGCAGTTTCGTTAAATAAAACACCATAGTGACAAAACCAGTTTCTTTACTGTTCCCCACCTGAACACAAATGAAGGAGATAAATATCATAGCGTCGCAACTTTCCAAATTAATAGAAAATTATGTGTAACGGATAGTTCTGAGGGTGGCATTAAGTGGCTTCGTTCCACTGTCTCCGGAGTTGTGTCGATGTTTTTATAGGCTAAGTACTTGCGAGTTGGTTGTTATGGCATCGTGATGACACCAGGGTTCTGCCTCTATCTGGGATGTCCTTTTGATCTTCTTTCACGTGTTGCCTCCGCAAGCATTACCAGACTGCTCCTCGGGTACAGCCCAATTGCATGGCATTGCGAGGCATACTGAAGTCGGCATCACGTAATGCGATACATTGATGACGTTATTCCAGACTCAAGTTTGGATCACATTCCATCGTCAAAGCAATTGTCCACCACAATCGTGGTAAATGACCATTTGGACAACTTTCGTACTTGAGAATTCGACACTGATATCTTATCTTGAGATGATGTAGAACCAAAAGAACTACACTTACTTTGGAGTGTTTATCATGCTTTATAATCCGACCCCTCTGTTGTCAACTGATTTTTGGACATTGTGTAGGAATGACGAAATACACGTTCTGAAATAGCTCATATTATAAGAAATATCAGCGGTAGTATATGGTGATCAATGTTACTTTATAAAGATACCACTAGCTCTTCTAAATATACAACAATTTAAGCCAGACATAAACATTTCCCCAAATGACAACAGTTTGAACCAAGTGGTCTGGCTTATATTTTTGTACCACCAGTGCAAACAATTTAGTGCCAAACATATGCCACACCAATGGAAAGAGCCGTCACGTGAATATCTTGTTTAATCAGAATTTGTTTGTGAACTTTCATTGCTATACCTCCACTAGATAGGTGGCTTGTGTTTGTTCAGATTTTTCATCGGCTTTGTTTATTCAGCGAAGTGAATGCGGAGACGAAACGAAAGGATGAAACGAAACCGAAAGTTAATAGTTTGGTCGATTGCAGATTGTCCATTTTTGTGCTGGTCTACATCGACGTTTGCAGATATACACAGTCTGGAATCTTCTTCGTAACTGATGAATCGAACACGCTATCACAGATGGAATCCTTTTTTTTTCTCAATAGGAGTAGTTCTAAGACTCACATCAGTGAAATATCCTATTCATATCAATATATGTATTTTGTAGCAAGCTATATGTGGTTATCCCACTGAAATGTCACTTCGAAACCCGAAGGCCTAAAATTAAATAAGTTTTGCATTATAATTATTTCTGTGAACATACATTCGTTTAGGGACCAAGCAAGCAGCTCCTGATTGGCTGATTTCCTTCGTTTCCCAGTATCCTACCCAGACCGTTTCTTATCTTTTGACTGACTAGCTATTATGTTAGTATCATTCTACTAATATATTAATGTTCTCGATGACATGCATGTGACGGTCTTTGGGCGGTGTGGGGTGATAACACTCACGATAACTTTCGGGTTCGTTTTATCTTCGCTTTAGCTTTTTAAACTGGACAGTTTCTGATTCGGCTGTCGAAACCAATTGAAATTTCCCCTTAATTATGGTCATTCTTCGATGTAAACGTCTGGGAATAGATTAACCTAAATAGAATAAACTCACAAAAATGACAAACCCTAAAATAATACTCTCAATGGCTACTTCCTTTAAAACAATCATCTGTCGCACTTTTTCTTGTAATTAAATTGTTAAATGTTCTTTTCAATGTTACAGTTCAAAAATAAACCATCCATCCATCCAAAGGCCAGTGCATGACCATTGACTGTCCAAATGATGAAAAATTATTTTACTGACAGTTCGCTCAAGATTCCTTGTCAGTATGAGATTTTCCTGAGACAGACATCATAGTGAATACACTAACGTTACTTCACAATATTGTGAAGTAATCAGGAGGCTTATTGACAACATTTTGTTTTCGCCTGTGAATGATATGGACACTGTTAACGTCTTCTAGTAATAATTCTATTATTATTTTCAATCAACCACATGACATAAAACCAGAACTATGTTTGTCGTACAATCTTGAACAATCTCAACGACCATTTGTAATAATTATATCGTCGATTTCAATCAATATTACGACATGAAGAATTCATCTCTGTCAGATTTTGTCATAAAGTCATCTACACCCTCACCCAACAGTTATTACACCCTCAACATGTAAATGATTTACAGTAATTATGGGACACGAAACAAGTAAGTTTTGTCAAAATATTAATCCAAGAATGTCAAGCGAATTTCAGGCAAATACACTAGATATATTGAAATTATATTGGAAGTAATATATTGCAAAAAAATGGTTAATTACATAACAGTGACTGAGAACAAATCTTGAGTAACTGTGTCCATCGTTTTCAATGGACGTCGGTATTTTGTATAACAAAGGAATTGGCCACTTTCAAATAATTAACCTTCATTATTTTCCTTCGTCCATAAAGAAACAAATACAACAGTTTTCCAAATTGGTCCGGTGGGGTGTGAACTGTAAACAAAGTGAATGATCAGCGGTGTTTCCCATTGCACCACGGCAAAAACCCATTTACTTTCAATTCATTTATAGTATATTTGCAATCGTGAAGGGTTCACTTTGCTGGTTTAGAGCACAATAATGTCCACCCACTCACAATGATGGTGTCATTACACAATATTATATTGTGCTATACTACTGGTCGTTATTGCGAAACATGATGTTTTAAGTGAATAACGTCGTGTTATTGCACCCCTAGATTGAATATCTTGGTAACAAAAAAGAGATACTCCACGAAACGTGTCGCTATTTCTGTACCAGGGACAGATTTAAATCTCATCAGCATGATCGATTGCTTGCACCACCGAGGCGAACACAATATATGTGTGTGACGTTCATATTGGAGCGTGTGAGAGGCCTCATTGTGTCATTAAATCACAATTAGGAAAACCATCATAGCAGTGTTTGATAGAAGAATATTAAACACATATTTTAACGATTTCATCACAGTAGATATATTGACATGTATCGAATTTTATCTACTGCTGTTTAACTGGTGCTGTATGTTGAAAACAACAACATACAACAGTATGTGGGAAAGAAAAGCCGGCATGTATATGATAATTGATTGTCTTACTGGAACTGAAGGTTCGCTCGAACAACTGAATTGTAATAAAGATGTGTGCAATTGGTACATGTTTAGGTTTATTTTACAAGACACGTTTCAATCGAAATTGATCAGTAAAATATCAATAATGAAGCTTCCACAACAAGCGAGGATTTTACAGTTCTTAAAACCATGATGACTTGTTTTCAGTTCACTTACAATTGATGTGATTTGTTTTTCATGACGTTGTGTGATTCCCACTTGGCCTCATCCGCTTCAGACTTTGATCGCCACTGCCCAGGACTTGATTGACAATAACCAGGACATTTCACAATGATTCTTGATTTCCCAATAGTCATATTGTTCGATATATTGCCTGATACGGTGGCATTTGTATCATAATGGTAAAGAATATGGTAAAACAAATCAGAGATATGAGTCAATAACTGATTCCATCTAATGTTCAATAGTATACCAAACGTCATAGGAGAAGTATTAAACACAAAAATTACGTCCACAAAACAGGCACAAATATCCACACAGAATGCTGTGTTTTATTTTCGAGTATCTGAATGTGTTCATAATTCAATCACTCCAACAGTCCAGCGTGTTCTGAAATACGTCTTTTTGTCTGGGGTCACATTTCTCACTCCGTAGCCAGGATTGATCCTGGCATTTCATGTGATTAACAATCCAAAAACAGACTCGAGTTCCTCTGATTGTATTCCTTATAAAACACTAATTGTATAAGAGTTGATAATGAACACTGGTTTGCTGACCGAAATCTCATTTCCGCACAATTCCTATATTTAGATTACTGTGGGAGTGAAACCAACGACGAGAGATTTCACTTGTGGCCAGATAACAGTTGTTGAAATGGAAGAGTCAATCTTTGCTTCCTGTTATTGCTTGCAACGTTGTCTGCGAAATATGACCACTTCACCAAAAAGGTTATGTCTGATAGTATTTTTGTAACTTTTCAACTGCCCTTTACAGTGCCCAATAGTTATCATATACCATTGCTATGGTGCAGGTAAAACATAATGTGGAATATTGGAAGAAAAAAGAAAGTTTCGCCAAAATAACCCCGAGTATAATTCAGATGGCCATTAGCAAATGTACTTTATGTTGTCCTCATCGTGTGGTTTGATTCCCATGTAACTCATTCTCGTAGCTGCAGAAGTGTTGTTGTTGACATGTGCCTTTTAATGTCCATGGGCACGTTCTCTCGGGATTTATGGGAAGTCTGAGTACTACCCTAATGTGTATAGTCTATATTTACTCTAATCAGAAATGTCAGTCGATGATGTGTATGGTTGATTCAGGCGTTCTCCAATTGTCTAAATAAACATGGAACCGAAACCCAAGCAGAAGGTATTCCAAGCGAAAAAAACCGAGTCCGTTATCCAATCTCACAGTCCAGTGCTAGGCAAAATCGATAACATTGTATGGAATTTAGCGTGGCATTATATTGATTGTTACATATGTATCTGTTGTATTTTTAACATAGAGATCAAATGCATTTGAATCCACGGTATTGGAGTCAATCGAATATGGCATCTGTTTAGCAATAAAAACATTATAGCACAATATTATTCATTCGTGTAGCACGGTATCCTCTTGGTGACGATGAGCATTGAATCACATCAACTGTGCGGTGAGTGTTGATTTTCTGTTGATTTTCAGAATGATTGTTAAACAACTTTCCAAGATAAACGCTCACTGCATTAAAAGTATAACACTATTTATATGTATAATACAGATATCAAGATACATGTACCAAGCATCTGTGACAATTCTATGGTGATTCATATAACCAGTTCATGTTTCGCTTGCTGCATAAATCTTTGCACAAGCAAGCATGGTTAATTGCATGTAGTCTAGACAATATCACTCAAGTGCCCCAACACCCGATTCCGTACTGGAATACCAAACACAATTTGCCGACTATAGTGAAAACGAAAGGTGTCACAGTTCTTGAATGGATGTAGGCCAGTGCCATCTTTGTTATGAAGCCTTTTTATCTCTTTGGTAATGTATTCTGTGTGACACCAGAGATGAAAGTTGACAGTCGCTGACAAGTTGCCACTTCCCAGTTCAATTTAAACATTGTCGTTCTCTATTCTGACAAACAAAAACCATGCCGCTCATGCGGACATTTTCACAGGACCAGTTTCATTGTTCGTGAAAGAAACATTTGCTGGATTCATGCCCTACCCATCGGATGCCACGCACATTAGTTTCGTGAGCATACAAATCGGATAAAATCAAGCAAAATGCACCCCATTCAATTAGTAAGCCTCACTTTGTTATGTCATATCATTCCCCGCAACTGAAATGATCCATTTATCCTATTTCCAGGTGAAGAGATATTGCCTGACCCGAGACAAGATGTGACTTACGTGGGATGCATTGTTCAGTACCACTGTACCACTGCAGTATTCGAAAAGCCACCAACCGAGATTATTGGCGTAAGTATAGACAGTACACATAATCACTGGGGGGGTATAATATGTACAGTGTAACGCTGAACAATTGACATGTGAATTCCACGGACTCCCGTCGTCAGGGTCGAAATTACAACGATTTTATTTACTTCCCGTGTAAACATTTGCACATCGGGCGTTATGTTTTCTAAGGAAGGAGTGTAAAGTACAAAAAGAATAATGTTATTGCCGTTAACATACAAATTTGCAATGTGGTGATCCAAATTATGGACACTGGTTGACGGATCAAAATTGAAGGCCGGTACGTCCGGATGGACAAATTATGAGAACTTTTCTCAGTGACAGATCACTGAAGACACTTTATATGTAGAATACAGATATCAGTATGGGACTTTCCTGATCACACTCGCAGGGATGAGAGATGCAAGGACCCGTCATATCAATAACAAAATCGGCATCAACGATCTCAGTGTGCAAATGCAGTGAATCTAATACTATTAGTACTGATAATAAATTATTGGGATATGATATTCTAGTTCCAAAATACTTAAGAGTATTTGCCTGGAATTTCCATGAAAAATGAACGATTGACAAAAATGACTTATTTAAGGTTGTTCGAAACACCCGGAAAGGTGTTTTTATTGAGTAAAAAGTTATATTTCTTGATAGCTAGATATGTGATGGTTACAAAAAGCAGAAAAAAATAGTAGGTCACCGTATGATATTTTTTGCTATGATGCATTTTGTTGACCTCCTATCAGTCTTGAAAGTACCTCAGCAATAGCCACAATCCATTACATCATGACATGCAATCTAACTGCATATTTTTGCCTAAAACTATATATTTATAGGATTTTTCAGTACAGAACTGTTGTATATGCAACGGTTCATTAAACTGATGAAACAAAATTCGCTAGCACTGAGTTTGATATGTTTCGTGGCAAGAGTAAGAACATGTGTATATATTTCAGCACTGAAATTTTACAGAAAAAGAGTAACTTCTGATAATCCATACAACGTTGAGTATCACTGCTCGGTCAGTAATACAGTATTTTTTTCTAATTTTTTTACACATATTTCTTCAATGATATTTTGGGTTTGTAAAAATAATGTAAAAAATATACCTATCCAGGTTACTTTTCGCGATATAAGCGTTAAAACATGAAAAGTGTCATTTTATGGAAACAAAAAATCAATAATTTCATGAATTTGGAGTGCATACTATGTCAAATTATTCAAGTTTTTGTGAGTATGAATTGAAAAAAAAATCATATATTTCATATATTGTATGTTCTGACTTGACTCAGAAATGTATAAAAGGCTGGCATGGTAGATGTGATCATTAGCATGAACGGTATGGCTGCTAGAATGAACCACTAGATGTTGACTGGTCAATTGGCTCAGATGAGATTCTCTCCGGTCGCCAACTCAGTAGGCCTAATAGTTGAAATATCCCCATCAAATTTGACAAGTCAGTAGAACTTTAGGAATAAATTTCACCCAATTAGCTTGAGCAAGATGACCGCCACATTTGGCACAGGATTTTGCGATAACTTGTAGGCCTATACATACGGAAAACGTGAGGATATAGCTTATTATATATAAATGGCTGATAACGGATTTGACTGAGAGGGTAGCGCTGATCTGTGCGCGGTGAATTTTGGAGATTATTTCGTCTATAGGTCTTTCATGCATCTCGATGAATTTTGGCAGAAAATCGCCTAACATAGTGTAAATTTCTGGGCAGATAAGCTGCGGAAACAAAAAAGTTAGCCCCATTCGGCTTACATAGCGGAACGGGTATGGTAGACGAAACGTGTCAAAAATGACAACTGTAACGAAAACGGAGCCCCGCGAAATCGAGCCTGGTGGGCTGTAAATGTTGCGGCCCAATGAAGCTGAGCTCTTCTTATGATGTATTCCTCTTAAAGAGTGAACATTTGGTATATTCAGGCTATATAATGGACAGGCTATAGAGGAATTGATGTATGTCAATGGAATGTTGCTTAGTGGAACTGGAAATGCATATGCGTGTTTGGACAAACTTAGGGGCGCATAGGACAAACTATTATAAAAGAGTGTGTGACGACCTCTGGATATTTTGTGGTGAACTTTGAAGTTCTAAGAGATTGGAATTGTGAAGAAAACACTCCACAGGGGCACGAAATGCAGGATTCGGCGGATGGGAGGATGTGGTTAGAAACGGAAGAAACCCTCACACTTGTTTTATTGGTCTTACACAGATATCATATACAAAGTAATGAGCGCCACTTGCGCCAGCAACTCCCCCCCCCCCCCACCCCTCAAATTTGCTCTTGTATTCGTTGTATCTTTTGTCCTTGGTCCACTCAAGTCAAGTAGCAACAAATTCCATGTGTTATTCCATACTAGTACATTCATGCTTATTAGCCCTGCGAGATCTGCAATACCATGAATAGTCTTTCAAAATATTATTATCGCTAAGCTTGAGTTGTATTGAAAATTATGCCATGATCCACAGAAGTGTTCTCAATTTATTTAACAGTGTTTTGAATAATTTTACGATCTGTTTGATTATGTTAATCAGAAGATTTGGAAATTGTTAGGTCTACTAGTTTTGTTGTGGAAACGTTTACTCATATACATATTAAAACTATGTAACGAATGGATGTTCTAGTAGTATTATCTTCTTAACCGAGGCTGGCCCACTGAAAGATACTAGACATATGCTGTGATGCTTCCAGTACTTTGTGTGTTCAAGTCGAGACTCCGCCGTACTGATTACAGACCGCCGGATTTTCCAGTACTCCCATTGCACGGCAACATTCATACCCCGCCGATCCCTATTTCACCCCGCCGTTACATTCGCTGTTTATGACACGTTTGGTCAACCATAGACGGGCCACATTGATGACGCGTTCGGTGTATCGAACAACCTTAAATACAATCAAATATCTGATTGTTACTAATAATTGTTGAAGGTTTTATTACAGACGTGTTTTTTTTTCATCCCTGATATTGATTGGAACCAATAATATAATTATTACCTAATTTGTAGAGGTTGAAAAAGTTTTTAAGCTTCGAAGTTGATCATTATTTGAGCTATGTTTAAACCAAACTGCCATGATCCATGTAGCTAGTGTTTTCAGGAAACCGTTTACCGTCATTAACCATGAACATTTCATTTTGTTCATTAAATCAACAACGCAAGATACTGACCTTCACATTCCTGACCTGTCTGATCATTGCAGGTGTAAACAGTTGATATTTATTGAATGTTCTGTCCAGTGATATGTTGCCCACACAAAAGAACTTCATGTCCAGAAGAAATGAACGGTATTCTTCAAACGTATGCAAACAATAACATTTTATAAATCGATATGTTTGACCTACCACGTGAATTGTGGTCAATGGGGCATGTATCTATCGATAACTCTTTACTTCTTTTTAACAAGCCACATGATCTGCAATAATGATTTTATGGCACATCGAATTTTAGAAACTTTTACAACTGATGACTGATACGACAGAGTTGGACGGCATTTCTGGGGTTTTAATTGCCATATATACCAAGGATTTTAAATTAATCAACGTATCAGTGACAGAGAACAAAGCTCAAGTAAGTGGTCTATCCTATGGAGTGTACATTTGTATTCTGTACAAGAGGGGCAGGGGCACTTTGTCCTGCAAAGCTTTCTAATCATTAACTTTCGTTCTTTTCATTTGTCCATAAAGAAACAAATGCACCAGTTTTCCCAGATTTACTGGCGGGGTGTGAACTGAAAACAAAGTGAATGGGCGGTGAATTTTGGCATGGCAATAATCCATTCATATTCAGTGCATTTACAATAGATTTGCAACCGTACACAATTTGCTTCGCAGGTTTGCAACCTTGCATGCTTGAAGTTGCGGGTTTGTAGCAGCACTATCACTGAAGAAGTACTCCCACTCACCTTAATGATGTCTTTATGATTGTACTCTTTTACCTTGTTGTAATTGCCTTATCATCAAATTTGATAACTTACATTAATATGCTATTTTATTACATCCCAAGCTCGAATAACTGGGCAGCAAAAGACGGACACTCCAGGACAGATGTCGCTATTTCTGTATTAGGGACATAAATCTCAGCAGCATTGTTTATTGCTTAAATCTAATGGCAAATACAATGTGTGTGCCCGTCACTTTAACATTGAGCGTGTACGAAATTACATCAAGCATAGCAGGTTTGGTCGACACTGAAGACTTTATACAACATTAACACATGTTTGTCTTTCTTTTGATTAACGATTACACCTATTTTTTCATACTTTATTGAGGAAAACAACACCTACCCCCGTTCAGCTTGGCGTTTCCCATTCGAACATATCGTTTCCCAACCGAAAAATATCGTTTTCCAATATCCTGTGCCGAAACGGATTCCGGACAGTGGTATAACAGTTGGTCTCGTATTTCATATGTACAAAATTTTCCGTTTCCCAATCGAAACAGCATCGATTACCAACCGGCGCCTTCTCCATACGTATCGTTTACCCAGCGAAACATCAATGGTTCAGAAAATCAACAAATATTTATTAATGAGACGATGTAAAATGTGTCTTTTCGGTGGGGATCATGTAATACACCTTTCTCTTGACTCACGTTACTTTTTGTGTGCATCAGACACATATTTAATCATCAGTGTTAATTTTTTCAAAACGGTGTTATTTTCATCGCATTTCACGTAACAAAAACGAAATTACATCGAGCATAGCAGGTTTGGTCGACATTAAAGACTTTATACAACATTAACGCATGTTTGTCTTTCTTTTGAATAACGATTACACCTATTTTTTCATACTTTATTGAAGAAAACAACACCTACCCCCGTTCAGCTTGGCGTTTCCCAATCGAACATATCGTTTCCCAACCGAAAAATATCGTTTTCCAATATCCTGTGCCGAAACGGATTCCGGACAGTGATTGTGTCATAATACAATTGAGAACATCATTACGCTGCTGAAAAAAATGAAACATTTAATTTGACACTATAACCACAGTGGATGTATTGACCTGCGTTGAATCCTAGCTGGTGCTGTTAAACTAGTGATGTTGACATCAGCATGGGTGGTAATGAAAAGCCTCAATGTATATGCCGATTGATGATTTCCCTGGAACTGAATGTTCGTTCGAACTGAATTGTAATGAAGATGTGCGAATGGTACATGAACAGGTTTATTTTACCAGGCAAGTTGATCACTAAGATATCAATGAAGCTTCCACAACAAACGAGAATTCTAGAGTTCTTATTAAAAAAGCATGGTGACTTGTCCCAGTTCACATACATGATGTGATTTGTCTTTATTACACATCGCCCCATCCTCTTGTGACTTTGATCGCAACTACCCAACTTTGATTGACGATAACCAGGACCTTTCACAATGATTTTTGATTTCCCAATGGTCATATGGTATGATATAGTGCTTGATATGGTGTCATTTGTATAACTGATGACGATGACAAAAGTGATGGTAGGAAACGCAAGGTATAAAACATAATGTACTAGGTACATTAGGTATAAGTCAAATCACATACATTATATGTATACAAAACGTCAGAGTGGAAGTTAGAACGAAGAAAATGAGGTTCACCAAACAGGTTCAAGTATCCACACAGAATAATGTGCTGCCTTTGCGGGGGCACATAATCTAAATATTTCTATAAATCATTCACCACATTCAAGCAATATTCTTTCTAAAAAATGTTTGTTTCTACTCAAACAGCCCAATATGTTCTGGAATACATATTTTTTGCCTGGAGTCACATGTCCGACCCTGTAGCCAGTATCGATCCTGACAATTCATGTGTTTAACAGCCCAAAACATGCTCTGGTTCCTCGGATTGTATTCCTGATAAAACACTAATTGTATGAGAGATAATAGACATTGGTTTTCTGGCCGAAATCTCATTTCCTCACGACTCCTATATTTAGATTACTGTGGAAGGGAAACCATCGACGAGAGAATTCACTTGTGGCTAGATGACTGTTGTGGAAATGGAAGGGTCAATCTTTGCTTCCTGTTATTTCTTTGGAACTATGTTTAGATTATTGTGATACTAAAACCGGCTTGGAGAGGTAGGTCTTCTTTTCTGGTGGATAACCGGGGCACAATGTATGTTTCCCGTGTATGGGTGGGTCATCTTCGGTTTGCCTTTTGGGATTCAAGTACACGCTGAACATGACGAATTCCAATAATATTCAATACAACGTTTTCGTTGGCAGGTCGCCCAAGATGCTGAAACAAATATATGGTCATGCACTCAAAGACCACACATGACCCCGATGACGAAGCCATTCGAATTGTTTTGTCTCGATAAGAAAGGATATCAGATAGTTAGAGAAACATAATAGAACAAAGTTTGATATATTGATATCAAAGGTCACTTACAACTAGTATACACTAATAGTAATATGCTCTTCCATATATCTAGTCAATTTGTATTCTGAAGTTTTCTGTGAAGCTTGTATTGGAATTGGTCATAGCGTGATTACTGCTTCGGGAAGAGATGTTTTGTTTTTAATTATCCCCAGCCCCTCTTAATATCTTACAAGTATTATTGGCTTGCTAATGCAAATTGTAACTAAAATAACACTCTCATTATCGCGATTAGCAAGGAGAAAGTTGTATTAACTCTCACGGTAATAATGCTTATAGCTTAATGCAATAACATTGCAACTCTATACGCCACAATACAGCAATATATGGTGTGGAATATATTTATGGCTAGATTCCACATTCCATCCGGGATCATAAGAAGCGGGGGTATTACACTATATTATAGATTGGACTGGTAGCGGTTATCAATGTTGCAGACAGATTATGTCAAGTGAGAATCACACATCAACAGTGAAAAATTCACATATCAGCTGTATCATGAAAGTGACAGTGCGTTTACAAACTCAAAGAATTCACTTATTGGAAGCGAGCCAGCAATCACGCTGATCAGATTGATACATAAATAGTGACATCTTACGTCTACATCTCACGAGTGTCCTTCCTTTGATACTTGGTTATTCGAGCTCTGGAGTGCAGTGGTGTATAGCAATTCGCGTAATCATTATTTTTGATAATAATTACCACCTTTCCTGCAGTTCGTTCGTGGATCCCTTACACAGACATACGTGACTATAATATTATTGAGCTCACATTGTATAAAAGTACGTATCGACTTATTACCGCCAATACAACCAGATTTTGAATAAGCCAATAGCAAACCTAAAATACAACATTTTAGGAATATGATTCTATAACCATTACGTGTGGATGGATGGACAATTGTAGTTGTGCTCTAACGATTCAATACTACTGTGTGAATTGAATATAGATGGGTAGCTGCCTACATGTGAGTGAAAATCCACCACTAATCATTTGCATTGGTCACTGTTCACATCCCACCAGGGCGATTTGGAATAACGGGCACATGTAACGAAAATAAGCGTATCAGAAAAGAACAAGCTGTCAAGCATGCACGAGTAACCGGATCATCACGATTGACAGAATATCGTAAAATGATCTTTGCGTGAGCAACATCGTGTTAAATCCACCGGGAGGTGAACGCTAATTTTAGGCGATGGAAATCGATTCCCTTTAGTCTAAGAGTGATATTATTGCAAAAACTCACGGCTAATGGACATAACAAAGCCACTGTCATTTGGGCATTGTTCGTGGCCACTGATACGTTGATTGAATCTATTAATTAATTCTATGGCATATGGTAATTAAGACTCAAGATATGTAGTCAAACCTTGTCATATTAGCCGCTAGCTATCAGGTATGCTCATATGCGATAGACAATAAAACCCTTATTACGGAGAACATGGGTAGTTGAAGAGAATCACTGATCCGGATGTGATCGTCTCCAACTCTAGTTCCAATATTCTCACAATTTGTGGTTACACCTGCAATATTGCGAAGCAGGATTTTGTTTACAAGAATTTGTTAGCTAATAGTCATTAAGAACGTTTTTGGGCCCATCACAACAGAAACGCAACGTGATGACCTGTCACATGCCTGACCTGCATACCTAGGCCCAATCAGTGACTCTTTCAAATCTAGAAATCGATGGGTTGTTTGAGAGAGTCACACGTCAGCCTCTGTTTCCAAACCGGGACTGCACCCGCATCTTGCTTCAAAGTGTGGGCCTTTGTTTTCAAGTGAATATATTACTCAAAACTGTTCAAGACATATTTGCCTAGCGTGGGGCTATGTTTTCGCATTGATTAGTTTTTTCAACCCTTTTTACTGATATTGTGAATTTCAGATTTGGGTATGAATTTGTCTAGTTTGTCGCGATTTGCTTTTGTTTCAGATGTAAAATTGGACACTACCTCAAAAACATAGGACACGAACCTATTGCTTTGAGTATAAACACCTCAGAGTGTTTGAAGGTATCGACTATGTATCGATATCCTGCTGACATTTATCAATAATTTTGTTATACTGTTTCATTTGCGACGACATTAAGAGTGGTGAAGAAAAAACATTAGGAGCAGTAACCTTCTAGTCCCCAAAATAGCATTCTGCCGACGGTTTGTCTAGTCAAAGGGCGGAAGTATTCTTCTCATTACTGAGGGATTTGCTGTTACCAGGTAGTTCTATTGTGAACAAAGTGCCACCTACGCTCAGTTGTTTTATGCACCTGCATTGTGTGTCTGTCAATAGAGTGCAAGTTAATATTGAATGATATATAATTGTTTGAATTACTTGTCTTATCGGAAGTCAGGCTGAAATATACATTGAGAACTTCGATTGGTCTCAAATCTGCAACACAGTCCCTCGAGCGTTTCAAATCGTCACAAACATCATGACAAACTTTCTATCCTTTGAGGCCAGTGCGGGCTAACTCTTTGCTTCTATAGATCTCTTTCAAAATTTGATAGTTTGTTGCTATCGATTTCAGCGACCAAAGTTTGAAATGAAAATTGACAGTAGGTTGATGTATGTAAGTATCAATCTATTACCACCAATACAGTGAGTTTTTAATAATACCAATAACAAACGAAAAATACAATATTTTGCAATAGAAACAAAGTCTAGTTTGTCCAGATTTCTGGACGTTTTTTTTCAAAATCCTTGTCAACGAAGCGTTCAATCCACTGCTGGATCTCGAAAATAAATGTGGATATGTTGCAGGAATTTTGTATGTCTCGTATTCCTTTCCTATTTGAATAATAAAATATGTCTTCAACTTTCATCAAATATATTATGACGATATATGTACGCAGAACTATACAAATGATTTTATTTCCGTATAAAAAGTGATCGGCTCCAAGGAATTTTCCAAAACAACCTGATCCCCATTATTTTAGTCGTTAATTGCTGCTTTTGACGCCATAGTTTTCCGTTTGAAAACTGTTCTCGGTCGGATATTTGCCAGGAATTTCCTTAAAAATCGGCCAATACATAAAATATCATATATAAATTGAAACAATGTTTACTTAGTGTTGATCAGATAGTTTGTGACTGGTTTTAACACCACACAACTCCGTGCGCAATGTTGTGACGGGATTGTCTTTAAAACGACTAGTGTCATTCCATTATATATAACCAGTGCACCAATAAACGGCATGACAAGTTATGACATTCTATATAGTGAAGAAAGATTCAATACAAAGACCACAAACGGCCGTTGGCAAAATACACTCACCAGCGGCGCCACCCATTCGTCCGCATTGGCCTTAAAACACTGTTTATGAATAAACACTGTCTGTGAATCAATGTACATATTATTAACAGAACATTTAGAGTGTAAATATTTCAACAGTGATATAGTTAACGCGCGAGTTTTCATTAAAAAAACCACCCATTATCTCAATTCAACACATACAGGGGTTGAAAATGTGTTGTGTTTTAGTGGTAAGTTTGTTTGCGTTTTAGCGTGCACATGTGAAGAAAATAAAAAGTGTTCCCACCCCTATTTTGAGGACCAAATCACAGCATGCAACTTAGGCATATATTTAATTCGCCACACAAAGACGCTACTAGTTCCCAAAACAGTTATTTCATGTGGTTACATGTATGTAAAAATATGGATAAATTAGTGATCATGAATTGATTCAAAATACTATATTTTCGGTAATAGGTTGATACATACATTTTCATACATTTCTCATGTATACTTCAAAGATGTAACTAACTATTTGCAATTCTCAAATAAAAAATAAAAAGTGTTCCCACCCCTATTTTGAGGACCAAATCACAGCATGCAACTCAGGCATATATTTAATTCGCCACACAAAGACGCTACTAGTTCCCAAAACAGTTATTTCATGTGGTCACATGTATGTAAAAATATGGATAAATTAGTGATCATGAATTGATTCAAAATACTATATTTTCTCATGTATACTTCAAAGATGTAACTAACTATTTGCAATTCTCAAATAAAAAATAAAAAGTGTTCCCGCCCCTATTTTTAGGACCAAAATCACAGCATGCAACTCAGTAGCCTTTTGGCTTGTGATTAGGTACTTATGTACTTGTCATACATGTATATCTATTCCATGGGGTTTGTTTCGGATTTCCAAATTATATTCATAGCTTGTTGGGCAGTTGTATACTAATTCCATCAGGTGTACAGTAGACACAACTACAATTACCACACTGTCTGCCCCTGATAACGGCAGTGTGTCTTTTGATAAAGTATTTGGTCGGGCTTTGTTTCTATTGCAAAATGTTGTGTTTTGCGTTTGTTATTGGAATCATCAAAATTTGGCTGTATTGTTGGTAATAGATTGATACTTACATTAGGCATATATTTAATTCGCCACACAAAGACGCTACTAGTTCCCAAAAACAGTTATTTCATGTGGTTACATGTATGTAAAAATATGGAGAAATTAGTGATCATGAATTGATTCAAAATATTATATTTTCTCATGTATACTTCAAAGATGTATTAACTGATCAAACGGTTTTCCATCATTTACACATCATTGAAGCAATACAATATATTATCAATAGAGAATTTTCGATAACAATACTATTATACTAGTGGTACACAGAATCATCCTGTCTGCTGATTGCTAGGATGACGTCACACCATGCAGTGGTGCCAAGGTGCCCAAGGGCTTTCAAGCCCAAGTAAATCAAGCCTTCAGAAATGAATGCATTAAAATCATGTGTACACATGATTTCAATGCCAAAGGCTTGATGTATTTGTGCAAGTGTTTTTATTTCATACGTATGAAATGTCGTCACGCCAAAAATAAAAAGTGCCTCCCTGCCCAATTTTCTCATGAGCTGAGGACGGTATTTTTTGCGCAAAATAAAAAATAGAAAGTCCCTCCCTACTCAATTTTCAACAAAAAAAGTACGACGAGAAACAGACAATTAATTTTTATAGGCCTAAGGGATCGTCATCATAAGTTATGTCAAGTGATCATTGCATTACATTATCATTGAATATTGATCATTTTATGCGATGGAAATCAATATTGCAACACCTTTTGGCTAATGGACATTACAAAGCACCAGTCATTTGAGCATTGTTCATGGCTATTAATACCTTGATTGATTCAAATTCCCATGGTATATGGTAATTAAGGCTCGGGATATTTCGTCAAACTCTGTCGTATTAGCCATTAGCTGTAAAGGATACTATTCGTTGTTGAAGTGACTTATTGATTGGAATACTGTTTGAATCTAGTTCCAAAAATAGTTTGTTCGCCTGCAAATCGTATGTCGCGCCCTCTAATAAATTTATGTCGAGGCTATACACTTTTTTTGTAATTAAATTTGACCAATAGTTTTTGAGGTTGGTTAAGTTTGTTTGCGGCGAAGCAGGTCATTAATTGAGTTGTGTATGAACCACACTGTTATGTGGAGTGAGTGGCGCAGTGGATAAGGCATCGGACTCGTAATCCAAAGATCATGGGTTCGAGTCTCGAGCTGGACTGCTGTGCTATTTGACTAGTGTCTTTAGGCAAGGCATTCACCACTAATGTGTCTATCTTCACCCAGGATTAAATGGGTACCGGTTGATAATGGGTGTTGTATAGAGCGCTTCGGGTGTGGCTGCTCCAAGTACAATCACTCAGACTGGGGTTAAAGTGTAAAGCGCCTTTGAAAGCGGATTAAGTTCGGCTGAAAAGAGCGCTATATCAAATCTGATAACTTTTAACTTTATGATACACGTTTTCAATATTTAAATATTTGTCATAAAGAGTGTTTTACTGTGCCCGTCACAACAGCAACGCAAGCTGATGATCTGTCATGTGCATGCCTGGCTTGCGTAATCAGACCATTGAAGCTGTTACAGTACACGGTCGACACTATATAGGCCCGATTTCTCATCTCTGGGTTAACCCAGGTAGGTTAAGTCCAAAACCCAGGGTTAACCCTGGGTGAGCTAACACAGGGATAACCCTGGCCCGTGGGCGTGGGTCAGGTTTGTTTCCCATGTCAAGACTAGGTCTAGGTTACCTAACCTAAGGCTAACCCGCGGTTAACCTGTGGTTTTGTTGCATGTTTGGCTCGGCAACCTAGTACAGTCTAAGTTGAGCTCCGAATAAAACTGAGAACATGATGCACTGAGATCAAAATTAAACAAATCAACTCAGTCTTGCACCCACAAACAACTCATCTCAGTATGGCTGCGCGTAGATCAAGTTAGGGTCCTAAGTAGCTCAATATTCTGATCTGATCGTAATGCTCGGGACCAAGACTCTCATACAATGTCATATCGTCTGTTGGCTCAAACGGTAGCGCCGGATAAGTCTGTTATCATACGGTGTCATCTGAGATAGACGAGTTCTGAATGGACGATACCTGAATGGACGACCCGAAATGGACGATTCCTGCTTGTACGATAATTTTGAATTCCTTTGTATTCTAAGGCGTATTTGTGAGATTGGTGCTAGTTTCGCTTATTCAAAAGTATAAGTCATTATAAGTAATAAATTGCATGTACTCCATCCAGTTTTTACCGTGTAGGCCTTTCTGAGCATAAATATCTCAAGTTAACCAATTGACTCGAGATCTTGGCAAGGCAACGGATCCGTATCTTCGCCCATATACATGTCATCGCCCCTATAATATAGACCATTCAATTAATGATAACATCGGCGAGTACCTCATCGATGAGCACGTCACATATACAGTTTGCAAGAATAGGGCCTCGTCGTGAGCAAGATGAGCAGACATCATTGTTTGATACGAATTCATGAAAAGTGTGGATTTTTTATCGTTGAATAGATAAATTATTCGATAACAATTGGAAAATAAATATCATTTTTATCTTTGAATCTTAGCCTAACAACTACATCTCGTACGACGTTTAGTACAACAGTTGAAGTTACTTGTTGATATGGCTCACCATAGGCAAAGAATGATTTTTTCCCCACAAAATGACAATAATTTGTCTAAAAAATGTGGAAAGATCCTTAAAAGTTATTCAGGACAAAGCGGTCTATATATTTTCAACTCTAGGACAAAAAAAATGGCTTACATGCAAAAACGAATACACAATCGTCTAACGGTGAATAGTCCATTCAGACAAGTGAACACTTGAATCGTCCATCCAGGAATGGTCTAAGCAGAATGAGATCCACCAAACACGTTCATTCGATCTCGAAACAGATCTCTCCCGCCTCAGTAACTGTCTCCGTTGTCGTCGGATGTCATTAAAAGGTACAAAGTTATCCATAATGTAACATGAAACATCTCCATAAACCTACTGTATACCAGGGTTAAGAAAACAATACAAGTTAGCCCAGGGTTACACCTGGGTTACACAAACCCACAGATGAGAAATCCATGTCGTGGGTTACCTTGGGGTTAACACCGTGTTACCCCTGGGTTACGAAACCCAGGGATAACCGAGGGATAACTCGGACATTAGAAATGCAATGTGAAGGTGACCTACATGTTATCCCAGGGTTAACCTCAGGTTATGAAAACCCAGGGGTAACCCGGAGATGAGAAATTGGGCCATATGTGGTTCTTTTGTCGCCACTTGAGTTGTCGCCAGTTGCTAACTCAATATGAAAAAAACACATCACACCCAGAAACGATGGTCGTATCCTTCATATATGCAAGCAAACAGTGAATACTGCAAACGCACACTAAATGTGCGACCAGGGACAAATTGGAGATGTATGATTCAATACAAATACGGGCAAGTCTTTGGAAAGTGAAATTGGAATCGTCTGTCTCGAACTGGCGCCATAGGGAGGAAACGGATCACTTATATTGTGTCAAACGAAAATTGATATACACAGCCATCACTTCAAAATGAGCTGTAATATTTGGTTGTGTGGACAACAGTACCCAACATGACATTTTATCACCACTCTTTGTGTATTATATTCAGCTGCAATATGGACGATTTCGAAATAGCAATTTATGTAATATATATCTTCAAGAGACATCATGTCTTGTTCTGTTTGATATTACCAGTGATATCAATGTCTTGGTAGCATAGATAGCAGATACAATATATCAGAGCCGCTTCGGGGTTAAATTTGAACGGTTCTAAATTATCTTGATTTAACATTATTTGTAATAATGCCATATTCAGGTTATGTACATGTACATCGCTTTATCACCTCCGACCATATGTAGTTTGAAAACGAACAGCAATGTCCTATTCAGAATTTCTCTCCGAGAACATTTGTCTCATTCATGCATTTTATGTTTATCACAAACTGTTCTACTTACGAAGTATATTTTTAGGACGATTCGTCTCCAGCTTGAAACATACTAGGAAGCTGACAACCAGTCATTCAAGCTACCATCACATATATATATATATATAAATATATATATCTCTCTCAAGCACCTGACTATCGAATTTCGCCATATATATACTAACCAGAAACATCTTGACTTTTACTATAAGATTGTTTTTGCCAAATTCAGGCTTTTCGTAAACCGATATAATAGTATTTCACTTGCTAGATGAAAAAAACTCATTGTGGCATCTTATAATCCCTGATCCTCTTGTCAGTACTGTGAAAGCTATCATGTCATATTCACCGATACACTGATATATGCACAACACTGTGATCATTTTGCCAACTTTGGCAGTGTTATGGAATGCAAAAAGTCACTGGCTCTTGCATATCTCCTAGATACATCATCAAGAGAGTCCCAGACTGACAAGGGACCTCGAGGGATCTGTCACTGGGAAAATTCCTCATCATAGAGAAACACCGTGGTCACGTGTTGGTCGTCAACTTTGACCTGTCGTCCAATGTCAAAAAAAACTTCACTCACCATCAAAAAACATATGATGAACATATGACAAAAAATATATTATGCAATATTAAATAACAATATTGGTCATGACAAGCATTTGTTCATACAATAACACGTCCATTAATTTACATACTCTATTATAGCTTTCATTTTGTCACGTTGAATAATTTTAACTCATTTCATGCTTCTTCATCGTTGCTAAATTTTCATTCATCTGAAATTATACACATGTCAAAAAATCATTCTTACCATGTTTTCTTTGTAGAAATATTAATGGCCCAGTGTCCTTCTATCCGAAGTTGGAAATGTTGGAGGCATACAGTCATTCCTCAGCTACGTCCAGGAATCCGTTCATATGAACAGGTAATAATATCCAAGGTGAAAATAAAATGAAGAAGTGACCCACACTCATCCGAGCAAGATACGAAACACGGAGTATATTCAATCAAGTGATGCCACTCTTGCAAGCATGGCCCTGTTGGACTTTGTGTCTGCTGACGCCAATCTGTCCCACACTCCGCCCACCTCTCGCCTCACTCACACCCCCGCATGTGGCTCAGCATCACCCACTCTCAGACAAAGACGATCATCCGTCAGCCGGTGCCTGTTGCGTTGGGAGCCACAGACTACACGGCAGGTCATAAAGGGCAGCAGATGATTATTGTACAGGAAGTCCCCGTTGAGAGTATTGTTATAGGGTTCTCAATTTTTGTGAACTGATATTATTTGAGTCAATTTATTCCAAACGTGTCCATCAGATATTGCCCATTATGATTGAGGAACGCATTAGACTTCTTCAGTAGATGGGGAAGCTGAACAGGTCTTTATAAAATGCACGAGGTCGACCCACTCATAGCTTGTTGTGATTTTCACAATTAGTTCCCAAGCAATGAATGCTGTTCCTGTACGCGGGAACAAATCGTGGTTACAGGAACTCATTAATTCTCTTGACTGTTTTGCACATTCCATCCAGTTTGATATATGTTTTGTAATGAATTATTTTGGCTTGTTCATACATGATTAGGTACAAAATGTGTGTCATATGAAGCTTTGGGGATTTCAATGACCCTTTCTACTAGATGATAGTTCACAAATGCAAGACAAAACATATGAGAGTTTCTACATAGTACCACTAACAGTACAACTATATCGCCCATAGTACCACTATATCGCCCATTCAGGAGAAATACCCATTCAAGAGAAGTTGTGGAAGTTTTTTTGCTCGGTTAGGTGATTTATCCTCTTCCTCCATCTTATGCCCCGTTCTCACCTATACGAATTTTTATGCGAATGCCACGCGACCATGTGTTTCAGGATTTTCATATGGCTATGCGACTTTAACACGAATCTCTCATGTTTTAGTCGACACAGTCTCACTTCCACAATAATCACACGAATGTCAGGCAAATCCCATACGAATCATTCCCCCCAAGTCACCAGACTACCACACGACTTCCACGCGACTCTATGCGAACTCCATACGACACCAGTGAGACTCCAATGCATACTATTCACATGCCGTGCGACAACGACACGACTAAAAACCCAGTCCCACGAACGGTGTTATTTTTGTAGCTCAAAACAGAGCTAATGAGATGCATTACGATGATAAGCGCAAATTACTAATAATCAGTGAGACATGACCACGAATATACAGCACACAATAAAGTCTAGTACGAAACAGTGAGGTAATGATGGGGAATCAATACGGATGCGCTAAGAAACGAAACGAACGTCATGAGAACTAGTGCGAACCAATAGGAAACGATACGAATCAATGGGAATCATTATGTCATAGTACGATTGGCCAAGGTAGAATAAGTATCGTAGAAAGTCGTGGTACAAATTAGACCCTCAAAATCAAACATGCCAAAAGCATCGAAACGGGACAGTCTGAATGAAGGCAGCGCCCTATCCGGCAACTACTCCACTCCAACCAGAGGGCTTAACTCTTCCTCTTCTGACAAGGTGCAAACTCTGAGTACGAACGAGAAGAGCCATAATTGTCATATCAGGAACATATACATATGTACACCTTTCAAACTGTATCAGCTACCGCAGATTCCGGGCTTATGAGAGAAAAATGTGTGTGCCAATGGACGTATATTCAGGAAATAACAATTTCAATGGCCACTCAATTGTAACATATAGTATTTTATACATTTACTAGTTGCATATAGACATAATGAATCTGCAACAATTATCCTCCCTTGCCAGTAAAGCAACACGAACCAATGCGAATTCGCGGCGATCTGATAGGAATGTAAACGATGAGACACAAACGAACAGGAATTGACACAAAGTTCAACGACAAAGCGCGAATTAGTGCGAACGATTTTCAGGAACATTCAGTTCGCAGGACCCATACGAATTTTTTCAACAGTTCAAAATATTCGTAGTGGTCTTTGATTGATTTGCGTTTCTGTTCGAACGATGCCGATGTGATACGAATGTGCCAACGAATTGATAAGACGTACTAGAGCCAATACGATGATGCGCGATGTGCGACGAATATTCGTTCGTATTAATTCGCAGCCCCGATTCGCAAAAGTGGGACTGGGCTTTTACACGAATGCCACACGATTTCCGTGAGACATTGCTTGATCTGGTCAATCGATATAAAACGAGGCACATCAGGGTGGATTCACCCATACATATCATGAACCATGAACTTTTATATGGTTTTGGAGGGTCCGAGTGATGGTACAATGGTAGTCGTGTGACGCATCATGATATTTGAACATCGTGTGAGAGTCGCACGGGAAACGCACGGAGTCGTATGATATCGCACGACATTCCTATAAATCGTACGGGAGTCTCATGGGGGTCTGCTGGCTGTTGTATGGCATTCTCATGGGACTCGTGTGGCCGGTTATGCGAATATCATCGGAATCAGACGCGACTCCGGTGCGATCAATAAGAATGCAGCAAGACTTCCACACGAACACACACGAACCCCGTTCGACTCCCATGCGACCCCCACACGATCACAAATTTACACGAATGCCACACGACCATTTTGGTCAGACCAAAATGGTCGTGTGGGCATGCGAATTTGAACGAATTTTGCCGACTGCCACACAACATGGTGCGAACTGTATACGACTCCCATGCGACTCTCGTACGACTCCCACACGACCAATCAGAATTGTGAATCGCATGGCATTCGCATAGAAATTCGTATAGGTGAGAACTGGGTATTATGAAAATCTTGATATAGTCACCGCGTATCTTGCTATCCCACTCTCCGGGAATGCCGTCCAATGTACCAACTACCAATACTGATTATTTCACAAAAATAATCACGCAAATTCTTGAGACGTAAGGCATGCGGAGGTTTTGCGTTTTGTTTTGCATTTCTTTATTGTCAACCTGAGATTGGTTTAGCACACCCACTCATCAGTATCCAATACACGTCCAATAATTTACAGAGGACAGATATTCCCATTTTTCCGTGGCAACTGATGATGGCTGATAGCTCTTTTACCCCATACCACCAGTATGATCACTCGTTTGTGGACATTTTCACTGACAGAGTGAACTTCATCCATGTTTTCAGAGTTGGGTGAGACATTTTGTAGTTGACGCTCGTTGTTTTTGTTTCAAAATTGGACACTATCACAACTTACCTAACAATGAACAATATGCACGGCAAAGCATCAATTGCTAGTACTGCTTTGAGTATATACACCTGAAAGTGTTTGAAGGTGTCGACCAGGTAACGATATCGTTCTGACACTTATCATTTGATATGCGAGTTTATCTGCTATGACATTAGGAGTGTGAAGAAAAGAAGAGTATGAGCAGTAACCTTCTATTCCCTAAGAATAACAGTCTGTTGACGGTTTGTCTAATGACAGGGCGGAAGTGTTCTCTTCATTACTGAGGTATTTGCTGTGACCTGGCAGGCGAACAAAGTGCCACCTGCCTTCAGCTGTATTCTGCACCTTTAGAGTTTGCCTGTCGGTGATTTGCCTGTCAGCGCGCATTGATATAGAATGTTCTATATCAATGCTGGAAGCCACAGGCTGTACGACGGATTATAAAGGCAGCTGATTAATGTACAGGAAACTTGCCATTTGTGTTTGCTCTACTAGGATTTGGACTATGTTTTGTCGTTGAAATTCTCAATTCGACTTTGCTGTCTAGGTGAATAAATTTAGACAAAAGGCAAATCACTGTATGTCATGTACCATGATGTGTATTATCGGCGAGTGTTTCTTTCTTCGAACATAATACACTACTATTTGCATTTTTCACAATAGTTTTTGCCCAGGGTAAGTGCAATGACTGATGGAAAGAAATCCTATCCTGCTTAAACAACGGAACTCACACCAAAGCTTCCGCAGATTTCATCCGCAGTAACATATGTTTTGAACTATGTTTACACAAAAAGATTCGGGTGTCGTGGCGACACTTACATTTTACTATACTAAGCTTAAGGAGTATTGAGGAACATATTAGATTTGACTGACATTACGTCATCTTGTTGCGAAGAATCGATGAAGAGAGTGTTGTTACGGACGTTTATTCGTTTGCTTGGTTTATCCTCATCCATTTCTCGTCTTATGAGAATCTTAATATCACCACCGTGTGTCTCGCTATCACTCTCTCGAGTGATGTCCTTCAGTATACCAATACTGATCATTCTACAAACACGATCAAGACGAGCGAATCAATCAATTACTGGAGACGTATTTCATTAGATTTTGCCAAGAGCTGAACAAATAAAACCACTCGCCACTGCCAGTGGTTTATCTGTGTTTGAGCGTTCCGTATTGCATTCAGTTGTTCTTTTATTGGTAAACTGGAAGTGACTTCGCATGCACACACCTAATATAATCTTATAGATACATCTTTCGCAGATTAGGGAGTTGGGGTATTCAAGTGACTTGACTTTGTACGATTATTATTAATCGTATATTGAGTGCTGTTACTTATTTCATGACGCCTCGTTCGTGCCACGATAAATTGTTTTTTTTTAGAAAATTTAGATATTGCAGTATGAATATCTCTATTGTTTTTTTTTCAGATATGCGAAAACTGCCATGTTATACTTAGTAGTCGTAAAAATGCCCTACAACAAAATTCGCCTGGAAGTGTTTAAAGGTATCGACTCTCTAACAATATCACTCTGACATTTATCGTTAGATACAAAAGTTCATCCGCGATGACATTAAGTGTGGCGAATAAAAGAATGGTAGGAGCAGTGACCTTCTAGTCTCTAAAAATAACATTCTGCCGATGGTTTATCCAGTCTCAGAGCGGAAGTGTTCTCGTTACTGAGGGATTTGCTGTGACCCGAGTGTTGCCACCTGAATGTTAGATATTCCCAGGTTGGAGTTATATGCGTTTTCCGTAACCACATTGCAAAAAGTTATGTGTTTAGCTATGTGTCATATGGTCAAAGTGTCCCAAAATAACTAACACGTAGGTCACCGTCGTTCTCTATGCTTATCTTCGATTTGGAACAATTATATTTCAATGTGACCCACAAAACTAATCAGTTAATGTGTTGAGGGTCTCTATGGGGAGATGTTCAACATCAATCTTCAATTGGACCAGATGGTCGTCGTCGCCATTTTGACCTTCATCAGCAAAGTGACGAGACAGCACAAAGCACATGTTATACGGATTGCCATTAGACACAACTCGAACGGATCTTTATATTGATCAGTTATATTGTCCGAGAATCGAGAATGACATTTATTTCAATTTAAAGATAACTACAAAAGTTATTATTGGAAATATACTTCGAAAATATTTCTTCATTATTCATACTCTATAGACGGTCAAAGGTATATTAGATTTATTGTTGTTCTGATTACAGCAATCCTATATTCTTTTGGGGATTTTGTTGCAAAAATAATTCACTCATGTGATCTAAATACGATATGAACTGTATACTTACAAATACTTTTGAACATTCATCAAATATAATTCGAAACAATCAATATTCTGGACGCAATTACATACAAATACTTTATACATTCTATCATGCTGTAATACATTGTGAAGAAGCTAATTTAGCTATATTTCAGACAGGATGACATAATGCTGAATATGCATGCAATAAATCCGAAAGTGTAATTCATCATTCACTATATATGTATACGATGTGCATTGGATGTGCATCAATCATAAATGCGTATTAGTTCGAAACCACAATACATATATGGTATATGTATTGTGGTTTCATACAATACATATCATGATTTGTTATTTGTGCTTTGTCAATTCTCCAGGTAGATGGAGTTGCTGAAGAACTGTTATTCCTTGATGATCGGCTGAGTATCTGGACTGTACTCTGCCATGTAACCACTCTGTAAATCGGCACTGTCGTTCACTGTAGGCGGGCCCCCAGCTCCATTAGCGGAAATCTCGTAAATGTCACCACGTCTTTTCCTGTACCAGGAGTTCGGTTAGTTATGATAGGGTTAGTAATAACATTACACGCAATACATTTGATACAGATCGAACTGGTGAATATTATCGCTTACCTGTACATGATAATTACAGCAACAACCACCACAACAACTATAATGGACACAGTCGCACATGTGATTGCCAATATCAACTGCCGCTTCCGGGATTCCTTGAACAAGCCAGAAATAATGGTGTATATTCGTGAACTCATTATCTTAGATAGACTGTTGTGGGGGATGGATTCTTTAGGTTTGCTTTTGGCACCATCAAAATCTAGTTGCATTACCGGTATAGGATTGATAATGCTTTACTGGTCGATTATCACCAGAATACCTGCATGGTTGAAGCCCCTGGTTCGATACCGCGAACGCTCTGGCCATAGCAATCGCCCCCTGTATAGAGGGCCAGAGGAAATATCCTTTTCCTCTCGTGATCACTCATCGAGAAGAACAACTCCTCCACCTCGTACCACGGAACAACTTCCCCTGACGTGCCAACAATGACTTGAAACTCCAGTACAGTGACTGAGCTTCTGCAAAATTTGCACCGTAGACAATTATTTTGTTCGACATATCGATAGTCTCCGTGTTGTACAATTTACTAATATATTTGGACGTACCCATTTTTGTTTTCACAATGATGAACAGAGTGTGTGATCTTTAGGTTGTTCTCTGATACGTTCCGTTTGGATGAGATCAATTCACCGAGAACGTTCATGAACAACTGCAGCTCATCAGCACTAACTTTGCCTTGAAACATCATTGATTTGGGTCTGCCTATTTATGAGATGGATGAGGAAACTGTTATCCAATATATCACAGAAACTAACTCAATGTATATGTATAACTCATTATGGTGCCTTGTTATTTTGCTTAGCTCTCCCATACAATACCTGGATCCTCTGTGATGACGCGGTCTGTACACGTATTGCCGGTGTACTCCTCCGGACACGTGCACCGGAAGTCATCGACACCATCAACACACGTGCCGCCATTCTGACAAGGACTGTCCACACAATTGTCACTGTTGGTGTCACACAGGTCACCTGGACATTGTTATCAAAGGTATGTGAACATAGTTACAAAACCACCGTAGATTTATGATGTAGAGCAAGGTGTCAAACACCACGATTACCTTCAAACCCAGCAGCACAGTCGCAAGTGAAGCTCCCAGCTGTGTTTGTACAATTAGCTCCATTCTGACACACCCGCTGTTGACATTCGTCCAGATCTTGTCCACACGTCTCACCAATGTAGCCTGGCTTACAGGTGCAAACATAACCCGGATACCTTCTGGTGCACACGCCCTGAGAGAGTCGTACACACATGAGCTTATCAGTTATTTGCAATGTGAAAGACATTCAAGCTCTGTAACTACTGATGGTGTGCATAGACCTACCTGATTGTGGCACGGCTCGTTGTAACAAGGGTCGACATCGCTCTCACACGTGTCACCCGTCCACTCTCCCCTACACGTGCAGCTGTACCCCGGCGACAGGTTGCTACACTCTCCTCCGTTACCACATGGATTCCATGCACATTCATCTACGTCCTGCGAGCACGTGTCTCCTTCCCAACCGTCAGGGCAAGAACAAGTGAACTTCCCGAGGGAACTCTCGCAAGTAGCATTGTTAGCACAAGACTCACTCGAACAGGTGTCGACTTCTGTCTCACAGCGTTCTCCAGTCCAGCCGTCTGAACAGTCACATGTGTAGAAATCAACGTCGTCTTGACACACACCATCGTTCATACAAGGATTGCTGCTACACTCGTCAATGTTCGCATCACAGAGAAGACCAGTCCATCCCGAAGAACACGTGCACGTGTAAGCGCCCACGTGATCTGTGCACGTACCGTGAACTCCACAGGGAGATGAAGAGCACTCGTCAAGTTCAACGTCACATGAGACTCCTGGTTCGTGCGGAAGATCCGAATAGAGCAGATCCGAATAGAGCAAATCATCAAACAATATACCAAAATCCATTGTTATAATACAATAAATGAAAATTGATTCGACCAATATGATAAAGCCACCTTACCAGTGAAGCCGAGCGGACAGTCACAGACGTAGAATACTGGACCGTCAGTACACACGCCGCCGTTCCAGCAAGGGTTACTTGCGCACTCGTCTACGTCCGTTTCACAGTCTATCCCCGTGTAACCAAGCGGACAGGTGCAAGAGTAGGAACCAATCAGATCGTTACACGTGGCGTTATTGTAGCAGGGACTCGACTCGCATTCATCGATGTCCACTTCGCAGTTCGAACCTGTAAGCGAATTTAACTTGAAATTAAAATTCTTGAAATTTTGGTTCACAGTACAATGTTTGACATCAACCAAATGATTCGATAAGCATTGCACGGTATAGAAAATCACCTGTATAACCAAATAAACAGTCACAAGTGTAATTCCCTAGAGTAGTCATCATGCATGTGCCATTATTCAAGCACGGACCACTGTCGCATGGGTCCAAAACGTTTTCACAATTTATTCCTGAAAAAAAAACAGGAACATCAATCCATCAACCTAGTATAACTTCCCATGTATTCTGATATTTGATTTTAGAGAGCTCCATATTTGCTTAGAACATATATCAATTGTTCATTCGAGTGAGACACACTGACTGTTTCATAAACCAAAAAAATTAGACCAAGGGTTAAGATAGGATACCGGACAATATATGTTTTATATTTTAGGTATTACCCATTTCGCCCCGTGAACTTGACCTTGATCGTTTCTTGTTTGTCCACAATGCTTCCCAAACTGTGATATCGATAATAAGCGAGATTTTAGCCATTTTGTGCTCTGACTTTGAAAATGAGGTCAAAGGTCAATTTCAAGGTCATCACAATAATCGGCATACATCATTTCCCATATGTTCATAATTGATTCCCAAGTTGTAAAGTCGAAAACAAGCGAGATATTAGCCATGTTGTACTGTGACCTTGAAAATTAGGTCAAAGGTCAAATTCAAGGTCATCAAAACATTCGGCATATATCATTTACTACATGTCCACAATGGATTCCTAATCTGTAATATCAATATTAAGTGAGATATCAGGCATAATATGTTCCATGATAAAGCATAGGAGAATTTAACATGGAAAAGTTCCATTTGGGCCAAGTTTGGACCAAAATAGCCCAATTCGAGCAATTCAAGGACAACGAAACTCATACACATCACAGAGGTACATAGGAGCAGTCTTATGCATCAAAAAGCAAAAAAGTTTTTCGTCGGAAATTGCCATATTGACCTTTCAAGGTCATTGACGGTCAAATTCAAGGTCACCACTGAAACCGCAATATATGAGTTCCTATTTGAATGTACCAATATTTAAGCTCTATCGTGAAATGTTTACTCCATACCACTCCCATTATGAAGGAAAAATTGAGGGAAATTATTAAGTCCAAAAAGTTTTTCAAAGGGCTGAATCTTTTTTGGCTGAATCACTCAAATCGAATAATGACTTGATTTGGACCGAAAAAAGAACTTTTTCGTCGACCCGTCAACAATTCAATATGGCCCCCACTCGCGGACCGGCAATTCAAGGGCAACGAAAATAATACATATCGCAAAGGTACATAAGGGGAAAGTTGAAACCAAAATCTCAAAACTGTCTGAATAGTTTTTGAAAAAATTGCCGCAAACTCAGAAATTGGCCGTTTTTCGCCGAGAATGGTCGACATTTTGAAAAAACGTTGAAATCGAAAAACTGAAAAACACTCTCTTTTCAGAATATTTTTAGGTATTTTTGTGCAAAATTTTCAGAAAGATTCGACCGTAAACTTTAAAGATAAAAAAGTGGACGGACGAAGGACGACGGACGCAACGCCATGCCAATAGGTATCGGACCATAGAGTGGGTAACCTAAAAAAACAAAACAAACCAGATACGCCTTGAGGACACTGGCAGCTGTATGAGCCGATGTGGTTTGTACAAACTCCTCCATTGTCACACGGGGAGGAGGCACACTCATCCACATCAACAGTACAGTCCTGGCCAGACCAACCTGTATACAACAATCAGTTCAATATGCGTACATACCGAATAACAAACTTGGTTGTTAGTTATGCATTTTCATGATCAACACGTGATTTGTTTGTTTGATGCCGCTGGTGTTATATGGGGTACATGTACTTTATGTCCTGATCGTAATATGGCTTACTAAACGTGTAGACCATGAGTTCTATTCGCCGTATGAAATACCTCGGTGACACTGTTTAGTGCCGTCAGTGTTACAGTCGTAGTGGCCGTTGACGTGGTCGTCCTGTGGTACACAGAACGTGGCGCAGTCAGTGCCGTGATAACCCGGATCACAGAACACGGACACCTCCAACAACAACCTAGACACATCGGAGACATTTAATACATGTACAAATATGTTTGTGAACTGCAGGAGGACAGTTGTATCACATTGAATTATGATACTCGTCCTCCATCGAATTATTATGTACCAGGTAACACACACTTTCCATCAGCAGTGCTGAAAAACAGCACATCGAATTTGAACTGGACTATATATGTTGCTCGCACTAGATTTGCATGAAGTACACACGTCGTTCTCCCGGTCAATGTCACTTGTGTAGGCTGCGAGCTGTTCTGTGAAATAGACGGTAAGATCGTCACTTTCTGGTTGTAATATTGCACGAAGTCAGCCCTCCCAGGATCTGCATCCCACACGTCTATCTTGATTCGGATCCCGTCCTGAAAGAACAATTTGGTCTCAAACAGGTAATGGCAGGTAGGTGTCATTTTAATATATTTGCGTGAACCACTGAAGCTCAATGTATTGTATTGCATAAGACATGGTTGTCACGTCCACTTGTTATTATATCACTTTATCTAGGGTACACATATAGACCTACGAATTCAGAAGTTCTAATACCAGATGACTAAAACGCGAAGAGCAAACATTTTGACCTGAACATACATTGTAGCAACGCCTATTATTCGCACCAACCTCCGGCCAACCAGTGAACTTGTATACGAGGGGATTACTAGCCGCGCCGATGCTGCTACCGAATGTGATGGAATTCCTGTTCTCGGTTACTCCAGTGGTGGACCTCCCAAAGTGGCAGTTGTGCAGGTACGGATTTCTGACACGACGGGTGAAAATAACGGAAAGGAATATATTTTCAGTCGGAGATATGAAGGAATCAAATTTAATTATTAGAGAGACCCGCAGGGGGGAACATACCCCGATGGTTTGTCCAGACAGACGGTGAAGAAAAAGTCACAGGCCGTGTTCAGACACCATCGAGAGTGGGTGTCACAACAGTTTCCGTTACTCCCCCGCCCGTCAGAAGTGTAAGATACTAGGCGTGTTTCAATCGTACCCGTGCCATCCGTCTGCGGACAGAGGCAACATCACACTAAGGAGGAATATTCTCACTGGAATAGTCTGACACAGCCAGTTATGCTCAAACGTACCATGTGTCGAGAGTCCTTTTTCTAAAAGAAAATGCCTAAGCGACAACCTACCCCATTGCTAATTCAAACTCAAACATGGAATACATATGTCCAAACACGATTCTGAAAGTGAGCTCGGTGTTTATTCACGTGTTCTTTTGAATGAAATTGTTCGGCTAGAATGAACGACTTATCCAAAATTGTATCAGTCCGAATCTCATTTGCGCTGAATATTGGAAAACATTGGAGTGGCTTTTCAATTTTGAAAAGATGAAGTCTGAAATTTGAATTTTAAAATAAATATGTTGCCGTTTGACTCCCAAGTGGAGTATCACATTACACCGTGATACTTTTCATCGTCTCCGAAGAACTGGTGAAAACATATAAATGTAAATACATTCTTTCAAATTATATACTCGCATATTATATGCATATAATTATATATGTAGAATAATACTCTACGTAGAGTATGGTATGAATATATATACTTACTTTTCCTAGGAACAAACATAATATAATAAGAATCATTTTCCTATTTTCATTTGAAAGAATCGCTGTGAACATTTTTGTTTGTATTCGTATTTTGCTGTATTTGCTTTCCTGTGGCTGCTCCGCAGTTTGACTCAGATCCCTCATATGTACCCACGCGCCTTTAATGTACATCAAATTGGTATGATTTTTTCCCATGTATTACAAGTTTATTTATAATTAACCGTATTCTTTTTGTTTCGTTTTACTCGTTTGCCTGACAGTTTCCTTCACAAAAGTACACAACTTATACATGTATGCACAAAATAATTGGTATATGGTTTTTTTTCCTTTTTTTCAGATTTAACGACTGTGTAGATTCCACATTAAGATATGTAGATTATTAAAAAATTTACACACTATTTCAGTATGTTGCCGAGCAGGTCATTCAGTGCCAGCGGCCATTAGCAAATCAGTGTTTCCTGTATCTGGACATTCCTCTGGCAGTCCAATCTCCCGAGGACACATCGAACCGAAACATACACAATGGTCGTAGAAATGTAAGCCCATGACAAACCACGTCGCATTTGTCATGTACAGATCTGTTTGTGTCAAAAACAAAACTAAAGCTGAAAATTACATATGTTGCAGTTGTTTGTCCTGGGAGTTGGGATGAGGATTCATCCTCAGTCAAACTCATCAGTGCTGTTCCCCATAGAAAATTGCCTAATACAGTGATAAGTTTGTTTCATAGTTTGTTTCATATGAATAAAGTACGTCTGTCTCCCTGTCTCCCTGTTTGTCTGTCTGTCTCCCTGTTTATGAGCGTGTAAAATCTCTACAAGAGAACAACGAAGAACACATCGGAAGTATTTCCAACGTTTCAAACCCCAGACCATGGTACTCTCTCGCATACGGCTCTTATATTCAATATCCAATGGATACCACGCCCCTCCCCAATGGAGGGGCGTGGTGTTTGTGTAGCATTCTGTGATTACGTTAATTGAAAATATAAAAAGTTTGCACCAATAATAGTTAAAGGATGTATATACATGAGTGAATATGATTTGTATATTTTTGTACATATGTGAATATCTTATTTTGGGTGTCGGAATGTACAGTATGTCATTATGTTTCTATTTCATTATTGCACAATGTTGTATTTCCTCTCACTGGAGAGATCTTCATATAGGACCTAGTCCTGCTGGTCAATCCAATAAATATTGTTTATAAAAAATATCCAATATTAGGTCTATACGTTTTTCATATATAATATACACCAAAATCAAAGTTCTTGTTCAGAATTGAGTTATCGAAAGCTTTGTATCTTCAAAATCGTATCATACGTAGACGAACAGCATACGGGAATTCAGTATTGTCGGTTAGACTCTTCCACGACCGAAACACATATATATATGAAGACCTAATTACCGAATTTAATCATGTATAATGGTAAAAACACTGCCATAAGCCTCTCCCTGCTTCAGAAAGTAATTCCTGCTTCATCAGGCAACGCATTTTAATTTTAAAGAGTAATCATAAAACTGATGCCATGAATATATTCCATAATAACCGTAACCACATAGTCATTACTACTATCACCGACCATATCGGCTAAAATAGATCAATTAAAAACAATAACTTCATAATAATACTGTATAAAGAGCGCACATTGCTAGAACCGGGCCGCGGTACTTGATTTAGCATTTCCTTTGTTGTTAAACTAACAAGGCCAATGATCAGATCTGAGGAGGAAATAATTAAGGTCGGTGTGGTTGATGACATCATACATGTAATTTGTTTATTATTGAGTATAAAAAAACATATTCGCTATAGAAATAATTATCCTGACACTGTCAGCATAATCATGTCTTATAAATAATTTATAAATTACATCTTACAAAAGCGGTGGTATTATTTCTGCAAGCGGTTCTGAACAAGAACACCACGTGCTACCATCAGAAAAAAAACACTGTCTAAAAGAGTTCCGCTTCGAATTCTGATGAAGTTCTTAAAATAATAATGATATTTCCGGATCACTAGTGTCCTAATTTTTTTCAGACAATTCTCTTCCACCCCCACATATCTAGAATAACATAATCACTATAATTGACATAGTGTTAGTTTCCATCATGAAGTCATCATGAGAAAAATAAATGAAACACACAGTCTATTTGTTTGTTGTTAATAAATCGCCTAATGAAACTTAACGAGAAGGAGTGTTTGATTCCCCCAATTACTTGATAACAATATCGTTAGGACTGTCTTTGTTCACCATGTTGATCACGTGACATTCGGAGCATGTGCCGATCCATAAATACACGGTACGTATTTTGCAAACACAACACTCGCACTACGCTCTAATCTTTCCCAAATATATCCGTAAAAGCTGGGCCAATTACTGTCACTTACATGTCGACCATATATATTAGTATGTAATGCACAATTATCAATGGAACTTTCGACCAATCACAGAGTAGCATGGCCCTCATTACTGCAAAAAATACTATTATGTTTCATGATGACAGTTTGCGCTAATTGTGATATATCTCTCAGTCATATCTGTATCGATATAAAGCAGTTAGACGCCATATAGTGTCAACATTAGGACGGCTGCCGAAGTTTCGTGATAAAGTCTGTTACTTTGTGATTCATGTCGCCGGAGAAATGTACAAAGTTACATTATATCTCCTGTATTTGTTCGTCACAAGGGTAAGTTTAGCAGCCGTTTAGCATCGCTATGTATTATCACGTGTATAAAATGTATTTTAGCATGGCGTATGCCTAATTCGGTAGTAGAAGCTCGAACAAGGTCTGTGTTCTTGCAAACGTTGATGTGAAAAGTGGCGTAAAGCCCTGGTGGAATTAGGTATGTTCAAAGATGTAAAACTGAGGGCATTATCGTTCAGACGTAAAATCCAAACGTGATGACCATACAGTGACAATTAAGCTCACCGCAAACGAAAGTCGGGGGGGGGGGCTAAAAGAAATGTTCACAATTCATGTTGGGATGATGTAACGACGTGCTTGAACTGGCATACTTAATAATCATCGTAGTCGATAGTTTTGTATGTCTTCATATTTCGCTTTACTTGCGTGTCTTTGGATAATTCGCACGAAGTCAATATCTTAGATATTGCCTTGTTTGATCCAGATTTTTGCCGTTCGAATAGGTACTACGCTAAACCCAATTTCCAGATTGCTGTAGTTACAGTATCGACTTATATATTACAATATGAAATACATCTGAATATATCCATTTATTACCTTTGTCATATAATTGATACATCAATTCACTATCGTAATTTATTGAGATATTTCGAGAGATATACCCTTGGAATGTCTGTCTACAGGTGGGCAGCTCGGGCACGATTAAGACACGTCTTGTGTCGTACCGTTCTGATGGGAAGGGGAATAATGGCAACTGTTGTGACACCCACTCAAGCTGGTGTCTCCACACGGCTTGCGACTTCTTCTTCGACATTTGCCTCGATAAACCATCAGGGTAAGTCATACTGACCGCTTGTAATATGATCTCAGTATGAATTATTGGTATACCGTAACTCATTCCTGTATTTCGTCTCGAGTTACCGAGTCTTTAATTTGTATAGCATCACATCATCAGTCTGTTCTGTGTGAATTAGATCAGCAAAATGTAAGATTATCACTTCTGTGTGGGCCTATATCAATGTCCTTCTTCCCTGGTATTGGTAGCATTTTGTTCATGAAATAACAGTTAATCACAAATGTTTGTACATAGCGATGTGGAAGGAACAAGGAAAATACGCGATGTCTAAACCGCTAAATATATTGTGGTTTTCACATGTTTCATAAATTGCAATGTATCTGGTATACCTACTATATCGGTTCATACATATTCCAGATTACATCCAAAACATGTGGAGGGCACACTATGTATAATAAAAGTTTCTGGCAATTATTGAACTCGAAAATGGACAATGGTCAATTAGTGATGGGCCTGCAACTAGAAACAGGAAGTCAACCAAATGTTTGTTCATAAGCTAGTGATAATCAGCTAGGTATATAATTGAATATACTAGCTAATATGATGATATTGCAAAACATTTCATATAACTAATTTCCTTATTACATATGACATATCTAAATTTGGCTATTTATCTGGGAAATGAAAATACAGGCACCAAATGATACGCAATGATCGCAAATAATTAATTATTACCCACGACGTATTTATCATAACTTCGCAGATATTAACGCTGGTTTTATGTACCTTTTTCTAGAAACGGCCAGCTTTCAAGCTGTCATTTTGGGAGAACGACCACCGCAGCTATCTATAACAAGAACTCGCTAACGTTCGGCAGCAGTATCGCTGGTACAAGCAACCCAATCGTGTCCTCTTTCTCCAACTGGCCAGAGGTGAATCTCTGAGGGCTTGTATTCTGCTGACACCTGAACGTATTGAACCGTCACTGTCCATTTCGTACTTAATGTGAAAAACACATAAAATACCACAATACTAACGCATGTGAATATAATAATCACATGTCTTGCAATGTATATATATTACACAATCACTACCAACACCGCAATATCTTAACGATGCCAATGAAAAACTTACGATGAAATATTTTTTTAAAAATGGACAACGCCCGATCCAAAGAAATACTCCCGGACTGAATTCTTACTGAAATTATTTTTTCAGTCATGTAAATGTAATCATGTTGCAGACTGGCATCAAGTTTAAGGTGGATGTATGGGATGCTGACACTGGTAGTCAAGATTTTGTTGATTATTTCAACAAGAACGTTTTGATTGTACCGGCGGAATCCCAGAGCAGGGCACGAGTGACGCACGTGTCCCTGAGACAACGAACCACGTGCGTGTAGTAGCTCACCATACTACGCTGGTGTATATTGTAGTTATATTGTAAGTTTTTATTTATCATAGCTATTCAGGAGAATTATTTAACTTCTGTTCTCCAGGTTGTTATTGGAGGTGTCCGTGTACTGTGATCCGGGTTATCACGGCACCGACTGCGCCGCGTTCTGTGTACCACAGGACGATCAGTCAACGGCCACTACGACTGTAACACTGACGGCACTAAACAGTGTCACCGAGGTGTGTGTAATACACAGTGAATAAAATACGTACTTTGCACAGCGAATATCCCATAAAACGAGGGAAATCTGACATCAACCCCGAAGAACACTGACGGCATCAATCACATAAAACAACTCACTTGTTGATCATGAATATGAACAACTAAAAACCGAGTGTTGGTATCAATATACCATATTGAACTGATTGATGCATACAGGTTGGTCTGGCCAGGACTGTACGGTTGATGTGGATGAGTGTGCCTCCTCCCCGTGTGACAATGGAGGAGTTTGTACAAACCACATCGGTTCATACAGCTGTCAATGTCCTCAAGGCGTATCTGGTATGTGGGTCCATGATAATAGAATGGAATAAAAATATTAACTTGATGGTTTTCCACACATAACCGATAACACCGATTTTTTTTCACGATAAAAAATGTTACACCAAATAAAATATTTTCTGCGATCGACACATTCCAGGCATCAACTGCGAGACTGTGTTCGATCCATGTGCGAGTAAACCCTGTCAACACAACGGCACATGTCAGAACGGATCTGGGTCGAACTACGCTTGTCTCTGTGTTGTTGGATATACAGGTAAATCTTGACATACATGTATCTACACAGGTAAATCTTGGGAAATATATCATTCAAAGCGAATGTGAACGCCTGTACTGAAAGCCAACTCACGTAGAAGCGTCTTTACATTATAGGTACGAACTGCGAAGTGGACGCTGATGAGTGTGAGTCGAGTCCCTGCTACAATAACGCCACGTGTAATGATCTCATTGGTTCCTATTCTTGCACGTGTCCGCCTGGTTATGCGGGGATTGGCTGTGAGACGGACATAGACGAGTGCGCAAGTAGCCCTTGCTGGAATGGCGGCGTGTGTACTGACGGTTCAGGCTTCTACGCCTGTGACTGTCCGCTCGGTTTCGCTGGTAAGTTACAGATGCTCGCTTTCAGTACGATGAAGTGATGGTTATAGTACCGCCATGTGCCGGCGGATACCGGTGCTTCCAAACCTGTGTGTCTTCTCTCTTGTGTTTTCTAGGACTCTCCTGTGATGTTGAGATCGACGAGTGTTCGTCTTCACCATGCGGAGATTACGGCACGTGTACAGACCACGTGGGCACATACACGTGTACCTGCCTCCCAAGCTGGACCGGGACAACGTGCGAGACACGTGTCAGCGCATGTGACTTCCAACCGTGCGTGAATGGAGGCACATGTGAGGAAACAAGAGGCGACTCCATCGCGGACTACTTGTGTTATTGTGACTCAGGATTCACAGGGATCCACTGCGAGGTAGACGTTGACGATTGTGCAAGTGATCCATGTGAAAATGGAGCCAATTGCACTGACGGTGTGAACTCTTATATTTGTAGCTGTCCTCCAGGTTGGACTGGCTTTCATTGTACTATAGATATTAATGAATGTAGCAGTGAACCTTGTACCTCAAACGGTGTATGTGTTGATGCGATCAACTCTTACAGCTGTGAGTGTAATCCAGGATGGACTGGGCTTCTCTGTGACACGAACATTGACGAGTGTGGCAATGATCCTTGTGGCTTGGGTGGGAATTGTACAGACGGTGTGAACTCGTTCACATGTAGCTGTCATTCAGGTTGGACTGGGCTTCTCTGTGACACGAACATTGACGAGTGTGGCAATGATCCTTGTGGCTTGGGTGGGAATTGTACAGACGGTGTGAACTCGTTCACATGTAGCTGTCATCCAGGCTGGACTGGTCTTCTCTGTGAGACAAACATTAACGAGTGTGGCAGTGATCATTGTGGCTTGGGTGGGAATTGTACAGACGGTGTGAACTCGTTCACATGTAGCTGTCATCCAGGATGGACTGGGCTTCTCTGTGACACGAACATTGACGAGTGTGGCAATGATCCTTGTGGCTTGGGTGGGAATTGTACAGACGGTGTGAACTCGTTCATGTGTAGCTGTCATCCAGGATGGACTGGGCTTCTCTGTGACACGAACATTGACGAGTGTGGCAATGATCCTTGTGGCTTGGGTGGGAATTGTACAGACGGTGTGAACTCGTTCACATGTAGCTGTCATCCAGGTTGGACTGGTCTTCTCTGTGACACGAACTTTGACGAGTGTAGCAGCAGCCCGTGTTTGAATGACGGCGTGTGCCAAGACTTCGTTGATATCTACACATGTGACTGTTCAGACGGCTGGACTGGAGAACGCTGTGAGACAGAAGTCGACGCGTGTTTGAGCGATCCTTGTGCTAACAATGCTACTTGTGAGAGTTCCCTCGGGAAGTTCACTTGTTCTTGCCCTGACGGTTGGGAAGGAAACACGTGCTCGCAGGACGTAGATGAATGCGCATGGAATCCATGTGGTAACGGAGGAGAGTGTAGCAACCTGTCGCCGGGGTACAGCTGCACGTGTAGGGGAGAGTGGACGGGTGACACGTGCGAGATCGATGTCGACCCTTGTCACAGCGAGCCGTGCCACAATCAGGTAGGTCTACTACACAGCATTAGTAGTTGCAGTTCTTGCATGTCTTTAAAGTTGCAAATAACTGATAAGCTCATGTGTGTACTTTCAGGGCGTGTGTACCAGAAGGTATCCGGGTTATGTTTGCACCTGTAAGCCAGGCTACATTGGTGAGACGTGTGGACAAGATCTGGACGAATGTCAACAGCGGGTGTGTCAGAATGGAGCTAATTGTATAAACACAGCCGGGAGCTTCATTTGCGACTGTGCTGCTGGGTTTGAAGGTAATCGTGGTGTTTAAGACTTCGCTCTACACATCATAAATCTATGGTGGTTTTATATGTTCACGTAAATTTGATAACCATGTCCAGGTGACCTATGTGACATCAACACTGACGATTGTGTGGACAGTCCTTGTCAGAATGGCGGCACGTGTGTTGATGGTGTCGATGACTTCCGATGCACGTGTGCTGAGGAGTACACCGGCAGCACGTGTACAGAACGCGTCATCACAGAGGATCCAGGTACTCTGTAAAAATAATCGTGCGATACCTAGTACATTTCATATAATGAATCTGATCACTGAACTGTCGAGATGGATGCTCATTATTATTCCAACAGAAAGGGCGAAATCGATGATGTTCCAAGGAAAAGTCGGTGTTTATGAGATGCAGCTTTTTGTCCTTGCCCTTGGTGAAATAGTTTGCTCCAAGCGGAATATATCAGCCGATGATATGACAATCACACACAGTGTGGATTATTGTGAAGACGCAAATGGGTACGTCAGGTAAACAAGAATATGTTTTTAATTTTCAAAAAAAATCCTACGATCTAGTGACTGAAATTATTGATACATTTCAATTTCAAGAAATGCAGTTACCATACTGGAGTTTCAAATGACCGTTACTGTGACACGTGAGGTCATTCCCTGGTATGAGATAGAAGAACTATTTTATCCGATGGATGACGCTGAACAGAAAAGCTTCCTCCCTCGTCCTCTGTACACTGATGGGGATTGCTATGGGTCCAAGAATGTGAACGTTGCATCACCTGAAGCTTCGACCATGAAGGTTATTAGTAATGCATGATGCTCACGGCTGTGACAATCCAACTGTAAACCCTAGCCTGTTTGGTACATTCGTTGCTTTTCAACACCATGTTTTGCAGAAATTTCTGAAGCGACAGTGGGTGTTGTTGGTGACATGCGGATCCGTGTTACTCGTTGTTCTGCTCGTCGTCATCATATCTATCCTGGTGTCCAGGTAAACAAGCTTACATATTTATGATATCCCGATTCTTCAGAGCTGAAGACACGTACATACCATAAACTACATGATTGTAGTATTAACTAAACAAGCCGTGATTCAGGAGCAAGAGGAGACGACGGAAGTTTAGCTTGAGTTCATCTGGCGAGGCTCAGGTGCCGCCCCCACTTGATGATCTACAGAGTAGCTACATGGCGGAGTACAGCCCGGACACTCAGCCCTTCGTCTCTGCCAAGGATGAGCAGTTCTTTTGCAACTCCACTTTCCTCGAGACGTGAGGGAAATATCTCACCCCAGCTGAATTGCCCAATTGATTTAGCATGAAATATTTGACTTGGACTGCGGTGTTTGAAGATGGTGTTGGAAGCTGGTAGTACATACAGCTAGGTGTGTGACGATACCACTCGATGGATGAACTGTTTTTACACGTAGTTTGAATAACTGGTAACCAGTTAAACATATAGTGATTCATTTATATGGTTAATAAAGAGCCTGCAGACATTCGGTAAGGGTATACCTTAAATGATATGCCTGAAATAACTTGAGTGTGTGATGCCAACGACACTATATTATCACTCATACACAATCGTCATTTATCTTATGGTAATATAATTCATACGTCTATCGTCCATGATTTTGTGTGTTTGCATGCGAAGCAATTTTTGCGGTGTGACATATACATGTATGTTTGATAGCGTTCAATATCATTTGTACTGCCTCTAGTGTCGAAACCTCTGCAAATTTTGACATTACATATCTTGATTCTGCAATAAACTATATATATATATATATATATATATATTTATTTATTTAAAAGTAGTGTTTCGTCTATCCTATGACAAGCTATTCAATCGTTCTGTTAGCTAGCGTAACGGTGTTCCAATGTATATTCACTTTCAACTATTTTTTCTGCACATTTTATTCACGACTTCACAGATGTCAAATTTAACAATGTCTGCCAAGGATATGTTTCATCATAACTAATACGTAGTTTCCATTGAGAAATTACATGAACGTCATGACGATCTGGCTGACAAGTACACCGAACCTGTGACACGTATGCCGCAGGACTTATTTGCATATTAATTTTAATTTGAACTCATGATGGACGCCACATGTGGGGGAGGAAATACTCGCTATTTCCGAAACACCGGACATTGCTTGCATGACACTGGACTTTGAGATTGGATAACGGACTCCTTATCGAAGAGAAGACATGATGTATGAAACTCAATAGAATGTAATTCAATATAGTATTTTCGTTTCACTTCCAGGTGAAGTGTGTCGCAATTTTACGTCTCATAGTACGACGCAAATTATTGCATCACAAGAATATTGTAACGGATTTGGGGTGTTCCCTACCGTTCCCCAAGGTATTTCGTACATTATTTCGTGATATTACGGTTGAATAACAGTTCATTAAAATGTATATGTGTTTACCAGTTCATCCGGTTTCATATTGGTGGTATCAGAGAGGTGTTCCGGCTTAGAACTCAGAATAATTTTTAGACGATTGAGACGGAAACGCCGGACACCCTCACGGTTGAGCCGGAAACCCCTGAGTACAAAAACGTCAAACTACGTAATTTCCGAAAGGTCATGTGATCAGCCTCATTTTCGGTTTAAAAGGTGACGTGGCAGCCACTGATTGGTTCTAACATGTTTTTGAAATTCCGGAAAAATCAGTGTTTTGTCGGTCTGTGACGTCACAATCGGTCGGTCACGTGACACCGGGTCTGAGGTCTATAAAAGCCCTCGCTCCGGCGAGGATCACTGGAGTTGGTGTCCTGACGTCGACCTGTTCAGACCCTTCTCCCAGAGCAGAGTACTCCCGGGGCTCCGGCTTAGGTCATGCAGATGATTACAATTTATGTCTTCCGACTGTACACGTAGAAAATAAACTTGAAGACATCATCCGGGTTATTTTTCCGTGTTCCTGAAGAAACTTGAAGAATGATAAAGAAATGGTAATCAGTAAAGAGAGAAATTCGGAGAAAAGATATACAAGTTAGCAGTCGGTTAAGATAAAGCTGATAACGTCTGAGGGTGATCCAGAACCCAGATCATCAGAGAAGAAGACGGAGACGGAATCAACGGAGCAGTTGCAGAGACTGTACCTGACGGAGCAGTTGCGGTGAAGGAAACGACGGAGCAGTTGCAGAGACGGTACCTGACGGAGCAGTTGCAGAGACGGAATTAACGGGCAGTTGCAGAGACGGAAATGACGGAGCAGTTGCAGAGACGGTACCTGATGGAGCAGTTGCAGTACCGGAAGCGGAAACGCAACCGGAATCTAAATTTCAGGTGCAGTTGCAGATTGCAGTCGGAAACGGTTGGAGGTCCATTCCAGACCACGCTACCAACCCTCAGAGATTTCTAGCCGTATTAACCGTGTAGCAAGTAGTCCCGAATTTTCCGTCAACTCCGGTTGACCCCCAGATCCGTTACAATATCAACAAGAACAGTGTTAACGAGTGAGAAATAGTGAATATAGATGGTTTGCAGATGACGTCATAATCCTGTTTTGAGGCTAAGATTAGTATTGTATTGCCGTCCACCCAAGGTGTTGACGTCCAGTCAATTACATTGTTAAACATGTTAAATGGTATTGAGTTGTACGGAAGCCCGTAGAAGCCAGAAAATGAAAGGTGTGAAAATATATTTATCTGTCGGGCGCCACTTAATTATCTGGCGGCCGCCACATAATTATCTGGCGGCCGCCACTTAATTATCTGGCGGCCGCCACTTAATTATCTGGCGGCCGCCACATAATTATCTGTAGGACGTGGCTTGAAATATGAGGAGATTCTTGTAAAGCAATATACATATAGCTAATTCGGCCCTAGTATCCAAATAAAAGTCGTGACATACTGTATTAATGACAATACTGTTTTTAATGAGACAATGATATATGGGGTATTGTGGGGAGGGGGGGGGGTTGTTGACATGCAAATTATTCAACAAAACTTAACTTTCACATTTAGCATTATATAGGGATCATCAATGAATTCATGTTATTTGTTGTGGCCATGGCAACTGGGCCCTCTGCAATTATGGTTGCTACCATCGATATATAGGTTAAAGGGAACAAATAAAAACAGTGCATATTCGATGGTGGTGACAAATATTCGTCAAATTATCTGATTAATATTGTGTGTTCCTTTTTTTCTTAGTTTTTTTCCCCTATGGATTATGTATTGAAAGTTGCCCTATGGTCCATAATACCAATCAATGACATGAAAATATGTACATTTCATCCCCCAAACAAATATTCGTTAATTTTATTGAGGCATTCTTGGGCCATATATATGTTACAATATAAATCGGCATTGACCGATCAGAGTCACTTTGCATGTGACTAACGCGCACCACTCCTATGGGATGCTGGTATTCGAAGAGGGAGGGGGGGGGGGTGGGGGGGGCGGGGAGAAGATTTTTTTTTTAATCCCGGGTTAGTAACTTGATAATATTGACATAGTATATCGATAATGTATCTCAAATATAATGTTAATTTTATTTTATTTTAAAATGAATTTCTATGGATAGACCAAAATGCTGTGTTAAAGCACTAAATAAGTGGCGGCCGCCAGATAATTAAGTGGCGGCCGCCAGATAATTAAGTGGCGGCCGCCAGATAATTAAGTGGCGGCCGCCAGATAATTATGTGGCGGCCGCCAGATAATTAAGTGGCGGCCGCCAGATAATTAAGTGGCGGCTGCCAGATAATTATGTGGCGGCCGCCACTTAAATATATATTCACACCTGGCACTAACGGTCTTCCGTAGAGTTGAGTGTACTAATAATAGTGCATGATTTTAATGATTTTTGCTAGAGCCCTTCGCGGTGGTTTCTTTCGAATTGGGGAACTTTTCCTCGAAAAAATAACGCTTAGTAAACTGAAATCTGTTAACATAAGCATGTGTTTGTTCAATCGATTATATGTCATCATTGCCGGAAGTTAACATTTTAACCGCTAGACCTGAGAAATTGTCCCACGCCGGGCATTTTTTTTCCGGAAAATTGCAAAATATATATCATGACAATTATATTTTTAAAGAAAGACACACTGTTGATTGGAATTAATTAAACCAATATGAAAACGTATCTAGCCTTATGCAAGCAGCATGAGGGCCTTTGTGTGTTCTGGTTACCACATCAACAACCTCACAACAACCACAAATTCTGCAACATTTCACACAATCATAAAATAGTATACACGAAAGCATGCTTTCACAGAATATTAATATCCCCATGTCGTTGATTATGAATAAGACACATGCAAATCAGGTTCTTTCAACAGACGGTTTGTTGATGTTGAATCCATACCAAACACATACAAATGACAATGAATTCACTGGAGAATAATTTTGCTCAGCATACTCTAACACATACATACATCCGTCAGACGACAACACCAGGGAAAACCCAATAGTTTCTCTTTGGATTACATGCATTCCCATTGTATAGATATACTATTTTTGCCCCAAAAACGATTGTAAACTTACACTACAACAAACTTATCAGTATACGGAAGCTGTGTGGGGATTTTTGACTGAAGAATTTAGGCCGTACAAGAAGAAATGTGGAGAGGAATTTGCGCCGGATATTTCCGGCACAAAGGCGTCACACAATTACGTTTTGCGCCGGATTTCCGTAATAAAAAACGGACCTATGGCTACTGGCGACAGAACACGCGTTTCCATGGCAGCGTAAAACCACACACGACTTTCCGAAAGTGTCTTTCGAAAAAGACGCTCGAATCACCCCCTCAGTTGCAGTATGTATGCCTTATATTGCAGAAATTGAATTTTCCTCACGGAGTGTCAAGGTTTCGTCCAAAAAATCTGAGCTCAAGTCGGTGAGAATAACATGACCTGACCCCTAAACAAAAGAAATAGGTCGGTCACCGATTTAAGATATGTTGCAGGGTGTTGAGAGGAAGAAGGCTGCTTTGTACTGGTTGATTTATTGTTTCAAAATAGTTGCAGCAACTACAATTGGTAAACAAACAATATAATATAGTACAGTTCAAGCAGTAATGACACATATTGTGTACAAATACATTCCGGTTAAACAATGATTGGGACAGCAGATGATGTGTCAGAAATACAGTACACATATGATAGCGACACCAATTACGCATCAATATATTGTAGTAACATAAGATTTAACAACAATAACAACAACAACAACAATAGCATGAAGTGAAAACCAGTCGAAAGGGGGTAAAAATTACATTTCGATGCAAGCGATTGTGGAATCAGGTACAAGTATTCATTAATTATAAAACCCAAATCTGGGTATTTAAACAACTCGAAAATATGTATTTCTTTGTGATAAGCACTAGCTGGCTGCGGAATAACATTCATCAGTTCCACATCATGTGGTGGATATATCGCACATGAACAGATGAAGCCAACTCCATGAAAACATTAATGAATTAGATCGATAGAAACCATTGGAAATGAGATATTCATGTTAATAACATTAATTCAATTAAATATCTTTTTTTAGCGAAAAACAAACAGACTTACCACAATATATAAATAAGCACACACGTTAGGGTAGTGCATACATCATGTAAAGTCAAATTCATCTGTCAATGAAACACGCTTTTTGGCCATAGTTTTGTTTTGAATAATCGGATCGACTTGAAATTTGGTGTATCTTAATTGGGTGTCATGCGTAATTTCACCAAATTTCAGAGTTCTATGTGACAAAATGAAGAAGTTTGCAATTGCCAACTTTTTCATTTTTTGAGATAGAAATCTGAAATTTGATGAAAAATTGCGGCATGATACCCAATTAAGACGCACAAGATTTCAAGTTGATACGATGATCCAAAATAAAAATACGGCCAAAAAGCGTGTTTCACTGACAGATGACGTAGACTATACATACCGGTATGCACATCTGGTGATATGCATAACTGTGCATGAAAAAAAAACATTCAGGATGCTGAAACCATATAACATGCTTCATGGTGCTGCATTGTTTAGGATTAGTGAAGCAGCCCATTGTCCCATTATTTCATCACAGCCACACCATCAAGTTGTGCAATTAATGTTTTTTCCATCGTTAACACAATCCCGAAATATTAAAGTTTCTTTTCACGTGTACCCCCACAATGTACGTGAGAGCCTACAATAGGCCTTGCATAATTTCAGCTACTCCTATTTGATAAATACATTTCCAAGTGGCGTGTGAGTATAGAAATGCAAATAAATGACTCACAAACAAACAATACACGGCAAATAAATAAAGTATATATGTTTACGTGCCTGGCCTACATAATACAATTGAGTATAAAGAGAGGAGTCCAGATCCTCTCATCTCCAGACGCTGAGAAAACATTACACCACACTCCTCAAGAACAGGCCGAAAATGAGATAACATTACGCTGTGATACTGGTCTTACTGCATAAGATGAATGCATTCGACAAACACAGAATCGGCCTAACTATTAAACTGAGTATTACATGTATATTATACAGAAGGCAATTAATGTAAACAAACCTGGAACGTTATCACTTCCATAAGTAGTAGTCTGGAAGTTTCTAAAAAAAAATTGCCGTTTGATCCTATGTAGAAAATATGCTAAGTTATAACGCGATGCCATTAGCATCGCAAAAGTTATTGCGATGAGTTCTAAAATCAGAGTATTTATATGGGCATAGGCCTACACCCGTATGCATGTGCATCACAACCAAATACCGGTAAGACACTGTTGACGTCAGTTTTATCTCATTGTCGGTGATGCTAATTTCCTGCGTTCTTGCGTGGTAAGTTGATGTAATTGTGATCATTGTCTCCCACTGGTTCGGGCAGGACATCTTGACCGGCTAGTTCATAGCCATAGACGGACTGTAGCGTGCTGTACTGGGCTAGGGCGGGCTTCTGTCCCTGGAACACAGGTTCGTACTGAGCCGTGTCGTTCCGTGCCGTTGTGGGTTGCCATTGATGAGGAGTTGCATACTCTCCGTCTTTCCCACGTTCCGCGCCCAGTGACGCGTAGGTGTGAGCGCTGGATATCTCACCACCAATGTCCACGACTGTGTTCAAGACGCCGTTAACGCTGCGAATGTCCTCGTACGCAACAGTGCCTTTGGGTTCCCTGCCATCGCCATTCGAACCAATCGCGCCTCCATTGGTAGCCTTCTTAACATTTCTGACATCCTTGGACTTCTTGCTTTCTTCAAAGCCTTCGAGGTTACTCATTCTCACGTTAGGAAAAACTATTCTGCCGTCATCACCTGCAGGGTCCTCAAGTTTAACTTCGTCTGGTTTCTTCGCCCTGTTGTATCGCACCAGCCGTCTGCGAAATAAGACGAGAGCAAGAGCCACAATGGCTGCGACCACAACCAGCACAACGACTGCAATCACTGGAGTCAACCACTTTCGAATTCTGTTGTACTTCAGGGTGCCCACTTTGAATTGCAGGTTTTCGCCCACATGCACCTAGTAGAGACACATACGAGACCATATGCTTGTAGAAGCGAGTCGCGATGGCCGCACGAATAAGAAGGCACCGACAAGAAAGTGCTGTGATTACCTGAATGCGGTAACTGTCGTCACGTTCACGCCCCACGATGTGTGTGGGAGGTTCTCTGGGCGGCTCACATGAGAGACCGTCATCTGTTATGTGGAGGTTGTCACACTGGGTGACGCCCACATACACCTGGAACTCGTGCGTGGCACAGCACGTCTTCATGTTCTGGCCCTGAGAATGAAATGAGAGAGAATTTCAAAATAAGGATTTCATTCACACCGTGAAAAGCCCTCCACTTTCAATGGAATATAAGCATTATTCTAAACGCGCCTACCTGAATACTGATGGGATTTCCACTATACTCAAAATCTTGATCAGCTGGGAACTTAGGACTGGATGTGACCGATACTATCCCGTATTGCTGGAGCTCAGGATTGTGGCTCAGATTCCTGTAGTCTGGAATACCATCTAGGATGATCCCGATGTATATAGTCAGCTGCTGGTCATCATCTTGAAGCTCCAGCTCTGGTGTGATACAGTACATCTGCACGGCAGTCTGCACGTCACATGGCTAGTAGGTATAGACACAAGGCAGATAACGCTCAAGTAGACGCAAACATAGGCCTACATTCAATATGTCTGTGAATACAATTTTGAAAAGGCACGGGGAGTATCTGTAGTCATATGTTGAAAGCGGCGTGGATGAAACACCCACCAAGAGGTATGGAATTCTTTGTTGTTCGCCATTCTTGTCAGATGATCCAGTCACAACCGTCATGTTCATCTCCGGATTTGCCACCGAGTTCAAGTCTGTTCCATTCACAGTCAGTGTGATACCGCCCCTGGAAATCAATCAGAATTCCCGCTCATGTTGATTTCTTTTTGCTCAAACGTTAATATTATTTGCAGAGTGGTTCATAAAAAGTTTAAGATTATCACCAACCAACCATATTATAGTGCGTACATGTAGCACTCTAACACTTAGCTCAGACGTAATGCTAAGGTACATGATATTTTGCCATATCGCTTATCTATTGTGTTTTACCGACTCACTATATCTAGATAGCACAGTGGTTTACTCACTCTCGAATTGTGACGAGCGGTTCCACTGACATGATCGAAGGGTTGGGTTTGTACACAAATTTGAATGGCGTCGCCAGTGAAGACATCGAATCAAACTGGAGGGCCACTGACGTGGGCTGGTCTATGTACGAGTCACTTACTGGCGGAGTGGTCACTGTGACCATGGTCTCCGATCTCGTAAAAGAAAAAAAAAACACATGACCTGCTGCATGCAGTGAATAACTTTGAAATGTATTCAAGCATATATCAAGTTCAATTTCGGGTATTTCAATGTTAAATATGATGCATTAAGATCCAAAAACTTCCATACCTAATCGTAGCATTGATGGACAAAGTGCTTCCAAGCTTTACGTATGCAGATGAAAGTGGGAAGTTGTGACCAGTGATGACCACGACTGTACCGCCAGCTATGGGACCATATCCAGGGGAGACGGAGGTTACCTGCGGCTGTACAGACACTGGGGTAGTGCTTGCTGTCGTGCTTGTGGTACTGGTAGGCGTACTAGTACTGGTGGTGGTTGTCGACGATCTCGTTGGTACTGTTAACATAGCGAATGAATTCTACTGAATTACATGTTATATATCTGATAATGAACATACCAAATTGAAAGCAGATAACCTACATTGAGGGATTTCGGACACCACGGCTACACTGGTGAATGGTGAGCTCGCGTCCACAACTACCTCCACGTCGTTGGGTGAGCCGACTTTAGCTCGGAGGGCAGTCTTACTCCTCCAGTCAGTCCAGTACAGGTACTCGCCTGGTACAATATCGCTACATTGTCTGAACACTACATGGACAAGTGGGTTTTATCAGGTGGCACCAACTTCGGTAAATCTAAAACCTGATTATCATTTCCTGATAGTATGATAGATAATTTTGCCCAAAGGCTAAAGAAAGATTAACAGAGAAATGTACAGTGTTAAGACGGACCAACGACGGCCGAAACCCACGTTAATCGCTTATCGGCCCATATAAACGCTCAGCAACACCGAACATCACACACCCAGAACGGATAGTCCATAAGCTTGTAGGTTCCGACTGGATACAACGACCATGCGACCAGAGCCGTCCAGTTTTGCCATCTCTATCTGTTCCAGTTGAGCATCAATCCAGTACATAGTGCCATTTACCAGGTCCAGGGCTAGACCATTGGGCCACGCCAAACTTGAGTTCACTAGAACCTCGCGATTGGTTCCATTCAATGAAGCTCGTTCAATCTTCGCTTCAGCGCCCCAATCAGTCCAGTACATCTTGCTGTTCAAACAAGGAGCTATTATAGGTATGCATGAACATTAAGAATTATTTCGTAATCGAGAATGATTACACACGAAGAAATTCCACACAAATGACAAAAGTGCAATCAGGAAAATATTTCGTTTGTAAATATTTATATTTGGACACCACCTGTTGTTTTCATCGAGAGCTATCGCCCTGGGGCGGTCCAGACCAAGGTTGATCAGCTCCACTCTGTTAGTGCCATTCAGACTGCAGCACTCAATCACGTCCAGATCACTATCTACCCAGTACATACGTCTGGTGGTCACGCCTACAGCAATGGACTCCAGAGAGCCAACGCTGGAACTCACCAGGGTCTCTTGGTCTGAAACCAGATGGAGCCCAATATAATATTCGGATATTCATATGAGGAAGCGCTTCATAGAGAGCACATTGCATCAACATCCTGCATATATGTATAGCAATTATCTTAACACAAAGAGAGGGTTTCTGTGGTGAATGTATACCGCTTCCATCCCGACGTGCCCGAGCGATTTGCATTATATTGACATCGGCCCAGTACAGGTATCCTTCCACTGGGTCGTAGTCTACACTGTACACACTCTCCAGACCCTGTAGGGGTATCACAGTGCCCAGGTCTTCTCCTGAACCAAGTCGGTACTCCCTGATCTCTGTAGTACCCGCAACAAAAGCAACGTCTGTTGAAGGAAGAGAAATACACGAGGTATTGGCGAGGTCTTGGTAAGGCATTTATTACATTAGGCCTACAATTGATCAAAATTTAGTGTTTAAATATCATATTCCATAGACGATACAATTCTGTATTTGTTTTTAAAAACTTTATTGAAGATCCCAAACAAGCAAGAGCTTATGTTAATGGGTCTCAACTAAACATATGCACAGACATAAACACATACCACCAATTCAAAATATGCAATTCTGTACTACGAGAGGCTGAAACCATTGCAGGACATGTTTTCTTGGGAACATATTATGTCAGGGAGAATGTACGAGTAACAATAGATTCGTAGAATCGCTCAAAAATGGTGAAAGACGACGATATATTTCTGACGCAGCATTCATTCAGGCTTGATGATACTGTTGATACAATGACTGTCCATTACTGTGCGCTGAATTTATTGCACATAAATGCAACCCCAGTCCGGTATCACAAGCCGGTGTTTTCCGATGTACCCGGCGATGAGCTCGTCGCTACTTGAGTAACAAATTTCTGATCAACAAAATAAATTCTTAGAGAAACCACTAGACAGTCGGAAGTTAAAAAAGGAAGCCGCAAAAGGTAAAATTATGTTCAATTTACAATGCACTGATTAATTTGAATGCGTTTTGATAATTCGTGTTTATTGAATTTGTTTGTCTGCTCCGACAGAGTGACTGGTTTTTGATACATTCGTAAATATTGGATTTGTTATATGTTTCGTAGTTTGTGTGCTTCGACGAAGAAGTGTACGCGGCAGTCGGTCCCTTCAACGAATGGAAAGCCGGGTGAACTTCGAACGCAATTGCACAGCATGACGTGGACATCCCTTCAAGACGACTTGAAATGGCAGAAAATGAATGTTGCTTCTCTTTGAGACGTTTTATCCTCGAGGCCAGGAAAGGAATGCCGACCCCTATCCAGCCGCAACACAAAATGAGTTGGTGATCACCATCCAATTACACCTCGCGCTATTAGGTCGGGAAATTATGCTCCCTACAGAAAAGGATATTTTTGTGCTTAAAAATTCACAAGAGGACGACCGGTGCACAACGCAAGCCGGTCAGTGTAATCCTACGACTGGCGGCACGAAAAATCTACGTCGAGAAACTGTTCTCCACTGGGAAAAAAGTACCCACGGTGACTGTAATGTCCGACAGTAACGTGAGCGACAGAGTGCATGTGACTGTAAATATTAATATGTCGGAAAATGAGTAGATTCTTCTTCATAACTTTCCGCCTGCAAAAAAAAATGGTTGTGTGAAAATTGTGTTTGTGTCTGTACTTGTATAATCCACATTTGGTAGGTCTCTCAGAAAGTGTAGATTCGTAGATCAGAATCTATAGTTAAATCTACAGTTTGTGTATTGATGTATAATCTACATTTTGTTGGTATCTCAAACAAGTGTAGATTCGTGAATCAGAATCTACAGTTAAATCTACAGTTTTTGTCTAGATGTATAATTTACATTTTGGTAGATATCTCAGAAAGTGTAGATTCGTAGATTAGAATCTACAGTTGAAACAAAGGAGTGACGTCACAGGTATAGTTTAAGCACACATATTATATTTCTGTTTCGCTTTAGTAGTGACACTCACCATTGTCACCAGGAAGTGACGTCGTTTTTATGCCGTTTACGTCCGCTATGAACGACAGCAGAGTTGTTGAATCAGCCCCTGTCGATTTCTTTATTCTGTTTACCGCATTTTCTTGCTGATCAGCCAAATAGAGGAAGTCACCTGAAAAGATTTCACGGGGTATAATTGAGTATATCCTGAGGTCAATTTTCATTCTTTGCCAAGATCATCGCAACGAATGTTTGACTTTCAATGAGATTTTATATCTGTTAGCACTAAACAAAAGTCAACATGTTTCTGTTCACGACTCTCCGTTAGAATCTTTGACACCGTCGAGAGAAGATATTATCAAAACAAAAATACAATACCTCACTTGTGGATATCATGCAAACTAACAAATTCATATAATTTGCCATTGATAAAATTTCTATTCTTTTTGTTGCACAGACTCTGATTGCTGCTGAAAGGTCATATCATAATTTCGAGCCTGAACTTTGAGACTCGAACTTGGGGGAGCGGGGTCGAATTTTTGGCAGAGATATACCCCAAAACAAATTTAGCGCACTGAGCCTATATAAGTTGTATCACCGTGGCAACAAGTATGTGATCTAGTAGAAATGTTCCTTCTTGGTAGAATCATATGCCTGGTACATTGCGAACTATTTCAGGTGCGTTGGTAAATTACATGAAACATGCAAGTCATCGGGTCGTAGATTACCTTGGGATTTGGTTTGAATCGATAAGATTGAAACCAGATATAGCTGAGATCAGATATAGCGGGATACAATATCCAACTACATGTATACACTATTAGGCACTGTTTCGGGCAAACAAACATACCAACTATACAACACTAAATCCCACTTCAGGCCAACAAGCATTCAACTATACTACATTAGGTCCCAATTTAGGCCAACAAGCATCCGACTATGCAACATCAGATCCCACTTTAGGCCAACAACCATCAAACTATACAAAACTAGGTCCCAATTTAGGCCATCAAGCATCCAACTATACAACATTAGCCCCACTTAGTACCCAGGAGCATATCATAAACGTACAAATATGGGGTCAATTACCAGTTACAACACAGGCCAACATTTTCAATTATGTTAGACCAACATTGCCTGTCATGAAAGATTTTTAGGATATGCATCAGAAGTGAATCATTTTGTGACCAGAATATTTCTGCGGCACCTGTACACATGGAATTAGTCACATGCTCCAACAGACGGATAAACCACCTACCAAACATAGTTAAGCTGAATGGGCCCGGAGCATCTGCCACGTGTCGTCTGTTGGACCCATCCAGAGACGCTGCTTCTATGATGCTGTTGCCAGCGGCTGCCCAGTACATGACGTCATTGGGGGAGTCCACCACTAGACCGTAGGGTAAGGACAAGCCAACACTTACTAGCGTGGTGCGGCCTGTGCCGTTCACGAATGAACGCTCAATCTTCTCATTGGCTCCAACGTCTGTCCAGTACAACATTCTGTCCAAAACATCAGAATCGGCAACATTTCTGGTGTCCTAAACTGAGATAGATATTATATTTACCATACACAACATTTACCTGTTCTGTCCTGCCGAGTCCATGGCTATCGCCCGTGGCTTGTCGAGACCCCCAAACACGACCGTACGTCTGCCGGAGCCGTCCAGGGACATGCCGCCTATCTCTTTCTTCTCGTAATCAGTCCAGTAAATCTGACCATCAGCGTCATCCAGCACCAAACCGTGCGCGACCACCCCCGACACCAAGATTTCTTGATCTGAACTCAATATTCCGATAGAATTCAGTAGGAACCGTAACTCATACTGTTCAACTTTTTGAATTCCCTAATTGTCAAGTAAATTACCCAAGCAGTTTTTGTTTCTATGAACAATCACCTGAAATAACTCCAATCACAAAACGTTTACCTGAGCCGTCTAGAGCTGCCCGGCTGATGGTCCTAGTGCCGACGTCAGACCAGTAGACCCGGACGCTGCCCAGGTGGAAGGTGACAGCTCTGACATTGTTCAGCCCCGTCACAGGTATCAGCATGCCCTGGTCACCAGGAACGGCCAGGTCCAGCCAGCGTAGGGACCGGGACCTGGCCACCACCAGTATACCTGACAGGGCCAGGGACATTGTTTTCTGTTACATAATGTACATACATGCATATACCTACTGAATAATATAGCTTGAAAAATGTATTCTATTTCGAGCGCTCGCAATATTATTTCGAGCGCTCGCTATATTATGTCAAGCGCTTGCTTTATTATTTCGAGCGCTCGCTTTATCATTTCGAGCGCTCGCAATACTATTTCGAGCGCTCGCTATATTATGTCAAGCGCTTGCTTTATTATTTCGAGCGCTCGCTTTATCATTTCGAGCGCTTGCTTTAATATCCCGAGCGCTCGCAATACCATGTAGAGCGCTCGTGATGACGAAGTCGAGCGCTCTATATGAGTATGTTGAGCGCTCGCTATCTTATGTCAAGCGCTTGCTTTGTTATTTCGAGCGCTCGAGATAATATGTCAAGCGCTCGATATAGTATGTCGAGCGCTCGAGATAATATTTTTTCACACACAGGTCCCTTCAGAGCCACCGTATGAAGACAGCAATATGTTGTTCCTAAATCCTTGCCAAAGTAGATCTACTACACACGATGTATACCCATTTTGTCCTCAAATCAACCCCACATTGCGGCCGAGTGATCCACACAGTCTCATGACGGCATTGATACTTGTCTGGATACTATGCCATTCTCTACCCAATGCTTTCTCGCCGATTAGGTGTGGTTTTCCCGAGTAACTTTCATCGAATTGTGCATATTTCTGAAATATATTCCTGACATTCTCGAGTGGTACTCGGTTTCCATGACGCAAAAGAATGCTAAAACTGGCGGGGATTGGTTCCAACTGTGATGCAGAATCGAAGCGGTTTATTGTCCAGAGTTCAGATTACATTGATGTAATGGTTTAGAGAATGTCATGGTTTATAGGATGAGATAATACTAGAAATAAACATCACAACTGCAAAACTAAAGGTTACGTGTGCAGCCAAGTGAGACGAATAAGATCAAAATCAATAGGTGAGGATGAATGAACACGAATACTGCCACTTTGGTGACAAATTTGCTTTATGAAATAACATATTAAGAAAAAGGAAAAATTCGAATTCGTGAACTCATATACTAATAACACCACCCCCCCCCCCCCCCACCACCACCACCACCCCGGACCAAGACGTTTCCTCAGTAATTCTCTTCCGCCCACCATCGGTGGCGAGGAGCTTGGCTGTGCATAAATAGTATAATGTTCATGTATACATCAGTATATACCATGTAAGGCGCCCTTGAACATTGTACCATGAAAAGCGCGCTGTACAAATGTCAATTATTATTATTATCATAAAGCGATTTTTGCCAAGGATATGTGCCGAGTTGTCCTTTATTTTTGGCAACTTGTTATTTTAGTTGCACTTTCCACAAAAGTCCGTGGTGAGTATTCCTTGTGATCGAAATATGGGCCTCGTTCAGCAAGAATATAGGCCTAGTAGGCCTATGGCTAACGCCGATTTCAAGTTATATGTGCACCCATATCAAGCATTATGTGAATAGTATATATGTTATTCGCATAAACACTTCAGTTATATGATGTCCAAAAGTAAGCATGGTATAGAACATCTCAAAATCTCTATTTGCTGTTACAAACAATTGGTCCATAAAGCTTAATTAAAATACGCAAATGTATCCAGGTATAAAAATTGTTTCATTATACGAAATATCATGTGACGTGAAAATAATACCCGTTCACAAAAACCTGATCATGAGGGTTTGTGAGTAAATAATTAATGATATTTACTGTACTTTATTTTTAAATTTATGACATCTAAACAGTGTTTGGAGAAAGCTAATATTTCGCATTTAATTTTATTCTATTTCGTATGCTATTGTACCGCACGCAGACGGGATACTACCGTACCTTCTCCTTTAACATGTTGTTGCAACAAGATCACAGCAAGGGTGAAAATACTGCAAAATATAGTTATGGACCGCATCCCGACATTCTACCCCACTATAGGGTTATAGTCCTCGTTTGGCCGCCATCTTAACCAAGAATACTGATAATGTGTCGTTCTGTCAGACATGTAGACGTTGCGAAATCATTTCGATCTCGTACCACCGATTAGAGTTTGATCAATCGCAAATTTTAAATTGAAAGAGTCACAATAACCCCCCCCCCCCCACCTCTATAGATAACCATTTGACATCTAGGCTAGTATACCAGTAATTTTTCATTCGCATGGACTTCCTGGTATGGTTATTGACATTGCATAAAAATCATCGCGCAATTGATAGGGGTATTCAAGCCAACTCGTGATTTTGCATAAAGCACGCATCGCTGCTGGTCGATAATATGCCGCTGATCTCATTAAATATACACATTATATTCAGTGTTTACGAAAGCATAATGCTGTCAATTGCGAAAAAAATACTCTTCACTGGAGTGAATTATTTGTGTAAACTTTGCAAAAATTATGGTAATTATTATTCGTTATTTATAACCCGAGCAATCGACTTATTATCTTGCCAGATTTAGTTAAAATCTCGTTCGATCTAACGGTTCGCAGTTAAGCACTCAGTTACGCACTCGAGCGAGTTTCTTTTTAATGCATGAGTCAGCACTATGCTTCACGTGACGTTACGGTGTGATGTATTATTCAATGGAACGTTTTTCCATATGCTCTCGAGAGTGCTAATACATTAAATTATCTTTATAACTCTAGCTAAGTCAGGGTTTTCCATACACTTCATGATACTTCAATGAACATTTTGTCTCGATAGTATGATTTTTTTCGGCTTTGTGTGTATGAAAATATTTTGACATACATTGAAGTTTTGCTCATAAACAAAAGGTTTTTGACCGTAAGACCGAAAATTATGTCCGTGTTGCTTATGATATATTTCAATTTGCATATTTGATCCTAAACCAGTTTACCAATGCCAGTAAACCTTAGATACTTTACACTCCAGGAACAAATGAGGAACAGTTCCATTCTTCTATTGACATGAAACAAATATATCGTTTTTCTATAGGTTTCATTTAAACAAGTGTTTGTTCCTAACGAGAACCTTGTGCATGAGCTTATACTGTTGGTCAAGTAATCCAGTCTTTGTAATAGTTGGTTACGTACATGTATAGACATACCATATAACCTGCTATCGAAAGTTATTAATCTGTCAAAATAGAGTATATAAAATAGAGTAAATGGAATGAAAGGCCGACGGCATAATAAATGAAATAGCTGTACTCCTGTTTTCTGTATGAGCCATTTTATGAATTTCACTCTTATTACCTTCGCCCCGATGAGGGGGGAGCGGGTGGTATTGCATTTGGATCTGTCTCCCCGTCTGTCTCCATGTCTGTATGTCGAAGACAAACGGTATATGATAATGACTCGATCCTCTTATTTTTCTCTTATCGAAGGAAAACGGTTACCATGGCAACTTAAGAAGTGAAAAATCACACATGTGTTTTCTTTGTTCAAGACTAGTAGTTACCACTGACATAGACATTGCTAGCTCAACTCGGTACTAATTGGTCTGTGTTTTGGCGAACTCCTCCTCAGTGATCACGTGGGACAAAATTACGCTAAAATGTATAGTACGGCTAAAATCGCACAAAAAATGAGAATTAGAGTGATATTGTATTTGATTTCAACATATCCATTACATCTGAATGTTAGAACACCTGGATGTTTACATAACCATCAGTTCCGATCCACGTCGATAATCGTCGGCCAACAGCGTAATTTCGTGCCAAAATATGTCTTCCACAAATGAAATAGTACCCAATGCAAATACAACAGCACGGTGTATTGTATCGTGGTTCATGTGGCTTGGTGCTCTTGGGGAAAGATTTTGTGTCACCGGTAATCGTGATGGAGGCACGTGAATCTCTTTTGAACTTTCTTTAACTATCCACAGGTGTGATCACCAATCCCCAAAACACCGCATCAGTAGCTGTGCGATGAACATCGTTCACAGTTTTCTTCAAGGATCTGTTGATATGTCAGACCTAAATGTCGCCATGCACGTCGGTGTTTACGGTCTGTTTATTGCCATTTGTATGAGAGGAACTGAATCAACTTCTTATACGGCGGACTGCCTAGGTTTGACGTCATTCCCTCATGACATTCCGTCAAGCGTCACCACGATAAAAGTAAGAGATAACCTGCTGACTGAAGTGAACTATTTCGAAGTTTTTCCTATGCTTACGTACCTCTCTCTGGCTGACAATTTCATCAACCGTTTCCCTGACCTAAATAATGTCAGCAACACGATTGCTAAGCTGTTTCTATACGGAAACCAACTTGTCGAGATCACGCCACCATCCCTCCTGGATCAACTGGTTGTTCTAGAGAAGCTGTATCTCTACGACAACCCCTTAGTCAGCATCCCAGATGTCCCAGGACCAAGCAATACACTGTACGTTCTCAACATGAGAGACACGGTACTGCCTCATTTCCCGGCTTTGACTCAGCTCGGTCGAAGCCTCCTGAACCTTTTGGTTTACGGGACACGCATCACATCCATTACACATGAAAATCTAAATGATCTACCGACACTGGACTACATAAATCTCAAAGACATCAAATTTGAAGCGCTGCCAAACTACTGCAGAGTCCGAACCAGAGGACGTCCGTACAATCGATTGAGGACATCTTTCGAAAACAACGAGTTCACCTGCAACCAGGACATGGTGTGGGCTAAACTGGCAACCCTGCTGAGCAACATCACGTGGTATGATGTATACACACCCACATGTACATCTCCTAAACTTGGAGAAGTGTCCCTGGATACTACCAGTGTCAACGCCCTACTTGAAAGAGGTTTGTACATGTACATGTAATTGCTGTAAAATTTGGGTGTACAAGATCTTGCTGGTATCTGCTGAAATTCTGGAGATATTGAGGTTGTGATAAAAGTAGTATATCCTATCTATTTTTTTTTCTCTCTCTCTCTTTCTTATTATTAAACGCATAATATGAGATATGTTACATTAGTTGTCGTTTTTATATGAGTTCAGTATTTCGTGTTACTGATAAATTCCTCATTACCATTGATTATCATATAGACACAAAACTGGCCGCTAGTTTAAATTGTCGAGAAAAAATGATAGATGTCACGTGTGGGGCAAGAAATGCTCATTGTCTCCTGAACACCTGATTTCACGTCCTTATGGCCATATACGAGGGTTCATGAAGTTCGAAATACTTCTCATTGGTTCCATGTATATAGCCCATGAGATTCCAACCAGAGTTAAAGTAAAAAATCAAGCAATTGGCCTGAAAGTGAATAGAATCATTGCCCTTCAGTTATACTGGATTTCCTTCCATGTTATCCCAGCAGTGTTTATGGTTGCCTCTCGTGGCTTAGAAATACCCATACTGTACACATACTGTACGCCACATATGATTTCACTACACTTTGTGTACTTCAGGAGACGATGCATACTTCACCCACATCAGCAACCAGAATGAGTTCTTTTGTTACCCAGTGATCATCTCAGTGACACCTGGCGTCAGGAGCAAGATTACGTGTGGTGCCCTCTGCCGAATGGATCCAGAGTGTGTAATGATGGCGCACGATAACAGTGTTTGTGTAAAAGCCGGCGCTACCACAGGGTCGGAAACTGAATTCAGGATGTATGAACACTGGTATATGATGAGAAAACAGTGATGAAGTCATGAAGTGGAAGATGGAGTGATCACTCAAAGTTGTTGTCCTTGTTGTCCTTAGTACATCCTTAGTGTATTTATTTTATATTCACATTTTCAATACATGTACTTTATGAATGCCTGAGTCCATATTTGTATATGGTTAGACCTATACTTCCCTTTTTTTATATTACCCTATATGGTCCGAAAACAATATGGTTCGTCGTCCTTCGTCGTCCACATCTTTATCTTCGAGGTTTACAGACGAATCTTTTTGAAAATCAGAGCACAAACACTAGAAACATATATCAGAATAAATACTAGAAATACAAGAGGGGTTTTCCCAACGGTGGCTATTTTGGACGAAAAAAAATGTCCTTTTGTCGGAATTTTCTAACAGCATGTTCACACTAAATTATTTTTGCCTTCAATATGTATTCTGATTTTACGTTGAAATCATGTTTTGGGGACTATTTGGAAATTCCGATGGATTTTCTCTGAAACGTAAACGTATGAAATATGTATTTGTTTTAGCTGCCGGCGATAATGAATTTGTTGGAGAATTTCATATTTCTTTTAGAATAGGAGCGGTATGTATCACTATTCTTATGCCGCTTCAAAAGAAAGCTCAGATTGACACTTTTTAATGGAGAGTAATTTCAGTGGTGACTTGACTTTCGAAGAGCTTGACAGGCCAAAATGGCCAATCTACCCTTGTTTGTCTGTGTACAGATAGATATATACTTTGAATAAATGTTATAGATGAAATCTGAATGCTGTATTATTTTCGAACTATACCCACTATACCCTCGAAGCGCGGAAGTTTACATATATCTCTTGTGCAAATATTATTCCGAAGAAAAATGCAATGGACATCATTCTTCAGCGTTTGGCATTGTGTACAACTAATACAATATTGATCCATATCGGAGTGCTGTATAGCGACAACTAGGGTTCTTTCGCGGTCGTGAATCTCGCACGGAGAGATTAACTATTTAGGTTACCGAATGTATGTCAATTAACTATTTAGGTTACCGAATTCATGGTCGGATAACCCATAGGCATGATGTTGCATCTGTCGTCTTTCATCATCGTCCGTCTATATTTTACTTCTCTGAATTTATGGTCGGATGCGAGTCTGAAAATAATCAAAATATTTTCAGATTTTAGCCCATATCCATTGTAGCCACCATCCTTAAATGATGTGAAAATATGAAACCGACATTGTATTTTTAGATCGAATCAATGCACTGGATTCTCTATATGTTCTGCTGTAAAGTGTGTAATTTTCCTTGCCCATTGTATATACATGGCGACCAATCTAAGAAGGGATGAAAAAACAAATTGGTCCGAAATTATGTTATTATGTGTTTTGAGTGATTATGGTCGGACAAAATCTCTTTTTGATGGTATTGAATTGTTTGGGAATTATACATCTTCGTCTTCTTCTTGCGTGAAAATGAGAGCTATATAGAGTAACCTCTTGAAATCTCAAGATAAAGACTAAATTTTCATACATTAACATGGGAAGTCATATATGTCGACTGTGGACCTTCAATGACATTGAAAGGTCAAAACAGTATCGACAAACTACCGTTTTGGGACATTACGGCTTAACATTACATAGCTCATGCAAGCTTTCTAGCGCTTGAGCTAATTTTCATTATCGATTCTAATATAATGTGAGAAATGTCAGTTTCTCAGAAGATAAATCCATCAATAAACTGTGTTCACAGAAAATGATTAAAATGAAGGCGAAATAAACAATGACCAAATCGTCACGATATCTACTGGTGACCTAAGTAAACCTTCTCATTTGTTCAACACTCGTAAATAAACATATCTTGCAAGATGAGGACCAATAAATATCACACCAAACTCAAATCTTGTCGAGCATTTGGCACGTTTTGACCCATTTGAGAAGCACAGGTATTTGTCGAATTTGTCGTTGAACATCATAAAATGTACTCGTAAACTCGGTGTGAGTGTCATGAACGAAATGTATCATCTGGTGGAGAGTCCGGATATAACCACGAATCATGAATATCTGCAAGACCGCGAATCGTGAAAAAAACTTTTTGCAATATGTGCGTTAACTTTCATTGGATTTTTCATTATTCACGTCTTGCAATTCGCGGTTTACAGGTAATTTTACGATTTGCAGGAGATCCGCGTTTGGGGGTCAACAAGGATCCTTTGCCAATATCGAAGAATTGCTGATTTTGTCTGGTTCATTTCCCTTTCCGTATTTCAAGTTTATTCTTATAGAGCGCATAAAAAAGACGAGTTTTGAGTTTGGATTTAAAATTGACAATACTATTATCAATTGTCGTGGTCATGTGTATAGAGATACGTTTGTTGTTCGTTCTCGCTCTTAATCTCACGTTGAATTTTGCATTTTCTTCACAAAAAAACATCAGGATTTGCGAGCAACTAGCATCGCGATAAACGTCATGTTGCGTTCGTTGATGCGAAGCTATGGCCCAAGAGATGGGCAAACTTATGGTAATTCGAGAATCAAGTGTAAACACCAATCATCCATTCTCAGAATACTGTTTTTTTTTCAGATATTTCATGATGATAACATGTGGGTCATACTGTTGTTAGGCACGTCACCCGACACCCGTATAAACAAGCACTTGCATCACCATAGATATCACGAAGTGGTATTCTCTTGAACCAATTGAGCTGATCGGGTTTGCGATGCATCTGGAATGCAAGCTTTCCCATAATTGTCTTGTCATGATATAGAACTGTCTGGATTCAGCATATACCATACATGTGTCAACATACCACAAATACATGTCAACCAAATTTTGATGATGTCAATTGCGAAATTAAGGGTGGGAATCGCCCAGCATTTGAGAATATCTTTAATTTTGTACTGATCCATGTTCGTTTAATCACCCTGCAACATATCTTAAGGCTGTGACTGACCTAGTTCTTTTGTCTAGGGGTCAGGTCATGTTATTGTCACCGACTTGTGCTCAGATTTTTGGGAAGGAAAATCAACACAAGGTAAGAAAAATGCAATTTCTGCAACATAACGCATATATAATAACTGAGGGGGGTGATATGATGTCCGAGATACTATTACAAAGTATGTACTTCACAAATATTTGTAGGGGCTGAAATTCCCCAGAAATAAGGTTTCTTCCATTAATGTTTACCCCAATTTTGATACGGTGATGACGTTCATAGTCATTTCCAATAAATTCTGCACACTGTATTTCGATAATCTGTACACGGGAGTTAAGATAACCATCTCATGTTTCATACATCTTGCGCATATGCACTAATTTTTCAGTTATTCCTAAATTATTCCACATGCTTGTATACTGATTGGACATATCGCTATATCACTGGTTATTTCGTCAATCCTCAAGCTAGTTGTGGCAGGATTCTGGGGATTCGGAGGGATTCTTGTGTGTTTTCACAGAACTTGTCAGTAAATCAGTAAATTGAACTGATTAGCTGAGTTTTAGATACCTAATTTTTAGTATAGCGATTACCAGCAATTTATGTAACTGTCTATTGACTTTCACATTTCAAGGTCATTCAAGGTCCTGATGGGGCACTTTTCTCCGAGTCATTCTTGGATAAATCTGGAAGATCAAGAATGGTACATGTTATTTAATGTCATTATTTTGACTTAGGACAAGCTCTAATGAGGCACCCACTCAGAGGGGCTGAAATTTGGAATTCCAGATTTCAAGATTTTCAAACAATCATGGTGATGACATTGTGCATTAAAAACAGAGAATTTGGATGACGTTTTCCCTATGATGTGGAATTATGGGTAATATTACGGCAAAACTACCGCCAAAAAATGGAATTTTTAGGGGGTCACTTTGTCAAAGTTGTGAAAGTCAGTGAATATGTCCAAATGATTGTAAATTTCGGTAAAATTTTCTGATCTTGGACTGCATGGATGCCTCTAACGAGAAAATCAGCACTATGACCCGTATGTTTTTTTCTCATATCAAAAACATGTCATTATTTTGACTTAGGACAAGCTCTAATGAGGCACCCACTCAGAGGGGCTGAAATGTGGAATTCCAGATTTCAAGATTTTCAAACAATCATCGTAATGATATTGTGCATTGAAAAACAGATAATTTGGATGACGTTTTCCCTATAATGTGGAATTATGGGTATTTTTACGCCCAAACTACCGCCAAAAAATGGAATTTTTAGGGGGTCACGTTGTCAAAGTTGTGAAAGTCAGTGAATATGTCCAAATTTTTGTAAATTTCGGTAAAATTTTCTGATCTTGGACTGCATGGATGCCTCTAACGAGAAAATCAGCACTATGACCCGTATGGTTTTTTCTCATATCAAAAACATGCACACCAGCCCGTTGATGAATAAATACATCTTCTGTCTCGTTGTTTTTATTAAAAGTTGATCAAAAAAGGCTCATTTCTAGGTATTTTGGGGCTAAAATTACGCATAATTCGACATCATAGAGAATAGTTCATCCAGTTTTTCTATTTCCATATGTATAATGACATAACGATGACTGTTTGAAAGTCTTTAAACAATCGAAGGAATTTCACATTTAGCCCATCTCAGCGGGTCCCTCACTAGAGCTTGTCCTTAACGTAATATAAGTGAAAATATGGTGTTTGGTGTGTCTTGGATAACACATTAATGTGCTTATTACCGTTTGTCTCTAGAGGAAACTTTATAATGAAAAATCATTTCTTGTCTCGAATAATCTTGAATCAGTCATCACGATACACTACATTGCATCGTTTGCTGATGGTCAGCCATCATGGTGCACTCACAGCAGTGATCGATCATACTTTAGTTATAATTACAGGTTAAGGATGAGTGATGAGGTATCATACATCTCAATTCACGACTTAAAAACCCTCCCACGTTGATCAGCTTCAATTAAGTTTGAATGGAGTACATGTATAATGATACCACAGTCTAGATTAAATCGACTGGTTGTGATTGCTGAAATACATTCAGGCCCACTTCATTTCACTTCTTCATAATAGTATAGAGGCAAACATTTTCAGTTAATATTGACCTGAATCCATGTACAACGCTCGATCAGTACGTGAAAGCGGTCAGACGCTGGCTTATAGTGTTCAAAAGCTTCCAAAAATGTTGTATTTTAGGTTTGCTATTGTCACCATTAAAATCTAAATGTAATGAATGTAATAAGCAGCTCATACACAATATAAAATTTGGAAGCATAGAAGGGTACGGCAAAATTGACCACTGCACGTACATATGACACGGTGGTATATCGGACATCTGATGCGAGTATCCAATTTCTAGTTACATTTAGTGTGTGATGTCGACACCAGTGGCAGCACTTGGGAATGCACTCGAATAACAAATATTGCTGAATAATTATGCAAATATAACTAAGCTTAACTATTAACTTAACTAAATATAAATAAGCCTGCTACCGATCGTGTCTGCCACTTCACACGATGGAATTTCACATTATTAAAATATACATTTCCATTCCTTGTTGTGTTATTTATACATCGGTATGTAGCAATAATTGTTTTTGGAATCTGCCAAGAAAAACGTTGATCGCCTAATGGCCCTTGAATAACTTAATTGGTATTTATACTTCATCAGTGCAAGATACATGTATGAACGTCTCTAGATCTTGTGGAATAACCGATGAACGGAGAATTATAGTATCGGGATCAGTCTAGTTGCACGCATATGCGTTAGCGCGTTCTGAATGGCTCTCAAGCATTTAAATTCAAAGGTAGCACTGCAGAAAATGTGTACGTAATGTTGTTCATTGCGAACTCCCATATTCCAAGTTGTCATTCCAGCACCTCTTATATCATGTAATAATGTTAATAAATGAGTCATGAAAAAACGTATCTACTGGTGGCATAAGTAAACATCGTCACTTGCTATTAAATTACGACTTGCAAGGTGATAAATATTGCACCAAACTGTCAATTCTCGTCAAGCATTTGGCCCGTGTTGACCCATATGAGAGGCCTCGGAATTGTGCCTCATAAAACCCTCGGGAAAACTCGATGTGACATGAACAGCACAGAACATATGATGGAGAGTCCGGATATATTGACATTGCCATACTTTCATACCATATAAGGAACTAGTGATCACTCTTGTTCCAAAGAGAAGAAATCGTGGAATGTGCACCAATCAGTGTGTGAGCTACGCCATTGTATTACTCGGGTGACGATTACCTCTCATCTAAGCGAACTACCATCTCCAGTGTACGGTGAAATATAGTACATGTACCAAGGTAGTTTGCCCTTCTGTGTGTTGGTAGATGCCTTTTATTTGTAGATGCCTTTATTTGATCACATTCACCAGTTCACAGGTTCACGTAAAATTGAAATACAGCCAAAAATAAAACAGCCTTAGCAGTGTACTCATGCATATCATGACATATTATCAGTTTGAACCACAATCAAAGGCAAGATATCAAAATTTAAGGCACATTGAACGCATTCTAAAACATCACAAATGCCTAAAAATTAATATTTGCAGAAATGTCAAATTACTGTGTCTCAAAGTTTCACTTTAAAATCTACAAATCATTATTGACAGCGCAATATGACAAATAAAAACTATACACGGGACATTGATAAAGATTATTCATGGATATTTACCTTCATTTAGCCGTTGTAACCTTAAGACATTTATAAACAAAGATACCCTTTTAAACTTTTCGAACCATTTTTTCTCGTAAAACAAAACCCACATGCAGAAACTTAATCGCTAGGTGGCGCAGCCCCGCCTGGTTATATCCGCCTATCGCTAGGGGGCAGCACTGGATAAAAATAAGGCGGTGTTCGCACCTTTACATGGCTCATCTAAATTTGGTACATGCAGTGAACAAATTTATCAACATGATGTATGGCGAAACATCATTCAACCAAAACATCATCAGTTATGAAAGTCCATATCAAAGATAGTTCATCATGTTCATGTTGTTGGCTCCTTGACGGGGGTCCCCGGTGAATACAACAGCACCAGCTTGTGTATTGGTCTCTCGTAGACGGAACCACCCATGGCCACCTTGACCTTGCGAACGAGTCCGTCTTGACTCGGTTGTGTGTCAGTGACACGCGCCAAGGGCCATCGACAGCGCGGCAAGTTCTCGTCCTTCACGAGAACATCATCCATTCTCAGGTTTGGAGCACACTTGTTCCACTTTGATTTTCCTGAAGCGCGAGCAGATATTCCGTCTTCCACCTGTTCCAAAACTGGTCCGCCAGAAACTGAACTGTACGCCAACGCTTCCGACAATACAGGTCCTCGTTCGCAAAGATTCCTGGGGGTGGCAGCACCAGTTTTGACTTGAAAGTCAGGATCTGGCTTGGCGTGAGCGGCTCTCCTGTGTCTGGCGCATTGGTGTCTGTGTAGGTGATTGGTCGACTGTTTATGACGGCCTCGGCCTCGACCATGAATGTCCGTAGCTGTTCATCATCCAGCCGGTCTCCATGTGCGTCAAGCAAGTTTGACAGGACACTTCGAACTGAGCGGATCATCCGCTCCCATATGCCCCCCATATGGCTATCGTGGGGCGCGTTCATCTTGAAGATCACCCAGTCACACTTGTCCTTCAGGAGTTCAGCCTTGATCCGTTTATCGTCCATTTCAGACAATGCTGCTTCAAGCTCTGACTGAGCGACAACTAGGGTTCTTTCGCGGTCGTGAATCTCGCACGGAGAGATTAACTATTTAGGTTACCGGATGTATGTCAATTAACTATTTAAGTTACCGAATTCATGGTCGGATAACCCATAAGCATGATGTTGCATCTGTCGTCTGTCATCATCGTCCGTCTATATTTTACTTCTCTGAATATATGGTCGGATGCGAGTCTGAAAATAATCAAAATATTTTCTGATTTTAGCCCATATCAATAGTAGCTCCCACCTTAAATGATGTGAAAAGATGAAACCGACATTGAATTTTTAGATCGAACCAATGCATTGGATTCTCCATAGGTTCTGCTATAAAGTGTGTAATTTTCCTCGCCACTATATATGCATGGTGACCAATCTAAGAATGGACGAAAAAAACAAATTGGTCCGAAATTATGTTATTATGTGTTTTGAGTGATTATGGTCCGAAAAAAATTCTCTTTTTGATGGTATTGAAATGTTTGGGGAATTTTACATTTTCGTTTCCTTCTTGCGTGAAAATGACAGCTATATAGAGTAACCTCTTGAAATCTCAAGATAAAGGTTATATTTTGATACATTGACATGGGAGGTCATATATGTCAAATGGTAGTTTCGACAAACTACCATTTTGGGACATTACAGCTTAACATTTCATAGCTCATGCAAGATTTCTAGCCCTTGAGCTAATTTTCATTATCGATTCTAATATAATGTGAGAAATGTCAGTATCTCAGAAGATAATTCCATAAATAAACTGTGTTCACAGTACTGGCGAAATTGATTAAAATGAAGGCGAAATTAACAATGACCAAAATCGTCACGATACTGGTGACCTAAGTAAACCTTCTCATTTGTTCAACACTCGTAAATAAACATATCTTGCAAGATGAGGACCAATAAATATCGCACCAAACTCAAATCTTGTCGAGCATTTGGCACGTTTCGACCCACTTGAGAAGCACAGGAATTTGTTGAATTTGTCATTGAACATCATAAAATGTACTCGTAAACTCGGTGTGAGTGTCATGTACGAAATATATCATCTGGTGGAGAGTCCATATATAACCACGAATCATGAATATCTGCAAGACCGCGAATCGTGAAAAAAAATAACTTTTTGCAATATGTGTGTTAACTGTCATTGGATTTTTCATTATTCACATCTTGCAATTCGCGGTTTACAGGTAATTTTACGATTTGCAGGAGATCCGCGTGTGGGGTCAACAAGGATCCTTAGCCAATATCAAGGAATTGCTGATTGGTCCATTTCCCTTTCCGTATTTCAAGTTTATTCTTATAGAGCGCATAAAAAAGACGAGTTTTGAGTTTGGATTTAAAATTGACAATACTATTATCAATTGTCGTGGTCATGTGTATAGTCATACGTTTGTTGTTCGTTCTCGCTCTTAATCTCACGTTGAATTTTGCATTTTCTTCACAAAAAAACATCAGGATTTGCCAGCAACTAGCATCGCGATAAACGTCATGTTGCGTTCGTTGATGCGAAGCTATGGCCCAAGAGATGGGCAAACTTATGGTAATTCGAGAATCAAGTGTAAACACCAATCATCCATTCTCAAAATACTGTTTTTTTTCAGATATTTCATCATGATAACATGTGGGTCATACTGTTGTCAGGCACGTTACACTGAGCCGACACCCGTATAAACAAGCACTTGCATCACCATAGATATCACGAAGTGGTATTCTCTTGAACCAATTGAACTGATCGGGTTTGCGATGCATCTGGAATGCAAGCTTTCCCATAATTGTTTTGTCATGATATAGAACTGTCTGGATTCAGCATATACCATACATGTGTCAACATACCACAAATACATATCAACCAAATTTTGATGATGTCAATTGCGAAATTAAGGGTGGGGATCGCCCAGCATTTGAGAATATCTTTAATTTTGTACTGATCCATGTTCGTTTAATCACCCTGCAACATACCTTAAGGCGGTGACTGACCTAGTTCTTTTGTCTAGGGGTCAGGTCATGTTATTGTCACCGACTTGTGCTCAGATTTTTTGGAAGGAAGATCAACACAAGGTAAGAAAAATGCAATTTCTGCAACATAACGCATATATAATAACTGAGGGGGGTGATATGATGTCCGAGATACTATTACAAAGTATGTACTTCACAAATATTTGTAGGGGCTGAAATTCCCCAGAAATAAGGTTTCTTCCATTAATGTTTACCCCAATTTTGATACGGTGATGACGTTCATAGTCATTTCCAATAAATTCTGCACACTGTATTTCGATAATCTGTACACGGGAGTTAAGATAACCATCTCATGTTTCATACATCTTGCGCATATGCACTAATTTTTCAGTTATTCCTAAATTATTCCACATGCTTGTATACTGATTGGAAATATCGTTATATCACTGGTTATTTCGTCAATCCTCAAGCTAGTTGTGGCAGGATTCTGGGGATTCGGAGGGATTCTTGTGTGTTTTCACAGAACTTGTCAGTAAATCAGTAAATTGAACTGATTAGCTGAGTTTTAGGTACCTAATTTTCAGTATAGGGATTACCAGCAATTTATGTAACTGTCTATTGACTTTCACATTTCAAGTTCATTCTATATCTGGAAGATCAAGAATGGTACGTGTTATTTAATGTCATTATTTTGACTTAGGACAAGCTCTAATGAGGCACCCACTCAGAGGGGCTGAAATGTGGAATTCCAGATTTCAAGATTTTCAAACAATCATCGTAATGACATTGTGCATTGAAAAACAGAGAATTGGGATGACGTTTTCCCTATAATGTGGAATTATGGGTATTTTTACGCCCAAACTACCGCCAAAAAATGGAATTTTTAGGGGGTCACGTTGTCAAAGTTGTGAAAGTCAGTGAATATGTCCAAATTTTTGTAAATTTCGGTAAAATTTTCTGATCTTGGACTGCATGGATGCCTCTAACGAGAAAATCAGCACTATGACCCGTATGGTTTTTTCTCATATCAAAACATTTTTTTTCTCAAAACATGCACACCAGCCCGTTGATGAATAAAAACATCTTCTGTCTCGTTGTTTTTATTAAAAGTTGATCAAAAAAGGCTCATTTCTAGGTATTTTGGGGCTAAAATTACGCATAATTCGACATCATAGAGAATAGTTCATCCAGTTTTTCTATTTCCATATGTATAATGACATAACGATGACTGTTTGAAAGTCTTTAAACAATCGAAGGAATTTCACATTTAGCCCATCTCAGCGGGTCCCTCACTAGAGCTTGTCCTTAACGTAATATAAGTGAAAGTATGGTGTTTGGTGTGTCTTGGATAACACATTAATGTGCTTATTACCGTTTGTCTCTAGAGGAAACTTTATAATGAAAAATCATTTCTTGTCTCGAATAATCTTGAATCAGTCATCACGATACACTACATTGCATCGTTTGCTGATGGTCAGCCATCATGGTGCACTCACAGCAGTGATCGATCATACTTTAGTTATAATTACAGGCTAAGGATGAGTGATGAGGTATCATACATCTCAATTCACGACTTAAAAATCCTCCCACGTTGATCAGCTTCAATTAAGTTTGAATGGAGTACATGTATAATGATACCACAGTCTAGATTGAATCGACTGGTTGTGATTGCTGAAATACATTCAGGCCCACTTCATTTCACTTCTTCATAATAGTATAGAGGTAAACATTCTCAGTTAATATTGACCTGAATCCATGTACAACGCTCGATCAGTACGTGAAAGCGGTCAGACTCTGGCTTATAGTGTTCAAAAGCTTCCAAAAATGTTGTATTTTAGGTTTGCTATTGTCACCATCAAAATCTAAATGTAATGAATGTAATAAGCAGCTCATACACAATTTAAAATTTGGAAGCATAGAAGGGTACGGCAAAATTGACCACTGCACGTACATATGACACGGTGGTATATCGGACATCTGATGCGAGTATCCAATTTCTAGTTACATTTAGTGTGTGATGTCGACACCAGTGGCAGCACTTGGGAATGCACTCGAATAACAAATATTGCTGAATAATTATGCAAATATAACTAAGCTTAACTATTAACTTAACTAAATATAAATAAGCCTGCTACCGATCGTATCTGCCACTTCACACGATGGAATTTCACATTATTAAATATACATTTCCATTCCTTGTTGTGTTATTTACACATCGGTATGTAGCAATAATTGTTTTTGGAATCTGCCAAGAAAAACGTTGATCGCCTAATGTCCCACGAATACCTTAATAGGGATGTTTCATATGCACGTTCGTAGAGACACGAACAGCACGTACGTAGGAACCGCACGAACAGGCTGATCTGGAGGGGACCGGTTGCTATTTTGGTAGGAGTTTTGACGCATAATAATATATTCACAAAGCGACATAATAATATATTCACAAAACTCACCAGCTACTCACATCGGCACAATATTTTGAGTTGTATGTAGAATAGCCAGCAGAGGAGTGGTAACTTCGGTATTACACGCTCTTGGGGGTAAACCACGAAAATGTGAACAAGGGCGCTTCCAAATAAACTCATCGGATAATGACGGAGCGGGGGTATATGCCCAGATGGTAGCATCATCACTCTAGCTATCGGTACAATTATATAATATTTCGTGAGAGATTTTATGTTAACACGCAGAACACTGACGGCAAAATGTCCACTATATGGCTTGTTACATTTAACTGGCGTGCTGATGCCCATTACCTTGATTCAAATTCAGCTACCTTGCCAAACCCCACGTGTTATAATAGATTTTCACGTGATTTAAAGTTGGAATCAATTTTTAAATCAGCTAAATTTAGCATTCTTGTTTGTCACGCAAACTTCAAAGTACATCTCTAGATAGTCGGGAATATATAGGAAATATGCACAGTTCGACAACAGATACTTAGAAAATTGCCGTTAATCGTGCATGAAAACAGTGGATAGAGAATGATCGGCCTGCCTACATTGCCGGTTGCCACAGTATGTAAACAAATACCAATTACGTCATGAGACTTTGTGTAGAACTCGTCCTCAAGGCGGGCCGCTTTGAGGAAAATTTGATGCGAGACTGACTGGCCCGAGTATAAATCTTGATTTGGCAACTTAATTTATGCACGTAATACACATTTTCAGACCCAAATTTCTACGATTTCTTATTCTATAGACAAAACAAAGCTACTGCAGAATAAATACATTTTGTCAATTCAAAAAGTGATTATAGCTTTAAAGTTACTTTTAAAGTATCATTCTGAAACGATTAAACAATCATTCGCAAGACATTGTGCATTAAGACATACTTTGGATTAAGGATTCTCTTCAGTGTGGTATCGGAACTATAGGTAATTTTAACCCAAATTATCTGCGAAATCGGCCAAATTTGATAATTTTCACTGAAATCAAGTATTGATGAAATATATGAAAAATTTACCCCTTGGTTTGTTTGTCAATTATGAACCTTTGTGCTTGATTTTGCTATGGATCGCCATGCTCATTTTATCGCTACAGGCATCCATTCCAGATTACCGAATTTTGCTTGAATTTAGAAAACAATGACTTAGTCTCACAATTCTCATGATATAGCCTAACAACGCATTGAAGCCGATAATACCGATATACTTTTTGTTCGGTTGTTTGTTATTGAAAATTAGTTGATTGAAAATGGGCAAATTATCCATTACGCAGATATTTTCGGGTTAAAACTAGACGTAAAGGCCTAGAGGCCTTGGGGCATTTCGATACACAACACAATCACAGGTGAACTGTTAATTACTGACAACTCTGCAACCAAAATGATTATGTAGATACGTCCATTTCATTCTAAGACGACGGTTTCTGAGATATAAATGAAAATAAACGAGATATGACCAAAAATAAAAAACGCTGACTCAGCAAAAACAATTTGGCCCAGGACCGAGTTCACCCAACATACCCCTAAGGCATATTTGTCTAGTGTCACGAGTCCGAAAATAACGTCCGTTTCGCTTTACGACGCACCAATTCCGAGATATGGCCGAAAATGAAAAACGCCGCCTCAGCAAAAAAAAAAAAATTGGCCCAGGGCCAAGTTCACCCAACATACCCTTAAGGCATGTTTGTCTAGTGTCACGAGTCCAAAAATAATGTCCGTTTCGCTCTACGACGCACCGTTTCCGAGATATGGCCGAAAATGAAAGACGCTGACTCAATAAGAAAAAATTTGGCCCAGGGCCAAGTTCACCCAACATACCCCTAAGACAAGTTTGTCTAGTGTGACGAGTCCGAAAATAACCTCCGTTTCGCTCTACGACACACCGTTTCCGAGATATGGCCGAAAATGAAAAACGCCGACTCAACAAGAAAAAATTTGGACCAGGGCCAAGTTCACCCCAACATATCCCTAAGACAAGTTTGTCTAGTGTGACGAGTCCGAAAATAATGTCCGTTTCGCTCTACGACGCACCGTTTCCGAGATATGGCCGAAAATGAAAAACGCCGACTCAGCAAAAAAAAATTTGGCCCAGGGCCAAGTTCACCCAACACACCCCTAAGGCATATTTGTCTAGTGTGACGAGTCCGAAAATAACGTCCGTTTTGCTCTACGACGCACCGTTTCTGAGATATGGCCGAAAATGAAAAACGCCGACTCAACAAGAAAAAATTTGGCCCAGGGCCAAGTTCACCCAACATACCGGTAAGATAAGTTTGTCTAGTGTGACGAGTCCGAAAATAACCTCTGTTTCGCTCTACGACGCACCGTTCCCGAGATATGGCCGAAAATGAAAAACGTCGAGTCAGCAAAAAAAAAATTGGGCCCAGGGCCAAGTTCACCCAACATACCCCCAAGACATGTTTGACTAGTGTCACGAGTCCGAAAATAACCTCCGTTTCGCTCTACGACGCACCGTTTCCGAGATATGGCCGGAAATGAAAAACACCGACTCGGCAAAAAAAAATTTGGCCCAGGGCCAAGTTCACCCAACATACCCCCAAGACATGTTTGTCTAGTGTCACAAGTCCGAAAATAACGTCCATTTCGCTCTGTGATGCACCGTTTCTGAGATATGCAATGAGCCTCAAGGATGACTCACCAAAATTGTTTTCGGCCCGTGGGTCAAAGGTCATTTGAGGGATCGATCCCATAATCAATAGGGTTCCTCTGTGACACTATATCAACATATATGTCAAGTTTCAGAATGGTAGCACAAGTACTTTTTGAGATATCATCCGGAAACCATTTGACACAAAATTCATCCTCACGGACTAACCGGACCTCGGAGCCGGCTCCAAAACAATAGGGTTCATCTATGTAATATATGTGATAACTGGTGAAAATTTCTCGAAGATTCGTCAAGGCGTTCTCGAGTTATCGTCCGGAAACCAAAAAGTGAAAAAAAAAAAAAAAAAAAATTCTGACAAAACCATAAGGACATTTCGTGCCGAAATGCCCTAATTACCATAATTCGAATATGAATTGAAAATTACATCCAAAGTATGTTTTTTAATGGACATTACACGTCATGGGATTTGCGCATTGCCCGTCTCCTCGCTCGTGGTTCCCGTGTATTCAGTCATGACAGGGTGTCCATATGGGTAAATTCTGTCAGCCAAAAGCCATGCTTCGGCTGAAAACGGTAGGTCGCCATTCAGAACAATTTGCGGAATGTTCCTATATGACTGCATTGCATTGTTCATATCTCCCAGAATGCACAAAACAAATTAACAGTTTGTTTGACAAAGAAAATATTTGGCAGTGATTCCAAGTGATCATACTCGGAATACCCACTCGGAATGTATACCTGTATTGTCCAATGTTCTATATCCCACTTCAATATTGTACGTTGTTTTAACATGTATTTCATACACACACTGCTTTGGCCAAAAACTTTAGATCTATGTACAATATTCGTGACACTTTCTTTAGCTTGGAGAATATGCAAAAAAAAATACATTGCATAAATATCTTCTCAGCTGGTACCAGAATATGTTAATCACATTCATTAATCACTCTTCGACAGTTTGGTGTTAAAAGGTTTATATTATAGCGATATATAACTAATGTCACGGCAAATGTATTTCCATAAATCCCAGATATTTACTATTATTACTATAATAACATCCATTACTAATTATAACACACAGCGGACGATAAATTTATGAACACAATGCAAATTACAAGTCGCGGCCCGTGTACAGTTGATGCATTGGTCATCTCCGCGTCGCTCAGGTTGTGGTCATCTCTGCATAGTCTGTTCTGAAACAACAACCGGTCCCCTTCAAATCAGCCTGTTCGTGCGGTTCGTAGTACGTGCTGTTCGTGCCTCCATGAACGTGCATAATCCCTAATAGGTAGTTATACCTTATCAGTTCAAGATACATGTATGAACGTCTCTATATCCTGCGGTATAACCGATGAACGGAGAATTATGGTATCGGAATCAGTCTAGTTGCACGCATATGCGTTAGCTCGTTAGCTGCAGAATATGTGTACGTAATGTTGTTCATTTGCGAACTCCCATATATTCCAAGTTGTCATTCCAGCATCTCTTATATCATGTAATAATGTTAATAAATGAGTCATGAAAAACATATCTACTCATGGCCTAAGTAAACATCGTCATTTGCTTCCCACTCGTAAATTACATCTTGCAAGGTGATTCCGATAAATATTGCACCAAACTGTCCGTTCTTGTCAAGCATTTTTGCCGTGTTGACCCATAAGAGAGGCATCGGAATTGTGCCTCATGAAACCCTCAGGAAAACTCGATGTGACATGAACAACACAGAACATATGGTGGAGAGTCCGGATATATTGACATTGCCGTACTTTGTCACCATCAAAGGAAATGGTGATCACTCTTGTTCCAAAGAGAAGAAATCATCAAATGTACACCAACCAATGTGTGAACTACGCCATTGTATTACCCCAATTAAATTGAAAGATAACAAATGGTCATACCCAGCCATGTCTATCCATGATTTGATGGTGTTTGGTATTGCCATGACTATGGTCTTATCTGGGTGAAGATTACCTCTCATCTAAGCGAACCACCATCTCCAGTGTACGGTGAAATATAGTACATGTACCAAGGTAGTTTGCTCCTTCTGTGTACAACTATGTCTCTTGGATCTTTTCATTGCCTTTTAGCTGCATGAATCCGATCGGTATACACGGATGTATATTGAATCTATGAAAGCAGAAGTAGTTTACTATCGAGTTTGAGTTAGTTATTCTCAATCCCATGGGAACATTTTCAATGCCTTGGGGTTTGTTGTCGGGGCATACTCATTGTGCTTTTAAAAACAATGATCGTACTCGAATGTCTATTTTGGTTTCCAATTAGAAAATCCATTAGAGTGCGATAATAGGCAAAACTGTTCTGAATAATTAGGCCTACTCCTCACATCCGATTTACAACAGTAATATTGAAGAATGAAATTCATATTAATATCAATTAGTAAATCATCAATTCAAAATGTTATTACCAATATGGCTGTTATTCCTTCTCACTCCTGGTTTAAGTTTAAATTCTGCATTTGTTTTACAACAAAGGCAAGATTTGCATTATGGTACCAATAACGCGGATATTTCATCTTGCTTTTGTTGATCCGAAGCTCTGACGGGAAGGATTTGTGGTAATTCGAGAGTCAAGTGTAAACCTCCCGTCCTTCAAAAAATGTTATCTCCAGCGGGTTTTTTTTTAAGGGGAGGGAGGGATAACAGTATGTGAGTCACACTATTCATGCTATTGTAAGACACATGACAGAGTGCTGGCACCCGTGTTTTTCAACGAGAGGGTGATGATGTAAAATTTCATCGAGGGGGAGAATAACCGATATTGTTTAAGTGAAAGCAATTGAGCTACGTAACAAGCACAGTGCTATATTCTTGCAACAACATGAAGCTGACGAGTTACGTTATATAACTGGAAGGCAAGTGTGTCACATTCTCTGATATTGTCCAGTCAATGCTAGGAGTAAATGTTTCCAGGAAAGCACGCTGTAAGAAAGATGCACTTGGGATATAATTGTATGACTCTCGCCCTGTTTACCATATTGCCGGGGGATATTAATAAACATAATCCTGTGCAGCATCCATCGATTGTTCCCATTGAATCAGCTATTGTACTTATGCATAAATAAATGTATCTTTGCTGCACAGAATGTACGATATTAATGATGCAAGAATGATGCAGTTACGGCGTAAACAAAAGGGATTCTTGTAATAAACTACAGACTATGTTTGGTGTAGAATTTGCTGTAGACTGTAGGCAAATAATTTAATTTCGATGTTTATTACTTTTATCACAGACAATATTCTATGTATACTGGTTTGAAACATGGTAATATCACTCGTTTGCCCACAGTCGGATTATGTCAGGAGTTTATGATGATTCGAAAGGTGTGCTTTCTCCTTCGTCATAAAAGAGAACTGGGAAAATCGCATGTTTACGGCCGATTATCGAGACAACAGGACTGGGATAGACCGAGAAGTTTATGGCCGCCGGATTTCGGACGTAAAGAGCCCGCCCGCCTCCTTCAGGCTTGGCAACTCTCGCCTCGTGACCTTGCCACCGATCTAGTCATTCCGGTCATTACGGCACTCGTAAACGCGCGCCGGGTGAACACGAGAGCGGCAGGGGTCACTACGCTCAGCAGTGTTTCGATGCGTCCACCGTGCTGCAATCAAAACCAGGAGCGCAGAACATTGGCAATATGCAGCAATCTTTATGTACCACGTGGACAGGAATCCCACGTTTTATTATTGGTCGGTGATATATACGGGATAAAAACCCAATAAATGTAAAGAAAAAAGTTGGCTCTGTCGAAAAACAGTACTTGCACATATGATATGGCATATAGTAGGCAACCCAAAAACTCTTGGATACCCCAAAATTTGTTTGATCATTATTTAGCAAGATTCGACAATATATTCTTGAAACATTGCAACAGCAATATATTGCAATAATGTATTTTAAAGATTTAACCGATGAGTGATCACAGGGAATACAAACACCGTGATTCAGGCGATATTGGCTTTCAGACATACATGATAAGAGAAGATTTTGTTTAAAAACTATGTATAAAGATCACCTTTGGAATGACCTTTTATTCGCAGTAGATTTTGATTTGAAACTCGTTTACATTTTCCGGTTCCCAACACTGGAGCCAAGCTGCGTGCATACCACATTTCCTGACGCTTCTTAGTACTTGTTCTCACTCTAAGTTGTTGTTTTGGAACCTTTTTGGAAGCCTCTTTGGTACCCAACTCTTCGAGCTATCTGGTAATCGAGGACTACATTATGATATGTACCCAGAGTTTGAAGTCTTATCATCACGTCCACGAAAGTTGGCCCTCTAGTAATGTGGTATGTAGTGTCGTTCCGTACGGAAACGCAGTGCTGTCTTATGAGAAAAGAAGTCGTTTTAGCTCGTTAAAACGACTTAATTATCTCTCTGTTAAATCGACTTATTATCTCGTTAAAACGACCTAATTATCTCGGTGAATCGATTTAATATGCCGTTAAATCGACTTATTATCTCGTTAAACGACTTAATTTTTTTCTCATATCGTGCTATTCCATTCAATAAAGGAATGTAGCCTGGTAATTTTTGTCCCGAAATTCACCCCCCCCCCCCCCTTCTCCCAGAGAAAAGAAGGGAAAAGAGGAAAAAAGGACAGAAGGAAACAGAGAGGGGAGGAAGTGTTTTCAAGATAAATTACACTGGGAAGTAGCTTGTGTCCCATGTCACGAGCAGTGTATTCGCTCTAAAGCCAACCAACTTGTTCTCAGTGAAAGCACTTTATGGCATTCACCTTCTTCAAATGAATTGAGAGCATTGAATGGGCAAATGCACATAATCCTTTGATGAGGTCCAAAACCAGGTAATATTTTATGCCATATTTTATTTCGACTACTGTATAACAGTGGTCATGCATTTATAGGTGTAAAGTAATGCTTCATAATTAGACCCAGGAGAACTGTGGAATGCTGTATTAAGCAAGCGAATACCTCAAGCTTATGGGGCCCATCACGGGCCCGACACTCCCGGCCGACAGGGGCTTAGGAGCATTTCACAACTGGGCCTTCCCTTAAAGTCATAGTAGCAAGGTACCATTATATGGTTTTATTCCTGTTCACATAAAGACATTGTGGACATTTGGTGATGAAAAAGGTGTTCTCGTTAATTGGTAACTAATAACAGCGACATATAATGGAGTATATTGGGTCAGTATTACGATCGCCTTCTCCTGCCGATCAAAGAAATTGCTTCGGCAATTTCCGTAATCGTGACGTCAGTTGAGGCAGTGCTTTGATGGCTCGCCGAAAACGTAAAATACGTAATTTGGTGGCCAGCTCAACGAAGGGAGAATCACTTCAAAATGCATGCGATTCAACAGAAAACACGCAAAAACCAGCAAATACTGGACATCTTGCAGTTCAACAAACTTCCGTTCTGGGTGAATAAATAGTGCTGATTCTAAATATCAAGACAAGAAATGCCGTATTTCTGCCATCTCACCCCTTCACTTGAATTGTCAAACATACATCAGGGGAATGAATATGCGACAATGCTGTTTACCTGGCTGGCTACATGTACTTTCAGGTCTGCATCAACTGACGTTACCAACCACGTGACACACACTAAAATCAGGATCAAAATCTTCGGCAATTTACAGAAGGAGTGCCTATTTGGTTCAATATCTCGAAACCCATTGATTGTATTAGTAAAATTCGTTCGAATTTATTGAAAACTATCCATAATAGACTAAATGAAAAGCACTTTCATCGGCATGCTACTAGGTCTTTAAAATCCTAGACCAGCCCCGAATCAACCATGCAAAATCTCTTTAGGGGATGGGAAAATGGACCAAAGGAAACCTTCAAAAACACCACTGGGCATGCATATCCCTTCAGTTTCTGGGGCCCTTATGCCCAGACCCCCAACCTTCACCACCTCGCTTCCCGACACTTCACATCTTGGCCTTCCTTCAGAACCCTGGATCCGCCCCAGATCAGGCACTCGTGAACTCTCCGAGGCCATGGAAATTGGACTGATGAAAGCCCTAGAACACACCATTGGGAAGGCATAAACCTCCAGCGTCTGGGGCCCTTGAGCGGGCTTCAGACCTCGGGCCGGGCTCGCCTCGCTCGCCGCTATATCGATCAAGCCCCCCGCCCCCCCCCCCCCGTCATCACCCAAAATCCTATACCCGCCCCTGTTTTGTTTGTATATACTGCTTGACATAGTACACGTGCAAACTGCAAAAGTTGTCTGTGGGTTCCTATTTCGAATGCCCTGTCATTTTGTAGTTTTTTCCGTTTCAAATACAACTTTCGTTCTAAATATAACTGTCATCTGTCCATCTGTCCTCAGCAAGACCTTTCTATGGCGAAACATTCACTCCAGACATTGGTCAGTTTATCAATAAACAACATGTTTACGTGGTCAGTGTCACTGGAGCGAGACGGGGGTCACCTTGCCCCGTGAGGACATAACCTCAAACAGGCAGACAAAATAACCTTGAAACTTCCAGATGCACCACGGATCAGAACGTTATTTTTGTGTATTTTTGTACTATACAAATTTTGTTTGCATTGTAATGTATTTATTCCGTTTTGATTCGAAATTAATACAGCACAATACAAACACCAGTCATGTTAGAGTTTGCAAACTAGCGCGCTATGTAATATCACCATCACATGTAGTCACAATATGAAAATGTCGATCCTGTGTTGTAATGCTTTTTTTCAGGTTTTATGTCTGCAATCAAGTCTGTTAACTGTCGTGATAGTCGACTGCAATCACTAACCGAACAAAGATATGCAGCCAAATTGCTCGCGAAGACCTATATATGAGTGCATATATTGCGTGTACATATTCACACCTGGGAAACTGAGACCCACTGTTATAGATAAGGTATGTACTGGCGTGTTATCTTGCGACATGAACTCAAAGATGCAATGATAGCCGATAGCCGATCACCGATCACTGGCGACACCACACGTCCTCTTATCTCAAGTTGATAGGTTTTTTTTATCAAACATTTTTAGCGATGAAGGTAATTCGAACATTTCAAAGGAAACACAATATCTTTGACGCACATGAAAATAGTTAACAAAATGTAGATAACATAGTCAGGGGATATATAGGCCTAATAGATCTATGCCACGTAAACAACACAATAATTGTTTTTAGTCGATTTGTGGACGTGTGGTCATCCCAAATTGCATAACGATCCAATGACAAGCTCCGACATTAAGTTGAACGGACTCAACGAACGCACGAAGTCGAATGCTCCGCACCAAACTGCAGACATCCGCTCGCAGAAAGAGCTGGGCGTGCCAGATAAGCGGAGAGGGAGAAGGCATCTCTTCCCGCCACTGACGTGCCCGCAGCGTGAGCCGCTGATGCTGGGGTCACGACCTTTTGTTGCCCCGGCCACCCTGCGTCCCTATGAGGACACGCGGCACCTGGGCCTGTCCCTAGGTAACACGCGCCCTCTCCCTGACCCGGCCAGGTCAGCTCATAACACTCCGGCGCCAAGCTGGGAGGGAGTGGGGGGGAGGGGAGGGGGTATCGTCTATTGCATCATATCACCAATGCCAATGATAAGGACGCGAAAAATGTTGTCCAATGCATTTGACACCATATGCAAACTTAGACAACGAACCCACTTGTTAGTATAGACCCACACATGAATGCTTAACATTATTTTGTTTATTTTGACGTAATCGAAGTTAACTAAGATTTCAGTTCATAGAGATGTGTATTGGTTGCCCTGTGTTTCTCAGGTCATGACCTCTCCCCGGCCCTTTGCCCTATAGTTGAATTTCCCAGTTTTCCAGAAAGTTCAGCCATATTTCATGTACAGTTGCACGTAGAACCGCTTCAACCAGATCAATAGTAGACATTTGCAACCACACGATGATCACGATGATGAAACTTACACACTTGAAGAAATTTTCATACATGTGCACTTTTGTACAAGCAATGTTCGATTCAAATACTATTTTACATCAATAGTAGTAAGTTTTGCTAACGTGGTTAAGTCATGAAGGGACCGAATTTTACTGCGTAATACCAATATCGACCTCTGGATGCCGTGACATTTCTGGGTTGATTGACCTCGGTATAAAACTAGTGAACATTTACAATCCGAAGGTTCATTCACTAATGGATATCAGACTTGGAAAGAGATTAGTTATGTCAATAGTGATAAGAAAGGCCGTGAAAACCTCATAATTTCGTAGATAACCTTTTGCGGTTGTACCTGAGTGATTAAAACATATATTCGTATGATGAATATGTCTTTTCATTCATAGAACCCTATTGCCTTCATGTATATTTGAAGACTGATTCGAATGAAGTATCAATTCCCAGAATACTAAACGTTCAACAATAGAAGGTAGCCTATCATCACTTTTCCAACTACCAACCCAAGCAAGTCACTGCGAGTGACCTCAGACTCACCCCAGTCGTGACCCGAGCTATGGGCGTCCAGGTGAACCCTGCAAGAACCTCCCCTCATCCCCTGCCAGTTCAGTTCCTCCTCACTACAACACTCCACGCCCCTCCCCCCCCCCCCGCCTTCCCATCACGTAGATCACGTAATCAACGGTCTGGTTTGGCCAAACATATTACATGAGCGAAGTGCCTGACCGCGTGTGACCCCCGCTGTATATAAGTACCCTCGCAGACCACGGTGCCTCAAACTCTGGAAATCAACGGTACCGCTCGTTGAAGTCTCCATCCTTTTATCCAATTGACAAATATCAATTTCTAGCTAATAAATCTACAATTATTCGAAGATATTTGGAGCATAACTCTTCACGGCAATATGATGTTTGGAGTATTTTCCGCATGTGTTGGAGCAACCACTGATTACGCAATCATGAGGTATGTTGTGAAAAATATGTACGAATAGGCCACGCGTTATGTGATATTTTGATTCATCTACATTGGTCTCATGAGTCTTTTTTAACCTGGATAATATCGAATGGTCCTATTGTTATCCAGTGTATTGGATTCATTGGCACGTTCGTTCTCTGAACACGTGGCGTACCCGAGTCCTGGCCTCGTGCTTAGCGTCACTCTCTTGCTGGTGGCCCAGAGGCTCTGGCAGGAGCACGTAGTCACACAGACAGACAGAGACAGCGTGCTACCCCTGCCACCTGGGCATGTCGGACTCCCCTTCATCGGGGAAACACTCAGCTTCGTCCTCAAGGTCTGGATATAGTTAGCAATTCGATTTTATAAAGGGTTAAAAATTGTTCTATACAGGAATTTACGTTGAATTTTGTTTGTTAATTCAAAGACAAGATAACGTCCTGAAGTAGGCCTAGGTTCTGATAATTGAAACCCTTTCAAAATTGTTCACAGGGTGCAACCTTTTTCAAGGAGAGACAGGAAACATTCGGTAATGTTTTCAAGACGCACATACTTGGCAAGCCGACGATTCGAGTCATCGGTCCGGAGAACGTCGCCAAACTCCTCAAGCACGAACACGGTCTGCTGACGACGCAGTGGCCTCTGAGTGTGCGGATGATCCTTGGAGAGGGCTCACTCGCCCTGGCATCCGGTCATGTGCACAAACGCCGGCGGAAGTGCGTCATGCAAGCGTTCCGACACGATGCCCTGTCTGGCTACGTGCCCACCATCAGACGCACGATGGAGCGATATCTGATTGGCTGGTCGCAGGATGACGTCACGCTAGGATACCCCGAGATCAAGAAAATGCTGTTCAGTGTGGCCTGCGAATCGCTGCTAGGCTTCAAGATGAGTCCCACGCAGGAGAGCAAGTTACTCGTTATCTTCCAGGACATAACAAGGAACATATTCTCACTCCCAGTATGTTTACCTGGAACTGGGTTGTATAAGGTAAGCATTAATTTAATTTTTTTTTTTTTCAGAGCTTTCTTCAAAATTAGTAGAGATCTCTTCATCAGCAAATTTGATAATGGACCAAATCTGCATTTCACAAATATACTATCTTCATTTAGGGTATGCAGGCACGTGGAGCGTTGCTTCGAGAAATCGAGCGCTGTATAGAGGAACACGATAGTCATTTAACGGAGGGCGCCACTGATGGTCTCTCCCACATACTGAGCCACTCGGATACCGATTCCATGTCGAGGGCTGAGCTGAAGGACCTGGCCCTGGAACTGCTCTGGGCAGGACACGAGACCCTGGGGAGTGCATCCACCTCACTCCTCATACACCTCGCTCAAAATCCACACGTCGTCCACCGAGCGTTCACGGAAATCTCCGAGCTTGAACTGGGGTACGGCTCGGCAGAGATGGCAGAGGATGGACAGATCGAGATCACGTATGACGTCATCAACAAGCTGCCGTACATCGGTAACATCGTCAAAGAAACCCTCAGGATACTGCCCCCTGTTGGCGGAGCGTTCAGAAAAGCCCTCAAGACCTTCGAGTTCAATGTAAGTTTACCACTCGGCGCCTCCATGCAATATCTATACATTAAAATCAATGTCCGATCAATTACTGAGGTGTAAGCAAGTTCAAGCGTCAATGTAAATATTCAGATTATCAAAACATTACTCCTCATTCTCTACCTAGGGCCATCAGATTCCTAGAGGATGGGCAGTCAACTACAGCATCAGACAGACTCACTTCTGTTCCGAAACATTCAGCGATCTGGATCGTTTCGATCCGGACAGGTGGGAGAACGTCACGGAACACGACCTGAAGAGACAGTACGAGTTCATCCCTTTCGGTGGTGGCGGCCGTGCGTGTGCCGGCAAAGGATTCGCTCTTCTCGTCTTGAAACTGTTCGTGGTGGAGCTAGTGAAAAACTGGTCGTTCAAGTTGTTGAACAGTAAACCCAAGATGGACATGTTCCCGGTTCCTAAACCCAAAGATGACCTTCCGGTACGAATTCGCCGAATCGTTGGCTACAGGCGGCGTGCATTCACTGTTTAGCTGATCCACTCGTGTTAGATATTTCAATATCAGTATTTAAGTACCATGTATGAATGTAGTTAGTAAGTTGTAGTTTGTTTTATTTCGGTGGTAGTATCGATAGCTCACTATTGTAGAAAACTAGCTGTATCAAACAATAAAAACATGTGCATATTAGTGAAACTGCAGATAAATTCCTCCCTAGTTGCCCCTTAAAAATAGTTCGTCACACATTATATCTACAGAAACCCATAATCACTTACGGGTTTCTTGTATCTACCGAGTTATTTTCCCACTGATATCCGCCTTGAATAAATGGTGAGTGATAACAATCACCGGGTCATATCGAATGGATAAATGCCTGTAAACGACAGCCTGTATATCACACTCTGAGTGTCTGTCACGAGTGCCTCCTCCCAACCGGAAATTAACATATGACAATGATGTGGTACAAACTGAATATAATTATTTGTCAAAATGTATAATCGACACATAGCTACATTACACATGCATGATCTGTCACTGTATGGGCACGCGGCACACAACTTTGTCCGTTTATAACACTAATTACGTGTACTTTGCTTTCGGTGTTACTTTCATATCAGTTATCAATCGTTATGGACGAATATTTCACCAATTACCCTATCAGATTATGATTCATCCGCACCAGCTCAAATGAAATCTGCATCGAGATCTGCATCTCGATTCCATGACATGAACACAAGTACTCTTCACATAATCTGTAACTCTATATGCCATCTATGTTATACGATAATTAGGGCATGTGATGTCAAGGCACCCGAGGCACGCGCAGACAAGAAACGTATCAAACTCTCCGCATATATTTCACAAATCGATCCAAGGGAACTTGATAAGATATGATATACGATAGTTATAAAATGTGATGTCAAGGCTCTCGTGCTGAGGCACGCGCACACTAAAATATATCCTGTATCCGAGGTCAGGCCGTGTGTCACTGTACAAACTGGTCCGTCGATGCCGGAAGTCACCAACTGTAACCGATAGCAGCATCATAATCATTTGATTAGAGTTTATTGCTTCTCTTAACACTTACTGAATTGACTGACAACTGATCTGCATATATGTGCACGATGAATAACATACATGTACATCATGAAAATTCCGGCCTAAACTGGCAGTTATAAATGTACACTCAACCCGTGCAGTCGTTCAAACTACAAAGCACGACGAACATAAAACATTACTATCAGGGATAACGTCAACAATCGGGTTGAAAACCATGGAAAACCTGACACTGCCGGCTCAACAGGACTCTGACCGCCTGAGCCAGGGCACGGACACAACCGACTCCATGTCGCCTATGTACCCGTCCTTGCCGAGGCGAGGTACTCACCCGGTCTTCTTCCCCGACCAAATGGACCTGAGCGCGCTGTTCACCACCACGCCTACCGAGGCATTCGAGACCAAAGTCCTCAGGCTCTGCAACAAGCAGTTCGTCAGCAGGATGTCCTGGACCGGGGATGCCACTCGAGACACCGAGTGCGATGAAAACGAGGACGACTTCCTAAGCAAAGGGTCTAAGGACGTCTTGGATTACGACTATGACATCGCCGATATCTGGCAGAAGCTTGGTCACATCATGACTAGGGATGTCGTGGAACACAGCATTACCGAGGAAAGTGCCGGGGATGAAGACGACAATGATGCGGACAGCAATCAGTACCAGTCCCCGTGGCTGCGCTCCCTCTCTCGCTCCATCAGCCACCACGTAGACAGCAGGACCCTGTCCAGAGAGCGTATGCGTGCTGCCGACCAGGCCACGTCATATGGCGGGAAATTGTATCGGACTGACGGCCATTATGGCCGAGTGTACGGACTTGGCACCAGACCGCGGTCGCGTTGTGATGTCGTCGAGGAACATGTGATAACTGGAAATGAAGAAAATAATGATCCTGTCCTTTCTGAAAGAGATATCAAAGAACAGCCACGGGTCGAACTGACAGATGACGAAATAAAGCAGGCTGTGGTCAAACTACGGGAGGATTTGGTGAGGCCTAACGAACAACCATGTAAACTTCATTTTATACGATATCAAATTGTACCGAGAGAGTACAAGCAATTATAAACACTGTCATACCTACAGTAAATACATTTAGCCAAGATTTCGGTAAAACAAAAATTACACGGTGTCGCCTATGAACTGATTAACCATACAATTTACAGCTGCCAACAGAGATCAAACAATTACATTTTCGAAAATTTCAGATCAAGCTTCGATCCAGTGACCGGAAGTTGCTGAAACAGTTCATCCAAATCAGATTCGGGATTGAGTATCAAGATTGGTCGCGCAGAAAGAATCAGGGATCTGTTCTCGATCTCAGCGCTCAGTGCACACTGCCCAGGAACCCCACTTCACCGACAGCTGGAACCACACACGCACTCTTCCGCAAGAGGGCGCTATCACTCGCCGGTAACACTCCCGGATATTCAACTTTCGCCGGTCGAGGAACTACAATAAAGGAAGTCCCGTAGGCTAAACTATGTTCGCAATTTATATAGTGAATCTGCAGTCGGAAACCTCATAAAACTGCAACAAATATGGAGTATGATAAAAACGCATGTTGTGACTGTGTTCTAAATTTTCATATCATTATGTATCCAACAGGTGTAATTCTATGCCTAAATACACCGTATCCTACAGAAGCGAACACATGATTATGACAAATATTGCATGATTCGTGATCATGACAATGAATATACTAAAAAAATTGCCCCGGCGGTTTGGCTGACAGTAATCGACTAAATTATCATTATAATATACTGCTATCGTGTGACTGTTTATTGTAAGAAAGAACCTGTTTGAACAATGTTTTGTGTCATAGATTCCATAGATACGATAAGCACAACATAGATTTTCTTTTATAAGGCCGTTATTTTTTGATTGATTGTTTTACAAACCCGCCGACTCCACATAAAACCGGCCGATAAGAAATAAATTCAGCAGTTCCTCTTTATATTTTTATTTTACCCACCGACTGGAAAAAAATGCATGGATAAAAATATGCAGCATCAAAATGATAATTCTTTGCCTTCATGGTTATGCGAAGGAATAGTCTCTTGTCAGCAATTCAAAACGATTATATGTATGTCTGTCTGCCTGTGCTTTCGACTATGGTTTTGCTACAATGACTTGCTCATAGTTCTTTCCAGATATCACGGACATGTCCCATTTGAATATAACTGATGATCCATATATTAAGATTATTCAAGGGTGTAATATTCGAGTATCATTTCTTCGTGTACTTTTATAGGTAGATCTTCAGAATTTGAGCCCGTACGCATTATGTAACTTTTACATTTAAATTTTCAAAGAATTTTGGCAGCCATTTTGAACTTAAAATTTGGTCTTCCAACTGTCAGTCATCATGGCCACATTGTCTCATTGTCATGTGGTATAGGTGTCACCAGGTGTAGCACTACAGCAGTTTTCTGAATCGTCTAGACCTGTGGCAAGTACATGATGAATAGTAAAATTAATCAGGAAAAGAAATGTGATCAGATTTTGTTGTTTTTGAAAAAAAATAACAAACTGCAATGTGTTTTATGATTGTTGTCGTTTTTCCCGATATAAATTTCGACAAACAGACGAGTTGAATTCCGATATTTTACTCACTATCACCCATATACATTCATTGAAATCAAGCTGAAAATTTGGTAAACCATGTCTTAGTTTGGTTGTGACAGAAATGAATTGTGAAGAAAAAAATCTTTTTCCATCTCTATACTCATACTAAAGCTGAGTCAAAGATTTTCCATACATAATCTTTGGCTGAGTTTTGACTCTATGTGTTTACGTTTAGTGGTATTTCTGGGCCGCCTAAACGCACATGCGAGTCTAATGCGCACAAGCATGCTGGTAGATGAAAGTGTAAGGAATGACCAATGTTTCACTGCTGCATTTTTTTTTATTAGCCCGACTACATATTTTCAGTAACTTTTATTTTTATTCCTTCCTACCGACCGACTCAAAATATTTGAAGCAAAAAAGTTCGTAAAACAATTAATTAAAAAATGATGGCCTAACGTCATCTTATGTTACAGAAGCTTTTCACCTATGGAACGCCGGTGCGACATGCGAGAAGTGACATGTGAGAAGCGACATGTGACATGCGAGAAATATTGCCTATATGAACATGTGACCTGCGAGTTAGCCTATAAACTGCGACCTGCGAGTCAACTTTACAAATTGCGATTTGCGTGAAACACAATGCAACTTGAATATCCTACACATTTTTTTCGTATCAAACCATGGTTTAATACGGAATAAGTCATAGTTTATAGTTTGCAGGTCGCATGTCGCTTCTCACTTGTCACTTCTCGCATGTCGCTTCTCGCATGTCGCACCGGCGTTATGTGTCACGATATCGACTAAGATAAGGTGTTCACTCGAGTCGATATCGTGACACATTCTCATATATTACCGTATTTCCCGGGCGCTTCTTTTTTTCGAGTATACTTCCACCCCCGGCGCTCATTACATTCGAGGCCAGGGTCCGTATTCTCGAACGAGTTACGAAACTTCTTAAGTTACGAAAGTATTCAGTTAAGAAAATTCGCAAGTACGAAATTTCGTAACTTTGTATTCTGGAAAGATTTGCGAAAATTCTTACTTGCGAAATTTCGTAAAGTTGCGAAATTTCGCAAAGAGCGTTGTAATGGATTTGCTTGCGTGTTTTGCCATACTTTCGCGGAAAGTTTGTCTGGTAGATGCCGTGATACTAGTTGTAAAGCTGTAGAATCCATGTTAAATCATGCATTATTGCAATGAATAGGTGACACGGCGTCAAAATCACGTATTTATTCACTTACTTGGCGGATGATTTAGGCTACTTGACGGATTTGGCGGTAGGGAAGAAACCGTCAAATGAAATCTTGTGCCCAAATCAAATATAGGCTACAGTAGGCCCATGCAAATAAAAAATTCCATTGTCAAAATAAATCGTGTGAAATCTCCATTAACTAAATAGTCAAAAACCATACAACCATTAAATGTATGAACTAGTGTACTAGGCTACATGTAGGCCTATACCTATAGGCCTACTAAACTTCATCTGTCAGTGAAACACGCTTTTTGGCCGTAGTTTTGTTTTGGATAATCGAATCAACTTGAAATTTTGTGTGTCTTGATTGGGTATCATGCCGTAACTTTTCACCAAATTACAGAATTCTATCTAAAAAACTGAAAAAGTTGGTTATCTACCCCAATGTTAAATTTCAGCCCCAACATGGAATTTCAGGGTCTGCACACAAAAACGATTTTTATCTGACGTTTGGGTTATATATTGCTTCAAAATAAACATATTTACCTAATATACACTTCAAATCGACTTCAAATCAACGCAATCAATTCATTCTGTACTGTCATAAACATCATAAAAGCCCTGAATTTGATGGAATTAAATTGATCCCATTTTGGACTGAAATTTAACATTGAGGTAGATTGCTAACTTTTTCATTTCTTGAGATAAAAATCTGAAATTTGGTGAAAAATTACGGCATGATACCCGATTGAGACAAACAAAATTTCAAGTTGATCTGAATATCCAAAACGAAACTACGATCAAAAAACGTGTTTCACATATGTACACGCACTAGTACATTATAATATGAGCCACAAATATGAGGCCTATTTCTCGTTCGAACAAGTGTTTTTGTTGTAAACAATAATTACCTTATTGTTACCTGTAATGTATATGAATATGAATAGCCTACTTGCGCTGTTGATGTGCATATATTATATCTTAGGCCTATAGGTACATAGGCCTACACGTTTTCATTCTGCCATGTATAAATCTGTATTGTATAAAACACCCCAAAATTCTTTGGAAAAACTCATAATCTAGGCTACGTTTCTTATTGCATGTTCTATGGGGTCATCTATTGAATGCCATATCAAAGCCTTCTTGCGCGCTCATTTGCCTTCAACTCTGTCAGCGTGCGAGAAAATACATATATGGTACTGTTTTGTGTACGGTATTGGGTTTTCCTGGCACTGTCGTCACCTAAAGGCTTAACCTGGATGAGGTAACTCGTACCGGGAAAAACAGTGCCATATGCATAGCTTACTAGATCCATGTATTGTTTAATGAGATGTGGCACGAGGACATTTTCTTCCTGAATGGGACCTCGACGGGACATGGACCATTATTTGTAGTAATAACTCGAACAGACAACGTACTCGAATATTAAATATCCCGACCCCCACCAAGTGAATGAATTCGTTTTGTTTGAATCTGGTCATGCTAGTACCATACCATCAACTCCACTATCGGCAGTAGTTACCGGGAGCCCCCGTTAATAGGCCCCGGCGTATAAAAACGGTTTTGAAAATACGCCCGCATATTTTCGGAATAAGGTTTTAAACAAGGAATTGTGGGTAGGAACATAATAATCGAAGACTGCATATGTATTTAAGTTATGCGTCCATGTACAGTTTGATTGGCCTTGCCGCCTCGACTTCCATTCGATAGATAGCGGTTAAAACATCGATCGTTATAGAAACACGTACACAAGTGCGTGCTTGTGATGTCCACATAAGTAATGTTATCGCTGTTTATGACGACGCACCAAAATATACGTGAAAAATTAGTACGGTCCTGGCGTATTTTCGGGAAGCTATTCCGTACGCCCAAGGGCGTATTATCGGGTGGGCTCATTAACGGGGGCTCCCGGTATGTGTATTCTACCATGTTCAGGTGGGAGTCAAGGCATAGAATCACAATTTCAAAAACCGGGCTGTTAAGCAAAAAAGCTGCCATGTTCTGCGTGTTTTAGCAACGTGTGTTGTGTCTTTTGCGATTTTTCGCAAAATTTAAGACACCTCCTTCATTTTCGTAACTTTTCTTCGTAAGTTACGAAAAATCTTAGTCGTATTTTTTCGAGAATACCACTTGCGAATTTTCTTAAAAGTTACGATTTTTCTTAACATTTTTTTCGCAAATATGGACTTACGAATTTCGTAACTCGTTCGAGAATACGGACCCAGACGCTCATTGTTATACCGTAAGTTATCAGCGCGCGAAAAATTTCGTGTCAAACAGACGCCGCCCATCAAATGTATTCAGGCGATATCATTTCGAGTTTCATTAAATTATACTTTTTCGAAGGTATTCAAGCGATATCATCTCGAGTTTTATTGTAGTGTACGCTTTCGCTATGTCTTGAAAATATATCTTTTGTCATTGAGTAGATCAGCTAACTTGGCATTGAATGGTGCATAGAAATCATTGAGCATGGCTCGTGTCGAGTTCCACATTTGGAACTTGGCGTGTGGTCCCTTGGCGGAGACACGTGATACATTCCTCTTGTACTCTGCATCGTCTAGACCGATGTAATCCACCAGCTCGTGGAACACCTTCGCACGATCCTGCGTGTAGTCCTCCAGGCGAACCACCCTCAACTCAGGGAACACCGCCATCCAGTCTTTGAGATATCCGTAGTAGATCCCCGCGTGTACGTTGACCGTTTTCCGAGTACGAGTCACACGTCTGTCGTACAGACACCTCGCAAGTGAATGCTTTTTAAGACACAAACGAATCCGTGTCACGTGGTCTCGTGCCAAGCGATCGAATTCCTGGGCTGATATCTTGGACGGACGGGTCATGGTGTTGAAGAACACGTATGAAGAGAACAGTCTCTCCGTCGGGTTTCGTATGATAACGATAATTTTCACGTCTGTTTTGGGAGTCACATTGCGTATGAGATGAGCCGCTATGTATTTTGGTGGCAATTTATTGTTGTTTTTCTTTAATAGAGATGTACCTCCGAAGTGGAAGAGTGCGTTGACACTGGCGTCCACAGTCACAAGTGGATGGTAGGTCACGGTCGTCCCGTTGATCTGCGCTTGTATTGTGGTCGTGCGGATCGTCTCAGCAGCTTCATCGTACAAGTTTACAAAGTCGTTGAACCTCGCATTACGATACCAACGGTTGTTATCCCAGAAGAACGGTTCTTTGGTAGCCCCGGGAATCACGTGCGGATGATCCATCAACGTGCCGAACAAGTCGGATGTGCCACTTTTAGCGACCCCTATTATGTAGACCAGGGGCAGGCAGCGAAGGCGCCAGGGATGCTGCATTGTCCGGATCCGCTCCGCGTAGACGGGGATGATGCTGTCAAAGGAGCTCCTGGCTTGATCTGGGAACATCTGTGTGCCCGTCTTGTACTGACGCTTGTACTGCCGAGGTATACGCTCGAACCAACATGGACTCTTGTAGTCGGACAGTAGGGGCAACTCCAATTGTTCCAAATTGTCTATCTTGTCATCCAAAGACGACAGAGGCAGCTCCAATAGTTCCAATTTGTTTATTTTGTGATCCATGGATTTTTCGTTTTCTACCCATGTTTCAGATGTATTCCTCATTTTGGTGGTTACGTTCGAGACAGTTCCATACATGTAGCTCTGTTCCGATTCAACGTAAGGCAACAAACTGCGCACAAAGTGTTCATGGTTCAAATATGCTACAAATGAGATAAATGATGACACTACACAGACAGTTACGAGATATTTACAGTACTGTTTTTGTACACCATTAGTTGAGCCCATTTTATGATCACTGATTGTCAGATACACCAAGAAGTGTGCTACCGTCGAAAACCGTATCACAATAACGTAGGCCTACCAAGTACACTCGTCGAAAACACAACTGTGATGGCGATAGCCATGATGTTCGTGATGAAATCACCTTGATACCACACTTCTCTTTTCTGGTCATCGACCAAAGTTCACTAGATAATGGTTAATACACGCTAGTTATCGTCTACGGTTGACCCAGAGGCGCAACTGACGGACGGTTGAAATCGAGGAAACAATCCGAAACAATTTGAAATCGGAAGAAACTGACAAGATTTGAACCTGTTGAATACTCGCAATTGACAAATTTGACCGTGGGAATGTATGCCGGAAATGAAAAACATTGATTCCATTGAAAATGCAATATGCATAACTACGGTGGCTCATATTCGCCAGATGGAGGAATGCACATTTTTCTTTACAGCGTTATAACGCTGTAATACAGCGTAATAACGCTCTAATTTACAGCGTAATAACGCTCAAATTTACAGCGTGATTACGCTCTAATACAGCGTTATAACGCTGTAATACAACGTATTAACGTTGTAAATTAGAGCGTTATAACGCTGTATTACAACGTTATTACACTGTAATTAGAGCGTTATAACGCTCTAAAAAAAATTTGTGCTCCTCTATGTGGCGAATATGAGATTCCGTACATAACAGCTGCGGGCACCGTTTTACGTGTTGGCTCTGACGGAAACATATGTCTTGCTATATAAACATTGGCATATTTGTGAAATGTCATTGTAACTCTCGACCGAAAACAGTGACAACTAGCCTTGAGTGCCGACGCAGATGCGGGGAGCCGATATTATAGTAGCCTAGATGTACATGGATAAAACCGCCAACAAAATCAGTGAATGAGGCGGCCAGTAAATTATGTGGAGCGATTTATTTTTTCATGCAGTCCATATGGGATGAGTGTATTCACTGTATTGAAACACTCTGACCACATGTATCATTGATCGGGAACAAAAATCCAGGTCATATGTCTCTTATTGTCAATCAAGAGCCATAAAATGACTAGGTCTGTAAAATAAATCTGACAACAGTTATCGGAACTTGATGGTACCCCTTGCACTTCTTTGCGTGCATATCCATTTAAAAGGAAGGAATATGCTTCACACAAAAAAACTGTGAAAACACTTGCCTGATCGAATTAATTGTGAATTGTTTTCTTGGTCTTTCACCCAGAGTAAATGCACCAAAACAATATTGTACATGTATAAAACTGACACTCCTGGTAACAGTGCTATTTTTGGCTTGACATCACGTATTGAACCTGATATACAGACTACCATATTTCGAGTTATCACCCACAAAAGGATGGTTGCACCATTTCACGAATACAGCTTGACAGTATTGACAGCATTGGCTGTATACACATTACGGCCCAAGTATCATACACTGCGCCTTCCTCAAAATTCAATAAGGATTAAAAAGGTGACATACTGATTAAATGGCATACATTTAGTGGACGAGTAGTATTAAGGTGCAGTGTATGATACTTGGGCCCAAATTAATTATAGCCGAATTTGTTGACATTATACTGCTCTCCTGCTCAAATCCGCAGTTATAATTTGCACTGTGGTGATACTGGATGCACTAACGATCGTTAGTGCATCCCGCAATGGCGGACAGTAAACACGGTCAGTTTGGTTTTTAACCGTATTTTATCAAATGACAAGTACATTTGTGATAAATGGATATTCTGAAGGTAGTTTAGTGTTTTGGTCAAAGACATGCGTAGTTTTTTCAAGCAGATCATGCTTCTTTGTTTAGATATGTTGAGGAAAAGAATTAGCGATAAGGATTCACCAACGACAAAAGTGAGATTCCCTAACGATATAGGCCTAATACGTGTATATTGTAATAGGTCCATATCATACACCATTGTGAATTCGTTGATTTATGCGACATAAATTAGCGAATATCACATCAAAAATATGAAATCTGTACTAGAATATCATCTGTACACATCAATACATGTCAATTGTTACCTTATTTCACGTTTAACATTCAAATAACGTAGATTTGAATTAATAAAGAAAAGATCGTTAGGGAATCTTCACATATTCGTTAGGGAATCTTCGATTTTACAAAAACAATCGTTAGGGAATCTTTCGGCTTTTTTTCAGACTAGTTTTTCATGCTCAAACCAACATAAATCGCCATGTATTTGCAACGGAAGGTTGTTTCGTGCGCATAAGAATCAGCAGATGTATATGTGTATTGATCACAATCGTAATTATCGGGAAAATGAAGAAAATTCAAACGAACCGCGAGTGGGTTCGCCATTGCGGGATGCACTAACGATCGTTAGTGCATCCAGTCTCACCACAGTGAATTTGGGCCCAAGTATATCATACACTGCGCCTTAATACTACTCGCCCACTAAATGAATGCGATTTAATCCGTCTGTCACCTTTCTAATCCTTATTGAATATAGAAGAAGGCGCAGTGTATGATACTTGGGTCATAAAGGCTGCAAATGCAACAATCAATCTTTGATAGAAGCGACTAGCGTATCCATAGTCTGCAAGCATGTGGTATGCTCATGAATCGGCATGCACAAATCAGCCTACCCAATATGCTCATGTATTTGACAGCGTCTTCTATAACAAAGGTTCGAATATGAAATTACTCCTCTCTCAGGTCCGTAGTTGTCCGGTAGAGTTGCAAGCAACTTCCGAAAAATCGACCTAAAACCCAGTTTTCAATTGCAATGATTACAGACATAACATTCATTCTATCATTCACATTTCCATAGGCATGCAGTGAAGTCGCAGAATTAAACAGCTCGTGCTAAAATAAGCAGTTACTGATGGAACAAAAGTGGATAAATCTATAAAATTAACACCAACAATTGGAATATGTGACACTGGTTTGCATGATGTGAACAGATGAGTACCACGTACACTTACTAGACTGTAACGGACTAATTTGTGTTACTAATTTGAACATTTAGTAACCCACCATTTTTGTTATATGCATCGTAAAGCCCGGGTCGTCACGCTTCCATGAACATTCCGGTGCTGCCGGCAGCCACAATTACTGGCCATTATTGCCCTGATCGTCACGCTTGATCAATTTCTGTATTGCCTGCCCGCATTCACAATCACTGACCACTGCAGGGCATACTACGAGGCTCGCGAACTAGTACGGTGTCCGTATCGTGCCACGAAATACATGGCACAGGGAGGAGAGTCTGAAATTCAAGATATGGCAGAGTTCTGGGGCAGTTCCACCCCACCTGAGGGTATTGCTCCAGCCATGTGGATTGCCATAAAATCCATCAAGGCTGATACTGTGAAGTCATCCGTAAGACTTGAAGCACTTGAAGAAAAAACCCAGAAACTCGAAGACCAGTGCAAATCACGGGATGCTGATGTGAAAGCCCTGAAACTAACAGTTCAGTCTCTCCAAGCCCATGTCCAGCGTACAGAAATTAGCCTGGCTCAAGTCACAGACGAAGTCTTTGACCTGAAGGCACTATCCATGCGAGATAACGTTATCTTTACTTTTGATCAATCTGTGACTGAATATCATGAATCAGAAGATGAAAAAAGTGTGGACTTAGTGTATTCCTTCCTCGTGAATGTTCTTGGCCTTGATGAAGACAGCGACATGTACATTCCATCCGCACACCGACTTGGCAAGTTCGAGAAAGGCAAACACCGACCGATCATTGCTCGGATACCAGATAGCCAGCTAAGAACCAGCATCTTTGCGAATGCCTACAAATTGAAAGATACCGACCATTATGTCCAGCAGCAGATGCCTCCATCCCGCCTTGAACGCAAACAGTTTGCCCTGCCTGAATACCTTGACCTAAAAAAAGACAAGCGGAACAAAGCAGTGATGGCGAAAGGCAAATTGTTTGTGAAGGGGAAACTGCAGAGCCGATACCTAGAACCCTCCCTGCCGCACACGGGACCTGTCGAAGATCCCCCGACGATTGCAGAGAGCAAGGAGAAGAAGGACAGTGGCAGTGTATTCCAAGGCTTCTGCTCTGGAGCCTCATCGACAGCTGACATTGCAGTAGCCCGTGAGGCCCTGATGTCCAGAAATCACCAAGTAGCAGCAGCGACTCACCTCATTTATGCGTATAGATTCAAGTCGACGCGAGGAAAAATAACAGAAAACTTTGACTCGGACAAGGATTGGAATACTGGACGTGAACTTCTCATCATGATGCGCAACAAGAAAATGGAGAATGTAGTGTGTTTCGCAGCCCGGAAGTGCAATCCTGGATTCGCGCATATTGGACGTAGACGATTCGAACACATCAATGACTTATGTTTCCAAGCGTATGAAGCTCTTCAACAGTAAAAGACAGTTTTGACTGAAATTGAATTATGAATGGTATTCTCTACTGAATGTATAACCTCCCTTACTTGTATTATTGGACAATCCCTTAAGGTGGAGGGACATAACTCATATAACACTGTGTCCGACACTGCACCGTGCACGTATTTGGGGAAAGCCCCATAATCATCCGTCCCATTTTAGACTAAACAGTATGTATGAGAGTGTATGGGTGTGTGTACATGTATGCGTATTGTTCATGTAATGATGTGACACATGAATACATGTATACTACATATTATGTACTCAAACTAAATCGTGATCTCATGACTATAGTCTACTGAGTGATTGTATGTGTCAGAAATCGTGTGCACTAGCAATGTTGGAGTGACTTATTAATATCTTTGTTTAATATGGTAGAGAAATGCCTCATAATATGAATATATATTTTTTAAAAAAAACACTTGTATACTATATGTTTTTCTGAATAATTGCCGCGGAAATACATGTGATTTGTCTCAAGCACGGTGTGGTTGAGAGGGCGCACATGGTATCGGCAATTTAATCATTTCTAAATCTAGTGTAGTTCAATCGCTCTACAATGGTAGAGAAATGCATCATAATTATAAAAATATTTAAAAAAAACACTCGTATATTATATGTTGGTCTGCATTAGCCGCGGAAATACATGTGATCCGTCTCAAGCACGAGGTGGTTGAGGGGGCGCACATGGTATCGGCAATTGAATCCTCTCTAATGTACCACAATGGTTCGTAATGTCTCGTATATTGTTCCAAACACGCCTCCGTACAACTGGTCCACATACTGATGTGTTTTGTTCAAGAGCTCAGCTCCATCCACATGCTGATTTTATGTAAACACGGGACTGTTTTGCACTGACATATTGCATGCACACCAAACCTATGAAACACTGTGTAAATACTTTCAAGTTTCCTGTTTCATTTTTGTTATATTTTCTCTCTCATTTCACCTGTTCATCTTGTTTTATAGTAGTAATATACTTGGTCAGTAAAATTATGCTCATCTTAAAAAAATGTACTTGGCTACAACAATGCCAGCCAAAACAAGGAGTTATAGTTCCCGGTTCGCCCAACAACAAATACATATGTACATGGAAAACAGAAATAACACACTATATTTATACATGTCAATATGGCTAATCGTTTCATTGAACATTTGAATAAATATGCAAATACCAATGAGAGTGATGACGATGGTGGCGATGATGATGAATCAACAAATATCGGTCTGAAATAAAATAATAGTTGCCAATATTATGACATCGGTGAATTGAAAAGTAATATTTCTCGTAATGATACGAGTTATAAATACACATGTATTCATTTGAACATCCGCAGTCTTCCAAGCAAATATGACCAATTGACAGCAATGTTGGCCAATCTTTCAGAAAATGGCATCATAATTAACTTTATATTATTGTGTGAAACCTTTCTCACTGACATTAATTGTAATATGTTTCCATTACCAGGATATCAATTTGTATGCCATAATCTGCGGAATGGAAGAGGCGGTGATGTGGCTCTCTACATAGCAGACGAATTTCAGTTCGATATACGGAACGATCATACAATTAATGACAGGGACTTTCAAAACACATTTGTTGAAATCAACCACAATTCTCAGAAATTACTGGTGGGTGAAATATACAGAGTGCCGAATTCCAACGAACATATGTCCATTCAAAAATACGAAGACACAATTGACAAGTTATCAGACTTCACTGGTGATGTTATAATTGGAACTGACCAAAATTTTAATTACCTGGAAATCGAGAATCATGGAAACACCAAACACTTGTTGAATACCTTTATTGCTGCCGGATACATTCCAACTATAACCAAACCTACCAGAATCGCCCAAACAACCGCTACGCTCATTGACAACATATACATACGCACTAATTCACTTGAAAACATTCTATCAGGCATATTAACATCGGACATCTCGGATCATCTTCCGGTACTTATGTTCATAGGAAAACCGACATCCGTGAAAAACCAGCCTAAATACATTAAATACAGACCCATGAATGAATCTTCCATACAGAACATGACAAACTATCTAAATTCTTTTGATTGGGCCATCCTGGAAAATGCCAACGTGAATGACGCCTATGATATGATAACAACACTAATACCAAACACACTTGACAAATATGCTCCTGAGAAAACCATCAGGATAACGAACAAAAACATTATTAAACAGCCATGGATGACTCCAGCATTACTAAAGTCCTCTAAAACCAAGGGAAAAATGTATCGCAAAATCATAGGGAAACCTAAAAATAGCAAATCGTATGCTAACTACACTAACTATGTCAATCTGTTCAATAAATTGAAAAAAAAGTCTAAACACTGTTATTTCAAGGATAAACTACATGAGTATAAGAATAACATTAAACGCGTATGGAACCTATTAAATAATGTAATTGGAAGAAATGTATCCAAACCCAAGATGTCGGAAATATTCCACATTGACGGCGCAATAGTACAGGACCAAACTAAAATTGCTAATGAATTCTGCCATTATTTCTCTGAAATCGGTAATAGATTTGCATCCCAAATAAAAACCTCAACTACGCCATTCCATCATCACATGAAATCAACAGAAAATACACATTCCTTATTCTTCACACCCACAGATAATGTAGAAATTGGGAAAATCATATCTTCGCTGAAACCCAAAAGTAGTACTGGTTATGACAGAATAAGCTGTAAACTAATAAAAGCTCTCAAGGAAAGTTTAACAACTCCTATTAGTATTATAGTAAATAAATCACTAGAAACTGGTATCGTCCCGGCTAACATGAAAATAGCTAAGGTTATCCCCATCTACAAGTCCAAGGAAAAAACTAGCATGGGAAATTACCGACCAATATCATTACTACCATCAATTTCTAAAATACTCGAAAAAGTTGTACATCGGCGTCTTTATGATTACTTGAACAGTAAAAATATTCTCTATCAAAACCAATTCGGCTTTCGCCCAAAGCACTCAACCACTGACGCTATTACTAAGTTTCTTGCAGATGTACTAAAAGGCCATGAAAATAAATTGCCCACTTTAGCAGTATTCCTGGACCTCTCCAAGGCATTTGATACTATTGACCATCATATATGTTACAATACCACAATATACTCCTGAGAAAACTTGAATTTTATGGCGTACGTGGACTTGCCTTGGAGTGGTTCAGGAGCTACCTCACCAACAGATTGCAATACGTATCTTACCGTGACGTTCAGTCAAACCACAATAACATTACATGTGGGGTGCCACAGGGATCGGTTCTGGGCCCACTCCTTTTCATCATCTACACTAATGACCTCCCTAATTGCTTGAAACATTCAAAAAGTATCCTGTTTGCTGATGATACCACCATCTATCACACAAAAACTGAAAATCTGTTCAGCGAAATAGAAGCAGACCTACTCTCACTATCTGATTGGTTTGCAGCTAATGAACTCTCGCTAAATGTACTGAAGACCAATTTCATAATATTTCACCCCAAACGTACAAAAAAAGCCTCTTATCGAACGTAAATACACTAAAAATTGGCGATAACACAATCAATAAAGTAAATGCTACTAAGTTCCTAGGCATTTATATGGATGATGAACTGGAGTGGGGGGAACAAATAAATCATATATCTAAGAAAATATCAAGTGGAGCTTATGCAATTAACAGAGCAAAACGAATCTTATCCACTAGTACTCTCAAATTGCTCTATTATAGTCTTGTTCAGTCCCATCTGGTGTATGGTATTATGTTATGGGGAGTGGCTTATAACTACAAATTGCATAAATTGGAAATTTTACAAAAGAAATGTATTAGGTATATCTGTAACGCTAAATATAATGATCACACATGTTATCTTTTCAAAACGCTTGGTGTTCTTAAACTATCTGATCTTTTCAATTTACAGCTGTGTAAATTCATGTATTTACATGAGAATAACCACCTACCACCGCCTCTTCTATCCCTCTACCAATCCCATACCGAGGTACATACTCACTATACAAGACGCTGTAATAATCCACATATTAACCATAGATTGTCCGAATACATCGCAAAAACATTTCTTCACAAAGGTCCAAATTTGTGGTTACAAATCCCAAATCAAATTAAGGATGCTTTATCTATTAAATCATTCTCTAACAGGTTAAAAAAAATATTACATCAATTCGTATTGATCCACCGTCGTCATCTCTTTGATATTCATGCAAATTACTTTATATTCATCATAAACTACTATAACAGCACTGAAAGGCACAAGTCAATGGGCACTGCTAACCGGTTACCTTCAATCGCTAACCTTGCAATAACTCTTCTATGTATCAGAATTATAAGCCGTTTGTGGTTATTATCAATAACTATATAAACTGATCAAAATCATATTTAATTCTCTACACTGGTTCCTCCAACTCACAGATTTATTTTTATCTCTGGAGTAACCCCAAACTATATTTGTATATGTATATGCATTGTAAACAATTACTGTAAATATGATCAACGAGTATAGTTTGAAAATAAATTACCTACCTACCTTCACAGTATTATATAACTGAACGTTATATAGCAGCACTGATCGTTTCTGTCCAAAATTTTATATATTTGCTAGGAATTTTGTGGGCCGTTTTCGCATTTTCCAATATTCTGGGGTCGAATCGGGACCGCTGATTACGGATATATTGTAAGAGTTAGCTCTAACAATTTATGCTACATGCTTCCCATTTCCATAGCTGATGAGCATGCTGAAATGTACTTGGAACATGTTTATATCGTAATAGATATACATTTTCTCGACTGACCTACCCACCGACGCGCCCATTGTTATTTTTTCTCTCGATTTCAACCGTTGCACCTCCAGGTCCGTCAGTTGCGCCTCTAGGTAAACCGTTGACGTTGCCCAGCGTGAATACATGTAAATATATTCAGTCTATTACCATGAATTCTATGCAATGATGGCTATATGATGCATTGTATTGCATAAAATGCATATATGCCCACATGTATTATCATAATATCAACACACTAAACGATGCATGGTGTGCGGTGCCATCTGGCTAAATACTGTAACGGGTTTGCACCCTTCTGTGACGTCTTGATAAACCGGTTTTCTAGGGAGGTGGGCGAGTTGTTATTTAACCGGAGCTGAAACGGTAAAACTCCGGGAAACTGCTACTGCTGTACGGTTGAACTCCGGCTAGAAGTCTCTAAGGTTGGTAGCGTGGTCTGGAATGGACCTCTTAACCGTTGTCCGACTGCTAATCTGCAACTGCACCTGTAAAGTAAGGATCCGGAGGCGTTTCCGTCTCCGGGTACTGCAACTGCTCCGTCGGGATATCACTTTACTGCAACAACTCCGTCGTTTTCCGTCTTACTGCAAACTGCGACTGCGCCTGGAATAAAGAATCCGGGAACGTTGCCGTTTCCGAATACTGCAACCGCTCTGCCAGGTTCCGCCGCACTGCAATCTGCTCCGGTTGGCTCCGCCTCACCGCAACCTGCGACTGCACCTGAAATGGAGTATCTCGGAAGTGTTCTCACTTCCGGTTACCGCAACCGCTCCGTCAGGTACTGCCTCTGCAACTCCGTCGTCCGATACCGCCTCTGCAACTGCTTTGTCGTTCCCGTCTCCGCAACTGCTCTGTCCGATACCGCCTCCGTAGTTGCTCCGTTGAATTCCACCTCCGTCTCCGTCTCCGTCTCCTTCCTCGGTGATCTGGGTTCTTAGATCACCCTAAGACGTCGTTACAACTTGGTCTTAACCGACTGTGGTCATATCTCCCTTCACTCCGTATTACTTTCTTTTCCGGTGAACTAACTTTATTATAAATTCCAGTTCCCTAACGAACACGGAAAAACAACTCGGTTGAAGTTTTCATGTTTATTTTCCAAGTGCACAGTCGGAAGACTTAACTGCTATCATCTGGATGACTCTATCCGGAACAAGGGAGTACTCTGCTATGGGAGAAGGGGTCTGCACAGGTCGACGTCAGGACACCAACTCCGCCGTCCGCTGTGAAGCGGGGGCTTTTATAGACCTGAGACCCACGTCACGTGACCAACCTATTGTGACGTCATAGTCCGCCAAAACACTGATATTTTCCGGATTTCTAAATACACTCTAGAACCAATCAGTGGCTGACACGTCACCTTTTAAACCGAAAACGAGGCTGATCACATGACCTTCCGGAAATAACGTCATTACGTTTTTGTACTCCATTGTTCCGGCTCCGTGTCCGGTTCCGTCTCCGGTTCCGGCTCCGTCTCCGGCTTTACCGACATCATAAATTACTAAGTTCCGAGACGGAAAACCTTTAAAACATTAACAATACGGAACCGTATGAACCTTTAAACACATATACATTTTAATAAACGGTTATTTAACCATAATATCACAAAACACTAACAGAATTACCTAGGGGAAACTTTTGGGTACGCCCCAAAACCGTTACACTCCCCCTTCCTTAGACTCTGTTCGTCCCGAACAGATCAATATCACATATATACAAATTTGTCAACCGTTAAACTGTCCGTAAAATCAAACACAACTGTTTCCGTGATCCGGGTACTGGTATCTCTTAACTAGTTTACCGTCACTGTACCCGGATATCTTGCTTGTTCCGTTTCCCACTTTTTAACTCTTAATTATACTAGAATCCGGGAAACGGTTCTTCTTTCTTCTCCTTGCGCCGTCTTGACTTGCGACGACTTGCAGCGACTTGCGACGACTTGCGACGACTACTGCCCACCAGTATCACGGCGCGAACTGCTCCCCGACGGCGGACGAGGTGGAATGGTATTTGGTACCAACGGTCGTCCGAAGCTTGTTCCTCTGGCATCAACCGGAAGGAGATCGGGATCATGGAGGCTCCACTGGGGCGGGACGTAGAACCCATTCCTGAGGCGTTCGTCCCGGATGGACCAATCTGGTATCCGGATGATCTGACGGGTCGGGACGAGACCAAACGGTGACTCTCTCTGCTCCATGATCTCTACGTAGACGCCGGAGTCTCTCATCTCGGCTGGCCCCCACTGCTCCGGTCCCCAACGTACTGCATAGTATCTGGCGTGCTCCGGGACTGCGGGTGCAAAGACGGAAGCGCTCCGTCCCCCAATATTCACCGGGAAACAATGGGACGGACACGGTTGAGTTGAAGGACCGCCAAACGGGTAGAATGTGTAGGGTGGACTCTGGGTTGGTGCACGGACTTGGCTCCTCCCGGACCGCTCACTGGAAGACTGTCGAGGACGGGTTTCCACCGGAGACAGGATTCCGGGTGTAGCTCTGGCTTGGTCTACCAGGATACTCCTCCGGGCTCTCTGCACGTCCGCATGGCTTCGGTCAGACACGGAAGACTCCATTCCGTCATCCCTAGCCGCTGAACTGGTTCTGCTTCCGGCTACTGCTTGAATGGTTGCCGGTAAAGTTCTCTCCGTGGATCCTCGAGTCTCCGTCTCACTGTCAGCTCTGCTCCGGGTTCCGCCTTCCGCTTTGGTCTCCGCTCTGCCTCCTGATCTGCCATCGGGTCTGCTGTCCGCTCAGCTATCTGCTCTGCTATCTGCTCTGCTATCCGCTCTGCTATCTGCTCTGCTATCGGCTCTGCTATCTGCTCTGCTATCGGCTCTGCTATCTGCTCTGCTATCTGCTCTGCCGCTGGATCTGCTTTCTGCTCCGCCTCCGTCGACCGCTACACTGCCTCCGCTTCCGAAACACGGCCATCCGCCTCCGTCGACCGCTACACTGCCAACCGCCTCCGTCTACTGCTACACTGCCAACCGCCTCCGTCTACTGCCACACCGCCTGCGCTTCCGCCACACTGCCATCTGCCTCCGTCGCTCTCGATTCCCTCCGGCTCCGCCCTGTCCGTCACCTTGTCTTCCGCCATCCGGAAAGCCGGGAAACTGAAGTTGTCTATCTACTGCACCGCTTCTCCTGCACCGCTTCTCCGGACTGGTGGTCTTCCGGGAAACACTTAGTCGTTTTTCACTGCAAAATCTGCCGCTGCCGGAAAATGCTGGACTTGATTCGATTCCGCCAAACTTTAACAGCGATGTGCACAGCTCGAGGTCTGCTCTTCAACTGCTCTCAGAGCGCGATTTCAAGGCCCTTTTACACCCTTTCTGCTCACGTGACTTGAAAAGCTCCACGCTGATTGGCTGCCTCAGGAGTGACGTCACAATTATGCAAAAACTCAACCGTTAACCGAGAGGTGTCCGTCTCCGGCTCAACCGGCTTCTCCGGGTTTTTCCGGCTCCCTTTCAACTGCTTCTCCGAGCGAAGTATCTGCAATTTTGAAGTATCTCTGCCATCAGGAGGGTTGAATAGAGTCTCAGCCAGTTGAATCTGCCTGCCAGACGAACATCTAGACTGCAAGTTGGGCGTTTCCGCCATCTGTACTGCTTCGTCAACTGCATATCTGCTCACTGGTATTACTGCTTGTCGACACTGGAAACTGCATACATTCTGTCCAGAAGGAGGCGCCTTCCTATCTGGGGTGATGTTTCTCCGTTTCTGTCAATCTGCAGTTGGTTTACTGTCTCTGCTAAGTGGAAACTCCGGTTGGATGTCTACAGCCGGACAACTTTTCTGTCTTAATTCTCCGAATACGGAAGACATGTAGCTGCTTCTCTGGAGATACTAGACCGCTAACCCAGGTTCTTCTGGACCCCTGGCCGCTACCCTGGACTGGTTGACTATGCTCTCAACCCAGTCAGAACCTCTAGGATGTCTCTATCCGGTCTCTGTACCGCTTTCCGCTCTGCTTCCTTTCTCCGCCCTGATTCCGGAACCAGCACTTGCTCACTGCTCCAACTTCTTGCGGTCGCTCTCTGCCGGAACTCAACGTTTTACCAGGGTCTCAGCTATCTTTTTCTCCTGCTCTACAGCTCACTCCGTCTTCTCATATTTCTGCGTCCTTTGCGGCTTTACTCCGAGTCCGTATCCGACTCAGAGACCGTCTGTTCCGTCTCCGGAACACTACTCTGCTTCGGCGGCTCCGTCTGCCCCCAGGAATCCGCCATTCTCCGCTTCATCCATCTCGGATGCTTGACATAATTATACGGTTTCAGCAAATCGAAGTGAACCACCTTCTGCCGAGTTTCACTCTCTGCAATCTCGTAGGTCACGTCGGTAAATCTGCTCAGCACTAGCTTTGGACCGCTCCACTTCCTCTGCAACTTGGGAGCTTTGCCCTTCTTCCGTGTTTTGACCGCCATCCACACTCGGTCTCCTGGCTGGAACTGATTGTCGACCTTCCTCCGGTCGTACAGCTTCTTCTGCCGTTCCATCTCTCTGCCAGATTTCGCTCGAACCGCCTTGTATACTGCTTCTAGTCGCTCCCGGAGCTGACTGCCATACTCTGTTACTTCTGCTGTCGATTCGCCCGGCGGCCTGCCAATCAGTAACTCTACCGGAGTGTTGACTTCTCTGCCCAGCATCAGCAAATTGGGACTCTGCCCGGTTGTCTCCTGCGGGGTACTCCGGTAAGCTGCCATCGCCAACGGTACTAGCTGATCCCAGTTGGTCTGCCGCTCGCTTACGTACAGGCTCAGGATCTGCTGCAGCGTCCGGTTGAATCGCTCAATGAAACCGTCCAACTGAGGTCGGAAAGCGGTTGTCCGTGTCTTGTGAATCCCCAGGATTCTGCAAACATTTCTCAGCAAGTCGGACTCGAAATTTCTGCCTTGGTCGGTGTGGATCTCCATCGGGATGCCGTACCGCGCTGCAAACTGGTTGACGAATATGTCCGCAACCGTCACCGCTTCCTGATTCGGCATCGGGTAAGCCTCTACCCACTTGGTGAAGTAATCACCGATTACTAATATGTACCGGTTCCCCCGGGTGGATTTAGGTAACGGACCCATCACGTCCATTGCCACCCTCTCCATGGGCGCTCCAACCCGGTATTTCTGCATCGGAGATCGTTTCAAGTTCTGCATACTTCTTGACGCACATTCGTCACAGCTCAGCACCCACTGCTTTATGTCCCGCATCATAGCCGGCCAGAAATACCGCCTCCGAATGCTAGCCGCCATCCTTCTGCTTCCGAGGTGTCCTCCCGTCCGGCTCTGATGGGCCAGACGGAAAATCTCCTGTCTCAGCTCCTTCGGGGTTATTAACTGCATTCGGCTGGTTCCTTCTGCCGTTTTCCATTTCCGGTAGACTACTCCGTCGACTTTCAGCAAGGTCTTCCGCATCCCGTACAGCACTTTCTCCTCACTGCTCATGCTGGAAAAGTCTGCACTGCCAGCTGTACCGCTCCCGTCGAACAGCGACGTCACCAGAGGGTACCAAGGTTCTGCTTGCTGTATTCTCCGCAAATCATCTGGTCGATATTTCTGCCCCAGCACAGTATCCTGATCCGCATTTTCCGCCAGCCTAATCTGCTCTGCAACCGCATCCGCTTTTCCTGGAACTGCCTTCTCCGTCACCGCAACCGGCTTCCGGGACGCTGCTTTCTCCGCTACTGCAACTGCAACCGGCTTCCGGGACGCTGCTTTCTCCATCACCGCAACCGCAACCGGCTTCCGGGACGCTGCTTTCTCCGCTACTGCAACCGCCTTTCTTGGGACTGCTTCCTCCGTCAGTTCTGCTTCTCCGCCCGATCTCCGTGACCGCTTCCGGCGTCCCCCCTTCCTTGGCTTGGGCTGAGGAGTTTCTTCACTTCGTGTCTGCCGGATCCTTTCTCCGTAGTTCCAGGCGTCTATCTTGGCTTGTTTCCAGTCGATTTTTCCGCATTGGCTGCATGGGGATCTGGACAAGGCATCTGCGTTATTATGGATTCGCCCCGGACGATGTTCGATGTCGAAATGAAACTCACTCAGGAGTTCAATCCACCGGGCTACCTGCCCCTGAGGCTCCTTGAAATTCATAAGCCAGGTAAGACTGCCATGATCTGTGCGAAGAAGAAAGTGTCGTCCCAGCAAGTACTGCTTATTCTTCTGTACCGCAAACACAACCGCCAGGAGCTCCTTCCGGGTGACACAGTATCTCCGTTCTTCTTTGGTTAGGCTGCGGCTCAAGTAGGTTATCACCCGCTCCTGGTTGCCCTGCTTCTGTGACAGTACTGCTCCTAGCCCGGTGTCACTGGCGTCCGTGTCCAGGATATATCGGCCTTGCTCCCTTGGGTACCCGAGTATCGGTGCCGATACTAGGCGGTTCTTCAGCTCTGCAAATGCCTGCTCTTGCTCCGTCTGCCACCGGAACGGCACCCCTTTTTCCGTCAAGTGATTCAGCGGCGCTGCAATCTCGGAGAACTTCGGCACGAACTTCCGGTAATAGGAGCAAAGTCCCAGAAAACTGCGCAGCTCCGTCAGGTTGGTGGGTCAGGTTGGTGCGGATACCGTCTCTGCCGACTATGTGACCCAGGAAAGACACCTCCGGCTGGAAGAACTTGCATTTTGACGGTTTGACTTTTAGGTCTGCCTCTCTCAGCTTGCTGAACACCTCCTGAAGATCACGGATGTGATCCTCCAGGGTCTTGCTGTAGACTATGATGTCGTCCAGATATATGAGGCAGGTCTTCCAGGACAAACCGCCTAGCACCTTCTCCATCAACCGCTCGAACGTACCCGGAGCATTGCACAAGCCGAAACTCATTACTTTGAACTGGTAAAGGCCGCCAGGAACACAGAAGGCCAACTTTTTCCGGGCGTCTTCATCCATCCCGACCTGCCAGTAGCCACTGGTCAGGTCGAGAGTGGAGAACCATTTGGCGTCTGCACAGGCTGCTATGGTGTCGTCTATTCTCGGCAACGGATAAGCATCTTTCTCCGTGACTGCATTTAACCGCCGGTAATCGACACAGAACCGGGTGGTCCCATCCTTTTTCTTTACGAGAACAATCGGGGAAGCCCACGGACTGCTACTTTCTTCAATGACGTTCTTGTCTTTCATCTCCTGAATCAGACTGCTCACCAGCTCTCTCTTGTCTGGCGGAATTCGTCTGGTTGGCTGCTTAATCGGCCGGTGACTGCCCGTGTTTATCTGATGTTGTACCTCGTTGGTCTGCCCCAGTTCTCCGGCATCATTACTGAAGGTTGGCTTATTCCGAAATAGGAGGTCGGTTACTCTCTCGCGGAAATGACTCGGCACTGCATCCTGGGTCTGCTCTGCTAACTGCCGCAGCTTCTCGTACCCGCTCCAATTCCGCCCGGCCTCCGACTCCGTGGAAATCTGCACCTTCCTGCTCCGCTCCGCCAACGGCACAACACTGCAACCGGCTGCTAAGGTGGTCATCGTCGCCAACTGCGCTCCTTTCTTGATGATTACCGGCTCTGCCATCACGTTGATCACTCGAACCGGGACTGTTCCTTGCTTTATCCGGGATAAAGTTCTCCCGATCAGCCAAGGTCTTTTCTCAGTAGGCTCCTGCGGCATTTCTATTACTCCTTCTGCTTCCCGGACACTCTCTGCTTGTCCTATTATCAGCTGTTCCGTTTCCGGCGGAATTTGGTAATCTGCTACAGCGTTGATCGGAAACGGCTCCCTGGTCTGCTCGAACATGGTGAGGAACACCTCCTGGCTGCCCATCTGCATGGTCATTCGGTCGAAATTTATGCCGGATATCCGGGAACGGATGAAATCCATTCCCAGTATTCCTTCGTCTTCACAATCTGCAATCTCGAACGTCACGGTCTCAGCTACTCCGGCGATGTTCAGTGGGAGTTCTTTCCGGCCATGTGTCCGTATGTTACTTCCGTCAACCATTGAAAGACGAATCGGCGACCGCTTCAGCTTCATTCCGGGCTTCCGGATCCGTTCCCAGGTTTGTAGGTTGAGCATTGTGACAGTGCTGCCGGTGTCGATTATCAGCGTTACTGGCTCTCCGCATACTCTGGCTGTCACACACATGCCCACCTCGCCCCTGGGACCGGGTCCGTGAACCACCTGTCGGTTATGGGGGTGTCCTCTCTTCCGGGTCCCGGATTTCCCCTTTTCCGCGACCCGCTCTAGTTTTCCGGCTGCTGCTGCTGCTGTCGTGGCTGCTGCAGTTGTTGCTGCTGCTGCTGCTGCGGCTGCTGCTGCTGCTGTTGTGGCTGCTGCCGCTGCTGCTGCTGCTTCGGCTGTCTACAGTCTCGGGCAAAATGCCCTTTCCGGCCACAGTTGAAGCATTCCAAATCCGCTCGGGAACTGCGCTGCTGCTGCTGCCGGCTAACCGCTTCCTTGACCTGAGTCATCAGATCCGCCAACTGCTGCTGAGTCTGCTCGGCTTGCTTCCGCAATTCGTTCACCTGCTGGCTCCACTCCGGCTCCGTGTTCAACTGCCTCGTCCGGTGTCGCTCCGCTGGTCTGCTGTTGTCCGTCTTCATAATACTCTCATACTCGGTAGCGAAAGCCAGGGCCTGCGACAGCGTTTCCGGGTGGCTTTTCAATACCGACAACCGCATATCTCGGTTAGTCAGACTGTTGCAGAAATGCATCTTCATGAGCACTTCTGTTGTTGCCGGATCTGCTTTTGGGTAAGCTAGCCGCGTCTTGCTCCGTATGTCTCTGGCCAGCTCGGACAGCTCCTCCTCCGGCTGCAATTTCCGTGTCTGCAATTCCGCCTGGAAAACAAATGTTTTCTCCCCCGGACAAAACTGCTGTTTTAATGCCGCCACAACCGTATCAAAGCTGCGTCTCTGCTCCGCGGACAGATCCAGTAGTATGCTGCGGGCGTTACCCCTCAAACTGACACATAAGTTCAGCGCCTTTTCCTCTGCTGTCCAACGGTAGTACCGAGCGTATTCAAGGAGGTGAGCCTCATACTCCGGCCACGGATCAGTTCCGTCGTATGTCATTAATCTGGCTACTCCTGCCCTTGGTGCTGGTTGTTGTACTGCTTCTGCCTGTTGCTGCTTTCCGGTCACTGCCAGGTGCTGCTGAAACACCTCCATTTGGGTCGCCAATAATCTGGTCAGGTTGTCGACTAAATTCTCTCCGCCTTCCGGTTCCGCATCCGGTTCCCGATCGCCAGCCTGGTCCGGAAAGTTAATTTCCGCCTCTGCTAACTGCTCTGCAGGCTGTACTCCTTGAGGAACCCGAAGGGGCTCTTCTGCAACTGCTTTCTGCATTTCCGGCTGCAACAGCTTTCGCTCGGCAGGACGAACCGCTTCCTTTTCCGCAACCGGCATCTGCAATGGCTCAGCTCCTACTGCTCCTACAGGCTGCTCCGTGTCCGACACGGCTGCCTTCAGCTGCTGTTCCGCCAATTTGCCCCGTCTAGTAGTCATACTGCAGATGATCCCACCGCTGCCACCAAAAAGTTGTAACGGGTTTGCACCCTTCTGTGACGTCTTGATAAACCGGTTTTCTAGGGAGGTGGGCGAGTTGTTATTTAACCGGAGCTGAAACGGTAAAACTCCGGGAAACTGCTACTGCTGTACGGTTGAACTCCGGCTAGAAGTCTCTAAGGTTGGTAGCGTGGTCTGGAATGGACCTCTTAACCGTTGTCCGACTGCTAATCTGCAACTGCACCTGTAAAGTAAGGATCCGGAGGCGTTTCCGTCTCCGGGTACTGCAACTGCTCCGTCGGGATACCGCTTTACTGCAACAGCTCCGTCGTTTTCCGTCTTACTGCAAACTGCGACTGCGCCTGGAATAAAGAATCCGGGAACGTTGCCGTTTCCGAATACTGCAACCGCTCTGCCAGGTTCCGCCGCACTGCAATCTGCTCCGGTTGGCTCCGCCTCACCGCAACCTGCGACTGCACCTGAAATGGAGTATCTCGGAAGTGTTCTCACTTCCGGTTACCGCAACCGCTCCGTCAGGTACTGCCTCTGCAACTCCGTCGTCCGATACCGCCTCTGCAACTGCTTTGTCGTTCCCATCTCCGTAACTGCTCTGTCCGATACCGCCTCCGTAGTTGCTCCGTTGAATTCCACCTCCGTCTCCGTCTCCGTCTCCTTCCTCGGTGATCTGGGTTCTTAGATCACCCTAAGACGTCGTTACAACTTGGTCTTAACCGACTGTGGTCTTATCTCCCTTCACTCCGTATTACTTTCTTTTCCGGTGAACTAACTTTAATATAAATTCCAGTTCCCTAACGAACACGGAAAAAACAACTCGGTTGAAGTTTTCATGTTTATTTTCCAAGTGCACAGTCGGAAGACTTAACTGCTATCATCTGGATGACTCTATCCGGAACAAGGGAGTACTCTGCTATGGGAGAAGGGGTCTGCACAGGTCGACGTCAGGACACCAACTCCGCCGTCCGCTGTGAAGCGGGGGCTTTTATAGACCTGAGACCCACGTCACGTGACCAACCTATTGTGACGTCATAGTCCGCCAAAACACTGATATTTTCCGGATTTCTAAAAACACTCTAGAACCAATCAGTGGCTGACACGTCACCTTTTAAACCGAAAACGAGGCTGATCACATGACATTCCGGAAATAACGTCATTACGTTTTTGTACTCCATTGTTCCGGCTCCGTGTCCGGTTCCGTCTCCGGTTCCGGCTCCGTCTCCGGCTTTACCGACATCATAAATTACTAAGTTCCGAGACGGAAAACCTTTAAAACATTAACAATACGGAACCGTATGAACCTTTAAACACATATACATTTTAATAAACGGTTATTTAACCATAATATCACAAAACACTAACAGAATTACCTAGGGGAAACTTTTGGGTACGCCCCAAAACCGTTACAATACTATTGGTCTATTATTACCAGTTACCGAGATGTTACCTATAGGTTTGATCCGAAATACGGCCCAAGTATCATATCCTGCGCCTTTCTCTATATTCAATAAAGATTGAAAAGGTGACAGACGGATTAAATGGCATTCATTCAGTGGACGAGCAGTATTAAGGCGCAGCGTTTGATACTTGGGCCCGAAATACTTTGACGATGTTTACGAGCGCAGTGGGTCCAAGTATCACGGATTAAATGGCATTCATTTAGTGGGCGAGTAGTATTAAGGCGCAGTGTATGATACTTGGGCCGCGCAGTGAACTCGAATGGAAACAGCCCGGACTCAAATGACATTAACACCGCAAATCAGGGCTCAAATGGCCAATGACGTTTACTGTTCGTGGTCCGCAAAACTTGTGCAATGGAAGTGGTCCGTTTCTTCAAACATCGAGGAAGGAGGCCATATAATTTTGGCTTGTTGATAGTGTATTCTTATGCACAATATGAACACACGGTATATCATATGTCACTGACTGTTTGGTGCCTATTTATGCTTGTATTACTATCAAAATTATGCTTGTATCAAATGCGTCCTGTAACAAAATATCCTCACGTTAGAGGGATTTTGTGCTCGAGACAACTGATAATAATAGTAATGACATGGGCCTAAGTACCATATCCTGCGCCTTCCTCTATATTCAATAAGGATTAAAAAGGTTACAGACGGATTAAATGGCATGCATTTAGTGGACGAGTAGTTAGGCTATACTCTTACTGAGTACTAGTAGCAGTAGCCTCTCATCTAAAAACTTTACTAATATTCCCAAGCCACTAGTTCGTATATTAATATGACCACCCACACCACTAACTAATAATCCCTAAACCCGCGAATAATAACAACTAAAACAAGACTGGTAATATCACACTAAATAATATAACTTCTTGGAAACCTCTTTCAATATCATCAACAAACACTAATTATTCAGTAATAAATCAGTGGTCATCAAGGATATAAATATAGTTTGCTCATACAAATTGAGGGATATTTTACAACAAACATGTAAACACTACATATGACCACCAGACAAATATTATGAGAATTTTACAAAAAGACAGGGTGATGAAATCCAGGTTCGTCAAAGTCAGAAGAAAAAAATCAATATCTAGGTAATATATTATTTTATGTATACACATCTATGATGACGTAGATTCGACCATACTGTATTACGAGTATATTTTCCCTTAACTCATGAGTTCTGCACTGCGCGCCATTGTGGTTAGTACAATCACGGACAATGTGCCACGTGCGCCCGCAGGTGATCCACGTACCAGCCGTGTCGGCCGGAGAAGTAGCGTACCTCAGCGCCCGCCTGGGTGACGGCCCCGGACGAGCACGAGCCGTATGGACCGAGAGCCCGTCCGCTACTAGTGATGAACGACAGCCCCTCGACAACCGGACCTAGGGAACCAATGTATCCCGCACACAGCGTCACGGACGTCAGACGCTCCCCGGGCATCAGCTCGGCTACCTGGACCTGGCCACCACCGAGCGAGCCACGCCACGGCGTGAACGTCATCCCGTAACTCACCCGGAACCTGCTCAAATAACATATAGTCAGGCTTGTACCACATGAGTAAGAATCATGGCTTAAAAAAATTTAGTGCATGGTTGGGGCCGTTTCCTTTGTTGTTGACAGGTTACTATTGAGCAGAGTTACCAGCAGGTTACTATTTCTGCGAATAGGAACCCCTGCACTAAGTCAGATAATGCACGCGGACGCGGGTCTCTCGCCAATAGTGGCCTCGTGCCCTTCGGGCACTCGGTCACTATTGGCGAGAGACCCACGTCCTTGTGCATTATCCTATACATATCTACTCTTTGTATCATAATAGTGCCCCATAACGTTTTATTCGACTTCACAAACAAGCTCGAAACCACTCAGAATTTTTCGTGAGAATTGCTCACGAAAATTCAAGTGCCCAGCTCTTGACGAGCTCGGCGACACGTTGTTAGACAGCCAATTCAACGAATATTTCGCTGATTGAAAGCTCGAACCCTACAGCTTTTAATTTTGAGCGACCTCTACGTAATAGGGGGCCTATATATTTAGTGCTATACGTGAATGTTATGTATGAGTCTGCAGGGCCTAATCTACATATAGGCTACGTACTCGCGCATTTCCCCGTTCAGTATATCCATCTCTATTCGAGTAATATACCCGAGAGACGCGAACAGGGACTCGTCGTCCATTTGGTAGTCACCACCGACACCACCGGCCTCTATCCAACACATTGGGGTTTGTGTTGTTAATTCAGGGGGAGTGCTGGAGAATTGCTGTGCAGTGGCTGGTGTGAGCGGGCCTTCTGGTGTATCGGGAAGAGTTGTGTCCTCCCATGACGTACTTCGTACTGCTGACGTAGTTATCGTGTCCTCCGGTGACGTAGTTGCTGTGTCCTCACGTGACGATCCTCCTGTCGTTGTCAGCCCCGTCAAGCTGGCTGACCTGGCTTTACGTTTGACCAGTACTGCATCTGTGGTCCTACCTGGTCTTGAAACAGGGTAGGGATCGACGATCAGAATCGTGCAAAGCAAACTGTTTTCGTTGTGCTGTGTGACACTCGCGGCCATGCACGACTCTTCACGAGCACAGTGTCCAGCACATTCGAGTTTGCTGCGAACTGTCCATCGCAATGCTGGTCCACGAGCACCAGTGCAAGTTTGACTCCGCAATACGTCAAAAGATGTCTGAACATCTTCAGCAGCATCGAGAAGTGGTATGAAGAACATAAATATCACCAATATGGTCGATATCTCCTGATTTGCCATGATTCATTCCAGTAATTGTCACTGAATATCCTGGTCGTTCAAACTTTTGGTTTAGTGCACGATAATTGTGCTGTGGGATATGTACCACTGTCTGGGTTATTGTTCTTCACGGGCATCGTGGTAAAATCCATAATACCGGGTGGCGGGAAAACGTACAGTATACTAGATGGTAATCGAAAATGTTTTCCAGTATGGTTCTTTCAACTCTATAACTAGGAGACATTCGCAACAACGAAATCGAGTCCTGCAATAGTAATCCACAACAATACGCGGTAGATCATATCGAGCTAACAGTGATGCAAGCAGGGGCACAAAGATGAAAGAGGTTAACAGGGGGGAGTAGAAGTTGGAGAATTGGGACTGACCGAATCTGACGTATGACAAGGGCCGAAGTCATACTAGCATGCCTCCTTCAATCTCCCCAATCCCCATCTCTCAGACAATGAATTTTAGCAAATGTAGCTTTTGAAACTGGGGGTTGAAAAATTTGTGCCACCCTGCCGGCGGGTGTAGGCCTAAGGGGCTTGCGGCACGCTACAAAGTTTTGCACTCGGCTAAAAACGTTTGTGCCCTGCTAGAAAGGTTTGTGCCATGCTACAAAGGGTTTCACCCCGCTAAAAATATGTGTCCCCTGCTGGAAATGTTTGGGTCAGGCATAAAAGGTTTGTTTCATGCTATAAAGGTTCGCCCTATTAAAAACGTGTGTGCCCTGTTATAAAGATTGTCCCGGATGTGAAGGGCTTGTGCTTTGTAACTGTTTACTAAACAAGGAAACCGATTCCAAACTACTCTTAACTCAGTCATGAATAACGGCAGCATTGGGCCGCCGTACACATATGGAGAATCTAGAGTTCAGATACCTTTGGTTGGGGATTTGCAATCGTGCTATTCAGTCCTTGACATCGTTACCATGGGTCTTTCGTGCCTATTCTGGCCGTTGAATCCATTATCCACTCTTCCCCCGACGTTATGTGAAGATCGCAGAGTAACTTCATACGACGGCTCTTATTTACCACTATCATGAGGAACAAAATATGTGAAAAGGAAACTAATGCATCAGTTGTCCATGTAATGTATTATTTCTTTTCAAATATAACTGAAATTGCACCCGGGGTAAACGGTTGCGTGCGTACTGTATTGAATGCTAAGCAAGGTCCCGGATGTGTACGCACTCAAAACACTGAGTAAGAAGGAATCGTAGGGGTACCTGTAAACTCGGTACCAAATTACACAATGTTAGCAGTGAAAGCACCGCAAACTGCTTGATAGTTAGTGAGCTTGTGACAGTTGACATCGAATCCATGTACTTGTGCCTGTTATTCCTTCTGAATAGACTCTGGTGGGCGAAACACAATAAAGAATCACCTACGATCCCTTCTTACTTTGTGTTTTGAGTGCGTACACATCCGGGACTTTGCTTAGCATTCAATACAGTACGCACGCTACCGTTTACCCCGGGTGAAATTGACTTCTTCTAATTGTATTTTTTGCATTAAATTTCTTTTGTATGTACCCTATATTTAAGATGCCCAATCAAATGAAGACTTAAAGAGCATGCGCACAGAGTACACGTCGAAACACGTTCGAGCAACTTTTGAATGCGTTCATAGTTTCGAACACTTTCATGAATTTTTGAACGCGTTCATAAAGTTTTTAGTACATATATTCGTCACCTGTTCGAATGCGTTCCAAAGTTTAAACGAATTTTGCAATTTATTTCAACAATTTTCTTAGACGAAAGCGTTCGTAATTATTGGTTGATATACAAGTATGAGCCACCGTAGCTTCATTATAAATTACATAGTGAGACATGCTCACTGGTAGACCTATCTGAATTTAGAAACATCTATAAGAGCTAGACCGAATTTTACGTTACATGTGGTCATGTCGTGTGGTCATGTCGTGGATAAGCTAAATGTACGCTTGAAAAAACACGGACGAATTTGAAACAGCTTGCTATTAAATCAGGCAGGTTCACAATACGTACAAAGATCCCTTACCGTGCAAATTGTCTTCAGTTTTGCCAAGAACTGAAGACAAGTTGCACAATACTTTACTATAAACATGCAGGTATCGAGCCTTTCCGCCATTGAAGACTGGAAAATACATTGACGCTCATGGATTGGTGCTGTGTTGTTTGCAATTGTCGTTTGCAGGGTCTATGGTCGCTTTCATTGGCAGGTGTTTCTTTATTATTATTTTGCAATTGAGAAGACCGCGTCGATATTGTGACAGTTGCAATAGTATAACTAATCGGCTCAGGATCGTATATAATCTCATCCATATATGGACAGATTGTTCCTTCTGTGCGAATGAATTTATGAAATGGTAAAATATGCCAATTGAGCGTCTTTTCTCATCATGTATCAATATATCCTACTATATAATTCAGCGGAGCTGTTTTCCGTGGTTCTCGTTTGTTACCTAAATCCTCTCACCCTCTACAAATAGCCGGAACTGATTTCGCGCACAACCCAGAGCTGTTGTTGTACGTTGCAATGACATGTATTGCCTTCAAAATTTCCATAGAAAAATTTATGGTGTACGATGGCGATACATTCTCGATGTCTCGACTTGAATTTTTCACTCGAGATTACGATGCGTGGGGTCAATGCAAGGTTGCGGAAGGTCGATGCGAGGTCACGAGACATCGATGCGAGGCCACGAGACTGCGATGCGAGAACACGAGGTTTACACCTCGCAACCTCGCATCTACCCCTCGCGACCTCGCATCGACCCCTCGCATCGACCTCTCGCAACCTCGCATGAAAACTGTTGCGCATGCACAGACCCATTATGAGTAATCTAAGACTTTAAAGTCTGGTGAATTTAAAGTTGGTGAATTTAAAGTTGACTTGACCATGATTTCAGCCAACGTGCATTTGGTAATGAGCTGGGTTCGCAATCTCTCATTGTCTGGTTGTTATTGTCTTGCTTCGATTGAATGTCTGACATACGGTGTAAAAAGATATCTTTTCACAAATGTACTTTGCAAATCGGTGGCAATAACGTAATAAACTGAAAATATCTACAAATATACAAATAAGATACAAAGATACAAATATTTTTTTTTGGGGGGGGGGGGGGGGGATGAAATCAACTTTGGCGAACTTGCTGTCAGTAGCAAATTTGGTGTCAGTATAAATGGGTGTCCTTTATTCAAACGAAAAGGAATATTCATGAGCAAAACCTCGCTGTTTTTAGGTTACCGAACCTACGGTCCGATAACCTATTGCCATGGCGTTGCGTCCGTCGTCCGTCCGTCCGTCGTCCGTCGTCCGTAAACAATTTTATCTTTAAAGTTTACGATCGGATTTTTCTGAAATTTTGCACAAAAATACCTAAAAATATTTCGAGAGGGATGTATTTTTTAGTTTTTTTATTTTCGCATTTTTTTCAAAATGGCGGCCGTTTTCGTCGAAAAATGGCCAATTTTGGACTTTGATGGTCGTTTTCTCAAAATCTGTTCAGTAACTTTTTTTCTTATTGATGCATAACACTCCTCATATGTACCCCTGTGACATGTATAAATTTCGTTGCCCTTGAATCGCTCGAAGTGGGCCATTTTGGGCCCAAACTCGGCCCAAATGGGACTTTCCCATGTTAAATTCTCCTATGCTTTATAATGGGACACATTAAGCCTTATATCTCATTTAATATTGAGATTAGAGACTAGATATCAATTGTGGACATATAGGAAATGATATATGCTGAATATTCTCGTGACCTTGAATTTGACCTCTGACCTCATTTTCAAGGTCACATCACAGAATGGCTAATGTCTCACTTATTATCGACTTTACAGCTTAGGAATTTATTGTGGACATACTAGAAGTGATATATTTGTTGAAAATTTCATGGCCTTGAATTTATCAGTGACTTTATTTTCAAGGTCAGATTGGCCGTTTTCGTCGAAAAATGGCCAATTTCGGACTTTGACGGTCATTTTCTCAAAATCGGTTCAGTAACTTTTTTTCTTATTGATGCATATGTACCCCTCTGACATGTATAAATTTCGTTGCCCTTGAATCGCTCGAAGTGGGTCATTTTGGGCCCAAGCTCGGCCCAAATGGGATTTTCCCATGTTAAATTCTCCTATGCTTTATAATGGGACACATTAAGCCTAATATCTCACTTAATATTGAGATTATAGACTGGGAATCAATTGTGGACATATAGGAAATGATATATGCTGAATATTCTCGTGACCTTGAATTTGACCTTTAACCTCATTTTCAAGGTCAGAGCGCAAAATGGCCAATATCTCGCCTATTATTGACTTTACAGCTTAGGAATCCATTGTGAACATATAGGAAATGATATATGCTGAATATTCTCGTGACCTTGAATTTGACCTTTGACCTCATTTCCAAGGTCACAGGACAAAATTGCTAATATCTCGCTTATTATCGACTTTACGGCTTAGGAATCAATTGTGAACATATAGGAAATGATATATGCTGAATATTCTCGTGACCTTGAATTTGACCTTTGACCTCATTTTCAAGGTCACAGAACAAAATGGCCAATATCTTGCTTATTAGCGACTTTGCAGCTTAGGAATCAATTGTGAACATATAGGAAATGATATATGCTGAATATTCTAGTGACCTTGAATTTGACCCTTGACCTAAATTTCAAGGTTAGTCATTTTATTTTCAAGGTCAGAATACAAAATGGCTTATATCTCGCTTATTATCAAATTTACAGCTTAGGGGTCCATAGTGAACATATAGGAAATCATGTATGCTGAATATTTAGGTGATCTAGAATTTGACCTTTGATCTCATTTTCAAGGTCAGAGAACAAAATGGCTAATATGTCGCTTATTATCATCTTTACATCTGCCCCTGATGACGCCAGTGTGTCTTTGGATAAACTATTTGATCGGGCTTTGTTTCTATTGCAAAATGTTGTATTTTACGTTTCTTATTGGCATCATCAAAATTTGATTGTATTGATGGTAATAGATTGATACTTACATATATACCACTGAGTCGATGTCACTGCTGGCGGACGTTGAATCTGTCCCCGAGGATACCATCAACTCAGTAGCCTTCGGGCTTGTGATTGGGTACTTTTGTACTTGTCATGTATCTATTCCATGGGGTTAGATTCGGATTTCTAAATTATTTTCATAGGTTGTTGGGCAGTTGTATACTAATTCCATCTGGTGTACAGTAGAAACAACTACATTTAACACATTGTCTGCCCCTGAAGACGCCAGTGTGTCTTTGGATAAACTCGGGTCGGGCTTTGTTTGTTTCTATTGCAAAATGTAGCATTTTACGTTTCTCTTTGGCATCATCAAAATCTGATTGTATTGGTGGTAATAGATTGATACTTACATTTACAGCATAGGAATCAATTGCGAATATAGAGGAATGATATATACTGAATATTTTCATGACCTTGAACTTGAACTTTGACCTCATTTTCAAGGTCACATCACAGAATGGCTAATGTCTCACTTATTATCGACTTTACAGCTTAGGAATTTATTGTGGACATACTAGAAGTGATATATTTGTTGAAAATTTCATGGCCTTGAATTTATCAGTGACTTTATTTTCAAGGTCACTGGACAAAAGGCTAATATCTAAAATGTATATTGTCCGGTAACCTTTCTTAGCCCTTGGGCTAATTTTTTTTAATTTTCACGCATGCATGGGATTTTCACAACAGGGCACGTTTGGAAGAAATTTAACATGAAAAACTCACATTAGCGATCATATAAATAGTTCCACACAATATAAATGAGTGGTAAAACTTTCGTATTATGGCCTGCACAGATGAATCTATCCAGTACAAACGTGAATGGCATATCCATGAGCTGCTGGTTCCCGTTCATCTTTCGACAGATCCCTTCTCCGCTTTAGACCCCCCCCCCCCCCTCCACCTTCGTTCCGCCAATGATTCGTTCTTCATCCTGCACAAGTTGTCTCATTGGTCAAATCGTGGTCACGTGCCACCCGTCTCATCTACCAATGGTTAGGTCTCTCGCGTTTTATCATTTCACAAGGAAAGTCAAGCAAGTGATATACATGTACAAATATGACACCAAAACGTGGCAAAAAATTATGGAAATCCTTGTAAAACAGTGGAGGATTAGGGATGCGGTCACGGAATTGCAGTCATTTAAAGACCTACTTAGAAATAGGCCTACTACTTGTATACATTGCATACGTGGAGTTGAGACTGCGGCGAATTGAAACAAAGCTATTTTGGAGCGTCATGGAAAAGTGTTTCACTCGAGATTGCGAGAGGTCGATGCGAGGTTGCGAGGGGTCGATGTGAGGTTGCGAGGGGTCGATGTGAGGTTGTGAGAGGGCGATGCAAAATTGCAACAGATCGATGCGAGGTTGTGAGAGGTCGATGCGAGGTTGCGAGGGGTCGATGCGAGGTTGCGAGGGGTCGATGCAAGGTTGCGAGGTGTGAACCTCGTGTTCTCGCATCACAGCCTCGTGGCCTCGCATCAATGTCTTGTGACCTCGCATCGACCTTCCGCAACCTCGCATCGACCCCTCGCAACCTCGCATCGTAACCTCGCCCCCTCGCATCGACCTCTCGTAACTTCGAGTGCAAATTCAAGTCGAGACAGCGAGAATGTAAAATGGCCACCAGAGTACACCATAAAAATCCTGTAAATATCTATAAAGTCATGTTTTGCCTATAGTCATGTCTTCAGTCAGTTACCAAACACCGAGGTGATGATTATTATTTGATCCTGCCATTCGAAGCAATGATAAAACACTCAAATTCAAATATTCATTCATTGAATATGAACCCACATATGTGAAAACGCCAACAAACGTGAAAGCAATTCTTGTCCATTAGTCACAAATGTAAAGAAAATACAATGGGGCACATTATTGCTAATAAACAATACCCAAGTATATTTTATACCCAAGTATAAAGTATCCGAGCAAAGAAAACCGATTCCATTATTCAATCTCAAAGTTGAAGGCTAAATCGAGAAAATTTAATAGAACTTCATGAACCCCCATATATGGCCATAAAGGGGTTATCACTCAATATGGAGCTTAGAGATTAGGGATCAATTGTGAATATATAGGAAATGCTGAAAGCCGTATACTTATATAGCCTTGAACCTGACCTGTGAACACCCCAAAACCGTTACATTATTTTCAAGGTCAGAGCACATGATAGCTAATATCTCGCTTGTTATCAAAAGTCGAATAATCAAAAAGTCGAAAAAACGAAAAATCAAAAAGTCGAAAAAACGAAAATTCGAAAAATCAAAAAGTCGAAAAAACGAAAATTCGAAAAGTCAAAATAACCGAAAAAACGAAAAGTCGAAAAAAATTAAAAAGTCAAAAAAACGAAAATTAAAAAAAAACGAAAATTCAAAAAGTCAAAAAGTCGAAAAAACGAAAATTCGAAAAAACGAAAAGTCGAAAAGTCTAAATATCGAAAAAACGAAAAGTCGAAAAAACGAAAATTCGAAAAATCAAAAAGTCAAAAAAACGAAAAGTAAAAAAAACGATAATTCGAAAAGTCAAAAAGTCAAAAATTCGAAAAGTCAAAAAGTAGAAAAAACGAAAATTCGAAAAAACGAAAAGTCAAAAAAACGAAAATTCAAAAAGTCGAAATCTTGAAAATATTTCTCAGGATTTCGAAAAAAATAACTAGACAAATTCAAACTCTAGAAAAATACTAGCTGGCCGTTCTGGGCTTCCGTACCATAGAATTGGTTATTGAATGTACATGTACTCACATAGACATGATTGCAATAGTAAAAAAAAAGTCGAAAAAACGAAAACTCGAAAAATCGAAAATTCAAAAAACGAAAAGTCGAAAAAACGAAAATTCGAAAAGTCGAAAATTCAAAAAGTCGAAAAAATGAAAAACCAAAAAGTCGAAAAAACGAAAATTCAAAAATTCGAAAAGTCAAAAAGTCGAAAAAGCGAAAATTCAAAAAGTCGAAAATTCGAAAAAACGAAAAATTCGAAAAGTCGAAAAATCGAAAAGTCAAAAAGTCGAAAAAATGAAAAATCAAAAAGTCAAAAAAACCAAAATTCAAAAAGTCGAAATTTTCAAAATATTTCTCAGGATTTCGAAAAAAAATAACTAGACAAATTCAAACTCTAGAAAAATACTAGCTGGCCGTTCTGGGCTTCCGTAGTTCTGAGCCGGACCACCTCTCTAATACCAATAATATATTGGTAGATTCTACGTTTTGAGTGAATATCATAATAAATGCTAAGATGGTTGCTGTGAAATTTGTTGAAATGCTTTCAAATATCTGTGTTTCATGTTAATGGCGTCACTATTGGAGAATACACGAAGTTCAGTATGTACATGTATTGACGATGACTTGGGTCGCACTGCCATTTCTCAAAAACTATTTATGTCAATATCGTCTTTTTGTTTCCACGACCATTTTCAAAAGAAGTACAGTTTTGCTTCCCCTAGGATCACAATTGGTCCATAACGTAGGCTATTAAACACTAGTCCGATTTCAGATTGTTTACCGATATCTGGGTCTCATGCTGCTGGTGTCACTGAAAAGTAGCTACAGTTTAATTTATTATGTCGGTTTCATAATGCCACTTTTTTTATGCACAGTGAAAAGGGTTGTTCTTTGCCGTACGGACCATGCTGAATGAAATACACTGATGTGGCAGTATGACCCTTGTCTGTGCAAATATCTTAGGTTGGAAGTCGAATCAAAAATACATTTCTGGTCGAATATCCCTGAATATTTGAACACAAATGCGTACAAGATAAAACAAGAAGGAATTATTTCTATTTTTTTTTCAAATGGGGGATGTTTTCTTATCTGATCGTGTTCTCCCTCAAAATAGCTTGATTTCAAATGCCTTTCAACATCGAGTTTTGAAGCTTGCGAATAGTTTGCAGAATAGTGCTGCAGGGCCAACTCTAAAAGGGCTCTAATTTTCAAGTGACCCAACATGGCTGTACTACATTTGTCCTCAGGGTTTTTCTTGCAGATGTATATATCTAGTTGATGAAACACGATGATGCCAAGCCAGCAATCAAGGGGAAAATAAGTTATGAGCTTTTGAAACAGGGCACCGTATACGAAACTTTGTGCGAAAAACCTGTTAGCGATATTTAGGGTGTATGGTTACTCAACAGGCTGCCGTTCCTCACTGACTGGAAGGATCCCCACATATGGTATATCTATGGATAGGTAATGTATTTTCCTTTCTAATGGCATCTGATTTTCTTATTTGTGTCAAAGATTTACCTCGTTATTCCCCTTATAACCTCATTGGAGACATGCATCTTGATGCTATTTTCAGTCGAAAAAGCAACACTTCATATATATATATATAGGGTATACTTACACCAAAGTACTTTTTGCTGTCCAGGACACTATAGTCATTTCATGTCATACCCCAGTGGGATCAGCATTGAAATACCTTTCCAGCAATGTATGGTTGTGTATGGCTGATAATGATTTGTCCTATTATTGCTGGTTTTATCCAGATGAAGTATTGTCGTCTGGAGGGATTTTTTCGCAGGATAAACACTCTTCATTGTTTCGTTTTATTTATGATAGAAAACTCACATGTTAATTTGCATACATTTTATTCAGAAGACCAGTCAGTTAGCAAATAACATTTGGTCACTAAAACAGGAAGTTGAGTGGATAGTCATTGACTATTGCCCCTCGTAGTACACCGTGTACTGTATTCTTTATCCAAGCAGGAATGCTGATTGGCATATACACTCTCTAAGCAATACTTGGCTATCATATAAACTCGCAGAACCGAAAAAATACTATAATTTAATCTCTCAGAACGGAAGAACTGATTAGCAATCAATGTTTCAGAACAGTTTGGTTGACTGTTTAAATCAAGTCCTTATATAGACCAGAACATATAACGATACTTTAAATACTCAGAACGGAACAACCTCTCCTGCCCTCTCCTACATGTTGCCAACCTGTACTTTCGTGATCCTGCTCTTTCCTACATCTACCCGACCTGTCCCTTCATGTCCTACATCCCCAACATGTTGATGACCTGCCCCATTGTTTTCCTGCCCTCTCGAACATTTACTCGACCTGTCTTTCGTGTTCTTGCATTTGCGTATATATCCGACCTGTCCCTTTGTTTTCCTGGTCTCTCCAACATGTACCCGACCTGTCCTTTAGTGTTCTTGCCCATTCGTGTTCTTGCCCTTTCTTGTATGTACCCTACCTGTCCCTTTGTGTTCTTGCCCTCTCTTATATGTACCCGACCTGTTCCTTCGTGTTCTTGCCCTCTCTTATATGTACCCGACCGGTCCCTTCATGTTCTCTCTTCTATGTATCCGAGCTGGTCCTTCGTGATCCTGCCTTCTCCTACTTGTACCTGACCTATCCCTTTCTGCCCTCCCTAACATGTCTCTAAGTTGGTGCCCTCTCCTACATGTAGTTGATCCGTCCCTCTGTGTTCCTGTCCTCTCCCACATGGTTACGACTTGTCCCTTCATGTTCCTGTCCCCTCCTACATCGACATGACTTCTCCCTTCATGTTCTCGCTCTCCCCTACATGACATTGTGCACGACATGCCCTTTTGTGTTTCTGCCCTCTCATACATGTTGCCGACCTGTCCCTCCATGTTGATGCCCTCTCCTACATGTTGCCGCCATGTGGCCTCTAACTCGATGACGTCTTACGTAAGTATATCCTAAGACATACTTTCACCGAAATCTTAGCTCAGCCACGTCCATAACTCGAAGCACTCGTAACACACACTTGGGTAAGACCAACTTAGGTAAGACTTGTCTTTAGAAATACGGGAAATGTTGCTCTGTTGCACCTATCACGTTAGGAAAGTTGCAGTGTCATGAAATATTTTATTGATTCGCTTCTGACTCGCAGCATCGGAGCACATGTTCAAATTAGTGGGCAATTTTGTTTCTCCATGATAATAAATGATAATGATGAGTTCGACAGTTGTACAAAATGATAGTCACAGATAACAAGAAGAAATGGTGTGTCATAGTAAACATTTTTCCATCATAACCAATCGTCATTCTGGAACTTAAGTATATGGAATCAGCTGGGAATTAAATTGCCCACTAAATTGAACAAGTAATTGTAATTAATTGAACAAGTATTGAACAACCCGCAGCATCAAGTGGAAAGAATATAAATCTATTATTGCTCCTGCTCCTGTGTGTCCTAGTAAACATTTTTCCATCATAACCAATCGTCATTCTGGAACTTAAGTATATGGAATCAGCTGGGAATTAAATTGCCCACTAAATTGAACAAGTAATTGTAATTATTTGAACAAGTATTGAACAACCCGCAGCATCAAGTGGAAAGAATATAAATCTATTATTGCTCCTGCATATTGCAGCAGCTACACTGTTCACATAGCGAGACGCAGACATGGCACTGATACCATGCAGATAAGTATGATTGTCATCATTGAGCTGTGGAGATCAATAACTGTTGTAACTTGCATTGGTTCGGACAATGCAATACAACGAGCAGTTAGCCTCTCCAAGTCCTTTTTGAACATAAATTATTTCCACCACATTTTATCTTCAAAACTGAAAGAAAAAAAGTTAATAATCTACACTGTACAATTTCACCTCAACCATGAATTTTGATAATCTGAGCACAATTTGGCAAGTTAATGGATGTTTGATTTGTACAGTGCTTTGGCAAAAAGATATTTGATCAGAATACACTTGTAGTTTTCTGTCATAAAAACCTCACAATTTGTACATTGCTCATGGGCTCAAACAAACATCATGAAATCCCTAAATTTGCTCGAATTCAGGTGATCTCATTTGCGGCTGACATTTAACATTGGAGTAGATTGCAATTTTTTCTTCAGTTTTGAAGATAAAAGTCTTCAAAAAATGTATGTGAAATAATTTCAGATTGAATTTCAAATTGAACTGACGATCCAAATTAATGCTATGGACAAATCAATTAAAAATTGTGTGTTGAAAGTCCCTTTCCCGGAAAACGCCGCTGATTTTCACGTCGTTGCAATATAATTATGTGAAACATTTGAAAGCAGAGCTCGTTGCAAATTCAGCTAAGAAATTCAGCTTAAGTTGAGCTGAAAAATCTATGACTTAAGATTAAGATCTCAGGTAAGACAGTGTCGAGTTAAAGGGAGAAAATCTTAGGGTTGTCGTAAGTATCAACGTAAGGATAAGAGTGCTTTGAGTTAGAGGCCCCTGTATCTTTGTGCTGATGCCCTCTCCTACATGTACCCAACCTGTTCCTTTGTGTTGATGCCCTCTCTCACATCTCCCGACCTGTCCCTTCGTGGTCCTGGGCTCATACATGTTGCCGACCTATCCTTCTTGAAGCCCTCTACAACATCTACCACACCTGTCCCTGGATGTTCCTGCCCTCTCGTTCAGGTTGCCGAGCTGACTGTAAGTATCAATCTATTACCATCGATACAGCCAAATTGACCCTCCATATCAATGCCCTCTCATACATATTCCCGACCTGTTCCTTTGTGCTGATGCCCTCACCTACATGTACCTGACCTGTCTAATCTTTTTGATATCCTCTCCTATATCTATCCGACCCTGTGTCGACCCTGTGAAATCTCACTGCTATATTTAACTATCTGTATCAAATCAAGTTGCTTTTACCCACATGTATGCTTTCTGATGCTATATTCGATGATTTGCCCATTCAAATACAAATGATTTATAAAGTAGTGACTGTTCTGTGGAAGCTCTAATGCAGTGATTATGTAGGATAAACACGTACGTACGTACGTATGTATGTATGTATGTATTTATGTATGTGATTACCTTTCCAGCAATATCTCGATTATAGTTTCTGATATTGACTCACCTTATTACTGTTGTTCCTATCTAGATAAAGTATTGTCATCTTATTTTCGTCGTACTTCTAAATTACATGCATGCATAATAAACTATAATCCAGATGCTGCTGGAAAGGTATTTAAATACTGACTGCAATGGAGTATAACATTAAATGATCGCGGTGACCTGGACAGCAAAAAATAAATGGTGTGAAGTATACCCTCTAAAGTATTGCTTTTTTGACTGAAAATAGCATCAAGCTGCATATCACCAATAAGGCTATACTGGAAATAACGAGGTAAATCTTCGATACAAGTAAGAAAAGCAGATGTCATTAGAAAGGCAATTACAATCCCTATCAATAGATACACCATATGTGGGGATCGTTCGAGTCAGTCAGGAACGGCAGCCTGTTGAGTAACCATACCCCCTAAATATCGCTAACCGATTGTTCGCACAAAGTCTCGTATGCGGTACCCTATTTCAAAAGCTCATAACTTATTTTCCCCTTGATTGCTGGCTTGGCATCATCGTGTTTCTTCAACTAGATATATACATCTGCAAGAAAAACCCTGTGGACAAATGTAGTACAGCCATGTTGGGTCCCCTCCCATTTGGTGGCCCATCCTGCAGCACTAGAAGGTCCACAGACACCGCACAAATTGTAGAACATACTATGTGGTTTGCGTGATGGCGCAATTTGCGATGGATTTGTGCAAGCCGGACGCTTAGCTGCGATGGTTGTGCGGCCCATCGCAAGATTGCGATTGCTTTGTACAAGAGGCCCCAGTCCTGTTCCACGACCAACAAGCGGCAAAGTATCTCCATGCCCACTTACTTGGTGTTCAAGGATTCGGCCCAAGTATCATACACTGCGCCTTCTTCTATAATCAATAAGGATTAAAAAGGCGACAGACGGATTAAATGGCATTCATTTAGTGGACAAGTAGTATTAAGGCGCAGTGTATGATACTTGGGCCAGGGATTCTTTGGAACATGGAATCATCTGACTTTTCTGGGTGTTTCCAGCGCAAATGATTGTTACAGCCACAGTGGCGGCGGCAAAACATAATGCTCGTGCTAGACTGCGTTTTTAATACAATATCAGGTCGTGTTTCGGAAGTCCCATACATACTTCGTAAACTCGTAAATACCGACTTCATAGGCCTACTGAGCTTCAACAATCTTTAAACGTTCGGAGTGTCCTTGCTGAATGATGAACGCATTGTCATAACGTTCATGGAAAAACTGGTTTGTTGTGTGCATTTTGTGTCATTTTGATACAACACTGTTGAAAATTTTGATTGTCCAGCCAGATTCGGCGCACGGCGCGATGAGACAATTATTGCGTCGCACCAGTTACTGGCGCTAAGTCCGCAGCACAAGTGTCAAAAACCATACCAATAACACAAATTGTTCATGTTGTGCAATATGTTATCAGAAATACATAAGACCGAGGGTCTTATGTGTTTTTGATATTATTATTGGCAGCCCTAATATGATATGACATTTTGGTCAAACCGTAAAAAAAAATCAGATCAATCGGCCCGATAAAAACAAAACCTATGTGTAATAATATATCAATAAATATGGTAACACTTCAATAAATATGGTACTGAATCTTTTTACTAATGAATGTTTTCACTGGAAACAGGAGTTTATCGCAAAATCTTTGTGAATGCCTGACAGGCATTTAGCTTTGTGATGTTGGTCTGTAGGTCATTTGATTGATTGATTGATTGATTGATTGATTGATTGATTTCTTTATTTATTTATTTATTTATTTATTTATTTATTTATTTATTTATTTATTTATTTATTTATTTATTTATTTATTTATTTATTTATTTATTTGATTGATTGATTGATTGATTGATTAGACAGTACGTATGAGTGATATACTCTGAATTGTGTGGATAACAATCAGCAATCGAATCAAGGGGAGGGTAGCACCGTGGCGCATGACTGAAGATAAGCCCCGGAGGCGCCGTAAGCCCCCCGAGGAATTTTTGTGAGTTTCAATGTATTTATAGGCCGTTTTGGTGTGTAGTTGTAGTCGGGCATGTACGGGGGGCCCCTTTGCACCCCCCCCTATGATCCTCCAAAACCAACTTTTTTCTCAAGGTTTTTTAATACTAATAAACATTACATATGTCTCCGGTTGCGCATCCATTGCAAAAATTGGTTTTCGGGCCATTTTTCAAAATGGCCGCCCTGCGAAATCTCGAATTTTGAGAATGGTTCACTTTAAGCTGCATAGGTCTACAAAATAAAATGTTTGTTACCTTTTGCTGCTCATTGTAGGGGCCTTATACATTGTACATGAGAAAACAGTGGTTAAATAAACATTTATAATATGAATATGTCCATAAATCCAAGATGGCCACCAAATTTAAATAATTTTTCACTAAAATGTCCATAACTTCGGACTGAGTCAACCTAGGATGTTCATTTTGGGGTCTATACCTAGGTTTTCATATACAGGGAATCCATTTAGACCAGAATAAATACAATCAAGCTATTTCTTTTGATGCATGCATCCAAGATGGCCGCCAAATTTAGATAATTTTTCACTAAAATGTCCATAACTTCGGACTGAGTCAACCTAGGATGTTCATTTTAGGGTCTATATCTAGGTTTTCATATACATGGAATCCATTCAGACCAAAATAAATACAATCAAGCTATTTCTTTTGATGCATGTACACCTGCACACATGGTACACGCTACACATTCATTTAGATATCTCTCAAATATAGCCCCCTTTACACCCCTATGGACTCAATTGTGGATCTTGCTTGGATATTTCTGATAGAGACTTTTACTGATTGCAATCCCAATAAATCCTTGAACAAATAGAGCTTGATTTGATTAGTTTTGTTAATTAACAGAAATCCAAGATGCCTGCTAAACACACCCCGAAAATTCAAGTTCGTAACTAATTGTGCTATAAAGATGTGTGATACTTACTTTCAAGGGTATTTTGGTATGTAGATTCCATTTTTGGTGTTATTCTAGCTATATAATATCAATTTAAAATGATAACAGCATCTCATTGAGATGGAAAGCAAATAAAAACATATTGTCATTTGAGTTTATTCATACACTTATGCATTACGCATTACTCACCAACATGCTTGGGATACTTTTTATATCACAAACAGAGAACAATAATGTAGAATATCTTCATTGGCTATCTTAACACATGAACATGATGGGACATGGTACTATGATATTGGTACTGCTATATTGGATGAATTGACATATTAGTTGATGATGTCTTCACCATTGCCCTGCATTCTCTTGCAGTACAACAACGTTGTCTTGAGCTGTCCGACATCACTTGCATTACAACTGTTCAGCCCCAGGAGAGTGGCAATCCGTACACGAAGGTGTGTCTAGATCAATGAATGAGACTAGATCAATGAATGGGACTATTGTGGCAAAAGTGATGTAGAATTTTCCAGAACTGAGATAGAGGATGTTGAGTGGTATGATGTCGGACAGCTCAAGACAACGTTGTTGTACTGCAAGCGAATGAGTAAGAGTGAGTAATGCGTAATGCGTAAGTGTATGAATAAACTCAAATAACAATATGTTTTTATTTGCTTTCCATCTCAATGAGATGCTGTTATCATTTTAAATTGATATTATATAGCTAGAATAACACCAAAAATGGAATCTACATACCAAAATAACCTTGAAAGTAAGTATCACACATCTTTATAGCACAATTAGTTACGAACTTGAATTTTCGGGCAGGCATCTTGGATTTCTGTTAATTAACAAAACTAATCAAATCAAGCTCTATTTGTTCAAGGATTTATTGGGATTGCAAATCAGTAAAAGTCTCTATCAGAAATATCCAAGCAAGATCCACAATTGAGTCCATAGGGGTGTAAAGGGGGCTATATTCGAGAGATATCTAAATGAATGTGTAGCGTGTACCATGTGTGCAGGTGTACATGCATCAAAAGAAATAGCTTGATTGTATTTATTTTGGTCTGAATGGATTCCCTGTATATGAAAAACTAGAAATAGACCCCAAAATGAACATCCTAGGTTGACTCAGTCCGAAGTTATGGACATTTTAGTGAAAACTTATCTAAATTTGGCGGCCATCTTGGATGCATGCATCAAAAGAAATAGCTTGATTGTATTTATTTTGGTCTAAATGGATTCCCTGTATATGAAAACCTAGGTATAGACCCCAAAATGAACATCCTAGGTTGACTCAGTCCGAAGTTATGGACATTTTAGTGAAAAATTATTTAAATTTGGTGGCCATCTTGGATTTATGGACATATTCATATTATAAATGTTTATTTAACCACTGTTTTCTCATGTACAATGTATAAGGCCCCTACAATGAGCAGCAAAAGGTAACAAACATTTTATTTTGTAGACCTATGCAGCTTAAAGTGAAGCAATCTCAAAATTAGAGATTTCGCGGGGCGGCCATTTTGAAAAATGGCCCGAAAACCAATTTTTGCAATGGATGCGCAACCGGAGACATATGTAATGTTTATTAGTATTAAAAAACCTTGAGAAAAAAGTTGGTTTTGGAGGATCATAGGGGGGGGTGCAAAGGGGCCCCCCGTACATGCCCGACTATTGGCTGTGACATATCATCAAGGTACATATTGCGGTACATTGTTACACTGGCATAGTCAAGTTCAACTCGAATTCTCGAATGATCTGGCATTCACCAAATTCAGACTTCTATGGATCTTGAATCTTGACTAAGATCTTGATTAAGTTGCAATCTACTATAAATGTTAAATTTCAGCTCAAACATGAAATCTGCAAGTCAGAATAAAAACACAATTTGACATATTATTTGAAGTTCGAATTGCACAGACCTTCGCAAACACTGGTAAAAGCGATATTTCATAAGAATACATCTATATGTGTCTTCCAACACAAAAACTTCATAGTTGAAGCATTGCTCTTCGGGACGAAGATCACAAATCCCAGAGCTCGCTTTAATTCCCGTGATCCCATTTGGAACAAAAACTTAACATTGGGGTAGATTGCCAACATTTGGAATTTTCAATAAGTCTGGAGTTTGGTGAAAAATATGGTTTATGCCAAATGAACATATATAAAATTTCAAATTGATTCGACTATCATAAACGAAGTTATAGCCAAAAATTATTCACGGTTCTGTGTTGATCTTGACTATAGATTTAAAAATAAATTATCTGAAAACGCGAGTTCGACGTCCGGAGGCGTCAACGACTCCCGCTCGTTCGAGAGGCGCCACAAAAAAGTGTTCCACTATTTTCGATTCATCACTCCGTAGTTTACCGGTTTGCTCAAGCAATTATCCAATCAGACCCAAATGAATGAATATTTATATGTTCGCCCTTATATAGCCAGGGTGGCTGCGCACGCATCCTCGTCCGCGAACAGTTCTTCCGCGAACGAGACCATGTCATGACAGTTCTTCCACATACGAATCTTCCGCGAACGGTTCTTCTGCAAAGATTCTTCTGTGGATGATTAATTCTTCCACGAACGGTTCTTCCGCGAACAGTTGAATAATCCTAACGGTTTCTCCGCGCAGAGTTTATTGTCTTGGTTTTGTTACAACTCATTAAAGGTCTCGTGAGGTCCGTCACGGCGCCATCTTCAGGAATAGTGTCAGCCAAAGTACGTAAGATCTAATAGTTCTCGAATCCGTTCTTGAGGAACTGAGTTTCCGATGAAATGGCGATCAAGTGGGCGAGTATCCATCAATACATTGTTTAAACAACAAGAATAGTTCATGAATAGTCAACTAGATGAACCAATGTTTTGGTTTTGGTTTGTTTCATATTTCATTACATTATGATGAAGTATGATCACAATCTGCAGACTTCACTCGTGTCTTCTCAAATCGACTGTTGCTATACTCTGATTTTTCAAACTTACCTACACTGGTTTTTAACAATATTTTTGCTATGCTGAATGGTATCCTTCTACCTAACTACCATCGTTCTATCGTTCTTCTAACGGCTATATATCTACCACATTTCAGACTGTTATCGCAAAAAATTTATCAGAAGTTGGCAGTCTACCCCCGAATGTTAAATTTCAGCATATTTGATGATTTGGTCATCTTGACATCCATAATACCCGTTTCTCACAGTCACGAGTATGCTACACGGAAGACGCCGGTAGAAAAATACACTCAAAGAAAAAAGAAACGCACCATGTTCATTTTGTACAATATTTCAAAAATATGTAGGCCATGGCATAATTACATACTGGTGTGAGTTCAGGACACATTAAGAGTCAATTTTGAGGGATTATTTTCTTGGTTCCAGTTCAGTGATTTTGATGAGCAATAAAAAGTGTATTTTCCAATTCTTTGCTCATGCTTGCTTAGGCCTGGAGTGGAACTCAAACATGAGTTTGACCACTCCTCAGCTGTACACAATCATTCCCTATAAAAGGCCACCAAAATGGAACCAAAATCACAGTTCTCCACGATGCCACGACTGTTGCAAGCAGAGAGAGATCGGGCCATCGGCATGCTCCAAGCTGGACGGAGTACTCGGGCCATTGCAAGGGTGTTTGGAGTGCACCACTCAACTGTTGTACGCCTTGCTGAACGTTACGGAGCCACTGGTACCTCCAATGACCGCCCCCGATCTGGTCGACCGCACGTGACGACCGCTGCACAGGACCGCGCCAATCGGCTGTCACATCTCCGTGACAGGTTCCGACCGGCAACGAGAACTGCAGCCGAGACGATTGGGACACACTTCAGGCTGGTGTCTGCCAGAACCATACGGAATCGCCTCCGAGCTGACGAAATCCGACCCTATCACCCCTATGTCGGATCAGTGTTGACCCCACAACATCGCCGAGCTCGTGTCCTGTGGTGCAACACACGTCGTCGCTGAACTTTACAGATGTGGTCCCAAGTCGTCTTCAGTGACGAGAAGAAGTTCCAGTGCTTCAGGGCGTATGGCAGAGAACGCGTTTACAGGAGACGCCATGAGCGGTACACCGAACCCTGTGTGCGCCAAGTGAACAGGTGGGGTGGTCCAAGCGTCATGGTATGGGCCGCCATATCAGCAAACGAACGCACGGACTTGATTTTCATTGAGGGAAACCTCAATGGTGTGCGTTACCGGGACGAAATCTTGCGTCCTGTTGTGGTGCCTTTTCTGGAGCGAGTTGGGGCACGTGCTCTGTACCAGCATGACAACGCCCGTCCCCATGTGGCTCGTGTCTGTACCAAATTCCTGGAGGAGAACGAGGTCGAGGTCTTGCCGTGGCCAGCTATCAGTCCGGACTTGAATACCATAGAAAATGTGTGGGATTTATTCAGCAGGCGCATCCGACAACGCGAAAATCCCCCCATAACCCAACAACAGTTGAGGGCGGCACTGGTGGAAGAATGGGCGGCCATTCCACAGGATCAGCTCCGACAGTTCTGCCGATCCATGAGACGCCGAATAACCGCTGTCCTGGACGCCAATGGGGGCCATGTCAAGTACTGACTTTGGAATGACAATCTGTTACTTTTGTTTTTAATGTGGTTCGCTGTTTTGTTATGTTATTGTTGTCTAAATTGTGATAATTGTTTAGAAAATTGGCCTGAATACCACATACGGGTATATGTTTCATATCCATATATTTTATTTCCATACAAAATAAAAAATTCTGCAAAAAAAATGCAAAACATTCGGTGGTGCGTTTCTTTTTTTCTTGAGTGTATATGCGATCCGTCGATTATACTGCCCTTTCTGACGATTCAACGGCTTCATCCTTGAGATCCGGGAGGGCGTGGCTTTGTTTCGTGATTACCGTAAAAAAGATCAAACATGTTTGATTTTTTTCACGGTACCCAGGATTATTATGTTGTCGTGTCGCTTTCGCGAATATATTGCGTATATACGGCGTGAATACGGCGTATACACGGCGGATATACGACAACTTTTTGTGAGTTCCACACCCTCAAGGTACTCATGTATTTCCCACAGCATATCACGTATACACGAAAGAGTTATCGTAGTTGTGCCTAGTATACGTTAGCACTGACCGAGTATAATTGTGTGTTGTTGCGTATTATCCTGCCAACATCAGGACAAATCGTGGTAAGCTACGTTATATCGTGGCGCGCCTTGAGCTTTAAGGACACGTGTACTGCATGCGCATCAAGTGTCATCATTGGCATGCCTTCTTCGCGTTCTTTCTGGAACAGCATTATCTTGTGTTTAATTTCACACACTTGTAGAATATTTAGGACTGTGACGACCCAAAGCCCCTCCCTTACAAGTTCTCCCACTCGACATACATGACACAGATATATCACATGACTCCATACTTACCACCGCACCTCATGTCAACAACTCTACTCACGATGACACACCCCTCATTCGCTCCAATCACCACATTTCCAGACACTTAACCACGCCTACACAGACATTACATCATATTCAACGAATCACATGAACTCCTGTCCCACGACGCGGGAAAATTACAGACACTCGGCACATGGCCCCGCGCTTTCCCGGTTTTTGGTTTTACTGAAGAGTTATATATAGTTGGAAAAAATGGTTTGAGTCAGGGGCGGATTTAGGGGGTGGCCTGTGGGACCCGGGCCCCCCCTAGACCCCTGAAAAAAAATTTTTTTAATAACTATTTCTCCATTATGAACTCCAAAGGACCCCTAAAATACACACAGAAGTGCTATAAAAACTATAAATTTCCATTTTTTTCCTGGGGGCTTACGGCGCCTCCCAGACCCCCAGACCGGAATGATCTCTAGCTTCGCTCGATCGCTCTAGTCAGTATTGCCATATCTGCCTGGGCCTCCCTTAAGGAGTGACTGCGGGTAACAGACCAAACACTGTGGTGAGCCGCTCTCCCATTCATCTGTAATGTAAACATAAAGGTAACAAAATCAGCAAGACTACCCAACCCTTCTTCTTGAAACTTCATTAACAGAGATATGTATAGCCATGGATGATGAACCGACACATGGTTCTATAAAAAGTGTCACAGCGATTGTAGAAATTGATGATTATAGATATCACTTTTTCACGCGCCAGCAAACAACGCGTAGTATCTTCAGCGTTACAAACAAGCTGTTGTTGGTATGTATGCTTTGTTGTGTGACCATCCAATAATAGATGCATATATACGACTTGAATTTCTGCGAGAGGAATACAATAGGCGGATTTGGTGCACCCGAGCGCAACTCACCAGTGAGCTTTACTAGCATTACTAGTTGTCCGCAGTAAAAAATAATCCTGCCGTTGGGCATGTTTTGAGTGTACCTTGTCTTTTGAGAAATAAGTCACAAAATGACATTTGAAAATGACAATTATCAGACAATTAATCATATTTAGTCAAGACCCAAGTCTCGGTTGGTGATCCTTGATGGCTATAGGTCGCCACAGTAAATTCTGGTGCCAAATGGATGTTTGCAAGTTCATGATTTTGTTACCTTTATATTTACATTATAAGTGAATGGAGAACTGGCGCGTTCCAGATTCGGGATGTTACGTGTAGTTCGTCCTTAACACATCTTCCTGGATCCGCCCCTGGTTTGAGTAGACCTGAATGAAGAATGAAGATAATCTAATAGAGAGGTACAAGAAATTATAAGAAGAATATTGTAAATCCAGAAGAAATCGAACTATATCGGACTTAGGATACTTCGGACTATTTTACGGGGATTACGTGTGAATGCCGTGATCGTCTCATCGATTTTGAATCATCCCAATAAACATCGGATTATTGTATAATTGTTGGGCGTGGCCTTTATGCAAATGAAGTCCCGACATATCTCCCGAACGTCGCGGAAGACAGCGGTAATACGTACGTAGATACGGCGGGAGAACTTTTAAAACGGGGCTAACGTATCACGGATACGCCGAGTTACTCACGTATTGTCCTGCGGGTATCGCGATAGACCGCCAGCACACACCGACTTGCGTCAGTATTAAACCACGGCAGCGGAATATGCAGACATATCATGCGTATAAACGCAAGACAACAAAGAATATACCTACGACATTCCGTACTAATCAAACGTATGGTCGTGCAGAGCCACGTAAAAACCACGCCCCCTGGTTATTATTTCTGGCTACTGCACGTCTCAGCTATAATTTCAGATCCTGGGTGTTTCGAAATGAATCTATACTAGATGATTTCAGTGTGTGAAAGTATACACAAGATATTGCTGTTCCAGAAAGAACGCGAAGAAGGCGTGACAAAGATCACACTAGCTGCGCATGCAGTACACGTTATATCGTAGTGTGCCAACTCAAGGCACACTACGATATAACGTAGCTCACCACGATTTGTCCTGATGTTGGCAGGATAATAAGCAACAACACACAATTATGCTCGGTCAGTGCTAGCGTATACTCGGCACCACTACGATAACTCTTTCGTGTATACGTGATAAGCTGTGGGAAATACGTGAGTACCTTGAGTGTGTGGAACTCACACAAATTTGTCGTATATCCGCCGTGCACACGGCGTACTTACGCCGTATACACGCCGTATATACGCAATATATTCGCGGAAGCGACACGACAACAGAATAATCGTGGGTACCGTGAAAAAAATCAAGCAGGTTTGATTTTTTTTCACGGTAGTCACGGAACTAAACCACGCCCTCCCGGATCTCAAAGATGAAGCCGTTAAATCGTGAGATAGGACAGTATAATCGGCGAATCGCTTATTTTTTTTCTATCGGCGCCTTCCGTGAAGCATACTCGGAACTGTGAGAAAGGGGTATTAGGATTCGAAGTATGTCGTAATTCTTGACCAGAAGACACATTGGGGTGTAATCAAATTTGTTGATTCCGGAAGATTGCACAGCTTCAAAACCAAGCGAATGTACAAAATTGTGTGCGGACTCGAAAATTATGACAGGGCTAAATTTAACATTGAGGTAGATTGCTAACTTTTTCAATTTTTGCGATATAAGTCTAAAATTCGGTAGAAAATTGCCGTTCGACTCCCAGGTGATGTTAGCCAAGTTAAAGAACGATGCCATTTAGGATCGCAAAAATATCAGCAAAAAATAGAGCGTGAACGAGTATAGAACAATTTATCACACACAACAATGAATCACTGTTTAGCTTCAGTCTTATCAATTAATGATTCATTCCCCAGGCATCATCATTCACTTGCATGGATCGTCAACAGGTACGATAGTGCACGTGCATTCTGTCCATGATGAGTCCCGCGCTCCCAGTAAAGTACAACACTTCTCCAGTAACGTTGACACGGGATGAGCCACATGTGCCGATCGTCCCGAGGTTCCTGCCCAGACTGGTCACAATCATGAAGCCGGTCACGCCAGGATATGAGCCATACAAAATACCCTCGCACATGGTGAAGTCTGTGATGACTTCGCCTGCCGAGAAATCCTCTGTCTGCGAGATGGTCGTCCCATGCTCGCTTCCAATCATTGGAGTCTGATGTGACCCGTACGTGACTTGGACACTGAAAGTGGACATACAACTATATTACGGAATTGATATGTCGCATTTTATTCACACTATTATAATCCTACAATATAATTCACCGGAGATGTTTTCAATGGTTCATGTTTGTTACATAATTCCTTCTGCCCTATACTACCTACTCACAAATGGAGTGGGGCTTGTGGCTATGGTCGCAGCTCATCGCCAATACCGTGTTTTCTCTCATATAGGGACTCTATAAACGAAATGAGGCCAAGCTTTTTCTGTTTCTTATTTATTTATATTTTTCTCTTTTTTTCAAAATTACTCATTTTTGTGCCTACACCCTCCTGCCATATTCATAGTAAATACAACATTTATTTTGTGGCATTTAGCTGGACACCTCCATTATGACCGCCAAAATTTGCCAAATGAATCTTACACGCCCCATCCACCATAGAAACATCTGTTTACAGTAGGCTCCCAAATATTATAGTGTAAGTAAAATTCATCATTCCTTTTCATACCTCAAATGGACATTGTACAAATAATTCACTAAGACCAACCAAACACCTTTTTGCGAGCATCTTGCTAATGGAAAATAGTTTTTCAGACCATAAAATTGCAACTGACAAGTGATACGCTATATTCGAATTAGGTTTTGTATTTGAATTGGGTACTCCAGTTTACGCCATGGACAAGATATTCTCGGACAATCTGAACAATTTCCGTCACGAACATTTCCCAATATCCGACATCCCTGAAAACTTACCCCCTCCCTAGATATATTCAATAACTTTATACCTGTACATGTACATACATTCTACACTATTGTGGATACGCCTCTTGGTACGTTCACACTGATGGTAAGGTGGGAACATTAAATTTGCGCATCAAAAGTAAATCGCTATCGTGAATGTTACACGAAATATCATGAATACACAAATAGGCCTACCCTCGTATCAAGAGTGATGACGTCATATGGAATGTGATGGACCTGATGAAGCCGTGCATCTCGAACACAGTTTTGTGGTCGAATAAGTCTCCACCGCTATACCCAGCAGTCATAGAGAACACGCATACCGGCCCTAACAAAACAAATGCAATAGTTTTCATTAGCTAGTTTATCAAAATTGGCTAAAATTGCAGGTTCTTTCCATTTATTTCTTTATAACGCTCATACTGACCAGTGCGCTTGCGCATGGCTTGGTGCCCGGACTTTGGTGTGGGTTGACCAATGTATTGCCCGAGGATGACGTCACAGCGGTAGTTGCCCGTCACTGGCGGTGTATATGTTTGTGGCCTGACAGCTTTCAATCTGGCCACAAAGAGCAGCACATTCCAATTCTCCTGAAACTGTATGATGTACCGCGGCAGAGAAACTGTACTTTTTGGTCGGTAAAAACGTCAAAAAAGTGACCGAGTTGGACAGCTGCAGAGGTTAGACTCGAGCAGAGGACAATCCAGACCCAAAATTGCATCATGTTTCAGCTGACATGTTGAGTCAATGATGACTGTATGCGGGTAGTAATGCATTATAAACCCGTTTAAAGTATTAATCAATTTTCACACTCTCAGCGTTCTGATTGGATGGTGGTTGATCGATTGCTCAGTAGCTCGTATCTTTGACTGGCAAACTCTCATAAGGCCATTCTTTTTTTAATCAATACACCAGTTTACAGTTTGCCAAATAAGGTAAAGTTCGGGTAAACAAACCACACGTGCATCAGCACGACAGCAGCTGGTTTTATTGGTCAGAATAAACCAGTGTGAATACACGAATAAAAATCTCATACATGTACAAGCCGACCCCTTGAACCACCTAAATTCCTGACAGTTCGGGATTCTCTTCATTTATATCAATTTATTGAACCGAATGACAAGTTAACAACTGCAGGACCATCCGAGGCTATGATGGCTATGATGTCCGATGGCTGCCATTTCAATTCTCGCTACCTCGAGGAGAATGAGCAGTGCATTACACCGAAATAACGATGCAGTTTAGCAACTGTGATGCTGAATAAAATATTTTGTACAGCACATAAACGTCAAGATTCTAAACATATCTACAAGTCATTGATTTGGTAATTAATTGGTGTTATTGAGAGACTATTTGTATCATTATAATCTGTATCAGTCTGGTATTTAAAGTGATATATTGGCAGAAAGTTATGAATTCCTCCATACCTTTCTGATCGAACGAAGAAAACATAACAGTTATATATCTGCACTTGCATGCCCAAACAGACGCCCCTTTCTAATTGATTTCGTTGCGAGTTTCTGGTGGAGATATTTGAATTTGTTTACATTACCACCATTCTCGGTGCTTTGTATCCCTTGATGCAATGCGATTGCAGCTTACTCGTATATATCCGAGGTAATCGAGCGTGAAATGGGTTAAGTTAGAGGTAACTCTGATTAGGGCACAAAAGAAGAGAAAAGCGGCTGCTTGTATTGTCATATGCTTGATTTATCCATCTGATCAATCATAATTTGTTTTGTAACCTATTTTTCTGAGACCACAGGTGTAGCGATTTTACGATTGATGGTTATTTGGTGCCGTGTTGATGTTGTTGTTGTTGTTGTTTATTTTCTCTCGTTGTTTTTATTTTTCGTATAGTCTTTTTGTAGTACCTCTCGTCTCTGTGTCCGAACGCTATAGACAATTAATGGTGAGACGTCCGCAATTCCATAGTATTTCTCTGGTTAGAGAAAAGTGCTGAAGACATATTAATTCAAAGACACGGGTTTTATTACCAAATACGACAAGTTACTCACTCACAAAATATATGAAATATTTCCCCAAATTACACAGTGACCAGGTTTAGACTAAGTCACCGGGCTTTACAATACTAGGCATCAGAACTAGCGTCAGTCTCTTCCTGCGCGAAGTCCATGCGGAGGCGAAGGTTCCCTGGCTCCGCAATCCTTCCGTCTCCGGAGGTAGATACTTGCGGAGTCTGTCCCGCCGTCTTCCGCGGAGGTGTTGCCGGTGCGGAGGTCCTCTGCCTCTGCGGAGGTCTTCTGCCTCTACGGAGGTCTTCCGCACTGCGGAGGTCCTCTCTCTGCGGAGGTCTTCCGCGCTGCGGAGGTTCCGTGACTCCGCAGAGGTCCCACGTCCTTGCGGAGGGTCCTCCGCACGCCTGCTTCACCTCCCACTTCCGCGGGTGCGGAGGTTCGTCTATTGCGGAGACGGAGTGTCTCCGCACCTCAGGAGACGTCCCTCACAGGTCCGCGGGTTGCGGAGGTTCACCAGAGACTTCCCTCACGCTTGCACCACTGTGCAAGAAGAGATCGCCGCCTTGCCGTCAGCTGTAAGTCAAGAGGGCCGGGGTTCATATATTGAAGGGACGTTGGACCGGATTCATACGATTGACATCATCTGGGACCCACACCCTTCTCTGTTACATTTCCCATACATGGAGTCTGGGGCTCCGCACTACGGAGGTCAAGATGTGCGGAGGTACGGAAAACTCTAAGTCCTCTCCCTCGCCTGTCCAAGGAGGACAGGACCGTCTCAGGGTGATGTATCTCCTCTGGTACCTTGCCCCGACTGACTCCCAGAGAGCTGTGGCTGCCTCCTTATATTGGGCTCTCCACCGGAAGCTGTTCTGCGCATGTGCATGCCTGGTCTTCCGCGAGCACGTGGCCGATCCTCCGCATGCACGTGGTCGAACCTCCGCAAGAACGTGATCACTCCTCCGCGGGTGGTTTTGCGGAGGAAGGCGGTGGTTTTATGAGTTCGTTATACAGGCATAGTCGGGAAATCACGGCACTGGCGATAACCACGCCATTTAGTCGGGATAATATGTCAACAAAATTGATAAGCGAGTTCATATTTTCTTATTCTCCATCGAACTAAGAACTTGACACATAACTATTGTTGCGGATTGAGTGTCTGATACATCCATAGACCAAACAAACCTGAAATTGCGTCGATATATGCATAATTTGCTGAAATATCGTAAACACAGTTTTGTGTTTCGAACTCTCACCTGGCAAATTGACACAAAAGAAAGTGATAAATACAATTGTAACATGGACTGGAAGTGCATATACCAGGTCTATAGCTTCAAATTTATGTAGTTGTTATTGAGGAATAGATCGTATTATGTTTATCAATAGTTTAGAATAAACATTTGTGTAAAAGGAACTTTTGCAAACTAAATGTATTGTACCGTACCTAGTGGGACACGACTACGGCGTCTAGCGGGGTTTGTCCATTTGTGATTGTGCTGGTCTTTGGCAGTTACGATCGTGATTTTCCGCGATTAGCCTACAGAAATTTCAATAATAGTTCGCAATCACTCCTTATATATGTGCAGTACTGTTCTAAAGTCCATTCATTATTAATGCCGAAACGAATATTAATCTGGAACAAACTCGTGAGATTCTAATGGATAATGGGTTAGAATTCTGGCGTTTTGTCAAAAATAATGTACATCATATGATAATGTTCGGATGAACAGAAACGATCATTACAAGAATTTCAAGCGGGATTTTAATATATATCGATAGGCATGCCTGATTACCACCACAGGGAGCTCGATGCAATCTTTGAAATAGCTGTCGGTCACACAATGCAAAAATTTATACTATTCTTGAGTACTATTCTATGAGTCCCATTAGCCAATCAACTTCATTCGAAAATATCATGTTCAAATTTTATTTCGGAACTAGACTAGTCAGTTCATCATAGTAGGAATACAACTCTAGAGCGAATGGCAGAAGATGGCCATGATGACCGACTAAACGTCGAAGTTGGATATCCTGCCCCAAAACAGATCCCGACTAGGAACGTAGTAATTTGTATTCCTCCAAAAAAACTTCAATCAAGTAATCACACACAACATCACAGAAAAAAGTATCCCAAACCACTTATTTGAGCAAATGTATTTCATAAAACCCAGAGAATTATAAATCATATGTGTGTCATTATGTTTTAAAAGTCCATTCAGTCTCATCATTGGCGTATTCATGAGCGACAACCTAATCGGCGTTAATGATATTGATTAGCATGCGGCATATTCAATCAAGACACCTATTTCTTTTGACACCTAAATGGTTCCGGAACTCAATGCAATAGTTATTTACTTTCGTTTCCTCGATTAGTTGTAACTACCTGCGTTTCTGTTGTGATCCATTGCATCGTTCGGGCCTATTTGCCCGACTAAACGTCGGTATCGCCCGACTACTGGCGTAAATTCCCTACTGAACGCCAAATCGTAGGACCACCGTGGGGCTCCCCCCACCTCCGAGGCTATGTCTTCTACTCTCGTTGAGAGCGTCCCCAGAAAGAAGGACCACCAGCCGATAGAGGAAGGCTAGTGAGGCTGACTAGTCACTACACCATAGGACAGCAGTGACATTGCCGAGTCGCTTCTTGCAGCTCTACCCTGCCCGGATATTCTCGGATCTGCTGGTGCCAGTCAGCAAGGGCAACCAGCAACACTTTTTAGAGGTATCTCATTTTCCATTACTGGTTTGTCGTTTTACAAATTTCTAAAATTAAAAGGTTAACTGAATTCCAAACACTCGGCACATCTTCCCTTTCAGTGGATGACTTTCACAGGTCATCATCCATTCGGGAATTCCTCGCTCAAAATTTTGGTTTGCTTAAATGGGCTCAGTCGAATTTCTGGAGTATTACAGTGTAGTCCATAAGTTTTGGGGTTAGTCCCTATTCTTCCAAAACAGGCCCTTAAGGTCTGATCGTTATGCATCTCGACTTTCAGTTCCGCTCACCTTGCTTCCTTCTGGTTCCGCCATGTGATACTTTGAGTGTGCTTGCAGGTTTTGGGCCAAGGTGGAACATGTTTGGGACCAATGTTGTAAGAAGGGCGTAGTAATGTGATGATTTTGCCCGAAGATCACGACATTCTTTTAGCCGTTTTAGTACACCATAGTTTTCCTGTTTTATGCTCGACTGCACTGTTTCATTGGTCATGACTTCACACCCTGGTTCTCGTGCGCTGGCTGCTATAGCTAGCCAGCCCGTTTTCGGGTCGTTTGGGTTGTCTCAGAGCTGAGATGAGGGCCTAAGCCTTCTTGTCCCCCTCGTTCTAGCTAGATGGTCCTAAGACCACAGGACAATCCCCGATGGGGGCCTAGGAGGAAGGCTACTTTGATCGGGTGTTCACGCACCTGGATTAGTGGTATCTTACCCTGGGATGGTGCAAAAGGCTCTGGCAGACTTTCGGGCTATCTGGGTTGTATCCCCTTGGTGGACTGCCGGCAAGGTCGGCTAGCAACACGCCCATGTGCTCGTCATCTGGGATGCAGCTCCCATGGCTCTTGAGCTCGACACACTGGGCTACAGGACTATGACGATGTATTTCTGAATTGTGTATTGGTCCGGATTCCGTCTGGCTGACTATCGTACCTGGTTATAGTTATGTAATTACGGCACCTGCTGTGACAGTGCGGCAGTGTGACAGTGCGGAGCGCTTGTGTCCTAGGTAGCGGTATCCAAGGGCGCATGCCGTAAATCTGTGGCAAACTGTTTGATACGTTGGAGTTCTCCCTACACTATCTCCCTAACTTTTCTAGAATTAGCCCACGTGTTGAATGGTCACTCCATTTGGTGCAATTGGAATTATCTATTTCACTCAGCAGCACACACATGAACGAAAGCATTACACATTCTCTAGGGAAAATTACAATTATAATCAGAATAATATCATGAAATATTATTTCGACTTTCATATATTATTACTTTTTGGAATAAATGTCTCGTTTTTTGGCAAGAGAATGCGTGAAAATTTACAAAATAGCTGTCTTCACGTAGGGACGTAGGGCTAGGAGATGATGAAACAACTGAAATAATTCGCGTCGGTTTTTTTGTTACTTCGCCTCGTTATTCGGTCCCTCGGTTTTGAAATACTAAAATGGCCGCAATCGGACACCATACTATGACAGTCCCGAGCACGTACATTGTTTACATGATACTAGCCTCATGAATATTGGAACCGTAAACTGGTGTATTGTTTTACAAACCCGCCGACTCTAGTCAAAATTGGCCGCTAAGAAATATATTTAGCAGTTCATGTTTTTATTTCTATTATCCCGCCGACTCGGAACAGAATGCGCCGAAAAAAAATGTGTTGCATCAAGATAGTCTGCGGCTGAGAACTGTTGTCTGGAGCAGAGCTCTCTCAAGCACACTGTCGAACTTTGTCACAAAACGTATGTAGTAATTAACACCCTTTTAATTAGTAATTAGCACTCTTTTGTGTTTTATATGCCTCAGAATATCATGAGATGTTCATTTCATGCCATTGTTGTTTTCAGAAGTCACATACATTGACATTGAACATAATCAAACATAATGTTGAGTGATATATTTTTAACCAATAAAAATCATTGCCACCATTTCATGTGTTTCCTAATATGTATAATAACACATCATGGTGGTATCCCACTACAAAATGACAGGAAATTTTAGTAATATTGCACAACCAAGGGTCCAGGACGAAAGTACGAGCACTTGAGCATGTAGAAAATTGACTTAATTGCCCAAAATTGCTTTGTGTTTTTATTTAATTAAAGCTATAATCACTTTTAGACTTGATAAAATGGATTTATTCTGCAGTAGCTTTGTTTTGTCTATAGAATGAGGAATCGTGAAAGTTGGGGTCTGAAAATATGTATTACATGTCTAACTTGAGTTGCCAAATCAAGATTCAAACTCGGGCCAATCAATCTCGCATCAATTTTTTCCTCAAAGCGACCCGCCTCGAGGGCGAGTTCTACACACAGTCTCATGACGTCATTGGTATTTGTCTAGATACTGTGGCAACCGACAATGTAGGCAGGCCGATAATTCTCTATCCACTGTTCTCATGCACGATTGAGGGCAATTTTCTAAGTATCTGTTGTCGAACTGTGCATATTTCCTATATATTCCCGACTATCTCGAGATGTACTTTCAAGTTTGCCTGACAAACAAGAATGCTAAATTTGGCTGATTTTAAAATTGATTCCAACTTTAATTGTCCGAAGTTTCTTTCAGGTTTTTTTATCCGACCGACCACATATTTTCAGCTACATTTATTTTTATTCGCCCCTACTGACCGACTGTGAAGCTAGCTTTTTTTTACGTGAAACAATTAAAGCTATAATCACTTTTAGAATTGACAAAATTTATTCATTCTGCGATAGCTTTATTTTGTCTATATAATGATAAATCGTACAAATTTGGGTCTGAAAATGTGTATTACGTGGCTAAATTGAGTTTCCAAATCATGATTTGCATCATTTTTTTCCTAAAAGCGGCCCGCCTTTTGGGCGAGTTCTATACACAGTCTGGTGACGTCATTGGTATTTGTCTAGATACTGTGGCAACCGACAATGTAGGCAGGCCGATCATTCTCTATCCACGGTTTTCATGCACGATAAACGACAATTTTCTGAGTATCTGTTGTCGAAATGTGCATATTTCCTATATATTCCCGACTATCTCGAGATGTACTTTCAAGTTTGCGTGACAAACAAGAATGCTAAATTTGGCTGATTTTAAAATTGATTCCAACTTTAATTAAAAAACGACGGCCTTATATTTAATTTGTTAGTATACGGTTATATTTGCTTCGTTCACTTGTCACCTGAAACGCCGGTGTAAACTAGTCTAATAGAATTGGATATTTAATCGTATTTTTTTTAATAACGTGTACATGTACCCAGTTCGTCAGAAATGTACAAACAACTTCAAGTGGCATGCATGTAGACGATTAGTAGTTAAATGCCACATTTAAAATTGGAATATTTGCGATTGTGTCGATATAATTACATGTATTTTGCCTGTGTTTGAGGAGATGCATGTGATGTAGTGATAATTAGAATGTCCGCTATGAATTGAGGATTTATTGGATTTATACTTTATATCTGTTATCAAATTTGGCTATTTTATTGCAATAACTTCATATAAGCGAGAACATTAAAAATCTTTGCTCACCCAGGTGCGCACAGGAACTGCCGAGGATCGCACAGAAACTACCGATATGTGAAAATTAAGTAATTAAACATGTGTTTATGTCAATGATATTGCATGAACTTTATATCTATCCAGATTTCCCAATATATAGTGAGCATATACAATTGAAAGGAAAGGAGCCTAATTACGCTTCCTATTATCATCGTATCATTCATAGGGTTTATATTAATATCTATACCGGTGTATATAATGACAACAATTGAATGATTTATCAGGGAGAGCAGTCATTTTCTCAAACCTGCCCTAGTCTTTTAATGCAACATACACTGCTTCCTATACTTTAAATACCTTTTTATATGAATGAATTGATCGTTATTTTAACAGATTGATGATGGTGCTCTTAAAAAGTTTTTACTATCGCCTATTTCTCATGAATTTTGTACTTACTCCATCGAAATTGATGCAACCCAGCTAAGTTTTGGCACTTATACCTGTTTATTCATTGTTCCGTCATATACATCAAACGGCATAATTCACAATAGTTGTGAATATGGCAACAGTTGCAGTCATATTTTTACAACATTGGGAGAACAGATATTACCACATTGTACTCCTCAACTTGCGTCAGGGGTGCTATTCTGCAATTGTGAAATATTAGGGCTACAATTGTTTTGGGATATGTATTTAGTATTACATGGGTTGAGGTAATTACTGCGTATAGAGGTTATACAGAGGTCACTACATCGTACCATCAACGTGTGTTGGAAGTGGTTGTCTGTGCTTATTGTACATTGGTTATATATTTGTGTAGGTTTTAAAAGTTGAATATTCATGTGCACACTTTATATTCCTGGAACAATTTAGGTTAATTTAGGTAGGATTGGTGAAGGAATTGCTTAGCTGGAGTGTGTTAGATTAAACTTTCAGTTTTTGGGTTAGACATAATACGAATTGGGATGAGAACTGCTCTCATTGCGTCGTCGACGTCATCGATTGTGCATCATGTACAAAATTCGAACGAATGGCCCCACATTACTTGTGTGATATATGCCCATCGGCTTAGGTTCAACATACAGACACACATCACACGAAGTACTGTTACACGAATTGGGATTAGGCCACGGGATGCGGGGGTCCCCGATGCTTCCCCCTCCCCCATAACTCAGCGAAACATATTTTTTCAGAAGCCCCAGGGTGTCTTCAGTTGGAAATCGAATGTTAACATTGAAAGTATAGGGATGCACTTTCTGTTCACACCACTCACTTGAAACTACCCTAATTGGCTTTTCGGTGCTTTCGCGTCAATAAACACTAGGGGGTATGGTTGCGTTTAGGTCTGTTATATCAGTTCTAATAGGTATATTCTCACCCAAGAGGTCTCAAAAAAGGGGAATTGGATAGCCTTTCGAATCATGTATCAAACATCACTGTACACATAATATTCACCCTTCCACATGGGTTTAAACAAAATTTTAATCGACAACTCAAATCGCTCAACAGAACCCATATAGTGCGTGGGCACATTTTGAACCACGTGCATTCAACCACATGACCCTTCCCAACTGGTATCATTATGGTCAATAGGGTTCACTGAATGAAATGAAACATGCTAACATCAAAAATCATAGGGACGAACTTCATGCTAACAAAGTATAAACATTTGTAACCATGAATGCATTTTCTCGCGATTTTCGCATATTCGAAATAAGGGGCTATACTTGGTAAATAGCCTATTATGTCAGTCTCATGGCATGGATCATTACATATTACATACCATTGGAAAGGAATTGATTGAGAAACCTGTCCAGTTATGTCTTCAGATCGCATATATGTTGAATATTTATCTGTCAATTGCCAGTCAGATTAATTTTTCATCGACAACGCTTAACAAATTTCTCGAACCCCCCATATATTACATGGAATGAGTTTATTCCACGTGAACCATTGAAATTCTCCACCCACTGATGCAATTTTGTGAACTAAGGCCCATTGAATGAACAAATTAATGTTACCAGTAAATATATAGGGATCAACCTCATTGCCGACACCTTATGAAAATGGGTCCGATTATGTATACCCAAATTAAGGGGTATACTTGACGAATAGCCTACTGTGCCATTTTCAAGGCACTGATCACCACATGTTATATAGCATTGGAAAGGGAATTGGAAAATCTGCCCAGTTATGTTCTCAGATCGCATATATGTTGAATATTAATTCATCTATTGCCGATCAGATTAATTTCCATCGACAACACTACATATATAGGGATAAACCTCATTCCTGACACCATATGAAAACACACTTTTCGTGATTTACATATACTCACAGTAAGGGAGTATACTTGACGAACAGCCTACTCTGTCGGTTTCGTGGCACTGATCACTACATGTTACCACTGAAAAGGGAAATGGTTGGCTAACAGATGATGTCTCCAAGTCGAACATATATGATATGTATAGAATACCCATCTGTTCATGGTCAGTTGAATGAGAAAATACCGACAAGTCTGATAAAATCTCTTGGATCTTCATGGTGTTTTGACAGTGTTAAATTTATTGACTTTTCCACTTCTCCTTGCAATCCGATAGAATGTCGTTCATTTGGTTCTTCTGAATAGGAAAAAATAATTCAAATGAATTTAATATGAGATGTGTATACTACACGACTACATACAGGAAAATTGTGTGATATCAGAGAAAGTCTATGTAATTTTCGTCCTTTTGAAACAAATGGCCGTGGTTTGTATACTACAATACAGAGGCACTGTAATCCACACATAATGGTATTATATCTCCTTCCCAGTAATTTACTCCGAACAGTTTTCCCACACACAAAACAAAATTATGATGAACAATCTTTTCAATGACACTTATAAAGAAACTAAAATAATTTGGTCAATTCTGAATATCAGGGATTTCAAATGAAATTATATATTCAAACTGGGGAACATATTCCCCAGTTTAAATATATACACATACATAGCATGGCCGTCATTTCTACATCATTAACGGTCATGCCTAATACTTTGATGCAAGACTGTGCCACTTTGGAGAGGCTATCTTAGGTCTATGTAGTGTTTGACATCCCATATTTGTCTTGCGCCAAAGGTCAACAAGGAAGGTTTCTATGACTGTCCATGTTTGGCCAAAACATGCTGGAAAGCTGTTTTTTCCCTGGTGAGTGTGATAGGTCTCGCTTCTTCAATGCCCTTCACTGCATTGCTGGATTCACTGATGTTTCCCTATGTTTGAAGAAAGGTGTAACAATCATCACAATATAACCGTTCATCACAAGTATGTATCAGTTCTAAGTTCATCAGCCACTTGTGGTTGGGTTTGGACTGAAATCTGAGGTGCATCTAAATTATATGTATCGTATGGGAGAACAATCACATCAGCTAAAAAGAATAAAGAAGGCTTATTCAGTTTTCTCCAAGTACCACAATCATGCATTGGTAAATCATCCAAGTGAGGTATCAAATTACTAGAGGAGGCCACACAGTCCACAGCCTGAGGTCCCAAGTTTCACGGATGGGGACTCGACGAGGACAAGCTCAAACTCTTTGAACATGCTCTCAATATCTTGATGCAGAAAAGAGCACTGGATGACTGGTGCAGCCGATCAAGCAGTTTCACGTGAGAATGAAATCGGCGGTGCTGAAGACTATGAAGGTGGCAATGGTGGGAATGACGTTGCTGTTCAAGCATCTTGGCTAATGGGCAGCTCGAGATCCTGATTGAATCTCATTCGCGTGGACTGTTGAATCGATTCTATGTGCATGACAAGGGTGTTTATGTTGTCTGAAAAAAGGAATAAATACTGTGGAGTCAGATATATATAATATTCCGACCTGAATCCCCTTTATGAGTCTTCTCCTACTAGCATGTACCGGTGTTTTAAAGGAGTTCTTTAGCTGTTGTACATGATGTCAATACATGTATATCACGGACCGAGACAGGTTATGCTGCCTCTTTATAGTGTTCGTCCACTGAACACAAGCCATTCAATCTGTTTGGCATCTCCTAATCATTATTGGACATTATAGATAAAGCTGCACAACCTACCTTGGCATTATCATGAAGTATGTTGAGAATAATATTTATCTGAATTCCATGATAGTCAGTTAATACACTTCACGACTCTTTGAACCGACTGTTCATCATGATTTGGTTTTTCGTGTGGAAAAAAAACTTTTCGGATCATTAATGGAAAGAAGAATACCATTATGGTTGTGTTAATACACGTATGTTTTTCAGTACATACGTGTAACATAAAACATCAGCTTCACTGAGTAGCACATTAGCAACAAACCATAGCCATTTGTTTCAGGACGGTAATTGCACAGACTTTTTCTGATATTCTGCACATTTGTACATAAACATGTAGTATATCTCATATTCACTTCATTTGAATTGTTTTGTTCTATCCAGAAAAACCAAATGATATTCTTTCAGATTGGAAAAGTCAGTGGGTCTTACTCAGTCAAAACATCATGGAGATCCAGAGGACTTCCTGTTTTTGTTTTCATGGGGTGGCAGGAATGAGGTTGACAATCTCCTAGCACCCATGTGTACAAGATGTCAACTTTTAACTGAACATATTGTCATAAAGATATTGTCATGCTCCCCTTCCTCTGGACTTTAGTGAATACAAACAGAGAGTGAAATGTCAGAGTCGGCAGGGATTCTCTTCCATCTCCATGTTTACTGTGCCAATACAAACTCAGGTTTTGGTGCGTTTTCAAGGAGTGAGAAAGAAAATGTTGACTCATTTTTCCAACTGAACATATTGTCATGACGTTCACTGCAAAACTCATTTTCCCGGTATATTTGTGTCGCCATGATACAACAGTTTTCAATGAATAATACTTCAATCGACATTGTGGTGGTAGTGATTGAATCCTCGCACTAGTGAGTTTTGTGACTTGAAACAGGGGTTTGTCACAAAACCATTCCCTCACACATAAAGCTTTGTGACATATGTCTGTTGATCATTCTTTGATCAACTCTAACCTGACATAGTGAGTAAGGTGCGGTATTTGACTTTCACCATGGTGATCTAACCCCCCTCATCGGCTAGAGAGGCCCCTAGCACCAACTCAAATATACTATAGCTCACCTTAAACGAATGGCGGTAATGTCAATAAACTCAAACTATCTCCACTAGAAACTCGCATAGAAATCAATGGAAAAAGGCATCTGTTTGGACATAATTGCAGATATATTTATCGAAGCTGGGCAACACGCAATTAATCAAATCATCGAAATCTCTTTGTATTGGATTCCATCTCGCATTACTCGTTCGGTATCGCGAACGCCTTGTTGCATGAGGCAGTATGGTTAATAGACTCTGATGGATTAGAATCAACAATCGACACCGGGGAAGTGGGTAGCACAGAACCGCATGACTGAAGGTATTGCAGTCTGTCACCGATGCAATACGCGATCTGCATGAGTGAACGTTGCATCTATATGTGTCATGTATTCACCTTTTTGCCGTTTCATTCTATTCCCATGAAAGAAGCAGTTTGATGAGTGTCATTGGCGGTCATAAATATTGAATGATAGTTGAACAGGACGTCGTAAACTTTCATAGATAAATTTTAGCTGCTCCCGACACATTCCAGAATTACAAATCGTACTAATTTGTCCAAATCAGCTTTCGCCAAGACCCAGGAAAGCATATACACAAAAAAACTCCATAAATAAAAAACGCTGCTTCCCAATATATGCCAGGAAATGAGATATCACTTTCCCGACTGTATGGAAGAGTTCTCTTCCAGACCCATCAATTTGTGAATATGAGTATGATACTGGCGTAATTTGTGAACACGAATGAATGTGTAAATTATGGAATCTGTCATTTGCATGACAAAAATATGCAGGAAAACATAATGTTATTCGCGACTACAAAGTATTAATTTGTTGAGTCACGATCGGATATCAATCAAAGTTATATGCAACCTCCCTTATCACAAACCGATGTAAAATATGTTGTAGCAATCTTGTTATTATTGGTGGTTGCCGATCTTTTACAACCACTATGACAGGACTGTTATGTCGGTGATGTGAAATATCTCATGCCTCTCGGGACAGGAACGCTTGTTTTGAAAGCATATAGCAAGACATTCAATTCACCTCGCGCTCAGTGTATATCTATTACATACAATTAGGGTATCTTTTGGTGACTTGAAATTATAACTCTAGCAAATATGAATGCACATATAAACCATTACCCAAGTACAGAGTATTCAGAGTGAACAAAACCAAATCCGTTATCCAATCTAAGTGTCAAAACCAAATCCGTTATCCAATCTAAGTGTCAAGTTTCAGGCAAAGTCGAAAAATTGCATGGAATTTCACGAACACCCAAATATGGCCATAAGAATGTGAAAACAGGTGTTCCGGAAAGAGTGAGCATATCCTGCCCCACATATGGCACACGTCATGTATTCCAAAAAAAATGACATTATCATTCATATTAAGCTTGTACATGACTGGCCAGACTCTGTGAACCCAAACTTCTTGAAGCTTCACCATAATCCATGACTCACACCAAACTTCATGAATTCATGAATCTCACCAGAGTCCATAAAACCATAATTCGTGGGCCACACCATAATTCGTGAGAGGCAGAATCCCAAGGTCACATAATTACCTTTTATTGGTGTCCTATGCATACCATTCCTGGCAAGTTCATGGAGACGTTCTTTCCACTGTGTTTGAAGTATATGTGTGTTTTGAAATAACAGAAAGAAAAGCTTCGGTGTCGTGAACGCTAAGTGTGCGGGAGGTCCATCTCACGGCCCCACGGTCAAATCACGCATGATAATTGTTCTCGTAGCTTATTTTGAGTACCCTCGATTTGCGATGAAACCCGGATCAAGAGGGTGCCATTCGCTAACGCAGTACAAGTTGGACATGCTTAGTTCTGTGCAATTTAGACCAACGTTTATAAACAGACACAAAAGATACAAAACATCTCACCAACCTTTATTATTATACACATTCTCTAATAAACTGACGTGCTCTGTATAATAAATATCATATTCAGCAGCAGATATATAACAGTGAATGAAATCACTCGGCAGACTAGTTAAGCCTCACCCCATATAATACCTGTTGCTTATCATCATATATGAGAACTGGCCTTGCGGGGCGAGTGTCAACTGTTTAAAGTGACTGCCTTCGAAAACAGGCAATATTTTTTTGAAACTATGATTCCAATTAAAAGTATGAAATCAACTGCATGGGACGTCCTCACATCAAATGTTGTGATTAAGACCAGTCCTCTGAGAATTTTTGCTAATTTGAACAGGTGCTTCACGCGGGATTTCGAGCATAAATACAGCAACTGTTTCCATCACACGCAGATGTAAACATAGCATTAAACTGCAAAATGGACTGATAATTTCACGCATACCAAGATAAATTGCCAACAGTATTGTTATAAGTTGTAACTACTCTATATATGCAGAAACCAAATGGGAAGACTAATTGGTGTGCAATTATGAGGGCAATTTGGGCATTTGTTTACATTCGAGTTTGATGGATATACTTGGTTTGTTTATAATTATTTTTAAACTCTCATATTTGTTTTTTAAAATGGATTGAAATATGACTTGGACCGATTGTAAACGTCAAAATCATTGTACACATTTTTTGTCACCTTGTATTATATGTGTTGCACCGAAATTCATTTAAAAAAAAAACAATAATGTATATTTTCAAAGGCATTGCTTTAAATGTAACAACGTGCGTGACAAAAGAATATGCGTATCACAATTTTCATTAATAAATTGTTAAAATAACAGGACTATTTGGCGAACAGGTATCTAGGTGAACCAATGTTTTGGTTTTGGTGCGTTTCATTAATGATCGTTTCTCATTCTGAAGTGTGCTTTACAATTTACAATCTTCACTCGAGTCTTTCGGATCGCCTGTTGCTCGAACAAATTATCATACAAAATCCCTCTTTAGATTCAGTCCAATCAATTATTGTTCAGTCCCCAGGTAACATCATCCACTTGCATGAATAGTCAACAATACGTACTGTAGTACACGTGTATCCTGTCCACGATAAGCCCAGAGTTCCCAGTAAAGTACAACACTTCTCCAGTAACGATAACACGGGACGAGCCACATGTGCCGATCGTCCCGAGGTTCCTGCCCAGGCTGGTAACAATCATGAAGCCGGTCACGCCAGGATATGAGCTAAATGGAAAGCCCTCGCACATGGTGAGTCCTGTGATTACTTCGCCTGCCGAGAAAGCCTCTGTCCGTGAGATGGTCGCCTCATAAGTGTTTCCAATCATCGGTGTCTGGTGTGACCCGTACGTGACTTGGACACTGGAAGTGGATTAACAGCTATGCGGAAGTGGCAAGTCGCATATTTTATCAAACTATTTTATCATGAAAAATGATTATTCAGAGTAAAAAAGTGTAATATAAACAGACGATGAACTATGTTCAAATTAGGTTTCGTATTTAAATATTGTACTCTAGTATACACCCTGCACAAGAGTTTCTTGTACAACCTGACCAATTTTTCAATATCCAACATCCCTGAAAATTGTTCCCTTCCTGATTATTAATAGCTGTCAATATATCGATACACATAATTGTACACTCTATGCTGTCGTGGATACACATCTTGGCACGTTCACAATGACGGTCAGTGGTAACACCAAATTTGCGCACCGTGAGCATTTTGTTGCGGAAAATTACCTCTGGTCAGTGTGGACTATAAAGGCAGGCCGCAACAGCTCTCATTGAGCTCAGTGTCGATGGGACACCACTAACGACAGAGATAGCCCTGCTTCCTCTGGCGCAGGAGAGGGATGGACTTGACTTTGACTGCCTCCGCACATGATGAACTCTGCAGTGCGGAACAGTGACTGAGACTCCACCGCGGTCAAGGGAAGTGCGGCAGAGGTGCAGGGACACCCAACTCTGCAGGTACTGCGGACTCCTCATTGGAAATGCAGAGGGACATGCCTGGCGACGGCCAAATCCCAGGCAATGGCGACGACCAGACTTCTGGCACTGAGGGTCGACCTGCTTCGCAGACGAGAGGTGTGGAGGACCCCCTCAGAGACAAGAGCATTGAGGAGACGAGGGCCTCTGTGGAGACGAGGACCTCCGCACACGAGGCACTCCCGCAGAGTGAATGGCGGCAACTTGGCTCCACAGCTACCACCTCCAAATATGAACAAGTTACGGGGACGATTCACCTCCACATGGACACGAGCGTGCGACGAGGTCGACGCTATTTCAGAGGCTTAATGGAAAGCAGGGTCCTAATCTAAACCTGGATCCGAAATAACCTTTCGACTATTGTATAACCCAGTTACTTAGTCTAAACCTGGTCACTGTGTAAGCTGATGACATTCGATATATTTTGTAAGTGAATATTTCATTGTCGCATATTGATAATAAAACACGTGTCTCTGAATATATGTCTTCAGCACTTTTCTCTTCCCTGAGATATACTATGGATTTGCGGACGTCTCACCAATAATTGTCTATAGCGTTCGGTCACTACGAGAGGTACTACAGAAAAACTATACGAAAAAATTAGCCCAAGGGCTAAGACAGGTTACCGGACAAAATATGTTTTATATTCCTGTGACCTTGAAAATAAGGTCACTGGTCAAAATGCAAAGTCATGAGAATATCCAGCAAACATGTATATGTAAGTATCAATCTATTACAACCAATAGTCAGATTTTGATGATGCCAAAAACAAACGTAAAATAGAACATTTTGGAATAGAAACAAAGCCCGACCAAATAGTTCATCCAAAGACACACTGGTGTCATCAGGGGCAGACAGTGTGTTAAATGTAGTTGTTTCTACTGTACACCTGATGGAATTAGTATACAACTGCCCACAACCTATGAAAATAATTTAGAAATCTGAAACAAACCCCATGGAATAGATATATGACGAGTACATAAGTACCTAATCACAAGCCAGAAAACTACTGAATTGATGGTATCCTCGGGGACAGATTCAACGTCCGCCAGCAGTGACACCGACTCAGTAATATGAATGTAAGTATCAATCTATTACCACCAATAGTCAGATTTTGATGATGCCAAAAACAAACGTAAAATAGAACATTTTGGAATAGAAACAAGCCCGACCAAATAGTTTATCCAAAGACACACTGGCGTCATCAGGGGCAGACAGTGTGTTAAATGTAGTTGTTTCTACTGTACACCTGATGGAATTAGTATACAACTGCCCAACAACCTATGAAAATAATTTAGAAATCTGAAACAAGCCCCATGGAATAGATATATGACAAATACATAAGTACCTAATCACAAGCCAGAAGGCTACTGAGTTGATGGTATCCTCGGGGACAGATTCAACGTCCGCCAGCAGTGACACTGACTCAGTGATATGAAAGTAAGTATCAATTTATTACCACCAATAGTCAGATTTTGATGATGCCAAAAACAAACGTAAAATAGAACATTTTGGAATCCCGATATGTCCATTGTTTGCTAAGCTGTAAATTCAATAACAAGTAAAACAAAATAGCAATTTTGTTCCATGACCTTGAAAATAAGGTCGAAGGTCGAATCAATGGTCATCAAAATATTTGGCATGTACACATCATTCCCCATAGGTGCACAACTGATTCCTAAGCTGTAAAGTCAATAATAAATAGGGCCTGCACGATTAATGGGTTAACCGCCGACGGCTAGCATTTTTTTAATAACCACGAATAACCGACTATTAAATCTCCAAACAATTAACCAATTAACCGTCAAACACCGGTTAACTGTCTTTTATAACCTTGATCAGTGATCACCAAACCGTCTGCTCATGCTCCTGAGGCATGCTTTTGAGGGCATTTAAACTCGTTAACTTTGTCGCCATGGGGCCATAAAGCAATCTGTGGTTTGTTGCGGTCGCGTGGATGCGTGCCACCTGTTAAAGGGATTGTGTGTGCATCTTTCACAGATACACAGGCTCGCGGCCTTCTCTCATATTAATACCGAAATTAACGAAGTTAAATAGGGGAAATACAAGTTTTCTTAAATGAAACATAAAGACACCTACACACACATAGACATATAGCAATCAAAACCATTCGGGGGACGTATTAAGAAGTGAACCCCAAACACTTCGCCTCAGGCTTAACTTCGAATGGTAAGGATTGTATATGTGAAAGAATGTGCAATGTCAGGTATAACGCAATCAGAACTGGAAAGAGAACATATATTCAGTAATATGCAAAATATGTACAGTTAATACATTAATAAGAAAAAAAGTTACTGAACAGATTTTGAGAAAACGACCGTCAAAGTTCAAAATTGGCCATTTTTCGACGAAAACGGCCGCTCTGACCTTGAAACCGAGGTCAGAGGTCAAATTCAAGGTCACGAGAATATTCAGCATAAATCATTTCCTATATGTTCACAATTGATTCCTAAGCTGTAAAGTCGATAATAAGCGAGATATTAGCCATTTTTGTCATGTGACCTTGAAAATAAGGTCAAAGGTCAAATTCAAGGTCACGAGAATATTCAGCATATATCATTTCCCATATGTTCACAATTGATTCCTAAGCTGTAAAGTCGATAATAAGCGAGATATTAGCCATTTTGTGCTCTGACCTTGAACCCGAGGTCAAAGGTCAAATTCAAGGTCACGACAATGTTCGGCATATATCATTTCCTATATGTCCACAATTGAATACTAGTCTCTAATCTCAATATTAAGTGAGATATTATGGCTTAATGTGTCCCATTATAAAGCATAGGAGAATTTAACATGGGAAAGTCCCATTTGGGCCGAGTTTGGGCCCAAAATGACCCACTTCGAGCGATTCAAGGGCAACGAAATTTATACATGTCACAGGGGTACATATGAGGAGTGTTATGCATCAATACAAAAAAAAAGTTACTGAACAGATTTTGAGAAAACGACCGTCAAAGTCCAAAATTGGCCATTTTTCGACGAAAACGGCCGCTCTGACCTTGAAACCGAGGTCAGAGGTTAAATTCAAGGTCACGACAATATTCAGCATATATCATTTCCTATATGTCCACAATTGATTCCTAGTCTCTAATCTCAATATTAAGTGAGATATAAGACATAATGTGTCCCATTATAAAGCATAGGAGAATTTAACATGGGAAAGTCCCATTTGGGCCGAGTTTGGCCCAAAATGGCCCACTTCGAGCGATTCAAGCGCAACGAAACTTATACACATCACAGGAGTATATATGAGGAGTGTTATGTATCAAAAAGAAAAAAAGTTACTGAACAGTTTTTGAGAAAATGGCCGCCAAAGTCCAAAATCAGGCATTTTTCGACGAAAACGGCCACCATTTTGAAAAAAATGCGAAAATCAAAAAACTAAAAAATACCTCCCTCTCGAAATATTTTTAGGCATTTTTGTGCAAAATTTCAGAAAAATTCGTCCGTAAACAAAAAGGATAAAAATGTTAACAGACGGACGACGGACGACGGACGGACGGACGGACGGCTAGACGGACGACGGACGCAACGCCATGGCAATAGGTTATCGGACCATAGGTCCGGTAACCTAAAAAAAAACACAACGAGAGAGAACAACACACACACGGCACCATAAAATCGCTACACTTATTATGATCTGACATACCCTCGTATCAAGAGTGATGACGTCATGTGGAATGTGATGGCGCTGATGAAGCCGTGCGTCTCGAACACAGATTTGTGGTCGTATGAGTTACCACCAGCGCCTCGCCCACCAGTCACAGATTGCACGCATGTCGTCCCTAACGAAACCAATGTAATAATTTTTATTACCCTGTTATCGAGTTCGGTTGTGCACGGTTTTTCGTTTATTTCTTCATAAGGCTCATACTTACTAGTGCGCTTGCGCATGGCTTGTTGCCCGGACTTCTGTGTGAGTTGCCCGACGTATTGCTCGAGGAAGATGTCACAGTAGTACTTGCCGTCACTGGCGGGATACGTGTTAATGGCCTGGCAGTTTTCCATCCGGCTACAGAGAGCAACACATTGCTGTTTTCCCAAAACTTCATGCTGTTCGGCGGCAGGAAAACTGTACTCTTGGTCGCTAAAAACGTCAAATAGGTGACTGAGTTGGAGAGCTGCAGAGATCAGGCTCGAGCAGAGGACCACAATCCAGAATTGTATCAAGCTCAGAGCTGACATGTTGAGTCAGTGAAGACTGCACGCGCGAATCAAGGCATTTATAAGCCCATTATAAGGTATGAATCGATTCATCCTGACACTCCCAACGTCCTGGTTGGTTGCTTGGTTGGTTGCTTGCTCATTAGCTCGTAACTTTGAGTGTCGAGCTCATGTTAATGTGTAATATAACCCAGCAATTCGAGTGAGCTACCAGTATCGATACAATGAGATAATATGTTCAGTGTTTGACATGGGCCATTATGCACATGAAATTTATGTTCGAATGAGACTAATGTAGAAGAAACAGCTAGGCCTATATGAATACTTGCGTCTGTCCATAAATATTTGACCGCATTGTTAATATATATGAGTTTAATGTGTGTTTTGTGCGCCGCAAAATGTGACCTGCGTACAGACAAGGGCACTATCCATTGAATGATCATGTTGCTCTCTGTTCTCGCCATAATGCCATGTAAAAGTGAAAACAATAAATATCGGCGAATGGATTATGATATTTTAATTAATGCATACATACCATCATGAAGCATGACCAACCCGATACTCATTAACTCATTAGTAACTCGATAATATCGACTTAGTATCTCGATAATATCGACTTAGTATGTCGACTTAAATCACAGCACATGATGTATAGTCTGCTGTGCATATACATAATGAGAAAACATATAAACATTACTGATTTTATATGAGAGTCAAATAGTGTTAGAACTCTAATATGTAATTAATGTAATTGATATTTACATCAGAGGGGAAAGTTTTCATTTTAGATATCATTTATTTCAATGTTCACACGGGGACATATACGCCAAATGACACAGTCGTTATTGGTTACCCACGTATTGGTTACATACATGTACACATCGGCCGGACAACCCTGATATATTAAGTCGATATTATCGAGTTACTAAGTCGATATTATCGAGTTACTAACTCGATATTATCGAGATACTAAGTCGATATTATCGAGTTACTAACTCGGGAATTCAAAAAAAAATCTCCTTCCTGTGCCTGTTCCACGTTTAAGTCGATATTATCGAGATACTAACTCGATATTATCGAGTTATAAGTCGATATTATCGAGATACTAAGTCGATATTAACGAGCTACTAACTCGGGAATTCAAAAAATTAGGCCAAGGGCCAAAGATTAATATTTTTAATGTTAGCCAGGTCACTGGTTAAAGTCAAGGTCAAAAGAATATTCAGCATATATAATATTAAGCATATATCATGTCCACAGTTGATTGCTAAGCTGTAAATTCAAAACAGAGAGATATTAGCAATTTTGTGCTGTGGCCTTGAAAATGAAGGCAAAAGGTCAAATTCAAGGTTATCAAAATATTCAGTGTATATCATTTTCCATATGTCCACAATTGATTCCCAAGCCATACAGTCAATAGAGGAGCAAGATATGAGCCAGTTTGTACTTGGACCTTGAAAATGAGGTCAGAGGTCAAATTCAAGGTCACGAGAATATTCAGCATATATCATTCCCTATATGTCCACAATTGATTCCTAAGCTGTTTAAAATTGATAATAAGTGAGATATTAGCCACTTTGTCCTGTGACCTTGAAAATGAGGTCAAAGGTCAAATTCAAGGTCACGACAATAATTTCCACATATCATTTCCTATATGTTCAGAACTGATTCGTAAGCCGTAAAGTCGATGACAAGCGAGATATTAGCTATTTTGTCCTATGACCTTGAAAATGGGGTCAAAGGTCAAATTCATGGTCATCAGAATATTCAGCATATATCATTTCCTATATGTCCACAATTGATTCCTAAGCTGTAGAGTCAATAATAAGCAAGATATAAGCCATTTTGTGCTCTGACCTTGAAACTGAGGTCAGAAGTCAAATTCAAGGTCACGAGAATATTCAGGATATATCATTTCCTATATGTCCACAATTGATTCCTAGTCTCTAATCTCAATATTAAGTGAGATATTAGGCATAATGTGTCCCATTATGAGGCATAGGAGAATTTAACATGGGAAAGTCCCATTTGGGCCGAGTTTGGGCCAAAATGGCCCACTTCGAGCGATTCAAGCGCAACGAATTTATAGACATCATAGAAGTACATATGAGGAGTGTTATGTATCAAAAAGAAAAAAAGTTACTGAACAGATTTTGAGAAAATGGCCGCCAAAGTCCAAAATCAGGCATTTTTCGTCGAAAACGGCCGTCATTTCGAAAAAAAATGCGAAAATAAAAAAACTAAAAAATACGTCTTTCTTGAATTATTTTTAAGTATTTTTGTGCAAAATTTCAGAAAAATTCGCCCATAAACAAAAAAGATAAAAATGTGGACGACGGACGACGACGACGACGGACGACGGACGCAACGCCATGCCAATAGGTCATCGGACCATAGGTCCGGTAACCTAAAAATAAATCTCCTTCCTGTGCCTGTTCCACGTTTAAGTCGATTTTATTGAGATACTAGCTCGATATTATCGAGATACTAAGTCGATATTATCGAGATACTAAGTCGATATTATCGAGCTACTAACTCGAGAATTTAAATAAAAAATAATTTTCCTGGGTGGCCCTTCTACGCTTCCGTAAATTTCGTGCCGCTTAGCAAATAAAATAATGTTGGCGTTTATGCATGCTTGGTCCACCTCATGTTATGACAAATGATTAACTGAATGGACATTTTATTAATTTTTAAATTATTAGTTATCGCCCCGTTGTTAATGGTAGGACCAAAAGGCTTGAACAACGAATATTTTATCGTTGCGAACGATAAACGCTTATTTAGGGGCCGGTCATTATTTATCAGGTGGGGGGGGGGGGGTAAAAAGAAAATCTGAATAGTACACTAGTTCAATGATTCGGTGGAAACAATCCACTCAATATCAGTACATTGACTGATTGGAGCATGCGATGAAATTTCATAACATTTTCAGTAAAACCATAATCTCACTGAAACCGGATCCCCCAGAGGACCATTCAGGAACACCAACATCGAGAGATGCCACAATCTGTGTGCATCAGGGCTCAAAATTTATAATTTTATCCAGGAGCCAAAGGCTCCTATTTCGCTCCTATTCAACAATTTTTAGGAGCCAATTTGCCTCTAGAAGTATATTTCAATATTACTTTACAGATTTTCATCAGCGTATTGGCTCGAGAGCTCTATTGCCTGGGAGCAAATCTGAAATGTTATTGGCATATGGCTACCCACAAGTGGCAATTCTGAGCCCTGATGTGCACTGATCAACGCTCATCACTCAGCTTGAAACATTGTCACCAAGAATCAACTTTGGACCTAACGGAGCAGCACTACAGCTGAACACGGTGCCAGAAAGGACGAGCCCAGATCAGCAAGGTCCTGTCACAAACAAACCACAGATCAACCAGTCCATACCACCCTGAGCAACATATCATCCCTTACAATGAACCCGAACTAGCATGTCAGAACCACAGACCGGTTTTCCACTCAAAAGTTTGTCAACACATGACCCCACTAAAAATATTCCCCGAAAACCTCAGGACTATCACAAACCACCATGTAAAAGACATGGTGGACCTTTCCACACAGAATGGCAAAATAGTCCTGGATCGCCCCGGGTAGTGAATCTGATTTGGATGGTGACAGAACCTCATGGTGACAGAACCTTATAGTATCATAAATTTGCGACAAAAGTCACAATTGTTTCAATAGAAATGTAAATGAAGCGTGAAAAGCATTCAAGTATCATATATATTATGATACTGGTGCATTATAATTGTCATCAATTGTGAAGCATAGCCTCATATTCATACTTTTATTTTGGATCTTGGTGGGGGGGGGGGGGTCATAGATTAGTTTTCGATATCGGTGGGGGGAAAACTCATTTCTGGGAAAACCCATCCAACCCCTGCACCAAGTAAATAATGACCGGCCCCTTACGCTCCCTAACTGCCATTCGTTGTCCGGACCGATTCTTTGCCACGATAACCTGAACGGGTTAAATATACTACTTCCAATGACCATTCGTGCTCCCTGACCAGGCACTTTGTTTGTTGCTGATTTGTACCAAACAACCACTCTTGTCATACTCCAGCAACAACGAAATCACTTTCATCAATCCCATATTTTTACTACTATCGGCACCCAAACACAGGTTGAGCCACTGGATTTTGGTCTCAAAACATTCACTTCGTGTCACAAATTCGCTGACAACTTGTGATACAACAGAACGTCAAATATTTTACGTGATGTCATCACACAGAAGTCGTCTAAATGGATCGATGGCAAAACGCTGACAGTGTCGTACAACTCCTCTTGCTCTAAACTTTTAGGACCTCAATGAATACAATCAAAAAGTGACATATTGAGTTCAATTGAGTTTAAACTCGATTTCATCGATTTTGAACTCGATTTAATCAACTTTCATGTCAATTTTCCTTGAAACTAATGAAAAAAAGATCACCTAAGTCCGATGCTACAGTAACACCAATCATCGGAAATCAAAATGGACAGGGATCAAAACATCATTTGATAAAGAAATACTGACAGGTTGGACAGAGCAATATTCTACGTTGTATGACTCGATTCGCCGAATATGCCATCAGCGATCGAGATTAAAGACGGTAGAATCAAGTTTTAAGCCAATTTAATCAAGTCGATTAAATCGAGATAAAAGCCGACTGCGAAGACGATTAAATCGAGTTAAAATCGACTAAATTTGCATGCGATGGTTCGATCATACAAATGGCACAAACGTAAATTTATTAATTCTAGTGACAGGAGCAAGTGCATACGATGTAAACAATCGACAAACATAATAAAACCAGACGCTCCCAGCCTCACAGGACTTATTTGTACATGCAAAATGGTAGAGAATAAAATTATTAAGGTACAACACTCGACCTTTCCTGTCTGAGTTTATATGCATTAGATATGAAAGAAGCCAAATATTTATCACTAGATTTTACTATCAAAATTAGTTTTTCAGTGTCATTAAGTGAGTATAAATTTTAAACCATTTTTTGTACATTGCCAAACAGGATAGAGCGTAAACTTTCATACAAAGGACATTTAATAAGGAAATGTAACTCGTCTCCTATTTCATTGGCATTACAAAGTTGGCATATTCTTTCATTAATTGGAACACCTGTATAACGACCGGTTTCTATTCTCAGGGGTAAAATACCTAATCGGAAGTGTGCTAGTGGAGATCCTAAAGTTTTACTCAAATGGTACTTAACATAATGCATTGTGTGTTTTAAATGCTTTCATTAGAGAACTCTGGAACCTGAGTTCTAACACTTTGCATGTTTTAACAATGTACATTGCTCCAACAGTGCTCATAGAACCGATTGACCTTTTGGGAAATAAAGTTAATTTGATATCATCCAAATTAAGCTTGTCTCTATTTGGCCATACTTCCTGAAATATACCAGAATTCACGAATATCATAACTTGTGATTCACACCAGATTCCATACGGGTACAGTGCACACGATATATCGCACGCTTTGATATCGTTCTATTAACTTTCCATTGTGGTCGTGGGTATTCACATATCACTCGTAAGGGTTATCTATTTTAGATATTTTTGGAAAAATTAGAAAGGAGCAGGTGTTTATACGTGTTTCATGACTTGTCATTTCTGGTGATTGGATACAATATGTAGTGTGTTTTAAGGTCTGTAATCTTCTCCAATATGTATTCAATTGCCTGTTCCCTGGAAAACTTTATCGTAGTGGACAATCCCTGTTCAATTCCAGTCCGATGAGTTAATTCTGCTCCGTTCACTCGCATGAATTGTCAACCATACGTACTGTAGTGCACGTGTATCCTGTCCACGATAAGCCCAGAGTTCCCAGTAAAGTACAATACTCCTCCAGTAACGTCGACACGGGATGAGCCACATGTGCCGATCGTCCCGAGGTTCCTGCCCAGACTGGTCACAATCATGAAGCCGGTCAGTCCTGAATATGTACCTAATGCAAAGCCTTCACACATGGTGAAGCCTGTGATAATTTCGCAGGTGGAGAAATCCTCTGTCTGTGAGATGGTCGCACCGTAAGTGCTTCCCATCATCGAAGTCTGGTGAGATCCGTACGTGACTTGGACACTGGAAGTGGACATAAGTAGAAATATTGACTATATGTAGTGACCTGTCGCTTATTTTAGGGAGTTATAACGATATTGTGTTGGCAGTTGTGATAGAAAATTGTAGCTGTTCAGCGTATCAAAGGCATCGTAACTGATGAACTTTTCAGGTTCATGTTGGGTACAGTGCACTCTACGTGATGTAGCTAATACACTATGTATGGTCTTGTATTCTGAACATTTTCCACCAGCTAACAATTCTCTATATACGACTTCCCTGGATATAACACACTACCTATTATACATATTGCAGTTTATAACTGCAACTTCAATGTAAATTGCCATATACTTAATGATACATGAGACTCATATATCTTGAACGAACAAATACCCTCGTATCAGAAGTGATGACGTCATATGGAATGTGATGGCACTGATGAAACCATGCGTCTCGTACGAAGTCATATGGTCGAATAAGCCTCCACCAACGCCTTGTCCACCAGTTATAGAGTGCACGCATGTCGGCCCTAGCCCATTAGTACAATAAATTTCATGAGCACATCATCGAGTTTGGCTAAAATTGCAGGGCCCCGATGTATTCCATTATATAACCTATCTGTACCTACCTGTACGTTTACGTATGGCTTGTTGCCCAAACGCTGGTGTCAGTTGTCCAACGTAGGGACCGAGGATGACGTCACAGCGGTACTTTCCGTCACTGCCGGGGTGTATGTTCGTGGCCTGACAACTGTCCATTCGACCACACAGAGCAGCACACTCAAGTTCTCCCAAAACTTCATGCTGTACACCGGCCGGGCAACTGTACTCTTGATCGGTAATAACGTCAAAAAGTTGACTGAGTTGGACAGCTGCAGAAAAAATGCTCGAACAGATGACCACAATCCAGAATTGCAAAACGTTCAGAGCTGACATGTTGAATCAACGAGGTCGAAAGCGGGAATCTCGACAGTCAGCATTAGAAACGTACCAAAATGTATGGATCGATTTTCCCTGGTGTTTCCAGCGTCCTGGTTGGTTGGTTGTTCGTGATCTTGCAGCCTTGACTTTCGAGCTCTCCTAATATTTAATATTGTTATTGATACAATAATGAGACGCTTTTTATATGTGCCATCATGCATGTGATGAACTGTTCAAATGGGCCTTAATGCACAGAACACATCTACATGAATTTATATGTACAACCCTATCGTTATACGATGGGGTGGTTTTATGTATTTCTAGCAGAGTTTACATGACTCAATGGTCATACGTGTGTTGTTTTCACACAAATATACGCGCAAAATATGTACACTAAAAGCAGTGTATATTACCAAAATGATCTTCGTTGGAAATGCCACGCATTTCTGCTAACATTCAATAAACATAGAGGCAGATCACGAAAAGTGCACAGAGTATTGATTTTCCAAAATATAAATTGTTACACTGATCTTCAACTCTATTGTCAAAACATGTTCGTAAATGTTGCCGAACACACATTTTCTGTATGGAGTATAATACGAAATCAAGTCATATAATCACGGACCGTTGACTCAAAGGCAACAAAACTTACACACATCACGAGAATGCATAGGGAGAATCTTATGCATTTTGAGGAAAGTTGTCTGAATAGATTTTGAGAGAATGACTACCAAAAACAATAAATCATCAGGGTTTTTTCACGAAAAAAGGTCGTTTCGACCTTCCAAGATCATTGAAGGTCAAATTCAAGGTCACAATTCAAACCGCAATATATGATTTCCCATTTGATGTCCATTAACAATTTGGGCCGAAAGAGCACCTGTTTTTGAGAAGGGTACTATATACACCAGGTCGAATTTATTTGTACTATTGTTCAAAGGATCATACTTTGCAAATTTTTTAACGTTGAGGCCATGAGGTTCAAAAATGCCGAGAATATCAATTTATATTCCCTTTCAAGTCGCCATTGTTCGTTTAAAAGTTCATCACCAACATCAGAAACCTGTTCAATTGGTAAAAAGAGAAAAACATTTGATGAAAAATTCAATTTTCCTGTGAAATTTGGATAGATGACAGTATAATGCATTTTCCTCATTGTAGCTAGTTATTGCAGCACGATGACGATTGTTTCTGAATTTGAGTGATTTACCGGTTTCACCTCCATATTGTTTTTCTTACAAAGCTTACAAGTGTGTGGATAAATTATATTTTCTGATTTGCAAGCCAAAGCTGGGTTGATTGAGTAGGTTTGTTCAAAAACTGATCCCGAGAAATTCTGACAATTTGGAACTAAATGACATGTCTGACATTGTTTAGAATTACAATGTTTTGAGCCAAATGAGCTGGTCAACTGACGGTATTCTCTCAGTACAACGTCAATACCAACGTATACTCGTGTGCTAAGTCAACTGACGGTATTCTCTTAGTAGAACGTCAATACCAATGTATACTAGGGTGCTAAGTCAACTGACGGTATTCTCTACTAACTATTATTTTTATTAGAATGTCAGTATCATTGTATGCTAGTATGCTTACTCTACTGTCAGTATTCAATTCACTAATACTCATTATTAGAATGTCAGTATCATTGTATGCTACTCTGTTTATTCTCTTAGTGTGCCAAGTCAACTGACGATATTCTCTTAGAAAAAAAAGTCAACTGACGGTATTATCTTGGCATAACGTCAATACCATTGTACACTAGGGTGCTAAGTCAACTGTCGGTATTATCTTAGTAGAACGTCAATACCCTTGTATACTCGTATGCTTAATCAACTGATGGTATTCTCTTAGTACAACGTATACTCGTGTGCTAAGTCAACTGACGGTATTCTCTTAATAGAACGTCAATACCATTGTATACCAGTGTGCTTAATCAACTGTAGGTATTCTGTTAGTAGAACGTCAATACCATTGTATACTCGTGTGCCAAGCCAACTGACGGTATTCTCTTAGAAAAAAAGTCAACTGACAGTATTATCTTAGTATAACGTCAATACCATTGTATACTAGGGTGCTAAGTCAACTGTCAGTATTATCTTAGTAGAACGTCAATACCATTGTATACTCGTGTGCTTAATCAACTGTAGGTATTCTGTTAGTAGAACGTCAATACCATTGTATACTCATGTGCTAAGTCAACTGACGGTATTTTCTTAGTATAACGTCAATACCATTGTATACTAGGGTGCTAAGTCAACTGACGGTATTATCTTAGTAGAACGTCAATACCATTGTATACTAGGGTGCTAAGTCAACTGACGGTATTCTGTTAGTAGAACAAGAGATACATATTATACATTGTTACATTCGATGTCTATTAGATAAAAAAAAAACCAGAAAAGCCAACCTTAATTGCTCATCCGAGAATCAAAATTAAGTTCCAAATTGGGTATGGAATGTCAATACTATTGGAAACCATTGTCCTGAATCAACTGTCAATATTCCATTCACTAATACACGTATCTGAATGTTAATATCGTTGTATACTAGTATGCTTACCTGTCGGTATTCCTTCAAATAATACTCTTATTAGAATGTCATTATTATTATATACTAGAATGCTAACTCAACTGGCAGTACTCTACTAACTATTATTTTTATTAGAATGTCAGTATCATTGTATGCTAGTATGCTTACTCTACTGTCAGTATTCAATTCACTAATACTCATATTAGAATGTCAGTATCATTGTATGCTACTCTGTTTATTCTCTTAGTGTGCCAAGTCAACTGACGATATTCTCTTAGAAAAAAAAAAAGTCAACTGACGGTATTATCTTAGTAGAACGTCAATACCATTGTATACTAGGGTGCTAAGTCAACTGTCGGTATTATCTTATTAGAACGTCAATACCATTGTATACTCGTGTGCTTAATCAACTGACGGTATTCTCTTAGTACAACGTCAATACCATTGTATACACGTGTGCTTAATCAACTGTAGGTATTCTCTTAGTATAAAGTCAGTACCATGGTATACTAGTGCGCTAAATCAACTGTCGGTATTCTCTTAGTAGAACGTCAATACCATTGTACACTCATGTGCTAAGTCAACTGACGGTATTCTGTATATTATTATGCTTCCTCAACTGCCAATATGTTGATAGCTAGCACTCTTAGTAGAATGTCAAAATCATTGCATATCAACATGCTTATTCGATGTAAGTATCCTGTTAGACAATATGCCTAGCTGAATTTCAATATCATCATATATTAATTTACATATCCAATATATAAAACACTAGCAAACACGTTGCTTAGAATATTAGTATTTTATATTTCAATACTCTTATCAAAATGAATTCTCGATAGTATACACATCATTACTCTTAGTAGAATGCCAAAATCAAAGTTTACTAAAAATGAGTATTTCACCAATTAACACGCATAGCAGTAACTCTTAATCATCATTTACTAGTGTCCTTTTCCAATGTTAGTAATCGAGTAACTTACAGTATTAATATTTAAAATGTTAATATATGCTAGTATACTTACTCAATGTTAGTAATCGCATAACTTCCAGTGTTAATATTTTATATATTAGTATATTAGTCAATAATCTTGCTTGAATGTTAATATGATATATTATCATGCTTACCAAACATGCTTTATACCAATCCTATCCAATAATATTCTACCCAATAATAATCTTATTAAAAATTTCAATATCATCGTATACTAGATTGTTTATGTCAGCTTCGTGAGCTGTATTATTTAGGATTAGGTTCTTCGATATTTCATCTTTATTCTAATACGGACTTAGATCATTTCACTATCCAGCATATCTGAGAGGGGGGGGGGGGAGTTCTCATCAGATAATATAGGAGAAATTGATAACAATGAAGTTGTATGTATTATATGTTCCAACATGTTAAGTAGTTTATTTGTATTCTTGTGTTGTGTTCCTAATCCTAATCGTATTATGCTGTTCAATATTATATGTTACAGGTTGCTGACGGGATCCAGGGGAGCTTCAGCACGAGTATCAATACTTAATCGTAATAATGGCGAATAGGTTTGGCCTTGACCAGATTGAGTTAATGAGTAACTTTGACCTAACTGACCTATTGAAAGACACCGACAACAATGATATTGAATATACTTACTCAAACCCAAACTGTAAATATTATGATATAGATACGATCAAGGATATACAACCATTCGCTAGTCAATCGACAAACTTCTTTCATCTGAATTGTAGGGGACTATCCTCCAACTGGCTAGGTTTCAAAGATTTGATTTGTGCTACACATAATGAGAAACTTTATTTCGATTTCATAGGTATAAGTGAAGTATATGCCAGTAAACACGATGCTCGACTCTCACTTGACGGATATCAAGATTTGATCACCATGACCAGGAATGATTCTTTTAGAGGTGGTGTGGGACTTTTTATAAAAAATGATATATCATATAAAATTCGAACAGATCTATCAGTATTCATAGATGGTATATTCGAGAGTTTATTCATTGAGGCAAAAATTAGAAACAAGTCTACACTTATTGGTGTTATTTATAGACCCAATACTCTGCCCAAAGCTGATTTAGATATTTTTAGTTCTACGATGTTCGATATACTTGAAATAATGAACAAAGAAAAAAATCAATCAATAATAATGGGAGACATGAACATAAACCTACTTGCTTTCAACACACATTCGAAAACAGGGGAATATTCGGACAATATTTTTGCAAGTGGTTTCCTACCGGTAATTTCTAAACCCACTAGAATCTCTGAAAAATCTGCAACGCTTATAGACCACATTTATTCTAACAACACCACTAATAAAAGCATGTCTGGAATTCTCATTAATGACGTTGCCGATCACTTTGGTATATTTCATTCTATTAAACATTCGAACAAAACTCAAGAGTATAAATCAGAGCCTATTTTCACCAGAAAGATAACAGAAGAAAACATTAATGAATTCAATGCCCTACTTCGAGAAACCGACTTCCAACATATACAATCGATTACTTGTCCTAATACTGCATATAATATGTTCATGGATAAATATAAAACTTTATTCGACATAGCATTTCCACTAGGCAGAGTGAAACGCAACAAAAAATACGTTAAACGTGAACCATGGGTTTCTACGGGTCTTCTTACATCCTCAAGGCACAGATCCAAACTTTTGACTAAAAAAATAAGGAACCCTACTGAACATAATATCAACACATTCACAGAATATAACAAAAGCTACAATAAATTGCGGCGACAATGCAAGATTAATTATTACCAAGCAGCTTTTGAAGAAAATAAACACAATTTGAAAAAGTCCTGGTTGATTTTAAACCAAGCAGTTGGAAAACTGAATAACACTAAACCATTCCCCTCCGATTTTGAAATCAACGGAATACCTGTGAATGACAAATGCATAATTAGTAATAGTTTTAATAAATACTTCTCTACAATTGGATCAGAAACAAGTAAATCTATACCGAATGTCTCCAAAAATTTTCAAGATTATATGCCTGACCCTATCGTAAATAGTATCTTCATTGAACCCGTTACGCCTGAAATTGTTAAAGAATCAGCAATGAAATTAAAGCCCAAAAACAGCTCTGGTAATGATGAAGTATCCACCAAACTTCTCATTACCTCTATACAAAATGTACTCTCTCCGTTAACACATATTATCAATAAATCACTAGAAACTGGCATTGTGCCAACTGAGATGAAGACCGCAAAAGTAATCCCTATCTATAAATCATCGGATCCCAGTTTATTGAAAAACTACCGCCCCATCAGCCTACTCCCAGCTTTTTCCAAATTACTTGAGAAGATAATGTATGACAAAGTTGTTAAGTTCCTTAATGCACATTCACTCTTCTACAAACATCAATATGGATTTCGCTCAAAGCATTCAACCATACATCCCATAATCCATCTACTAAACCATTGTTTTGAATCAGCTAATAACTCGCCTTCTCAATTAACATTAGCTGTTTTATATGATCTTTCTAAAGCATTTGACGTAATTAACCATCATATTCTGCTAAAAAAACTCAATACATATGGGATCAGGGGACTTGCATATAAGTGGTTTGAAAATTATTTGACTGACAGACAACAATATGTTGAATTCGATGGAAATAAATCTGAAATGTACGGTATTAAATGTGGTGTTCCACAAGGTTCCATTCTCGGGCCTCTTTTATATTTAATCTATGTAAACGACATTAACAAAGCAACCGATGCAAGTATATTATCTTTTGCTGACGACACAACACTACTAACAAAATCGGGCGACATAAATAAATTGTACAATGATGCAAATAAACATGCCAATAACTTATTCACCTGGTTCTGCGCCAACAAATTGTCTTTGAATGCACAGAAAACAAAATATATGGTAATCAGACCCAAAAATAAGCATGTGAACTTTGAACATAAGTCAATATCAATAAACGGTACAGAACTATGCAGGATTGGTGAAGGATGCGAAGAAAAAACAACTAAATTTCTAGGTCTGTGCCTTGACGAACACTTAAACTGGAAATATCATCTAGATAGTGTCAACGTCAAATTGTCCCGCGCTATTTTTGCAATGAAACAGGCCAGTAAGTTCTTATCTAAAGATTCACTAAAGACTCTATATTTCGCTTTCTTCCATCCTCATTTATCTTATGGCATCACTGCCTGGGGAAACGCTAAAAAATCAGTTCTATGTCGAGCTAACACTCTTCAAAAACGTGCCATACGCTTAATTAATTCTGCCCCCTACAATAGTCACACTGATCCACTATTCAAACAATCTGAAATATTGAAAGTTAGAGACCTATATGAGTAATGCTAGCCTCTTCATGTTTGATTTTTTTCACAGTCGCTTGCCCATATCATTCGACGGGTTATTTAAATTCAACCACCAAATTCAAAACAATCACATAACAAGGCAATCGCAAATGTTTTTCACACCAAAATGCAAAAATACATTCTCTTCGCAATTACCACCGTTCAAGTTGCCCAATATATGGAATATAACACATTCTCACATCGATCCACACCGCTTATCCAGAAATCAATTTAAACATTCCTCTAAATGTTCATACCTCGATCAGTATAGATCGCATGTCTCATGCTCAAGTCAATATTGTCAAAGTTGCAACACATAATTAAATTTTCTTGTTTTCGATGTCTTACTTCTTGTTCCTATTCATTTTCGGGAATATTTATTTCACCACACCACTTGCATCGTATTCATTGTCGACTCAGTCTCGGTCTGCCCCAAGCTCGCCATTTTCAATTGATATAATTGATCTAACTTTGTCATCGTTGATGCTCGTGTTGTTTCTCACCTGCGTCCTGTCAGCAACCCTAGGGCCCGTAGTAAGACAATCTTCGGGTTATACGGGTCCTCGTGTCTTCATTTAGTGTACGTAATTAACATGTGATAATTCTGTATATATATGTATCATGAGTTCACGAAATAAACTACTACTACTACTACTACTGCTGGAAGCGGGCAATTGAAAATCAGCACCTAGTCTTTCCTCACTGTTCAAAATTCTCAATGTTTCATTCTTTATTTTGCGAAGCCAACATTTTGAATAGTTACGTTTCGAAAGTGCATTGAATAATATTTGGCAAGCTGATTCAACATCATCTGGATATGAGCAAATTTGGAAAAATCGAAAAACTTGAGACTTGATTAGTCCTTTATAAGTGTGTTTTAGATGAAAAGAGAGCTTATGCAGCAACTGATGAGTATCCGTTGGCTTGAAGAGAACTTTTGCTTCTAATGTGTTTTCTTTGCTCCTGAACAAAGTAGTATCCAAAAAATTAACTGAATCAGTACTAATTTCAGCTTTGAACTTGATTGATGCACTATGAGAGTTGAATATTTCGAGAAACTGGTGAAATTTGGAAAGGCCATGTGGCCAAATGAGGAAAATGTCATCTAAATACCTATAATAGCAATATGGTTTGATTAGACACTTTTGTGAAGCTTGCTTTTCAAATTCAGACATATCAATATCTGCATAATGAGGTGCATATTTCTGACCCATGGCTGTCCCTGAAACTTGTAGAAATGTCTTACCGTCAAATTCAAAGTCATTATATTTAAGTGAAATTTCCAATAATTCTATTATACCTTTGAATAGTTCATTGTTTTCCAGAGTCGGGAATGCATTTTTGATTGTTTAGATACCTTCTTCATGATTTATATTAGTATACATACTTTAAACATCTAAAGTGATTAGTGAAGAGTTTGGATATAGTTCAAGCCCTCTAACTTTATCTAAAAAGTCATACGTGTTTTTTAGATATGATGGATGCTTATTTGCTTGATCTTTTATATATGAATCAATATACATAGCTACTTTTTCAGATTCACCGCTGCAGTCAGAAACAATTGGGCGCATTACAATTTTCAGAAACAGGAACAACTGGAGGCATTACATTTGGAATTGGCCAGGAGTCTTTGGGTTTATGAATTTTAGGTAGCATATAAAATATTCATTGACGAGGGCGTTCTGGCGATATAAAAAACTGGAATACTTTTTCATAAAGGCATGCAGAATTGCGTAATCCTTTTAAAATTTTTGTTATTTTCTCGGAATTTTCTTGGTGAAGAGGAGTGTCAATTTTTCTGTAATGAGTTGGATTGTATTATTGAAGAAAGCCTTCATTAATATAATTTTGCCTATCCATAATTACGACTGCACTACCTTTATCTGCCTCTTTAATTACCAAATTAAACAATTTTCAAATTTTCAATTTCTTTAGATATTGCCGAAATGCAATCTAAAACAGGCTTCTCAATCATGGAACTGGGTGGAGTCTAGGTAGATTTTGGAGTGAATTTTGATCTCTTTGTAAATGAATTTGGACGGTGAGAAAAATAAGTTTGAAGTTTGCGTTTTCTACTAAAATCTTGCACAGCTTGTTTAATTGGATCCATTGTTATTTCGGGTGTGGGAACAAATGTCAAAACACCATTCAGAAGAGCGATTTGTGTGTCCGGAAATATAAATTTGGAAAGGTTTACAACATTATTAGTCGTACGAGTTCGATGGACTCTCATAATGATTTAGTTTATATGACTGAGCCAGAATTTCAACATCATTATCATTGACCGTTTGTTCAGTCCAATGAATGTTATCTGGCTGTGTAGAGAATTTGATTGGATCAAACTGTTTAACAACTGTGAGATTGCTGAAACGTGAACTCATGTCATCCAAAGCCCTATTAATCATATCCAAGTTGCGTTTCTCTACAGACGGAAGATTGTCTGAGTAGTTAATTTTGGGAATGAGAATTTGGAGTGGGGGAAGATTCGGAAAGCACTGCTGAGCATATTCCCCAGCTCTGGAATTGAAGTAACACTTGGTTTGGAGCTTCGATTGTAAAAGCCTACACTTAAGATTAAGTTTTTGGGGGCTCAAATGATTTTTTACAGACCGTGAACATCATTCTGAGATGGTTGAACAAAGCTCCAGGATAAGACACAACTTGGATATCACTGACGGGCGACTTGGTGATGCCAGAGATGTTAGAAGAGCCGAGGACGACAGTGGAGGAGGTTAGTTTAGGAAGGGCCCAAAGAGTTTTGGGCCCTCTGATAGTGGAAGGAGAGACATGGAAAGTGGTGTTAGGTGAGTTTTTAGGAGAGGCAAAGCGAGAACGTTTTACATGTTTCACAGGACGCGGTTTATACATGTGTACCACATCACTGAGGTACCGTGGACCAGAGTGGAGGGTTTTGAACATCAGCATGCACATCTTGTATATTATGCGGTAATGCCAGGCAACCAGTGCAACTTGTGCAATGCCGCCCGCACAGAATCGCGTCTTTGGAGGCGAAGGACGATCCTAGCACATACATTTTGGTGACGTTGTATCAGTTCTAGATGGACTGACGGGGTATTATATATCAAGCTATTGCAGTTGTCTATTCGACTGTTTACCAGCTGATGGAGTAGTGTTTGTGTTGTTGAAAGATTAAGATATTTACCAATTTTACCTATTTTCCGGATAGCAGCCATTGAGGTCTTTCGTGCTGCAGAAACGTGGTCAGACATCTTCAACTCTGCATCCGAAATAACACCCAAGTTCCTAACATAGCGAGTCGGAGTTATGGTTGTATCAGTCAGATGGTAATTTACGTAAATTAGCCACTAATCCAAAGATAATAAATTCAGTTTTTGTAGGATTTAACTGTAGTCGGTTATCATTCATCCAGTTATGGATATCAACAAGGCAAGACTCAAGACGTTGGAGAGCCTGAGTTATACGTGAGATTGGGCATGACACATTTTGTGTATCATCGACATATAGGTGCATATTAACCGCATGTCTTCCGATTACATGCGGTTGAATGTGCCAATACATGGGCTCTATCTTGAAGTGTTCTAAGAGTTTACTCCGCAAAGTTCCCATTATTAAGGAAAAATTGCATGAAATTTTCTAAGTCCAAACAATTTTTTAAAGGCCAAAAAATTTTTTTATGGAAATGGCTCAAAACGGATAGTGACTTGATATGGGACAAAAAATCTTTTTTCGCCGACTCGTCAAAAAATCAAAATGGCCGCCACACGCAGACCGGCAATTCAAGTGCAACGAAACTTTTGCACATCATGGATGTGCATGAGAGGAATGTTTTAAAACACGAATCTCAAAACTGATCGGACAGTTTTGGAGTAAATGGCCATCAACGTCCAAAATTGGCAATTTTGGGGAAAAAATTTCTTCCAAATCGGCAAAAACGATTGAAGAAAAAATGTCTCAGAGTATTAGTCCAAGGAATATTTTGGTAAATTTTCAGAACAAATCATAAAGGCAAAAAATGACTCACCAAAAAAATAGAATAATGCTCATTCGACAGTCCTACAATTTTCGCACACTTACGATATTATGTACATAATCAGACTGCTGATGTAGCATATGCGATTAGAAATAACAAAACATGATTAAAATATTGACATTTCTACTTTGCAACAGAAACAGGATTATAATCAACCTGCCGAGATTTGGTCGCCATCAGGAGGCGACATACTCAAATACGATAAAAACGGCCCATGGATAGGTGCGTTGGTCCGGTCCTGCTATCATACCGCAGCATTTGTTATAAAAATATTAGTCTCAACCATCAGGTGAAAACAATCTCTCAAAAATTATTTCCGTTAGTATGTATAACGTTTCCGATTTTATTCATGCCTGATAACTGCAAAATATTGCGATAGTGTTTCGATAGTTTCGACCGATCAGACGGCGGCTCCCATGGAATGACCCGATTCCGTGATCCACGGTATGGCTGTTCATTAACAGCTCATAATGCTTGAGCACCCTTCCGAAAGATATCTTTCTTGAATGAAAAAGAATGTCCGGACATTATGATATTGGTCGGGAAAAGTTTTGTTAAAATATTGTCGCTCGTAACAGATACCACGCAGCAATGTTTTTTTTTTCACTGGCACTGCCGGAGATAGTTTTCCAGAAACCCAATGCGAAATCAAAGCTCTAACATGCAAGCTCATTGGTCGATTTGTGTCTAGGACAGCGATAACTGCTTTAGCCAGCCAATCAAGCGCTTCGTTCCAACCGATTTTTTCACTGGTATAATAGGCACATCAATAGATGTCAGGCCAGTAATCACATGCATCTGGGTCGTGAATCTGGGTCGATAGTCTGGTAAAAAAAAGTGCCAGATAGTGTACAAATAGTGTGTTTTGAGGCCCGGTAGATGCATGAATGCAATAGATTTGCTTTTATTATTTCTAGTTTTGATATGCAGGTAGGTTGGTCTGAGACAAACTATTGGTATATTATTGATGGATTAAGATAGTATGTTAGAAATGGTTAGAAATGGGTCATTTAGAGGGTAGCTATGTTCACGTGCAAATAAAAAAAGTTGCCTCCGGCGAATTTGCACGAATTTCGGATATTTGTTGTCTCTTGCGATATGGTACATATATGTGAAAGATGAGGAAATTCGTACTACTTGTTTTTGTTGCAGGTGACAATACGTTATAATGGTCGCTTATGGGATCTGAATTTGTGGTCGAACGTCAATAACTTGTAGAAGTGAGCACCCTTTTGACACTTCCACAAGTTATTGTAGATCTATTTATCGAAATCCTTTCAAGCCAAAGCTACATAATCTTATGGCCTCGCTTTGATATGACAGCAAAAGGGATCAAACTACTTGGTGATGTCTAACAGGAATCACATTACTAAGATAACCCATTATATGGTCCGAAGTGTTAAAGGGGATGCATATACTAGTATTGATGTATGTGTTCCCAGGTATTACCAAGAAGAGGTAACCAACGCCGCAATCTCAGTATTGGTTTTCTGGGCACCGGTGACAGGGTGAACAATGCTACGCGGAAAAATATCGATGCAGCAACGAAATATTTCAGCCAAACTGTTGTTTGCAAGTCAAGATCAACGTATAAATAGATGTCGATATAAATGTACAAGCGTGTTAAATTTATGTTCAGGAATTGTCGTGCATAACAGTTTATTTTTGGTTTGCGAGATTGGGAGTTGTACATGTGTCGGGGTTTGGAAATAAAATCATCTGGAAATTGTTCCGTTTTAGGTCTGGAAATTCTTTGACACTGGCGGATTTAGGGGGGGGGTGCACCCGGCGCGCACCCCCCCCCCCCCCCTATTGGTCCGTGAAAAAAAAGAGAAAAAGAAAAAAAGAAAAGAAAAGAGAGCAAGAAGCTATAGGAAATGTGGGTATGTGCACCTACATGTAAGGAAATATGAGTGAAATTTTCCTCGTTGTTATTTTTGACCGGGGGGGGGGGGGGGTAGAGCCCCACAATATATTTTCAACAAAAAAATCTGTGACTCAAAAATATGTTGAGGTGCATTACAGCGTTACATAGTCTGAACATTCGTTGGTCAATAATTATGCAATTGAGTGTCATTGATCAGCAATTAAGTTATATGACATATAATAAGTGACAATGAGTAGTTCTGGGATAAATAAATTAAAATACCAGCAATGTTTACATGCATGTGTGGAATGAAAAATCAGAGCCAGAGAGAGAGAGAGAGAGCTCAGAATCAACCACAGAACATGATAAAAACTCTGGCTTCTGGGGCCCTTGATCGGGCCCCAGACCCCACGCCTTGTAGGCTACCACCTATCCACCTCACTTCGCTCGGTCGCTTGACTCCTCTTACCAGATTACCACCCCCGCCACCCCCTCCAATAATAAATCTAGTCCGACACACTTGACTTCATACTGAAACTATCATTGAACATACACGGGGATATTTGTATTTATTTATTTGTTTGTTTCTTTCAGACAGAGTTCTGTATAAGTCTGGATATAACTCTGGAAGTCGGCATAACTTTGAAGATAATTATATCTCATGTATATTATTAAACGATTGACCATCACCAGGGGCGGGTTTAGGGGGGGGGGGGCAAGCGGGCCTTGCCCCCCCCCCCCCACCAAAAAAAAGAAGGAAAGAGAGAAGGGAAAAAAAGGAAGGAAAAGGGGGGGAGGGAAAGAGGGGAGGAAGAGTTTTCAAGATAAATTACACCGGAAAGTAGCTTTAACTTCTGGGGCGCCATGTCGCGAGCAGTGTATTCACTCTATAGTCAACCCACCTGTTCTCAGTGAAAGCACTTCATTCCCTCCACCTTCTATAAATGATTTGAGAGCATTGAATGGCTAAATGCACTTAATCCTCTGATGGAGTCCAAAACCAAGTAATATTTTATGTCATATTTTGTTTCAACTACAGTGATCATGCATTTATGGGTGTTAAGTAATGCTTGATAGTTAGACCCAAGAGAACTCTGAGATGTTGTATTAGGCACGCGATTACCGCCAGCTTCTGGGGCCCTACAGCGGGCCCCAGACCCCCAGCCGACAAAGGCTTGCTTCAACTTGCTTAACATTTCAGAACTGGGCTTACCCTCAAAATCCTAGATTTGCCTGAATCAGCCATGCATACACTCGTTAGGGGGATGGGAAATGGACTACTAAGAAAACCTATAAAATACACCACTGCATATCCATTCAGCTTCTGGGGCCCTCATGCAGGTCCCAGATTCTCGATCTTCACCTCCTCGCTTCACGACATTTCATATCTTGGCCTTCCTTCTGAACCCTGGATTCACTTAAGATCAGGGATTCATAAACTCTCCAAGGCCATGGATATTGGACCAAGGAGAGCCCTAGAACACATCATTGGGGATGCAAAAACCTTCAGCTCCGAATTAGCCATGCAAAAACTCTTAGGGGAATGGGGCATGGACCAAAGCAAGCCTACAAAAAAATACCACTGGGCATGCATATCCTTTTAGCTTCTGGGGCCCTTAAGCGAACCTCAGACCCACAGCCTTCGCCAACTCGCTTCACAACATTTCATATCTTGGCCCTCCTTCAGAACCCTCGATCCACCCCAGATTAGGCATTCATAAACACTCCAAGGCCATGAAATTGGTCCAAGGAGAACCCTAGAATACACCATTGGGGATGCATAAACCTTCAGCGTCTAGGGCCCTTGAGCGGGCCCCAGACCCCCGGCCGACATGGGCTCGCTTCGCTCGCCGCTCTGTCAACCAAAGGTTTTGCCCCCCCCCCCTCCTAAAATCCTATACCCGCCCCTGATCACCATGTCTGGTACATAAGAACCTTAGAACAGCCTTAGAATGGAATCACAAGGTACAGTTGTAAAATACACCTTAGAAACCATCTCAAAGACACTAAATTCCAAAAATTTCTCGGGGGGCTTACGGCGGCCCCCGACCCCCCAGACCGCATAAGGCTTCGCTCGCTATGCTCGCTCACACTATTTTCAGATTTACCTACATTTAAGAAGAGCACCCCCCCCCCCCCTATTCACAAATCCTGGATCCGCCCCTGTTTGATTTTGTTATCAGCTAGAGTGGGAACCCTGTGACTATATTTGCAGTAGGTCATGAGTTCAGAAGTCCAGACTCAAAAAAGATCCCCAGTGCCCACACTGGAATCAAGCTACGCACTGCTAAGAGGCGACACGTTTTTTTTACTGCATTTCCTGACGCTTACTTGGTTATATCCGAGAAATGTTTATATCCGAGAATTGCAGGTTTGCTATTGGTATCATCAAAATGGTGGTAATGATGGTAATAGATTATTCACATTCATACCACTGAGCCAGTGTAACTGCTGGTGGACGTTAATTTTGTCCCGGATACACCATAAACTCAGTAGCCTTTTGGATTGTGATTGAATACTTGTCAAACGCCTATGTGTAGTACGACGGCTTATCAGGGCCATGTCGTAAAACAAAAAATATGGAGCTCATGTCGTGATCTCGAATTACAAAGTCGAGATCTTGAATTAAAAAGTCGTGATCTCGAATTACAAAGTCGAGATCTCAATTTACAAAGTTTTCATCTTGAACTGTGAGTAGTATTAAAGTACGAGTAAAGTGAGACTATTTATATGACCATTTTAAAAAAATAAACTGACTTAATGAATGCATTTTTTTACTTTCCATCAATATCTTCATTAGTTCGAACTTAAAACGATTTGAAACGGTGAATAACAAATTGCAAAATTCAATTATAAAGTGTCAAGATATATATCATGCACATTGCCTGATTTGCAAGTTAGTGGTCATGACAACTGTTGGTAATCAGGGTTCTATGACTTGTAGCCATAGCAATAGTCCATTTAAGTGCATTTAAATATTGAAATTATCGAACACACATTATATTTTCATTTTAATATTACTTTGAGTTTTTGATAAATTAAGTCGTGATCACGACTCGAGTGTTCCACATTTGTTTTATATGCAACATGGCCCGAATACGCGCGATAACTAATGTATCATGGGCTACAATGATGGAACATAATCCGAGATCTCGACTTTGTAATTTGAGATCACGAATTGTAATTCGAGATCACGAATTAGACACCTTAATTGTCTGACACCTGGCCCTAATACGCTTTCGTACTAATATGCTTCAATCGGATTTTTAAAATATTTTAATATGTTGTTGGACAATTGTATACTAACCCCATCAAGCGTACAATAGAAACAACTACATTTCACACAATGTCTGCTCCTGATGACGCTGGTGTGCCTCTGAATAAACGAATTTATCGGGCTTTAATTCTGTTCCAAAAATGTTGTATTTTAGGTATGTAATTGGTATCATCAACATCTTGTGGTATTTCTGGTAATCAATCAATCAATTTTCAATCAATCAATTTATTTGGAAACGTACATGTGATGGCACAAAATTAACAGTGATATTTACAGGATACGATTCCAAGACATTACAAGAGCCGTTAGGCTGTGATTCCAGGTAATTTATACAGTGTATTGAATATTAATTAAACACATCTTAAATCATGGAGTTGTAATGCCTTAATAATTGGGGGGACAGAAGGGAAAACATACGTTTATTGGGGGACAAAGAACGGGGAGAAAAACCCTAAACCGATACACTCAAACGTTAAGGACAGAATACGTAGACACATATGCAATCATACTCAGTATCACGAGACAAATAGACGTAGACAGTAACCTATGCTAAGCACGGAACACGTGGACAAACACATACGATCTTACACATAGACACGAACACATGGATGAACACACACAGACATACACAAATACAATAACATTCAGCTCATTCATATACAACTCATTCACGTACAGCTCGTTCACATGCGTTCACATTCACTATTATAACACAGTCATAACATGGAAGAGCTCATTCACACCTGCCAGTTGAAACAGTGTCACAGACTCTTGCCCGACGAAGTAGAACGCCAGGTCAGCTGCCGCGCAGCAGAACGACGCCACATGCACCGAAGTGTGAGATTCACTTTAGTAAGGTGTGGTTTTAACATATGATTCAATATTGTTTGATGAGTAATCTTTTGACTCGATTGCTGAAGCACTTAACCGACTTAGATTCTTTTATATCAGTGGACAATTCCTGCCATAATTTAGGACCAATATGTAAATATGATTGGATAGATAATAAGGAGTTTTTACTGTCAAAGTATGGATTATTTTTCTGACGTGTATCATGGCCATGGATTGAACTTACTGGTTTAAAGATTTCATTTAGGTTCAAGGGAAGATTATGGTTAATTTGATTATACATGAATTTCAAGGTATGTAATCTTTTGAGGTCATCTATTTTGAGTATATTCAACTGTTTAAAAAGATGATTTACCGGTGAGTTGTAAGTTTCGATGAAGATTGCTCTCATGACTTTCCTTTGCATTATTTCTAATGGTTTGATTAGTTGTTTAGCGGCGTTACCCCATAACATAACGCCATATTCTATATATGGTTGAAATAATGAAAAATATAATATTTTTAAGTGACCTACCTGCAGGGTATTTTTGGCTGATTTTATAGCAAATTGAGCACTCGATAACTTTGATTTAATATGTTTAAGATGAATGTCCCATTTTAGTTGATCATCAATAATTAACCCTAAAAATTTTGCATATTTCTCTCTTTTAATGATATTATCACCAATACGTATGTTTTCAGTGTGGTCTTGTGGCTGACTTCTTTTATAGTCAAAAACTATAAAGGTTGTTTTCCCTACATTTAGTGACAACTTATTTGCCCTAAACCAGTCTGTTAGCACCGCAAGATCTGTGTTTGTATTTTTATAAAGTGTATTGATATTAGGGGCAGACGAATAGATAGTGGTATCATCTGCGAATAAAATGCAATTTGTTTTAGATAAGGAATTAGGCCTATCGTTAATATAAATAATGAACAATAGGGGTCCCAAGATTGAACCCTGAGGAACACCACATTGTACCGATTTTAGATCCGATTTTTTATCTTTATATTGGGTAAAATGTTTCCTATTAGTCAAATAACTTTTGAACCATTGAAGGGGGATACCGCGGATGCCGTAATAGTGTAGTTTATCAATTAGAATATTGTGATCTATAGTATCGAATGCTTTAGATAAATCGAGAAATGTTGCCAGGGTATGCTGTTTATTGTCTAATGCATTGATAATGTGTGTGCATAGTTCAGTAATTGCCTGTATAGTTGAATGCCTGGATCTAAATCCATACTGACTAGCAAATAAGAACTTAGTCATGTAATGGTAAAGACGTTTATAGATAACTTTTTCAACACTTTAGATATTGAAGCTAATAGGGATATTGGACGATAATTAGAGAAGTCAGTTTTATCTTTGGATTTATAGACAGGCACTACTTTTGCTGTTTTTAGTGATTCAGGGAATATGCCAGTTTCAATAGATTTATTTATTAGAATTACAAGTGGATTAACGATGGATTTGTTCAATTGTTTTAGGAGCCAGGACGAGATACCGTCATTGCCAGATGATCGCTTAGGTTTCAGTTCAGATATAATCAACGATACTTCATTTATATCAGTAGGGCTCAGATAGAGACTCGATTTCGGGTCCGCTTGTTTAACTTTTAAATAATGATGGAATGGTTTAGAGGGTTTTGGTATCTTGTTTGATAATGAGGGTCCTATATGGGTGAAAAAATCACTAAAACCATCAGCTATTGTTTTAGGATCCGTTATATCAACATTGTTTACCTTGAATGTGTCTGATATGCCTGTTTTGTCGTCAGTTTTATTGATAATAGATCTCATAATTTTCCAGGTCTTGGCGGAGTCGTTTTTGCAGTTATTCAGAAGTTCTTGATAATATATCATTTTTGTTCGCCTTTTGAGTCGGTTGAGTAAGTTACGTTTCTGTTTATATTTCACCACTAGGGGGGCAGTAGGTTTTTTGTTTATTGTTTTCTTTTTCAGGTGATATCTTATTAATTATTAACAACAATTCTTTAATAAAGTAGTCATAACCTGAGTTAACATCAAGTACATTCAATTTATTCCAGTTTATGCTGTTAAGAGCTGTATTTATGTCATTGATATCATTGTCGTTGATTCGTCTATACGTAACATAATTTGGTTTAGATGATGCTTTCGGGGATCTAGTCGTACAAGCGATAACCGGTAGATGATCGGACATGTCAACAGTTAGAATACCTGAAAATAAATTACCATAGTTGCCACATTTGATGTATATGTTATCTATGAGCGTTGCCGAGCTGTGTGTGATACGTGTTGGCCGCGTAATTATTGGTAAAAATCCGTTTGCTATGGTCATTTCCAGAAGTTCAGCAGAGGTCTTATGGTTGTTTATTTGTATGTAGTCGAAGTTTTGGTCAGTACCTATTATGGTATCGCATGATTTAGTTTGGCTAATTTTGTTTAAAGTTTCTTCATATCGCTGTAAAGATAATGTTTCGGATGTATTAGGTATTCTATAGATTTCACCTACAATAAGATTGCGTGGTTGGTTAATAATTTCAACAAACAGACATTCAAATTCTCCTTCAATAAACATAGATATATCTTATCTATATTTAAACTGATATATATCCTTTATGTACAACGCTACTCCACCCTTTGTCAAATTTGTGCGATTTTTATATATAAAATTGTAACCATCAATGTGGAATCTCCGTTCCGGATCAAATGTTCCGTTGGGTTTTACAAAAGTTTCACAAATTAATATAAAATCTAATGAGATAGACATTTGTTCCAAGTTGGATAATAAGTGGATCAGTTTATCAAAACTACTCGCAAGTCCTTGAATATTAATATGTAGAGCACTATAGTTGATTAGATGTTTATTCGCAAGTTGTTTGTCTAATTCCTCCGTGGTATAATATTGACTGTCGATTTTATATTGGGAGAGAATATTGTCATCATTATCGAGTATATTAGAGGACTCCATCTCGGAATTTAGATTGAGGTCGCTGTGGTTCAGTAATCTGGATTGATGACCATTATTGTTATCATTCATTGATGAGAGTATTACTAATAGAATTGTTATATTTCAATGACCTGCGACAGAGCAGTACTGCGCCACAGCCGACCAAGCGGAAGTGGCACGACGCGGACACATCAGTGACAAAGTACAACCGGTCTAGCATACGACAGACACACATCACAACATACAAGTACAGCTCAACACACAAGTACAACTCAACACACAGATACAGCTCAACACACAAATACAGCTCAACACACAAATACAGCTCAACACACAAGTACAGCTCAACACACAGATACAGCTCAACACACAAATACAGCTCGACACACAAGTACAGCTCAACACACAAATACAGCTCAACACACAAGTACAGCTCAACACACAAATACAGCTCGGTACACAAGTACAACTCAGCACACAAATACAACTCAACACACAAATACAACTCAACACACAAGTACAGCTCAACACACAAATACAGCTCGACACATAAGTACAACTCAGCACACAGATACAGCTCAACACACAAAAATAACTCAACACACAAGTACAGCTCAACAAGTAGGTTCAAATCAACACACACAAGATACATACACAAATATAGGTCATATATTACTACCTTCACTCATGCAAAGCCTACCGTATGAGTTGTACTTGTATTTCACTCATGACTCATATTATATGAATCGATTATATAATTCCATTAGCGTCATGAGGATTTTGACGAATGGAAATGGGTAATCCCGTCTCCTTTGTTTGTTATGTTGAACACCCAGTCTCCATCATATAGGCTTAGGAATGGTATTAAATAGGAAGTTTTGATTGATGTTAAACCAGTATTTACATACACACCTTGGCCCAAGTATCATATCTTGCGCCTTCCTCTATATTCAATAAGGATTAAAAAGGTGCGAGACGGATTAAATGGTATGTTTTCAGTGGACGAGTAGTATTGAGGAGCAGTGTACGGTACTTGGGCCCATACGTTTATTATAAACACAAAGAGGGCACTCCCACCTCCCCTACCATAACGGGTAGGTGAAAAATATAATGACGATGCAAGGTGGAGCTCAGTCAAATGACGTTATGACATCCAGTCATAAACTCATAATGCATCTGAGACCATGGAGACATAATGGAGAGATAGAGATCGACGTCACGGGTTTTTGGAAATTCTCCTGACCGTTGACGCGATCCTTGGTTGACGCTTCATCGAATACCAAAGTAATATTACCCATTCGACAGGTTTCCAGAGAAATGTACAGTGTTTAGCTGCACAGTCCAAAAATGTTATTATTGCGGGGAGATTTCTTAAACGCTCCCTGGGTTTCCCGTGTGGGGAAATACTCTGCGACTGGGGGAAAAACCTGCTGTCGGAGATAAAATACTTGAAACATTTGTTTTAACAGTGTTGGACGTTAACAATTCAATTGCATAATATAATCTGATGAATATTTCAAAAGAATGGAGCAAATTTATCGTCACTATCGATTTGAGAGTATATACATCAACATGGTGTGCATTCAGTCAATTGGGTATCATTTTCGTCCCTATACTTTCGTGCCATCGCTCATTCCGCAGGTTTATCCCGTATGTCAGTGACTAATTTTCCTTGTTTCAGTGCGGGAATAATTAGCACATTTGTTTCGTTCCGTTTTCTGACTGCATCTTATTATTTTTAAAAATCATATGCATTTATTTTCGATGTCCCACAAGTGCCACAACGAGCTACTTTTTCGCTCAGAGAGCGCCGAATGTTGATAACCGTATTGATGGTTGACACTTCCAGGGCGATATTTCAGTGCCAAAATAGTGGGCGTATTCGATCAAAGACTACTATTTCTACGAACGACCATTCCTTTTACACCAGAATTCGTCCTACATGGACATCGTATATATGCGCACGAAACTAAATTAGAGACTTAACAGTTCTTGAAAGGAACGCGCTATTGGCTTCGTATCCAGGGAGATCTGGTGCTCTGCACCAGGTATGATTCTTGTTCTCGGACAATACATGCAACTTATTGATATATGATATATTACATGATATATTACATTAATACCTCTGAGCTGGTGTCACTGCTGGTGAACGTTAAATCTGTCCATGAGGATACCATCAATTCGGTAGCCTTTTGGTCTGTGATCAGGTTGTTGTGCGGTTGTATATTAATTACATCAGGTGTACGGTAGAAACAACTACATTTCATACACTGTCTGCCCCTGATGAGACCAGTGTGTCTTTGGATATGCTACTTAGTCGGGCTTTGTTTCTATTGCAAAACATTGTATTTTACGTTTGTCACTGACATCATCAAAATCTAGTCATATTGATGGTAATAGATATGTCACTGCTGGTGGACGTTAAATCTGTCCCTGAGGGTACCATCAATTCAGTAGCCTTTTGTATTGTACATTTGTTATTGGCATCATCAACAGTTTGTTGTATTGGTGGTAATAAATTGATACTTACATTGCACAAAAGTTTTTGAAAGTTTTTTTCACAGAAATGTGTACATGCTTCTAAACTTATACACGTCATCACGGTGAACTAGCAGATTTCATGAATTACATTGAGATAATGTTAAGATACAGATTTTGAAAATATCTTCGACACTGTGAAACTAAAGGGATTCTGTCAAAAATGACTTTCTGAAAATTTTGATTGAATTATTCATTTCTGTTGTTGTAAAACTCGACAAAAAGATTCAAGGTAAAATGTCAGACGACAATGGATCCAACGCCATGTCAACGAGGTTATAGGACCAGGTCGTAGTATTACGGGAAGACTTGGGTACAGTATATTCACGATCAATTATATATATTCGTAAGTGCAAAACAACAACAAAATCGACGGCTCGTCTGAGGCATAATACATCAACGATCTCCATCTTTAAATTGCTGCCACTTATATATGCATTGGATTGGGTGTGTCCACGATAATGGATCCAATTATCAACTTGTCTGAAGGAGATGCTAATCATCCAATGTGAATAGTGTTCAGTCTGAAGCGTGTTCCAACGTCACTCAGAAAGCATCTCCACTTGATTTTCCATCACGTTTTACTCTCTATATGATTAATCTTCCTCATTGGAAAGTCACCGGACCGAAACTATCAGAACACCCAACAACATCAGACGAGCGGAAAGTATAGATACATTCAGAAACTTAATCATATCACTTTTCCATAGCACGTTGTATATTACGGAGCTGATTCTTATTACAAAACAAATATCTATCCTATATGTTATCTTGTTTTGATATTTTGAGAATTTCGCAACAATAGACAGTCCGGATGTATTTACATGTATCATACGTAAGTGCAAACTTTACACCATATGAATTAGTAATGACAATAAAGGGATTCGTTGTCATTATTTGTATCACGAATATGTCTTGACCAATTAAATGGACGCTGCTTTATAAGTTATTGTATCTCGAAAATGAAGTGCCAATTGTAAACCCGGTGAATTAACTATCTCGCTTTCTCATGTTGTTTTTAAACGCGTTGCAAACGTATTCTTCAGAAGTGAGATACCTAAAATTGTAACACTCTTATGTGACGACATCTGGTGTGACATACGACTGAAAATGTATCACCACCAAACTTATCATCGTCTACAATTGGGGTCAGTACCTAGAATGTTACTATTGCGTAATCGATGTTTGGATAGCTTATTATGTTTGCCTCCTATGACGTCATGAATATCCGATTATACAGATTAATAAGATCCAGGTAAATGCAGACATATTGAACAACAGTAGTTCAATAACTCCGGTTGAGATTAATATGTTCGAGTTTTGAAAAAGAACATAAGGCGAATGATGAGGGAAACTATCCCCAAAATATAGATAGGCCTACGTGAATACGATATATTCTGGTCAGAATTTGAAATGACAAATAAGTTGATCAAGGTAACAAGTCCAGTGTTCTGATTTCCGCGAGTTCATCATTTATTTAAGTTTCATCATTTATAGTAATTCAATACATTTTTTGTCTTCTCACATATGAATTGAAATGCCTGGTGTGAAACTTTATCATACTCTACAATCCTTGTCAAATTGTAGTACAACGAGTTGCTTCAATCATCAGGTATCATCTTCACTTGCATCATATATCGTTAACAGCAGGCCCTGTAGTGCACGTGTATCCTGTCCATGATGAGTCCCGAGTTCCCAGTAAAGTACAACACTTCTCCAGTAACGATAACACGGGACGAGCCACATGTGCCGATCGTCCCGAGATTCCTGCCCAGGCTGGTCACAATCATGAACCCGGTCACGCCAGGATATGAGCGATATGCAAAACCCTCGCACATGGTGAGTCCTGTGATTACTTCGCCTGCCGAGAAACCCTCTCTCCGTGTGATGGTCGCCTCATAAGTGCTTCCAATCATCGGTGTCTGGTGTGACCCGTACGTGACATGGACACTGAAACCGGACACGCAACTATATTTTCACTGTGAAGAGGCATCAAACAATAACTATACGGTAGTAATATAGATCTATGTCGCCTAATATATGCAATTATCGCTATATTTTATTGCAATATAACATTGCAACTGTTCGGAGTATGGAGAGCATTGTAAATGACAAGAGTGATTTGTAAATGACAAGTTAACTTTCATATTCACATTGGGTACAACTCTGGCTTTGTTTCAGAGATTTTCAAAGCATTCTAAGTGACACAGTTGACACCCTGCACATGAGTTTCAGGTTATAATCTGAATAATTTCCGCAAGCAAACAAGTGCCTATATTTGACATTCCTGAAGAGTGGTATATTTGTAACAACCAGGAACTGACAAGTGAATTGCTTTCACACACATTACGAGAGACACTATCTTGAACACACAAATACCCTCGTATCAGGAGTGATGATGTCATGTGAAATGTGATGGCGCTGATGATGCCGTGCGTCGCAAACACAGATTTGTGATTGAACGAGTAGCCGCCAACACCTTGCCCACCAGTCAGAGAGGTTAAACATACCGACCCTACCAAATTCAATGAAAATTAAATTTTTCAACGTGTTTTCGAAATTGGCTATAATTGCTGGGCTTTCGTATGTATCTATACATAACACTGATACTTACCCGTACGTTTGCGCATGGCTTGTTGCCCGGACTTCGGTGTCAATTGCCCGACGTTAGGACCGAGGATGACGTCACAGCGGTACTTTTCGTCACTGGCGGGGTATATGTTAGTGGCCTGGCAGTTCTCCATCTGGCCACAGAGAGCAGCACATTCCAATTCTCCCAAAACTTCATGCTGTACAGCGGCAGGGAAGCTGTACTCTTGGTCGGTAAAAACGTCAAAAAGTTGACTGAGTTGGACAGCTGCAGAGGGAAGGCTGGAGCAGAGGATCGCAATCCAGAATTGCATCAAGTTCAGAGCTGACATGTCGAGTCGGTGAAAACTGCAAGCAGGAATCTCGACAGTTTGCATCGTAAACCTACTTAAAGCTATGCATCGATTTCCCCTGATGTTTCCAGCGTCTTGGTTGGTTGTTACCCTCACCCCGATAGGGGGAGAGGGTATTGCATTTGGGTCTGTCTGTCTGTGTGTTTGTTTGTCTGTCCTCCCGTGCGCATAACTCAGAAACAAATGATCTGATCGACCCGAAATGTATAGGTAAGAAGCAGTATCACCGTGGCTCGGTCCTCCTAAATTTGTGTCCAAATCGAATAAAATGGTTGCCATGGCAACCATAAAAGTGAAAATCACATAATTGGCAATAACTCCGGTTCGAATCAATATTAATTTTTTTAACTATTTCTGTATTTTGCTTTGGCCAATTCCCCATCGTATGATGTACTTTTGATAGTCTTAAGTCCGAAACTCCCCATCATTGCCCGATGTCGAAAATTTGGTGATGGCTCAGTCCTCCTCATTTTTTGTCAAAGTCGAATAGAATTGGTTGCCATGGCAAGCGAAAAAGTGAAAATCACATAATTGGCTTTAACTCATGTTCTGATCGATATTAATTTTTCCAACTATTTTTGTATTTTTCGTTGTCCAATTCCTCATCGGATGGTGTATGGCCGATAATCCTAAAACCATAAGTCCCCATTATCGCCCAAGGTCGAAAATTTGGGGGTCACGATTTTACAACTTTTGAATGTTCTAAAATTCAAGAGCATATTGTTAAGCCAGCTTTCAATCTTTTCCTCCAGATGATGTGCCTTGATAATAGAATCAAGACTGTGAAGTTTCACAGTTCAATATTGAACGACAAGGTCAAGGTCATGCAGAAGGTCAAAATCAAAAAGTTGCAATAACCCCGCTTATTTTCATGATTAGTTTTCCCTAATAATTTTGTATTGTTCTTTGGTTCATTCCCCATGATTTACTACATGGCCGATGGTCGTACGATCTAAATTCCTCATTATCGCCCCAGGTCGAAACTGTAAAGGTCCTAGCTGAATTCTCCGATTCGTAATATCTCGAGTTGTAGTAATTCCAAAACCACTGGCGATATTTAATAAAGTATTCAACATAAAGTATGCAGTATAAATCTGAGAGCTTGCAACGTTTGGGAGGTCAGTATCAAGAACTCAGGTCGTGGTCGAGAATATGGTCAAGATAGAAAAAATCGCAAGTACTTTATTTTATTAATTTTATTAATGATTATTTCTCCCATGACACTTGTATTTTATTCTTATCTATAACCAACTTTCCACCAAATTCCCTCATTTATCGCCCAGTGCGAAGATGTAAAGGTCATCAGCTTTAATTTCAAAACTCAAGAGGTGATGGTCTGCAATCTCTGATTGTTTCGTTTGTTCATGAATGAGCTTGTAGTATTGACTTCCGAGCTCTCCTTATATTCAGTATTGTCCTGCAATTTTCCTACTGATACGATGTAAAAACACTCCCTACATTTAATATGGTGGGCGTATGTATTTCCATCACAATCTACCCGACTGATTTGTTATATTTGGCGTTTCCACCACAAATATGAATGTGACTTTGTTTAGGCTCGAAATTGACATATATGAGGAATATTGAAAGTGATACATACAACTCCCGTGACGAACAAAACTGTGAAAAGTACCACAACACTTTCTTCATAGGCGGGAGAAATTTTCAGATTCAGGATTCTTCATTTTCGCAACAAAACATATTAGAAACCTAACAAAGAAATGACTTCCTGTTTAATGTTCAGACTTTTTGTTTGAAGAAATTTGACATGGCTGATAAAGTAAATAAACATGGCTGATAAAATAAAGGTAAAGCTGATTTCACCTCCTAATGGCCATTTTTGGGGGTTCATGAGTTTCCCTGTCATTTTTGTTTTCTCTCACTTCGTATGCCTGATATGACTTTCTGTCCCTGAACTATGAGATTGGATAACGGACCCTGTTTTGTTTGCTCGGAATACTTAATACTGGGTATTGATTCCACGTCTATTGACCCTAAACTTTCAAGATAAGAATGTGGACGAGGACGGGCACAGTGCCATGTCCGAAGATTATTTGACCAGATCCGCAGTATGGGAAGTATTGGAGAATATTATGTGATGAATTAGATAGCAACATGCGAGTGATCAGTTTTCCTAACAGTGATTGGCAGTGCTCGAAAAGCACAAAAAACGTAAGTTCGCTGTATATCGTATGGAGTTGTAGCTTATCTTTATACCAAGAAGCCATTGTCTCGTATACATGCAATATTTGCTGCAAAAATTGCAAAGCGTCATCCTTCTTTACACTTAAAATTCGGCATGGAAAATATAACCAAACGCTGTCCTCAATAGAAACGTATTCCAGACGTTGAGAGGACGTCTGTTTCCAATTGGAGAAAAATGCAAAGTAAAGTTTTGATGAATAGATCTGCTTTCGTCTCATCAGTTTACAAAAAATTATATGTTACCCTTTACCAGCTTTACATTATTTGGATCCGGCATATCTTCGATCGATCTTATTCAATGCAAAACATCAGCAAAAATCGACAGCTCGTTTGAGGCACAATATACCACACTGTCCACTTGCAAACTACCGATATGTATATCATTAAAAAGGTGTCTCCACTCACTCATATATCCATTACCCGACTACGTGAAGGACCTATTAGTCGAACAACAAGACTAGTGTTTGGTCTGAGGAGTACATAGGTCATCTAGCATCTCTGATTGATTTCCCGTCATGCAGTTCATTCACCTGCCCAAAGTACTAGGAACCTGGCACCGTCAAACAGCGAGCAGACAATAAAGATACACTCGAAAAGTTATTCATAACACTTCAACAGCTTGTCGCTGCTTTATACTGTGGTAATTTTCGTTATGAAACAATTATTTCTCAATAATACAGTGACCTTTTTTATGTCTTGTCATATTGTGATAATGCATTGAACAGATAGAATCCAGAGGTAATACATGTTTCATATATGAAACAGGTATCCCAAGAGGCCACGCCCCCTTGGCAACCGCGAGAAAAGTCCTACAAACATAGCATGTGCTTTTGTTTGAGCGAGCCGGGAATAATGCAACTTTTGCTTGCTCTTTTTACACTTTCGTTTCGTAAAATAATACACCATATTTTACATGTCCATACTCATAAATGGATGCAGAATATATTGTCAGCCTAAACTTTTTTGGCTCTACTTGGCTGTGAGTGCGTCACGAAGTACACTATCACCCCACTTCATTCAAGAGATTGGGCTGTTTGAACACGCCGGTTTTGTTTGTGGGACATTTACGTTTTGGCGCGTTTTTGACGTCTTTCGATTGGGTAGTAAATATGGAAGTGGGCGGGGCTTACTAGTCTAGGGTATATAGTGTTTCACGGGGAAAAAATTGCAACACTAACGAATCAGGTGGAATTGTTTATACGTATATAAACAATATACATATTACAATATATATATATATATATATATATATATATATATATATATATATATATATATTAAGATGATGTATATAAACATATCATCGGAATTATGAATGATTGCGCTACGTGTACGACGTAACTTCTCGGAGTTCCAGATTCCACAATGCATGTGTATTGTGGACGTGGACTCTACGTGAATATAAAAAAAAACGTTTATGATGTCAAGATTTTGGGGTTCCCACAGACAACAACTTCACTGTAAAGCTTATGAAATGAAAAAACGTCAAACACGACGTTCTAAAAATAGCTATTCTCACGTAAGTTTCCCACGGACGTAACGATATCTGGAAGAGAATACCCCCAACTCGTTTAGAATACCCCCAACGTCTCGGTAAAAGCACGTCTGGACATGTTGTAAATACTTCAACATTCTTGACGTCATAGCAATCTTGGCTGGAACATTTTAATTTAAATGATTTTTCATGGGTTTCGTGATGACGAGACATTCTCAAAACCGTACCAGTTTGTTAGCTATACGCCGTCTCTTTGCTTCGCTCTGGTATGCGTAATATAACTTGACATTCTTCACCTGGGCATCGAACGGAATTTCTCAGTGTGGTTCCCATGGCAGTCCACAATACGTGTTCATGTGTCAATGTAAACACGCAGAGAAATTCGAAAATTTAGAATATATTTGTTTCGTCAGCCAGCTGCAAAAAAAATTACAATCTTCCGTTCGATAAAAATGCTTTGTGGTTTTCGCCAAAAATGTGTCGACATAAACCCTGATTGGTCAAACCAGTGATGCAATAGATTGAAATAGACGTGGAATCAATATCCAGTATTAAGTTTTCCGAGCAAACAAAACAGGGTCCGTTATCCAGAAAGTCATATCAGGAATACGAAGTGAGAGAAAACAAAATTGACAGGGAAACTCATGAACATGATGAACCCCCAAAAATGGCCATAAGGAGGTAAAATCAGGTGTTCCGGAAAGAGTGAGCATTTCCTGCCCCACTAGTGGCACCCGTCATGAATTCCCCAGAATAAACATGAAAATAGATCTAGTTGCATGGCAGACATGGATTTGGTGTATTTATCAACCAGATCATGATGACGTCCATAGAATTTCTTAAACGCAGCTATAAGTCTTGGTATAACATATCCTTGGGCACTTCGATAGACAAAGTCCTTATATTCGCAACTAGCTCTGGAATAGCGTATAAGTTGAGAAACGAACACACCATATGCCGGTGACATAGGAATGTTGCTGCCTAGAAAAGGGAAATTGACTATGGAAAAGTTGAAATCATCACGTTTGTCATATAATTTAGTTGACAGGTTAGAATCATTATCAATCTCCAACCTCAGGTCTAGATGGTTGGAAAAATTAGCGGAGTCTGTAGTATCTTTAATTTCAAGTTCCTTAGGATATACAAATAATCACCAAACTTGGGATTATTTAGCAACAATACATCATCCATGTATCGGAAAGTGAAATTTAAATTACATGTTAATTTCTTGGAACCTCCTCGTTGTAAACGTTGAATAAAATCTGATTCATATGAGTATAAAAACAGGTCTGCCAATAATGGTGCACAGTTTTTACCCATGGGAATACCAATAGTTTGTTGAAATATTCGACCACCAAATTCCACAAAAATATTATCAATCAGAAAATTAACCATATTTACCACATCTATTTCAGTATATTTGTATGGGGCATCAGAGTCGCCTTTGACAAAATAAGCGGTATTATATTTAACTACAATATAGTGGTACCGACTATGTCCCTTTTTGAGAAAAAATAATTATTGATTAGTGTTTTAAGCTGAGACTTCAATTCAGAATGAGGTATAGTTGTGTACAACGTGGAGAAATCAAATGTTTTGATAGACGTTACTTTTGAAAGTGTGTGAGCATGTAGATATTCAAATAAAGATTTGGAATTTTTTAATATCCACATTTGGTTTATACCACTTCTAGAAAAGATTGTTCCAGAGTACTTTTAGAGACGCTGTTTACTTTTAGACAATATAACAGTTTAGAAAGGGCTTTGGTAGAACATGATGCTGAACCTGAAATATATCTTTGTTTATGTGGATTTTTGTGCAACTTTGGGATCCAATATAAGTTTTGTAGATTAGAATCTTTACACGAGGTGGTAACACCAAACGAATGCAGTACAGACACATGATGTGATAAGATATCCTGTTTGGGCACGGTAGTGGCTTGGTATGTACTATTGGAATTAGTATTGTTGCCAATACCCAGTTCGTCAAACAGGCACTGTACATAGTATGCTTTACAAACAAAAACAACATTATTAGAAGCTTTATCTGCAGGGACAATGACGAACCTTTCTTGAAGTTTCAACAAACCATTAGTAACCACGGGATCATTGAAGACACAGCTATATTTAGTACCAACTGACTTTGACAAAACATTAATGCATTTGATTACCAATGACCTAATCTGTTTGACTCATTCTAACAGAGAATCAGTTTTTGCATTTTCTTGCTTTCTCCACTATATTGAGGTCCCCTGAAATAACATGCCCAACTGGATCGTGTATGAACGGAGAGTTAATGCAAGTGCAGGAGGGTGGGTTATGTAAGAGATCATCAATATCCAAATCATTCAATGTTTGTTTGTAGTTGAATATCTTGGAAGCAACAGATTTGGTACATGAGTAGGATATAGATGGAGCTGCCGTGTCAGTGACGTATGATGGTACATGGGACTGAACAGACTTATGATGTAATATATTACTGATGTTAGTTGCATCAATACCTTTATTGGCAAATTTTATCTTCAGAAAAGACCGTTTGGGTGGTTTATATTCGGAAGTCTGTGTTGGCTCATAAAGCCGATGATAAACAATATCCATGATAATGGAATACAGACGAAATTCATAGATATTGGTATTCCGGATATAGTGGGTAGGACATTGGTCCTCTAGTTCTTTAAGTTTAACATGAGGTATTGCAAATAATTTAGTGCGAACATAGTGTAGGCCTAGTGGTTGTTTCAATATTTCGAGTAGACCATCAAAGGAAATATTATGAATAGATGGTCGATTATAATGTCGTTGTCCATGGCTTCGTTTCCTACGTTTAAATGATGTATATAAATTCATTACATTGACTGAACTGCATCCTGGGCTTGTCAGGTTTCCCACTGAACTGATATTATCGTTACAGCCATAAGGTGTAGCTGTGCCTAGTTCACGCATCCAATGTTCTTCTCGTTTCCTGCGGGTGGGTGTACTTAAGGAGGGACTATTTGTGCGTGTGTGTTTTTTTATGACTCGAACTTTCATTGACAAAATAGAATGGTCATCCTGATTAAAATGTTGATAAAGTAGTTGATTAGAATTATTATTGATGTTGAAACGATGAACATTAACTCTCTTGTTAAGCTGTCCTTTGGTTTCTCCAATATATACGAGACCACATATAGTGCATTCAATTCCATATACGATATTGCTGGTCTTGCAGTTGATGTTTTCACTTTTACTGGTATATGTACGTTTGAAGCCGTTTATATCACTAGTTTTGCAGTTTTTAGCTCTACATTTATTAATACTATATTGACAATCATCACCCTCTGCTTTCATTAAATCTAGAAGTCTGATTTTGCAATCTCTGATATTAATAAATTAATTCTCTATTATCAATAAAATTAAGAAATATGGATAGGGAGACCACTCAGGTTTATACAATCAACTCGCATGTATAAATACAACACAAAACACATAAAATGAGTGAATGACATGGTATTAGTGATGAACAAGATGCACATTCCAGAGAGGACATTGCATTTTATTTTTTAACGGTCTTCTAACCCCGAATAAATTTCAGAACCAAATCTGTACCGCTTGTCCGTTTGGCATCACTTTTTAAAAAAAAAAATTCCGCAGAGATGGTGTTCATCACTACAATGGTGGCATATATTTCTTGAAATAATTCAGTTAGCAATGATTGTTCAATTAATAAACACATTTCGAAGGGTGAGACTGCAAAATATGGTAAAATTCAATGTTTAACCTATTGGTATTGTAATTATTTTCGACCGATTTCCATGAAAATTTGTATGCAGGTACCTGTAACATATCTGCATAAAATAATTAGACTTGTTGTGTGATATAGTGCATATATTCCATTCAGACACAAACCCAAATTATGTGAAAATGTACCCTTTACGTGAAATGACCCTAATATCCTTCGTTTTGCTTGGTTGAGTGAATAGACGTGGAATCAATACCCAGTATTAAGTATTCCGAGCAAACGAAACAGGGTCCGTTATCCAATCTCATAGTCCGTGGACAGAAAGTCATATCAGGCATACGGAGTGAGAGAAAACAAAAATGACAGGGAAACTCATGAACCCCCAAAATTTTGTCGTCTTCAAGACACGCTGGATTTTGTTCGTCACGTTCGAATGACTCTGATCACTGGGCCCAAACTTGAAACTGTAACGTCCAATACAGTCAAAGCTTGTACGTGCAGATTTATATCGTAAACAACGATGACAATTTGCAACTGACAGTACTCTGTGCTCGAGTCTAGAAGATAAGGACAGTCCAGACGAGAAGCTCATAAGAGCTACCATATTGCACTTAAAAAGAAGACTGCCATGAAAACAAGCAGAAAAAAGCCAAAACCATTGCTATTTATTGCAAAACCACAGCACGAGAAACCAAATCAGCATTAATCAACTCCAGTCCAATGTTGATGATTGAAACCAGTCAGCATCTACATCAGGAAAAAACAGCAGCTGATGCAATATTGATGACTCGAGACACAATAAAGATAACTGGATCCACAGATGAACTGCGAACAGATCTCAAAGATATGAAAGAGCAAATTTTGCAAATGGAATCTTACTCTCGAAGAAATAACTTGAAGTTTGATGGCATTCCAGAAACACAGAATGAAAACGTGTATCAGAAACTTCACCAATACTTCCACACAATGGGACTCAGTCCTGACACCCCTTTCGTTGCTTGTCATCGCTATGGTCCCATGAAGTCGAAGAACAGAGAGTCACTTTCAATCATGTCAAATTCCTGAAATACGAGGATCGTTCAGGAGTGTGGAAAACCCGAAGGACCCTCAAGAACACTCGAGTATGGAATAAGGAAACGAGAAGCGTTGACAGTACTTTGGCCCTTCCTACATGCTAATCCGGATGGTGATATTTCTGCATTATTCATGTAGGAAAAACTGACGATAAACAATCAGATATACACACATGACGCAGTACATGTGCTCCCGGAATATGTCAAACATAGAGCTGCCCAACCCGTGTAGGATAACCATGCATACCTACCATGTACACGAAGTAGTACGGTAATAAAGCACTTGAAACCGAGTCATCGTTCTGTCCGTATCATCCTACATGGTGGCAGCGGTGTAGGACCTAAAAGAACATTTCCACAACGAACTTTTGTGAGAAAAATCGGAAATGTCGAAATAGGACAACCCTCCCAATGTACAAACAGACTATTCGGTGTTTCAAGTCGTGAACATTCCCAAATCCAAAATAAATAAAAAAAACAAGTGGGCGATAATAGGAGCCGGTGCTAATACGAGACATACTAAACTACAGAATTTTGCATGACCCGGTTCAGCCAAACCCGTGCACACCAAAAAATCACAGATAGTGTTCCTCTCAGCGGTCACAATGGCTACCTACCAAATACCCGCGCCCTCACCTATGACTTTAACAGGTGAAGTGGCAAAAAACTGGGAAGAATTTGAAATTGCCTGGACATACTACACTCTTGCAACTGAGCTCAACAACAAACTTAAGTTGGCCGATGGTACCCCTAACGCGGCAGGAAAAATCCAAGTAGCGGCAACCTTGTGCTCCATAATGGGAAGTGGATGCCTGAAAATAATGAACAGTCTTCCAACTATTTCTGATGCAGACAAAAAAGATCCAGATCATATCCTGGCCGAACTGCGAACACACTTTGTTCCTCAGAATCACGTTTTATTTGAACGGTTCAAATTCAACTCAGCCGTGCAGAAGGAGGAAACAGTTGATCAATATACTGTTCGCCTGAGACAACTCGCAGAATCTTGTGAATTTCAGGGGCTTGAAGACAGTCTGATCCGTGACCGCCTCAGCATGAGTACCAATGACACAAAAACTCGTGACCGACTGCTACATGAATGTCCAGTCCCAGATCTAAACAGATGTGTGGATAGTCTTAGGGCAAGTGAGGTATCAAAAACCCACCAACGCCAAATGTTGGAGGTCTCCATAAAACCGGAGATGGAAAGCCAGGACACTGCAGTCGACTATGTACGGTCCAAAAAGGAGACGCCAACCAAGCAAAGCAACCGTCATCGGAAATCACAGCCCAAAACATGTCAGTGGTACGGGGATAGTCCATCTCATCGGAGGAAGGAATGTGGTGCCCAGGAAGCCTACTTGCAGCTACTGTAAAAAGCCGGGCCATTTCACTTCTGTCTGTCGGATGAGACTAAATCAAGTTCACGAAGTCGAAGAGGAACTGGAGTACATCGACGTTCCATTCCTTGGGGAAATCGACGCAGGAACAAAACCACTGGATTTCTGGACAGCTGAGATCATGGTAAACGGTCAACCAGCCACCTTCAAGCTGGACAGCGGTGCAGGAGCAACTGTTGTCAGTGAGACTACTGACTGGATCAAAGACATATCACTGCAACCCGTTGAGCGACAGTTTCATGGACCTGGCGGAGTCTCCCTCACTCCACATATCATTGGCCAAATATCAAACGCATCACTGAGCATAGGCCAAGAAGTAGCCCAAGAAAATCTGTATGTGATGAAAAATCAGCAGCACAACCTACTCAGCAAAACTGCATGTGAAGGACTTAAACTACTACAACCGTCGTCTGATGTATTCAGCATACATGATACACCACGGTCCACGCCATGTTTCAGATCTGAATATCCTGAATTATTTTCTGGACTGGGCTGTATGAAAACCAAACACAGTATCTCACTCACCCCTGGAGCAACTCCTGTGTTTTTGTATACTGCACGGAAAGTACCATATGCATGCACTCCGCGACCAGGTCGAAGAGGAACTTCAAGTGATGACAAAACAGGGCGTGATCTCTCCAATCATCAGTCCTACATCTTGGTGCTCTGGAATGGTACGTGTACCCAAGAAAAATGGCCAAGTATGCGTATGTGTGGACCTCACTCTTCTGAATGAGGTAGTACACAGAGAGGTACATCCGATGATGTCAGTTGATGAAAATCTTGCAAAATCCCACTTCAATCGACTACCATTCGGCATCTCCTCGGCGCCCGAAATATTCCAAAGAAGAATGTCTCAGATCCTAGAAAGCCTCGAATGGGTCATCTGTCACATGCATGATGTTCTGATCCATGGCCAAGACCAGGCAAAACACGATAAACAGGTACGAACAGTACTAGACCGAATCAAAGCTGCTGGACTGACACTGAATAACAAGTGTGAATTCTCAAGGAACAAAATCGCCTTCTTGGTGCACATCATCACCCCAAAAGGAATCCAGGCAGACCCTGTAAAAACGAGAGCAGTGCGAGAGTTCCCAACACCTTCCAACATAACAGAGCTTCAACGCTTCAATGGTATGACCAACCAATTGGCAAAATTCGTTCCAGGACTTGCAAAACTCAACGAGCCCCTGCGACAGCTCCTTAAAAAGGATCAAGAGTGGAACTGGGACCAACCGCAACAATAGGCCTTTAAAAAAATCAAGGATAATCTGATTTCAACAGAAACTCTTGCACACTATGACCCAAGCCATCCTACCATCATCGCAGCTGATGCAAGCTCAAGTGGATTGGGAGCGGTGCTGCTACAGATTGGTGATGAGGGCCATCGGAAACCTATTTTCTACGCCTCAAGATCGCTAACTGACACAGAAAAAAGATATGCTGTGATCGAGAAGGAGGCTTTGGCAGCGACCTGGGCGTGCGAGAAGTTCACAGACTATGTCACTGGGCTATCTACTATCCGAGCGATGAAGAGCATTTTTGCCACCCATGGGATACCTGAATGTCGTGATCTCAGACAACGGCCCACAGTACTCTTCTGAATACTTCACAGACTTTTCGAAAACTTATGGATTCACTCATTGCACTTCCTCTCCACTTTATCCACAGAGTAACGGTGAAACGGGAAGAGCAGTGCAAACGGTAAAGAATATATATACTGCGCAGAAATGATCACACGGATGATACTGCGCAAAAATGAGGATCCACATATGGGGCTTCTGGCTTATCGGTCTACACCACTGGACAACGGACTGTCACCAAGTCAGCTCCTGATGGGACGTCATTTGAGAACTACAGTACCTACTCTGCCAAAGAACCTTACAATGTCAGTACATCCCACACAACTGGGAAACGCCAAAGAGAAAGAGAAAGAGCAAACCTACCGAGCAAACATGGCACAGAACTTCAACAGACGCCATAAGACAATCGCCTTGCCACCCATGGAAGCAGGTGACACAGTGTGGATAAAGGACCAGAATCGTCATGGCTACGTCACCAGCCGAAACAACAATCCTCGATCGTATCATGTCAAGACTGATATTGGCACAACAATACGGAGAAATCGGCTGGCCCTGGTACACACAGGGAACACCAAAAACGAGGTCCCAGCAGCAGGAGAACCAATCACCAGTGAACCTGCAGTCCTGGGGACGCCCGCTCAGGGTCCACCTGCGAGTGGGACATCAACTCCACCTGAGGCCTCCTCTGAGCAGGCTCGAGGATCTCAGGTGCCATCACTTCGCACATCGCCTCTCACAACCAGGACAGGTAGAGCCGTAAAACCACCACGTCGTCTCGACTTATAAGTGTACTTGGGCATAATAAACCCAGGGTTCTGAGGTTTGTCTGCCGATGAAGAACCCCTACACTCAGAGCTTCAGAAGCCTAAGTTCAGACATTCGTGAAAGGAGAGCGGCCGATGAACATTTTGTGTATATGTTATTGTTTAGTGTTTTAAATTGCAATATAGACAACAATATCTTAAGGGGGAGATGTAGGATGACCATGCATACTTACCATGTACACGAAGTAGTACGGTAATAAAGCACTTGAAACCGAGTCATCGTTCTGTCCATATCATACTACACCCGTATCCATGTAAAAAAAACCGACAAAGCAACCGCGTTCTTCAGACAAGAGTGTCCTCTTTCGAATTTCCATCCAACTGCGTTTGAGGTCGATGGAAAACAGTTCTGTAATGTTGAGCAGTATTTATCCTACCGAAAAGCACTACTCTTCGACACAAAGGATGTCGCCACTGAAGTAATGAGAACCCACGAGATATGAAGAGAAGAACCAAAACGACTAAACCAATATGACGAATCTATTTGGAAAATCGAGGCCCCTGGTATGCTGACCACTGAAGTGCGCGCTAAATTTCCCCAGAATAGGCACCTGAAGCAACAGCTACTTGACACGGATGATACTTTAATCGGTAAAGCCAGCCCCAAGGATGATATGTTCGGAATAAGTATGTCGCTCAGGATCCCCAAGTGCTGGATCCTTCCAATTGTAATGACAAAAACTTACATGGAGTTCTTCTCCTGCGATTACGCAATGTAAATGTAAACTTTATTTGTTTTAGGAGGATTCCCCACAGCCGTAGCCACTAGGGGGTCTCCTCCCTGCTCTGTACAACAAGTGCAGGAACATATATATAATAATGAACAGAACATTTATTATACTAGTTAATTTTTACAGTGGACACCACTGTAAAATTACATTTACAAACAATTTCATGGGATGCTAATGACATATTATATGTTTATATCGAGACAATTCAGAAGCGTTTAGTTATAGAAATGAAATGTTGAACAACTTTGAATACAACCTTGTTATCATAGTATGAAAGATCAGGAAAACCATGTAAAATACATTTTATAAAATGTTTCTTGTCATCGGTAGATTCTGGCAAAAACAATGAATAATGCACACGTGGTGCTAGGAGGCTGAATGCGTCTCGCATCTGAGTAACTTGGACAATCGAGCAGAAAATGGCTCGTGTCTTCAACTGGATGACAACATTTTGGACACTGTGAATAGTCAATAAAATTGAAGTACGCAATGAACTGAAAAAAATGATAAACCATACAATGAACAGTGTAAAAGTTCATGAGATGTTTTTCTTCTTTGTTGCATGTAATCACATTAACCTTTTCACTACTCATGGTTACGCTGCGTAACCATACCACACCTCTGCTGCTGTAATGATGGTTACGCTGCGTAACCATAACTTTGGCCACCAATAAATGTATAGGCAACTGTCGACCGATTGCATTTAATGTTACATATGACCGAAAATGTACCTACACGCTAAACTAGCCCATACATATTGCCACTGATTGAAATTTAGAAGCTTAATTGACTGTTTAGTTAATTGAATAATTGTGACGTCACAAGTACTGATTACAATGGGTCGGACTACAGACAGTTTTCACTAAAACTTAAATGTCTTCATAACTAATCAAGATATTGACATGTTGTAAACACCACCCAGACCCACGAGATTCACTCCATCACAAAATTTAATAACAAAGACTAACCGTACTCAAGAAAAACGTATTGGACTATATTTCATTACAATTTCGAAAATCGCTGTATGGTAGAAAAAAATGGAAACACAGCCATTCGTTTGGTCCCTAGAATTCCTTTTTGTTTCCACGGTAACCTATGGCACGGATTTGAGAAGAATACTATATAGAAATAGCATACTATAATATGACTTATTTCAAACATAATTATTCTGAAACACCTTTAAATAAAAATACTCAAACTTATAGAAATCCTATCAATTCATACATGAATCGGCTCAGTATGGAGGCTGAGGGGTGGGTCAGTAGCGAAAAGGTTAAATCCATACTGTACAAAAATATTTGCCCAAATGAGTTCATTTGGATCTCTATGTACAATAGCAATACATGTACTTCATAATTGTTGTATGTGTTAAGTTTTTAAAATGTTGTATTCTGTGAGGGAAAATAAGTTGGTCATTTGTAAGTTCTTGTTATTTGTTATTCTCTGTATGGAAGAATACAATATTCATCACTGAATTGAGCTTGAGTGTGGTAAGTTTTGAATGTTGTCAATGTTACTCTCTGTATGGGAAAGTAAATTGGTCATTTGTATTCAGTTTTGTAAGTACGTTACTTTGATATCTGTTATTATTTGTCATATGAATATTACTTTTGTTATTCTCTGTATGGGTGAATACAATATTAACTACGGTATTCAGCTTGAGTGTACTCAAATGACATGTAACTGAAATACTAGTGCTCAATGAGATTTATGTAATATTTGTCTTACAAAAGTTACATCTATTTGTAATATACAGTAGCTATATACTATGCACCAGATCTATTATATATGTATGTATTCGTTCTGTGTACATTTCAAAAAATTGTTATCTAATATAAATATCATAGTACATTGAATATTTGTTCTTCGTGTACAAAGGTAATGATATATTGATCTGGAACGAACATTTATGCATTGTGAGTTTTTGGGAAGTTATGATTAAAGCTTGACCGACACAGAAGATAATAATTACTTTTGCTCTTTATTAATTTGTGTCAAAGTTAACGGTGAGTGGCGCACAAAACAAAACGAAATCGGCCGCTAGTGCTGTCACATGCGTCAATGTAAGTATCAATCTATATATTACCACCAATACAGCCAGATTTTGATGATTCCAATAACAAACGTAAAATACAACATTTTGCAATAGAGACAAAGCCCGACGTCATCAGGAGCAGACAATGCGTGAATGTAATTGTTTCTACTGTACACTTGGTGGAATTAGTATGATCAGAAATACATCTCTCATTATGTATTTCTGGTATGATTTATCCATTTGAACAACCATAGTTTGTTTACCGACGTTTCTAAGGCCACAGACATATTTGTAGTTGATTTGGAACAAACAGTTTTTCTCCCAATATGACCTTAAATTTTCATCAGAATTCCTGTCAGTCCTTGTCGTTAGTGTATGGGGTTTTGTGTGATTTTTAGCATCTCACTTCCATTCATATTGTGTAATGTAGCGTTCCAATGATGCTCTAAGTACTCGATTCTTACTATGATCACGGTGAAGATGAACCTACATTACAAAGTGTATGGATGTGGATGACTTAAAACGTATCCAAGGAAATGTAAATTCCGATAACTGTTAATATGCTTTTATGCATATTAATATTTGCAGCTTACCAAACAAACATAATATTTTGCAATTTGATCATGAAACAAATAATGACATGTACCATCTTGATGGCTATGCTTTCGTTGAGAAAAATCGTAAATGTGGTAGAGTCGGAATATTGATCAAACTGCCATTTCCTATTCTATTCGTGAAGACTTATCCACTTTATGGAATATGAATTTGAATCGATTTTTATAGAAGTAAATACAGGTAATCGTAGTCGTAATATTTTCGTAGGCTAAATTTATAGTATGCACGGTGTTGATGGAAACGTTTTGATTCAAACGTACGATGCTATAACTTGTAAGTTGCAACTTGAGAACATTTATTGTAATATTGTAATAGGTACTGATCATAATATAGATTTATTAAATATTGATCACCCGTGTGCATATCCATTGCTCATTACTATGTATGATAGATATCTTTTACCGACGGTGATCGGACTAACTCGAATCACTGATCATAGTGCAACAATAATATATACCATTGTGAGAACATTGACATTATTTTTTTATGTTACAACATTCTACAACATACCAATTGTGAAAGGTACTAAATGATCAGCCAACAGCTATTTATATTCTAGAATAAGTTGAGAATACCATTTTGTACACGCGTTGATGCAGAATCGGTCACAAAGAGAGAGGCATGGTGATTTTCACCGTGTCTACGTTGTGTGTAAAGCGATATGTGCCAATCTGATGAAGCATAATTCATTGTTCCTTCACAAGACTTACATGTACTGTAGTTTGTACACGTAATTTTCACCGCGTGTCCCGTGGCACTACGTAATATTATCATGTATTATGTGAAACAAATGTATGAACATTGATCACCCACATAACCTGTTGTCACCACTTGTCATGTTAACTTTCCATAATATACACATATACGCCAACGCAATCTACCAATTGTTATTTAATATATTCCACATAATAACTTGGTTCAAGATTATGTTTTTATCGGTGGCATACAATAACTTCCCTGAGTTGTTTAGGTCACATCCACTGATTAATAAAAGGCAATACAAGTGTACAATCGCTGAATCTTTGCCTATCACACTGAAGGTCACCCACCGATTATATATGACGGGATGTCTTTTGATCCCCAGATAGCGTCACATTGAATTTTCAACAATATAATCAGTAACTTTTACATATTAGTAGGCCCTAATCACTAATTGTTACTTTTACTGACTCTGCCGTGATATACCAAACACATGCCCATTAACCTTTACGATTCATGTGAAGGCTAAACACCGTACAGAATGTAATATTATAGTTTCTGGGAATGCAACACTTGGTGCATAGCTGATGTTCGTTACTTTACAGCCATTTTTATTGCATTAAAATATATGTATTTACTCGCATAGTATATGTTGTATACGATGATGTTGCGCTCAGTGTCTGGACACGAATGGTCAGTTGTTTTTCTTTTTCAACAAATCTTCGTTTATTTACTATTGTTCAGAATTGTTTCCTTTCCATGAAAGCGACCACGTTCTTCTCATATTTTATAGCCCCAGGTAAACTCTTCTCCAGTTCGACCCCGTCGATCTCCCGAGGGATGTGACAGCACAGCGTGAACGTTTGGTCATCTGGTGGACAGCACCGTAATACGTCGGTGAGCACCATTCTGAGGCAGAGCAGACAGGTCTCCAGAACAGGCTCTCCATAATAGAACACGTGCGTGTTGAAGCAGTACCTAGCTGCCGCATACGTGGTGGTAACGCAGATCGAGAGCAATGTTTGCTGTTCCTCTGGATGAGAAAATATTCCATAGAATGAGTTCCCGTTCAGTTTGTTGGTATCCTGCGTGGGCAGATAGGTTGGCAGCCAGGATATGCCCGAGAAGAGGACACCTCCTGGTATGATTTTACTGCAAGTGTCAGCTGATTCCAGGATTTCCCCGACTTCTCCACTCGACATTCGCCTTGCATGTTTCTTGGGTGCGTCAATGGAGAAAGTGGCAAGAATATTTGCCACGATAGATCTTGTGACGTACATTCCAATAAAATTCTGTATCAAAAGGACAATTGAAGTAATTGACATAACGAACTAATAGTAAATTGAAAATATTTATATTGAAATTATAATATTGAAAATAACTGAAGAGATGGGCTCAACATACCCAAGACTGTAGAACTCGTATGGGGTTTTCGGGTTTCTCGGCGGCTTTCATAAACTCATCTGAAGCATAACTCTCCCATCGTAGCCACTTCAGGTCTGAGAACTTCTCTTTCATTATATCGAGGGCCATGTTCCTGAACATTGATTGCAGACCTCGACCTTCGAATGCCGACTTCACTCGCCCAGAACACAGAACAATGCCTCGGCCCTCGTCTGATTCTAACACGTGCATGGCCACAAAGCTGATCTGAAAATGATCTTCACCTGATTATTTCAACTCATAATCATGCAATTTGTGGAGAGAATCGAAATGGATTGTGCCTCGTGTTGTCATATCTTACAATCTGACTGCCGAGCTCTCCGACGAAGCTGTAGGCGGCTGGAACACGGAGAAGGTGGTGGTAGAGTTTCGGCACGTAGTCCTTGCCCCCATAAATGTTGTGCTCTGGATCTATGTTGATGACCGCCTGACAGTCTCTGTGATGGGCAAGGCGCGCTCTCATGGGAATTCCAGAAGTAGTCTCCCGACAACGCTGCCAACTCGAGGCCATACTGAAGTATTGACGTCAAACACGTAGGTAAAGATCAAAACATAATCCACAGTCTGTTCATGAAGCATACGATCAGTAAGGTCTACTAGCACAAACAATTTGAATGCACAATGTATATTCTCCTCTCTAGTAAACTCAAGTTCAACACAAAACCTCATATGATTTTCGGCGATAATTTCGTTTAGAAGGGTTCGATTCAATTTGAAATTTTATTTGTTTCCATTTCGCATAAAACCGTATTTTTTCACCAAATTTGAACAGAATTTGGCATGTTGTTCGATGTTCACTCTGCACAGTTCTTTATAAGAATGATATTCTATCACAATACACCTGTATGATTCTTCTAACTCAAAAACGTTCCTCATATTACATTTCTTAGCGGAATAAAAATCAGGAAATCCCCAAATTTGCTTGAATTCCTGTGATCCGATTAGTGCCCAACATTTAACATTGGGGTAGATTGCCAACTTTTTCAGTTTTCAAGATATAAGTCTGAAAATCTTGGTGAAAAAATATGGTTTTGTGCCAAATGGAAGCATATAAAATTTCGAATTGATCCAACCATCCTAGAAGAAGTTATCGCCGAAAATCATATGAGGTTTTGTGTTGAATTTGAGTATAGAATGGCTAAATCCCTAATGAAGTTAACGTACATTGTATGTAGTGGTTTATGAACGAATCCATTCACACAAGTGAAACTGGTTCTGGGAGTTTTGTGGAATACGACAATGATGCGGATATACAAGTGTGTGGGTACACTTTGAATATGAATGCAAATATGAATTTTAAAAAATACATTATTTAAATGTTGTGCCAAGAAATTACCTGTATATTTCTGCCCTCTGTGGAGATCGATGAGCAGCGCTCATGACTTATGCAAAAGGCGCAATATACGAGACAGCGAGTGATGGATAGCCGAGAGCAATTAGCATCGATTTCATGCTATTAAACCTGCTCATCAAGTATCTGTTCAAGTTTAATTGGAACAAAGATCGTGCTACCAAAGGTTCGAATCACGCATACAATGACAAATTTCCATTAAACATGAAATCAGGTCAGGGTGTTTTATCAATTACTTAGTAGTGGGGGTTTCAATTTACATGTGCATGAATATGCATTAAGTATGAGTTGAGATATATATTAAACAAGTTTATTTTTCCATTAATACTTATGCTTTCAGAACATATGGTTTATCTCGTGCAAGTATGAGGTGAAATATCTAATACACAAACTATATTGACAATATTGTTCATAGATATGTAACCATATGTAACGAATGAACACGTATATGCTATCGCTCATAATTTATGATAATCATGGGTGGGTATCAGTTGATTTCGTTGTTGAAAACTATGCAAATGGATAGACTTTTCACCACATCTTTGGACCAGTTTTCATCGTTCAACTCTCCGACATATGAATTGCCAAAATTACTCACAGGGAGACATACAGGGAGACAGAAAGGGAGACGCCGACATGACTGGGCAACTGACTTCACAAAACTATGTTTCAAAGGGTCCAAAGGGCCTTTAATTTCAAATTCAGGAAATCCTTCCAGTCCTGTCAATTTGTGATGTGATATATACTATACATACCACATTTTCGATGCTGCACACGTCGACCCGAAAACGCAGAGCTATGAACGATGGGTGGTGTAGAAGCCTGCGGGTGGATGTCGGGGACACAATGACTGTGCGGCGAGCGTACCTCCCCGATTATGGCGATATCGTGTCTGTGGACAGCACAGCCTACGATGGCTCCGACTACCTCAGAGCACACCTCCCAGAGATGTTACGTGAGCGAAATAGCTACTCTTTCCTTGCCAAAGTCAACCGAGAGGTGGTAGGTCGCAATACATGTACATCCAGTTATCCACCGTGCTAACTTCATATTATATGCTGTTTGACGTACGTTGCTGGTATGAAAATTCCTGAATAATAAACCAGCTTTAGGTTATTTTGTTTGATGTCTTTTCAAAATTCAAGAAAAAATATACATATTAGATTTACGATAAAATATCTTCATCATTTACAGACTACAGACTTCGTTTATGTACTCCAAGAAACACTGGGTCCAGATAACAGGCATATAATTGGGGAATAATATGCAAATGAGTGCGCAAAATATTCAGAATACGCCGAATATTCAGAAAGTTCTGGTTTACCAACATCTACTCGTACAGCGTAAAAATTGTTATGGACAGCCACATAAATTTTGCAGTGTTCTACGCAGTCCTGTTGGTCGAATTCTACGCGGTCCTGTTGGTCGAATCACCGCCCGTCGCTATCTTGGAAATGTCATTGATCCGACACAAACTGACGGGAAAGGTGGTTTAAATCGGATTGATCCATTTAAGTCAAGTGACGGGTTATCCGACCTGTTCGATTTTTATCCAACAGAAATCGGATCAACCCTTCAACAAATCGAAGTAGGACACATGTAGTTGAGCGGTCCTGACGTCATTTCGACCAAACTAGGTCGAACCAGCTCGCCTTTTATTGCGACCACAGTGACTTCTGAGACCATTGTTGATCAAACGAATTCGCCCCCAAGGCGTACCAATTGACTTCGATCCAATTGTTATAGAGAGAATCGGGGATGAAAAAGGGATTAGGAATGACGGAAAATATGCTGTTAACTAACAATAGGAAATGATATATAAAATAGGTGAATGGTGAACACTGAATATTTAAGATATGGTATATTGCTTGTTTCTTTTATATTCAATGAGAATCAGAGAGATCCGAGACGGATTAAATGTCGATGTTTCAATCGACGGGCGAATAGTATCAGCAAGCACCAAAACTAGTGTGGGCCAAGTATACGACAATATCTTTATTCAATGAAAACCCATACCAAAGGTAAAAGAACCTACCTGGCGTCAGATGTATACCTGTACTTATACACGAGTTAACACCGATCCCATTATTAGAGAGAGTAGGCGGTGATGAATAATGGATTATAGCGATGACGAAAATATGCTGTTGACCGACAATAAGCAAGTGATATTGAATAGATGAATGGTAAATATTTTAAGGTATTCCTGGGAACTACACATACGTTTATTTTGTCATCTATGACTGTATGTTGACGTGAAAGGGATCTCAAGTTCTACTCTGCATGGTGGCTTGCGACTCCGACAAAACATAGCATCAAGCGTGCTGTTGCGCACTGGTAGTTTAAGGGGCCGGTCATTATTTATCAGGTGGGGGGGTTGGGTAAAAACTGGGGGGGTCACACTTTCATTTTCAACATTATTGGGGGGGTCATACCTTTATTTTCGATGGGACTGGGGGGGTCGGAGTTTGAAATTGAGTTATTTTGAGAAAATCTGAATAGTAAAATAGTTAAATAATTAGGTTGAAACAATCCACTCAATATCAGTACATGGACTGATTGGAGTACGCGATGGAATTTCATAACATTTTCAGTAAAATCATAATCTCACTGAAACCGGATCACGCAGAAGACCATTCAGGAACACCAACATCGAGAGATGCCGCAATCCTTGTTCATCAGGGCTCAAAATTTATATTTTTATCCAGGAGCCAAAGGCTCCTATTTCGCTCCAGTTTTCAGGAGCCAATTGGCTTCTAGAAGCATATTTCAATATTACTTTACAGATTGTCATCAGCCAATTGGCTCGAGGGCTCTATTGCCTGAGAGCAAATCTGAAATGTTATGGGCCTATGGCTACTCACAAGTGGCAATTCTGAGCCCTGATGTGCATTGATCAACGCTCATCACTCAGATTGAAACATTGTCACCACGAATCAACTTTAGACCTAACGGAGCAGCACTACAGCTGAACACGGTGCCAGCAAGGACAAACCCAGATCAGCAGGGTCCTGTCACAAACAGACCACGGATCAATCAGTCCATACCATCCTGAGAAACATATCATCCCTTCCGATGAACCCGACCTAGCATGTCAGAACCACAGACCGGTTTTCCACTCAAATTTTTGTCAACACATGACCCCACTGAGGATATTCCCCGAAGACCTCAGGACTATCACAAACCACCATGTAAAAGACATGGACCTTTCCACACAGAATGGCAAAATAGTCCTGGATCGCCCCGGATGACCCGGGTAGTGAATCTGACTCACATGATTGTTTCAATAGAAATGTAAAGCGTAAAAAACATTCAAGTATCATATGATACTGGTGCGTTATAATTGTCACCAATTGTGAAGCATAGTCTTATATTCATACATGGAGATGGGGGGGGTCATACTTTTATTTTGGATCTTGATGGGGGGGTCACAGATTGATTTTCGATATCGGGGGGGGGGGGGGGGGGGTCAAACTTTGAAAACTCATTTCTCGGAAAAACCATCCAACCCCCCCACCCAGTAAATAATGACCGGCCCCTAAAGGGTTAGTTCCTAGTAAACATAAAGTTGTCAAAACAAATAAAATGAAGTATAAATTGATTGATGGTGGTGTACTGATTCAGAATCGCCCATTTGTGGATTTTATTTTCCATCCTATATGCGCTCTATATGTCAATAATGACATGTCTGCGGCCGCCCCCTCTTTCCGGGATTATGAATGCGCGATCCCTTGTGACGTCATCGGTTGTACAACTTGTCAACACGTGTCGTTCGCCTCAAACACTGTGTTCAGCCAAACGCCGAGAAAATGCATCTAGGTTAGTAACCAGAATGAAAATAAGCGATAATAATCATTATTATGTATTAATGTAAATCATAGACACAGTAGAATATATAAAATTGCTCCCAAGTTGTCGATTTGGGGTTGAAGTGGGCGATGATAGGTGCGGGACAATTCGTGTGCGATAGGGTTTTTGACGGGGCGTAGATCTGTCAATAATTCATTGATCTGAATTTTGTAAGCGGTGTTTAGAAGACATTTATCCATACAAGAAAATCTTGCAGTTTCATTCGTTTTCCTCTAGTAGTTCGTCCACAATCGTAAATTTAAAACGCTGATTCGTACGATGAGATTTTCCTTATTTCTGACCGTCGGCGTCCTCATCCATGATGCGAGTTTTTTTTTTTCATGGAATGTCTACCGCAGTTTCCAGCTTTTCTATAATATTTTCGTATATATTCTGTATATTTTATAATATAGATCTGGAATTTTATCAAATATATTAATCGTGGTCATTTGCGCACTCTAGAGACTAGATCTAGTCTAGACTAGAACTATATGGAAATTATTGGATCATGAGAAGGATTAGGAATGATTATTTTATACTAGGAATTTGGATACCGCCAAACAGCACGCATGCAACAAATACCAGTATATATCAAAATTTATACCTGAAAAGCCATACTTCTACATCATGCAGTCTAGATTGAATGCAATCTCTGTGATCTTGACGATAAACGTTCTGAGGCGGCTGTATTTTATGGCTACATGCAGTCTAGATAAGGGCTAGTACGTATAGCTAAGAGTCCGACATACCTACTGGTATTTTAACAGATAAATTTATATTACAGTTTCAAACCAGTTGTCCGTGGAGAAAAATGGAGTTGCGTTGTCGTTGATTGCACTGACCAACACGATTGAGACTGGTTATTCACACAAGTCCATATATGTTCAGCGGCCATCTTCAACGCTCCCCCCCTCCCCCACCACCACCACCACCACAGGAGGTACCACAACTTCAACCACTGGACAATCTTACACTGAGGTACTTATTGCTGGATAAAGATTACATCATTCGAAATAAACTGCACCATGAAATGTGTAGGTAAATGAAGTAAGCGGTGTGAGTGTTTGCAGTAAAAAATTCCTCGTAGATCTGGTATTGTTTCATATCATACAATTTCAATCATATAAAAAATGATCTCACAGCTACTCATTTTCATTCGAGGCAATAAACTACTGTGACGAAAGCAGTAAAACAAGACCATTTCTCACTTATGATGATTATTAATGCATAAATTAACTAAACGCTTTGCTAACTTAACTAATGCATTGTTTTCCATTTAAAGGAAGATGGTGCTGGAACTGGTCCTGTAAAGTTGGGGGTATGTGACGCGACAGCCTCTCATAGAATACAAGCACTTCACACTGAAGTTAAGAGGGTGATAAATTTGCTATCAATTGTAAAACAAAACATTGAAAAATTAGACACACTTTTTCACACACTGTCTGACCCTGATAACGAATTTTGTCTTTGGATAAACTGTGTGGTTGGCTCTGTTTCTATTCCAAAATTGTATTTTAGATTTGGTGTTCAATTGGCATCATCAAAATCTGGTTGTATTGCTTGTAATATGTTGATACTTACACCAAGCACAAAAGCAGATGTATTCACAATCACTGGTACATAAATCCATTTGCAATTTTTAATACTAAATTCGATAATGACAAAATGAATCACAAAAATCTACTTTGTATTTTCAGATACAGTACTGGCTGCTGTGAGAAGGGGAGACCTCATGAAGCATGCGCAAGTTGGAAACAGCACTTTGTTGTCACATACAGCAGTATGCAGATGTCAAGGCGATGCTATACCATACATATATGCAACACACTGATTTTTGCTTTGAAAAATAGAAAACTTTAGATTTTCACATACTAATTAGTATGTATTTTTGTTTTATTATAACTTAGGTTGGGATGCATGAATAGTTTGGTCTGCATATAAATTATAAAGAGTTACAATATTGCCAAGTAATTGTGTTATATGGATCATTATAATATTCATGTTTGTTTTATACATTCCAAACATTGTACTGACAAGACATCGGCAAAATGCATTTTCAAATGTATGGATACTAGTAAGTTTGGATATCCTCAATTTCTCATGACTACTGTATATAACAAAATGTTGTTGTATGCACTTTGCATCAAGTTGTAATTTTTTGTATGGATTATAGTAGAGTATGAAATTCATATAACGTCAGAGAATAAAAGGTATCATTTATGTCCTTTGTTTCTGGATTTTTTTAATCTTCTAATTCCTAAGCCTACGGTTGGAACTAAATGGTGCCCTGGGTACGTCGACGTTTGTTGTAACCTTAAGGATACTACCCTAGTAACACACATGATACACAAAGAAACATTTCATCACTTTAACTGTTGGTCGATATAACATTTCCATGCAAAATGATATTATTATTGACATGTTTTAGTAAGAAAATTTTGCAAGGAAATGACGTGAAAAAACAATTTGACTGTAACTACATTTGACTACATTGAAAAAATACAGCTGGACCGCCAGTGGACGTTGGACCACAAAAGTATTCTAAATGCTTAGTGTCCATATATGGAGAAAAATACAGCTGGACCACCAGTGGACCACAAAAGTATTCTGAAATTTTTTGTGTATATATTTGGAAAAAATACAGCTGGACAGCCAGTTGACTTTGGACCACAAAAGTATTCTAAACGCTTAGTGTCCATATATGGAACATGCAGTCATCATAATACCGGCCGGTACCCTGCATGCAGCAGTCACTATAACTTTTTATCGAGTTGTATTTTTTTGCCTTTTAAATCTGTCCGAGAGGGGGGTGGGCGGGGGCGTGGGGATGTGCGGTCGTATGACTACACGCATATGACATTGTTTCGAGTGTGGTATGTGTTTTTTCCAGCCTTCACCACATTTCCAGGGTTCCTGAAGTTTGCATACTGGTATATTGGTACTGTATTCCCCTGCTTATCCTGTAACATCTATAGTATCTAGTTCAAAGCGCTCGAAGCATCCCTACAGCAGGGATAGAAATTACTTCCCTTCAGTCCTGGACCACCAAATATCTAGTTGGGCTGGCAACATTTTAAAGATGCAGGTCCCCGGGACCATCAATTTTTCATTCTTTTGACATCACTGATAAATGAAAATGAACTGGGGACCTGTAAGCATCGATTTATAATACTAGTAAAATGAAGACATCCATGGATGGGAGGGAGTGGTTCTCCAGACGTCCCCCCCCCCCCCCCCCCCGTGCATGTCTCGTTGGTTGTTAGGCCTACTGCTCGATTCTGCCACGTGCACGTGTGGAACGCACGGCTCAAACTCACGGCCAAACAGTACTGCCGTATTCGCTAATATCGTTCCAATCATCGATAATGCTGACAGTCTAGCTGCTAGATTCATCATTTAATTTGGATACCAAATTCCACTCGCAAAAACAAGATTCATGAACATTTTAGTGTGAAAAGTTAGAAACAAGTCAAGATGCCAAAACGGATTGCCGGTGTTTGTTTGCATGTACCACATGGTCAATAATTCATCGATTTGAATTCTGTAAACGATGTTTTGAAGACAATCAACCATACAACTGATATGTGCAGTTTTATTCATTTCTCTCGGATAGTTCATCCACAATCCCAGTCAAACTGTCAAACGATACTGGATTGCCGGCGTTTGTTTACATGTAGGGGCACATGCACTTGTACAACTTATGACGTCACAAGTTTGTGATCGCTACACATGACGTAAGTGCGGGCGGCAGTTGAAAACGTCAAAAACATCTGAAAATCCACATGATTTCTGTATTAAATCGATCGTAGTTCCATTTTAAATAAAGATATCGGCATTTGGGTTACATATTTCAATAGCTTAATATTCCCGCTTCTTGAATACGATGATATTTCAATGAATTCATTGAAACTTAGACCACGAGGTCGATTCAAACGAAGGTGGGGTATGTTACGTATACTAGGAACTGACCCTTTAAGTTGTTGATTTCTCGCGTTATCAATCGTTCTAATCATAGACATAGAACAGAGATGGACTGCCAACTCGTACTCTGTGACCTTGAGCTTGCGTCCAGAGGAAGAGGGGTACTTTATTTCCGGTTTGGCGTTTTCATGGAAAATTGAATTGTCAAAATGCGTCAAATATAGTATGTGACATCATCTCTCAGAAGATCGTCAAGATTGAACAATGGCAATACGACGTTATAGGTTAACAACGGAAGTGTAACTACCCTCTTCCTCTGACCTTTTGTGACCTCAAGTTCAATAACTACAAACAGAGAGATTGATATCAGAGTTGGCAGTCCATCTCTGTTCTATGTCTATGGTTCTAATGACCCTAGACTCCGTATCCGAACAGTTTCGTAAAGAAAAATTAGACTCGAATAAAACTGGAAAGACTCTTCTTTATTTATACACACATCTCTCGCCAACCGTACAACCGTAGAAACAACGGGGAATATTGTATATGAGTGTACCATATGTAATCATATGTAGGTGTTAGATGGCATAAAGATAGTGCACTCGTTTTCAGTCCCAGAGAGTTGATCAAGATCGAAACAAAACTGGTGCTGCTGAGGTCACTTTCACAGTAGAATGTTATGTCGTTCGTTCTAGACTAGTTCTGGTGAGGGCTTTACGGAAGAATAATTCACACTTCAACACACAGTTCCCCTATGCCTCTATTTAACTATTTCGGTATTAGCTCATAGAAGAAAATAACTAAATTATGGTAATATTTATTCCAAATTTCAATGAATAAGTATTAGGCTATTCGTATATCGTTAACAATATCACAATATTCGAACTACACTAGACACAATTCTACAGCCGAATCACGTAATGATGACGGGTGGTGATTCTCTTCAATAGGTAGCATACACGATAGTCCACGTTGACGAGGGAGCTGGGGTGCTGGTGAGCAGTGCTGCTCGAGTGAAGCTCTCCCTCCAGGGTCGTGGGTACTTCCAGGTCTTCCGAGCGGCAGCTTTAGACATGGTGCGGCAGCACTTTCCAGAGTGTTGCAAGCTTCAGTGGGTCGGTCTGCTGAGCAGCGGCCTGTCCAAGGCCATAACGAAACCTGACCACCCTTACAAGGTCTTGGACAAATGGGTCAGTGCACTTTGAAGGTCTATCAGTAGGCCCTATGTTGGAAATGGTAGTATACATCTCTCACATTGCAGTGTAATGATCACATACAACTGACAGTAAGTTTCATGAGGAGCAATATGATTCTACCAAACAACAATGAAATTTCTCCCAATTATTACAGAACTATGCTGAAATATCTATCATCACCAGCGGAGTACCCGACGTTTGCAAGGAGATCAAAGAAAGGATGCCGCATCAGAACATAAGCGTGCGGCGACTGACTCGCGAAAGCGTCTACAGCTTGTTGACATCGACTGCTTCAGCCCGGCGCCTGTGTCCCAACGGTCACCTCTATACCGGCTATGAGTGGCTTCCACTGGCGCTTCCTCTGTCCGACGTGCGCAGGTGCAAGGCCCTATACGAGAAGGAAGCTGCCCTGCTCGGGATTTACGACGGGAATTCGATGATAGATCCCGTTGGCCTCGTCATCATTGGTTTCTGCTTGGGAACATCGGGAGACCCGTGGAACTACTTGTTTGTGCACGGGGCATCACTGGACTGGACACACGTTCTAGCTGCAGTGGCCAGCGAGCTGGGCTACATAGCCCGCCACTACCGCGGACAACAGACGATGATGCTGGACTTATGTTTCCCGTTGCATGCTGGGGCGGACAACATCAAAGACATAGTCGAATCAGTTGACGGAATGTCTCTTGAAAACTTACAACACGCTCTTCATATTGATGAAAAATTCGCTTGATGCTTCGGTTCTGTCGACGAATGTTAAACATAACAAACACATATTCACACATGAATGTGATAGGTTATTTTACCAAAAGAACTATACCGGGTGTCTAAAGACATTGTTAGATCACCATTACGTGTTAGAAGCTACTCCGGATTCAGGCGTTCGTTCTTTAAGCGCCCATGTGTGTACATAGTTACATTGTATATCATATTAGAAAAAAAGAACAATACCAATATTATAGGTCTATTGAATGAGTGATTTGTGTTGGGCACAGATGTCAGGAAGACTACTACATCATTTACAAAAGACAGGCAGACTTTTGCAGGAGGTTCGCTCATCCTCTATAATTTTCTAAAGTGAATTTTGGGCTATCCAATTTGGGTCATCCAAAAGGATGATGTAGGTGGTAAATCACATTTATGATCACGTAATGAAACATAACCCGCTAACACAGTGCGCAATCAGTTTGAAGATTTGGCCACTGGAGGTGGTGCTTTTCTGCAAATTTTTTAAACAACATGACAGCTGATATTTTTTTATGCAGAGCGAGCACAATGTAAACATTCCCCATTTGTCACCCATTTCACACCCAAACGTATCAGTTGCTCCTTTATAATTGACTGTGTCACGCATCAAATATGATATTAGATGAGCGATTCAACACTTTATGGATAACCATCACATGCAAGTTTATTTTCATTATAACACATTTAAATTTAATGACACGTTCATTCGTGTACTATTCCATTCTAGAAGTTTTGAATTAGGAAAAAATAACATGAAATGAGTATATTGGTGATTTTCTACAGAGAAAAACAAATTTCATGGACCGAAATGGTGATACATTTCTTCAGCCTCTTGTGGGCCAATGATGCATCGCCTAGTGGGTCACATGTGCATCTCATATGGGACTCGGCAAACCACAAAAACAAATAGATTTTGTCAAAATCTGAGAACCCCTATGGTTCTAGCGTGTGCTTACCATAAAGTGTTGAATCGCTCATCTAATGACAAATTTGATGTGTGACACAGTCAATTAGAACGGAGCAACTGATACGTTTGGGTGTGAAATGGATGATAAATGGGGAATGTTTACATTGTGCTCGCTCTGCATGAAAAAAATATCTGCTGTCATGTTGTTTAATCGCCGCTAATAATCAGTTTTTAGTGTATTGAACGTAACTACAGTATTCTATTGAGTAGTTCTCCGAATTTAGTATGCATTTACATCACCAAACTGAACAACCTAAAATTTAACTTGCCTGTTTTCCGTGAAATTTGCAGAATCACCTTCAGTGACCAAATCTTCAAAGTGATTGCGCACTGTGGCTAATACATGTACACGATATTGACATACAAAGCTTTGTCACATATTCTCCCAAAACATGTTCTGTGCCTCTGATATACTCACATCAGGATGCATTTCCTCCTAGATCACAGTGGAATTGTATCATGCGATTTCAACCAAGAATGATCTGACAGGGCTATTGTTTGCAGTTTGGCATTGATTCATAAAGACTTCGATGAAAAAGTCTTATTAGGAGTGAACAATATTATTGCATAGTGTGTCTACTTCCACCTATTCTTGTTTTGTGTATAATTACGTCGTTACATCATATAATTACAGTCCACTATTGAGAGATCAAGCGTACCGTAATAACTTTCTTCCTCGTTGCTATCACGTTGAGGTAATCTCACGCAAATAACTAGTGGTCTGCATATCATGACAAAAGCTGATTTCAATACATTACACCCTATCTCGTTGTAGTACATATATCTAGGCAAACAATTATTCTCAATTCCGTGACGGTGGAAAGATGACAGTGACTAACGGTACAAATGGATCGAAGTATTGTTGAAACAAAGGTTTGTAAGGCACACTGCGGTGCATGCCAGCCAGGCTATTGACTAATGCGTCACGGGCATTAAAGATCAATCCATGTATTTTATTATACATCAGTGCATTCATGATTCTGACTGAGATTCCTGTGCGATTCTCATTTCAGCTTCACTCAGTCATCATGTTAACACCGAACTGGCTGCGGTTCTGGACTGTCATTATCTGCCTGAAACTTACCTTCTGTATCCTGATTGATGACAACTTTGATGTGTTCAAGGACCAGGCGTACAGTTGTCCAGCTGCCGAGCATTACATTGTGTCAGGATGCCGGGAGTGTGCTGCCCTGTGTGGTCGGATGGAAAACTGTCAGGCCACTAACATATACCCCGCCAGTGACGGCAAGTACCACTGTGACGTCATCCTCGGTCCTGGAGTCGGGCAACTGACACCAGCGTCTGGGCACCGAGCCATGCGTAGAGATAGAGGTAAGCTCGTAAAGTGTACGAGAATCAGATTGGAATGATGACATAAGCAAACCATATAATGGGATTAAAGATAATAATTTTCCCAGAGGTGCTGGGGCCGGTGTGCATGGACTCGTTGACTGGTGGATCAGGTACCGGAGGAGGGTCATACAACCACAGAAATGCCTACGAGACGCACGGCTCCATCAGCGCCATCACATTCCACATGACGTCATCACTCCTGATACGAGGGTAAGGCCCTGTGAAAGTCTGTTAGCTGGTATCGGTAACAAGAAAATGCAGATAACTGGGGGACAGAACAATGGAGCTCGAGCACATCACTATCACCACAAGAGCTGAATGTACTGGGGTAACACGATGTTACCTTCTCCTCCCTCCCCCCCCCCCCCCCCGGGTGAAGAAAAGCTACCACCCAGTCTACTATGGAATCCCGGTCACCACATGCACACTGAAAAAATACCCTGGTCATAAAATTGTCAAAATGACAATGACAAAGTTTTCGACTGTCAATTTGACTGTGCGAAATCGAGGTACTTTAGCCTTGTCAGCGACAAAATTTGACAACCGTAAACTCGTCAAATCCTCGTCATTGATAGTATGCAAGTTTAGAATAATTACTATCATAATACAGCAATATCAAATCATATGCGTTTCTACGAGAGATCGGCCATTCAGATGAGTCCAGAGCAACTCTGCCAAAAGTCAAAACTGCGGCAAATGCCATTGGCGACGTATCAAATTATTGTACTGTCAAGCATAAAAATGGTGTCAGTATGTGGCACTGCATGACGACATAAAAGTTGTCAATGTGACGATTTCTCTGACAAGGCCGACTTTACTCTTGTCAACAAAGTGTTCATTGGAACGACAACCCAGTCATAATGACGAGTTTATGACAATGTATTTCTTTGACCTGCGAGCAATTAACAGGTATGGATATGTGACCTACGAGCTATAAACAGCGATATGCGACCTGTGAGCCTAGGCTTTTGTACGTTTTCCGTATTGGATCATGGTATACAACGGAATAAAGTCACATACACGAGATGTTTTCATATTGCGTGGTGCGCATTGGGCCAAGTCACAGTTTATAGCTCGCAGATCGGCCGATGCACATGATTCCAAATATTTCCCGTATTTAACTTTTTCCATCTTCTTAAGATATTGTTGTAACGTCACTCTATTGTTCAGAAGGCTGTAGATTCTTATATTTTGACATTTGCTGCATTTAAAACATGAATCAGTGCTGATGAGTAATGCAAATTGTACGATTCTTATTTTCGTGGTAGTCATATTGGATTTATGCAAATTAGATATTCTTCCACCTCTTGGATTCAGTAGGACTTTTTATTCGTTATTTTAAAGGCTTTTCTAATTCAAATGATGTGAAGTAAATTGTTCTGTAATTTATGGTGGGTTTGACCACTTTTCGACGTATAATGACTGCTATAACCCTGCATCCATATACAGTACTGACAACTCAGTAGCCTTTTGGCTTGTGATTAATTACTCATGTACTTGTCATATATCTATTCCATGGGGGTTTGTTTCGGATTTCTAAATTATTTTCATAAGTTGTTGGGCAGTTGTATACTAATTCCATCAGATGTACAGTAGAAACAACTACATTTACCACACTGTCTGCCCATGATGACGCAAGTGTGTCTTTTGATAAAGTATTTACTCGGGCTTTGTTTCTATTGCAAAATGTTGTATTTTACGTTTGTTATTGGAATCATCAAAATTTGGCTGTATCGGTGGTAATAGATTGATACTTACACTCATATATAATTGATGATGTCATTATATAATATAATTGATAATTGAGGATGTCATTATCATTTGTAGCGATTATAGACTGACGAGTGGCGACAATAACATAAATTATCGTCCCAGAGGACACGGTCCATCCCTACGTCACACACAAACCGACAGTAAACGTATACTCTGATTTTTTTAACTTGTTTACACCGGTTTTTGACGATAATTTTGTGGTGCTAAATCGTATCGTTCTATAATTTGGCATACTTCAACTGGGAGTCAAACGATAATTTTGTGGCAGACTTCAAGACTTCTATCGCAAAAATTGAAGAAGTTGGGTATCTACCCAGAGTCTGAGAATAAACGAGAATTTGGTCCTGTTTACATCCATCAGGATTCGGTGTATTATTGTAATTTGGACTGGAAGACACATTGGGATGTATTCTACACAAACATGTTGATTTCGAAAGATTTCACCGCTACAAAACCGAGCAAACGCACAAAATTGTGTGCGGACCCAGAAATTAATTGACAGGGCTAAATTTAACATTGGGGTAGATTGCCAACTTTTTCAATTTTCGCGATAGAAGTCTAAAATTCGGTATTAAGTTGCCGTTTGACTCCCATGTGAAATATGCCAAGTTATAGAATTATACCATTTAGCATCGCAAAAAATATCAGCAAAAACAGTGTAAACGAGTTAGAAAAGTCAGAGTATAGTTATTAATAAATATATACGCAGACGGACATTAATTGACGGACGAATATAACTAGTACAGACTCGGGGACCCGTGACAGAAAGCACATGGTTAGAATATTTTGAAGAGGAAACACGCATTTGCATATATCTGGTAGGAAATGATAGAAGAATTGTACTTTCGTCCTGACCGTATACTTGGGACCATGAATATCGTACATCAGGGGACATAATATCGAATCGATGAATATAGAGTGTGGTGTGAATGAACCAACGAGAACTGAATCTTCGCGAACAAAAAGTCTGATAGTTCGTCCTGAATAAATAATGTGAACGTGAACGCCAGTCGGGATCATTTAGTCGTGTGCACGAGACTAAATTGACTAGAGACTACATGAAAAGCAGTACACACAGCGACAAAACATTTTAGCAATCACACTCCCCATCAAGAGGGACTCGAGCACCGAGCAATCATGGGCTGAAAAATGTCTACATAATTCAGTACATTTTGTTGCGGTTGAAAGTCGCATGCATGTGAAAAAAAGTAACTTACATAGTGTAAACAAACTATTCGATTGCTCTAGAATTTTCTCGAGAACAATGAACAGCATGCAATATAAATGTACATGGGTCGAGTGCTATTGTGGTTTTGGTGTTATACTAGATCAAAAGGATAATGGGAGATGCTTAATTTTTAATGCAGCTTACGGGTTAATTTGCAATGCCATAGGACAGGCACGCAATAAATATGTCTGGCAATCGTTTTCCCTATCACGTGTACTTTCACTGGAAATTACAGTGCATACATGATAACTTGAACATTCACACCAACTATCTATATACATTTGAGAAGACGGTATGTTATTTATGATGTGTAATAAAATATATCACCAAAGGTACTGTATCTCAACATGGTATTGAGCTTTAAAACTGAAAGTCAAGTTCAAGGTCGCGAACATAATACATGTCCGTCATAATTCCCTATATGCCCGTAATACAACCATAAGATTTATATTCATTATGTCTGCAGAGGCCAATTTACATAGTCAATGAGACTTACCATTCAAATCTGAATTCACAATCAAAGTCACCAAGAGATCCAACATATATAACTTACTATAAGCTCATGATACAAACCGAAGACCTATCTACTTGCCCTTTGTCTGCACACATCCAATTATTTCATACCAAACGTGACCTTGGGATTTCCCAATCAATGTCGTCTGAGGACAACTTCGAGGTCATGGAAATGTACAACATATAATGACTTCCTATATGCTCACAATACAGACTTAAACACTATCTAAAAGCGGTTTGCGTGCATGGGCATTTACACATTTCGAGTTGGATGTGATACTGAATCTTGAGGTTAAGGTAACCATTAGATTCATCATAAATGACTTCATATATTCATAATATAATCCTAAGCTATATCTACAAGATTAATGTTTACAAAGGTCAACTAACACAAGTCATGTCAGATGTGACTTTAAGTTTATAATTCAAGATTATCTTAGGTAAAGTTCAAAGTCGCAAAAACGTCCATAGTATATCACTACCTGTATGTTCATAATACATACCTGAGCCATATGTTTTTTACTGCAGAGGTCAATTTACATATCCAAGGTTAAATGTGACCTTGAGGTTTACCACTGAAGGTAATCCAAAGTCAATTTCAGGTTCATCCAAATATCCATTATAAATAACTTCCTATAATGCTCATAATACATCTTGTGCATTTTGGCCCATTTTGGGCCTACATTTCAGGACTTTCGAGCAATTCAAGATTTACCTTATTCTTACACGTTACAAATTACCTAAAGTAGAGTTTCAAAAAAAGTTATTATGTCAATAGATCATAAATACTGACTGTTGATGTGCTAAAATAATAAATGACATTCCATATGTATTTCCAATTTTTAGTGTTGTAGTCAAATACGGAGCGCACCAGACTGCGCGTGTAGGCAGCACTTACGGAACGACCTTTTCACAAACAGAGGAATTCTCGGCTGGCGAACTCATCACAGACTTTACTATGTGCCAGGGTCGCCCATATGGCACATATCCTGGCTTGACCGGCTTCATGATTGTGACCAGCCTGGGCAGGAACCTCGGGACGATCGGGACATGTGGCTCGTCGCGTGTCAACGTTGCTGGAGAAGTGTTGTACTTTACTGGGAACGCGGGACTTATTGTGGACAAAATGCACGTATACTACAGGGTTTGCTGTTGAGAATCCTTGTGTGTTGATGACAGTTTCAGATGTGAAAATTGGACACGGTCAGGTGGAGGCATCCAAGAAGCTCGTTTCAAATAAAACAGTAGTATTACCACTGATATATATATTGCTTAAGGTGCTGGTAGTTAAAACGTCAAAGCACTTGTTTTTAGGTTACCGCACCTAAAGTTTGGTCCGATAACCTATTGCCATGGCGTTGCGTCCATCGTCCGTCAGCGTCGTCGGCGTCGTCCGTCTACATTTTTGTCTTTAGAGCTTACAGTCGAATCTTTCTGAACTTTTGCACAAAATGTCTAAAAAATATTGTGTGAGAGTTTTTTTTTAGCTTTTTGATTTCCACATTTTTTTCCAAAACGGCAGCCGGTTTTTTTTTCGAAAAAAAACCGCCAATTTTTTACTTTGGCGACCATTTTCTCAAAAACAGTCAGATTTGAGATTTTCTTTTCAAAGGATTCTGTGACGTGAATAGTTTTGTTGCCCTTGAATTGCCGGTCTGCGTGTGGCGGTCATTTTGGTTCTTTCGACGGGCCCCAAATAGGATTTTCTTTCCCATGTTAAGTTCTCCTATGTGTGCTTTATAATGGGACGCATTTTTCCTAATATTTCACTTAATATTGAGATTAGGGATTAAGAATCAATTGTGGACATATAGGAAATGATATAAGCTGAATATTCTCGTGACCTTGAATTTGATCTTTGCCCTAATTTTCAATGTAACGGGACAAAATGTGGCTAACATCTTGCTTCTTATCGACTTTACAGCTCAAGAATCAATTGTGGACATATAGGAAATGATATATGCCAAATATTCTGATGACTTCGAATTTGACCTTTGACCTCATTTTCAGAGCACAAAATGGCTAATATCTCGCTCGATATCGACTTTACAGCTTGGAAATCAATTGTACACATATAGGAAATGATTAATGAAATGACACATATAGGAAATGAATATTTGCTGAATATTCACATGACCTTGATCTTGACTTTGACCACATTTTCAAGGTCAGAGCACAAAATGGCTAGTAGCTCGCTTATTATCGACTTTGCAGCTTATGAATCAATGGTGAACATATAGAAAATATATGACGAATTATTATCAATTTATATGATGAATTATTATCAATTTATATGATGAATTATTATCGATTTAGGATTGACAGTTGACCTCATTTTCAAGGTCACGGGAAAAAATGGCCATCATCTTGCTTATTAATGACTTTACGGCTTATGAATCAATTGCGCACATATAAGAAATGATATATGCTGGAGAGTCTCATGATCTTGACCTTTGACCTTATTTTCAATGTCGGAGCACAAAATGACTAATATCTCGCTTATCATCGATTTTACAACTTGAGAATCAATTGTGGTCATACAGGAAATGATAAATGCTGAATATCATTGTTGCCTTGAAATTGACCAGTGACCTTTTCATGGTCACGGGACAAAAGGTTAATATGTGAAATATAAATCAAATATTGCCTGGTAACCTTCAATAGCCTTCAGGCTGATTTTGTATGTTTTTATCCCCATTGTTTTAAAGAGTGTTGTCTCAGTGAAAGATTGCATGACATGTTATCAAGTAATCAACTATGATGCGCTAGATCATATTATGTGCACCACAACGACTAATGTCGTCACGCTTTAATATGCATAATTACTGTACAATTCGCTTTGCATTCTGGGAATGCCACTTTCCCAAGTTTTGAGTCCGCCATTCCAGAAAATATGGGCATTTTATTCGACAAAAATCCAATCTTACTCGTCGTTGCATGCCTTACTAGTATATAAACTTCTGTGGAAGTTTTGGAGTGGTTTTAGGCCTCTTGATGATAAAGACATACAATACATATTGGAGGCATGCTTCTGTGTCAAAAGGGATGTCGATAGGCACCGAACCCTCGATGAAATAGTCAGCTCATAGATGTATAGATTGTTTGAATTTGACATAATCGGACTTGTCCCTTGTCCCGAATTATCAAAGCCTTCAGTATCCACGGTTCCAAAAGGCTGAATGTATATCTTGGTGGAAATTTTATTATCCTTACTGAATGTTTTTGCACAGGATGCACAGGAAGATCATAAAACTTGTGTCGCACCTAATTGGAACACGACCTTTGACGTCATGAACACTTACAATTATAAAAGCTTAAGGATGTACTTATTTTCACCTCAAAATTACCTGGAAAACGGGTCATTTTCGGCCATTTTCAATAAAGACTATTTCTAATCAACAACGAATGCAAAACAAACTTTTTAAGATTTTGCTTTTCTATCGACAAATCGATGCAGTGTACATGTTTTTGATACAAAAAAATATGGAGGTCACCTTGCAAGTTTTATGTTATATGTCAATGTAAGTGAATTTATCATAATTTTTGCAAATTTAGGTAAAATTTCTATTCTAAAATGATATAGATGCCTGATTTGTATAGATATTTTTCAAAAATGATTTTATTGAAAAAGGCCAAAAATGACCCAATTTTCAGGTATTTTAGGGGTAAAATCACCCACAATTCCACATTAAATAAAATATTTGATCACAATTTTCTGTTTTCGAATACACAACGTCATATTGATAATTGCGTAAAAGTCTGGAAACCATCAAATGAAATTAATTTTAGCCCCTCTAAGTGGATCGAAGTGGTGCGTACGTCCTTAAGAACCTCAAAATCTCTAATAAGGTGTCAAGGACCTGCCACAAAAGTTTAAACTCAACAAAACATGGAAATTTCTAATGCATTCTGGATTTTTCTTCTATAAATGAACAGTCATTGAGATTCTGTCTGGTCAGTTTTTATATAGTTTCATTCGGCGACTACACTATTTATTACTCCAATCAAGAATGGGTACGTATGTACTTCGTAAGTACATGGGGTTTATTTCGGATTTTTCCAATTGTTTTGATCGATTGTTTGAGTGGTGTCTGCCCTATGTATCTTTGAGTGTAATGCTTATTGATGTCTCTAAATAAATATTACGAAGAGTGCTTATTTCTATTCATCGTAATGGTGTATTAGTGGCGATACTTTGATACACACATTTGTTTTTGTACACATATTTATGTACATTAGGTTTTGTATTTAGCGCGTCTAGGTTCGGATTCCATTTGTTTTAGGTCTATTGTTTTCATAAACATCAGACAACATGACATATGAGATTTTAAACTGAACGCATTGTCATCACTGGAGAGTAGCGAAATTCCAGTGCAGTGTTATGAGGCTAGTGTTGTAAGTTGTTTTCATGGCTTCAAGATTTATAACCAGGCCTAGTGTCAATGTTTGTGTTATTGATATCATTGTAACAAACACACACAAAATGTGATGGGATGATTGTGATGACAGTGTTGGAAACTCAATACGTACGGAGCAGCTCGGTCTCTGTTCCTGTTCACCTCGGTATGTGTTCTGTGATCTGGACAATCAAAAGATGTTTGTAACGAAGTGGTGGTGGTAAATGTATAATAAAATCGAAGCTAATAGCCCCCCCAGAGTGTCAGTTTCGTCATTGCTAGAGCGTTTCAAAATTATTCATCATGAACGCACGATATTTAGAACTGTTCATTGACAACAGATATATGTTCACCAGCTTTCTGTTAACGTAATGGATTGTTTTGATACTCGGGAACTGAGGGTAGGGCCATGAATTATAGATATTTTATACCAATGCCTTGTTACGGTCTCTACTCGATGTTCAGGGACATGGTTGTCGCTATGATCGGGGAAAGTCCCAGATTTACTTAACGAAGCTATTTTCGACTGTTTCAGGTCAGCTACCGCTCCAAATTAAACAACAAAACACGCGAGAATCCTGCTACTCTTTTAATCAAGGGTAAATGGAAGGGCAAATTTAACTTATATGCCTTCCTGTATGGTCGCTATACAAAGCTAAGCACTGTCTACAAACGTTTTGTCTGCAGATGACAATTTACACATTTCCTGGGCGAGCAGGACGTATTAGTGTGTGTCACGCGATGGTTCGGGGGAAAGGAACTGGGATCGGCCAGGTTCGGTCACATCGAGGAGGCTGTGGAGGATACACTGTCGATAAACTGAGCTGTCGATGAACTGAACTGTCTCACTGTATGATAGATTTCATGTAATTTGGGTTGAGTAGATACGTTTACATTCTCTATTGATTATATGTATTTTGCATTTGACCTGTTTTTGTCTCTGTCTATGCACTATACGAATGTATGTATCAACGATGGTTGCTATACAGGTAGAGCTATATTGCACTTGTCTCCGTCTTCGTTGTTGTTTGTTGTTGTTATTGTCTTTATCTTTAACCATACACACACCATTAGGTACATCATGCTCTCATCATTTCATTCGCAAATCTGGTAAAAACAACGTATATCGATATATTTGGATTCAAAACCATGCCATACGTAGCACGGCATACATGTATATCTACATTTTACTACATATAGTTGCCTTATTAATGAACAGGTGTGGCGACATCCACCCGAATCCTGGTCCAGTAACACTGTCATTCTGTCACACTAATATTAGAGGAATCATTATTAAAACAGCGGACGACCCCATGTATAAAGCTGACGAACTGTATGGGGACCTTTGTATATCTCAAGCCTTTGACTTTATCTGCATTAGTGAAACGCACTTAAAGAATGATAATGATTTGAGCTCTTTGCCCTTTCCCGCTGATGAGTACGTATTCTACAGAAGGGATAGAAATGAACGCAAGGGGGGTGGTGTGGGTATCCTTGGGACTACTAAATTGTACCATACACAGATCCACGAACTCTCCCATCCCCGACTCGAAAATCTATGGATTGAAATTAATGCTTCGAGCAAAACCATATTGTTGGGCGTCATTTATAGGCCCCCGAATACGAATAGTCATGAAACAGATCAATTTATTAGTGACTTCTATGATAATATACATGATGCTATTAATCGAAAACATGACGGTATTTTCTTACTGGGAGATCTTAATGACCGCTGTGACTCTTGGGACTCTGATCACTCGAGAAGTGACTTGGGAAACAAGTTAGTCAATCTAATTAATATGTATGATTTTAAACAGCTTATAAATGAACCTACGCGTGTCACGGACCAATGCGCGTCACTTTTAGATTTGATAATCACTGATTCTCCGGGTTTTGTCACTGATTCTGGCGTTATGAACCCGATTTCGGATACTGATCATTGCACCGTATACTGCAAAACAAAATTTGATTATATACGGGACAAACCTTATAGTAGACGCATTTATAATTATAATCGCGCAAATTTCGAACGGATGAATAGTGACATTTTGCAGTCACCCCTGAACACGTTATTATATGGGGTTGAAGATGTCGATGATGCCGCTCAGATCTGGTACGATATAATTCAAGAGAATATTGATATGAATATCCCTTCCCATACTGTCACCATAAGACCACGTGACAAACCTTGGATGACGGGTGAATTACGGACACTCTTGCGGAAAAGAAATAGATTACATAAGAAGTTCAAACGTACGAGGCGAGAACGTGATGAACAGTATTGGAAGAATAGTCGTAGTCATGTTAAGAATGCGATCATATGTGCAAAAAAGCGGTATTTTGAAGGTTTGTACCTGCAATTGAGTAACCCTGCCACTGCCCCAAAACAATATTGGCGTATAGCAAAAGCGCTTTATGGAGTGAAGAAAATAGCACCGATACCACCAATCTTAGAACAAAATACGATTTATTCAACAGCTCCTGAGAAGTGTGAAATATTCAACAAATATTTTGTGTCTCAAACTAACTTGGACATTCACGCTAACCAGTTACCACAGGTTATTTGTGAAACACAAGAACGTCTAGATATGATCTCAACTACAGAAATGGAAGTGGCAAATATATTGAAACATCTAAACACTAATAAAGCTACCGGCCCTGATAACATCAGTAATCGATTATTGAAAAGCTGTGCAGAATCAATTGCTGCGCCACTATGTACATTATTCAATATGTCGTTCAGAAATGGGAAAGTTCCTTCCGTTTGGAAAGTAGCAAATGTTTCCCCAGTTCACAAAAAGGGAGATACATCAACTTTGACTAATTATAGACCCGTCTCTTTGCTTTCATGTGTCGGAAAAATTCAAGAGAAAATCGTTTTTAGTCGTCTGTATGATTTTTGCACCAAACACAATTTATTAACATGGAGAAATTCAGGTTTTAAAAAACTCGATTCTGCCATATATCAGTTACTACATATCACCCATAAAGTGAATATTGACTTAGAGCAAGGTAAAGACCTGTGTCTAGTTTTCCTTGATATTAGCAAGGCGTTTGACAGAGTTTGGCACGATGGATTAATCTATAAACTTGAATGTAAGGGGATAACTGGGGAATTACTCGAATGGTTCCGTTCATATTTAACCGATCGTAAACAAAGGGTGGTAATCAATGGAAAAGGGTCTAATTATTTAAAATTAACTGCTGGGGTACCGCAGGGCTCTATTCTTGGCCCTCTTTTGTTTTTAATTTTCATAAATGATATAGTTGATAACATCAATTCCGATATTTACTTGTTCGCTGACGACACTTTCTTGTACAAGAACATCAATTCTATACGGGACTATGAAATAATAAATGACGACTTGAGTAAATTATCTCTATGGTCGCAGAAATGGCTGGTATCTTTCAACCCCCAGAAGACCGAATATATCAATATATCTCGCAAACAACGCAAACCTGCTGAGATACCCCTTGTGCTGAATGAAGTCCAAATAAATAAAGTCAATATACATAAACATTTGGGGATTATATTTAATGACAAGGGCACTTGGACCGATCATATTTTACACTTGTACTCGAAAGCCTCAAGATCAGTTGGACTATTACGTCGGGTGCAGTATAGCGTTCCGCGAATGTGTTTAGAAACGTTATTCAAATCATTTATCCGACCTATAATAAAATACGGTGATGTTATTTTTGATGGATCTCCGAAAACTTACTTGAAAGAATTGGATCGCATCCAGAGAGAATGTGCGCTAATATGTACAGGTGCCTATAAACACACAGCTCAAAGTGCCTTACTGAGTGAACTGGGTTGGGAGCCTCTAGAATTGAGACGGGAAAATCATCGACTAATTATTATGTATAAAATACAAAACGGCCTTGCACCTGACTATTTATCTAATCAATGCACCCAATCAACGAGCGACACTGTACCATATCAATTGAGGAATAGCCAGTCATTACGCACTTATAGAAATAAAACTACTCAGCTAAAAAATTCGTTTTTTCCTAATACTGTCGTTGATTGGAATAATCTGAACTCGAATATAAGAACATCTCAGACACTCTCAATTTTCAAGTCTAGACTCAAACCGAATAAGTATAAATGTAACAAGCTATATTGCCATGGGACTAGTAGACACGGGAGGGTAAACCACACCAGACTTCGACTTGGGCTAAGTGGGCTAAATAAACATAGATATAACTTTAATTTTATTGAGTCTGACAAATGTCCACACTGTATAGTACGGAAGCTCATATTCGCCACATAGAGGAACGTAAATTTTTTTTAGAGCGTTATAACGCTATAATTACAGTGTAATAACGCTGTAATACAGCGTAATAACGCTCTAATTTAAAGCGTAATAACGCTCTATTTTACAGCGTAATAACGCTCTAATTTAAAGCGTAATAACGCTATAATACAGCGTTATAACGCTCTATTACAGCGTAATAACGCTCTATTTTACAGCGTAATAACGCTCTAATTTACAGCGTAATAACGCTCTAATTTACAGCGTAATAACGCTCTAATTTACAGCGTAATAACGCTCTAATTTACAGCGTAATAACGCTCTAATTTAAAGCGTAATAACGCTCTAATTTAAAGCGTAATAACGCTCTAATTTACAGCGTAATAACGCTCTAATTTACAGCGTAATTACGCTCTAATTTAGAGCGTAATAACGCTCTAATTTACAGCATTATTTCGCTGTAATCGACTGCATTATAGCATTCTAATGTTTCGCTTATCATGCTGTATTAAAGAATTCAACAGGAGGTAAGTACTGTGGTGTATTTTGCTTATTCTGTTGCAACAACTGTTGGACAATCGTTTTAAATAACAGTATTGTACAGTATTGCCGAAATAAATTTCAAATCAATTCAATAACTCTTAAATCAAGCATTTCAAATAATGATGAACAGAAATCCTAACTTTAGGGCTTATCATCATTACTAGACCACAAACTGGAATTGTGTGAATTGCAATTAAAATGAGAAACAATGTATTTTATCAGGCAGTAATCATTGGTCGCCGAATCAGCGGCGGCCTTAATAAAAAACAAAGCTACTTTAAGACTGTTCGATCCAGGTGGACCCACCCAGAATTTCTAAATTTCGAAATTCACTTGATGATTTCCATACTTTTAAAATAATCATCAATAAATACCACGTTGTGCACATCAAAACAGAAAATTGGGATCAAATATTCTCTATAGTGTGGAATTATGGGCAAGTTAGTACCCGATATATACCGAAAAAATTAGCCATTTGTGGACATTGTCACTATAATCGTTTTTTATAACAACTAATGCACAACGAAATATGAGATATTTCATATTCATCACTTGAACAGTGGGCAAGTTTTCGATACGAAAAATATGGGAGGTAACCGCGCTAATTTTTCCACTACAGGTATCCATATCTTTTCAGAATACAAATGATATATAGAATGTGTTATTATGTCCATCTGTGAGATATGTTTGGATCTAGACTCCTTCTTTTGTTTTTCAGGGTCTAAATTATTGGCATAAATGGATGTGAATGAACTCATCATACGCTACTTCCGTTTCGGCTACACTCATCTAGAAATTGTAGCCTCTCTTGAAGCTGTGCACAATATTTCAATGAGTGAGCGAAGTTTGCAACGACATTTGCGACGCCTTGGACTCTATCGTCGTAAGAACCATTCTGATATTAGGAATGTTATCGTGTTCTTGGAGGGACAGCTACAAAGATCAGGTCAGCTTCATGGATACAGGATTATGCACCACAAACTCATGCAGGCGGGCTATATTGTGAGTCGCCATAATGTCAGACGATTGCTTCTCCGACTTGACCCAGAGGGCGTTGCCCTGCGCAAAAGGCGTCGGTTAGTACGTCGCAGGTATTGCGGACGTGGACCTAACTACATATGGCATGCAGATGCATACGATAAACTTAAGCCATATGGTATAGGGATTAGCGGATGCATTGACGGGTTCAGCAGAAAAATTATCTGGCTGGAGGCAAATTCGACCACAAATGATCCAAAGTATATCGGAGCTTTTTTCATACAAGCCATAAAGAAATTTGGCGGATGTCCAACAGTGATCAGGACTGACCAAGGAACAGAGAATGGGCATGTAGAATGCTTCCAAACATTCCTCCGAGTTCATGGGGATCGGATGAGTGAAGAGCGCAGCTACATCAGTGGGAAGAGTACTGCGAACCAGCGGATAGAAGCATGGTGGGGGCTGCTCAGGAAGGAATGTACAGAGTTCTGGATTACATTGTTCCGTTTCTTGCAAGACGAGGGATATTTTTCGGGTGATACTCTAGACAAAGAGCTCATTCGATTCACATTCATGAGAATGATACAGGTAATAGAAATTACATGTTTTCACAAAATTTACGAAACATACATAATGTATCCAGCCTACATTTTTAAGGGCATGCATCAAATGTCAATATCTGGACACCGGTATATTGTTTTGGCATTGGAATTGTATAAACCTAAATATGACTATATGTGGAAACTCATGCTTGGTTTAGCGTTATATATGCCATATCGATACAGTGTGCACTGTAATAATGTGCGAAGGAAAGGCACAATATGCATATCAATTATTCATGATTATTTTATTGTAGGATGAACTTGATGACGTGGTACAGGTTTGGGATGCACATATTATGCGGCGAAACAAACAGGAGCATGTAATACATGGCAGGCCTGTCATGTTGTACCAACTTCCACAGCTGTACGACACCAGAGACTACATACGCCCTGTTGACCAAGATAGACTGGAGTTGTGTGAAATAGAATGTCACAAGAAAGGCGCCTACCCATGTGATGAAGACCTTTTCAATTATTGTTGTCTGGTCATGGAAGCCAGTGGATGGGATATACCTGGAACACCAGAAGAAGCTGTATACCTGTACATTAATCTGAGGGATAATATCAGAAGAATTCTTTTCTGAAAGATAATTATGTAACCCTGCTTGATACTATTAATGTACACGACTTGACAACGACCACATTGATGTGAAAAAAACATCCAGAATAAAGTCAAATGCAGCATACTCTGGTTCTGTAATTGGTACCGTTATAAATCAATTGACTATAAAAAATAGCATATACGATGATACATGTATTATAGCACCATCACAATTAACCTCCAAAAGACATCCAAATGATCCTGCACAATGAATTGTTTTTTATGTACGCTAACATAAACAAGTACACATATTTCCTTATATTTTCGTTATGTGCAACACGAAATAATCTAATCGAATATTTAGGGTTTCATCACTGTAAATATACCATACACAATTATACGAGTTGGAAATCATTGGATGGTGTGTTATTTTTGCATCACTGCATCACAGGGCACAACCGGTTCAGTGATTCTAGGGATATTTCATGATTCTAGGGGCATGTCCCATGATTCTTGGGGCAAGGTTTCATGATTCTAGGGGAAATTCGTGTCAAAACAGTTGGGGTGTCCCTGAATATTGAGCAAAATTGATATAAATTCTGCCACAGATAAAACATTCATTATTCGATTAGTTGGTTCAATTGTTGCAGAGTGCACACAAAGGAAGTTTTCAATGAGGGTGTCTCTTATATTCGTGTATTAAGCTCCAGGAATTCCTGATGGACTGTCAAGGCTACAATAAGTACTCAAGAATCATACATTTTGGAGCATTTGGTCATGTGTCGGGGGTGATTTTAGATGAGAAAAGCATCACTATTTTTTTTGGTGATGAAATTAAAGCCAGAAAATGTCCTGATTTTATGCAAATAGGGCTGGACAGCGGAAGTGACGTAATCCGCGAGATTTTGCGTGGTTTTGTGCTCTGGGGATAAACAACGTGCACGTGCGTTTGTTGACATAAGATGACAGCGTTTTGACAGTTGTGTTTGTTTTTGACAGCGCACTTCCATCAAACGAGCATCAACATTATCTTGTGAGTGATCAGTTAACCAAACGCACACAAACGTTAACTAAAGTAGTATAGGCCTTGTTAATGTGTTTCAGTTGAAATCTAGGAATGCAGATACACGACATAGTAGGCCTACTGACAAAAGGCCTACTTATTATCATGGTGAATCGATTAGGCTGCTTGCAATACACTGTCGTGACAGTCTATGCATTTAATACATTGCATTCCGTGCATAAATGTATGATAAAGTATAGTTTGGTTTCCATGTTCTTTGCCGCATTGTATACGACATGATTGTGTATATTTCACTTACTCACATTTTGATTCAGGGGTAGGCTATGGCATTCTCTATTCTGCACTGGAGCAATTTTGTTGCGGGGACTAAGAAGCTGCAACTGAAGTCAGAGCTAGCCGTGCGCTCAGACCATGTCCTTAGTTTCCACTATGAGCCCGACCTGAAAATAGCCAGTGGTATAGTCCAGGCATCCATGCGGGACCGCAGTTATAAGATCACTGTGAGTCTTCCCAGTCCATGTATACACGGATCAATTCTCCATATCCGATACTAGATGTACCTACATGTATCTGTAGAAGTATTCATGTAGGCCCTAAACATGGCGACACCTGCACTTTATTTAGTCTAGAGACACATCATACTACCAGTGCTCATAGTGTTTTTTGTATACTCAATAATATTGTCTTTTGTGTAAATCTAAGTATACTCGAGAACATTTGGCCAATTTTTATACATCTACAGATGAATTTGGGTGAAAACTACACAGTATCCCACAGCAACTGTGAGTGCCCAAACGGCCTTGATAAGTGTCACCACAAGGCCACCCTGCTACTCTATGGGTACATAGATGGGTCCCTGTAAGATGAGACACCAAATAATACTTCACTATCTGTCTATAAAGATTTTTGCATTGTCCAAACGATAAAAAAAAGGTTGGCAAAAGGTTAGGTCTTTTCTTACAGGGACCACTGCATGATTCTCATATGTATATCAGATTCAAAAGATGAAACTTTAGCATCCCAATACATTGATTTAATGGGCTACATAATGTTTATTTCCAAATACATATTTCTATGTATAATAATCATCATTTGCAGATACAAAAATGTCAGCAAAACTGGGGTGAAGCAATCCTGGATAAAACGACCCAAATCTGCCCCACCAAAGGAGACCCACACCATGGAGGAACTGTTCAAAGCTCCACCCAAATATCAGAATTACAGGTATATGTCATGCTCAAGTAAAATATACACATAATAGTATGCAATATGAGTTATGTAAAAGATTTAAAATGTCAAAAAAATATTTCTAGCGCTCTCAAAAGAGAGGTCAATGATGATGACAGGAGTTTCTTCTATAAGAAACTCAGCAGTCTAGGAAGGTTCTCAGGTGACAATCATCGAGATGTTACTGATGTTTGACTGTTATGATGCTTTGATTGCTCTTTTGTTTTGAAGTTCAAGTTCTTTCCTCTATATCTGAGACCTTTGTTTTTCATACTTTATTTCGTATTTTTTCATACTTTAATATCACATGAAAGTTTTGTTTTCTTGTTTGGAGTTGTCTGCAAAAATTATTTCAGTTTGAGTGCCACATGGTGTATCACTAAAGAGTGAGTTGAAATTGATTCAACTTTGTGCATCAGGCTTTGTGAAACCTTGGAAATAGAATCTCATTATCAAACAAGTTGAAGAATATGATTGAAACGTTTGATTTCAGGTATGCACTGGATGCTGTCTCCAGAGCCTTGCCGCCCTTCCTTATGTGTTCCCCTGGTAGAGGACCTTCTGTCATGCTCCGACTTCATCAACACACCCAGCCCTATTACCTGGCTGAGGAAACAACTCCTCGTGGATGATGAGAAAATTCAGCAGGTTATAGCTTACATACATATATATCTTTACTAATTAGTACACTGCATAGCTACATGTGCAATGACTCATGTACATTTTGTACACTGTTTTCAGAGTTTCACATTCAGAGTAATTGCTAGGATTACATTGTAGATGATGCGAGCCTATACAGGTACAATGTTAAATGTACAAAACAATGTCCAACTTTGGCACCACTTCATTAATAATCAGGACAACGTTTCATCAAGCACTGAACATGTTAATAGAATCTGGTCATATATGTACTTGTGTTCAGATTGCCGCTCTGACTGTTGGTGCAAGAGTGAGGGGAGACTCTGATGTGCCTCCGCAACCTGCGGACCAGTGTGGGATGTCCCCTGATGTGCGGAGACACCCCGTCTCCATGATAGACGTGCTTCCGCATCTGCAAACTTGCGAGGGAAGTCCTTGACGATACTCTGCCGCCACGGAGTGGCAAGGGAAGTCCACTGGAGGGAAGTCCAGGCGACGAACCTCCGCACCCGCAGAGCAGGAAGGTGAAGTGAACATGTGGAGGACCCTCCGCAGGGATGATGGAGCTCTGTAGAGCCGCGAGACCCACGCAGCGACCAGGACCTCCACAGAGAGAGGACCTCTGCGGTGTGGAAGACCTCCGCAGGTCCAGAGGACCCCCGCACGAACAACACCTTCGCAGGGGACGGCAAGGTTGACTCTGCATATATACACCTCCGGAGACAGAAGAGTTGCGGAGCCAGGAACCTTTACCTCCACATGGACTTGGCATAGGAAGATGCTGACGCTAGATCTGAAGCTTAACCTTAAAGCAGGGTCTTAGTCTAAACCTGGACCCGGTGTAAACTTTCTATATTGTACTGCCTGGTGACTTAGTCTAAACCTGGTCACTGTGTAATCTGGGAATATTGCATATATTTTGTGCGTGATTATCATCGTATATTGGTAATAAAACTCGTGTCTTGTAATTTATGTCTTCAGTACTTTTCTCTAGCCAGAGAAATACTATGGAATTGTGGACGTCTCACCAATAATTGTCTATAGTGTTTGGACACAGAGACGAAAGGTACTACAAAAAGGCTATACGAAAAATAAACACAAATCGAAGTAGAAAATCGCTACACATGTAATCTACATGTATATTCATGTTTCAAGGTTATAATATGTTTTCATTCTTTGTGTTACATGTACACATCAGATACATGTATGTCAATCTGAATGTATCATCACATTTCATTTACATTTGGGTTTCTTTAGAAATCACAGCAGTATTTTTTGTTCAATTTTTTAAGGTTCCCTCCATCACTGTTCAAACGCCTGTGTTCAGCATATGATCTTTCACGGAAGGATGCCATCATTTGGGGTATCACCAATGAGGTCACAGCGATTGACAAATACAGGTCATTTGGTGACGCAACTGTTGAAGACACAGGTCAGGAGAACATACTGTATAATGAGTACATCTACTGGTATGTGTGGCAAACATGCACTTTATGTGACTTGCATGTGCCTTATTACAAGATATACTAGTAACTTTGTCATTTCAAATGTTTTTTGTGTGAACTTGTATTCTTAGGTGTTTGGCTGCACAGCAGTGGAGTGTTAGGAGCCAGCCCTGATGGGTTGATTGGCATTCCAGCAGGATATGGCTACCATCACCAGGATCCAGAAGTCACAAGGATCGTGGGCTACCCACTCACTAGTGCTGATGTGTTGGAGGTCAAGTGTCCGTATGCAGCTCGAGACATGACAATAGCCGAGGCTATAGAAAAGCTACCTACTTTCTGTCTGGGTCAGTTTACAGGATTCTAGTTCCCATTTGTTGTATGACTATATGTGTATCATGTATATACATTTCTTCATTCAGATAAGAAATTAATGGAATTCATTACCTCATTTCAATAGTATAACCACCCATGGTTTGCTGTCATAACTTCTTGTGCATATTGCTGTCATTACTATGTTTGATCCATTTTTATTTTTGGGATGCCATTTACTCATAACTGAAATCCAAGTCAGTATTTATACATCATCCTCAATATTCTCTCCAAAATTCAGAAAACAGTGACAGCTCAGGGACAGGCTACAGCCTCAAGAAATCACATGACTATTTCCACCAAGTTCAAGGTCAGCTCTACATAACAAACAAAGCCGTGTGTGACTTTGCTGTTTGGACAAAAAAAGACTTTGTTATAGTGCGTATTAGTCGTTCGGCAGAGTGGCAACCAAATATTGCAAAACTGCTGGACTTTTATTACCAACGATTCATTCCACACTTACAGCAAATTTGAATGTCATCAAACATGGACATGTGCCACTGCACAATGTATCAGTAGGTAATTGTAAATACAATATTTTATATATATACTGCTGCTGTGTCAATGTTCATACAGTACAAGGTTACATACATGTATTGTACATTTAGATATTTATGCATGCATGTCCAAATATTTATGTTATCCAAGTTAGAAAAATGCTACATGTATCATCGTGACTGATCTTTCCATGAACAATTTGTACATGTATTGTACTACGCTAAAGTAGGGTAAAAATTACTAGACTGATTGTGAATATATTGTTCCACATTACAAACACTGATTAATGTAGATATATGCACATGTATATTTATGTTTCAAAACTATTTAAGATTGAATTGTCTTCTCATCAACAAGTTGTATTGTATTGTTGTTAACCAGATTGAAGAAACGAATTCACATTTTTAAAGAATTCTGGTGAAGTGTAAAGTATACACATGTACATGCATGTATCAGCAATAAATGATTATACATGTACAACCCTGCGGTGATATCAGAAGTAGGTAATGCTGATTATTTGGATCAAACATAAATATTGACACTTGATATTAACAATCTTTGGGTCAACATATACAACCCCTCATCAGGAGTACGATATCTACTATGCACTTGATTGACCATATACATGTCCATTGTGCATTTATACTTTTGAACATTTACAACATTATCATGATCGTGCCGATATATCTGATAGCATTCTGCTTAAGTTCCAAATACATGTAAAATATCTGTATAGCACATTTGCCAATCACTGTACATGAACATTGATTTTCAATTCAGATAATGTTCCGATCATCATACATACCGGTAATTGATTATCATTGTCAATGTGGGTAATTCACTTGGAGCCAGGAAGTAATATAACCTTCTGCACTCAGATCCACATATACATTGTATACATTACATGTATTATACTTGTAGATATCTATCGTTTTAATGATCAGGCATGGTCCACACTCGATTGATCAATAACTTGCCACATGTATTTACAGAAAATCGCATTATTTTTTGACACCTCTTGAAATTACACATTTTCAGTAGATTCACTGTCAGAGACTGTGTAATTTCTGCTGATCTCCTGAATGAGTGGATCTTGCAGATCGACCAGGAAGCAACAAAGTTGAAAAATCTTCGTGCTGATGTATCTGTACTGATGTGGTACATGTCTTAGAATTGCATAGTTCTTGATTCTTTCATTCGCCCTTTCGACATGTATGCGGGATCTCGCAATTTTCCGACACAGCTGTACCTCAGCTGGGGTGTACTGGGACTTTCCCAACAAGAACGGGGGAATGTTGAGAAACACACCACTCGGTAAGAGCTTGTGGATGGTGAATCCCTTATCTGCCAGTAGAAGATCTCCAGGCTCCATCTGATCCAGCAAACGAGAGTGCTCTACAATGGCTACATCTGAACAGCTGCCTGGATAAAGTTTGCTGGCATACACAATGACTCCATTTGGAGCAACACCCGTGACACTTTTCACTGTGTGTGTGTTTTTGTATGCACTGTATGTCTGTGCCTGCAGACTCAGATCACCAGACGGCACATCCTGGGCAATTTCTGTGGCATCGATAACCAACCGGCATGAAGAGAAATCCCCGAAGCTAGCAGGCATGGATGCTTTACATTTCAGTAGAGAAGGTATTCTCTTCTCTATCATGCCAACATAAAAGATTTCATGCATAGCACATATATGGGTGATTACAATGTTATTTACAGTTGTCTTCCCAGTGTGGAATCTTTGAGCGAGGTCTAGCAGAGGGGGGTTCATGTTGAGTTTGATCAACGTCATGAACAGCTGATCAGTCCTCGAGATTGCGCTTGGTGTCCAGCCGTCGATGTAATTGAGACTGAAGCGCTGGAGGGTGGCATCTAGCGCCTCAAACATATCCCACTTCAGAGATGTGTACATCAGCATCTGTAATTTTCAAAAGAGCATTGTGAAAAGTCTTTAAAAAGTCTTTAAAATAATCTGAAACTGTACAAAATTTATCAGAACTAGAACTAACCAAAAATGTCACTGATGGTATTTCAGTTCACTAAGAACATAAACATATGGGGATAAAATCAAATGCTCGAATGAGTACTTACCTTCGCCTCATCATGACGGACCTCATCGTATGAGAAAGGACGAGCTGTTCTCAGGTCCTTCAGTTTGCCTTCCAAGACAGAAATCTCCTTGAGCAAATCCTAAAACATGCATACATTGAACACTGAAATTATAGGAAATTTACTCAGTGGCTCGAATCTGTACTTGATGTTAAAATCAAACTCTTGGTGCACAAAATCTAACTTTATTCTAGATATTAACACTGTTGTCCCAGATGTATATGTACCTGGTTCTGTTTAGCAAGATCAGTGTATGTCTGTGCATAGCTATGGTCACTGCCGCCACAGGCTCCCTGCAGGCCAGAGTCAAGGCTGCATGTAGCCTCCTCCATCCCATCAGCGTCAGACACTTCACACACAACCTCGCCCTCAACCTTCCTGTGGAAATAATGAAAAAAAAATCAACCAAAAGATCACATAATATATATTACACATATACATGTAGTTATCCATTCTGATATAACCATTGTCAATGCATTTGGATTTTATGAAGTATATAGGAAACAACTTATAAATAACAACAATATTCCAAATTCAAGTAAATAAAATGGCTGGTGCAAGCCATAAAATACCTTTTCTTTGGTGGATCGGGGAAATCAAAGCGCTTGTTTTGACTCCAAGAAAATATTGTGGGTCCATATTCTTTCCGCCCATCTTTGAAGTGGCAACTGCAAATCCGATCATTGATCGGATCCAGTCTTCGATCTTTTCTCCTGTGGAGTTAGGAATAATTTCATGTGTTTGAGCTCTTCCAAGGTGCGAGTATTGGACAGTTTTCTTGTTAATGTAACTGTGAATGAAATCAGATACATTACACACTATAAATATTCTGGCCAATCTTATACTTAGTCAAATATGACTTCACCTGCACAGTGTCTCCCATTTCTTCGCCTGAACTTTGGGGAATCGAAACAGGCTACATCTGTCTCTTAATCCCTGGTGGCTGCACCCATAAACGAAACACATGGGCATCTTGGATACTTAGTACCTGAAATTCATGGAGTGATATTGCCATATAAAAAACTCGTTGCAGTTATAATTCAATGTGGACTTCGTTTTCATTGCAGAGAGTGGAAAAATACAGGAACTCAGATTACAGAACTAAGCAACAAGACAAGCACAAAACCATCTGCTATGTTCTAGATCAGTAAATGTGTGGTCAATGTCAATGACACGTCCTATATACCATGGCATGATAACCAAATTATCGCCCAGTTTCAATTCAGTGGAATAATCTTGTTCTTGCTTCTAGAAGAATCATTTTGGGCAGAGTATTTCTTATGAATGTATATTTGTTGATCTATGTGAACATTTGTGTGAAATATACCTTCGTGGCTAACCGTGAAATGATAGGGTTTGTTGTCAGCGATAGCTCCTGTGGAAATATGAAAGTAAACAAACGCACGTGCTGTAATGTTTATCCCCAGTGCCTCAAACCGGAAGTCACGCGGGGCGAGAGCTGACTCGCCCTATTGGATTTTACATGAAACATATGATTCTAGAGGTAGGCTTCTATGATTCTGGGGGCAAACACCCATAGATGTTCTCTTAAAAAATGATGAATTCTGTTCAAGAGCCAGATAAAAGCAACTGATTTGAAATGTCAACTCCATATACAGGTTCGGAACTCCTAGCTGATGTGCTGTGATACTGAATCCACATATTCTTGATACTATTGTTGAAATAAAAATTTCCATATTATTTTAACTTGTTTACATAAAGCCAATTCATGAAAAATACTTTTTACATATTTCCATATTGCACCGGAAGATGCCTTGAGATGTCAAGCGGGCTAGTATTGAATCGGTTGATGTTAGTATTTCACAATTATTCGTTTTCGCTGGAATATTCGAAATGAAACATCAAAAATTTTCACATCACAAATTGTAGATTCGGAAATGTGAATTAAATGTCAAATCTAAAATGCTGCCCTGACATCGATTAATAATGTAAATACAGGCCTATGACTATTTTGTTTTTGTTATCTGAACAACGTTTCTTTTACCCATTTGTATGGAGTTCCACAGGCGACATACGGCATAGTACTACATACGACATACTACATACGACATATGACTTCAAAAGTGACCAGGGTGAAAGTAGCCCTGAAAACAAGGCAAAAACAGGATGTATTCAATAATCTTGAAATACAACCTGCTTTTGCATTGTTTTCAGGGCTTTTGGGTGAAATTGACTTACCAATGTATGACATCCTGGTACATACTACATACGACATACTACATACGACATATGACATATGACATACGACATATGACAAACGACATATGACATACTACATACCATACTACATATGACATACTATACATATGACATACTACTTATCACATACAAAATACCAATCAACTAATACAATGTCAGATCTATCACACATACTCGAGGATCCCGGATAGCGGACGACGTTAATACTTTAAAACTGTCCACCGTCTTAAAGCATGGTAAAACAGTGGCAGGTGCCCGTAATTAAATTTCACGTCCAAATTTTACGTGAAAATTTGATTTAAGTGAGTTTCGAATATCGTTGGAAATGCATGAAATTATTCGTTGTGCAAGCCTTTTGGTCATGTCTTATCCTTTATAATGGAGCGATAGCTATTAAGTTGATAATTAATGTTATATCAAATTTTTAAATTATGTGATGTACCATGTGATGAAAAACCAACGATTTGCTACCTTTTAAGACCAAACATGCATATAAGCCCGCATTATTCTATATTATAAGCGGCATGAAGTTAACGGCCGTACATGTAAGTAGGTGCTTTGTTTTCCAATCTTACTAACAATATCGTGGCCAATTATGTTCGAGAGTGATCGATTATGGTTAATATCGTTAATTGCATATGTTTTTCTTACAGTGATAATTGATTAATATGGAAAACGAGGTAGGCAAAAAGTGAGCGATAAGAGGTTGAGACCAGAAAATCCTGGTCGAGGCTTATTTCGAGAACATAGCGTTTTCATGACGTGCCATTTTTATGTTCTTATGCTGTAGAGATGGTTTCCCTGATCATTTTGGTTTTTACAGAACTTGAAAATCTCAATCACAACCAGATATTTCTATTTTAGAGAATTACTTTTTTTCAATCTATCAGCATTTTGTGGGACCTCATTAATTATTATAATTAGATATTCGTGATGTCATATGATTCAAGTACCATAATTAGCTATCTAAACCTCCTTGATGCAAGGGTTATGAATAAAGTTTCCTTTTGATACTGATATGTTTTGTGGTAAAGTATAGTCAGTCTTATGTTATGCCAGCATGTTGTCAAGGCTACACATTCCGAGCTAGCGCCCCTTAGCAACCAGTTGTTGAATAAGTTGCCATGGACAATGAACTCTTGGGACACGTGAAGGTGCTACTTTCTTTAAACATTTTTACAAAGGATCATAATGTAGTAAAACTTGATATCCTACTAATGTGGAATCATCAGTGTTGAGCAAAACCATAGCAACGTGTTTGCTATGGGTCATATTCCCGCTCTGGTTGCCATGACGCCACCTAATTTTATTGTAAATTTGAATATTTTCTGTATGGAGTCATTATGTGGAACAAAAATTATTTTCATGTTCTTTAATATTATGCAGTACTGGTTTCAATGAGCTCATTATCTTTCAGTGACTCATATGACGTCATCGTTACCCAATTACTCATTAGGCTTTAAGCGTGCCCGAAATTAAATTTCACATTGTTATAACTTGGGGCGAACCGCTGTTAACTAGTCCTACTGGCAGAGAACACCAACTTGCTGATAATTGTTTATTCACGCGCTGCAACTCCGAAACGACCAATCACCGCATTCAACCGTAACTCAAAGCACTTACAAACACAGATTAACGTTTAACTCAAGTCAAAATGACTTTCAAGTTATTATGTTTTGTGCGATGGAAAATGCAAAATGTAATTTGCTGGCTTTTACAGAACCTTTATATCTCTAACCATTCTCGAGATATCACCAATTGTGTGTTAAGTTTTAAAAATATTTGTACTTGAATTATGAAGCTCATTAGCTATTATAATGAGTATTCGTGAAGTCACACGGGTAAGTTACTTTTAAAGCCCTTTTCTGATTGATCCGAGCATAGTATTGCTGAATAATGCGAATATAACAATGATGATAGAAAATATACCACACCCATAAGATGTGTCTGGTCACCATGCCAACCGTACTTAACATACGGCCCATAGCAACGTGGTTGCTATGGGGCTTAACTCGGGACTGGTAAGCAAAATGACGTATGCTGACTTTAATTGGACTTTAATACACACATAATGATTAGACCCGTGTTTGCAAGGAGGAAAAAGAACGTTCAGACCATGAGCATGGGTTAGTGAGCGTGAGGGGCACGGGATGGGGTTGAGGTTAATATTCACTGAAAATATCTCGACTTCTCGGCAGGTTGATGTTGTTATGAGGTATGTTTACATTTCATTCGGAATTTTCAGTGAAATATCTAGGCCTTGGCCACAAAGAAACTCACATGATAAAGAAACACCATGAATGCCAAGAATACGTAAGAAAATTTATTGATGTAAAACTGCAACAATCTGATCACGGAATTACTATTCCTAGTGTTTCATTCTGTCAGAAGGTAAAGAAAATTACCAACGCTAACACACACAACATCATCCAAATGAACTGAGCCCTTTTGGCTTCGCGTTTCATGTCAGCTGTATTTATACAGTTTGCATTTCAAACGTAGAAACAGTCCCTGAAAATTAGGCAATGAGACAGTTGATAACATAAAAACAGACATATATGATATAGTGACACATAGTTTCACTGAAATAAACTGGACTGATCATCCAGGTAAGCCATTGTCAGTAACATAGTACAGCTAATGACACACTTTAGGTGTAAACGTGTCTAGAATGCATGTGTGAAAACGAACGATTGTGCACCTTGATACAAATACACGCTTCATGTAATACTCCACCACTGCTACCGTGAATAAAAACTTGACTCACACAATGAAACATGAACAGCAGTATCCTGCACAATAGTATAAAAATAAAGTATATTCATAGATATAATGTGCGTACATGTAGCAATTACAAACAACCCTCCGGGGACAACCCATGCAGTCACCAACACATTTGTGTTGCCTATTACCTGATTACCGAGAAGAAGAAAAAAAACACTTATAATTAGCACATACTGAATACAACAATACTTCGTCCTTGACAATTACCAGTTTTTCCGACAGAACACATATGGATCAGACAATAATGCCCAAACGAAATCCATCTGCCATCTGTGGTGTAGTAACCAAGACCGTAAAAACAAACGATCGTGCATATTGATACAACTACACGCTGCATGTCATACATACTCCACCACTGCTACCGTGAATAAAAACCTGACTCACACAATGAAACATGAAACATCAGAATCCTGCACAATAGTATAAAAATAAAGTATATTCATAGATATAATGTGCGTACATGTAGCAATTACACACAACCCTCCGGGGACAACCCATGCAACTAAAGTCCCCAATTGTGCTGTCAATTACTGAAAACAAAAACAGTATTAATTAGAGCATACTGAAGAAAACAATTATTCGTCCTTGACAATTATCAACTGTTTGCTGATAGAACACACATAGATCAGACAAAATGCCTAAACGATGTCCATCTGCCAATATCTGTGGCGCAGTACACTTAAGAATTCAGACTTGAAATCCATGAAGGGATCACTGGCATATGAAACTGGAACTTCCAGCACGCATCCACATGTGTGAGATGTAGGGCATTTGACACGGCTTTGGACGAATCTTACGTGGATCTGATTTTGCACCATCAAATCTGACCCTGTACAAAATCTGAGGAACAGAGCAAGATACTCACTATCCATTCCTCTGATCAGGTCTTGCAAGTAATCCTTTAGCAACTTTTCCTCAGTGCTGGGTCCGCTGGGGAAGACCAACGCCTTCAGAACCGGTCTTGGCTTTGGAATCAACGAAGAGTATAGGTATCCGATTTCCTCATTTGTGATGCGAAGACTTTGCAATTCTGCACGCCACGTATCAGCAACAAACATGGGCATTTGCACAAGTTCCTTGTGAGCCATCTCGCAGACAATCTGTCGAATGTTCCCCTCGTTCACGACTCTCTTTGCTTGGTGGCGCTCCATAAAATCCAGCAGCTCCTCTTGGTCGACACTCGAAATGTTCTTCATTGCATCCTCCACAGTTAGCCTGTCCATATCGGGTAGGTAACTCATGAAAGAGTGAAGTAGTTCGGATTGGTCACAGAGCGTTGTTCCCAAGAGCGCTTGTTGAACGAAAGGCCGAGATAGTTTAACAGGGAAGATCTTTTCTTGTTTGTAGCCTACGCGGATGACACATGCTACTGCTCTCCAGTGACTTGTTTGCATGTCATGACGCAATGCTGGCACCAGCTGGTTTTTACCTACACAGAATTTGAGATAGAATGTGTCCCAAAACTCTGTCAGGGTGTCACGCATGACGCCTCCTCTGTCCTCTGCCACTTCCGGTCTTCCGTGCTCCGTCAACATCTTAATCTCAAACCTGGTGTCAACCATACATGTATCCGCGTTTGTTGGAATGCTGAAAAAATCCATGAGGTCTTTGCATACATTCCCTCGATGTACCTTTATTTCTCGTACAACAGGAATTGTGTCATCCAGGGTGTTGTTGTCCCAGTCAGTGGCTCTACCGATTCGAACAACACTGTCGTCGTTTGCATTCGTCTCTGCAGACCAAGGCATATGCATATCGGCATTCGGGTCAGGATCTGTACTTGTACCATTGCTATCACTGATTTGTCGCACGATGGAGTCTTCATTTATCATGTCATTGTCTGGTAGTGCAGTACCCTCAGATGTAGGCCGTATCGAAATTGTCGGGCTCTCGTTCGCAATATTGATTGGATGGTAGACGGTGTTACCTACTTCGTCCGTGACCTGGAGAGCGAAGTGCCCTGGATTCTGCATGACATCCTCTGGTTCGAATCCAGCATCATCTTGCACATTCACCACAATGCTGCTAGAATCTCTTGGCACAGGAGCAACTGGCGTACTGGCGTTGATGGGTAGTGCAATTGACATTTCACTGGGATATGGAGGGGTGGTACTAGGCAATGTATCCTGCACATTCACCACAATGCTGCTAGAATCTCTTGGCACAGGAGCAACTGGCGTACTGGCGTTGATGGGTAGTGCAATTGACATTTCACTGGGATTTGGAGGGGTGGCACTAGGCAATGCGTCCAGACTCGCATGTTGCTCAGTTAGTGATGATGCAGCTTCATGACATTCCTCATTATTCTTTCTCGTGGCCACCAAGTAGAAGCGGAGCATGGGGACACCAGTTTTGACGTACAAGTTAGCTATAGTTGCATCTTCAGTAACTGGATTATTCTGGAAGTCCTGCAGGTCAAATTCGAACTCAGACTGGAGGCCAAATACGCTGGATCCCTCTGGGAAGAAGTACGCCTGTGCTCTTTCTATTATTTCTGCTTTGGCACTCCCTTTTGCCATATGCGCATCCCTCTTTCCGCCGCCTCTATTCTCTTTCCTGATATGTACCCCATCTACCTTCAGGCCAATCTGAATTTTTCTTGTCGATCTTGAAGCATTTTGGTTTCCCGGTACTGCATAAGGCTTACAGTCGGAGTTGATGGAAGTTTTTTTACGTCTTGCTCCCTTACTTGATTCGCTTTGTCTGGAAGGAACATCGAAATGATTATCCTCATTTTCCTGTCGTTGCATTTTTAACATCTTTCGCTTGTCATTTCGATCGTTTCTGAACGAGAATGTACTCTTTAACTTCGCTAACAGAGGCTTCATTTTCCGCTCTTGTGGCTTCTTTCCAGATCCTGTTTGGGAACTTTCGCTAAGATCTGGCACAAACTCGGTCGATGACGAACTGGAGCAATCCATATCAGGAAGTTCAGACATCTCTGTAATTACACCTTCAAAGACAAAAAAGTGTGAGCAGGATTAATATCGTGATATATCATGTGAACACTTCTTTATTAGGTTACCGGACCTATGGTCCGATAACCTATTGACATGGCATTGCGTCCGGCGTCCGTTTGTCCAGGTAAGCTTCAAGGGTTTAAGGGCTTTGAAATAGCCCCTGATGACAAGAGGCCTCTCGGCCACGAGCACTCCACTGCCAAAGTTCAAATACCGCTAGTAGTAGTAATGTTGAAATTTTCAAATTTGGTCCAAATGTTCGACACAAAGTGGCAGTTTTGACCTTTCGAGGTCATCTAAGGTCAAATCCAAGGTCATCACACAAATCATCATATATGACTCCCAATTTGAAAATGGCAATATCTAAGATCTATCTTCATCATTCTATGTGTACATTGTGGCAGTTCCCATTATGAAGCAAAAAAGTGGCGACAAATTTCTCTCTAAATCCAAACATTTTTTCAAAGGAAAAAACAAACTTGTTTTCCGGTTGCCACAACTGTACTCATAGACCGCCTGAAGATAGAGCTGAGATATTGGCATTCTTAAATGGGAAATCATATATGTCGATTTGTGTGGTGACCTTGAATTTGACCTTCGATGACATCGAAAGGTTAAAACAGCCGTTTTGTGGTAAAAAAAAAGCCCAGGTTTGCCTATACAGATAAAGGCTTGTAGATAGAGCCTCTATTTTAATCATGAACAGGATGATGTATATGGCGCAACTGATAACGACCTCGAACTTGACCTCGGATAACCTTGAGTGCTAAATGTCTGATTCAGAATGTGTAAACTGGCCTCAGCGGCCTAGTCCGGGCCTACATGTAAACGCTTGCACCCAGAGGTATCTCAGTATTATGATCATATAGGAAATTACATGCCGCACATCTAATGGCGACATTGAATTTCACACAGATGAAACTCAAGGTCATAGGTTCACATAGATGACCTTGATTGGTGAATCTCACGGTCATATGTTACCTGCCATGCCCAAAAATCAAAATTGTCCGGTAACCTCACCCTCTGGCCTATTTTTTTTTTATTGTTGTACTGTTTTTCTATTAGGCGCACTGAGCAACGACTAGTGGAATTTCAGGGCAAAAAACTATTACTACTACAGTTTGCATGTCAGCTGGGACACGAGTAAGCGTCAAGAAATGTAGTAAGAGACATGTTTCGCCTCTTAGCAGTGCATAGCTCGATTTCAGTTTAGTGAATGGGAAGTTTATTTGAGTCTGGACTTCTGTAGTTTCGACACGCTGCAACTATATTCACAAGTTCCCCACTGTGGATAATAAAACCAACTTTGCAGACCCAATACGGAACAATTTCCATGCCTTTTCCAGACCCATACCAAAATTTTTAAAAAGTGCAAAAAAATCAAACCATTCACTCAACATGGGACAGATTTAACGAGACAATCAGAGATTGCAGACCCTCGCCCTTCAGCTTTAGTCACTAAAATTAGGCCGATAATTAAGACCATCGGTTGTACGCCATACGATTGGGAATTGGCCAAAGAAAAATACAAAAATAGGTTGAAGATTTAATATTGATTAGAACCGGAGTTATAGCCATTTATGTGATTTTCTTTTTTCCGTTGCCATGGCAACCGTTTTCTACGGAAGCGTAGAAGGGCCACCCAGGAAATTATTTTTTTTTAAATTCCCGACTTAGTAACTCGATAATATCGACTTAGTATCTCGATAATATCGACTTAGTATCTCGATAATATCGACTTAAGAGTGGATCAGGCACAGGAAGATTTATTTTTTTCAAATTCCCGAGTTAGTAAGTCGATAATATCGAGTTAGTAACTCGATAATATCGAGTTAGTATCTCGATAATATCGAGTTAGTAAGTCGATAATATCGAGTTAGTAAGTCGATAATATCGAGTTAGTATCTCGATAATATCGACTTAGTAACTCGATAATATCGACTTAGTAACTCGATAATATCGACTTAGTAACTCGATAATATCGACTTAGTATCTCGAATTAAATCACAGCACATGATGTATAGTCTGCTCGTGCAAATACATAATGAGAAAACAAATAAACATTACTGATTTTATATGAGGGTCAAATACTGTTAGAACTCTATTATGTAATTAATGTAATTGATATTTACATCAGAGGGGAAAGTTTTCATTTTAGATATCATTTATCGCAATGTTCACACGTGGACATATACGCCAATTGACACAGTCGCTAATGGTTACCCACGTACATTATACATACATGTACACATGGGCCGGACAACCCTAAAATATTAAGTCGATATTATCGAGTTACTAAGTCGATATTATCGAGTTACTAACTCGATATTATCGAGATACTAAGTCGATATTATCGAGTTACTAACTCGGGAATTTAAAAAAAATAAATCTCCTTCCTGTGCCTGTTCCACACTAAGTCGATATTATCGAGATACTAACTCGATATTATCGAGTTATAAGTCGATATTATCGAGATACTAAGTCGATATTATCGAGTTACTAAGTCGGGAATTTAAAAAAAATAATTTTCCTGGGTGGCCCTTCTTCGCTTCCGTACGTTTTCACCCGATTTTGGCATAATTTGAATGGGACTGAGCCACTACCACAGCACTCCAGCCCTATAAATTTCAAATCGATCAGGCCGTTTGCCTTTGAGTTATGAGCGCAGAGATTTGCACTGAAACGTCGCTGGCCAAAAAAATTCGAAACCTTGACCCTCAATTTTTCGACATCGGGCGATAATAGAGAGTTTTGGTCGTATGACCACGGGCCATATATCAGATGATCAGGAATTGGCCATAGAAAAATACAAAATTAGTTTATCTTGAATAAAATTTATCTTGAATAGAACCGGAGTTATGGTCAATTATTGATTTTTACATTTTCCGTTGCCATGGCAACAGTTTTTGTCCGATTTTGACCAGGTTCGAGGAGGACCGAGCCATTGAGATACCGCTTCATCCTTATAAGTTTCATGTTGATCGGACCATTCTCCTTTGAGATATGCGCGCGGACAGACAGACAGACAGACAGACAGGGAGACAGACAGACATACAAACGGACAGACCCAATTACAATACCCTCTGCCCCTATCGGGGCGAAGGTAACAATGGATGTGTGCCCATCGGTGACATGTTATTTGGAGATGGGGGCAGTGGAAGGGGATAATATTTTGGTTTGCCGGCCCATATGGGCCGATAAGCTATTGTGACGTCGTGGTTTCTCGTCTGTGGTATATCCATCTAGCCGGACAATCATCAAAAGCTTACGGATCAAAATTAGGGGGAAAAAGGCCATAACTACGGTGGCTTATTTCTGCCAGAATTAGATTATTTTCGTTAAATTCAGATATAAATATTTTAATTGACGTTTCCTTCATGGAGGAAACATTTGCTCCGCGCAGGAAACTATTTACTTCGTGTAGAAAACGTTTGCTTCGGGAACGACAGCTTTGCTTGGTGTGTAATTAAAATATTTACATCTGAATTTTTTTAAGGAAATTAATTTAATTGTGGCAGAAATAAGCCACCGTACATAACCGGGGTTTAGACCGAAAGTTCTCTTTAGGTGCTCTTTTTTGCCAACTTAGGGGCTTCTTTCGGAAAATTAGATGCTTAGTTTAACATGAGGTCTGTAAGTCCGTTCCGTTCACCTGTCTGCACGTCCAATATCCTGTCTGAACGTCCACCATCAACTATTTCGCTTGATGAATTTTTTTCTGAAAATCTACTAAAACATACAGGGATGGGGGCGAGGTGCTGATACCCTTAGGCGTGTTTTTTAGGTTGAGTGCATATTTGGACGAAATTGGTGAACTTGGCGTATTTCTGTACTTTTCAAAATGTCTGTTCAGCAACTTTTTTATCTACTTTCGTGTAGGTATGCCATAGTATGCCATTTATTTTATGTATGGAGATTGTGGGATTGCATGTTTAAATGCCAAAAAACGCCTAAATTGCATGATTTATTTCGTGGATACCATATGTCAAAGACAGAGGTTAAGTATGTATTAGGAGCATATAGGGAATCAAAATGGTGCATATTTTGATGACCTTGAACTTGATCTCAGATGACGTTGAGTGCCCGAACTGATGCATCGTCATGACTATATTATGTGATGTAATTAGGTATTGGAGACAAAAGACTTGTAGATACAACTTTGTTTTTTTTTACAAGCACATAGGAAGTCTTGCATGACCATCTTTTGGACATTAAACTTGACGCCATATGACCTTGAGTGCTGAAACTGCATATCCTGTCTAGATGAAGATTTGTAACATGGCCGTTGGACACTACATGCTTTACAATAGAGCTTAGGCCATGTTGTGTTTTTTCTTTGTTTCCCGTCAACTTTTTTAAAAAAAAGTACCAGCCAGCCAGTGAAAAAAAAGCACAGAAGAAACCCAGACATTTATCATAACAATAACATATTTATTCACACAGCTCGAATGCGTTCACAATAATAAGTCATGCCAAAAATGTAAAATAAAGTTTATTTCAACATCGTCTGTTCCATCGCGCATCGCTGTTGTCCTCGGCTTTTGTTTACAAAAAAAAAACTCCCGAGGTTCATCTGAATCGAATACAAGGATTGTCGCTCACTCCGAGGATTGTCGCTCAAATTCCCCACCGTGAGGACGCCGGCCAATACCTTCGATGGATGTGAGAGGACATGCTGACATGGGTCAAGCTGTATAGAAGTGTCAGATGTGCTGACTGTAAACCTTGTCCGTGTGAGTTAATCCCAATCGTTACATAGTAACACAATTGTGACCCCGCACCACAAAATCAGGCATAAGTGACCGAGTATCAAAACTGAGATGTATGTACCACAAGAAAGAAGAGATGTTACTCTCTCTTGTGGTATAAAATTCATATTTCTATCATGACTAGGGATGAAATTATGTTGATTTGAAGATTGCTATCGTTGATTTATTGTTTCTGAAAAAATGGCGTCAAAAGATGGATGTCAATTTCCCCTTGACAAAATGGACATTTCACTGATATTTTGATTATAAATTTTCCTTATCATCAATCATCTTTTTCTTCAATTATAATAATATTGGTATCACAAGAAAGAGCAAGACATTTACCATTCAGCTACGCATCAGCCATATTGGAATTGTGTAAAATTATTTCTCTGGACATACAGGCAGTATGATATAAATAAGCATTTTTGATGTTTTCACGAATTAATGTAAAATTTTGATTTTAATCTACAATATCAACTGAAATTTCAGAAATTTGAGTAGAAAATCCAATAATTTTCATGTTCATTCCAAAGTAGACTCTTCTCCCAACAAAAAGACAACAAAAAAACATTTTTGCCAAAAAGATTATTTTCATGTATTTGCCCCTGTACTATAACATCAATATTTGCGACTTATGCCTGATTTTGTAGTGCAGGGTCACAATTCACTCTTCACAATGCACGTAACCAGCTGGTAACACGCAAGTCGCGACCCTTCAGGGACTCCATACAATTGATCAAACCAAATCCCGGGACCAAATACTAATAATAACTACTAGTAATGCGTGCACAACTGCTAGGCGGAAATAAACACCTACACTGTACATTACCTCATCGATATATATATACGGCATGGAGTTCTTAAGTTCGAGAGAAGTTGTTGCCAATGAAAAAAGATGGGTTGAAGCAAATTCGACAGCGTCTCCAACAAAAATATCTCTTGGCATTACGGTGGCGGACCATCACATTATTTTTCGGAAAACTCCTCAACCTAGACACAAATTACGGTGGCTCTGAAGTACGGTGGCTCTGAAGGGACCTGTGTGTGAAACACTATTATCTCGAGCGCTTGACATATTATCACGAGCGCTCGAAATAATAAAGCAAGTGCTCGAGATATTATATTGAGCGCTCAACATACTCATATAGAGTACCCAACTTAACTAACTCGAGTGCCCAACATAATATAAAGAGCGCCCTACATAACAAAGCAAGCGCTCAACTTGTTTATCTCAAGCGCTCGAGGTATGTTAGATTTATTTCTGCTCTCTCCAGAACTTTTATAACTTTGTATTCAGCACTTCAGTTCAAGATCGGTTTATATATGGTATGCTCTTCAATTAATATTCTCATAGGCCTATAGGTATTGGACCCTTTTCATTTAGACATTAGTTATACAGCAAAAAATATTGTCTGCTTTATGATGTAGAGTGATCGCTAATAATATGCAGAACGCTCGCTGTATTATGTACAGTGCTCACTGTGTTATTTTACGGTGGCTCTGAAGGGACCTGTGTTTGAAAAAATATTATCTCGAGCGCTCGACATATTATCTTGAGCGCTTGACATATTATCTCGAGCGCTCGAAATAACAAAGCAAGCGCTTGACATAATATAGTGAGCGCTCAACATACTCATATCGTGCTCTCAACTTCGTCATCACGAGCGCTCTACATAGTATTGTGAGCGCTCGGAATATTAAAGCAAGCGCTTGACATAATATAGCGAGTGCTCCACATAATATAGTGAGCGCTCTATAGCATATAATGATAATGCTATATAATATGGATAATATAACAATAATATAATAATAATATAACTCTGGATAATATAACAAGCACTCTACATAATATAGTGAGCGCTCTACATAATATAGCAATCACTCTACATCATAAACCAAGCACTTTTTTGCTGTATAACTAATTTCTAAATGGAACGAGTCAGATACCTATATTTATATGAGAATATTAATTGGAGAGCATACCATAAGCCAATCTTGAACTGAAGTGCTGAATACAAAGTTATAAACGTTCTCGAGAAAGCAAAAATAAATCTTTAACATATCTCGAGCGCTCGAGATGAACAAGTAGAGCGCTTGCTTTGTTATGTAGTGCGTTATTTATATTATGTTGAGCACTCGAGTTAGTTAAGTCGAGTGCTATACATGTATATGAGTATGTTGAGCACTCAATATAATATCTTGAGCGCTTGCTTTGTTATTTCGAGCACTCGTGATAATATGTCAAGCGCTCGAGATAATATTTTTTCACACACAGGTCCCTTCAGAGCCACCGTAGTTATTTAGAGTGCTTGCTATATTATCCAGAGCGCTCATTATATCATGTAGAGCGTTCACTATATTATGTGGAGCACTCGCTATATTGTGTCAAGCACTTGCTTTAATATTCCGAGCGCTCGCAATACTATGTAGAGCGCTCGTGATGACGAAGTTGAGAGCTCGATATGAGTATGCCGAGTGCTTGCTATATTATGTCAAGCACTTGCTTTGTTATTGCGAGCGCTCGAGATAATATGTCGAGCGCTCCAGATAATATTTTTTCAAACACAGGTCCCTTCAGGGCCAATGTAGATAATGGATATCGACATATTTGAGAAATGACTTCATCCTTAAGCCCCAGTCCCACCTACCCGGACGGCGACCCCGGACTAGCCACGGACTGATCCGGGTCTTATCCGTGACAATCCGGGGCAGTCCGTGAGTGCTCCGGGACGATCCGTGAGTGGTCCGGGACGGTCCGTGGCTAGTCCGGCTGATTTTGGAAAAAAACGCTGGATCCGGGACAGTCCGGGGATAGTCCGGGGAGCTCCCCGGCACTTTTAAAATGTTTAAAACTGCCGGGGCCATCCGGGACGGTCCGGGAGGTAAGGCAAATCCGTGCTGATCTGGCCCATTCCGGGTCTTGTCCAGGGGTGTACCGTGGTGGTCCGTGGCTCGTCCGTGACTGCACCGGGGTGTATAGTCAGTCTGTGTCTACTCCTGGACGGTCCGGGGTGTTCCGGGATAGTCCGGGAGTTATCCTTTTCTTGTCCTGGTACTCCGGAAGTACACCGGGAGTCTACGGTGTCTGATCCGTTGTACTCCGGGGTGATCCGTGGCTCATAGGGTCCAAAAAGATATAAAAGGGACTTAAAATCAGAGCCTCTGCATCAGTTCTTCAGGGGACTGTCCGTGGCTTTTGTTCGTGGCTCGTCCGTGTGTATTCCGGGTATATGGGACCATAAAAACAACTTGCATTTTTGCCACATTTAATAACTTTTATCTGGGGTGATCCGGGATGTTTCGTCCGTGACTAGTCCGGGACACAGTCCGGGTAGGTGGGACTGGGGCTTTAGGGGAATAACTTGTTTTGACTGGGGTGAGGGTGTTCCAAAATTAATAATCATGACATTATATCAGCCACCGTACGCATTGCTCCTGATCCGAATGAGACAAGGAAAATGTAGTGAGTAGGGGGGATTCATGTAATTAGTAAGTTAAGGGTACGGATGGCTTAAACGTTACTATAGGTAGGGCTTCAACAAGTACTCGGTTAACCGGTTACGGTTAGTCAAATCAATTAATCAGTCAAATTTCCACCTAAACGCGCAGAATTGAAGTGATTTATCATTCTCCGATCAAAATAAACTTTTCATTCATCATAATATGGCATATTTTCACGTGAAAATGAAGTTTAATGTCGAGTTTTAGGCGCAATTTTGATATGGAGATTTGATGAAATGCGAATAGCGAAAAAAGTAAGCGTTATTTAATACAATACTTAGCTCTATATTTTTGGAAGTAACCGGTTGCGGTTCGGTTACAAGTTAAAGAGTAACCGGTCACGAAATTTTGCACTAGTTGAAGCCATAGCTATAGAAGGGGTGTGCCGCTCCCCAAAGGGTGACCCCCGTAGACATGGGACAGGGCAGATAGCCAAGTGTTTTGCCGGGCTAGTCACAAATACCATACCATAACAAGGAAGAAAAGGATCACGAAAGTCACTATGTTGGGGGTCATTATTTCACTTTTCCATCAGTCTTTACACTAAATATAGTAGTTCTAAAGGATGCTCTCATCTTCCAACATCTTCCCATTATCACATTTTGTGGAAACCTATCTATATCACAGTAAACGTGTGATTTCCCTACCGTTAGTCGATCCGACGATCTGCCTCGTGCATTTTGAGCTTCTTGAATTAGAGCGTTATTACGCTGTATTAGAGCGTTATAACGCTGTAAATTAGAGCGTAATAACGCTGTAAATTAGAGCGTAATTACGCTGTAAATTAGAGCGTAATAACGCTGTAAATTAGAGCGTTATAACGCTGTAAATTAGAGCGTAATTACGCTGTACATTAGAGCGTAATAACGCTGTAAATTAGAGCGTATTAACGCTGTAAATTAGAGCGTAATTACGCTGTAAATTAGAGCGTAATTACGCTGTAAATTAGAGCGTAATAACGCTGTAAATTAGAGCGTTATAACGCTGTAAATTAGAGCGTAATTACGCTGTACACTAGAGCGTTATAACGCTGTGAATTAGAGCGTAATAACGCTGTAAATTAGAGCGTAATAACGCTGTAAATTAGAGCGTTATTACGCTGTATTAGAGCGTTATTACGCTGTAAATTGAGCGTAATTACGCTTTAAAATAGAGCGTTATAACGCTGTAAATTAGAGCGTAATTACGCTGTATTAGAGCGTTATAACGCTTTATTAAAGCGTTATTACGCTGTAAATTACGGCGTTATAACGCTGTAAATTAGAGCGTAATTACGCTGTATTAGAGCGTTATAACGCTTTATTAAAGCGTTATTACGCTGTAAATTACGGCGTTATAACGCTGTAAATTAGAGCGTTATTACGCTGTATTACAGCGTTATAACGCTGTATTACAGCGTTATAACGCTGTAAAGAAAAAAGTGCATTCCTCCATCTGGCGAATATGAGCCACCGTAGTATAGATATATGTGAAGATACATTACATTATCTGCTTGAATGTCCAGAATATACTGAGCAAAGAATGAGAATGTGTTTAAATATTCGTGATTTACTTGCACCGGGTGTCCACTATAGCTTAATTATACCCACGCAACTAACTGAGAAAAGGGAATTATTAAACACACTTTTATTCGGAAGCGATATGTCATTCGATGATAATGTAAAATTATTCGACAATGTTCAAAAATACATAGTGGACACCCACCGTTTCAAATGAGTATGAAAATTATTGAAGATTAATGTATATTCAAACCAAAAATGATTATTTTATGTTTCATATATGCATGAATTGTACCGTTGTACATATGTATATATAGTATGCTGTAATATATGTTCTGCACATTTATGTTATTGCACCGAGGAAATCCCCTCGTGGCTTAGGCTGTGGGTTATCCTCATAAAATAAATCATGTTTACATTTACATTTACATTTCCTGTTATATGTGATCTCGAGACTTGAGGTCAAGTTCAAGGTCATCAATAGATTATTCATACATGACTTCCTTTATACTTACAATACATTCCTAAGTCCTATTTACAAGATTAATTTCTTTTACACAAATCAGATTAGAGGTGACCTTGGTGGTAACCACTCAAGGTCTTCTGATGTCAAGTTCAAGGTCACCAAAAGATCCACAATATATGATTACCTTTATGCTCATAATAAAACCATAAGCTCTATTTACAAGTATTCTGTCCCCAAAAGCCAACTCGTGCATTTCGGCCCATTTTGGGCCTTTGGGGCTGCTGTTTGGGCCACTCCAGCGAAGCAGGGTCTACCATCTTTATACACCCTAGAAATTGCCTGAAATAGCATGCTTGTACATAATTTTAAAAACGTCTTTAGATATTGGATATATCTTCTGACAAATTTATAGGAAAGTTTACAACGCCAAAAATATTACAGGCCCGGACAGACGGACGGACGCCGTACGACGGACGGACAGGTGAACGGATGGGCGTTACGGGCGGACCCAATGTTAAATTTCCTATCTTAACTTTCCCCATAAGTCCTGAAAAAATCCCCATAAGACCGCACTTTTGGCTTAAACTGTGGTTGTGGGGCGTTTTCAGCTTTATTCCCCCTAAGAAATCCCCATAACTCCGTTCCGTTTGCCCGGCTAGGCGAACGACGGTCGAAAAACCACGACAATAATACTTATCGGCCCAAATAGGTCGGTAAACTAAAATCACTGAGATGTTATCACATCTCGGTGTTATGATCAAAGAAGAGCCCTTTTAATAGTGTAAAAGTAGAAATCGATACCGACAAACAGACAAATTCATATTCCAAGACCGAATCCATGGACGAATTTTACAAGATCAGTGTGAGTAGTCAAATCCGAGTGATACTGAAGTATCAAAGTCAAAGCCATGTGAAAATCACAGACACCCAGCCAGCTGAGTGTGAGATCAGGTGCTCCGGAAGAGTGAGCATCTCCTGCCCCGCATGCGACAACCGCTGTGATATCCACACAGGCATATCGAGACGGAAATATATGCACAAAACTATAAGGATGGGATGATATCTTCCATCATATATGTGACAGGCTTGGCGTAACCTTCAACCAGATCACAATGACGACCATAAAACTTCTTGAATGTCCTTGTTCGAGCAATTTGGTAGTCAGAACCTGTGCTCTAACTATGAATTCCTGGTATGTTGAACATGTTCTATCATAACGGATTAACTGAGACACGTAGACGCCATAGGCTGGAGATGCTGGGATATTACTGCTCAAGACAATGGTCGTTGAGCACATCATATCGCTACCCGAAAAGACAATTGGCACCCAAGAAACTGAACATTTCCAAACAAGTAACGTATTGACAAGCACAGAAGTGAATGCATAGGCATATTTCTACATTTTGAGGAACATTATGAAAGAACCGTGGACACATGCACCTCTATCCGGAAAAGCTGATTCGCCAAATTGCAAGTATAAACATATTTCTACCAACAAAACTACATTTTGATGATGACAATAGCAAACGTAGCATACAACGTTTTGGAATGAAATGTAGTTGTTTCTATTGTACATATGATGCAATTTGTATACAACTCCCGTGTATACTTTCACCAAGAAGTTCTCATGATAATAATAAACAAAAAGATTTTCGGCCTTGATCGCTCCGCTGCAAAAATTCAAATAGTGGTGATGTTGAAATTCCAAATTTGATCCAAAACTTTGACAAAAAGCGGCCGTCTTGACCTTTGAATTCAACGAAGGTCGTAAATTTAAGGTCACTACACAAATCATCATACACGACTTCCCATTTAAAAGTGCCGATATCTGAGCTTTATTTTCAGGGATTCTATGAGTACAGTGATTCTATGAGTACTGAGGTTGTACAGAGTGATCCATAAAAAACTATTATATATAATACCGGAAAGCATACTTGTGGTGTTTTCATAAATGATGATTAATAATGACATACTGAAAGAATTCAACAAAATGAACAATTTAGGACCCCAGGTTCAGTTCAACGCATAACATATTCAATATGAGCACCATTCAGGGAAAGACAGAGTTCCAGTTTTTGACAGATATTGTTAATCGTGGAACAGATTATGTGGTCGTTTGTGAAGGTGATCATACATTGAGTTTTTCTACGATTGAACTTTTTGGTGTACCATCACCAAAACACTTGCTCTTGGCAATACACCAGGGATCACTGTCCAGTGGACAAATATGTGGAAAGGGCATGGAAATACTTAATTTTGGACAGTCCAAGAGAGTTGAAGAACTGTATATTGAGACATTATAATGGAATGCTCATCACAATGTGAGCTTCATTATCATTAAAGTGGGAAATTTAAAATTTTGTCATAACAGTTTTATATCTTTGAATTCATATCAACTAACATATCAAAAATAGTCATTTCTAATAAGGAGGCCCTGAATAAATGCAAACCACCAGTACATGTAAGTAGTTTCGGTATAATGTTCTTGGCTCACCCTTATATTTCGTTGTACACAGCTGAAATTTGACAGGGGTCTTGCAAGTGGCCGTCACTACCTACGACCACAGAACATAGCACTATATGCGTGTTGGCACCTGCATCAATAGATTGGTCTGCATTAAAGGTTAAATACAGTTGCATATCGTCTGCATCCATATATGCATTCCCACATGGAGTAGTGTAAGACAGAATGATGTCCCGATAACCACAGGGGAGGTCTGCTAGCACATCACAAGTTAGTATCCAATTCATATTGTTGAGCGTTTTTCTTTCCTCTTGTCCACATAGAACAATTGACACATTTTGAAAAAGACATAACAGTTTTGAGCACTCAAGTTTTTTTTAAGGTCCAGTTCAAGGTGACCAAAAAATGCACATATATGCCATATTCATAACAGTAACCGAAACTTACTCAAACTCAAGTTAAGCCTTCAGAAAATCTGTCTCCACAGCCAATATGCACGTTTTGTGGCGGTCACCTCGAGTATTCAACAGTAATCAATGTCATATCAGTTCACATTCAAACTTGAACTCAATTCGAGACGTCTCCAAAGACTTACATATATCGTGGAAGACATAACCTTGGGTTTGAGAACTCATATTAATCTCAGATCCAGCTCAAAGGCGCAAAATATGTATCACATTTTCGAATGACTTCTGTTGTAATCATCATACAAACCTGGGCTATATGTCCGAAAGGTTCACCACCAAATATTTTGTCGTAGACATAATCTTCAGTTCCCGAGCTGAGGCCGGGAACTCTTAGATCGAGTTCAATGTCCCCGAAAGATGAACACTTTGATGCATCATATTTTCACATGATTTTTTATGTGTGCATAATATCAACCTGATCTCCGAAGTCAAGTTTTTTTTTGTCTCCGAAGAAGAATTGATGCATTTCCTGGTGACCTTAAACTAGAGATCTCTATCTCTGGTCAAGTTCAAGGTCCCAAAAAACATAAAATGTGACTACTACACATCATTAATAGGAACCTAATACAGTATACCCAGTATCTGTATATCTGGGGCTTATCCAATGAGATAAACATACGGTGTTCATTGAGTAGTTCGTTGGAGAAGGAGATAAAAGTATTTGGTGACGGACAACTGAGACAAAGCCGCGGGATGCGGACAATGCATAGTTTTTCTTCTTGACTCCTATTCACAGTGATGTGTGGCAATACTCAGAATGTTACTTGGGCGTTGCGTCATTTGTATTCGAATTTCTTAACGGGTGACGGAAATTATGGAACATATATTCATGGATATCAACATAAAATCAACTTATTCGGGTATTTGATTTATAGACACTTGAAATGCTTTCAAATAGTGAAGAGCATGATGTGCTGGATCCATTAACAGATTAAGAACGTTTTCCAAAGTTATCGAGGCACAAAAAAGTTATGAATAGAGCATTGTCTAAACTATGAAATAAGTATTGTCAATATCGCAGCCGGAAATTCCCGTTGGATCTTGGCTGGTTAACAGCAGACCCTGTAGTGCGCGTGTATCCTGTCTATGATAAGCCCCGCGTTCCCAGTAAAGTACAACACTTCTCCAGCAACGTGAATACGAGACGAGCCACATGTGCCGATCGTCCCGAGGTTCCTGCCCAGGCTTGTCACAATCATGAAGCCTGACACGCCCGGATACGGGGGGTATGGAAATCCCAGGCACATTGTCAGGTCTGTGATGATTTCGCCTGCGGAAAAGTCCACTGTCTGTGATACTGTTGTCTCGTAGATGCTGCCTATGATAGGAGTCAATTGTGATCCATACTTGACTTCCATGCTGAAGATGTAAATACAACGCTCTTGTCAGAAAAGGTGAAACACGGTTGACGAATTCATCAAATGTTATCAGAGTTGTACCAAGTCGTCCTCACTTGCGATCAGTTGAGAAGAAATCAACACAATTCTTATGAGCTAATGAACGGATAGATACGGAAGAGTATTGCTGCCAGGCATGAAAGTTTTTATCTCCAAATTTCGAGATACTATCCCAAAACTTTGAGGTACTATTTCGAAATTTCGAGAAATAATGACTCGAATCTTTGAGATAGTATCTCAAAACTTGAAATACTATCTGAAAATTTGGACTTACTATCTCAAAATTCTCGAATAACATTTTGAAACGAACTGAAGGTAATGAAATAAATCATATATAGTAATATCTCGAAATTTTGGGTTGATATCTCGAAATTTCGAGTTATATCTCGAAATTTGGAGTTAATAAATCAAAATTTTGCGTTAACTTCTCAACATAATAACTCGAAATTTCGAATTAATTTCTCGAAATTTCGAGTTTAATATCTCGCAATTTCGAGTTATTATCTCGAAATGTTTAGTGATTATCTCAAAATTTTGAGTTATTATCTCAAACTTTCGAGTTAATATTCCGAAATTTTTGGTAAATATCTCGAAATTTCGAGATATTTACCAAAAATTTCGGAATGGAAAGTTCGACTCACTATCTCAAATTCTCGAGCTAATATCTTGAAATTTTGACTTAAAATCTCATAATAAGATAATGAGATAATAAGTCAAAATTTGGAGATACTCTTTTGATATTTTTGAGAAAGTTAGATATAATAACTCGAAATTTTGAGATATTAACTCAAAATTTTGAGATAAAAAAAATTCAGGCCTGGCAGCAACACGCTTCCGTAGTTAGATGATAATCAGCACAGAATTACATCTAACAGTTTACTCTAGACTACATACAACATAGAGGGCTGGGGAAACTTCGCCTGAGAAATTACAGTCTTTTTACAAAAGTATTGAAATCTAGGTATACAGTCAATCAGTGAATATTTGTATATTTAGTGTTTTTCCTAATATGACAAATATTAATATGATCACATAAAAGCAAGCCAATTGTGTTCCAGGGAATCAAATTCCAATCTCAGGGAGGATTTTCTGATTTTATTGATAAACATTTTAGAAAATTAACCATGCATTGATAACTGTTACGTTCAGGTGAATGGCTCGTAAGTTAAAGCTACTGCCTTCGATGTATGCAATATTTTCTTTCAAAACTAATTATTTGAAAACTGAAACACATCTAATGCAAAATAACAATGAAGTGTGCTCGATTATTTTGACGATTGATATTGTCCGAGTTTTTTTTTATATTTAATACACATTTTGTACCGGTTTTGTATATAAACAATCGAACTGTATCCATCAAACCCAAATGTAAAAAAATGCCAAAATCACGCTTAAAAGTCTACATCGAGTACATTTTCCATTTTGTATCTGCATATAAAGTGGGGTTATTGGAAAAAATCGTTGATATACCATAATATACGTGGATTTGTCAGTCCGTTTTGCACTTATATGCGTTGTTTACATCTGCGTGTGATGGATACAGTTCCTGTATTTACACGTGAACCGCCTGTTCAAATGAGCAAAATTTCCCAGAGGACTGGTTATAGTCATTACATTTGATGCGAGTACGTCTCATTCAGTTGATTTAGCATGTTTAATATGACATGTAGTTTTCAAAAAAATATTGTCTGGTTTCCAAGGCAGTTGCTTTAACGTGGAATACCGGGTTGTTTACAGTTTCATTGGGATGTGTGGGTATGAAAAGCATGCATCTGAAATATATCACCACATAATTACCCTCGTGTCTCAGACGATGCCAGGTGGAAGGTGATAGCGCTGATGGAGCCTTGCCACGTATATATAACCGAGTGATCGAACGGGTGTCCACCAGTGCCCGTGCCACCAGTACGCGAGCCTGTGCAGACTTGTCCCTCGCACACTGACACCTCTGGAAGAGTAGACATAGCTTAGAGAACACACTCAGTAGAAAAAAATAGAGCACTACAGTACAGCGTTTTAACGTTAGTGTGCCTACTTACCAGTGCGTTTGCGCAATGCTCGTTGTCCGGACGCCGGTATCCGTTCCCCAATAAACGAGCCAAGAATGACGTCACAGCGGTACTTGCCATTACCGACGGGGTACACATTGGTGGCGTGACAACTGTCAAACCGGCCACAGAGAGCGGCACAGTCCGAACGTCTGGGCACAGTGAACTGCACGGCAGCTGGCCAGTTGTACGCCTGGTCCTTGAACACATCAAACTTGTCCTCAATCAAGGCAGACAGGGAAAGTCCTATACAGAGAGTCATGATCGACAATCGCAGCCAGTTGTCCGTGGACATGGTGAAGTTTTTGATGACTTGAGAGCTCATGATATTCGTCATTAAACGAGTCCTGAATCTAAGTGCGACAATGTGCCATATTCATCGGAGTTTCAATCTGACGTCACCAATACATCGACGAAAAATGTGATATTTACGACATAGATCCCCGTCTTACATCCTTTCTTCCCCTGAAAATGTATTTGGATGGTCAAACTTGCAAATTTCGGGGGAAAGTCGTGAAAATATCATTGCAAGAGGTCACAGGTGGTGTTATTCCGGCAGCCTATGAGAATATTGAACTCGGCAATGGCTCATGACGAGGAAAGGAAGGAAAAACTGCCCGGGGCGTCATCAAGTGTTGTTTGTTCTCGGGACACGCGTCACAAGGTCTTCACAGTGTCACTTCTACCACAACAACCGTCTTGAATTGTTTGGCTGTATACAGGCCTAATATCGCCTGTTGTTGGGAGCAAAATAATTAATTATTAAAAGAGTGACCGGAAAATAGTAGGTCACGAGCCTCACGAACATGCGTTAACATTTTAGACAAAACACCTCATGACAATGGCATTACAAGGATACGGTATTGTATACGCTAATGTTACTATATTATACAACTTTGAGTATCTAAGATACTGCTAAGAATTTTGTCATCTACATATACTGCATCGATTACGATCAATAATAATCCCCCCACTGGGCACATAGGCCACAAGGCCTTCGAGTCAATTATATAGTAATATCAGAAATATGTATCGTTCCATCGTGTGTGGCTTCATGCTTGAGATAATTTGAATACCGCTTCCAAACATGTTACATTTTGTTTTGTCCCAGGTGATTGGCGTGACTTCAGTCCATCCTGTTCGTATGGCTTCATCATATTTGTTCTGAAAACCATAAGTCCATTTTTATATGGCTTCATCATTTGGTGCCATTTGGCCCGCAGCCAGAGAAGCGAAGAAGAGAAATATATCTGTTTGTCCGAGTGGAATCTCGTCTCCTTGGAATCATCCAATTGAAAATTTGAGCAGACTCGACTGGTTGGCACGACACTGTACCCGCCTGTATGGTATAAATTGTGATCGGCCCAACTCCTGGTTAGGTTACCGAACTTTTGATCCAATAACATATAATTGACCTGGCGTTGCGTTCATCAGACGAGCCATCCGTCCGTCCATCCGTTCGTCAACATTTCTATCTTTACAATTCACGGTCGAATCTTTCTGAAAATTTGGTGTAATATCAGAAGGGAATCCATTTTCGAAAAACCAATATTTTCGTCCGAAGTTAGTTACTGTGTGTTTTGAACCTTTTCCAGCAGAAATAAAATGCCTTTGAAAAGATAGTCTGGAAATTTTAGGCAGATTTTCCCTTCCCGTGCTGTAAAAAAAAAACATAAAGACTGCGTTACCGAGCTTGAATAGTAGCAGATACCGTGTGAAAGTCATATGTGACGGGGATCGATGGCATTGAAAGGTTAAAACGGCCATTTTCGTCAGCTTGTCACCGCGCATTTCTCCAGTAACCTGTCTTCGCCCCGGGGATAATTTTGTTATGTTCACGTGATGTTTATGCTTCCCATTTGTAGCTCCATCTTTCTGATATTGTTTTCTGAGTTTTCATCCTCCTTCTAGTCCTTCTTACAAACGAACATTGATAACGATCATTATATCGATTCCATGTCAGTGATAAAACGAATTAGGCCTACCTGAGACCAAATATCAAATGCCCACAGACATAGAAGTATGCTTTCACTAACTATTGATGTTTCGTGAAAGGAGATGCCTATTTAATGTTAATCGGTCCATACAACCAGAAAACTTGAGGCGATCAAAATAAAATATGTATGACATGTACCCAACCATGTCCGGGTATTTCATCGACTGTTACAGTATTATCCTTTGTGAAATTGAACAATGCAATTGAACAACAATATGATATACTGCAGGCTATAGGACAGTAGGAGCGGGAAGCGTGAGAATATGTCCGGGAGAGTTTTTTTTTTACATGCGACATGTGACACATGTTGTGAATATCCTGTTTAAAATCCACATGGCAATTACCGGTATATATTATTGAACTGATTGATGTAATATGGTTTGTAATATTACTTTTTTTGTAATTAGCTGTATTGAGTCAGAGATTGTTTTGGAGAAAAAACATACATCATATTTGCACGGCTCAAATGAAGACAACATATCCACCCACTTCGCGCCACTGAGGTGATTTCCTATCTAGCGATACCCAAATTGTCTTTACAGCTGTATTTTCTTTGTTCAAGAAAATCAGACATGTCGTGGATGTTGCTATTAGCCTCAATATATTTTATTACACCAGCTCGTGCAAATTTCACTGGCATGGGCAGACGGACCGATCACATTTGCAACCTCCACTGTATCACACAAACGTCTCTGAAGTTACACAGTTCACTAGTATACCGTTGCGAAGCCCACACAATAGCGTGCAACGTATGTCCATCGTGGAATTGCTCACTGCCTGTCAATGCGCAGATCTCACCAAACGGAACCAGTTCAAATTAGTACGATTACAGTATATCCGGGCAAAGCCCGGACAATGTACTCATATATCTACGGTGTCTAATATATCATGCCATTATTTTTTTTTCGGAACATCCACAAGCCAGGCAAAAAAAAATAAATAAGCAAATTAAGCAATTTTGAACGTTACTTCCTTACGTACGAAATTAGTCTCGAAATGTATCTGATCATACATTTTATGTCCTATGTACACCGTAGGTCAGTTCTGCGTTTCACATAATAAAAATAAGCGCTCAATTTAAATTTTATTTTTTTTCTTAGGTCTGACAGGTCGGACCAATTTTTTTGTTAATTGAAATAATAAATTTTGTACGTACGAAAATAGTTTTGTGCGAGTTCAAAGTGTTTCCGTGTTGCACGAGATCATAACGTTTTGCTGGTGTTCTAAACTATTCATGACACATTAGAAACTATTTTTACACATTTTTTATCAATATTGCAATGATATGTTGAGTATTAACAATGCATAAACAACAGGCTTGTAAAAAAAGTGATCAAAGACTGCCGTGTATAAATATCTCATTTAAGCCCGCAAGCTTTTGCGTGATCAAATGACCGCTCTGGTTTGCGCATGCACATCGGTAGTTATGGTACATGGAAACTTGGAATGTACATGGAAATTTGGAAACACAGACAATGTATTCATTGATGGGAAACTGATCGTTGATTAATAGTCGGGCCTGATGATCATTTAAGCATGGTCAGAGCTCATTTATGCCCTCGCTTCCACTCTGACTATGCTTAAATTACGCCCTTACCAGATCACAGTATTGGTATTTTTAAATTATTTTGAACGCGTACAAAACATTTCGTACGTATGAAACCCGTTTTCAACGAGATCAGAATTGTTGAGTTAATTATTTGTATTTTTTGCATGCAGTGAGGCGTGTTCCAAAAAAGGTAATAATCATGGCATATATCAGCCAGGGTACATATCGATACTAGATGTACTTCATAACACAAAGGTAAACTCTGTCCGGTGTTGATAAAGTGGCTACCGAACACAAAACATAATCGGGAATGAATAATGGATTGGGAATGACAAAACATGTTGTGTATGTTATCGACTAACGATAAATGGGTTGGGAAAAAAATAATTATCCACAAAATTATCTGGTAACTTTAATTCTGCTCTGGTCATATCGGAAGATCTTGTTATCTGAATAAGAGAGATTCATTTACAGTGCAATAATGGAGTAAGTTGGACCAAGCCATTAACTACGGAGCCCCTAATAGAATAATGGCATGCTTAACAAGAATAGTTTTTGAAAATGAGGTGGGAATCTCGGAGTTTGATTGTTCAGTGTGATGTGCATGTTTGATGTTCGGATGCATCATGATTGACCAGTGTGGTTAAACAGCTTTTCCCGACCGGAATTGAAAGTGAAAACAGATAGGGAAACCCTAAAAAATAGCTTAGCTCAATATAAAAAGTGCGTTATATCAATATAATAAACCGTTTGTTCAATTTAATAGATATAGTTCGCTCAATATATTAGTTCAATACATTATTTCGTACGTTCTCACGGTTGGAAAAACCGTTCACTCAATATGACATCTTTCCCTCAGTTTGTGAAATGTATCAAGTGAAGCGTTTGTTAAACTGAGCTAACGATTTAATAAACCGTTCTATCAATTCAATAAACAGTTCGTTCAATTGATTGAACTGGAATCTATTAAATCATTCACTCAATTTATTATTCCATTGGCTAAAGTTGTCAAGTACATTGAGTGAACCTATGGTCCGATAACCTATTGCCGTCGCGTTGCGTCCGTCCGTCGTCCGTCTAGCCGTCCGCCCGTCCACATTTTTATCTTTAAAGTGTACGGTCCAATCTTTCTCAAAATTTGGGAAAAGACGCCTTGAAATAATTTAAAAAGGAGATTTTTTTTTCTCAAAATGGCGCCGTTTTCGTCGAAAAACGCCCAATTTTGAACTTTGGTGACCATTTTCTCAAAAATGTCTGATCAGTTTTGAGATTTGTATTTTAAAAAAATCCTCCTATACACCTTTGTGACGTGTATAAGTTTTGTTGCCCTTGAATCGCCGGTCTTCAATCTTTGCCTCTACAGATGGAATGCATGTAGATAGGGCTTACGTTTGCATTATGAGCATATATCGAACAAAATAATGTTGATAACCTTAAGCTTGACTTCGGATTACCTTAAGTGCTAAATGCCCGACGTGAAATGTGTGAATTAGCCAGAGGCTTAAACATTTGCACATACAGGTTAGGATTGTGTATAATCTTACAAGAAGTCATGTATTTATGGCACATCTTTTGGTGACCTTGAATTTGACCTTAAATTACCTTGAAGGCCAAATCTCAAAATCTTGCCTGACATGACATGTGTAAATTGGCCTCTACAGACAAAATACTTGTTGATAGAGCTTATTATGTTTGTATTGTGAACATATATAAAGTCATATGCAGCATACCTAATGGTGACATTGCAGTTCACAAAAATGACCTTGTGGGCAAGTCTCAAGGTCATATGTCATCTGCAATGCTTAAAACCAAAATTGTCCGGTAACCTATCTTAGCCGTTGGGCTAATTTTTGACATAGTTTGCACACTCGTAGTTGTTATTGGCTGGATGCACGCATGGAGGCACAATATCGTCGCATGCGGCCTTTTCACAAAACACACTCCCTCTAGGTATGTATTTACAGTGAATGAATTTATAACAAAAGAGTTGCAATTAATAATGAAGCAACTATTGCCCACGAAATGCCCCAATGCTTTGCAGTTAAATTCCCGACGATAATATCATATGACAATTTTCCTGTAGTAATTTACCAGGTAAGACCAGATGGATTGCTATTGCGAATACTGGTATGCAATTTCATTCACCGCAATATAGGCCATAGTCATGTGAATGAGTAACACGATTTGCAGTGTTTTCTAGAGAAGTTTCTTAGTGCCATACAATTTTTTTTGGGGGGGGTTCAGTTAATTTTTCTTTCTAAATCTTGGGGATTTCTCAATAATTCGAACTGGGAAAAAAATTTTGAAACTGGAAATAAATTATTTATCCCGGGAAAAAACTATTAAAACCGGGAATAAATTACTAAAACCGGGAAATAACTATTTAAACTGGGAAAAAACTATTTAAACCTGGAATAAATTATTCGAACCGGGAAAGAACTATTTAAACCGGGAAAAAAAATTATTTAAATCTGGAATGAATTATTCGAACTGGGAAAGAACTATTCAAACCAGTAAAAAACTATTCAAACCTGGAATAAATTATTCAAACTGGGAAATAATTATTTAAGCCGGGAAAGAACAATTTAAACCTGGAATAAATTATTCAAACCAAGGAATAATTATTTAAACCGGGAAGGAATTATATAAAACCGGGAAAGAACTATTTAAACCAGGGAAGAACTATTCAAACCGGGAAAAAACTATTCATACCTGGAACAAATAGTTTGTTCCAGGTTTTATTAATTTATTCCCGGTTTTAATAATTTTGTCCCAGTTCTAATAATTCTTTCCCGAATCAAATTATTTATTTAATGTATTTTGCCTAAGTCTTGGGAATTCCCCAGTAATTTAAATCGGGAAAGAATTATTAAAACTTGGAATAAATTATTTATTCCGAGAAAAAAATATTAAAGCCGGAATAAACTAGACATAAAAGCCTATAGGTTTTGTGGCATCCCCCAATTTGTTTTTATCATTTCAAATGGTCATACTGGACTGAGAAAAAGGACACATAGGCCATTGTACATGTATGTGGGTAAGAGTGAGAGCTGATCTGACAGTTTCTTACCAGAACTGCTCTCTATCGTCTTGACAACTTGGCCCACCAGATATTTGCCACCCAAAATGAATGGACAATTACCCAGCCCATATTGTTCAGAGTACAAGTATATTTAATCAGGATGTTCGTGATATTTTTCAGGTGCTCCTGTCAAATGTAAAATGATACGTGACTAAAAGAATGCTGTGTCATCTTGGCCAATTTTGTGATTTCAAAACTTGTACAATACAGCGGAATTTTCGCATTCATATTATAACCAAAGCCAAACATTTCCGAGCTAACTAAAACAATGATGATCTGGTCATTGCATGTGAAATAGAGTTGAATAACAAAACATTCAAACAATACATGTTTGTACAATATAAGTGTAGACAGGGCAAATCATTCCACAAGCATGTTGTGTCATGTGTGTTGGCTTATTAAGCAACTATTGTTTTCTGTGGGGTGGAACTTCATTATTTTACAATGTACACACACTGGTAAACCAGGCTTTGGAGGGGGAGTGGGGATTATGCATGGATATGAGCCTAGGGTCATGCTGTATCACACAATACTGCTGTATCACTTGTCAGGCATAACTGAGCAGGGCTGGCTGAGAGGGACGGAGCCTATTGCTGTGCTGGACAGACTGGCTGATCTTGTAAGGCATGATTGAGCATGGCTAACTGAGAGGGGCGGAGCCTATTGCTGTGCTGGACAGACTGGCTGATCTTGTAAGGCATGACTGAGCAGGGCTCTCATATACTGCACTGACTGAGAGGGCAGAGCCTAGCCTCATGCTGGACATGCAGGCTGCCGTCAGTGAATACAGTAGTATGGCTCAGTTACAGTATTGACTGCATGACTGACCAGGCTTTAAGTATCTGGCTGCATGAAGAGCCAGCATCTGCCAGCATCTGCCTGGGTGCAGGCGAGGGAAAAATTTTTTTTTTGGGGGGTGGGGGGGCACCCCCCAAAAAAAAAATACACCCAAAAATTTTTTTTCACCTGGAAATTACCTGAATCAAATTATGACATTGACAGGAATCGCCCGCTGGCGGCCATCTTGGATTTCGGATCTCGACGAAAAACAATAGGGGTTACGAGCAAAGTATTTCGGATGAGCTGTGAAAATTTCGGAAAGATAGATCAAGGCGTTCAAGAGTTATGATCCGGAAACCAAACGGCGGAAGTAAAAAAAAAACAGACAAAAACATAAGGCCTCCCGATTTTCAATCGGGATGCCTAATTATTAAAAAGGGGAAATAACTATTCAAACCGGGAATAAATTATTCAAACCAGGAAATAATTGTTTAAACCGGGAAAAAAACTATTCAAACCGGCAAAAAATAATTTAAAGCAGGAAAAAATTATTTTTAAACCCGGAAAAAATAGTTTTTTCCTGGTTTGTCATATAAATATAACGAACTCATAAAACCACCGTCCTCCTCCGCAAAACCACCCGCGGAGGAGTGATCACGTTCTTGCGGAGGTTCGACCACGTGCATGCGGAGGATCGGCCACGTGCTTGCGGAAGACCAGGCATGCACATGCGCAGAACAGCTTCCGGTGGAGAGCCCAATATACGGAGGCAGCCACATCTCTCTGAGAGTCAGTCGGGGCAAGGTACCAGAGGAGACACATCACCCTGAGACGGTCCTGTCCTCCTTGGACAGGCGAGGGAGAGGACTTAGAGTTTTCCGTACCTCCGCACATCTTGACCTCCGCAGTGCAGAGCCCCAGACTCCATGTATGGGAAATGTATCAGGGAAGGGTGTGGGTCCCAGATGATGACAATCGCATGAATCCGGTCCAACGTCCCTTCAATATATGAACCCCGGCCCTCTTGACTTACAGCTGACGGCAAGGCGGCGATCTCTTCTTGCACAGTGGTGCAAGCGTGAGGGAAGTCTCTGGTGAACCTCCGCAACCCGCGGACCTGTGAGGGACGTCCCCTGATGTGCGGAGACACTCCGTCTCCGCAATAGACGAACCTCCGCAGCCGCGGACTTGTGAAGGAAGTCTCTGACGATACTCCGCACCCGCCGAGGTGGCGAGGGAAGTTTCCTGACGTGCGGAGACACCCAGGCTCCGCAGGCGACGACCCTCCGCACCCGCGGAAGAGGGAGGTGAAGCAGACGTGCGGAGGACCCTCCGCAAGGACGAGGGACCTCTGCAGAGCCACGGAACCTCCGCAGCACATAAGACCTCCGCAGAGAGAGGACCTCCGCAGTGCGGAAGACCTCCGCAGAAACAGAGGACCTCCGCAGAAGTGAGGACCTCCGCACCGGCGACACCTCCGCGGAAGACGGCGGGACAGACTCCGCAAGTACCTACCTCCGGAGACGGAAGAATTGCGGAGCCAGGGGACCTTCACCTCCGCATGGACTTCGCGTAGGAAGAGACTGACGCTAGTTCTGATGCCTAACGTTAAAAGCAGGGTCTTAGTCTAAACCTGGACCAGATGTAACCTTTTAGTATTGTAAAGCCCGGTGACTTAGTCTAAACCTGGTCACTGTGTAGTTTGGGGAAACATTTCATATATTTTGTGAGTGAGTAACTTGTCGAATTTGGTAATAAAACCCGTGTCTTTGAATTAATATGTCTTCAGCACTTTTCTCTAACCAGAGGAATACTATGGAATTGCGGACGTCTCACCATTAATTGTCTATAGCGTTCGGACACAGAGACGAGAGGTACTACAAGAAGACTATACGAAAAATAAACACAACGAGAGAAAATAAACAACAACACAACAACCACGGCACCAAATAACCATCAATCGTAAAATCGCTACAGAAACTTGGTGCCGTGACCAGGATCCTTTCGAAGAAGCATACAGCTCAGAAGAACGAGCCCGAGATGTCCCAAACAGAGGGAAAGGATCTGAAGTCCTCCGTGGAAGACAAGGGAAGATCGAGGAAGTGCGGAGGATCTGGTGACGCAGAGGAGTGCGGAAGACAATCTGAGGACGCAGGTCCGGAGGACTTCGGAAGATCAGAGGCCTCCGGAGCTGGTGATGACAGATGTCCTCGCTCCATCCGGAGTGAGGAGACCCCCGAGTGGTCTGGATGGACGGAACTTGACAGGAGGCGAGAGCGGGAGCGCTACCTGCAGAGGGTCCGCGAGAGCCCGGGGCTCAGTAGAGTTTTGGGGAGACCCAGATCTTACCTGGGGGACAGCGAGATCCTCGTGTCTGAGGACTACCTGCGAGGCAGAGGACGAGCCGCATCGGAGGGATGAGGAAGAACCCGATCGGCCGAGGGGAGGCAGCGAGCACCTTCCCCATCCTTTCTGAGGTCTCTCACCCACGGGAGACCTTCGGTCCAGAGAGGGTGGCGGGAAGAGAGGGGGCTGAGCCACGATCAGTCCCAAGCCGGGCCTTCCACCCATGATGTGGGGCACGGAGCAGCCGCCGGCCGCATGACGGGAGCTGTACCACCTCCGCAAATGGGAGGTGCAGTGTTCGCTCCGCAGCCGACGGCCTCCGCAGTACAGCCGGCTCCGCCGATGTATGAGCTCGTGATGGCTCCGCAAGTGGCTCCGCAGCAACTGCCACAGATGGCTCCGCAGATGGTGGCTCCGCAGATGGCTCCGCAGATGGTGGCTTCGCAGATGGCTCCGCAGATGGGAGCGCCGCCTCCGCAGCCAGTACCGGTGGTCTACTACCACCAAGGACCACCGGCCGTCCAGCCTGGACAGATGACCGCTCCAGTACCACCCCAGGAGCGGCAGAGGAGGAAAGATACGGATTCGGAGACAGACGGGTCTACCACCGAGAGTACCCTCTCTCACCGGGGACGTCGACGGTCTTCGGGTCCGCAGAGACGGCGAGGCCGGAGGAGTGACTCCGACGGGAGCACCTCATCCTCCTCCGCATTTGCACCGGCACCTGCGGAGCAACGGAGACAGATGTTCCCGGACAAGTATGACGGTGTCTCGATGGAGTGGTCTGAATACCTGAGTCACTTCTCGGTGATCGCCGAAGTTAACAGATGGGGAAAGACGGAACGGGGGCTGTACCTGGCGAGCAGCTTGACGGGAGATGCGAGGCAGATCCTCACGGGGATGAAACCGGACCAGTACAAGGACTGGGATCTCCTCGTGGAGAAACTGGCCAAGCGTTTCGACCGCGCCTGCCAAGAAGAGACCTACAGATCGGCGTTACGAAGCAGGACGTGGAAGACTGGGGAGACGCCGCAAGCATTTGCTCAACATATCCGGCGGTTGGTTGAGAGGTCGTATCCTCACCTCGGGGATGAGGCTCACGGGACCATCGCATTGGAAAGCTTCCTGAAGGGTCACGGGGACGATGACATGAAGCTCATGGCCCTGATGAAGGACATGAAGACCCTGGAAGAGGCAACGGCTTTCATCACCCAGTATGAAAGTGTCAACCGCAAGCCAGTGCATGCAGTCCGCGCCTTGGTGGAGGACGAGAAACCGGTGGAGGCGCCACATGATGTGATGGCCTTCACCAAGGGGGATCAGCCTCCGCCGAAGAAGGACGATAAGAAGAGTGGCACTGGGCCTCGGCTTCCCTACTTCAAGGGCATGTTCGAGACCCAGGCCCAGAAGATGGACCAGCTAATCGAACTGATGGGGACGGTCTTGAAGAAGGTGGAGGGAGTGACGACTCCGCGGACGACCTCGGCACAGGGACCTCGAAGTCGGGACTGGGAGTGCTGGCTGTGCCGACAACCCGGACACCTGAGTAGGCAGTGTCCCCAGAGACCAAAGGATGTCAAGTACCTGGCGCTCCTGCTGAAGCAGCTGGAGGACGAGGACGTCCTTGAGGAGGAGTTAGAGACAGAGGACCTCTCGTCAAACTAGAGGGGCCCGTTTCTGACGCCGAGACGACGGGCAATTCCTGGCAAGCACAGGTCAGGATTAGAAGGCGACAAGACGAGACGGAAGGTGGAGATGCAGGATCTGTACATAGTGTGAATAGAGTTACCCGCAGGGATAGTCTCTGCGACCTCATATGGGAATATATTTGCGGAGGAGACTCCTGCCTCCGCGATGATGATGTTACTGATGTTCATGATGTGCCTGATATTACTGATGTTTGTGATGTACCTACGACTCCAGGTGTCTTACCTGAGGGGAAGGCGAACCCTTCTCTGTCCACTGTAAATAGCATTGATGATGATGATGATGTGCCTACGACTCCAGGTGTCTTACCTGAGGGGAAGGTGAACCCTTCTCTGTCTACTGTAAATAGCGATGTTTGTGATGTTCGTACGACTCCAGGTGTCTAACCTGAGGGGGAGGACGGCCCTCCTCTGTCAACTGTACATACTGAAGCCGAGACTCCGGGTGTCACGCCCAAGAGGGATGCGGAGCTTCCCTTGTCCTGTATAAAGTTCACCAAACCTAAACCTTTAGCTTGGTACGCCCGATGTCGCCTTGAGGGACGAGAAATCAACCTCCTGGTTGACACGGGTGCTGTTTCCACAGTTGTGGATGTTTCTGTTTTTGATAAGTTACCTGACCATGTGAAGGAGCGTCTGAGGACCTCGAGGATCACCCTACGCGCAGCAACGGGAGACTACCTTGATGTCCTCGGCATGCTCCCTATCATCCTGCATCTGGGGGACTTGGAGGTACCATCAGAAGTCGTCATAGGACGTGTGGGGATGCCTGGAGTGCTCGGTATGGACGTACTACACACTCTGGGCGCCACACTCGACCTAGCCCGTGGAGAGATGAAAGTAGGAGAGCGGACGGTGTTCCTGAGTGAGAGACCGGAGCCAACGGTCCTAGGGCTACGTGCGGGGGATCCCGTTAGTCTCCCGGCATGGTCCGAAGTCCTGGTCTCCCTTCTGATCGACGGTACACCTGGTACAAGGCGACCACGAGTCGGCCTTGTGCAGCCGCCAACCGATAGTGACGTGACGGTGGGAAGAGCCCTGGTAAAGCCGTGTGGAGACGAGGAGCAGAGGAGCACGAAATGACGATACCAGGAGGAAGCCTGCTGGCACACCTACATGAGGTTGAGGAGGTAATGCCGGTGCCGAGTCAACATCAGCCGGACTGTGCGGAGCCTTCTCCCTCCAGAGACGCAGAGCAGTGCGTAGCAGGATGCATGCCTCTGCAGAGACGGGGTGCGGAGCCGCTACCTCCGCACTTGCAGCCACTGTTGGAGAGTGTTACCTCCGCACTGACTCCTGCGGAGGTCCTGGACCTCCGCAACCTGATTTTGGACTTCACGGATGTGTTCACAGGGGAAGACGGGGGACTAGGACGGATGTCACTGGTGCGACACACGATAGATACAGGAGATCACAGACTCATCAAGCAGCCCCTCCGGAGAGCGCCCTACAAGCAGCAGGAGCTTATAGAGGCAGAGGTGGACAAGATGCTGAAAGCGGGAGTGATAGAGCCCAGTGATAGTCCGTGGTCGTCTCCCGTAGTCCTCGTCCGTAAAAAGGATGGAACCACAAGGTTCTGTGTGGACTACTGGAAACTCAATGATGTGACGAGAAAGGATGCTTATCCTTTGCCCAGGATAGACGAGAGCTTCGACACTCTGGCTGGGGCCCGGTACTTATCCACGCTCGATTTGGCGAGCGGGTACTGGCAGGTGGAGATGGAGAAGGAGGACAAGGGGAAGACAGCGTTCACCACGAGGAGCGGATTATACCAGTTCCGCGTGATGCCGTTTGGTCTTGCAACCGCCCCAGCCACCTTCGAGCGGCTCATGGAGCTTGCGCTGCGAGGGCTGCAGTGGAGAAGGTGTCTCGTGTACCTGGACGACGTGATCTGCATCGGGAGTGATCTGGCGGAAGCACTGAGCAACCTGAGGGATGTGTTCCAGAGGCTCCGGGAGGCGGGCTTGAAGCTGAAGCCCTCGAAGTGCCAGCTACTTCAGAGGGAAGTCCGTTTCCTGGGCCACAAGGTGTCTCAGTGAGGCGTCGAGTGCGACCCGGAGAAGGTGGAGGCTGTGAAGCGCTACGAGCCTCCCCGGGACCTGGCGGAGCTGAGGTGCTTCCTTGGCTTCGTCGGGTACTACCGGCGGTTCATCAAGAACTTTGCCACGAAGGCGGGTCCACTCACGGCCCTTCTCAAGAAGGATGTCCCCTACAGATGGACGGACGCCTGCCAGGAGGCCTTTGAGGCGCTGAAGGAACCCCTCATGAAGAGCCCTTTGCTGGTCTACCCGGACTTTACCCAGGATTTCGTCCTGGACACGGATGCGAGTGGGTACGGCATAGGAGGAGTCCTTTCCCAGGTCCGCGAGGGTCAGGAGAGAGTGATCGCCTATGCCAGTCGTTCCTTGCGTACCACTCAGAGGAACTACTGTACCACGAAGAGGGAACTCCTTGCGGTGGTGGCGATGATACACCACTTTCGCCACTACATATGGGGCCGGAAGTTCCTGCTCAGGACCGACCATGCTTCCCTGAGATGGCTTCTTAATTTCAGGGATGCGGAGGGCATGATAGCCCGCTGGGCAGCACGGATCGCAAGCTATGACTTTCGCTGTGAGATTCGTCCCGGAGTGAGGCATAGCAACGCGGACGGCATGTCCCGGTGTCGACAGTGTAAGAGAGAAGGATGTGGAGGAACGGAGGACGAGGGAGGTTCAGACGAGGAGCTTCTCCCTCCCCTGAGTGGGGAGAACTGGGATGGCCTTGTGGGGCTCTTGCTCTCTTTGCGACCGGAGGAAGGACGGCACTGGCAGGAGGATGACTTTTGCGGAGATGGACTGGGGAGGATGGACTTCGAGGTGCGGAGTGCGGAGGTTAAAGGCCTGACCTCCGCGCGGCCCTTGGTGAAGAGGATCACCCCAGTCGTCAATGCGGAGGACCCTCCGGAGCCGCGGCGCCGACAAAACCTCCGGAAGCCGAGCGGAGACTCCACAAGTGTGTCGGACCTCTGCCTCCGGAGCCACGGAGGAAAGATGGGTTGGTTACTCTGCGGAGGAGCTCAAGACTCTGCAGAGCTCTGACCCGGACCTTCGCCATATACTCGATTGGAAGACGGCGGCTGACGAGAGACCGGAATGGACAGATGTGAGGACTAAGAGCCACGCAGTGAAGGCCTACTGGCAGCAGTGGGACAAGCTGGTTGTGAGGGACTCCTTTTCCGCCGTGCATAGGTGGACTGGCAGAAGGAGCCCCTATTCCAGCTCATCATACCCTACAGTGTGCAGAAGGCAGTCCTGAAGGAAGTCCATGATCGGCCTCTTGGGGGACATCAAGGTGTCAGCCGGACGCTCCGGAAGATTAAGGCACGGATGTACTGGTGTGGGATGACGAAGGACGTCGAGACTTGGTGCGGAGCCTGTCCGAGGTGCAGTGCGCGGAAACCACGGCCAGGGCCCCAGCATCAGCCCATGGGTAACGCACCGGTGGGTGACCGTCTAGAGAGGGTGGCCATGGAAGTGCTGGAGATTGGCGTGATCTCAAAGATGGGGCAGCGGTATGTTCTTGTCATCACAGATTGTTTCACTCGATGGACGGAGGCCTACGCGATGCCTGACCATAGGGCGCCGACGGTAGCGGACGTGTTCGTCACGGAGTTTGTGTGTAGATGGGGAGTTCCGGCCCGTATTTTCTCAGATATGGGTCGAGAATTCGAATCCGGCCTCTTCCGGGAGCTAGCCACGATATTGGGCAGCGAGAAGATCCATGCTAGCCCATATCATGATGAAGGGCAGGGAGGCGACTACTCCTCTCGATCTGATGTATCGGACGGACCCTGAAGGGAGGGAGGAGGCCCCACCTGCGTGCTCACACGAGTATGTGCAGTGGGTGAGAGAAGCCACTGCCATCGCTCACGAGTACACTCGTACTCAGATGAAGGCGGCTACGGTGCGGCAGAAGAAAAACCACGATTTGAAGGCGGCACCGAGACGGTTTCCGGTTGGTATCTGGGTACTGTACTGGTATCCACCGAAGGCTCGACCAAGCTCGGGTTGGGTTGGACAGGACCTTACCTGGTCGTGGATGCCCAACTGGGCTGGCGTGTTAAAATCCAGAAGTCCCCGACGTACGTGCCGAATGAGGTCCATATTGACCATCTTAAGACGTGCCCGTACACTCCTGAACAGGCCCCTTGGGTTCGCACTGGTGGCGGAGACCCTGCGGAGGATGCGGAGGAGGCGTCGAGGGAGGACGAGATGGACGGACCGGAGGTGACGGCCGCGGAGGACGCGTCGGGTGCAGAAGAACCGGAGGATCCTAGGGAGGTGACGGACGCGGAGCCGGATGCAGAGCCGGACGAGACGGTGGAGGCAAGACGACCGAGACGGAGTCGGAGGGCGCCGCAGAGGCTCGGAGATTGGGCGTATTGTGCTACAGAAGCGCCAGCGCCCACCCGGGCCAAGCCACGTGGCACTTCCGTTCCGAGGGAGATGGCTGTACGGCCTGAGCCTCCGAGGCTGCCTGCATGGCTCCCGTGGCTGTTATACCTTGGGGGAGCGTTAGCTATACTTTTAATAAGGCTGGACATACTATTTCTGAAGGCGAGATAAAATCGGGAGTGATGGAAACGCGATGCCTTTGCAGAGACGGGTGCCAATGATGGGAATTATTTTCGTCACTACAAGAAACTCGACAATAATGTTGGAAATTATTTTCAGTTTTAAAGAAGTGTGGTGCCGGCTGCGGAGACTGACCTACCTCCGCAGTTGCGGAAGACTTACCTCCGCGGATGCGGAGCCTACCTCCGCAGATGCGGAGAAAAGGGGATTTTTACAAGTTGGAGTGTCTACCTCGGAGGATAGGAGGAAGGGGAGATGATGAAAGACTGAGTGGAGGAAGCGGCACCAGAGATGCCTTCAACCCCGGACACGAGGACTTGTCCAACCCAGAGAGGGTGGAAATATAACGAACTCATAAAACCACCGTCCCCCTCCGCAAAACCACCCGCGGAGGAGTGATCACGTTCTTGCGGAGGTTCGACCACGTGCATGCGGAGGATCGGCCACGTGCTTGCGGAAGACCAGGCATGCACATGCGCAGAACAGCTTCCGGTGGAGAGCCCAATATAAGGAGGCAGCCACAGCTCTCTGAGAGTCAGTCGGGGCAAGGTACCAGAGGAGACACATCACCCTGAGACGGTCCTGTCCTCCTTGGACAGGCGAGGGAGAGGACGAACCTCCGCAGCCGCGGACTTGTGAAGGAAGTCTCTGACGATACTCCGCACCCGCGGAGGTGGCGAGGGAAGTTTCCTGACGTGCGGAGACACCCAGGCTCCGCAGGCGATGACCCTCCGCACCCGCGGAAGAGGGAGGTGAAGCAGACGTGCGGAGGACCCTCCGCAAGGACGAGGGACCTCCGCGGAGCCACGGAACCTCCGCAGTGCGGAAGACCTCCGCAGAGAGAGGACCTCCGCAGTGCGGAAGACCTCCGCAGAGACAGAGGACCTCCGCAGAAGTGAGGACCTCCGCACCGGCGACACCTCCGCGGAAGACGGCGGGACAGACTCCGCAAGTACCTACCTCCGGAGACGGAAGAATTGCGGAGCCAGGGAACCTTCACCTCCACATGGACTTCGCGTAGGAAGAGACTGACGATAGTTCTGATGCCTAGCGTTAAAAGCAGGGTCTTAGTCTAAACCTGGACCCGGTGTAACCTTTTAGTATTGTAAAGCCCGGTGACTTAGTCTAAACCTGGTCACTGTGTAGTTTGGGGAAACATTTCATATATTTTGTGAGTGAGGTACTTGTCGAATTTGGTAATAAAACCCGTGTCTTTGAATTAATATGTCTTCAGCACTTTTCTCTAACCAGAGGAATACTATGGAATTGCGGACGTCTCACCATTAATTGTCTATAGCGTTCGGACACAGAGACGAGAGGTACTACAAAAAGACTATACGAAAAATAAACACAACGAGAGAAAATAAACAACAACACAACAACCACGGCACCAAATAACCATCAATCGTAAAATTGCTACATATCTATTCCATGGGGTTTGTTTCGGATTTCTAAATCATTGGGCGGGTTGCGTGCAACCAACCCGCCTATTAGATTGGCGTGTCCGTCTGTCCGTCCGTCCGTCCGTCCGCCCGGGCATACCAGAAGGGTTTACGGGGATTTCTTAGGGGGAATAAAGCTGAAAATGCCCCACAACCACAGTTTAAGCCGAAAGTGCGGTCTTATGGGGATTTTTTCAGGACTTGTGGGGAAAGTTAAGATAGGAAATTTAACATTGGATCTGCCCGTAACGCCCATCCGTTCGTCCGTCAACAATTTCTTGTGAACGCGATAACTTACAAAGTTTTAACGAAATATCGCCAAAATCATACCAGAGGTACATCATGAGCAGATCTCGGACAAGTTCGATGATGGGTGACCTTGACCTATTTTTCAGGTCGTGGCATGACTTCGAACTTGACAATACATGAAAACAGCACTTTGTACCTTGTGAACGCGATAACTTACAAAGTTTTTAACGAAATACCGCCAAAATCATACCAGAGGTGCATCATGAGCAGATCTCGGACAAGTTCGATGATGGGTTACCTTGACCTATTTTTCAGGTCGTGGCAGGACTTCGAACTTGACAATACATGAAAACAGGACTTTGAACCTTGTGAACGCGATAACTTACAAAGTTTTAACGAAATACCGCCAAAATCATACCAGAGGTGCAACATGAACAGATCTCGGACAAGTTCGATGATGGGTGACCTTGACCTATTTTTCAGGTCGTGGCAGGACTTCGAACTTGACAATACATGAAAACAGCACTTTGTACCTTGTGAACGCGATAACTTACAAAGTTTTTAACGAAATACCGCCAAAATCATACCAGAGGTGCATCATGAGCAGATCTCGGGCAAGTTCGATGATGGGTGACCTTGACCTATTTTTCAGGTCGTGGCAGGACTTCGAACTTGACAATACATGAAAACAGGACTTTGTACCTTGTGAACGCGATAACTTACAAAGTTTTTAACGAAATACCGCCAAAATCATACCGGAGGTGCATCATGAGCAGATTTCGGACAAGTTCGATGATGGGTGACCTTGACCTATTTTTCAAGTCGTGGCAGGACTTCGAACTTGATAATACATGAGAACAATGCCAATTCCTTCCACTAACAGCCCTCCTCGATGCAACCCGCCCAATTGTCGCGGGCGCGACTTATACTTGTTTTCATAGGTTGTTGGGCAGTTGTATACAAATTCCACCAGGTGTACAGTAGAAACAACTACATTTACCACACTGTCTGCCCCTGATGACGCCATTGTTTCTTTTTATAAGGTATTTTGTCAGGTTTCGTTTCTATTGCAAAATGTTGTATTTTACGTTTGTTATTGGAATCATCAAAATTTGGCTGTATTGGTGGTAATAGATTGATACTTACTCACATACACAGTTCTTCAACCAAAACCTCGTAAATCATCTGTAATCACCAATGGACTTTTTCACAGCACATGTTTCCGATGATAGCCGAACGACCAATAATCCAGCCAATCAGGTGCTGGCCGCAGATTTGTATCTCAACGGCTTTCCAACGGACGCAAATTTTCTAAATACGCGATTAGAATCACCGAAAACATTCCAAACAGGCAGTTTCCTCCATTTTTGCAGAGAAACGCTTCAGAGAGGGAATGTTTGTTTAGTATTCTTGTGTCGTACGCCTACTGACCATTTTGTCGCTGCTGGGCCGTTTGTTATCTGGGGGAAAACCCAGACTTTCGGTTTGGGGACAATCTTATTTTCTCGAAAAACCCTGAGTTTCGGTTTGCGAGAAGTTTAGCTTCTGAAGTCATATGCATTCAACAGTGCTCGAAACACACAAGTCATTCATTTCTCGTCGATTATCTTTGGAAATCGGTGCAATGCACATTTAGATGCACAATTCTGTATACTACAGCGCCTTTTCGCCCATTTGACAGTTAGGCCTACTCCCGCCATTTCTGTAACCACTGGACAGGAAACTCACGCAGTGGTCTTAGTTGATCTCGTGATAGCCAGTGATTGGTGCATTTGAAGGACGGAGATAACCGATTATTCATAGTCCCAGGAAGGGCTCTGTAAAAAGGTCCATTGCAAGTTGAAGTGTTCTTGCCCGTGGCCATCTTGGGATGTAGGTAAGTCAGTTACCTACATCAGGTTTACACCCAGTGTACCTAGCGTTGGAGGTTTCTCCCGTGCACGTGAAAAAACGTGTCGAATGGACATTTACACATGGTAAAATGTGCTGGTGGAGTTTGTTATTGATAGCTAGATGATCAGTACCGGAAAACCTGAAAGATCCTCCGAGATGCACTCTGATGGTGTTGTGCAGTTTGCACACACCGAACAAAATTCACGAGGTGGAGGATATTTTTTCCAAACATATTGCGATAAATTAAAGTCTTATCTTACCAGTCTTATTTGACTGGTTAGTGAACCCTTAGGATAAAGAAGGTGCAATACGGTTTTTTTAACTTTGACATAGAGTGGTGTACTGATCGATGTGAGGGCTTACATAAGAACGTCGCAGCACTCTACGGAGGCGTAAAGCTGCTGCCATCGCCACTTATTTTTCACAGAAAAACGTTTCAATTGCACATTCTCCCAATTTATTTTCTTGATAAAATTCATGCTGTACACTCACTACATGTATATCTCGTGTAACAGTAAGAGGCTACTAAGAGCAGCATTTTATCAGTCAGATATACAAGTGAAATGTCGTTCAATATATATATATATACATTAATACTAGTAAAACTATAAAGGCCCGACCTCCCAACCTCGTACAGCCATCAGCCAAGTCGTGATGAAGGAGAAGCGAGCATTTTCCGGCAGACGTTTTGTGCGTTCACTGAGAGACTTTCTCAGAACTGTGATCTTGGTCCGACAGAGGTCATAGAGATTCTCCCGGGAGATGTCGCCCTGGAGGGTGCATTGTGAAAAAATAGTATATTTATATTTCACATTGCGAGTCCTATATCGATTGTTCTCCAGTAAAGGACCCACCTCCATCGGTCCTTTCCTGACCCGCATGATGAAATCTCGAGTTTCCCCCTCACATTTAATGATCGGACACTCTCCTTTCAGGAAGAACTCCAGACAGTATAACTTGTGGAGAATCTGTAAAATGAGCAATAAACATGATTACAAAAATCTTTAAACTTACCCGTACATGATCTGTATTATATTATGCTATGGTTGACATTTTACCTGGTAGAAAAGTTTCCGTTCCCGTGGTGTGTCAATGTAGCGTTTGTGTTCTATATCGGACATGTTGTTCTTGATGAGGCCAAAATATTGCAGAATAGCTCTTTCATTCAGGAATTGTTCTTTGTTTGCCACCAGGATCTAAAGCAATTCATTTTTTGTGCAATCATCGATACCCATTCGATATCGGACCACAGTAGTAGAAATATACTGTAGCATGGAAATGTAGCATGGTAAATTATGGTAAGCACTAAGTTTCATGTAACCTAGTAGGATTATTGTATTTACCTTCCACATGTCGCTGCTGTATTCGACTTTGTCAGCGAAAAGTAGCTGCAATGGCGGGAAAAAATTGATAAACAACTTGGACATTTGTTTTTTCTAAATAACATGCCGTTAGGCGCAATGACCTACATAATAACAACGAGGAAAATATGACTTATTGGTTAAAAAAAAAGGTGGGGGGTATCGTGTGGAATAACATGGCATGACATGCACTGACCTCCTAAATACCAAAGAGAAAATATACGACTTACAATGTATTGGTATAAAACAACGTGGAAGTGTCAAGTGTACTGACCTCTAGAATAACAACGCTTCCCTTCCACAACATTTCGCAGAACAACCTCGCTTCGTAGGCGCCATACTCGAACGATTTCTCGGGACCTCGACTTTCAACACTCTCACTCGGCCTTGAACAACTCCGTAGTACTTTCTGCAGGATGTCGATCAGTGTTCCAGTGTCAATCGTTACCTGGTCACTTTAGACTTGCCATATTGTTTGTATGAATTTTCGAATTAAGAGATAATTCTACTCACAGCTACTGATTATTGAACAATTGCACTAACGCATTTCACACATTTCCATACATTTACTATGTTGGCTACACATATACCTGGACGGGGTCCGCGTACACAACCAAATAGTCTACGTCACTCTGTGGCGTGTTCAGACCGTACAGTACACTACCCGCCTGTACGATCATAATGATGTTCTCGGGCGACATCTTGGCCACAGGACCGCCTATCTTCTGCATCAGCCCAAGTAACTTGTCTTTTTCTCCAGCATTCACACCTGGAAAACGCAATCCGTTTGTAACTAGACATTCGGAAACTAATTGCGTTTTGCGAGGTACAATGTAATTACGATACTCACAGAGTGGTTTTGGTACGATGGATCCTCTGGTCCTGAGGTCATGCAGCCAGGCCCCCAGTCTATCCTCCACCAGCCCCGGGGAGGTAAACTTGTGGCCTGTCATCTGCTTGTCAACCTCCTTCCTCCAGAGCATCAGCAGCTCAAACAGCTTCACCTTGTCGTACGTGTCCACCTTCATCAGGCAAAGGGAGGTTGCGGAAATGTTTCATTGCTTATTGTTCGATGAATTACTCAGATGAGAAATAGATGTTGTGTGATAAACGTCGACAAGATTAGCGTAAAGCATACCTGATAACTTTGTTTCAGTAGCGCCAGGGAATCAGATGCTATTGAATGTGGCAGGGTAGACTCTTCTAGAGAACTCATCTGAATATTCTTGCCTGCTAGGGCAAGAGATGTGTGATGCAAGAGTCTGCAAGTATGTAAAGGATTGATACCTGTAGCTGTGTGGACCTAACCCTGCCAGTTTGAATTTAGAGTAGCACATGAATACTTCCCATAATGTTACTCTTCAAATCTATCTGTAACATCGTATAATCATATGTATATGTCTATCCCTATCACCTGAAGCTGTCAGAGAACTCGTCTAATGTGGCTCCATCTCTGAGTCTCATCTGCCCCGACTGTTTGCTCTTCTTGGCTATAGAACCCACGGCCTGACCCCGACACTGCTCCAGAAAGCCCCGGAGGCCTGCAGCCGGATACAATGCAGTTGGTAGTTGCAGTTGAATAACAACTGTGCGATCAGTTTCCGTTTTCAGAAAAGACATTCACATGTAGAAATTAAAGAAAATATGCATAAAGTACCCAGACAGTGGTTTTCTAGTGATTCCCTCAGTTTGCACCATCCCTCACTCGCACAGAACACGGACGATTCAGGGACGTAAAGTGCCTCGATAAACCGAGCCTTGCCTTTCAAGATGTAGTTCGCGAAATGGAATGCTTCAGCGGCATAAAACCAGCCCTATAATAAGTAGGCGCATTATCTTACTGAGAAAATAATTGTTGCATTAGTAACATGGTAGCAAGGATCCTCTATAATTATAGACGATCCTTGATGGTAGGTCCTATATTATAAAAATGTATGATTTCATAATTTCAGTGCAAACGATATACATGTACATGTGGATAGATTCACTGAATATTATTGCGTACCGCCTAACAAGGAATAATACATATGTATCATTCGACCCATTTCACATGAGAATTTTCACAGTCGTGTGAAATTGTACATATACATCAGTTGAATGGAGTCATTTCATGGAAATATACATCGATTGTATATTTATGTTGCCATCACATAAGAGATGTATTGTCATCTGGCTTCATTGCAGGGTATCAATACTCAACCCAGGGACAGTTAGTGTAGTGGATCCATAAAATGCATTTACAGCTTGTTGTTCTAGGGTAGTCATGGAATCTCCACGGTTTGCTTTACAGCCGTTATCCGAATGTAGTTGCAACCTTGTGTAAATATTGAATCACAACTCCTGATATGGCACAGAGCCCGAATCATGTCGATTGATGTCGCAAAAATGGGTTATATGTACGGTGCCTGTTGCTTGACATGTATGAGCACGCACTGACCTGGTCGATGACTTCGCTGTCGTGTTCCTTCTGGTGTGGGTTGACGGGCGAGAAGAACTGCTCGTCCTTCGTGACGTAGACGACGAAGAGCGCGTTGTGGCGGGCCTGCTGCCCTCGCTCCTCCTGGGTGGCCCAGTACCAGGGACAGGTGACCACGGCCCCGAACACCACCTCTCGGCACGTACCTACACACGACATATGTACACTCAGGATCAGGATCAGACCAATCACTGACCAGTCCAGACATTAATCTGGTGGAGAATCTGGGTGTTCTTTAATATCTTAGTATCTAGAAGACAGCCAGTTAATTATAAATTTCCCACTTACATTTGTTGGACGTATGAAATCATCATGTTCGTTATGTCGATTATGTGTTGGTTATGTTTCAGTGTTGTCTGAATTGAGAATACGAGTTTGACATCATGACGCACCATCGAAAGCACTGATTGTGAGTTCCTTAAGCCTCTCCCTGGTCTCGACTGAGTACGTTCCCGGGACGTTCATCAGCACGATGTTACGGATTTCGGCCAGCACATTCTCCTTGACCTTGACGGGTTCAAAGGTCACGGTCGTCCCCTCGATCTCACTCTTGATGTCTCTCAGACGGTCCAGGATGTTACATACGTCAGGGTACACTGATGGAGATTGTATGACTAGGATGATAGCCTAGGCTACCTATGACCAGAATTCACTAAGAAAAAATCATAAGTGTCCCGAATTAAACTGCTTCAGTCGCAACTCAGAAATTGAACGGACCACAATTGTCCCTATATCATTGTGAGGTCACTTGATGTCTACCTCGGGGCTAGTCCCCCACCAACCTTTCTCAGCGACACCTCCACGCTGCCTGTCTTCTCTCAGTCGCACCTGGACCCTCTCCTGAGCCTGGATAGCATCCGTTATCAGCTGCTGCACGTCCTTATTCATCGCTCTGTCTGGTAATGAAGTATGAATTTTGGGAAGTTTGCCAATTGGGGCATAGTCTACCTTTGTCAGGATCAAGCCAATGTATATACATTGCGAACAGTGCGAAAACCTGATCAGCGAAATTGTTAAGTATAGATATTTATAACACGGTCATTGTTTATAATAAGACAAACTTGGATTGGACCCTAACTCTAAAATATGGCCTGTACCCTAGAGTTAGTTTTCTGTTTTATATCGACATTGTTCTTTGTCAATCTAAAAATATCGACATGAAACAGACAACCCATTCAAATATTACGTCATATTCCAGATATAGGAGCCAAAATATCAGCCTGGAATCAACTATTTGAGTGGCTCATCGAATGTATAGACATATACCACTTTTGTACCATGTACCATGATTTAAGGTACTGAAATAAATGTTCTGACAATCAGGTTTTCTAACTGTCATGTGGTGTCGGAATTGTGGACAATGGGGTGTCGGAATATAGGGTGATTTCACCCCCAAAATACCTGAAAAATGGGTAATTTTTTGGCCATTTTCATTAAAATCAAATTTCTAACAACAACTAATGCGAAACAAAATATGAAATTTTGCTCTTCTATTAACAAAACAGTGGGCAAGTTTTAAGGGTCACCGTGCTATTTTTTTCCAGTACAGACATTCATATCATTTTAGAATAGGAAAATGTACAGAAATTTGCCAGAATTTTGATAAACTTAATGACTTATTTTAGCAGCATATAACAGAAAAATTAGCACGATGACCCCCATATATTTTATATTAAAAAAAAACGGGACACCCGAAAACGAGTTTCAAGTTCCAAGTTCCGAGTTTCAAGTTCTGAGTTCCAAGTTCCGAGTTCCAAGTTCCAAGTTACGCATTTAAAGTCCCAAGAAAGTGCAGTTATCGTGTTTATATTTCTGCATCGGGTCTCTCCAACTCATCAAATCACTTTCATGTGCCACCTTTCAATATCACAAAGTCGAAAATTAACCTTCCAAGCTGATGCCTGGTAGCCTACGCGTGGACCTCAGAGTGCGACGCGGGTATGATTTGAAATTTCGGATAGTTTGCGGATTTGGGTGTGTTTTTCGTTCAATTCTATTTAGTTCAAATTTATTTTTATATCATTTCTATATTTTACATTAACAAAATTAAATACAAATGATGGGAAAATTGAAAACAAAGGGGAATGAAATAATACTTATTGCATTATGACAGAATAAATTCGGATCTTGTCAAATTCTTTCATTAAATAATTGTTCAGGCATCACCAACGAACTATGCTGTGGATGAATGAACAACTATTTAATAGAAGTTGATATTTATCATTTATTCAAACGTGTAACATATGGTGCTGCGCCTTCAAACTGACGCCATGGTCCCTCGTCTCTGCAACTTTTAGACTCAATGTTCAAAGAACTCCTGAAAAAGCGTGGCATGTGTAGAAATACCGTAAAACTTCTAATAGACGCCAGGTTTCTAATAGACGCCGGGTTCTAATAGACGCCAGGGGTTCAGGTATACTGAAATTAATAGACGCCGGGTTCTAATAGACGTCGGGTCTACGTACATTGTGTAACATAGCAACGTATAGATCCTAAAATCGACAACGTCAACGCGTCCCAGTCGGGAATTTCCAGCTTTTAATGTCTAAACTGTCGTCCGATTTGTCATATCGTAACACAGGCTTCGCCAATTCCAATAAACGCCGGGTCCAGACAATGACTGAAATCAATAAACGCCGGGTTCTAACAAACGCCGGGTTCTAATAGACTCCGTGTCTAGAGTGTAACTGGAATCAATGGACGCCCGGGCGTTTATTAGAAGTTTTACGGTACTAACCGAACTTGGAACTCGGAACTTGGAACTTGGAACTCGTTTTCGGGTGTCCCAAAAAGAACATACACATTGATTCATTGATAAATAAGCAAAATCTCGGGTTTTGTTTTGTATTAGTGGTTATCATTGATTGATTTTAGTAAAAGAAATACCCATAATTCCACATTAAAGAGAAAATTTTGATCCCAAATTTTCGAAGGCACAATGCTATGCTGATGATAATTTGAAAGTCTGAAAATCATAAAATGATTTTCAAATGTTAGCCCCTCTGGGTGAGTCAACCGGAGCGTGTCTTACAAAATGTAATACTGAACGATTCGGATGCATGTGTTTCAACGTGTAAAATCAAAGTGAAAATAGAGGCCACGTTGTAAGCTATTGTATCATTTGTGTGCCTGTGTGTGACTGTCCTATTATCGCGATTACCATATTATAATGTATACTATAGTCTACCTACTTAATTATCGCTCAAATCCGGATATCCCCATAATACGGTAAATATACCATACAACCGACGTCTACGACCTACCTTTCAGCGTTTTTCCACATGAACCAATTTCGTATAATTGTTACATGTTCATTTCTGTGTTCTGGTTAGAATATTATAAATATTGCACAACATTTTGACAGAAGGAAACCCACGAAATATCTGGGGAATTCCTCGTCCTCGTTCTGGTATAAACAGCACTGGTCATTACGTTACCATCATTCACCAAAGTGAGGCATAGAGTGGCTCCACGGATGTGACGTTATGACGCATCATCATGCGCCTCGCATAATTTATCTCAAAGTTATAATCATACACATCATTCCTTTTGTAGCATGATTTGTTCAATATTTTATGACTCAACAGTCAATGGTTTCAAAAAACTACTCAACATTTGTTTGATGTTCTAAACCACAGGAAACGTTATGATTTTGTATACCTGTAATCTAATCATCAGTATACGATTTAATAGTAATAATCATCAATAAAATAATAATAATAATAATAATCAGTATAATCAATATAATAATAAACATCAGTATTCACCTTTTCCTTTTGTACAATTTAATCATTATAATCATCACTTTATCCTGTTTTTGGACTTCTGGTGTTTAACATCTCACCTTAACCTCCACCCGCCAGTGTTTGTCAAACTCCATCTTACTACAAACTTCATACTTCCCAGTGATTAACTAGTCCAGTATTATATTCACTCATCCGGTGTGTGCCTGCATATTATGTTTTTTCTTGTCATGTTTTATTATAATCTCATGTTACTTTACATTGTACTTATTTGTACTGTCATACTCATTTTGTTATTTATGTCATGTCTGAAGGCTCCACCTCAACAGTGTTAACTGAATGTGGATTCCTAATAAATACTTGATACTTGATACGCTAGTCTCCGTAAATTATTCTCCGTTTGTCTCAACTCGATCTTGTACACAGGATCCCAACGGAAATTATTCGCCCGTCCACTTCATTATCTGTAAAGTTTACGGTCCAATGTTTCTGAAACTTTGTGAAAAGATGCCTTGAAATGATTCAAGAAGGAGGTTTTTTTTTTCAATTTTTTCTCAAAATGGCGGCCGTTTTCTCAAATACTGTTCGACCAGTTTTGAGAATTTGTTTTCAAAAAGTTTCCTCCTATGTAGCTTTGTGACATGTAAAAGTTTCGTTGCCCTCAAATTGCCGGTCTGCGTGTGGCGGCCATTTTGAATTTTGTTCGTCCCAAATCAAGTCATTATTCGATTTGAATGATTTCCAGCCAAATTTCCCACTCTGAAAAATGTTGTGGACTGGGCCATATCCCCTATTCTTTATAATAGGACACATTATTGGTAGTATCTCACTTAATATTGAGATTAGAGAAATATAGGAAATGATATATGCTGAATATTGTCGTGACCCTGAATTTGACCTTTGGCCTAATTTTCAGGGTCACAGAACAAAATGGCTAATATCTCGCTTCTTATTAGGAATCAAGTGTGGACATAGGAAATGATATACGTCGAATATTCTGATGACCTTGAATTTGGCCTTGACCTCATTATCAAGGTCGGAAGACAAAATGGCCAATATCTCACTTAATATCGACTTCACAGCTTAGGAATCATTTGTGGACATATAGGGAATGATATATGCTGAGAGTTCTCGTGACCTTGATTTTGACCTTTGGCCTTATTTCAAGGTCAGAGAACAAAATGGAACTAGAACTTTGACCTTATTTTCAAAGTCAGAGCACGAAATGACTAATATCTCGCTCATTATCGACTTTACATGTTAGGAATCAATTGTGAACATATAGAAAACAATGTTCCCCTTGGGCACATGTTGTTGGAAAATTACCATTTCAGACTTTGAGAGCTTAACACTGTACATTTCTATGGTAACCTTTCTTAGCCTTTAAACCATTTTTTTAATGAACCCAATGTCTAAGAATGGTTACCGGAGTAATGTTTAGTGTTAATTTAACCGCAAGTTCATTAAACAAAATTGCCGTTTTGACCTTTCGAGGTCGTTGAAGGTCAAATTCAAGGTCACCTGTGAATTCGCCATATATGACTTCCCATTTGAAGCCATATTCAAGCTCTCTTTCGAAGTGTTGCAGGAATTTACTCCATACAACTCCCATTATAAAGAAAAAATTGGGTGAAATTTTCTAAATCCAAAAAAAAATTTAATGGCAATAAAAAGAAGCTCAAAACGAATGGTGACATGATTTCGGCAGGAAAAAGTTCTCGCCGACATGTCAAAAAATCAAAATGGCCGCCACACGCAGATCGGACACTAAAGGGGAACGAAATTTCTACATATCATGAATGTACATAAAACGAATATTTTGAAACAAAAAAGTCCAAAATCATCGTTTTCCGATAAAAAAAAAGGCCGTTTTGACCTTTCAAGGTAATTGAAGGTCAAAATCAAGGTCACAACTGAAAGTACAATATTTTATTTTTCATTTGAATGTGCCAATTTTTAGGCTCTATCTTGAAGTGTCCTAAGGGTTTAATCCATTTTCAAAGTCCAAACAAAAATTCGATAATGCAAAAAAAAAAAATTTAAAAACATTATTTTTTGCTGCAAATGGCTCAAAACGAATATTGACTTGATTTGTGAAGAATTTCTTTTGTCAACCCGTCGAAAAATAAAAATGGCCGCCTCACGCAGATCGGCGGTTCAATAGTAGCGAAATTTGTGCACGTCATAGGAGTACATATGAGGAGTCTTACGCATCAATTAGGAAAAAAATTACTTAACAGATTTTGAAAAAACGATCGTCAAAGACCGAATTTCGTTGAAAATGGCCGCAAATTTGAAAAAAAATAAATGCGATAATCAAAAACTAAAAAAAAACTTCCCTCTTGAAATATTTTTAGGCATTTTTGACCAAATTTCAGGAAGATTCGGTCGTAAGCTCAAAGAAAAAAATGTTGACGGACGACGACGACGACGGACGCCACGCCATGTTAACGTAGTCCGCTACAAACAGTGAGGTAACGGAGAGTCAAAATGCGAAAGTCATTTCCTGAATATTATCTCTCCAAAATGACATTATTTTATAGAGTAAATGATCAGCATCCTAATGCTGAAAAGAAAAGGGGGGGGGGGGGTCACCGTGCTTGTTTCTTCTACATATTCAATCAAAATCACACATAAATTCTGGCATTTTTGCGCAATTTTTGGTCCATATTCACATCTTGCATCGTGTTTTCCATGCCAACGGATACGGTGACCCCCTATTTTATTTTTAGTTTTAGGATGCGGAACAGTTACTCTATAAAATATATCATTTTGAAGCTTTAGATTTTGTTGATACAGGTATTTATTTTAGAAAACCCTTTAACCCCCTTCCCTCACTGTTTGGAGCAGACTACCTTAATAGGTTATAGGACCAAAGGTCTGGAAACCTAAAAGTACACTCTTAGAAAAAAAGGTTCTAGATAGAACCTTTTAAGGTTCTTTGAGCTTCTTCATATATGGAACCATCAAAAGTTCTATTTAGAACCCTTTTGAAAGGTTCTTTGTATGGAACCTTCTTATTGGAACCTCATAGGTTCTTTGTAAAGAACCTTTAAGATTATGAGATAAGGTTCTTGGAAAGGTTCAAACGAGGTTCTTTCACCACCAGTTAATTGAACCTTTTAGGGGTTCGTCAGGGAACCATCAAGTAAATTTTAGGTTCTTTGAAGAACTCTTCCTGGTTCAAAAATGGTTCCACCCACCAAAAATAATCAGTTCAATATTGAACCTTTCAGGTTCTTTAGTGAACCTCAATGTGTTTTCAGGTTCTATATAGAAATAACAAATGGTTCAATATTGGTTCATTCTAAAGTACTTGAGGTTCTAGTTAGAACATTTCAAGTTCTTCAGAGAACATTATTACCAAAACATACTTTGGTGGAAAAAAATATTTATTTCATCATATTTCATAACATCATATCTATAGTAATAATCATACATCATATATAAAGTAACAATCACACTTCACATTTGTAGTAACATTCATGCATCATATCAACTGTAACTATCATACCAAGTAATATACCCAAACAGAATCAGTCAAACAGTCATACATTCAATCAACAGTGATAAGAACCGTTTGTTTCATTTTGAGTTAATGTAATAACGCCCCAGAGTTTTTCAGCTGTTTTGGGATATTGCACCCCAAACACAGGAATAAGAAGGCACGCCTGAGATGATATCGATGTTGGGGGTCATCTTTCACCACTTCCATTCATCCATATGAATACGTTGCGCTTTCAGTGAGTTGCCATCGGGGCAGCCATCCAGGATCAATGTCGGCGTTGCTGGTCGGCGTTCCTAAAATGAATATTGTAGATAAATAAACTGTGCTGTCCTAATATTGAGCATGTTACCCTAAAGTGATACCATAAATTGAGAATTTAACATGTCATATCAAGCTGCAACTATTTCGATCCCAAGTTATACTTTCCCCCAAGGAAATTCTGTCACTGAACGATTTTTAGACGAGCACTGATGACCTTAAGAAGGGTATATGGTATATGTAGCATGGGTAGTTAATAGTTATCACTCGCTAATATACCTTGTTTATAGAGAAGAATAAACCTTCACTCTCTTGGAAGAGTCCATGCAGCAGAAGAATGCTGGCACAGCCTTGGTGTCCTGAAACATTTCAATAAACATCCGAGTGACTATGTAAAAGGAAATTTCAAAATAAAAAGTAAATGTATACCCTCACATTTATATGTATTATATTCACAGTCTGGCATCTTATCAAATCGTGAAGACTCCCAAAATCAGAAAGTCCCCACGCTTGGGAGAGAATAAGGAATACTATTGTTAGGATCAGCACTTTACACTTGTTATTTCCTAATCAAGGATGGTATGTAGCAGGTAAACTGGGAATACCTTGTTTTCTGTTTTCTTCCCAACTTTTAGTCAATGGAAGCCTGCATGTTCTGTGTGATGGGACGCTTATTTCTTCACCTTCTTGGTCATTTGCGACCCGAGTTCGCCAGGACGCTCTCAATGTAACATCAGCTTTCATCCCGTAGCAGAGTTCCATCTCGTGTAGCATCTATAAATAGCAATTTCCTATTAGTCTCAATATTTGAACCAGTTATGCTGCATGCGAGTACGGTACTAACGACTTTTTTTGTTTTAAAACAGGAATCATTCTACGGAAGCGTATTGCTATCAAGTGTGTAAAAATTTGTATCTCGTACGTACGACTTACTAACTCGTATGTACGACTTATTAAGTCGTATGTACGACTTATTAAGTCGTATGTACGACTTATTAAGTCATACGTACGACTTATTAAGTCATACGTACGACTTACTAACTCGTACGTACGACTTACTAACTCGTACGTACGACTTATTAACTCGTACGTACGACTTATTAACTCGTACGTACGACTTATTAACTCGTACGTACGAGTTAATAACTCGTACGTACGAGTTAATAAGTCGTACATATGACATATAAGTCATACGTACGAGATACATTTTTTTGCACACTTGATAACAATACGTTTCACTACGGAAGCGTATTGCTATCAAGTGTGTAAAATTTCTTATCTCGTACGTATGAGTTATATCTCATACATACGGCTTATTAAGTCGTATGTACGACTTATTAACTCGTATGTACGACTTAATAACTCATACGTATGACTTAGTATCTCATAAGTACGACTTACTAACTCGTACGTATGAGTTAATAAGTCGTACGTACGGGTTAATAAGTCATACGTAGGAGTTAATAAGGCGTATGTACGAGTTACTATGTCGTACGTACGAGATACTAAGTCGTACGTACGGGTTAACAAGTCGTACGTACGAGTTAATAAGTCGTACGTACAAGTTATTAAGTCGTACGTACGGGTTATTAAGTCGTACGTACGAGATATAAGTCGTACATACGAGATAATATTTTTTACACCCTTGATAGCAATACGCTGCTTCGAAATATGTTCGATAAGTACCCACAAATATTTCATTTCATTTGCCTGTTCAAATCAGGTAATAACTAATAAAATATTAAATGTATACACGAAATAGTACTCTAACGTGAAGAATAACTATTATTTGTACAAACACTGCTTTTTAATACCGTGGATGACAGAAATATGTGGATATATTGACGGATATCGTGCTGTTACGAACTTTGGTTCTTTCACGACCCCAATGGCAATGCCATGCTTTTATTTGAAGGGTTTCCGGCCACAACGTTCAGCGCCATCTGGCGATTTTAACTCGGCGGCGCCATCAGATGGCGCTGTCTTGTACAAATTATCAAATACAATGGCGGGAATAGAATCGAAAGTCAACACGTGATATAAGTTACACTATATTAACTAGGCCAATTTGTATTCAACCATAAACCATAGGGTACTCACCATGTGCACTACTTCATCCATATTCACGTAGTCGTTGACTATTTTTATCTCCACAGTATGCAAATCCAAGTTATGACTGTGTCCCGTATGGATATTAGAATGCAGCTTCAAATTATGCTGTCTCCCTGTCTGTGAAAATCTGTGATTCGAGTTCTAAATATTGACCGCCCACGGCCCCCCGTGACGACATACTGCCATCCAGAAGCCGTTTCATTGGTTGGCTTGGGTGTGGCGATCCCTCTACCAATGTAATGTGGCACCGTCCACCCTCACTACGATAGGCCGACATACGCTGAACGTGTATGTAAAGGACACACACACAATGCCTTGGACAATGGTCCGGCTGTTCGTACTCCGCGACATCTTATTCTGTCTTCACCCAAACCACAAATACAAACACCGCGGTTTCATGTAACAATGGGTACTGCCGGGGTTGGTTAGAGGTGTGTGTGTGTGGGGGGGGGGGGACTTGTTCGGAGTGATCATATTGCATGATATGAATATATTGTGCAATAGGCTAGATTATGTCTATTCACTACAAATTAGATTTTCAAGTAATGTCCACGTGGAAGAAATTATAGTGTTTTGACAGCAATGGGCCTATAGTCGTATTAATAGCGTAGCCTACTGTGCGGTGTATAAAATGACTGAAACAATATCCGGTAGAAATGTATGTCTTAATTGTTTTCTGGACGGAATGATGCACGATACTAGTCGGGCGAATCCTGGAAAGATCAGATATTTTACGTAATACTCACCTGGGACAAACAGTGGCAGATGGGGCATATAGCGCCGGGGGGGGATATAAAGTATTTGGTTCCGGGTATTTGAATATAAAGAATAACAAGCCCTATAGTAATCTCAGTAAAATCCTTATCATTTAAAAAATTAATTGAGGCAAAGGCGTACATTATGAACACATATAAGTGAATACATGTGTATGCATTATGCATTCATGAAATTTAAAGATTCATTCATCATGAGTTTAAACATGATGAATGGTTTAATATAAACATGTAAATTAATATTGCTCAAAGATGTTTTGTTTTAAATGTTCTAAGCTCTGTTAGGTAAAAAAGGCGATGAAGATACTTTTAAAACAAGGTTAATGAAATAATATCAAGAAACAATGCATGTTATTATCTTAAATATGTGTATGAATCCTATCTAGTTAATGCAAAAATACGTATTATATATGTTTATATTTATAAACATATATCAGCTAGATACCCAAACTCGAAGAACCTCTTGCTTCAGTCATGATCAATGAACCTTTCCAGAACCTTATTATTACAAATTGAGATTTTTGGAACCTTTTTCAGTGTAGTTGTCTCTAAAGAACCTTACCCATCGCAAAGAACCTCAAAACGAAGAAATGGAACCTTGAAGGTTCGTTAGAGAACCCGCAAGAACCTTTTTTTTCTAAGAGTGTAGACCTAACATTACATATCAAACATATTCTTACATTCAGGACTGTGCATAGTATTATTGCAATGGATATTTACTGAATATAACAGTAAATGAACAAATATACCGTGGAACCCATTACTAAATAGATCCTGATTAAATCATAAGCTATGCTGTCAGGATGGAATCCATTTGTACATACAATCAAAAACCTTATGGGTTTCTGATACAATACATACACGTACGTATGCCTATACATACAACCTACTGCCCACGATTCTAATGTGGTGATGTAGCATGTTCATATTCGTAGCAATGGAGCGCTAACAACCATATGGCTCATTTGTACATACGTGCAGTGTTGCCACGTGAAAAAATAAGTTGTTTTAATGAGATAATAATCGTTTTGGCGAGATAATATCACGTTGAAACGACTCAACTATCTCGTCAAAACGACCTATTTTTACTCTCATTAGTCATGAATCTCTCATTAGTCATTAATCTTTGATCGACAGTAATTGTTTTAAATATGTATTGTGATTGGTCAATTACTTGGACAGTTGTGACGTCACGAATATGACAATTATTGCAAGGATCTTGAACGAATTCATAAAAAAAACTTCGATTATAGATTCTAAATTGACGGACACATTGTTCACTGATGTTCCGGCCCATTTATAACTAATGAATTGAGGCACTAAAATGCTGTAAAAACCTAAGTAATTCACAAATTCGCTTTCCAAAACGATATACGTTCCTAAGATGTGACGTAGTCTCTCCCTGTAGGCTTCATTGCTCATTAAAATAACATATCCAACTAATTTATTTACATATTATAGATAGATCGCCGTGGGGAGGAAGATCGAGTCTTTTAGCTCCACGCGAGTTCAGTTGTGTATTATTGTTTCAAAAACAAGGAGTGAAGTTGGTATCATGGGTGAGTGGAGTTATTAGTGTCAAATCGGTCTGAAGTTTTCAAATTCAAGATCTTTGGTTCATTTTTCGGAGGAGGTGAGAAAATTCAAGTGTAATGGTTGATAGCAGGTTCAATCGATGTAAATTTACAATAATAATTGAATTAACATACATGTGTAGCTAATAACATGATAATTTTGTGTATAGAATGTGATAGATGTACTGCCGCATATCATCGTAACAAAGGCAATTATTTTTATTGCTCAAGAAGTAAAGTTCACAGTTTTGATGTACTAATTATAATGTCAGTCACATCGTGCTAAATTCACACTGACACAATTACATGTATACTTCCACCAATAAACCAATTATTTATAAATGCACTTTTGTCAAGGCAATAGTAGAATATCCCCAACACAGTCCACACGCGGATTCAAACAATTGTTATAGTTTTCCCTGACCTACTCAGTTCATTGTCAAATTTGCTTTGTTCCAACTCGTGGTCTGGACATTTCCTTAACCACATCTCGACGAGTTCTTTGGAAGCTATGGTAATTTTGGGCAAGTCTTCAATGTTCTCAATCGTCGGTTTCTTAGACGGAGGCCACGTTTTGGTGAGATCGAGAGCGGCGAGATCAAAGGAGTCGAAGTCACTAGAGGAGGTCAGGGACGTGCTGACGTCATCACACACGTCACAGCAGGTGTCAGAACAGGTGCGACCCCTAGCGTACCAGTCAGAAGTCCGACTAGACACAGAAATATTCTCTTTTTGAGGTTTGCCACTGCAGGGTTCTTCCTTATTCAATTTATCTGTGCAGTGAATTCCTGAATCGCGTTTGTCTGCCTGCTCCACTGCGCCCCGTTTACCGATAACACGCAAGTGTTTTTCGTGGTACGCCTCCTGCAAGCCACGAATGATTGTATCCGCTTCTTTCTCGACCATGACTTTCTCGTCTCTCCACTTAGCTTTCGGTGTTGACGTGGGCAGGATTTTGCTGGTGTCGGTGAAGTCCAGCTCCAGGTCCGAGATCGTGACGTTGGCCTCGTCCATACTGGAGTAGTGACTGCGGTGGCCGGCGCGGATAGGGGAGGCATGGACCTCGGCAGTACACCGCGTTTGGGGGTCGCTAGCCACAGCCGTCAGGCTGACGTCCGTCTTCGAGTGGAATCCAGAGTCGTCAACGCTCGCTGGCTCGGGGGATTGGAGTTTGTCGGTACCGTCTTTCATCAAAGTGTTTCGACCGGGAGTGGAGTGTCTATGTTCCTTTCGTTTGGCGCCTTTCTTGTGCTCGTACAATATTACCCTGCGGGGGGAATGACTTGGTAAGGACTTGCTGACAGCTTCCTTAGAGGGTTTCCCGATTTCCTTAGAGATAGGAACATCACTGTGTCTCTTACTAATCATCTCAGTTTTATCGATTTTGTCACTTTCACCACCAACGCTCAACCCTGTTCTGTACAGCATCATTCTGATTCCTACGCCGACAACGAATGTCATGATAATAATAGCTCCAAGTATGTAGTTGACCACGTATCCATTCGTGGAGAACGCGAAGATGATAGCGACGACGAAGTTCTCGATCCCGAGGATGCTGTAGAAGAGGGCGAGGTCCCGGCTGGTCGGCCCCTGTGCCACCTCCACCCACTCGACCAGCTGTACGGACCACCCCAGCAACACCCTTGTGTTGACCGGTCGCTTCTGGCGGGTGAACTCGTTCACGACGTAGAGAGCGACCACGATGACCAGGCTGTGTGCCCCGAGGAGAACCACGAGCCAGTAGCCCCGAGTACCCAGGAAAATGGCTAGGGCCAGTAACCGAGATCCTAACACGCAGAAGTGGGACGTGAACTGACCGATCGTTTTACAAAGGTTAAACTGTAGCGAACCGCGTGGTTGTTTTGTGTGCGTTCTAGATATGTTGTGGAGGGAGATTGAATATAATGAGGTACAGAAGGTTATCACAGTAGCCACCACCGGACTCCAAGTAGTGCGTTCGTTTTCTAGTAATAAACTGGTTTGTAAAAGGACGAAAGGGACGTCGTTTAACATACTCATCACCATCCGAACGAGGCTCAAGTCCGCGATATTTCCCGAATCCCCGGACCCGACGAGGCTGAGGAACCTCCAGAGAGGCCCCATCTGGAACACGTGGGTCAGTACACAGGCGGTCCGGACTAGGCAGCTCGTCGGGACCCCGCGCTTGGGTCTCCTTGTGAAGTACAGAGCCAGCGACAGACAGTTCCCGGTCACGTGTGCGGCGGCCAGACACGTGACCATCGCGGCGAACACGTGCACATGGCCAGCGGTCCAGTAGGCGGTCACCCTGTCCACTACAAGGGCCGAGGACACTATGTATAGCACGACATGTACTCCGGCCAACACACGGGCCCTGGAGGAAGACATACTGCGCTCTGACTCATCACCCAAGGCACTGACGCATTGCCCCGGCGCTTCCATTGTCATATCCCGCCGACACGCTAGATCGTGTAATACGTTTGGGATGCATTAATAAATTGACGAATATTGCATGGATTGCGTAGGTCGTTAAGTCCAACCGACTCCTCTCAGCTTATGAGTTGCTCCTCTTCTGCGAAGATATCCATGCCACAGTTATATCTTGCATTAGTCACCAAACATTTTCTCTAGCCATGTTGATATTCCATTTCTAGAAACCGTAGTGAACGTCCATATATTTTCCACACAAATGAAATATATTCCTGAAGGTTAACCACTGTCTTTTCTAATATCGATTCGGTTTATTATTACACCCCGGCACAGTACACACTGTGACTGTTGCCAGTATCCGGGTCTGTCTTTTCTGGGTGGCGCCGAGCCGCAGGGGATCGATGTGACTTTCAATCCCGGGGGTGGGGGTGGCGGTACCTAGGTGGGGTCTATTTGCGTCACTAGCTGGCGCCGCCCGGGGGATCGAACTGGAAGAAAAGCAGTGTCCGTCCGACGTCCACGCCTGATTGACTACCGCACGTGTTCCCGACTTGATACACTGCCCATTGTCAGTCGCATCATTGTCCGCGAGCTGTCGAGCTCCCGTTGTTTATTGCCGAAGAAAACAGCAGATTGCAGAGCAACTGCCGAACGTTAAATTACGTCACCTCGGACCCGTATTAGGCCGGCGGGCGGATACGACGTACTATTCCTGGGCTGGGGTTTTACGTCGTAAATACTGCCTGAAAAGGAGGGAGACGGGGAAATGAGAATAGAACATGCAATATTGTGAAAACGGATATCGTTTGCTTTCTGGCGTAACATGATTCAAGCCAAACGACTGAAGATGGAATCGATATAGGTCTCCATACATTTACCTGTGTAAGATAATTACTATTGATCTTCTGGTTTAATGATTAATGCTTGTCTTTATGTACACTGATCCTTGACTGATTTCTTGGGATTTCAGTTCAACAAAAAAAAAGTGATATCCATTAATCAATCTGTCCAGGCCTGCTTCCAGTGGCATGAATGAAAGGTGACGACACATTTATCATGTTTATTGAGGTTCATGCTATTCGTAAAAGGCTATTTGCATAGTGTTTCTTCCGGTATTGTTGTGTTTCATTTCACTTCATCTCACAGCGTTCCTTTAGAATTATTATTGTTGCCAAATGGCAATAATTCCCACACATATAGATTGTGAATCTGACATTTTTATATGACTGAAAACATATTTCGTAATATGCTTAGACCTTTGTTGTAACCAATGGTCCTGGAAATACGTCCGATACTCGAATGTTCATAAAAGCCATCATAAAAATAGATTCAATTAAATATTTCCGGAGAGTCTGGTATCCGCATACTGTCTGCAATGCCATTATGGCAGCTGTCACATAACTTTATCAGATTTGTTTCTATAAATATGATGAATACATGCATGCATATCCTCAAAAGATTTCGAAATTACCTTTAGTTCTCCGGGCATCAAAAGTAAATCCATGACTTCCAACATCTTTCTTATGATTCTGATAAAATTAAATCAAACTTTTACATGCAGTCTGTCGTCATCATACAATTGTGGTAAGTGATAAACATATCATCGTTCTTCTGCAAGGCCGCCAGATATATACCAATTGTCCGTCACACATGGCCGCTCACAAAAGTTATCCATCTTCAAAGTCAATCATGCCTTTGATGTGATAAAGCATTCCCTAGTAACCCATAACTAACAAACTTTAGGCCATAACATTAACTACATCATCGCTAAACTAAAATAAAAGTCCATCCGAAGTAAACACAAGTATTACGTTCCCTGCGCTGTTAAAGGTGTTTTTATTAAGAATTATTTATGACAAAGGCCTTTGATACAGTGTAGTTAGCCCTCCATGGTTCAAGAGGGTTGTAAGTGGTACACTTGTCGTACATTGTCGCGAATGCAAAAACCCAGTCAGAAGTGTGATACTATCAAGATATATGACATTTTCATGGGTATACATATTTCTTTTTTAACTTTCTCATGTTCCTGTTGAGTTCGAACGTGGGAGGTCCATAGTTTTCAATGTCACCAGAGGACAAGTGCTACAAATATCATTCTTCCTTTCCTTACTAGATATTGTTGCTGTCTGTTCCTTTCAGTTGGAATTTCAAATATTATATATCAATAACACAGCCGCGTCAAGCTCGTCTTCACTACTTCAAAATCTCATCGAAAGCTCTTCTACATGCTAATGTATGACACTTAACTGAATATAACATAGTTTATATCTTTCTATGTCAAATAAATATAGTTTTTTTCGGTGTCGTCTCGGTTAAATTATGATCTGGATGAGATACGTATCATGCCAGTCCGTTGATGTTACGTATTGTGTTTGAAGTGCAATTATCCGGGTGACGACCTCAGGCGATGTGTGCACATCTCAATAGTGTCACAAAACAGCAGAAATCCAATATGTTCGTCCATTTAATATATATATATATTAGGTGGTCATGTCACCGTATTTTTAACTGCACATTCAAATACGTTCATACCATTGGCGTTGGTTTAAGCAAATACATGTATACAATATTAATAATTGATTGACGCAATTCTGACGATTGGTGGAAAACAGGACGGAGGAAAAAAATCCATGAAGCTCGCGTGAAAATGTGGTTTGCTTGAACCTATTACTGGACAATGAGGAACATCTGTGCTAAATACCCTGCAAACATATCTTAATGACACCAACGTGTGACAGCGTCTGACAACACAGGGGTGATTGGTCTGTACCGTGCAACTCCCAAAAACAGACAAAAAACAAGACGTTGCTGATGAACAAATTGTCCAAAAAAGTATAAGTAGTACTATTATTATGTATTATTTTCTGCACTAATTTGCATGTATGCTCTGATATCTCTAACTCGTTTACACTGCTTTTTTTGCTGATATTTTCGCGATGCCAAATTGTATCGTATTATAACTTGGTATACTTCATCTGGGTGTCAAACAACAATTTTCTACCAGATTTCAGCGTTCCATCGCCAAAATTGAAAAAAAAGTTGGCAATTTCAGCCCAAAATGGGGTCTCGAGAATCTGAGCATATGCGGAGATTTGGTCCTGTTTACAACCATCAGGTTTTAAGTAATGTTATAATTTTAGACCAGAAGACACATTGAACTGTATTCTGCAAAAACATATTGGTTTGGAAAGTTTGTTCTGTTACAAAAGCGACAAAATTCACAAAGTCATATGAGTACCCAGAAGTTCGATGATTTGGCTGAATTTAACATTGCAGTAGATTGCCAACTTTTCCAATTTTCGTGATAGAAGTCTGAAATTCGGTAGAAAGTTGCCGTTTGACTCTCTGATGGAGTAAGCCAAGTTATAGCGTTTCAAAAATATCAGCAAAAAAAAAAACGGTGTAAACGAGCTAAAAAAAAAACAAGAGTATAGTTTTGCCGTTGTACTCACAACACACGGTTCAAATTATTCACTGGTGTTTGTTCGTTTCGATTACAAATCTTCACTAATGCGTGAATTGCCGCGCTAACGTCCTCTTGTTCCAAACTGATCAGTGAAGCGAAAATTTTCATCTTATTCTTGCCACGTACCAACTTCTCCATATGCCGCTGGCAAAATTACACTGAATTATTTTCTGGGTAACTTTTCCTGTAGAGACACATATAAGTATAAGTAAATAGGGTTAGTCAAGATATATGTGTCAGTTGCTGAGGGCAAATTTTGGACAAAAAGTCAGCATACTGGTGTCTTTTCAGCTAATAATAAGTACGTGGTTTACTTTACATGTGCATTTTTTTCTTTGAATACAATGATATTTTCGTGGGAATATGAAGTGGAGCAAAGTCGAATATGATGTTGACCAAGATATAACAGTCCTAAACCCCTAAAACTAAATCATGTAATAAATATACCAATATCCTGTTTTATTCCTCAATATTGCGTGATGTAATATTTATCACAACAACAAAATAAAGATTGCTTGGTGTTTGATTCCCGCTCTCGATCTGATGTGAGCTGAGTATCGGAACAATTAGAAAGTATGCGGGATATTGTTCTACGTGGCCGATCGATCGCAGTAGAAAGTAACTAATGGGTAAAGGAACAAGGTCGTAGCCTTCTGAAATGACACGTGGATGTTGACGTCGATATCTAAGGTTCCAGTGTGGGGTGGCGGGCGGTGAAGAGGACGGGGAACATCGGATGAAGAATGGGATGATCACGAGGCACAGTTAGCAGCAGCCTGTGTATCCGCTCCCAAAGCTTGATCACGTCAACAGCACATTTCACTTTCCCACAGCACAAGTCCATGTAGTGTTTTTTTTTTTACCAGGGAACGGGATAAATTTGATCGTCACAGACTTTTCCCTAACACAGAACACGATCAAATATTTACATCGACGGTCAATTTACGTGGTATGAATGTATACCGACCGGTACCTAATACTGTTATCATAAACACTGAACAAAAATATAAACAACCCATATCAAATAGCATTCGTTGTAGACACGGGGCGTTTATATTTTTATTCATTGTGCATATGGGTCAGTATGGCACCGTGACATCAGCACAGTGACCGAGTAATATTAGACATATATTGCTCTTGTCACATTGTCGCAATATTGTCGTTGAAAAGGTACAACACTGGAAAATTATATTTCTATTCTGAAATTTTATATATTATATTCAATCAATATTTATTTGCTATTGCCAATATAGACAACAGGCTGAATGATCCAACAGAGTGTATGGTACCATTGTCATTACTTATATATTATCATAAGGAAACATCAGTATTTACACTACTCTATGTAGATGCGTTGCAACTCGAAATTCCAAAATTACACCAATTTGGAAATGCAGAAGCATGTATCTTACAGCAGCAGCGTTATGACACCCTCGTGGTATAACGTCATCATAATGTTCATAATGTGGCCTGCACATATGTATATCTGGTTCACACTAGCTATAAAAATTAGGCCAAGGGCCAAAGATAGGTTATATATGTTTCATATTTTAGATGTTAGCCAGGTCACTGGTTAAATTCAAGGTCAAGAGAATATTCAGCATATATAATATTAAGCATATATCATGTCCACAGTTGATTGCTAAGCTCTAAATTCAATAAACAGAGAGATATTTAATTAGCAATTTTGTTCTGTGACCTTGAAAATGAAGGCAAAGGTCAAATTCAAGGTCATCAGAATATTTGGCGTATAGTATTTCCTATATGTCCTTCATTGATTCCCACACTATGACGTCAATAAGTGAGATATTAGCCATTTTGTCCTGTCACCTTGAAAATCAGGTCAAAGAAAACCTGAAAATAAGGTCATTGATCAAGTCGAGGTCACGAGAATATTCAGCATATATCATTTGTAGTTTGACAACAATTGATTCCTATGCTGTAAAGTTGATAATAAGTGAGATATTAACCATTCTGTTCTTGGACCTTGAAAAATATTAACGATTATGCTACCACACGGAGGGTGAACTGCTCAGGTAACTACCATTACTAACGCAGGGTCTAAACGGACCGGCTAACTTTCGTTTAGCTTTTTCACCCATATTTCATGTATGGTTGGCGAATGAGGGCTCGCCAATTACACGACCCCAGAGTCAGAGGTAAGTATCGCTTAGCATAACAAATTAGCCATTTGTGATCTGACCTTGAAAATGAGGTCGAAAATCAAGTACAATGTCATGAGAATATTCAGCATATATCATTTCCTGTTCGCAGTTGATTCCTGAACTGTAAAGTCGATAATAAGCGAGATATTAACCATTCTGTTCTTGGACCTTGAAAATGAGGTCAAAGATCATATTCAAGGTCACCAGAATATTCAGCATACATTGTATATCATTTCCTATATGTTCACTATTGATTCCTAGGCTGTGAAGTCGTTAATAAGCAAGATATTAGCCAAGGTCAAATTCAAGGTCACGAGAATAATCAGCATATATCATTTCCTATATGTCCAAAATTGATTCCTAATGTCTAATCTCAATATTAAGTGAGATATTTGGGAAAATGGTACTTCATTATAAAGCATAGGAGAATTTAACATGAGAATATCCCATTTGGGCCGAGTTCGGGCCAAAATGGCCCACTTTGAGCGATTCAAGCACAACGAAACTTATACACATCATAGGAATACATATGAGGAGTGTTATGTATCAACAAGGGCCACTGGCCTCATAGGAAGAGCTTTGAAAATGTTTGCACAGAACTAGTTCAAAACCTATTCGTATCCTATTCGGTACATATATGTTGTGGCCATATTGTAACTGTAGCCCATGATATTGTACTGGCCAATCATTTGCTTATTGTTGATTTGGCCTAATATAAATTGATTGATACTATTATTAAGGTACTGATTCCATCTAGTCCCATCTTCCAAACTAGATGTTCTCCAGTCACTGACGACTGCTGGAGTGTATCTCCCGTAGCCCTATCAACCCCCCCCCCCCCCAAACTATTAATAGATTCAACTAGCAAAAATCGATGTTAACTTATTTTCATATTATGACCATAACTACTACAAGCATCAAATTAATATTTACCAGAACCTTTATCTTGAACCTAATAGTCAATGTTCCATGTCCTAACTATTTTTTATTGTGGTCAATAGGCCCTAGTAGACACAACTAGTAAAGTTTTTTTTTTTTTTTTTTTTTTTTTTTTTTTTTTTTTCCTTTATTCAAATTGCCCAACACATTGCACAAAAACATTGGAACTGTGGTCAAATATATGCAAACAAAAACACATACAATATGCACTCAAGATATTACAGATACATTAATATTTTTCAAAAACAATAGCATTTACGGGACTGTTAGATATATTACATGGAAATATATTAATATATATTGGTATTTCTATCCAGAAACTGCCCTCTTAACGGAAATATATTCATGCTCAAAGAGAGGGACACATACTGCATACATACATTACATACTTTTTAAGAATTTTAACCAGCGTTTTTTTTTTTTTTTTTGTTCGCATAGGTTTGGACGAAGTTTTTAGAAAAATTCATGTATTTACATATGCGACAACTTATCAACCAAGGGGGCCCATTTTGTAATATTCTTTGCCCTCTGTTTTGGACAAGTAAAATTCACTTCTAATTTCATTATATTCCTTATATATCTCAGTGCTTCAAAGGTATTATATTTACCATCTTTCCATTTCTTTGTATAGAAGTAACGTTTAACAATTAAAATTATTGTGTTTTCTAGATCTTTATTGGATTTTTCATGAAAAATCCCAAGAACAATATTTTCGGAATTTATGTACGGATACAAATTAAAATGAGGTTTCAACCAGTCGGTCAGTTCATACCATATTTTTAGCTTTTCGGGGCATAAATGGAAAAAATGTATGAATGGAAGCCAATCAAATATTTATATCCCTGCATTTAAAATGGACGTTGTGTTCCGAAGTTTTATCTACAAAGCCCCCGTATTATGGTTAAATTTGCCTGAAAAGGTTAAGGCCACCAAAACATGTAAAAGCTTTAGTGCCAGAATAAAACATCATTATATATCAAGTTATATCGAAAGTGTGCAGTAGTGTTCTCCGCACCTTTTTGTGAGTATTTATATTTCTTTCCGCGTTCCTTCTTGGAATTTTCCCAGAATGTCGACAATGCGTATGCACATTGCAATTTATGACCGCTTCACAAGTTCATCTAATATTAACAATATTGTGATGTTTGCCCGTTGCAGGTCCACCGACAGGCGCGCGCTGTGTCCCATGGGGTCTTTGGGTGGGTTGGGTGGGAGGTTGGGGGTATAGGTGTTTGCTTTATGATATGGCACTTCTATTTTTTGTTGTATGGGTTATCTCATATCCACGACATTTTCCTGACCATCCATATAACATATTATTCATGTGTGGATACTACAGATCTCTATGATCTTTGAGGTAATCCTCAAATTATGTGCATGTGTATGTTTTGTTACAACCATTATCTCCGATGTACATAATTTGGAATAAACTATCTATCTATCAATTGATTTATTTTTGTATTAACAGTATCTCGTGATGTCATCTCATTAATTATTCATTAGGGTATGAGGCACGCTCACCGCGATGTTTAGGTGGAAGAGGAGGGGGGAGGCATAGTGAAGAAAGTGAACTTGTTGTCATCGGCATATATGATCTCTCGAGGTGGATCTTATTTCTGAAATCCATCAGTAATCGCCGATTGCGATCTCGCAGATAGTTTAGCGACATATTCATGCGAGAAAAGTCAGAAAACTCATCGGACCATTCAGCAGGCCTGATTTTTACCCGGGTGCGGCCCAGCTTTCATTTATCACGATTGGGTCGTAGTCGGATGGGAGGGGGGGGGGGGGGGAGATATGTGGTGCGGAATGGGGATGAAGTGGGTCGAGTGTGGCTGGCTGCCTGGCTGGGGCCACACTCATTTGCATTTGGCCTACTGGACATACCAGCACTTGCCACAAGTTCTCAATTATTATGTTGCCGTATCAAGCGTTTTTCCATTTTTGCAATAGCTTATGTACTATCTATGAAGTGTGGAATGTTTATACAAAATTTTAAGTGCATCTCATACAAGAAAGCCCTGTTTCAGAGAAGATCAAAACGGGAGTGGTGATGGGTGATGAAACGGTGACACACAAAAAAAATAAACGGTCGGAACACACGTCTCCTGTGGCTATTATTGCTTATAACTTATTACAGTAACCATACTTGGGTACACGGGTGTCATATTCTTTCCAACTGGCCCCGGGCCATCCTAATTAGCCACAATTGAATGGTCTGCTCTGGCTCCATGTCGGACTTTCAGAAATGTAAACAAAGGAAAATTCTCCAAAATCCAAAAAAAAACAACATCATAGAGGAAGAGCTCTGCTCTTCCTAAAAAGAAGAAAAGTTACCCAACAGATTTTGAAAAAATGGCCGCCAAAGTCCAAAATCAGACATTTTTCGTCGAAAACGGCCGCCATTTTGAAAAAATGTGAAAATCAAAAAACTAAAAAATACCTCCTTCTTGAATTATTTTTAAGCATTTTTGTGCAAAATTTCAGAAAAATTCGCCCATAAACAAAAAAGATAAAAATGTGGACGACGGACGACGACGACGGACGACGGACGACGGACGCAATGCCATGCCAATAGGTTATCGGACCATAGGTCCGGTAACCTAAAAATCCAGTCTTACCTGCATGTGGGTATATTTGTATATGCCAGTCTATTAAGTCGATTGAAATGAACAACACTTGATGACACATTTTATTGTAACTCTTCGTCTAGATTACAATACACAGGTACTGGTAATATCAAGTATGATTCCATCTCTGAAGCAACAATTATTTGGCAGATGTACAGGCAACATTCTTTGACACCAACGTACTTACAGGCTGTTATTTCTATTTTAACTTCATTTGTACCAAATCATACCATTGAAACATATTTCTGATTTGCACATTTCCAACCTATAAAGTTCATAAACAATACATCAGACCATCAGGGACAACATCATATAACACTGATACATGGATAGCCAAAGTAAACTCTTGGTCTGCTGTTGTTCTTTCAAGACATACTAACTTACTTGCATGCAGTTTTTGTGGCACTGAGGTAATGAAATCAATCAACACTAATTTTTTAGCATCTTAGGATCCAAAATCTTTGAGGCATGTATCACAATGGACCATATTAGTTAGATAATAATCATAATGTACACAAGAACAAATCATAATGTACTCGTACTCATATGCTAAGGACCGGTTGGACACAATCGTCGAAGAACACATGTTCTCATGTTTTTATGAACATTTTCATTACCAATACATTAGCTTTATTCCACTTCTTACAACTGTTCACACATAAAATTTGTCAATATTAATATGTTAGTGTATATCTCAACAGAGCACATATTTTAAGGACATTCTTTTCCACACAATGAATTGTATAATTCTCACTATAATCATCACAAAATATGTCCACTACCGGTGCATATTACACATTAGAATCTACCAGAAATACATCTCTCTTATGTATTTCTGAATCTACTTACTCGGAAAATAATCAACAGTTAGCACCAAGTATGGCCATAAATGCACCTATGCTAAGTGTAGGCATCAAATTTGTGTACATTTTATGCTGTTAATATTGTCTGTACTACGCGGCGATTAATTGAATGCTGGAGAGTGTGGTTAGAAAGGACTAAATGCTGAAACTGGTAATATGTTCAGGTTATTTAGAAAATATGTACATATATACTTGAACAAATGTGACTAGTTTAAAACAAAACAACAATAATAGTCATTCATTACAATAGCTTGCACAGTGATTTACCGAACACTGTACAAAATCAATGATGAAAAAACTTCAAATACAGTATAAATATCAAATACTCGTGTCTCATGTACTGTTGTCATGGAGACACTAAAGCTTTGGGTATCAGTCATCCTGCATCAATGAAAGGGACCTTGTAATTCTCTTAGAAACACTATACCAAAGTACACTACAGGTTGTAAAATGCTCTGCCTGACACTTCTGCTATCATTTCGTGCTCTCAAAACAGCTTGAAAAAACTTTTGTTTCTGAAATACATTTTGGTATATGGCTTCAATTGCTCCGGCAGCATATTAAGTTGAGTTTGTTCGATCATTATTTGTCAGTGTGGGTGTGGCTAACTCAACTTGGTTAAGGTTTCTGGCTGAAATATCGTCATTCACATGGCAGGACATTAAAGTAGCCCACTGATCTTATCTGATGACTATATCCAAAAAAAAAAAATTAGCCCAAAAGCTAAAACAGGTTACCAGACAATGTATGTTTTATATATTAGATATTAGCCATTTTATCCAGTGAGCTTGAAAATAAGATCTCTGGTTAAATTCGTGGTCATGAGAATATCCAGTATATATGTAAATGATGTAACCTAAAAAATGAATGGTCTGGTAACCTAAAAAAACTATATCCAGTTTGAGTTACCATGGTATCAAACCACATAACTGATGTAAACCAGTAAGTAGCACATGACATGCATTAATGTACTTGTAGTGCAATAGTTACTAGTGCACTAAATCTGATCTGGGACTAACCACAACTGAATACATGTATTGGTATGTGTACTGTGTGAAAACATGTAAGCAAATAGCACTGTCATATGGCTTTCTTGCACATAAACAAACTTCATATTTAACACATATACATGCATACTTTGCAATGCTGTCACAGCCATTTTGCAATTACCCAAAAATTTGTTGCAACTGATATATTTGTATTTAACTGTCTGCCTTCTGGTTACATCTATAGATATAATACATTGTGCAAATTTAATCGAAACGTCCAACTACACATCATATTTCGTAGTCACACAACTAAATATATGACACAACCTTGGTCGGTATCGCACAGAGAATAAAAATGTATATGTACATTTGACCATCACAAATTTGTTAATTTGATTGATAACCATCGAATTGATCATTCTTTCATTCATGCAATCTGTCATACAAGCTCACTGTCTTTAACTGTAAGTACACTGCTAATTACAACAAATTGGTCAGACATATAGTAATTTCTTAAGTCAATAGTTTAACAACCTCATTAAAACATATACCAGGGATTTGTACAGGTCTGTCATACACATGCAACAATATAATAACCTATATCATAATCCTTAATACGGAAAATTCACAGTTCCAGCAACATTTCACCCCCACGCACAGACTGTGACAGAGAAGCGCTGATGTAACAATGACTAGAAGCTGGAGAATGCCTATTGACCGTTCCACGTGCGTAAAACAGCCCCGTCAAAGAGTAGGTTGTGGGTCGGGAGAGGGACGTGCTGGTCAACCATCTTGTCTGACTGTGGGAACATGCAGCTCTCGTGGGCGTGCTCCTGGAACACGGGAAGGTCCTGCAACACAACGACAAGCAATTGGTAGGGCATGAGGTGACACATTAGTGAAATGGTAATAAAGGACTTCTTGCAAAAACATATATCCGTCTTCAGTTGAAAGAACATACCTGGTGCTCCGTAATGAAGTTCAGGAGCTGCAGTGTCAATTTTCGACTGGAATGTAACAGTTCTTGCAAACTGGAAGTAAAGGAAATGCAACAATCAATTTGAATCTGCATCAATGAAAAATACATAATTTATGCTCATGTTTCAAATTCACTCTCATGTTCATAGGAAGTTATATTTATAATTTCTGACCCTTTACCTTTCTTTATTGCACAGTCCCTGAGATGCAATTCTCTCGCAGACTTGTTTGTTTACCACCGAATCAAACAGGGGAACTCCAAAACAACAGTCTAATATCTGCCACTGGTTTTCAAGGTCATCCAATGACCGCAAAGTCAAATCACCAGGCCTAGACTTGTCCCCCTTAGCACCAGGTTTGCTAGGCACTTCACTGTCCCCATCTGTGTCCAAGGGGAGCCTCAGCTGGGATCTGTCAGTAACATTTTTGTCTTTTTCTATATCCATTGGTTCACAGTAGTCAGGATCGAGCGAGTCGAGCTCAGAAGCCAGAACTTTGGCACACACGGAATCCCGGATGCCATTTCTGGGACTACAACTGTGACTTCTAGTGGTCGCATTGCTGGACACGGCGGAATTCGCTGAATCCTTCGAAGACTTCGCGGCGCTGGGTGAGATGGTGTTTGGGTCGACCTGCTGGCACCTCAGCAGCTGGCTCGGGTTGTCCTTGCCAGTCTTCAGCAGAGTGACGTAGCCACAGGAATGCTTCAAATCCAGGCTGGTGGCAAGCTTGTCTATCGCTGGGTGCTGCTCAAAACTCGGTGCACTGCATTCTAATATTGCAAAGAACAAGTGTCAAATGTATGTCAGTATTCACAATCTAATATTACCAGTCCAATAGTCTTGTTCAAGTATTTCTAATGTTCCGATGTATCTACTCACCTGGCTTGTCGACTTTTATCAAAGGAAAAGGCACAAAGTGGGTTGTTCCTTCTCGATGTCGCCAGCCGTGGCCCTAGCGAGGAGCAACATACATATCGGAGATTTATAGCTTCATCGACTAAGATTAAAGTACATGTATAAACATAGCACCAAGGGTGCTGTAGCCTACCGGCAATCGTGTGAATTGCATAGAATACTGAATACATATAAATTGTTACACTGATGTTAAAATCAATATGTTAAAACATCTTCGTGAATGTTGATAGAAACACATTTTCTGTATGGACTATAATACGACATCACCTTACATCTTGAAAGATTTTTTTTGTTAATGACAAAATTTCACAGATAGTCGATTCAAAGGCAACAAAACTTATACACATCACAAACGTACATAAGGATAATCTTATACATGATTTTGAGGAAAACTGTCTGAATAGATTTCGAGAAAATGACCACCAAAGGCAAAATTCATCGTTTTTTCGACAAAAAAGGTCGTTTTGACCTTTCAAGGTCAATGAAGGTCAAATTCAAGGTCACCACTCAAACTGCAATATATGATTTCCCATTTGAATGTGCCAATACTTAGGCTCTATCTTGAAGTGTTCTATGAGATTACTCTGCATATCTCCCATTATGAAGGAAAAATTGGGTGAAATTTTCTAAGTGCAAAAAAATTTTCAATGGTCAAAAAAAAATTTTTTTTTTTTGTTTGCTGGAAATGGCTCAAAACGAATAGTGACTTGATTTGGGACAAAAGAATTTTTTTTCGCTGACCCGTCAAAAAATCAAAATGGCCGCCACACGCAGACCGGCGATTCAAGGGCAACGAAACCTATACATGTCATAGAGGTACATGAGAGGAATGTTTTGAAACAAAAATCTCAAAACTGATCAGACAGTTTTTGAGAAAATGGCCACCAAAGTCCAAAATTGGCAATTTTTCGTCAAAAATGGCCGCCAAATCGGCAAAAACGATTCAATCAAAAAAATTAAAAAAAGGTTTTTAGATATTGGCCTAAGGTATATTCTGACAAATTTATGGGGAAATTCATCATGCCAAAAAAAAGTTACAGATCCGGACGGACGACGGACGACGGACGCCGGACGACGGACGAAAAACCACGATAATAGCTTATCGGCCCAAAGGGCCGGTAAGCTAAACATCCTATATGGGTACTGGGCCACAGTCACATGTACATGTACACACTGACCTGTACCATGACGGCGGAGTGAGACAGGGCATCATTCAGCATTAGTAGGATGTTAGACGTGGCAATCACAGCAGGGTCGTGTCCCCAGGTCGTCACTAGCAACCGGTCAAAGTCCTGTCAGGAGGGGAGAGGATTAGTGCCAGCATAGTGACTTGTAATCGCTCAAAAGTGGCCTCAAACATTTTGTGTGTGCATGTAATTGATGTATCATGACGCCAGCCATACCTGGAAGAGTTTGGGAAGTCTGCGTAGCTTGGTGCCTTTGACAAGAAGCAGTGACGGAGGCCCACACCCGGTCAGCTGGTAAATGTACAGCTTGAACCACACCGAGTTCACCTGAGGAACATGGTAATGTACAGTGACGCAAATGTTGTTTTATGAACTAGTCAAAGAAGACACAACAGTTTTCACAAAAGTATTGAAGGATCAAGAGGTCTAGTGCTACTTGCCTCAGGTATACAGGGTCCCATGTGTTGTGGAGTACAGCTGCTGACCGGCCTGATCTCATTGCTCAAGGGCGCCATGGAAACCAGCAACCTAACAACCAAAGCAACTGTCTAAATCAGCACCTTGCTACAAACAACTTATTCAATTGGGTAAACTACATTCTTGGATGACTACTCAGACTGCATTTGTTCATTCTGTTCAGGTGCAAAATATTTAAATGAACATGTTTGTTGTGTCATTGTTCAACACATGAGTAGTTTTCATTGCAGTACATACGAGTAATTTTTGTTGAGGACGCGGGAACATGTCGCAGGATCCAGTCCGAGCAGACTTTCACAGCGCAGCAGGTCGATGCCCTGACCCCCGCCGTCTGGATCCACGCTCAGTTCGCGGTTGTGACGCAGGAAACGAACCGTGTCCCGCAGCGTGATCGCGTGGTCAAAGTACCGCTGAGCCTCACCCTCCGCATTAGACTCAACCTGAATATACAAATCGGGAAACCGTTTATCATGTTTATGGACCAACTTAAAAAATAAGGTGTTATTTGTGAGTGATTGTGAATTCATTTGTGATTTTCATGACTTAGTGATATTTTGAAAGATGAACGACACAAACCTTTTCTAACTCAGATAGAAAACTGTCGAGAGATTCGTCACTCAGTTTCCCAACCTCAAACATAGTGACAGCATGACTCTTCAAACCCTAAAAAAATAAGGACCGTGATTGGTCAGAATTACAAATCAGTGAAATCAACAGCCATGTGTGCATGCATTAGTCACCTGATATTGTATTACATTTTGCACATCAGCATTATTTTGTAAAGCGTATTGTGCGCTCTATACAAGCCCTTACCGGTGAGAGGTTACCCATCATTAGGAAGGCTGTCAGTGTCGAGTCAAACAGAAACGCTATCCGCTTGGCATGACCTGTGTTGTTCAGTAGATGGGTCTCTGCAATACATGGACCATGCTCATGACAATCTACTCTAAAGACATCAACACACCTCATGCTGCACTATACTCTGATTTTAAGGAACACAACTTGGAAAACATGCATACAGTGGTCCCTGTAAGATAAGACCAGTTTTGACAGAGAAAATTAGGTCTCATCTGAGAGGAAGTCTCGTTTCACAGGTTCAAGTACAGGTTAAGTTGTATATTCACTGACCAGTTCCCTCGAGACTACAGTTGTCGGGACTGTTGCTAGGTTTACACTGTTCCACCGGCTCTAAAGTAGTCGACCAGTCAACATCGGAGATCAACAGCTGGTCGGGGCTGGGTCTGAATGATCAACACATCATTCTATGTATTGCTACAGAATTCTTCAAAAGCTCATCACCCGGTCAAAGCAAACTACACAGCATAAATGTAAAAGTTTTGAGTTTGAGGTAGGAAGCCATACTTTTTGTTGATGCTCTGGTTCTGTCCGAGTGCGTTCTGCCATGACGAAGGCAGGTCATCCGAGTTGTTATCTGCTCCCTTCTTTTTGGCAAACCCCAGTCGGCAGTACAGCGACACGGCATTCTGTCAAGTATACGGTAGCTCATGGTGAAACGGCTTTTAATGATTCTTTAATATTGTTATTGAGAAATGGCAGTTCATGGCGGTCTCAAATTGTTATGGAGAAAAGAAGCACTTGCTTAATGTTTACCTTCACAAGTTGCAAGTCTATCTGGAGAACATTGGCAAGCTGAAATGTGAGGTGAAACATATATCAGGCAAAATATTTGGTAATGAAAATTATATATAAATGATTTTTCATTGATACTTTATAACTTGCTCATAAAGTTTGGCTTCAATGCTGGGAATATATATGTGTAAACGGTAATATCATAATGCAAACTATCAGAGGATCAAGACAGTGTGAACAAATATACGGTGAGGCACTGACAACCTATTGTCAACTCATAAAGATTCTCAGCATTGTCCAATAGTACCATTGCCGGTGGTATAAGTTATGATAGCAAACAAGACTGGAGATCATGTGACAGTTCAGGTCTCTTGTCGTTGTACAAGAGCAGGGACTTTACCTCGGACACTGGAGTGTGTTCATCGATGGAGACAAATATCTTGTAGAGCAGCGTCTCAAAATAATCCCCCAGCACTCGGTTCATCACAAAACCCTCCAGAGGGGGAACTGGAGAAACGAGGGTGAACATTTTTTTTTTTTTTTCCAATTCTTATACCTGGGTAGGTGCAACTGTTCTTGAAGCATTTTTCTGTACATATACCGTAGATAATAGTGTAAGATTTGCACAAGTGTCTCTTTGTTTTTATACATATTTCATTATAAAAAATTAGCCCAAGGGCTAGAAAGGTTACCGGACAATATACATTTTAGATATTAGCCTTTTGTCCAGTGACCTTGAAAATAAAGTCACTGATAAATTCAAGGTCATGAAATTTTCAACAAATATATCACTCCTACTAGTACGTCCACAATAAATTCCTAAGCTGTAAAGTCGATAATAAGTGAGACATTAGCCATTCTGTGATGTGACCTTGAAAATGAGGTCAAAGTTCAAGTTCAAGGTTATGAAAATATTCAGTATATATCATTCCTCTATATTCGCAATTGATTCCTATGCTGTAAATGTAAGTATCAATCTATTACCACCAATACAATCAGATTTTGATGATGCCAATAAGAAACGTAAAATACTACATTTTGCAATAGAAACAAACAAAGCCCGACCAAATAGTTTATCCAAAGACACACTGGCGTCTTCCGGGGCAGACAATGTGTTAAATGTAGTTGTTTCTACTGTACACCAGATGGAATTAGTATACAACTGCCCAACAACCTATGAAAATAATTTAGAAATCCGAATCTAACCCCATGGAATAGATACATGACAAGTACAAAAGTACCCAATCACAAGCCCGAAGGCTACTGAGTTGATGGTATCCTCGGGGACAGATTTAACGTCCGCCAGCAGTGACACCGACTCAGTGGTACAAATGTAAGTATCAATCTATTACCACCAATACAATCAAATTTTGATGATGCCAATAAGAAAGGTAAAATACATTTTGCAATAGAAACAAAGCCCGACCAAATAGTTTATCCAAAGACACACTGGCGTCATCAGGGGCAGATGTAAAGATGATAATAAGCGACATATTAGCCATTTTGTTCTCTGACCTTGAAAATGAGATCAAAGGTCAAATTCTAGATCACCAAAATATTCAGCTCACTATATGTTCACTATGGACCATTAAGCTGTAAATTTGATAATAAGCGAGATATAAGCCATTTTGTATTCTGACCTTGAAAATAAAATGACTAACCTTGAAATTTAGGTCAAGGGTCAAATTCAAGGTCACTAGAATATTCAGCATATATCATTTCCTATATGTTCACAATTGATTCCTAAGCTGCAAAGTCGCTAATAAGCAAGATATTGGCCATTTTGTCCTGTGACCTTGAAAATGAGGTCAAAGGTCAAATTTAAGGTCACGAGAATATTCAGCATATATCATTTCCTATATGTTCACAATTGATTCCTAAGCCGTAAAGTCGATAATAAGCGAGATATTAGCAATTTTGTCCTGTGACCTTGGAAATGAGGTCAAAGGTCAAATTCAAGGTCACGAGAATATTCAGCATATATCATTTCCTATATGTTCACAATTGATTCCTAAGCCGTAAAGTCGATAATAAGCGAGATATTAGCAATTTTGTGCTATGACCTTGAAAATAAGGTCAAAGGTCAAATTTGAGGTCATCAGAATATTCAGCGTATATCCTTTCCTGTATGTCCATATTTGATTTCTAAGCTGTAAAGTCGATAATAAGCGAGATATTAGCCATTTTGTCCCGTGACCTTGAAAATGAGGTCAAAGGTCAATTCAAGGTCACGTGAATATTCAGCATATATCATTTCCTACATGTCCACAATTGATCACTAAGCTGTAAAATCGATAATAAGTGAGATATTAGCCATTTTGTCCCGTGACCTTGAAAATGAGGTCGAAGGTCAAATTCAAGGTCATGACAATAATCTGCATATATCATTTCCTATATGTTCATAATTGATTCCTAAGCTGTAAAGTCGATAAGAAGTGAGATATTAGCCATTTTGTCCTGTGACCTTGAAAATGAGGTCAAAGGTCAAATTCAAGGTCATCAGAATATTCGGTATATATCATTTCTTATATGTCCACAATTGATTTCTAAGCTGTAAAGTCGATAATAAGCGAGATATTAGCCATTTTGTTCTTTGACCTTGAAACTGAGGTCAGAGGTCAAACTCAAGGTCACGAGAATATCCAGCATATATCATTTCCTATATGTCCACAATTGATTCCTAGTCTCTAATCTCAATATTAAGTGAGATATAAGGCATAATGTGTCCCATTATAAAGCATAGGAAAATTTAACATGGGAAAGTCCCATTTGGGCCAAGTTTGGCCCAAAATGGCCCACTTCGAGCGATTCAAGCGCAACGAAACTTATACACATCACAGGAGTACATATGAGGAGTGTTGTGTATCAAAAAGAAAAAAAGTTACTGAACAGTTTTTGAGAAAATGGCCGCCAAAGTCCAAAATCAGGCATTTTTCGTCGAAAACGGCCGCCATTTTGAAAAAAATGCGAAAATCGAAAAACAAAAAAAAACCTTTCCTTGAAATATTTTTAGGTATTTTTGTGCAAAATTTCAGAAAGATTCGATCATATACTTTAAAGATAAAAATGTGAACGGACGACGGACGGACGGACGGACGGACGGACGACGGATGACGGACGACGGACGACGGACGCAACGCCATGCCAATAGGTTATCGGACCATAGGTCCGGTAACCTAATATTGTGTTCCATCATGTGAAACTCCACATGTCATGACACACAAAAGGAAAATTGTCACATTTAAATGACTGGGAACGATCAATCAGTCCGGAGAAACCACGTCTATCCCAGTGAAGCCATAACAAGCTGTCTGTTAGATGCTGCAGACTGAAAAATGTGAACACCAGGCTGACACTAGAATGGCATCGGGAAATTTACAGTCATAAAAAAAAAGCCAAGAAGTCTTGGTATCCATCAATCAGTCCAATCTGGCGCTCTCAGTGGCAGCTTTTCTAACGGCAACTCATAGCTGAAAATATTGTCGTGGGCTGGTGAATATGAGGAGGAGACTGGTTGTCGGACAATTGGGAAGCAGATCCGTCAAGGTTGGAGAGGGTGAACAAGTGGCGGCTATAGAGCTGTGAAGGAGGAAGGATGTGGGACGGAACTGGGAATTACATGGGAGGGGGGGGGGGGGGGGATGGAACCTAAGAAAGTTACCTGAGAGATGAGATGTAGCAATATTGCGAGTCACAGAACATGAATGGTATCTCATCCGGCAGTATTTCACTACCTTATATGGTGTATTTTCTCTCCATACATGCCAAAACAAGCTTCACCGCTGTTACATTAAATAGAAGAGTGAATTTTTCATTCAAGGACAGTACCTCAAAATGGAGATGCCAAAACATTGTCACCAACTTTTGATATCCCTCCACTTATTTTGTCAGCTCTTCAATAGCCAAATATGTGTCTGAGGGAGGCTGTAGCCAGAAAATCAATTACGTCGTTGACAGGAGCCAACAAGCGACTAGCTCCAGGCATGTGTATGATGTGGGGACTCTATTTGTTTTCATTTATTCCATTAAAGCGCCCAGACTGCAGGCTGCCAGGAGCCAGACCGGGGAGGTACACACAGCCGTTGTCAGGAGCTACACAGATACGCCGATGGGTTGTAAAATATCCCGCCGGTCACTAACACATTATCATTTATTCATGACACTGCAGTAAGAAAAAACACCCAATTTTTTCTGAAATCAACTGGGAGCATTGGACATCAGCCTTCAGAATGTTCATGTTAGTGCATTCGATGAACAAATAGCTGAGCACTCAATGCGTTCTGACTCCATGTCAAAGTAAACAGATACACTATAAGCTACGTCACGTCCTGATGATACAAGAGCCGTAACATTTCAGTTTAACAAATTGCCGGAAAACTAGATATACAAGTGGCAACTAGTGTATTTTCAGTACAGATAGGGCGAGAAATTATCAATGAGTGTTCAGATCCCTGCATGTATTTTCATTTGAATCTATTTGAGTTATATCAATGGAGTCACTCTACCATCACCCAGTATTGCCAACCTCATGCGTTCTCAGGAGACAGACTCAGCAAGAATGATAACGTTAAAAACTTCAGTGAATTTGGAAACATTCATTCACTTTGTAAAACATTATGAGCCTCATGATCCCATCCCTATGGAACCAATCTCACGGTACTAGTATCAAGGGGTATCATTGACACAAACCAATATAAAGGTTACATTTGTTTAAGGTAGCTGATTTCAGCTGAATGCTCACCAACAATACAGTCATCGTCTGATATAGGCACATCCATGTACACAAGTCCTTTCCTGTAGAGGCCTGAAAAATACATTTATCAGATATACATTATACACACACCAGTGTCAGTTTCTGTTAAACAATACATGAATACTGTGAGTTCAAATGAATGCAAACCCGTGACATGCAACACAAAAATTTAGTACGCAGGGCTGTGAAATTGGAGACTGCATATGAAGGATTTGGGTTGGGGTCTCTTAAATCTCCATTCATGAAAGTTACTGCTGATTGATAACAGCAAATGTAGCTCAAGTACGGCCTGAAGTATAATCAGGTTACAAAACTGCACATGTTGAGTATGATATAGTTTTTCTGGAGCGTAGGGGGAGGACCACTGATCTCAAACATGTGTTTGAGATCAGTGGGAAGGACTAGCTCTGCTTGTGTCATGTCCATTTTTGCTGACATGATTTCCACCAGAGAAGCCATTCATCGAGTCCCTGTGCGTGACAACCAGCCCAGTCCTCGCATCCTGATTACCGCAACACGGTGGAAACTGTCCACTTTTTTGTGGCGCCATATATGTCATGCCATCAACTACTTGTGAGCGGGCGCATGTGTGGGAGGCCAGAGGGCATTCTGTATGTAAGTCGGCGGGCTAATACAGCAGGAATTCAATCTCTCTCTGTCATAATTCCCGTGATTTCCCTGGGTGGGTCGCCTGTAGGTCTAGCTGGTCGCTGGTCGGACATCAATCAACGTTTGGACTGGCTCAGGTGGTCCCACCGCGCCTCAGCTAACCGCCTGGACCGAATTAATCTTCAGCATGGCAGATTCAACAGCAAGCTTTCCTTTCCTCAAATGACATGGATTCACGTCTAAATGCCTAGGACTTATTTTGATACATGTACTGAGTATGACGCTAAGTCAGATGTAACTGGGAGACGGCTCAATCTGCCGGAAACACGAGGCAAGGACGGGAAATACCAGGAAAGCTTGGGTGTCCAGTGTGCGGTGGGAGGGGCATCCAAAAAACGTGAGAAGGATAAGTGTCAAGGACATTCTAATAAGTTGTGTGTGAGGGGGTCTGGTTTCTGTCTCTAATTCAATACAGTCTCCTGACTGTGAACTCATAAAAATGTATCACTCGCTGACATATTGAAGACTTACCATGCAGCACATCATGATCCAGTTTGGAAGCTGTACTGGGACCTCGGTCTATGATGTTGTCTATCATCTTTTTTTCATCTATCAAACATATCTGCAGGAAAAATATTACATTTATTCATCAGAAAAAAATTCTCGCTGATTTTCTTGCATATAAATTGATATTGTTATATTGACAAATTTTTGTGCAAGTCTGCACCATGTTACGTGCAAGAATTCTACACCGATATACCACAGCAAATCTTCCACATTCCAAATTCAATTCCCCCAAGGGATATTGCCTGCACCTAGCGATATATCCCTGGCTACCAGGGTTATTACCCGTATATCTTCCTCTGTGATATAACCAGCCTGCACGATCCACCACGGCTCCATAAGCACATTGTCCACGGGCTGATTCGGCAGTAAATCTCGCACGGGCTTCTTCCGAAAGAATTTCTGTCATAAAACATAAATTCATGTATTGTTGTAGCTTAGAATGTTTGTATTGGGTTTCTCATGAAACATGGAGCAGAAAACATTCGAATACAAATTTCATGTAATGAGGATAATAGATATGAATATGATTGAATATTCAGATGATGGCATTTATGAAATTGATGCTTTTTGAGTTCTTTGCATCTTGTTGCTCATACTACTTGCAAAACTGAGACTTAAGTCCTAAGCCTCTAAATTGTCAATGAGAAAGGCCCTCTTAATCAGGTTAAATACTGAAATACGGCACTGCACAGTGAACTCATCAAACTGATTACATGAGACTTGCACTGAGCCACATGCAGTGACATCAGCCTCATCTTATTGTTTCTCTGAAACCCTTCTTCCGATCTCCACAACCTTCTACAATCCCCTCCCCGTCTCCACGTCAACCCCCACCCCCTACCCCCAACTCCCAGCCAGATTTCACTGGCTTGCATGGAGTCTGGAGGTTTTACCGTCCGTTTTCTGCTGCACCTAACTCAATCAATACTTAAAGAACTGATTGGATAGAAAGCCATGGGGAGTCAGTCAACTGAACATGCTCCAAGCAGGAGCAGAGTGGACAAGTTTCAAAAATTTTCCAATTCGGAATTTCCTACTGAAATCATTAAAACTTATTCTACATTATTGGAGCTTATCATTCTAAACAGAAATTCAAATTGTGAGGCTGCACCAAAATAAAAGTTTTGGCAAAAATTCAGAATTTTGCTGGAATGAAACAACTGGCTGGAATGAAACATGTTGAAAATGTCCCATAGCCTTACAACTACAAATTCCATAAAGATTAGAGTTACGAGCTCTCAAATGTGGCTATTGGATTCTCAATCACCATTTTCATGATTATCTTTATCCCGTAATTCAGATGCAAAAATGGCCATTTCCAGGAATCCATTTCCTGGAATCACCTTGGGCGGTACCCTGAGGAATGTGTCAGTAAGTATCTGTGTCTCAGCTACACTTGGGAGACATTTGGCACCAAATACCGACAAAGACCCCACACTTCAAGCCCCTACTTTTCTCAGAAACCTGAGCCTCGAGGGGATTCCGTTTTTGCCGGGCAAGAATCTTGGCAGAAGGTGCGTTGAAAAGCTAAGTATTCGGGACTTTGTCTTTACATGGCAGAGTTTTGTGAACTGGTGGGGGTATGTGAAGTAGACGAAAGGAAAAGAGCAGGCTGAAAATATTTTGTTATGGGTACATGTATTTTTCCTTGTCACACAATGTGACATCACATCAATATGAATATGACAATATATTGTATATACGTGTACATGTGTAAGTGCACCCTGATTCAATCATCTCTAACATGATAAGGCTAGGGAGCATTGTGATTGATTAATTAAATTAAACTTGTGTGCCAAGTGTATCTGGCAAGCTTGTACATGTATGTACCAAGCACCTCAGGAATACTTGACAAGCACATCAACTCCACATGTACGTGGAGGCCTACATGGGAACACATTATACATGAACATACGATTATACTTTCCAGAGCAAAATTCTTTCCCTCAGAACATTGTTCATACTTCAAAATTGATACATCAATCATCATTGCAGTTTTCAATCAACAAGATCAGCCCAGGCGGGACCCTTTGATCCCCAGTGCCAGTGTCAATTTTGCCAGATAAATCTCCCGACTGAGAGCCGAGGAGCACACAAAAGGCCAATCATGTGTCTGGCAGCAAGGAACGATGTCACTGTCCTCCCCCTTCCACAGTCGTCCATTAATATCCATGTAATAGCGCTTCTGAAACTGACATCGCCACAATGGAGCTGCTCTAGTCTCCTTGCTGCGACAGAAAGGAGCAACAAAGGAAGGAAGATAGAGAAAAAATACAAGAGGAAAACTGTTCCCCGCATGCACTCAAGAGTTTTCATAAAATGCGGCCAGACAAATCTAATAGCTTGTCTGTGCACATGTGCCCACTATTATTTTCCACAAATTGGTATGTGTAACGTTTAGGGTAAAGAGCAGTATCCAACAGAATCTACCCGGGATCACAACAGAATCAATACCTAATTCTACCGAAGTGAAATTGCTAATCATCAATTGTCAAATGTTCTGCTGTCCTTCAACATGTTGAAAGTGTAAAATATTGCCACATACCACATGCGGACCACATCTTAGCACACCAAAAACCATACAAGACTTAAAAGCATTTACTTCAACACTAAATACAATGTAGTATGAATACCAGTTTGCTACAGTAGTCTTACAACCTCAAGCCAATATACTGATAGAAGTGGATTTTTGGCTAATTTTATTGGACGTCGAGGGGTTTCCTTTGTGGTGCTTTATTAGGTGGTAACTGAATTATGTGGACACTGGACCCTGTTTACAATCATGCGACAGGTCCAGTAATGGAGGACGTTCAGGGGACGGCCGGGAAGGAATTACGAGGCTGTAGAATGGTTACAGGACGGAGAGAGGACTATTATAACAGTGGACCAATCACACCTCAACAAGGGCTGTAGGAAATACATGTACACGCACTAGTGAACAAAACAACATACCATATATTCCACTGATACTGTTGATTACATGTTGTAGGTGAAGTCTGGGGCCAAATTGATAGCAGTTTGCTTTACAAGCAACTTGTTTTACTAGATATTCTGTTTTCTGACAAGAATTCTGATAGCAGTCTAAAAAAAATGTCACATTCAATTTAAAATTGAACAGACATAGTTTGCCTTAGTTCACATTGCTCATTGCTAACATCCCTGTCTAATCCTGATCCCATCCAACTAAGCATGCGTTAATCAGGTAATGGCTTTAGAGAGGCCGAGGGGTGCCAAAACTGCATCAGGGGATGGACAGTGAATGAATAAACAGCCACTCTGACATAAGACAAGGTCAAACCAATATGTCTGAAAACAGCGACAAAGCTGGTGTATTCGGGAGATAGTTCGCAAATGATCAAAGGATGGAAAAATTCCCCCACAGGTTTATCCAACAAACAAGGAAAGGACTGCATGTGGGATGGTGAAGACTACACAATGACTGGAGATACCACTGATGATCTTGTAAGATAGCCCTGCCGTTTCACAACCACAAGGCTTGACGCATAGCTAACCAGAATTTGCATATATACTGAGTATAAATTTATTAAGGTAATATAATTTTTTAAGTCCCGATTAAAGTTGAAATCAATTTTAAAATCAGTGAAATTAGCAATCTTGTTTATCACACAAACTTGAAAGTACATGTAGAAATAGTCATGAATACATAGGAAATATGCGTAGTTCGACGACAGATACTGAGAGAATTGCCGTTAATCTTGCATGAAAACACTGGATAGAGAATGATCGGCCTGCCCACATTGCCGGTTGCCACAGTATCTAGACAAATACCAATGATGTCATGACACTGTGTGTAGAACTCGCCCACAAGGCGGGCCGCTTTGAGAAAGAAATTGATGCAAGATTGATTGGCCCAAGTTTGAATCTTGATTTGTCAACTCAATTCAGGCATGTAATACATATTTTCAGACCCAAATTTGTATGGTCACTTATTCTATAGACAAAGTTAAGATACTGCACAATGAATGAATTTTGTCAATACTAAAAGTGGTTATAGCTTTGAAACAGACCAAAATTTAAGTACTATGTTGAAAGATAATTCAATTTCAAACAACTTTGAAACCAAATTCAAGATATATTGAAAATCCTAAACTGCTATATTCGAGTAGAGTACATGTACATGTTATTACTGACTGCAGAAACCCATAAGAGGTTATGGGTTTCTGCTGACTGCAATAATGAAATGATCGAATACATGTGGAGCCAGAGGTAGTAGTAACTGTCGAGTGTTGCCCATGGCAACCAATCACAGCCTGTCATGTCTGCACAGCTGACAAATACCTGGAATAAGACATCTGTGAACTAAACAGCATCAGTTATCTGTACTTGTCTCTACCAACATTTTCATCATGTTCAATGTTCATGCCTACTTCTGTTGGACTTCAGAGTTTAATTTTTTTCATAAAATACTGTGTGTACTGTCTGTGTCTCATGCATTCAAGCTGATTCTGACCTTATGATATTGACATACATGATATGTATACATGGTATATGCAGGGTTTATATATTTGTGCAGATGTTGGTGCTGAATGTTCACAATCTTGTTATCCATGTTATTATCACTGCATGATGTGCAAAAATCTCGGAGGATTTATTTTTCTTGCTTTCTTCTTGTTATTGATAGAAATAATTCCCAGACAGTAAAACTTCAGCAGCCAATTATGCAACAATCTCAGTGAGGCTTGACAATAATTTTGAACATCCTTTTGCACAAATAATCAACTAGCCGTCTGATGGGAAAAATTATGAAGGCTACATCCAAATCTCAAATCATTATTCAGGAACATATTACTCTTGTGAAAACACCTTGTTCCTGCCATTTTTATCCCCAGCATACACAATGATACATGGAAGTAATGTGGGAAATGGTGTGTATTTCTCTCCCAGCATGCACATTATTTTTGCTAGGGTAAAATTCACAAAGGAGACATGAAATTGTTCTGAACTGATTTGTGAATTGCATACACCAGATGGCAAGCTTCAAACTACATGATGTACTATTGGTAGTAAACATAATGTACTACTGGTAGTATACCAATATGCATGATGATACAAAGTTAGCCACACTCTCTCACCTTGGATGACCTACACTGGTTCATCAGCTCAATGTACTGGTTCCTACCAATGCCCAGCAGTCGTAGGCCTGCAATCAGAAACAAACACACACACAAATATTATTTTGTTAACCATTACATGTATAAATGAATGGAATTGCCGACTAATAAATTCTATGGGATCTTGAAAATCAACTGGTGCCGAGAACAGCCCATCGAATTCTCTGTAAATGAGTGGAAATATTGCAGTGCGCAGTAAATCACAACTCAGCGAGCAGACTGCTTTTAAATTATTCAATACTCATCATGTGTGATTATGGACTTTCCGCAAGGGTTTTGGCGCCACAGTCAATATATAAATGTCAGAGGCTAATTCAATTCAATCATGTGTTGCCCTGAGACAGTTTCCAAGGACAGGATTCAGTCATATATATAAATTGTTTTACTGTAGAGAGGATCAACATTTAACAATATTACACCGATTCACAGAACCATCATATAGATGCAATGCATTATTTTGTATGCATACATACTAGTATTACATAAAGCTACTTCTGGTATGTGATGCAACCTGTTACAAGTTACTAAAATATGACACCATTAATAAGTTTCCAGCTAAGTTTGAAAGTGTAATCCAGAGTAATAGTGTAATCCAGTGACTGCATCGAAAAACTTTTAACTTTATCACAAATAGTTTCATGCAACCAAATTTGTATAACTTTCTTGGAGTAACATCAACAAAACTGTTCTAAAACGCTAAATACACTCACAGTCGGCCGCTGTGAAGTTTGGCAGCGAGTCATAGCTCTTCTCCTGCGTCATGATGTCACACATGATGCCGATGTAGTAGGAGAAGGGAGTGGTCCTTAACCCTTTAACCATCACGTCGGACAGGTGGTAGGGGTAGAGCATCAGGTGCTCTCGGCTGTAGCGCAACAGGTCCTCGTAGTAACGCTTCTCATCCTTCTTAACATGGCGCACTGCAAGTAACACACAGCTGCTGGGTAAAATGTGATGATTTTTATGGCTATTACATACACATACACATAGTACATTCCAAAGTGCAAGTTCAATAATCAAAGAACTTGGAACTTAGATCTCCAAGAACTCTCTACTTCAGGTGCTCCTGGGGGTATAACTATGGCATGAAATGTTGGCATTGTAAGCCATTGAGAGTGCTTGGTGTCATGGTGTCTTTCCAGTATCATTTATGGGCACATTGATGTCTTCAAATCACTTCTATCGACAAGGGCATAGTATACATGAAAAACAAACATTCAATCATCAGAAATCTTCACTTTTACTTTCACCACCATGATGAGGTCAGAACCTTGTACCACCTGTACCATGCATGTAAATTCTTCATATAAGTGACCCGGTTGCAAACAGGTTTGATGTGCAAGAAAAAATGCCATGACTAAGTTGCCATCACTGGAAATCATCAGATTATGGTTGGTAATCTTTGACTGATGAAACGCAAAATATTCTGTGCCTGGTTGTGGAAAAAAACACATTGGGTAATAAACCAGAAGCAAACTCATTATTGCTGGTACATTATTCCCCAAGTTTTTATTGAGCGCCCTGCTACTTCTATACCTCCCTGTACTGTGATACCCCCATTTTCTTCAGTATTCATCATACATGTTTCCCTCTCCGTGATTATATGACACATATTTCACAGGATTACGATCCAGCTTCGTGACCATACTGCACAGAGCCAGTGATCTCTGACAGGTTTATGCTGCACTGACAAATAACACGCTATATAAAAGTGACATACGTAGCATCTCTTGTATAGCAGGAGAGAGCAGATGGACTGGGGTACATGTATTAACCCCCCACACTGTAGCTCATACAACACACAGCAAGACACTCACACCTGACAGAGTCTGTTCATGATCATGCATGGAGTTTATCAATCTTTCCCATTGTATAATACTCAGCATCTCGGGGATCCGTGAATTTATAACAACTTGAACAGTTGCATTCATGACTAGCGTCATATACTGACTCCCTAGTGTATGCCCCAGTAACAACTGTAGTGGTAAATTTGAAGCAGAATCACCAAATGAGGAAAAGTAACATCAAACTCTGTATTCAGAATACTAAGTACAGGTGGATGTGTGTTTTTATTCCTGGATATAAGTTATAGTAGAAGGTGAAGTCCATATAGGTTCCGAAAAATTTTGTTCAAAACAAAATCGATCATAAAAACATGCCTAGACAATGAGTTGGAATACATACCTAGATTCCCTTTGTACCGAAGTTGATTCTTCACTGAGAAATTGAACACTGCCTTTTCATATTCCTTCGATGAGTTGCCCAGTGCCTGTAAATTCAAGTACAACAAGTTGTGACAATGAGCTGACTATGTTCACATACCGTAATTATGAATTTTATGAGCATGCACCATATCTGTTGACGTGTTTACATGTAGGTATTTTTATATTATGCCCCCCGTTTTCTTTTTTAAAAGACCAAAATAACCCACATCATTTCCTGACAGCCGATTTTTTTTTAGTGAATTGACACCCGTTCACCGATTTTGATGAGATAATGATCAAGTTGAATGGTCCTGAACTAAAGAGGTTTCGATAGGCATGTTTTCAGTGAAAGAGTACTGTAAAACGACTAATATTGGCGGACGATTTATTTGGTGGATTTGGCGGTAGGGGAAAAACCGCCAAATTAAATCGTCCGCCAATTTAAGTAGACACATGTTAAGAAATATATGTGGTTTTGAAATCGCCAAATTAAATCTCCGCCAAATAACGTGGGGCACACAACCGCCAAATTTAATAGCCAAAATTAGTCTTTTTACAGTATTAGGGGCACCATACCCTATCTGAGTAGATATATCACCGATTATCCGATATAATGACCGATATAATCATGATAATAGCCCTCAGTGCACATGCAATGCCCCAAGGCATTGAACACTCATAGCCTAAGCCTACTTGAAAGATTTTGAAATTTTGTCTAACTTGTTACTGTATTGCCATTTGACTCTCATCCATAATGAGACAAAACTAACCGTAATCATCATTGTCATTATTAAACACTGAAGAAATTTGGGTATTTGTATAATTTAGAATCTGTAACAGTATCAGGCTGTATTCCCTGTATGCATTACAGGGGGGGATAGGAAAATGAAGGTGCATGCCCATAACTGCACTGTAAGTGCAGTACAGCCAGTGTGAAATCGATGAATACCACAGGCGCAAAATACGAAAAGATTTACTCAGGTGGGCTCTTGCATGAGACTTTTCAATGTCTTGGTTATGAGTTATTTCGGCCTGTTCTCATATACAGGATTACTTTCACTTGTACATGTTGTAGGTGCATGCCCATATTAGTGTGAAAATGTGGCATGTAGTAGACCATATCATGTGCTCTATTTACATAAATATGTTGACATGCAGACAACTAGCTGGATTTGTGCTAAAATTTATCATTGAGGTTGATTGCTCACTTTCTCAGTTGTTTAATCCCAAAAAGAGTTCTAGCAAGGTAACACTGAGCATCGCAAAAATACCAGCAAAAGAACCTACCAATCCATCAGTGATCAGTGTTCACATTCTATCATAATTCACTTGTAACCAGTTTTTTAAAAAATGTAGAAAAACAGAACATGGGAAAATAATATTCGGAACGTGAAACAACAGGGCCAGAAGTATGTGTATTGTCCCACATTCGAAGCATGAAATAGATCTAGATCTAGACTACACTGGTCAAAAAAAAATAAGACTCAAGAAATCTTTGTTACAATTTTCAACCAAATTGAGAAAAATATTTTTCTGTGTTATGTGTACACTTTTGTTGATAATTGAGCTCAATTATTGGGTATGTTTTGTTTGTCATGCTTCATTGGTTTTTGCTCAACAGACTCGAGTGTGAAACTCTGTACAAAATCACTGTTCACATGCATTCCCAGGGCAATGCTTCAAAACACGAAAATGCATTTGACAGTGAATTTTTTTATGGGATTTTGCTTTGTTGTGTGTGTGATAAGTGTTAGAGTGCACTTGAGTGAAGTGCAGTGTGCGAGAGCATGTCAGATGCTCCAGGATGGCAGAACTCAGCGTGATGTGGCCATCGAGTTAGGGGTCAGTCAAAGCTGCATCAGGAATGTTTGGGGACGATTCCAGGAGACCCAGGATTATCGCAGACGTCGTGGTTCTGGTAGACCAAGAGCCACAACTGCTGGGGATGACCGGTATCTGACGCTTTCGGGTCGACGAAACCCATTCCAGAGTGCACGACGGATCCAGAATGAGTTCAGGCAAGCTACACGCATCACAATCAGCTCCCAAACTGTACGTAACAGACTCAGAGAAGTTGGTCTTCACTCTCGTGTACCGCGTGTTGTTCCAAGGATGTCAGCTGATCACAGGAGACGTCGTCTTGAGTGGGCCAGGGCACGCTCTCGTTGGAACGTTGCACAGTGGTCCAACGTGCTCTTCACGGATGAGTCCCGTTTCACTGTGGACCATGCTGATGGTGGTTTACGTGTGTGGAGAGGTGTTGGACAACGTAACAACCCTCAATATTCAGTTTCTGTTAACCACTGGGGTGGTGGATCCGTAATGGTGTGGGCCGGAATTTCCGTGACTGAGCGAACTGACTTGCACATCGTTCAAGGCAACATGAACTCACGTTACTACCGTGACAGTGTTCTTCAGACCATTGTGCTACCATTGAGAAACCGTGTGGGTGACAGGTTCCTTCTTATGGACGACAACGCTGCTCCACACAGAGCCAGGATCATTACGACGTTCCTCGAGGACAACAATATCCAGCGGATAGAGTGGCCAGCGATGTCTCCTGACCTTAATCCCATAGAAAATATTTGGGCAATGTTGGAGACAAGGGTCAGGAACCGAAATCCCGCCGTAACAAACGTTGCAACCCTAACCACAGCCCTCCAGGAGGAGTGGAACGACATTCTTCGAGCGGTGATCCGGAACACTGTTGTTTCGATGCGGAGACGGTGTCTGGAATGTGTAAACTTGAATGGTGCATCTACCCATTACTAGTGAACAATTTGAGTCATTATTTTTTCCAATAAAGTAGTTTTTGAAGAAAAACATGTTTATGATTTGTGGCATGTGAACGGTGATTTTGTGGGAATCCCACACTCCAGTCTGTTGCACAAAAACTAAGAGATATTGACAAACCAAACACACCCAATAGTTTAGTTGAAGAAACAATAAAAGTGTAGATATAACACAGAAGAGAAAAAAATTCAATTTGGTTGAAAATTCAAAAAAATATTTCTTGAGTCTTATTTTTTTTTGACCAGTGTAGTTTGAACATCACAAGTAGCGTGAAACATTCAAACATCCTCCTTTTTAGTCTCCTCACGGCATTATTGTAAAATAATCCCTGCTACGTTATGATGAGGCTTGATCAGTTACAATTGTAACAGCATTTTAATGTTTTCGGTCAACTTCTATAATCCTAGAGGGCCGTGGTGGGGAGCAAAGATACACTAAACGACACGTATGAAATAAATTTTTCTATAGTCTATCACGATATGTGGCCATCCTCATTCAGCACTCAAATTTCAAAACTCACTGAATTTCTTAAACCTCAGGCTCAGCAGTGAGAAATGTCATTCAGCCCACTGTGACAGCCTGGTGACCTGGAGACTCTGATAGTCTGATTGACACACTGTCAGTGTGACAGTCAGTGTCATTCACCAGCTGGTCACAGACTGTGACAGTCACAGCAGTCACAGACTTGAATTGACTGACACTAAGAGCCAGTGGTCTTACCCACCTGTTTCACATTGCCTGGCAGCTTATTCCAAGGATAATTTTGTCGAATATGGAATTCGACGTCTGTATTCATGCTTAAAATCCGATATCCCACAAGATCACTGGTCGAATTGACGAAATATTCTTGAAACAACACTTCACTCTTGGAATACACTTGTTTATCTGTCCATCATGTGTCAGTTCTGATGAACTTCCGGCTTTGATCGATAAATCGACGGCTCTCATTGGTCAGATGGATTCTCATACAGCCAATCACGTTCGTTTTATTATCAAGTTTTGGATCACACTTTGTTTACAAATGGCGGTGGACGTGCTGCAGAAATGTCAAAATGTGACATTTCGTTCGAGAAATTTGGACTAGATTGTAGTACCATTCTATGATTTTATACCATTGAGTAAGTAAGTAGGTTTTGGCATACTACGTATCTGGCTCACTTTCTTTACTCTGTTATAATCCCGTTTTAATCAACATCGATCAGAGTGACAGTCACACGAAAAATTGTCATTCATCAGACATCATTGGCATTGCATTGCCAGGCATTGGTCTGTTGGATGGAACCTGATAATAATAAGTAGTCAAATGATTATGATTATTATGCCAATCTTTAAACTGTGCGCTGAGCACGGAACTCATACTTAAATTCAGGCTAAATTCACTTAATTATTGGCAATGATAGATCTAAATAGATCTATATTTAAGAAAATTGAAAAGGGACACTTTTCCTAGGCTACGAGCCATTCGTCCTAAATTCGCCACATTCCCAAATTCACCAACGTGGATTTCAGGCCTTGTAATGTAAACGAAACTAACAAGTTCGATCGTCAATCGAGACTCTGATATATTCAATCTCTGTTCTAGTAATTTATTTTCCACAAAACAAGCTTCTAAGTTCTGATAATATCGAGTTGGCGAATTTTGGGGTGCGGCGAATTTAGGACAGATGGCTCGTATACTTTATTTTAGTTTAATTTTAACATATACATTTGTTCATAGCATGACTTCCACACTCAGCGGAGTAGGCCCTATCCTAGCCCCAGTTGATTGGCCACTTATACCATCAATGTGGAGTACAATATCACATGTATATTATATATTCTGTTTATTATATACATGTAGATCTAACTCCGTGCCCTCGAAATAAATCAATTCAATTTCGACTTGAGATTTCCTTCAGAAACTGTACCATGTTCACTCTACCACAGTCAGCCTGAGCGACGCGGAGCATCTGAGATGGCTGTCATTCACCCTTGGGGCAAACATCGTTTGCACATTTTTTCAACGAATAAATCAACATCTTCAACTGTTTGCTCTAGCCCTCATCTATGAACCGATGGGGCATAGGAATTTTGTCATATGATCAAGGACTTACAGTATATCACTGAATAATCATATCACTAATATCAATAATATCACTGAAAACTCAAGCAATTGCATCCATTTTGCCGGGTGTACTCACCTCAAAGGTCGCCTGATAGCACTTCAGTCTCCTTATTTCAGATGTAGTTAACCTCACACACCAAGCGAACTCTGATATCATTGATGCTGGTGAAGTGGATGCACCCATGACCCAGCCATGAGCTTGTGAAATCATGGTTTGAGTATTCAAGTTGGGAATAATCAGTGATGAAGTCATTAATCATATGTTAAATATACATCATACATTGCCCAGAGGGAACAATTGGGGAATATTTTGATTCATTTCTTCAAAACATGCCCAAACGGTGTTCAACCCAATATATGTGTAATGTGTGAATGCCACCCATCTTGGATGCCCTGCATCGCTCAGGCTGTACCAGAGTGACTCTCTCAGAGCCAGTCTGTACTTCCTCAAGCTGATGCAGCTATCACACTGTATATCCAAATAATTGTGAATGAACAGTTCTTCTGAGCCATTGATGATATCAAAATAACTTTATTCATCATTCATAGATGAAAATTGCTGAGTAGAAAGAATCATGGACAGTCTGAAGGAAAGAGAGCTGGTGCTTGATTCAATATTTAACCAATATGACATCAACTATACCGGGGAACTGTCAGCTGAGGCCTTACAGCTCATACACTCAGACATGAGAGTTGGTGGAATAAGCATTCCTCAGGTAAAAATGTTCGCATTTTCTGTGTATGGTAATAGTGTGATCATTGAACCACATGTTTGTGAGATTTTCAGAGTAATTCAGTTACATGTTTTTGCTAAGGGAAAAAAATATATACGGTATTTACTCTCATGTAGTTCATCAATTACAACAGGTGCATCTATATAACACTTTTGGGGCAAAAATATTAAAACAAATTGATCATGATATAAATAGGTAAAGGCATCAATCAAGTACAACTGTATCGGGGATCACTGTGAGAGATCTGAGCTGTTTGATGTCCTGCAAGAGATGGATAGACGATACTTCCTGATACAAGACTTTCGCTGGGAGTTCTCTCTTTTGGACACTCAACAAACTGATACCATCACAGAAGCACAAGCCAGGTAAAATTTCACCATATTCTGAAACATACGTAAATAATTGACTTCATTCATATCCTTAATTGCTTCTTGTTTGGGTAAATTTCTACCTGTTTATTTTGGTGACTAAAGATCAAATGACGATTGTGATCATGAATGATTCATTGATGCAGTTGAGTGGCTACATGAATGTTGCAGGTGGTTTGTGGAGATGGTACATGGTGAGTACTTTAGCACTTTGAAGTGGGAGAGATTCCTGCGACAGAGAGCTGTGCCACAGAGCGGGGTGTGTTTCCCAGAGATTGAAGTCATGCTGTGTAACGTCCCGAGCCGAGAGGAGTGGCTGGCTGATCAGGAGGAAGAGAGGAGAGAGCGAGAAGGTGGGCTAACATGATTTAGTGCTAGATGTTTGTTCTTCAATTTTCTTGATTCTATCAGTTGGAGAGTCGTCTGCTACATGTAAGTTGGTGGTGTAAAAAAAATTGAAAATAATCAAATATAAAGATATGTTTTGAATCCTTATTTGGAATAAATGCTCAGAGCAAGAAAGACAGCGCAGAGATCTGGAGCGCAAGATTGATGAAGAGAAAGAGAAAAGGAAGCGACAGAGAGAAGAGGATCGAAGGCGGAAAGAGGAAGAAGAAATGAAGAGAAAGCTTGAGGAAGAAAGAAGGAACAGGGAAGATGAGGTCATTGTTCAGTGCTGCATTTGATATTCGAATGAAATAAGAATATTGTGATCAATATTTATCTACAAAGTTATAGAACAATTCTAGAGATATAATTCTTTATTTTGTAATTCTGTCATACATGTCCTGTTGCTCAAGAACAACTGTTTGAATAATTTTGACAGGCAGAGAGACGGCAGCGTCAGCGTGAGAAGGAAGAGGCAGCTCGCAGGAAACGAAAGCTGGAGGAAGAGGAAGGTAGGCTTTTGTTATCTGAGTACATACATTTTGGTGTGCATGGGGATCATGGTGATCTAGGTTTGAACAAGGGAGGAATCTTTTACAGTTTTGAAATACAACTTAACTGTGAAACTACCAATTGTAAGATCTTTTTACAGAAAGAGGTCGACGAGAAGCTGAAGAGAGAGAAGCGAAGGAGCGACTAGAGCGCGAAAAGGAAGAAAGAGAGAGACAACAAAAGGTATTTGAGTAGATATTTGAAACAAAAGCCCAATTTCAGTGTTCTATTTTATGCACTGCAATGCAGTTCACCCATCAATGTTCATAATACTCCTTATGGAATTGTTGTACCCTCATGTTTTATTCTGGATAATTTCATAGCATGATGATAATTTTTGTTATATACATGTATTGCGCCAAATTATGTTTGATATTATGACAATGCATGTTTACATGTACATGTATACAACTGTAAAGAATCATCTGTAAATTTGCATGGAAATCATGACAGAAAGAGGATAGATATGCAGCTGTAAGTAATTTCTCAAACATATAACATGTTCAAACATCAATGTGCTTTGTGGAACTTGCTTCATATAATGGCATCAGAATACAAGTAACAACAAGGAAATATACATTATGATATAGCGCCTTGTACAATACCAGCTTATTTATTCGAATACATGATGGTTTATTTCAGACAAATGGATTCAATTTAGATTTTGATTGCTTACAACACATGCTTTCTCATGTTTATTGTGTGCCAGTAGTTCAAGAAAATATAGACAAGTAGTATAGAAATGTGTGCATTTTCTGTTCAGTACATGTTTGGAACATGATATCTGCTATCCAACACTATCCATTACAATGTACTAACTTTTCGTTTCAGAATGTTGCTGAGAATTCAAATTATGTAGATCCACAATAATTCATCTCCATATAATTTTTTGCTTATTCAATCAAAAAGTGCTGTTTAATAGTCAATAATCTCCAATGTAGGCATGTACTACTGGTCTTGTCATTTCTTCCATGTCATCCTCGCTGTTAATCTCTTTGCCTGGCTCACTGACAGGAGGAGCAGGAGCTCGCGCGCCTGAGTCGACTCGCTGAACAGCGCCGTCTAGAGGAGGACGAGAAACGCAAACAGGAACTCCGAGAGGCTCAGGGCTACGAGGACGCACTAAAGGTACTGCTGGTACGCTGGTAGTAGACTGGTCGTATGCTGGTAGTATACTAGTGTACACCAGTAGTACACTGGTAGTAAACAGTCCCTGTGTTTCTTAAAATTAAAAGGGTAAAAAAAATTGTATGTTGCTCATAAAGACCTGTCAACATGAAAATTTTCCTCCAAGGATGCAATTGAGAAAGAACGTGAGGCGGAATTAGAAGCAGAGCGCCAGCGTAAACGCAAGGAAGCCTCCAACGATGATGTGGTGAAGAGGGAGGCAGATGACGCAGAAAAACGTGCCCGACTTCGACAGAAAGGTAGGCCTTTTCGATCAAAGATGCATTACCGGTATATTTAACTTCAACAAATCAAGTACTATTAAGTCACTTGATAATATCATTTGGAGACATCACCATGTGATTACCACTCATCAATGTATCACAAATTGTTGTTGTTAGCAAAACATAAGCCTGATTCATGCCCATTTGGTTGATTTACCAGTACTATATATGTATAGTTGTTATGACACAAATATGATGTAATAACTGTATGCATGTTTTATCACATCACTATGTAGCAAGTAAGTAAAACATCAATTCAATGTTTATTGCATGCAATTGGTGTATTTCACTTTCTCACCAACTGTTTCATGGTAATAAATTGGATGATATTTGAATAATTGCTTTTTTATACATATGATGTTATAAATGACTTTGATCTCTGAACGATTCTTTCCTGGATCTATGAAGATGCTCAAAAGGAAGATGATATGCATGTGTCTTCTCTCTCCATAGATGTATTTACGTGTGGACTTTTCTTTCAGTATACCGTAAATGCCAAGCATAGGCACTCACTATACTGTTGCATGGCATGCCATCTATCATTATGCACTTGATGTTTTGAATACTCACAAGCTGTTTGGTGAAAATTCACAATGATACATCATGTACATTTGATATTGAATATTAACTTTTTAATCATGCACTTACCATGTGTTCCCAGTACATGCAAATTACAAATAATTTATTTTGAACAAAATCAACAAATCTGAATTCTGACTGCAGAATTCCGAAACAAGAGGATTCGCTACAACTTGAAGGTGGCGATCAAGCTAAGAGATCGAGACCGGTTGACTCAGGCCGTCAGTGACTTCAAGAAAGCCAAGCTGCCTGACGACGATATGGACTTACCCAAGGCCGACAAGATTCTGAGAGAATTCCAAGCTCGTGATGGTACCAAATACTTATCAGTCTTGACTTGTGAATTATAGGGCTCACTTTTAACACCAAGTAAAGTGTGTAAATTTTTCATCATAAGTGGACTCTAAAATTAGAATTCCATCAAAAAACTTGTCGAACCCAATAATATTTTCCAGGTCTGCGTAAAGCCATTACTGGGCGTAAAATCCAACCACTGGAACAGGCCATCAACTACGTCAAGCGTAACGGCTACGAGTTTGTGTTGGAAAAGGACCTGATTGAGGCTAACAAGGTGCTGATCCAACTACGTCGTCTAGAGCGGATCCGGGCGGAGATCCTCGAGCTCAAGCAGTCCACCGTAGCTGAGATCAGGAGCTACCAGAAACCTCCACCCGTCGTCCACATCGTCATGACCGGGACCTTCCTGATCCTCGGTCACAAGGAGAAGGAAACAAAGGCAGGCGAATTGTTATAGTGTTATAGAGTGAAAATTTTGTGGAATTTTACTCTCTGATTCTTGAGTATGATCATGTTCTAGCACTGCACTTACTAAGACTAAGATCAACTGCTTGCTGTGTTTCAGGACTGGAAGAATGTGCAAGCCCTTGTGGGTAAGACAGGCAAAGAGGGGCTGAAGCGTCGGTGTCTGGGCTTGGACCCTGGGGACATTAACCCTGAGGCCGGCCAGCGAGCCAAGACACTCCTCGGTCAGTTTGAGCTGGATGAAGTCAGAGATGTGTCTGCTGGAGCCGCCACCTTCTTCGTCTGGGTATGAAGTATAGTGATCGAATGCGGTGGCCTGTTTTGATAATTACCCTAAACAACACAACTTGGATATTGTGAGCTACTTGTTATCGAAAAAAAACAGAGATCGTCCTACCATCATAATTATATTGTATTTGATTGTAAACTTGTTCCTTATCATGCAGAGCTGGACAATGATTGAGGAAGCTGAAGCAACTCAACTCGCCAAGAAGCAGGAGCAGGAAGAGAAGAAGAGGAAGCAGGAGGAGAAGAGGCAGAAGAAGCTACAGGAGGCCAAGGAGAAGGAGGAGCGAAAACTACGAGGTGAACCTGAACCTGCTGAGGAGCCCTCCACACCAACTTCACCCGCACCAAAGCCCTCTACATCGCAGACTGGCAAGGGCAGCAGTGACAAGAAGCCAAGGGACCCGTCAGTGGGCCGCAGCCAGGGCGAAGGTCAACGCGGCGCATCGGGAGCTGGGAAACAAGAGTCTGGAGCCAACGCGAAGCCTTCGCAAAACACCCCAAAGTCACGCTCCAAGTCTCCTGGTAGAGCAGCGGCAGCAGTGAAGAGTGATACTCCAGGAGAGAAGAAGCCCTCCGCTGCAGCAGAAGTGAAGGACGAAAAGGGAAAGTCTTCCAGTGAAGAGGGACAGAAAGAAAGAGCGGATGGAACTCAACCAGGACAAGACCAGTTCACAGAGTCAGCGGAGCCACAACAGCAGCAGGGCGAGTGATATCGAGGGTATCATACATGTCGTCCAGTGATTCCAATCAGGTGCCAATTTGTATCAAAACAGATAATCTCCTGTGTACAAGAACAATATACTGGTTATAGAACCACCGACTCACTTTCAAACTGTGATACTTATACGTGTTTGATATATACTGAATCTCATATTTTTACACGTTAAGATGTATTTGATGGTAACTCATGAAGAATCTTGTCTGTGATGCATTATCAAGGTGGTGAATCTCAGTACATGCAAATGTATCCAATCAGATCTCAGTGAATACATGTATGGGTAGAATTAGGATTTCCATGCCTCGACTTGACATAAAGATTTATAGATCTTTCACCATGTTTGAAGGCGGATGTATCCAATATTGTACACGTAGATGTCTACAAGAATGTTTTGTAATGGTGATGTTGGCAGGACCAGCATGGAAATTCTGCTTGACTACTGGTACTTGAATGCTATGTTAATACACAGTCAACATTTTTTTCCGAATATGATGCAATTTTATTTCATTCAACAAGGTTTATATAGATTAATAATAATATCATTGAAATGATCATGTGAATCCCTGTAGTATCTTCAATATTTGCAACAACACAATCAACCAGGTGGCTGGTCCATCAAACAAGCAAGATATACATGCTGCCTTTGTACTTCATTGTTAGATTTAAGGTAGAACAAGTCGTAATTATACATGTAGTTATCATTAATTCACCGGTATGTCGGAATAACACTTGCAAAAAAATACTTTTCATCAATAATTATTCAGTTATCAGTATCTTCTGCTGTAATGATTGAAGACTACTAAATCATCTCAGATTCTTTAATGTAACTAGACGTCAAGGCCTAAAGATGCCTTGGAGGCATTTCGGTGTGATGATTAATTTATAATATATACTAGATATCGACGAAAAAGAAAAATGCCGACTCGGCAAAAAAATTTCGGGTCAAGGTCAAAGTTCATCCATAATACCAATTAGACATGTTTGTCTAGGGCGACGAGTCCAAAAATAACGTCCGTTTCGCTCTACGAAGCATCGTTTCCGAGATATCGACGAAAACGAGAAATGAAGACTCGGCAAAAAAATTTCGGGTCAAGGTCAAAGTTCATCCATAATACCCATTAGACATGTTTGTCTAGGGCGACGAGTCCGAAAATAACGTCCGTTTCGCTCTACGACACACCGTTTCCAAGATATCGACGAAACCGAAAAATGCCGACTCGGCCAAAAAATTTTGGGTCAAGGTCAAAGTTCATCCATAATACCCTGACGAGTCCGAAAATAACGTCCGTTTCGCTCTACGACACACCGTTTCCGAGATATCGACGAAAACGAAAAATGCCGACTCGGCAAAAAAATTTCGGGTCAAGGTCAAAGTTCATCCATAATACCCCTTAGACATGTTTGTCTAGGGCGACGAGTCCGAAAATAACGTCCGTTTCGCTCTACGACGCACCGTTTCCGAGATATCGACGAAAACGAAAAATGCCGACTCGGCAAAAAAATTCAAGGTCAAGGTCAAAGTTCATCCATAATACCCCTTAGACATGTTTGTCTAGGGCGACGAGTCCGAAAATAACGTCCGTTTCGCTCTACGACGCACCGTTTCCGAGATATGCAGGATGCCTCATGGATGACTCAGCAAAAAATTATTTTGACCTCTAGGTCAAAGGTCGTTTGACGTATCGATCCCAAAATCAATAGGGTTCTTCCCTGTTGATATATAAACCTCCGTGCAAAATTCTGCAACTATTGCCTGAATATTTTTCGAGTTATCGTCCGGAAACAAAGTTTCAAGATCAGCCTCGATTTCATCCTCAAGGACCTCACGGACCTCGGAGCCGGATCAAAAAAAAATAATACACCCTAGAGATGTTTGTCTAGGGCGACGAGTCCGAAAATAACGTCCGTTTCGCTCTACGATGCACGGTTTCTGAGATATGCAGGAAGCCTCAAGGATGAATCAGCAAAAAATTATTTCGACCTCTAGGTCAAAGGTCGTTTGACGGATCGATCCTAAAATCAATAGGGTTCTTCCCTGGTGGCATATGAACCTCTATGCAGAGTTCTGCAACTATTGCGTAAATATTTTTCCAGTTATCGTCCGGAAACCAACCGCCTCTGTGGCCGAGTGGATGGGACCGGTGGCTCTTGAAGCAACGAAGCTCAGAGGCGGTAGGTGACGCGGGTTCGATCCCCGTCACCGGCACAAAGTAGGTGGAGTTTTCATCCTGGCAATGCAAAGGTTTCTCCATTCGAATGTGCTTCCCAAATTCTAAATTGTCACCCGACGGGGGATGGGGAAGACAGGCAGAATTGCCTATCATCATGGACCGTCGTTAAACAAATCTGATTATTATTATTATTATTATTAACCAAGTCTCAAAATTAGCCTTGATTTCATCCTCACGGACCTCGGATCCGGCTCAAAAAGAATAGGGTTCTTCCACATATCATTTCTGACTTGTGGTGAAAATTTGACGAGGATCCGTCAAGGCAATCTAAAGTTATCGTCCGGAAACCAAAAGTGGCGGAAGAAGAAAAAAAAAAAAAAAAAAATTCTGCTAAAACCATAAAGGCATTTCTGCCGAAATGCCTTAATTAGAAAACGAACATCAATTTCAAATTTCAACCCCGTCTTCAACGGAATTACTATTCCTTGAACAATTAAGGTTTGAGATATGCTGCAATTACAAATTGCCCTCTGTACCATACTAGAAATTACTGCATGTTCCATGGTCCTAAACAGACCTACCCTTTCTATCACGTACAATGATACTTGCTTGTTGACTATACATGTTTGCCCAATGTGTGAAAGCCTTCATAATTAAACATTTGTATAATGTAACCACACATTATCAACCTATATGTACAAATAACATCACTCGACTGAATACACTGTATCTGATCATTGTTTGTGGGGGAAAGACAATGTTCATTCAAGAATGTAGAACCTGGAGTTACTTCAGGAAAGAAAATTTGCGCAGTGATATCACGTGAAAGGACAAAAAAATATGCTAAACTTAAAATTAAGCAAAACAACCCTAAACCACGCTATCAGCAATATACAAGTACCAGTACATGTATCATATACAAAATGTACACATATATATATATACCGAATGGATCACACCAAGGTTGCTAATGGCTGATGAGTTGCCATACCTGATTTCACACAGTAGTGACAGAATCTAGATTATACACATTCAACAATGCATAATTTTCCACATGATCACATGATAGATATAGATTGGCATCTTGAAGCTAAATAAACATTGGGCACATATAAACTTATATATAGATTTGTGTTGGGTCTTTGATGAACCCAATATATATATATATATATGGGTCTACATTGTAGAAATATATACGGTACTCTACACTTCGATGCAATTACTAGCATTAAAGAAAGAGCTAGACGGCTAAGCTAGGCTGAGAAACATGCGACTAAACAAGATTCTAGTGATGATATGCTTTCAACACAAGATAAACTTGACAATATTTCATATAATGAGGTCATACCAATAAATCAGGTGAAAGTCCGTACAAAAAAAAATATGCAAGCAGTATTTCAAATTGATTGCCTTGAACCAGAAATACATCTAGTTCTGCTTGAACTCGACATCATTTGCAGATATCACATTAACATTGTGTGTAGGAATTAATATTTGGTTCTTGAACAAGGCACTTATTTGGACAAAGGCTTCAAGGATTCGATCTGTAAATTCTGTGCAAGCCGGTCCTAAAAAACAGAAATATTTCCGGAAATGTATCATAATGTAGTATACTTATCATGATTTATCAAACAAATCTATGAACATGAAGTAACAAATCGCTTCTAAGTAACAATAAGCTCAAATTGACTGATATTACGATGTATTGATGAGATATTCCAGAATACAGTTACTGGTACCGGAACATTTGTATGGAAACACCTACTGCATTCTTGATCTGGTTGGCATGGTAACGGATGCCCCCTTCTCTATCACATTTGGCCATGTGCTGTTTCTCTGGATCTCCAGCAACCAGAATTTCTGTCTCACCTTTGGCCTTCAAATGACATAGAATTCAAGTTTAGTTCACCTTTTACTTTCTCATTAATTTGATTGATACCTAAGTTTGAATAAATGTACTTAGAAACAATTTGTTACAACTTACAGGTTCACTGTTGCGACACATGCCCATCAGCTTCTGCATCCTTTCCGGAAACCCCGGGGCGATAACTTCTGGATCAACCACGATAAAACACTGACCCTGAAACAACAGCAATACAACAACATCATGCAAAGCCAGGGTCAATAAGATGCACCACGACCCCACACAAATAGTTATTTGCACTCACCAGGTTAGCCACTCTGGATGAGTCCTTCCACCTACGGATGTCTGAGCCAAAATTTGCATCCCCCATGACTCCACAGAGTATCTCGACCAGCATGCCCAGGCCAGAGCCCTTGTAGCCACCTGGGTCAGCAACAAGGGCAAAATTTACATCACAAGGGCTAAAATATGAAACTTCAAAAATCCTAACAGATTTTGTGAAAATTAGGCTAACATACTTGTGGTTTCTATCCCGCCTAGGGGAAGCTGAGCGCCGGTGGATGTCACTTTTTTCGGGTCTGTAGTTGCCTGCAAGAATACAGCAATATACAACCATATATGTACATGCATTATGTATGCAAAAGTTCGAGACAGGTTTTAAGTATCCCTGCACTAGGTACACTCACCGTTCCACTTTCATCTGCTCCCCAGCCCAGTGGAATATCTATGTCCTTCACAGCAGCCAACTCAATCTGGACATAACATTCATACAGATATTGGCAAATATATGTAGCTGAACAGAAAATGATTCTGATTTAAACAGATGACTGCAACACACAATGGCAAGAAATCTATATATTTCACTCTTACCATCATGAATGATTCTAACCATCTATTGAAAACAGTGCTAGTATATGAATATACCTTTCCCAAGGCCACGGCTGATGTTGCCATGTCCAACTCAAAGCTGTCGCCCTTGGTTCCAGGGGCGAACACAGCAATTGGATTTGTTCCCAAGACTTTCTGGAAAAAAAGTTCTCAACTTGACTGGCAATATATAAACACTAGCACAAAATATTTCCACATGGGAAGACATTATTCACAAGGTTGGGATCATGTGAAGTTGCTTACCTTTCTTGAGCGTGTTGGCATCACTAGAGGTGAAGTGTTTGTAAAAGACATCCCCTGTTGATAAATAAACAGGATACTATGCATATGTGTGAGAAATAGATAAAACATTTGTGTCACTTCAGGGACAAGATAGCTTGTTAACTTATTACAAATCGTTTAGTACATTATACACACCACAAGGCCAGCATCCAAGGCCTGTTTTGAGTAGTATCCAGCAATGCCGTAATGATTAGATGCTGAAAAAAGGAAGTAAATCAGAAAAAAAATTCACAAAATATTCAGTGTAAAATAACCATGTTCTAGCAAGTAAAACAAATTCACAAATATAAGCATATTTTGTTAACAATGGTCCTAGGTTACCGTTTGCCACTACCCATCCAACACCAGTCTCTTTGGCTTTGTTAATCGCTGTCTTCATGGCAAAGTTTCCAACAACTGGACCGAGAAGGTTATTCCCGTTGACGAGGGCAGTAGCCACGGTCTCCCTGATGATTTCAGGCTCTTTGTCACTGACACATAGACCATTCCTCATGTCATCAGTGTATATCTCTGCAGAAGGAAAGATTGCATGGCTACTTGTGTGGAATTAATCATAAATAATAATTGGAGTGTACAGTCCCAGCAGTGCTTGCCCTTGCCAGTGCTTGCCCCTGAACTTATATAGCTGGTATTATAAATGCATGAATAATACATATAATGCACATGACATAACCTCCAACTACTGAGATCATGGTGGTAGAATTTGAATACAGTGTCAGTGATCAATCATGATTAGGGGCCTACTAGTACCCACCTATCCTATTGAGACCATGGCTGAAGTGACCCCGATAATCGGCAGACAGCAGATTATCTGCCAGCGCAGCACCGTGTGTATCTCTGGCCCCCACTGCTTTCATGCATCTCTCGATGTAGGATCGAACCTCGGGCAGAGGAACTAAGACACCTTCTTGCTCTCCTGCCGCTGTGCCATTGTAACGTTTCTGTACATTCGCAATAGCATTCAACAAAACTTTACGCCAACCCAAAGCCTTCCAACAACTCGCCGCCATCGTTGACAGGAGATTCCCCTTTGAGCACAAAGTTCATCGGTGACGTCACTAGGTGCAAAGGGATTCCCTTCTGCCAAAAACGGTTGGGAGCTAGGATTTCCACTCACAAGCTGGAAATTTAACATTTTTCGCCATTCACTACAAAGGTGACATAACGTAGGTAGTTGAGGTATTGCAAGAATGTTATTTTATGAATAACAATGTAGGCCAACCTAATTCACAAAGATCATATATTCCAAAATATCCCAACGTCGTGGACGTGGAACGGTCATTTGATATATGTGGGGTGCGGCTGGAGTGACCATTTACACGTTGCCCGATATAGGGCCTAACTACTACATGTATACCATAGACATAGAAGAGACTCTCTTCTATGTCTATGATGTATACCATCATTGATTAGATGTATGATAATGTCATTGTGTGTTGTGTTTGGGATTTGGCGTGCTCCTTTGTATATTTTAGGCTATATCTAATAATATAGTTTCGTTGGAACTACTGATTAGCCATAAATATGACCTATGACCTCTTGTTTACTGTTTTTTTTTTTTTTTTTTTTTTGCTGACATTTACAGATCTCAACATACTCTCGTTGACTACTTTTAATGCTGATACATATAGGCCTACATATCAACAGGCTCTTATTGACTGATTTTATTGTTGATATTTATAGATGATGTCAACAGAGTCTAGCTGTCAATATCTATAACTACCAGCAATATAAAAACAGTCAATAGGTCAAAGACTCAAAGTCAAAAGTCCATATTCAGGGCTAGTTTTGCTTGAGCACTCAGATTGAGCATTCAGCACCGGGACACAACCTGAGTGACTCACAGCGTCTGAGATGGCTGTATTTCACCCTCGGGGCGAACATCGTTTGGACAACTGCTTTGAACAAATAAATCGAAATCTCCACGATATTCTTCCCTCTCAGTCTCATCTATATACCAGCAGGTGGCTGTGTGGATGCATATTTTACAAACAAATAATGATTTCATTGATAAATATTCCCAAATTCAAAACTCGAACCATGTTCACAAGATCATGGGTGCTGCCATTGTTGTTGTTGTGGTTGTTGTTGTTCTCGTTCTTGTTCTTGTTCTTAAATTCCTCTAAGCTGGGAGCACCATTGTTAAGTCCAGACCAGTAGGAGCAGTCGATAAATCTTTTAGTGTCCACTTAATTGAAATTTTGAGGCTAAGAACCAGTCGAGCCGTGGTCTAGTTTCGCTGATGTCAGGGTTGGTTTCGCTCAACAGTTTCATTCTGAGCACTTGGAGATTATGTATCCAGTCTCAGGAGATCTTGTCTACCCCCTGTCATTACATGCATCGTTAGTGTAGAGTTCTTGCTGGCGCCCGTAAACCAGGTAAGAATAGCCAGCCGTACAAAATCCGACTGATACATGACTACAAGACATGATTCAGAAGACTTTCATTACCATCATGTAGCCTGATGTACCCGGGAACAAAGGCCATGGTAATGGCACGATGAGCGAGGTTACGTGGACGCATTGCTGGCCAGACTCGCCGCCGGTCAACCGAGGGAATAGAAGAACCTGATAGACCAATGGTCTGCCAGAGCCTGTACGTACCACCTCAGGGAAGGGCCTTCAGCTCAACCTGCGGACATGGAGCACAAAGGCCTTTCCCCTGAGACTGCCTACAACTTGGTATGGCATGCATCCCAGACGATACAGATATTTGCCGCCAGCCGCTAGCCCGAGCCCTGAAGGAATTTCGGCATGCTGGTGTTGGAGAACTGGCCGCCGTGAGACGTACTCAAGCCTGACATCACCCTCAGGTGCCCGAGTTGACTCGCATCGCACAGTACTTGGTGGTCGAGATGGACTGCTCTCTCGACCGACTGAGCCATGCACATTTCACATTTCGTATCTCACACTTTTTTGTGAAGGCCATTATATGCTCGCATATGCTCGCAAGCACATGGTCGAGTACAGGAGGAGTTGGACCAGCTGCATGCTGAGATGGCAGAGCTTCAGAGTTGTCTAAACTATGCCATGAGAGCCCAGGATCGCACGGAGCAGGGTGAAGATAACCCCCGGTCATCCGCCTTCACTTCAGATACAGTCAACTGCTCCACTGCCATCCTGGAGCTGACGCTGTACCCCATCCTCGTGAGGTTGTAGGTGCAGCACGAAGAGAACATGATCGAGTTCAGGAGAAGCATAGTAGAGTAGGAGGTATTCAGCATCAAGCAGGATCAGCAGTCGTCAATTGGTACATGTGGGTACCATAGATCGCATGAAAGACTGGGGCACTTTATCGGTGGTGGCAAGATCGATAGGAGCGAGATTGTACAGCCATACGAAGATAGGCACCAGGCCCGCCACAACGGTGCTCATGAAGGTGTGATGATCTTCATGAAATATAGGACTGACATGGATGATGGATATCGCCAAGTTGTCTCTGATATTGTCAGTACTGTCTTCTCTATTGGCTGATGAAGAAGTGGAAGCTCTTCTGGTCGTGAACTAATGAGTCTTGATTTTTCTGGACCAGTTGGGTCTTCTTGATAGCACCACACTACATTGTACATCTGGACTGACCTATATGTATGGTCTTTTTGTAGGTCTGCCACTGTGTCACGCCGTGAGTGTCTGAGGGGGCGGTCAGTGCATTTCTAATCCGAGAAACCTCCTTCAGTTCTTTCTTGATGGCAACAAGCTCAGGTAGTTGCTCGTTGCTTCTCCGTTTGGTGGTGAGCTTCTGTGGAACTGAGCATTTCTCTGCCTTTTTGAGGGCATGCACGACTTCCAGTTCCAGTTAGTGGATGGTGTTGGGGCACCAGGTTACCTCAGCCTTCCTTGGGCTTCACGGCAGTCAGTGATGCATAAACCTTGGACCAGTCTATAAACATGTAGCTGTTTTGACTTCGCTTGGTGATGTACAGTGTTGTTATTTCAGATCTAGTTGTGGCGCCAACAAGCGAACTCTGATGTCATTACTGCTGACAAAATGAATGCCACCATGACCCTGTCGTGACCTGCTGAAATCATGATTTGAGTTTTTAATTTGGGAATATTCGGTTATGAAATCATTGATACTATATCACGTGTGTATCCCCTATGTTCCTTCTGTATATAGATGAGACCTATAAGGAACAGTAGGAGATGATTTCGATTTATTCGATAAGATGTCCAAACGGTGTTGGCACTGACAGTGAATACTAGTAACTGCCAACTTAGACAAGTGGCTCAAGCTGGCCCAGGCCTTTATACAGGTATGTGCAGCCTACTGCAGGCATTATACCTTGGCAAGCATATAGGGCTGTAGCCTACCAAACACACATGATAGCCTAATTTTGAATGCTTCAACAAGATCAATGGAAAAAGCTAGGACCTTTAGCCTACTCGTGTCGAGATCAAAGTTTCATCTTCTAAAATCTTTATTTCAGAATGTGATCTTCTGAAAAATCGAACTGGGTCCATTGAGAATTGTACTCACGCAAATGGCAGCATCACCAGCCCTCTCAGCATCCTCACATGCCCTGGGTCTCCTTCAATCTTTACATTCTCAGCTGAGAAACCATGATTTCTGTGACATTGTCATCGCAGTGGGCACACGAGAATTCACTGCTCACAAAGTGGTTTTGGCAGCAGCAAGTCCATACTTCCATGCGATGTTCACCGTCGGTTTGGTTGAGTCGTCACAAGAGAAGGTGCAAGTTCACGGGACAAGTTCGGGCATCTTTGAGTTATTACTGAACTTCATATACACAGGTATTGGCTTCATCTTATTCCGCAATTATCCTCGATATCAAAGTACTGTGTTTCTTGTTCCATCACGAAGTGTTATCGACATGAAGCAAAAACTCCCAAATAATATTATACGCATATTTTCGTTTGCAGGGGATGTCCATATCACTGAGAAAAACTGCCAGGATCTGCTATGTGCGTCGGACCTTTTTGGAATATCAAACATCGTCCGAGAATGTTGCCATTTCCTGCAGCAAAACATTGAACCATCGAATTGTCTTGGTAAAATAACGTTGTTGAACAAGATATAGTATGTAGGATATAGTATGTTACTCATATGTAGAATCATTCTGTGTTTATATTCTGTAGGAATATACAATCTGGCAGATACACACAACTGCAATGACCTCAAGAGTTACGCCGAAGAATACGTGTGCAGACATTTTCTGGATGTTTGTGAAAATGAGGAATTTCTGGTTCTGGACAAAGATGTTCTTATCAAAGTTTTGAGCAATGAACATTTGGGCATTGAGAGGGAAATGCAAGTGTTTGACGCAGCCTTGCGATGGATCAGTCATGATGTCTCGTTGAGAAAAAGTTTGATATTTCAAGTGCTGGATGTTGTACGAATCCCACTTATTGCAAAACAGCTCTTAGATATGAAAATCAGCGAGTGTCGTGATCTCAGCCTGATGGTCCCAATCAAAATATTCGCCAAGGACTTCCATGAAAGTCTGATTAATCAAACGAGCAAGATCGATGTAACTCGAAGGTGTAAACCCTATTTATTCCGAGAAAGGGAAGGAACTAGAAGAAGCATCCTCATTGTTGGAGGCTGTCATCAAAGTGAGGACTGCAGAGAAGGTCAAACTCTGAGCTCCGCTGAACTCTATGATACCTTCCACAAAACCTGGAAGCAAGTACCAGCTGTGACTTATGGACGTAGTGCTCATGGCACGGCTGTGCTCAATGGCTTGGTGTACGTGTTTGGAGGGGAGCACACGTCAATGATATACGATAACATGGAGTGTTATGATCCTGTCAGTCGGAAGTGGACGGCAGCCCCAAGTTTGAGCATACCTCGGTGTGACCTAGGAGCAGCCGTCGTTGATGGTTATATCTACGCCTTTGGTGGGTGGGTTGGCTCAGAGATCGGAGACACCATTGAGAGGTTCTCGCCACTGAACAATCAGTGGGAACAAGTTGGCAAAATGCAGACTACCAGAACTTCCATGGGCGTTGTTGCATATGAAGGTACAAGCGCCAAAATCTGATGTTATTCAATATAATCTCCTGACAATCAAATTGTATTTTAATATCCCGATATTTCTCGATCAGGCCTTATCTACGTACTTGGAGGACTGGGGGACTCAAATGATGAGTTATCATGTGTCGAAAGTTATGACCCTGTAACCAGAAGATGGTGTAGATTGGCGGACATGCTGACACCACGAGCGTTTGTCACTGCATGTGCAGGAGAAGACTCGATCTATGCAATTGGTGGTGCATACAGTAGCGACATGGCTACATACAGGGAAACTTTATCCAGCGTGGAGAAATATGATATCCATATGGTAATACTGCTCGGAATTCTCCTCATGAATCTACTGCTGCATCTAACCATTATAAGGTTACATGTACATGTATCTTCTGTGTGCTATATTTGCTTCTCAATGCTGTGATGTGATTTCAATGCAGGACAAGTGGACATTCCTGACCGACATGCAGACCTCACGTGCTGGTGCTGCTGTCGTTTATCACAACAATATGCTCTATGTCTTTGGAGGTCGCACCATCACTGGACACTTCGGTCACGCCTTCCAGACTATGGATACTGTGGAATGCTATGATCTGCAGACTAAGAGCTGGTCAACATTAGATTCTCTGCACACTGGGAGACATGATGCTGGCATTGCTGTGATTTAGTCTTCCATACATTCGATTTGACATTCGTAGTTATAAATATTTGACTGTGATCTTGAATGTTAGTGACATCCTTTAGATGGGACTTAGGTGGGTACATTATGTAAATTGCCAAACAGAATATAAGTAATGCACAATTGTATTTAGCTAGTAGGCATATATATGCTGTTTAACGGAACAATGAATTTCACAGGTTAGCTGAAAATAACATCATGAGTGTACCAGATAAGCAATAATGTTTTGTTTGGTGATTTGTGGGAAAGAAAATAAACTATTTAAATACTATGATTAGTCCTTTATAATATGCTGCATGTCAACGAATAATACTACATGTCTCAAAGAGTGGCCGTTGTGCCTGAACTTGAACTAAGGACAATACCTGCTCATCACATATGAATTTGATCTTGTCTGACTTGTTGGGGGACCCAAAAACTGATCGGACACAGGAGGGGATGGTTCCCTCCATCGCCCAGAAGGATCAGGGCAAGTTGACACAAGGTGCCATGGAAATCTCTGCTGGTGCCAAAAGTAATGCCAAAAGAAAACCAAATGCCAAAAGAAACCTACCCTTTCCTCTGAAACAAAGTGCTGGGCATGTGGTGGTTCATTTCATGGGCCGAAAAATAACCAGAGAGTGCAGTCCAAGCACTGCGAGGCCTGGATATTCAAGTTCCTCACATTGAATTAGATGTCATTTCACCACATCCTGCAGCAAGTGCAGTGCTTGTGGTGGATGAGGCTATCTTGACAAAACCTCCCCAGAATAGCTTTCACAAGAACACTTCCAAATCAAACGTCTCTGAGAGTGCAACCCAGAAAGCACCGCTGATCATTGATCATGTGCACATTCACAGAGGACAGACCTCACAATTTAAAAGCCATTGAACACCACGTCGTTTATACCCCCGTCACACTGGATTGTCGGTGCCACTACGGTACCACAACCGTTTTCAGTCAAAACCGATATCACGGTAGTGACACGTACCTCTAGTAGGGTTTCCGTATATTTCCCCTCTCATCAAACGTGAGCTTTTCTTCATGGTACTACTGAGGATCCAGGAAGGAAGCACGGCGGCGTCACTGCGGACATGGCGATCCTACTGAATTACCACTACGGTTTGGTTTGCGGTTCCACGGCGATCATTGACGACATAACTACGGTGTTAGGGGAAGCATTGAGGGGCCACTGAGGTGCTACTTCGGGTATGGCGGTGCTACTGAGGTGCTACGATGGTGGCACTGTGGCAGCATCGCGGAACGAGGAGGCTATATAAAAGGGAAGTGGTTTTCGGTGAAATTCATTACCTATTTTCGCTGAAGACGTGTACACTACAGTAATTATGCCTAAACGCACCACAACAAAGGGAAGAGCTACCAAAAAACGCCCTCCTACGCCTCCTCCACCCTCGGAAGAGGAGTCATCCCATCAGGACGGTGCTGTGCTGCTGCTGTTGTTGCTGAATTTTTTTATCAATGAATCGATCTGAAGTGTTTCAAAACTTTCAGAACACTTGAAATTTATTCAGAAAACCAAAGTTTTTATATGCAAAAATTTGACCGCAGTAGTACCGTGCAAGACCCTCCGTGCAACCGCAGTGAAAACGCCATTGCCGTACAGACACCTCAATAACAGCGCCACCACCGCCGTGTGAACGCAGTGGCATCGCAGTTAGATCGCCTAGATTTCTCGAACTCCTCATTGGCTTCCTCACTGCCACTTGATCGCAGTAGGGTCGCCAGTTAACTTTTTCTGGCTGTTGCACGGTGGTCATACTGAGGATGCATGACGGTTATGGAGATGCTAATGAGGTCCTTGTACGGTTCCACGGCGGTTATGGCGGTGCCACGACGATCCTACTGTGGATTGGCCCCACTCGCGGTGGCACTGCGGAAGTTTTGAACATGTTCATAACTTCCACCGTGCCACCGCGAAGGTCCGCGGTGTTGACAGTTTTCCGCGGTGCTACGGCGATCAAACGCGAAATCACCGAGGAACCAAGGCGATCATGCCGGTGCCATGGCGATTTACATCGTACAAGCCCCGCCGTGGCCCCGCCAATCCGGTGTGACGGGGGTATTATGGAGAATATGTGGCAAGACCCTCTAAACCACACCCCATTGTCAAAATCGCTGCATCCACATGATCATGCCACACTCGGCTATCCAATAGAGAGCACCGGCCAGTTGACACTAGTCACACTGTAGAGGGGGGCAGACACAGGGTGTCAAAGCTCCATGATAACACCACAATCTGCATGCAAATGGAAATCAGGAAGCAGGATCCGGACCTCATCCCTGTTAAACTCGTCATGCTCGGATCAATCAGGTAAGACCTTGGCGTCATTGGTGGTGTCACTGTCAAGATCCCCATCAGTGATGCTTCCGATCACATACGGTCAAAAAAAAACTGCCCTGCTATGTATCTGGTAGAATGGAGAAAGCCTTCCTATGCGAAGACGCCCTCAGTGATCCAGGGATCATAACCCTCGGCTTCCCAGTCACCATGCCTGGGACATTCCTGCACAAGACGCAGCAAAATACCGCATCCCATGCCCACAACTTTACCACCTGGACTCAAGGCACACTGGAAATTTTGTACTTGAACTCATCCCCCATCTCGTGGCAGAACCAACTTTATGCTGACCTGAAGAGGGGTGTGTTTATTGGTGTTCTGAAGCGTGTCGGTCTCAATACACACACGATGGATCCAGAGCCCATTCCAGCTCTCACCCATCTCTCATGATACATGTACAGTTCTTTCGGCAGTGTTCATTGAGCCATGCCAGCCATGGGAGTCTATCCTTGCCCCGTCGTTGCCTCAACCTCAGACACCAGTTGTAGGTTGAGGACACCCTGAGCCCCCTTTCGACTACAGCCACACAACCAGCTTTTAGAGAACGAAACTCCTCTTTGCCACATCAATGAGGACGTCGTCGCGAGTCTACACCACTCACCGACCATGGAGAACTGTGAACTTTTCTGCTGTTTCATTAATTTTGCATTTAATGTGCGTGTTTTTGGTGCGATCATGATGTTGTGTTTCAGTGTTGAATTCTGCATGACTGTAAAAACTTGCCCCTTGGGAGTGGGGGGGGGGTTGCAGGTGGCGTGCATCCTTTGAATAAAAACTATTAACAGGAAGATATTCAATGCTCATCTAACAGTAGTACAATACTATCCTTAGTTCAACTTTTGAGACGTGATCGTGATGCATCGCGACGTGGCACCCCATTTTCAACACGGAATAGATAACGCTCAACCGATAATTGCGCCATCTGTCGACAGTCAAAAACACCAAAACAGCCAACATGAGCGAGGAAGGTTTCCAAATAAACAAGGCTTATGCCGACAAATACAATAGATGGAGAGAGAAGGAAGAGCTGCAAAAGTGTAAATTATATTTCGTGTTCACACGATTTGTAGAGTTTCACACAGATGTAACCTTTGTGCCTGAGTTTGCGAATGAAAACAAAAGCACGTGGAATGGCGTGGTCGGGTGACCAGGCCAGGCCCGGGGGCACCTTCGTTTGGGCAACATGTGGGTTGCCCCACGGAACCAAAACAACAAAATTAAAATCTGACAGTTGTCTGTCAACTGTCAGATTTTAATTTTGTTGTTTTGGTTCCGTGGGGCAACATGTGGGGCGCCTTCGGCTTCGTTTGGGCAACATGTGGGGCGCCTTCGGCTTCGTTTGGGCAACAATGGTCACTGTGGTTGACTGAACTTGCTACGACTGAGCATGCGTATTGTGTCCCCCGGGTAGTTGTCAAACGAATGTCAGATTGTCAAATTTGTCACCCTGGACTGGTCGATTTACCACTTGATACCTCTGCTACACTGTTTCTCTTATATCCGTCATCTTGGAACCACAGTGACCATGCCCCAACCAGCTAGCACTGTGGTTGAGCGGATCTGACATCATTTCGACCAAACTAGAGGTCAAACCAACTCGCGTTTTATTGCGACCACGGTAACTAATTGTGACCATGGTTGATGAAACGAAGGTGGCCGTGGTCACCGTTGGTAGACCTTCTTACGACTGAGCATGCACATTGTGTCCCCGCGCAATTGTCAAACGAATGTCAAATTGTCACCGTGGTCGACTTTGTGCAGAAACGTGCCACATAACCCCTTGGTACACTGTTTCCCTTATAGATATATATTCCACCATCTTGAAACCACAGTGACCATGCCCTCGACCAGCCAGCAGTGTGGTTGAGCGGACCTGACGTCATTACAACCAAACTAGGTCAAACCAACTCTCGTTTTATTCTCGTGACCACGGTGACTATTGTGACCCTGGTTGATGAACAAAGGTGGCCCACATCGAGACGGAACTCCCGACTCAGACCGGGGTGCACACCTCGATCGAGCTGTTGTTGATTTTACTCTCAGATATTTTTAGCTTTCCGGCCCTCGTGGTTTTTCGTCCAGCGTCCGTCCGGGTCTGTAACTTCTTTTTGACATCACGAATTTCCCCATAAATTTGTCAGAACATACTCTGGGCAAGTATCTGACATACTCTGGGCAAGACGTTTTTAAAAAAAAAATTTTATTGAATCGTTTTAGCCTATTTAGCGGCCATTTTTGACGAAAAATTGCCAATTTTGGACTTTGGTGGCCATTTTCTCAAAAACTGTCTGATCAGTTTTGAGATTTTTGTTTCAAAACATTACCCTCATGTACCTCTAGGATGTGTATAATTTTCGTTGCCCTTGAATCATCGGTCTGCGTGTGGCGGCCATTTTGATTTTTTGACGGGTCGGCGAAAAAAAATTTTTTTGTCCCAAATCAAGTCACTACTAGTATTCGTTTTGAGCCATTTCCAGCCATTTGGCCATTGAAAAAAATTTTTGACTTGGAAAATTTCACCCAATTTTTCCCTCATATGGGAGCTGTGCCGAGTAAACTCATAAAACACTTCAAGATAGAGCCTAAGTAATGGCACATTCAAATGGGAAATCATATATTGCGGTTTGAATGTTGACCTTGAATTTGGAAGGTCGAAACGACCTTTTTTGTCAAAAAAACGATGAATTTTTTCTTTGGTAGAAAACAACTATTCAGGCAATTTTCCTCAAAATGCATGTGTAAAAGTTTTGTTGCTTTTGAAACGACGGTCTGTGAATATCTGTTATTTACAATAAAAAAATCTTTCAAGATGTGACTTGATTCCGTATTATAGTCCATACAGAAAATGTGTTTCAAGCCAGTGTAACAATTTATATGTTGGAAAATCAATACTCGGCATTTCTCATGATTGCCGGTAAGCTACAGCACCCTTGGTGCTATGTTTTTGTTTTATTCTGTAGCCAATTGAAATCCAAATTGCCTCGTTTAAAATAGATTGTAAATGTTCCTGAGTTTGAAACTATAACTGCTTGACACACAATCACGCCATGATTTCTCTCTTTCCAGTAAAGGACAAGTATGGAGATGTGGACACAGACGGCGTGTCGTCAAGCTCAGAGTCCGAGGATGAGGACGCAGAGGTAATATCAGGTTACATAATTTATTAGACTAAATCAAATGATGTTTCATATATATGTGGTATACACTTCTGAGAACCATACTGCAAAAGACAATGTTATCCACAATGCAAACATGTTGCATGCACCATTAATGCAATATTTCAGGCGCTTACTGCCTCCGTGGAGAAGGGCTGGCTGAGAGCCTTGGCTGCCATCAAAAGCAGGGACCCAAAGATATATGACAGCAGTGCCAACTTCTATGATAATGAAGGTTTGTTTTGCACCCAAAACATTTACTGTGAGTGTGATAAATATGCCTGCCGCTGTATTCAATATCTTACATTTTATGGCTCAATATGAACATGATGAAAGATGATATGTTTATCTTCAGATCCAGGAGAAGGAACCAGCTCATCAAAGAAAAAACAATCCAAAATCAAACCCATGTTCCTGAAAGATTATGATCGAAAAGTTATTCTGGAAAAGGGTGGGTAAGTAAAAGTAAAATGCTATATGAGACTACACATTTTCTGCTTTTGATCATACTATACTGACAATCTGATATAATGGAGGTTTCTACATTCATTGCTGCTTGCTGAAAGGCATGCCCTCTAAACTGTTTTTAAGCCATTGAAAATTTTTTAGGATGTTGAGTGATGAATCAGAAGATGAGGACGCAGAAGAACAATACCGTCGCATGAATGACCCCAGTTACTTTGAAGAACAAGAGAATATCAGGAAAAGGTAGCTATGCGGGTGATGGTACAGATAATTTCGTGAAAATATCAAACTTTGGAAACTAACAAAGCTGATTCACATATTGAAGTTTATGAACCTGACTGTTTCACATTTGTTATGTAATGTCATGTCGATTATTCATGCTGAATGTGTTTATTTCTAAGCATCAATGAGGCTGTAGAAGGTTCAGATTCCGAGGATGAATTTCTGACAAAGAGAACGAAGACCGAGGAAGAAAAGGCACGTGACTGTCCATTCAATATCGATAATACTTTCTTCAAAGCATCAAAAACTTAATGAAATATACATTTTGTACCTGTCATCAGATTTTGTTGAGACCGACAAACACAATAAGCAGGCATACATGTAATACACAATCATATATATTATTATGTTGCAGGAAATCGAGGAAAACGACTACCTGGAATGGTTAAAAGGCCAAAACACAGAGCTTTCTGAGAAGGCTGTTGGAATTGAATTGGTAAGTTCAGGTGGTAAACATTTAGTAATGGTTGTAGATGTCATCAGCTTTGAAAAATTGTGTTCTCGTATACATCAAGCTCCTACACATAATCCAGTCATTGTTGCTTTGCAGAAACCCCTGAAGAATTACTGGGGCAACCCAAAGCTGGCCGAGGATGAGAAGTTTATGAGGGACTTCATCTTGAACAAGCAATACCTAGAGGAGAATGATGACAGGTGTGTGATATGAGTATTGTGGAATGTTCACAAACATATACACTCCTTACCTGGCGCAGCGTAATTTGTGGGTGATCTGAGGTGAAATAGAAGTTTTGTGGTTTATTTCAGGATTCCATCCTATCATGAGATTGTTGAGGAAGAAGATATGTCAGAAGAAGAAAAAGAATTGGAGAAACAAGAAGAGTTTGAGAGGAAATACAACTTCAGATTTGAAGAACCTGATCCCGAGTTTGTAAGTTGACAGACTTCTAAAGTCACATCTGGTGACTTGAGGATTTATAATGTGACTCAAAGATTTAAGTCAATTTCAGTCTTCATTTTCAGTCATGATATTATTGGCATTCAGCTGGTCAAGTGTACTGATTCATCATTTGCACTCATGACTTTTCAGATTAAAAGTTACCCAAGAACCATGGGAGATTCAGTCAGGAAAAAGAAGGACAAGCGAGCCAAGAAGCGAGCTGAAATCAAGGAGAGGAAACAGAAGGTAGACAAGCTGGTAGCATGTGGCTGGAATGTGAACTTATTGCGAAAGATGCTTTGTATTCACTATCTGATGCCATGCATCACCCTCTATTGGATTATTGAAAATTATTCAGGTTTGGCACATTGAGAAATAGATGATGAATATAGCCCAATCAAGGATACTATAAAATGCCAAATAACTGCCTTATTTTCAAAACAGGAAAAAGAAAAGAAAATGGAGGAACTGAAGCAGCTGAAGAATTTAAAGAAACGTGAGATACTGTCAAAGTTGGATCGCTTGAAGGAAGTAACTGGAAACCCTGATGTTGGCATCACTGCAGATGATATCGAGGAAGACTTTGACCCTAGCAAGCACGACAAGCTCATGGAGGTCTGCATGAATTGATTCGTGTTCTGAAAATCAATCTCAGAATTAGTCTGACAAATACACACATATTTGGCTCTGAATTTCATCATATTAACCCATACAAAAAAGCATATGCATACTCTATCCTTGTAATGTAGCAAGTTTTCAACGAGGATTATTACGAGGACGAAGATGATCACAAACCACTGTTTTCGGATGATGAAGAACTTGGCATAGGTAAGGCGTAAAAAAAACTTATTTATACGTAAAGTCAAAATTGCTGTCGTTTCTTTTGTGAGCAGCTGCTGTTGCAGTGGCTCTGTCAATTTCTGGACTTGCTTTCAATCACAGAAGCAGGGTGGGACAACTGGGCAGGTCCCTCCTCTCAAACCGGTGATGGGAATGTGGAGGATGATGAACAACAGGACGAGGATGGAGGAGTCTTCCAGGTAACTTGTCTTGGTGCATCATAGCAAAATAATTTTTTGGCAGAAAAACTACTTAGAAATGAAAGTTGCTTTTCAATTCATGTTGTTGTGAATCCAGATGGACGCAGAGTTTGATCCAGATCAGGAGGATCGGTGCTATGGACTGGACGGCAGGTCCAAGAAGAAAAAGAAATCCAAGTTCGCCCTGGCTGTCGAGAGACGCAAGCCGCTCTTCAACCCTGGTAGCTTTCTATTTTATAATCAAACAATAGCATGGGTTATATTGTGTATGATTCGTTTTAGCTGCAAGAAAGTAAACAATATGAGAATATTAAATTAAACTAAACTGAATTAATATTCACTTGTTGGATTTCTGTCCAACAAATTTTGGTTTTGTAGTGAATGAGTCTCCTCTATGATATTGTAGCTGAGAAGACGTTTGAGGAGTATTTTGACGAGTATTACAAGCTGGACTATGAGGATATTGTAGCTGATCAGCCGTGTCGCTTCAAGTACCGACCTGTTCCTGCCAATAACTTTGGTCTGACCACAGACGAGGTACATACCATAGTTAGCGTCTGAAAGTCACTGACTAGTAAAATTTGCACTTATGCGTGTATGCATGTGTTGTATTATGATATGTTCCATTGTTCAATTCACAGATCTTAGCATGTCGAGACAAAGAGCTCAATGCTTGGGTGTCATTGAAGAAGATGAGTCAATATCGGTAAGATGTCATAGAATGAGTATAACTGTTTACAACACATTCAAAAGTACCTCAATCTATTCAACAATTATATACAGTCATACATGTATCTTAATACTGGTACAGTGGTACATGTACATTTTCTCTGCTTGACACTGATTTAAGTTGTCTACAGTGTCACTTATTCAGTTTGTTGGTCCACTCCCAAGTTGGTTGACCATTTAAGCCGTGTGCTCGACGGTTGACATTGTGTTTTCAGGACAGAGGAGGAGGAAGAATACGACAAACGAGCCTATCACCGCCGCAGTAAGAACCCCAGGAAGAAAACAACAATATTGACATCACTCGTCGAAGAGTAAGTTTTGAGCCATCACTCATGGGACCTTGTACAATAACTGCATGTGTATGTATGGCAGAATGTTTGGCTGAGGTCACATTCGATCACATGTCTCCAGCTGCATTGTCTCAAAGTTTGTGACTTAACTTCCACCTTTGGTGTGCCAAGTTTGTCACAAATGACCATGTTTTATGGACAAGTTACATAATATGATCTCTTTTGCTGCAGACCTGAAGTAGAAGAGGATCAAGCCACACCGAGCAAGCCTTCGAAGAAACGTAAGCGGAAGAAGCATACGGCAGATTCCTCCCAAGTTCCCTTCAGTGACGACCCAGTGCACAAGAAAAACAGACAGAAAGCAAAAAACACAGACTCCCAGTCACAAAAGATGACAAGAAAGAGAAAACAATCATCAATACCAGACAGTGACATTCTGCACAAAAAGTCAAAAGACACTGTAGCAAGTTCAGGGATTACCCACAAACAGCTGCCCTCTGAAAAGAAGAAAAAGAAACTGAAAAAGAAAAAGAGTCATATCATCGGTGTTGGTGCAAAGGGTTTCAAAGTGTCAGAGGAACGATTGAAAGCATACGGAATAAATCCAAAGAAATTCAAGTACACTCACTTGAACAAGACCACTTCGTCAGAAACACCTTCCTGAACTTCTGTTACACACATGTCTGTATTGTTTGTCAATGTGTCAATAAATTATCCACACCACTAGTGTCACAAGTGATGTTCCACCTTCAACTTAAACAGCATGAATTTTCAAGAGAATGATTGATGCACAGCAGTCATTGCCTCAAACATGAAAGTTTCAGGACTACAGCTGTTAAGTCTATGAAATCTAAACATTACAAATACAATGTAGATGAATGTTCTCTGTCATAGTTCATTGCTTGTCCAGACAAGTCACAGATACTGTTATATTGGCCATGTTACTGGCACATTCAGTTTCCTCGCAAACCGTGCTACAGATTAGAATTTTGTGCATATTGTTTTGTAAAGGCATTTCATGGAGTTGGCTTTTGAGCGCATGAATTTTAATGATAGTCATTTCATGACAAAATATGATTAGAAGTGGGGCAGAGCATTAATTGCAGATATAGGCTACGTTAGTATTTGGGCATCAAATATTTACCTCTAATGACCTTTAGAGGTCAAATACTGATTTCATAGGTGTAGGACATAAAAGTTGACAAGAGTTGAGGTATCAAGCACTTAGAGAAACTCCTGGTGATTGTGAGTAAACACTTGATTTCATATGGTCAACCCATAGTGAAACTCAAAACTTCTAATGGCTTTATTCAAACGTCATTGTCAGAATTCATGATAACAAGACTATAAGGGACGTGATGGGGCATACTACCTATAACTGGCAACTTTTGACAGAAAGTCTTCATCATATGATCACAAATCTGTAAAGTTTGTGAAAGAATGAAATTTTTCTTATAGAAATGACAACCTAGAGATATACGAAACACCTTTCAATTCAGAGTAGATTTTTAATTTTCATATTTTTGCAGGATACAGACAAGCAATTCTCCACACATTTCCAGATTTACAATTTTTACACATTCATCGCTAGTGCACAAATTTACAAGAACACACATTCAAAGATCAACAAGTTGACCAAAAAATGCAACAATACACTTAATAAATATAACAATTACCAGTAACTTTTTGTACCAAATGAAACAAATGGACTTCAGTTTTTCCAATGATTAACAATGTGCGAGCAAATGATGGACATGATTATGAATGAATATTTACAGTTGATACACCACAGAACATATCCAAATCGATTGATGAATCATAAATAAGTCTGGCAGACAACAAAATGTTTATGTAACGATTGAAATAATATATCGATTATAATACAAATGTACAGAGAATAAATAATGAACATAGAACAAATGGAAATTTAATCACATTCGGAGACCATACTATCACAATGGTCTCACAAAACATGCAGTTTGCAAGTCATCACATTAACAATATACACGTACTCTCATATCACATACATGAATTCAAACATGAAATAATGTAATAATACTACGGAAATATATGGAACGCTGGTACGACATGCGAGAAGTGACAAGCGACCTGCAAACTATAAATTTAACTATGACTTACCGTATTCCGTATTAAACCATGGTTTAATACGAAAAAATGTGTAGAATACTCAAGTTGCATTTTTTTTTCACGCAAGTCGTAGTTTGTAAAGTTAACTCGCATGTCGCAGTTTTTAGCTCGCATGTCGCAGTTTATAGGCTAACTCGCAGGTCGCATATTCATGTAGGTAATATTTCTCGCTTCTCGCATGTTACATGTCGCTTATCGCATGTCGCACCAGCTTTCCATAGAAATAGCCTTATACATCAACATAATCAGTAATATATAAATTAATTAATAATCAACAAAACATTTTTCTTCATGAAAGTCAAATTAACTACCTGATACAGTATCTGTTTGGCATTGGTCATTATTCACAAATGTTTACCCAGAACGGAAACCTGATTGCTAGTTTGTTTACTTTGTTATATCTTGAATAAAACAATTGTATTTACTATATGTGACTGATACGATAATTACAATCCAATATCATCAAATCTTATACATAAGTCACAATTTTTTTAAAATACGTTCTGTTGTAGCATGCAAACTGTGGCATAAATTCCATGGACATCCACATAAACATGAAACAAGAGAAGCAATGTAAACCAAAGGCTCAGGCAATGATATCCCTGACTCTCAGACCCCAGATGCTTGTCCGTCGTATCCCTGTAGTTGGCCGAGCGATGCTGGAGAACGGGAATTTGTTCACTTCGATGTTTGGCAGCGCCTGCTTCAAGTGGATCATCGCAGACTCTCGCAGCATTCCGAACACATCCAAGGCCAGGAGGGTGTGGATGTTCAGCAGGGCTCTGTTGGGGAAACAAAAGATGTCAACAGTGATCTCTAAGTCCACATGATGCAGTTTCACTTTGTTAAAGTATACAGATTTTAGTGTTTGAAGTGATCGTATGCAGTTAACGATGTCAAACGTACGGGAGACGTGATGGCATGACTTGGTAGCAGCGACTGAGTGCTATGTATTCGAGGCCCCGAAGCATAGACGCGATGTAGTCCACAGCCTGTCCAGTCAGCAGCGTGGCGTCACTCAGATCCAGCTCCTTGATACCGGGACAGCTGTTACACAACTGGTGAATGTCTGCAGGAAATCATACATGGGAACTATTCAGAATATATATATATCATTTTGAAATATACTAAATTGTTTATATACACTGACACTGTCCATCACTAAGTTATCTCGTGAAATTGCAAGAAATAATTTCCATTCGGCGGTTTGTTTCAGAAGCGTTCACACGTTTAAATAGTTTCCAAAACACGAACCTTCATCAAGTAGTGTTTCCCGGCAACCACTGAGGTTGAGTTTGGTCAGGCTGCGCGGCAGACAGATTACGAGGTAGAGCACAGCTCCACGGGACATCCCCGTCCACGACACGTTCAGTGCATCAAGTCTAAGGGCAAACAATAGTGTAAAACATGGTGTATTAGTGGAAATATGCTCTTCCATAATACATGTAGTTTCCTTTGATCTATGTTAATACAAAAATATGCACTGAACTACATTGTAATTTTACCTTTTCAAGTTGTTGCAAATGGGGACCAGCCCATTTTCAGTGATGCCTTGAGACATGCATAGGTTTAGCACCTCTAGGTTTATGTTTTGTCCAATGTATCTGCATAAGAAGAAACATGGACACTCTCAGTACACATACATGCAATGTCAATTTTTGTCATGTGTATTGCGAGGCAATGAAAAAAGGAACATGAAATACTTCCGAAAAGCTTTTTGTTTGTATACTTCCAAGTACAATTTATTACCTTATTCACAAAGTGGTGTGTCCACTCAGAACTTACCTGCAGATTTGATCGTTGACTGTACAATTTTCAAGGCTCAGTTTTCTCAATAAGTGACAGGTAGATAACAATGATTCCAACCCCTCTGTGCTGATCACAGCCATGGACAAGTCCAAATACTGGACTTTGGAAAATCTGCAAAATAGACTCAATGTTTCAAGGTAGGATATTCAAGCAACTACTACTAATATTTTGCTCATAAGGCTAGGCAAATAATTTCCAGACACTTTGTAAATATAGATTATACAAATACATTCACAAAAATATATCATTGTGTCATAATAAATAATTACAATTTTATTGAAAATTATCATAATAGTATATTGTTTAATGAGTTATTAAATGAGTTCAACCGTGAAAAAACTTACTTCTGTTTACTGAAAATGCCAGCAGTTTCAGTAAATAAAGGAGTCCTTATCTGTAGGAATAGAAAATAACACATGTACTTCTATTATTAAAATGAATTTTTGCCATAATTTCTCGAGTTGAGTCAAATTAAAATTAAAAAAATATGTATTTTGGTGTACAAAATAAGAGAGTTATACATACCTCTGTTTTTGCTAGTCTGAGCACAGCTGTACCTCGCTGTAACACTCGCCCCAACACACCCTTCTTCAACACTTTGTTGTTCAGGTCCAATCGTCTCCACAAAGTCTCGTCGAAACTATGTGAATAACGTTAAATTAACATTTGTAATAACACAAAATACACATACTTTTGTCAATGTTTCATGGTTCATGGAAATATTTTGTGTATTGTGATATGTATTACATAGATGATTTTGATCATTTTGATCGAAATAGCAAAAACATAAATTTCATGAACCATAAATACTTACCACAACCGATTCCATCGTTTGCAAACTCTTGCACATTTTACAAGATTTGGCTTTGCTAACCACTTGAAGACACTAAGAATCATTTCATCAGAAAGACCGTCCCATGGATCTGTAAATATATTCCCACCATTCTAACATCAGTATACAGTACTGTAAGTAATGCAGATCACTTGATATTTGTTTTGAATGGATATTGTTTTTTAGGTTACCGGACCTTTGGTCCGATAACCTATTGGCATGGCGTTGCGTCCGTCGTCCGTCCGTCCGTCCGTCCGTCCGTCCGTCCGTCCGTCCGTCCGGCGTTAACATTTTTATCTTTAAAGTTAACGATCGAATCTTTCTGAAATTTTGCACAAAAATGCCTAAAAATATTTTGAGAAGGAGGTATTTTTTTGTTTTTTGATTTTCGCATTTTTTTCAAAATGGCGGCCGTTTTTGTCGAAAAACGCTCAATTTTGGACTTTGACGGCCATTTTCTCAAAAACTGTCTGATCAGTTTTGAGTTTTTGGTTTCTAAAGATTCCCCTCATATACCTCTGTGATATGTATAAGTTTGGTTGCCCTAAATCTGCCGGTTTTCGTGTGGCGGCCATTTTGAATTTTTGGCGGGTCGGCGAAAAAATTTTTTTTCGCCCCAGATCGCATTACTATCCATTTTGGGCCATTTCTAGAGCAAAAAAAAATTTTCACCCTTTGAAAAAAATTTTGGACTTAGAAAATTTTCGGCACTTTTTTCCTTCATAATGGGAGCTGTCAGGACTGTACTCATAGAACGCTTGAAGATAGAGCTTAGAAATTGGCACTTTCAAATGGGAAGTCATATATGGCGACTTGTGTGGTGACCTTGAATTTGACCTTGGATGACCTTGAAAGGTCAAAACAGCCATTTTTGGGTCGAAAAACGCTCAAATTTGCACCTGGTCTGTATTTTCTCAAAAACTCTCTGATCAGTTTTGAGATTTTTGCTTAAAAAGATTCCTCTTATACACCTCTGCGACGTGTATAAGTTTTGTTGCCCTTGAATCGCCGATCTCAGTGTGGCGGCCATTTTGAATTTTTGACGAGTCGGCGAAAAAAAAAATTTTCGCCCCAAATAACATTACTATCCATTTTGGGCCATTTCTAGGCAAAAAAAAATTTTCACCCTTTGAAAAAAATTTTGGACTTAGAAAATTTTCGGCACTTTTTTCCTTCATAATGGGAGCTGTCAGGACTGTACTCATAGAACGCTTGAAGATAGAGCTTAGAAATTGGCACTTTCAAATGGGAAGTCATATATGGCGACTTGTGTGGTGACCTTGAATTTGACCTTGGATGACCTTGAAAGGTCAAAACAGCCATTTTGGGGTCAAAAAATGCCCAGATTTGCCTTTGTAGATGAAATGCTTGCAGATAGAGCTCCTGTTTGCATTATGAACATATAGGAAGACATATATGGCACAACTAATGATGACCTTGAACTTGACGTCAGATGACCTTGAGTGCCAAATGTCTGACTTGGAATGTGTAAATTGACCTGAGCGGCCTAAACGATTCCACCCAACATATAGAATATCAAATGCCGCACACATACATGTAATGGTTACATCGAAGTTCATACGGATGACCTTGATTGGTAAATCCCAAGGTCATATGTTTACACTGCGAACCTTGATTGGTAAATCTCAAGGTCTGTTACCTGCCAATGCTGCCATGGCCAAACCAAAATTGTCCGGTAACCTATCTTAGCCTTTGGGCTAATTTTCTTATAGTTTTAAATTTTTTTTTTTTTTTCATCATACTTGGTCCTGTAGCCTGCTTTTTGCCTGGTCGTGACCTCCTTGCGAGGAAGAACACCCCATCAGTAGTCCCTTGTGGTTCAATGTAGGGGATTGGCTCCCGAATATGGGTATAAGCACCAACATGCCCAAAAGAAGCATTTATTTGTGGTTGTAATGTAGGTACCACTGTTATCCTCGGAGCCTGTATTGTGTGACAAAGCATTCAAATATTACTTTGGACTTCGGAACAACTTTTGCATGAACAATTCGAGCAAATGATTATAAAATCAAGGAAGAAACATATAATAATGTTGAGCTGGTAGTCAGGATCATACATACACCGGGAGGTACAAGTTCTGACTGTGTTGGCACGTTAGGTGTGGGTTTGACTTGATTAGGTTTGATGACCGATTGTCCCTCTATTGTAGAGACACCAAGGTCATCCAAAAGAGCATTCGTATTGCTGCTGTCCACATCCCATGTCATACGCACAACCCTCTTCAACCGTCTCTCGGACTCGGGTTTTCTTTTTCTGCAAATGAGGCACACAATAGAATCAGTTGGTCTCCAATGATAAAACCTAAAAGAATTATGCAATTCAAAATAAATTATGACTGATTGTGATCAATGATTGTATTTTCAGCTGAAACTGCTAAATATATTTAAATTGACAAATACCCGGTACATATTTTTAAGAATAAACATTGTAAAAATTATATTTAGAACTGACAATGACATACACTTGGTTAATTATTCACTATACATATATATGACCTTACAGTTTTTTTGGTGTATCACATGTGTTCATATTCAAATTCCTTTTTGCAATCATCATTATTATTTCCACAGATTGGTGATCGTTCAGCAATACATTCATGAACTATCCAGTAACTAACAGTCCAATCAACAGGCACCATTCATATCATTCTACTGAACATACGTACAGACCATATATATAATCTCTACGATATAAGGAAGAAGTATAGTTATGTCACATATACTGTGTAAATAGCAATTGATCCATGAATATTCTATAAAACATGAAATGTCCTGTCAAAACCTATTGAACATACTAGAGAGCTAACTCAGCTAAGGAGCTTACATGCATACCGGTATTAAAGGAATATAATACCTGATTCAACCAATATCTCTTTAATCCATATTACCATTGACTAGCATGTGCCTGCTGTTGTCCAGTCATTTTGAAGCAGGCAGAAACAAGTCTGAATTGCTGAACGGTGTATGGTATTCATCACTACTCGACCATACATGCATGTCAACTCATCCTGCATCAACTTGATGTCATTGATAACTTTTGACATTGACAGTACTTAGTGTACACAATACATGCAGGAACATGAGATGAGCTCAGCTCTGTGAATGCATTTGTAAATTACATATGGATCTCCATGTTTTATTTTAACCCAGGTTTGTATCCTAGTCACAGCACCAATGTAAATTTCGGTGACCCCACAATAAAGAAGCATACATGTACATGTACCCCGGCCATTACTGGAGTGTCACCAATGTCTTACAAATCTGCCAGCATCTGTGCACCATAACCGTGGTGTTACCATTTGTTTAGCGCCACCACATTATAATGCTACAGTACATACTAATATATATATATATTAAAAACCCTTTTATCTAAATCTAGTTAAACACGTCTTGGGGATAAGTTGGGTGGATTTGGCCATGGGCTAAATTTTTTTTGCTGAGTCAGCATTTTTCATTTTTGTCGATATCTCGGTAATGGTGCATCGTAGAGACAAACAGACGCTATTTTCGGACTGGGTGGACTGATTTTTCTACTTGTATGCTGAGTCTGCATTTCTTATTGCAATCTTCATGTCTAGGTGTGTCTATGTCAGTGTGTCATTGAGTAGAAAGGACGTTATTACTGACTGAAGACAAATCCGAGACTGTGATTGGCCAATCAAAACGGTGATATAAACCCTTATCCTGAATATATTTAATTGGCACGCGCCACTTAAAGTCTCGTTTTCAGTCAGTGATAAATGTATTGTAGCTTCGGCCTCATGGGATACGGACAGCTAGACGTAGATAATTCCGTATTCCGTGAACGAACATGGCATAACTAGTATCCCAGACTCGTCGCCCTGGACTAAAATATAAACTTGGCCCAGGGCCAAATTTTTTGTTGAGTCTCCATCTTTCATACTAAGAGTATATCTTACTAAAACGGACTCTGAAACAGACTTGAGTAGAAATGCCCCAAGGCATCTTTAGGCCTTGACGTCTAGTTGGTTTAACTGTTCAATGTTACGATTGTACATGTAATATTGCACCTTTTGATAATGATCATGATGTGACTTTTTTGACTAGATTGGTTTATTATATATCAGCCGAAACAAATTCAGTCATAATGCCACAACATGCATTTTCTTTCACCAGTTTTATGGATCCAGCTCATGATCAGATGATAGGCCTAGATTCCAGTGAAATTTCGAAACAGCTGCCTTGTCAAATATATACAAAAATGATGAACATTATGACATAGACACACAGGTGCAAAATGTTATGGCGGTTAAAGGGCCGGTCAATTCATCCGCAGTGTAAGGAAAATACTCTAATTCAACATACTAATAACAATTTTATGGAATCCCGAGGGCTAGAGGGCTACAATAATTTTCGTTCAGGACAAAATAATATTTCCATTCGACTCTATAACTTTTACCACATTTACGTGCAAATGCCGTTGCATGTAAAATAAATCATCTGGTATTTTTCTCTAGGCCTACAGTCATTATTGAGATTTCACCTTAAGTGTCCGAAAACTGTATTGTTTACTCCATCTTCTATCGTGATCTAGTTCATGCTCCGAACGTGCTCCAAGGACCAAACGTGGAACAATACCCCCCAGACCCCACGTTCGAAGCATTGTTGTCCCAACCAAGTTCGGAGAACTAGGGTCAATCAACCTCTTAAATAGCAGTCTGATTACAGATTAGATCATTAGGATCCAGCTAATCAGCTGATTAGATTTAGATCTAGACAATTTGAACAAGATCAAACCTTGTCGGTGCCTTCAGTAATTCCTTATGTCGTGCTGTCAAAGAAAAATTTGCGTCCTCGTCATGATCAACATCCATAACCTCCATAATTTATTGTATCAGTGAGTTGTCATCGTTGTACACTGGTATCCAATGTATTATTACCTGTTTAACGCGTGCCAAAACACGCTCGTGCGATCGGTGACATGGTGGGACCGCGCGCTCTCATTGGGGTATTTTAAAAATTCCCGCGTCTTCGATCCTGAAACACGTGCTGTCATTGGGGTCATTCGGAATTCCCGCCAAATTTTAGCGGAAGTTATCACAGATGAGATTCATGAAGGGGCAAGTGCGAAATAAGCTCATTTAATAAGTAATCTCTAATTAGAATTCATGTGTTACACAATATACAATATTTTCGCCAAAGTATATCTATTTGATCGGATGAGTTGTATTTACTCACGTTGATTCACAATATTAAACAGAGATGTGTGTAGCCTAGGGGTGACTGGTTCATTAATCGGCGATTCGTACTGAAAATTTCTCAAAACATATCGCGTGATTTCACATGAAGTCTCGTTGTCATGATCATCGGGCGATAATGGGGAATGTCAGACGAAATTCTGCTTGAAGCGGTGAAATTAGTTAGATCTACAGAACTTACAGTGATCTGGTGATTGGCCGAAGGTAAAAAAGGGGACCCTTCCAACAGTGTTCGTCGTAAGATCTAACACACAGCCGCAGTGGATAGTCAGTCCTAAAGACTCCGTGTTACTGTTAGTGAGTCAGTCAGTGCATGATTGATTGATATTGATAGACTCGGATAGATAGACTAGTCGGCATTCTCGTGATATAGGTCCCGCCGTCTCCCGCGGGACCTGTTCCCCAGACCCCTCTAACAAAGTCCATAACGCACAATTTATATGTTTTCAACAACCTGACAACTGTACAACTAGTGGGCGCGACGCCAAAACTGCGAAACACCAAAAATATACTAGTATATGGATTACTTCATAACACTGACCACATGTTATAAAAGGAAGTTAAACGTATACGAACGAAATAAGCAGCCCACACACAATAATACCGAGTAGCAAGAACAGTGGTTTTTGGATTTTTGGGGAAAATTAATTTTTACATATTTTTCCCATTTGGAACTCAAAATCAGAAACACAAAAACACCGCAAACACGTTTCTATCGTGAAAATTGACGAAGTTATGAATTTTCAAAGAAATTTATGATGAAATATCTGTCTGTCAAAATTTGTGCGTTTTGGTTTTGCCAAGGGTGTACTCGTATAATCTACTATAAATGCACCAATTTTCATCATAATGACAAGCTGTAAAAAGCATGGTAATCAGTAAGGATACATGGATAAAATAAAGAAGACCACATGGCTCTATGTTAAAGATTCATTATTATATAGGCATGTACTATTAATTGATGAAATAAATTCTTATCGTATAAAAACATATATCTTTGACTCTCTTTCTCTAAGTTCACTGTGTTGATGACAATGTACTGCAAGGTGCAGGTTCTGTATTCAGCTGTACTGCAAAGAAATATAATTGATCAAACTTAAATACACACTAAACTGTGATAGGTGATCTGTGAGGGAGTCATCAAAGTGATCAATGATGGTGAACGATTATTATTATCCATCAGATTGTTGTCTTCCATCAGAATGTTGTCTTCAATGGTATCCATGTATCCAGTTCAATCAGTGCATCAAGTCAATTCAAAAGTTCATCTGAACAAGGCACGAAATTTGGTTGAGATTGTACCACACATCACATCCTAAAGTCTCTTTCGTCAGAGCCAAGTTACGAGCATATTCTCGCCTGCAACTCTTCAAAACTTGACGTAAGGAGTGAGTGTGTACAAATAATCAAATTATATTATATTTGCATCATTGGTATACTGTATTACTAATAGTATTTTCATGATTAGTCATAATATAAGACAGTGATAATATAATATAAAAGACCAATGTCATTTCTTTACTGATGAAGAACACAACTAATATTTATTTCGTTTTCTGAAAATGAAGAACATAATTATTAAAATTAGTCCAGAGGCCTGAGATAGGTTACCGGACAAAAATAGTGTTACCATGCACAAAATGGCCCGAAACGGATACTGACGTGATGTCAGATGGAATTTCTCAAAAAATCAAAAGCAGGACGATTCAAGTTCAATGAAACCTATACATCACGAAGGAACATAAGGGAATATTTTGATAAAATGACTTTCAAAGTCCAAAACTGGGTGTTTTTGGTGGTTGAAAACGGCTGCCATTTTAAACAAAAGTAAATAACTGAAAAAAACTTCTTTGAAATATTTCTTTCATATTTGTGTGCAATATTCCAGAAGGATTCAACCGTAAACTTCACAGACATAATTGTTACGTACGAATGACAGATGGATGAACGCAATGCCATGCGAATAGGTTTTCAGACCATATGTCCGGTAACCTAAAATTATCAGGTGAAGATAAACTGTAAAACAATTAAGCAAACAATATTAAAATACTAATTACATCATATTACAAAAGTAATCAATCAGCAAACACCAGGGAATACAACAAACCTGAAAGAAATTTATTGAAACTGAGCAGTAAGGCGTACAGTCAATCGTGCACGCTCAAAACGGCCAAAAATTACGATTGCCAGAAGGGGGGTGCAGTCATGTATGGGTCATGCGCTGGGATGCGCTGATAACCCTAGTAAAACTGATACATGTATCTTGAAGCCCATACAATACTGCACATTCAGGAGCTTATTCGAGCTTATCCGTTCATAAATAGGTATAGAAATCATCCCCTGAACTTTGACGAACTTCAGTTGCTCAGCAACACCAGAAAAACATATCAAATCTCATAAATTTTTACATCTGTAGAGAGCTGAAACCTCCGTCTTTGATATGACATCGAAAACGAAACTGCGACGTAAGTAGCATCCCTCTAAACACCCACCAACAATTATAACCCCACTGAGAGCGCCCGAAAAAAATGTGCATTTTTTTCCGTTCGATTCGCTTACCCCACCCCACTTCAAATAATTATTTACATGTGTTGTTGATTTAAAAAAAATATTTAAAAATATACATATGGAAGAGGTTGTATTTTTCTTCCAGAAAAAATATACCTGCTTAATTTTAGAAAGAAATTTGAGCATTCCAGGAGGTGATGAACACTAGCCATTTAACATGGTGACAGATGGGAGAAGCCATTTTCCAGAAACGCTGTTCTTGCTATACCGAGTTATGTCAGAGGGCAGCATAACGTAATTGCGCCCATTACGCGAAGAGTAAGCGCTTGCGGGTATTGGGTCGTGTTATGCCATATGAACTAACAATGAGCAATGAAAATTTATGGCAATGCGTAAAAAATCAATACTGAATGCAGTCCACTGTCCAGCTCTCTATTGAACATTGCAACAATGACACCCTGCCGTGGTTACCATAGTGTTGGAAGCCCCCCCAACCCCCCCCCCCCCCCCCCTCCCCACAATGACCCCGTATCGGCCTAAAACACCTCATGACCGCTCCAATTAGATAGTCGTTATATAGGTCCAGCTTTGTGTCATTTATTGCTTATTTCGTGAATGAGACATTCATCCCCCAAAAAACTACACCCCATTTTTAACTCTAACCCCATCAACTTCGTCGCCCTCTTTAGTTTCAAGGGTAACTGAACGAATTAAGGCATGATAGATGTATAATCAACTCACTATAGATAGTCGTTATATAGATCCCGCTTTGTGTCATTTATTGCTTATTTCGTGAATTAGACGTTCATCCCCCAAAAAGTACACCCTATTTTTTACTCTAACCCCATCAACTTCGTCGCCCTCTCTAGTTTCAAGGGTAACTGAACGAATTAAGTATTGTTTGTTCTATACTGGCCTCACTATAGATAGTCGTTATATAGGTCCCGCTTTGTGTCATTTATTGCTTATTTCGTGAATGAGACGTTCATTCCCCAAAAAACTACACCCCATTTTTTACTCTAACCAAGGATCCTCTATAATAGGATATCCAACTCTGCCTAAAAAGGCGTGATTACGTAATATTACGTAATTCTGATTTGAGCGTGTTGAAATGGTGCCGGGCACTAAAAATCAGAATGTGCACATCGATTTGTAATGGACATGAGCAGAGTTGTGAATCATATATTGAAATAAATGATAGGTGATTGCATTGAGAGGGGGTACGGCCCAAATTTCTTCAACAATTATTTTCAGCATTCGCGTTACCGATGATGTGGTATTGGGGTCGGGATTTGTGAGTGTCCGTTTATATGTTTGTGTGTGAATCGAAGGCTGTAACTCGAACGGGTTTAATCCAATCGTCTTTAAATTTGAACAATGGGATGAATAACCTCTCGGCTTGGAAATATTTAGTTTCCATGAAAATCGGTTGATTTTTGTTGCCATGGCAACCGTTCAGAGTCCTGAAATGCCATTTTATTGCCACCGAAAACGCCTGTAGAACCGACCCACTCATGATGACAATAAAATTGGCGCCTCATAAAAAAAAACCCACATACATGTAATAGAGAGCAAGTTCTGATGTAACTCTGGTGGTATTTTTCAGGTGAAAGATAGATTCATTTCAGAGTTATGAGACAGAACGTTTACCTCCAAATTTAGTGAAAGTTGAGTATTGCAATGATATTAGAATGGTTCTCATACCGACAGTTTTCATCGGATTTCCTTGGAAACGGGATATTTCCGAGGCAATGGATAATGCTTCTCAATCCTAAATTTTTGAAAAGATGGAATGGTAACTTTTTAGGAAGAGCAGAGCTCTTCCTCTATGATGTTGGTTTTTTTTGGATTTTGGAGAATTTTCCTTTGTTTACATTTCTGAAAGTCCGACTTGGAGCCAGAGCAGACCATTCAATTGTGGCTAATTATGAGGGCCCGGGGCCAGTTGGAAAGAATATGACACCCGCGTACCCAAGTATGGTTACTGTAATAAGTTAGAAGCAATAATAGCCACAGGAGACGTGTGTTCCGACCGTTTATTTTTTTTGTGTGTCACCGTTTCATCACCCATCACCACTCCCGTTTTGATCTTCTCTGAAACAGGGCTTTCTTGTATCAGATGCACTCAAAATTTTGCATAAACATTCCACACTACATAGATAGTACATAAGCTATTGCAAAAATGGGAAAACGCTTGATACGGCAACATAATAATTGAAAACTTGTGGCAAGTGCTGGTATGTCCAGTAGGCCAAATGCAAATGAGAGTGGCCCCCTCCTAGTGGTTGTTCGCGAGGCAGCCAGCCACACTCGACCCGCTTTATCCCCATTCCGCACCACCTCTGCCCCCCCCCCCCCCTCCCATCCGACTACAACCCAATCGTGATAAATGAAAGCTGGCCCGCACCCGGGTAAAAATCAGGTCTGCTGAATGGTCCGATGAGTTTTCTGACTTTTCTCGCATGAATATATCGCTAGGCCTAAACTATCTGCAAGATCGCAATCGGCGATTACTGATGCATTTCATAAATAAGATCCACCTCGACAGATCATATATGCCGATGACAACAAGTTCACTTTCTTCAATATGCCTCCCCCTCCTCTTCCACCTAAACATCGCTGTTCGTTGGGTGAGCGTGCCTCATAGCCTAATGAATAATTAATGAGATGACATCACGAGATACTAGCTGTTAATACAAAAATAAATAAATTGATCATAGCTTATCAATCATCTTTTAAAATCGATGATTTGTTGGTTGAGTCATGTTTCAATTGCTCGATTATTTTGTTCATGATAGGTTACTAGTAATTGGAATCGTACACAAATGATCAAAGCAAGAATCGCCAGTCGAGTTCTCATCATAATGCACCGCACATCTTGCCTGTAGGGGCCTACTGCATGCTTCAAGAGCGCCATCTGTTTAATGTCACGTATGATCAGATAGGCCTGTTGTGTATACACCACTATTATTGGTTGCATGGGAATCGTGATGTGGCATTCTGAGCTGTGACATTGTTTAGACAATTGTTAGACAATTAACAAGACATATAACATGTCTACTAATGGAGATAAAAAATAAACCGATGGGTAAATACTAATTAGGTCTATCATTGACCACAGTAAATTTAATTAAGACATAAAACATTTATTATTGGGCACAATAAGGTAAAGGTTCTGTCCACTACATAGTTTGCGGGGGGGGGGGGGGGTGATAGGGCTACGGGAGATACACTCCAGCAGTCGTCAGCGACTGGAGAACATCTAGTTTGGAAGATGGGACTAGATGGAATCAGTACCTTAATAATGGTATCAATCAATTTATATTAGGCCAAATCAACAATAGCAAATGATTGGCCAGTACAATATCATGGGCTACAGTTACAAAATGGCCACAACATATATGTACCGAATAGGATGCGAATAGGTTTTGAACTAGTTCTGTGCAAACATTTTCAAAGCTCTTCCTATGAGGCCAGTGGCCCTTGTTTAATTATTGACGTGGATGTGCTCAAAAAGACGCATACAGACATGCACGTGCTTGGACCACATCAAAAATATTTTCGCGAGCGGGAAGAGAGACAAACTGTGGATGACAATGAGGATCCACCCCACACGCGTGCCCTCCCAGATCACTGAGCTCAATCCCAATGCCCGATTCTATATGTTCTCACTATGAGTGAACTGATAAGCAGTATGAAAAACTCAATTTCGAGCACCTGTCACCGTTTTGACACGCTCAAATGAAATTTCGTCATTTTACGTAATCACGTTTTTTACGTCCACATTGAGCAGAGTTGGACATCCTATTATAGACGATCCTTGCTCTAACCCCATCAACTTCGTCGCCCTCTTTAGTTTCAAGGATAACTGAACGAATTAACCATTATTTGTTCTATACTGGCCTCACTATAGATAGTCGTTATATAGGTCCCGCATTGTGTAATTTATTGCTTATTTCGTGAATGAGAAGTTCATTCCCCAAAAAAACTACACCCCATTTTTTACTCTAACCCCATCAAATTCGTCGCCCTTTTTACATTCAAAGGTAACTGAACGAATTAAGGCATGTTAGTTGTATACTGGCCTCACTATAGATAGTCGTTATATAGGTCCCGCTTTGTTTCATTTATAGCTTATTTCGTGAATGAGACGTTCAACCCCCCAAAAAACTACACCCCATTTTTTACTCTAACCCCATCAACTTCGTCGCCCTCTTTAGTTTGAAGGGTAGCTGAACGAATTAAGGCATGTTAGTTGTATACTCAACTCACTATAGATAGTCGTTATATAGGTCCCGCTTCTGTATAAAATGTCAATAGTTGGCCTAAACAACGATGATCATAGTACACCCACTGTAAGGGACATTGATTTAGGTAGTCGGGGTTAAACATTGAGGCCATTTCCCGATATGCAATTTCACACAATATTTTCTGAAATGTCTTTGGAAGGAATAATAACCAGTACAGGTGATATAATAATTAAGCAGGTGATATTAATGGTGGTGCCCCGGACAAACCGACCGGGACCTTTTTCACGATATGGCCGACTAGTCACCTGGTCGCTAGAGACGAGTACAGTCAGTAGTGCCAGAACGAGTAGGCGAGTATACTCGTTGACGAGACCAAAATTGCTGTTACTCGGTTCCTATTTCACTACCCGAGTACCAGTGGCGCCCACAGGGGTATGCAGTATACGCACGTGCGTATATGAAACTTTGAGACCTTGAGCCTGAGAATGTAGGGCGCTGCCATATTGCCTTATTTATCAGTTTATTACGTAATTCAAGTGGACAAGTTCAAGTCAGGTACTATGGGGGCGTGCGCTGCAATATATGTACCAATTACATGCTGCGACGGTCCCATTCCTAACTTGCAGTCCTGCGCTCCCTGCGCAACACATCCAAATAGACTCTTCCGTCATGCGCTCAAAATAAACAATGTCTGTTAACATGCAGATGAAAAGTTTTCAGGAGGAATTTATCTTTGCAGTGGATTACTAACTTTATCAGTTCCATGGATAGAAGTCTGAAAGTTTGCAGAAAATTGCCGTTTGGTCCCAAGGTGAGCCATGCCAAGTTATAACACGATACGATTTAGCATCGCAAAAATATCAGCCAAAAACGGTGTAAACGAGTTAGAAATATCAGAGAATAAATTGTTACCAAATTGCGTTTGAATTAGATAGGAAGTTCTCATTTTAGGTCCCCGCTCGGAAATAGACAAGTCACCTGTACTCTAGTGGCAGAACGAGTAGTAAAAATAGGAACCGAGTACTCATGCCATAGGAATCGAACTGGAAGCGAGTACTCGTGAAAATTTCTAGCAGTCAATTTATGATGATCAAGGCCCAACGCCTCAACTAGTAGGCTACAACAATGAATATCCTCACTTAAATCGAAGTTTTGTGTTTTGGAAGAAACATGTAGCATTTCGGAAGCCAGGTTTGTGAAAATCTATTGCCGTTTGCATCATAGATGCAAGATAAATAGTTAGTCAGATAAATAGTTCGCTTGAAGTAATTTGACTGAAACAACGGCAAAAAACGGTGTACAGTACAAGGATAGCAAAATGCACCGATTTGCTAGCATCAGAAACCCATAAGAGAGCTCTCGTATGGGTTTCTGCTAGCATTGTTTTATAGCAATTTTTTTTTTTTTTTACATTCAAAGGTAACTGAACGAATTAAGGCATGTTAGTTGTATACTGGCCTCACTATAGATAGTCGTTATATAGGTCCCGCTTTGTTTCATTTATAGCTTATTTCGTGAATGAGACGTTCATCCCCCCAAAAAACTACACCCCATTTTTTACTCTAACCCCATCAACTTCGTCGCCCTCTTTAGTTTGAAGGGTAGCTGAACGAATTAAGGCATGTTAGTTGTATACTCAACTCACTATAGATAGTCGTTATATAGGTCCCGCTTCTGTATAAAATGTCAATAGTTAACATTGCCGCGGGACCTAAACAACGATGATCATAGTACACCCACTGTAAGGGACATTGATTTAGGTAGTCGGGGTTAAACATTGAGGCCATTTCCCGATATGCAATTTCACACAATATTTTCTGAAATGTCTTTGGAAGGAATAATAACCAGTACAGGTGATATAATAACTAAGCAGGTGATATTAATGGTGGTGTCCCGGACAAACCGACCGGGACCTTTTTCACGATATGGCCGACTAGTCACCTGGTCGCTAGAGACGAGTACAGTCAGTAGTGCGAGAACGAGTAGGCGAGTATACTCGTTGACGAGACCAAAATTGCTGTTACTCGGTTCCTATTTCACTACCCGAGTACCAGTGGCGCCCACAGGGGTATGCAGTATACGCACGTGCATATATGAAACTTTGAGACCTTGAGCCTGAGAATGTAGGGCGCTGCCATATTGCCTTATTTATCAGTTTATTGCGTAATTCAAGTGGACAAGTTCAAGTCAGGTACTATGGGGGCGTGCGCTGCAGTATAATGTACCAATTACATGCTGCGACGGTCCCATTCCTAACTTGCAGTCCTGCGCTCCCTGCGCAACACATCCAAATAGACTCTTCCGTCATGCGCTCAAAATAAACAATGTCTGTTAAAATGCAGATGAAAAGTTTTCAGGAGGAATTTATCTTTGCAGTGGATTACTAACTTTATCAGTTCCATGGATAGAAGTCTGAAAGTTTGCAGAAAATTGCCGTTTGGTCCCAAGGTGAGCCATGCCAAGTTATAACACGATACGATTTAGCATCGCAAAAATATCAGCCAAAAACGGTGTAAACGAGTTAGAAATATCAGAGAATAAATTGTTACCAAATTGCGTTTGAATTAGATAGGAAGTTCTCATTTTAGGTCCCCGCTCGGAAATAGGCAAGTCACCTGTACTCTAGTGGCAGAACGAGTAGTAAAAATAGGAACCGAGTACTCATGCCATAGGAATCGAACTGGAAGCGAGTACTCGTGAAAATTTCTAGCAGTCAATTTATGATGATCAAGGCCCAACGCCTCAACTAGTAGGCTACAACAATGAATATCCTCACTTAAATCGAAGTTTTGTGTTTTGGAAGAAACATGTAGCATTTCGGAAGCCAGGTTTGTGAAAATCTATTGCCGTTTGCATCATAGATGCAAGATAAATAGTTAGTCAGATAAATAGTTCGCTTGAAGTAATTTGACTGAAACAACGGCAAAAAACGGTGTACAGTACAAGGATAGCAAAATGCACCGATTTGCTAGCATCAGAAACCCATAAGAGAGCTCTCGTATGGGTTTCTGCTAGCATTGTTTTATAGCAATTTTCAAATGCTAGCATCTGCCATTGGGTGCTAGCATTGGACTAGCATCAGTTTTTGGCATGCTAGCATTATTTGGCATGACAAAAAAAATGCTATTTGTCGTAAAATGCCGTGGACAGGCCAAGCGTCTAATGCTAGCATTTTTGAGCATCTGAAAAAAGTTTGAAACTAAATTTCATGACTAGCATACTACATTATCGCCCATAAATCTTAGATTAGCATCAGTGAGCCAAAATATAAGCTGACTTCCCACACGGCTGGATGTACAAATGCTAGCAAAAAGCTGATGCTAGAAAATGCTACAAATAGGCAATGTCTGTTTCTGCTAGCAAGGAAAAATGAAATGCTCTCCATGCTAGCATGAGCTTAGCATTTTATTAGGGCATTTCGGCCCGAAATGCCCTTATGGTTTTGTCTGGTTTTTTTTTTTTTTTTTTTTTTTTTTTCTTTTTCTTCTTTTTTTTTTACTTTCCGTCGTTTTGGTTTCCGATCAATAACTCGGGAACGCCTGAACGGATCTTGTCCAAATTTACACCACTGGTCAGAAATATGACATGGAAGACCCCTATTGTTTTGGAGGCGGCTCCGGGGTCCGTGAGGTCCGTGAGGATGAAATCAAGGTTGATTTTGAGACTTGGTTTCCGATCGATAACTCAAAAAGTATTCATGCAATGGCAAGTATTCTCTGCATGGGAGTTCATATACCACCAAGGAAGAACCCTATTGATTTTGGGATCACTCCGTCGAACGACCTTTGACCTAGAGCTCGGAAGAATTTTTGCTGATTCATCCTTGAGGCTTTCTTGCATATCTCGGAAACGGTGTGTCGTAGAGCGAAACGGAGCTCAATTTCGGCCTCCTGGCACTAGACAAACTAGTCTAGTGTGTATCTTGGGTCGAAACGACCCCTGGTGTCGATTTTTTTTTTCGCCGACTCGGCACTTCCTGTTCGGCAGTATCTCGGAAACGGTATGTCGTAGAGCGAAACGGAGCTCAATTTCGGCCTCCTGGCACTAGACAAACTAGTCTAGTGTGTATCTTCGGTCGAGACGTTCCCTGGTGTCATATTTTTTTTTCGCCGACTCGGCACTTCCTGTTTGGCCGTATCTCGGAAACGGTGCGTCTTAGAGCGAAACGGAGCTCAATTTCGGCCTTTTGGCACTAGACAAACTAGTCTAGTGTGTATCTTGGGTCGAAACGACCCCTGGTGTCGATTTTTTTTTTCGCCGACTCGGCACTTCCTGTTTGGCCGTATCTCGGAAACGGTACGTCGTAGAGCGAAACGGAGCTCAATTTCGGCCTTCTGGCACTAGACAAACTAGTCTAGGGGGTATCTTGGGTCGAAACGACCCCTGGTGTCGATTTTTTTTTTCGCCGACTCGGCACTTCCTGTTTGGCCGTATCTCAGAAACGGTGCGTCGTAGAGTGAAACGGAGCTCAATTTCGGCCTTTTGGCACTAGACAAACTAGTCTAGTGTGTATCTGGGGTCGAGATGATCCCTGGTGTCGAATTTTTTTTTCGCCGACTCGGCACTTCCTGTTTGGCCGTATCTCGGAAACGGTACGTCGTAGAGCGAAACGGAGCTCAATTTCGGCCTTTTGGCACTAGACAAACTAGTCTAGTGTGTATCTTCGGTCGAGACGACCCCTGGTGTCGAATTTTTTTTTTCGCCGACTCGGCACTTCCTGTTTGGCCGTATCTCGGAAACGGTGCATCGTAGAGTGAAACGGAGCTCAATTTCGGCTTTTGGCACTAGACAAACTAGTCTAGTGTGTATCTGGGGTCGAGACGACCCCTGGTGTCGAATTTTTTTTTCGCCGACTCGGCACTTCCTGTTTGGCCGTATCTCGGAAACGGTGCGTCGTAGAGAGAAACGGAGCTCAATTTCGGCCTTCTGGCACTAGACAAACTAGTCTAGGGGGTATCTTGGGTCGAAACGACCCCTGGTGTCGATTTTTTTTTTTCGCCGACTCGACACTTCCTGTTTGGCCGTATCTCGGAAACGGTGCGTCGTAGAGCAAAACGGAGCTCAATTTCGGCCTCCTGGCACTAGACAAACTAGTCTAGTGTGTATCTTCGGTCGAGACGACCCCTGGTGTTGAATTTTTTTTTCGCCGACTCGGCACTTCCTGTTTGGCCGTATCTCGGAAACGGTGCGTCGTAGAGTGAAACGGAGCTCAATTTCGGCCTTTTGGCACTAGACAAACTAGTCTAGTGTGTATCTGGGGTCGAGATGATCCCTGGTGTCGAATTTTTTTTTCGCCGACTCGGCACTTCCTGTTTGGCCGTATCTCGGAAACGGTACGTCGTAGAGCGAAACGGAGCTCAATTTCGGCCTTTTGGCACTAGACAAACTAGTCTAGTGTGTATCTTCGGTCGAGACGACCCCTGGTGTCGAATTTTTTTTTTCGCCGACTCGGCACTTCCTGTTTGGCCGTATCTCGGAAACGGTGCATCGTAGAGTGAAACGGAGCTCAATTTCGGCTTTTGGCACTAGACAAACTAGTCTAGTGTGTATCTGGGGTCGAGACGACCCCTGGTGTCGAATTTTTTTTTCGCCGACTCGGCACTTCCTGTTTGGCCGTATCTCGGAAACGGTGCGTCGTAGAGAGAAACGGAGCTCAATTTCGGCCTTCTGGCACTAGACAAACTAGTCTAGGGGGTATCTTGGGTCGAAACGACCCCTGGTGTCGATTTTTTTTTTTCGCCGACTCGACACTTCCTGTTTGGCCGTATCTCGGAAACGGTGCGTCGTAGAGCAAAACGGAGCTCAATTTCGGCCTCCTGGCACTAGACAAACTAGTCTAGTGTGTATCTTCGGTCGAGACGACCCCTGGTGTTGAATTTTTTTTTCGCCGACTCGGCACTTCCTGTTTGGCCGTATCTCGGAAACGGTGCGTCGTAGAGTGAAACGGAGCTCAATTTCGGCCTTTTGGCACTAGACAAACTAGTCTAGTATGTATCTGGGGTCGAGATGATCCCTGGTGTCGAATTTTTTTTTCGCCGACTCGGCACTTCCTGTTTGGCCGTATCTCGGAAACGGTGCGTCGTAGAGAGAAACGGAGCTCAATTTCGGCCTCCTGGCACTAGACAAACTAGTCTAGGGGGTATCTTGGGTCGAAACGACCCCTGGTGTCGATTTTTTTTTTCGCCGACTCGGCACTTCCTGTTTGGCCGTATCTCGGAAACGGTGCGTCGTAGAGCGAAACGGAGCTCAATTTCGGCCTCCTGGCACTAGACAAACTAGTCTAGTGTGTATCTTCGGTCGAGACGACCCCTGGTGTCGAATTTTTTTTTCGCCGACATGGCACTTCCTGTTTGGCCGTATCTCGGAAACGGTGCGTCGTAGAGCGAAACGGAGCTCAATTTCGGCCTCCTGGCACTAGACAAACTAGTCTAGTGTGTATCTTGGGTCGAGATGATCCCTGGTGTCGAATTTTTTTTTCGCCGACTCGGCACTTCCTGTTTGGCCGTATCTCGGAAACGGTGCATCGTAGAGTGAAACGGAGCTCAATTTCGGCCTTTTGGCACTAGACAAACTAGTCTAGTGTGTATCTGGGGTCGAGACGACCCCTGGTGTCGAATTTTTTTTTCGCCGACTCGGCACTTCCTGTTTGGCCGTATCTCGGAAACGGTGCGTCGTAGAGAGAAACGGAGCTCAATTTCGGCCTTCTGGCACTAGACAAACTAGTCTAGGGGGTATCTTGGGTCGAAACGACCCCTGGTGTCGATTTTTTTTTTTCGCCGACTCGACACTTCCTGTTTGGCCGTATCTCGGAAACGGTGCGTCGTAGCGCAAAACGGAGCTCAATTTCGGCCTCCTGGCACTAGACAAACTAGTCTAGGGGGTATCTTGGGTCAAACTAGTCTAGGGGGTATCTTGGGTCGAAACGACCCCTGGTGTCGATTTTTTTTTTTCGCCGACTCGACACTTCCTGTTTGGCCGTATCTCGGAAACGGTGCGTCGTAGAGCAAAACGGAGCTCAATTTCGGCCTCCTGGCACTAGACAAACTAGTCTAGTGTGTATCTTCGGTCGAGACGACCCCTGGTGTTGAATTTTTTTTTCGCCGACTCGGCACTTCCTGTTTGGCCGTATCTCGGAAACGGTGCGTCGTAGAGTGAAACGGAGCTCAATTTCGGCCTTTTGGCACTAGACAAACTAGTCTAGTATGTATCTGGGGTCGAGATGATCCCTGGTGTCGAATTTTTTTTTCGCCGACTCGGCACTTCCTGTTTGGCCGTATCTCGGAAACGGTGCGTCGTAGAGAGAAACGGAGCTCAATTTCGGCCTCCTGGCACTAGACAAACTAGTCTAGGGGGTATCTTGGGTCGAAACGACCCCTGGTGTCGATTTTTTTTTTCGCCGACTCGGCACTTCCTGTTTGGCCGTATCTCGGATACGGTGCGTCGTAGAGCGAAACGGAGCTCAATTTCGGCCTCCTGGCACTAGACAAACTAGTCTAGTGTGTATCTTCGGTCGAGACGACCCATGGTGTCGAATTTTTTTTTCGCCGACTCGGCACTTCCTGTTTGGCCGTATCTCGGAAACGGTGCGTCGTAGAGCGAAACGGAGCTCAATTTCGGCCTCCTGGCACTAGACAAACTAGTCTAGTGTGTATCTTGGGTCGAGACGACCCATGGTGTCGAATTTTTTTTTCGCCGACTCGGCACTTCCTGTTTGGCCCTTCCTGTTTGGCCGTATCTCGGAAATGGTGCGTCGTAGAGCGAAACGGAGCTCAATTTCGGCCTCCTGGCACTAGACAAACTAGTCTAGTGTGTATCTTCGGTCGAGACGACCCCTGGTGTAGAATTTTTTTTTCGCCGACTCGGCACTTCCTGTTTGGCCGTATCTCGGAAACGGTGCGTCGTAGAGCGAAACGGAGCTCAATTTCGGCCTCCTGGCACTAGACAAACTAGTCTAGTGTGTATCTTGGGTCGAGACGACCCATGTGACCCATGGCCTCCTGGCACTAGACAAACTAGTCTAGTGGGTATTTTGGGTCGAGACGACCCCTAGTGTCAAATTTATTTTCGCCGACTCGGCACTTCCTGTTTGGCAGTATCTCGGAAATGGTGCGTCGTAGAGCGAAACGGAGCTCAATCCCGGCCTTCTGGCACTAGACAAACTAGGCTTATGGGTATTTTGGGTCGAGACAACCCCTGGTGTCGAATTTTTTTTCCGCCGACTCGGCACTTCCTGTTTGGCCGTATCTCGGAAACGGTGCGTCGTAGAGAGAAACGGAGCTCAATTTCGGCCTCCTGGCACTAGTCAAACTAGTCTAGTGTGTATCTTGGGTCGAGACGACCCTGGTGTCGAATTTTTTTTCGCCGACTCGGCACTTCCTGTTTGGCCGTATCTCTGAAACGGTGCGTCGTAGAGCGAAACGGAGCTCAATTCCGGCCTCCTGGCACTAGTCAAACTAGTCTAGTGGGTATTTTGGGTCGAGACGACCCCTAGTGTCAAATTTATTTTCGCCGACTCGGCACTTCCTGTTTGGCAGTACATGTATCTCGGAAATGGTGCGTCGTAGAGCGAAACGGAGCTCAATTCCGGCCTTCTGGCACTAGACAAACTAGGCTTATGGGTATTTTGGGTCGAGACAACCCCTGGTGTCAATTTTTTTTTCGCTGAATCGGCACTTCCTGTTTGGCCATATGTCGGAAACTGTGCATCATACAGGGATACGGAGCTCAATTCCGGCCTTCTGGCACTAGACAAACTAGTCTAGTGGGTATTTTGGGTCGAGACCACCCCTGGTGTCGAATTTATTTTCTCCGACTCGGCACTTCCTGTTTGGCCGTATCTCGGAAATGGTGAGTCGTAGAGCGAAACAGAGCTCAATTTCGGCCTCCTGGCATTAGACAAACTAGTCTAGGGGTATCTTGGATCGAAACGACCCCTGGTGTCGATTTTTATTTTTCCGACTCGGCACTTCCTGTTTGGCCGTATCTCGGAAACGGTGCATCGTAGAGCGAAACGGAGTTCAATTTCGGCCTGCTGGCACTAGACAAACTAGTCTAGTGGGTATCTTGGGTCGAGACGACCCCTGGTGTCATTTTTTTTTTCGCCGACTCGGCACTTCCTGTTTGGCCTTATCTCGAAAACGGTGCGTCGTAGAGCGAAACGGAGCTCAATTACGGCCTTGTGGCACTAAACAAACTAGTCTAGTGGGTATTTTCGGTCGAGACGACCCCTAGTGTCGAATTTTTTTTCGCCGACTCGGCACTTCCTGTTTGGCCGTATCTCGGAAATGGTGCGTCGTAGAGCGAAACGGAGCTCAATTCCGGCCTCCTGACACTAGACTAACTAGTCTAGAGGGTATCTTGCGTCGAGACGACTTCTGGTGTCGAATTTTTTTTTGCCGACTCAGCACTTCCTGTTTGCCATATCTCAGAAACGGTTCGTCGTAGAGCGAAACGCAAAAATGCCTAAGGACGGGGTATGTCACTTAAACTTTGACCACGGACAGATTCAGAGTCATTATGGTTCTACGCGGTCTCTTAGGTAAATGCTAGGTAGGAATAGAACTCACACGAAATGCCCCAAGGCATCTTCAGGCCTTGACGTCTAGTTATCAACAATAACATGATGCTATAGCTCATAGCAAATGCTAGCATGGGTGGTGCATTTTGCTATCCTTGTACTGTAAACGAGTTAGAAAAATCAGAGTACAGTTCACACACATGAAGTATTCATTCATATGACTTCAAAATCAAAGAAATCATATTTTAAAAACTACTATCAAATGTATAATCAAAAAGAAACTAAATTTAGCGGCCATGCCCTCCAACTGGGGAGAATGAATGAGTAGCAACCGATGAAGTCATTGTTTCGATGATGCCTCGGACAACGGAGCACTTCCAGCATCTTTGATTCCAGTGGAATGAGCCGACTGTCGAGGCTTCTATCAAAACAGTGACGTCACAGAAATTTACGTCATGTTTGACGTTTCTGTCAGCCATGCTGCCGTGTGGCACATGTACAACAAAACTTGCAGATTTTCGGTGTTTTTGATGTTATATCTTCCGTACGATATGTTTGTACTGAACAAATATATACATATTTCATATGTGAACGAAGCTTAGAGTCTTCTCCATTTAATCTCGGACTGCGATGTTACGGTTCAATTACTGAGTGTGATGACATCAGGTGATCATGGAAATTTTTAGCGTCCATTTATTTAGCTTTTTTTAGCCTTTTGAATAAAATGCTAAATCAAACGGTCGCTAAAATGCCAACACAATCGAAAATGCTAACTTTAATGGATGCTAATATTTCAGAGTTAGTAGGTTTAGAGTATTTTCATCATGATTGTTATCAATTCACCAAACATTTTACTGTTTAGGATGGCAGGTTATATCAGAAAAAAATACTGGACCTCGGGAAAATTCACTTGTCAGGACGAACCAGTAAATTTGATGACCCCTGTTGCTTCCTCTATGTGCATTAAATTTCACAATGTTTATGATGGCCACTGTTACTTGCAGTTATAGAGTTATTTCCCTAAGCCATGGGTGCCAACAGCTCTACTCAGGCTGCCTCAGCCCTCTCCAGTGGTGCTCCTAGTCAGGCTACAGGCATCTCTCCCCCGGCTGAGTGCCCAGCTCATGTCCACAAACCACCGCCCGCACGATCGAAGGACGACTGTGGCTGTGACAACAAGGAGCTACAATCCTACAACGCAAGCGAGTGCCCTGTCAAACATGGCGCAGGGACAGCAGAGTTTGTCAGCGAATGTCCAGCGGCCGCAGGACTTGTAGCTAGCGGGGAAGTGGACCCACTCAACATGGTTTGTACTTGTACAATGTACTGGTTTACTTGTATCATTTAAACTCATCTTTTTTTGTGGTACATCACAACTTCAAAAGTAAATGATACTTATACATGTATGTGTACATCATGTACAGTTTATTGTTGATAGGTATATTGGTGCAGTGATATTTGTAGTGATACATGTACACCATGGTTTACATTCTGTAGATGCCACCTCCAAACCAGAGACCAGCCCCAGACCAACCATTCCTTCTGCCAACAGAGCGTCAGAGGTCCAATATTCCGAAGGCAGGCACTGAAGAGACCTGGACCTACCCATCAGCACAGATGTTTTGGAACGCCATGCTTCGCAAAGGTACATGTTTAATATGACTGACTGTATGTTTCTGTTTAGATTTTTCAGGATTTCCCTATCTATTCTCACTTTTAGCTTCCTATTAAAAAACCCTTGACCGTTAAACCAATAATTACAAATCCGAACATTAAATATTATTAAGGCATTTCAGAAGAAATGCCTTTATGGTTTTAGCAGAATTTTTTTTCCTTTTTTTTTTTTTCTTTTTTTCTTTTTTTTTTTTTTTTCTTTCCGCCGTTTTGGTTTCCAACCGATAACTTTAGTTTGCCTCAATGTATCTTCGCCAAATTTTCAGCATTGGTCAGACATATTATGTAGAAGAACCCTATTGTTTTTCAGCCGGATCCGAGGTCCGTGAGGATAAAATCAATGGTTTTTTTTTTACTTTGTTTCCGCTCGATAACTCAAAAAGTATGTAGGCAATGGCTGCAGAACTTTGCACGGAGGTTCATATATCAATAGGGAAGAACCCTATTGATTTTGGGATCAATCCGTCAAACGACCTTTGACCTAGAGGTTGGAAGATTTTTCGCCCAGTCATCCTTGAGGTTTCCTGCATATCTCGGAAACGGTGCGTCCTAGAGCAAAACTGACGTTATTTTCAGACTCGTCGCACTAGACAACATGTCTAAGGGGTATTGAGGATGACCATCGACCTTGACCTTGAATTTTTCTGCCGAGTCGCCATTTTTCGTTTTCGTCGATATCTCGGAAACGGTGTGTCGTATGGATGAACTTTGACCTTGACCTTGAATTTTTCTGCCGAATCGTCATTTTTCGTTTTCGTCGATATCTCGGAAGCGGTGTGTCGTAGAGCGAAACGGACGTTATTTTCGGACTCGTGGCACTAGACAAACATGTCTAAGGGGTATTATGGATGAACTCTGACCTTGACCTAAAAGTTTTTTACTGAGTCGGCATTTTTCGTTTTCATCGATATCTCGGAAACGGTGCGTCCTAGAGCGAAACGGACGTTATTTTCAGACTCGTCGCCCTAGACAAACATGTCTAAGGGGTATTAGGGATGACCATCGACCTTGACCTTGAATTTTTCTGCCGAGTCGGCATTTTTCGTTTTCGTCGATATCTCGGAAACGGTGCGTCGTAGAGCGAAACGGACGTTATTTTCGGACTCGTGGCACTAGACAAACATGTCTATAGGGTATTATGAATGAACTTCGACCTTGACCTAAAATTTTTTCACCGAGTCGGCATTTTTCGTTTTCATCGATTTCTCGGAAACGGTGCGACGTAGAGCGAAACGGACGTTATTTTCAGACTCGTCGCCCTAGACAAACATGTCTAAGGGGTATTAAGGATGACCATCGACCTTGACCTTGAATTTTTCTGCCGAGTCGGCATTTTTCGTTTTCGTCGATATCTCGGAAACGGTGCGTCGTAGAGCGAAACGGACGTTATTTTCGGACTCGTGGCACTAGACAAACATGTCTATAGGGTATTATGAATGAACTTCGACCTTGACCTAAAATTTTTTCACCGAGTCGGCATTTTTCGTTTTCATCGATTTCTCGGAAACGGTGCGACGTAGAGCGAAACGGACGTTATTTTCAGACTCGTCGCCCTAGACAAACATGTCTAAGGGGTATTAAGGATGACCATCGACCTTGACCTTGAATTTTTCTGCCGAGTCGGCATTTTTCGTTTTCGTCGATATCTCGGAAACGGTGTGTCGTAGAGCGAAACGGACGTTATTTTCGGACTCGTGGCACTAGACAAACATATCTAAGGGGTATTATGGATGAACTCTGACCTTGACCTAAAAGTTTTTTGCTGAGTCGGCATTTTTCGTTTTCATCGATATCTCGGAAACGGTGCGTCCTAGAGCGAAACGGACGTTATTTTCAGACTCGTCGCCCTAGACAAACATGTCTAAGGGGTATTAGGGATGACCATCGACCTTGACCTTGAATTTTTGTGCCGAGTCGGCATTTTTCGTTTTCGTCGATATCTCGGAAACGGTGCGTCGTAGAGCGAAACGGACGTTATTTTCGGACTCGTGGCACCAGACAAACATGTCTATAGGGTATTATGAATGAACTTCGACCTTGACCTAAAATTTTTTCACCGAGTCGGCATTTTTCGTTTTCATCGATTTCTCGGAAACGGTGCGACGTAGAGCGAAACGGACGTTATTTGCAGACTCGTCGCCCTAGACAAACATGTCTAAGGGGTATTAAGGATGACCATCGACCTTGACCTTGAATTTTTCTGCCGAGTCGGCATTTTTCGTTTTCGTCGATATCTCGGAAACGGTGTGACGTAGAGCGAAACGGACGTTATTTTCGGACTCGTGGCACTAGACAAACATGGATGAACTTTGACCTTGACCTTGAATTTTTCTGCTGAGTCGGCATTTTTCGTTTTCGTCGATATCTGGGAAACGGTGCGTCGTAGAGCAAAACAGATGTTATTTTCGGACTCGTGGCACTAGACAAACATGTCTATAGGGTATTATGGATGAACTTTGACCTTGACCTTGAATTTTTCTGCCGAGTCGGCATTTTCCGTTTTCGTCGATATCTCGGAAACGGTGTGTCGTAGAGCGAAACGGACGTTATTTTCGGACTCGTGGCACTAGACAAACATGTCTAAGGGGTATTAAGGATGACCTTGACCTTTGATTTTTCTGCCAAGTAAGCATTTTTCGTTATTTTCGATATCTCGGAAACGGTGTATAGTAGAGCGAAACGGACGTTATTCGGACTCGTTGCCCTAGAGAAACATGTCTAAAGGGTCTTGAGGATGACCTTTGACCTTATCTTGAATTTTTCTGCCGAGTCGGCAATTTATGTTTTCGTCGATATCTCGGAAACGGTGCGTCGTACAGCGAAACGAATGTTATTTTCGGACTTGTGGCACTAGACAAACATGTCTAAGGGGTATTATGGATGAACTTTGACCTTGACCTGAAATTTTTTCGCCGTGTGGCCATTTTTCGTTTTCATCGATATCTTGGAAACGGTGCGTCGTACAGCGAAACGGACATTATTTTTGGACTCGTGGCACTAGACAAACATGTCTAAGGAGTATTATGGATGAACTTTGACCTTGACCTGAATTTTTTTCGCCAAGTCGGCATTTTTCGTTTTCGTCGATATCGTGGAAATAGTGTGTCGTAGAGCATTGTAGAGCCCATGGTAAACATGTTATAAATATTACAAATTAGTCTTAACACCGAAATGCCTCCAAAGCATCTTTAGGCCTTGACGTCTAGTTTATGCTCAGTTGCATTCTATGAAGATGTTCATGTTCATCGTGCTGGGTGCATTGAGATCAAATCTGAACATTGTTATTCTGGAAATCTTGGAACACATCATCAAAAGCTTTTTGCATGGTAATTTATTGGAAACATGATGATTAACAACTTTACCATTCACCATACCGGTGGTAACCGTAATATAGATTGTAAAGGCTACTCTATGATCAATACTGTTGACTACTTGTACAGTGTGAAGTTGCTTAGTGATTCACCAGGTGGCAGGCCTGTTCTTACATAGCCATGTTAGCAAAGGTAATACTGAACTAAAAATCTTGTTTGTTAGTCTATTCCGGGTTACTAGTAGTTCAACAATCCTATAGCTATGCAGAGATATGTGACTCCCATCAAATAACCATGACAAGGAAAAGAGCAGCACCCTCTGGTTTATTCTGTGGGACTGTCTAGACAATGGAGCAATACCTAGACAAGTTAAGCTAGGTATTGGCCAATTCCAAACAGCTTAAATGTAATTCCGTCTAAGTCTATGATGTAATTTATGCATTCTTGTATCAGTGTAAACGGACTTGTCATATCAATTATGCCTAAAGCTCAAACATCCTTCTACCCAGTTAATCCAGTTATACGAAACCTCACATTGTAATCTTAACTCTATATCCATATTCATTTACAAATATAATTGATGTTCGAATATCTCTCTGACATCTAGCAAAGGTGTTCTTATCCAATATTTCATCATCTTTACATAGCACAACAAGCTTATGTATTATAGTTTAATACAGTGCACTCGATAGCGTAGGAGAATGCGTAATTACACACATCTTATGTCATTTCACGCAAAGATTTATATGTGAGTGCGTACGCTACGCATCGGGAAAATAACAAAGAAATAGCCATGAAACTTTATTTTCGCCGCTGAGAACAAACTTTGTGCCTACGTCATCAAAAGCGGTGCACAAGACCATACATGCAGCGTGACCTGGCGAATCAAACATATTCAGTATGCTATATTCGCTAGGTGTCACCTCAATCGCGATAATATTTTGGGCAAACTTGGCCCACATCATGAATGACAGACGGCATTGTCGATGTGTTTGTACGAAAAACAGCCGAGCTCCCGAAATCTGTTTCACTTTCACTTGTTCAGAAATATATTTTCTTCTGTGAATAAACTTGTCAAACCACTTAATAAAACGTCCATGTATATAATACTTCATTGACCTGGCTGTAGCCTATTTGGTGACATGGACATGGTGTACTGACGCCACACGTGTGTCCTAATGCTCCATTCCCTGTTATTTGTATTACAAAATTCTACATGAATTTCAGAACCTACCCCTCTTTTTTCTAAGTCAAGGGGTACAGCGAAAATTTACCCATAAATTTTCTAATTTACCCCCTTTTTTCGAGACCAAGGGGTATGGTACTCCTTTCCGAAAATTCCTACGGAGTGCTCTGTTAATACCTGTACTTTGTACAGTATTGTGTATACATACCAACACCAAAAGACTAGCCTTTATCAATGTTTATCATTGATGTTTATCAGTAACATATTACTATGACTTTCAGTCAAGCGTACGTACTTATCATTGCCCTTCTATGGACATGAATTTATAACATTGTTTGTACCGCTTCACCCGAGACAAGAATGAATGTGTATTTTATTGTTAATTATTTCATGTCAATAAACTACTACTACTACTACTACTAATGTCACGCATTTTACATCTAATTTGATGCGAGTTGACCATCTTAGAATTGGTTAGTTAAAGATCTGTGACAAGGACAATGCTACAAAATGTTATTGGATCGCCAGCAGGGGATCCTTTTGTGTTGGCTTTCGCCATCTTTGGTGTGACTTTACGTGATTTGGGCGTGATTTGCACATGTTGGTAATTCACGAAATGTGAGTTATTAGTCAATATCGAAAAAAAAATAAATAAAAATAAAAAGTGTAAAGGTCACAGCCATATCTACTTGGCAAATCATAACATTGAATCATTGTCATGCATGTACTGTATACTATATTACTGTCTTGAGTGCAAATCTAAACCTGACGATCCACTTCACCTTCAGCATGTTTAGGGGAAGTACTTGCCTCCATTGATTCAAGATTGTGTCTACATGCACATTTTACGTAAAATTTTATTGAAACATTTACATTTTGATTCATAAAATGATGTACCCGGTATTCATGAATTGGTCTTACCTTGTGCTCAGATTTTCAACACTCTGACCTCATTTGGAAGAAAAGCATTTACTATTTGCCTGAACAACAAACTAATTATTGTATCCCCCGAACAAAGTTCGGCTGATACTCTGGATTTGCGATTGTCGTCCGCGTCCATATCCGCCTCCGCAGAGATTTTCTTGTGAACGCGCTACAGGCCGCAATTCTTACCCGTTCACCATTATTTTTTGCAGGCAGATATATATTGGTAAGATCCCGACACCATTTGATTTTGGTTGCCATGGCAACTGAATTGGTCGTTTGGGCACACATTTTGCATTTAAAACAGCCTGTTTGAGACACATGGCTTGTGAACGCTCTACAGATGGCAGTTTTCGAGGAATCTCAATAATATTTGGAAGTATTGTTGGGAAGGGCTGTCACATTAAACCAATCATTTTTCAGAATGATCTAATAAATATTAATATATGTTAACAGCCTAACTTATTACAGGAATGTCAAATATTTTTTTTGATATGTATGATAATTCCAATAGCCTGTACTATGGAAGGTAATGGCACTTGTTTCTTGTTCAGAATGGAGAACTGATGTCGAAATGGTAATTCATATGCAGTGATTTCAGTGGTGATCTTGAATTCGGCCTTCAATAACCTTGAAAGATCAATTAAAGCAGCAATTTTGGTGGGAAAAAAGCAGTTGTGGCTTATGATTCAACATTTCTCTGATAATCTTTTTCAGCCCTTGCTCTACAGTAATATATTTGGGGCAACAGGGATGATAAGGCTACGGGGGATACACCCAAGCAGTCGTAGGCGACCGGAAGCGTCTAGATTTTATGAACATGTTTCAACACTGGTGCAACGTAAATGGAAATGCAACATTATGTTTCACATGTTTCATGTGTGACCATTTATCCTCTCCAAACATTTGCCTTGTCCTAAAACTACAGAACATGTAAAAAAAATTACAAACATGTACTTTATACTCTGATTTTTCTTACTCGTTTACATCGTTTTTGGGCGGGTTGCGTGCAGCCAACCCGCCTATTAGATTGGCGCGTCCGTCTGTCTGTCCGTCCGTCTGTTCGGGCAAACGGAACGGAGTTATGGGGATTTCTTAGGGGGAATAAAGCTGAAAACGCCCCACAACCACAGTTTAAGCCAAAAGTGCGGTCTTATGGGGATTTTTTCAGGACTTATGGGGAAAGTTAAGATAGGAAATTTAACATTGGGTCCGCCCGTAACGCCCATCCGTTCACCCGTCCGGCCGTCCGGCCGTCCGGCCGTCAACAATTTCTTGTGAACGCGATAACTTACAAAGTTTTTAACGAAATACCGCCAAAATCATACCAGAGGTGCATCATGAGCAGATCTCGGTCAAGTTCGATGAGGGGTGACCTTGACCTATTTTTCAGGTCGTGGCAGGACTTCGACTTTGACAATACATGAAAACAGGACTTTGTACCTTGTGAACGCGATAACTTACAAAGTTTTTAACGAAATACCGCCAAAATCATACCAGAGGTGCATCATGAGCAGATCTCGGACAAGTTCGATGATGGGTGACCTTGACCTATTTTTCAGGTCGTGGCAGGACTTCGAACTTGACAATACATGAAAACAGGACTTTGTACCTTGTGAACGCGATAACTTACAAAGTTTTTAACGAAATACCGCCAAAATCATACCGGAGGTGCATCATGAGCAGATCTCGGACAAGTTCGATGATGGGTGACCTTGACCTATTTTTCAGGTCGTGGCAGGACTTCGAACTTGACAATACATGAAAACAGGACTTTGTACCTTGTGAACGCCATAACTTACAAAGTTTTTAACGAAATACCGCCAAAATCATACCAGAGGTGCATCATGAACAGGTCTCGGACAAGTTCGATGATGGGTGACCTTGACCTATTTTTCAGGTCGTGGCAGGACTTCGAACTTGACAATACATGAAAACAGGACTTTGTACCTTGTGAACGTGATAACTTACAAAGTTTTTAACGAAATACCGCCAAAATCATACCAGAGGTGCATCATGAGCAGATCTCGGACAAGTTCGATGATGGGTGACCTTGACCTATTTTTCAGGTCGTGGCAGGACTTCGAACTTGACAATACATGAAAACAGGACTTTGTACCTTGTGAACGCGATAACTTACAAAGTTTTTAACGAAATACCGCCAAAATCATACCGGAGGTGCATCATGAGCAGATCTCGGACAAGTTCGATGATGGGTGACCTTGACCTATTTTTCAGGTCGTGGCAGGACTTCGAACTTGACAATACATGAAAACAGGACTTTGTACCTTGTGAACGCCATAACTTACAAAGTTTTTAACGAAATACCGCCAAAATCATACCAGAGGTGCATCATGAACAGGTCTCGGACAAGTTCGATGATGGGTGACCTTGACCTATTTTTCAGGTCGTGGCAGGACTTCGAACTTGACAATACATGAAAACAGGACTTTGTACTTTGTGAACGCGATAACTTACAAAGTTTTTAACGAAATACCGCCAAAATCATACCAGAGGTGCATCATGAACAGGTCTCGGACAAGTTCGATGATGGGTGACCTTGACCTATTTTTCAGGTCGTGGCAGGACTTCGAACTTGACAATACATGAAAACAGGACTTTGTACCTTGTGAACGTGATAACTTACAAAGTTTTTAACGAAATACCGCCAAAATCATACCGGAGGTGCATCATGAGCAGATCTCGGACAAGTTCGATGATGGGTGACCTTGACCTATTTTTCAAGTCGTGGCAGGACTTCGAACTTGATAATACATGAGAACAATGCCAATTCCTTCCACTAACAGCCCTCCTCGATGCAACCCGCCCAATTGTCGCGGGCGCGACTCATACTTGTTCGCCTTTCTTTCAGTCAAATTGCTTCAAGAGAACTATTTAACTGAATATTACATGTCTATGATGCAAAGGGCAATAGATTTTCACAAACCTGGCTTCCGAAACGCCACATGTTTCTTTCAAAACACAAAATTTCGATCCAAGCGAGGATTTTCACTGTTGTAGGGCGCTGCCATATTGCCTTATTCATTACATAATTCAAGTGGACAAATTCCAGTTAGGTACTATGGGGGCGTGCGCTGCAGTAGATGTACCAATTACATGCTGGGACCTTCCCATTCCTAACCCGCGCTCCCTGTGTAAATCATCTGAATAGACTCTTCCGTCACGCACTCAAAATAAACAATATCTGTTGACATGCAGACGAAAAGTTTTCAGGAGGAATTTATCATTGCAGTAGATTACTAACTTTATCAGTTCCATGGGTAGAAATCTGAAAGTTTGCAGAAAATTGCCATTTGGTCTCAAAGTGAGCTATGCCAAGTTATGACACGATACGATTTAGCATCGCAAAAATATCAGGAAAAAAAGGTGTAAACGAGTTAGAAAAATCAGAGTATAGAGAGTAGATGTATTTTGAACAAATTATATCGGGAAAATGGACTGCATGATACATGTATCCACCGGCACCACAATACCGGTAATATCAAATGATAATTTTATATCTTTAAAAACTCTTGTCGGGTTTTCAGACAATTTCTCATGAATTTTTGTTCTAACTGGAATTTAATGAACCTATCATATATCATGTTTACTTTTGGCAAATGTACATGTACCTTTTGAACTGGGGTGCCTGATGAGTGTTGGTTTCAGCATTGTGCCAAAGAAAATACATGTGAAAACACATGATGGTGTATTGTACTTGCTTTGTGCTGCCGTTGCTGGATCCCCTCTCAAGATCATACTCCTTCCGGGCTTTGGCAGTTGCTCAGTTCTTTTTGGACACTTTGGGATAATTTCACAGATTACAGTTTCACATTATGATGTAAAATCTCTTGAATTTTCACATCCGTTTTTCATCCTGCTTTGAGAAAAATTTATGTATAATATTTTATGTGGTACTATTTCTGACATTTAAGATTTTTTGTACTTGATTATTGGAAAATGAAAATTATCTGACACTTATGTATCTCTAATGCGTTTCTGATTATTAGGTATTGTACATTAAGGCATTGTCCAATTTATTTACTTGATTTTGACTTCTTTTCTTCTCATAAGATTTTTTCTTGTTTTCCGTCCATGTGCAATGATATTCTTCAAGACTTTAAGTATTCTCTTCACTTCAAGAAAGGTTGCTTTCATGAGTACATGTATGGCTACATTTATCAGTTCATTCCTGCGTTCACCATTCAGCCGTCATAATATGCAAAAACTGAGGAATCTTCTCCTTTCCTCTCTTGCTCTTTCGTGAACCAAGTGAATATTGGTGTGGCCTGAGTTATTGTACATAATCACAGAAAGAAAAAAAACTTGAGGATATATAACGGGACAAGAGCGTTATCATAATCATTATGACACAGATATTTTATAAAGATTTATTAACCCATTGAAATTTACATGTTCATTGCAAAGAAATTGGCTAAGAAAATGATCAGGACAGTTACTTAGTTATGCTTGTTTTATCAGCATGGAGCATACAATTTTACTTTCCAAATTTCATTGGATCATAATTCATTTAACATAAATTCTAGGCTAATATTTTTTACTGTATTGTAAACATGAGATGCCAGATGGTCTGAACAAACATGTAGCAATCCAGATTATCTATATTTTTTTGGTTTTGACTGTTCCACACTTGCTATTTAACTCCTGGATATTGTGGCCCTGGTGTGGGCAAGAGAACAGATGCATGAATTTGTTGTGATACTATACCAGAAATACAATTTATACAGCCACACAATTTTTCTGTGACTGCTGTCTGATTATAGTTCAGTATTATATAATTCTGTATTACAATTTGATATATCACAGTAAGAAAATGCTTGTAGTACTGTATCACACACAAGCTCCAGTCGAGATGCTAGGATCAGGTTCCTCTGTACATTATACAATGAATAATTTATCTTCATTCATAAATTTACAGGTGATATACATGTAAATGCATTAAATAATTGTATTGTCAAGAACATGGCTCTGCTATCCTACATGTATATGACTCACAAGTACTGTTGTACATGTACCTGTATATTGCCATTGTCATAGTGATATAACTCCTTTTCGTTTTTTGGGTGCTTTCTTGCCACCGCCTTTATTTCCGAACTGTCTAGTGTCAGTGACCATGTCCAGACTTTCATCACTATCGAAGCTGTCCTCGTCACTGCTGCCGTAGCCTGCCCCATCTTCCCCGCGCTCTGACATCTTGCCGAGCCGCGTGATCAGCGAAGGATGCGAGAAAATACCACCTGTCACACCCTGCAGCTCAGACATGAGCGGGGCGTTTTTAGTCCGACTGTCTGGTACACTACCATAACTGTCTGGCCGATACTGGCCATGATTAGTTAGAATCACATTGGCTTCTATCGGAACATGGCTTTTGCTGTGTCCTGAAGCACTGCCATTGGCAACTGGAGACTTGAGTTTAGGTGATGCTCCTTTTGTACTGACCGCATCTTCAATTAAGTCAAAGGAAGCTGACTTGGTGATTGGATTTCGATTCTTACGTTGAACTGTGTTCTGGTTGGTATCGAATGCCCAACCAGCCGAACCAGGTGTCAACTTTTCATCCAAATCATCCTGGGAGCGCTGTTTTCGAAGCGGTGGTATCCTATTCTGGTCCTGAATCACTTGGTTCAGCTGAGCTCCATATTTTGGAGCTTTCTTGCTGGACTTGAACACAGACTGACTATTCGTAGGGGGCGGTGGAGCGGGGCGGCTGGACTTGGGGGGAGGACCTGGCTGTTGTGGCCTCCTGGAATCTTTCGCTTTCAATGGAGTGGAACCATTGGGAATGACATCTTTCTTGATGGGTTCTGTCTTCTGCTGGCTTGAAGTCTCATCACTACATGTATTATCACGTTGGTCCTTCCCAGGTAATTGCTCCACCTCTTGTGTCTTTTCTTCTTGCTGGATTTCCACATTCGCCGGCTCACCAGGAGGAACACTGCTGACCATTGGGATCTGCTTCCCTGACCCAGTGTCACTGTAATCCGACTCTCGCAGGGGACTCTGGGACCGTGAGGAGGGTCGCTCCGTGGGCTTCATGTCCGGTCTAGGCTGGTGGTGAGGCTGGGGGTCTCCCGGCCCAGAAGCTCCCGGGAAACCAGAGACCGAGCCAGTCGAGGAATGTATACGAGAGTGGAACTCTATTGTAATCCTAGTGTTACTGATGTCTCCCTCCATCTTGAAGGTGTGTAGCAAGGCGCTGCCCTCCTCCACACACTGTATGACGACCTTGAGGACACGCGCAAACACAGACTTGTCCATGGCTGGCGGCGGGGCGTCTTGCCTCGGTCTACCCGCACTCGGGGGCGGCTGGCTGTCTGGACACAACGACAGATTGACCAGCAACTTCTCATAGATGGTCGACATCTAGCCTGCCACACCACAGCACCTGCAACAGGCAGAAAGTATACATTACTTCTTTGCCAATGTATCTTGTGTATGTAGCTTGAGTGGCATGTGTTTCAAGTTATGTATACTGTACTGCACATCCATCTTCAGAACATAAGTTGACAGACATGTTCAACACTGCACAGGTACATGTTGCACACTGCTGAGTAAAAGGTTGGGTTGTTTGTGATCCCAAGAGGTGTGTGCTGCAGCACTGCCGCTCCCAGTACAAGTAACAACAATATATGATACACCACACACACACACACATCAAAACAGCGGGTAAACATGCTAACACGGCTCCCACTGGCTCACCTGTCAAAACAAGTGCTAATATCAATTAGAATATGACCTGTCCATCAGAGTGCTCATGTGTTTTTGTTGACACCGAGATGTGCTCACGTTACCCAGGTTACACCTCTACTTTGATGTCAGTCGCAGGTTGGATACATTGTTGCCTCGTTTGTGGCACTTGTGAAACAACAAAGTGTTGCGGCGCAGATCCCGAGGCAAAGGCAGGTGCCAGGCAGGTCAGCGTCAGCGAAACTTTCCGATTATTGTTTGAGTTATTCCTCAATGAAATGTTGATGAAACATATTCTTCCTGTTGAAATAAGACCCGTTCCACAATGGAACTCTCCCGCTGGTGGTGATTTTCCTCCAGTAGAAACCTGTCTCGGTTTGTTATTCTTGATATTTCTGTTACGCAAAAAACAACAGGAAGTTTTGTGTAAATCATTGCAAATCTGCTACTGTACTGCGATACTTGGAGGCAGTGTTCCAATAGGATTGAAATTGTGTGTTTGTTGCTTGCTGCTGTCCTCGTTGCAAGGGCGGTATGTGTGTGAGATCATCGTATACCCGTCATTGGCCACTTCACCAAACAAGACACTGAACATCATCCAAAGTAACTTTTGCTTATGTTTACTTACAGTATGAATAATGGTACTGAGAACAATCTTGTATCCAATAAGTAGATAAAGATGTGGTCATGATGAGATGCTGTAAGATCCGTGACTTCCCAAATGGACCAATACCGGTCTACAGACCGTGGCTGGTACGTCCAGAACTCTGCAGGTATCACGGTTTATGGTTTCAGCTAATTTTCTGGCAATACCTGCGTCTAAAACTGATATTTTTTTGTCCAATAACTGATACCCATGGTACTAAATCAATCATTTCACAGCAAACCACCCAAGATGTTCGCGTGTGTGCTTCTGTATGAAATTAGCAGTTTTGTGCCCGGCTAATTTCCATCCTAAATATTTCCGAATGTGGTAATTGATCTGCTAATAATATACATGTACATGTGTTACAGTCTGATATCCCAAGTTGGGGCAATATAAAGAGGAAAAATCAGGTGAAGGTTCTAAATTAAATCTGCAGTTAACTTTTAAACCTGAAACATGTGAAAGTGAATGTCACCTCACAAATTGCGATATTTGCACAGTGGTCGGTTGTACAGGCATCCCAAAATTGAGACCGTCACAAGAATTACTCTAACTCAGAGCCCTGTAATGCCTGCGATACGGTCTGCATCTATTAAAATATATTGTGTAATTTTGCACCACACAGCACATTGATGAATTATGTGATTAGATCATCTACATGTCGAAACTAGGGTGTGAAGCAAGACTAGAGTCCTACCTTTGAGTTGAAGAGTGAGTGTTTCAAATGGTTATTGAAGGAGAGAGATATCACACAAGTCACAATCCAAACACCAACACTCAATGCATGCCGTGCCGCGAATCACCTCATTTATAGTCGCTCAGCCTGCAGCAAGACTCATCACTGGTGCCAGGAACTCGCATAATCATCGCTTATATAATTATTCCGTGATTAAATAGACGCCTTAACACTGACGGGGCTCGATTCCGGAGAAAGCTCGTTTCCGGGCCAGCGCGTTGGCAGCAGACTCGCGGCCAAAACATCGGCTAAAGTTTTACGTTACACTTTTTAGCACCCGCGCAAGTCGCGCCCAGAAAGGTATCTTGTTAGGCACAGGATACAACACATATGGTCATAGCTCGTGGATTTGTAGATGGGCATCTGAGGGAAAAGCTGAAAACGTCCGAGGATCCAGGGATATTATAGTCAATGAGTTTTTGGGGTTGCATTGCCTGGTAATCGGCAAGGGCAAACAGATCTTTAACATGTTTAATGAGAATCTGTGCAGTGTGCATGCTTCTATGTGAGTTAGATTATTACACAAAAAGGCTGTAAATAGAGCACTGTCAATATTCATGCGCATTTAAGTTTGGAAATTTGTAAAACGCTTCCAGTACACATGGTACATGTACATGTATGATGTAGATGCCAAATCCCATTTGAGGCAAAATGATCAGATGACACTTAGCATACAAACAACTTGCAAAATTTCTCACATAAATATAATGTTTTTAGAATACTACAAACATAATTGTATTTCCTTGCAGTATCAAAATTTGAAAAACACATTATCTTCAGCATTGAAAGTTTTAAATTAAAGGAAACAAACTTTAACCTTCCCCGTGGTTCAGCAATGACTATTGTTCTTAAATTTATTGTATTTCTTTATCATGCATCACAGAGAACGGAGAATGTTAACAATTTCGTCTGACCATTTTAACGTGTTTGTTGGAGGAGAAACATGCAACAGGTTGAATAAATTCAGTCAATTTGGGTTAAATTACTGCCAGACATTCAGGGTTGCTTTTTCTGCTGGGTGTACTGCATTCTACAGTGAAGTTGAATGTTTAAAGAAGAAACTATCACTCCATACTACCACTCCATTTAAAATTCATGCAATGCATGCATCTTTAGACACATTTTAGTCAAATACTGGTACATGCAATAAATTCCACTATAAATGGGTTGCTCTTGAATGACCACATGTAGTCTAACAAAATGACAAGTATCGGTAGAGTAGTCGGCAGGATTGGATTACAGTAATCAAGAGACAAAGCATTGCATGAGTGTCTATAGACACCTGAATATTTCCTAAAGAACTGCTCAAGAACAATACAGATTAGGCGGCCTGGAATTACACAGGTCTTATCTCTCGCTGAGGGAGTTAGCACGCTTAGTGATCAGTATTTTTGTCAGCTTCCATAGGTGAAACTCAAATTCCTGTCCAAAATCTGGATTATGTTGCTCCATCGGTGTCCAACATTCAGTGCTCATTTGCTGCGTTGTGCCATGTAATTTGGACAGTGTTCTCGGCACCAAATTATAGGCATGATTATCGGCACAAAACGTTCATTGATATAAACAATGTGCAAAAATTGTATGATTGTTTTATTCGGTTATGTTCTGACGTTTTCAAGAGTCCTTCCTTGTCTTGTATTTTTCTTGAATTTGATTTTTAGTCCATTTACCCCTTTGAACACTTACACCCTAACATCAGGCAAGGCGAGCTGTCTGGAAATGGGCTTTGTTAGGACAGTTTTATCAGTCAATGTTTTGGGAACTTTGTTGAAAGAACCATAATTATCGGAATAAAATTTATCCATATCCATTGCTTCTGGCGACTTTTTAGCGTTAGAGTGTATTTGATTACACAAAACTTTTGTTTGCATCAGGTAAGAAGTAAAAGACATCATGACTTAGGCAGAGATGCTTGTGAAAATTATGAATCTTTGTTTGTATTTTCAGCTCAAGAAGAATACATATTCAGTACGGATGATTTGACTAAGATTTGGAGTTCTGGACCATCATCCTGTACAGTGCGCACATGTACCGGTAGCTGATCCCATGTGTTGCTTCTACACCTGCCTGCCATTGATTACGAAGAATTTCTACAATCTAATCGCACCCACTACAAATATTTCAGTGTAAGGGCCACCAATCGCGCCAATATCCAGATCGATTTGACGGGTGGTTGATACAATAACTAAGCTGCTCCTTAGCCTGCCACTGAGACTGTATGGAGAGAATCGCCAGAGGTCCTGGTCGAGTAGGAATCATCCCGATCCATTGGCCTCGGAGCCCCAGGTTGTCAATCAGCTGTCCAGATTGTGCCGTACACCCCCCACTCCCCAGGAATGTACAGGGGATATTGATAGCTTCAGGTGGCGGCCTGCTCCCATGCCACTTCAAACATGCTCGGATTGCTTACAAACTTCAAGAGTATTGTTATAATTGCACCACCGGTTGCAGGTGCCAAAAACCGGGAGAACCTGTTGAGTAAAACCCGAGATGAGATGGCGGAGTGGAATCCCTTGGAAAGGCTTTGTTCCGGGCCAGTGGGGAAAGATACTGCGCTCTGAATGGGGCGGGGAGCGAGCAATTATCACGGAGGAAAAAACAACAAAACTGCGCCCTGCCAAGCGAGCGACTGAGCGTCTGGGCAGGGCCGGGTCTTGATCTTCTTGATGTTCTGAGATCACAAGGATGATGTAACTTTTTGCGAGGTACACCGATGTAATCCATCAACAGTTAGCGGGAACTGTATGGCAGAGTCTCCCTCTCTCTCCAGTGATACACCAGACACGGGCGGGCGGGTGTGCGGCACAACCATCACACTGATTTGTGCTCTTTACAAAAAATAGCCACACTGAATTTGTGTTTGTTTTGGAGTCTCACATGCCACTTGTTCTTTGTTATGTAATAAGATCATAGAGCAGTCTGTATCGAACATGCACACACCAGGTACTGTAAAGCCATTTAAGTTCGCTGCCATGAATTTTCGCGTTTTTGCGATCAGACCATGTTCGCGGCCGTTTAAATTCGCGGTTTGGCCATCTTGAACAATTTCTTCATGAAAATGTGGGCTGTCATCAGAAATGTTTCGCGTCCATTTAATTTCGCGATTTTCTGGATTTGCGAAATTCGTCAAAATAAAAGGACGCAAATAATTTGTGGCTTTACAGTATCCTGTACTCCGAAATAAAACTGAAAACAAATGTCCTGGAAACCACCAGTAATGATTTACCATTTGTAGATGCATCTGTATTTAGGTAGTTGAGATACATCAGAAACCCATCGGAGATATGGGTTCCTATAAATGCTGTGGTTAAAGTTTGAGGAATACATTTGAAAAAAAAACAAAAAAATAGAAGCAGTAAACACACATGTACATGTACTACTAGTAGTCCTACATGTATGGTATGTGTGAAAAAGCGAACATTGAACTACCCTGGCCAGTGATTTCTTGCAGATAAACCAATCAGCTTTAAAAAGTTATATGTCTGGACATCCTGGACTCATGCTTCCTTGGAATAAATGCCGTAATCTCGCCCCCAATCCCTTGCCCAGTCTTACTTGTGGAGTTAGGATTTCTGGCAGGCTTTCAGGGGTTATCCCAGTCAAAACAAATGCACAAAAATAAAATTTGATTTGTTTATTTTGGTAAGCGTAACGGCCACAGATAATCCCGAGAGCCAGATGTGGCATTGCGTAGGGACCTGCAGAGGGTCAGTCTCGGCCAGTCCGTGTTATCTACATGTACCCGGTACCTGTACGTATGGTACCATTGTGTAACATGGGGGACACATGGCTTCGTGTAGGCTCGCCCCTTCAAAATAGTTCATCAGTGACTGTCTAATGATTAAAGTTGACTGATTAAGTTCCTCAGTTATCATGTCTGTACGAGGCTCCCTGAATATCTAGCATAATGCCACCTGGTATTGCAGCGGCAGTGCCCACACCCAGGCTAAACAAAACTCTGGGAATTCGTCTTGGCTAAAAATACGGAGAATCCGATATTACGCAACACGTGTCTACAGAGAACAAAGACGTTTTCTCCCATCTTCATTTCATTAACCGCGCGTGCATGATTCAGTCTCCGGTATCAGACCATTTGATTTGCAGCGGTCATGTTTCTGTTGGGAGTTTTCTGAAGCACATGTTTCCATTTGAAGCATGCACTTTGTATCAAGAGCAAATATTTGTCCAGATTTGCATGGAGCCAGCAAAAACTCAAGATTGGGATGCATAAAATTTTCTCAGAAAGATATTTTTCTGCCTGTTGCTCATTGTACCACAATGAAATGAACATTTATGGTGCGTCAAGTCTTTACATCATAGAATTCCATAAGCATGACAATTTTAAAAACTATTAAGTGTTCAAGAGAAATGAATGTTTCTACTAGATGTACAGAAAGCTATACATTATGTACTAATGTTCCTTACGGAGAATGATATGTACATATACTCATCTACATCCTCAATTTTTTCTCAGCCTCAAATCTAGAAAACTCATATTGGCAAATTAGTATCAATCGTTTATCAACACTAGTGCTCGGCTTAGTTCATATACACAAATCATGTCAAAGTTTTGTAAATATTATATCAATAATTTGAGGTTTCTGATCTGTGGGTAAAACTCTGGCAGAACTGGAGTGCTACTATCAACATCTCTATATACAAAGGTGAAATTATCAGAATGAATGAGCAGTTTTGGGATACAATCAATCCTTGACCCATTCAATCAGGCAAAATTTAGAAATAGATGTACAAAAAAGTACTAACAAAGTATATCCGTTGTTTACATGCATGAGGAATGATGAAATTATGAACATCATTTGGTTTTATAAAAAGCCTAATCTTTTGCGATCGGGTGCATCGGAGGTCGAATACTAGGTGAATTTAGGGGCAACCGGCACAAATTCATCGTCCATTCCTTTGCTGACAAATATTATAGTATATAGTGGCCAATGCTGACATACCCTTAACTGAATGAGTGTGGGCTTGAAAGCTAAATTAGCAATCACTCTACCCGACTACCTGTAGAGCTTTTCTATTAATTATCTAAATTCCCGGAGAAAGGAGCTACATGTACATGTAAGCAGCTGAAATGTTTCTACATGACCAGTATTCAGGTAATCAGTGCAGCTTTTTGGCTGGCTCCACCTGTTCTGCAAGTCCGTGTTAGTGATAAGAAAGTTAATCTGCACCCACTGCCAGTACAGTTTTCATAGGTTTTACTCTCCAACACTCAACTTACTCCCCACCACCAGCGATCACATAAAACCTCTTGATTTACCACAGGGGCGACTCGCCATTAAAATGTCAACACAAACCATTGGCTCCCGTAGATCCAATATCCAGGATTACAATTTTTGTGTTTTCAAATGTTATTCCACCACCTGCTGTAAAATACATGTACCGGTATGTGTAGCTGATTTCCACGGTGCGAAGTATGGAAAACTGTATTTGCTTGGGTTAGGCATCTATTCCAGCTTTCGAAGAATCATGTACATGTGGTCTTTCCAATTGAGGATTTCACATCACCTCATTTAAATGAATATCTCTGTACTGAAAACTATTTTACTTATTTCATTTGACAGGTATTTATTACCAGTGAGTAACGTTTAATGTTGCAGGCTGGCGCTGGAAGGACGCAGACTTAAATCCGGGTGACATGGACCACATTATCCGGATCCACAACTCAAACAACGAGCAGGCATGGCAGGAGGTGTTACGTTGGGAGGCCCTGCACGGCAAGTATGTACCAGTGACACTGTATGTGTATACTACTACAGTACCGGCAGTACCGTATGTACCAGCAGTACCGTAAGTATGTGCCACTACAGTACTGGCAGTACCGTATGTACCAGCAGTACCGTAAGTATGTGCCACTACAGTACAGGCAGTACCGTATGTACCAGCAGTACCGTATGTATGTGCCACTACAGTCCTGGCAGTACCGTATGTACCAGCAGTACCGTATGTATGTGCCACTACAGTACTGGCAGTACCGTATGTACCAGCAGTACCGTATGTATGTGCCACTACAGTACTGGCAGTACCGTATGTACCAGCAGTACCGTAAGTATGTGCCACTACAGTACCGGCAGTACCGTATGTACCAGTGGCACTGTATGTGTGTACTACTACAGTACTGGCAGTACCGTATGTACCAGCAGTACCGTAAGTATGTGCCACTACAGTACTGGCAGTACCATATGTACCAGTGGCACTGTATGTGTGTACTACTACAGTACCGGCAGTACCATATGTACCAGTGGCACTGTATGTGTGTACTACTACAGTACCGGCAGTACCATATGTACCAGTGGCACTGTATGTGTGTACTACTACAGTACCGGCAGTACCATATGTACCAGTGGCACTGTATGTGTGTACTACTACAGTACCGGCAGTACCATATGTACCAGTGGCACTGTATGTGTGTACTACTACAGTACCGGCAGTACCGTATGTACCAGCAGTACCGTATGTATGTGCCACTACAGTACTGGCAGCACCGTATGTACCAGTGGCACTGTATGTGTGTACTACTACAGTACCGGCAGTACCGTATGTACCAGCGGGACTGTATGTGTGTACTACTACAGTACCGGCAGTACCATATGTACCAGTGGCACTGTATGTGTGTACTACTACAGTACCGGCAGTACCATATGTACCAGTGGCACTGTATGTGTGTACTACTACAGTACCGGCAGTACCATATGTACCAGTGGCACTGTATGTGTGTACTACTACAGTACCGGCAGTACCGTATGTACCAGCAGTACCGTATGTATGTGCCACTACAGTACTGGCAGCACCGTATGTACCAGTGGCACTGTATGTGTGTACTACTACAGTACCGGCAGTACCGTATGTACCAGCGGGACTGTATGTATGTGCCAAAACAGTACCGGCAGTACCATATGTACCAGCGGGACTGTATGTATGTGCCACTACAGTACAGGCAGTACCGTTTGTACCAGTGGCAATGTATGTGTGTACTACTACAGTACCGGCAGTACCATATGTACCAGTGGCACTGTATGTGTGTACTACTACAGTACCGGCAGTACCGTATGTACCAGCAGTACCGTATGTATGTGCCACTACAGTACTGGCAGCACCGTATGTACCAGTGGCACTGTATGTGTGTACTACTACAGTACCGTATGTACCAGCGGGACTGTATGTATGTGCCAAAACAGTACCGGCAGTACCATATGTACCAGCGGGACTGTATGTATGTGCCACTACAGTACAGGCAGTACCGTTTGTTCCAGTGGCACTGTATGTGTGTACTACTACAGTACCGGCAGTACCGTATGTACCAGCGGGACTGTATGTATGTGCCACTACAGTACCGGCAGTACCGTATGTACCAGTGGCACTGTATGTGTGTACTACTACAGTACCGTATGTACCAGCGGGACTGTATGTATGTGCCAAAACAGTACCGGCAGTACCATATGTACCAGCGGGACTGTATGTATGTGCCACTACAGTACAGGCAGTACCGTTTGTTCCAGTGGCACTGTATGTGTGTACTACTACAGTACAGGCAGTACCGTATGTACCAGCGGGACTGTATGTATGTGCCACTACAGTACCGTATGTACCAGCGAGACTGTATGTATGTGCCACTACAGTACCGTATGTACCAGCGGGACTATATGTATGTGCCACTACAGTACCGTATGTACCAGTGGCACTGTATGTGTGTACTACTACAGTACAGGCAGTACCGTATGTACCAGCGGGACTATATGTATGTGCCACTACAGTACCGGCAGTACCGTATGTACCAGCAGGACTGTATGTATGTGCCACTACAGTACGTATGTACCAGCGGGACTGTATGTATGTGCCACTACAGTACCGGCAGTACCATATGTACATTCTGTATGTACCATCTGCGATCATCATTTCAAGTACCCTATTGTAACTTTAAATTTTTCATTCTCAATTTTCCAATACTCAATTTTCCAATCTCAATTTTTGGATACTTGAACTCGAGCAGGACCCAGTACACCTAGTTCAAAGTGATTCTCAATCGAGTTAACATTAGTATCTTGACCCTGTCGCCATGTTTATTCTATATAGATATTTCAAAGTGTGCTGATGTTGCTGCTTGCAGGGAGTGCATGGATCCGAAACTGAAGAGTTTTGGTGGGAAGGCAAAAGATTTCTCTCCGAGGGCTCGCGTTAGAGGCTGGCTCGGGTAAGTGGTAAAAAAAGGTTCAGTTAAAATGTACAGAGGTGTCAGCTGTGTCATAAAAATGCTCGGGGAAAACTTAACTGGGATTCCATGAACAACTGTCACCAATGATAGTGTTCTGTTTGTTGATCCAATGGCTTCCAACACTGTTCCCATGGCTGCATAAAAATAGCAGTTCCCTCGTTCGACAGTCTATTTATCACAATTTTGGGTCCCACCGTGCCGACATTTCCTGTGATTGCAAGCCCAGTTAGTGGTCGTTTTAGACTCTTCTGCTTTGATATGGCCGATTTTTCCTCATTGGTGCTTCGTGTTTGTCTATCGTAGATCTCATTTTCACATGTGAAAATGGTTACAGCTTCCAATTCAGTTTGCGATTTTTGGGCACTGGAACAGAGCTTGAATTGGCCCATTGTGCATCTGGGCTTTGCTTTTGGCACACTCAATTTAATGCAATTGAATGAAATAATATTTATTAGCAAAACCCAGTCATAAATTATAGTCATATTTCTTTCATGAAAAAAACACATATGAATTCATTGTGTCAGCCTTCACCTACAAAGTGACACTACTTTGTGTGTTGACCCCCTCTCTATTTGTCACCCCAGTTATGAGCTGCCGTTTGACCGTCACGACTGGATCATTGACCGGTGCGGGCGAGATGTACGCTACATCATCGACTACTACGACGGAGGCAAAGTCAACAAGACCAACTATCAGTTCACGCTCCTCGATGTGCGACCCGCGCTCGACTCCCCCGGAGCCGCCTGGGACCGCATGAAGGTGGCCTGGTGGCGCTGGACGTCGTCACGGACGGGCCAAGACGGCGAGGGCAGGGTCTCCTCGGCGTCACAGTCGTGATAGCTGTCTCCACTGTGTGTTCTGTCGTGTTTGTGTTATCGTAAATGATGAGATTGTTGTATTAGGAGTGTGTGATATTTGATGTGTAGTGTATGTACTTGTAAAGCATGTCCTGTTTGTGATCTCAGACAGTAGTGAAACAATTTCGTCCTTACATGAATGAAAGTTTTGGACTATTTCTAGACTCTTTAGTGGGAACTTTATCACCGATCTCAGTGAACAATTCTCATGGCTCAATTTGTACATTATTAGTCTAGTCTGATTTTCACAAAATGAGAAACCTCCAGGCATTTTAGCGTAGAGCTTGGCAGACCAGTTCCTCTGAGGTGAAATTTAGTGCTGAGTTCATTTCTGCTGTCTGCCAAACTAGAAAATTCATATTTACACCACTTGATGCCCAAATCCAAGATGGCCGACAAAAGTAAAAATACGAGCATTCTGGTAGGTTTCTTAGTGGGGCAATGTGTGTAGAAGTCTAAAAGGATTGTGCGTTTGGTAGTAAAAGCACCAAAGTTGGTACATATGATGCTTAGGACATGTGAATTGATTTTAAATATGGAGCCAATCTGGATTGACAGAAATTCAAGATGGCCGCCACGGCTCGCAGTTCAATCAATATTTTGTAATATCTTGGTCAATATTTGCATTAATTGATAAACGATATATGTAAATTCCTATGTTTGCAGGCATGCGGATGTCAAATCTAGGGTCCGTTTTACAACAAATGCAAAGAAGTGCATATAAAAATTGGCTGGGGATTAGAAAAAATCCAAGATGGCGTCTATTAGTAATGCTAGATCTTAACGGGTGAGGCAGAAATATGTTCACTTCTTAGTCCGGTTGGCCGTGTCATCCAGTGAGATTTGCGTGTCAAAAGCAATTTTGTTAAGTTGGTTTCTATAGGACATCAATAAACAGAAATACTTAGGTGACAATTTTACTTTTGATAATTTTGGCTTCATGACGTCATTTTAAAAATCGTCGCCGCTGTAATTCGTGAAATCAAATTTTGGCTCATAATTCAGCTTCTATTGTATATAGATACAAGATTCTGGTGTCCTCACTCATGTGTTTATGACGAGCAATCCAATGATGACATTGCTTAGACTTTGTGACTGATGACTGTGACTGACACAACATGACTGTCATCAAATCACACAAAAGTTACATTTTCTTCCATATTGGGGCAGATATGTGTAGAAATAAGACGGGATATTGAAGATAGAGGTAAAATCCCTTCAATTGACACTAATTTTGACGGGCGTGAAGTTCGCTAATTGTTACCGTTTACTTATTCAGTTACTTATTCGATTTGAGTAAGAGAAGTAACATATAGATCTAAGTACTATGATTCGCAGTCATCGAACCCATACCTTATATGCCTTTTCAATGCCCTATATATGAGCCTCAATAGGAAAAAATCTCGGGTGTAACATTTCTGTTAAAAAAATCATAATTGAAAAAACACATGTACTCCCGATTTTTAGGTTAACGGACCTTTGGTCCGCTAACCTATTGGCATGGCGTTGCGTCCGGCGTCGGCGTCGTCCACATTTTTATCTTTTTTGTTTACAGACCAATCTTTCTGAAATTTTGCACAAAAATGCACAAAAATAATTCAAGAATGAGGTATTTTTCAGAATTTTGGATTTTCGCAATTTTTTCAAAATGGCGGCCGTTTTTCTCGAAAATCGGCCAATTTTGGACTTTGGCGGCCATTTTCTCAAAATCTGTTTAGTAACTTTTTTTCTTTTTTTGCACAAAGATGCTTCATTATGTCCTTCGTAACGTGTATCAAGATGGATTGGTTTGAATCGCTCTAAAGGCCCGAAATCTAGGCCCAAATGGTCCAAAAAGGCCGAAATTGCACTTTTTCGACATTTTCTCAAAATCACTTCAGTAACTTTCCTTCTAATTTCTCATGTGGATGACAATTCACACTGTTGATGACATGTGTGTAGGTCGAAGGCCTTGAATCACTCAAAAGGCCCAAAATCTAGGCCCAAAAGGCCTGAAAATGCGAAAATGTTACTTTTTCGCCCATTTCTCGGAATCTCTTCAGTAACTTTCCTTCTAATTTCACATGTTGAGATTACAGACTAGGAATCAATTGTGGACATATAGGAAATGATATATGCTGAATATTCTCGTGACCTTGAATTTGACCTTTGGCCTCATTTTCAAGGTCACAGGTAAAAATGGCTAATATCTCGCTTATTATCGACTTTACAGCTTAGGAATCAATTGTGAACATATAGGTAATGATATGTCCAAGATGACCCCCCAAGTCACGTACTTTGGTGGAGAATGGCACAGGTGTGGATCCGATGGTCATAACACCAGTGTCAGGATGTTTATGGAAGCGTGACGAGAACATGATGATCTCGGTTTTATCCTGGTTCACCTTGAGCTTGTTTTCATACATCCAGTGCATCATCACAGACTGTGACCTGTTGGTCAGGTAGGATGTCAGCCAGTTGAGTGCTGTGCCTTCGATATCAAATCGGTGTTGAAGTCTGGATAGGAGTAGCTCATGATCGATGGTATCGAAGGCAGCACTGAGGTCTAGAATGATCAGTATGACCTGACGCTTGGAGTCCAAAGCCTGGGTCACATCATTGTGTATACGAACCATAACTGTCTCCGTGGAGTGGTATTGCCTATATGCATTTTGCATACGGTCGTGAAGGTCATTGTTTTTAGGTTACCGGACCTTTGGTCCGATAACCTATTGCCATGGCGTTGCGTCCGGCGTCCGTCGTCCGTCGTCCGTCGTCCGTCCGTCCGTCCGTTCACATTTTTATCTTTAAAGTTTATGATGGAATATTTCTGAAATTTTGCACAAAAATACCTAAAAATATTTCCAGGAAAGGCTTTTTTTAGTTTTCTGATTTTCGAATTTTTTTCAAAATGGCGGCCGCTTTCGTCAAAAAATGGCCAATTTTGGACTTTGACGGTCGTTTTCTCAAAATCTGTTCAGTAACTTTTTTTCTTATTGATGCATAACACTCCTCATAGGTACCCCTGTGACATGTATAAATTTCGTTGCCCCTGAATCGCTCGAAGTGGGCCATTTTGGGCCCAAACTCGGCCCAGATGGGACTTTCCCATGTTAAATTCTCCTATGCTTTATAATGGGACACATTAAGCCTAATATCTCACTTAATATTGAGATTAGAGACTAGGGATCAATTGTGGAGATATAGGAAATGATATATCCTGAATATTCTGGTGACCTTGAATTTGACCTCTGACCTCGGTTTCAAGGTCAGAGGGCCATTTTCGTCGAAAAATGGCCAATTTTGGACTTTGACGGTCGTTTTCTCAGAATCTGTTCAGTAACTTTTTTTCTTATCAATGCATAACACTCCTGATATGTACCCCTGTGACACGTATAAATTTCGTTGCCCTTGAATCGCTCGAAGTGGGCCATTTTTGGGCCCAAACTCGGCCCAAATGGGACTTTCCCATGTTAAATTCTCCTATGGTTTATAATGGGGCACATTAAGCCTAATATCTCACTTAATCTTGAGATTAGAGACTAGGAATCAATTGTGGACATATAGGATATGATATATGCTGAATATTCTCAGGGTCTTGAATTTGACCTCTGACCTCGGTTTCAAGGTCAGAGCATAAAATGTCTAATATCTTGCTTATTATCGACTTTACAGCTTAGGAATCAATTGTGGACATATAGGAAATGATATATGCCGAATATTCTGATGACCTTGAATTTGACCTTTGACCTCATTTGCAAGGTCACACCACAAAATGGTTAATATCTCACTTATTATCGATTTTACAGCTTAGGGATCAATTGTGGACATATAGGAAATGATATATGCTGAATATTCTCGTGACCTTGAATTTGACTTCTGACCTCAGTTTCAAGGTCAGAGCACAAAATGGGTAATATCTCGCTTATTATTGACTTTACAGTGTAGGAGTCAATTATGAACTTATAGGAAATGATATATGCAGATTATTGTCATGACCTTGAATTTGACCTTTGACCTCATTTTCATGGTCAGATCACAAAATGGATAATATCTCACTTAATATCGACTTTACAGCTTAGGAATCAATTGTGGACATGCTAGAAATGATATGGGCAGAATATTCTCGTGACCTAGAATTGACCAACTACCTTAATTTCAAGGTCATGGGACAAAAGGCTAATATCTAAAATATACATTGTCCGGTAACCTTTCTTAGCCCTTGGGCTAATTTTTAAGATATGTATGCAATTGGCTGGAGACTACACGTTCCAGAACTTTAGACAGGAATGGGTGATTGATATCGGTCGAAAGTTTTTCAGTGCTTCTGGGTGGAGTGAAGGCTTCTTGATCAATGGGGTGACTACCGCGTTTTTAAAGTCGTCGGGGAAGATCCCATGTGTAAGTGATTTGTTGATGACATCCAACATAAGAGGTGCGGTTGCATGCATCATGGACTTCAGAAGAGAAGTGGGGATGGGGTCCAGGATGCTAGACTTGGTTGGTGATCTAACGATAAGTCGATCACATATCTGGTCAAATTTTGTGAGTCAACAGTAACATGTAGTGGTGCATGAGATGTCACTTGGAGTTACACCTGCATTTTGGATTTCGTTTCTTATGGAGCTAATCTTGTCCATGAAGTATGTACTGAACTTCTGGGCAAAATCACTAGCATTGCCCATTGACACAGGCAAGGAAGGCAGGGCTTGGCAGCGAAACAGTTTTTTTTGTCACAGTTGTTGATGCGGTTTCGGTAATACTGTTCCTTGGCTGATGTGAGCTGACCAATGTACATCATGTTGTAATCTCGTCTGTGAACTTCAAGGCTCCTAGCGTCGACGCATTACTTTTCCTTCTCTCAGAGTTTCATCGTACCAAGGAGCATTTGGGCGATCGGGGATGCTTTTGATGTTAATGGGTGCATGTTGATCAAGGATCTCGGTGAGGATATCATTGTATGTCTGATTCATAGACAGGTTTCAATTTGTAGACCCCACTCGATTGAATTCTGTATTTTATGCACAGAGTAATGAATAGATATTCTCCTGTTGCTATTGCTTAGCAACAAATGTTCAAATAAAGCAATTAACATGGATGAGCACCGGGTTATAAGACGTATGGTTGGGTGAATTTTTGCTCAGAATCCTGACGCAATTAAGCTTTGTACATGATGCAAACTCGCCACCCACTCAGTGTACCGCAACGATGGCAAATCATTGGTTGCTTGACAGGTGGTAATACACACACTGATTTTGCACGAAAATATATGGAGTGTCACAGTCTGTGCTATCCCGACTCTATCAGTGATATCAGTCCACAGAGGGCAGTGATTGCAGTGAGGGGTTCATATACCCGTTATTGACGTTTCCACGTTATTGACATTAATTTGTCTTTTTTTGTCGCTAACCTTGTTGTGTTCAATAGGCCATTGCTCTCGCACAAATACTACTACATTGCACTTTGTTAGTCGTTATTTGTTATAATGTCCAGTAACAATAGATATATGTGTCACAACCATAGTTGCTTGATTGTGAGTCATATAATTCACATATCTAGGAAAATATCCTTATAATGTTTTCAGCAGTGTATATCATTACTTGTATGCCCACAATTGATTCTCATGTTGTGAGGTCGATGATAAACGAGATATCAGCCATTTTGTCCTGTGATCTTAAAAATTAAGTCGAAGGTCAAATTCAAGGTCATATCAATATTGAACAAATATCATTTCCTATATGTTTACAATTGATTCCTGAGCTGTAAAGTCGATAATAAGCGAGACATCAGCCATTTTGTGCTCTGACATTCAAAATATGGTCAAATGTCATATTCAAGATCATCAGATATTTGGCGTATATCATTTCTTATGTGTGCACAATTTGATTCCCAAGCTATTTGACCTGTGACCTTGAAAATTAGGTCAAATGTCAAAATTCAAGGTCACGAGAATATTCAGCATAAATCATTTCCTACATGTCCACAAATGACCCCTAATCTCTAAACTTAATATTAAATGAGATATTAGGAATAATGTGTCCCATTGTAAAGCATAGGATAATTAAGGTGGAATGCCGACAAAATTTATACACATCACAAGGATTCATAGGAGGAGTTTTATGCATCAATATGAAAAAAAGGTTGATTGGATTGGTTTTGAGGAAATGGCCGTCAAAGTCCAAAATTGGTCGTTTTTCTAAGTCAAATATGGCAGACATCTTTAAAAAACACGAAAATTAAAAATATACCACACTCTTGAAATAATTTGTCTACCATCAACTCAGTAGCCTTTTGGCTTGTGATTAGGTACTTATGTACTTGTCATATATCTATTCCATGGGGTTTATTTCGGATTTCTAATTATTTTCATAGGTTGTTGGGCAGTTGTATACTAATTCCATCAGGTGTACAGTCGAAACAACTACATTTCACACACTGTCTGCCCCTGATGACGCCAGTGTGCCTTTTGATAAAGTATTTGGTCAGGCTTTGTTTCTATTGCAAAATGTTGTGTTTTACGTTTGCTATTGGATTCATCAAAATTTGGCTGTATTGGTGGTAATAGATTGATACTTACATTCATACCACTGAGCCGGTGTCACTGCTGGTGGACGTTAAGTCTGTCCCCGAGGATACCATCAACTCAGTAGCCTTTTGGCTTGTGATTAGGTACTTATGTACTTGTCATATATCTATTCCATGGGATTTATTTCGGATTTCTAATTATTTTCATAGGTTGTTGGGCAGTTGTATACTAATTCCATCAGGTGTACAGTCGAAACAACTACATTTCACACACTGTCTGCCCCTGATGACGCCAGTGTGCCTTTTGATAAAGTATTTGGTCAGGCTTTGTTTCTATTGCAAAATGTTGTGTTTTACGTTTGTTATTGGATTCATCAAAATTTGGCTGTATTGGTGGTAATAGATTGATACTTACATTCAGGCAATTTGTGCAAAATTTCAGTATTTGATCATAAAGAAAAAAAATGTAGATAGACTACGACGACAAACGACGATGTATGAGGGTCGCAACGCCATGGCAATAGGTTATCAGACCAAATATCTGGTGACCTAAAAATGCGATTTTTGCCTGATCCAATGGCAGCCATTTCGGATTATGAAGCAATTATCAGTCACAGATACTCAGCAGTGTTATCAATGGCTTCCTCGTCATCCAAAACATGGGTGTAGACACCAAAATCTCGTTGTTATCTGCCATAGAAGCTGATTTATAAGCCAAACGTGATTTCACAAATATAAGTGGCGGCCATTTTGAAAATGATGCCACAAAAGCCAAAATTTCCAAAAAATAAAATTGCCACCCAAGTTTTTCTGCGTACTGATGTCCCATATATGTAGACGTCAATTAAACAGAATTGCTTTTAGCATGCAATTCCCATCGGATGACGTGGCCAACCAGACTAAAAAATGAGCATTTCCTGCCCCGCCTGTCAACATCTGACATTTTTATTGGACGCCATCTTGGATTTTTCCCTAGTTTATTGGATTTTTTTTATTCTTTGCGATTGTTGTAAAACGACCCCAGATTTGACATCTGCATGCTTGTAAACATACATATTGTTTATCCTATTAGTGCAATTATTGATTGATATATTACAAAATATTGATTGAACTGTGAGCAGTGACGGCCATCTTGAATTTCTGCCAATCCAGATGCCCCCATATTTAAAATCAATTCACATGTCCTGAGCATCATATGTACCATCTTTGTTGCTCTTACCACGAAAAGCACGATCCTTTCAGGTTTCTACACATATTTGCCCCAATATGAAATCTCATAAAATGCTCGTTTTTTTGCTTTTGTCGGCCATCTTGGATTTGGCCATCTGGTGGTATAAATATGAACTTTCAAGTTCGGCAGACACCAGAAATGGACTGAGCGCTAAATTTCACCCCAGAAAAATTGGTCTGCCAAGCTCTACGCAAAAATGCCTGAAGCTTTTTTTATTAGGCACATATCTCTAAAACTAGACTAGACTATATGAGGGTAAGTCAGTCTCAAACGTGATTAGAAAAAACTAGTATATTATGTAACACTCGCATTCATAGAAATAAAACACTACTTAGTTCTACTGACAACAGTTCAGTGTTAGATTTCCCAAAATTGGGTGATAAGCCCTGTACATTGTTCTTATACAGAGAGTAAGGCACTTATTAGTTAGTGCTGCAACAGCTTTACAGGCTCGTCTGGGTTTGTGTTTGTATAGTAACGAATGAGGGAGTAACGAAGACGGCTTCACATCAGATTTACATGTGAATGGATGAAACCAAAACAAAACTTGTTTCAGATGCCTTACTACACAAGTTAAATATAGGTTCCAGCGATAATTATTGTGTAAATATGAAGTCACAGGTATATATGATTCCAGAATAAATTTTGATTATAGTTGTTTGGATTTTGTGTTCTGGTGACTTTTTGGTATTGTAGTTTATGAATATTTGCACATTGAAATAAAGCAGATAAAACCAAATATGATTCGATTCATCATATGGCACAATGACGGACTATCAACTGATCAATACTGCAGATTTCATGTGTATTTTTGTACCTCATTAAAATACCATTATAGCTGTGCGAATTTCATAAAAACCTTTCTGACTGGTTTCAAAGTCATTAATGACATTACATATTTAGAAAATTCATAACTGGTATGTGAATCTATAGCAAGCTGATGATTGGCAAGTAAATAAATAGTACAATGTATTTGCCTGCATATGTACCCACCTTAGACATGCCAGAAACGTTCTCCGTAGCTTCAGATAAAATAATATATATTGGGAGCCAGCAACCAAAAATCCATTTATTACGTATAGTTCACTCCTGATGGATGAATCCCAAGCTACGGTTAGACAGCCTTGACTGTGTAAGATCAGACAGCCCACGTACATCAAAATTGCTTCAATTTGTCATTGATTTCCTTGCTGCAAGTACTAAGAAGAGCTGCTGTTGTTGATGTTTATGAAACAAAAACCTCTTTGACATGCAATCTCTGCTGACATCGTGAGTATGTGTGATGGTCCGTGGATGCACTTGTCTCGCAAACATGCCTCAGACCGCTCCCTAGCCACGGGCTAATTGCGTTCCTCAGCTCAGATCCTCTGCAGCCGGGCCCGTGGGCAGCACGGAAGTTTAGCTAACCTGGTGCTCAGCCGCTTTACCACCAATCCATGTGTCTTTGGAGCCAGTGATCCACCTTTCCATGCAATCAATCAGCAGATATTGTTGTTCAGCACAATTGCACGAGTATGTATCTTATTTTGGCTTATCCCCCTACATGTATATTTCTGCTTATGGTGGACATTATTTACGGTGAGCATTAATTCATACTCGTTCAACTGGGAGAAATCAATGACAAAACTATGGTTGGAGGCGGATAAACATGTTTGTGGAGTTTTTTTTTACCCGAGGAATCATAAGTACTAGTGGTGTATACTGATTGGTATGAACATTCAGATCCGAGCTTTCTATCGTCGCTTTATATAGCCAGGTTACCTTTATTAATCATGACCTGACAAGATGGGCTCTAGGCTACCAACAATCCTCCCACTTGCGGATATAGTATTTTCGCCGGGAGGCAGATTTTGTGTATATGCAGAAAGACAAGTGATTGATGAGTTGCATTTGTGTGTCGAAATACGTATCGATTGATAAATTCTGGTAATTAAGATATACCTTTTGCCTTCAGAGCGGGTATTGCTTGGGTCACATGTGTAATGAATTCTGGAGAACACTTAATTTCTACAGCTATATTAAAGTTCAACAACTAGATATGAATTTACTTATCAGTCATAATATATTTGGCTTCAATCATGTCATATATCGTGTTTCCTAATATAGCCATGATTGTGTAGTTCAAGAAGGCACTGGTGGCTTCAAACAAGTGACTATTCAAATAATCCTAATCAGATTTCTTGAACCCTAGAGAAAGAATAGTCTTCATAATAAGAATGTATTAGTTCTGTGTGTCAAGGATATTATGTTCCATGTCACCGTATTGCTCACAAAACATTTGTGCCTGGTACCACCAACCCTCTGTTGGATGAGGTACGCATAACATTGGACACTGGTGCTACATCCATTATGAGGAGAGCATCGTTTGCGCGACGCATCAACCTTCCTGTTCGACCTGCCTCACAACTGGCCCGCCAAGCTGATTGCGAAACACCACTCAAGGTCATTTCTGAAGTTCACTGTCAGCTTAGTCGCGGTAAATTATTCTTTCACCTAGATAACTTGGTATTTGACAAACTTGATGTTGACTTATTGGGAGCTAACCCCTTTCATGTCCAGAATGACATTGCCTCTCGCCCAGTCAAGAACCAAGTTGTCATACAAGGCAGTGAGGCAGTCCAGTGTGGTTGTGGTGGCCAGTCGTCTACCAGCATGGACGCAGGCATACCTTCTGCGGTGGCCTCTAAGTCAGACAGTCATATTGCCTGGTAAATATGTCGAGCTCAAAAAGTCAATCGATTCTGACCCAGACGCCACCTGGGCAGTGAAGCCCAGACTTGATTGTCCAACAAACATTCACAAGAAAGCAGAGTCTGACTGGCCTGAACTGCAAGAGGTGAATTCTGTTGTCCACAGCATACGCCTCTCTAACAATACACAAGACCCAATCATTCTCGAACGCCACGAGCAGTTGTGTCAGGTTTGAGCCATCGGTTCACCAGAGATTGAACATAAGCTGGAGGAGCTTCATCACTAGTATGATGACATTTTCAATCTATCCATTGCTGAGTAAAATGACGCCAGTGGCCCAATTGAAGCAGTTGTAAACATGGGTTCCACCTTGCCCCCACAAAGAAAAGGCCGAATGCTTCTGTACAATTGTGAGACTCCAGTCACACTTCAGAACAAGTTTGACAAGTTGGAGTCTGCTGGTGTGCTCGCTAAACCTGAACAGGTCAAAGTAACTGATGTCGAATAACTCAATCTGTCATTCCTGATCAAACAGCCAAGTGGCTTAAACATCGGCTTAAACATTAGGCATCGGCTTAAACATCATTTGGTAAAGTTGCTCTCTATTCGAAACCAAAACCATCACTCATGCCTGATGTCAATTCAGTTCTGCGTAACACAGCCCGTTGGAGGTACCTCGCCGTCAGAGATCTACTCCAGGCCTTCTATCAGATCCCTTTGTCTCACAAATCTATGAAGTACTGTGGTGTGTCAACCTCCTTTGAAGGCGTTCGTGTGTACACCAGGTGTGCTATGGGCATGCCTGGATCCGAGACATTCCTGTAAGAAATCACGAGTCGTGTACTTGGTCAACCTTGTACATCTACAAGATGGAGTCGTGGCTAAAATAGCAGATAATCTCTGTTGTAGAGACTACACACCTCAAGGATTGTTTTGAAACTGGTCCAATGTGCTCTCTGTCCTACATCAAAACCACCTTAGATTATCTGCCAAAAAACCATCATATGTCCTAAAACTACAACAATTCTAGGCTGGCACTGGTCTTGTGGTACCCTTGCTGCAACTCCACACTACAACTCAGCTTTAATGTCTTTCAACCTCCAACTACATTACATGGTCTTCGGTCATTCATTGGAGCCCACAAAACCTTGAGCCATTTATTAATAGGTTATACTGATTTGCTCACCACACTCGATCAGGCAGTTGCAGGCAAACAGTCTCGTGATAAGCTCACTTGGACAGCTGAGTTGGCAGGGGTCAGAGGTATAGCAGTCAATCTGTATGGGCTGCGCGAGGATCTCACGTATCACACTGACGCTTGCAACCGCTAATTTGAATTCTCAGCTCATGCGCTTTGGACACAGTGTGATCTAATAACAGGCGAGCAACTACCTCTCCTCGATGACAAAGCTCATATCCTAAAACAAAACCGTATCTGCAACGCAAATCATGGTCCCAGCTCCAGATCAAACTCTCAAGGTCGTTCACCAGAACACAACTATATTTGCCTTGGCATATTTATCTACCTACATTCAGATCGTGACGAAACCAAGGCCCATAACCGCTATCTTGTGACTTGTGTGTCTGGTGATAATTGCACTCTGCAGAAATTCTCAATACAGCTCACACCAGTATGAGATACGTCTCAGCAATTGCTATCAAGTCCGCACCACCACACTCCCAAACCCCACAGGCCCAATCCGGGGGTAAGATCACCGTTCAGACACCTGCGAGTCATCTGAGGAGGAATGTGACCAGGACGTCACATCTGAGGCTACAAAGCCCCGTCGGAACTGTCGCGAGAAAAGCACTTCATCCCAGAGGCCATGCAACTTAGTTGCCAGAAAGGTATACTGTTTAGAAGATGGTTCGCTGCCTAATAGGTGGACCCACTCATGACTGAGTGATGGGAGTTTTCAAAGCTAACCCTGAATAGACAAAATTGGTTCATAGTGTTTCACAAACCACAGGAATAAATGAACATTATGTCATGATGTGACAATATATGCATATGGCATTGTTTCAAGTGCCAGATGGGTTTATCTTGGCACACGTCTCTGCGAAAAGGCGTGGTCTAGATAAGGAGGCATGTGCCAAGATAAACCCATCTGGCACGAGAATACAATGCCATATGCATTTTCTGGCACGATTTCGGTACTTACAGCAAGTTGCAGGCGTGGGAATTTTGCATTTCCACTTTCCATTTTGCCGATGTTTAGTTACGTACATGTAGCTTTTGCAATGATAAAGTTTTCGTTTTTTGCTTGACAACCACAGAGTGCTAGATGAGTTTTTCCCGGCACTGTTCTCATCATGGGACAATGCATGTATAGTGCCAGAACAGGAATTACAACATGAGTAAGCTGGGTTTTTTGTGTGTCACCTAAGAATGTGGTTATGTGAAAATTTGGCAGGTATAAAAGACCAGTTCACTGTAGCTCATGGCAGTTTGGGGATCGACTCATCGTGCGTGTGGACACATTCAGATCGCAAGAGCTAGTAATTAGAGGAAACTTTGGAGACAAGGAACATAAGTTATGGTATAAACCGTACGGCATTTTTAACTGGAAGTTGACAATAAGTCATTGAACTGCTATTCTAGTCCTCTATATTTCACTGTGAAATCACCTGGACTTGATGAAAAAGGGATACCGGGTATGCACAAAAGGACTTCACTGAGTGATACACCGGACGTGATCTAACGCAATAGGCTGACAGTTGCAGATTGGTGGCTATATTGCCTAAGGGCGAGGACTGAAATGGTGGACTCGCATGAAGCAATGGAATACTAAGAAGTCCTGATGCAGCCCTGATGCCGGAATACATTTAGAACATCATAGACTGGATGTCTCAGATCAGCTGTAGTGGACATTCAGAGGTGAAAGGAACCGTCGGGACACGAGTCTGAGTCAGAGAGACTCCGAATTGACAAACAACCCAAGTAACATTTGGAGGTACGCCAACGCAAAGCATACCAAGGGTATCGCAGACCATGAAGTCCCGAGTCCGTTTGGGAGAGATGTCAATTCAGAATGGTTACATGTCTGTCCAGATGGAACATAGTACACAGAACACCACAAGCCAGGGCGGCCGGATCCCAAGCCAGAGTGGGAATGGTGCAAAGTTGGACAGGGATCCAAGTCAAAATCAAAAATATGCAGCAACAAAACATACTCTGGTTTTCGTAGGCCAGGGTGGCAAAGTCGGAGTCAAAGAATGCCTAAATATAGTACACTACGGTACCGCTAATGAGATTGGCCAGTACCTGAATCTGAATAACCCCTTGTGAGGAACGTCGACTGGCAGAGTAGTTTGTGTGAGAGATTGAGGGCCTTATGTGTAGATTCCCAAAGTTAATGGGGGTGCGGACTGGATGGAGTACCTCAAGCAATTCGAGGTGATGGCATGTTCCAATGGCTAGGATCCTTTAGTGACTAGAAGTGAGGAGTGACAAGCACTGGCAGTGTTTTGCGACCAGTGGATGTGCAGCTGGCTGGGATGAGGTCATTTACGAGCAAGAAGCAAAATACATGTACAATGCAACTGGAACTAAGGTTGCTTTCTGCATGCAAATAAGGCTGGAGCAACAAAAGACTGGGCAAAAAATGCCATGGAAATGGGCCACTGAGATGTTAATACTGGTTCATGGGCCTACTCAACTTAGACGAGACTGGCTGAAACGGTATGGACAACAACAACTTCTTGTGAGGATTGGCCATGGGATGTAGGCTGAATTGAGGCTACCCAATAAGATGAAAGTGATATGGTGAAGAATGTGGCCAACCATGTCAAATGCTCCTTGATTGGGAAATCCAGGTAGTAGAGGAAGTTCTGGAGTCACGTGTCCAAGATGCAGAAGGGAAGGGTGAAAGGGTGGAACCGATCGAGGACCACGGGTGGTCTGCAGAAGAAGCCTCAGACAAAACAATAGAAGAACTGGATTCTATACTTATACAGGGAAAGAATCCTAACCTGATCCCATGGTTCAAGTGGGGGAACCCAGGGATGGAAAACAGGAACTGTATTCTATGTTTTGGTTGGACAGAATCACACATGAAATACTGATTGCTATTGGCTGTTTATCATGATCTCATGCATCGTCCTCGTGCTGCAAAAATTACGGAACAGTGAGGCTTGTGAGGAATACAGGCAGTTGACCTTTGAAAGGTTGACGGAAGCCAGTATTTCCCCATGTTGAGTTTGCCAGGTGGAGTTGAAGCCGCAAAGTAGCTGTTCAAGCTGTCTACATGCAGGTGTCAACAGTCAACAACACCAGCTTGAAATTAATGAAAGTGTCCATAAACATTCCGAGAGATGTTTCAGACTTGCTTGGTTCCCGCCTACAGCTTGGTACTGGTCCATGCAAAAAACTGCTCACCGAACGGCCTAAAAACCTGGGATTTTCGTGTTGGGCCAATATCTCATGAAATTCAGTGTGTATATGCCAATAAATGTGTCAGGTCTATTGGGGACCCTCATAACCATTCTATGGAAACATTTTGACTAGTCTACACAGTATACAGTTGATATATTTTCCAGTTTAATATCGAAATGTGACAGATTTCTGGCAACCTCTACCTGGGTCAGCAAACTGCTCTCAAGCATGATTTTTTTTAGAATAATTGTTTTTTCTTTGGAAAATATTATCCCTGATGGTACATATGCCACTGACAGTTGATTTGGTCAGCTATAATATTATCTGCAACAATATATACACATTTACTGATAATGGTTATATCACCGATTTATGAAGTTGCCATAAGTTGCCAGAAATCTCCCAGATTTAACTATGTGAACTCAAAATATACCAAATATATACACCTGTAAACCATCCAAATGATTCCATTGAATGGATATGAAGGTATTTCATGGCTCTGACACATCTACTGGCACACACACACTGTATTAAGGTGTGATTGCACGTAACTTACCGGTGACTGCACTGAGGCACTTTTCCATTGACTTATAATGTGAAAGTAAAGGTAACAAAATCACCAAAACAATACAATCCCCTGACCTAAAACTTGGCTAGCACACACACATATACTCATGGATGATGAACCGAGACATGGTTTCATAAATGATATCACGAAAGCTGTGCAATTTGAGGATTGGATAAATCATTTTATACGTTTCACCAAAACGAAGATTCGAATGTTCTGCTTGACACACACTGACTGTTGCATATATTTATTCCTTGTTGTCGTCAAAATAATGAGAATATATAGGGCTATACTTTCTGTGAGATGAATACAATGAGCTGAACAATCATAATCCCAAACACCTCGGTGCACCTGAGTGCATATCACCTGTGAGTTTTACTGGCCTCACTAGCTATTTGCTGCACAGCATAATCCTTTCGCTCGCCCTGTTGTGAGTGTATTTTGTAGAATGAGAAATAGGTCGGAAAATGACACATGAAACCGATGAATTTAACAAATTTAACATTGCTTAGTAAGATACAGAGTCTCGGATAGTAATCCTTGATGGCTAACAATCAGAAAGGCAAAGTTTCACGTTGATTGGAAGTGTGTAAATTCATGAATTTGTTACCTTTATATTTACATTATGAGTGAATGGACAGCTGGTCAATGCCAGGTTCATGACGATCACATGCGATCAATCCTTAAGTGTGTTTCATGAGATACTGGTCCAACACGAAAATCCTGGGTTTCTAGGCCCTTCGGTAGCCGTTTTGTTTGTATGGACTAGTACCAAGCTGTAAGCAGGAACCAAAGCAAGTTTCAGACGAATCTATGGTGAAGATGCAAATCTCTGCTAGGTATTCATGCCCAAGAGTCTCCTAACTCTTTGACAGACCGGTAAGTTATGTAACTTTTCTAGAACACCTGGTAGGGGCGAATATCTCCAAGAAGACTGACGAATAAGATTCATCGGATACCCAGCTATTGAAGAAGGAGGCAAACTTCTGATGGGGACCCAGACAACAAGATTTGTTCAAAATATGCATCTCATGATGATTTATCCTTATATGAACTTACAGTTTGTTCTGGATACAGATGCCCTTTTCTACAGGATTGGATGAGTATTGTCACAGGATCAGTAGGGGTGAGAGTGAGCAGTGCCAGCTACGCCCTGCACAGACACTCTCTGTGCAGTTAAGATTGCAAAGAAACTGAAAGCGAAAGTGACTGATTCATAGCAAAGAAGCCAAGGAATGGATCGCCTGGAAAGCCGCTTTCTACTTTGTCATTGAGGTTCAACTAGGAGCGAGACATGCCAGTGATGATGGATATCCGTGTGCCAGAACCAAACATTGCAGATTAAACCAAACATCGTGGTACTTATGTCCAAGGATGCAAAGGTGATGCTCGCCTGATTGAATGCCTTAAAAGCGGCATTCCACTTTGACTTTGAGGTTCAACCAGGAGTGAGACATACCAGTGGTGATGAAAATCCGTTTGCAGGAGGTGTTGTAGTGACGAGTACACCAGCAGACTAGACAAGAAATCAGTTCGGGAGGAGAATGGAAAAGACGAGAACCTATTGCAATAGTTAGGAGGAGAAGACCCAACCCCCCATACCCCGGAACCAGAGCTGGAGGTGAGACAACTCGTCATGGCAGTGGGTATAGATGCTTTAGTACCCAGAAACGAGGGTTCACAGGCAGAGGGCATGTGCAAGAGGAAGACAATCGATACAAAGTTAATTGGAAAGGTGAACAGGATGGACGACCCCTGTGGGCAGAGGAGCAAGGGCTGGGTTCAACGACCAAATGGTAATAGCAAATATGGAACCAGGTGGAGATGGAGTTTGGATTGCTTGCTCTGCAAGAGTCCCAGGTGCCCAGACAGATTGGCCAATCCACTGTGTACTAGAAACCAAGAACTGTCCATGGGCCTTTCTGCTACCCATGGACAGAATCTGAAAGGTCACCTGGGGATAACCCTGGCGGCTGGAAGGTTTAAACAGAAGTATTACTGGCCAGGCATGAAAAGGGACGTCACTCGGTGGTGTGGCAGCTGATGACCAAAAAGAAAGGAAACTGATGAATGCTGGGCATCATGGATTATTTCACCAAATGGTAGAAGCATTCATTGAGTTCTGCTGCTAAGGTGTGGTTGAAAACGTTATGTCATCTATTGCAGTGCAGGAAAACTAGAATGGTACTTGTCATCTAATTAGGACGAAAAGCTTAGGAGCTGGTGGAAATGGCAAACATAAGTTTTTATTGCAATGCTGACAACCTTCTCGACAAGACGACTGGTCGCCATGCATCATGTGCATGAATTTATGGCATGCAACTCGAATCTGATGCTGCTCAGACAGAAGAAACACTACCATTAAAATGACACTCAAACGCTGGTGATAAAGAGGATCCGTAGTACAAGCAGGCCTTCACTGTGGGGGATGGCGTGTAGTACTAGTATTATTACACTCCTGGTGCTAGAAAGTAGCCCCTGTCGGACGTGTTCAAACTGTGAGCAATGAGCATACAGTCATGTGCTTGTGATCAATGTGCAACAAAACAAACACTCCCTAGGGTGTATCGGGACTACCTGAAACATCAAGAAGGTGTGGTCCCTCAATCTGGAGGAGCTGGAATACGAGGTCGGAGACCAGGAAGACCAGAGGAGGATACACACCTAGAGGGGCAGCTGCTCGATTGTTGAATCAGACACAGTCCGCCCAGTTTAGGGACGATCTTATTGGACCAATCAACAAAGGTATACTTATTGGCATCTCGTGACATGAGACCCTGGACAGTATCGCATGGGATTTGCATTGTAGCTGTGACAGAAGTAATTCCTAAGATGTGGGACAGCTCTGAACAGCTTTGATTCCGGATTGGTTGCAAGTCAGTGTCAACTCTGAGTCAGGAGGTAATGTTCATGTCGATTCCAAATCAGAGTCAAGGAGAGATGAAATCTCCAACTCTGGAATCAGATCAGTTGGAATCAGATCAGAGTCGATTCCAAGTTTTAGTCAAATTGGAGTGAAACTTGAGTCCGACCACAACCAAAACGGGGCTGGATGAAAAGGGAACACTTATGTTCAGATGGGAGAGACGCACAGTGGGCATTAATACACCTGATGTTCCGGTCCAACAGCAGCTCTTGGATGCAAGGGGCTCTCGTTCAGGCTCTAGTCTAGTGGCGAGCAAAAGGTAATGCCAACGAGGGGAGAATAGGAGTTCTCGCAATGCCAATGAAGGGAGAACAGGAGTTCCCGCCTGCCAGTACAGTAGTAAAACCCCAGAGGACCAGCCAGGTCCGTCCGCAGGGGGGGGGGGGGGGGGGGGGTCGGGGGTGCATCATGTAATCCCAAATATGTAAGGTGTCGCACTGCACAGCACCAGTACCAGTTTATCATCACACACTATTTTATCTCCCATTATTTATATTATTAATAATTATTAGTACATGTAGTATAAAAATTAATAAATAATTTGATATTGCACCTTTCCGGAACACCTGATTTCACCTCCTAATGGCCATTTTTGGGGGTTCACGAGTTTCCCTGTCATTTTTGTTTTCTCTCACTTCGTATGCCTGATATGACTTTCTGTCCCTGGACTTTGAGATTGGATAACGGACCCTGTTTTGTTTGCTCGGAATCTTAATACTGGGTATTGATTCCACGTCTATTGCAGATATTGGAAACGCAGTACAATTTCATATGTTCGTTCTTTGCTGTTTTAGTCAGTTTGTTTCAAAGCTAAACTGTAAAAGTAATGTAACGTTTGACGCCCGCTACCAAGGGCGCAAGCGCCCCGCTCTGTGGTACAGACACTGCGGGCGTCGAAATTACTAAAACTATAACCAGGTAACAGTCTGCCGAACAAGTCTGACCGTCATACATTACTCAGACATTGCAACATCACTGTAATGTAGCCCGCTGTGACGAGCCCGCAACGCCATGGTCATGGCGCCCGGAACCCATGCACTGTGGCATGTTGCTGGCCGGCCTCGCAGATGGCACTGCTGCGGGGATAGAACCCCGGGCAGCCCGACGGTCTGCTAGAGCCTGTGTCACACCATCCCAGGGTGAAGGACTACCGTTCCAGGGGGTGTGCGCGCCCGGATCAAAGTAGCCCTCCTCCTGGGCCCCCAATTGGAAATTGCCCTCGGGGTCCTCGCGGACCCGCTTTAGCCAGGAAAAGGGGACGTGGAGCACATGGCCATGCTCGCCATCGTGCTCTCGCCTTGACTGCTCTGAGACAACTTCGAGTAAGCAAGACGGGCTGCCAGCTCATATAGCTGGCAGCTCACGAGAGCAAGGGCTGACGTCAGACCATTGTTACAGTATAATGGATCGATCAAAGACAATGCATCATCAACGACGCACGTGCTTCGAACACGAAGCAGCCAAAACAAGAATAGTGTGTGAAAAGCCAAACTTCTATCGCAATCTTCGGGCAAGAACGCCACATTAAAAATAATAATAATAATAATAATAATGCCATGGTTTGCTGGATATGTACATATTGACTCAAATACAAAAATATTATCTATGTATTTTCGAGTATGAAGTAAAACTTAAGGTAATTATGAAGCAAAACATTCAGGCTTATTGGTATGAAATTATGAATAATGAATAACATGTAGTTATTTTCTTCATGTTGTTTTGTACATGTAGTTATTAAGATTTTCATGCGTATCACACACGCCTTTGACCATGAGCACGTACCGTGCTATTTCTATGTACTGTATTCAGGAAATCGGTCGTGGAGAAAACGTTGCAAATATTATGTAGAAAAAAAGTATGACCAAGACGAGAATAGGTAACTTATTAGTACGAAAGCGTAATCTCGAATTATAAATCGTGATCTCGAATTACAAACTTTGTAATTCGAGATCACGACTTTATAATTCGTGATCACGACTTTGTAATTCGAGATCACGAATTAGACACCATAGTTTTCTGACATATTTTATTACAACCTGGCCATAATACACCGTCGTAGATTAGATATATGCACATTGCACAACAAATCGTATTTATGTTCTTGATACAATTTTAAACGCAATTATCAGCATTATATACTAGTAGACATATTATAAATACATAACGATAGTTACATAACTATACATAACGATAGTGATTCAACATAGTCTCGGGCTGCCGCCCTCGACCATGTTGAATAACCCCCTGTTCCTCGGGGTTTCTCATTTGATAGTCGCCTGCAACGAGTATCATGAAAATAAGGATTAACCGGGATAACGTATGCTTCACACGGAGCATTATGATTCACGGAAAGACTACATCATACAGTGACCTGATGAACGCCACCATTGAAATGTGTGTGATTGCGTGATGTTAAATGAACTGAAGCAATCTCCTAGCTTTGTGAACTAAATTTCTATAAGCGCCGACTTTCATTCTATTATGGTATAGGGCCTAAATACGGACAACTTTCGCATGTAGGCCTGTTACAATTATTGAGTCATCAGTTTGAGCAAATATATTCCAACTGAACAATAACCCCTTGACTATATTATATTTGTAGCCTACTGATATATTATAATCTTAAACATAAAATCGAGTAATTTTGTAGTCCTAACAAAAGCACCAAAATTTGACCAAACATATTCATGAATTGGTTCAGCGAGCTTGATTTTACAAATTCAAACATATAATCCATGTGTATTAACATGTACATAGGCCACATTAATTAACTGATTGCTGTTAAATGCACTCAGACATCACTGCAGGAAATTAAAGATAGAAGGCAGCGGATGAAACTGAATAGGAAACACGCCTCATTCCACGTGCTGTGCTCCATTGAATCAATTGTTCCCCCGTTCTACATAAATTATCGGCACCAGGCAAGACCTTCATTGTACATCTGAATAATTCATTAGCGTCAAGTGAATTGCACAAAAATGTAACAACTGAGAATCGGACGCCTGAATGGTCCTTACATCCAGTCGTGTGTACTTGGGTGTGACAGAACACTAAAGAACATTGTCAAGTTACTATGACAACCAGCGGCCAACATTATATAATATTTAAAGCGTTTTACCTGAATTTGTGTATTGTCACATGACAGGTATGAATTAATGTACCTCTGCAGACGCGGGGACACTGACAAGTACTCTTGAAATAGTAAACTTTAGAGTTGATCACGAGTTATTTACACCGGAGTCATTGTATAAATATTCATCCTGGATGAAGTTTCTTTTACTTTGTTTGTGGACTATGTCTACATACTGCAATTATTGAATTGAATTGAATTGAATTGAATTTATTTCACCAATCAATAATACATTAATACAGACAATAGTGGTACAGAATCACAAGCATGAAAGGTGAAAAGGAAATGCTAGAAGCTTGGAGCTTATTAGTTGCATGACCCCAAAACAAGAATTATAACAACACTGACAAAATCACGCAATTAGGACTTCAGTAGATCTACTATTATAGGCCTAATCAATTGAACCTTCAAACTCTAGTTAAATTGGGGCTCATTACGAAAATAACGCGGATGTAGGCCTACATTATTCTATGGGTTATATAGTTATAAAATAAGATGCCTATGGTTTTTCTTTTCCAAAATTACTTTTTCAGAAGTTCAGCCTGAAGTTCGCATCGTACTATGTAAACAAACAGGTGCGTGAACACGTGTGTCTGTTTACATCCGGTTCCTTTATAGTCTCAAAAATATATTGCTCCAAACGCAGAATCATGAAATTATGTGGTTTATATTGAGAATTATTGAGATGAAAAGATATATTGTTTTGGTTGTACCAATTTTGAGTTACAATGCAGTCCAATAAACGAAAGGCAAGGCTTGATAAAAGAAAAATATACAAGTCACATGACCACTGTATAATTGCCGCCATTTTGAAGATTTCTCATCACGCGTTGAGTGCTGTTGAGTAATCTCTGTGGAAAATTTCAAGTTTATTTCCTTTAAATAGATATGGGAGGGTAAGAAATATATAATAACAACTACACATACATATAGGGGTTTCATTTAGGATTGTTAAAACAGAAATCATGGTTTGATGAGCTGTCCTAACGCAGTGATTCAAACGCAATCCACAGGTTGTTTACGAAAACAACGTCACGAGGTCCTTGCCTTGCCGAGCACGTTCAAAGTTGTCGTGAGGTTGTCGCTGTTATCACTTTTTGGTGTCCCTTGTAAGAGCTACTTGCTTGGCCTTTATTTGAACTAGAACAGGTCCCCATGTCATGGTAATGATGTCTTTATGCGAAGTCTTAATAGATCCACTTCATATTTTCTGACTCTGCATTATAAGTTCCCAGTTCCCAAATCTGTTGTTGATTGAGTTGTTGATTCCAACTTGAACTTCAAAGATTGCGCAAGAAGTAAGAGGTATTCGTCCTCATTTCGCCGCATCAACAAATTCACCAACCAATAATTTTGCTGGTTGTTCCCTGCAAACCAATGAAACTCGAATCATGGATAAGTAGAACATCAATGTTTCATTGTTCATCAGTATTAATCAATGTTAACAGAGTAATACAGATTCCATCGAGACTAAAGACTTGGCAAAATTAGGGAATGTGGCGAAATTAGGACAGTTAGCTGTCAGTTCTAACAAACTTTCACATCGTCATTGATCAGTCTTTGCCTGTCATTGGTCATGATCGGAGAACCTCATCACATCATCAGTTCAGGCCTAAATAACTTCTGTTAGAGTGAACATAGCTAGGCTATCATAAGCAATTGTCAGTTTTCATTTGGGAATCTAATGATCTTTCATAAATTATCTGAGAATTGAAGGGTCGACAAGATTCAAACAGGTCCCCAATTACTGAAATTTGTTCAGTCAGTGGTGCGCTATGTTCGGAATTGTTTGTTGTTTTTGTATTTTTATGTTTGATGCAAAATTCATGGGCATGCAAATAGATATATTGGCACCAATTGTCAATGCTGTGCTATTTGTCCCAAATGACCAGTTTCTAAACAACCGCATCCTTCGTCTCAGATTGCTCATCCTACATGTAACCCTACATTTTTGTGTCAAAAATGAATGTTTAGTCCTAATATCAAACATGTTGATAAGAAAATAAATGGTCCCTAATGATTTGGTGAAAATTGTTTGGTCTGTTCTTGCTGAAGTCATATTACGACAGAGTCATACTGTAAACCCGTTAATGTTCGCTACCCTTTTATTTCTCGGATTTCGCGGTTAAATAGCGAACTTAACAAAATAGCGAACTTTAATGGATCGCAAACTTTAAAAGTTACATTGAAATTGATGTAAAAATAAAACAAAACACGAACTTAAATGGTTAGCGAACAGTCAATATTTCAAAAACGCGAACTTTAATGGGAGCGAACTTTAATGGGTTTACAGTATTATTATTATTGAATTGATATACTAAGTATCAGATTGAACTTCCAATCTGGTTGATTTCGGGGGATTGATATGACCAGAAATTCACAGAATCTGTACTCAGGAGTTAACTCAATGTATTAAGATGTCATGAAGAAATAGAATTACCTGTAGTTCAATTGAAGCAGTTTATCTAGATAATACAACATTTTTTTTGTACATGCATGTATTGTATTCACTAGCTTCTAAAAACTATGATCTGTTTACCTTCATTGGCCGCAAGGAGGAAATTCTTACTAAATGGCTAGAATATTTGTTTGCATGGAAAGAAGTACCATTATGAAGTGCACATACTGAGTATTGAACTCGGCAGATTATCTATGAGAATAAAGTTTGAATGTCCAATCATATACTATATAATCAAAGCATAGTATTGAATAGATAAAATAAGGGTCCTGAAACTAGTGTTTTGGAAATTGGAAGCAAGTATTGCATTGATATAGATGTAGTGTCAGATGCTTGTCCAAATACGAAAGATCTAATAATGCAAATAATTTAAGTTGTACAAAAGAAAGAACCCTAACTCACTTCTCTGACTATCAATCACATAGTATGTGTAGTTGGAACTAGATTAGTATGTCAAAATTTTTATGACAATTCATGATCACAAGCATCTTTGTGAAATTTCTGTTAGTGAAATTGACTATGGATTTTCTTAGAGTTTACTTGTACTTGTAATGTGGTAGAGGTGAAAGCCCTAATACACCAACAATCCTCTTACACTTGCACTCTCCATTAATAAAGGAAACAATGTTCGACCCAAAGTTCCTGTCGTTATAGCAACAATGACTAATACACATTGATTTTTTTTTGTCCACGTACCATGTTTTTTATTCGTTGATTGAATATGGGTCCCTGACAAATACTACAGGTAGGTTGGATGGGTTAAAGAGAAAACTTAATAGCACAATACGTCATGCAGCCATTTAGGAGTCGGTTTTCTGTTGGGAAGAATACATTTGATATGGCTGGTGGCTGTTTGCTAAAACTCAGGTGCGCTGTGTTTGTGGCTGGTGATGCGTCCCTCGACGTGGCAGTTACATGGACGCAGCCTGATCAGCATTGTTAGAAGCAGCTTGAAAGGGACGTCTCGACCCGGCTCCCCCGACAGCCTGGCATCATCCAGCGTTACCATTCAATAGAGCGAGCGATCAACAAACGGGCCATGGACGCACCAACAAACAGCCGCAATAAAGCCACATTGACGACATGTTATAGCTCACGGTTTATTGATCACGCATGGCACATTTAATATTTACGTAGAGGGACAAAGATGTCCCTGGCAGGGATGGGATGTCCTAGCCTGAGGAGACATGGCTAGAAGTGGGATCTGGGCTGGGGGAGTGGGGCGAGGTGGGGGGACACGTACCAACACGAGATCCATAGTGTTGTATTGATGTGACTTTTGTATCGCTGTCGCTTTCTCTGGTTTACTAGCACTCGGGATGAGCTGACAAGGATCAGTGGTCCCGCACTTACTACCCACCCTGTACCTTGATACGTGATACCCCTCTCCACAAGCGGCTATAGTCTGTTTTTCCGACACCCTGTATAACTCACACCAGTTTGACCAGCATGATTGATTTGGCCTGTGGCAATGGGCACCTCACATTTTATCATGTACTTCATCTTTTTGAAGCTTTTTATTAAATTTTCGTTATTTTCTAATAAAAAAATTCAAAGACAAACTCGCTGTCTGCCATGATGTACACAAACTTTGGCATTATTAATTCCACCCACTACTTCCTCACTGCGTGTGTATTTTTTTTCTCTCCGTGTTTTATGATTTCTCCTCCTACCATTGTGTCGGATCAGCATCTTGGATCCTCTGTATGATTTGTTTTTTCTAACGATTCTGTGGTTTTCTCTTTGCAGTGATCTATTCACCTCTGGCACCCAGGTATGGTATGCTCCCTGTGTGACTGCACCATGCTGCAGACTGTCTCTCTCCCCCTCAACTGCACTCTCACTGCTCTCTCCCCGTTGCCATGACAATGTAACATCACCCGTTTATCTCTATTGTAAATTTATTCGTGGAAAATCTACCATACTTCATGTCTTCATTATTTTTTTTTGGGTATGTATGTATCTGACTACTAATATCTGTGTGCTTGGCCTGTCTACTCTCACAACAGGCATGAATGTGAATTTTAGACCCTTTTGTTTGTACCTCCATGGCAATACAACACAAACTGGAAACTTTATATATTGCCCAAAATTGTGGACTTGAAGTGAAAATTTGACAGAGTTATGATGTGTGGTAAGGAGATTGAGAGGACTGTACTGACCGTCAGGGAGGGCAATGTGGGAGGGTGAGAGACAGGTTCTGTATCATGTGGTATAGTAGTAACAAATACACCTTGTGTGCGTACATGTACAATAGGTTGTTACAAATAGTGAACAATGTTATGCTGTACATTGTATCATATCTTATTCGTGTTTTTGAATATGTTCGTATCATTGCTACATTTTGTAAATGAGTATAAACCTGTGTCAGTTTGTACCTATGTACAGTTCTGTAATTATTCAATTAGGTAGGTGTTTCAACATGAATATGGTAAACACAAATATTTTACCACTAATGTCAGCATACTTGTCAGGCACTTTCTGAAGTAAAACAATGAGGCATGCTCCCGATCCTTAACAAAACAAGTCTTCCGATACAGTCAATCATATCGATTACTGATAGGTTAAGGTACTAGAATGCAGTAGGCTGCTTCCTGAACATTTCCAAATCTTTCAGATGTTCTATCCTGACTGCCCGCAGGTCTAAGAGATTTAGCGCGCTGTTCCGTCCGCTGTCCGGCGTTGGAGACACACTACATCCTCCAGCTCCTGAGCGCCAACACGACACTCACTGTCCCTGGGACCCTGCACTGCTAGTTTTATGCCGACCACAACTGATCTTCGTTATAACGCACGCCCAAGCACATTTGGGATGAAGGTGGGTAATTTCTTTATCACTTGTGATGAATAATCGCCCTGCTGTTTCCTTTTGCATGTTTCGTTCTTGTTGTGTTTTCAAATACTGACAACACTTAACTAAATAAATGTACTACAGGTGCAACTAAATTATGCATATTTTTTCAAACAATGACCATGTTGCAAACTGAAACATTGGGTCGGAGAAATTTCTTGTCATGATACTTTGTCTTCAGGTACAGTACTGTTGTATTTCGATGTAGACTAATAATTATTCAGAACAGGCATGAGTTCTGGTCAGAAAAATTATAATGCACTCAGCAAGAAGATAATGCCTGTGAAAAATATGTAAGATGTGATGGATATTTCCAAGAAACTTATTTTACACACAGTCTAAATGTGCAGGTGCAATGTGCGGCCTTGATATTCCTAAAACAATAATAAATAGTTGAATGACAAGCAGATTTTGACTGTTCGCAAGGAAAACAATACTGGATGCCTGAGGTTTTGTTTTCCTTCTAACGGTTAGAAATCCAACGAGTCTGGTCTGATTGCTTTGTAGTCTCTTTATTGTTCTGCTCCAAAGTTAGTTAATGAACAGTCATTCGGCTTTCATCAACAGCGCATTGCCCACAAGCTGAAGCTGTACAGCAGGCAAAAGAAAAATACACCGAGCAAATTGGTGTCAAGGTGTCTACATTTGATCAACATTACCTGAATTATTGTAAATATTATGGGAGAGAGAGGGAAACATTTGAAGTGTTGTGGAAGACTTCAGCGATGGCTATTATGCGTTTGCTTTGAAGCGTTGGTCTGCGCCAGAAATTGGTCTGCTCTCGGCAGGTAAATGGAGAAGTGATGTCTTCTCCTGTGTAATCTGTCTTGGGAGACATCGTTAGTTTTTGCTGGCTGAATTAATCTTAGCTTGTTCATGTGCACATTTAGCAAACAGCGTGCTGCTCTGTACTGGCTCATGTACATGTGCGTGTGGGCTCTAATGTCCCCAGCCAACGTCTCAAGGTCCTTCAGAGGTGGTGTCACAGCTTAGGGGAGAACTGACCAACGTGGTCATCTACGGGGAAGCCTGGAGTTAATAGAGAAAATCATACTTGAACACAAACCGAGGTGCAGACTAATTTTAATAGCTTATGTATTTCGTTTTGATTTGCTACATATTATCTGGTAAATTTTTTTCCTTCAGAATCTGTACTTTTGCCTATTTTCACACATCAGCCTTGACCGGAGAACTGAACCCCTTCGAGTCTATTTACCAATGATTAGTGTGTTTTAAGATAAGTTCATCAAGTTACATATTTCCTGGCCATTAGTGTTTCCCCTGTTATATTTACATTACCCGTGCCATTTGACGAAGGGAGTCTGGAGAATGTTTTCCCTGGATCCTCCTACCTGATTTGTGAGGTGGTTGAATCATAAGTTTGTTTTGTGATTTACATTGTTCCCAGTCTAAATTTAAGGTGTGAGATATGGAAGTACTATATATTTATTGGGGGAGGGGGGGAGAGGAGGAGAGTTTGATCAGACAGGGGAAGGGAGCGGGGGGGGGGGGGGGGGGTTGCATGGCCGGCCTTGGTGTGTGTGGGATGTCGGAAAATGTGTACAGTTCTAGATGAAAACGACAAAGGTTGTGTTAATTTGTGGATTTTGGTTGCCAGCCAACAACAACAGAATACTTGTTTTAGCCAAGCCTCATGGCCAATTATGTGCATACAGTCTATTGCTCCAGATGTAACTCAACACCAGGGGAAAAAATTGACTGATGATTTCAACCTTGATGGAACCTTGTGCCAAATTGTGTGTTTTTGTACACATCCTAATTACAGACAATGTGCTAAATTAGAAATACTAATTGTAGACATGCTGTAAAAGTTTTGGAGTCTCCACTAACGTTTCTCTGTTGTCGTACTTCATACCAAAGTTGGACTGATACTAGAAACCCATACATCATACCATACATCATATTATATAGCATGTTGATATACATGTATTTGCGGAGATATTATATCAAGCGTTACAATATAATGTACCAACTTGAATTGTCCACTTTTTATTCTCCTGCCAGTTGATAGGACATTCTCCATGGAATAAACTGTCACGTTTCATAAAGTGCTCAATGTCATTGCACGACTGTTGACATAGTCTGTGAATTTTGTCTTGTGACCATGTGTACTTTGTGTGGTTGACTGTTTCTTCTTGAGTTGATTAACCTAATTCTGAGTCGAATGATGTCCTGTATACTGTATCATTTTGAGACTTATGCTCCAAACATCATTGATCACCCTGTTTTCTTTATCACAGTACATGTAGTGCAAATGGTGTGATGTGATGTGGATGTGTGGTGTTAGATGTGTCATGTTTGGTAAAATACCGTATTGGTCCTAATAGTAGCACGGCGCTCCAAAGCAAGACCTCCTGCAGCAGCGCACGCAAAAATGAGGTCAAACTCGAGGTCAAAATTTTAAAAAATCTCTGAATAGTATACGTATAGCCTTCAGCACCCTTTATTGAGATTCAAATAACATAAATGTGTGGATTGGAACACTCCAAGATCTTATTGGAAAGATATGAAGTGAATTACAGTTTTTCAAAAATCAAACATTTTCGGGGAAAAGAGGGGGGCGCTCTACTATTAGGGCATGTGCCACTATTAGGACCAATACGGTTCCAATATTGTGATGTTAGGTTAAATGTCGATATTTACTGCTTTTATATGTGGACATGAAATGCAAGGACTTATTCAGTCTCATCAAATTGTGAATAAGTTCTTGGTGAGTACAGCATTCCTTGAGGTGCATTGCAACTGAACTGTCTCAAGCCGTTTCATTTCGGATGGAATGAAATGGTTCGTCAACACAGCTGAACCACTTGGTTTCCTGAATTCTCAAGACATACATGTACTCTAAAGCATTGGTATCTTGGCAAGACTGGAAAAGGTAGAAGTTTCTGACCAGTAACCCCCCATTCCATGGGTAGGGTACCTTGTATACACGTATGGAGGTGGTAGCACAGCTGGCCGCATGGGAAGTGTTAGTATCAGGCTGACAACAAAGCTGATCAAGTTGCCTCCTGGATAGACAATGATCCTTGCATACTTCCCCACAGGCACACGTGCCCAGCTTCTCCAGAATCTCTCCAGCCTTTTTATCTCCTCCTCAGCAACGATTCTCTGCTTTTTGTCGCCTTCCAAGGCTCACAGCCAGCCAGATATCTGCTGTGAAGTGGCCTCAGCTCATTTGTTCGCTCTTATCAATAAGTTTGATTTTTTAGCAGTCCCTGATTTTTGGTTTGTTTTTCCTGGACTGCATTACCAGATTCCACAGTGAAGCACCAAAACGTCCGTCCGTTCGTCCGAGCAGCAATCTGGCCGCTGATCTGTTATGTGTTGTAGGATCTGTTCCCTTCCTGGCCCCGGTACAAGAGTACCAGAGTACCAACCACGCTGCCACTGTTGTACATGTGTCAGACCCGTACAATAGCGAGTTCTCCTTCCTTGTGAGTGTGTCTGCAGCTCTCACAAACCAAAATTTGTAGCTTTAGTGTGTCTTGTTCTGTGTATTGTTTACCCGGATCATTGGCAGTTTTATCCGTGTGGAATGTGTCCGTGGGAGTGAACATCGTACACATCACAGGTCTTGTAACTGCTGTACTGTACACTGACCTCCGCAATATCAGGATAAATATTACCAGTACAAGGATGTTGTATACAGATGAAGGGGTAAGTTACATGTACTGAAATGTTAAACAAAAGCCTGAAATCTAAGTATTTCAGTGTCAATCTTTATACATGACATATACATGTATTGTGTCTTGAAGCAACTGACATATACATGTATTGTGTCTTGAAGCAACAATTCTCAAAACTGCATTTCAAATCTGGTGTAGTGAATTGCCAGTTGATGACTAGTGTTGTTAGGCATGCAAGTTGTGACTAGCTAGGCTAGAACACAGACTGGTCACAGTGTACCAGAGTACATCTGTGTCGGATCAGTTGGTCTGCAGTAAATCTCATTACAAGTGTCGGTTTCCTCCAACAGTCCTGCAGCATACCAAGTTAAATTGGTATTACAGTTATTAAACTGAAAGGGCTCAGCAAAACTTTAATCTTGGTTAGGTATAAAAATTTCTGTATTGATTTGGTTGATCGAAGCTCTTATCTCATTTTAAGCAGGTATGATCTGGCTTGATCAGTGGGTGAATGAGTGCAGGAGTTTCCTCATGGTGGGTTCCTACCTAGATAAACCCAGCATAGATCAACCTGCTGGCTGCAGGAATAAATTTGGCTGGACCAGGCAAACTCTGCAGGTGATCTTGGGAGTCTGAATAGTTCCCAGATGCTAGAACGCTTGCAAAGAACCTGCTAACCATCAAATTATAAACCCAAATGATCACTCCTAACTTAGCGATCAAAATATATTAGATCCAGGTCGTGATTAGGGTTCCAATAAGTTTTATGATTGATACAGGGTATAAAACAATAAACAAGAAATTGTGCTGATGAACTCAAGTGATAATGTGTACAATTCATGATATCAGTCCTAGGAATGTATCTACTTTTAGTATAGCTTATCAGACCTGTAATTGCCCTGTGCAAATACACATATATCCTGCTAGTGCCTGGTCTACACTAATTGTGGCCATGTCAATGTTGATATTGTAATTATCTCTGTCCGGGACGGGACTAATTCTCCTAGCCTGATGATCATGCTCTGTTTGAACTGTGGCGAAGGGGGAGGGGGTGGGGGGGTGGGGGTAATATCAAAATACATATATTTGGTATATATGTGTATAAGGTTTTCCATATAAGGAAAATTTGTGAACAGCCATATAATTTGTTGTACATGTACATCCCTCGTTTTTTGGTCGTAAATATTGGAGATAGGAGTCTGCTTCATATGTCAGGAGGATGTTTTTAGAATGAAAGCTTGAGTCCCCTAAAACTTCCTAGTTCAGCTGTGACTGAACAACTGAGTTTGTTATCAAACAAGACTGAATTACAAACAATTCAATGCCAAATTTCTAAAGGTACCTGCCGTTTCTGATTGTGATGGAGCTGTTTTTGTGGGTTCCATCAGCAAACATGTATGACCTTGTCAGGTGACATTTTGTTATGTGCTGTAGCAAATTGTAGATCATGATGTGTGCCTTTGTGACATGGTCGACACCGTGGCCAGGCAACAAAAGACCATTGTTAGGCGCCTCTACAAATATTTCCCGAAACAAATCCTAACTATTGTCAAAAGTAATTGCATGGTAGTAGTATGAATGCAGAAATGAGGAACAAATTTCCACATGTAGACTATTATGGAAATAAATGAGCAAAGTCAGTTTTGCAGTAAACTTTATTATGTCGGCATCAGGATCGTCATTGGGTGGGATGATTATGAATATGCCCTAGCATTATCTCAAATAAAAATGTTCTCTGGCATTCCATTTATGTGTATGCAATTTATTTTGTGTGATTCCGACTTGCAGCCATAATGCCAGGACATTTGCTCTACTCGGTGATCGGTGATTCTGCGATCAATATCTGTACTTGAAAAAATTCACGGGAAATTTGGACCCCTAACACATGTCTACCAACTTTTTGTGAAGCTGCTTTGTCGCTCCATCCCAAAAGCAGATGCGTTTGTGAATAGGGCAAAGATTTGATCAATATTCCTTCACATCACACCCAGCTATTTCCGTGTGGTAAATTATCGACAGTTAACAGTAACTGCTGCAATGACAGTGTTATACGCCTTTGATTTTGTTGATTTGTAGTTCTGTCGCCTCAGTGATGCACCATATTTTTGTTCCCTGCACGATTTTGATGTGTCGGCCATAATGTGAAAATGATTTCGTCTCATGGCGAAAACTGAACTTGGCAGTCTTTCTTCTGTCGTGTCCTGGGTATGATTCAGTTTGAAAAAGTTCACCATTGCAGCATTGTAAAAAAAGTCATATTTATTATCACACAAATATTGCTGAAAGCTTGATTATCCAGGGTATAGAGTCCTGAATTACTTGTCATTTGATAGTAATGTGATTGCTGTAGGGAGCAGGCCACCATCAAGATGATTTCTGGATGTGTTCACTTCATCAAAGATGCATGCAATCTAAATGTGTAGAGCAAGTGAACTGTGTCAGGTGCGCTCTGTGCAGCCTGCCTCACTCATACTGCGTGATGGACTGATGGATATAGCCTAGCAAGGGCAGTGAATTATTGAGTGCTGCCTTTAAGCTACCAGCTCCTGGAAATCGTGGAAGCATGTCAGGGGGGCTATATGCCCCATAAAGCTTTCAAATAAATATTACATGTGTCTCATTATTTGGTTGCTTGTCTCATCTTCGAGACAGGCTTTGATGGTTTCGGAAATACTGACATCACCATGGAAACTGCATGTTTTAATCATTTCATGCAGTAACATAAGATCAACATAATTAGGCACTGAATAAATGTGAGTTGTTGCAGGTGGCTGTGAAATATGTTAATTATATAAAAGAAAAAGTTTTCCTGTTTTAGATCTGTACATACACAAACTCATAAAGTAGTAGGGCATGAAATTCAGAAATGTGCTCATACAGAAATATCGTCATTTTAGTTTGCTCCTTTGTCAAATATTTACCCGCTAGCGTGTGGAATGTTTCGCTGTGATACCATGGTAGCTGTGCGTGTAGTAGTTTGCCAAGGAATGAAATCCCAGGGACAGGGCATGAGACCTCTCACGGTATCACACACATGCTGCGTCAATCTTGTTGACTTTACTTTCGCTGTGTACACAAAGTTATTCAAGTAGAAAAGACAAAGTGTTGCTCGCCTGTGTTTGTTGTGCCCTTTACCTGGTAATGCCAAGGCGCCATTGTTCTGCGTCCCCTGAATTTAAATGTTAACCAGAGTTAATGCCACATCCGCAGTGAACTAATACAGTTTCACATGCCTGCATTGGGTCGTCAGTTTCCTTTTCATTCATCTTCTTCCCAAGATTATGATGTTTGAAATACGCCTTTGATCTGTATAAACATGTATTCATGTATACATGTTTGACAGATTCAATCCAGTTTCATCTTTTCTCCTATGAGGATCACTCCGCTTCATTCCATGCATCGTTCAGATCGAGTAGAGTTCCATTTCTGAAACCGTCTCACTCACCATCCCTATCAGCGGCACCTGCCTGCTTCATTTACACCCAATCCATGCTGTATCTCTTTATCTGGTCCACGCCAGGAAGAATTTTGATAAATCACCTGTTCCAGTCTGGCACTGTGCTGTACATTTGTTCACCAACTTGTTGCATCCTCTGTTGAAGACCTGTGTGTAAAATGTGTGCTGTTTTCAAATGGAAAGTCCTGAATGACCATGGAAAAGGAATTTTTCATTTATGATTATATGAAGGGAAAAAAGTGTGTAATTTGTTGCATTACACGAAATTTGAAGCTTGCTTTTAAAAGACAATGGATAATTGATTTGTCATATAAATGTTTTCGTTTGTACAACTTTGTATATCATTATCACAGTCTGACCCAATGTAACTACCTGTAACTGACATGTCAGCAGTAACTTTAACGCTTCTAGATAACATTTTGGGGGGGGGGGGGGGGGGGTCAAATGTCAACATGGGGTGTATGAGATGGGGTGCATAAAGGTAGTCGGCGCAGAGTCAGTTGACATTTTATGGTAAGAAAACCTGCAGCAAAACACTGGTGGAGGGGTTTTACCTCTAAGGCATGTACCCAGAATGATTCAACAATAATGTTGAGGCTTTTGTCCTGGAGTGGGATTTTGCTCATGACGTCAATGCTGGGGGTAAAGCTTTCTACACCAGCCAACTAAATAACTTAATATATTTATGTTGTACAGTGAATGGGGGTTGCATGCAGGCTCACAATATTTCATGTGATGTGTTTAAATAAATTATGAGAATCACAGCTACCGGTACAAAAAAAGGCCAGTGCACACGGTACACTTTGCTGAAATGGCGTTGTTACTGAAATTAATTGTATTGCACTTTGAATTGAACATGGATGGAGTTGAGGTTTTAAAATTATTCCTTTGAATATAAATTTTTCGTGCTCTGAAGGTGTGTTAATACATGATGAATTTGAGCTGTGCTACAATATTATAGGTACATAAATTTTAAATATGTCAATAAAGTACATTCCTTAAAAATTCACAAATACTACATGTATTTAATATACGTTTAAATGTCGAATGTGGTTCAATGATTGCTCGGTAATGTCAGCTCTGTTTGTTTTGTCACCCAGCTTGAGCAGGTTATCTGCTGCTAAATGTCAGCTCTATGCATTGCAAATGTTGCGGTATATTACTTGTGCATACATGTACTAGAATACATGTATATGAAATATGTATTGCTGTCAAAATAAAAAAAAGAAGGGAATAGCTTTTCTAATCAGCGTTTGATTTAGGAGAATGTATTGGAATTGGATATGATAGAACAGCCTGTCCCTGTCCCCATGTAGTGTGATGTAGAGCTATGGATGGTTACTGCCTGGCTCGGCTGTGGAGAGTGTCACCAGTCTCTGGGAGAGACGGTCCAACTCCAGATCCTCGTGTCCCGACACCGTCCCCACAGATCAAAGCACTCACACTTTACCTCCTGGCCTGTTTGCTCTGACAATAACCGCACTAACGTTATTACACGGACCGACCAAATATCAGGCGGTGCTATCGGAATTATCGTCATCCACGACTAGGACTATACATTTATAATGCAGAATAAATGTGCGAGCCGTCGCGACAGACACAAAAAGATCCATATCAGTTAGAATTTGGAATACAACTCGAGCAGACGGGTGGATGATCACTGTAGGACGGGCATAATTATAGTGCATACGTGGAACTTCATAGTCGCTCGCTCGCCGCTACAGGTGCCTGCCGGAATTGGGACATAATCGTCAGTCGATATGAGTGAACAGTGCCTTGTAGAAGACGAGGGGGGAGCCATTGACAGTCCACCCGCGGAGGACGTTATAAAGGTATTGTTGTCGCTTGACTGAACATTTACGCAGCACTGCACACCGAGTGTGTTTGTCTCCAGGTCGGTGCGGATTGCAGCATCACCGGACACTTGTAGAACGTGTGCGCTAAAACACCCTATTCATATTTGATGATCCCGGCCTGGTGGTATTTCCCAAGTGTACAAGGTATTGCCGTTAGAATTACACGGTCCATGCTGTTGTTTGCCCCTGAGTTGGTGGCAGGGAGGAGGGGGAAGGGGGGGTTGATGTGTGTAATCGTTGTGATCAGGCCATTCTGGGATAAAAGTGTTTCACACTGAAAACATGGAAATGAATATAACGTTGTGGCAGTTTGAATAACTAAGTGTGTAACAGTTGCAAGTTTTGTTTTGAAGACACATATTTGTTCACACAGTTCCAATATTGATATTGCCCATGTGTTGTGTTATGTAAATATCAGGTTTATGCTAAGTGACAGGAAAAGCTGAGTATCGGTATAAATTTGTGCACGTGTGAACATTGCTTCGAGCACCAGCTTGGTACAGATTCCGCACAGTGATGTGACGTGTTGAGTGAGAACATTGCAACTCGGGTTTCATGTCAGAATTGCAGAAAATGCTTCGATGTTGGTGACAGTTTGATGAAATATATAAATTCTGAGTTGGTTTCAGTGTAAGTAAAAAGTTATAGACCCTTTGTCGTTATCCCCAGTCTAATACAGATGGTGGACATGTTATCTAGCACTCCTTCCTCTCGACATTCCCCCCATTGGACTCATTGTCACACCAAAATACGGGTGACAAATTTATCCTGGACAAACACGGTGCGAACTGTGATCTGTCCAACCATCAGTCCTCGCATCAGACACATGATCCATGTCCATATTTGCCGGAGGAAAACCATCGATGTTGGTGTAGTGTGCTTGGGGAGTTACCACATTCTCTATTAACGGTTTCCTGGTATTGTCCGAACAGGGCGATTGTTTAGCAAAGACGAAAGCATTATCTATCTACGTAAATATTTTCTGCAATTTCACTGATGCACAATGCATGTGCCTCAAGCCCAAAATAGTACACTAAAAATAATTGATCCAGGCCTTGGTCCTGCAAAATATACAGCCTGATAATTTAAGTAATGATGTTTATAAATGGATGGGCACTGTGGCATTTGAATTTACCAACAAAGCGCCCGCTTGTTTTGATGGGACCATTGAAATAATACATTTGGCATTTGGTTTGGGTGTTTTAGGTTTGCAATCTACCAAAGTTATAGGCTGATCATACTGATTGCTAAATATAATGAGTATATGAACAGTATAGAACTTTGCCTTGGTGTAAATTGTTCTGTAATAATTTGGAACATTATTGAAAAAAAGAAGTTTGAAACAATGCATTAAGCACGCTTGGTTAAAAAATGGTACTACATGTACACTCTTACCGATGTTCAACTAATATATTTTCAGATAGGAGATGCAAATTTTTTAACTGAATCATTTCATGTAATGATGGCATACAAGTACAAGTTTACAATTATTTAATTGATGATTAGAACAGTTACATTATTTATGTACTATATCTCCTGGTCATCAATTCTCGTATAATATTGCTGCTGTTCCAAGATAAATTGACAAACCTGACAAATATTCTCTAATTACTCGATGGTCGGCGGTTTATCAATAAACTGTGACAGATATATTGACAGCTGTATTGACATAATATTGATATTGTCCATCAGGCCAATTGATTACATGCATAAATTCTGACTGGAAGTTTTATGGCTGCAACTTTTTGTGTCCTTTTTCTATTACTTTGGTGCATGGATGAGCCAAAACTATTAATAAACCTTTATGCGGGAAGCATGAGAATTCATGTGTTTTGGACGGACGACTGCCTTGACTTTGTAACAGTCCATTGCTGGACATATCCGGAGGAGAGGGCTCTCAGGGGTTGCCGTGTTGGATGTCGTTCTCCGGAGGACAGCTGGATTTTGTCATCGAGTATCGTCACAATGGTAAATCTTGTGCTAATGTGCACATGAGACCATGCAAGGTTGACATATTTATGAATTAACTATCACATAATTATTCCATGATGAGATATCACGTGTCTGCAAGTACATTTTGTTTGAACAGGAAGTGTTGAAGAATCTTGGCACAAATTTCACTATTATTCCTGTTCATGTAGGAATATTTTGCCTAATGTTTCCCAGCCAAACAACACAAACAAATTAGCACGGTGTGTATATATGCAGTAGTTCTCGTGAAAATGCATGAATAACATTGATCAGCTATCCAAACATCTTCAGATGATCGGTGAGAATACCTGGAATATTCCCTAGGTGCTTTACACGGATATTTGCCCGGATTTCAGCCATGTTGTCACCTATTGTAGAAGTCTGTTTGTCCTACCTGTTGATAGGCATTGAATGTTTTACTGACTGGGTCTGTTTTCCGAAGTATTTAGTATTCAGCGGGGTCCCTGGAAATGGCTGTGGGTGAAAAAATAACTTGTTGAGTTTGTTGCTCTATGTGCTGCTATTCACCACCTTCAATAAGTATGAATTATATTTTGCATTCTACTGTGGTTAGCATTAAACTACTGAAAGCGTTGAGGCAACATCAGGTGTTACGCTTTGTTGGAAGCTTTTGAGATTGGCATTAGTAAATTGGTTTGCTATTATACCACACACTATCTATTGGACTGACGAACGGACGGACGGAGGGAGCCGAGCGAGGAGAGAATGCACGCCTGTTGAGCGGACCAGGCCCCGCGTGAGGAGGAGCGATAAACGTTGATAGTGGCGGGCTGGCGGTAGTCCGCGGGTCCGTCCGTGGGTGCGCCTGCCCGAGTGCTAGCAGACCTGGGTGGCAGCCAGCCCCATGTGTGCCCGTGCTGCCTGCCGGGGCCTGCGTGGCAGTCTGTCTGTGCCAGCTCTCTAGTCACTAGCTGCTGCCTGTCTGACTCTACTGTATTAGCAGGGACTGTCTCCTATCACTGGCTACTTCCGACACTTCTAGCTCCGGTTACTCTGGCCCTGCTGCCTACCGCTGTTATCATATCGTTGTCATGCTCCTCTCTGAACCTACATCCTCCTGAACTGAACTGATGATCTGACTCTGCTACTACCACTGAGTGGTACACACGCTGACCGACTCCTGCACACTTGGTCTGTCCGTCTGTCTGCCTGCCTGTCTGTCTGTGGTGGTCAGGGTTCCAGTATCCTGTTCTACTGACTTCTACTCACCTCTACATTCATCAGACTTACTTCCCTCTACTTTACAACTTTCCTGGCAATTTTCAACTGTTGCACCGTGAGGAACAAGTGTGACAATTTGATGACAGGATCAGGGAGGTACGGCCGGATGATTAATCCTCACTAGACGGAGTGAGGTCCTCAGGAAGAGGATAATCGTTGATGTGATATACGGGCAGACGTCGCTAGCTCGCTTGCTCGCCTCCATCGCTAATCGTGTCGTCACATTGTTGGAGACAATTGGATTGACAGATCTGATCAATATGCAATATCAACAGGCAGCTGATGTCCTCCCAGACCAAACGGTAAGTCATCACTTGTAACAGTGTACCTGGAATTTGTTCTTTGAACTGGGCTGTTCCCTAATGCTTTAACACTTGCTGGAGATCTAAGGATTGTCGTGCGTGTCTGGCTGTGTGAAAGCCATGGATTTCAGCAGGCATATTGGAGACATGCTTGTTGGACAGTTTATCAGAGAACATCACTCGATAACTATGATAAATGACCTTTGGTATGTTTAGATAGTTATTTATATTTCTTCAATGATTATGAAGTGTACACATATATTGCAAGTGCCTTTGACTGTAATATGAAATGCGCAATATCAAATAAAAACTGTAACTGTATAGAAATTAAATCTGAAGCAGAACTGTGCCTAGATGTACTGGATATAATCAGATATGTTTGTTTAAGTGAAGTAATTAGTATGACTGCAATGACCTAGAGTGGAACTTGACATGCCAATTCCTCCACATACATGTAATTTATTTGTGTCACTCAGTACAATTATTATATGCGCGATGATGGTCCAACACATGCTTTTTGCAGCCCACAATACTCACATATACAATGTAATGTACACAAACCAATATAATATGTGAGGAGCCGTCCCCCTCTACATGTATGTCAGGCATATGACATCGCCAGGGAGTAAAATTTGGCCTGTTGTAAATTTGCATTTTGATGTAGGCGTATGGTGGGCTTGTGTACACAGTCTAATATAGTCTGGCATAGTTCATGTAGTTATTCTGTACACATATATAGATCCGGCTCTAATGCTATATGTGTTTATCTTGTGGGCCTTCTCTTGTTTGACGAGCAAATCAAATTTTTTCTACATTGTCACTCAAGACCTTGAGGCTGAACTTTATTAAATAGACAGGAAAAAAATATTTTCAATAGCTTGTCAAAGAAATGTTGAACTAGTCAGTTATTGAAGCATAGGACAATTTTTTGTCCAGAAAACCGGCTTTCTGTGAGTGTACATGTATTATCCATACATGGTGCCCTATGTCAGGCCGTGGGTGGTAGGATTAACTTCCTTCAAGTCTTGTATTTAATAGTTTACCTGATTTGAAATTTCATTGGAATTCTCATGAATGTCATTCACTGCTCTTCTCTCTCGAGCATGTTGGAAAGTTGGACCCATCTTGACAGTCTGAGGGCGGTGTTTATTTTCAGATTATCAATGTAAAAAAATTATCTTTGTGTCAACAACCCATATTGCTCATATTCTTCGACGAAAGATATTTTTATTTCCGAAAGTTAGTGCACTACGTGTATTTGCACACTGACACGTTGTGTTGTCACGTAATAAATCTGTCCACCAAATTACCAATATATTCAAGGTAACCAGACACAGAACGATATTGTTTGCCCACATGCGACCTTGAATTGCTGCAAGAGTCCATTGTTTCTAGATATAAGGAGAGCCAGTTCTGAGTCACTCTACACCTTAGATTGCTCATGTGCATCAGTAACACTACCCATGCATGTACATGTATCTCTCCTGTGGCTATCCCTATGATTCTAGAGCCATCTCTCCCCTATGTACAAGTCCCCTGTCTCTGAGCCCGAGTCCTTACCCAGGTGCCTGGAGCTGCAAGAGTCGTGTTCTTCTGGACAAAAGTACTTTCTACGGTTGGAACGAGCATGTTTTCTGCCTGTTCGCTGTAACAGTGACAGTGTCATGTGATAACTTATATCCTTGCATATAAAATTGGACAAATTGGTATTTTTTCCCACCTCCAGTGTTCGGCTGACGGTTTTATTCCCTGACTTCCAAGCTGTTCCCACATCTTCTCTGAGTAAGACACCTGTGCTGTGCTGTACTAACAGCTGATGTCCCCTACATCAGGCATCAAGACCTTGAGGCCATGTGCTTTCTCTTGCCCTATCAAGTGACAATATTGATATTATTCTGTAAATGAACCTGTGTCAATTGATTAGCCTTCCAATGATCTCAATGAATTCATGTAAGGAATCTTGCCGAAGATGTATGTACCGTAAATGAAGACGTTGTTTGACTATGTCAGCTGTGTGCTTGGGACTCTCAGTACGGGATGTAAAATTACCATGATTACCAGTATAATGTGAGCCAGTGATATCTTGTCAGTGATCACTGTTATCATGTAGATCTCTGTATGGGATGTTATTGCAAGTGTTGCAAACTAAATCCTGCTTTAATATTACATGTCTATATGAGAGTTGGAAGTGTGGTATTTGTCGAGATACACGTACATGTAATTCAAACGTGGCAGGATTGTATTTGATCCTACATTACAATGTGTACAGTACTGATTTCGCAAAACCTCACCAAAATGCCAGCATGGGACACCTGGCATTTAGCATGTGTTCGCCCAACTTCGCCTGACGTAGCATCATGCGATTTGATGCTAGCATTGTGTATGCGAGCATCCCTCGATGCTAGCATTGCTTCTTGGCACTGTGGTGCACTAAAAGCATTTCGCATTTTTTGTGAAGGCCATTATATGCTCGCATATGCTCGCAAACACATGGTCGAGTGGTTTATAAACAGTCTGTATCATGTAGATCGTATGGGAAAATGCAGTGTTTCATTTCAGTTCCTATTAAAGTCAGTATTTGCATCCGAAATAAAGGATGCGCGCATCTGTGCGAGACAATGCTCGCCTGTTCAACTAAGACGGCTGCCTGATGCGATGGCATCGCGCCCACTGGTCGCACCATGCGATTTGATGCTAGCATCAAGTCGCACGTAATCGCATGGCCTAGCATTTAGCATGTAGCATTCGCATGGCTAGGGAGGTTTTGCGAAATCAGTACTGTATGGAATACCCACAATCATGATCTTGGGCTGAGCCATTTCTAATGGAGTTTTAGTGAGAGGAAGTAATGAAGTTATCCTAAGTAGTATAAAGGTATTGTGAATGTGATGCTTTTCGCAAATATATTGCAAAACTTCAAGGTATTCTATTCATGTTATACCGGGTTTCATGTTTGTAACTAATACGATAATACATTATGTTCAGAAAGCTCCAAGACTTTCTAAGGCCACTACACAGTGTGATCCACCATGGTAATTAATATGTCCAGTACTATGAGAGAGACCAGGTTCTGAGTTGTGTGTAAAACACTTCACTTTGTTCTTCTGATCAGTGAGCCGTTTTATTATGCAAAAGGCATAGAGCTCTCTTTGTGTATGATAATCTTCTGTAGACTGACACAATATATATCTAGCGGATTACAGTGATCAGTAGGGCTTATCAAGTATTTGGGATTTATCATAGTTGACTTCAACTGGTTGAAAGTTATAGGTACCGTTTGCAAGCCTCATGCATAATACTCTCACCAGTGCATGATAAAAAGTTCGGCCCAAGTACCGTACACTGCTCCTTAATACAACTCGTCCACTGAAAACATACCATTTAATCCGTCTCGCACCTATTCAATCCTTGGTGAATATAGAGGAAGGCGCAGGATATGATACTTGGGCCGAAAGTTCTGCTAACATAAATATTTCACACCCAATTATATGAATAGGGCATGGAGGATATTAATAAAAACACCATACATATATACATACACAAGATCGCAACCCAAACGATGATAATGAAAAAAATGTATAGAATATTGTTTGACAATGAATATCAGTGCAGAAAGTTGTAAGTGAACCTTAGAAGCAGTTATGAGTTTTGCTTACTGCTTATACGATAACTGAATTAAACTGTGCCATGTAGGTCACATATTGTGTCACATTGTCCAAAAAACTATTGAACATCCAGCAATATGGCCTGGTCTGAAATTGTTAACAAAGACCCAAAAGGCAGGACTATTGGTGCTCCAATGTATTACAAAGGCTGAACATTATTGTGTGCCTGAGGCGACCACACTGTACATAACATCCATTGACATACAGAGCTCACATGTATGACTAAAATGCACTTTTTTCTGACGGGAAAACTGCCTGCATAGAATATTCGAGCTTTCAATGACCTATTCATGGATTTACTTGCACCTAAAAGCCGCTTTGTGACAGGTGGTGGTGCTGGCGACAAACTTTTTGTCAGTTTTATTCAGTTATATTTCAAAACCGTGTTTCAACAGTTCTTTCTTTTTTTGGCTCGCTGGGAAAGATGAGAATAATTGCTGTGAAACTGAATCCGCAAACAGCTCTAATATCATCGTCAGCATGTTGATGTGCGAAGGTGATCTGTGTCCCTGGTGGACAGGTACACTTTGTGCATGTTGTGTGGTGTAGTTTGCTTCTTCAAAAAAAAGGTGTGTGGTTTGAGAAGATTAGTGGCTGTTGATAGCTTGGTCCAGCACTTATTGTCGAGTAAGGTGCGGTATTCGACTTTCACCATGGTGATCTAACCCCCCTCATTGGCTAGATAGGCCCCTAGCACCAACTCAAAAATACCATAGCTCACTAATGTGCTCATACCGCACCTTAAACTTATTGTCATACTCAGAAAGAACAGTTGATACAATTAGCAGGAACTTAGAGATCAAACAGAGAAAATGGCCCAGCAATCTACTTGCAGACAATGTCCCCCAAAGCATCACACGAAGCATCACACTGACTGGTCAGAACATAGTTTTAGGTGCAACATGTTGGTGATTATTACGATTAGGCTCAGAACCTCTAAGCTTTAGTTGATTCATTTATGGAGAAAGCCTCATCTATTGGGAATGGCCCCCACTGGCTCTGTGGTAGTTAGGGTGACAAAGGCACTGTTTTCCTTTATAGCCGGATGATTGTACATGTCCATTGGGAAATACTGGGCATAGTTTCCTGAGTGGCACATACAATATTCATGACACCATAGGGGCGCAGGGTTAGATCCTGTTTGCTAGGCATATACATCCTGCTTTTGAGCTTCCATCAGCCAGTAATTGCCAGCTCCACATGATCATCAAACAATAGCATCAATTAATGCAACTTTAGCCCTGTCTTTTGTTGGCCTGTGTGTGCCCACGGCCATTATCAGTCAGCCAATCAGCAGTGGGCTGGTACGTGTGGCTGGCCAGTGAGAGCACAGCACCAGGCGGTAGTGCTGGGGAGGCCTGATCGATCGGGCCCAGCGAGCGTGAAGCCAGCCAGCCAGAGCTGCACACTTCAATCACCAGCCTGCCGCAGCATTAGCCAAAAGCCTCAAGCACTTGGTCTATATGGCATGCAATGTGTTGCGCATTCTGTTTTCTACTTGCCATCTAAAAACACCAGGAGCTCAGTAGCAGTAAGGTCTCGTGGGATATCCCTGTGAACACTACTCTCCCGTCCGTCCGTCTGTCTAGTGTCGGACAGCCAGTCAGCTACTACAGTTCTGTCTCCACACCTTGTAACTCTACGTGTCGGCCACTGTGGAATTACCTTACTCTACTCACGTGTTTGCTGTGTGCCGCATTGGAAAAATTTACTGCCAGTCGCAATCAATTTAGCGTCTACTCCAGTGAGAGGATTTGTGAGAGTTTGGCACCAGCTATAACCACGGAGTGTGGTGAACGACACTGAGGGATTGTATTCTGCTGCCACTGCTGTTGTTTATTTGTGGCTGGACTATACTGGATACAGTTTCTACTGAGAGAACCTGCTGACAGGGACGTAGGATTACCTTCTGACGGCTTGACCCGTCAACCCCAAGCAAGCAAGACAGGCTGTGTATATCACCGGCCGTCACAGATCACCATCAGCCAGCGGTCCAATCGGGGCTCACAGAGCCGTTTATTTTGACGCAAATCTTAATGTCACCGGAAAATGCTCGCTATTGATCACAGTGTGTTACTAGCAGCTACTGCCGGGCATCTCACTCCCCAGGTTGGGATACGGACACTAGGAGTCGGACTCAAGGTAAACTCTCGTACCACCGAGCTCTGGCTCTAGTACTGAGGAGCTCGTGCTTTTGAGTGTTTGTTGTAGGTGTTGTTGTTGTCACATGGTTACCATCAATAGACTATCTGTCAAGGGCTAGGAGATGGGAATTATCATCTAGTTTTGGGTGTTGTTGCTCTGGTAGACTGTGAGTGTCAGATTTGTATACAAGGAGGTGTCACAACAATGCTGCATGGGGGAGGTCAGGTGGGTGATAATGGAAGCCATCCAGTCCAGGATATGTGTGATTGACTGACCCCATACTTGGGGCATGACCTCCAGGCAGCGTTTACCCACAACAATACGAAAACTTTCAGAAGGCATTCTTTCTTTAATCGCTTGCAAGTAGCTATCAATACCTGGCGTGTTGTAGCAATACTGCTGGTTATGACGCGATGTAGACTTCAGTGGAGATCAATACACCAAAGCTGTGGGGCATTGTTCCGTGAAGTTGACACGGTACGGTCGCAGTGTGTGTGTCACATGGAGACTCGACTTCAAATGGTGAAAACTCCACAACGCTCCTGTGACTTCTCTCTCACAAAAGTGCTGAACTCTGTTGCTTTCATTGAAGCGTACCCACTTTATGTTTTTGTCAAAGGCAGTTGGGGGATAAAAAAGACCCGACAGACTATAATATTAGTTGACATCAGAAGCTTGCTGTGAACATTGCTGCTGGGCCTGGGCTGTTATAATTACCTTGGGTCACGTTTACCCACGCCCATCAAAGTAATACCTCGAGAGGAAGGAACATTCAAAACACTTATTGGCTGTCAGTGTACATGGTCTAACCCACACTTGGTGCAATGTTTTCTCACGGAGGTTTAATGTTTAGCTTCCGGTGCCAGTTTCTTGGAGAGCCCAGCAAGATTGACAACACCAAGTGTTGTGACTGTTGTGTCCAGGTCCAGGTACCGTGGTTGGAGGACGTACCTGATTCCTGGTGATTTCCGTCTTTCAACACAATGATTATCTTGAGCCTTAAAAGGTCAACTACGAGTCTCTCTTCTCCCTCCTGCTTGTCCCCCTCCCCCCTGCCTCTCTACAGGTACACATGGTACAATGTTCCCGTCCATGTGACCGTGTACTCCACATCTGTGTACATGTCTCCTCTCTCCACTCGCTTCTTTATGGTCGTCATTTTTCAGCTGATAACAATTTGATATTGAGTTACGACAACAGCGTAAGGTTCTTTATTGATTGGAGAATGGCTGGTGTATGCACGTCCCCCAGGCTGTCAGTCTATCAATACTTCACTGTTCTCCGTCAGTGCTTTTCTGTTGCCATGGTGTGTTCATAGTGGGACATAAATTATTTCCTAATAGGATATTGGTTCAGTGACTCAAGCAATATAAATGTAGTGAAGGATAGTCACCCTTGTTTCCGTCATGTTTCCTATCATGCTTGAGTTGACACCTTCTACACACTTAGACATAACAATCCATGTGGAAATATGTTTTATGTAGGGATACCATGCATATAGTTTTGCATCTATAGATCTTACTACCTTGTCATACTTTTTATAAGTATTCACAAACAGATCCTAGACCATTACACTTGATAAAGAGAAGACTGTGATCGCTATGTTATGAAGTGAGGAAGTCATCTGATGAGACGTTATCTGGTGGTAGTTTTCTACAGGTAACTAATTAGTGGCCAAGGTGTGTCACCGACAGCCCCAGTGCTTGAGTCTCACTTAGACCCTCTGAGTGTCTGTCCAAATAATGCTCTTTTCATTCACTCAAGTGTTGAAACCCTGACGGAAAAACTTGTGGAGTGTGACGTTCACAAGGCGGACCCCCCCTGTGTGCCTCATAATTGTTCTGTGCACCAATATATTTGACAGTTCACGCTTGGTCACGCCGCCGGATATCAGGCTGTATTGCTAACGTGTCTTTTCTCAATACACATATCTGGTGTTTGCGAATTCATCAGAACATTTTCTGTCAGAGATACTAGTATTCTAGTATGCTTGTGTTGACCAGGCTGACATTGAGTTGATTTTTCGGATGATCATTGTTTGACTAGGGACAATGGAAACAATGACTATGGTGATGTCCTCTGTAGCCCCTCCTGCCCCAGGTGTGATGTCCACATGATCAGATAGTGACCTCTGGTCTCAAGTAAACTGTACAATTGCCTCTTTGGTCCCTAGTTAATATGCTATCTAGATGGACATTCCAGTGGTGGGCCTTGGGATGTTTGACTAATGACAAAAATATAAAGATTACAATCAGGATGTGTTAGGCTGGTTAAAAAAACCCCGAAATTTCCAACATTTTTGTGTAGGAACATCATGAGCGTCAGTATTGGTTTTCATCGAAAAGGACGTCTAATAGCCTACAGAGAAGTCCCAATAGGGCAGTGGGCAGTGCCTCTGATGTATGATTGCGTGGTATTGTGATTTGTGGTGACAGGGAACGGTTCTAGGTTAATCTGTACTTATGGGAAGACATGATTTGCCTGTGGCTCCGCTCATCACCTCACCAACGTTTAGTCTGTCTCAGGGGGCTGGACCTGCTCTCTTCCTCATTGATTCTCCATAATTCCTGTAGCAAGCCCTCCGGTCACGGCCACAGACCTCACGATTCCTCCATCGGAATGTCCCGTCATATAATGGAACAGCAAATATTGCCCTGTTATCTCCCATTTTCTGGTATTGTTTCTGGTTGACTGCAAAAATCAAAGCACTGGCATGTTTACCATATAGCTGTCTTGTAATTCAGCAAGATACCCATTGTTTGCAACTCTTCTGTGCAAATTTCACATTTTTATCTGCCATTATCAAGTTTCTTTTCAAAAGCGTTCTGTAATCAAACCTTGTTACTACACCGTTGCTATTTGCCTGCAGTGCTCTAAGCTCTGAAGACATAGCTTCCATTCACCTCAGCAGGGACAATGAAGATGTATGGGATGTAATGTATTCTGTCAGCAATATCCCAGCTCTCTGGCTACTATTTATTCCTCATTGCCGTCAATTCTGTACACCTGACTTGAACACAGTACGTGGGACTGCGTAAAACACAATGGTCAAAAGGGAACTTGGTCACTTTATGGGTGCCTCGTATAAAAGCTCCATTCGGTTTGCCCCCATGGAGTAAATCAATTTATCGTCAAGGCAAATACCATTAGGACAGCAAACATGGTGGAGCCACAGACAATAGAACAGTCGTTTACAATGGCAGCCAATAGGAACTTGACAGCAATTTTGACCAATTATTTGCTAGTGATAACGCTGCGCCCACTCGGCTTATCCTCTACGAATGCACTATATCCCCTGTTGTCGTGGACAGCAGTGTACACAGACCACACAACCTACACTTCCTTCTACATCAAACTTTTTGTCCTGATGTGGAAATGTGAAGTGGAAAAAACAACAACATTGATATAGACTGACTGTGTGGATGATAGGAGTGGCTAGTCTGAGCTGTGTGGTTCTGCTGATAGCCCTATCTCCGCATGTATCAGCCATCTTGTTCTGTAATCAGCGTAATTAGTCTGTCAGTGGCGTTTGTTCTCCAGGGGGCAGCTCGTCCTAAAAAACATTCAATGGCAAACAAATGGGAAGCTCCTGTTCAATACAATTTTCATCATCGTGGACAGCCTGATAATCTAGTAAACAACAGTGATGAGCAAGGCAAAGTGTACTTTTTCCATCAAACATCCTAGGGTATTGATAACAAGAATAGGCAATGAACATCATGGAAACGAAAATCGGTATTATTCTGCACAAAATCTTTTAAATCTTTTCGACAAAGGTATATTATTAGCCTTGATCTATTCCAATATCGTTTGCCACAAACGCTTTCAAATTACATGTGAATTTATTTCCGTGATATCTGTTTACATAAACTGCACCTCAGCTGTGCCAGGTGTTGAGAAGTACCATATTATGTTGGTTATACCAAGTATACACATCTTGTCTGTATTTGTGTGTCTGAAAATACATGCAAAATAACCAGTTAGATAATCTAATATGGCTGCATGCATTTGATTATGAAATATTGTGTGATGTACAATGTAAATATAAATCAAGCACCTAAGCCTCCCATGACCAAGCATATCATGACCTTTGACCTCTTGTCATGATAAATGGAACAGAGCCGGACACTGATGCCATGTCTGTGGTCCAGCCACCATCCTACAGGAGTCCCACCCAGCCTCTGCTGAACTCTCCAGTCATCTGGAGCAGCCTTTTATCTGGGCAGCTGCTAGACCACTTGACCAAATAGACCATTACACATTAGAGGCCCATTTCTCGACTTCGTTCCTGCTTCCTGGAAGTCTGTTCACAACGCAGCAGGAATCTCTGGAGCAGTGTTCCCTGTTGAGGGATTGAGAGGGCCACTGGGAGATTGGGAGGGGTGGGGGGCCAGGGAGAGTACACAGTAGCGTGGGAGGCACATGGGGTGAGATCACTGGGGGTCCTGTCTCTCCGACTGGGCAGAAAATGATAGGTAGATTGATGTAAGTATGCTGCGAGGAGGTCCACCTATTAGTGTTACTCTTCCCAATGATAGAGATTTACTGCAGCACTAGGCTCTGAACTCTGGCCTCTGCCTGCATCACCACAGGTCATCTCCCTCTAGACTCGCAAGGTCGCCACTGCTCCAGACATTGAGAGGTACCTCCGTGGCACAAGTGTTTCTCTGGCCTCGTCCTAACTTCCGTAAAACATCACCTAGTGTCACTCAATGAAGGATACAACCCTGACTTGGGAGTGTTCACTGTTGTTGTTGTTGATTGGACTTGACTGTTGGTAAAAGTTTGATAATTACCAGGTCATCCCTGACAGAAGTACTGCAGTCCTTCACCTGTTCCAGAGCCTCAGCACTGCCTCAGCACAAGTCACATCAAAGATCAGGACAGGGGTCAGCTTCCAGTCATCAATACCTTCTGTCTGCCAGACATGCTTGCCTCTTACAGTCTTCTTGTCCTTTTGTTGAGGGTTCTCAATTTTGTTGCATTAGCCAGACAGATTTTCAGGCCAAGAATTCAACATTTGTGTGATTAGCTACTAGTATATACTTCAGAACCTATGGAAGCAAAGTCAACCACTAATTACATGGTGGTTAGTAGGGACCAAATGTTTGAAAAGTTTTCCACACATTTACAGTGTGACATTTGGATGTTTGGGGGATATATTTCCTATTGTCTGAGGTAGGACTGGCAGCCTTCTGTGTATAGGTGTACGCTGGAAACAATGGAAGGTTCTGTGCTAGGTTCCCAGCAACATAGAGTAGATTGTGTTCTACGCTGGCATGTCTGACCTGTATGTTGATACACAACAGAACATGTTCTACCTTTGTAAGCCGACACTGCGGTAGCTAGGTGCAGTTGCCTCGGTTACAGGGCAGTGATGGGTTCACCTCGGTAGTAGACGATAAATTACCACACTCTGTATTATGATGGATTGAAAACAATGTCTTCTATTGTTTTTCACCGAGAATAGAGTCTTGTCCAGAGCTGCCAGAGGATATACTTAGTAATTACCAGTTCTCGTTCTGGGATGACCTCAAACGATGACAACGCAGATATGTACTCTGTAAACAATGGCCTCCGGGTCTGTACATGCCTGTCTGTACAAGCAAGTTGCCTCCTCAGAATAAAACGCAATGCCCAAGTAGATAATGAAGTTTTAACTACACATTGCATGGCCATGATGCCCGCTGGGTTTTGGTGTGCTCACTGGAGCAGAGTGTGTACATTCAAGGGCCAGTGTTTGTCTTTGAGATTGCTGTAGCTAAAGAACTTGAGTTTACTTTTTCTGCAGATATGAAGAGAAATGTCAATGCCATTTGACTAACTTTTCCTTCCTCCCCCCCCCCCCCCCCCCTGACCCCTATCCTAGTTTCAACAAGTCTTGTTTAATTGCAAGTGTGGTGTTTTTTCTGCCCGTGGCTTTCATATTTACTTAGAGAAATTGTGCGTGATTTTTTAAAAGGCAAATGTTGTTTGTACTTAGAAGTATGGCAGATCAGAAAATCCAAAGCAAAGAGGCCCCTAGAACTTGTGAAGATGGTCCTCTGTGAAACGCTGTTGAATTGAGAATAAAGTGGTATTTTGAGGGGCTCAGTAATGGAAGGTGGTTGTTTCCTCCACCTGTCCTTTTATGAAATTTGATGAGTATAAACCTTGGGAGTCTAGAGCATGCTAACCACCTAGATGACAGTGAACCAAGCCTGAAGCCCCTGGCATTATGCTGTATGCAGTGTGTAGGTGTTGCCCCTCTTCAGTTTGACTTATTTCTTCGGTCATGACTTGGTTGAGAAGACCAAGAGATGAGAGTCCCCCTCCCCATGGATAGTTAGTTATCATCCAGGCATGTGCAGTTACATGAGAATAAAACCAACTCGCAACTGTCCCTCATAAAGCATGCGGTATTCATAACTTCTGGGGGCACCCAGTGCATGAGATCAGACTCAGATACATTGTATTGATTAATAATAATGAACAAAGAGAACGGCCATCAATCCAGATCAGTTACTCAGGGGCAGCGCGGTCATAAACCGTGTAATGGAGAGCGCTGTTCATCATGTCCATGCATGGTTTTAGCAGCTCTGGTGCTGTAATCGACAGTAAATGTTCCCAGAGGTACGGAGCCAGATGTCCCAGGCCCTTTCACCTGGCACCAGGGCCAATTAGCTGCTTCCCTAGCTGGCCCCTGCCCTGGGTTAGTCCTGTACTGGGTGTGGACTGTGGCTCCCCTGTGATCCTGCTGCTTGGTGGTTGGTAATTCACGAGTTGGGATGTCTGAGCTGATCTGGAGCTGGCTAGATTCATTGCCTCTTTCTATCCGCATTTTCATCTCTCACTGGGAATCTTCCTAAGTTCCCAATCTGGCTTTCAGTCTTTCAGGCTGGTGAGGTTTTCCCAGTACTCTGCCAAAATTTAGAGGGAAAATGTAAATAAATATCCTGAATATTTGAATTGCATGTTATAACTAGTGCTTTTAAGAAAAACAAGACAAGGCAAATATTTTGAAAGCTGTTGATGAAGGAAGTCTGGTAGCAGGGGTGTCAAGTGGTTCAGGCTGCTTGTCTGAACGGTGTGAAGTCTAAATAAATCTGAATCAAAAAAATAATTGTTTACTGTATGCTTGATTAGGGGTACATGTACAAGCAGACTGACCTTGGCTCAACATATTCAAGGTCCATATTCATACGGTGCCAGGTACCAAATTTCTCGTACAGTTGAAATAATCTGAGATGAAACTCAAATTCTTCGTTCCTGACATAGCTGGTTTAGATCCGTGATATCCGATGTGGTTTTACCTGTTGTCAGCACGGAGCATGATCCAATATCCCAGCGTCACGACCACTAGTCTCGGGACAAAGCCTGGGGGGAAACTGGACACCAAATCTGCCATATAGCTGCCAGTCTGTAGCAATGAATATCAGATTACAGGAGACAAGGCTTGGAGTAATAACGTCCTCCAGAATCGAATGGGCAGAATTCAAGATTCTCGGTCATGTCCAGATCGTCTAGATCCTTTTAGATTCTGATCTGAATTTGTAGCAGGTAAAACCACACTCAGAATAACAGATTGGCCACTTATTAATTGCAAAAAAAAAAATGTTTGGTAGCTTATATAAAACTAATGAATTGGAATTACTAGGTGAGCACATGTAATATATTATTGTCATGTTAAGGTATTTATACCTTAACATGTGTGCAAAGTGTTTTCCATGAATTATTGGTAGTTTATTGATCCTGTTCATGATCATGTTAGCAAATACCAAGGTTCAACGCATCTATTCAGAAATATCAATAATCATGATTTAGTGCATTCAGACCACTTATCAATGAAGGTGTGGCAATTATCCTATTTAAAAGGTTAAAACACACATATATGTGTTCCACTTTCGGTTGATTTCTTTTATGTAAACATACATGGTTGACATTGATTCTTTCCTAATCATCTGTCATGTATTTTATTGAGAGATGATTGTAGGGGAAAAAGACTCGACTTGACAATATTCAATAATTTGCAATATGGCACGCGAGCAATATTCACTGAAGAGGTGTTAGCACCAGTGCAATTCAACAAGTGAGGCAGGCTGCTCATTGTCTGCAGGGGAGGATATACCAAGGCTCAGTAAGCTATAGATATTGACAATACAACTGGCCTTTTGTTGGAACAGATGACACATTATCATGATTATGGTCTGAACTGAACTTTGAGGCAATATGGAACTACATCCAGTGGTGGTTTAATTTGTTGTGGTAAAGAGTTGTTAATATTGTTACAGTGTCATGTACTATTCTTGTATTTATATTGTATTATACAGAAGAACTATTGTGGTGTGTTGAAGCTTTTACCTGTGTATACAGTTTAGTGTTTACTAATACATCTTTTGCCTTGCTCAATTGGAATTCCCTGTGGTCTGTTTTATGGATGTATTTAATATAAGCATGGTACACATTTTGTAAATTATGCATAATTAATTACTCAAAGTTTTAATGTCATAGTTCTCTCTTATCTTCCATGATCTTGCTCAAGAACGAAGCATGCAAAGTTCTCTGGGAGCTCTGGGCATACTTCATTTTGCTTCTGACTTTAATTTTGAGGCAAAACCTGTAAACTCATCCAAATTTACTTTATAAATTCATCCAGCTCCTAGGAACTTTTTGTCGTGTTTCGTATCTAAGTGATGCAGCTACGGAAGCACTAAAGTCCTTAGATTGGTTTTTACCTGCATCACCGTCCATCACCATCGTCATGCAGCGTTCTTTGTTTTTATCGTCACTTACTTACCACTACTACATCAAGGTTTTTTTGTTTTTCTCTCCATCTTTTTCATTTTCTGACCTGGCTGGCCTGCAGCGAGGCTCGGACGAACTGCTTTCTCACTCTCCTCTGGTGACAAACGGTACTGGAATGAGTCCAACCCAAGCCGACGTCAGTAATGATGCCAAGAAGGTAAAGACAACTCTCAATACTCCTCTGCTTTAACAGTTTGCTTCCAAGTACTGCTCTCTGTCATACACTCAAGCTCAAACCCAACCGCAGCCTGCAAGCTAGAGATTGCTAAGTGTACTATAACTACAGTCCTTGCCATTGTAGTAGGTGTAGTATAAGATATTAAGTACTTGGTTGTGGCCTGATTGTTGTCTTTGTGTTTGCTATTATATTTAAGGTACATATATTTGTTGCATGACTTTCACCATTAGCATAATGAGAATGTTATCCTTGTGAATACCTGTATAAATGGAATACTCTGTCTGCATGGATAACCCTTCAAAAAAACAGAAAAATCTATCAGTTGCTTGCAGTAATTCAGGGCACTTCTCAAAACTGAAACACCCATACAAAAGTTGAGAACATGTGCAAAGTGATATGCAAAATTTACGACATTACTCTATATTGACTGTTGCTTTCCCTTCCATGCTTCATGCTCTTTACCACTGCTCCAGTTAGGGATGAGACTAGAAGGCTTCCTTTTCCCTGTAATTAAAGACCATAGCAATATGTCTTGTGTAGTTTTCCTTATTTTGCTCTAATGATATCTATGGTTAAAAGGCTATTACCAGTACTAAAAAAATGCAATCATGCTAATGTAATGGACATAAACATTGTAGAATGGCTTTGATTGAATGTACTTTGCTTTTAGGACCTAATTAATTGGGAATCTCTGCAGGCTTGCTAACTTAAGTTTTGTACACGTGTTGTTGCAACTGACTTTCAATACTGTAAGATAATGACATGTAACAGGGCGTCTTGTACATCTGGTCCAGGAGATACAGCATTGGGCATTAGTTCCATTCATAGTTGTCCAGCCAACTTAATATCACCAGGGAATTCTTGGAAGGATGTTCCCTAGTTTGACAAGGACAGCCATCCGGGAACTGGGGGAGTAACTCAAATTGATATTGGCAGTTACAAAATATGACATGTAGCTGGCGTCTTTTACAAACGAGTGAGAACATCATTCACACAGCCATGCTGAGCATTAGAACGAGTGGATTATTACAGGAAATGTTCCAAATGTCATCTGCACTGATGGCTTTGCTCATGGCTTTTGCAGACAGATGAGGGCACCCCCCCCCTTCCAATATACTGTTATGGTAAACAGGTCAAGGGATTTTAGACTAATAAGGTCCTTTTGAATATTTCATGGTGACTTAAAAGCTACAGGGTGGCTGATCAGGATAGTAACTTGGCTAGTATATGCCATAATACGCACCAATGTCCCAGCCCATGGATCTCCCAATGCCTATATAATTGATCCCTGGAGCTTTGTTAACGTGTAGTTGTGAGTTGGCACTGCTTCTGTCCCTCACAAAAGCCGCGGCTTCATCTTTTGAAAGCGTATTTCCAAAGGATATCTGCGAGTGAGTGAATCCATTGGTCGGTGTGTGGCTGCCATTCTGTGGGGTTGAGGTGACAGAGCGCCGGCAAGGATGGAATTCCCCGTGCTCTGCCACGGGATTAATCCCGAACCACCCCCCTTCGCCCCTCACTACCAGGCCCCCACGCGGCTCAGCTCGCTTCAATGGGCGCGCCAGACAAGAGAAGCCCAATAAAATATTGATTCGAAACAGTGTGTTACGTACGATTCAATTCATCGTTTTAGCAATGAATTATTTGGTGGAAGTAGTCATGGAAGAGACGGTTTCTATTGAGCGATGCTCCGAGGCAGGGCTGAGCGCTCGGCCATCCAACAATGGGCTGGTGAGTGATGCGTGGATGAACGAGGTGCCTATTACACTGGCAAATAGCTCATGCATGCTGAGACTTGCCGCAGGAGACGTCCTGCTCACCTTCCCCTCATCCCCCTTGCAAGTCCTATACATGATACATGAACAGAGACAAAACACCGTCTCTCTCTCGTCAATATGTATCCTTCAATGATTGAGGGGTATCAGTGCAGAAAGTATAGCCAGGCTATTGATGGCCAGTCGAGTACTGAGGGAACACTCAGGTAAACATGGTAAACACTTCCCTGTCTCTGGCTGCACTGCTCACCAGCTGTCAGCCCTAGCATGGAGAGTAAGCTCATACAATGTACAAAGCATTCATCTGTTTGAACATTGAAATTCAATATGTTCAATTCATATAGCAGCATGTGTTGGTATCTTTGAAGACAATGTTGCTACTACAGGAACAGTTGCATCTATTCAAATGCCTTATGCTATAAACATGATAAATACAATGGCATGAATGAATTAATGATTAAGTGCTAGTGTATTAGGATTTCTTTCATGCTTTCTAATCAATAGTCTAAAAACCACATCTTTGTGATTGACAACTTCGCCATTGACCTGGTTTATAACTCTGGGGTCTGATTTTAGAATATCCCTTCGACAAACTACGTGACTGCGACTAAATCCACTCGAAACACAGAGAGCTTTTGATTATGTGCAGCTATTTACCCGTGTCCGAGCCGGTAAAACACAACTTCAAAGATGCCACATCGTTTCACTTGAAATCGCACTGCTAGATCAACACGCGACGCTGATTTTGGTGGGTGTTTGCCAGGTCACGCTTGATTGATCTGCACATTTGAGACATGTTTGCAGACAGGGTTGAATGTGTCCATAAAGTACAAGGTTTGCTGCAGGTCGCTGTCACGTTGTCTCTCTATGACACACTGTCGCCCCTCCCCCCTCCTCTCCCATCCAAATATGAGCACTTGAGGTGTCCTGACATTGGCCTGACAATGTGAGCTCTATGCGGGGCCAATCGATGTCAATGGGGGGAGGGGAGTGGGGGTTGTTGACTCCTGCCCAGACAGGTTCCCTCTGGCACCTTGTCGACTGTCACACTGCACTCACTCCCTGATGATTATCTCCTCTCTATCCCCCTTCTATCAGTGGTATACCACATGCATTACTCATATTCTCGCCTCTAGCTTTATGAGAACCTATTTCTCATCATCATGGTTTATTTATGCAATGTCCCGTTTCCACTTTAGTCCCGTGACTGCATGACAACAGCTATGAGGCCGTCGTTAGGGTGTGCTCCACTGGATGTCCCCAGAAATCAGCCCTACAAGGGGGTGTCACTCCACCAGCCGCCCACTTTCATGCCAAAATATAACGGCCTGCAATAATGGCATGATGTGACCTTCACTTGGGTGTGTAATAGCTGTGGAGCCGGTCCCCTCTCCTCTCCAGTACTCAGGACAGCAGGGAACCCGATTGTCCCCTGACCTTGTGCCTTGACTAGGGGATACTAGTCCTACTAATATCAACCTGCAAGCTGCTCAGGGGTTCCGTGTGTGATCGATAGGGTCCCACGGACGGACGGAGCGGTGATCTATTGGCATGTACCTGTGACAGGAAAGCAATGCTTAAAGCGTCTAGGGTCACAGCAAAAAATCATTGGGCGTCCCACAATAGTTTGTCCATCTTCACTGTATTAATTGAAAGTAAAGTGTAGTGTTTTGTTCCCAGAGCCATTTTGACCTTTAGTAAATAGCTAGAAGTACCCCAATCTTGTCATGTAGTGCTCCATGATAAAGGACACATTTAATTGATGTCCCAAGTGATGCAAAAACAAAATACAAGTTTTCTGCATGCATGTAGTCAAGCTTTTGTGGCTTAAACTTCGAAGTTGATATAAATTTTAGTGGGAACATGCGAAGTTGCGTGTGGGCTAACAGATATGGTGTGACATGATTGGCAGAGGGACCAGAGCCAGTTAATGCGCCCGCTCGCTCGTCCACCTGAGTGAGAGGATGCCAGAATCTACAGAAATGTAATATTGCTCGAGGAGGCGGAAATAATTTTGTCATCGTATGGAAAGGCTCGTGTCCTGTGTGTGCTTTGGTCTGAAATGGGATAAATTATGTTGGACTGCAGAGTGGCTGTCATTATTCAATCCATGAATAAAAAAAAACGCCTTGCTGGCTGCCAGTGAATGGCCGTTGTGGTGTTTCCTGTCGAACACCGTGTTTCAGCAATCTCAAAGTGTATTTAGCACAGTTTCAATAATGCATCAAAGGTGGGAGTGGTACAGCAGAGTGTGTTTATATATCTGCGGGTTTCCAAGGCACCGTAGGTAACAAATAATATACTCAGCAGACCGTATCCACCCTCATATGCCCTGCGTCAGCAAACACACACACCCTGACACCCTTGGCTGCGTTCTTCTCACGCTAGCGAAGTCTTACCTTCTCATATTCTCGGTACACGTATAAGACATCGAACCCGACTCTATGAGTTTTACTTCCCTCCAGATTAGATATGTCTGTCCTGAGATCTCAATATTTGTGGTATTGTCGCCTCGCCATTGACATTTGTATCCTTTTCAGGCTATTCCTTTTCCTTCCTTTACGGATGTGTCAATGGCAATCACCAAGTCGATATGAAGTTTTCTTGTGAAATGAAATGATATCCTTCACCGTTTGAAGACATGTTGTCCTTAGGGTTTACTGAGTAAACAATATAGTAATTGGTTTGCGTGGTTGAATGTAGCTGTCCCAAGGCTTGATATGTAAGCTGAGTTGTAATCAGGTGCCATACATTTGTATATTTTGTTCGTTGCCTGTGATTTTGGATTTTGACTCCAAAATCCAATGTACACGACATGTACAAGAACTTTTCAGTTTTAATCATATCCAGTCATGTGAAAGTTGTGCGACTATCAAGTGAATTTAGAAGCTACATAGCCTTGTGTGTGCATGTCCGAAAATCAGTAAAGGGCTGCCATGTGCATGTCCTTCAGTGATCTAAAGTGGTTCTTCCATTTCAGCAAGAACAGAGTTTATTCTATACAATAAGATTTCAGAAATTTTATTCGTTGTTTACTTTTGCCTGACCATTTGACTTTGTTTCCCCCCTGACAGGTGAAGTTGGACCAACAGCAGGCCGGCAAGCCTAGCCGAGTACTGCACATCCGCGGCGTACCGTTGGACACCACCGAGGGCGAGATCGTACACCTCGGCCTGCCCTTCGGCCGCATGACCAACCTCGTCCTGGCCAAGAAGAAAAACCAGGTACGTACTGCAGCATGGTATGCTACAGTGTCAGATAGTCTAGTCATTAACAACATACACATCATGGCATAAATCTACCATCCAAACACATCGCAGCACTTACTTCATTATAACCATATATCATAGAGATGTTGAATGCATTAGGTTTACGAGATTTTTAGTAAACCGCTGCAGTTCCATTGTTGCATCACGTCTACAATTCCACTGTAGACGTAATGCGACAGTGGAATTACAATGTCAAAAGGTAACGAGATACATTGCCCGGGAGCGGCAGTGTCGTTGCTCGTACACACCCAGAAGAACCATGAATGGATGTTATCCTGATGTCTTGGTGCGACAAATCTCCGCTGGAGCAGGGGACTACTGTCAAGTTGCAGCAGTGCAGAAAATCTGAGAAATGTTTGCTGGGACCCGTTGATGTGAGATACTTCTGGCAGCATGGCAACGGAGCAGTGGAAGAGGAATGACTCCCCCAGGCTTGACTTGTATGGTCCTTCCTTGCTGCCGCGGGCAACAGCCTCCCAGCTAATTTGATGGCTGCCTCTCTCGCTGCATCAGAGTCCTACATCTTAATAATGCTAGATTTTTTGCCCATATAGAGATAGGATCTGAATAATTGAGGCTTTTGTTAGAAACGTTATGTCAAAGCTGCTGTCTTTGGGTATTTCTTCCTTGTTGTGTAATGATGGCATGTAAATGCATGAAGGAGTCTGGAATCACCTGTGGAACTGAGAATGTTGTCACCTGTTATGTGATGTACATTAAAGGAAGCATCTACTCTGATCATATTGATTGTGTGAATGGATTTAGCCCAGTAGTAATGTACGTTTAGGGTTCAGTTCATTGTTGTCCTGCACAAAGCTGAGACTTGGGATATTTCTGTTATATTTGCTGTCACTGTGCCTCTATGATATGATTCTGGTCTGATCCTTCATTAAACAGCCAGTATTGATTCTTCCCATTATTGGAAGTTTAATTTGGAAGCTGAACCGTTTGATTGGCAGCAAAGCAGACTTGATCTGTGACAGTTGCAGACTCACTGGGTGGCCCAGATAATTGCAGAACTTAGCCTTGCCTAGCTGTGATTCATACCATAGCTAAGGCACCTCTTATTCTTTGGGAAATTGCTTTTGTATTGTCTTTCCAAAAATGTTCTTCTTGAATCTTCATAAACACTTGAAGGCAGCATCTCGCCGTAGAATCGTTGATTGATGTGATCTCCAATGATTATTGGGTGGAAAGTGATGGGCAGGTGATCCCCATCGCGTATTTATCTGACGCTAATACTCCAGCGAGTGAGAAGACATATTTCATTGAGGTGGAGGTGGGGATCACAGGCACATCGCCGACAGATTTGAAGGCATTCGGCGTGTTGTACATGGCAGAGAATTGATGTTTACAAGAGATTATCGTCCATAGACTCCAGGCCGGGAAAAACCACACGGGAAAGAAGCAAAGTCCTGATAGATAGTGGCTTCGTTCATTTATCGCAGCCATTGTTTTCAGCTTATGAACACTCATCATTGCTTAACACCAGTACCCAACTACCCGCACCAACCACACGATCCTCCAGAGATAATGTCATTGCTGCAGAACAGAAATGGTAAAAAATAAATCCAGACAAACAAAGGTCTCCACAGCGGTTTACCTTGAGCGGCCAAGGCAAACGCAGTCTGGTTTTTCAAAAGCCTCTTTTTCCCTGCAAAGATGGAAAACGCAAGAAAAACCCAAGGAAAACTTAAGAATAGAACCTGCCAAAGGATGCCACATTACCACCTAACACTGGGAAACGTAAACAAGCAATGATAGGACCATGGAGAAGACCCCCAATGTAGCTAGGTGACCATGGTGTCAGGGACGGATCCTGGTATGTTAGCACCTGGATACTGAGGAATGCGAACTGTCCCCGGACCTCGGCTGATTGGCTGGTTATCTCCCGTCCGTTAGTGATTGTCATGGTGAAGCACCTGACCTATGGTATAAGGAATGTTGTTGGGATAAATGACCTGTCTGCAGGACGACTGACGCCTGTCCTGTCTTTGCATGGAGACAGCAAACCCCCCTCCCTCCCCGCCCCACCCCAGGCCTGTCGGTTTCTGGCGGCAGACAGCTCTTCCCACCCAACTTGCAACCCAGGGATTAGCTGTGAGGGGTAACCAAAGCTCGGCTAAAGTCCCACAGGGAAAGGCCGGGATTTTACAGGTTTTAACTAGGGGGATGAAATCTTCCATTTATGGCAGTCTAAAAATCGCAGTGAATTAGCTTATTGGCCTGAGGGCTTTATTCCTCTCCTCCTTGCTTGCACTAGGCCCTGTTTCCTGTGGATGTCTGTGGGAAGCTGCTCCATCCGTCCATGCTGTTTCTACATTTGTACAGCCTGAAGATACAGTTACCCCATAATTTATACCGGTGAAGATGCTACAAGCGATTGTTTGCTTCAGTTTGATGCATTGCGACAAGACGGACAGACAAGGCGGAAATATTTGGTTTTCACCACGTGCTCCATCCAGTTATGACAAATTGTGTTTGCTGAGTGGAAACCAGTAAACGGAGTGGATAGTGTTGTATTGCTGACAAGCCTCCATTACTTCTAATGCTTCCGAGTGTTTTTGAACATCACTGCGCAAACACTGTTCCAAGATTGGTTAAGATATCGTGTAATTCAATCGCCAATAGGCATAATGGAGAAAACTGACGATCTCATTCATTGCAATCTGACAAGATTAAATCTGGGCTCTCCAAATAATTTCAGCTCTGGAAAAAAATTGTCTGAGCATCGTCTTTCGCAAGCGTGTTGTCGTGGCTGCTCTTTCCCAGTGCTGGACGAGTGTGAGAGTTGCGGAGGACCTGGGATGGTTGATGGGAGCGTCCCTACACATGCAAATGTTACCGTGGTAGCCGTGTGTGACACTGGAAAGCTTTCAGCTGTCACGACCTCCATGTCTGAGTCAGGTCACTATCGATCCACGGCTCGAACTGTCAACACTCGCTGCCAGCCATGCTTGGCCACCCACTGCCGTCATTCCCGGCGAACGGGACCACTCGATAGCCGCCGACCGGTGCCAGTGTATCACTTCAAAGACAGCGCCTGGTCTGCAGCTTGTGTACTTTTTACCTGTCAAACGCTTACAAGCTTGATGACAGGACAGGGATGGATCCTGAGGGAGAACATTGACTTTATAGGTGTGTGTTATTGACTCGTCCACACTGCAAGTAGCAGCGAACTGAGCGCAGAGTTTTGGGTCTTGTGTTTGTCAAATATGTCTGTCTGTGTGAAGGACGTGCTCGCACATTCATTGTTACCGTTTCTGTGGGGGACGGTTGTCGAGGGAGGGGAGCAATAATCAATTGAGTACGCAGAGTTGATAGTTTTCCGTGTGTTTGTTCAGACAGATCGTTGTCCAATTTCCCAGTGAGCAGTCCTACAGAATATTACTCTGTCGTCAGCTTGATAATTGATCGTTGTTCTGCCAAGTGTACGTTTTTGAACAAGATCATTTGGCAGCAATCTGCATGTGATGACGATTTGAACAGGACAGTTGGAAGTGTGCCAAGTTTACGCATGTCATTAGCTTTTATGGATATTAGTTGTACCCCCATTTCAGTCCCATCTAAGAACATAATATTACTCTTGTGGTCACAATAGCCTGATATAGACACTTAATGAGATATGAAAACAGCAGGTTGTCAATTGAATCTGTGCCTACTTTTATTTTTCTCCAGCGGTAACAAAAAAGCCACTATTTCTGTTTCATGCTGTCCATTGTGACAATATTATGTAAATTTTAATCATACGGCTGGAAATAAATAAAGCATCTTTCCTAGTGCGTGATCCTTGCAGAATGGCGCCAGGACATTACTCTTGACAAAGGTAGACCATATTGCAGTAAGATTAGACTGGACAGTGTTCAAGTATAAAAGAGAAACAGTATTGTTTGTTTCAAAGGAATCCTCAGATTGACTTAAGTCAATTTTATTTGATTTTATAAGTTCTTGGCACTCTGTAACCTACATTCTTAGTAATCATCAAAGATCGCCAGTGGTGTTAAGACCAGATTGACCATACAATACTTAGAAGACCAGATGGCACCAGATATTTATAATTAGCCAGCGATGAAATCATCTGACTGATGTGTTATGCACACAGACAATTAATCAAGTACCTGCTGCCGACTGTAGTCAGTGACCCTCACCAGACCTGATGAGCTATATTCTTATTAGTGTCAAGTAGCTCGGCAGCTCGGCTATTTATCTCGCTTCTCAGCGGTCCTAAGCAATTGATCAAAACCCTGCCTGCTGATTAAGTGCCAGTCACTGGCAATACAAGGAGCCATTATTATCACTATTTGTGATATGACTAAGTAAATTTTGCGTGGGAATCAAGACGACTTGACTTCATGGATTGTCGCTTCTCGATTACGATATCAGAGCACTCAAGTACATGTACCGTAGATCTTTGAGTATTAGCCGAGGGTTTTTACCTACGAAATGGGTCTAAATTTATGGGGTCGGCTTATTGACAAGTCAATGCAAAAACCTGCACATTCCTGACCATTCGAGCGAGTCAATTGGCGATCGCTGACGATCGTCGGCAGTATTGGTAGGCGATAATACAGTGAGTTAGTTTCTTTTGCGGTTTACTGGTTCTCTGAGTCTATGTGTATCAATATAGATAACGTATTGTTTTTATATGCGTATTCCATTATTTTAAATATAATTATTGTACTTATTTTTCAGATCAAATCCAAGAGATGAAAGACATTGTAGTTGCTGGGAAAGCTAGAATGTCAAACGAAAGCGAGGCTGCAGGAAAATCAGAATCGAGTGTCAATTTCTAAAACTACATTCTCGAATATTATCGATCTATTGTAAAAAAAAAAATGAAAATAATACTATTGAAATAAATATTTGAAAAGTGTTACTTCATTCATTTACACATGCCAGTTCCCGTGAAAGATCAATAAGGTAAATCAGAGATAATTGACAGTGTCAATTGCAACCAACGGTCTGGTCAACCTCCTGTGATCGTTACTTGAACATTCGTGACACGTGATTCGGCTCACTGGTTCCATTGTTCTTCCACACGCAAAGTAAATCTGACGAGCAGACCATACTGACAGAGTCAGTTCAATTAGTAGTTATCCAAGATAAATATGCTTTGCTACACAATAAATAAAGGATCAAAAAAGAAAACGTTGTGCTTACGATGCTGCTTTCAAACTCAAAGTTATTAAATATGCATCAGAGAATAACAACTGTGCAGCTGCACGTGAATTTGGCAATATTGATGTGAATGTGAAATTGTGAATAAATTGAAACAAAAGGGAAAACAAATTGTTTGTTATATCATTCTGTTTTTACAGATTTAAAAACGTGAACACCAAGTGGAATCCCTTTATTGTCATCTTTAAATCTACCGAATCAATTGTAGGCATACAGGAAAACGCTTGGGAATTATTCAAATTTGCACTTGATTTTAGTTCGCCCATGCAGTTCCTATTCTCGCCACCAGGATATAAGTCGATCTGGAAAGAGACAAGTTGAAATATATCTTGGGCAAAATATATCAATACGAACGTTTTAATGAACATTTATCACATCGTTTACAAAACAAACCTTTCAATCACTCCACGCACCTAAAAAAATTCACACTGAATACCACTGAGAGGCACTATGATTGCAATTAGCACCGGGCCCGTGATCGGCCGGGCGTGTTCAACTGTCCGAGAGATCGTGTGATAACAACGATCATTTTCGCGCGTTGATCTAGGCCTCTGTGATTCGGCTTATGCAAAAGTCAGTCACTTTTCACTGATTTCCTACTCAAAATCGACCTCGGCTTATACTCAGGGTCGGTTAATACTCAAAGATCTACGGTAGTATCCTGATTACAAATCGTGGATGCTATAGAAGAGAAAAAAAAAATACGGTGAAATTTGAGATTGCATCATCGTCTCATCAAGAATTCATGGTGACTAGATCCAGTAAGAAATGTATTTTCCTGTTCATGGAAGTCTCAGCATCTTGGCACCTGGCAGGTAACCGTGGCGACCGGAAGATCGACAGTGCTGGAGATTGGAACAAGTCACTCGAGGCCTGATTTACATTGGGGCCGCCAAATTAAAACATGACACTGTCGAAGCCAGAAATCTATTTGAAATGGTCCGTGAGGGAGACAGCGCCTTGTTGACGGTGAACATTGTACTGCGATGAGGACGGTATTATCTCCTGACTAACAGATGACGGATTCTCGTAGGGTTCGCCCTGTAACCATGTTGCCCGCGACTGGACTCTGGCCTCTTCCTCCCTGACAAATGGTGACTGCTCACATTTCAAACATTAATATCGCATTGATGACTAGCTCGGTTTTGTCTGAAGGTTTGTTCCTTACAAGTAAGTCTAGCAGAGATGAAACGAGCCATGCTTTCATGTCTGTATTGTCGCTGTGTCAACACCGAAAAAAAAGCGTATTCTAGTTTTCTCTCTTTTTCCCTGGAAATTCTGTACTGAAGACATGAGTTTGGTATTCATGTAACTTTATTGTGCATATTAAATAGTGGAATGTCTGTATTGTTAACAAGAGTAGCTTGGAATTTTTCTTAACAGAACCATGTGAAATGGTGGCCACTTGGCTAAATCGTTCTTTTATGGTTTTTATTCTGCGCATATTTACCAAACATGGCCTTGAAATCGTTGCTGGTTAGTGCAGTGTGGTGTACATACATAGTTTGTACACACAGACTGTCATAAAGATAAAACTTACCATGTATGTATCAGTATTGGGGTCCTTGGTCTAAAATAGCTGGGGGCTCGGGGATAAATATTAACAGTACCTTGAGGAGGAGAGAACTAGAGAACTCCATAGAGCAGTTATCAGTGAGTGTACTTAGTTCCCACTCCAGACTCCGGTCTTTGATGTTGTCTTCACTGGCCCAAGATATCTTCACTGCACTCATGACTGTGTGTCAAGTCCCGCTTTAGTCTCAGGCCAACGGCTTATAAAATATAACCGACCCACCCAGCAAAATTTTGTCACCATAAATCTCAAGCACGAGGATACAGAATAGGGCTTATCGTGAAGAACAGGTGACAGTCTGTGTAAACATTATCTTGGCCTGCATATTCATGTTGGCACACGTGAGATATTGCAATGGTTGAGGTAATATGACAGCACTGAACTTTGCCCAGGAAGTCCCGTCGTCTTCCTTTCCTGTACCCAGTGTGTGTATAGTATGGAGAGGCTTTAGGGTCATCATCCCAAACTTGATAGTCCAGCGTTAACAAGGGGAGATTGAGATGACTAGATGGCTTTCACTTTGATTCATTACTGATTACCAACATGGACCTCAGGATCTGCACTTTCCCAGAATTTCTCTCTTGTTCACTATAGTGGTGGCGAGTTTTGAGTTTAGTTTTAGTCCTACAGTGCAGGAAGGTCCAGGAACTTATACATCGATAATGGGGACTTCGGTTATTAATCGGACAAATACAGCGGACACAAGCTCTCAGTCCCGTGAGAGGCCCTGATATTTGCCCAGGAATTTCCAGAGTATGATTTATTGTTATCATTGGGTGGCCATAATGAAACAACGTTGTCCCGTCGTGTTTGTAGAGAATGCATTATAGAAGCAGCCAATGTCCCACATCCAGTATATGTTTGCTGGTGCTCCAGGGAGAGCCACTGCCTGCGTAAACTGCTGGTCCCCAAGTCTCATGGGTTTTGATGGCCTTAAACCAGATAGATTTTATTTCGGCTAAATGGAGTTTGTAAGCACCCCGTGTTTGGTAGGGTGGACGTGGATGGAACCTGCTCAGACAGACCTCCACTCGGGGTTTGATGAGCCCTCAGAACTCCTGCTCTGCCGGGGGATTGTCCCAGCCACCATACACTTTCATATAGGACCCATAAATTATTCAGCGACAGTAACATTGTGACAAAGTGATATTTGCCATTGTTTGGGAGGCATTAGCGATGGGTAAATATGCACTGCCACCAGGTCCAGGCAGATAGAGGATGAACCTTTGGTAACTCCTGCTCCATTGTAACCAGTGTGAAGGCCTCTTTGGAGACTTGCTGACTACTACTGACAACTCACAAAGGTAAATATACTTTATTCCTGGAATCACAAGTTTTGACGGAAAGGTTGTTCAATCTCTCTGAAGTCACCTGACCTCTTTTCGGCCATCTGGTGCTATCCTCTCATAGATTTGATATGGGGGATGGTTGCAATGGTTTCCATGGTTTCGGAAAATGTTGCGCGTCTGTAGCTCCAGGAACAAAGGCTGAGCAATGTAATCTAATGAATCGAGAATCAGGACTGGCCCTGAGTCAGTCGCAGCATCAATCGCTGCTCTGGGTTTTGGGGGACCAGCTTTCCTAAGGCATTGTTTGATCCTGATACGGTTTGACTGTTCCCAGAAATCAGACTTTTAGAGAAGATCAAGGGAACTGGGTGTGTGGGAGGTTACCATGGATACAAAGATGTGTGTCGGAACAGAACTTGTGGATCAAACTGGACCATGACTTCTGAAGTACTAGTGACGCTGATCTTCAAGGGCAAATATCGATCAGTGTGGTAATTTTGACATGTTTATTAGGTCTTGTTGAGTTTGGGATCGTACATGTATATATTCCACATGCCCGTAGATGTAGACCCAATGTGATAAAAGTCCTTATATTTGTACCTCTTTGCTTTTATTCAGCTGCAGGAAGAAACAGGAATTAGAAGGAGAAATAAATAAGATTTTCAATGGGATTTTCATCACTGTCCATTTATGTTTCCTGTCGTATAAATGAAGAAGATTCTTTCCTCTGTTCACACTCTATGTGACAATTACTCTTACTATGGATAGCATTAGAAGCAATATGCAGGCAAAGCAAGTTACTTTATACCGGATATGACTGTCCATTCACTGCTGAGGCTGGCTTTCTGATGTGTGTCAATCAGGGAGCGCTCCTCGCCTGCAGCTCACGGCCAGGTATGGGAGCCGACTTACTTATTGCGGGCGATGCTTGCACCACCGGATTTATTGCTGTTGATCTATTTTAGGAGTAGACATTTACAGAAGATCCTATCTAATAAGGAGACTTTGAGCGGGTTTTTCCGCGTTGTTGCTGGCTAGTTGGTTACCACGGTGATGTGTTGCTGATGGCTGCGAGATGGTCTCAAGAAGACAAGTGGGAACTACTCATCAGCGTCTTGTCCATCACGACGTTTCTATCACCGTGGTGACGGACAAACCTACCTGGACCCAAACCTGTAAATGTCACAGCCGCAGAGTGTCTTCCGTAGCCGAGCAGGAAATTGTCGTGGAAAAAGGCAATGTTGCCACTATTACAAATGTGTAATTGGAACTCGGTAGAAGCTTCATTTCGTGATATGCAATATTTCTCCAGGCATTACCCATCCATTTGATATTTCTGCAAATGGTTGAGAGAGTGTTCGTAACATGTGCGAAAGCATTAACATTTGTGACAATCCCTATGTCAGTGAAAACTCCCTGTGCTAATGCATAAATTGCTGCAGGATAACTTATTTCTCACATATATGACATCCGAATCTGAAATGTCACAGTGGATGCTTTGAGGACGAGTGATCCACCTCACATAGACAGTTTCGTTTGATGTAAAGTTATGTTTCTTTGTTGTTATATCGCAGTTTTATGGCTTCCAATATTCCTGCGATACAAAAATAACTTTCCAGGCTTTATGTGATGTGTTTTTCTTGGCTCAGCCTGCCTTACGCTTCAAAGTACTTTATTGCATTGGTGTCATCAACCCTATCATGCTGTCATGTCTACGGTGATGTAAACCCCATGTTGTTATACGCACTTGCCATTCATATCCCTCTCCCACCCACCCACCTCTAACTGAGAGACAGAAGCACCATGGCCAGAGGAAATTGGCTTTCTGTCGTTGCTGAAGCCATCATCAAGATATAGTTGACACAGTCCAGTGCCATTACCTTGGGTTATTAATTATGGCAGGTGGTGGCAGCTCTCTGGCAGACTTCTATTGAGGGATTCTGGAGGTCACTCGCCAACCCCCAGGTGTCTATTGTAAGATGTCGACCAGAGTTAATCCAGGGTTTGATTCTGTGGGGCTTACAAAAGCCTAATTTAGGGTCCAAAAGGCCGGCTGGCGGTTTGGTGGTCGCACCAGGACGCCGATGCCGGCCGGAGGTGTGAGGTGCGAGTTGTGGCTTTGTGCTCGCTCTGCTGCCCACATCCTGAGATGACCAGCCGCATGCCTAATGAGGCCTTTGATTGGTGGACGTGTGGTGATAGGACTGCGGACCGTGAAGTGTTTATGGCGGCAGACTTGTTCCCCGCGTCCGTCCCACAACGCCACTAGGGAGACATCTATGAATTATTCAGCTACACTGTTTAATGAAAGGTAGAGGCCAAGCTTTTACAGCCAAGCTATACATCTACGGAGCTGCAGTTTGCACCATCTACATGATTGGTGGCTCGAGTTGATCGTTTCACGGTGGCGCCGAATGACTGGCACCATCTCGATTAACTCGACAACACACTTTATCGATTACCCATTGACCATTAATAATGACAAGCTACCATCCCATACCTTAGATCCCTGATGTCTGTGTGCTCTCTGTTACCAGTAACTGTTCGGTAGCAGAATCTCTGCACTCTGGCCCATGATAACAACTCCGGATTCTCCACCACATGTTTGTGGACAGATGACTGTGTTGACAGTTGGAGGGATTCCTTCTAGAAGCAGCGTTCCTACTTCTCTTCCACAGCACAGTTAATGAGGAAGTAACTGTCCCACAACGTCCCAGACATTAGCTGGCTAATGGGCTTCTGGTCATATAAATACAAGGAAATTCTTGGTAGTTCTGTTTTTGCAGTTTACTGGCGACAATTATCTTTTATTCCTTTGAACTTGTTTTATGTTACTTTATCATACAGCAAGCACTGTTAACATGGTTAAATATTGTTCATAATTCAAGATTTCCGACAAGATTTCTGCAGAAATACACCTTGATTCATGCAAGTACATCACTCCACATCAGACATTAGTTACCTTTGTTTTGCCATTGTCTTTAAATATTCAAGCTAATGGCTGGATTTGCAATCTGTTTCTTGCCAATCTCAGTGATACATCTTCTCTAAGCTCAATCATCCACAGGATATAATAGTATAATAGAATGGTAAATATTTTGATTGAGATAACTTACCGGTAGCGAAAAAAAAAAAATTTCAGATATACAATGTACATGTTCAATTCATCAGATTAAAACGATACAAGCACAAACAAGTAGACAGAACTGTAGTACAGTTCATCATCATCATATACTGAAGCAAACAGGATATATTGGTTGTCTGTGTCCTTGTTACTACTCAAATAATTATCACAAATATAATATTGATAAGGATTGATCAACCTGGAGTGTGATATCAGTAATTGAGCAGTTAACTATAAATTATAGTAAATTGACAATTATAATAGTCATGTGACACTGTGTACATTTGCTAGCACTAATGAAGATAATGAACATAATTTGATCATTATTATGATCATGCCGTGACAATTTGACATGTTGGATGATGCCTAATGCCACGGTTTTCAGAGAAATACAGAATTAATTCTCATGTGCAGTTTAATTGTGCATGTAGGTCGTTTTCAGAAAACAACTCACATTCACAAACAATTATTGCTGGTGCGCCAGCTGTCACTTAATATGATATTTGTTCTTTCTGAATCTTCTGTGCTTGGTGAATGTTCGTTTGACAACTGTTGTCGTAGTGATATTCAAAGTTAGTATTGATAAATGATATACTGGTAATAAAAATATTGTTACAGTCTAATGGTTTGATTGTTATTCGGATTTAATTACAATTTATTGGCTATAATGGTAATTGATGTTCATACATTGGTTGATTATTAGCTAAATGTCAGCGTTTGATCACTTGTATTATTCAGGCTCTACTGGAGATGGCAGACGTCAACGCTGCCCAGACGATGGTCAACTACTACTCAGAGCGTCCACCGCAGATCCGCGGCCGCACCGCTTACGTACAGTTCTCTAACCACGAACAGCTCAAAACCGAGTCGTCGGCCCAGGTAATTGTACGTAAACCCGGCGAGCCCGTGACGGCCGCTGTTTTATATTTTTGACTATTAGGTGGAGTGATCTGTCCCTCGATCTGTCGTCACACCTCGACTGTACACACGCGGTCTCTACTGGAACCTTTCCACTCAACGAAGTCTTCTGCCCTCACCTGAGTGTCTCACCTCGACTACATGTACCTGCTGCTTTGTGAATCTCAGCACGTGTTTGTCATCTTCTCACACCCGTGTTCAAATTGTGTTCTATTGTAGAGTTGGCACTGATCTTTGTCTAACTAGATGCACACCACATATAGCTGCTCTCACTTCAGGACAAACCGTCGTGGAGTTGCCTTTTCCATACGTATCCTAATGCCATCGTAGTCATAAAACTGTAGGAGACGATCGCAAATATTGAATATGTGAGTGGGGAGATGTAACCATAAATAACCGGAGAGAGGCAGGGGAGACTGTCAGGTATTGTTGTATTATGTTGATTAATGTGCCTTTGTCCGGCCATGGTTGGCAAGGATTCACATGTGCAGGCAGTCTGGGGACATGTTACCTGTACATGGTATATGGTATGGGAGTCGGCCCTAGCTGTGGTGTTGGCTGCCTGGATGGCCCCAGCTCTTCCCCATACACCACTCAACCAACCTCTGTAAATCAGGTACAAGACGTCAGGTCACCGCAACCTGGGACTGACCTCAGCAACATGGCAACAGCTTTCTAATCATGATAGGGAAAAGATTTACACATACATGTGATGAATGGCGAATATCAGTATATTGCAAAGGGCATCGCTATTAAGAACGCATGACATTTGATATTTTCAGTTGAGTGTTCTTACATAGCAACGGAATTTGTGGTTAATGATACTATTAAAGTGCTAAATTCACAAAGCCATTCATATAATGTGGACAGCTATCAGGGAAAAAGTGCTCTTAGTGATCTATATACAGTATGTACGTTGTACTGTGTAGATGTACTTCCGGTTGTACTTGGCCTGTACAAACAGATAGCTGTTGTCCTGCACCAGACAGGGTTGGTACCAGTACATTCATACATATCTATATGTCCATATGTACTAAAGGAGTGTCGTATTACATCCTGCTGTAGGCTACAGCACTTCCAAATTGTAAACACGACCTCCATACGCTGTACTATATACATGCTACATGAACTATAGCCTTGCCTCTGCATCCTGTTCAATATTATAACAGTTTTGTAAACACAGCAGGTTTTGGCAAAAGTTGTGCAGTTTTCACTTGTTTGTTTTTGGTGGGAAAATTGATGTCAATTGGCGCTTAGCTGCTTCAGCTCAATATCCAGAGATAATTGGCCAGTTCTTTGAACTAGTGTAAAATATGGCTAGAGAACTTACTTTGAACCAAGTGCTTTGCACAAGTACGTGCTAAATTTGAAAATTACTGTTGTACACGAGCAGTGACTTTTCGTTGTTAAATGTTCCCTTTTACTGCAATTAACACCAGCGAGCCAAGTCCAGGGCCCTGCAACTCGTACAAGTAAAACTAATGCAGAGGCGCATGGAACTGCACCTTGCGGTGTGTCGACTCGCCACGGCCAGCAACAGATACATACGGCCCAGTCTGAGTCCAACTAGTCCTAGGGGGAGTCCAAATGGCAGTCCAAATGGACTTGGAAGTCCAAAGAGACTTCAGCAATCCAGTCCACTTATGATGACCATTGTCCAGCGCAGACTTCAGCTGAGAAGACTTCTAGAAAGAAATCATATGGTGCCGATACTTAAGGCAGTCAGAATTTCTCAAGTTGATTAGGTTGATAGTTTCAAGTAAAACAAGGCGGGACTTAATCTGTAGCTATAAACTAACTCTACTTGTTCACCCATCCAAATTGTGTTTCGCTGTTTGTTTTTCTGTACTAACCATGCATGCATTATCTGTAGAAATATACATGTATAGAATTCGGAGCATTGTTTTACTATGTACAGTTTGAAGTATTATAATGACGGATTGTTTATCATGTTTAATATATTAGTATACTGGTAAAACCTAATGCATTTCATCAGAAATAATTCTTTAAATTTTTGATTGTTGATCCTAAATCTTTCATCTATCTATTCGAGTGAATATCTGTTGTTATATAGTGTTTACCATGTTTATTGTTGATGTGCATTGAGCGTTTTACGAGGTGGATCTGATTGGCCCTTGCAGCAGAACGCCAACGCACAGGCTGCGCTTCAGGCGGCTCAGCATCTGATGGGGAACATGGACGACCCCAAGACGGTCCTCCGCGTCATCATAGAACACATGCTGTACCCCGTCACCATCGACGTACTCAAACAGGTCCGTACCACAGGGCTCCAGCGTGTCTGCTCCCGTGTCCGGGGACTCATAGGATTGAAGATTTAAACTTGGGGGTAGATTGAGATGAATAGGATGATAAGCTAAAATTTTCATGAGACATGGGATATGCATTAATTCCAAGCCAGGATTTTATGTATATAAATCTATTCTGAACACATGAAGAAATTTTTCATCCAAATTGATGTGACATGTTTACAGGAACATTGTAATTGTTGCAAATGGAGTATGACATTTGACATTTGGGGAGTTGGTTTTGGCTGTCACATTTGGGCGATGGCATGTGACGAAGTGGGACTTGTGTCCATTAGGCACAGGTGTGTTTGTGACGCCACAATGGAAACTCACCGAGGATACGGCATCAAAAATGGAGCGGGATCTCCTCAATATCATCTCCTGCCCACAGATGGCTATCATAGAATATGTATGTGTTGACACCGGAGGCCTGACACCTCTCTCAAATCTTGTCTTGATGGCACCATAGAGCCCCAGGCATGAAATGACGGGCGTCTTATCCTGACCTGTAACAGCGTGGACGTCTCCACTGCTTTCTTCTCATGATTTTATGATCCTTTGGATTAGGCCAGCTTGGGAATTGAGGATATGAAAGAGGACCATCTTTGAATCATGATGACATAAAATCCGCAGTACGGCTGTCGTGGCCCAAGGCAATGGACCGTTTTTCAAAGACAAACTCAAAGAAGACATTCTGAACAGAATTTTGACCAGCTCAGAAATTACCGCTACCATTGAGTGAACTCATCCACACACGATTGTCCGAGCTCACAGAGGGTTTGGGTGACTTTGTACTGTTGACAAGACTTACAAAATTGCAGTGTTCAGGAACCAAAACCGAAATATTCGGAGCGACAAGCCTGTAAATGCTACTTAGTCATACCCACAAAGTGGCTTATACCATGTAATGATTTTGTAATACAAGCGATTCTTTTCTCGTTGAATGTACCATGGTAACTGTGGCCGTCCTTTTGTCTTTACAGATATTCTCAAGATACGGTCAAGTTCTGAAAATTGTGACCTTCAGCAAAAATAGTAAGTAAACATCCGTGGAATAATACAGTTGCTGTGTGCTGCCGGGGATCAGATATCAGCCTGACGGTGGTGTCGTTGGTCCCACTGCCATTGAAGTATTATCCATGTTAGCTGGGAGAGGGGGTGCGAGAGGGACGCTGGGGATGCTCTATATCATGTATATTGATCCTTTCTTAGGTTTTTTCCCTCCTGTGTATGGCTCGGTTTCACATTGTGTTTTTTTTGCGCCAGCCAAGCGCTTGCATTCTAAGTGACAATAGGGAGAATTCACGTGTCTGGACTCATCTTGTCCTGCCTTCTGGACTATGCCTGTGTAGCCCAGGGGAAGAATTGGGGGGAAGGAAGGGCATGATTGATTCGACACTTTCAGTGTCTTAATTGATCCGAAATCTTGAGCTTGGAGTCATCACTGGATGATGTACACCATTCACCTCTCCAACTACAAGGTGTACACAGTCCTGGCCAAGATTACATTTTGAGTTTTATGTCGTACATCTATCTGGCCTGCTTCCAAGCCGAAATCCATAATTCTCCCGTCATTATTGCCGTCCAGACCGAGGAGACTTCAGACAGGTACTGTGAGGTACATCGCGAGTCCCGCCATCACGTGCCCGTTATTGTTTGACGGCTTTGTTTTGGTCAGAGAGATGCTATTACACAGTCTAGGTGAATGTAGAGCTGTTTGCTGCCTGGTGTCAAGTCGCCTTTAGCATGTTTAGAAGTCTTTGTGACGTTGTTGATGGGCAGGATCCTCCCGTCGCCATGTAAAGTGATGCCTAGTTCTTTATTCCCTGCTTGTAATAACACTGCGACTATTGACTGGCTCTAAGATATGTGTGACATGACATACTTTAATTCGTCAGGTTTATTGTCCGGGAGATAAGTGCTTCGCGGCCTGTATTTTTTTTTTTGCGAGAGACGTTAACAGCTAGTGGCCGGATTCTGTTGATGTTATGGAAGGCCTGATAGAATTTATTGCTGATTCACATCATAGTCGTCTCACATAATTCAATGGAGTTGTGGACCTGACATTTCTAATGCTTCTGTTACTTTTTTTGGGAGCCTTGCAGGTTTACACAGTTTTTAAAACGAGCCTGGCAACATTAAATTACAGAGCTCAAGCTAGTGATCCTGGCGCAAAGGTGCGAGAGCAGTAATTGTATATACACCGCCGCTTCTCCCAGTCACTGTGTTAGTTGTGTGACAATGGGAGGCGCTTATCTATTTAGCACCCATTAGGGCCAAGATGTATCGATTCTGCTTCTGCATTTGGTGCCGCAGCCTAATTTCGCTGGACAATTAGATTAGTCTCATGGAAGCCTGCGTGTCGGTGGCCGCGGGTGAGGGGAGTCGGGGCAGTGATACATAGTGGGCTCCAGCGAGTCAGGCAATGATGGGCCTTCGTGCCATGCATCTGCAATCACCCGTTGGCAGTAGATTTACTCAGGCATCCCCACTGGGAATACGGTGATGATTGCACATGTTTATCCCAAACATTAAGATATCTCGGGGAATGACTTTAGAAAGATGAACAGCCAGCGTTTGGCTGATTTGCTGGTATGGAAGCATGGAATTAATACAGAATTTGTGTACTTTCCTGTGAATGTAAATAGATTGTTCCATGAAACTATAAAATAACTTCTAATTATCCCAGAACAGTTATTTTGCAACAACATTGAGATATATCAACTGGTTCTACATGTGTATAGCATCCCAGAATTAGCAGCTTATTGTTTGTGACGGCAGGATCAGTAACAGCTCAGACGTGTGCTGAAGGAGGTGTCCCTGGTTGAACGTATGTCTGTCCATGATTGAATTAGGCCGACCATGTCAGGCGGTCAGTAATGGCTAGGTCAGTCATCTCGCATTGAAGCTCATTCCATCGTCTTGCTGACATTTCGCAGACTTCCTGCGACCCAGACAAAGAAAAATGTATTCTGGTAACTGCCAAAACCTCCACATAATCTTGTGTTTTATGACTGCGATCCAGTACCTAAAAGTGGCAGAAGTTTGTGTCGTCACAGTCGTCACGATAATTGTGTTAGCGTTCGGACGATCGGCAAGGTTTCCTGACCGTATTTGGCATCTTCTCCGATAGCCGGTGGCGACAGAGGCTTTTGAAGTCACGGAAAGCCTCCACGCCACAAGTGGGAAACATTTCAGGGTATTTCTATTTTCACTCCAGTCAATTGCTGTCCAAGCTGCAGCAAGCATTGTCTGCAGCAAGCATTGTCATTAAAACATCAAGGCTTGGTCGCTGCTAGCGCTGGTTAATGTAATTAAGTTAGACACCTTTGAAGGCTGATGAGCAGTTGGCAATTGTTGGCCAACATTGACTGCTTCTTCCACTTCGATTCTTCGCAACTTTCACTGAGTTTATCCCCTAATACTCATGATACTAGCTTGTATACATGCTGTTTAAATGTTTAACATCTTAGATATACATGTATACATGATGTGTGCCAGTAAATATAATTATTTGGTTGCATAGCACATAATTCGATATACTAACACTAAAGTATTGCAGCTGTTTCACAAAATATTCAAAACGAATTGTTGATCGAAGCATCCATTAGTTGTTCGTCTACAAGTTTTTGTTAAAATTAACTGTATTTGTAAAGTTTGCTTCCTCTCTCTGTTTTTCCAGACACATTCCAGGCCTTGATTCAATTTTCCGATGCCATAGCAGCACAGACGGCAAAAGTGGTGAGTCCAATAACAAATACATGGCTACCTTTATTCGACATTACATGCCCTCTGAGCATGAATGATGACTCGCAATATATTACCGGTACTGAGGTACACTAAATTTCATGGCCCATAGAACTAATCTGTTATGTTTGGTTATCCTGAAATCAAACATGCAGTTGCCTGTGGGCTTTTGTAGTCGTCTGCCAGCGCATGAAAGGCAGTAAGTTAATCATGTCAAAGAGATGTTTCTGAAATGTCAGCTGCAAGTTTGGTATGGTGTTTGCTATGTTGATGTGGGACGGTACTGTACGAGGTTCACTAATGGACCGCCTGGACTACACTCTCCCTGATATCAGCCCCTCGGTGACCTGGACAACCATCGCCCGGCGACGCGGCCCTGCACTGGCTCCACGCGTAATGTGCCACCGTAAATTATGGTCGATCATGTTAATTAGAAATCAATTATTCAGCACGTCTGGAGTGGCAGTTTTCACAGTGTTTGCTATAACGGGCTTGGAACGTTATTGGCACACAAGATGGAGATGACACTAGTGTTATGGACAAATGTGTCGGCAATTGTTCCTAAATCAGTGGGTGTCTGACGTACGTGTGGATCTGGGTGTGCCATTGATTGTATAATGTGGCACACATGTACCCATTGAGAGACGATGATATGTAGATATCGCCAGATCTGTACCTTGACCTAGATCCAGAAATTCTAAATTTGTCAAAATTTCTCCTCGGTGTTCAATTATTCTGGCACTATATACTATATGAAGGGAAATGAATTGTGTAATAGAAGTGATTGTGTGGAACACACCCTGCCTCCTCCAGCACTGACGGTGCTGTTGATGTTGATGAGATTTCTCCAGGGTTCCCCAAAAGAAATGCACAGGAAATGCGCCTGTCAGTGTGCCTGCCACCACACAATCTGTGCAGGAACGAGTACAAACTGCTGTCAGGCATAGGAACTCTGATGGCAAAATAATCCAGTTTTGCCCTTTTAGGTAAATAACATCGAAGGAAAACCTTCCTAAAGACATTATAATAATGATCTTTGCCTGGTTTTCTCAGTTTTGACCCACAGAGAGTTGAAAATAACAGGTTTTTCGCGTCGACATTCAGGAAGTGTTCCCGACTCCGCCGCGCACTTGAAGAATCAGCAGAATTTACACAAATGTAGATATTTTTGTGTGCCCGGCACCGAAGGCTACAACTCGAGATTGCAGACTGCTCCGTGTGGAGTAATGAAGCACACAAAGTAATTTGCTGATAACATCTTGTTAAGCAAGGCGGTATTTGGAGGCTGGATCTAGCCTTGGGGCGGCTTGAAGAAATACCCTGCTGGAGGACCAATAACTGTCTCAGAGGGTGAATAAAGTGGCCCCCATCCGGCCACAACCCTCGGCGAGCGTGGGCTCCCTAGAGTCCCGGAGCATTGCCACAGCCAGCTCATTGTAGGCGCACCGTGCGTGGGGTTTCGCATCCTCCCATCCTCTGCCAGATAATCGTCTACATCCATTACAGAGATTTCAGCCAGCCACTAGTGCTAATAACTGCTGCCGTAGATCTGTTTCTGTCAGTTCCCGGGTCGTGTTAGCTCCTTGGTCAGTGGCCTGTAGCCCCGGCGGGTGGGCGTAGTGATATCTTTATGGGAGTCCCGATCTCCCATCCAGATCCACAACTTTACAGATCATGTATCCCTTCAATAAGGCAAATATATCTGGTACTTCAAACAGTTTGGGTCCGATTTACGTTCTTCGTAACCAGATAAACAGTCTCACGTGGATCGACTCGCTTCGCAAATATGAAAACCCGCTAATAATTTTCGTACTGTGTGATCCATCACCTGCCAGTTATCCTATTCATATGTCATTATGACAGATGATACCAGGTATCTTAGAAGTAACTCCTGATAGTGGAAAACTACAAATAAACAAAAGCATGACAAGGGAAGGTCTCTATGTAAAACTGTAAAGCGAGCAGCAGAGTTGGGGTGTGTCTTGTGGCCTGTGAAAACTAGGAGTAGTTCTTGGAAAGGCAACAATGCCAGATCCTGTTACAATGTACTTTCCAAGTACTGCATGTCAGTGGCCACAGTGTGGAGGAAAATGTCTTGACTGGGGATGCAGCAATGGGAAGATGTACAACGGGCAGCAACCACTGCAATTGGAAAGACCAGACACAACTTCAAACAGCTCAGCACGTCTCCTTGTGTAAACTCTCGGAGAGCTTTGTGAACCTACAGCTCCATGCTACGTGGATCTTGCATCATCAGACGGAGCCCGGAGCCGGAGGAGGAAGGCAGTTTTAGTACACTTCCTGATCCTGCTGCGAGGAGTCCCCATCCATGTAAAGGAGACTGATGGGTAGTTAATTCAGTTGTGCTTCGGTGATCGCGGGTTCTGACGATGTTCTCACGATGACATCCGCAGAGAGTAAAACTTCCCTCGCAATCGCTGCTGCTAATGTCTGCTAAAACGCTACGTGGAAAGCGAAACTGATGATTAAATATGAATATTCTAATTACGGTGAGCTTATTCAAGAGTAAAACGAAGCTCGCTGCGGTGGATTAAATAATTACTGCGCTGTCTGTAGCGGTGCTAAGCTGTTACCCAGACAATGTGCTTCATGAGATTTACCTTGTGTACGCACGGTGCGTTCAAGTGAAACGTGCAATATAGAAATTAGAGCACAGCCCACAGAAATGCTAGTAGAAATCATTGATCTTTATAAAATAGCCGTAGGGATGGGACATAGTGGATTCTAGGGTCCATAATCTCGGCTTAAAGCTTGGACCTGTGTCACCAGTAACATTGCAGCATGTCTCACACTGTATACTGCCCACTCACCACCATCTCTTCCCGTCCCAGACCCGCAAGGTTTATCCGAGAGCTATCACTGCTCATCCGCCATAAACTGGATTGATGGGGATAAATACAAGGAATACCACTGATGGATAGATTGGCTCTGTAGCACAATCGACGCCAGAGATGCAATGTTCCCCCCAGCCAAAAATGGCACTCTTCAAAGAATGGAATTGTGGACTGGTGAAATTGGCCTAAATGAGGATGGATAGAAGATGTTTGACTGGGCGAGGTCTCCAGGCGAGGTCTCCCGGGCGAGACGTGTCAGGGTCACCGAGTGATTTCTTGTGTTCTCAAACGGACAGACTTACGGAAAGAGGATGATCTGCAAATGTCCGCAGGCTCTGCTGACTTTGTCTACTGCAAAATGTCCACAGTGTCTCAGTTGTCACTTGTATCTGATATTGTTCAGAAACAAACACGCATGTGTTTCGTCCTTGTAATGACTATCTAACTTTCTCTTTTCAGTCGTTGAATGGACAGAACATCTACAACGGCTGCTGCACGTTGAGGATTGACTTCTCCAAGCTGGCGAGTCTGAACGTCAAATACAACAATGACAAGAGTCGTGACTACACCAACCCGACCCTGCCCTCGGGAGACGGCGCGCCTATCGCCCTGGACGCCAGCGCACTCAACTTCGGAGGTAGGGGGCGCCACAGGGCACAGAACGGACTTGAGGGGAGGGGTGTTGGGTGGGGAGGTGGAATACACAAAATTCACACGTGTATATATATATATTATGCAAGGACATAGCGACAGAACCATGTTTACGTCACACATAAGACTTACCTTGGGATTCATGGAGTTAAGGGTTTGTGTAAATATCTGTATCCATGTAGATTTTAATGAAACTTTGTTAGAAGAATATATGCATAAGACTTGCTATGAGAAAAATGATTTATGCATGTCAGATATTTTGCCACATGTCTTCATACATTCTATGTCAGGTTCTTCTTAGATAAGTGCATCATACAAAGAACTTAATTAAGTAATAATTCAAGTGCATTTTACTTCGATCTCACTTGATCTGATGTAGTATTTGGCATGTATGCCTACAGCGCACACTGCCAAAGCTACTCTTCTTCAACTTTTATAGGAATGAATGTTACCTCTTTGTATTTAAACTAAAAAGTTTACCGATCGCAAAATTTCTCCTTTGCATATTTCAAACTAATTAAGACTTCAGCTATTGTACATTTTACTTATAACAAGAACTTTATCAGTGTTATTCACCAGCTAATGATAGAAATCTCGGTGGTGATATTTGTTCAGTTGCATCACAATAAAACATCGGTGTGGTGGGTAAGGGTGGGCAAAAAACTTATTGGAAAAAAACACACTATGTGACTGAAGTAATGTTATTCTGTATTTATTCTTACAGATTCAAGCAAATACAAGAATCTTGGCCTAGGTAAAGGAGTTTTGTATCTTGTTTTGGGCCTGTACTTTCTGTATGTGGTCCATGTTAGTAGCACTCGGTGATTAACTAAGGTTACAGTTGCACTTGTGCCGATCAGTATTCTGCAATTGCTGGAGGTTTTATTCTGTTCGTTCACGGCGGCGTTATCAAGCTAGATTACTGTTATGTTCTGTGTTTGGGGTTCTGAGACAGATGATAAATTCTGCTGCAGGAAAACTTTAATGCTCTGCACACTGTTGAATTGATAAGCTAACAAGCACATTACACAGGCACAAGCAGGTTCTGTAATCAGAATACTGCTACCTACCCCGGGGAGTGGATGACTTACAAATACATGTAACTGTGCTTCCAGTGGCCCAAAACCTGGCTATAAATGATAACTGCAAGTTCACACAAACACCCCTGTTATTGGTGTGTGGGTTGCTTAGTCATAACCCGAGAAAATCAGTAAAGAATTTGTCTCATATAGTGCTTCATAGAATGCACAATAAATGCAGCACGACAATGTTAGACTTGGCTTGTAAAATGTTGACGAGTATGAGCATCGTATATACCTATGTAGTGTGCGTTGATGTAAGATTAACAGTCTACCAGATGTGGCTGTGGTAGGTCACATGTCTGTGCCTGTCTCTGGATGCTTCCTACCCTGTCCTAGTGCACTGCTACCTGTTACATAGATCACCTGGAATCTTTAACTTGGACACTATCTGCTCTTGTGGTCTTAGACTACTGTATTTAGTGATATGCCTGCTAGAATTCTCATTGTAGGCCACTGACTTTAGATCATCAATCTGAACTCTGGTCCACTTGTATATGATTTAGTGCATCATTCTTGAAATGGAATAGAGGTATAACATGTAACTTGTCTTGATGTGGCATCGTTCCATATTCACGGTACTAGTTAGTATGATCTATATTACATGTATTGATGTATTGTATTACATCACAATGTTGAACACTACTTATATGTAAGGAAAGAGCAATACCTAATAAGTAGCAAAGCTTCAAGGTTTGCATGATCCAGTAATTGCCTGCTTTTTGTCGTCATTTATCTCAAAGCACCATAGTACAGAAATAATCATGAAATGTATTTATTCAGTTTGTCCCCAATGGACTGATATTAAGTGATATGTCTCGATGTATTATTACATTATTTGTATGTTTGCCTGTACATACTTGCAAAAACCCTTCACAGAATTTCCCCGTTTACCTTAGTAAGGCTTCTGTATTCACCATAGTGCCTTGTTACACACCAGTCTTCACATTATATAACCCCGCTCTGTAATGTCTCCGTATCCGTTGCCCTTAGGAATTCATAATTTTAATGTTTTTATCTACGCTCAGCAAAATTTTACTTTTTATTTCAAGGATCAGTGCTTTTAAATTTTTTGTTCATTTGACATATACTTTTTCGTTTCATCTTTCTGAATTAGACTTTTGTATTACTTTCAAGCATTTTTCGATGATTTCACACCCCCTTCAAAGAATACTTCTATTTTCAAATTCCAAGTTACCGCTACTGTCATCCAGGCCTACCATAGCAGGATAGCCAGGCAATACATAATATTTCTAGAGGAAAACACAGTAGCTTTACAGAACAGCAACATACTCTTGGAAAGATAATCAGAAACTACTTTGATAAAATTCACACCACAAGGAAATTCATCAAATTGATTGGGCATGTTAGATCTAAGTACAATGTGTTGCACTATGCGCCTTAGTTAGGTGTGTGTGTTTTTGGTTTCAATGATTTTTTCGTTCCTGTTAGTTTTTAAAGCTGTATGTACATTTCACGCTACCTGTCCACCTTATTAAGGTCCTGTGAGCGTTATGACCTCGTCACCATTCGCGCCAATGGCCGCCAGTTTTGGGAGTGCGGCGGGGCATGGCGCCCTACAAGCTGCCTACGGGGCAACGAGTGCGGGAGGTACGCCGCTTTACACTACAGAATCACCAACTAACCACATCCCGCATCCCGCTTCTACGCAGCAACTGCTAACAACCACCGGTAGTACAACATTGCACTTTTATACCTTTCAATTTAGTGTTCGTCAAATATGTACGTCTCGCTGTTTTGTGTTCTATTTTTTTGTACCTTTTTGTAATATTTTTTTGTTCAATTTTTGTTCCTTCTGCCGTTATAATATATATCACCTTAAAATTTGTGTTCACGATTAATTTTCTCCATTGTTCGTCTTGAGTTTGTAATTAATTCCTAATCATATATTCAAGCAATGACTATTCAGTATTGATTGAATTATACCAGCTGTGATTTATGTGATCTCATATATACATATACATGATATAGTCCTTGTTGCTTACGATTGATGCTGTGTCTGACTGTAGATCTAGTGCTTGGATTGTGTGGGGGTGTTGTTGCTGTGTTGTATCATACAGTGCCTAGCTATGGTGTTCTACCCTGGACCGAGCATGCTTTAACCAATACTCGTCAGATGGCCTAGCTGTCAGATGGGTGTGTGTAGGGCTTACTGGCTGTGCCCTGGGGTATACTGGTATGACAACTGTGCTAGACTCCCTGCTGTATGGCACCTGTGGGTTCTGGATCTCTATCACTCTCTACCTTCTACCACATATAGATGCAAGTCCTGTCTTGCTATGTAATTATAAGTACTACCTGCATTAGTCAACTACCTCTACAGCTATTGACACTTCTTGTAAGATCACGAAACATTACTGCAGTTTCACTCACATTCCAATTTCACATACAAAACAAAATACAATAGGCAAATATACCTTATATTCAATTGATAGCCCAATAAACATGTTCACTTACATTTCAAATGAAACATGCAAGAGACCCAAACTGTTCTTTACGTTTTGAACCTGAAGGTTCAGTTGGGGAAAGAGGGGAGGGTGTATAGAAGATGGGGATATTTTGCGAGATTTAATTAAACCGTGTGGTCCAGGTTAGATACCAAACAGTTACCATGGTTACTGTGATGCCTTCAACGTACATTACAGAAGTTATACAATTATCCAGATATTACTTTTATGTGTAACGTTTGTGAAGCTGGAAAGTCCAGTTGCTGTCTTATCACCTTTGACTGTGAAGCTGGTGTGGTTTGCATGAAGTACTGCCGACGTGTTGGTAGCGCGTCCCTACCAGCAATGTCGGCATGCATGTCACAGCATCACAAACAGACCAAAACCGGACGTTTTGTTCAATAATCCTCTCCCTGGAAACACTGAGTGTAAAAATGATGAAGATGTGGAGGAGATGATGGATTGTTTGATGGTGACTGGGTACACTGTAGACCTGTCCAGAGACGCTGGCTGGCTGGCAGGCGGTGGCCAGTCGCCCGTGTCGGGGAGTTTTACGGGGTGATGGATGCATGATTGCTCACTTGCCTGACTACCTGCACATATTTCCTCCAGTATTTACTCTGTTCCAGGTCGGACGGCCTGATGTCTGCCTCTACTTTACTACCTTACTGTCTGCTGATCTACCTGAACTCTCCAATTTTTCCTTCTATTTACTTTTTCTCTGTCTATCTGATCATGCCAAACATCACTTCTTTGAATGGTTAACCCTATGATGCAATCCATTGTCAGTTCTCTCACAATTAAATAAGTCTAAATTGGTTTTGGTCGGTGAGGATGCACGTGTCCATGTGTGAATGATTTTGGAATGCATTGGGAATTAACTTTACCCAGGATTTGCACACTGCACTCGTACCCCACAAAATCACATTACTGGTCAACTAATTCTTGGCTTATTCTTTTTTTTTTAACCCCCAAATCCACCCCCTGCAATGGTCCTGATTGTTTTCTCTCTGCTGGGCTCTTCCACTACCCGACCTACCCCCCACACCTGCCTGTGATCGTGCTGTTCCATTAGCTGGCTTTGGTGCACTGCAAGGTAAGCCCAGTGGTGCCACCTACAGCCAGATGACAGCACTAGTCACAAGTCTAGCCTGGGCTCTCAGTCGGCCAAATCCATCATAATGATAACCTTCTCGCTTCAACCTGATAAATTTACTATTTCCCAAGATTATTTGAACAATCAGGATAAACCACCCACAGCCGACTGAGTTCCCTCGCTGCCTGTTGATTTGTTTGTAGCCGTAATAAATTGTTGTTTAATGATTTAATTGTCATTAGAATAAGTTGATTAGTTCCAAGATTTTGTTTAATTTTGTGTATTAACATCCACTCAATTAATGCTTGGATGGTGGTAGATCACGTTAGCTAATGAAAATAGCTGCATGCATTTCGTGGTGTCCTCTGCTGCTGATGAACTGAGCTACCAAGGTTTTCTAGTTACAGCAGAAAAAACATTTGTTTGTAAATATTTAGATGAAAAGAAAACCCAGAGGTGTCAGTTGATCAGCAGTGCTGGACCAGGTGGTTAGTTGTATTAAGACTGTTGATTGGCAGACAAGCTGGTGCCTGTTTACATGCTGACTTACATGGTTTAATAATGGAAACTCTGGTATTTCCCACAGCTGCCACAGCAATGCAGTTTGGAATTCCCGGCCTGCCGTCAGCTGCGGCCCTGCAAGCGAGTGGGATGCGGTTACCGGGACAACCACAGGGGGGCACAGTGTTGCTGGTGTCTAACCTGAACGAGGAGGTATGTCCACACATCACTCCGGCCAGAAAGTCCGTTGATCTCTCAAGTCTTGGTCAGCTAAACTAACAGCAGTCCAGTCGGTTTGGCCTTTCCTTCCAATTTCAACACACTTGCTACAACTTTCCAACTAGTAGAAAGCAGCTATCTGCTGTTTGTTGTAATGTTTCACCACGGTGTAAAGTAATACTTATAAAAGTACCACTGACACGACTGTGTGTGTCGGTATTGTATATCGTGAAGGTACCGGTATGTTATACTGTAGCACATGCACTCACCCAACTGATACAATGTAATGTCCAGTTAGTGTGTGCATATAACCATGGTAACCCATTCTAAGAGCGAGAACTAGATGCAGCTGACACCTTTCAAACAGGGAAGGGCACTTTTTCCAGCTTCGTAACTTACTCAGTGACAGAATAAGGGTTGAAAAAATTTGTGATTGCCGTTGACGTATCATCTATACATACGAGAATTTTTCCAAATTTTAAAATTCAAGGCGTGGAAAATAGTTCCATTTTATAACAGATTGATGTATCAACTCAATTCCTGTGCAAAAGGCAGGCCGACAATTAACAAATTTAACATCATGATAAATCTGAAATCGTTATATTACACACAATCTCCATTTTCGAACAATAACACCAGGTCAGTCTACAGGACATATAAATTAATGTGTTGTACTTTGATATTGTATTAAAAAAACTCCAGTAAGATCAAGAGATGTGCGTGCCAACCCCACTTTCCGAACCACTTGTATGTAATGTGTGTTTTGTATGCGTACATTGACTGAGATGTACCCTGTATCCGTGTATAGTTACATCTGTCATTGAGTACCTCACAATACTGGGCAACTCAATGAAACTGTATGGTGTCATGATTGAAGATATATTGTTTTTATGATTTTTTTTCCAAACTTTTGCTTAGCAAAACTTTGTCACTTGCCTGATCTGAAACCTACGGAAGCGTATTAGGGCCACATGAGTTTTTTTAAAGTTCAATTTGTCGACTTATTATCTCGATAAATCAAGTTAGTTATCTCGATAAATCGACTTAAATCGAGATATTATCTCGATAAATCGAGATATTAAGTCGATTTATCGAGATATTATCTCGATAAATCGAGATAGTATCTCGATAAATCGACTTAATTATCTCGATAAATCGAGATAGTATCTCGATAAATCGACTTAGGACTCAGACATTTAAAGTACAAGTAAAATGAATATGCATCGACCATAGGCGAGCCATACGATTTCATTGGTTACCTTGGCAACAATAGGACAAATAAAATATACTGATTACTCATATTGAAATCTATATCATGTATATGGAGTAAATGATTAACAGTCATTACATTAATCTCTGAAATAATACCAAACTATACAATTAAAGAAACCATTACAAATAACTTTACGAATATACCTCAATCCATGTCTAATAGCTAAAGAATTGTTAAAAAAAATTATAACATTTTCATTGATGAACATGTTGCATCTTTATAAAAGATAGTGATATAGTAACTTCATTATAGTTTTAACTAGGTAGTTTTGTATGTATTATTCAATATTTAACGTTATAATGGTCCATCATAAGCCTATTCAACATAAGAATATTGTGACTAAACATATTTCCATTTTACTTGAACTTTAAATGCCTAAGACATAAGTCGATTTATCGAGATAACTAACTCGATTTATCGAGATAATAACTCGATAAATCGAGATAAATAAGTCGATTTATCGAGATAATAACTCGATAAATCGAGATAAATAAGTCGATTTATCGAGATAATATCTCGATAAATCGAGATAATTAAGTCGATTTATCGAGATAAATAAGTCGATTTATCGAGATAATTAACTCGATTTATCGAGATAATATCTCGATTTATCGAGATAATATCTCGATTTATCGAGTTAATATCTCGATTTATCGAGATAATAAGTCGATTTATCGAGATAATATCTCGATAAATCAAGATAATTAAGTCGATTTATCGAGATAAATAAGTCGATTTATCGAGATAATTAACTCGATTTATCGAGATAATTAACTCGATTTATCGTGATAATATCTCGATTTATCAAGTTAATATCTCGATTTATCGAGATAATAAGTCGATTTATCGAGATAATAAGTCGATTTATCGAGATAATAAGTCGACAAATTGAATTGAAAAAAAAAGTCATGTGGCCCTAATACGCTTCCGTAGAAACCTGTGCTCTACACAAATATTTTTTTTGGGGAAAAAACATCATCCAAAACAGATAAAAAAAAAAATGACAAGAAATTACCGGTAGTTAAAGACGGAACTCTCCTGACGGGTGTGATCAATTTTAAATGAGAGCCGAGAGCAGTCAATGATTTGATCTTCTGTTTTCTTTTTCCCCGCCCGCCCCCGCCCGCCCGATGACCCCCTCCCCCCCTCGCCCGCTGATGTTCATTGTGGACTATCACTGCCTGGATACTTGGTCTGTCTGTACCACTCCACTCGCCTCGCTCGCTCGCTCTGCCTTCCTTGTCGCTCTCAACTCTAGATGGTCACGCCCGACGCTCTTTTTACCCTTTTTGGTACGTTTGTAAGCACTATTTATTTCAATTTCTTGTTCTGTAGATATTACATTATAGTATTTAGTACATATAACTTTTACGTATCAGTAATGAACACGTAAATATTATTGGCTGCATATATATATACTTGTCTTAAATTTGTGTTAAATGTATATGAATAATGTGTATGGTTTATCATCTGTATATAAAATAAGAATCTTTTGTCACTGACTTTAGATTTTGATTTTATGTGAAAGTTTGTTCCATGCATAAATATTATTTACGTATGTGCATAAAGCCTGTGAAGTGAGTTTGTGTTGGTAGCTTACTGCGATGTTCCTTGTATATTTGTGATCCACTGTCACCCCCCGGCATGGTCAAACACTGTCACAATCCCATACAGCTTCTGAAATTATTCTCCACATCGACAAATCCCATGAAATATATATCTGTTCTTCTTGAATATCAAAAGTAAAAAAAGGTTATGGCGCCCACAATACTTACAATGAAAATTATTCAAAATTCGTGTAGTCCGACAAATTGCCCACAAGGACACTGCAGGCTGATTGTACACCTGGTGCCGAATGACCAGTTCCCAGGCCAGTGACCTCATGACCATCGTGTACCAGACTTGACTAACAATTCCTTGCTATCATCACACAGGTGTCTACGGCGACGTGATTCGAGTCAAAATCATGTTCAACAAGAAAGACAACGCACTCGTACAGTTTAACGACCCCACACAGGCTCAAATGGGTGAGTGTAGCTCTCGGGGTATTGATCAATTAACAATCACAGGAATTATACATAGAGGTCTCGATAATGGTCAGTTTATATATAGGAAACACTCTTTGGCATGACATTGAAGCTTGTAAATGTGAATAAAGTAATTATGTGCATCGATGTGTCAATCTGAGGCGTTACGATTTGTGTCTGTTGCAGCGTTGACTCACCTGGACAAGATCAAGGTTTGGGGCAAGCAGCTGAAGGTGGCGCCGTCCAAACATGCCGTGGTCCAGATGCCTAAGGAGGGACAACCTGTAAGCTAGGGCACATCTCAGGGCACAGAACAATCAAATACTGTCAAATCAGGAATAACTGTAATGCTTGTAATATGTAGGTAGCAAATTTTTAGACATGGGTTGACCGAGTATTATGCTGACTGTGTGAGTTTGTATCTGGCTTTGCAGCAGGATGCTGGTTTGACGAAAGATTACAGCAACTCAGCCTTACATCGCTTCAAGAAACCCAACTCCAAAAACCATCACAACATTTTCCCACCCTCCGCCACACTCCATCTCTCCAACATTCCGTGAGTTATTGCTCAAGTTTTTCAACAAAACTGTGAACAATTTCAGATTATATCTGAGAAAAACATATATATGTGCAAAGTAAAATACAAATCTGTAATAAAACTAAAAATACCTACTGAATAGCACTGACCAAGCATATTTGACATTTGATGAGTGATTTGTTCCTGTACAGACCCACCACGGAGGAAGATCAACTCAAGGACCTGTTCACGGAACACGGAACCGTCGTAGCCTTCAAGTTTTTCCAGTGAGTGCAGCTGTTTTGTTACACTAAAGTAATATGAAATTTCAGGAGAGAGTACAGTGAAATGTTATTGGTGTAGATCTAAACATAATTCATTACTCCAAATTATATTTGTATATTAGTACTGTTCATACATCACCTTATGCAAATAATGACAATGGTAAGATGTAAATGTGTGTACATGTAGTTGACTAACTGTGATGTTGTGTTGACAGGAAAGACCGTAAGATGGCGTTGATACAGATGAGCACAGTGGAAGAAGCAGTGCACGCGTTGATGGTGTGTACCTCCCCTGTACAGTCACTCTTCACTCTCGTACTGTACATGTCGGCTGCTGGCTCAGTCCCATGACCGAGTCCGCAGCCATTCCTCTCACATAGATCAACAATCAGTGTTTGTTTACTTCTTTTGGTTGTCGTTTTTGTCCACAAATTCTCCCAACGGAGGCCAAAATTAACAACTTGATTGAGTTGATCAATTTGCACGCTGGAGGGCAGCTTGATTCTAAATTCTGAACCGTTCACTGGTAGCAGGTCATTGCCGAGTATCAGGGTTCAATGTAACATGATCAGTGTGTTTAACCAATCAAACGGCTTGCTCATGGAATATCAATTTAATAGTCACAGACAGTAACTCACGGCTTGACTTTGATTTATAATCAGATAGCATTATAACTTTGGAGTGGGGAGTTTTTGATTTGAATAACCAGAATTTTAATCATTTAGAACTCAGATACTGTTAATCAAGTAACATTTTTACCAACAATAATTCACATCTGATGTGACGAGAATTTGTCTAATATCACTGACAGTGTATATTTAAGCAGTGATTTTGAGCGAATATGTGCACGGTGAAAGCGTTGTAGTGACGATGAGGTAATGATGAACTATAATCGATCTTGTACACCAAAGTGGCTGGTCCCCTGAAGCTCGCTAACTCCTTAACTCTTACCTGACAACAGTACTTCTGGCTTTGAGTGTGCTTACAATCCAGAAACAAACCTAGTCTGTCGCCTGTGTTACCACACGACTCGATGTAGCCAGTAATAGACGTCCTAGCTGAATGGTAGAATCTAACTTAGCTTTAAACCTGTCTCTGACACCAGAAACACTCGTTTACCTGGATGTTTCAAACCTCCTGTGGGATACCTGAATTTGATTTCACATGTTTTACAGAGTTTCAAACTTATCTTTCCATCACGCTGCCGTTCTGTGATTTCATTGTTATTTTTGTTTCCTGATTTATGTTTCACGATTTTTTTTTCATAAATATCAGTTTATTTCAACTTTTCCATGCTTTCAATGACAAAAATAAGGTCATGGAAATCTACATGTATATAATTTTCTTGGTTTTCAAATTGCTACCCAAATAATTTCTCACAGACTTGTTTTTGATGCTATCATTTATTTGTATGTTTTTTTTTTTCAATTTTCCATTTATTATTTATTTTTTCAACTTTCTTTATATAATCTGAGAACTATTTGGATGTTGATACAGTACTTGGCATTTTGCTAAATGGAATTGGCTTTGAATGATGCTGCTTTACTGCCATATTTCAGATATAGATATATTTTTCAAAATTCTGAAAGTAGAATACACACAAGTACTGTATCTGTAGAGTGTATCTTTTACCCTTTGACTGTACTTGCTGTTTTGCCTGTCCTATGGCCACCTTTATCTGTTCTCTTTCCAGGCCCTTCACAACATAGAGCTGGGGAACGCAAGCCATCTTCGTGTGTCCTTCACCAAATCAGTGATCTAATGTGACGGGTCGTACCCCACCTTCTCCCCCTCCCCTCCCCGGCCCTGCCCCACCCCCGCCGCCCCACCCCCCCGTCTGCTTGTCTCACCCACAGGCCACACACAACCACCAGCTGGCAGAGACCGCCCACCTGCGAGTGTCCTTCTCCAAGTCCACCATCACCGCCGCGCCCCCGCTGCCTGTGTAGGACCGCCTCGGACCGCCTGGAGACAGTCGCTGACGGACGCATGGACGCTCGACTGACCGACCGTCCAGCGCCGACATCGTCATCACCACTGTCTCCACAAGTTACTGAACGAAACAAAGAAAAGCTCAATAATTGCAGCCACTGTCGATAAAGCATTGTAAAACGAAAGTCAGTTTGTATAATGTATATTTACACACATGAACGTAAGCTGCACCAAAGCGCCAATGTGATGAATCCCGCACCAGTGACCCTACATGTCGGCAAGCAGGGGGCTTGGCCAGCCAGTGTAGATAACTTTAGTCCTCGTGGTCGCCCTGCCAGGCAACTTAATCAAATATCACGGTGTAGATGTACTTAAATTATTTTGCAATTGCCTCAGTTGTGCTAGTTAATGTGTACAAAGCTTTGGAATTGTTCTAACATGCTTGAAGATGTACTGCTAACACAAATCATTACAAATTAGAAGTGACACTATGCTGATTGAGCCTACAGTACCTGGGTAGAATTCTCAAAGGACCCTGCACGTACAAGAGTGTTGGTCATTGTTTTGAGGCCGTTACTGAGGTATTGTACTTTCAGTTTCCACGACAACAGACATTGGCAGCTCAGACATGTTGTTCGATGTGTATCATTTGCATTATACTATTATTTACCAAAGATCTATAAACATGTTGGAAGGCACAGTATCTGTACTTGGACGAGCGGAGGACACCGTAGTATACATATATCGCCATGTTCTGTATATTTGTGCAGGCCTGTATGTGATAGCCCTCAGCTCGTGTTCAAGTACAGACCCTGTACAGTTTGACCTATGAGCAGTTAGATCAGTTCATCAAGCCTAGCTGTCCATGGTTTCTTTAGTAGTGTAATAGTCAGTGTTATGACATCATGTTGTTCGTTGATATTGCTGTATATATATTATCCTGTGGGTGAAACAAGCTGGGGAGCTGGCGACTGAAGCAATTAATAATCTTAGTAACCAGTGGCATAAATCAATTATAAGTATGCTCACTGTTATTTTTGATACAAAGCAATGTGATATATTTTTGTGTTCCAGGGAATAACGCTTTATTGAAGCTAGATGCATATATTGAACTGTTTATACCATTATATTATATCAGATGTATAGCAGTCCCAGGTCAGTTCTGGATCTAAGTCAGGTTTTCAAAAACAAGAAGAAAATTGATCTACAGCTTAACTGTCCTTCATGATATCTAACTGTAAGTCTGCTGCACATTTTACTCATATTTATTCTACTTGATGCCATATTTTAAATATTTTAATTTATTCGGTGTAGGCTTTGTTCATCTTTTGTTTATTTGGCCATATTTAGTGTCTATTGGAATATGGTTATACACAGAAAAAGTGCATGCAATTTCCATGTTTCCTGAAGAGTATAAGTTACAGGTGGCAGGGCTGGGGATCCCTTCGTACACATTGTTGCTTCGTTCTGGAGCATATTTTCTACAGATTGTGACCACATCACAAGTGGGGCCTTATTAAATCCCAGTTTTATCTTGTATGTATTTTGTATGATAATGACAAAATTTCATCAAAGGATGTGTGGTGTGTCCAATATTTACTGCATGATGATGCTGTCAACTGGTCATTTCTGTTACTTGTCCGGTTTTAGCAAACAGTAAATTCAGTCCAATTTCGTCCTAGCTTTAATTTTAAATTTCGGGTTTGTTTTTGTGTGTACAAACTTAATGGTATTGTCTGCGATGTATATAAGCTTTTTTATCCTTCATTAATTTAGATGTATAAAGATATATATTTTCCTAGACTATGTTTTTGTGCGAAGTGATCAGTGTATTCATATTATGGTATCAATTTTAAACCGTTTTGGGTCATTCATTGCTTTTTTTTTCTGTAAATCAGGCTCAGCAAGAAGCTTTCGCAGCTTCTAACAAATTGAAAGCTGGTGACTGTGCTGTTATTGTTACGGTGGTGATTGAGGTGTGGCTGTATTTGTTACAACATTCTCTAAAACGGTTTATTTGGGGGGAGATATCAGGTTCCCCTGTTGTACTCAGGTGCCTGGATGTTTTCTGTAGTGATAAAGTTAGCAGATGGCCACATAACCAGTTGATTGCACTGTCACGGTCGGTCAGTATTGCAATATGTCTGTCCCATTTATCCTCCACTGTTCGGTTTTCTCTTTGTCGTGTAGAACCTAGCTTTATGATCAAATGTCCAAATTCCCCAAATGAAGTCTTCTATGATTGAAATGATAATCTAAAGCTTACTGCTGGTCAACTAATCGATAGTCGTAGCTATGTTTCTCTGTATTTTCGGTACAAGAACCATGGAATCACTCCCCGTAGTTGTACGTTGTTCTGATTTTGCGGAAGTAGTCTGACGCTGACCTTGTCAATGCCCGTGTTGTTGATTGTGTTTTTGTTACTGTTTTATGTATACAAAATATATATAGATTGTTACAAAATCAAACTTGAATATATGCAAAGCATAACTAGGTAGCTGACAGCAGACATAATCACTGATTGTTTTGACATTTTGTAATGTTATCAATGAAATCATGACAGAGTGTGCATTTGATACACATGCATTATTTTTTAGCTTAAGTGAAATTCGACTCAGTTCCAGGAGTCCAATAGCAAGCCTGTTTCTGGGGGTTGGATGTAGCAATATGATGTGTAGACATGATAGATGAATGTGTTTGATGAGGAAATATTGTAAATAATTCATATCTGGAGTATCGAGTATGTCCTGAATTAGAGAACATTTAGACATCACATCACTGACTGCTACAGTTTAGGTTTTGGAACTGGGTTCCTTATTACTGTTCCTTATTGTACCAGGAGAGGTTGAACAGGGTCATACCAGGAAAATAGTTCAGGCATCTTAGTGGCAATGTTCTGTTTAGTTCTAGTTTGAAAAACAATTGAAAACATTGGTACATTTTGTTAGAGTCCCCCAGCCATATCCCCACCAGTAGATAGTGTGAGCTTGTGAATGAATTGTCCAGTACTAGATAAATGTGAACCATATGTGCTCTTATTGCCACACGACAACCAGCGGAGGCCATGCACTATAGGTCAGCCAGTCGTGAGACCCTAGGCTGAGGAATCATGCTTGATATGTATATTTATGGTGATGAATGGCTGTTGGGTGGGACAGATTGCTAGCATGACCGCCGTGTGTGGATTCGCTGCTCTGCGGCGGGCGCGTTGTACAGCTGTGATACGGTAGCAGGTTTTGTACGTCGTAGAGTCGTAGCTTGCTGTCCCAAGCGTGTCTCTCCTTACAGGGATCACGGGCACTAATGGCCGTGCGGCCGGAATGCTACAGGTCTGCACAATGTTTGTCATGTCCTAGCAAACTACAGTATCATTTATTATGTATATAATGGTTATTTTTAGTATGACATGAGGTTGTGCACGTCTAGCCATTAGTGTCACCGTGATAAAAGCAAAATTGCTACATTCAGTGGTCGCCGAGGGAACCATGTTGGTGCTCCTTCATGGATGTGTAACGTTTATTCATACTACAACAAATTCTAAAGTAGATTGTTAGTCACCTGTTTGTTATGCTGTGTTCTGTAGCTCAACACAGAATGTATTCAGTATATATTTTATTCTCTGCTAAATAATCAGTAATTGTTGGTTTGGTGTGGACAGTGCAGCTATCCCCGTGCAAGGTTGGGCCGGAGTTACTCGTGGTGTACAAATGAATTACTTAAATACTCCGCCCTGACCTAGTGGTCGGGGAAGGGAGTCCTGTGCCATAGACATGCGAGGTGTGGTCCATCCACAGAGTAAATCCCCACGGCCCAGCCTTGTATTGGATGGCTCTACTGACCAGGTGTTGTTGCCACGAGCAACAAGAGCAAGTTCATTCCATTGTACAGTGTACTATTGTTATTGTTGTGTGTGGGTGCCGCACTTAGGTTACTGGTCGACTCGACACGGTCGATCGATCGTTGTCCCTCTCTTTGAGTGTTTATAGTACATTTATATAGTCCTTGAGAATATTGTTTTGTCTGTTAACGACACTTTATTACTAGAGATCTGAAGCCTGCCTGTGTGGACACGGGCTCATGTCCCGCCCTGCACCAGTGCCTCATGTGCCTATACTGTGGGATCAAACTTGAAGCAAGCATTGTTTTGTAAATGTTTTATACAAGGGGTTTACTCAATTTTTTTTTATTTATTAGTCAATGAAGATGTTTAAATTAAATTGAATGAATAAAAATACGAGATATATTGAAATGGTTCCTTCATTCTTTACCTTTATACGGTACTGTTTTGCCATTTGTCAAAAGCAGTTTTACATACGATGTTGGTTTGTATCTGAATGGCTATTGCAAAAACACGATTGTGGTAAATAAACTATTTTACTTGATTTCTTACTGGTCTGTGCTACAAGAACACATTTCTGCCTGTACCTTTGTATCTCCCAGACTGCACATTCTCACCCGAGATACCCGCTCTGATTTCTGTACCAAGTATCCGGGTTTGTTTGTCTATTTTCTGCCTTTCTGAACTTGTACAGGTTGGTGTTGAAAGACAAAAGCATGGACAACATTATGGGAATTACCAGCTCCTCATTGTAGACATGGGTAAAACTCCAGCCTTACACTAACAGATTCTCTGTCAGCTCTCATGTATTCCTGTGCTGTATGTAAATGTTTTGTTTGTACATACAGTATTTAGATGAAAACTTATTTTCCTATTTGAGTCGTGATCATATTTTGTAATCTTAGGGATTGGGGTTTGTAATATATAGACATGTAAAGGTAGTGCTAATCATCGGGGACATGTAAAGTGTCTGCATTCAAATATTTAGATTTATATCAAGATATCTTTGATGTATATGTGTAGCTTCTGCGCAGCATAAAATGAAACCAGGGACACTGTCTTTGTTCTTGTACATAAGTTTCTGCTTCGTCCAGCCCACACTGTTGAGACGGGAGATATTTGACATTGTGTTCCGTTGTCAGGTGGACATGGGTGACCGGTCAGGTAGTCCGTTCTCTTGCGCTACTGTTCTCTCACTTCCCTCCACTTCTGTACACTCGCTGAACAAAATGTCATATATCTCGTCCGAATCTTCGTCTTGCGACCAGTGTTCTGTCATCACTCAGCCAAATTCTGAATTGAAATTTCCAAAATTTTAGAAAAAAACATGAAAAGGAATCTTCTCTCAAAATTGATCACGTTATTTGGACACTTGTTTGAGTGCACTATGAGTAAGCCGGCTGACGACAGCAGAAAAATGGTGATTTCTGTATGGTTTAATTCTCTTGTTGCTGTGAACTTTGTGCATTAAAAAGATATCTATACTCTTGAAACTGTCGTTCTCTCTCTTCCTCTCTTATATGTGTACCTCTCGAATGCTTATGACCTCCATGATTCGACACATCTTACAAAAATGCAAACACCCTTCTATGAAGTGTGCACCTCACAGATATATTATCCAAGCTTTTCTTGCATACTACCTGAGGATATACTAGACAATACACTTGGAGAGAAAAACTGCATCATGGTAAAAATCATTCACCAATACATTGCATCTCAAACAAATGTGTCACTAATAGATTTGATCATGCTCAGATCGTAGCATTGGCTTATATATTAAGACGATTTTCCAATATAATATAAAACAGTATGTAATTACTTAAGCATACTCAGAACTGTTTTTCCATACTGGACAAAAGTATCCAGTTCATTTTAATAAGGAGGAATTTCAATTTCCATTTTAATAATGGAGGAATTTCAAGGTGAAATGGTTTCTCTAAAATACAAGTTTTTCTCCAATATATGTACATGTATTAGATATTCATTCAAAAAAGTTGAATTATTCGCTCTATGAGTGTTTATTGAGCAGACCACAATGAAACTACATGTACATATACACATCATTCAGAAAGCATTTTGCAACATTTGTGCACATGAATTAAGGTGTCTTGGTCACTGCAACTGGTTCAAAATAATCCATATGTTGCAGTTTCAAAACCTGAAAATAGAGAAAATCTTATCAGCGAAGATAAAAGAAAAGTACGAAGAAGTATTCATTTTACAGATCTGTATTAGATACATTATAGGTACAAACACTATATTATGCACCCAAAGCTAGCGGAAGTTGAACAGGTACCTCATTTCCACACGATGTCCAACCGGGCAACAAATTCCGAGCAAACAACTCTAAACACTTCGGCGATTCAGGCAGATATGGCTTCAAAATTTCTGCACAAAAAAGATATTAAAACGTCAATAAAAACAATATATAAACAATGAATTGAATACAATTGAAGATACAGTTTAATTAACAAATAGATGTCATTTCCACCAGTGACATTGTGGTATCATTACACCCTTATCACTGATCCCTTGTCATTGACTAAGGGCTAAGATTGGTTGGAGGGACTGGTGCAGGTGACATATGACCTTGAGACTTATCAACCAAGGTCATGTCATCTTTTATGAACTTCAATGTCGCCATTAGGTGTGCTGCATAAATGACTTTCTATTATGTTCATAATGCAAACATGTAAGCTCTCTTAACAAGTATTCTGTCTGTAGAGGACAATGTACACATTTAAGTTCAAGCAAGACTGAGATTTAGCCTTCAAGGTCGTCTGAGTTTAAGGTCACCAAGAGATGTGTATGTGACTTCTTGTTAACTTATAACCATGATATCACAACCCTAACCTCTCAGTGCAAGTGTTTAGTCTCAGAGGCCAATTTACACATTGCTTGTCAGACATTTAACACTCAAGGTCATCCGAGGTCAAACTCAAGGTCATCATTAGTTGTGCCATATACAACTTCCTACATGCTCATAATGCAAACATAAGCTATCTACAAGCATTTCTTCTGTAGAGGCAAATTTGGGCATTTTTTGCACAAAAATTAATTTTTGACCTTTCAAGGTCAATGAGGTCAAATTTAAGGTCACCATACAAATTTTCATATATGATTTTCCATTTGAAAGTGCCAATATCTAAGCTCTATCTTCAGGCATTCTAGTAGAATGGTGGCAGCTCCCGTTATGAGGGGAGAAAAGAGCTGAAAATTTTTGCAAATTTTTGTGTGTGCTAAGAAATGGCTCAATATGGCTAGTAACAGCGATCCAAGGGCAACAAAACCATAGGTCTGGTAACCTAAAAAGTCACTGTTGGATATTTTAGAGAAATCAACTGAGAAATCAACTGAATAGTCATAGTCAATAGTCCAAGGTTTTCCTGAGGTCAAAATCAAGGTTATTGTTTCAAATACCATCATTGCTCAGCCTGAGCGACGCGGAGCAGCACTCAGGCTGATCAATGCAATGAATGTTCCAAAACCAAGGAGAGATCTTTCTGAACCGTTTAGGAATTATACACCTTATATATAAGTCATACGTATGAGATACTACCACATACCATACGTATGAGATACTAAGTCATACGTATGAAATACTTATCTCATACATAGGAGATACTGTATGAGTTATGTGTATGTGATACTAACCCATACTTATGAGATACTATAAGTATGATACATATGGGAAACTAACACATACATAGGAGATACTAAAATTTCCATTTAACCGAGACCGACGTGGAAATAGTAATATTTTGTCCTCCGTGTTTTTCATCTAACCTTGCTTCCTTTATGCTCTCCATGAAAATGTCACATCGTGCACACATCTATCTACTTATAAAGAAATATCTCATATGTATAAGATAAGTATCTCATACGTATGACTTATTATCTCATACGTAGGCCTATGTGTTAATAACTCCTACATATGTGTTAGTATTTCATATGTATGTGTTAGTATCTCATAGATATGAGTAAGTATCTCATACATATGTGTTGATATTTCATACACATCTATTAGTATCTCATATGTATGACATATTATTTCATACATACGAGTTAGTATCTCACATGCATGTGTTAGTATCTCATAAGTATGACATATATTTTCATACGTATGAGTTAGTATCTCACACGTATGTGTTAGTATCTCATACGTATGAATTACTATCTCATACATAGGACATTATTTCATTCATATGAGATAACAAGAAATTAACTTCACTTTTTTGTGTCACGAACGGGGCGCCATACCTTATCTAAGTGATTGTGCTGAAAAATCAGTATCTAACCAAGGTAAAACTTGAGGTCACCATCTGTACTGGGTTTATTGCTTCGGCCCCCCCAAAAAATGTTTTGGTTTGCGTCCCAGTGATGCTCCCAAATCGGTGCTATGACGGTGAGTTTTTTTTTTTTTCAAGTACCGGTTTATGTATTTTTTTTTTGCATAAAAAGTGTGTTTGAACCATATTTTTTATGTGAACAGTAAAAAATACAGATTTATTCAAAGTCTATTGGACCTACGATGGCTGGTTTAGGACACCCCGAAAAACATTTTCACTGTTTTTTAGAGAAAATTAATTACAACAGCCAAAAATCTGTACGTACCATATTTCTTATCTGGAACAGTAAAACTACAGATATTCAAACTATATCGGGCCTACGATGGCTGGTTTAGGACACCACGAAAAAAAGTTTACCATCATTCCTTGAAAATTATTTACGACAGCAAAAAATACTGTTTTTTTATCTCGTTATAAGTTAATTATCTCCTTATTACAAGATAATTATGTCGTTATTTTGAGATAAGTAAGTTCCTGCAATCCTTGACATTCACAAATACAGCCACTTTGAGGAAGCTCATCAACTTGCACAAAATGAAATGTGGCCATTGCTTGTAAAATACTATCAAGGCCAAAGAAAAATCTGATGCGGGAGGTTTGGGACGACACGCGCGGGGACGCAAACCAAAACATTTATTTTTTTTTGCCTAAGGTAGTATGTATATGTATCTGCAACCACTTTAGGCCCTACACTTCATTTTCTGAATGAATCGAGCTGAAAAAAATAGTATTTTTCCCTGTGAAGATCAACAGGGTCAACTTCAAGGTCACCCATTTGAACCCCATAATTATAGGTATGACTGCCACCACGGCAAAAATTAGGCCAAGGGCCGAAGATAGGTTACCGGACAATGTTTAATATTTTAGATGTTAGCCAGGTCACTGGCTGAATTCAAGGTCAAGAGAATATTCAGGATATATAACATTAAGCATATATCATGTCCACAGTTGATTGCTAAGCTGTAAATTCAATAATCAGAGAGATATTAGCAATTTTGTGCTGTGGCCTTGAAAATGAAGGGGCAAAGGTCAAATTCAAGATCATCAAAATATTCAATGTATATCATTTTGTATATCATGTCCACAATTGATTCCCAAGCCATACAGTCAATAGAGGAGCTAGATATGAGCCAGTTTGTCCTTGGACCTTGAAAATGAGGTCAGAGGTCAAATTCAAGGTCACGAGAATATTCAGCATATATCATTTCCTATATGTCCACAATTGATTCCTAAGCTGTAAAATTGATAATAAGTGAGATATTAGCCATTTTGTCCTGTGACCTTGAAAATGAGGTCAAAGGTCAAATTCAAGGTCATGAGAATATTCAGCATATATCATTTCCTATATGTTCATAATTGATTGCTAAGCTGTAAAGTCGATAACAAGCGAGATATTAGCCATTTTGTCCTGTGACCTTGAAAATGAGTTCGAAGGTCAAATTCAAGGTCATCAGAATATTCAGCATATATCATTTCCTATATGTCCACAATTGATTCCTAAGCTGTAGAGTCGATAATAAGCGAGATATAAGCCATTTTGTGCTCTGACCTTGAAACTGAGGTCAGAGGTTAAATCCAAGGTCACGAGAATATTCAGCATATATTATTTCCTATATGTCCACAATTGATTCCTAAGCTGTAGAGTCGATAATAAGCGAGATATAAGCCATTTTGTGCTCTGACCTTGAAACTGAGGTCAGAGGTCAAATTCAAGGTCACGAGAATATTCAGCATATATCATTTCCTATATGTCCACAATTGATTCCTAGTCTCTAATCTCAATATCAAGTGAGATATTAGGCATAATGTGTCCCATTATAAAGCATAGGAGAATTTAACATGGGAAAGTCCCATTTGGGCCGAGTTTGGGCCAAAATGGCCCACTTTGAGCGATTCAAGCGCAACGAAATTTATAGACATCATAGAAGTACATATGAGGAGTCTTATGTATCAAAAAGAAAAAAAGTTACTGAACAGATTTTGAGAAAATGGCCGCCAAAGTCCAAAATCAGGCCTTTTTCGTCGAAAACGGCCGCCATTTTGAAGAAAAAGCCAAAATCAAAAAACTAAAAAATACCTCCTTCTTGAATTATTTTTAAGTATTTTTCTGCAAAATTTCAGAAAAATTCGCCCGTAAACAAAAAAGATAAAAATGTGGACGACGACGACGACGACGACGGACGACGACGGACGACGGACGACGGACGCAACGCCATGCCAATAGGTTATCGGACCATAGGTCCGGTAACCTAAAAAACCCATAGTATTTGTGATTTTTCATCCAAATATACAATAACTATGGTTGGTTTGAGTACATGACAAATAACCACAAACCGGTAAGAGGAGGTTTGTGAGAGTGTACACTGCTGGGGACACTGATGATTGTGTACAAGTCTGGAAGCTTGGAGAGGCAAAGTGGAGGGTCTCCTGAGCAGTCCTCGGTACTGTCCGTCTTGTATCCAAGGAAAATTGTCTCGTATGGTTTTTTTTGAGTGCTGTCAAGTTCGGCAATCATCTCACCATGCTGTGTAACCTTTCAAACAAAATGGAGATTCATTGTGTATTGATACCTTTGTGATTTCTCTCGACTCATACATACAATGAATTCCTGAACATGTGCGAAGATAATCATGAGCATAGCTTGCTATCCAAAATGATACCGTGTCATTCACACATTACACCAGCAACACACAATTCAGTACAAACCTTGAGCCAATACCACGTTGCCAAATGTTTCACCTTCCATTTAGTGAATAACTCATCTTTGATGAACTCATGCTGATGTATTTTGTTAGTGGCCCAAACCACAATCAATCCATGTGTAGATGCCAAATGTGGCACTGGGATGTTGAGCAGTTCATGTTCATTCACCATCTTGTACCTGTCAGGAACAATAGACATATACATACATGTTTTCAAATAGAATTATTCACACAACTAAAACCATATGAAACATTGAACATTTAATACCGGTGATATATTTTTTAAAAAACTTTTAAAATATTAGAACTCAGACCTTACTTGTGTTTTCTTTTGACTGACTTGTTGAACCAAGGTGGATCCATCACAATAACATCATATTTTCTGGCATCTATTTCTGAGATAAGATGAAACAACATAATCAACCATGCCAAATGTTACATCGAGGAAGAAAAGGATCAATAGAGCAATAAACTGCTCAAAAATATATCTTGTGCTAATTGGGTGCATTTATTACCATTGTTGGTGCCAATTAGAGGGTCGAGGTGACTGATGTCTGACATCAAGAATGTACACTGTGCTGGTATCAGGTAACGGTCACCTAACATGGATCTCACTGACGGCTTGTCACTTGTCGTCACCACTAGTGTGTTGAACCATAATGGCTGTTCTGGAAGCCGCCATAAATTGAAGCATTAGCAATAGAGCATATGCTGGAAAACCTTGCAGCATACTAGTCTATGAGTTTGTTTGCATTCCCTCTATAACGTTTTTAAAAATTCAAAGCATTCTCCTTAGTTTAGTGAGTGTTCATTACATAATACATGAACACCTTTTTCACACATGTTCAGTGTAACGGCTGTATGACTTTTAGCTCCGCAATTGGTGGCTGTCTGACACATCTCCCTCAGCGTGTCTCCAGGTCCTATCACGGTCTCTGCAGCCCTCCGAGCAATGATGTTATTGTCCGAAGGAGCACCTTCAGCTGGTAGAAGATGTCCCCATTGACGAGCCAAGGTAACAAGCTGCTCATGAGCTTTTTGTAAGGTTTCTCGAATCTGGAAGAGGAATGTATGTGCCGGCACATTGATATGCATAGGTCATGCTCAGAAAATGTACATGTTTACTGGTAAACAGGCAGAATTGCCGTATCATCATGGACCGTCGTTAAATAAATCTGATTATTATTATTATTATTAATAACAATTTTTGGACATCAATGATAATATTTTCATTGTCATGTACCTACCTTCATGTGGCGTTCTTGAATTTTCAACTGCCCGCCGCTCATTTCTGCAAGCTTCCTTTTCTGTTCATATGATATTTGTTCATCTTGCAGTGAGTATGCTTGGTTTGTTTTGATAATTATGGAATAAATGTTGAAAATAAAATTGAGTATTCTGTCATGTGTGCATACTGACAGCATGAGCACACATATTTATCCATATAGGTTATCACATAATATAAATTTAGATACCTTTCTCCTCTTAGGGTGTTGAGCTGTATGTTTCGTAAATAGAACATCTAGTGTATCTCCAGCCTCCACTTGGATTTGGGTGTCTTTGGCTTTCAATTTGTTAAATCTTGAATCCATCATGAAAACTGATTTTATTTGGAAGAAGTCACTCTTCATCTGATATGTTGCTGTTGGCTTGTCATCTTCATCTAAATCAGATCTCATACATTGTGAATATATTCTTCTGAAGAAACTGTTGTGATCCAGGATTGCGCCGAATTCAGTCTGACATGTGACAGACATCTTCAATATCTACGTACAATATCAGTGTCAGTGTGAGTTTGCAATGATGTATTCATTGAAAATGGACGTAGACGGGCGATAATACGGCGAGTCACGTTTGTTCGGGCTACAACACAGTTCAGAGTTTTAGACCCATGTATTCACTGTGGATGTATGATAAACAATGGAAATTGACGTCTGTTAATGATGGCACACATAATGATGATGAATTTAAACAATGAATTGAGAAATTGTAACAAACAAAACCGAACACAAAATTGGGAAATCCAGATGAAACCGAAACCGGAAATGAACGTTACCCCGGAAGCAAAATATTGGTACCAAACTAAACACAGTCTACACATTGGCCTACATTTCTCAGACAAAACAGTACTTGTAAATCAACATCAGTACAACATGTCACCGTTCCTTGCACTTTGGAAAATATCAACTCAATCCTGTGGTTTGACAACGGACATTTCTGCCAAATGGCAGCAGTTGATAGAGATGAAATACTCGGAGTCTCACAGACACTATCACACCATGACACACATTGAAAACATGTGCCGTCTTCTCAATAAATATAGACAGCTGCTTTCCAATCCGGGGCAAGTGTTTCACGCAACAGTATTCCACGAGTAAGTATTGCTATAAATATACATGTATGTCAATATTGTCTGGATCATTTGCAATCAGTAGGTAATTTTAGTGATATTGTTCAGTAGTAGTCATCTGAGTATGATTTCTATTTTTATATACAATAGTTATATTGAAATGTATGAATAGAAATTATATGAATAATATTAGGGTTACATACAGTCATTCTTGCTGGTCGGTTTAGCATTTCATTTTCTTCTAGTGTTATCTACAATCCAAAGACATCCGACAATGAAGAGAAAAGTAACGAACTGTTTCTGGAATTCGCTCAGGAAGCTAACCTTGCGGTCAGTTGATGAAGAGATGTGTTTTCTCTTTTACATTTGTAAACTGGTATCTCAGAATGATGCTTATGCTGTACAGGAGAGCACATCTAAAGCCATCAGTGAAATGATCCTACAGACCAAACATCATCTAACCGATGCACACAGAATCCCCGGACAACATGGCACAGATGACATTCACTACTTCTTGGACTTTGACATGGCCATTCTAGGATCTGATTGTGAAGGTACACAACAGTACAACGGACATATTCCCCAGTAAAGGATAAACTTCGTATTCAACATATGTGACGGCATTATCCCGACAGCACTTATGATATATTAACTTCATTTCAGATTATGATGTTTATGCCAAACAAATCAGGCAAGAATATATTCATATCCCTGAAGATGTCTTCAGGTCAACAAGAGCACAGGTATGATTGTGTCTAAAATCACTTTGTTGTCACATAATGCATTTTGTAATTTCTGATTACCGGTATATAGTAGGAAAATGTATTTCAGTGCAATAATATTTTAAATATTATATTACATCATTATATCATTTTCAGATGCTGAACGAATTTCTCAAAACACCAAATATCTTTGCAACAAAAGAATTGCGTCAAGAATTTGAACTTCGGAGCAGAAAGAATATTCAAGATGAAATCGATAAACTTGAAGGGACAACTAATTGGACATGAATGAATGACTACAGTATGGATTCCCGGTCACGACCTGCGAGCTGCGACCTGTAAACTGCAACCTGCGACATTGTGCCTGGCACAACATTGAATGATCTCGTATGTATGACTTATTCTGTAGTAAACCATGCTACAGAAAATCTATATACCAAATAAGTTGCATTTTGTTGCACGCAGGTCGTAGTTTGTAACGTTAGCTCACATATCGCAGGTCACAGTTTGTAGCTTGGAGGTCACATATCCATATCAGTTTATTGCTCGCAGGTTGCGTCACTGGGATTCCATACTATAGAATATGTGGTCAACAATAATTATAGCAGGAAAACAATATCGCAAATAAATGTTTATTCACAACAGTCAATAACATCATGTTGGCGCTTCCTTTGTGTCTGTCTCCAAATGTTTGGGGTCACATGAATGTGCACTTTCTCCAATCTGACGAATGCTGTCCAGAACATCTTTACTTGATTCTCCATATGATGTGGAATTCTTCAAATGTCTGGACAAGGAGCACATCATCTAGAATACATAACATAAATTGTTTCAAAATAAGGAAAAATACACAAAGGATTATAGCTATTGAAAACTGTAGCACTTCAAATTGTTGACATATTCAATAGAATACATGTAGAGGTATAAAATGCTGCACTGTGCTGCCAGAAACTTTTGATGTCTGGTAAACAAACAAACGTCAAGCTCACCTTGTCTAAAGCAGACATGTGGACCTGGCTATGAAATGGCTGCAGGAGTTGAACCCTGTTTGGATACTTGGCATATTTGTTGATGAGTGACTCTGCCTCTTCGGTAACTTTGCTGGGCTGCTCCTCGTTGTCGTTAATCAAAGTGTAGTCAAATTTGTATGGCCTCCCTGTGAGAGAAGCCACCAACATTTTGAAACACACTTCTGCAACTTATTTCACACAAGTATTTACACACTCATTTGATTATACAATGAATATGTAGGGTCCTCACCACTCTGGCCTAGCGTGGGCTCTCTCTTCACAATCAAGCATCTCATGTCAGAGCAGAGGGAAGGTGCATGCTGGTTGTAAGGGCTGACAATAATTCCAAGAAATGCACCTCCCCCAGCAGCAAACCAGTCCTGGAAAAGTGAACCATCATGAAATATGAAAGTATCAATCAATGCAGGATGCTAACATACTCAGGGCAATATGAGTGACTGTTTACAGCAGAGATCTAACCTGGAATCCAAGCTGTGTTTCCATGTCCCGGATCGAGGGATTAGCAGCAAACATTGGGTGGGAGTGATACCAGCCCACCACGTCCTGCCCGGCAGTCTGGATCCTCTCACTGGCCTCTGTCTGGGAAACTGTAAACAACAAACGTAGCAAGCATTTAGAAGCTGTATATATACATATGCTAGGATAATTGGTTTTGAAAATTGATAGTTACCCGACATCATCAGTTATTCGGCCAGAATATTTGTTTACTGTGAAGAAAGGACATGCCATACCTGGATCCATTTCACACTGCATGCCGGTACTAAGGCTGTCACATGGTACTGCTGCCATGACAACCAGTTTACCCTGTTCCCTGTCGTACTGGCCCCCCAGCAGGCCGATGACCTCAGTCTTGCTCAGATGTGCGTGGATGTCCATGACCAGCATGGCTGTTGTGTGTATATCGACACTATAGGGAGCCTGGGGAGACAACATAAATACACACAATAGGTACAACATTTTGTATGGCTTGGTGTTGGATTTTGCGAAACCTCAAGATTTGTTATTTGGAAATGGTTTATCATATGAATTTTGTACAAATATCACTGGCACTCTTTTGTGGCAGTATGAATTTGGATTTCGAACAGAAATATACTAGTATACTCACTGGATATTCATTATCAAAGTTTGAACAAGTGACCAGCTGGAATGGATCACTGTTTTTCGGTGCAGCTTTTGCCTTTGCAGTCTTAGTTTTCTCCTTTCTGCCACTAGTGTCCTTGTTCTGTTGATCGGAAACCTGAAATACAATATGCTCTGATTCTACTTTGGGCCCAAGTATCATACGCTGCGCCTTCCTCTATATTCAATAAGGATTAAAAAGGTGACAGACGGATTAAATGGCATTCATTTAGTGAACGAGTAGTATTAAGGTGCAGTGTATGATACTTGGGCCCTACTTTGAATGTACAATTCATGTTCAAAACACATTTTGCAATTCATCTAATAGAGGTTTGTACATGGATTGTTATCTATGGAACCACTACATATTTGCTGACCTCCGGATTCTCGCCCTTCAGGTATCGCTCATCAATCCAGTCACCGAAGGCATTCTTGACCCGTCTTCTACGGGGTCCCTGAAAGTCAAACTCTGATAACAGTACTCAACTCAACTTTAGACAAAAATACTCGAGTAGCTGGTGCAAGTTTGGACAAGTAGAACTTGACAAGTGAACACTCATCACTAGTTACTGGACTGACCATGCCTTCTGTTCTCTGGAGGCCTTTCCCTCGCTGACCGTGGTCCTGGGTAGTGTGAGGCTTGACACGGGCTAGGTTCCTGTATATCCCTGTGCCATACTGGGTCTGCTCTGTGCACAAATATAGTGAGGCCATTGGACATGAAATACATTCAAGTGAAGCATGTAATTAAGGCATTTCGGCAGAAATGCCTTTATGGTTTTAGCAGAATTTTTTTTTTTTTTTTTTTTTTAGACTTGGTTTCCGGACGATAACTGGACGATAACTGGAAAAATATTTACGCAATAGTTGCAGAACTCTGCATGGAGGTTCATATGCCACCAGGGAAGAACCCTATTGATTTTGGGATCGATCCGTCAAACGACCTTTGACCTAGAGGTCGAAATAATTTTTTGCTGATTCATCCTTGAGGCTTCCTGCATATCTCAGAAACCGTGCATCGTAGAGCGAAACGGACGTTATTTTCGGACTCGTCGCCCTAGACAAACATCTCTAGGGTGTATTATTTTTTTTGATCCGGCTCCGAGGTCCGTGAGGTCCTTGAGGATGAAATCGAGGCTGATCTTGAAACTTGGTTTCCGGACGATAACTCGAAAAATATTCAGGCAATAGTTGCAGAATTTTGCACGGAGGTTTATATATCAACAGGGAAGAACCCTATTTTTTTGCTGAGTCATCCTTGAGGCATCCTGCATATCTCGGAAACGGTGCGTCGTAGAGCGAAACGGACGTTATTTTCGGACTCGTCGCCCTAGACAAACATGTCTAAGGGGTATTATGGATGAACTTTGACCTTGACCCCAAATTTTTTTGCCGAGTCGGCATTTTTCGTTTTCGTCGATATCTCGGAAACGGTGCGTCGTAGAGCGAAACGGACGTTATTTTCGGACTCGTCGCCCTAGACAAACATGTCTAAGGGGTATTATGGATGAACTTTGACCTTGACCCGAAATTTTTTTGCCGAGTCGGCATTTTTCGTTTTCGTTGATATCTCGGGAGCGGTGTGTCGTATAGCGAAACGGACGTTATTTTCGGACTCGTCGCCCTAGACAAACATGTCTTAAGGGTATTATGGATGAACTTTGACCTTGACCCGAAATTTTTTTGCCGAGTCGGCATTTTTCGTTTTCGTCGATATCTCGGAAACGGTGCTTCGTAGAGCGAAACGGACGTTATTTTCGGACTCGTCGCCCTAGACAAACATGCCTAAGGGGTATTATGGATAAAGTTTGACCTTGACCCGAAATTTTTTTGCCGAGTCGCCATTTTTCGTTTTCGTCGATATCTCGGAAACGGTGCTTCATAGAGCGAAACGGACGTTATTTTCGGACTCATCGCCCTAGACAAACATGTCTAAGGGGTATTATTGATGAACTTTGACCTTGACCCGTAATTTTTTTGCCGAGTCGGCATTTTTCGGTTTCGTCGATATCTCGGAAACGGTGCGTCGGAGAGCGAAACGGACGTTATTTTCGGACTTGTCGCCCTAGACAAACATGTCTAAGGGGTATTATTGATGAACTTTGACCTTGACCCGAAATTTTTTTGCCGAGTCAGCATTTTTCGTTTTCGTCGATATCTCGGAAATGGTGCTTCGTAGAGCGAAACGGACATTATTTTCGAACTCGTCGCCCTAGACAAACATGTCTTAAGGGTATTATGGATGAACTTTGACCTTGACACGAATTTTTTTTGCCGAGTCGGCATTTTTCGTTTTCGTCGATATCTCGGAAACGGTGTGTCGTAGAGCGAAACGGACATTATTTTCGGACTCGTCGCCCTAGACAAACATGTCTTAAGGGTATTATGGATGAACTTTGACCTTGACCCGAAATTTTTTTGCCGAGTCGGCATTTCTCGTTTTCGTCGATATCTCGGGAACGGTGAGTCGTAGAGCGAAACGGACTTTTTTTTCAGACTCGTCGCCCTAGACAAACATGTCTAAGGGGTATTATTTTAACGGTAAATTTTTTTGCGGAGTCGACATTTTTCATTCTCGTCGATATCTAGTATATATTATAAATTAATCATCACACCGAAATGCCTCCAAGGCATCTTTAGGCCTTGACGTCTAGTTTTGTTTCAATTAGTTTCATGATGTATATTTGAGGTATACTATTATACAATATATTGTTATTATCATACCACAGCCAAAGTTGATGGCTCCAATCTGCTCGAGATAGCTGTGAACACGACCAATTCGATTGACGTCGCCACAGTTACGCAGCCCAGTCCTTATTGTCGTCTTGTTCACATAGGAAGGTTTTGACTTCAACCTGGAAACATAAACCACAAACATAGTTGGATCTGTTGAAAGATGGGCCCAAGTAGCGCACCTTACTCTGTTAATACTACTCACCCACTGAATGTATACCATATTTAATCTGTCTGGCACATTTTTAATCTTCATTGAATTTAGAAGAAATAGTAAGCTGCGCTACATGGGCCGAAAGATGTATAACCAATCTAGAGGTTTGTAAGCTTGAACTACTTGCACTACAGTTTCCAATTTATCTTTTGCACAACATGAATGACCTCATTAAGTTTTGAGTTTAATAGAGAAATATTCTGTTTCAAAGACTGACCACTGATCAAGGATGTGGTTCCTGATGCGCAGGTATCTCTCTGTTAGTTTGTCATTCTCGAAGTAGTCCCAGTGCACAAGCCTCTCCTGGTTCGTGACCTGATCCCGGTCAACTGCTAGCTCCGAGCTGGGGACTGCCAGGTAAAGTATCTCTCCTGTGGCAGTCTCAAAACCAAGTTCTGGAAGTGAAAACAGCAAGTGTTAATGTTTTTGCAGTAAATGCTATGGCTATGTTTGGGTGGTTCGCATGATGAATGTAAGTCTAGGTGTCTACATACCATCTGGATGGATGTTAGTTGCAGGATCATCTTCAGAAACTCCCTCCATGTGCCCAGATCGGACCAGTGTATCACTTTTGATGTCGGTGGAGTCTATGATAGTATCCCCAGATTGTAGTCGCGATCTGATGTCTTGGCTCTCACAAAACTGTCCAGACTCTACACATCTCCCATGACAGCTCAAGGGACTTGCATCTTCAGCCTCATAATTGTCACTTCTGGTACACTCTTCAATAGGTCCAATGTCAACTCCTTCACCACTACAATCAGAATCTACCTTAACTTCATCATAAGCACTATCAAAGTACACAGATTTGGTGTTTTGATGAACCAAGATCTTGTTGTATTCACGACCATCAAATGGCTCAGTTTTGAATGTTTCGTCTTTATCCTGAGCTTCAGGTCTAGTGTTCAATACATTATCCTGTAGAGTATCGTTCACTGTCTTCTCAGTTACATGTAAAGCTAACGACTGAGCAGAAGTTAATCTATTAGGAAAACAATCTTCATCACTGTCTTCTTCAATGTCTATTTCTGCATCTTCTGACTCCGAGTCATTCACGCGCTGAATTCGAATGACCTCTCCATTAGCAATGAGGGGCTTATTCTGTGGAAGGCTGGATATGGCTGTACTGTCTGCAAAAGACGCATACATGTGTATTGAGGTGCCTCGAATGAGTGATGCATCGCATCATTGAACTGATATACACGATCATCTTTAAAAACTTCTTCAAGCCATTCAAAAACGATAATGTTTTTTCATGTAGCTCTATTATAATGATCATAAATAAGGTAAGGGTGCCATATTTAGAAAAAAAATATCCATGAAAGCCCCATTGGCTTTCTTCACACAGCATCACCCCAAAATCTTAGGTAAGACATCACCTGTCTTGGTCTTTGTGACAGAGCAGGTTCTGGGTCTGCCTGGTCCTCTGGACTTGTACCATGAAGCAGGAGGCTCAACTGTCACTTGTGGATCTTGTGTCGTCTCATGGGTAGAGTTTGAATCCTCTGGTACAGCTGAATCAAACTGAAACACAACATTTGAGACATCTATAAATTCCCGTGAATATTCTCGTATTGAGTCATCGGTTCTGTTAGCAAGTCTGGCATACATTCAGTATTCAGAACAATGTGCAGTACCTTGTGGTCAAGATGATGCAGTGCAAAGTTTTTTATCTGAAGTCTGGTCTTGGATGGAATGATGTGTGCTATTTTACTCCATCTTCTCCCATATATTTCCTGGATAACAAAAACAATTCATACAAATTGTCTCTTTTCTTGATTCCTCATGGCATTTACTGGTATATGCAGAGCTAATCATAACGACACTACAACGGTTAGAAATAATGAGCTCACCACTGCACGGTAAAACATAGCTTTCTCAGCTTCATTCCACGGAGATTTCCTTTTGGGTGGAGTCTGTACTAATTTCATCTTCTTTGTTGTGGTCTCTCCACTGTGTTCGCTGCTGTGGATGTAATCTGTTTTCTGTCCCGATTGTTCTACCGTGTACTCCCTGGAAATACCAAACAACAATAGTCCCTCTATGAAATGTACATGAGGTACCTGTATCTCATATTCTCACGATCTTAGCGCTCTCAAAATATGGAAGCTGAATATATATTTTACCTTTCTTCAGAAAGCATCCTTTCAAGTGCAACTCTATTCTTCTCATCAGCATCACTTACCAAAGCCCATTCCTGGAAATCATTGGAATAGCACATACCAGTCAAACAATCCACATCATTAATTAAAGTAACATCAATCCACTCAATCGTTATGTTCTTGACAACTAATCAAATCACCTGGTCCAGGAACCATGAAGATTGTGAGAACTCCGGCAGCAGAGGAATGTCGTGAGAGGGCAGATCACAGTCATCCTCCCCATCAGGTACACTGTCAATAGGCACAAGATATTTATCATCTGTAAGGTATCAGTAAGGTAGATACTATGAATTTTCCCCCTAACCCTTGTCATTAGAGAGATACTGGCAGATAGTTATGGATTTTGCCATATCTTTCTGATCGAATGAAGAAAACATAACAGTTATATATCTGCACTTGTATGCCCAAACAGATGCCCCTTTCTAATTGATTTCATTGCGAGTTTCTGATGGAGATAGTTTGAGTTTGTTTACATTACCGCCATTCTTGGTACTTTGTATCTCTTGATACAATGCGATTACATCTTAATCGTATATGTTTGAGCCAATCGAGCGTGACCACAGGCATATATGTAATTGATTTGGAAAAAATAGTTTTTCTGCCAATATCACTTTAAATATTCACTCAACATGTGAGATTTAGTAGATGTAAAAAGCATGAAAATTATGCTGAACAGAATTGACAGTTATAATTTGCCACAATACCCCCACCCCACCATTGGCATTATAAGGTCATGCATTGTCTCCATACTGCACGGGTTGACGGGTCTGGAAATTTTCAATCAGCTATTCATGAAATGCTTACTTGCGATATCAATACCGAATTTCTTTTATTGGAACCAGGGACTATGCAGGTACCACCCTGCACCAAAATAATTACATTTAAAATGATTGCCAACACAAAGTTTGACAATTTGACAGCTCTTCCTGTATTATTTGTTGTCATTCTGCGGCAATTTTCCCAGCCTGGTTTTACCAGATATATGGATTATGGATACAGCTAATCAGGGCACAGGGAAAACACACTTGTGACCACACGAAATGGCAGTGAGTAAGAAGTGCAAGAAATACTCAAGAAGTTGTCAATCTTTGTATTGTCAATCGTTTAGGGTGTACTAGTAATTTGTGAGGTGGTACCGGCAGGCAATCTGGACAAATCTACAACAGCAGAAGATTTATCCTGCATTCGAGTATACTTGTTTGCAGTCAATTTTTGTTGTCCTGTGCAGGATGGAGACAATGTACATCCCTTATGAATATGTGTAGATCGATAACAAGAAATCACGGATCATGTCAGTTTAAAGGCACACAGCTATATGGCACAATAAAACTTCTTTTATCGAATAATCCAATTGTCCAGGCATCAATAGTTTAGTTCATAGCTGTTGATGCCTGAACAATTTATTTATTCAAAAAAGTTGATATTTATCCTTTATCCAAGCATATAAACTAGCGATGCACCTTTAAACTGACAAGATCCAAAATGATGAGTAGATTCTAGATTAGTTCCAACGAAACTGGGTGACTGACCATACCCATTGTCTACAGGGGCATTGTCCCAGGGTTCCGATGTAACCAATTCTAGATACCACTTCTACGAGGTAGATATATTGGAGTAGGGGCCTAGGCCCCTACTCAACTGTGAGTAATTTGCCCCCGAATGGTAATCAGAGATTGTGCTCATTCAGCGTCTGAGCAAACACCCGAACGTTGTTGGCATAGGCTATAGCAGTCATCAGGTCATAGGAGTACGGTAAGGTATACGACTACGAGTACAGTTAGTGTAGTAGTTCCGGATCACTCTGTTAGATGCAACCAATTAAATCAGTATGCTTGCAGACTGGAATGAAATATTATTACAAATACATGTGTATATTAGATGTTTTTAATATATGTCGATAAGGCGCCTGTGTGGTAATTATTATTTACGAACTGCAGTTTTTACTGCAGGACGGAATTGAAGCAGAAGCGGATCATTTCAGTAGTTCCGGATCACGTGCCCTCTGGCGGTGATTATCGGCACTGAAAGTTGTAAGATATCGATTTTGAATTACAAATTGGAAGAACAACATATTTGATATAAAAATGTATTACTTTGTAGCGGACTGGGTTCTATTTCCATTAATTATCTCTCATACAGAATGGCCCAGACAAAATAAATTATTACCGAAATTGCAAATTGGAGAACATCTTTCTGTCAACTGATACTTACATTGCGCCAAGTGGATTTTGTCCGAAAAGTTTTTTTTTCAATGCCTTATAGCAATGTATTTGTGAACATGCTAGATGATCACGAAATTGATATTATTCAGTTATTTATTATACATGTATACAAAATCAATATTATGTATAAATATATAACAGATTATTGTATATGTAGAAGTATTTCATCTGTTCATCATGACAAACTTTGTGGTAAATTTTTGTATTTTGTTGACGCTATTATATATGAAAAATATATCGACAAACTATTTATATTCCTAATGTTTTGGACAAAGTATAACATGTGTGACATACTAGCATGCCAATTTTTGTGTAAAATATATCTGAAATGTACGATCTCGGGACAATTCATAGTAGGCTATTCATCTAACATAATCATAATTTACTCAAAACATGCCAAAAACTTTATGGTTTGATACTCCGGATGGCGTGACTATATTCAACATGTAATAACATTCTACACGACAAGTGGATATATCGGCACTGGGCCGCATGTGTGAAAAATTCTGCTGACGCTGTGCTAAGTTTGGCAAAATGAACAAATGCATAGTGTATCATGTCAGTAAATTACGTCTGTTTTGCTCTATGATGTATTACCGAGGTATATGGAAAGCCTAAAATGCTGAGTCAGCAAACCAAAATCGTCGCAGTGCCATTTATGGAGTATACATGGCTGAACAATGGATCATCAAAATGATATTGGACTACAGTTCAAAATTTCAATTATAAAATATCATTGAGAATTTAAAAGGAAAAAAAATTGACAGCACCATAATGTGCCGGCAGAACTTAAAGCGAAACGTAACAATAATACTCTATTTTTCGTATAAAACTTACATGCACATGTAGGCTAAGCCAAAAAAACGCAACGTTGATTTGTACATGACATACACATGGTTCAAATTTCTTATACCATGTATACGTTCAGGTATTATCAAGTTATTATTGGAATCTAGAATGGCGGAAAAATAAGGGGTTAGAAAAGTTACCGGATAAATTTATGGTGTTAAGCCACAAAGTGTATTCAACGAAATTGCCGTTTCTGATATTTCAAGGTCATTGAAGGTCAAAATTAAGGTTACCACTGATACTGTCATATTTCCCATATGAATGTGCCAAAATTTAGGTCCTATCTTGAAGTGTTCTAGAAGTCTACTCCAAACAGCTCCAATTACTAAGTAAGAAGGAAAAATTGGATGGGAATGGATCAAAACTGATAGCTCTTTGATTTCCGACGCGTCGGATAATCAAAATGGCCAGATCACAGACCAGCTATTCAAGGGCCACAAAAGTCAAACACTGCCAAGTTATATCTGGGTAATCTAATGCATCATTTAAAAAAATTGACGATTGATTTTTGAAAATCAAAAAGCTAAAAAATATCTCATTCTGGAAATATTTTCAGGTATTTTGTGCAAAATTTTAGAAACATATTTTTGGTAAATGTTTAAGCTAAAAATGTGGACGATGGACAACGGACGCAAAGCAATGCCAAGTTTATCGAACCAAGCCGTATGAATCCTTGAATGCATTTCTGCCGAGACGCCTGAAATAGTCACCCAACAAGATCATTTGAATACTGTTTTAATCTATGACTGTTGCAGAACATTAAAGAACAGTATCTTTGTGGAACCAATTAATTAAGAAGGTTTGAGCATCCAGAGTTCATGTGTATTGCAACATATTGTTGCAGATTTTGCAGAAGTCATCGTGTGGTCAAATAGCATTTCACTAATAGATCTATATACAAATAAATGATTGCAGTTCAAGTATCTAATCTCAAAATCTGCGTATGTCACAAAAGCCAATAAGGAGAAAATAAAATTGCACATGAACACTCATATACAGTTCAATAACACTTTTCTCGATCATGGATGTCACAGCCGTTTCAATTACTTCTCTCGCGAATGTGGAATCAACATTTCTCACAAAAGATGTAGGCGCTACTTGGAAACTATGCTTTGGGCAGTGTGTCATTTTGACTGAGAGAAGATCGACGTTTCCAGAACACTGAATGCGCTTGCTCCTGTGATTAGAATTGCTGTCCTGTTGATGTATTGCCAATACCAGATATTACTTCTGATGATATATTTGTGCATTTATTTTTGCATTTATATTTGTTCATTCATGTATGTAGCTTGTGCTTCGACCGCCTTTGGCGCCGATCAAGTACTTTTTCCAGTTGCGTTCTCAGGTGCGGCCCTCCGGCGGTATCCCATGTCCGGGCGAACATGTACGTCTGTATGTGTGGATGTCCGTCCGCATGTGCGTAGGCCATCCATATGTGTGCGGCCGTTATAGAGAGCACGGGCAAACAACGAGGGCATAGGGGCTGTCTAACCATGTTTTAGAAATTTAGACCAACATGTTGCTTTAGGGGCTATTTTTCGCTGTTTTAGGGGATAATTTCGGAAAATTAGATTGGAAATTTAACATGAAAAAAAAACCCTAACGCTGTTTGATGCCGTCTGTGTGGCGGCTGTTTGTGGCTTTATCTACGCTGATGGATATACTACCAGGGCCGCACTTGCGGCAATTAAAAATTTTATGTTTCCATTTATTGTATATTTTGTTCACCAAATTACAGAGTTCTATCTTGAAAACTGAAAAAAGTTGCCAATCTACCCCAAATGAATGTCAAATGTTGGACCCAAATCGGATCACGGAAATTCAAGCAAATTTGGGGAGTTCGTGATCTAATGTAATATGAGGAAAGTTCTTGATTTGGAAAACACATAGGGGCACACATTTTACAGTGTATTCCAATAAAATATCATTCTTACGCTGTACTGTGCAATTCTAACATTGAACAACATGCCGAACTCTGTTTAGACTCGCGATTTTAATGTTTACACAGGTGAAATTTAACATTGGAGTAGTTTGCCAACTAGAAACTTGAAATTCGGTGAAAAAAATGTGGTTTTATGCCAAATGGAAACAAAGCAAACTTCAAATTGATCTGACCATCATAATAAAAGTTATGGCCAAAAATCTTATGAGGTATATGTTGAACTTTATTTTACTTATAAAAAACGGGGCCAATTTTTTATTTTGTAAATTTTTAATTTAAAATTGGGACATTGTGAGATCTCCTTTTTTCACGAAGGTCCTCTCCCCAACGAAATTTCTCAATACGATTGTATGCCAAAAGTTACTGTCCGCATTTCATAAATTCTCAGAACGCAATGACCCATGTACAGAGTCCCAGACATAGCCTACAAACGGTGATCCGCTTTTACTTCAATTTCATTTTTCAAGTAAAATGTAAAAACACAGCAGTCTCGCATTGTTCACAAAAAATGCTTCGTAATATACCTTTACTAAATGTTTGCGAACTTTTTAGCATCTATAAATAATCGATTTTCATATTTATGTAGATCCAAAGCATTCAACAAATGCACCTATCGGTTTCCGTAGGTGACGATTCTGGCCCAAAGCCCTGACGGGCAGTGTACAGTAATTGGCTCAGCCAATCAGCGAGCGTTCACCTCACTTAGGCAATTTAAAGGGAAACTGTTGTTAAACATCGCCTCATATATTTTTAAGGCCAGACTTCTGAACGAGTATATATTCACCTGAAAGAACGCAGTGCTGGGATATAATGACCCGGTTTTCAAGGCAGTATCTTGTTGGCGTTCTTCTCAGGAGCTGGGGAATCAAAGGGGTTTTGCATGGGCATCAGTACCCATAATTTTGGGTATTTTCACCCCGGGTCCATTCAAGGCAGAATAGCGAAAAATCCCATGTGTCGTCAAATATTCATGCTTACCATGCGATGCCCAATACGTTGAGGGATAAAACTAGCATAGTGGTTAGGCTGGGATTTTTTTTTAGGAAGGTGTTATGGACCGTCAAAGTAAGATCATTTAAAATTGAGTTGAATGGCCAATATAATTAATATACAGTAGCCTTAACTGATTACACAATTTTCACTCTGCGTGGCATGAGAGCGCAAAAAATGTCATAATTTGTTTGACTAGGTAACAGTTGAAGGTTCCCGACCTAATTCAATGTTCATTTGCCGTGTTTTGTGTGGTTAAGGAGAAAATTGTGGAATACACATAAATCACATGGTCGGTCGGCATACAAAAATGTTCTAACTATCCTCAGCGGCTAAATTATGACTTGAATTACAATTTGTTTGCACAATATTAATGATACTGATGCATTTCAATAGCTCAGCCTTCTACAGGTGTCAGGGACTAGGAAATTTTGACCACCGGACCAGATCACAAGAATTGAGGTCGGCCCTATGCCGAGCTCACGCTTATTAAAGCAGCCCCCTGACCCTGACATCATTCTAGAGACACAAGGTTGCATGCAAATAATAACCCCTTGATATTCTTGACTTTCTAAATAAATTATTAGTGGTTTGTTACATTTCACATGGGTTCTATAGATAATTTCCCGTTTTTAGTGTGATAAATTCACGGTTTTCTTTGATCTTACTTCACTAAATAATCCAAACTGCCATTGAATTATACCAACGATTGGGTCTTGATGCTAATTGCACTTATATTCTGTACTCATCCTGAAATTTTCAAGGCTTTTGCATGAAAACTCAATGAGTTTTCAACAATTTCAATTCTAAGAATTTGGCAGACTGGCAAATCCCAGCACATGTAGCATATGTATTAAATGGACAGAAACAGAGAATTGAATCAGGATATCAGGTTTATATTTCGTTTCACAATTACATACATATAAGACTACCTACTGACAAAATATAATTCATATATCTCAGAAACGCCTATATATTAAGGGCAGTGTACAGTAATTGGCTCAGCCAATCAGCGAGCGTTCACCTCACTTAGGCAATTTAAAGGGAAACTGTTGTTAAACATCGCCTCATATATTTTTAAGGCCAGACTTCTGAACGAGTATATATTCACCTGAAAGAACGCAGTGCTGGGATATAATGACCCGGTTTTCAAGGCAGTATCTTGTTGGCGTTCTTCTCAGGAGCTGGGGAATCAAAGGGGTTTTGCATGGGCATCAGTACCCATAATTTTGGGTATTTTCACCCCGGGTCCATTCAAGGCAGAATAGTGAAAAATCCCATGTGTCGTCAAATATATTCATGCTTACCATGCGATGCCCAATACGTTGAGGGATAAAACTAGCATAGTGGTTAGGCTGGGATTTTTTTTTAGGAAGATGTTATGGACCGTCAAAGTAAGATCATTTAACATTGAGTTGAATGGCCAATATAATTAATATACAGTAGCCTGACCCAGATGTGAATCGGATCACGTGATGTCAACAATTTGCACGTGAAAACCACGAAAACATATTTTGAGAACGGATACTTTACTCTTGGAAAATCATGCCAAGAAAAATTTGTGTTCGTGAAGTTCCAAGTAATATTTGCCTTGTTTAGTGTTGGAGTGATCCGCTATTACTGATGATCCGGAACTACTACACTGACTGTACGAGCTGTCAGTCCTAAGTTGACCTACGTATAGTAGATCCGAATTACCCCCATTATCACTCACGACCATACTAATTCTATCGACAGGGACAGCATAAAATACATTTACGTGATAAAAGTAAAGAACAAGGTAACCTCGTGGGTACCTAGGTTTATAATCAAAGTCTCCCAAGACATCAATCTCCTCACTATCATCCATTTTACGTCTTTCTTCTTCGAGCGTTCGCCTATCGCGAGCCTGAAGACATTTATACTTAACGCCGACTACATTTATAATTACAATTGCAACCGTTGCAGTGTGCTCCACTCCCGGTCACCAACGCTTTCCAGGCCATCCACCAGGGCCTGAAGCATAGACATACATATTGTGTTATGTCCATGGCCTAAACGGAGCCCCGCAGGTTTACACACAGGCTAACTCCCAAAGATGTGTGAGCATATGGACACCACTCAGCCTCTCACCGGGGTAGATCCAGCGGCGTGACGGGACGGAGGGAGACAGGTCAAGACCCAACGTCAGATGGGGAAAGTATCAGTTGGGTGGCGCACAGTGCACCTTCTATATGTCACCCTTCAAGGAGGCCATGCCCAGCAAAAAAGCCCCCCCCCCCCCACCACGACTCCGACCACGGAGCCAAACCTCTTCCTCGAACCTGAAGCTGACCACATGGATTCCCAGACCGTTGATTGAAGAAGACAGAAATCAAGCAAGCGAACCGGACGATTATTTATTATTATTATTATTATTATTATTATTATTATTGTGGCGATTTTGCCCATAGATCGCGGCAGGAGTCTTTGCAAAACACTAACCAGTTTTACGGTCTATTTTCGGACGCTTCAGCTCGAAGCACGCGTTGCCCCGGCAATGCTTTCTAATCCTCTCTCGCCCAGTAAACTATAACAATGGTTTGACCTAGTTTCCCTTCGTGTCTCGTGTATTGGGGTTTATATACTCTGGTAAAGTTTTGATCTGTGAGTTGTCTCAGAGCAAGGCGAGAGGGACGACGGGGAGCTCAGCCATGAGCTCTACGTCCTCGCACCGCTGCTAAGGCCCTCGCGGGCCCTGGGGACGACTTCAATAGGGAGCCCGGGCTGGGGTAGACCTTGATGACTCGGGGGCGCACGCCCTCTGGATCACCGGTCTTCTCCACCCGGGATGGTGCGACACAGGCTCTGGCAGACTGTCGGGCTGTCCGGGGTTCTATCCCCGAGGCAGACCGCGGCGAGCCAATCCTCACAAGCTAACACCATGCTAATGATCCTGTATCTGAGTGGTGTCCGTACGTTGGGCTCGTTGGGCGGGCTGCTACCTGGTTAAAGTTCTGATGATAGAGTAATGACTGCGCCTGCAGTGACCCTCGGTGAGCGGACCTCCGCGAGGATCCGGGGATAGCGGGTGCGCATCCGCGATGACCTGTGGTGAGAGGACTATCCTCGAGGATCCCAGATAGCGGACGACGTTAAAACTTTACATTGGTGCCGTGACCAGGATCAGTCCGACGGCATTCCATTGCAGCCTACTGTCGCAGTGTTTTGCTCCCTCGTCCCTGGGGACCTTTCGCCTCCCCCGGGACAGCTTAAAGCAAAAATGAGTGATAAAGAGAAAGGGAAGGAGACAGTGGATGGGAATGGAAAAGGCAGTCCGAATTCCAGCCGGACGCGGTCGCAGAATGAACGTGGCTCGCCTCTGCGCGAGTCCGGCGGAGATCAGGGATGGCCGGATGACCTCGCGGACACGAACCCGTCTGCGGAGGTAACTCCGGCGTCCGCGGCTCCGTCTACGGACGTACAGTCGGGTCCTGCGGGGCCGCAACTTCCGTTGCCGCCGAGACCTGGCCTCGACATACTTGGCGCGGTGGGCGGAGCTGGAAACGGCTTCACTCGCGCCAGCCCTTGTCCGGGCGACCGCAACGACCGGCACTTTCTTGTGGGACATCTCCGCATGTCCGAAGCCGAGTGCCAGTCACCGCGGTTGGCCCCGGACAGATGGACGACGTGTTCCGGCTGCCAAACCCGGCTGGGTGGACTCCCTCGAGAGCCCCCGGTTCGGATGCCGGACGGTCTGTGCAGCTCACTGACACCTTGGCTGAGCTGGCTCCATTGGCCTCATCAGAGGCGATCAGATCGGCGGAACCGCTTGCCCTCCCCGAATTCATTGAGCCTTTCGGGGCCAATATCAAAGAGGGAGCAGTGGCTGATAAGTATCGCACTTGACCAGTACAAGCGGAATCAGCCTGCAGCGTTGAGCGTGGATCCGACGATCCCCTACAGTCCGGGGATGACTGGGCCAGTGGCCCCTCCCCCAGTCCTACCAAGTCTGCAGGCGCCAGTGGTCTCAGCAATGGGATCCGCGCCTGCTTTGCGGCTTGGAGGCACCACTTTGGCTACCGCTTTGACTGTTCCTACGGCCGGAGTGTCCGCCGCATGGTCAGCTTATCACGGCAATCAGGGTGTGTCGGGCGTGCAGTGGCAACCGGCGGCTCCGGCCCCTAGCTACGTCAGCTATGCCGCCCCGTCTGGAACCTACCCAGTAGGATCGACGGGAGTCCCGACCGCACCAAATCAGGGTTCGGCGAGGTTGCCCAGCAACTATGTCTGCTGTTTACGCTGACGACAAACTGGCGGATGTTTGAACGGGAGTTCAAAGCGTGGATCCGCCTACCGACTGAGTCCGTGACTGAGTATGCTTTTTAATTTGCGCGTACTCGGCCGGAGAGCCTATCCGGACATGGAAGCCAGACAGTTTGAGCCGATGCTAGTTGACCAGTTCATCGACGGCCAGCCTTATCACATATCGTACAGGCTGGCCACGCACGAAAAACGGTCAATGGAAGAGGCGATTAACTCCGCCCTTGCAATAGAGGTAGCTGTCCGTCCCAGACAGATGCCTCCGGCCCCGGCTTCGGCCCCGGCTGTTCCGTTGCAAGCGGCGACGCCTGCTCGGGTCAAGGCGTCGCAGATGGCTCTGTGGCCTGCCCCGGCTCCCCGGGAACCAGCTGTGAAGCCCAACCCTCCGCGGGTTGGTACACCGGCACCCTCCACAGGGATGCACGTACAAGCGGCACCGGCTGTCGTGTCGTGCTCGTCCTCGGAGGAGTACGACTTAGAGGAATATGATTTCTCCGCGACGCAGATGATTGTGCACTGCGCAGGAATCAAAGCTCCGGGACCCACAGATTGTTGTGAGTTCACGTCCGGACCAGCTCAGAACCGTCCCTGCTACTTCTGTGGAAAATAGGGACACTTCTGGCTTAAGTGACTGGAGTTACTGGAATGCTTGCGAGCACGTGGATATCATGGGAGTTTCCCTGATCCGCGCCGGAGGAATTCCTCCTTTTGGTTCGGTCCTCCGGGACAACAGAACCATCCTTCGCGTGACCAACACTACGTCCGGGGACAGTTGTTCTGTGGCGTCTGAGGCTGCCCCCTCTATGGACAAGCCGGACGACTCTCAAGTAGATATAACTTCTCCGGAAGTGGTTCTTGAGGATACGTCTAGCTCATCCGCGGCCAAGGCAGACAACGAGGACTCCGTTGCCGAGCCCAGTGCTCCGGGTGATTGCAATCATCCGACGTGCGCACTGGTGAGGGACCCTTGCTGGTACCTGCCCCTGTCTTTCGGACGGGAGCCGGTCCGGTTCCGAGGTCACCCTCGGAGGTCACCCTCGTGGCCACGGGAACTTTTAAGCGCGAGCCAGCGCGAGCGACATCGTGTTGCGGGATCCGGATGTTACACGCTCGGGTAACAATAGCATCCGCCTATCAGTCTTGATAGCATCCGCCTATCAGTCTTGGAGACAAGATCTACATAACAGAGGCAATCGTTGTGGATATCAGGGCGCCCGGGATCATTGGAATGAACTTTCTCCGGATCCACCGGGTGATCGCCAACTTTAGTGCCGGCGAACTCCGGATGGGAGAGGACACTCACTTTCTCTACCGCACAGAGGTCCGGCCTGTTCGTTCCAACTGCGGGCGGTGCGCACAACCATTGTGCCGCCTATGAGGGAGATGATCATTGAGGCGAGGCAACGGCGTCCGCGCATGCCCCTTGATGGTCGTCCGTGTATAGTGCAACCGGTGAGCAATTTTGCCCGAGGAACGGGACTCGTGCTGGGTGGGGCTCTGGTGAAGTCTGACACCCGCGCGATGCCTATCCTCGTGGTGAATCCCAAGGATGCTCCCGTTGTCCTGCAGCACGGCTGTGTGACAGCTACTGCTATGCCCACGTCGTCTAGCTGGGTTATCCCATGCGTGCGCGGCAGTGGTCGCCGGAGATGATCCGTTCACCCTGCCGGACCATCTGGAATCTAGAGTTCTGAAGGACTGGCTGGATGAAGATCAGCGTCAAGCTCTCCGCAAGCTGCTCCAGCAATATGCGGATGTATTCATGAGTCCGGACGGTGCAGTTGGCAAGACAGACGTTGCCAAACCCCGCATCGACCTCGTGGACGAGCGTCCTATCAAGCAGCGTCTACATGGAGGTTCTGCATGGATTATCGTAAGCTTAACGATGCCACGCGGAAGGACTCATATCCTCTCCCGCACATCGAGGACACCTTCGATTCCCTGGCCAGATCGCACTATTTCTGTGCTTTGGATCTGGCCTCCGGATATTGGCAGGTGGAGATGGAGGAGAGTGATAGGGCGAAAACTGCCTTTGTTACCAAGAACGGGCTCTACCAATTTAAGGTAATGCCGTTCGGGCTCTGTAACGCACCAGCGACGTACGAGCACCTGATGGAGATGGTCCTCAAAGGGTTCCTCTGGAAGCGATGTATGGTCTACATTGACGATGTCGTCGTGTATGGCCGGTCGTTCGAGGAAACCCTCACCAACCTCCAGATGGTGTTCCATCGCATCCGTGAAGCAGGCCTTAAATTGAAGCCTAGTAAGTGCGAACTTTTCGCGCAGGAAATCCTGTACTTGGGCTTCATGGTAACAGGCACCAGAGTTAGACCAGACCCTACAAAGATAGAGGCCGTACAGAAATGGCCTCGGTCTTGTAACGTGGCGGACGTGAGGTCCTTCTTGGGCTTCGCGAGTTACCACCGCCGGTTTATACGAGGCTTTGCAGAGATCGCGCGTCCCCTTACTATCCTCACGGAAAAGGGTGCCGATTTTGTCTGGCAAGCTGAGCCGGCTATCGCCTTCTCGAAACTCCGGCAAGCTCTAGTAGCTGCCCCGGTGCTGCGGCACCCTCATCCGGATTGTGAATTATCCTGGACACTGATGCGAGTAACTTTGCACTCGGCGGTGTCCTCTCACAGATCGTGGACGAGCAAGAGCGGGTAGTAGCTTATGCGAGTGTGGCTCTGAGCCGCTCTCAAATGAACTACTGTACCACTCACTGCGAGCTGCTCGCGGTGGTAACAATGACCAAGCGTTTCCGGCACTATTTGTTGGGATGCCATTTCGGCTTGCGGACTGATCACAGTTCGCTGAGATGGCTCCTAAACTATAGTGAGGCTGATGGCTTGGTGGCCCGGTGGCTCGTCAAACTCCAGGAGTATGACATGCAAATTGAGCACCGCGCCGGAAAGTTGCACGGCAACGCTGACGGACTGTCACGTTGTCATAAGTGCAAGAACCCTGACTGTGCCGGGATGACTCCATTCCAGCGCGTCAGTGATTCTTCCTCAGACTCGGAATTGGACCTTCCGGGAAGACCGCGGGCCGCCGCCCCTTCTAACGACACGGCGGCCCGAGCCACAGGAGTTCACCCCCGCGCGAGGACCCACCGTTACCGGCGTTGGCGTCCCGCATTTGAAGCGGAGGTGTGACTCAGCTCCAGCGAGTCTTCCTCGAGTCCGGCGGTGTACTCCTCGTGGGTACCCTCCGCATCCTCGGGCGAGTCTGAGTATGAACGGTCCTTACCCCCTGTGGTGATGACTGCTCGTGCGCAGTCGGACGAGTCGGATGAGGAGCCGAACTACTTGGGCGGCTACTCTCCGGCACAACTGGCTGCGAAGCAGAGAGCTGACAGTGCTCTGGCTCCGGTAATCACAGCCCTTGAGGCCGGCCAGAAACCCTTCAAGGATGAGCAGAAAACCTACAGGGAGGAGACCCAGTCTCTCATCTCCCAGTGGGAAAGACTCTCCTTGAGGGATGGCCTCTTATACCGGCGCTATGAGCCACCGAGCCCACTGCCCCCCATTTGGCAGTTGGTGATTCCGGGGGAGCTGCGCAAAGAAGTGCTCCATCAATTGCATGACCTCCGGGTGACCGGTCACTTGGGAATCCGGACGACAATACACCTGATCTCGGCAATCTGCAGGTACCCCCAATCCCTCCAACACCTGTGGATGACGGGCGGCCATGCCGAAAACCCCATGCGCCGACCCGATATGGGTGGGATTAACGTTCCGCCCATGCGGATGTGTATGCGGTATCCATCTATCACACCAGGGATGGATTTTAGGTCGTTCCGTGGGAATCCGCACAACTTTCCTCCGTGAGCAGTCACTTTGTGGCTATCTCCGGAGTTGAGGTCCGCGGATATCTTTACGTCGTAACACCGCCGCTCCGCATCCGCCCTCCCATAGTTTCTAGCGCTAGGGACGTGCGGCAGACGTATCTGCATCATGTGGACTGCTGTCCGGCGTAGTTAACCCAACGCCTACGCTGGCCGGACCACTTTTGTGGATTTGCCGGACGCCCTTGGTCCCGGGACAACCTCTTATATGGCCAGACTGAGGTTGGGATTTACGTCCGCTGTGGGGGAAGCGCCTTCCCACGGAATTGGGGAACTGGCATATGGACGCGGGGATTGTGTCCGGATGTGAGGACTGATGTCCGCGGCTCGTCCGCGTGACTCGTTCGGCACTCCGGACGCTTTCGGACGACGCATTTCGGTGCGTTGTCGACCGTGAGCCACTACTATAAGGTTGTTTATAGTAGGATGAGATTTCTAACGGCAGGAAATCGTTTTACCATTATTTTTAATGGACCGGCTGTTAAGTCCGCACGTGCGGACCAGCCGCGGCAGCGGGTGACGCTCATTTTCGTCCGGATCGTACCTTACAATACACGGTCCGGCCGGAATGACCGTAACCCCGGCCTCCTTCCAAGAAGGGGGTCGTATTCTACATGCGCAGCATACTTTTTTTAATCCCTATCAATACCATCAGATAAGGTCGATATGCTATCTTATGGTGCTTGTTTGGATCTGGACTCTGTTCGCAGGCAGTTCCGGACGAGCGCCGGCTATTGACTTCATCATGTTTGGGATTCTCTAGATTGGGCGCCGGCATGAAGGGTTCGCCCCTAACCATTGAGGTTATGGACCTGCCGGCACCGCGTTTAAATCTATTGGATCCGCGCTCCGGTGGTCGTTGTATGGGCTCTGGGCTTGACCGTAGCGTTGCTCTGTAGCTTTACTGTACGTTGGGGTTGCTAGTGGGCGCGTCATGAACGCCCACAGGGTGCCCAATTGTCTGTGGGGCTACTATGGGCATGCTCGATCGCTCTGTAAGCGTACCAGCGGCTATGGGGAGTGTTTATATTTATTTATCCATCTCATGTTATTCTTTACTGAGTGGATTATATAAACCACAAGTATGCGTGCATTCCATGGAAACGATATTGTTTTCTCATCTGATCATACTTTCAGATAAGTTTAGTGATATATCCTTTTCCTGGTGCAATAGAGAGTGAGAAATCGGGAGATTTTTCCTTTCGTTAGAGGGGTGTAGGAGATTGTGTGCTGTGTATCAGAAGCTAGTTTGCCGTGATCTATGAAAAGCAAGCAAACGGTGGTGAATTTATTTTCATTACTGTTTGAGTGGTGGTAAATGTATTTTATCGCTGCTGATAGGTGGACATAATCGTAATAACCACAAGTAGATCGACTTCTGATACATTGTATACAAACTCTATCCTGCTGTGGTGATTAATTTCACGTCATTTACCACCAGTGCGGCAGCAATAGCTAATGAATCATTTTAATTACTGTATCGGATTGCGGGATCCCCCGGGATGGCCTGTATTTAGGCCACCCGTATACATGGCATGATAAGGAGTCACCGGGGGGAGATGCGTGTGTATGTATGAACCTGCAGTGAGAAAACGTAATTCGTTTGTCGGCCTGTCGATCGATCGATGCTATAAATAGACGTTTCCACGGAGACGCGTTATACTGCTGTGCGTGCAGAATAACTGCCAGCCTCAGTGCTGTAAAAATATTGTAACTGACAAATACTCGTCATTCGAGCACTCGGCACTGGTGGAGACGAATCTGCGGATCTGACTCCCAGTGTTTAGGCGTCTTAGAGCGCTCGGATTATGTCAGAAACTAGTGACGGGGAAGGTACGGGAGGGAAGGTGCCTCCGGACAGTGATCGCGAGGTCCAGTCCAGAGATGAGTCCCTTGAGAGCAATAAATCGCTTTCGGGATGAACCGGCTCTGAGGATGATGGCCGCAAGGCCGTCTCCGCGAGCCAGCACACGGGTTCTGCGGAATCCGACTCCGGCAGCGATGTCGAGAGTGTGGTAGACAGGCAGGAACGCGCTGTAGAGAGCAACTTGGCCGCTATAGGTGCTGAGGAGCTCCTCGATCCGTCTTCGCTTCCAAACGTGGAAGTGTTGATGGACTACAGTGAGGCGGACCCTGTTGGTGTAGAAATCGAGTTGCATCTGCCTGCGGAGATACTTGCATCTTTGGGCGTCGATGAGAGTACTCGTCCGGAAACCCATCCGGATGACCGCGGTCATCCGGATACTGTGCCCGGCGAGAACTCCTCGGTTTCCGCACCTGCGGAGCCTGTTCCGCCTGTTGAGGGGAAGTCTGAGAGTTGGTCAGACCAGGTCGATGCGGAAGTATCTGCGTCCCAGGTCCAGCCGGACTCGCAGGCGCCCATCTCGGAGAAGACAACGAAGGAGGATGACGGGTTCGTCTCGCCCGTCTCCAAACACACCCCCGAGCCTTACGGATTGCCGAAAAGCAGTGGGAGGCCCAATTGAAATTGGAGGCCTCCAACCGCGGGCAACCAGAGTCCGGTCCGGATGAGGAATCGGACCGATCCGCACATGGGAAGAAGAAGAGGAAGCACCGGAAGCGCTCGAAGTCTATGGGCTCGCGCTCCAGCGCTCCTCCACCCAGGTCCGGACCTAAGTCCGGAGGTTCCAAGGCGCCGCGACACAAGAAGGCTGGCGCCTGAGGGTCCTCCACGAGGTTCGGAGGTACTAAGGCGCCAAATCCTTCGGGAGGCGGTGCGGACAGTACCTCCGCAAAGTCCGGCCAGGGTGCGGGTGGTTCCAGTAAAGGGGCTTCCTCTGGGAAGTCAAAAGGAACCACCTCCGGCAAGTCCTCCAGCCAGAAAAAGTCGTTCGGAGCTGCCGAGTGCGGGTCGTCGCCATTCGACAAGGGCCGCCGCATGCCGCAGGAAGGAGATCTCTGGTTGGAGCTCTTCCGTAGGCAAGCGGAAGCGGACGGAGAAGCAACGAAAGGAAGCCGCCCAACGCGAGAAGGAAGTCGCCCAACGGGCGAAGAGTGTGCCTAGACGAACTAGGTCGAAGTCTCGTTTGGGGTAATCGTCAAAGCGATGATCTTCCTCGGAGCAGCCTCCCCTCAAGAAGCTGTGGGCCGAAATGGGCTCCGAGCTCCCTGGTGTGCGTCAGGGCATCATGTTCCTTCCTCGGTATGGCAGAGATGCGTACTCCCGATGGTCGTCGGAGGCGGGTGCGACAGCTGACACGCCTTTTACAAGGCCTCGTCTACTGACGGACGAGGAGCGTGCCGGGCTGCCTCCCGTGACAGGAGACAGGAGGGGTAGAGTGCCCCTTCTGTCCGCAGTCTCTGGAAGGGTATGAAGACCCCCATAATGCCCTCAACCGGGATCGTAGGTATCCTTCCTACGACCACCTGAGCCGGCATATTGCGGGTTATCATTACCCATGGGTGAAGCTGTTTCTCTGCAGACGGTGCTACTCACGTGGCCCTCGGGAGAGATTCTTCCCCAGTTTGGAGGCCCTAAACGCTCACCGCGCGGGTGCACACCGCGGTGAGGGACTTCAAGCCGAAAGTGATGAAGCCGGGCCTGTATTCAATTATGGATACATTCCACCTCGGGTGGCGCCGATCATGACCACGTCAGGGTCGGAGAAGAACCGTATCTACCACTACGGTCCGTGGCACTTCGGACAATGCGTCATGGACGATAGTCGGAGAGAGTCTGGCATCGTGTCGGCAGGCTTGAGCTACGCAGCAGAGGCCGTCCGGACAGCAGCAGAGGCTGTCCGTCAACCACCGGATAACCAACCAGTGGAAGAACGGACCCGGATAACCACGGTCATGTCGGAGATGCCGCAGATTGCAGCTAAGACGCGTGTGGCCTCCCCAAAGCCGCGGAGCACCCCCTCAAAGACCAAGGGGAAGGGCTCGTCCTCCGGAACCGCTCCGGACCGGACGACCACCTTTAGGTCTCCTGGTGCTCTGTCGGCGGAGGAATATCCGGCCTTGCTAGATGTGACGGTCCCCGGAGGTTCGTCAGAGAGGTGTGTAAACCCTACCGCCTCCTCGAGCTCCACGACGGTGGTCAAGCCTAAGACCCCTTGTGAGGCTCCCTCTACGGCAAGTGGATACGGACGAGCGCCACCTCTCTCGAGGTCGTCGTCCGCGTCTTCTATCCCGATTGAAGGGACGTCCGCGGGATGGCGAAGCATCGCCTCTTTGACAATGGACCCCTTCAGTCCGGTGGAGGACGTACTCCGGCAGTACGGCTCCGAGACCGCCAGCGCCTACTCGACTTTTCGCGAGTCTGTAGGCCGGGCGGTCGGCCATTGTCGAGATGGTTTGGAGCGGATACCGTCAGACCCAGTGCTGGCCAACCTGCCAGTACCCCGAGCTATCAATAACTTAGGGTCTGCACGAGTGACCGCATTGGTTCGCGTGCGGGAAGAGTACCCCTGGGATCACCCCCAGCGAGGCAGGCTCACCCAAACCGTGGAGTACCTCGTTGCGGAGATGGACCGCTCTCTGGAACGGCTTAGCCGGTACCGTGCGGAGGCCTCTCGTGTCGCGTGCCACCTAGCACACGACCAAGGCCTCATGGAAGGTACCCGGCGGAGCCTTGAGAGCTACCGGACTGTGGTGGCGGAGTGTGAGCGGCAAGCTTTCCAGCAAGGGAGAGCAGCCACCCGAGCTGCTGAGTCCGAGCAGTTCTCCACTTCCGCCGAGGTTGCCGCTGACATGCAGCGACTGATGGCTGAGAATGAGGAGCTACGGCGACGTTTACGCGAAGCCGAGGCTGCCCAGACTCGCCTTGTTCAGGGCATCGATGACTCCGCGCCGTCTGCTCTGAATCAGTTGGCTGCCCAGCGGGCGGATGCAGCCCTGGAACTGGCCATCTACCCCATTTTAGTCAAGAAATGGGGAGAACGTACGGCCGGCCAGGAGCGCACCCTTGATGTGGTAGAGATGTTCTCCGCCGTCGCCCACCTGGGCGCGACATCTCTGCCCACCTCCTTCCTGTTGGCTCAGACAGGGCCTGGCACGCAGGGCTCTCCAGTGAAGCCCCTGCAACCGCCGCCAGGCCTGCCTCGTCTGCCCGTGCAGCCGGAATTCGTATTGCCGGCTCCGCTCCGTGAGCGCCCAGCTCCGCTGCGTAGGGACCCGTCTCCGCCGCCCAGCCCCAAGAAGGGCGGCACAGACGAGCAGCCAATGGAGGAGGAAGGCTAAGGTAAAACAACACACCGAGTGACCAAAAGTAGTAGTACCTCTAAAAAGAGGTGCCGACCATCCGGCCGGCCGCAGCGACGTGCCGGAGTCACTTTCCACAGCGACGTACCGGAGTCGCTCCCGCAGCTCCGCCCTGCCTCAGACTCGTTCTGCGGGTCTGAGGAGCCAGCCGGCCGGGCAGTCGGCACCCCCTTTTAGAGGTACTACTACTTTTGGTCACTCGGTGTGTTGTTTTACAAAATTTTCCAAATTTAAAGGTTAACCTTAAAGATATTCCAAAGACTCAACACCCCGTCCCTTTCGGCAGATGACCTTCCAAGGTCATCATCCTTTTTGGACTAACTCGGTCAAAATTTTAGCTTGTTTATTAGGGTTTATTCAAAATTGTAGAGTGCGTTGTAGCTTACTCCTTAAGTCCAGGGGTCGTCCCCCATTCTTCCGAAACGGACCCTTAAGGTCTCAGTCTTTTGCGCCGTGACTTTCGGGTGTCGGCACCTTGCTTCCTTCCGGTTCCTGCATGCGATGCCTTCGTCGTGTTTCCCAGTTTTGGGCGCGGGCGGAGCATGTTGGGGACCAACATTGTAAGAAGGGGGTAATGTGGCGATTTTGCCCATAGATCGCGGCAGGAGTCTTTGCAAAACACTAACCAGTTTTACGGTCTATTTTCGTACGCTTCAGCTCGAAGCACGCATTGCACCGGCAACGCTTTCTAATCCTCTCTCGCCCACTAAACTATAACAATGGTTTGACCTAGTTTCCCTTCGTGTCTCGTGTATTGGGGTTTATATATTCTGGTACCGTTTTGATCTGTGAGTTGTCTCAGAGCAAGGCGAGAGGGACGACGGGGAGCGCAGCCATGAGCTCTACGTCCTCGCACTGCTGCTAAGGCCCTCGCGGGCCCTGGGGACGACTTCAATAGGGAGCCCAGGCTGGGGTAGACCTTGATGACTCGGGGGCGCACGCCCTCTGGATCACCGGTCTTCTCCACCCGGGATGGTGCGACACAGGCTATGGCAGACTGTCGGGCTGTCCGGGGTTCTATCCCCGAGGCAGACCGCGGCGAGCCAAGCCTCACAAGCTAACACCACGGTGATGATCCTGTATCTGAGTGGTGTCCGTACGTTGGGCTCGTTATTATTATTATTATTATTGCAGCTGTGCCTCACAACCAGCCCGAGGTAGCACCACAAATAAACGTTAAGAGTAGGCCTAAACATGGAAAGCACTAGGAGTACATCCTTCTTGTAGAATCGGTTGTAAAGGACTTTAACTTATTACTTAGCCCTCCAGGGGCATTGGTTTTTTGAGAGCTCATACCTCACAAATACGTGCTCTGAGCTTGGTGATCATAGGAACAAGTTTGATTTCCCCACACCAGAACAAGTGTTCAGAGAACAGAACCAGTTCCAAGTTGACTAAATAAAGCGAGTAAGAACCAAACAGCAAAATGTAGGATGAAGTTGTGGGTGCTGTTGCTGCTTCTGCCATAGTTTCAATGGGCGAGCTCGATTTCCCCACACCAGAACAAGTGTTCAGAGGACAGAACCAGTTCCAAGTTGACTATAAAGCGAGTGAGAACCAAACAACAAAATCTAGGTTGAGGTTGTTTGTGCTGTTGCTCTTTCTGTCATAGTTTCAGTGCTGCCACCTAGGAACAGTTCTGTTCACTCCGTCTTCGAGACGGAGTGAAAAGTGTAACACCGTTGGTGTAGTTCTGCGAAATCGAGTGCACAGTTGTTTCGTAACCTGTTCTGGTGGCAGTTGGTGGCAGTTCCTACGCCGAAATCGAGCGCGCCCAATGCTGCCACCTATGAACAGTTCTGTTCACTCCGTCTTGGGGACGGAGTGAAAAGTGTAACACCGTTGGTGTAGTTCTGCGAAATCGAGTGCATGGTTGTTTCGTAACCTGTTCTGGTGGCAGTTGGTGGCAGTTCCTTAATTGCCTGGAAGAAGAATCTCACACATTGAATTGAAGATCCGCGGCCCCTTGCTACTGAAGGGCCACCCTGGAATCTACTGTGTCATTAAGGTGTACTTATCATGCAGAGGTAACAACTCTGAGGCTGAGTTCTGGATGTCCTGTCTACACTGATCGACAAGTTCAGAGATACTCATCATGTCGTACTCGAGGAGACTTCAATGTATCACTGGGTGATGGCAGATGTCCAAGGAACAGTAAAGTCACCAACTGTGCTTCCAGTGAAAAAGCTCTGTCCACTGACGACCCACGGAAGCAGAAACTCCCCACTGACTACTCACGGGAGGAACCCACCAGCATCAAAGAGTAAATTGGGGCTTCCAGTTCCACCATCGACTACATTCTGTCACCATCCGAGAACATCGTTCCTAACGTTCTACACTCTCTGACCGGACTGCCCTGATAATACGTCTTCCCATGTACACACCTTCCCATCACCTGGATGGAATGCTCCCAGATATGGAAACAAATTATTCAGCCAGTTTGGAAACAGCACTACAAACAATAACTGATGTCCTAAAAACAGCAACTGACCTGTCAACCACAAGCCGGAACATTTACCCAAGGCTAAGGAAGGTTACCGGAGAAATGTTTAGTTTTAAACCACAACTCTTCATCAAAATTGCCGTTTTGACTTTTCAATGTCATTGAAAGCCAAATTAATTTAAGGTACCATTGGAACTGCATTATGATTTCCCATTTGATATTGGTCATTTTCTGCTCTGACCTTGAAAATGAGGTCGAAGGTCAAATTCAAGGTCATCGAAATATTTGGCATACATCATTTCCTATATGTTCCCAAGTGGTTAAATCGATAACAAGTGAGATATTAGCCATTCTGTGCTTGACCTTGAAAATAAGTTCAAAGGTTAAGTTCAGGGTCATGAGAATATTCAGCATATATCATTTCCTATATATGTGCACAATTGTAAAGTCGATAATAAGCTAGACATTAGCTAGTTTGTGCTCTGACCTTGAAAATCGGACCAGAGGTCAAGTCAAGGTCATGAGAATATTCAGCATATATCATTTCATGTGTGTTCACAATTGATTCATAAACTGTAAATAATAAACAATACATTAGCCATTCTGTGCTTTGAAGGTCAAATTTAGGGTCATCAGAATATTCGGCGTATATCATTTCTTATATGTCCACAATTGATTCCCAAACTATAAAGTCGATAAGAAGCGAGATATTAGCCATTTTGTCTTTTTATCTTGAAATTAAGTCAAAGATCAAATTCAAGGTCACGGAAATATTAAGCATATATCATTTAATTTATGTCTACAATTGATTTCTAATCTCTAATCTCAATATTAAATGAGATATTAGGAGATTAAAGTCATACGAGAATTTAACATGGGAAAGTCCCATTTTGGGATCCGTCGAAAAATCAAAATGGCCGCCACACGCAGACCGGCTATTCAAGGGCAACGAAACTTATACACGTCACAGAGATATATACGGGGAATCTTTTGGAATAAAAATGTCAAATTTGATCATTTCCTGAGAAAATGGCCGCCAAAGTCCAAGATTGACTGTTTTTCGACAAAAACTAAAAAAAAAACCCTCTTGAGACAGTTTTAGACATTTTTGTGCAAAATTTTGTGCAAAACTTTTAAGATAAAAATGTAGACGAACGAACGACGGACGCAACGCCACGGCAATAGGCGTTTATAATACAATCCTTACCTCTAGCTGAAAGTGCTTAAGCCTCAACATTCCACGTCAGACATTTAGCACTCTGACATCTGAGGACAAGCTCAAGGTCAACATTAGTTGTGCCGTATATGACTTCCTATATGCTCATAATAATGCAAACATAAGTCCTACATACAAGCTTTTCCTCTATGGAAGCAAATTTGGGCAATTTTTTTTTTGACTTTTCAATGTCATGGAAGGTCAAATTCAAGGTCATCACACAAATAGCCATATATGACTTCAATTTGAAAGTGCCAATATCTAAGCTCTATCCTCAGGCGTTCTATGAGTACAGTGGTGGCAGTCCCAAAGTGTCGAAAATTTCCCAGGTCCAAAATTTGTTTCAAAGGGTAAATTTTTTCTCCCTAGAAATGGTCCAAAATGGATAGTAATGCGATTTGGGGCAAAACACTTTTTGCCGACACACGCAATATGGCCGCCACGCGCAGACCGACGATTCAAGGGCAACAAAACTTATACACATCATATGTGTTGGACTCTTATACATGAATTAGAAAAAAAGTTATCAGACAGATTTTGAGAAAATAGCCATCAAAATGCAGAATAGGCCGTTTTAGTCGAAAATGGCTGCCATTAAAAAAAAAGCGAAAATAAAAAAAATATTAAAAAACACCCTTCCTGGAAATATATTGGGTATTATTCTGCAAAAGATTCGACCGTAAACTTTAAAGATAAAAATGTGCACGCCATGCCAATAGGTAATCGGACCAAAGGCCTGGTAACCTCAAAAACAGGCCAACGGGCATGGACTGGAGAAGTGTCCAGGGCCATGGCAGTGAATTCCAACGTGGAGCTTCGGGCAACCGACTGATGGTGAGTGGGGAGATCATCAGTTTGAACAAAGATGTCCTGGATGCCTGAACGAAGCACTTTGCGTCCAAAGCTAAACCCAAGGAACAGCAGGAGCAAGATCGCATATATATATGACCTTCTTGTGTAGAGTGGGCAAAAGTGGCCCACTCTGACCCGTTCACTCCAATCACCACAACGGAAGTCACCTCAGCAGTCAAGGCACTAGGGACTAACGAGGCAGCTGACTTGCACGGACTGAAGACAGAGAACCTCAAGAATGTTCCATCCAGAGTAATCTGGACCTTCACCAAAGTTTTGAATACGACCTTGTCCGTGGGGGCATAAAACCAGCTGAAAAGCACCTACATCCTACTGATCCACAAACAATGCATGGATCCTCTAGATACCAATTCATACCGTGGTATCACGATCACAGAGACCATGAACAAGGTATCGATGCTCTTGACACCTTATTGGGAAAGACTACACACGTCAAGACAAAAGCAGCCATCCTGTGGCACTGCACTCAGACGACGATCCATAGAAACTGCTGTAGTTCTATCTAGGTGATAAGATCGCGAGGGAACGCGATCCGGATTGCGAGGGAACGCAATAAGATCGCGAGGGAACACGATCCGGAATGCGAGGGAACGCAATAAGATCGAGAGGGAACGCGATCCGGATTGCGAGGGGACTCGATAATATTGCGAGGGAACTCAATATTTTTGCGAGGGAACGCAATAATATTGCTAGGAAACACAAAATTAGCCCAAAGGCTAAGACAGGTTACCGGACAATTTTGGTTTGGCCATGGCAGCATTGGCAGGTAACAGACCTTGAGATATACCAATCAAGGTTCGCAGTGTGAACATATGGCCTTGAGATTTACCAATCAAGGTCATCCGTGTGAACTTCGATGTCACCATTACATGTATGTGTGCGGCATTTGATATTCTATATGTTCATAATACAAAGATATATCTGGGTGGAATCGTTTAGGCCGCTCAGGTCAATTTACACATTACGAGTCAGACATTTGGCACTCAAGGTCATCTGACGTCAAGTTCAAGGTCATCATTAGTTGTGCCATATATGTCTTGCTATATGTTCATAATGCAAACATGAGCTCTACCTGCAAGCATTTCACCTATAGAGGCAAATCTGGGCATTTTTTTACTCGAAAATGGCTGTTTTGACCTTTCAGGGTCATCCAAGGTCACCACACAAATCGCCATATATGACTTCCCATTTGAAAGTGCCAATTTCTAAGCTGTATCTTCAAGTGTTCTATGAGTACAGTCCTGACAGCTCCCATTATGAAGGAAAAAAGTCAAAAAAAAATTCACAGGGTGAAAACTTTTTTTTGCCTAGAAATGGCCCAAAATGGAGAGTAATGCGATTTGGGGTGAAAATTTTTTTTTTCGCCGACTCGTCAAAAATTCAAAATGGCCGCCACACGGAGATCGGAGATTCAAGGGCAACAAAACTTATACACATCATGAAGGTACATAAGGGGAATCTTTTGGGAAAAAAATCTCAAAACTGATCAGACAGTTTTCGAGAAAAGACAGACAAGGTGCAAATTTGGGCATTTTTCGACCCAAAAATGGCTGTTTTGACCTTTCAAGGTCATCCAAGGTTAAATTCAAGGTCACCACACAAGTCGCCATATATGACTTCCCATTTAAAGTGCCAATTTCTAAGCTCTATCTTTAGGCGTTCTAGGAGTACAGTCATGGCAGCTCCCATTATGAAGGAAAAAAGTGCCGAAAATTTTTTAAGTCCAAAATTTTTTTTCAAAGGGTGAACATTTTTTTTTGTCTAGAAATGGCCCAAAATGGATAGTAATGCGATTTGGGCCGAAAAATTTTTTTTTCGTCGACCCGTCGAAAATTCAAAATGGCCGCCATACGCAGACCGGCGATTCAAGGGCAACCAAACTTATACACATCACAGAGGTACATGAGAAGAATCTTTTGAAACAAAAATCTCAAATCTGATCCGACAGTTTTTGAGAAAATGGCCGCCAAAGTTAAAAATTGACCATTTTTCGACGAAAACGGCCAAATAAAAACTAAAAAATACCTCCTTCTCGAATTATTTCAAGGTATCTTTTCCCAAATTTTCAGAAAGACGGACGGACGGACGGACGCAACGCCATGGCAATAGGTTATCGGACCATAGGTCCGGTAACCTAATAACCATATGTCAAAAAATATTTCTTCCATGTCCTTTCAGCGGCTCCGTATGGTGAAGATATGTGTACCGTTATGACGAGATGGGGCTGGGCAAGTAGTGACATCATCGTCATGTGTACAGTGTACTAGTATTAAAACTGTTCATAAAGGACAAAAAAATCGGAGATATTGCTTGATTGTGTAATATGAACATAAGGAACTCGTTTGTGGGGCATCTCTTTGTGACATTGAACTTGATCTAACTCCACACAACAAAAGGCTGACATCAGTATTTGGTGTACCGTTCTGACTTTCTAACGATTTATCTCGTGTCTTTCCTTGGGGAGGCTCCCACTTATAAACATAACTTTAAACTCCTGAAATTCAAACCAATCATGATGTTTGCTTAGTATAGGCCTTCTTTTTCCGAAGTTCAACCATAAAATAGCCTGGATACATCCATGGAAGCATCGATTTATTTTTTCACTCCAATATCAGCAACAATAAGACATCACACTTGTAAGTACCGCACCCATGGAATGTACATGTCAACAGTGTACTTTGGACACATCGGATACAAACAATTATATATACAAATGATGCTACTCATTCAATTCCAAATATTCGAATATACAAACACACAACAGTTATAATACATACAGTGTATGTAGTTAATGCATAAACAAAAAAATCAATTGGTCAGAATGAACGCTATGTTCTGATATTTTACCAGTCGCATACCAGTCGCATACTTCCGAGTATATCAAAAGTTCAATATAATGTACACATTTAAAACTATAAGCAGCCGTTGTATTATCGAATGCGTGGGTATTATATACTGGTATTATCTGAGGCCTGTCTCAAAAAGAATATAAACCTGCTTTAGCCGACTAGTATAAGATTTAGCTACCATGACTTAATCAACTAAAGCAGACTTAGATTTTTGTTGGCGCATGTCATCAAAGAAACAATGTTGGAAAACCAGAACACCAGCATGCCGTATTGTCATTACTTTACATCTCCACCAGATGCTCTGGACAGTCCTAGTTTTGACACTCTGATGTGATCAGAATGATATATAACATGGAAATCTATCAAAAAACATGCTCAATTATCAGTCCGAACAGCTCACAAAGCGCACATTATACACACACGTATTAGAAACCGATGCCTAGCAAACTGTAGTTACAAAGACTAGCACGATTAATTTATTAATCTACGGAGCCGATGTCATTCAAATGTTTTGGTCCAAGGTACATGGTCTAATGAATTCCTGACCACGCTCGTGAAACCACTTGTTACAGATCCACTTGGTTCCTGTGAGCACGGGGCAGCCGGCGTGTTTCGTGCGGTAGTCGCCATCACCGTTCCTCTTCAGGTTGTACCACAAGGCGCACGCGCCCTTCCGCGGGGACAGCTTGATCCCGAGCTCCGGGAACACGGTGTTGCCGCCCGCCTCCACGTCCGTCATGTAGAAGATGACGGTAGCGATCCTGTTGCCGGTCTCGTCGGTGAAGGTCGTGATCTCCTCGGGTCGCGCGAAGTCGTAGTGCGGCTCGTAGTGTCCACCGATGCCGTAGTTGAGCACCTGGAAAGACTCAACAGATTCCAGAGTAAGGTTGGAGAGATGGGCCGCCTTGAGACTGAGGCGCCGTATGATGGGATCGTCCTCGTCCTCGAGCCAGGCGCTCTTGCTGGTCCTATAGCGAGTGTAGTGACTGGCTTGTTCGTCCAGTATGAAGACTCCAGACCTGTGCAGGCGGGGTATGGCCAGCTCCTTTATCTTGGCGATCTCGGACTCGGTGATCAGATCGTGGTAGATGGCGATAAATGGATCAAAGTTGACAATTTCTTCTCGTAGAGGTGCAATCGTGTGTATGACGTGCTTACGTTTAAACTGACATGTAAGCTTGTGTTTGTTCGGTACCGGAATGGTCTCTTCCCCACGGCATAGAGCTTCATAGTTTTGGAAATCCTCGGAGCCACGGTATTCATCAGCCTGCCTGATGTTCTCGAATGGAGCGTCTCGTGGGATGGTACCGTCGTCACCTTTCTGCCTCCGCTCTTCCTCCTGTTCAGCGATCATCTGCTCGTAGTATTGCTTATTGTTTTGTGCTCGGATTGTGTCAGGTTCGAGTTGGAGCCAGTCAATGGTGAGGTTGAGTGCCCGACGGAGTCCGCCCTGCTGGTACACGGAGAATGACAGATAGTCCAAAATCACGGCACGACTCGCTGTCTTCTCTGTCTCCCGGCTCTCCCGCTCCAGGGCTTCCTCCATCCACATAATGGAATGATAATGATCCCCGCTATCGTACGTTATACGTCCCAACTCGAAGCAGTCCTGTGCCGTCAGCTCCGGGGACTTTTTGACGCCCTGGAGGTCGCCAAGTGCGATGTCTCCCGTCGAAAGTTTGTACGTGTCCTGGAGCCGGATCAGGGCCGTGCCAGCACCACTCAGGTCCTCGTTATCCGGGAAGTACTCAGCCTTGTCATGTATGTTGTCCAGCAGACTTTGTGTCGTGTTAGGCACAATCAGGTCCTCCATGATTTTGTCCCAATCGGTGGTGAAGCGTTTGACGAGTAGGAAGGCGTTGATTGGGTTGCCGAGGTGGCGGACGGGATCTTCGAGGGCCTCCGAGCTGTGGTTCTCGAAGTCGTCGGAGAGTTCTCGCAGTCGTTGGAGGCGGTGCTCCTCGGTGCGGATGTAGTCCCGCAGGTCATGAGCGATCCCGTGCTCGGCTACAAGTATGGACTCCAGGTCTTTAAGAGACGTGAACTTCTCGGCAGCACATAACACGATCAGGGACAACAGCCCACACAGGACACCGTGCAATACAATCGTACTCATCTTATCGGTGTCGTGATAATCAAGCACATAAATTACGATATTGAAGTCACCATGTAGATGAGCGTGAACTTGTGTATATGGTAGGTCCTGCCAGCCTAAGACACGCGTATCACCACAATAATGCCTTGCCGTGTCAGTTCTGTCGTCGTGTCACTGAGCTGCCGTGATAACAAACACGTAGACTTCTTGGATGCCTACAAATGTGTCACAAACGTGTTCTGAAGAAAATACACCGCGTATATATAAAACCAGCCCAGACATCACGGCATGTAGATTCGAGTGAGACGACATCGTTGCTCTGTCCCGGGGTGACCAGCCAGCCATGACGACCTCCTCCATGGCTCGCTGGCGCTCGAGCCATGGAGGCGCAGTCGCTTTTTCATATGCACAAATTTTACAATGCATTGATAGAAATTCAGGTGACGAACCTGTGACCAACCATTGATTCGTGATACATGGTGAAAACATTAGACTCGAGGGACAGGTTGGCTACCGGCCAGTAGTTGGTATAGGATCAGAGAAATGCACTGTTACCGTGACCGGCATGCAGGCCTATACTCGAACCTGTAAATCATATTTTGTTTTTGCCCGTAATTCAGCGACGGTAAAATATTATCGTGTTACTCGATATTGATAACCTGGGTGTCAAGTGGTAATTATTTCAGACTCTATCTCACAATTTGAACTCATAAGTACGGTGGCTTTTATCTGCAAAAATTTTGAGTTTTGATAACCTGGCTGTCAAGTGGTAATTATTTCAGACTCTATCTCACAATTTGAACTCATAAGTACGGTGGCTTTTATCTGCCAAAATTTTGAGTTTTGCTTTCGAGCACAAACTTTAGGACGAAATACAGCACTTTCCGACGCGTCGGAAATATTTTCGATGGGTCTAAAACTATTCTCGATGCGTCTAAAACATTTTCGATGCATCTAAAATATTCTCGATGCGTCTTAAACTCCCGCAGATGTTTATGCATCGGAAATTCTTAGGTGCATCTTAAACATGAAATATTTTTGATTTGCAAACGTCGGAAATGTTTCAGACGCATCGGAAATGGTTTTCAACGCATCGAAAATGCTTTAGACGCGTCTAAAACAGTTTTAGATGCATCGAAAATATTTTAGATGCATCGAATATGTTTTAGACCTCTATAAAATAGTTTTAGACGCATCGAAAACATTTTTAAGGCATCGAAAATGTTTTAGACACATCGAGAATAGTTTTAGCACATCGAAAATATTTTGGACGCGTTGAAACTGATTCTATTTTTGATTTCTTTTTTGAATGTTTGCTCGGGAGCAAAACTCGAAATTCTGGCAGATAGAAGCCACTGTACATAAGCACCAATTCCCCAATGTTAAATTTCAGCCCAATCGGAACAAATTCGGGGATTAGCAATCTTCGGCGATAATGAATGGAAGTAATTTTGCAATTTTTTAACCAGAAGACATATTCGATTGCACCAACATCATACGAGGTTGATGTCGATTTTAACATGTTGTCTCTTTTCACTCTTCCCTTATTAATTTATAATTAAATATATAGATAGCTCAATGGTGGCATCATGACAGACTTTTGTCTTTGTGTAACCTCAGGCTTGCATTTTCTCTGTAATCAACCAAACCTTTGTTTTAGTGATATGTGTATGTATTGTTAAACAGAGGTTGCCCAGTTGGCTCAGTCCGTAAGTTGCCTGACGTCTCACCAAATGCAGTCAGTTTAGGTGGGGGTACAATCCCCGGCCAGTTGGACTGTGATTGTCCAACTGGATGAGTGGGTTTCCACCTGGTTCTCTGGTTCCCTCCCACATTAAAGATCAACCTTACGCCAAGATCCGAGCTAACACGAAATATTGATAAAAGCATATGCTTACTGACCAATTGTCGACACACCATATCATCATTATCGTTCATGTTCAGGCATGTTTCAGTCGCCTCATACTTGCGAAGCTTTGTGCATGCCACGTTGAATAGGTCTCCTGGCATTGCTGGCAACGCAGCCACATTTCGGCAGTTCTACATCTGCCTCTGGTGATGGAGTTGTGTGCTTCGCATGTCATCCCTGGTCTATTGGATTCAGCATTACCGGTTCGGACACTGTGTTCTGTGACCAAACATTTTCTCTGGCACATGGACAATCACTGTTCAAAGATCATAATCCAAGATGATCCTCAACCCATAAGATTGATATTCATTGTGAATACATGCAGAGATGCTCTTATTCAACATCTGACTCTGTTACTCTGTTGCTTTTCATGGATTTCTGAATGTAGGGGAATGCCTGACGCCTGTGGGACAAAATACTGCCGGCGTATCCATGCCTGGTACGTTGGTTAGGCCGACAATCCATACACATGGCTAGCAGTGCACATGCATGTCCCCTTTGCAGGGACACACAGAGGCAGCCTCCGTAAAAGAACTCCATAGGTTTGTTACTGGTCCCTCGTCATCTACGGAGAACATGAAGGTCGGACTCCAGATCGCCCGACGGGAGCCGGGGTCTGATCAAGCGTTACAATGAAGAGACGATGATCCAGAAGAACAGAGACAGTTTCAGCTTTTATTGATGTTCCGACTCCGAACAGGTTTGTGCCCAGGGTCTGCTATCACCCCACCCTACAGGGCGGAGCACATATTTTAGTGCTCACTCACATGGGCAGTCTCAAGTTGATTCTCAAGTTGCAACGTGGATTATAAATCATATCATCCATTTTGTTGTAAAGTCGACATTTTGTGCTTTGACCTTGAAAATAAGGACAAAGGTCAAACTCAAGGTCATGAGTTTATTCAGCATAAATTATTTCCCATATGTGAACAATTGATTCCTAGGCCGAAAGACGATATTGGGCGAGATATTAGCCATTTTGCGCTCCGACCATGCAAATGACATCAAAAATCATATTCAAGGTCAACAGAATATTTGTTGTATATCATTTCCTATATGTCCACAATTGATAAAGTTGATAAGAAGCAATATATTAGCCGTTTTGTCTTGTGACCTTGAAAATTATGTCAAAGGTCAAATTCCAGGTTGCGAGAATATTCAACATATATCATTTCCTATATGTCTACAATTGATTCCAAACCTGTAAAATTGATAAGCGAGATATTATCAATTTTGTGCTCTGACCTTGCAAATAAGATCAAAGATCAAATTCAAGGTCATCGGAATATTCGGTGTATATCATTTCACAATTGATTCCTAAGCTGTAAAGTCAATAATAAGCGAGATATTGCCATTTTGTGCTCTGACCTTGCAAATTTTCAGAAAAATTTGAATGTAAATCTTGAAGATGAAAATGTAGACGAACGACGAAGACAACGACGGGCGATTCAAGGGTGACGAAACTCATACACGTCACAGGGGTGCATATGAGGAGTGTTATGTATCAATGACAAAAAAAGTTACTGAACATATTTTGAGAAAACGACCGTCAAAGTCCAAAATTGGCCGTTCTTCGTCAAGAAAGGTCGCCATTTTGAAAGAATTGCGAAAATGAAAAAAAAAAACCCTCTCGAAATATCTTCAGGCATTTCTGTGCAAAATTTTAGAAAGATTTGAATGTAAAGCTAAAAGATGAAAATGTAGACGGACGACGAAGACAACGACGGGCGATTCAAGGGTGACGAAACTCATATACGTGACAGGGGTACATATGAGGAGTGTTATGTATCAATGAGAAAAAAAGTTACTGAACAGATTTTGAGGATACGACCTTCAACGTCCAAAATTGGCCGTTTTTCGTCGAAAAAGGCCGCCATTTTGAAAGAATTGCGAAAATGAAAAAAAAAGAAAAAAATACCTCCCTCTCGAAATATTTTTAGTACGGTGCCCCTGATAGGACATGATGAAGAAAAACCTACTTCGTTCGCACGAAGTACTACTTCGTTTGCACGAAGTACTACTTCGTTTGCACGAAGTACTACTTTGTTCGCACGAAGTACTATTTCGTTCGCACGAAGTGCTAAGTCGTTCGCACGTCATAACTCTGGATATCCCTATTTACATTTATTATTTAATTAATAGAATAATGAATAGCCCATCGATACATATAAATTTACCTCAAATAATAGCAGAAGATTGTATTCAGTAATGTCTATTTGATCAAGATTATTTTAGTCTAAAATGACCACATTTTTTTCTAGGGGAAGTACGGATGATTTAGAGCGCCGTGGTGCTTATGGAGATATAAGGCACCAAATTTGGAGCACCATGTGGAGCGCACTAAAATGACCACATTTTTTGCTAGGGGAAGTATGGATGATTTAGAGCGCCGTGGTGCTTATGGAGATATAAGGCACCAAATTTGGAGCACCATGTGGAGCGTCATGTAGCGCTTGTTACTCAGTGGGGTAAGATGATGTAGATGGGTTTGTCAACTATGTAACATTCCAGTGCAAACGATTTACTACTTCGTGCAAACGACTTAGTACTTCGTGCAAACGACTTAGTACTTCGTGCAAACGAAGTAGTACTTCGTGCAAACGATTTAATACTTCGTGCAAACGACTTAGTACTCGTGCAAACGAAGTAGTACTTCGTGCGAACTACTTCATCATGTCCTATCAGGGGCACCGTATTTTAGGCATTTCTGTGCAAAAATCAGAAAGATTTGATTGTAAACTTCAAAGATAAAAATGTAGACGGACGACGACGACGGACGATGACCGACGATCGTCGAAACGCCACGGCAAAAGGTTATCTGACCAAATTTAAGGAGCGGTAACCTGAAAACGACACCAGCTATATTTTTTCCAATTAGGGACACAGATATGGTGATCCATCTTGGATTTTCAGACAAAAATGGTTGAAAATATAGAAACAGCTTTTTTCGTCTTATTGGAGTCTACTTTGATGGAAAATCACCCCAATTCAAAATCATTATGAAAACGGCACGGAATCAGTATTCGCAACATAACCGCATATATTATAAAAGGTGTCAAGTTACACCATGATATTATAGGGTTATTGCACAATATGGGGTTTTATGCCCGAGGGTCAAGTTTTTGAGAAGCCCGACGCGGAGCGGAGGGCTTCTTGAAGACTTGGCCCGAGGGCATGAAACATATGTCATATGCCAGTGGATGTCGGGGACACTTTAGTATCTTTCAAATGACTGAATCATATCAGATTAGAAAGAAATAAGCAAGAAATACAGCTTTTATTCACACATTTATTCGATTAACATGCCATTTCTGAGTTACAAGAGCATCAGCGTAAAACGTAAATTGGCGGCAAAAACGTCATACATAACGGAATCGGGCCTGAAGAGCGACCATGTGCTTTTGTTTACCCTTCAAAATAATGACGTTTTCTTTAACTGGGAGCTGCCCGGGTAAGTGTGGAATTTACAGCCCGCCGGGCAGAAGTTTGTTATTGGAAGAATAGGCACAGCTATTGAAAAACAAAATACATAGAAATGGGGTATTTTCAGGTCTAAGTTTGTTGACAGTAATTTAAATGACTGTATAATAGCATTAACTACGCTATTTGCATCAACTGTCATTCTGGCATATGATAATTGTGAAACACGCGTTTAATTTAAATTCTCCGAAATTCTACAGCATATTACATAAATATTTCCGTGGTCATTCAAGTTTAAATTCAAGATCAGCATAAAAAAGATAGTGTTGCTGGGAGCGAGAGCTTAGGTCCTGTCCACATTGAGCTGCAGCTTATTGCAGACTATTCGGTCCCTGATACAGTTCTGAACAGACGGAAATGTGTATAGTGAGAAAAGTATATATACATATGCTCCAACACAGCCTCAACGAGACAATCAGAGACTGCAGACCCTCGCCCCTTCAGATTTAGTTACTAAAACTAAAGCTGACGACCCTTACATTTTTACCTGGGTGATAATCGGTGATTTTGGTCGTACGACCATTGTTCACATATAAAATGGTCCGGATCTGGTCACACCAAAAATACAAAATAATGGGAGAAATAATCATCAATAAAAGTAGAGTTCTCGCGATTTTCTATCTTGACCATATTCTCGGCCACGACCTGAATTTTTGATACTGAGCTCATACTTTACAAGCTCTCTCAGATTTTTATTCTATACCTCATGTTCAATACTCTATGGCACATCGTCAGTGGCTTATGATTTACTACCACTTGAAATATGCGGGTAAGGTCCATCAGCACACATCCTGTATTGATAAAAGGGTCTGGCAAAATACGTATGTGAGGAGTTGAAATCTGGTGTTCGACTGACACAGAAAATAGCATCTACATTCTGTAAAATTTGATCTGATGTAACTCAATTTTACATGGCAACTGTCTAACAACATGCATGTTCTAACAAACATGAATTTTGAAACTTATCCAAACGATCTCCACTAGAAATTTGAAATGGGAATCACTGAGGAAAGGACTTATGCTTGAACAAGAAAATGCAGCTAACTGCGGGAGACGACATTAGAGCTCGAGCACATCATCAGCACCACGACAGCTGAATGTATCTTACATGTAACGTTACCCTCCCCCCCCCCCCCTTCTGCAAAAAAAGAAAGAAAATTGAACCACATCATGCCCCCATATGATTCCAATTCATTCCCTATATTATGATGAAACACATAGGCGTACTTCAATCATATTCCTAATGAGTAAACATTTATTTTGAACTCAATGAAACAGATACGCCTGATAAAATGATACTGAACCTCAATAGAATATCCTTAAAATATTGGATACTATGATGAATATCTGCATCTGATATCATGATATAAATAACACATACATACTGAGCAAATTAAAAGGCCAGTTTAAAATAAAAAAGGTTTCGCAACCCAGCATGGAACACGTCTCAAGTGATAAAATATGTCAGATTACGGTAAATGTAGTCGTGGTATCGCAGACGAATCGTTGTGTTTACTTCATCACGCCAAAGAAGGCCACACGCAAAGTTACATGTACATGCATGCACAAAATGCTGCACAGAAAATTGTGTGTTCCAAAGTACGCGTCATTGCGGTAAAATTTGCTTTGCATTCTGGGAACGTGAATTTCCACCGGCTCCGCCATTTTGACGTTTTTCAGACGACACACCTAACACATCGATTTATGCATTATATATCTGCGGAATATTCAAAGGTTGCCATCAAATCGAGAGATTTTATGTCAAGGACGAAGAAAATCCTCATTTGAAGTAGGTGAACAAAGGTTTATATGCCAAAACGGGCGTCGATAGGTTGGCATGAAACCTCCATAAAAAAGTCAGCACATAGACATGTAGAGGGTTGGGGGCTTCGCCCCCAACGCTCTAATGTCAAAAAACAAGTGCACATATACTTGTATATATACACGGACGTGCGAACGGACGGATCTTACGGGCTAACTCCATACAATACGATATGATTGTATGGAGTTTTAAATGTGTGTTGAATGTGTGTTGAATTTCCTATCTTAACTTTCCCCGTAAGTCATGAAAACTTCCCCGTAAAACCGAACGTTTGGCCTAAAACATGGTTAGGGGCTACTTTCAGTTCCCCCCTCCCTAAACCTTCCCCCTAAACCCTCTGTGTTTGCCCATATATGCACAATGCGATGTTGGACTTCACACAACAAAATAGGCTGGTTTTTATACAAATGACGATGTGTTTGAAATGCTCACAGACTTTTTCATTTAAATATTAAAAGTGAACTTACCATTCTTCAGATATATTATGAAACTCCGCTTCATCATGATAGATAGATAGATAGTTTATTCCAAATTATGTACATCGGAGATAATGGTTGTAACTAAACATATACATGTTCAAAGATGTTACAAGTCGGGCCTACATGATATTACATGTCGCAGCGCGTTCCACAGATGATCTCTGACAACACCTATCGATATGAGTAGATGTAAATTTCGGCGGGCGCCCGCTACAGGGCGTCCGGCACTACTCTACGGAATACTACAACTAGTCCTTAGGCCATTTTCCAGGAGACCTCTAAAATAGGTTTTCGTCGCCAAATCGGGCATATTGGGTTTCTTGGTGTCATTCTGTAGGTTTTCATGTCAGGAAAAATATTAGACCGGGTAACCTTCTCAAAAAGTGTCCAAACAATGGAAAAAATGACTTTTTCCAAGATGGCCGCCGTGTCCGATCAAAAAGTTTGTTTTTGTTTTCTCTCTGCTTCTAGACAAGCTAGAAGGGTAATCTTGGTGTCCTTTCTTAGGTTTTGAAGGTAGAGGAATCCAATGGAATACATTTCAAGAACTTTTTTGCGTTATTTCCATTGAAAAACTACACTTTGACTGGTATTTGAACGTCAGAAATAGCGATTTGCGGAGGAAGTCTGTTTTATGTGTAACTGCGTTATTCATTACCAGGTATTACCATTTTGAACAAAACAATTCCATGAAAAAATCATCAACATATCAGTTTATGCACATCCAAATTATATAAAGAAAAGTGGAACAATGGCCATATAGATTATATGCCATCTACTTGCTGAACATTCGTTTCTAAGGTTGTCTTGTTTTTTTCTACTTCATATTCAATACTGTATATGTGAAACAAATAAATTTGGCAATTGTTGTACAACATATATAACACATGTGGTTGAGTTCAATCATAGTCAACTTCCTCTCTAGATGTATCTGCAACAATTTCATCCGAATGTGTGATTCGTTAAGAAACCTTGAAATCAAGGCGAGAGTTGATCTTTGAGTCAGCCTAGCTGACTGAGTATTCGGGTAAACAGGTGAAATGAAACCGAACTTAGAGAATTTCAAGAAGTAAAGTCACCCAAAGTTGAACGTAGAATTGATTGGAAGACAGTTGGGAAAATAGAGCTAACAACGACAGATATAGCTCAGAACCCAAGCCATCAACTGAACAACCAGACAAAGAGGAAGAGGTCGATGAGAAAAGCGGACTAAAACCCGAATGGTTGGCGATCCTTACTTGGCGCAGGCGAGGAGTGACTGCAGACCAAACCGCTACGACCCGAGACGGCGTGCAGCCAGGGAACCGACGTCACCCGGAACAACCCAAAGCCAGAGTGCCGAAGTCATTCGAGACGAACTGCAGCTGGAGAATCAGCATTCCAGCTGGAGAATCAGAGTCAGACGAGTGAGCATTCCAGCTGGAGAACCAGAGTCAGCCAAACGACCCCTACAGCCAGAGAACCAGAGTCGGCCAAATGACTATTCCAGATCTGATGGAGAACCAGAGTCCGCCGAGTGACCCCTGCACCCGGAGAACCAGAATCAGCCAAACCACCCCTGCATCTGGAGAACTATAGTCAGCCGAGCAACCATTCCAGCCGGAAAACCACAGTAAGCTGAACGACCCCTGCAGCCAGAGAACCAGAGTCAGCCGAGTGACCATTACAGAGTCAACCGAGCGACCCCTGCAGTTTGAGATGAGGCAAAGAGCCAAACTCATAGGCATCCAATACAAGGTTGGGGAGCGAACCTCAACCCAACGAACATATGCTGCTACTACTATATCAACCCTAGAACCGTTACAATATATGTATTTGATGTTCATAAAACTGGACGCTTTCCAGTCGCCTACGACGACATGGGTGTGTCCCCGTGATGCCCTGTCATTTCTGTTGCCCAAAATATATTATGTTAATTCAGACAAAATATCTTTTATCAAAATAGCACTGCTGCCACAGTGTCTTTCATCAATGTCAGCAATAAAAGTTCCAAGCCTTAACTAATTTTATGCCATGCAGTAATACTTTCAACTACTGAAATATTCACCAAATTATTTCTTACCAGATAATTTAGCTCATCTTATTCCCAACAATACAAGTGATTTCTTTATCTACATTCACTGAAAATGAATATGATTCATCTGTTGTAATACGTTAGTGATATTAACTAATTAATATTATTACTGCAGATATAAAATATATACTGGAAAAAAAGACTTACTACATTTAGTCATATAATAAAATGTTCTCATCTTCACTATTTTTATTGTGGGCAATAATAGACTTAACTGATGAAAGTCAAGTTAATGTATTCGATAATAGTATATATTTTGAACTAATCCATCAGCTCTATACTTGTACACACATTCAGTGTGATATGTTTCCTAATTGCAACCAAAAGGCATGATCGCTGACCTCGAGCTGGATATTAACTTTGTTTTAATAAGTCTTTTCATTAACTATAATTATAATTATTTAATATTTCTGTGTCTGGTCACTGTTCAATATGCCTCTTCAATGTTTTAGTGATACCTGTAAAAGTACCACCCCTGGAGCCTTCACAAGCCATGTTTGTCGAAACAGCCAGCCAATTTTGTCACGAAATGTGTCGCCAATCGGCCATCTTGTCGCCATGGCAACCAAAATCGATAGGTTTTGGGATGTTACTTAAACAAAAACCCATAAGATGATCTCTTATGGGTTTCTGCTATAAGGCATATAAATATGGAATATTGTCGGAAACAGTTCAGATTTGCACCTCGTGGGGCGTTCACAAGGAAGTCTGTACGGCACTTGTAGCGGCGCGATGATCGCAAATCCATAGTATCTGCTTGCCTTTGTTCAGGCGATACAATAAACTCTTAATATTGTATTCATGGGATTGTTTTGTCCAAAATGGTAATACGTGGTAATGAATGGCGCAACTACATTTGGAAACAGATTTTCTTCGCAAATAACTATTTCTGACGCTCAAATACCAGGCGAAGTGCATTTTTGCAATTGAAATAATGCCTAATTGTTATTGGAATGTGTTTGATTGGATTCCTCAACCCTCAAAACCTAAGAAAGGACACTAAGATTACAGTTCTAGCACGTCTAGAAGCAGAGAAAAAACAAAAACAAACTTTTTGATAGGACTCGGCGGCCATCTTGGAAAAAGTCATTTTTTCCATTGTTTGGACACTTTTAGAGAAGGTTACCCGGTCTAATATTTTTCCTGATATAAAAACCTACAGAATGACACCAAGAAACCTAATATGCCCGATTTGGCGACGAAATTTTTTTTTTCAGAATGGCCCACAGACTAAACCAGACTTGTCCAAAATGGTAAATCTTCTAAATCTTCGATTTTCGCCAAGTATGTTGGTCACTCGCGGATGTCTGTTTGTAAGTTTGTCTGTTTGTTTGTTACCTCTCTAGAGGCCACAGTTTTAATGCTAACATCCCGAAACTTTTTTGATGGATAGGTATTCGGCCAAGGACGGGACCGCACGTTTTTGAAAAAAATCGGTCCATTGATGACGTCACCATAAATTCTTAAAAACTCGAAAAATCCCTATCTCTCATCATTGGCGAATTTTCAAAAATTCACACAGCAGTCAAATTTGTAAATATATTTCTGAAATTTAGTACACTGATATATGTTTATATTATCCATCAACCTGCGAAGTTTCACTCGAATCAATTGAACGTCAATGACGTCACGACGTAAAACGTCAATTTTCAAAAATGGGGCTATATATCGGAAACTATTCGTCGTACAGAAAAGCGGATTGCACCACTGGAAAGCTCGTTGAATTCTGGTTCAATAGGGTACTATCCGATACTTTGCCGCTCTGATAAATTTTCCGCTATGACGTCTTAAACGTAAGGCCTGTCATACAAAATTTTCGACTTTCCAGCAAATATTCAAACATCCACAGTGCACTCAAAGTTGAAGTTTTTGAACTGTAATTATGAGAACCTATGTGAATGATTAATATACAGCCATATACCAAGTTTCAACGCGCTACGTTCAACGTCAATGACGTTATGACGTAAAACGTCAATTATAAAAATGGGGCTATATTTCTGAAAGTATTTGTCGCACAGAGAAGCTCGAAAGCTCGTTGAATTCTGGTTTAGGAGGGTACTGTCCGATACTTTTCCGCCATGATAGATTTTCCGCTATGACGTCATAAACGTAAGGCTTGTCATACAAGTTTTTCGGCTTTTCAGCAAACTTTCAAACAACCACAGTGCACTCAATTTTGAAGGTAATAGACTGTAATTATGAGAACATATGTGGAACTTTATTACCCAGCCATACACCGAGTTTCAACACGCTACGTGCAACGTCAATGACGTCATGACGTAAAACGTCAATATTAACAATGGAGCTATATATATCGATAGATATTTGTCGTACAGAAAAGCGGATTGCACCATTGGAAAGCTCGTTGAATTCTGGTTTAGGAGGGTACTGTCCGATACTTTTCCGCCATGATAGATTTTCCGCTATGACGTCATAAACGTAAGGCCTGTCATACAAGTTTTTCGGCTTTTCAGCAAACTTTCAAACAACCACAGTGCACTCAATTTTGAAGGTAATAGACTGTTATTATGAGAACGTATGTGGAACTTTATTACCCAGCTATATACCGAGTTTTAACATGCTACGTGCAACGTCAACGACGTCATGACGTAAAACGTCAATTTTCAAAAATGGGGCTATATATCGGAAACTATTCGTCGTACAGAAAAGCGGATTGCACCATTGGAAAGCACATTGAATTCTGGTTTAGGAGGGTACTGTCCGATACTTTTCTGCCATGATATATTTTCCGCTATGACGTCATAAACGTAAGGCCTGTCATACAAGTTTTTCGACTTTTCAGCAAATTTTCAAATATCCACAGGGCACTCAAATTTAAAGGTATTGAACTGTAATTATGAGAACCTATGTGAAATACTACTATACAGCCATATACCAAGTTTCAACGCGCTACGTTCCACGTCAATGACGTCATGACGTAAAACGTCAATTTAAAAAAAGGGCTATATATCTGAAAGTATTTGTTGCACAGAGAAGCGGATTGTACCACTCGAAAGCTCGTTGAATTCTGGTTTAGGAGGGTACTGTCCGATACATTTCCGCCCTGATAGATTTTCCGCTATGACGTCATAAACGTAAGGCCTGTCATAAAAAAAATTCGACTTTTCAGCAACCTTTCAAATATCCACAGGGCACTCAAATTTAAAGGTATTGAACTGTGATTATGAGTACCTATGTGAAATATTGATATACAGCGATACACCAAGATTCAACGCGCTACGTTCAACGTCAATGACGTCATGACGCAAAACGTCAATTTTCAAAATGGAGCTATATATCGAGAGATATTTGTCGTACAGAAAAGCGGATTGCTTCATTGGAAAGCTCGTTGAATTCTGGTTTAGGAGGGTACTGTCCGATACTTTTTCGCCATGATACATTTTCCGCTAGTACGTCATAAACGTAATGCCTGTCATACAAGTTTTTTTACTTTTCAGCAAACTTTCAAATATCCACAGTGCACTCAAATTTAAAGGTATTGAACTGTAATTATGAGTACCTATGTGAAATATTAATATACAGCCATATACCAAGTTTCAACGCGCTACGTTCAACGTCAATGACGTCATGACGTAAAACGTCAATTTTAAAAATGGGGTTATATATCTTAAAGTATTTGTCACACAGAGAAGCGGATTGCACCACTCGAAAGCTCGTTGAATTCTGGTTTAGGAGGATACTGTCCGATACGTTTCCGCCCTGATAGATTTTCCGCTATGACGTCATAAACGTAAGGCCTGTCATAAATGTTTTTTTCGACTTTTCAGCAAACTTTCAAATATCCACAGTGCACTCAAATTTAAAGGTATTGAACTGTAATTATGAGAACCTATGTGAAATATTAATATACAGCGATATACCAAGATTCATTCAATTATGCTTAAAGTAGGCCACGTCTGTAGAAAAAGATTTCGACAAGTTTGGCCTTTAGGCCAATGGTATCTCGTTTTGGTATTCCTGACTCATTTTATTGCAACGTCAACATCATCGGGTTAGACAAAGTTCTCCAGGTCTGTAGCTGGCCAGATATTGTAGGCTGTTGTAATGACTATCAGATGGATTCTGCTGACTGTGCAGTTTCCGAATGATGTCATGTTTTTATTGTCCTTTGTCTGTGGGATATAAATACCCCATGCATTTTAACCAGTGGGCAGAATTCGGAATACACATAGAGAAAAGAAGTATTGGAAGTTTTAATGGACACGTAGGGCGTGTGCCCTCCGTGCCGGCACGTGTTGTGTCGGTACGGGAATATGACAATGCTTGATCTGGATATGACGCACGTGTACCTATTTGGAGTATAGATTAGTTTTGATTGATTTGTGTAACCGAATGATTTGGAATATCATTGAATAATTTGGGATGAATAAAACTGATGATTGCATCGTAGACTTCATGAGTTTGCCATCCACCAGAATAATGAGTAAGAACTCGGAATGCGTTCAAAGAGGACTAATTTGTGAAGCTAGCCCAGCGCACACGACCCAACTTGAAAGGGCTAGACTTTACACACTGTCACAGAGATGGAACGACGGTCTGCCAGAGCCTGTGTCACACCACCCCGGGTGCAGAAGAGAACTGGCGATCCACAGGGCTTGCGCCCCCGAGTCAGCAACTGTCTCTACCCCAGCCCGGGCCCCCAATGGAAATCGTCCCCAGGGCCCGCGTGGGCCTTACCCAAGACACAGGGAAGTAAAGCTCATGGCGAGCCTCTCGTCCTGCCTCTCGGCTTGCTCTGGGACAATCTCACAGACCAAGCCAATGCTCGCGTATATAGGCCTATCGAACCGAGAGGCGGGAGGAGAAACTAGGTCACCACTTGTTATACCCGGCCCCTCAGGGCCGGGTATATGTGATTGTCGTTGACCTCACCCTATGTATTTCCTTCTTCCGACTTCTCCATACGACTCTCTCACATTCAGCATACACTGGTGTTGGTTTCGCGAATTTGGAATAGAAGCCGATATATTCTGTTAAGCTGATACAAAAACACTGCTAATAATAATGTTGAAACAACAATCATCATCTGGCAATGGAAACTAATGTTTTAAATTAGATTGCATGTCGAATGCGCAAGTGCAATTTCCGATTATCCTGCCAGTTATCTTAGAACTCACAAAGTATGACCGCTCCAATTGTGTGGTTATAATTACTGTAATTACTTATAATACTACGCCAAGAAGTAACCACCAGAAATATGTTGTATTGCAGGGGTTGACAAAGACAAATTACTTTTGAGCATTTTAGACAATAGTTTAAAATACTCATTCCGAATTATTTCGATTATGCTGAGCTTATCAAGCTATTTGTCTCGAGACGACCAGGGACTATTTGTCACAGCGCATGTGCATGTGTATGTGATCTATGAATCTAGGCAGAGTGTAGGCAGAGTAGGTCCCTAACATTCAGAGCGGAGCTCTGCATCGTTTGGACTTCCAGAGAGTGTACACTCTGGCTTCAATGGCTCGACTGCCCGCATATATGCAACTCCTGAATGACCCCCCCTCACCTCCCCCCTACCGCTCGAAACAACTTACCATCTTGAATATTCAAGTTGTCATCTTGAATATTCAAGATGTCAAGTTGAATATTCAAGTTGCTATCTTGAATATTCAAGTTGTCATCTTGAATATTCAACTTGTTGACTTGATTATTCAACTTGTCATCTTGAATATTCACCTTGTCATCTTGAATATTCAAGTTACACATCTTGAATATTCAACTTGACATCTTGAATATTCAAGTTACACATCTTGAATATTCAACTTATAATCTTGAATATTCAACTTGACATCTTGAATATTCAAGTTACACATCTTGAATATTCAACTTATAATCTTGAATATTCAACTTATAATCTTGAATATTCAACTTATAATCTTGAAAATTCAACTTGTTAACTTGAAAATTCAACTTGTTATCTTGAATATTCAACTTGTTAACTTGAATATTCAACTTGACATCTTGAATATTCAACTTGACATCTTGAATATTCTAGTTAGAATAAGAAGTCTCATGGCCCTAATAGGCTGCCGTACATCTACGGCTATTTGTCCGGCCTGACGCCTGTTAGCCCGACTACTATATTCGTGGTAAGTTGAACGGATAGCGAGCGATTCCACCTTGGACATACGTTGCGCGTTATTTTGCGGGCTTCGCTGTATTCTGTGAATTGTACTGTATATGTACAATTTGATTTTACTGACTCAATTACACCATTTTCACTGATATTATTGCGATGTTAAATGGTAACGTGGCATACTTCATCTGGGTGTCAAACGGCAAATTCTTGCAGAATTTCAGATCTCTACTCGAGAATTGAAAAAGCTGCCAATCTACCCCAATGTTAAATTTCAGTCTCAATTTTGTATATATGCCCAGCTAGGGGCCTAGTGTGCAGGAACTACATATTTATTCATTGTAATAGGCCTGCACGTATATCAAATCCTGCCACCTGTTTATGAATATTTAAAGGGAGTGAAAATTGTTTTGTCATTCATGATAGGCTGTTATGTCCTATCGATATTTTCTTGCATATCTTCGGGAAGGGGTTAGACCTGATTGTGGAAAGTGTTAAATAAAGGCGCTTTGTGTGTACCTATAGTGATGTTTACAGGATATTGGTAATGCGGCATGTTAAACTAGAAGGTAGATTCTGGGGCGACTTATGGAACTGGAAACTGGCGATCTGACAAGGATACGGTACATCTAAACAGACTTGGGGAGATAACTTGGCTGAGGACGTACACAATTTCCCGCATCAGTTACTTTGATGTGACTGATTGTCTGACTTTCTATATCAACTGGGCCCAAGTATCATACACTGCGCCTTCCTCTAAATTCAATAAGGATTAAAAAGGTGACAGACGGATTAAATGGCATTCACTTAGTGGACGAGTAGTATTAAGGCGCAGTGTATGATATTTGGGCCATGAAGGGCATAAATATTGGTGCGACTTATTCATATGGAAATAAGCTGTTCAACCAGGTTTTATGGGATAACTTCTTACAATGTGAACTCGACAATCAGCATTGTGAGTCCATGGAAAACATGCACACATAAAAGGGCCGGGTTTTCTGCCATGTTTTTCTAAAAACATGGCGACATAGCCGACATACACGATGCGATTTTATCGAATTCGATTTTCTAGTACGACAAAATCGTGTGGTGTGTGTCGGGAGATCGCACCAATTTTGTCGCATTCGATTTGTCGGATCCGATTTTCAGAATGTCGGGCCGTCCCAACTTTGGCCCGACAATCGTATGAAATCAACCAATGACCATGCAAGTTCACGTCACGTGGCACTTGTTCACAAACTAGATTTTAGCGCCATGGCCTCTACCGATACGGGTAGCGCGGGTCCCACTGTGGCGGAGCTTGCCCACGCGTAAGGAGATTTTTACCGGAAATTGCCCTTGATTTTCCCCGGGATGCCCGCGATTCTTTCCGGTAGTACACAGCACGCTGATTTATAGGCATGGTAAATATGTAATTCTCATTCAATATGTCTATTTGATAGATGCATTGAAACAAACATTCACCTGTGAACATTGACAAATTTATCATGATGTAGATACACTGTACAGTGCCTGTTTTCCATTTTTATCAAAAGCCCATGATTTTTACCTGGGTGTCCAGGATTTTTCCCGGCGTTTTAAACAGGGCCCATGATTCTTTCCGGTAGTCCATGTGTATAAAAACACGTGTAAAAATGTAAAAACTTCATGGATGACCTCACATGTGTGTAATTGAATAATATTATGTATTGTATATGTCCACGATCATTATCGCTGTTACCACTACAAAGCAAAATATGAAGATCGAAAGCCACAAGGATGAACCAAGTACAGGTGTACCAAGTACAGGTATTTACATTTTGACATTGACGGGGATGATGATGTGAAGTGCAATCCTTCCAAAGTCACATTATAATGTTGGATCTGGCGCGATTACTGTGCCCGGCGATATGTTCCTCCACAGCCCAGCAATGAAAGTTGGAGGAGCTAACGCAAAGCCATCGGACCGCGGCCCCAGGCAAACATGTCTTACTCTGGTGAACTTGAGCGGTGGTCATCGCACCACCAGCTTGAGCGGTGGTCATCTGGGAGCCGAAAAAAACCCCGCGTGTTTGCCAAAATTAGTAACGTAATCTACATACATACGCTGCAATCGTTACAAAACTTGGACGAACCAAAAAACACGTAACATTCGCATTTTTTTTCCATCCGTCAAAATATCATGAAAAAAAAATTTAAAAAACTGGTGTTCGCATCGAGTACTTCACAATGGTGCCAATATTTTTCGTGTTGTCCCTACGATATTGAAGCAGAACCTATTCTTTATAATATAATATTATATTACTTTTTGGGGGAGCAGGTTGTCCGCTTAGGATGGACAAGAGATAATCTAGTGTGCACTTTTAAATTGATAGTAAAAAAGTTACTCTTGTCTACGAAACATGTACTTCAGTTTATTTAATACAGATCATATCCATTAATTTTCTCCACATACACACTCCCCACAACATTCCGACTGAGCCACTTTGTCGTTCTGGGTTGAAATGACCAATTATTGGCTGCATTTAAATCAATGTTAAATTGGGCAATTTCGGGTGTGCGTTTCACCTTTCCAAAAAAAAATTAGGGCTTAACGGTTGACAGGGTGTGATAGTATAATCATAGTACTTCAATAAAATCTAGGTCACTATAGAGCATGATAGTACCAATTTTTCATAAAATGACGTTGAACAGGACCCCTGTCAATTTAGCTCGTTTTCAGATCGCAATTGCCGACATAGCATACATTCAGCAAAACCTTTCTCTACTCCAAATCCCGGGGAATACCATCGGAATTTTTGCTTTTCCCAAAACCAGACTTCCACACGCGCAAAATAAACCAGCACGTGGATCTATATCGCTTCGCGTTGTCTCCCTAGGCAACCATACTTCTGGCGAAATGACGTCACTTAAAACGGAATCCTCAATGTGTGAGGCATCCCCAAGTCTATTTCTGGCTTATACCCTTCTGTTCGCTATATCACGCATATATACATATGGGGAATTTTGTCCGTCCTAAATCCGTTACTTTCTGACGATTTATGAGCAAAACAATGAATAATTTTTTACCGGTTACAAACAGACTGTTTCTCGTATATTCGATCGATCACGGGGCAACAAGATATAGAAACTGTGAACAATATTTTTTTTTAAAGTACAGACCATCTTTAAAACTCGCAACAAAATTTCCTGAGCGTGAAATCCGCCATATATAATGTAAAGTAAATATGCTACTCGTACGTAACCATTCTCTGCCATATTACAGTAGCGTTTACGTTTGATTTTACAGGTTAACATGTTTGAAACGGCAGCATCTTATAAACAGTAATGGAAAAATGTTTGATATTCACCGGTGAAAATCCTGGGCGCTTCGGTGAAAATCCCGGGCATGCCTAAACGAGCCGGAAAAAATCAGGGGCTTCTGGTATTACTTCACCAGCTTGAACGCTGCAAGAAATACCCTCCAGTTTGTTTTCTTGTGATGCAATTATTATATACATGCTGACGAAGGGTTGTGCACATCGGTGAGCGAAAATATGCAGTAATCATTCAACAATTTGTAATATTTCCAGCCTGCCCCGAATTTGCCGTTCAAATAACAGTTGTATCATTGAGAATTACTGCTCAACTCAAGTTCTCTTCGCAATACCACCAACAGCCATTTATCTAACTATTTCGGCCACATTTATCATTGAAACATCGGTAATCACTGCTTTTTCTCCACATTCAAAACATACCTGCTTATTAAATTTACCTCCCGGAAAGGATCAAGGGCTTCCCGGTGAGAATCGTGGGCTTCCCGGGTAAAATCAAGGGCATTTTCCGGTAAAAATCTCCTCACGTATGGGCAAGCTCCGCCACAGTGGGTCCGTAGAGGACTTCATCGAACTTTGCAGGGAGGAGAGGGTGCTGTGGGACACCACAGACAGCAGCTATCACGACCGTGACAAGCGACAGGCGGCTATGAACCGCATTTCTGCCCAAACGAAATGGAAAGGTAGACATAAAAAGACAAATAAATATACTAGATTATATTTCTGGACGCACATAGGGTACAAGCTCTCTCTCTCTCTCTCTCTCTCTCTCTCTCTCTCTCAAAAAAAAAAATCTTCCTTTAAACCATTACAAAACCTGGGGGTCTAGGCTTACCTTTAAAACATTATCAATGAATATTGATATTATCACTCACCTCAGCTATTATTATTATTATTATTATTATTATTATTATTATAACTATTATTATTATTATATCGATGGGGAGACATACCCCATAAATGGTGTTTTCATGCCATCTTAGTAACACCACAAATGTATCAAATGTATCTGGATTCATTTTATGGGCCTGGGTGTCTTAGTAGGGCTGGTGGTCGGGGTTTCGGACGGCGTGAAGCTGAAATGGGATTCTGGCTTTTCCTTATTAAACTATAGTTTAACTATAACAGCTAAAATGGAATACTGGCTTTTCCGTCATTACTATTATTCTTCTTTTATTATTAAATAGTTCAACCCTAGCACAATGTTTCACTGTCTTCGGCTGTCTTTGTACCTGCAGTCGATAAAATAAAGAAGAAAATTAGTAACTTGACAACATACTATGTGTGTGTGGGTGGGGGGAAGTACAGGGGCGGATCCAGGATTTGTTGAAGGGGGGGGGGGGGGGGCGCAAACCATAGCGACGTGGGACACAGCCATACCGGCGTGGGGTCTGGGGCCCGCTCTAATGCCCCAGAAACTAAATACCTCTAGAAGGTTTTAATTGCATTCTGAGGCAATCCTGTGTCCAAAAGAGCGTTGCTATGTTGTGCAATTTTAAACTAGAATAAAGTCGTTTTGGCTTCAAACAACTAAAAAGATGATGAAAAAAAGTGTAAGACATGCGCTAACATCATGTGAAATCTCAAATGGCGTATTTGCATACATATTTCAAGTTCTTTGTAGATTCCCCACTAAATGCGTGGGGTCTGGGGCCCGCTGAAGGGCCCAGAAGCTGAATACATCTAGATGGCCGTAGGCAATCATGTATCAAAAAGAGCGTTGCTATGCTGGTTCAATTTCAACTACAACAGAGTTGTTATGTCTTCAAACAACTAAAAATATGCGTGGGTTCTGGGGGCCTTGAGCGGGCCCCAGAGGCTGAATACATCTAGATGGCCGTAGGCGCATTCTGAAGGCAGTCATGTATCAAAAAGAGCGTTGCTGCGCTGTGCAATTTTACCTACAACAGAGTTGTTATGTCTTCAAACAACTAAAAATATGCGTGGGGTCTGGGGCCTTCGAGCGGGCCCCAGAAGCTGAATACATCTAGAGTATCTGGCACATTCTGGGGGCAATTCTGGGGGAAAATCCTGTGTCCAAAGGCGCGTTGATATGTTGGGCAATTTTAAGTTAGGACAGAGTTATTTCTTCCTTAAACAACTTTAATATGATCAAAAGTGAGACAGGCACTAAAATCATGTGAATTTCAAATGTCTGAGGTCTAAATGATTTTTTCGCAATTCATATGATGAATTAGAGGATGTTAATAACTATCCATATCAAAATATGGATTTAGACAGTCAAAGTAACATTGTTATCTGATCTGAGATTATAAATTCAAGTGTTTTCGTCGATATTTTTTTAGGGTTCTATAGTGCATATGATATTTCAAAGGGAACTAAATCAATAACATAAAGAACCCAAATCCGACATTCTTTGCAATAGCTCTTTATCGATATTGTTGATCTAAACGTCAATAAATCTAAATTCGACAGTGAGATTACCACTCAATTCGCAAGGCAGAGTTCGGGTTTTATGCAGTGTGAAAAGGGACAAAACCGAGCTCGTGCATGTGTTGTGTTGTTATGGTCAGGTGGCGCTGTACTGGGACTATACATCATGATCAATACCATATTTTGGATATTGTTGACGCTTGAGGAAATCAGATAGTCTGAGGACTTATTTATATATGGCAGTGATTTTTCTTGCGATTTATCATTCAGAAATAGAAGATTTTTAGGAAGAGCAGGGCTCTTCCTCTATGATGTTTTTTTTTTTTGGATTTTTGAATTTTTTCTTTTGTTTACATTCTTGAAAGTGCCACTTGGAACCACAACAGGCTATTCAACTGTGGCTAATTGGGAGGGCCCGGGGCCCGTTGGGAGGAAAATGACGCCCGTGTACCTAATCATGGTTAATGTAATAAGTTATTAGCGATAATAATCCCAGGAGACGTGTGTTCCGACCGTTTTTTTTTTGTATGTCACCGTTTCATACCCATCACCACTCCCGTTTTGATCTCCACTGGAACAGTGCTTTCTTGCAATCATATGCACTCAAAGTTTTGGATATACATTCCGCACAATATATAGATACAGTATGGTATTGCAACAATGAAAGACAAGTTGATACGGCAACATAATAATTATGTGTTAGTGGTGGTATTCCATATTCCAGTGGGCAAATTCAATTCTCGTGTGGCCCCGATAAGCAGTCACGGCAGTCGGCCCGCCAGCCAGAGAGTCACTGAATTGTCCAATCGGGAAGCTGTCTTGGCGGACACACCCACATGTTTATGAAATACACGTGGATATAATGATATGCAAATGATCACGTGAGCGAGTCCCGCCAATTAGCGTACTGCCCCAAAAAATTGCTGCAGGGTCAAGGTCAAAATGCCAGCCGCCAAGAGATCGTCCAACCATAGAACTCCCAACTGAGTGCGGTCTTTGTGGAAATACTTGTTACGACCCAAATAAATGGTCTTTTCTATGACTCTTTCCTACTTCACTGGTAATACTTCATAAAAATATCACCACCGAAAGCTTGTTTATGGGGGAATTTAATTAAAAATGCCATTGAAGTGAAGCGAGATTTCAACGAGATTTGACTAAAAGGAACAGTCGGAAACAAACAAACAAAACTTGGCAGATTTGCGGAGCTTTTACACGGGGAAAAACTTAGTTTCCTCCTAAAATAAGCAGAAACAAATGGATACTAGATCTAGCACTTTTATCATGTTTATGATAGTTTCATATTGCCGACGAGAATTGTCAGTGCTGATTTTGATAGCAGTCACACGAGCGGCGATTCGGGGTGGGGGGTGTGCCTGGGCTACTTCAGTATTTTGGCAGCTGACACTACACACTGCACACTGACAGTGTCAGTGTGCAGTGTGTAGTGTCAGCGATCTTCAAACCAACATTTGGGCAAGGAGAAACATGATCGCATTGATGAAAAAAGCTTTCATACATGTCATGAATTATTGGAAATGCAGACAAGTTACTGAAATGTCTATGCAGTACAAATCAAAACACTGAAAAAAAATCCATAAAGAAATTTAAATCTAAGACTAAAGCTCAAAAAACATTGTGCCTCCTAAATCAGAAAAACATAATCAGAACCTTGAAAATCTTACACATTGGTCCCAAAAATAGTCGGGTGATTTTTAAACGTGTTCAACAAGGTAAAGCTTCTGACTTGTAGAGATTTCATGGCTGTAACGGAATAAGTAACATTAGTTTTATTGATTAAGTCTTATTGGCCACAATAAAAATAATTATTACAAGAAACATTTATTATTGGGTTCAACAATGTAAAGGTTCTGGGGCCCAGACGAGTCGACAGGTACCCAAATTCGGGGCGGGTCATACAATTACCTGGATCGGAATTTTGTTACTCGTATTTGAGAACAAATAAAGATATAGTTTTGAATATTTGTGATAAACACTAGTAAAATCACAAGAATGACAAGGAAATCATCAGGAAAAAAAACGATAGTTTTATGAGGTCATGACATTGTGATCTTTCTCAAACTTGAAAATACTGGTAATTACTGACGAAACAAATAATATGTGTCAAAGATCAATGTCTGGCGTTTACGTGTTACAAATTGCTTCAGTGAGTATCATTCAAATTTTGCTATATATTTGGACGGGTCGGGTCAGACGACACAGGTACCCGGTTCGGAAATTTCCGACTCACTCGGGCCCTAAAAAGTTCTATCCAGTCATGACTAACCGAATAGGTTATCATTAGTTTTACTAGTTAAGTCTATTATTGACCACAATAAAAATAGTTACATGACAAGAAAATAGTTACATGACAAATTTATTGGCCCAACAAGGTATAGATTCTGCCCAGTAGAGTTACAATATGGCCACAACATATATGTACCAAATCAAATACAATATTCAAGGGTTTTTAAATAGTTCTGTGCAAACATTTTCGAAGCTCTTCCTTTGAGGCCAGTGGCCCTTGTTTTTGTCTGGGAGCGTAAAGGGGGGGGGGGGGGTGAGGGGCCTCTAAATCCGCCTATGAAGGAGGGGGGGGGGGGGGGGCGGGATGGAATGCCAGTTGACGGCCTAGGTGGTAGGGGCTAGCCCTGAATACAAGGCACAACGATCGGTCAACCCCATCACCCCCCCCCCCCCACCGGACCGTCAAGGACGGTCCGGTGGGGGGGGGGGGGGGTGGGGGTGGGGGGATTGACCGATCGTTGTGCCTTGTATTCAGGGCTAGTAGGGGCCCATTAACTTCTCAGCGTAAGTATCTATCTACCTGTCGCTAAAAATCTCAAGGTCACCGCCAGTCGCTGTTCGGGTAATTGAGTCAGTAAAATCAAATTGTACATATACAGTACTTGTAGTTTACTGGGCGCGATTAGGTACAGTGCGTTGCTAGGCAGCGAACGCTCCAAGCTCGAGCGATCTAAAAACAGGCCGTAATACTAGCTAGTGTTTTGCAAAGACTCCTGCCGCGATCTTTGGGCAAAATCGCCACATAGATATTTTGCGAGGTCGATACAACCGTAATATACACAATCACAGGCAAACATGGCAGACACACGGCGCGGGCTAATGGCTTCGCTGGTGATATCTACTGTTATCCTATTATGTTATCGAGGGAGTATTAGAATTCGAGAGGGAGATGTTACCAGTGGAGATCCAGATCACAACTTGGTACGTTTGAAAATATGATATTGCTACATAACAACCATATTTTGTTGCCAGTGCAGGTTATTAATTTGACCTGTCGCTGAGGAAGGTGCAGGATTGTACATTTTTGCCCGGAGGCATGCTATTCTGCTATGTCGGCCAATGTATATTCTGAACGATAAATTTGCTATTACGTGCTATTCCCATGCTACTGCTATTGCTACTGTTCACGGCCCTGGTACGTGAGCTGAATGCTACTGCTATTGCTCCTGCTATTCCTCCACATGGTCGTGGAAGCGGACGCTACTGCTACTGCTATTGCTACTCCCCAGTTTCATCCGAGGCCGGGACGCTACTGCTACTGCTATCGGCATTGCTACTCCCCAGCTTGAACCAAGGCCGGGACGCTACTGCTACTGCTATTGCTACTGCTACTCCTCCAATGTGTGGTCTGGGATTCAGACGCTACTGCTACTGCTATTGCTACTCCTCCAAGGGCTGGTGTGGGAGACGGACGCTACTGCTACTGCTATTGCTACTCCCCAGCTTGAACCAAGGCCGGGACGCTACTGCTACTGCTATTGCTACTCCTCCAAGGGCTGGTGTGGGAGACGGACGCTACTGCTACTGCTATTGCTACTCCCCAGCTTGAACCATGGCCGGGACGCTACTGCTACTGCTATCGCTACTGCTACTCCTCCAATGTGTGGTCAGGGATTCAGACGCTACTGCTATTGCTACTCCCCAGCTTGAACCAAGGCCAGTACGCTACTGCTACTGCTATTGCTACTGCTACTCCAAGGTCTGGTCTTTCAGGCGGACGCTACTGCTACTGCTATTGCTACTGCTACTCCTCCAATGTGTGGTCTGGGATTCAGACGCTACTGCTACTGCTATTGCTACTCCTCCAAGGGCTTGTCTGGCAGGCGTACGCTACTGCTACTGCTATTGCTACTCCCCAGCTTGATCTGTGGCCGGGACGCTACTGCTACTGCTATTGCTACTCCCCAGCTTGAACCAAGGCCGGGACGCTACTGCTACTGCTATTGCTACTGCTACTCCTCCAATGTGTGGTCTGGGATTCGGACGCTACTGCTACTGCTACTCCCCAGCTTGAACCAAGGCCGGGACGCTACTGCTACTGCAATTGCTATTGCTACTCCTCCAATGTGTGGTCTGGGATTCAGACGCTACTGCTACTGCTATTGCTACTCCCCAGCTTGATCTGAGGCCAGGACGCTACTGCTACTGCTATTGCTACTGCTACTCCTCCAATGTGTGGTCTGGGATTCAGACGCTACTGCTACTGCTATTGCTACTGCTACTCCTCCAATGTGTGGTCTGGGATTCAGACGCTACTGCTACTGCTATTGCTACTCCTCCAAGGGCTGGTGTGGGAGACGGACGCTACTGCTACTGCTATTGCTACTCCTCCAAGGGCTGGTGTGGGAGACGGACGCTACTGCTACTGCTATTGCTACTCCCCAGCTTGATCCGTGGCCGGGACGCTAATGCTACTGCTATTGCTACTCCCCAGCTTGAACCAAGGCCGGGACGCTACTGCTACTGCTATTGCTACTGCTACTCCTCCAATGTGTGGTCTGGGAATCAGACGCTACTGCTACTGCTATTGCTACTCATCCAAGGGCTGGTGTGGGAGACGGACGCTACTGCTACTGCTATTGCTACTCCCCAGCTTGAACCAAGGCCGAGACGCTACTGCTATTGCTACTGCTATTGCTACTCCTCCAAGGGTTTGTCTGGCAGGCGGACGCTACTGCTACTGCTATTGCTACTCCCCAGCTTGAACCAAGGCCGGGACGCTACTGCTATTGCTACTGCTATTGCTACTGCTACTCCTCCAATGTGTGGTCTGGGATTCGGACGCTACTGCTACTGCTATTGCTACTCCCCAGCTTGAACCAAGGCCAGGACGCTACTGCTACTGCTATTGCTACTGCTACTCCAAGGTCTGGTCTGGCAGGCGGACGCTACTGCTACTGCTATTGCTATTGCTATTGCTACTCCTCCAATGTGTGGTCTGGGATTCAGACGCTACTGCTATTGCTATTGCTACTCCTCCAAAGGCTTGTCTGGCAGGCGTACGCTACTGCTACTGCTATTGCTACTCCCCAGCTTGATCTGAGGCCAGGACGCTACTGCTACTGCTATTGCTACTGCTACTCCTCCAATGTGTGGTCTGGGATTCAGACGCTACTGCTACTGCTATTGCTACTGCTACTCCTCCAATGTGTGGTCTGGGATTCAGACGCTACTGCTACTGCTATTGCTACTGCTACTCTTCCAACGTGTGGTCTGGGATTCAGACGCTACTGCTACTGCTATTGCTACTCCTCCAAGGGCTGGTGTGGGAGACGGACGCTACTGCTACTGCTATTGCTACTCCTCCAAGGGCTGGTGTGGGAGACGGACGCTACTGCTACTGTTATTGCTACTCCCCAGCTTGATCCGTGGCCGGGACGCTACTGCTACTGCTATTGCTACTCCCCAGCTTGAACCAAGGCCGGGACGCTACTGCTACTGCTACTCCTCCAATGTGTGGTCTGGGAATCAGACGCTACTGCTACTGCTATTGCTACTCCTCCAAGGGCTGGGGTGGGAGACGGACGCTACTGCTACTGCTATTGCTACTCCCCAGCTTGAACCAAGGCCGAGACACTACTGCTATTGCTACTGCTACTCCTCCAAGGGCTTGTCTGGCAGGCGGACGCTACTGCTACTGCTATTGCTACTCCCCAGCTTGAACCAAGGCCGGGACGCTACTGCTATTGCTACTGCTACTCCTCCAATGTGTGGTCTGGGAATCAGACGCTACTGCTACTGCTATTGCTACTCCTCCAAGGGCTGGTGTGGGAGACGGACGCTACTGCTACTGCTATTGCTATTGCTACTCCCCAGCTTGAACCAAGGCCGAGACGCTACTGCTATTGCTACTGCCATTGCTACTCCTCCAAGGGCTTGTCTGGCAGGCGGACGCAACTGCTACTGCTATTGCTACTCCCCAGCTTGAACCAAGGCCGGGACGCTACTGCTATTGCTACTGCTACTCCTCCAATGTGTGGTCTGGGATTCGGACGCTACTGCTACTGCTATTGCTACTCCCCAGCTTGAACCAAGGCCAGGACGCTACTGCTACTGCTATTGCTACTGCTACTCCTCCAATGTGTGGTCTGGGATTCAGACGCTACTGCTATTGCTACTCCTCCAAGGGCTTGTCTGGCAGGCGTACGCTACTGCTACTGCTATTGCTACTCCCCAGCTTGAACCAAGGCCGGGACGCTACTGCTACTGCTATTGCTACTGCTACTCCTCCAATGTGTGGTCTGGGATTCAGACGCTACTGCTATTGCTACTCCTCCAAGGGCTTGTCTGGCAGGCGTACGCTACTGCTACTGCTATTGCTACTCCCCAGCTTGATCTGAGGCCAGGACGCTACTGCTACTGCTATTGCTACTGCTACTCCTCCAATGTGTGGTCTGGGATTCAGACGCTACTGCTACTGCTATTGCTACTCCTCCAAGGGCTGGTGTTGGAGACGGACGCTACTGCTACTGCTATTGCTACTCCTCCAAGGGCTGGTGTTGGAGATGGACGCTACTGCTACTGCTATTACTACTCCCCAGCTTGAACCAAGGCCGGGACGCTACTGCTACTGCTATTGCTACTGCTACTCCTCAAATGTGTGGTCTGGGATTCAGACGCTACTGCTATTGCTACTCCTCCAAGGGCTGGTGTTGGAGACGGACGCTACTGCTACTGCTATTGCTACTCCCCGGCTTGAACCAAGGCAGGGACGCTACTGCTATTGCTACTCCCCAGCTTGAACCCAAGCCGGGACGCTACTGCTACTGCTATTGCTACTGCTACTCCTCCAATGTGTGGTCTGGGATTCAGACGCTACTGCTACTGCTATTGCTACTCGTCCAAGGGCTGGTGTTGGAGACGGACGCTACTGCTACTGCTATTGCTACTCCTCCAAAGGCTGGTGTGGGAGACGGACGCTACTGCTACTGCTATTGCTACTCCCCAGCTTGAACCAAGGCCGGGACGCTACTGCTACTGCTATTGCTACTGCTACTCCTCCAATATGTGGTCTGGGATTCAGACGCTACTGCTACTGCTATTGCTACTCCTCCAAGGGCTGGTGTTGGAGACGGACGCTACTGCTATTGCTACTCCCCAGCTTGAACCAAGGCAGGGACGCTACTGCTACTGCTATTGCTACTCCCCAGCTTGAACCAAGGCCGGGACGCTACTGCTACTGCTATTGCTACTGCTACTCCTCAAATGTGTGGTCTGGGATTCAGACGCTACTGCTACTGCTATTGCTACTCCTCCAAGGGCTGGTGTTGGAGACGGACGCTACTGCTACTGCTATTGCTACTCCTCCAAAGGCTGGTGTGGGAGACGGACGCTACTGCTACTGCTATTGCTACTCCCCAGCTTGAACCAAGGCAGGGACGCTACTGCTACTGCTATTGCTACTCCTCCAATGTGTGGTCTGGGATTCAGACGCTACTGCTACTGCTATTGCTACTCCTCCAAGGGCTGGTGTGGGAGACGGACGCTACTGCTACTGCTATTGCTACTTTTCCAAGGGCTGGTGTTGGAGACGGACGCTACTGCTACTGCTATTGCTACTCCTCCAAAGGCTGGTGTGGGAGACGGACGCTACTGCTACTGCTATTGCTACTCCCCAGCTTGAACCAAGGCAGGGACGCTACTGCTACTGCTATTGCTACTCCTCCAATGTGTGGTCTGGGATTCAGACGCTACTGCTACTGCTATTGCTACTCCTCCAAGGGCTGGTGTGGGAGACGGACGCTACTGCTACTGCTATTGCTACTCCTCCAAGGCCTTGTCTGGCAGGCGGACGCTACTGCTACTGCTATTGCTACTCCCCAGCTTGATGCGTGGCCGGGACGCTACTGCTACTGCTATTGCTACTCCCCAGCTCGATGGGTGGCCGGGACGCTACTGCTACTGCTATTGCTACTCCCCAGCTTGAACCAAGGCCGGGACGCTACTGCTACTGCTATTGCTACTGCTACTCCACCAATGTGTGGTCTGGGATTCGGACGCTACTGCTACGCAGTACCCTCAGTATAGTACTAGAATTATCTTGTAAACTAATTGGTTCATTCCATATCATTTTCCCAGTCGGCCCACCTCAATGTTACTGGTACGCATTACCCTCAGTATAGTACTAGAATTATCTTGTAAACTTATTGGTTCATTCCATATCATTTTCCCTGTCGGCCCACCTCGATGTTACTGGTACGCAGTACCCTCAGTATAGTACTAGAATTATCTTGTAAACTAATTGGTTCATTCCATATCATTTTCCATGTCGGCCCACCTGGATGTTACTTGTCCGCAATGCCCTCAGTATAGTACTAGAATTATGTTGTAAACTAATTGGTTCATATCATTTTCCTTGTCGGCCCACCTCAATGTTACTGGTACGCATTACCCTCAGTATAGTACTAGAATTATCTTGTAAACTTATTGGTTCATTCCATATCATTTTCCCTGTCGGCCCACCTCGATGTTACTGGTACGCAGTACCCTCAGTATAGTACTAGAATTATCTTGTAAACTAATTGGTTCATTCCATATCATTTTCCATGTCGGCCCACCTGGATGTTACTTGTCCGCAATGCCCTCAGTATAGTACTAGAATTATGTTGTAAACTAATTGGTTCATATCATTTTCCTTGTCGGCCCACCTCAATGTTACTGGTACGCAGTACCCTCAGTATAGTACTAGAATTATCTTGTAAACTAATTGGTTCATTCCATATCATTTTCCCTGTCGGCCCACCTCGATGTTACTGGTACGCAGTACCCTCAGTATAGTACTAGAATTATCTTGTAAACTAATTGGTTCATTCCATATCATTTTCCATGTCGGTCCACCTGGATGTTACTTGTCCGCATTACCCTCAGTATAGTACTAGAATTATCTTGTAAACTAATCGGTTCATTCCATATCATTTTACCTGTCGGCCCACCTGGATGTTACTTGTCCGCATTACCCTCAGTATAGTACTAGAATTATCTTGTAAACTAATCGGTTCATTCCATATCATTTTACCTGTCGGCCCACCTGGATGTTACTTGTCCGCATTACCCTCAGTATAGTACTAGAATTATCTTGTAAACTAATTGGTTCATTCCATATCATTTTCCCTGTCGGCCCACCTCAATGTTACTGGTACGCAGTACCCTAAGTATAGTACTAGAATTATCTTGTAAACTAATTGGTTCATTCCATATCATTTTCCTTGTCGGCCCACCTCGATGTTACTGGTACGCAGTACCCTCAGTATAGTACTAGAATTATCTTGTAAACTAATTGGTTCATATTATTTTCCCTGTCGGCCCACCTGGATGTTACTCGTCTGATTACCCTCAGTATAGTACTAGAATTAGATTGTAAACTAATTGGTTCATTCCATATCATTTTCCTTGTCAGCCCACCTCGACGTTACTAATCCGCATTACCCTCAGTATAGTACTAGTTGAATAATATTGTAAACTAATTGGTTCATTCCATATCATTTTCCATGTCGGCCCACCTGGATGTTACTTGTCCGCAATGCCCTCAGTATAGTACTAGAATTATGTTGTAAACTAATTGGTTCATATCATTTTCCTTGTCGGCCCACCTCAATGTTACTGGTACGCATTACCCTCAGTATAGTACTAGAATTATCTTGTAAACTTATTGGTTCATTCCATATCATTTTCCCTGTCGGCCCACCTCGATGTTACTGGTACGCAGTACCCTCAGTATAGTACTAGAATTATCTTGTAAACTAATTGGTTCATTCCATATCATTTTCCATGTCGGCCCACCTGGATGTTACTTGTCCGCAATGCCCTCAGTATAGTACTAGAATTATGTTGTAAACTAATTGGTTCATATCATTTTCCTTGTTGGCCCACCTCAATGTTACTGGTACGCAGTACCCTCAGTATAGTACTAGAATTATCTTGTAAACTAATTGGTTCATTCCATATCATTTTCCCTGTCGGCCCACCTCGATGTTACTGGTACGCAGTACCCTCAGTATAGTACTAGAATTATCTTGTAAACTAATTGGTTCATTCCATATCATTTTCCATGTCGGTCCACCTGGATGTTACTTGTCCGCATTACCCTCAGTATAGTACTAGAATTATCTTGTAAACTAATCGGTTCATTCCATATCATTTTACCTGTCGGCCCACCTGGATGTTACTTGTCCGCATTACCTTCAGTATAGTACTAGAATTATCTTGTAAACTAATCGGTTCATTCCATATCATTTTACCTGTCGGCCCACCTGGATGTTACTTGTCCGCATTACCCTCAGTATAGTACTAGAATTATCTTGTAAACTAATTGGTTCATTCCATATCATTTTCCCTGTCGGCCCACCTCAATGTTACTGGTACGCAGTACCCTAAGTATAGTACTAGAATTATCTTGTAAACTAATTGGTTCATTCCATATCATTTTCCTTGTCGGCCCACCTCGATGTTACTGGTACGCAGTACCCTCAGTATAGTACTAGAATTATCTTGTAAACTAATTGGTTCATTCCATATCATTTTCCCTGTCGGTCCACCTGGATGTTACTCGTCCGCATTACGCTCAGTATAGTACTAGAATTATCTTGTAAACTAATTGGTTCATTCCATATCATTTTCCCTGTCGGCCCACCTCGATGTTACTGGTACGCAGTACCCTCAGTATAGTACTAGAATTATCTTGTAAACTAATTGGTTCATTCCATATCATTTTCCCTGTCAGCCCACCTCGATGTTACTGGTACGCAGTACCCTCAGTATAGTACTAGAATTATCTTGTAAACTAATTGGTTCATTCCATATCATTTTCCATGTCGGTCCACCTCGATGTTACTGGTACGCAATACCCTCAGTATAGTACTGGAATTATCTTGTAAACTAATTGGTTCATTCCATATCATTTTACCTTTCGGCCCACCTCGATGTTATTGGTACGCAGTACCCTCAGTATAGTACTAGAATTATCTTGTAAACTAATTGGTTCATTCCATATCATTTTCCCTGTCGGTCCACCTGGATGTTACTCGTCCGCATTACCCTCAGTATAGTACTAGAATTATCTTGTAAACTTATTGGTTCATTCCATATCATTTTCCCTGTCGGCCCACCTCGATGTTACTGGTACGCAGTAACCTCAGTATAGTACTAGAATTATCTTGTAAACTAATTGGTTCATTCCATATCATTTTCCCTGTCGGTCCACCTGGATGTTACTCGTCCGCATTACCCTCAGTATAGTACTAGAATTATCTTGTAAACTTATTGGTTCATTTTATATCATTTTCCCTGTCGGCCCACCTCGATGTTACTGGTACGCAGTACCCTCAGTATAGTACTAGAATTATCTTGTAAACTAATTGGTTCATTCCATATCATTTTCCCTGTCGGCCCACCTCGATGTTACTGGTACGCAGTACCCTCAGTATAGTACTAGAATTATCCTGTAAACTAATTGGTTCATTCCATATTATTTTCCCTGTCGGCCCACCTCGATGTTACTGGTACGCAGTACCCTCAGTATAGTACTAGAATTATCTTGTAAACTAATTGGTTCATATCATTTTCCCTGTCGGCCCACCTGGATGTTACTTGTCCGCATTACCCTCAGTATAGTACTAGAATTATCCTGTAAACTAATTGGTTCATTCCATATCATTTTCCCTGTCGGCCCACCTCGATGTTACTGGTACGCAGTACCCTCAGTATAGTACTAGAATTATCTTGTAAACTAATTGGTTCATTCCATATCATTTTCCCTGTCAGCCCACCTCAATGTTACTGGTACGCAGTACCCTCAGTATAGTACTAGAATTATCTTATAAACTAATTGGTTTATTCCATATCATTTTCCATGTTGGCCCTTTTCGCAGAAAGACATGACAATATCTTAACATGTATGTTGTTTAATATAGAACTGGAAATGTTCATAGCAAGGCTGTCCCGGTCTCAGATCAAGCCGGGGAGTGGCAGTAGTAATAGCAGTAACAGTAGCATCCCGGTCTCAGATCAAGCTCAGGAGTAGCAATAGCAGTAGCGTCCGGTTCCCAGATCAAGCTGGGGAGTAGCAGTAGCAATAGCAGTAGCGTCCCGGTTTCAGATTAAGCTTGGGAGTAGCAGTAGCAATAGCAGTAGCATGCCGGTTTCAGATCAAGCTGGGGAGTAACAGTAGCAATAGCAGTAGCAGTAGCGTCCCGGTCTCAGATCAAGCTGGGGAGTAGCAGTAGCAATAGCAGTAGCGTCCTGGTTTCAGATCAAGCTGGGGAGTAGCAGTAGCAATAGCAGTAGCGTCCCAGTCTCAGATCAAGCTGGGGAGTAGCAGTAGCAATAGCAGTAGCGTCCCAGTCTCAGATCAAGCTGGGGAGTAGCAGTAGCAATAGCAGTAGCGTCCCGGATCAGATCAAGCTGGGGAGTAACAGTAGCAATAGCAGTAGCAGTAGCGTCCCGGTCTCAGATCAAGCTGGGGAGTAGCAGTAGCAATAGCAGTAGCGTCCCAGTCTCAGATCAAGCTGGGGAGTAGCAGTAGCAATAGCAGTAGCGTCCCGGTTTCAGATAAAGCTGGGGAGTAGCAGTAGCAATAGCAGTAGCGTCCCGGATCAGATCAAGCTGGGGAGTAGCAGTAGCAATAGCAGTAGCGTGCGCTTCGCAGACCAGACATTGGAGTAGCAATAGCAGTAGCAGTAGCGTCCCAGTCTCAGATCAAGCTGGGGAGTAGCAGTAGCAATAGCAGTAGCGTCCCGGTCTCAGATCAAGCCGGAGAGTAGCAGTAGCAATAGCAGTAGCGTCCCGGTCTCAGATCAAGCCGGAGAGTAGCAGTAGCAATAGCAGTAGCGTCCCGGTCTCAGATCAAGCCGGAGAGTAGCAGTAGCAATAGCAGTAGCGTCCCGGTCTCAGATCAAGCTGGGGAGTAGCAGTAGCAATAGCAGTAGCGTCCCGGTCTCAGATCAAGCCGGAGAGTAGCAGTAGCAATAGCAGTAGCGTCCCGGTCTCAGATCAAGCTCAGGTGTAGCAGTAGCAATATCAGTAGCGTCCCGGTCTCAGATCAAGCCAGAGAGTAGCAGTAGCAATAGCAGTAGCGTCCCGGTCTCAGATCAAGCTCAGGTGTAGCAGTAGCAATAGCAGTAGCGTGCGCTTCCCAGACCAGACATTGGAGGAGTAGCAGTAGCAGTAGCGTCCCTGTTTCAGATCAAGCTGGGGAGTAGCAGTAGCAATAGCAGTAGCGTCCCGGTCTCAGATCAAGCCGGAGAGTAGCAGTAGCAATAGCAGTAGCAGTAGCGTCCCGGTCTCGGATCAAGCCGGAGAGTAGCAGTAGCAATAGCAGTAGCAGTAGCGTCCCGGTCACAGATCAAGCTCAGGTGTAGCAGTAGCAATAGCAGTAGCGTGCGCTTCCCAGACCAGACATTGGAGGAGTAGCAGTAGCAATAACAGTAGCGTCCCAGTCGGTATACAAGTATAGCAGTAGCAGTAGCAGTAGCATACGCTTTTGCTACTGTGTGCTATTGTGTGGTCTGGGATACAAGTATAGCAGTAGCAATAGCAGTAGCATCTGATTTTTGCTACTGTATGCTATTGTAAGATCCTGCACCTTACTGGCTACTGAGCCAATCTTCAGCCTTCATACTGAGCCGACTCGATGATAGTTATTTGATATGTATGACTATTTTTATTTTTGTTGAAAGATGTTTCAGAATAATTTTGTGTGAAAATATATTCACCTTAGTCTGCTATTTCTCTATTATTATTCTTTAACTTGACGGGAAAAGGACATGTTATTCAGACAGACAGCCATTTCCAAGTTTGTTTTTCGCCCCAGGGTTTGCTTATGTAGAGTTTGCCCTTGCGAATATCAACGAGAGATGGAACGAGCAAATCTATAGGCCTAGTTTATATCTTGGGAGCGAGGTTTAGGGGGGTCAAAGCACCACAGGTATAGGAGAGTTTCTACATTTGTAGGCCTATTTAAAAAAAAAAAAGTATACCAAAATAAAAACCTGTTTGTATTGTTAAATTAATTATGCCAATGTTTTGAAAACACACCAAATAGTGAATAAAAATATTCAGCAGAGCTGATTTTTCCATTTTCTTGGTAATATACGAAAATGTTAATTTGCATAATCATTTTCGCGTCACGAAGTTGACAGTGTTATGGAGTGACATTTTACACGTCGTGAAATTGACAGAATGGTATTCATGAGCTCATAGTGATATCAAACCAGAAGATAAACCCTATAATAAACGTAACAGCAACACATTATAGCAGAAAAACAACAACAATGGATCTCGAGTTCTCAATGAATATTCTGTGATAAGCAACCATCACCCCACAACAGTATGTCACTCCATAACAAGCCATTGCGTTATGGAGTGACCCATACTTGACGCAAGTTTACTTCGCATTAAATCTAACAGCACATTTGATGATGATAACTAAAATCTGCATGAAGTTGGAAGCTTTAATATCAACCGTCACAGAGTTGGAGTTATACATATTTAAAACACGTTCACATATTTGAATCTGTATACATTAAGCAGAGGTTAGCGGCTTTGCATTCATCCAGCACGCAATGAAGAATGGACGGAATGCATCATCACGCACCTATTTGATACCATGCAGCTCCAAACGAACATCGGATTTCATTAATATGACGGCAATAGTTTGAGGTCGTCACAGAGTGACAAAGTCGTCCTGGACAACTCTTTTTTTCAAGTTCGATCTCACATTTTATAAATATTTTTTTCATTATTGTTACAACGTTTAGACAAGCTTTGATTGTTTGATTGTTTTACTGATTTTTTTTTACCAAGCTTGCAGGTGCTAAAAATATAGAACTCTCATTATAGACATAATTCCATGTTATACATGTAGATTAGGCTATTTAACACGACTGAAATGTAGTATTTATAGCGATGGTGTGACATAGTTTCTGTTTGATTGACCAGATTCCTAAACACCTTGGCTACAATTAGAAGTCGTACATTATTAGCTCCGGGTGGCCCATCGTAGCTAAATTAAATAGGATGAAACCACAACCACAACGAAACATTTCAAAATCGCTTCCTCGCTCAGCCTTGGGCCAGAAACGATGGAGCCAATAATTACTCAGAAATAAAAACAAATTCTCCTAGGATTAGTAAAAGTGTGATATATTTATAGGGGACTAATAGCTGTTGACATGGCGCAGATAATACACTGCTGGTACTCTCGCTTCCTAGAGATTCCTATTTCTGCCAAGCAAGTTACATCGTTGATGACCCAATAAAGTATATCTTATCTTATCTTCCACCTGTCTTGTATCAGCACAACATATTACATACATAGCGTATACATGACATACAATAGGTGAAATCCACTTACATACGGCACATAATTTGGTTCCCATCTCAACAACACATGATACCATGGAGTAGAACAAAAGTAAAATAGTCAAACATACAGACCAAAATGAGACACCCAAGTATGGTGCTTATTACAGGTTCATAGGCAATTTAAACGAAGACACTGTAATCTGATTTTTAAAAAGTTTACACCGTTTTGGCTTTGTCTTAGTCCACTTTGTAATTCTCATTGGTCAAATCGTTGCATTATTAACTAGAAAAATAACAAAATTAGACAATTTTTGGTTTATATTGAATTTTTCACTTTTGTTTCTATATCTTGATCTTGACATACTGAATATCGTTTTTAAGAATATGATACTTTATTTCAGTAATATTTAAGGTAGTCCGCTCCAAACAATGAGGGGAGGGGGTCAAAAAGTTTTTTTTAAAATAAAAAATTAGGCAAGGGCCGAAGATAGGTTACCGGACAATGTTTAATATTTTAGATGTTAGCCAGGTCACTGGTCAAGAGAATATTCAGCATATATAATATTAAGCATATATCATGTCCACAGTTGATTGCTAAGTTGTAAATTCAATAATCAGAGAGATGTTAGCAACTTTATGCTGTGGCCTTGAAAATGAAGGCAAAGGTTCAATTCAAGGTCATCAAAATATTTAGTGTATATCATTTTTTATATGTCCACAATTGATTCCCAAGCCATACAGTCAATAGAGGAGCAAGATATGAGCCATTTTGTCCTGTGACCTTGAAAATTAGGTCAGAGGTCAAATTCAAGGTCACGAGAATATTCAGCATATATCATTTCCTATATGTCCACAATTGATTCGTAAGCTGTAAAATCCATAATAAGTGAGATATTAGCCATTTTGTCCTGTGACCTTGAAAATGAGGTCAAAGGTCAAATTCAAGGTCATGAAAATAATCTGCATATATCAGTTCCTATATTTTCATAACTGTTTCCTGAGCTGTTAAGTCGATAATGAGCGAGATATTAGCCATTTTGTCCTATGACCTTGAAAATGGGGTCGAAGGTCCAATTCAAGGTCATCAGAATATTCAGCATATATCATTTCCTAAATGTCCACAATTGATTCCTAAGCTGTAGAGTCGATAATAAGCGAGATATAAGCCATTTTGTGCTCTGACCTTGAAACTGAGGTCAGAGGTCAAATTCAAGGTAACGAGAATATTCAGCATATATCATTTCCTATATGTCCACAATTGATTCCTAGTCTCTGATCTCAATATTAAGTGAGATATTAGGCATAATGTGTCCCATTATAAAGCATAGGAGAATTTAACATGGGAAAGTCCCATTTGGGCCGAGTTTGGGCCAAAATGGCCCACTTCGAGCGATTCAAGCGCAACGAAATTCATAGACATCATAGGAGTACATATGAGGATTGTTGTGTATCAAAAAGAAAAAAAGTTACTGAACAGAAAATGGCCGCCAAAGTCCAAAATCAGGCATTTTTCATCGAAAACGGCCGCCATTTTGAAAAAAAATGCGAAAATAAAAAAAGTAAAAAATACCTCCTTCTTGAATTATTTTTAAGTATTTTTGTGCAAAATTTCAGAAAAATTCGCCCGTAAACAAAAAAGATAAAAATGTGGACGACGACGGACGCAACGCCATGCCAATAGGTTATCGGACCATAGGTCCGGTAACCTAAAAACTGTGTCAACATAATCTAGAGCTTCAAAATGATATATTTTATAGAGTAACTGTTCAGCATCCTGAAACTGAAAAGAAAATAGGGGGTCACCGTATTCGTTCGCATAGAAAACACGATGCAAGATGTGAATATGATCGAAAAAATGTGCAAAAATGCCATAATTCATGTCATTTTAGGTAAATTTGTGTGATTTCGATCGAATATGTAGAAGAAACGAGCACGGTGACCCCCTTTTTTCTTTTCAGTATTAGGATGCTGATCATTTACTCTATAAAAAAATGTCATTTCGAAGAGATAATATTCAAGAAATGACTGTTAAATTTTAACTCTTCGTTACCTCACTGTTTGTAGCGGAGTACGTTAATAGCCATTAGTCATACAGTACAAATATTTGGTGCATGGTCCGCTTTGCCGTCTCTCCCCTATCCGAATCTCTTCAAATCCAATCAACCTTTATGGGATTACATGTATGTTGGCATGACAGTCAGTTGAAAACTGGTAAATGGGGTCAAGACACCACAGTCAGGGTCAAGACACGACACCGCTATAGTGGGCGATTTGTACTATCAATTGTTATTCCTTTAAGGTAGTCCGCTCCAAACAGTGAGGGGAGGGGGTCAAAGAGTTTATTCAATAATAAATGACTGTATTAACGAAATCTAGAGCTTCAAAATGACATATTTTATAGAGTAACTGATCAGCATCCTAAAACTGAAAAGAAAATAGGGGGTCACCGCATCCGTTCTCTTGGAAAACAAGATGTAAGATGTGAATATGGGCAAAAAATGTGTGAAAATACCATAAATTAAGTCATTTTAGTAAAAGTTTGTGATTTTTGATCGAATATGTCGACGAAACCAGCACGGTGACCCCCTGTTTTCTTTTCAGTATTAGAATGCTGATCAGTTACTCTATAAAAAAGTTATTTTGCAGAGATAATATTCAAGATATAACTTTTAAATTTTGACTTTTCATTACCTCTATGTTTGTAGCGGACTACGTTAAGAGTCTCGCTCAACTTGATGTCGCGGTCGACCTTAATCTGCCCTGACAATGTGGAGTTCACCTGCAGTAGGCCCTACTCTTATCATCAGAATTCTGTTTCACAATTTTGCCAATTATACTATTTGAGTAAACTCTTTTTCAGGTGCACCGAACAGACACAGATATTAGGATAGAGACTGAGTCAAAACCACAGGACGGGTTGAAGCGATGTTCTCACGACCTTCTCAGGGCATACTATAGAAAACTAAAACGTTTTCCTGGTTCAGGACAGTGGAAAAGCATTGGAAACATTTCGCATTTTTATCCGGACTTTTGCCATCTCGACAACGATATGAACACCGCTGATCTCTCTGTTTGTGTCGACCACCATAAGGTAAACTCAATCATGGTCATGGGCGATTCCAATGGGCAGCGGTATTTTTCAGCTTTTGTTCGGTTATTGGAGAACATGGGTATAAATTGTGTAGTAGAAGCAAAAGAGTCGAGAACCCATGGGAAATATACACCAGACAAACTTTTCTACACGTACGGACTGAACGACAGCATTGCAAAGCACGTGAGAGTGAAACAAGGGAACTGTGGCACATGCACGGGGGCCACATATCTGTGCTCAAGGGACTTCCAGCCTACAATCAACCTGCGCATGCGCTATACAACCGTGTACACATTAACGACGGATAGAACCATTCAAGTGACAAATGACAATAATGAGAAAATTGCAGACACCGCACAAGAATTTTACTTTCGTTTTCTGTTCAAAGGAAATTACCCGGATGTGCTGGTTATGTTCCTACCGTTTCATCACATAAAACGGATACCCAAAATTATCCACGAATTTCCGGGTCATATCGATAAAATAATGACCCTGATAAACACATACATTCCGCGAACAACCAAGGTGTTTTTTGTGCCCAGTCACGGGGAGTTCGAGTCGAAGAGGGCAGGGCGTGCTCTGCCATTCAAGAACAGACGATACTATGGTCTTCTGGCCGATGATATGGACCGCAAACTCGGTCGAATGTTCTTCAATGGCACTCGCCAGTATTTGCTTGGGGACTCTCGGATGTTCGGCTTCTTTGACCTGTGGGAGCTCGGACACAGTCGGGAGGAGTGGTGTCTGGACGGGACTCACATGGAGGACATCTGGTATGACAACGTGGCTCTGATGTTCTTGGAACTATTCTGTAACAGTTCGTTTAAGTGAATTTGGAACACAGTTCGTTAAATTTACCCCAATTGGACAGACAAATTGAGAAGAAGAAGAAGAAGAAGAAGAATTTATTTTACGTGTGTGAACGATAATACACTTAAGTAATGAACAAAACACATGCTGGACACCAGAGGAGGAAACCTCATCGAGCTGGTGACCATAACATATTAACTACACAAGAGAGAACAGAAAAAAATACACACAACAACAACAACTACAAAAAGACAATCAAAATATGAAAAGGAACAACAGTAAAATCACGAGTACTAGTAATTTTTTTACAGAATTATATATGAACAATGATACATCAAATTGAAGGTTTGCACATTAAACATATTTATTCAACAAATGATGCTTCACTTTATTGTTGTAGTTTGATAGAGACACTATAGACCTAATTTCTGCTAGAAGAGATTGCCATAAGTTATTAGAATAATTATTCAGTTTTAGTTTCCCATAGTTCGTTCTATGTCTTGTAACAGTAAATAATTGGTTATGTCGAGTTATATATTTAGACACATTAGCATTGGGATTCATTATATCGTTGAATAAATTCGGCAGTTTACCTTGTGCATAGTTAAACAGTAAGATGTATATTTTATACAAATGTATGTCACTAATTTTCAGTAAGTCAGTACTTTTATACAATATATTGGTTGGATATAAAGTAGAAGGGGCTCCAGTAATATGTACATTGTTAATTATAATATCATCGACACAATTATGAGCAAGGTTCTTTTTACAATGAAAAATAGTAAAATTTGTTTTATACAAATGCAATGTAAGCCTATTTATATCAAACAACTTTTTGAATTTGAGTATGTTTTTTTTTGGATTCGTTAATTAGATCGTGACATTCAGCGTTATGTAAAAAGACATTCGTGTCATCTGCAAAAATACGAACTGATACAGTATTGTCAAAAACGTTTTGAATGTCGTTTACATAGATTAGAAACTAGACGTCAAGGCCTAAAGATGCCTTGGAGGCATTTCGGATTTTCGGTGTTAGGACTAATTCGTAATATTTAAAACATGTTAGCCATGGGCTCTACGACACATCGTTTCCTAGATATGGATGAAAATGAAAAATGTCGACTCAGCAAAAAAACATTTCAGGTCAAGGTCAAAGTTCATCTGTAATACCCCTCAGACATGTTTGTCTAGAGCCAGGAGTCCAAAAACAACGTCCGTTTCGCTCTACAATGCACCGTTTCCGAGATATCAACGAAAACGAAAAATGCTGACTCGGCAAAAAAACTTTAAGGTCAAGGTCAAAGTTCATCCATAATACCCCTTAGACATGTTTGTCTAGGTCGCCGAGTCCAAAAATGACGTCCGTTTCGCTCTACGACTCATCGTTTCCGAGATATGGACAAAAAGGAGAAATGCCGAGTCGGCAAAAAAATTTCGGATCAAGGTCAAAGTTCATTCATAATACCCCTTAGACATGTTTGTCTAGGTCGCCGAGTCCAAAAATGACGTCCGTTTCGCTCTACGACTCAGACTATAGACCTAATTTCTGCTAGAAGAGATTGCCATAAGTTATTAGAATAATTATTCAGTTTTAGTTTCCCATAGTTCGTTCTATGTCTTGTAACAGTAAATAATTGGTTATGTCGAGTTATATATTTAGACACATTAGCATTGGGATTCATTATATCGTTGAATAAATTCGGCAGTTTACCTTGTGCATAGTTAAACAGTAAGATGTATATTTTATACAAATGTATGTCACTAATTTTCAGTAAGTCAGTACTTTTATACAATATATTGGTTGGATACCTTCTAGGTATATTAAATAAAATTTTTAGTATCCTGTTTTGCATAATTTGTAGTGGCTGAAGAATGCTACATTTTGCCAAACCATACACCTCGACACCATAAGAGATACGAGGAAATATATAAAAGCAAAATACAATTGAATTTCAATATTTTTTGTTACACGGTTTCTTATTCGGTAAAATACACCTGTATATTTGAATAATTTTTGGCAAAGGTGACTAACATGTGGTTGCCAAGATAAATTCTCATCAATGGCGATACCAAGATATAAAGTAGAAGGGGCTCTAGTAATATGTACATTGTTAATTATAATATCATCGACACAATTATGAGCAAGGTTCTTTTTACAATGAAAAATAGTAAAATTTGTTTTATACAAATGCAATGTAAGCCTATTTATATCAAACAACTTTTTGAATTTGAATATGTTTTTTTTGGATTCGTTAATTAGATCGTGACATTCAGCGTTATGTAAAAACACATTCGTGTCATCTGCAAAAATACGAACTGATACAGTATTGTCAAAAACGTTTTGAATGTCGTTTACATAGATTAGAAACTAGACGTCAAGGCCTAAAGATGCCTTGGAGGCATTTCGGTGTTAATACTAATTCGTAATATTTAAAACATGTTAGCGATGGGCTCTACGACACATCGTTTCCTAGATATGGATGAAAATGAAAAATGTCGACTCAGCAAAAAAACATTTCAGGTCAAGGTCAAAGTTCATCTGTAATACCCCTCAGACATGTTTGTCTAGAGCCAGGAGTCCGAAAACAACGTCCGTTTCGCTCTACAATGCACCGTTTCCGAGATATCAACGAAAACGAAAAATGCTGACTCGGCAAAAAAACTTTAAGGTCAAGGTCAAAGTTCATCCATAATACCCCTTAGACATGTTTGTCTAGGTCGCCGAGTCCAAAAATGACGTCCGTTTCGCTCTACGACTCACCGTTTCCGAGATATGGACGAAAACGAAAAATGCCGACTCGGCAAAAAAATTTCGGGTCCAGGTCTAAGTTCATTCACAATACCCCTTGGACATGTTTGTCTAGGTCACCGAGTCCAATCGCTCTACGACTCACCGTTTCCGAGATATTGACGAAAACGAAATATGATGACTCGACAAAAAAATTTCCGGTCAAGGTCATAGTTCATCCATAATACCCTTTACCCTTTAGACATGTTTGTCTAGGGCGACGAGTCCGAAAATAACGTCCGTTTCGCTCTACGACGCACCGTTTCCAAGATATCGACAAAAACAAAAAATGCCGACTCGGCAAAAAAATTTAAGGTCAAGGTCAAAGTTCATCAATAATACCCTTAAGACATGTTTGTCTAGGACGACGAGTCCAAAAATAACGTCCGTTTCGCTCTACGACTCATCGTTTCCGAGATATCGACGAAAACGAAAAATGCCGACTCGGCAAAAGAATTTCGGGTCAAGGTCAAAGTTCATCCATATTACCCTTTAGACATGTTTGTCTAGGGCGACTAGTCCGAAAATAACATCCGTTTCGCTCTACGAGGCACCGTTTCCGAGATATCGAGGAAAACGAAATATGCCGAGCCAACAAAAAAATTTCGGGTCAAGGTCATAGTTCATCCATAATACCCCTTAGACATGTTTGTCTAGGGCGACGAGTCCGAAAATAACGTCCGTTTCGCTCTACGACGCACCGTTTCCGAGATATCGACGAAAACGAAAAATGCCGACTCGGCAAAACAATTTCGGGTCAAGGTCAAAGTTCATCAATAATACCCATTAGACATGTTTGTCTAGGGCGACGAGTCCGAAAATAACTTCCGTTTCGCTCTACGATGCACCGTTTCCGAGATATCGACGAAAACGAAAAATGCCGACTCGGCAAAAAAAATTCGGGTCAAGGTCAAAGTTCATCAATAATACCCCTTAGACATGTTTGTCTAGGGCGACGAGTCCGAAAATAACGTCCGTTTCGCTCTACGATGCACCGTTTCCGAGATATCGACGAAAACGAAAAATGCCGACTCGGCAAAAAAATTTAAGGTCAAGGTCAAAGTTCATCCATAATACCCCTTAGACATGTTTGTCTAGGGCGACGAGTCCGAAAATAACGTCCGTTCTGCTCTACGACGCACCGTTTCCGAGATATGCAGGATGCCTCAAGGATGACTCAGCAAAAAATTATTTCGACCTCTAGGTCAAAGGTCGTTTGAGGTATCGATCCCAAAATCAATAGGGTTCTTCCCTGGTGATATATAAACCTCCGTGCAAAATTCTGCAACTATTGCCTGTATATTTTTCGAGTTATCGTCCGGAAACCAAGTTTCAAGATCAGCCTCGATTTCATCCTCACGGAGCTCACGGACCTCGGAGCCGGATCAAAAAAAAAATTCCCCTTAGAGATGTTTGTCTAGGGCGACGAGTCCGAAAATAACGTCCGTTTCGCTCTACGACGCACGGTTTCCGAGATATGCAGGAAGCCTCAAGGATGAACCAGCGAAAAATTATTTTGACCTCTAGGTCAAAGGTCGTTTGACGGATCGATCCCAAAATCAATAGGGTTCTTCCCTGGTGGCATATGAACCTCCATGCAGAGTTCTGCAACTATTGCACAAATATTTTTCCAGTTATCGTCCGGAAACCAAGTCTCAAAATTAGCCTTGATTTCATCCTCACGGACCTCACGGACCTCGGATCCGGCTCAAAAAGAATAGGGTTCTTCCACATATCATTTCTGACTTGTGGTGAAAATTTGACGAGGATCCGTCAAGGCAATCTAAAGTTATTGTCCGGAAACCAAAAGTGGCGGAAGAAGAAGAAGAAAAAAAATTCTGCTAAAACCATAAAGGCATTTCCGCCGAAATGCCTTAATAACAATGGTCCTAACACAGAATTTTGCGGTACACCAGTAGTTACATCAGATAAAGTTCAATAAACGCCATTAACATACTGTACATCAATTGTTTTCTATCTGACAATTAACTTGAGAGCAATTCATAACATTTCCCCCTTAAACCATAATATGATAATTTATTTTTAAGAATACCATGATCAAAAGTGTCAAACGCTTTCTTCAAATCAAGATAAATTGCAATGACATTTTCACCTTCGTCAAGGTATTTACGAATGCTATTGGTTATCTCTAATAATGCATGTGGTGTTGAATGATTTTTGCGAAATCCAAACTGATAGTCATAAAGACAGTCATGCTTACAAAGAAATTGCCGTAGTCTCTTTTCCAGCAGCTTTTCAACTATTTTGTTTATACATGATAGAAGGCTTATTGGCCGATAATTTTCTGGCAAATTCTCCCTCCCCCCCCCCTTTTTGAATAAAGGGATAACTTTTGCGATTTTGAATCTATTAGGATACAAACCAGTGGTAATAACAAGATTAAAAATATGAACAAGAACAGGCACAATGACATGTGAGATACATTTTAACAGTTTAGCACGAATTCCATCAATGCCTGGTGATTTGCCTTCTTTGAGGCTGCCAATTATATCTGCCACCTCAAGATCAGAAGTAGGGTATAAAAATATACTCTGTCTGACTGGTGAAGTCATATATTCCTGGGACCTAGAAGAATCAGTATCGGGCAAATCATTGGCAAGATTTTTGCCAATATTAGAAAAATAATCATTAAATGCATTGGCAATATCAAATTTGTCCGAGTGACATATATTTTATATAATAAACTATCAATATAACTGGAGTGACGTTTTTTATTACCCGTCAATTTATTTATCACCGACCATGCTTTCCTGGACGAAGTCTGTCCAGATTCCAGTATATTTTTGTAATAAGTCGATTCGGCTTCATTTAATACCCTGGACAAAATAGTCCGGTACTTTGTAAGCTTTCCCTTGCGTTCTACGCTATGGCTAGATATATATTTACGATATAATGAGTTTTTATGGCATATAGATTTTTTGATCGCAGGTGAGATCCAAGGTTTATCTTTGACCTTTTTCCGAGAGATCTGAACCAAAGGGAAGTGTTGATCATGATTTTCTTGCAGATGGTTATCAAATTTTTCTAATGCTGTGTTAACGTCAGTACAATTATATACATCATTCAATTGTACAGATTCCATGGCACAAGTAAAAGTATTATAGGTCCGTTCATTGTATAATCTCACCAAAGGTCGTTTAGACTTTGACAAAACGCTATCGGTTTCGAGGCAACAAAAATTGAGTAAATGATCACTTATATCACAGTATGAGTTACCCGAATGAATGCCACTTGAAATCAATGATTTTGGCAATCGAATAAAGATATGATCAATCAAAGTTAGTGATGATTGTGTAATTCTAGTTGGTAAAGTGATGCTAGGAATAAATTGGTTGCACATCATCAGTTTCAAGTAGTCATCATACATCGGGCAGCTCTCAGCCTTTAATAAATCTATATTGATGTCACCAACGAAAAAAGATACACAACGGGTATTGAAAAGGGTAATCACATTTTCAATAGCACTTACAAAATGATGTACATTTCCGCTCGGGTGTCGGTAGCATGCACAGAACATACATTGAACATTGTTTATTTCTATTTCTAGCCAAATATCTTCAACTTGACAGTTTTTGCACCCTCATACTAAATTGTCACTAACCAAATTTTTTTTTTCAATTTGAAGCTACCACATGTATTTCTAAAGAAGACGCCAACACCACCTTTTTTAGTAGGTGATGGAACAAACTCAAAGTTATACCCATTCATTATATTAGCGAATGTTTCAAGGTTGTAACGACCAACTTCAGATAGCATAATAACATCAAAAGTTGCTTGAAGACATTCTAAATAGGAAACTAATTCTAGTTGGTGTTTTCTTAAACTTCCAATATTTAAATGGAATACCATGATTTTGTTTTTAATATTTTGACAAATGTTAAAAAAAGGTTGTTGGGCAGTTGTATACTAATTCCATCAGGTGTACAGTATAAACAACTACATTTAACACACTGTCTGCCCCTGATGACGCCAGTGTGTCTGTGGATAAACTATTTGGTCGGGCTTTGTTTCTATTCCAAAATGTTCTATTTTACGTTTGTTTTTGGCATAATCAAAATCTGACTATTGGTGGTAATTAATTGATACTTACATGCTACTGAACTCAGATTCATTGCAATAGTTACAACTGAGTTGATTACCCTGAATGATTTCATTTGTTAGTGTTTCAACAGAACCAAAAGAATAACTGCGATACATGTACAGAAGAATGGATGCTAATGGAAAACTGTTGTGAGAGCACCTGTAAAATGTCACACAAGGGAAATTTTTTTTGGATGAATAAACAGAAAACGAAAAGTGTTTTATTGTTTGATCTTGTTTGATCGTTTTCATCGGCTTCTCATTCACTGGAGCTAAAGTCTGAAAATCACTGAGCGGTGAAATTTGCTCCCAGATCGCTAGGGGTTTCCTGTCTAAAAAAAACTTCCGGTCAAAACTCGCAGAGATGAAAATTGTGATCATAGTAGTTGGGACTATCTTTAGTTTCTGTTGCTTTGGTGTTAATTTCTTGGACATGCAATACCATTAGACGCAGTTCGGCGCGCTTCGCGCGCCTCGCTGCGTTATTAAGTTCATTTATATACATGTAATAACCGACAGGAAGCCCCTGCTGTGACATTCCTTTGTTAGAGTTTATGTAAGGATGCCAGCACATATAATCACAGCTATTCATCGTTTTATAATAACAATGTGTTTTACATGTGATTACCTGCTATTGTTAGTGACTTGGTGCTGGCTGGCTATATAAGCCAGCCATTCTGTTCAATAAAGTAACTTTGAATTTAACATATACACATCGGGTTTGTTGTTGATCACAAGAAAAGGAATCCAGGCCGGCTGGCCTTGGCCAGTCCGGCCTGGCAATACGGACAGACTGTGAAGTAGGGTGAAAACGTTAAACTTTACACATTGACACTGTCCCCTGATTCAGGGGACCAGAGAATCGGTTATTACAAAGACGGGTGCTTCGGAGTGCCGTCTGGTGGACAAAACGGATGACACCCAGACAGGTGGTCGCCTGCTGCTGATTCCCGGCCCCTCAGGGCCGGGTATATGTGATTGTCGTTGACCTCACCCTATGTATTTCCTTCTTCCGACTTCTCCATACGACTCTTTCACATTCAGCATACACTGGTGTTGGTTTCGCGAATTTGAAATAGAAGCCGATATATTCTGTTAAGCTGATACAAAAACACTGCTAATAATAATGTTGAAACAACAATCATCATATGGCAATGGAAACTAATGTTTTAAATTAGATTGCATGTCGAATGCGCAAGTGCAATTTCCGATTATCCTGCCAGTTATCTTAGAACTCACAAAGTATGACCGCTCCAATTGTGTGGTTATAATTACTGTAATTACTTATAATTATATAATAAGTATAACGCCATGTTTTTAGAAAAACATGGCAGAAAACCCGGCCCTTTTATGTGTGCATGTTTTCCATGGACTCACAATGCTGATTGTCGAGTTCACATTGTAAGAAGTTATCCCATAAAACCTGGTTGAACAACTTATTTCCATATGAATAAGTCGCACCAATATTTATGCCCTTCATATATAGAAAGTCAGACAATCAGTCGCATCAAAGTAACTGATGCGGGAAATTGTGTACGTCCTCAGCCAAGTTATTTCCTCAAGTCTGTTTAGATGTACGGTATCCTTGTCAGATCGCCAGTGCCGTCGGCTGGTCTGTTAAAATCATCCTACTGAATTCCAGTTCCATAAGTCGCCCCAGAATCTACCTTCTAGTTTAACATGCCGCATTACCAATATCCTGTAAACATCACTATAGGTACACACAAAGCGCCTTTATTTAACACTTTCCACAATCAGGTCTAACCCCTTCCCGAAGATATGCAAGAAAATATCGATAGGACATAACAGCCTATCATGAATGATAAAACAATTTTCACTCCCTTTAAATATCCATAAACAGGTGGCAGGATTTGATATACGTGCAGGCCTATTACAATGAATAAATATGTAGTTCCTGCACACTAGGCCCCTAGCTGGGCATATATACAAAATTGAGACTGAAATTTAACATTGGGGTAGATTGGCAGCTTTTTCAATTCTCGAGTAGAGATCTGAAATTCTGCAAGAATTTGCCGTTTGACACCCAGATGAAGTATGCCACGTTACCATTTAACATCGCAATAATATCAGTGAAAACGGTGTAATTGAGTCAGTAAAATCAAATTGTACATATACAGTACAATTCACAGAATACAGCGAAGCCCGCAAAATAGCGCGCAACGTATGTCCAAGGTGGAATCGCTCGCTATCCGTTCAACTTACCACGAATATAGTAGTCGGGCTAACAGGCGTCAGGCCGGACAAAAAGCCGTAGATGTATAGGCCGTGTATTCCCCTCCGAGTATGATGTTTCGAGCGGTAGGGGGGAGGTTAGGGGGGGGGGGGGGTCATTCAGGAGTTGCATATATGCGGGCAGTCGAGCATTGAAGCCAGAGTGTACACTCTCTGGCAGTCCAAACGATGCGGAGCTCCGCTCTGAATGTTAGGGACCTACTCTGCCTACACTCTGCCTAGATTCATAGATCACATACACACACACATGCACATGTGCTGCGACAAATAGTCCCTGGTCGTCTCGAGAGAAATAGCTTGATAAGCTCAGCATAATCGAAATAATTCGGAATGAGTATTTTAAACTATTGTCTAAAATGCTCAAAAGTAATTCGACTTGTCAACCCCTGCAATACAACATTTCTGGTGGTTACTTCTTGGCGTAGTATTATGTAGGCAGAGTAGGTCCCTAACATTCAGAGCGGAGCTCCGCATCGTTTGGACTGCCAGAGAGTGTACACTCTGGCTTCAATGGCTCGACTGCCCGCATATATGCAACTCCTGAATGACCCCCCCTCACCTCCCCCCTACTGCTCGAAACATCATACAGATAGGGGAATACACGGCCTATACATCTACGGCTATTTGTCCGGCCTGACGCCTGTTAGCCCGACTACTATAATCGTGGTAAGTTGAACGGATAGCGAGCGATTCCACCTTGGACACACGTTGTGCGCTATTTTGCGGGCTTCGCTGTATTCTGTGAATTGTACTGTATATGTACAATTTGATTTTACTGACTCAATTACACCGTTTTCACTGATATTATTGCGATGTTAAATGGTAACGTGGCATACTTCATCTGGGTGTCAAACGGCAAATTCTTGCAGAATTTCAGATCTCTACTCGAGAATTGAAAAAGCTGCCAATCTACCCCAATGTTAAATTTCAGTCTCAATTTTGTATATATGTCCAGCTAGGGGCCTTGTGTGCAGGAACTACATATTTATTCATTGTAATAGGCCTGCACGTATATCAAATCCTGCCACCTGTTTATGAATATTTAAAGGGAGTGAAAATTGTTTTGTCATTCATGATAGGCTGTTATGTCCTATCGATATTTTCTTGCATATCTTCGGGAAGGGGTTAGACCTGATTGTGGAAAGTGTTAAATAAAGGCGCTTTGTGTGTACCTATAGTGATGTTTACAGGATATTGGTAATGCGGCATGTTAAACTAGAAGGTAGATTCTGGGGCGACTTATGGAACTGGAATTCAGTAGGATGATTTTAACAGAGCAGCCGACGGCACTGGCGATCTGACAAGGATACGATACATCTAAACAGACTTGGGGAGATAACTTGGCTGAGGACGCACACAATTTTCCGCATCAGTTACTTTGATGTGACTGATTGTCTGACTTTCTATATCAACTGGGCATAAATATTGGTGCGACTTATTCATATGGAAATAAGCTGTTCAACCAGGTTTTATGGGATAACTTCTTACAATGTGAACTCGACAATCAGCATTGTGAGTCCATGGAAAACATGCACACATAAAAGGGCCGGGTTTTCTGCCATGTGTTGGTAATGTAAATGTTCAGCCGATCGCATCACTGGATGATTACATGCATACGAACGGATAGACCACGGCTAACTGGTTCGCCGTAGGAAAGGAAGGTCACCGTTTGGTTGAAAAAACAAGTCGAACGGGGTATTTTTTAGTAATTCCCGGCCCCTCAGGGCCGGGTATATGTGATTGTCGTTGACCTCACCCTATGTATCTCCTGTCTTCCGACTCTCTCGGACAACTCTCTTAGATTCAGCATACATTGGTGTTGGTTTCGCGAATTTGCAATAAAAGCCGATAAATTCCGCTAAACTGATTTAAAAACACTGCTAATATCACTATATATATGTGTACTAAAATGTACTATATGTACTAAAAATAAGAATTTGAATGACAATGAAAAGTGCTGTTTCAAATGAGTTTTCGGCTGGTATTCGCAAGTGCAATTACCGATTCTCCTGCCGGTTATTTTGGAACTTCTCATATTTGAACCGCCCCAGATATAATCACTGCGTTATATAGCTACGCCAACAAGTAATCACTAAGAATATGTTGTATTGCAGCGACAGACAGTGATACACTAGGTGTAAGCATTTCAGAGAATAGTTTAAAATTATCTTTTCGAATTATTACAGTTGCACTAGGCCTGTTAGGTCATTTTGCGTGGGGCGATCAAGCGTGTAGCATAATAAAACTGAAGCATGAGAAATTTTGTTGCTTCACAAGCGCGATCGCCTTTAATAGCCAAGACCGCCATAACGAAGCCGTGACGAATCCGTGCTTTCGACCACGGGTACTTAAAAACCCGGTAATAGGTATAACCTTTATTCCAGTTTTATATGAGCCCTGCTATGGAATTTTGTACATATGCCTAGGGGATTGTGCAGGATCGGTTAGACATCTATCCATTGTAATACGGCTGTACACATACACTTTAGGCCTATTCATCAAATCCTGCCGCCTCTACGTGAATATTTAAACCTATGGTGATGTTTTGGGGCATATTGGGAATGTGAGATTTTAAACTAGAAGATAGTTTCCAGATTCTTGGGCGACTTATGGAGCAGGAATTCAGTAGGATGTTTTTAACAGAGCTGCCGACGGCTAGGTCCAAAGACTGGCACTGGCGATCTGGCAAGGATACCGTACATCTAAGTGGACTTGGGGGAGATAAGTTGGCTGAGGGTGTACACAATTTCCTGTTTCATTTACTTTGATGTGACTGATTGTGTGACTTTTTATATGAACTGTACAAATATTGTTGTGAGTTATTCATATATATGTGTTGATTGTGTATTGAATGTGTTGAATTCAGATTTGTGAGTCCATGGGAAACACGTACACATAAAAGGGCCGGGTTTTTTTCTGCCATGTTTTCTAAAACATGGCGTTGTACTTGTATGTGACTGTGAGCCATAATGCATAATCACAGGCAAACATGGCAGACACACGGCGCGGACTAATGGCTTCGCTGGTGATATCTACTGTTATCCTGTTATGTTATCGAGTAAGTATTAGAATTCGAGAGGGAGATGTTACCAGTGGAGATCCAGATCACAACTCGGTACGTTTGAAAAATATCATACTGCTACATAACAACTATATTTTGTTGCCGGTGCAGGTTATTAATTTGACCTGTCGCTACTGAGCCAATCCTCAGCCTTCATACTGAGCCGACTCGATGATAGTCATTTGATATGTATGAGTATTTTTATTTTTGTTGAAAGATGTTTCAGAATAATTTTGTGTGAAAATTTATTCACCTTAGTCTGCTATTTCTCTATTATTATTCTTTAACCCGACGGGGAAAGGACATTTTCCAGTAATCAAAAAAATAGTTGTGTTGTTATTCAGACAGACAGCCATTTCCAAGTTTGTAATAAAGTACAATCAGAGATTTCCGTACATTATCTCTGTATCTCTCCATCTGTTTTGATGGGTGTAAATATCGTGGGTTATAATAATGTTTACAATGTCAATATCTTGATCAGTTATGAAAATACAACAATTTTGGTGAAAATTGTCTGTGAATGGACCCATTATCAGATTATACACAAATAGAGAGTACACATTACGTCACAAGTGTATGCTCTAAACACTTAGGATTAAGATTGCATATCGGTTAGGATTCTTGTAATTTCAATGGTTTCATACCAATGGTTTTGATGGTTTCGGCCGTTTCGTAACAAACTTACATGAAATTTGGAATATATATTTTGCATCTATGAAGGTGACTCGAATAAGAGATTTGGTCAATAATCCGTGATCAATAACCCACCCTTCAATTTAAAGTATCCCACCGATATTCATGTCAAATTGATGTGCAAATACGTATATCTATTGCGATCCACTGAAAATTTCTTGTATCGCTGGTCAATGAATCTGTACTATTAAGTACTATTTGCGGATCAATCGTATGGGAAATACCGTCGATGCTCAGCTGTCGAGAACGTTGTACATGTACTCAGGAGTGAAATGTTGTTGTGATTTTGGTTCTATAATACACTTTACAGTATTAGAGTAGTAGAATTATTGATATATAGTTTTACGGTTAAATTTAAAATGCCAATGGATATAGACGCTACTGACAATCAATTTAATTTGCCAAGTGTATTTTCATTGCGGATGACGTATTACATGCAATGTTGGATTGGATTTTTTTTATTACCTATCACGTTGCCTCTTATCACAGTGTCTAGTTTAATGCAAATATAGTCTAGCTAGTTCTATCTCTCTTCAAGGCCAACCCATAGCTCATAAAACAGCAGTTCGAATGACAAGTCCATATAACAAATCTTCGCCCCAGGGCTTGCTTGTGTAGAGTTGGCCTTGCGAATATCAACGAGAGATGGAACGAGCAAATCTATAGGCCTAGTTTATATCTTGGGAGCGAGGTTTAGGGGGGTCAAAGCACCACAGGTATAGGAGAGTTTCTACATTTGTAGGCCTATTTAAAAAAAAAAGTATACCCAAATAAAAACCTGTTTGGATTGTTAAATTAATTATGCCAATGTTTTGAAAACACACCAAATAGTGAATAAAAATATTCAGCAGAGCTGATTTTTCCATTTTCTTGGTAATATACGAAAATGTTAATTTGCATAATCATTTTCGCGTCACGAAGTTGACAGTGTTATGGAGTGACATTTTACACGTCATGCAATTGACAGAATGGTATTCATGAGCTCATAGTGATATCAAACCAGAAAATAAACCCTATAATAAACGTAACAGCAACACATTATGGCAGAAAAACAACAACAATGGATCTCGAGTTCTCAATGAATATTCTGTGATAAGCAACCATCACCCCACAACAGTATGTCACTCCATAACAAGCCATTGCGTTATGGAGTGACCCATGGAGTGATGATTTTTTAAATGCATTGCTCCTATGTGATCTTTTTATTGTATTTCACCCATACTTGACGCAAGTTTACTTCTCATTAAATCTAACAACACATTTGATGATGATAACTAAAATCTGTTTGAAGTTGGAAGCTTTAATATCAACCGTCACAGAGTTGGAGTTATACATATTTAAAACACGTTCACACATTTGAATCTGTATACATTAAGCAGAGGTTAGCGGCTTTGCATTCATCCAGCACGCAATGAAGAATGGATGGAATGCATCATCACACACCTATATGATACCATGCAGCTCCAAATGAACATCGGATTTCATTAATATGACGGCAATAGTTTGAGGTCGTCACAGAGTGACAAAGTCGTCCTGGACAACTCTTTTTTTCAAGTTCGATCTCACATTTTATAAATATTTTTTTTCATTATTGTTACAACGTTTAGGCAAGCTTTGATTGTTTGATTGTTTCACTGATTTTTTTTTTACCAAGCTTGCAGGTCCTAAAAATATAGAACTCTCATTATAGATACAATTCCATGTTATACATGTAGATTAGGCTATTCAACACGACTGAAATGTAGTATTTATAGCGATGGTGTGACATAGTTTCTGTTCGATTGACCAGATTCCTCAACACCTTGGCTACAATTAGTAGTCGTACATTATTAGCTCCGGGTGGCCCATCGTAGCTAAATTAAATAGGATATAACAAATAGCCAAATGGTATTTTAATGGATCTGAAAAATTAACATACAATCAAAACACATTGATGTTCAATATTGTTCGATAACGTGGACCTATATGAAACCACAACGAAACATTTCAAAATCGCTTCCTCGCTCAGCCTTGGGCCAGAAACGATGGAGCCAATAATTACTCAGAAATAAAAACAAATTCTCCTAGGATAAGTATGAGTGTGATATATCTATTATTTTGTAACGCACTAGGGGACCTATAGCTGTTGACATGGCGTAGATAATACACTGCTGGTACTCTCGCTTCCTAGAGATTCCTATTTCTGCCAAGCAAGTTACATCGTTGATGACCCAATAAAGTATATCTTATCTTATCTTTCACCTGTCTTGTATCAGCACAACATATTACATACATAGCGTATACATGACATACAATAGGTGAAATCCACGTACATACGACACATAATTTGGTTCACATCTCAACAACACATGATACCATGGAGTAGAACAAAAGTAAAATAGTCAAACATACAGACCAAAATGAGACACCCAAGTATGGTGCTTATTACAGGTTCATAGGCAATTTAAACGAAGACACTGTAATCTGATTTTTAAAAAGTTTACACCGTTTTGGCTTTGTCTTAGTCCACTTTGTAATTCTTAGATACTTTGCGGGATACATTTCCCCCCCTAAATACACATAAAATAAACTAGCAAACCAATGTTTTATTGATTGGTATCGAAGTTGATGGTCTCAGAATAAAATAAATATCATTGATCAAAATCGTTGCATTATTAACTAGAAAAATAACAAAATTAGACAATTTTTGGTTTATATTGAATTTTTCACTTTTGTTTCTATATCTTGATCTTGACATACTGAATATTGTTTTTAAGAATATGATACTTTATTTCAGTAATATTTAAGGTAGTCCGCTCCAAACAATGAGGGGAGGGGGTCAAAGAGTTTTTTTAAAATAAAAAATTAGGCCAAGGGCCGAAGATAGGTTACCGGACAATGTTTAATATTTTAGATGTTAGCCAGGTCACTGGTCAAGAGAATATTCAGCATATATAATATTAAGCATATATCATGTCCACAGTTGATTGCTAAGTTGTAAATTCAATAATCAGAGAGATGTTAGCAACTTTGTGCTGTGGCCTTGAAAATGAAGGCAAAGGTCCAATTCAAGGTCATCAAAATATTCAGTGTATATCATTTTTTATATGTCCACAATTGATTCCCAAGCCATACAGTCAATAGAGGAGCAAGATATGAGCCAGTTTGTCCTGTGACCTTGAAAATTAGGTCAGAGATCAAATTCAAGGTCACGAGAATATTCAGCATATATCATTTCCTATATGTCCACAATTGATTCGTAAGCTGTAAAATCCATAATAAGTGAGATATTAGCCATTTTGTCCTGTGACCTTGAAAATGAGGTCAAAGGTCAAACTCAAGGTCATGACAATAATCTGCATATATCAGTTCCTATATTTTCATGAACTGTTTCCTGAGCTGTTAAGTCGATAACGAGCGAGATTTTAGCCATTTTGTCCTATGACCTTGAAAATGGGGTCGAAGGTCCAATTCGAGGTCATCAGAATATTCAGCATATATCATTTCCTGAATGTCCACAATAGATTCCTAAGCTGTAGAGTCGATAATAAGCGAGATATAAGCCATTTTGTGCTCTGACCTTGAAACTGAGGTCAGAGGTCAAATTCAAGGTCACGAGAATATTCAGCATATATCATTTCCTATATGTCCACAATTGATTCCTAGTCTCTGATCTCAATATTAAGTGAGATATTAGGCATAATGTGTCCCATTATAAAGCATAGGAGAATTTAACATGGGAAAGTCCCATTTGGGCCGAGTTCGGGCCAAAATGGCCCACTTCGAGCGATTCAAGCGCAACGAAATTTATAGACATTATAGGAGTACATATCAGGATTGTTATGTATCAAAAAGAAAAAAAGTTCCTGAACAGATTTTAAGAAAATGGCCGCCAAAGTAAAAAAATCAGGCATTTTTCATCGAAAACGGCCGCCATTTTGAAAAAAAATGCGAAAATAAAAAAAGTAAAAAATACCTCCTTCTTGAATTATTTTTAAGTATTTTTGTACAAAATTTCTGAAAAATTCGCCTGTAAACAAAAAAGATAAAATTAGCCCAATGGGCTAGAAAGGTTACCGGAGAAATATACAGAGTTAAGCCGAGAAAGTTGAAGGTCAATTTCAAGGTGACCACTGAAATCGCCATATCTCTAACCGTGAAAATGGGATCAAAGGGTAAATTCTAGATCACCAAACTATTCAGCATACATCATTTCCTATATGTTCACTATGGACCCCTAAGCTGTAAATTTGATAATAAGCGAGATATAAGCCATTTTGTAATCTGACTTTGAAAATAAAATGACTGACCTTGAAATTTAGGTCAAAGGTCAAATTCAATATCATTAAAATATTCAGAATATATCATTTCCTATATGTTCACAATTGATTCCTAAGCTGTAAAGTCGATAATAAGCAAGATATTAGCCATTTTGTCCTGTTGACCTTAAAAATGAGGTCAAAAGTCAAATTCAAGGTCACTAGAATATTCAGCATATATCATTTCCTATATGTTCACAATTGATTCCTAAGCTGTAAAGTCGATAATAAGCAAGATATTAGCCACTTTGTCCTGTTGACCTTGAAAATGAAGTCAAAAGTCAAATTCAAGGTCACTAGAATATTCAGCATATATCATTTCCAATATGTTCACAATTGATTCCTAAGCTGTAAAGTCGCTAACAAGCAAGATATTCGCCATTTTGTCCTGTGACCTTGAAAATGAGGTCAAAGGTCAAATTCAAGGTCACGAGATAATAAGCGAGATATTAGCAATTTTGTCCTGTGACCTTGGAAATGAGGTCAAAGGTCAAATTCAAGGTCATGAGAATATTCAGCATATATCATTTCCTATATGTTCACAAATGATTCCTAAGCTGTAAAGTCGATAATAAGCAAGATATCAACCATTTTGTCATGTGACCTTGAAAATGAGGTCAAAGGTCAAATTCAGGGTCATGAGAATTTTCAGCATATATCATTTCCTATATGTTCACAATTGATTCCTAAGCTGTAAAGTCGATAATAAGCAAGATATTAGCCATTTTGTCATGTGACCTTGAAAATGAAATCAAAGGTCAAATTCAGGGTCATGAGAATTTTCAGCATATATCATTTCCTATATGTTCACAATTGATTCCTAAGCTGTAAAGTCGCTAATAAGCAAGATATTGGCCATTTTGTCCTGTGACCTTGAAAATGAGGTCAAAGGTCAAATTCAAGGTCACGAAAATATTCAGCATATATCATTCCTATATGTTCACGATTGATTCTTAAGCTGTAAAGTCGATTATAAGCGAGATATTAGCAATTTTGTCCTGTGACCTTGGAAATGAGGTCAAAGGTCAAATTCAAGGTCACGAAAATATTCAGCATATATCATTTCCTATATGTTCACAATTGATTCCTAAACTGTAAAGTCGATAATAAGCGAGATATTAGCCATTTTGTCATGTGACCTTGAAAATGAGGTCAAAGGTCAAAGTCAAGGTCACGAGAATATTCAGCGTATATCATTTCCTATATGTTCACAATTGATTCCTAAGCTGTAAAGTCGATAATAAGCGAGATATTAGTCATTTTGTCCTGTGACCTTGAAAATGAGGTCAAAGGTCAAATTCAAGGTCACGAGAATATTCAGCATATATCATTTCCTATATGTCCACAATTAAATTCTATTCTCTAATCTCAATATTAAGTGAGATATTAGGCTTTAATGTGTCCCATTATAAAGCATAGGAGAATTTAACATGGGAAAGTCCCATTTGGGCCGAGTTTGGGCCCAAAATGGCCCACTTTGAGCGATTCAAGGGCAACGAAATTTATACATGTCACAGGGGTACATATGAGGAGTGTTATGCATCAATAAAAAAAAAGTTACTGAACAGATTTTGAGAAAATGGCCACCAAAGCCCAAAATTGACCGATTTTCGATGAACACGACAAATTCAAAATGGCCGCCACACGCAGACCAGCGAATCAAGGGCAACGAAACTTATACACATTATGAAGGACATAATAAGGCATCCTTGTGCAAAAAAAGAAAAAAAGTTACTGAACAGATTTTGAGAAAATGGCCGCCAAAGTCCAAAATTTGCCGATTTTCGACGAAAACGGCCGCCATTTTGAAAATATTGTGAAAATCAAAAAACTAAAAAATACCTCCTTCTTGAATTATTTTTGTGCATTTTTTTGCAAAATTTCGGAAAGATTGGTCCGTAAACAAAAAAGATAAAAATGTGAACGCCGACGCCGACGCCGGACGCCGGACGCAACGCCATGCCAATAGGTTATCGGACCATAGGTCCGGTAACCTAAAAAGCAAAGTTGGAAAGTAGAACAATTGTATCTCGGTTGCGAAATCGCCATGAATATTCATTTGTTAGACAAAGCTCAGAGGAATAGAGAATTGAAATATTTATTAATCACACAGCGAAACCTCTGCCTTTTCATCATCTCGATTGTTGAATTTACAACATGTTGTATCTGTTTTTATCTTGTACTTTACTTCTGAATGAAGGAACATGTCCCTCGTCATACTTGACTGTCTCTGTCGCACTAAACACACTCACAATCAGTATTAAATCTAGCCGAGGGTAGAATTCCGCAAGATAGTGATTGTCCCAGAACATCAGAGCAGTAACTTATACAACACAATCAGACATCATCCCTTTTCCTCCAATGTACACAAGACTGCCTTCTTACAGCATCCAATATCGATGGGATGTTGGAATTAAAAGCACAATTCTGATCATGCAATACTCCGATTCAGGACTGTGTTACACGCTCTTGGCATTTTCCCATCAAAGCACAACACCAAACACATTCAAGATCCCACAAGTTCTGAACCTATTGATTTCCACTTGCATGGTTCTATGTACATGTACAAAATTATTACATCAGGATTATTACTGCCCCCTCCCCCACCCCAATTTTTATGTGAACTATATACAAGTAGTCAGCACTTGATATATGGATAAAAATTAGGCCAAGGGCCGAAGATAGGTTACCGGACAATGTTTATTATTTTAGATGTTAGCCAGGTCACTGGTTGAATTCAAGGTCAAGAGAATATTCAGCATATATAACATTAAGCATATATCATGTCCACAGTTGATTGCTAAGCTGTAAATTCAATAATCAGAGAGATATTAGCAATTTTGTGCTGTGGCCTTGAAAATGAAGGCAAAGGTCAAATTCAAGGTCATCAAAATATTCAATGTATATCGTTTTCTATATCATGTCCACAATTGATTCCAAAGCCATACAGTCAATAGAGGAGCAAGATATGAGCCAGTTTGTCCTGTGACCTTGAAAATGAGGTCAGAGGTCAAATTCAAGGTCCTGAGAATATTCAGCATATATCATCTCCTATATGTTCACAATTGATTCCTAAGCTGTAAAATCGATAATAAGTGAGATATTAGCCATTTTGCCCAGTGACCTTGAAAATGAGGTCAAAGGTCAAATTCAAGATCATGACAATAATCTGCATATATCATTTCCTATATGTTCATAATTGATTACTAAGCTGTAAAGTCGATAACAAGCGAGATATTAGCCATTTTGTCCTGTGACCTTGAAAATGAAGTCGAAGGTCAAATTCAAGGTCATCAGAATATTCAGCATATATCATTTCCTATGTGTCCACAATTGAATCCTAAGCTGTAGAGTCGATAATAAGCGAGATATAAGCCATTTTGTGCTCTGACCTTGAAACTGAGGTCAGAGGTCAAATTCAAGGTCACGAGAATATTCAGCATATATCATTTCCTATAGGTCCACAATTGATTCCTAGTCTCTAATCTCAATATCAAGTGAGATATTAGGCATAATGTGTCCCATTATAAAGCATAGGAGAATTTAACATGGGAAAGTCCCATTTGGGACGAGTTTAGGCCAAAATGGCCCACTTCGAGCGATTCAAGCGCAACGAAATTTATAGACATCATAGGAGTACATATGAGGAGTCTTATGTATCAAAAAGAAAAAAAGTTACTGAACAGATTTTGAGAAAATGGCCGCCAAAGTCCAAAATCAGGCATTTTTCATCGAAAACGGCCGCCATTTTGAAAAAAATGCGAAAATCAAAAAACTAAAAAATACCTCCTTCTTGAATTATTTTTAAGTATTTTTGTGCAAAATTTCAGAAAAATTTGCCCGTAAACAAAAAAGATAAAAATGTGGACGACGACGACGACGACGGACGACGACGACGACGACGACGACGACGACGACGACGACGACGGACGACGGACGCAACGCCATGCCAATAGGTTATCGGACCATAGGTCCGGTAACCTAAAAATGTGGACGACGACGACGGACGACGACGGACGACGGACGCAACGCCATGCCAATAGGTTATCGGACCATAGGTCCGGTAACCTAAAAACTGTGTCAACATAATCTAGAGCTTCAAAATTATATATTTTATAGAGTAACTGTTCAGCATCCTGAAACTGAAAATCACCGTATTCGTTCGCATAGAAAACACGATGCAAGATGTGAATATGATCGAAAAAATGTGCAAAAATGCCATAATTCATGTCATTTTAGGTAAATTTGTGTGATTTCGATCGAATATGTAGAAGAAACGAGCACGGTGACCCCCTTTTTTCTTTTCAGTATTAGGATGCTGATCATTTACTCTATAAAATAATGTCATTTCGAAGAGATAATATTCAAGAAATGACTGTTAAATTTTAACTCTTCGTTACCTCACTGTTTGTAGCGGAGTACGTTAATAGCCATTAGTCATACATCACAAATATTTGGTGCATGGTCCGCTTTGCCGTCTCTCCCCTATCCGAATCTCTTCAAATCCAATCAACCTTTATGGGATTACATGCATGTTGGCATGACAGTCAGTTGAAAACTGGTAAATGGGGTCAAGACACCACAGTCAGGGTCAAGACACGACACCGCTATAGTGGGCGATTTGTACAATCAATTGTTATTCCTTTAGACCTTCTCAGGGCATACTATAGAAAACTAAAACGTTTTCCTGGTTCAGGACAGTGGAAAAGCAATGGAAACATTTCACATTTTTATCCGGACTTCTGCCATCTCGACAACGATATGACCACCGCTGATCTCTCTGTTTGTGTCGACCACCATAAGATAAACTCAATCGTGGTCATGGGCGATTCCAATGGGCAGCGGTATTTTTCAGCTTTTGTTCGGTTATTGGAGAACATGGGTATAAATTGTGTAGTAGAAGCAAAAGAGTCGAGAACCCATGGGAAATATACACCAGACAAACTTTTCTACACGTACGGACTGAACGACAGCATTGCAAAGCACGTGAGAGTGAAACAAGGGAACTGTGGCACATGCACGGGGGCCACATATCTGTGCTCAAGGGACTTCCAGCCTACAATCAACCTGCGCATGCGCTATACAACCGTGTACACATTAGCGACGGATAGAACCATTTAAGTGACAAATGACAATAATGAGAGAATTGCAGACACCGCACAAGAATTTTACTTTCGTTTTCTGTTCAAAGGAAATTACCCGGATGTGCTGGTTATGTTCCCACCGTTTCATCACATAAAACGGATAACCAAAATTATCCACGAATTTCCGGGTCATATCGATAAAATAATGACCCTGATAAACACATACATTCCGCGAACAACCAAGGTGTTTTTTGTGCCCAGTCACGGGGAGTTCGAGTCGAAGAGGGCAGGGCGTGCTCTGCCATTCAAGAACAGACGATACTATGGTCTTCTCGCCGATGATATGGACCGCAAACTCGGTCGAATGTTCTTCAATGGCACTCGCCAGTATTTGCTCGGGGACTCTCGGATATTCGGCTTCTTTGACCTGTGGGAGCTCGGACACAGTCGGGAGGAGTGGTGTCTGGACGGGACGCACATGGAGGACATCTGGTATGAGAACGTGGCTCTGATGTTCTTGGAACTATTCTGTAGCAGTTCGTTTAAGTGAATTTGGAACACAGTTCGTTGAATCTACCCCAATTGGACAGACAAATTGAGAACCATGAGAATAATTAGGATGTACAAAAGAATGGATGCTAATGGAATTCTGTTGTGAGAGCACCTGTAAAATGTCACGCAAGGGAATTTTTTTCAGGATGAATAAACAGGAAACAAAAAGTGTTTTATTGTTTGATCTTGTTTGATCTTCTTCATTGGCTTCTCAATTACTGGAGCTAAAGTCTATTGTATCCGTAATTCAGCTATATTTGTCGCACAATTTGTTAATATTATTGAATCGACATTTTTTTTCAATTCCATTCAAAGACGTATAGTCATCATTCATTTATACACCACATAAATATAAACAGGAAACAAAAAGAGTTTTATTGTTTGATCTTGTTTGATCTTCTTCATCGGCTTCTCAATTACTGGAGCTAAAGTCTATTGTATCCGTAATTCAGCTATATTTGTCGTACAATTTGTTAGTATTATTGAATCGACATTTTTTTTCGATTCCATTCAAAGACGTATAGTCATCATTCATTTATACACCACATAAATCTATATGAAATGAGGATTTACATGCCTGTAAGCATTGATGAAAGGAAATGTGAGAAGCTTTAGAGCTTTATGAGGCACACTCCCTGAAAAAAAAATATATATATATATATATAAATAAAACAAAACTATACAAATTTACTCAATCACAAGCAAGTTTCAAAACAGCCGGAAAATAATCACAATGAATTATAGCTCTTGAACACTAAGAGATAAATGTATATTCATCGACATATTGTTAACACCACGATGGTGCCAATGGACCTAAATTGAAGGTAATAAGTGACTAAACAGAAACGAATACAGCCTGACCTAGTTTCTCGTCCTCTAATTGGTTGGTCTAATTTTGGTATCTTATAGATACGAACCCATATAGTTATAGAACCATCGCTAGTCATCAATATTGTTTCATGTCCATGACACTGTTTTATGTCTATGTCACATGGTTTATCGTTGCCTGTTTTTTCCCATGAAGTTATACATTGCGTATTCTGACTGCGCTAATTACCGATATACGATGGGACGGTGATTGAGTACACACGCTCTCGATCTTCCAGAAGTAGATGTACAGCATCCAAGGTGGAACATAGACTGAGTTGTCTTCAGTGTAACACGAGGAGTGGTGTCTGGACGAACGCGGCAACTGTTGGGGCTGCCTGGGTATATGCACCCGGGTATGTTCATTGTTGATGTTGTGTATATCTACTTGGTGCTGCAGATAAACAATATTGCATCTTTACAACAATAACAGTATGTTTATAGGCCCTATTAGCTAGTTTTCAAGAGCATTCCATGAATAACTAGACGTCAAGGCCTAAAGATGCCTTGGAGGCATTTCGGTGTGATGATTAATTTATAATATATACTAGATATCGACGAAAATGAAAAATGTCGACTCCGCAAAAAAATTTACCGTTAAAATAATACCCCTTAGACATGTTTGTCTAGGGCGACGAGTCCAAAAAAAAAGTCTGTTTCGCTCTACGACTCAGTGTTTCCGAGATATCGACGAAAATGAAAAATGCCAACTCGGCAAAAAATTTTTTAGTCAAGGTCAAAGTTCATCCATAATACATATAAGATAAATGTTGTCTAGAGCGACAAGTCCGAAAATAACGTCCGTTTCGCTCTACGACACACCGTTCCCGAGATATCGACGAAAACGAAGAATGCCGACTCGGCAAAAAAATTTCGGGTAAAGGTCAAAGTTCATCCATAATACCCCTTAGACATGTTTGGCTAGGGCGACGAGTCCGAAAATAACGTCCGTTTCACTCTACGACGCACCGTTTCCGAGATATCGACGAAAACGAAAAATGCTGACTCGGCAAAAAAATTTCGGATCAAGGTCAAAGTTCATCCGTAATATCCTTAGACATGTTTGTCTAGGGCGACGAGTCCGAAAATAACGTCCGTTTCGCTCTACGATACACCGTTCCCGAGATATCGACGAAAACAAAAAATGCCGACTCGGCAAAAAAATTTGGGGTCAAGGTCAAAGTTCATCCATAATACCCCTTAGACATGTTTGTCTAGGGCGACGAGTCCGAAAATAACGTCCGTTTCGCTCTACGAAGCACCGTTTCCGAGATATCGACGAAAACGAAAAATGCCGACTGGGCAAAAAAATTTCGTGTCAAGGTGAAAGTTCATCCATATTACCCTGTTGCAAAAGGCATGTTTTCCTGATTATTGTATATTTTTGCTTCACGGTGTATTTGTTTCTAGACAGTGGTCAGACACAACAGCTAGGTGCGGCTGGGAACTGCTCACAACTGTCTGGGTTTAATTTGTCTGTGTTCCACTCGAGTGATCACTGTTACTATATAATGCACAGGGGCAATCTGGTCTGTACACTCGTCTCTGGGCTGTCAAGTTGGCAAGTAACCTGTGCTGTATGCAATCTCTATAGGATGTTGTGCTGCCGTTATTGTAAGTAACAGTTTCACTCGCTGTTCTTTAATATGTATATTGTATACCGGCAGTCTGAATATATATATTCGTCGGCAGTATTTCAATTGTAAAGTCACTAATGTTATATTGTTATTTTCACACGTATCATATAGCTGGTAGGATATATCTGTCTATTACAAATTGTAAATACGTTGGAATTAGTATTTACGTGAATAGTGCATTTATACTTGTTTCTTTCACCTTGCAAGTTCGTTTACCCGAGGGTTCTGGGACGTGTCTGGTGACGCTGTTGCTGTTTTCCACGGAGTGCTGAACGCCGTCAACCTACGAGCATGGCCGTGCGAGGCTGAGAGCAGCATCCACGTACATGTAGTTGTCTTCGTCTCGTCTCTCGTCGCAAGCTTCGTCACCGTCATCGTCCCCGGTTGTCCTCGTCGTAGCACCACGGCGTGTGGTTAGAACTGTCACCATGTCGTCGTCGTCTGTGTCCTCGTCGTAGCTTCGGGACTTCGTGTTTAGGAATGTCGCCAAGAACTGTGCTGTGAACACTGGGGTTGGGGTTTCTGTCGGGGTTTTGTGTGTATGTGTGTGTTTTGTGTATTTCTGTGTATTCGTAAATTATATGTTTAATTTGATATAAACAATGTTTAAATTATCTCTATTATTTGTGTTTGTCTGAGACTCGCAGCCACTCGCTAACATACCCCTTAGACATGTTTGTTTAGGGCGACGAGTCCGAAATAACGTCCGTTTCGCTCTACGACACACCGTTCCCGAGATATCGGCGAAAACGAAAAATGCCGACTCGACAAAAAAATTTCGGTCAAGGTCAAAGTTCATCCATAATACCCCTTAGTCATGTTTGTCTAGGGCGACGAGTCCGAAAATAACGTCCGTTTCGCTCTACGAAGCACCGTTTCCGAGATATCGACGAAAACGAAAAATGCCGACTCGGCAAAAAAAATTCGGGTCAAGGTCAAAGTTCATCAATAATACCCCTTAGACATGTTTGTCTAGGGCGACGAGTCCGAAAATAACGTCCGTTTCGCTCTACGACACACCGTTCCCGAGATATCGACGAAAACGAAAAATGCCGACTCGGCAAAAAAATTTCGGGTCAAGGTCAAAGTTCATCCATAATACCCCTTAGACATGTTTGTCTAGGGCGATGAGTCCGAAAATAACGTCCGTTTCACTCTACGACGCACCGTTTCCGAGATATGCAGGATGCCTCAAGGATGACTCAGCAAAAAATTATTTCGACCTCTAGGTCAAAGGTCGTTTGACGTATCGATCCCAAAATCAATAGGGTTCTTCCCTGTTGATATATAAACCTCCGTGCAAAATTCTGCAACTATTGCCTGAATATTTTTCGAGTTATCGTCCGGAAACCAAGTTTCAAGATCAGCCTCGATTTCATCCTCAAGGACCTCACGGACCTCGGAGCCGGATCAAAAAAAATCATACACCCTAGAGATGTTTGTCTAGGGCGACGAGTCCGAAAATAACGTCCGTTTCGCTCTACGATGCACGGTTTCTGAGATATGCAGGAAGCCTCAAGGATGAATCAGCAAAAAATTATTTTGACCTCTAGGTCAAAAGTCGTTTGACGGATCGATCCCAAAATCAATAGGGTTCTTCCCTGGTGGCATATGAACCTCCATGCAGAGTTCTGCAACTATTGCGTAAATATTTTTCCAGTTATCGTCCGGAAACCAAGTCTCAAAATTAGCCTTGATTTCATCCTCACGGACCTCACGGACCTCGGATCCGGCTCAAAAAGAATAGGGTTCTTCCACATATCATTTCTGACTTGTGGTGAAAATTTGACGAGGATCCGTTAAGGCAATCTAAAGTTATCGTCCGGAAACCGAAAGTGGCGGAAAAAAAAAAAAAAAAAAAAAAAAAAAAAAAATTCTGCTAAAACCATAAAGGCATTTCTGCCGAAATGCCTTAACTAGACGTCAAGGCCTAAACATGCCTTGGAGGCATTTCGGTGTTAAGACTAATTTGTAATATTCATAACATGTTTACCATGGGCTCTACAAGGCTCTACGACACACTGTTTCCAAGATATCGACGAAAAACGAAAAATGCCGACTTGGCGAAAAAATATTTCAGGTCTAGTGCCACGAGTCCGAAAATAACGTCCGTTTCGCTCTACGACGCACCGTTTCCGAGATATCGATGAAAACAAAAAATGCAGACTCGGCAGAAAAATTCAAGGTCAAGGTCAAAGGTCATCCTCAATACCCCTTAGACATGTTTGTCTAGGGCGACGAGTATGAAAATAACGTCCGTTTCGCTCTACGACGCACCGTTTCCGAGAAATCGATGAAAACGAAAAATGCCGACTCAGTGAAAAAATTCTAGTTCAAGGTCGAAGTTCATCCATAATACCCTATAGACATGTTTGTCTAGAGCCACGAGTCCGAAAATAACGTCCGTTTCGCTCTACGACGCACCGTTTCCGAGATATCGACGAAAACGAAAAATGCTGACTTGGCAGAAAAATTCAAGGTCAAGGTCGAAGGTTATCCATAATACCCTTTAGACATTGTCTAGGGCGACGAGTCTGAAAATAACGTCCATTTCGCTCTACGACGCACCGTTTCCGAGATATCGACGAAAACGGAAAATGCCGACTCGGCAGAAAAATTCAAGGTCAAGGTTGATGGTCATCCTTACCTATAGACATGTTTGTCTAGAGCCTCGAGTCCGAAAATAACGTCCGTTCCGCTCTACGACGCCCCGTTTCCGAGATATCGACGAAAACGAAAAATGCCAACTCGGCAGAAAAATTCAAGGTCAAGGTCAAAGTTCATCCATAATACCCCTTAGACATGTTTGTCTAGTGCCACGAGTCCGAAAATAACGTCCGTTTCGCTCTACGACGCACCGTTTCTGAGATATCGACGAAAACGAAAAATGCCGACTCGGCAGAAAAATTCAAGGTCAAGGTTGATGGTCATCCTTAATACCACTTAGACATGTTTGTCTAGGGCGACGAGTCTGAAACTAACGTCCGTTTCGCTCTACGACGCACCGCTTCCGAGACATCGATGAAAACGAAAAATGCCGACTCGGCCAAAAAATTTTAGGTCAAGGTCAAAGTTCATCCATAATACCCCTTAGACATGTTAGTGCCACGAGTCCGAAAATAACGTTCGTTTCGCTCTACGAGGCACCGTTTCCGAGATATTGACGAAAACGAAAAATGCCGAATCAGCGAAAAATTTAAGGTCAAGGTCGAAGGTCACCCTTAATACCCCTTAGACATGTTTGTCTAGGGCAACAAGTCTGAAAATAACGTCCGTTTCGCTCTACGACGCACCGTCTCCGAGATATCGACGGAAACGAAAAATGCCGACTCGGCAAAAAATTTTTAGGTCAAGGTCAAATTTCATCCATAATACCCCTTAGACATGTTTGTCTAGTGCCATGAGTCCGAAAATAACGTCCGTTTCGCTCTACGACGCACCGTTTCCGAGATATTGACGAAAACGAAAAATGCCGACTCGGCGAAAAATTCAAGGTCAAGATCGAAGGTCACCCCTAATACCCCTTAGACATGTTTGTCTAGGGCGACGAGTCCGAAAATAACGTCCGTTTCGCTCTACGACGCACCGTTTCCAAGATATGCAGTAAACCTCAAGGATGACTGGGCGAAAACTCTTCCGACCTCTAGGTCAAAGGTCGTTTGACGGATTGATCCCAAAATCAATAGGGTTCTTCCCAATTGATATATGAACCTCCGTGCAAAGTTCTGCAGCCATTGCCTACATACTTTTTGAGTTATCGTGCGGAAACAAAGTCCGAAAAAAAACCCATTGATTTCATCCTCACGGACCTCACGGACCTCGGATCCGGCTGAAAAACAATAGGGTTCTTCCACATAATATGTCTGACCAATGCTGAAAATTTGGCGAATATACATCGAGGCAAACTAAAGTTATCGGTCGGAAACCAAAACGGCGGAAAAAAAGAGAAAAAAAAAAAAAAAAGAAAAAAAAAAAGAAAAAAAAAAAAAAGGAAAAAAAAAAAAATTCTGCTAAAACCATAAAGGCATTTCTTCCGAAATGCCTTAATAATGCCGAAGGAGCGCCCGTGGCCTGAGATATTATGTTACACCAGACATAAAAACGGCCAAGTACTGTAACTTCCTGGGAGAAGTTTCAAAAAGGATCATGCTGAACATTTTCATAATAACAATTACATCAAACATTCATATCACTGAAAAAAATTTCTAGCTGTTTGTTGATATCTGCGGCCGCACTATGCACAAGTGCTCACTAGATCGAATAGGCCATCAAGGAAAACACGTCATACACTAGATAAATATCTACTGTATTGTGCAATATTTTCAAAATATCAATTTTCTCCCCAGGTAAGAATGGTCCATTCCCGGGTACTCGAGGGTTTTCCCGGATGTGTTTGAATTATCTACATTATGTCGTAATGAGGTTCATACGGTGCCCCTTCAAGCCGAATTCAGTGATCTCGCCTAGAAAATAGTGACTGGACGCGTTCTGTAAGGACGCAAAATGAGGAGACACAAGTTTAAAAACGGCATCTTTTCCCAAATTTTTAGAAAGATTGGCCCGTTAACTTTAAAGATAAAAGTGTGGACAGACGACGACGACGATGGACGGACGACGGACGCAACGCCACGGCAATAGGTCATCGGACCATAGGATCGGTAACCTAAAAAATATATATTTTAGATATTAGCATTTTTGTCCCGTGACCTTGAAAATAAGGTCATTGGTCAATTCAAGGTCACGAGAATATTAAGCATATATCATTTGTAGAATGACCATAATTGATTCCTAAGCTGTAAAGTTAATATTAATTGAGATATTAGCCATTTTGTGATCTGACCATGAAAATGAGGTCAAAAATCAAGTCTACGGTCATGGGAACATTCAGCATATATCATTTCCTCTATGTTCGCAACTGATTCTGTCGATAGCAAGCAAAATATTAGCCATTCTGTTCTCTGACCTTGGAAATGAGGTCAAACGTCAAATTCAAAGTCACCAAAATATTCAGCATGTATCATTTCCTATATGTTCACTATGGATTCATAAGCTGTAAAATCGAAAATATGTGACATATTAGCCATTTTGTTCTCTTGAAAATCAGATCAAGGTCAAATACAAGGTCATCACAATATTCAGTGTATATCATTTTCTCTCTGATCACAATTGGTTACCAAGCTATAAAGTCAATCGAGAAGCAAGATATCAGCCATTTTGTCCTTTGACCTCGAAATTGAGGTCAAAAGTCGAATTCAAGGTCATAGCAATATTCAGCATATTAGCCATTTTGTGCTCTGACCTTCAAAATCAGATCAAGGTCAAATACAAGGTCATCACAATATTCAGTGTATATCATTTTCTGTATGTTCACAATTGATTCCTAAGCTGTAAAGTCGATAATAAGCAAGATAGTAGTCATTTTGTCCTGTGACCTTGAAATTTAGGTCAGAGGTCAAATTCAAGGTCATGAGAATAATCTGTATATATAATTTCCTATATGCTCATAATTGATATCTAAGCTGTAAAGTCGATAATAAGCGAGATATTAGCCATTTTGTTCTGTGACCTTGAAAATTAGGTCAACAGTCAAAATCGAGGTCATTACAATATTCAGAATATGTCATTTCCTATATGTTCACAATTAATTCCTAAGCTATAAAGTCCATAATAAGCGAGATATTTGCCATTGTGTGCTCTTGACCTTGAAAACGAGGTCAGAGGTCAAATTTAAGGTCACGTGAGTATTCAGCTATATCATTTCCTATATGTCCACAATTGATTTTTAAGATGTAAAATCAATAATAAGTCAGATATTAGCCATTTCGTCCTGTGCTCTTGAAAATGAGGTCAAAGGTCGAATTCAAGGTCATGGCAATATTCAGCATGTCATTTTATGTATGTCCATAATTGATTCCTAAGCTGTAAAGTCAATAATAAGCGAGATATAAGCCATTTTGTGCTCTAACTTTGAAACTGATGTCAGAGGTCAAATTCAAGGTCACGAGAATATTCAGCATATCATTTCCTGTATGTCCACAATTGATTCCCTAGTCGCTAATCTCAATATTAAAGCTATAATCACTTTTAGAATTGACAAAATTTATTCATTCTGCGATAGCTTTATTTTGTCTATAGAATGAGAAATTGTACAAATTTTGGCTCTGAAAATGTGTACCACGTGCCTAAATAGAGTTTCCAAATCATGATTTGCATCAATTTCTTTCCTAAAAGCGGCCCGCCTTTTGGGCGAGTTCTATACATAGTCTGATGACGTCATTGGTATTTGTCTAGATACAGTGGCAACCGGAAATGTAGGCAGGCCGATAATTCTCTATCCACTGTTTTCATGCACGATCAACGGCAATTTTCTGATGTCGATCTGTGCATATTTCCTATATATTCCCGACTATCTCGAGATGTACTTTCAAGTTTGCGTGACAAAAAAAGAAGCTAAATTAGGCTTATTTTAAAAGTCATTCCAACTTTAAGTGAAATATTAGGCATAATGTGTCCCATTATAAAGCAAAGGAGAAATTAACATGGGAAAGTCCCATTTGGGCCGAGTTTGGGCCAAAATGGCCCCCTTCGAGCAATTCAAGGGCAATGAAACATATACAAATCACAGGGGTATATATGAGGAGTGCTATGCATCAATAAGAAAAAAAGTTACTGAACAGATTTTGAGAAAACGGCAATCAAAGTCCAAAATTGGCCATTTTCCGTCAAAAATGGCCGCCATTTTGAAATAACAGTAAAAATAAAAAACTAATAAATACCTCCTTCTTGAAATATTTTTAGGCATTTTTGTGTAAAATTTCAGAAAAATTCGCCCGTAAACAAAAAAGATAAAAATGTGGACGACGACGACGACGGACGACGGACGCAACGCCATGCCAATAGTTTATCGGACCATAGGTTCGGTAACCTAAAAACCACGTTGCAGTTCTGAAAATACAATTGCGTATAGATCGTTTTGCGGTTCTTGTAACGCGTTTGTGAGATGAAACTACCGCGTCCAAGCTCCCGCGGTCAAAATTCATAATATCGAACTTGGGCCCTATGGTAGTGAACGGAACTCGCTCCCCTAAGTTTAGATCACAAACTCTACCACCACGCTTGAAAACAAATGAAAGCCCACTTGTTTCTTCTAGTCTATCCATAATAGTACATGTATCTAACCATATCACTCATTCAACCATTTTACTGTTCATATGTATATTCGTACGCATCGATAATGATTTTATTGTTTTTAGTCTGTAGGCCATTCTGAAAAAAAAAAATTTCGTCGCCAAATCGGGCATATTAGGTTTCTTGGTGTCATTCTGTAGGTTTTTATATCAGGAAAAATATTAGACCGGGTAACCTTCTCTAAAAGTGTCCAAACAATGGAAAAAATGACTTTTTCCAAGATGGCCGCCGAGTCCTATCAAAAAGTTTGTTTTTGTTTTTTCTCTGCTTCTAGACGTGCTAGAAGTGTAATCTTAGTGTCCTTTCTTAGGTTTTGAGGGTTGAGGAATCCAATCAAACACATTCCAATAACAATTAGGCATTATTTCAATTGCAAAAATGCACTTCGCCTGGTATTCGAGCGTCAGAAATAGTTATTTGCGAAGAAAATCTGTTTCCAAATGTAGTTGCGCCATTCATTACCACGTATTACCATTTTGGACAAAACAATCCCATGAATACAATATTAAGAGTTTATTGTATCGCCTGAACAAAGGCAAGCAGATACTATGGATTTGCGATCATCGCGCCGCTACAAGTGCCATACAGACTTCCTTGTGAACGCTCCACAAGGTGCAAATCTGAACTGTTTCCGACAATATTCCATATTTATATGCCTTATAGCAGAAACCCATAAGAGATCATCTTATGGGTTTTTGTTTAAGTAACATCCCAAAACCTATCGATTTTGGTTGCCATGGCGACAAGATGGCCGATTGGCGACACATTTCGTGACAAAATTGGCTGGCTGTTTCGACAAACATGGCTTGTGAAGGCTCCAGGGGTGGTACTTTTACAGGTATCACTAAAACATTGAAGAGGCATATTGAACAGTGACCAGACATAGAAATATTAAATAATTATAATTATAGTTAATGGAAAGACTTATTAAAACAAAGTTAATATCCAGCTCGAGGTCAGCGATCATGCCTTTTGGTTGCAATTAGGAAACATATCACACTGAATGTGTGTACAAGTATAGAGCTGATGGATTAGTTCAAAATATATACTATTATCGAATACATTAACTTGACTTTCATCAGTTAAGTCTATTATTGCCCACAATAAAAATAGTGAAGATGAGAACATTTTATTATATGACTAAATGTAGTAAGTCTTTTTTTCCAGTATATATTTTATATCTGCAGTAATAATATTAATTAGTTAATATCACTAACGTATTACAACAGATGAATCATATTCATTTTCAGTGAATGTAGATAAAGAAATCACTTGTATTGTTGGGAATAAGATAAGCTAAATTATCTGGTAAGAAATAATTTGGTGAATATTTCAGTAGTTGAAAGTATTACTGCATGGCATAAAATTAGTTAAGGCTTGGAACTTTTATTGCTGACATTGATGAAAGACACTGTGGCAGCAGTGCTATTTTGATAAAAGATATTTTGTCTGAATTAACATAATATATTTTGGGCAACAGAAATGACAGGGCATCACGGGGACACACCCATGTCGTCGTAGGCGACTGGAAAGCGTCCAGTTTTATGAACATCAAATACATATATTGTAACGGTTCTAGGGTTGATATAGTAGTAGCAGCATATGTTCGTTGGGTTGAGGTTCGCTCCCCAACCTTGTATTGGATGCCTATGAGTTTGGCTCTTTGCCTCATCTCAAACTGCAGGGGTCGCTCGGTTGACTCTGGTTCTCAGGCTGGAATGGTCACTCGGCTGACTCTTGTTCTCCGGGTGCAGGGGTCGCTCGGTTGACTCTGGTTCTCAGGCTGGAATGGTCACTCGGCTGACTCTGGTTCTCCGGGTGCAGGGGTCGCTCGGTTGACTCTGGTTCTCAGGCTGGAATGGCCGCTTGGCTGACTCTGGTTCTCCGTCTGGAATGGTCACTCAGCTGACTCTGTTTCTCCGGGTGCAAGGGTCATTCGGCCGCTCGACTGACTCTGGTTCTCCATCTGGAATGTTCACTCGGCTGACTCTGGTTCTCTGGCTGCAGGGGTCGTTCAGCTTACTGTGGTTTTCCGGCTGGAATGGTTGCTCGGCTGACTATAGTTCTCCAGATGCAGGGGTGGTTTGGCTGATTCTGGTTCTCCGGGTGCAGGGGTCACTCGGCGGACTCTGGTTCTCCATCAGATCTGGAATAGTCATTTGGCCGACTCTGGTTCTCTGGCTGCAGGGGTCGTTTGGCTGACTCTGGTTCTCCAGCTGGAATGCTCACTTGTCTGACTCTGATTCTCCAGCTGGAATGCTGATTCTTCAGCTGCAGTTCGTCTCGAATGACTTCGGCACTCTGGCTTTGGGTTGTTCCGGGTGACGTCGGTTCCCTGGCTGCACGCCGTCTCGGGTCGTAGCGGTTTGGTCTGCAGTCACTCCTCGCCTGCGCCAAGTAAGGATCGCCAACCATTCGGGTTTTAGTCCGCTTTCCTCATCGACCTCTTCCTCTTTGTCTGGTTGTTCAGTTGATAGCTTGGGTTCTGAGCTATATCTGTCGTTGTTAGCTCTATTTTCCCAACTGTCTTCCAATCAATTCTACGTTCAACTTTGGGTGACTTTACTTCTTGAAATTCTCTAAGTTCGGTTTCATTTCATCTGTTTACCCGAATACTCAGTCAGCTAGGCTGACTCAAAGATCAACTCTCGCCTTGATTTCAAGGTTTCTTAACGAATCACACATTCGGATGAAATTGTTGCAGATACATCTAGAGAGGAAGTTGACTATGATTGAACTCAACCACATGTGTTATATATGTTGTACAACAATTGCCAAATTTATTTGTTTCACATATACAGTATTGAATATGAAGTAGAAAAAAAACAAGACAACCTTAGAAACGAATGTTCAGCAAGTAGATGGCATATAATCTATATGGCCATTGTTCCACTTTTCTTTATATAATTTGGATGTGCATAAACTGATATGTTGATGGTTTTTTCATGGAATTGTTTTGTTCAAAATGGTAATACCTGGTAATGAATAACGCAGTTACACATAAAACAGACTTCCTCCGCAAATCGCTATTTCTGACGTTCAAATACCAGTCAAAGTGTAGTTTTTCAATGGAAATAACGCAAAAAAGTTCCTGAAATGTATTCCATTGGATTCCTCTACCTTCAAAACCTAAGAAAGGACACCAAGATTACACTTCTAGCTTGTCTAGAAGCAGAGAAAAAACAAAAACAAACTTTTTGATCGGACACGGCGGCCATCTTGGAAAAAGTCATTTTTTCCATTGTTTGGACACTTTTTGAGAAGGTTACCCAGTCTAATATTTTTCCTGACATGAAAACCTACAGAATGACACCAAGAAACCCAATATGCCCGATTTGGCGACGAAAACCTATTTTAGAGGTCTCCTGGAAAATGGCCTAAGGACTATTTATTCATTATTAGGCTACCGTACCATTGGTCCGACAACCTATTGCCGTGGCGTTGCGTCCGTCGTCCGTCTACATTTTTATCTTTAAAGTTTACATTAAAATCTTTCTGAAATTTTGCACAAAGGTGCCTAAAATTATTTCGAGAAGGAGATATTTTTTAGTTTTTGGATTTTCACTTTTTTAAAAAATGCAGCCATTTTTGACGAAAAACGGCCAATTTTGGACTTTGACAGTCGTTTTCTCAAAATCTGTTCAGTAACTATTTTTTGTTATTGATGCAAAATACTCCTCATATGTAAACCTGTGACCTGTACAAGTTTTGTTTCCTTTGAATTGCCCGAAGTGGGGCATTTGGGCACTTTTCCATGTTAAATTCTCTTATGCTTTATGATGGGACACATTTCTCTAAATATCACATTTAATATTGAAATTAGAGATTAGGAGTCAATTGTGGACATATAGGAAATGATATATTCTGAATATTCTCACGACCTTGAATAGGACCCTTTTTTAACCTAATTTTCAAGGTACCAGGAGAAAATGGCTAATATCTCGCTTATTATCGACTTTACAGCTTAGGAATCAATTGTAAACATATAGGAAATGGTATATTCTGAATATTGTTGTGACCTTGAATTTGACCTCTGACCTAATTTTCAAGGTCACGGGACGAAAATGGCTAACATCTCGCTTATTATCGACTTTACAGCTTAGGAATCAATTATGAACATATAGGAAATGATATATTCTAAAAATTGTTGTAAGCTTGAATTTGACTTTTGACGTCATTTTCAAGATCACATGACAAAATGGCTAATATTTTGTTTATTATCGACTATACAGCTTAGGAATCAATTGTAAACATATAGGAAATGGTATATTCTGAATATTGTTGTGACCTTGAATTTGACCTCTGACCTAATTTTCAAGGTCACGGGACGAAAATGGCTAACATCTCGCTTATTATCGACTATACAGCTTAGGAAACAATTATGAACATATAGGAAATGATATATACAGCTAATTCTCGTGACTTTGAATTTGACTTTTGACCTAAATTTCAAGGTCACAGGACAAAATGACTGATATCTCGCTTATTATCGACGTTTCAGCTTAGGAATCAATTGTGAACATACTAGAAATGATATATGCTGAATATTCTCGTGACCTTGAATTGAAAAATGACCTTATTTCCAAGGACACGGGATGAAAGGCTAATATCTAAAATATATATTGTCCGGTAATCTTTCTTGACCCTTGGGCTAATTTATAAAAATAACATCATTAAACTTGACGCTGCTATATATTCAAAAATTATGAGCGTTAAATGATAGTCACTCTGCTGAACGCTATCAAACTATTCTTTATGCGTCGGTTATCGACAGCTATCGTGGCAAATTCGACAAATTCGCCTCTGGGTATTTTTTCTCCTCAGTGTGACCAACTTCCGTTCTGACGGTTCGAACAAATTGAAGTAACAGTTACCATGATCAATACTTAACGATGATTATATTATGTTGTGGGCCTATCATTATGTGTTATGATATATGCTCGGGGCATCAAGTACTCTGGTTACAAGTCTGTTGAGGAACGGAAAACCCTCATTGTGCTTCTTGAACACGGTCAATGTAATACATTATTTAAATGATACTTGCGAACTGTCAGGCTGTTATGTATAGCAAGTTTTTATATTGGCGCACATAGATCTTTATCAGTAGCAGGTCTATCTACCAGAAAAATGGCCGCTTTATCCATGTTAAAATGGCTCTGTGTCAAGACATTTACTGTAATACTTATTGTATTTCAAATAAATGTTTGTCAAAATTGTTTATTCGAGAGGCACGAATTTAAGAGATTGAAAGATGCGAATATCACAGAAGTGACCAGATCCGGATCAGCTGCTGCTTGCAAGAAACGCTGTCTCCAGAAACACGACATCTGTGTCGCCGTCAACTTTGGGTTAAATGCACAAAACGCGTACGTCTGTGAACTCATAGACGGCCCGATACCGAGTGAAGGGGAAATCAGAGGACTACAAACTAACCCAGGATACATTTTGTACATAGTGACAGGTAAATGCATGTAATGATCTCAGTATTATTCATTGACTGTAAATCGCATGAACAAACATGAATGATAGAGCTCGTTTGTAGCAACAGTAGCATAGAAGTTTGACAAATGAAACGTACGACATCGGTCATTCAATAAATACATGGCAAACAATGATATGACTACTGCCACTTCACAACATTCGGAAATGAAACCAGCTTGTAATCTTCCAATATCATGACATAGAGAGAAACTTGACAAAATTAATATCTTGTCTCGCTCCAATGGGGCGAGGATATACATGTATCGTCTTGATTGCATAGGGTGGAACGGGTACATAGCAGTTTTGTGTCATTGCAGACGTCGACCCGTGTCGGAAGAGTCCTTGTTCCCCGAATTATGACTGTTTGAGGGACGTGAACGGCTACATGTGTCAGTGTGTCAGCGGCTACTCCGGCGATCAGTGTGGTCAGTTGTGTCCCGGGAAAGAACCCCCATTCATATAAAAGTCTCTAGCATACAAATGAATAAACATTTCTCTGATGAGTCTTGTGTCTCGTGTAAATTTGTGTTTAATTTCGCCCCACATGCTACTAGTAATCTGCAGTTAACCATCAAGGCACATGAGTCAATGTGTTTCAACCGTTTCATCACGATCAGTCTACGTGTCCCCTACAACTGACTGTTCCAATTCATGGTAGATTCTTAGATGATATCATCGAACTAACCATTCCTTTATCCATTGTCCTGTTCCGTATAGAGTGGTTGTCAGAGTGTTCTGGATCAGCAGGTGGGACTGGAGGCAGTGTCTTCAGTGACGAGACAAGCTACCAATCCAACGGCGCAATCACTGCCATAGAGCTCAACGTTGTGGACGGTGAGCCGCTTAGGTACGTAGACCGAACAGCATTTTGTGAAATCGAAGTTCTGGGCAGTTTTTGAGACATCAAAGTTCTGGACGTTTTGCTGGGATTAATTTGTCGTATGTGGTTATCGTTTAATTAGACCTCAGTAAAGACAGACTTGTCAGGTATTGTTTTACTTTGTGTCATGATATGTTGGTTCTGTTGTGTAGCTTGCGTGTGACGTATGGCTCCACGAGCACAGCTTGGCGGGGTAGAAGCACGACCACTCCGGTCATTGTGGACCTGACAGGCGGCCAGACTATCACAGCCGTCCACATGTACTCTGATAGTTCATCTGGGTACCACTCAATCATGGGATTCGGCTTTGGAATAGACCACGCCCCGGTGGACACGATCTACGGATCCGCGGTCGGTGACGCGGTGACAGTGGAGGGACAACAGCTAGTGTACTTCTCAGGACACAGAGGGCTATACTTAGATAAACTCACACCCCATTTTCAATTATGTCCGATACCTTAGAACACACGTAGATCCTGCAACAATTTGAGAAGAATATGAAGTAACTGTTTGATCGTGAAAATTTTGTTTTTAAATACTGAACACGTATGCCGATATACTATCACTTTATCAAATAGTACACTCTGCTTTCACATTAGCTTTCCATTAATCTTGTGACGTCGTTGACTTGAACATGAGCAATTTCAAGGTTACTGGTGAGAATGATGCACTTCGCAGATGTGAATCTCAGTTTTCAATTACCAGTATGTCAGGAAGGTCCAGGAAGTATTTTGTTACCTCAGCGTAGATTAGAAATTAATTATTAGTGGTAAGGTTCTATAACTGATCGGAATGAATTGTATTGTGTTGTCGATGTAAATCAAATCTACAACCGGAAAGATTGCACTGTGTGTCTCTGTCTTTGACGTGACATAACTTCGTGAGTGGGAGGGAACTGTGAGGATGTGCCTGTTATGAGTGTGATAAAACTCTGTAAGTGAGAGGGAACTGTGTGGTAGTGACTATTCAAAATGTAATACCACTCTGTGAGTGAGAGGGAACTGTGTGGTAGTGACTATTGACGATGTAGTACCACTCTGTAAGTGAGAGGGAACTGTGTGGTAGTGACTATTCAAAATGTAATACCACTCTGTAAGTGAGAGGGAACTGTGTGGTAGTGACTATTCAAAATGTAATACCACTCTGTAAGTGAGAGGAAACTGTCAGGATGTGCCTGTTATGAGTGTGATAAAACTCTGTAAGTGATAGGGAACTGTGTGGTAGTGACTATTCAAAATGTAATACCACTCTGTAAGTGAGAGGGAACTGTGTGGTAGTGACTATTGACGATGTAATACCACTCTGTGAGTGAGAGGGAACTGTGTGGTAGTGACTATTGACGATGTAATACCACTCTGTGAGTGAGAGGGAACTGTGTGGTAGTGACTATTGACGATGTAGTACCACTCTGTAAGTGAGAGGGAACTGTGTGGTAGTGACTATTCAAAATGTAATACCACTCTGTAAGTTAGAGGGAACTGTGTGGTAGTGACTTTTGACGATGTAATACCACTCTGTAAGTGAGAGGGAACTGTGTGGTAGTGACTATTCAAAATGTAATACCACTCTGTAAGTGAGAGGGAACTGTGTGTACAATGTTATACCACTATGTAAGTGAGAGGGAACTGTGTGGTAGTGACTATTTACAATGTAATACCACTATGTAAGTGAGAGGGAACTGTGTGGTAGTGACTATTCAAAATGTAATACCACTCTGTAAGTGAGAGGGAACTGTGTGGTAGTGACTATTGACGATGTAATACCACTCTGTAAGTGAGAGGGAACTGTGTGGTAGTGACTATTCAAAATGTAATACCACTCTGTAAGTGAGAGGGAACTGTGTGGTAGTGACTATTTACAATGTAATACCACTCTGTAAGTGAGAGGGAACTGTGGTAGTGACTATTCAAAATGTAATACCACTCTGTAAGTGAGAGGGAACTGTGTGGTAGTGACTATTGACGATGTAATACCACTCTGTGAGTGAGAGGGAACTGTGTGGTAGTGACTATTGACGATGTAGTACCACTCTGTAAGTGAGAGGGAACTGTGTGGTAGTGACTATTCAAAATGTAATACCACTCTGTAAGTGAGAGGGAACTGTGTGGTAGTGACTATTCAAAATGTAATACCACTCTGTAAGTGAGAGGGAACTGTGTGGTAGTGACTATTGACGATGTAGTACCACTCTGTAAGTGAGAGGGAACTGTGTGGTAGTGACTATTGACGATGTAATACCACTCTGTAAGTGAGAGGGAACTGTGTGGTAGTGACTATTGACGATGTAGTACCACTCTGTAAGTGAGAGGGAACTGTGTGGTAGTGACTATTCAAAATGTAATACCACTCTGTAAGTTAGAGGGAACTGTGTGGTAGTGACTATTGACGATGTAATACCACTCTGTGAGTGAGAGGGAACTGTGTGGTAGTGACTATTGAGGATGCAATACCACTCTGTAAGTGAGAGGAACTGTGTGGTAGTGACTATTTACAATGTAATACCACTCTGTGAGTGAGAGGGAACTGTGTGGTAGTGACTATTGAGGATGTAATACCACTCTGTAAGTGAGAGGGAACTGTGTGGTAGTGACTATTGACGATGTAATACCACTCTGTAAGTGAGAGGGAACTGTGTGGTAGTGACTATTGACGATGTAATACCACTCTGTAAGTGAGAGGGAACTGTGTGGTAGTGACTATTTACAATGTAATACCACTCTGTGAGTGAGAGGGAACTGTGTGGTAGTGACTATTGACGATGTAATACCACTCTGTGAGAGGGAACTGTGTGGTAGTGACTATTGACGATGTAATTAATACCACTCTGTAAGTGAGAGGGAACTGTGTGGTAGTGACTATTTACAATGTGATACCACTCTGTAAGTGAGAGGGAACTGTGTCGTATTGACTATTGACGATGTAATACCACTCTGTAAGTGAGAAGGAACTTTGTGGTAGTGACTATTTACAATGTAATACCACTCTGTAAGTGAGAGGGAACTGTGTGGGAGTGACTATTGACGATGTAATACCACTCTGTAAGTGAGAGGGAACTGTGGTAGTGACTATTTACAATGTAATACCACTCTGTAAGTGAGAGGGAACTGTGTGGTAGTGACAATTGACGATGTAATAGCACTCTGTAAGTGAGAGGGAACTGTGTGGTAGTGACTATTGACGATGTAGTACCATTCTGTAAGTGAGAGGGAACTGTGTGGTAGTGACTATTGACGATGTAAAACCACTCTGTGAGTGAAGGGAACTGTGTGGTAGTGACTACTGACGATGTAATACCACTCTGTAAGTGAGAGGGAACTGTGTGGTAGTGACTATTGACGATGTAATACCACTCTGTAAGTGAGAGGGAACTGTGTGGTAGTGACTATTTACAATGTAATATCACTCTGTGAGTGAGAGGGAACTGTGTGGTAGTGACTATTTACAATGTAATACCACTATGTAAGTGAGAGGGAACTGTGTGGTAGTGACTATTTACAATGTAATACCACTCTGTAAGTGAGAGGGAACTGTGTGGTAGTGACTATTTACAATGTAATATCACTCTGTGAGTGAGAGGGAACTGTGTGGTAGTGACTATTTACAATGTAATACCACTATGTAAGTGAGAGGGAACTGTGTGGTAGTGACTATTTACAATGTAATACCACTCTGTAAGTGAGAGGGAACTGTGTGGTAGTGACTATTTACAATGTAATACCACTATGTAAGTGAGAGGGAACTGTGTGGTGGTGACTATTTACAATGTAATACCACTCTGTAAGTGAGAGGGAACTGTGTGGTAGTGACTATTTACAATGTAATACCACTCTGCAAGTGAGAGGGAACTGTGTGGTAGTGACTATTGACGATGTAATTAATACCACTCTGTAAATGAGAGGGAACTGTGTGGTAGTGACTATTTACAATGTAATACCACTCTGTTAGTGAGAGGGAACTGTGTGGTATTGACTATTGACGATGTGATACCACTCTGTAAGTGAGAGGGAACTGTGTGGTAGTGACTATTTACAATGTAATACCACTCTGTAAGCGAGAGGGAACTGTGTGGTAGTGACAATTCAAAATGTAATACCACTCTGTAAGTGAGAGGGAACTGTGTGGTAGTGACTATTTACAATGTTATACCACTATGTAAGTGAGAGAGAACTGTGTGGTAGTGACTATTTACAATGTAATACCACTATGTAAGTTAGAGGGAACTGTGTGGTAGTGACTATTGACGATGTAATACCACTCTGTAAGTGAGAGGGAACTGTGTGGTAGTGACTATTGAGGATGTAATACTACTCTGTAAGTGAGAAGGAACTGTGTGGTAGTGACTATTGACGATGTAATACCACTCTGTGAGTGAGAGGGAACTGTGTGGTAGTGACTATTGACGATGTAATACCACTCTGTGAGTGAGAGGGAACTGTGTGGTAGTGACTATTTACAATGTAATACCACTCTGTAAGTGAGAGGGAACTGTGTGGTAGTGACTATTGACGATGTAATACCACTCTGTACGCGAAAGGGAACTGTGTGGTAGTGACTATTGACGATGTAATACCACTCTGTACGTGAAAGGGAACTGTGTGGTAGTGACTATTGACAATGTAATACCACTCTGTGAGTGAGAGGGAACTGTGTGGTAGTGACTATTGAGGATGTAGTACCACTCTGTGAGTGAGAGGGAACTGTGTGGTAGTGACTATTGACGATGTAATACCACTCTGTGAGTGAGAGGGAACTGTGTGGTAGTGACTATTTACAATGTAATACCATTCTGTAAGTGAGAGGGAACTGTGTGGTAGTGACTATTGACGATGTAATACCACTCTGTAAGTGAGAGGGAACTGTGTGGTAGTGACTATTGAGGATGTAGTACCACTCTGTGAGTGAGAGGGAACTGTGTGGTAGTGACTATTGACGATGTAATACCACTCTGTGAGTGAGAGGGAACTGTGTGGTAGTGACTATTTACAATGTAATACCACTCTGTAAGTGAGAGGGAACTGTGTGGTAGTGACTATTGACGATGTAATACCACTCTGTACGCGAAAGGGAACTGTGTGGTAGTGACTATTGACGATGTAATACCACTCTGTACGTGAAAGGGAACTGTGTGGTAGTGACTATTGACGATGTAATACCACTCTGTGAGTGAGAGGGAACTGTGTGGTAGTGACTATTGATGATGTAATACCACTCTGTAAGTGGGAGGGAACTGTGAGGATGTGCCTGTTATGAGTTTGATAAAACTCTGTAAGTGAGAGGGAACTGTGTGGTAGTGACTATTGAGGATGTAATACCACTCTGTAAATGAGAGGGAACTGTGTGGTAGTGACTATTGACAATGTAATACCACTCTGTGAGTGAGAAGGAACTGTGTGGTAGTGACTATTGAGGATGTAATACCACTCTGTGAGTGAGAGGGAACTGTGTGGTAGTGACTATTGAGGATGTAATACCACTCTGTGAGTGAGGGAACTGTGTGGTACTGACTATTGAGGATGTAATACCACTCTGTAAATGAGAGGGAACTGTGTGGTAGTGACTATTGAGGATGTAATACCGCTCTGTAAATGAGAGGGAACTGTGTGGTAGTGACTATTGAGGATGTAATACCACTCTGTGAGTGAGAGGGAACTGTGTGGTAGTGACTATTGAGGATGTAGTACCACTCTGTGAGTGAGAAGGAACTGTGTGGTAGTGACTATTGAGGATGTAATACCACTCTGTAAATGAGAGGGAACTGTGTGGTAGTGACTATTGAGGATGTAATACCGCTCTGTAAATGAGAGGGAACTGTGTGGTAGTGACTATTGAGGATGTAATACCACTCTGTAAATGAGAGGGAACTGTGTGGTAGTGACTATTGAGGATGTAATACCACTCTGTGAGTGAGAGGGAACTGTGTGGTAGTGACTATTGAGGATGTAATACCACTCTGTAAATGAGAGGGAACTGTGTGGTAGTGACTATTGAGGATGTAATACCACTCTGTGAGTGAGAGGGAACTGTGTGGTAGTGACTATTGAGGATGTAATACCACTCTGTAAATGAGAGGGAACTGTGTGGTAGTGACTATTGAGGATGTAATACCACTCTGTGAGTGAGAAGGAAGTGTCTGTTGCGGATATGCCATCCATCTGTACGTCTGTGATATCACTAATTTGTGAGTGAGAAGTGAGAGAAAACTGTGTATAACACTGCCTATCGCATGTAGCTGAATAAACCATTCAAAATCGATTACTGACTTGTATTATTTATACCTTATATTAATTTTATAAATATATGTTTGATCAAAAACAATTAGTCTCGTCGAACATTATGACATAGTATTAAGGTTTTCTTTTTACATGGAGTCATGATACAATACACCAACTGGAACATCACTTCAACTAGAATACACTCCACAAAATAGTCTTTAACCTGACAACCTAATTACAGGCCGGTTAAAATAAAACCTCAATTACATTTCCAAAATCCCGGAGAAAGTGTTGGCTGTGCGTTTGAACACACACCTTAGCACCAGTCATCTGTATACACCCAACCAGTAAGCGTACAGGGCCGGCCTCCTCATCGAGACCACCCTCATCTAAGTTCTCAGTTATGCACGTTCTGATGCGTTTGACATTATCAATCATGATACATTGCTGATGTGACTAGAGAATTCACTTGCTGTCGAGGGAACAGCCACGAAGTGGTTGCCAATCATCATACCTATCAGATAGGGCCAATTCGTGGTCATCGATGATCAGGTATTCGACCAAGTCCTCATCGACTGTGGAGTACCTCAGGAGTCAGTGCTCAAAACCTATCGGAAACATCATCAAGAACCATGGCTTGGACTCCCAGTTCTATGGTGAATATACTCGGATCTATATTGGTTGACAACCAACATACTCAATCTCAGTGCAGAGAAGACCGAGGACATCATTTTTTTCAGTGAGAAACATCCGACTGTCGTACACAATTTCAAAATCGCACACTCCTTTGTTCGAAATCAGCCGACTGTCGTACACAATTTCAAAATCGCACACTCCTTTGTTCGAAATCAGCCGACTGTCGTACATAATTTCAAAATCGCACACACAAGTACTGAGTCTTCCTCTTTTGTTCGAAATCTTGGTGCTCTACTTGACTCCGCTTTGTCGCAAGTCCAATCAGTGTTTAGTTCTGGATGTACCCGGATCAGGAACATATATTTCTGAATTTTCAGCAAATCCCCTTGTCCATGGATGGTCATTATCATGCGGACAAGGCGCCGAGAACATATTAGGCCTATCCTGCGAAGCCTGCATTGGCTCCTTGTTCACAGACGGGTGGAGGTACAAGACACTTGTGCAAACATTTCGAGCAAAAATATGGTGAATTACCTTGCTACATTCAGGACTTGGTGGAGAAAACTCCGCTACCAAAACAGCATTTCCTTCGTCCTTCCACGCACAAGAACAAAAATGTATGGAGCGATCATTCCGATTTGTTGCTGCCGAGCTATGGAGAGAAAAAACATATTTGAAAATTTGCATTGTTTAAATTCATTCTAGACTGATTGTTTAAAAGTTGAGTAAATTGAGTAAAAGTTTGATAATATCTAATAAATTGCTTATTGTTTTCTTGAACGGTTGCAATGAGGATATATAATTTTCAGTGATGGTATCGTTTGAAACAACACTAGAGAAATCGTTCAACTCTCTGTGTCTTTCTTAGATAGCAACATCGTATTATTAACTTGTTTGTATTCGGTTCAACGTATTCAGATTAGGTGCAAGATTTTTTTAATTAAAATTTTCGGTGAAAAACATGAACCAGTGCATAAGAAACACTCTTAGTTACAAGTAACATTTTCTATATGGTGATTAAGTAGATCTATCTGGTTGTATGTATGCCTTTGTCAAACAAATCCTCATCTAACAAGTCATCACCAGAGTGGGAACTACTGCATTGATTTTGTGATACCATTCTATTGGGTTAGGTCAGAACATTCAATTGTTTTCTCCAATTGTTGACCAATTGTGAAACGATTCCATGGATTAATGCGGTTATACTCATATTTCACACGCTGTCTGTTGACAACAATGTGCTTTTGTTAATTGGTTTCAATATACTCAGATCTATATTGTTTGATGACCAACATGCTCAATCTGAATGCTGAGAAGAACGAGATCATAACTATTATTGCAGGCCACCAACAAATGAGTAACCAATGGAAGGTACATATTCATCAATGCAGTTCAAAGATACATATAATCACTAAATCGAATAATTTATATAGGTATATATTGTGTATGCAACTGTGTTCTTGGAACACGAAAGTTGCAGTGCGAACAAATATCGATGTAGGTTTATTATTTATATTTTGCTGTTTGCTCAGAGGTTGAAAGTAGATCCGAAGTTGCGAAGTGCAATGGTGGTCGAATTATATATGTGAAACTGAATAAGGGAATCAATAACCCCAAGTATAAGTACCTAGCAGAACACCATAAAACACGAGGTACGAAGCACACATGGGCGGATGTAATGATTTAGTGGCATGTTATGCACAATAATCATTTGATACCACAGATAGCTAATGGTTGCTAGTTGTGAAGCATGTCCATTTGTGCGATATTTCTCAGTGTTTTAAACTATTTCTCAATCATGTCTCAAGTGAACACAAGCTGTGTCTTCGAGAGGCATGAGTTCAGGAGACTGGAGGATGCGAACATCACAGAAGTGACCAGATCCGGATCAGCTGCTGCTTGCAAGAAACGATGTCTCCAGAAACACGACATCTGTGTCGCCGTCAACTTTGGGCCAAACTCGCAAAACGCGTACGTCTGTGAACTCATAGACGGCCCGATACCGAGTGAAGGGGTAATCAGAGGACTGCAACCTAACCCAGGACACGTGCTCTACATTTTGGCAGGTAAAGAACACAAGCATGCATACCTCGTTGTATCCTGCTTGTATTCCTTGGACAACCAAATGATACCATAATCATGTTTTGATCGTTACCTAAATCACAATGAAAAAAAAACCCCAACATATATATACTAACATATTGTGATACAAAGTTGATTACATTTTGTTGATTTATTTTGGGGGTGGCAATGTCTGAACTTTGTAGTGATGAATAGCGTTCACAGGCCGCTATCAGGCCTTCACTATCATAATTTCGTATAGTTTTCTGAATGGTCGTGAAGAAATGAGCCGGCAGTTCAGTTCAATAAATTATTGGGATGATAAGTCCCGATATCACACTCATTCAGACCGTTCACTTTGCTACGTGGAATGATATCCCCGTCGTATTATAATATTTTCTAAATAATGTCTGTGTTCTTCTGACTTCACAAAATCTTCAATAACTCTTTATAACTTCGGAAATAAGTCTACGGAAGCCCATAGGTGACATGCGCGTAAAAATTTTCTATGTTTTTTCCAGCAAAAAGTTAGCACGTTCGAACGTGGAAGCAATTAACACTATCACGTTCGCACGTGGAAACAGTTAAGGCTATTGCGTTCACACGTGGAAAGTCCGAGGTTATCACGTTCACACGTGGAAGCATTCAACGTTTCCACGTTCGCACGTGGAAACTTCAGGAGCTACCACGTTCGCACGTGCAAAGATTTGGGTGTGGTAGCATCAAATGCTTTCATGTGTGAACGTGGTAGCTTTGAATCTTTCTACGTGTTAACGTAGAAACCTACATCTTTCTACGTTCGAACGTGGTAGGTTTTAAAGTTTCTACGTGCGAACGTGAAAGCATATAATGTTTCCACGTGTGAACGTGGTAGCTTTGAAACTTTCTACGTGTGAACGTGGAAACCTACATCTTTCTACGTTCGAACGTGATAAGTTTTAAAGTTTCTACGTGCGAACGTGGTAGCTTTTGACTTTCTACGTGTGAACGTGGAAGCCTAAAACCTTTCTACGTGCAAACGTGATAAGTTTTAAAGTTACCACGTGCGAGCGTGATAGCGCTAAATGCTTTCACGTACGAACGTGGTAGTTCTGAACTTTCTACGTTCGAACGTGCAAGGTTTTTAATAGAAAAAAACACTAAATTTTCCCCTGCACATGTCACCTATGGGCTTCCACGTCGGGGACTTCTAACCAACTGTGCAGGGCCGAGTGACATGTGCATGCATTTTCCCGCCTTTGTGTTCGCGGGGTTGTGTCTGATTGGTTGTATGCTGAGGTGATACGATGGCGTGTCATTTTTTGTGCACGTGATGGGAGCATGTGTTTGCTAGTTTCCGTGTACTTGAGGGAGTGCCTGAGTCCTGTAGGTGATTGCGTGAGTACCTGTGAAGTATTGATGGAGCGTGTGTTTATGGGACCAAGTATCATACGCTGCGCCTTAATACTACTCTCCCACTAAATGAATGCCATTCAATCCGTCTGTCACCTTTTTAATCCTTATTGCATATAGAAGAAAGCGCATGATATGATACTTGGGCCTGGTTATGTGTGGTTATCATCGGATTGCTGACAATGCGCGATCCTGATTGGTCAATTCCCCGACAATACCACGTGGTATTTGGAGAGCTGTGACGCAACCCCACGATATTTTCTGTTTCGTGGGCTTCATGCGGGTAATATACGGAACGAGAGTTCCATATAATCCAATGATAAAATCGTTACCATGGACTTCAGACCCCCAATACGGCATGATATCTGCCTTCAGTCAGCATATCCCACTCGGCCTGCGGCCTCGTGGGATATTGTGACTTCAGGCAGATATCACGCCGTATTGGGGTCTGAAGCCCATGATAACTTATATTATGTAAGTATTGATCGTGTATTGATCGTATGCGGTGTGTTGTCATGGAAGATCGTGTGTGTGGAAAGGACGGGCCGTCACAATCATAAATATTATACATATATAGATAAAACCAGACATTACAGAGGGTAATGAATCGAAATATTGTTGATTGCCATCAGAGGATATTGTATCCATGAACATTTTTACAGTAGTGAAATGTGTTGGTGCAATTTGCTGTACAATTCAATCAGCTCGCGCGAATCAAAGCGACCCTGTATCAAAGGCTTCTTCCCCATATATTGGAAATAGCATACTGAATGGTACAAAATTTGGCATTTGGCGGAAAACATACACGTCATTAAATATTTTTCAGGATAATAAAGCTGTAAATATGTTATAAATACGGTATCTTTTCATACAACATATTTACAGCTTCGACCTACGTAGACTACAATACCGCATGGATAAAAAAAACTTTTTCAGTGTACCAGTGACTACGGCATTGATGCATTTGGTGTGATTGAGGCATGGTTGGAGCCAATGTGGATATTGTTGCCGTTGCGGGGGCCATCTCGCCAGGATGTGATTTAAAAGTCGAGAATTCATTGAATGACGTTTTGCATTTAATTACAGATATGGATGATATGAATGATCAAGAGAAATTCAGATAATGTTACATCATGGAAGAGTGGAAAAACACAAAAGAGAAGACGCTATGATATTCATGGGATACTTACACGAGAAAACATAGACGAAGAAAATCGGGTTTCATGATATGTTATTCTAATATCTTAAAACATGTTATTCTAATAGTTGATTCCTCAGTACTGATGCCCTTTGTTTGAAGGCACGCTATCCAAAGGGGTTTGTTCTTGGTGCGGGAAACAGTGATCGGAGATAGTTAGGGCAGTCTGAAGGTTGTGAGAAGGATTTTGAAGTTGATATGATGCAGAAGTGGGAGCCAATGAAGATCGATAAGCATCCATGTGATGTGGTCCAATTTTCTCACCTGTGTAACCAATATGCTGGCGTTGTCTTGAATACGCTGTATCTGGTTCAGCTTCTCCTGTTGCAAAAGTCGAACTTTGAGACATTACCTGATTACATGAACCAACCGCTCACTCTTGTCCACTGGTCGAGATTTCGGACACCTAGTATTGAGCATAGGCCAAATATCGCCGATCTACAAACCTTTTGAACACGAACTAGCGTCAGGTTCAGTGAGAGAGCTGGTACAAATGAATCAACCCCCACATGGAAAGGCGCCATAGAGGTACTATACTCAAGTTCAACACAAAACCTCATATGATTTTTGGCGAAAACTTCTTTTAGGATGGTCGGATCAATTTGAAATTTTATATGCTTCCATTTGGCACAAAACCATATTTTTTCACCAAATTTCAGACTTATATCTTGAAAACTGAAAAAGTTGGCAATCTACTCCAATGTTAAATGTTGGGCACTAATCGGATCACAGGAGTTCAAGCAATTTGGGGATTTCATGATCTTTATTCCGATAAGAAATGTAATATGAGGAAAGTGTTCGAGTTAGAAGAATCATACAGGTGTATTCTGATAGAATATCATTCTTAAAAAGTACTGTACAGTGTGAACATCGAACAACATGCCAAATTCTGTTCAAACTTGCAAATTTCACATTTGATGTGAAATTTAACATTGGAGTAGATTGCCAACTTTTTCAATTTTCAAGATAGAAGTCTGAAATTTAGTGAAAAAATACGGTTTTATGCCAAATGGAAACAAATAAAATTTCAAATTGATCCGACCATCCTAAACGAAGTTATCGCCAAAAATCATATGAGGTTTTGTGTTGAATTTGAGTTTAGTCTGATATGTGACTAGAACGCGATCGGTTCTGTCTTGGTGTCGTTCAGTTTCAGTTTTTTTTGTGATCATCCAGCGCCGAACTTCCTCAACACACAGATGGAGTTCACTGAGCGCTATGACTTCTTGCACGGTACATTACATGTAGGTATCTCCGCCGTAGCTGAGATATTCAACATCATGGATGACATAAGTTCACCGAGAGGGGTCATGTAATAATTGAACAAGACTGGACTCACGTCATGGGGATGCATGATTCAGTTTGATCCGAAAGATTATCCATGAAGACGCTTGCTTGTGTTATGTTCAGGATTAGGATTTAGGATTGGAATCAACTCTGGACAATGTGATCATCTCTATAGTTACATTGGAGTTATGATAAGCAGACAAGTGGGCTGATGGGGAGGGATCAGACGATTCTGATAAAATGCGCATGTAACTAGACTTTTTGTTGAAAGTGTTCCTTTCACTTGATGAGTGAAACATTCACCCAGATGAATTAATTACGAGACTTCAAGGAATGGAGCCAGTTCCAGCCCAATACCATCGATTCCAACATACCGGTAGATTTATTGACATAATCACAGTTAGGTGTCATCTTTTATTAACAATCGTCGTCAATTCGCGAACAATTACATGGGTAATTGGTGTTTCGTCGTTACATGATTATTGGTTGACTCGTTGTGTCTGTCAGATCCACGTAGTGGTTATTTCATAAGTGATCATTGCTTCGTGGAAACTCGTGCTTCTTGGCCAAGACCAGAATGCAATCGAGAACTTAAACGATTCAGGAAAATTAACAAGATAGATCATGAATAATTCAGGAACGATCTATCGAACATTGTTAATAAAGCTGAGGAGTTAAATGTCATTGAGACTCTTACTAATTATTACAATACTGAGCTCACTAAACTCCTTAGATCAACATGCCCCGATCATCGAGAAAATGGTTCCCGTCAGAAAGTCACTACCATGGTTTGACGATGAAACAAATGATCTGAAAAAGCGTGTCAGAAAAGCTGGAAATATATAGTGATAAAGACATGCAAATATTCAAAGACGTCCGAAAAGATTACAAGAGACATCTTCTGGGATTAAAACGCAGCTTCATCAGAACAGCTGTCACCTCAGCAAGGAACAACACCAACAAGCTATATAAATTGGTGTTTGAACTCAACGGCAGAAACAAGACTAATCTACTATCTTCTCACATAGATGACCACAATCTTGCCGACGAGTTTCTCTCCTTTTTTTGTGGATGAAACTGGAAAAATTCGTGATGAACTCAACAAGTACCCACTATTCGTTCTGGAAAATGTTCTGAGCATTCGTTTGCTAAGTTCCAAAGCTTGAGTGAGACAGACGTCACTAAGATGATCCAGCAAACCAAACCGACCACGAGTCCAATGGACCCTCTGCCTACCAAGCTCCTGATCCAACACACTGAAACTCTTCTTCCACTCATCACGCGACTTGTGAACGTCTCTCTATCATCAGGTAACTTAGCTATGGAGTGGAATACCTCGGTCACCAAATATTTGATTAAGAAGAAGGGCTTGGAACATATCCGCAAAAACTACAGACAGGTCAGTAACCTTTCATTCATTTCTAAATTGGTCGGAAAGGCGTGCCTCCAGCAATCCATGGAATATGTTGAAGGTAATTCTTCACTTCCTGGATACCAATCGGCATACTGTAAAGGTTTCAGTACAGATACCGCTCTAGTCAAGCTCATCATCAATGATGTTCTGTGGAGCATGGAATCACAAGAAGAGCCACTTGCCTCTAAGGAAGAGCTTTGAAAATGTTGCACAGAACTATTTTAAAAACCCTTGAATACTGTATTTGATTTAGTCATGTCTTAACCATTTTTACTGTGGTCAATTATAAATCTAACTAGTGAAACTAATGTTAACCTATTTGGTTACAGCTATGAATTCCTAACTGGGCAGAATATATACCTTGTTGAGCCCAATAATAAATGATTCTTGTCATAACTATTTTTATTGTGGCCAATAAGACTTAAAGTACTAGTATACTGCAAATATGTTGTGAACTTATATGAACGATCTCATGGATCTGAGCAAAATGGTCTTTACGGCACGTAAATATCACAATCCGTTCGAAATTTACAGCATTTTAAAGACCGAAATCGGCAAATTTGCTTTTTCAAAACAATTTAGCTAATTAGTATGCAAATGAGATAGTCATGACGTCATCAGGGGAAGCTGTTTTAAATAGGTACTTTGATATGTATCATTCATTCATTTAATGTTATGCTTAGTCATCAAAATTCATTCCATACAGTTTTCAATATGAATAATCAGTGTTTTCACTTTTTCTGTTGTCAAGCTAACTAGTGACCCGGTATGGCCCATAGCAACCATGGTTGCTAGGGCCAGAAACCCACTCAGAATAGGGTATGCACAAATAAAAATGGTGCCAACTTGAGCTCTATATTAATTTAATTCATATATAATCGACAGAAAGTCTGGGGATAGATTGACTTGGAAGTTAACGGCCATGGCAACCATGGGTAACTACGGCTATATGGAACGGCTGGTAGCCATAGCAACAGTATAGGTTTTGTGGATATTGATATATGTATGGTACATAATAATATGCACTAGTCAGATCGTCAAAACCTTCAATAAGAATCATTATATCATGGTTTAAAATATCCTAATTAAAACTTGTTCCCCTCATGACGTCATGAATTCTCATTAACATCTAATTCGCATATAAATGAGCTGCTAAAACTTTTCAAATGGCTTCTGTAATGTAGTGCCGGAATGGCAGTTTCAAATGGCTGTAACTTTTGAACGGATAGTGATATTGATATACCGTAAATACCATTCTGCTCAGATCAATGATATCATTCATGTGACTTAATATCCTATTTGCAATTTACTAGTACTATTGTTGACTTATTCCATAACAGCCATGAAATCTCTACAAGTCAGAAGCTTTACCTTTTTGAGCCTGTATAAAAATCACCCGAGTATTATTGGACCAATGTGTAAGATTTTCAAGCTTCTGAAATTTTTCTTACTTAGCTAGTTCTAGATCCTTTTTTTATTCAGATATTTTCTCAGTGATTTGTTTTATACAGCAGAGACATTTCGGCAACTTGTCTGCGTTTCTAATAATTTATGACATGGTTCATAAATTCATGACATGGTTCATAAATTCATTGGTTTGCATAATTTATGACATGCCCGACCACTATTTGGTCGGGCTTTGTTTCTATTGCATTAACATCATCAAAATCTAAATATATTGGTGGTAATAGATTGATTCTTACATGCATGAAAGCTTTTTTTCGTCACTGCTAAAATTTGCGATCATAATTTTCCTTGCCCAATTGGCTGCTGGTTTGAAGATCATCGTACGTTTGTACGCCTAGCCCCCAAAGTGGCTCTTCAACCTGGTGGTCGATATGGGCGGTTGATGGAGCCATGCACATGACACCCTTGGTTAGAAATCGGAAATCACAAACAAGTCTTCATCCGTGTGGCTCTAAATTTAGCGGTGTGGCAATTCGCGAACATATTATTTTGTTTCCTTGACAATTCCTGAAGAGTGTGGCAGAGTTTGAGAGCGCATGTAATCGTTCTTTATGTAACATAAAATGTATTTATATATTTTAGTGCTACAATCCGAGAGACTAGAATTCAAGCAAAGATTGGTCGATAGATGCGTTAAAAAATGTAAATACAAAATGATAAATGATGACAGCCCCCCCCCCCCCCAAAACTCTGCCAGACTCTTCAAAAGCTGTCCAGGAATAAAAATAAACAATTCATGAATTGCCACACCAGTTAGTTTAGAGCCACACGGATGGAGACTTGTGATTTCCGACCAAGGGTGTCATGTGGCTTCATCAACCGCCCACACCTATCACCAGATTGAAGAGCCCCTTTTTGGGGCTAGTGTAGGCCTAAACAGCTGGGGGGGGGGGGGTGGAGGGGCTTAAACTTTGGACGACTGTCTGTCAATTACTAGTAGCCCAAATCGCCGCTCGCGGTACCGCCATCAAAATCAGCACTGACATTTCTCGTCGGCAATATAAAACTATCATAAACATGATATAAGAGCTAGTATGCATTTGTTTCTGCTTATTTCAGGAGGAAACTAAGTTTTTTTCCCCCGACAAAGTGTAAAACTTGAAAGTTCGGCAAATATTCCGACGGTTCCTAGTCAAATCTCGTGAAATCTCGCTTCACTCAGTTGGCATTTCTTATTAAATTTCCCCATAAACAAGCTATTGTATGGTGATATTTTCATGAAATACTACCAGTGAAGTAGGAAAGAATCATAGAAAATACCATTTATTTGAGTCGTAACAAGGATGGATCCACAAATACCGCAATCAATAAGTTCGACATCTCGTGACAACATGTTGACCTTGACCCCGCAAGCAATTATTTTGCGCAGTGCGCCAGTATCTATCCCTAATTGGCGGGATTTGCTCACGTGATAGTTTGAATATAATTATATCCACGTGTAGTTCATAAACATGTGGGTGTGTCCGTCAAGACAGCTTCCCGATTGGACAATTCAGTTTCTGTTTGGCTGGCTGGCTGGCTGGCTGGCTGACTGGCTCAGGGGCCACAGCCTGATTGAATTTGCCTACTGGAATATGGAATACCACCACTAAAACGATAATTATTATGTTGTCGTATCAACTTGTTTTTCATTTTTGCAATAGCATACTGTATCTATATATTGTGTGGAATGTAAAACTGTGAGTGCATATGATTGCAAGAAAACACTGTTTCAGTGAAGATCAAAACGGGAGCGGTGATTGGTATGAAACGGTGACATACAAAAAAAACGGTCGGAACACACGTCTCCTGGGATTATTATCGCTAATAACTCATTACATTAACCATGATTAGGTATACGGGCATCATTTTCCTCCCAACGGGTCCCGGACCCTCCTAATTGGCCACAGTTGAATGGCCTGTTGTGGTTCAAATTGGCACTTTCAAGAATGTAAACAAAAGAAAAAATTCAAAAATCCAAACAAAACCAACACCATATAGGAAGAGCCCTGCTCTTCCTAAATAGTAACCGCATTGGTTTGCATCGACTTGTCAGCCACTTTTGATACAGTTAATTATGAGGTGTTCTTGAACGTTCTTCAGAACAAATTTGGAGTATCAGGAATTGCAAATTCCTGGTTTGATACATATCTACATCCTCGTTGGGCCAAGGTGTCTACAAGGGATTCGTTCTCCATACCGACAACCCTGATTTTTTCTGTACATCAGGGAAGCTTGTGTGACCCAGTGGTGTACACGACGTATGCCAATACACTCCAAAGCCACATCCAAGACTTTGGTGTATCTATACTGGGTTATGTTAATGACCATTCGCTATTCCAGTCCATGGATCCAAACTCGGCTGACAATACGAACGATATTATTAAAGATCTGGAAAACTGTCTCATCTCTGTGAACAGCTGGATGAGCTTGAATAGCAGGCTGAAAGTGAATAGTAGTAAAACGGAATTCATGTTATCAGGCAGTAGAAGCCAACTTTCTAAATGTTGTATCAACTCTACTGCAGTTTACTCTGACGTTGTAGACTGTACCTGTACTCTCAAGTACCTCGGAATTACTTTAGATAGTCAACTGTCATTCAAACAACATATTCGCGACAAATGCAGGATTTCCATTGATGTCTGTCAACAGCTGGTTAAGTCTCTGGTCATCTCCTACATCGACTATGCTAACGTTCTACTGTATGGGTTACCGACAGCAACGTTGGCTCCACTTCGTAGGTTACAACATCAGGCAGCAAAAGTCGTCTTGAAGAGGCGACAATACGATAGTGCCACTGAAGCTATGTGTACTCTTCATTGGCTTCCAATTGAATTCAGGATCAAGTACAAGATTTTTAATGTATGGTTTTTCAGGCTCTTCGTGGAACTGCTCCTTTGTACTTGATCAACCTTCTGTCAATCCAACAAGCACCTCGTACTACACGGACGGCTGCAGGCAACCTCAAACTAACGATCCCAAAACGAATAGGGAAACGTTTGCGGATCGCTCTTTTGCTGTGGCCAGTCATACAGTCTGGAATTCTTTACCCGAACACATCCGCAGTATTACAGACTTTCCTATATTTAGAACTAAACTTAAAACACTATATTTCACACAAGCTCATACATAGTATCCATATGCATTGTACAGCGCCGCTGATTACAAGGTTTAGTTGTATAAATAGGCGCTATATAAATTTTAATATGTACCGGTATGTATGTATGTACACTTGAACCATTTATTAATATTCCAATGTTCCTATAATGGTTCGATAATAATGTTACATCCTGTTTGCAGACCCATGTTGGAAGAGTCCTTGTTCCCCGAATGGTGACTGTGTGAGGGACGTGAATGGCTACACGTGTCAGTGTGTCAGCGGCTACTCCGGCCCTCATTGTGGTCAGTTGTGTCCTTTGAACGAACCCCCAAATCATAACGCTGATAAATAAATATATACGGTACACATGCAGATGAAAATTATGAATTTGAGGCTTGTACCATAATTGAGGCTTTTATGTAATTTTGCCTTGATGGATCATTTGCACTTCATATTTCGGTACAATCGCTTTACTCGTTCTCTCTAACGAGTAATTGTTCGAGAGAATTGTATTATTAAATACAATTGAACTAGGAGTTTTTATCCGTTGTCCTGTTCCGTACAGAGTGGTTGTCAGATTGTGCTGGATCAGCAGGTGGGAATGGAGGCAATGCCTTCAGTGATGAGGCAAGCTACCAATCCAACGGCGCAATCACTGCCATAGAGCTTAAAGCTGTGGCCGGTCAGCCGATCGGGTAAGTGGATCATCAGTGGAATACCTGAGCGAGAAGTCTTGATTTTACTTATGTCATGATGTTGGTTGTAGCTTGCGTGTGACGTATGGCTCAACGAGCACAGCTTGGCGGGGTAGAAGCACGACCACTCCAGTCATTGTAGACCTGAGAGGCGGCAAGATCACAGCCGTCCACATCTACTGTGATAGGTCCTCTGGGTACCACTCAATCATGGGATTGGGCTTCGGAATAGACCACGCCCCGGTGGACACGATCTACGGATCCGCTGTCGGTGACGCGGTGACAGTGGAGGGACAACAGCTCGTGTACTTCTCAGGACGCAGAGGGCTATACATTGATAAGATCATACCTCACTTTCAATTATGTACGATACCTTAGAATACACGCATAGCTCGCAGCAGTTCAGAACTTTTTGGTTGTGAATCTCTTGCATATCCACTCTCCGTTTCCCCAACAGTAATTTTCTTCCCTCCTAATCATTGTAAACTGTCCACCAATTAGTACTATTGACGCTTACACTTGGATAATTTCAAGGCTGACATTGTTGAAGTCTCTATTGTGATTGTGATCTCACTCTGGGTGAGAGGAAAACGTGTATAGTAACATATTCAATGGGGGCGCACCTGCCCCTGCAAAAATCGGTTTTTTACGACTTTTCGCCCATGGTTTTCTACTACTGTCCATGGTTTTCGACGACGCCCATGGTTTTCTACAAGCGGTACACAGACATGGTGAGCAATTAGACTGAATTAGTGTCATTCTAAAGCAATATCAGTGAAATTGAAAGTCAAACTGCTGAAAATTCGTGTTATATTTCAGTTAAAGTGTATACCAAATGGTTGTTGTCAGTTTAGAAGTAAATGTGCTGAGATAAGAACTCAAAACGAAGGGAAACCCTTGCGACAACTTCACCAGCTTTGTTAGGCCACAGTTCGATCTTCCTCAGTTCGTATAGCTGATAGGGTGTGTAGATAACTATGTCATGTCACTTGTTGAACATAAATTGTGTAGTATTTGCTTTGAAATAACCAGCAATAGTGCAAATTAAAATCGAGAAAGCCCATGGTTGTTGACGGCGGCAAAGCATGGGTCCATGATTAGTGTACGACCAATCCATGGTTTTTTACGACTCGAAGAAGAGTATAAACCCATAAATTAAAAGCATTAGTTGGTTTTGAGTGATCCTGGAGCATGAAAAAAAAATATACAGCTGCTTTATATAGTGTTACCACTTATTACAGGACTTATTGGATAAAGTTTTTTGTGATAATATTATTTGCAATGAATATTGTACACTAACATTGCATATATGCATCAGAAAGGTGTTTCCCATTGCACTAGTCAGTGAGATGTCAGTGGTTGATTATTAATACTTGTTTGTCCCTGGACAATGTTTATTCATATGAAAATCTAAGGCAGTTACCTAAAATGAGTGTGCTAACTGTATCAAAATGTTGTCATCAAAATTACACTGATTTAACACTTACTTACTAATTCATTCTTGAAACTTCCTGATTGAATGTTGGTGTATACCTATGTTGCCATTAGGGGCCCGTGTGATTTCAAGCAGTCCTTAGTAGGAGTGTTATAACCCTAATGGCGGCAGTGGTAAGCAGTAAGTTTTGGAAATCTTAGTGGTAAAGATTGGTGAGACACAATGTTTGGCCGCAGCAGCTTGTGTTCCTCCATACAGTGCCTTACTGTCGTGCTCATGTTCCCGACATTTTGATGGAATCAATCAGTCAATCAAATTTATTTCAGAACTATGATATATTATGAGTTATAGGCCTACATATAGCGTTAGGCATCAATACATTATGTACATTGTCTAAAGTCATGAGTGAAGAGTCCGAAGGTCTGTAGGCTCAAAACGTAATTAAGGGGAAAAAAATATTTCATACAAATTGGGTTCAGCAACTGGTAACTTGTATAATAAGATACATCAGATAATAATAAATAAGAAAACATAAGTTTGTTTGTTAACTTTAATCATGTTTCACAGTATTTAAGGGTGTGGTACAATCTATTGAATTCAAACGTAGGAATCTAGGTGCATTGTGATAATAGAATACTAGTAACCCCAGGGCATTGGAACAACGTTTGATGGCAGTAATAGCACCGAAGCTGGTCCTAAAAAGCAATCATAATTTATTCACATTTTATTTGAAGTTGAAGAAAACCATGGGCACTCTGTATCGATTCATAAAAAACCATGGGCTTGTCGTAAAAAGCCATGGGCTTTAGATTTATTTCCCCCGGGCTTTGTCATACAAATACACTAACAAAACAACAATCTGTTGTCTGTTTCAGGTATAGGATATTCATGATAATGATACGGCAATAACCCCAGGGCATTGGAACAACGTTCATGTTATTATTTAACACATTATAACTCCGCCATCTATAATTGCCCTATTATCTGGTCATAACATTATTTGTAGTCAACTACAGTCGCCCACAATACATTATTTACCAGAATATATCACTTAGTTTTCAATTAATGTTGTTAACTTGCTTGAGACAGTCAAAAACCATGATTAATCTGGGCTTCCAAATGTTTCTCATGTAGAAAATCATGGGCGTCGTCGAAAACCATGGACAGTAGTAGAAAACCATGGGCGAAAAGTCGTAAAAAACTGATTTCTGCAGGGGCAGGTGCGTCCCAGTGATATTGGCGTGTGCGTAGTTATATACTTGTTTTACAGCTGAATCATCAGGTTTGTTTTGGAATTATAAAACTTGTACTCGCCTGTCGGGCAGTTGTATACCAATCAACCCAACTGTACAGTGTGAACAATTATCAGTGTGCTCATATCCTACACACAGTCTGCCCCTATTGTCACGATGCAGCTTTGCATTTGTAGTATTATTTGACATGTGACCAACCGCTCTTTAATATAATATACAGAATGACTTCCAAAAACTTATTAATATTAGGCCCCGCCCCTTCCTCTCTCTCTCTCTGGACACGCTGACTTTAATGGCGTCACTCATAATTTGAACAGCATTCGAAATTGTATTATATTATCAACATCCGTGTGAATGAAGTCTGATTGAAGGCATAAATTGTTACAAGAGACATCTGTATATCGGAGACGTTATTCCCAGATTAGGGTCATTTCTATCATCAATAAACATTTAAACTGGACCCTAGTGTTTGTCGTGAACTTTAGCACCCGCCCACGTGGATTTGAGATCGTCGTGCAAAAACTATATACATATTCTCTCGGTCCCGGCCCCAAGGCCCGAAAGGCTGGCCGGTTGATACTTCACATTTCTTGTATGTCCACACTCGACTATCATGTTGTAAAGTCGAAAAGAAACGAGATATTAGCTTCGTCATACTCTGTTCTTAATCAATAATGTTGCTTTCTAAACCTCAGGTTTTCTATGAGCATCAGCGAGATTATGTTGTATCGGTGGTTCTAGGTTGATGAAGACTAAACATGCATCTTGAACTTGATGGTTATTCCTAGTTAGCACCACCAAATACTGTAGTTCTCCGTCAAAGATCATCAGATCACCGTGAACATGTCTCACTGAAATTACAGTCAAGTAGCAATTGAACTACTTGATTTTCTTAATCGGGGACAGTATGGAGAGTAAAAGTAGGATGGATCTGTTGCAGGAATCAATTTATACGAAAGAGTTCGATGCATAACAAATATTGTAGGCCACTAACAGACGAGTAACCAAAAAAGACCCTTCGTATCTATTCACACATGTGCAACGACAATCAACAGCCCAATATCTCGAACCATGTGTATACGCAGCTGTTTTCTGGGGAGATAGAATGCGTGTTTGTGTTTTGTTGTTTGATTCTTAGTAATCGACGTATATCCAGAGTATCAACAATGGCCAGTCCTATGAGATACAATCATGATACAACAATGTGGCATGAACATTAAACTGCTAATCTTCTACAATCATGTTACTGCAACTTGTTTGCACATTCCTGGCGAACTAAGTTCATGTACACGTAATTCGCAATTTACGTCCGATTCTGTTAGTTTACACCAGCGCACGTTTCAGGTGACAATTCAACGAAGCAAGTAGGATCTTATGCTAACAAATTTAATATAATAAGTTTTATCCAAGCAAGAATGCTTTAATCGCCGTTTGTGCCTACAATACGTTTCACAAAATATTATAGAAATTCTGGTGATGACACCCGCACAGTTTCACTTTGGTTATTGTTATGGCGATATTTCTGATATAGAGAACAGATACATATTTTTTTATTCGACAGGCATATGAGTTCAGAAGACTGGAGGATGCGAATATCACGAATATCACAGAAGTGACCAGATCCGGATCAGCTGCTGCTTGCAAGAAACGCTGTCTCCAGAAACATGACATCTGTGTCGCCGTCAACTTTGGGCCAAACTCGCAAAACGCGTACCCCTGTGAACTAATGGACGGCCCGATACGAGTGAAGGGGAAATCAGAGGACTACAAGCTAACACAGGACACGTTTTGTACATATTGCAATGTAAATATATTACAGTTCCAATTAGTATTCTCATTTGATATAGAATATATAGGCCTATAAAAAGAACGTAGTGAGGTCTTATCCGTATTACCCCACTGCTACGGTGGCTTAGATTCGCCATCACGTTTAATTTACACCCCATTCAGTTTCCACCTCGGTGAGAACCTTCTCACCATGGTGAGAACTTTTTTCACCCCGGTGAGAACCTTCTCACCCCGGTGAAAACCTTCTCACCCCGGTGAATACCTTCTCACCCCGGTGAAAACCTTCTCACCTCGGTGAAAACCTTTTCGCCTCGGTGAAAACCTTCTCACCCCGGTGAAAACCTTCTCACCCCGGTGAAAACCTTCTCACCTCGGTGAAAACCTTCTCACCTAGTTGAAAACCTTCTCACCCCGGTGAAAACCTTCTCACCCCAGTGAGAACCCTATCACCCCGGTGAGAACCTTCTCACCCCGGTGAGAACCTTCTCACCCCGGTGAGAACCTTCTCACCCCGGTGAAAACCTTCTCACCCCGGTGAGAACTTTCTCACCCCGGTGAAAACCTTCTCACCCCGGTGAGAACTTTCTCACCCTGGTGAAAACCTTCTCACCCCGGTGAATACCTTCTCAGCCCAGTGAGAACCTTCTCACCCCGGTGAAAACCTTCTCACCACGGTGAAAACCTTCTCACCACGGTGAATCTAATACTCACAATACTATCAATGTCAGCAATGATTCTACTTGTCACATGACCTCTCGATGCCACGTGAGATTCCACCTAGGTGAGAAGGTATTCACCTGGGTGAGAAGGTTTTCACCGGGGTGAGAAGGTTTTCAGCGGGGTGAGAAGGTATTCAGCGGGGTGAGAAGGTATTCACCGGGGTGAGAAGGTATTCACCGGGGTGAGAAGGTTCTCACCGGGGTGAGAAGGTTTTCACCGGGGTGAGAAGGTTTTCAACTAGGTGAGAAGGTTTTCACCGAGGTGAGAAGGTTTTCAACTAGGTGAGAAGGTTTTCACCGAGGTGAGAAGGTTTCCACCGAAGTGAGAAGGTTCTCACCGGGGTGAGAAGGTATTCACCGGGGTGAGAAGGTTCTCACCGGGGTGAGAAGGTTTTCATCGGGGTGAGAAGGTTCTCACCGGGGTGAGAAGGTTTTCACCGGGGTGAGAAGGTTTTCAACTAGGTGAGAAGGTTCTCACCGGGGTGATAAGGTTTTCACCGGGGTGAAAAGGTTTTCACCGGGGTGAGAAGGTTTTCACCGAGGTGAGAAGGTTTTCACCGGGGTGAGAAGGTATTCACCGGGGTGAGAAGGTTTTCAACGTGGTGAGAAGGTTTTCACCGGGGTGAGAAGGTTCTCACCGGGGTGAGAAAGTTCTCACCGGGGTGAGAAGGTTCTCACCGAGGTGGAAACTGAATGGGGTGTAAATTAAACGTGATGGCGAATCTAAGCCACCGTACACTGCACATGTAATATTTTATTTTGATTAATTATCACCTACTGAGAACGAGAATAAATCAAATATTCCGGATGTATTATCTTGTTTCCAACACGAATCACATAAACAAACATGGATGGTAGCTACCGTTTCTAGGACAGAAATATGACAAACTAACGATACGGCATCAGTGTAGTTAACACATGGCACAGCCACCTTGCAAAATTTGGAAGTTTCTACATGTATCAACAACTTGAAATCTCCCGATGCCATGAAATATTGAAGAAAAGCAATTGCATCTCTCGTTCCAGTGGGAAGTGAATATATTGGTCTCCATTGCATACATGTATAGTGGTACATACACATGCTAATTTTGTGTGTGATTGCAGACGTGGATCCCTGTCGGAAGAGTCTTTGTTCCCCGAATGGTGGCTGTGTGAGGGACGTGAACAGCTACACGTGTCAGTGTGCCAGCGGCTACTCCGGCGCGTTGTCAGTAGACTAGAAGTACGTGTAATGTACACTTGAAACACACTTGCATATAAGTCAAACTTGCATAAGTCAAACTTCCATGTTTATTGCATGTACATTCAATGTATAACACGTAAATCATAGCGCTCCACAAACTTTTTCATTTTCATTCGGGGAAAAAAACACTTCCTTTGTTATGAGCTCAACTGATAACTGGCCCATTGCCGCGGGGTGCATGTTGGCCCACAAGTGTGAAAAGGCCCACAAATTTGAGAACAAATTTTGAACAAAATGTATGTTTTCAATGTATTTAAGTTTGTTAAGGTTGATATTAGCCAGTTGAGATTTTTACCTGTTGTTTTTTTCCGATACGAGTTGTTATCTCAATCTCTTATCCAATTTAAAAAAGTGTTCTTCACTGGCCACAAATTACTCAAAACAGGTAATGGCTCCATGACAAGTTATGTCATATACACGAGTGTAGGTCGATAATTTAACCGGGTTTAAGTTGTATCAGTAACAATTCTCGATTGAGTAAACGAATCATTCAATTTCATCTGAAATGTGTACGTCGTTCATCACTGCCACAACGCTGTTGACCCCAACACTGTTTATGTCACTTACATCGTGTAGTATTCACAGTCTACAGCTTAGAGACACATATTTCAGATTTTCATTTTAAATTATTGAATGCTACGATCAAGTTAGAGATCGAGGCCGTTCAAAGATCCACAAATAAAACTGATTACTCAGATTCATATGAGGCCAAGTTCGATGTCACAAGAGCGATTCCCATTTGAAGTCGAATCTAAAATCAAATCGAAATCCACCTATGTATCCAGATTTGTACCAAACATGCAAAGTGACGCTATATTTATTACCGTTTCGTTCTCAAATGCCAAATCTATGCTACATTTTATCATCATGTTATTCTATGTCATTCTTTGCCATAATAGTAATTCTAAGACACCAACATATTAATGAGACATTTAATAGTAACCTTACATCACTTTTCGTTCATCATGATGAAGAAGGTACCAACGACAATGATGTCGAATTAAAGTACTATAAGAATATTCGACAGTTCGTTATCCCCACAACACACAGTGGAGTACGCACTGCACAGCGATGTCATCTTGTACATTATAACGGAGTACAGTCTCTGACATGGACCATGAGACTGTCGATGAGAGCCACAGCCCTGCCGGTAAAGTACATGACTTGTTGACCCTGTACGCTGGTGACCTCGGTGGTGACAGAGCCGTACTGTGTCGGTGTGGGCCGTGATTGACGGTGATCTCCAGGCCCAAGACGACAGGAAGATTGTACGTCAAGTCCCTGCCTCTGTAGACCCGCACACGTGTGATCGAGTCCCCGGCGGCCAAGTCTAAGCGCTGGGGAGTAGAAGTAGACGCCCCTTTCCACCCTGTGAACGTGTTGCCATACTTGGTGCGGAGTCTGAAGGAGAATCAAACCTTTCGTCTGAGATAATCATTCTGTGAATATGTCTTGTATGGCTCTCCGTACACGAATTATAAACAACAAATAACTTGATTCATTTCCAAGGTTAGTGTAGCAGAATATTTATTTACTTGTAGAGGAACCGATTCAAGGGATAATTCATCAATACAATAAATTGCTGTGTTTTCTTAGCACTTTACACTAAATTTCAGCCTCGTCTTCTGTGGTCTGTCTCCAATATTTAATCTACTTATTTTTCTTTAGATATATAATTCTGCTTAAGAATCCACAGTCATCTCGTGGCAAGTTCATCATAAGGTTGCTGTATGGTTACAATGTGAACCTGAGCTCTACATCCATGCATGTATTCGGTGCCCATAGGTGAAAAAAGTTGAGTTCACTTGAAGTCAAGTCAAGGTCTTCAATTGACGCCTCATATATGACTTTCTATATGTTTATAATGCAAATCCAATCCCAAACCCGTCAATCATTCAGTGTCAGCCATGATAGACTCGGTATTTTGGGCCCATATTTTGGGCCTTTCGAGCAATTGATACCAATGTAAATTATATATACGTTCACAGGCGTGATGAATGACATAATAATATGCAATACATCACATTAAATGAGAATACAATTTACGGAGCAAATTTAAAGAAAAGTAAGAACATGTAAAAAAACACCCGCAATTTCGGATGGATATGGCCATCAAATTGGCAAAATTATCAAATAATGGATTAGCGGCCAAGGGCTTGAAGAAATGAATTTAATCACCCCACTGCGCACAAGGCTGAATGATATATCAAAATGACCAGTAAAGCCCCCTTGTTAATTTTTGTCATATTATAGTTTTTCAAATCCGGGGGTTACCATGGTAACGGCGCTTGACTACAGATTGCTCAAAACAGCTCGTATGAGCTTTTTGAGATGCACTGTCAAGTCTTTGGATTTAATATCAATATTCGCACACATTTTTTCTTGCTATATAGAGTTCTATGTGTTTCATATAATTTTGTAAACACAACTGGCTCATTCATTGCACGAATATAGCATATAAAGCAATGAATTATATCTGAAATGGATAAATTGATACAAAAATAGGACCATACATGTGCACGTTCACACATCATTTTATTTATTTAGGAATATAGCGTTGCAAATGAAATAAGTTCAAACATAAGTGTTATAATTTGCAAATAATAAGCTGAAATATTTATGTACACTCTACTTTCATGTATATATTATGTATTCAATGAAAAATTATCGTTGCCATGGCAATCATAGCATGGGAAAATATGCCTGGGTCTGTTCAATCAATATCATGTCTGGCGATTTTGCCCAAAGATCGCTGCAGGAGTTTCATTGCTAACACTATTATTGTTTTGGCCGTGTTCGAAGCAAGTGTGTTGCATGGCAATACTGTCTAATCTTGTTGCTCCACTATACTGCAACAATGGTCTTACGTCATCCCTCGTGTCTCTTGAGGTTAAAAATTCTATCAAGTCGCTTTGTGTGTTCGGAGTTGTCTCAGAGTTCGCAAAGCGAGAGAACGACGGATGAGTTCAACCATGAGCTCCGTGTCCCTTTCGTCCGGCTAGAAGTGGGTCATGGGGACGATTTCCAATCGGGGGCCCAGGATGGTGATGAACCAGGGCTCGTCCTTGTGATCATCAGTCTCTCGCCATGCGATGATGCGACAAAGGCTCTGGCAGACCGTCGGGCTGTCCGGGGTTCTATCCTTAGGCGGCCACAGCTAACACCATGGTGATGATCCCGCATCTGAGTGGTGTCCTTACGTCCGAGCTTGCTCGGTGGACTGCTACCTGGTTAACGTTCTAAAGTAAATACTACGCCCGCAGTTACCCACGGTGAGCGGGCTATCCACGAGGATCAGGGATAGCGGACGGCATCAAACTTTACATTGGTACCGTGACCAGGGTCGGCTGACAGCGATCCATGGAAGCCTACTGTCGCAGTGTCTCTGCTCCTTAGTCCCAGGGGACCGCCTGCTTTTCTCCGGGATAATCTACAGCAAGACAATTCAATATGAATGACAATGTGTCTCAACATACCTGCTCCCACGACAACTGGGAGCTAACCCAGGATGAATCTGGCCATCCGAGAGGGCGCTCGGGCGATCCGCAGGACCGGAACCAGACCGCGGAGTTGTCCCTGGCGTCCTCGACTCTGTCTGCGGACGAGTCGAACCCTGCTGGGTTGCAGCAAGTGCTGCCTCAGGATGTCCCATCCAGCGTTCCAGGTGCCATGGGGGGTCCGGAGATGGATTCACCCCGCGCTTTCCGGTACTCTTTCGTCCGGCACCTTTGGATGCGAGGATGCGAGTACCAGTGACTGCGCTGACGCATGGACAGATGGATAATCTGTCCGGCTTCCCCAGCCAGCCAGGATGTTCCCCCTGCGTACCCCCGGTCCAGCTGCCGGAGGTATCGGACCAGCTATCTGAGGAGCAGTGGAGCAGCTCACTCGCTCACAGAGCTGGCTCCCGATGGCCGTTACGACCGCGGCCGATCACCCTATGCAGGATGATCAGCCCACAAGATGCGCTCGCGAATATAAGCACAGTCCGGTCACTGCACCGAGCGCGACTTCTGTGGTCGCCCCCACACCAATGATGATTGGTCTGCCGGTCACACCCCTGGTACGTCCAATCCCGCAGGTGCCGGTTACCCATATAATGGGACCAGCGCCTGTGCCGCAGCTCAGAGGGACCACCTTAGCCACCACTTCTGCTGCTCCGGCAACTGGAGCCCCGGCCACGTCGTCCCATCCTGCTCTGTACAGTGCTCCGGGAGCAAGCTGGCAACCGACGGCTTCGGCCCCGAGCTATGTCGGCAACCCTGCTTCACCTGCATCTTATCCAGTAGGATCAGCGGGGACTCCTTTCGCACTGAATCAGAGCAGGATGTTTGCAGGGTCTTCCCTGCCGGCACCTCCAAGTTATCTGGTGCCCACGTCTGTGGCCTACGGACCTACTGCTGTAGGTTTCGCCACGGGTTGGGCTGATACTTGGACTGCTCCCAGTACGCCACTGGCCTTGGGTCTGGGTTAGATACCCGGGAGCGCTCCCCGCGCGTGGCACAAGCGGTTTAACAGAGATACTGCTGATCTGGAGGACTACCTCCTTCAGCTCTGGAGAACTGCTGTGTACGAGGGTTGGACACAGCAGGAAGCTGGACATATCCTCTCTGGCAACCTGGAGGGCAAGGCTTTCCAGGAGATGTCCTGTTTGCCGTTGGTGAACGCGACATTTGCTGAGGTTGCCGAGCAAGTTCGCTTACTGTTCAGCCCAATGACAAACAAGCGGATGTACGAGAAGCAGTTTGATAACAACTGTAGGTTTTCATATAGCACTTTCTAACGTTTTCCAACATTCTCAAAGCGCTTTAAAACTATTACCCCCGATTTTATGGCTTGTAACCACTTTCCGACCACTTTCACCTGTAAGGCTGCCACTGGCGCAAGGTGATTAGATCACACATACATTAGCAGTCACTGCCAATCGGGTACTCATTTGTACGACTGAGTGAACCGAGACACATTGTGATACACACTTTGCCCGAGGGTGTTGGACATTCAACACAACAGCGCCAGCACCACGGCTCGAACCAGCAACCTGCTGGTCATGAGGCGAGCGCCATAACTGACTGCGCTACCTGCCCCCACAAAGTTTGTGTCCGCTTGCCTACAGTGATCGAATATGCATTTAACCTGCGCATACTCGGCCACCGAGCCCACTCGGAAGAGCCGGCGAGTAGGTTCGAGCCGATGCTTATCGACCAGTTTATCGAGAGGCAGCCGTACCACATATTGTACGCCCTGGCCGCCCACGAGAAATGGACGATGAAGGAGGCTATCAACGCCGCACTAGCGATAGAGGCAGCTGTCCGCTCCAGACAGATGCCTCCGAACCGGCCCCCGCCGTCGACCATTCCCTCGCTGGCTGCTGCTCCTCCTTCCACGGTAGCATCGCAAGTGGCTCCTTGGGCGTTTCCGGCCATTCGGGAACTCGCCCAGGAACTAATCCCCCAGTGGGTTAGTTCGTCCGTGCAGCCAATGATGGCGTCGGTTCAAGCTGATCGGGCCGCTGCGTCATGCTCGTCTTCGGACAAGGGTGATGTTGAAAAGTACGATTTCAGCGCAGCGCAGATGTTTGCGCACTGCTCTGGGATCGCAGCTCCGGGGCTCTAAGATTGCTGCGCTTTCACCTCCGTACCTAACGCCAACCGGCCCTGCTACTTCTGCAGAAAACAGGGTCATTTCTGGTTACAGTGTCCGGAGTTGCTGGAACGCCTGCGAGCCAGCGGCTACAAAGGCAGCTTGCCTGAGGCCCGCCGGAGAAACTCAAACTTTCGCCCGGTCCTCCGGGACAGAGACGGCAACCCTTTCGTGAGGGAAACTGAAACCAGGTTTCAGTGCAGCGCAGATGATTGCGCACTGCGCTGGGATCGCAGCTCTGGGGCTCTTAGATTGCTACGCTTTCACCTCCGGACCTAACGCCAACCAGCCCTGCTACTTCTGCAGAAAACAGGGTCTTTTCTGGTTACAGTGTCCGGAGTTGCTGGAATGCCTGCGAGCCAGCGGCTACAAAGGCAACTTGCCTGAGGCCCGCTGGAGAAACTCAAACTTTCACACGGTCCTCCGGGACAGAGACGGCAACCCTTTCGTGAGGGAAACTAAAACCGGAAGTGGTGGCAACCAACACTGCATCTGGGGACAGTTGTCCTGTGGCACCTGTAGCTGCCCCACCCGCTGAAGAGCCGGACGATTCTCAAGTAGATATAACTCTAACGGGAGTGGTCCTTGAGGATACGAGGACACCTAACCAATGGACACGTGCACATTGGTTAGGGACCCCTGCTGGTACCTGCCTTTACCATTTGGGCGGGAGCCGGTTCAGTTCCTTGTTGACTTCAGTTCAGAGGTCACCCTGGTCGCCACTGGGACATACAAGCGGGAACCCGCTTTACGCAGCATGGAGCTGCGGGATCCTGGCAGTTACAAGTTCTACGGAGCAGATAACAACAACAACCGTATCCACGGACTGATCGACCTCCAAGTCAAACTTGGAGGTATCACCTACACTACAGAGGCGATCGTCGCAGATATCGGGGCAGCCGGAATCATTGGAATGAACTTTCTACGGATCCACAGGGTGATTGCAGACTTTAGTTCCGGAGGAGGGACACCTATTATCTCTTCCGCCAGGGTTTGTGCTGTTCATTCCAGCTCAGGGCGGTGCGCACCACGAGATGGCGAATGAAGGACGGTCTGTTATATCCAGTATTCTTCGAGGGTCCATCTACTGCCGAGATGATGGAAGATCTCCTCTGTGGTAGTCGGGGACGAAACTTGTACAGTACAAGCTGTACATGTTTAAGGAACAACATGCCATGCACTGACCAGTGCTCATTTGGTGGTGGCGATCGTTGCCATAACAACTCAAACGTTGATGAGAATGATGTGGACTCTTCATAATATACTAGTACTTGCTCAACAAGGTTCAGTTGATTTCAAATCCACAGTGATAAGGTAGAAAGTATGTGGAGTAATTGCTGAATGTGGATATTTGATGGATAAAATTCGTTGGGGGAAACTGTATGCTATTGTATTCTCACAAGAAATTTACAATCTGACAGCTAGTAAATGTACATGTTGCAATATATTCGAAACAGAATACTGTACATATATGTGAAATCATTCCTAACTATGGAAATGGTGGACGTACGTACACAGGTAGATGTAAAGCATGTTTTTGCCGGTATTTACAGTTTCCCCAGATATGTAACATGTGATTTCTGAAGACAAGGTACTTGTATCATATAAAGACTACCCTTGAAACTTCATGGTTGCCATGGCAACCGTGATTGAAACAATCTGTAAATATGTGTATAGTATATGTAAATGTATTTGACATAATATATAGGATCTAATTTTAAAGTGGGGGTCCAGTCAAAATGAAAATTATCAGAATTAAACAAAAACATCACAATTCAATAGCATCATTTCGTCACCAAGGGAACAACGCCCGAAATATTGCCCTTAGCAACGGTGGTTGCTATGGACCCAAACTTCATGAATATGCTAATTTTTTGTCAAAAATACATTATAACATGCATGTATTTCATTTAAAACATAAAACAAATGCCTTATCATCATCATAACTTTTTTTAGTTACGAGCAAAGTTCCCTACCAATGGCGTTGCTATGGACAGTATCTGAGGGATAGATGGTATGGCAATGTTTGACTACACATGTCGTATGTACTATATACAGGTATGCTGTCTGCAAAATATAACTGATGCATTATTGAATATTTGTCATCTCCGCCTATTTTTATGCACAGTTTCTTTGATAATTGTGAATAATGTACACCTAATCCTGAATACTCCAATGGTTGCCTTGACTACCGTGTGATCAAATTATTATTCAATTATTAAATATTTATTTTAAACATTGAATATATGACATTTACTTAAATTGGATGTGTTTGTTATAGATATATTTATCAATCCATTTTTGTAGAGCATAAAAAGCTTCTTACTGAGTCTCCATTTTTCGAGACAATCTATAGATATATTTATTCGATTGCATTTGAGCATTCTGCCTACTGAATATCCAAAAAACATGCTTAATATAGCCATGCGACTCGGCTAAGTACATATAGGTACAAACAAGATGGTCAGATGATATAAAACACTGATGAAGGAACTGGATATGACAATACATTTATCTCAGTCATACATTAGGCAAAAATCCAGATTTGAACACCAATCTTAGGGATCCGTAGTCAAGGACCGTTACCATGACAACCCCTGGATGCAGAGTGTAAAATATGACGGAAAATGACCAGTAGAGTCTACCGTTTATTTTGATATATAATTCAGCCTTGTGCACAGTTGGGTGATTAAACTCCTTAAATATGGCCCTTTTGGACACCTGGCCGCTAGCCTAAAAGGTTACACGAGAAATGTAAAGTGTTAAATTTACAAAGCCCATGGATGGTTGGACTAGAGGTGTGGTAATCTATAAAACGAGAGAATACGTTCACCCAAGGCATGTTGTGGGAAATTTATAAGAAAATTAATCAACCCCAAATTATTCTTTGTTGGACGTACAACCAGATGACGGACGAAAAAATACCCCACTATACTTACCCTCTCAGTTCGCCGGATATCACATGTAACTCCATAGCAGTGATTTGGCCGTTCACCTGGTAGATTGACTGGTCATTGAATGCATTGCCTCCTGTTCCACCAACCCCGTCAGTACACTGGGCCAACCACTCTACAAGCCATGTAGGCTTTTTCAACTTTGCAATTCATCCAAACATTATTTTTATGGAAAGTTCACTTAAATTGTTTTATATTATGCAACAATGCTATTGTTACACCTTACTGTTACAACAGAACACCGCAGAATGCTGTATGACAAACACCATAACTGTAGTATGGCATATTCTACTGCAATCAGCATACCATCGGTGCATTTGACTTCGTTTCCTGAAGACTCCAAAACCAAGGAGAAAACCGGTCAATATTTGAACATAAAACTGACCACAATGAGGGCCAGAGTAGCCACTGACACACTGACACGTGTAGCTGTTCACGTCTCTCACACAGTCACCATTCGGGGAACAAGGACTCTTCCGACACGGGTCCACATCTGAAAGTCGGTCACCCGCCATTCGTTGTAGATGTGTGTAATTTTTGCTATATGCTGTTCAACTGAAGCTACATAATATGTCATACAAGTAGAGTAAAACTGCTGGAGCTTTGTTAAAAAATAATTCCAGCCGTCACTTACACCTCTTGTATCCAGCCATGTTTCAGAAGTATCTTGTGTAGTGTGGATGTTTTTGAGTATAAGATATTGTGAACTCATATGTCTGTTACTGAAAACTAAAAGGAAAACACATGTACTTACCTTGCAATATGTACAAAACGTGTCCTGGGTTAGGTTGTAGTCCTCTGATTTCCCCTTCACTCGGTATCGGGCTGTCTATGAGTTCACAGACGTACGCGTTTTGTGAATTTGGCCCAAAGTTGACGGCGACACAGATGTCGTGTTTCTGGAGACAGCGTTTCTTGCAAGCAGCAGCTGATCCGGATCTGGTCACTTCTGTGATGTTCGTATCTTTCAATCTCTTAAATTCGTGCTTCTCGAAGACACAACTTTGACACATGCTTATTTGAAACACAATACATATTAAAGTGAATATCTTGACATGAAAATACATGTTGAAAACGGCCATTCCTCGGGCTGAAAACTGTTGATACGTACATGTATGAAAGAATCAGTTGTGGTTTTGGAAGTGGTCAATGTACATGCGCATAGCACATGTAGGCAGAGGACAGACGTAGAAGTGGAGCACCTAATAGTATAGCCAAGAAATCGATGATCCAAGTAGTACTCTGTGTCCCGCTGGCAGTAAATTACGAATTATTAGCAACTGGTCCCATTTTTCTCCAGTGGTCAATAACTAATTTATTTATATTGAACAGCTGCTGGGAGGTATATAGCTCACACCAATGGACCTAGTATATAAGTCAGATATACACTTCGCACTTCGGTGAATTAGAATAAATGAACCCTCGTAGCTTCACTGCCAGATCCATTATTCTAATTGACATCGTGTTCAGCGTATATATCTACTACCTTATCTACTTGTGACAACAATAGAACAGTGTAGCCTACTAAACAAAGTAACCAAGCATGCTAACAATCAAGTAATCGACTAATCAAACTGTGCGAACGTGGTCATAGTCAAATTATGTAGTTCTTAAAGCCCGAGGAGCACTTCATGACCTATTGGCCTTGGAGACCATGGACGCGAGAATGCTTTAGGGCATTCCTGCTAACCTAATAAAAGAACCAAAACAAATCTGCTAGATTATAAAGGCATTTCTGCCGAAATGCATTGATAACTGAACACTGAGTACTTCATATAATTACCACCACCACGGGATAGTTCTGCATGCTGTATGTACTCCTGCCTTGTTAAACAGTGTTCAGTTATCAATGCATTTCGGCAGAAATGCCTTTATAATCTAGCAGATTTGTTTTGGTTCTTTTATTAGGTTAGCAGATTTTTGATCTGATAACCTATTGACATGGCATTGCGTCCGCCGGTTGTCATTCTTCCATCTACATTTTTGTCTTTGAAGTTTACGATCGAATCTCTCTGAATTTTTTGTTGAAAATGCCTAAAATATTTCAAGAGGAATGTATTTTTTAGTTTTTTTATTTTCGCATTTTTTTTTCCAAAATGGCAGCTGTTTTATCACGAGAAACGGCCAACTTTGGTCCTTGACGGTCAATTTCTCAAGTCTGATCAGTAACATTTTTCCTAATTGATGCATAAGACTCCTCATATGTACCCTTGTGATGTGTATAAGTTACTCTTCAGTCGCCGGTCTGCGTGTAGCACCTTTTTTGATTTTTCAATGGGTCGATGAAATGTTTTTTTCACTAATCGTTTTGAGCCATTTCTAGCAAAAAAAATTTTTGCCTTGGAAAATTTTTTTTCGACCCAATTTTTCCTTCATAATGGGAGCTGTATGGAGTAATTTCCCAGAACACTTCAAGATGGAGCTTGAATATTGGCGTAATTCTCAATTTTGTGATACAAAATCAATTGCGTGATGACAAAATTCGTTTTTTTCCAATAAAATCGAAGTTGATGTACCAATTCTCAATTTTGTGATACAAAATCAATTATGTGATTACAAAACTGATTTTGTAATTATTAGTTTCAATTTCAAAATAATTGAAACTAATAGTTGGACGAGCATTGGCAGTTTGTTGGAAAGTCGACGTTGGTAATTCAAAGCTAATACATTGCATGGCCAATGTTATTTTGCCAATGGTTGACCATCTAAGTACAACCAAGATCCAACGAATGCCGCCATTTTGTTTAATAAAAATTTTAACATGGTGAAATATTGGAGTTGACGAGGGGCATAAATTACATGGAAATATTTTTCAAAGGTACACGATAAAGTGATTTTTTTTTACTGTTAGTCTTGCATGAGTAATCCATTCTTTATTTTGAAGTTTTATCGTTCCATCATTGGGCCAATATTGGTTTTTATAATGTTGGGCCGATTTTGACACAATCAAATGTTGGTCAACGTTGTCCCAATGAGCACCACGATGTAGACTCGATATTGTGTGCCAACGTTGGCCTAATTTTCATGTATATGTTGGTCCACTGCTGGGCAAATGTAAGCTTGTTGTAAACTTATGGTATATCTGCAATCATTTCGTCTCCATGTATAGTATGTTAGTAATATTAATAGTATGTTACCGTTTATCATTTTTTTTATTCATCACATAATGATAATGTCGCAATGTTTTTTTTTTACACAAGATGAAAATGCTACCTATATCTCATCAATGTATCTCTTTTCTATTGACATGGTGCCCCCAAAAAGTAAACTGGTCATTTGAAGTACTGGAAGAAGATGTACAAACGTGACAGCAATAAGACGTATTAGCACAACACGCAAAGTGGAGTATGCACTGCAAATCGATGTCACCTAGTCTGTTACACTAGAATTCTACTGTACTATTGAATGCAGTCTCTGACATGGACCATGAGACTGTCGATGAGAGCCACAGCCCTGCCGGTAAAGTACATGACTTGTTGACCCTGTACGCCGGTGACCTCCGTGGTGACAGAGCCGTACTGTGTCGGTGTGGGGCCGTGGTTGACGGTGATCTCCAGGCCCAAGACGACAGGAAGATTGTACGTCAAGTCCCTGCCTCTGTAGACTCGCACACGTGTGATCGAGTCCCCGGCGGCCAAGTCCAAGCGCTGGGGAGTAGAAGTAGACGCCCCTCTCCACCCTGTGAACGTGTTGCCATACTTGGTGCGGAGTCTGAAGGAGAATCAAACCTTTCGTCTGAGATAATCATTCTGTGAGTATGTCGTGTATGGCTCTCCATACACATGATCAACACTGCAAATCATCACCATGAAAGGGAATCAGGTCCTTCGTCTGAGATATTCATTCCATCTGATTTGTAGACGACCTGATTCAAGGGATAATTCATCAATGCAATAGATTGCTAAGTTTATTAGCATTTCACAATAAATTTTAACCTCATCTTCTGCTGTCTGTCTCCAATATTTAATTTACTCATTTTTATTTATCCACATTCATCTCGCGGCAAGTTCATCATAAGGTTCCCGTATATTGGTTGTTGTATGATCACAATGCGAGCCTGAGCTCTATCTTCATACATTCAGTGTACATGGGTGAAACACTCAAGTGCAACTGAGGTCAAGTCAAGGTCATCAACAGACGACTCATATATGACTTCCTGTATTTATTTATAATACAAATCCAAACCCAGATCTTCAAGCATTCAGTGTCAGAAAATCAGCCATAATAGACTCGGTATTTGGGACCCATATTAATTTTTGGGCCTTTCGAGCAATTTATACCAATGTGTATTCATACATAGGTTCGCAGGCTTAATAAATGGTATTAAAAATATGTAATCCACAACGAAAAATCAGAATAAAAGTTACGGAACAAATTTAAAGAAAAATAGGAAGATGTATCAATGCAAAATGATCAATGCTGAACAAGAAAGTTTACAAGGAAATGTAAAGTGTTAAACTTACAAAGTCCATGGATGATTGGACTATAAGTCGGGTGTGATCTAAAAACGAGAGAAGGCCACTCAGGACATTAACCCATGTCGCACAGCCAGTTGACGGACGAAAACAATCCCATTATACATGTACTTACCCTCTGAGTTCGCCGGATATCACATGTAACTCCATAGCAGTGATTGGGCCGTTCACCTGGTAGATTGACTGGTCATTGAATGCAGTGCCCCCTGTTCCACCAATCCCGTCAGTACACTGGCTCAACCACTCTACAAGGCAAATAGGGCCCTTCAATATTGCAATTCAATCAAATCTTATTGTTACGGAAAGCTCAGTGCACCTAAATTGTCAAAATATATTGGATATATCAAGCGAATCGGTGCATTTCATTTGAGAAGGGTGATCTTGAAAGGAAGACGGTTCACTCTAATCAACCCTCCCAAAAATAATTTTAAAAATCCTAACACCAAAGAAAAAAAACCGGTCGTTATTTGACAAAACTGACCACAGTGAGTGCCGGAGTAGCCGCTGACACACTGACACGTGTAGCTATTCACGTCCCTCACACAGTCACCATTCGGGGAACAAGGACTCTTCCGACACGGGTCCACGTCTGAAAATTTGTTGCCCGCCATTCATTGTTGTTGTACATGTATGTAATTTTATTTTTAAACAAATATGTTCAGCTGTCACTCACATTACTTGTATCCAGGCATGTTTCAGAAGTATTTTGTGTTGTGTGGATGTTTTCGAGATAAACAGTATAAGAGTTAGTGAATTCGTAGGTTTGTTGTTGGACACTAAGTGTAAAACGTAGGTACTTACATGTACCTTGCAATATATACAAAGCGTGTCCTGGGTTAGGTTGTAGTCCTCTGATTTCCCCTTCACTCGGTATCGGGCCGTCTATGAGTTCACAGACGTACGCGTTTTGTGCATTTGACCCAAAGTTGACGGCGACACAGATGTCGTGTTTCTGGAGACAGCGTTTCTTGCAAGCAGCAGATGATCCGGATCTGGTCACTTCTGTGATGTTCGCATCTTTCAATCTCCTAAATTCGTGCCTCTCGAAGACACAACTTTGACACATGCTTATTTGAAACACAATAAATATTAACGTGAATGTTCTGACACGAAAACAAATGGTGAAAACAGCCATTCCTCCGGCTGATAACTGTTGATACATGTCTGTACAACTATGATTGATGTGATAAATACTCCGCTGTACGTGAGCACATTCTTTCAATTCCCTACATGTATCGATCGCGTCAATGAAGCACAATTAGGGTAGCTTCTCATATTGCATATTGGTTGCACCAATAACACATTTGACGCAATCATACAAGTTTCTAATCATCTGCCTCTTATATTGCTCATGATAACCGACACTTTGAAGTAAATATCCAGCAACTGTCCAGAGTTTTAAAAACTTAGGAAGACACATTCCCAAACTTCCATTTTTGTCCAGATATACGGAGATCAGCGACGCATCAACACATTTGTCGCCGGAGATCGTGTGTAACAGGAAACAAAAAGCAGTGGAGGCCAAACGCAGAACAGTTGTGACTTTGGAAGTGGTACATATGTGTAAATAATATAGCACATGTCAATCAAGTAACGAATCATGCCATTATCGTAGTGATCGATTAAGCAAACTGTGCGAACGTGGTCCTGGTCGAATTGTTACATATACATGACTTTCTTCTTTATCACCATGGCCACAGTGTATTTGGTCGCTTTTTAATCGACAGCACAAGCAGCACGCAGCCGGCCGAGCTCCGGAGCAGGGGGCCACAATACTTTTCGAATCAGCGAGAGTGAAATGAACATATCGCGATGCCACGTGAATAATTGAAATCACGTCCAGCAAACGAGCTCATGAATATTTCAACTGCAGTAAAAATCAACAAAACAGGACGAGAATAACAATTTTTGTAATATGGATGTACATGTATCACAGTGGCCATGAAGTTATAAAATATTTATAAGCCCCTAGCTATGGCTCGAATGACTCATTCCCAATAAAATGAATTTTCCGATTGAATAGATTATTCTTTAAAAAATACCACTAGCTCTTTCGTTTTGGTCGAAATTATGAAATATAAGGAAGCCTCCTACAAGTTTAGTGTATTTGCTCTTCAAAACGAACGTGAAATAGGGAAGAAAGTTCACCTAGGCCTGAGTGAGTCATACGTTATGAATCTAATTGATCAATCGAAAGACATGTATACATAATATGATGGATTCGAATGAATGATTATATCCACCCAATTCATCGGAAAGTAGCGTAACTTTTATTGTGTGATATCATCAGACAGGTGTGAGCATGGATGGAGTTGAAATTGAAGATTTCAAATTCTACATTCAACTATACTGATAATTTCCCGGCTGGTAGTGTCACAGTGACAGTCCTTGAAGTGGGCTTGCAAGACGTCGATGCAAGCTCCACTCCGCCCGGACAGGTACAACAGTTGTTCACCCCGAACGGTCATGACGTCATTGGTGACGGAGCCGTACTGTGTCGGTGTGGGACCGTGGTTGACGGTGATCTCCAAGCCAATGACAACCAGGGCATTGAACCTCATGTCCCTGCCCCTGTAGGCCCGCACCTGGGTGATGGAGTCTCCCGGGGCTAGAAACAGGTCATGTTGGTAGTCAGAGTTTGACTCTCCTTCCCAACGCGTCAACAAGTTGCCGTACTGGACACGGAGTCTATAGGGAGGGATTGTTCAATGATTGTCATAAATGCGCATAGCACAATGCCGGCTCGAAATGCGTTTTTGTGTATACATCTGACATGCACTCATTCCTTACCCCCTGAATTCGCCATTCTTTACCGCCAGCTCCATGGCCGTGATTGGGCCGTGCGCATCGTGTTTGGACCAATGATCGAAAGCGCCACCGCCCGAACTGTTAACCGTCACACCAGAACACTCGGAAAGCCAGTCTGCAGAGTTTGGTCAGCAATGTACATAATTATGCCCAATTTGAGTAAAAGTAACACTTGTGACCTTGGCATATATGTTGGTTGACTTTCTAACTCGGGTTACTAGTGTGTAAAGTGTATGTCTTGGTGTGGCATGGTAAAACTGGAGTTGTGTCCAATCCATACACTACTGACCACAGTGAGGGCCGGAGTAGCCGCTGACACACTGACACGTGTAGCTGTTCATGTTCCTCACACAGTCACCATTCGGGGAACAAGGACTCTTCCGACAGGGGTCCACGTCTGCAAATATACAAAAACATATATAAAAATAGTGTTTTTCATTGGCTCATCAACTGGGCTTACAGAATACAGTATAGTAAAACTAGTAGGTAATATAGACGGCGTTTGTTTAATACATTTTGGGCTTATCGGTTGAGAGTGGCTGACACTGGAGCCCCAGCCAGACGCAGTCAGCCCCAGTCATTGCTGGACCAGAAGCCACGGAACCAGCTCCTCAGATCTCCCTAAAGTGACACTGATTTCCTCCAAAATACAATGTCGCAGTCACACGTCTTCGGACAAACTTTGATGCAGCCACCAACGGGTCGAGAATGATATTCCTCGAGATTCCCCGAGAGACCAAGGAATGCTACGGATTGCTCGCAGATACCCCCTCCCCCCCCCCCCAGAGGAGCAAAGGTTGAGACACGGTACATGGACTGCACCCAATATCACGGACTAGGGCAGATGGGCCAAGGAATGCCACGGAACACTCACGGGCTGCCTGGACGTGTCATGGAAATGAGATGGTAAAGGCAGGACCAGATTCTCTCAGAATGGGCGACTCCCGGACAAGCCTCAGATTCTTTCAACATTTGAAAGAATCCGGGAAAATGTCCGGATCAGCCATGGACTACCCCCGAAATACCACGGACCACCCTGGATCGTCATTCGTGGCTCTTCTGACCGATGTCTGACTGAGGCTTTTCAGCTATATATTGCTTGCACTACTCAAACCCATTGTATAGAAATGTATTGAACTGTGTCGTTATAGCCTTCTCGGAGAACGCAAGCATCACATGAAACTGTTAGATGTTCCTCGACGCCTGCTTGTGAGGATTTATTACGATAGTCAAAATTTAAGTTTAAATTGGTCAAATCAGAAGTACATACGCAACAATGAATACCTTTTAATGTGTACAAAACGTGTCCTGTGTTAGCTTGTAGTCCTCTTATTTCCCCTGCACTCGGTATCGGGCTGTCTATGAGTTCACAGACGTACGCGTTTTGTGCATTTGGCCCAAAGTTGACGGCGACACAGATGTCGTGTTTCTGGAGACAGCGTTTCTCGCAAGCAGCAGCTGATCCGGATCTGGTCACTTCTGTGATATTCGCATCCTCCAGTCTCCTGAACTCGTGCCTGTCGAATAAACAATCTGCGTCTGTTCTCCATATCAGAAACATGGCCATAACAATAACCAAAGTGAAACTGTGTGCGGGTGCCATAACAAGACTTTCTATTACATTGTGTGAAACGTATTGTAGGCACACACGACGAATTGTATTTGAAGCACTCTTGCATGGATAAAACTTATATACTGAATTTGTTTGTATACGAATATATTTGCGTTTTTTCAATTGTCACCTGAAACGCCGGTGAAAACTAATAGAGTTGGATATTTAATCTATAGTTTGAATAACATGTTCATGTACCCAGTTCGTCAGGAATGTCCAAACAAGTTCAAGTGGCATGCATGTAGACGATTAGTAGTTTAATGTTCATGCCACATTATTGGAATATCTGCATTTTTGTCGATATAATTACATGTACTGTTATTTGCTTGCGCTTGAGGAGATACATGTGATATAGTGATAATTAGAATGTCCGCTACTATGAATTGGTGATTTACTGATGAATTCATGATGTGTAAAAAAAAAATAGCCCAAAGGCTAGGAATTACTGGAAAAATGTATACGAATTGAGCCACAACGTTTTTTTTAAAAACCCAAACATCCCATTTGTAAGAAAGCGTATCACGGCAATGCTGTATGTCAAAATTGTATGGTGCTCGAAGTCATGATCTGGAATTATTTTTTACAGTAGTCAGAGATATTTAAAACTATTGGGCGTACATTGTAACCACAGCAATAGTATATTTCGTACACAATAATATATATTAGCTAGTGTCTTCAGCTAAGTGCATTTAGTTATTGAAAGTATCCAACACACATTTTACTTTCACTTTAATAGTACTTTAACGTAGTACGCTACAAACAGGGAGGTAATGAATTGTCAAAATTTAAAAGTTATATCTTGAATATTATCTCTTCAAAATAACATATTTTATAGAGTAACCGATCAGCATTCTAATAATGACAGGAAAATAGGGGATCACCGTGCTGGTTTCTTCGACATATTCGATAAAAAATCACAAACATTTACTAAAATGACTTAATTTATGGTATTTTTACACTTTTTTTGCCCATATTCACATCTTGCATCTTGTTTTCCAAGAGAACGGATACGGTGACCCCCTATTTTTTTTTTTCAGTTTTAGGATGCTGATCAGTTACTCTATAAAATATGTCAGTTTGAAGCTCTAGATTTTGTTAATACAGTCATTTACTTTGAAAAACTCTTTGATCCCCTCCCCTCACTGTTTGGAGCGGACTACCTTAAGGTGATTACGACTTTGTAATTGGAGATCACAACTTTGTAAGTCGTGATTACGACTCAAGCTCCACGTTTTTGTTACATGTATACAACTCGATCCTAATACACATAATTATTTTATAAATATCACAGACTATCATGACTTAGTAATTCGAGATCTCGACTCGAGATCAGGTCGTTGTATCTCGAAATCTTGACTTTGTAATTCTAGGTCTCGAATGAAGCACCATATTATTTTGTACATGTAGCCCTAATACGCTTTCGGACAGACCAACCATTCAAACCATTCAAAAACACCAACATTCATGCACTTACCAGGGTAGTTTCCTATGCATAAATATGAAAAGGCTTAATAAAAAAAAAATCCAGAACATCACTCCAAATCCCAAAAATTAACATTTGTCGACCAAGAAAGGTTGTTTTGACCTTTCAAGGTTATTGAAAGTAAAATTCAAGGTCACCACTGAAAACGCCATATGTGTGGTTTCCCATTTGAATGTGTCAATATTTAAAGCTATAACCACTTTTAGAATTGACAAATTTTTTATTCAGTCTGCAATAGCTTTATTTTGTCTATAGAATGAGAATTCATGCAAATTTTGGTCTGAAAATATGTGTTATGTGCCTGAATTGAGTTGTCATAATCAAGATTCAAACTCGGGTCAATCAATTTTGCATCCATTTTTTCCTCAGAGCGGTCCGTGTTACGGTCGAATTTCACACACAGTGTCATGACGTCATTGGTATTAGTCGATCATTCTCTATCCGATATTTTCATGCACAGTTGAAGGCTATTTTCTGATTATCTGGGGTCGAATTGTGCATATTTCCTATCTATCCTGACAATCTCGAGATTGTACTTTCAAGTTTGCGTGACAAACAAGAATGCTAGATTTGGCTGATTTTCAAAATTGGTTCTAACTTTAAGCTCTATCTTGAAGTGTTCTACGCGTCTTTTCCAAACAGCTCCCATTGAAAAAGTGGATGAACTTTTCTATTCCCAAAAAGTTCTCAATGGATAATTTTTATTCGCTTTGTTCTTGTCTGTAAAGGATTTAAAACAGATAGATTTGATTCCGAACCCAAAATGTTTTTCACCAATCTGTCAGGAAATCAGAATGACCCCTGCGTGTTGACCGGCGATTCAAGGGCAACCAAATTTACACACATCACAGATGTACATATGGGCAGTTTTATGCATAAATTAGCAAAAAAAGTTAAAGGTTTTGAGAAAACGACCATCAACCTTCAAAATTAGCCAATTCAAACCGAAATGGCTGCTATTTAAAAAAAAAGAATGCGACAATCGAAATTAGCCCAAGGGCAAGAAAGGTTACAGGAGAAATCCACAATTATTATTTCGTGCGAATGAAATATCATGCCCTATCAGGGGCAACGTAGAATTCAAACAGCATATTTCTCGAGCCCCAAGTGCGCCGTAACCAATTCTACCCGGTCATATTACGCTTGTAAATATCGATCGATGCGTCAGCCTTCCACTGTGGATGTTGCTCCGTAACCTGCTAGTTATCAGTAGCCCAAGTATGCATGGGTGATAATGTAGTGTAATGCACATGTACTAGTATGTGTATATTGTAATGAATAGTGATTATATTGATACAATTATACAAATGGTATGTTCCTTGTCCATGCGAATATAGAGCTAAACTGCTATAAAAGGTGAGGTGATACATGCATTGATGTTAGAACTCGGTATATGCATTCTGAATATTTTTTTTTTTTACAAATGTACATGACATAATTAAAGGTCCTGATTCCCAGTCATTGTCTAGTATAGGATTCATGTGTCGTATCTTGCCCCATATATGCATGTAATGTTGTACAAAGTATACATCGTGGTACTGATACATCGATATATGGACAGTCTTTCGTCCTTGTACTTTCGAGGCCATGACTATACAACATGCTGAGTCATGCTCAATTCTTCGTGGTGCTCGACCAGTTACTGCGGTGTGTAGAGTGTGCGCAACACAGGGTACTGTGGGTCAGTGGTAACTGCGCTTACGGTCCACGGACATACATGTAGGCTTATGGCGTTACAATACATGTATGTAGCATATATGACAATGCGCGATACTGATTCTGATCATTCTGTCGTTACTGTCTATTTGTTTGTTGCATTCCCACCAGACGTGACATGGATCGGAAGCAGGGAGATACCTCAGACCCGGAGTGCAATAAACTTATCCAGGAGAAATGTTCGCCATCAACCAACGATGAGCGATATACTCATGATAATAGGAAATGTAAAGCCACCAACAATAAAAGGAAAATGAAGCACAAAATAAGAGAAAAGAAGACAATAAAGCCTGCAAGTGCGGAAAACAAGTCCAATGCCAAGAAACGGAATGGATCAGCTTGGAAGGGTTTCTCCAAGAAAATCAAACGATTATGGCCATTCGTTTGGCCCAAAAACAACAGGATTTTACAGCTGAGGGTCGTGCTCTGTGTGTTTATTCTTGTTGCTACCAGAGTCGTCACTGTTTTCGTGCCAATCTACCAGAAAAAAATAGGCAAGTCACTTGAAACAATTATAATTTTATTGAAATCAATGTGACATCAAATATACATGCATATGAACCTATATAGTGACTTCTGGATGTACATTTTATTCAGACAGGTTAGTGACTTACATGCATAGCCTACATGTGTAATTCGATTGTTCTTCAGTTGACAGTCTCACATACCAACCAGCCAGTGGTGTTGCCAGTGAAAACAAAACCGAATCAAATGATCAACCTACAGTTACCATGGAAATGACCACTGCAATATTGCTCCAAACAAGCGGAGACATCGAATTCCGATGGGATTATATTGTTATTTACATCATTCTCAGATCTCTTAGATGTATGTTTAAAATGTTTATATATTATCATTTAGTATTCCAATTATTAACATTAATGTTCATTATACTGTATATTACCATTCATCAAACAGTCCTAAAGAACGAGCGAGCATATATTCATGTGATATAAATTTATATATGCAGTATATTAAGTGAGTTTTTTCCCCACATGTTCGCTATTGGTTATATTTAGGTTTATCTGTGTATTGTAGCTGGATATCTCGGCACATTACGAACTGTTATCTGGATTGGAGTGTCACAGAACACGAAGAAAAGCATGAGACTCCAGCTCTTCGCCCATCTACATGAGTAAATATACATGTATATACACAAACAATACACAAATAAAAAGAAAAGGTGCAAATAATGAAGAAATTTTCAACAACAACTGAAAGGTTAAATATATACAGCGACATTTAGTAAGAGGAATTTTCCGGTGGTAGCTTATCGTTGCAGTGGCACCTTCATCGTAAGACGGGGGAGGTTCTGAAGGTCATGGACCGTGGTGTGTCCAGCATCAGTACCGTTCTCAGGTATACTATCGTGTAGCGATCTTACGTTAATACGGTTACGGATGCGTTATTTCACGACTGAATATATAATCAACCAATGGGGCAGCGAGAAAATGACGGTCATGGTCTAATGGCGTTCGTCGTGACCGTTCTGTCTCTATTTTCAATGAGGAGAATCTACTAATGTGACGAATATATGCATGAGGCAATTTCGATGAGCGCAACTCGTGCAAAGCGCCGGGAATGATCACCCGATATAAACAACTGCACTGTTGAAGAACACTAATGTTCGTTCTGGGCATGCATGCCGTAGAACAAAGAGCAAAATTCACTGAATAAACTCCTTTTTGGCCGCGATTCAGTAACGGATAAAAATATCATCGTGCACATTGGCATAATGCACCAGAGAGTCAAACGGCAATATTATTCACTCGGTGGTAGTCCCACTGTAAGGGCACTCCTGATTGGGCGATTTGTACCACGTGACAATCCTACATACTCAATGTTGGACGGCAAAAGTCTATATTGGACATATATATTAGGTTTATAACTGTAGCATACTTTCCGTTAGGACCCAGCCCCAAAACTTATCCCGGTGCATACACTCATGTACATGTACTCGTCCCCTTCCACGCTTTAGATTACGAACATTTTCAATGGATGTTTCAAAATTTATAGAACATTATACAAATATTGGATGCTGCGCCTCGGCCAATATGACATTTCTTCATCCCGTAAACTGTATATTGGACTCCTCAACATCCAATATTTGTATAATGTTCTATAAATTTTGAAACATCCATTGAAAATGTTCGTAATCTAAAGCGTGGAAGGGGACGAGTACATGTACATGAGTGTATGCACCGGGATAAGTTTTGGGGCTGGGTCCTAACGGAAAGTATGCTACAGTTATAAACCTAATATATGTATATTGATAAAAACATGTCAATTTCGACCATGATCATAGAAAAACGACACTTCTGCAAGTCCAATACTCTCGCCACTCCAAGATCATCAGAAATGTTATACTTTACATGCGTCCATTTCCACGATTAAAATTACGGATATGTTTTCGTCATTGACACGTACATTCAAAGTCTGAGGGAACCCATGTGGCCACAATCAGTTAGTACTGTAATAAGGTGCTAACATCCCTCACCTCCCTGACTTGAGTCTGATATCGATCACATCACAATGAATCAGCAATGCTTCGTATAACACTTTGTTTCAATGATTTGACAGAAAAGTATGTTTTCCTTCACAAACATTCAACTTTAGTTTAACTTTTGAATGATCTGTGGGAAATATATCTTATAAGCATGTACTCATGCGTTGTTTTCATATGTAAGTTCAGTCCCAAATTAAACAGTTTTCCACGAGTGATAACAAAGTCTTACGGCATTTACATATTCAGTCCTCATTAGTCATTGAAAATAGAGACATGACGGTCACGACGAACGCCATCAGACCGTGACCGTCCTCTTCTCGCGAATAGGCTCTATATCTATTAATCGTGAAGTTAATTAATCGTACAGGTGAAGTATTATGCCGCCGAGGACTGGGAAGTGACGAGATACTCTGATGTCGTGGACAAACACTTGGTCGGTTGGATAATTTAGCGACTAGTAATTGCCAAATCTCAAGGATCGTACATATATATACTATTGTCAATCAACTCCCTAACCTGGCCCCTATGTATGGAACAATCTTCCTTTCCTTATGAAGATGCTGGGTTGAACTCGACAATTCAAGTCTGCTCTTAAAACTTATTTATTGCGTAATGTTGTACATGTATAAATCGTGTTTATTTTTATTGTAATTTTATTAGGGCATTTCGGCACGAAATGCCCTTATGGTTTTGTCTGTTTTTTTTTTCTTCTTCTTTTTTTTTTTACTTTCCGCCGTTTTGGTTTCCGATCAATGACTCGGGAACGCCTGAACGGATCTTGTCCAAATTTACACCACTGGTCAGAAATATTACATGGAAGACCCCTATTGTTTTGGAGACGGCTCCCGAGTCCGTGAGGTCCGTGAGGATGAAATCAAGGTTGATTTTGAGACTTGGTTTCCGAGCGATAACTCAAAAAGTATTCATGCAATGGCAGGTATTCTGTGTATGGGAGTTCATATACCACCAAGGAAGAACCCTATTGATTTTGGGATCAATACGTCGAACGACCTTTGACCTAGAGCTCGGAAGAATTTTCGCTGATTCATCCTTGAGGCTTTCATGCATATCTCGGAAACGGTGCGTCGTAGAGCGAAACGGAGCTCAATTTCGGCCTCCTGGCACTAGACAAACTAGTCTAGGGGGTATCTTGGGTCGAAACGACCCCTGGTGTCGAATTTTTTTTTGCCGACTCGGCACTTCCTGTTTGGCCGTATCTCGGAAACGGTGAGTCGTAGAGCGAAACGGAGCTCAATTTCGGCCTCCTGGCACTAGACAAACTAGTCTAGAGGGTATCTTGGGTTGAGACGACCCCTGGTGTCGAATTTTTTTTGGCCGACTCGGCACTTCCTGTTTGGCCCTATCTCGGAAACGGTGCATCGTAGAGCGAAACGGAGCTCAATTCCGGCCTTCTGGCACTGGACAAACTAGTCTAGTGGGTATCTTGGGTCGAGACGACCCCTGGTGTCGATTTTTTTTTCGCCGACTCGGCACTTCCTGTTTGGCCGTATCTCGGAAACGGTGCGTCGTAGAGCGAAACGGAGCTCAATTATGGCCTTCTGGCACTAGACAAACTAGTCTAGTGGGTATCTTGGGTCGAGACGACCCCTGGTGTCGATTTTTTTTTCGCCGACTCGGCACTTCCTGTTTGGCCGTATCTCGGAAACGGTGCGTCGTAGAGCGAAACGGAGCTCAATTATGGCCTTCTGGCACTAGACAAACTAGCCTAGTGGGTATTTTGGGTCGAGACGATCCCTGGTGTCGAATATATTTTCGCCAACTCGGCACTTCCTGTTTGGCCGTATCTCGGAAACGGTGCATCGTAGAGCGAAACGGAGCTCAATTCCGGCCTTCTGGCACTAGTCAAACTAGCCTAGTGGGTATTTTGGGTCGAGACAACCCCTGGTGTCGAATATATTTTCGCCAACTCGGCACTTCCTGTTTGGCCGTATCTCGGAAACGGTGCATCGTAGAGCGAAACGGAGCTCAATTCCGGCCTTCTGGCACTAGACAAACTAGCCTAGTGGGTATTTTGGGTCGAGACAACCCCTGGTGTCGAATTTATTTTCGCCAACCCGGCACTTCCTGTTTGGCCGTATCTCGGAAACGGTGCGTCGTAGAGCGAAACGGAGCTCAATTTCGGCCTTCTGGCACTGGAAAAACTAGTCTAGGGGGTATTTTGGGTTGAGACGACCCCTGGTGTCGAATTTAATTTAGGCGACTCGGCACTTCCTGTTTGGCCGTATCTCGGAAACGGTGCATCATGCAGGGAAACGGAGCTCAATTCCGGCCTTCTGGCACTAGACAAACTAGTCTAGTGGGTATCCTGGGTCGAGACGACCCCTGGTGTCGAATTTTTTTTGATGACTCGACACTTCCTGTTTGGCCATATCTTGGAAACAGTGCGCCGTAGAGCGAAACGGAGCTCAATTTTGGCCTCCTGGCACTAGACATACTAGTCTAGAGGGTATCTTGGGTCGTGACGACCCCTGGTGTCGAATTTTTTTTCACCGACTCAGCACTTCCTGTTTGGCCGTATCTCGGAAACGGTGCATCGTAGAGCGAAACGGAGCTCAATTCCGGCTTCCTGGCACTAGACAAACTAGTCTAGTGGGTATTTTGGGTCGAGACGACCCCTGGTGTCGAATTTATTTTTGCCGACTCGGCACTTCCTGTTTGGCCGTATCTCGGAAACGGTGCGTCGTAGAGTGAAACGGAGCTCAATTCCGGCCTCCTGGCACTAGGCAAACTAGGCTTATGGGTATTTTGGGTCGAGACGACCCCTGTTGTCAATTTTTTTTTTGCCGAATCAGCACTTCCTGTTTGGCCGTATCTCGGAAACGGTGCATCATACAGGGAAACGGAGCTCAATTCCGGCCTCCTGGCACTAGTCAAATTAGTCTAGAGGGTATTTCGGGTCGAGACGACCCCTGGTGTCGAATTTATTTTAGCCGACTCGGCACTTCCTGTTTGGCCGTATCTCGGAAAAGGTGCATCATACAGGGAAACGGAGCTCAATTCCGGCCTTCTGGCACTAGACAAACTAGTCTAGTGGGTATCCTGGGTCGAGACGACCCCTGGTGTCGAATTTTTTTTTGCCGACTCGACACTTCCTGTTAGGCCGTATCTCGGAAACGGTGCGTCGTAGAGCGAAACGGAGCTCAATTCCGGCCTTCTGGTACTAGACAAACTAGGCTAGGGGGTATTTTGGGTCGAGACGACCCCTGGTGTCGAATTTATTTTTGCCGACTCTGCACTTCCTGTTTGACCGTATATCGGAAACGGTATTTCGTAGTGCGAAGCAGAGCTCAATTTCGGCCTCCTGGCACTAAACAAACTAGGCTTAGGGGTATTCTGGGTCGAGAAGGCCCCTGGTGTCGATTTTTTTTTTTGCCGACTCTGCACTTCCTGTTTGGCCGTATCTCAGAAACGGTGAGTCGTAGAACGAAACGGAGCTCAATTCCGGCCTTCTGGTTCTAGACAAACTAGTCTAGGGGGTTTCTTGGGCCGAGACGTCTTGTGGTGTCAAATTTTTCGGCACTTCCTGTTTGGCTGTATCTCGGAAAAGGTGAGTCGTAGAGCGAAACGGAGCTTAATTTCAGCCTCCTGGCACTAGACTAACTGGCCTAGAGGGTATCTTGGGTCAAGACGACTTCTGGTGTCGATTTTTTTTCGCCGACTCAGCACTTCCTGTTTGCCGTGTCTCGGAAAAGGTGCATCATAGAGCGAAACGCAAAGATGCCTAAGGGTAGGGTATGTCACTTAAACTTTGACCACGGACAGTTAAAGAGTCATCATGGTTCTAGACACGGTCTCTTAGGTATATGTTAGGTAGGAATAGAACTCACACGAAATGCCCCAAGGCATCTTCAGGCCTTGACGTCTAGTTGTTATACGCTTTGAGCAAATACATGGGTGTACCTACGTGCAGACATATACAGTTTTGGTACAAAGCAACAAATATCATATATATGATATTATTCTTCTTACCAGTAAATCAATAAGCTCGCACACAGATACCTAGGATTCACACATGTGTGATGTACATACACATAACGCCCGCATTGACAAAACAAGGGGCACAAAGTGCTACTTAATTAATACATTTTACCGTAATATTTAAAGATATTATATTGCAATCGGTTAATTGACAGGTCCATTTGGCTGAGCTCGCAGTATTTAAGGCATTTCGGCAGAAATGCATTTATGGTTTTGTCACAATTCTTTTTTTTTCCCTCCGCCGTTTTCGTTTCCCGCGCGATAACTCGAGAACGCCTCGACGGATCGACTTTAAATTTTCATCACTGTTCAGATATATTATGTAGATTGCTGTATAGTTTTTGAGCCGGATCTGAGGTCCGTGAGGATGAAATCGAGCTCATTTTTTGGACTTTGTTTCCGCGCGATAACTCAAAAACTATTCAGGCAATGGCTGCAGAACTCTGCATGGAGGTTCATATACCACCAGGGAAGAACCCTATTGATTTTGGGATCAATCCGTGAAACGACCTTTGACCTGGAGGTCGGAAGAGTTTTCGCCCAGTCATCCTTGAGGTTTCCTGCATATCTCGGAAACGGTGCGTTGTAGAGCGAAACGGACGCTATTTTTGACTCGTCGCCCTGGACAAACACGTCTAAGGGATATTATGGATGAACTTTGACCTTGACCCGAAATTTTTTTGCCGAGTTGGTATTTTTCTTTTTCGTCGATATCTCGGAAACGGTGCGTCGTAGAGTCGGAGGAGCATCGGACGTTATTTTTGGACTCGTCGCCCTATACAAACATTCCTAAGGGGGTATTAGGGATGACCTTTGACCTTGACCTGAAATCTTTTTTGCTGAGTCGACATATTTCATTTTCGTCTATATCTAGTACATGTATATATTATAAATTAATCATCACACCGAAATGCCTCAAGGCATCTTTAGGCCTTGACGTCTAGTTACATCTAGGTGTTTGCTTGCAGCACGCTGAGTGGCTCTTTATCGTGCTGTCTAACTTGGTATCCAGTGTGCAGCAGACCATCATAGGGCTGGGTCTGCTGGGCGGCTCCCTGCTCTGTGCCTGGTACGTCCATGTGGGCACCTTCACCGTGGGCGACTACGTCCTGTTCGCCTCGTACGTCGAGTACATGTACGGACCTCTCGGCAACTTTGGCAACCAGTACAGGTCGGCACTTCTCCTACCACATCGCTTCCTCAGAGATTCATATACTAGCATCAACTTTTCACATATTTCTCCCTCCCTCTTCAGTCATATACGTAGTCATATATACTAACACATAACCTACATATAATGAATTTACAAGTGGTCATGCCAATGCAATACCCAGGTAACTACTTCTATCCACAGTGTTAGTTACAGGGATATTGCACTGACGCCGCAATCCAGTTATATATCATACTGTATAATACGTGTATACTATTAAGGTTGATTCAACAAGCATTCATCGACATGGAAAATATGTTTGAGATGTTAGCAGAGGATGATCAGGTATGGTTCTAGGACATTCGCACAATACACCCTATCATACTACATGTACATGTATACATGTATAGACGTGTTTCAAGAGAGCCCCTGTGTTCTACAATGTTCATACTCTGTAGATCGAGGACGATCCGGATGCCAGAGAACTGGAGGTCACACAAGGCAAAATCGAGTTCAAAAATGTTCATTTTTCCTACACACCCGAGTAAGTGTTCTAGATACATGTATTGAACATTGGATACATAGTGCGTTCCACGATTCATTTTAAATTTGCCATTAATTGTATCGTTGATGTCACGCCGTTCCTCAATGGACATCGTCATCTTTACACAGGCGGCCAATTCTACACGACATCAACTTCCAAGTACCGCCAGGCAAAACCGTGGCGCTGGTAAATGTACACTTACACCTTTCAATTCATTAAATGTTTGACATGGAAGTTAGTTCCCGATCTATTAGTCATCGGCAAATATCAACCAATCCTCAGGTTGGACACACAGGGAGCGGCAAAAGTACAATATTGAGACTTCTCTTGAGGTTCTATGAAGTCACTGATGGCATCATTGACATCGATGGCCAGTCAGTTAGCAAGGTACACATGACATGCGGCTATAGCGTTCATGGAACAAATATTGATGTTCAGTTACAGTCAACAAGGCATAGCGTTTTGACACAGATGTAATGTATATTGTATGTGTGCGATCTGTTAATGTAAACGTCACTGTGTCATCAAAGTTCTGTTATTTCAAAGGTCAAGCAGAAGTCGTTACGCCGGTGTATTGGAGTGGTGCCACAGGATACTGTCCTGTTCAATAACACGATCAGGTACGCTGTAAGCGCCATGTACAGGTGGACACTGGGGAACTGTAAGTCAGACCTTAATGTACTCTGTCAGACGTCAGTAAACATTTCAACTACACATCATTGCCGCATGCTACACACTTGTACATGTACGTAATTAACAAATCCGACTTGTCCTTTGCAAGTAGTTTGCGTTATTGCCTTATCTCCTGTACTTTACTCAGCATATTTTCCGTCCTGTCCCTTGCAGGTACAATGTGCGTTATTGGAATACCACCTGTACTTTACTCCGCCCTGTCCCTTGCAGATACAATGTGTGTTATTGGGAATACCACCTGTACTTTACTCAGCATATTTTCCGCCCTGTCCCTTGCAGATACAATGTGTGTTATTGGGCATACCACCTGTACTTTACTTAGTATATTATCCCATGCAGGTACAATGTTCGTTACGGGCGTGTGGACGCTGGTGATGACAGGGTTGAGGAGGCCGCAGCAGCTGCCAACATCCATGACCGAATCCTCTCCTTCCCTTATGGCTAGTACTAACCACCTCAGTGGTAGATTTATAAAGCCATATACATGTATGAAGTTCATACCGGTCACTTCCAAAACAATATCTTCTTCTATCTTCGTCAGTTTTCAATTTCTCAACTGCTTCCCGAAATACAAAACCGCTTTTTTTTTCTACATGTACACAGGCTACGACAGTCGGGTAGGCGAGAGAGGTCTGAAGTTGAGTGGGGGAGAGAAACAAAGGGTAGCTATCGCTCGGACTCTGCTCAAAGATCCAGCCATTGTCCTCTTAGACGAGGTAAACTCAGACCAGATGAACTTGTCCTCATGTCTAAGCATGTTACACGTTTTGCTTACGAATTGCATTACACTGTAATAGCTCGCAATCTGATCCCCATAGGCCACATCTGCACTGGACACAAAGACTGAGAGGACGATCCAGGCGTCTCTGGCCGAGGTGTGCAAGAACAGAACCACCATCATTGTGGCTCACCGCCTGTCCACCATTGTCCACGCAGACCAGATACTCGTACTGAGGGAGGGCCGTATCATTGAACGTGGCAGGTAGGTTTCGTACGGCCGACAATGTTTGGAAAGAATGTTGTCCATGTGGCCAATGTACACACACGTTTAAGTCTCTGACAATTGGACTCGTAACTTGAGTGTAGCTGTGCATCAGGTGGTTATCACCTATGCAAAGTCACCTCTTTTCAGCTTAACTCTTTATCAAAAAATATTTCTTAGGACATGTGAAGTTTTTTTTCTTTTGGCTGCTAAGCAACTTCTTTTAAAACTACATTACAAAGTCACTGTATGGGTGCCTTATGACCATTTCCTACACTAGATCATTACTGCTCTCTCATTGTCAGTCACACAGAGCTGATGGAGCTTGGCGAGGCATACGCGGAGATGTGGCGGGAACAGCAGAAGGAGTCGGATGACCTCGCAGGTGGTGACACTGACTCGGACACATTGTCCTTTGGGGATACAAGACATGGTGCTAGTGTGGGCGAGAACAAGGCAGAAGATGGCCGGGACCTGGACAGGGTCACAGAGTCCAGTGAGGATGTAAGACAAGGTGATACACAGGGGGATGAGGATCCTAAGGAAGGGTTGAGTGGACAGGATACCAGTGCCAGCAAACACAATGATATGGTCATTGATGTAGAACCAGAAGAGTCACAACATTTGCTATCCACTCAGTCGGAAGAGAGAAATCTCAAAGTATGACAAACAGAGAAAGTAGTCTTATAACAAATATATCAATTTATTTACATTCTACTTATAAATGCCCATGTATTCAATGGTTGACTATTAAAACTGATACAATCATTGTTGTTGCACAATTTCATTTTCATACACTCATTCACTAATCATTTATTCAATGAAATACGAGATATTCATCTCATTGTCAGTTGTGATACATGCACATCAGATCACTGAAGAGAGAGTATATGTGTATAGTCACAGTGATGGCTTGATGACGAGTAGTATACTTAATACATGTATTACTCCTCAAGGTTGCAGATTTATGTACAATATCTGATATAACGGTACAAATCATAGTACCCAGGTAGACTTTGAATGCATCATATCCATAACTTATGCATGTAATCATGTAGTGTTATGTACAGATATTTTGAAAGGTACCGACACACAATAATGACACAATACAGTACAACAATCATTATACATGTGAATATATCAGTCTGTTTCGAAAGGTGCAGATAATTTACAAATTGGGTATTCATTTACACATACTACTAGTATGAGCTCTATCAGTGGATCAAGTACCTGATCTGACCTGATCAAATTTTGCTGACATAATGAACTCAGAAACCAATGGGTAATGTTTATGGGTTTTTGATTATATATACTAAAACTACACATACTCATGATCAAGAGGTGGAGAGGTGGAACACAAAACGCCTGTGATGAATATGATGTTCATGGTACATGTCATTCAGCAGATAAAACCCATATACCATGTATACTGGTGTATAGATGTATACTGGTAGTAATGAAAGCATCCTTATCAAGTTCGCCCCTGCACTCTGACAGTCACACACACACCCAGACACACTGACTAGGAGAGCTGGTGCTATGTGATTGAGTATGCTGCGTCTGTCTGTATCGGCCGCTGGAGGGGATGTGGCAGCAGCTGAGCCATACAGTCGTACAGCTTTGTGGGATTGCGAGACACCTCGAATATATAGGATAAGCCTTCATCCAGCTCACAGAACATGTCAAACACCGCCTGTGTGAGGGAAATAGTGTGATAGTGGGTCAGTATCGGTATCTAGAAGGTGCATTCAGAATATTGCTGAATAAAAATATTAAAACTAGTGTTCATCTTCTCAAGATTATGACCATAACAAGACACCCCTCTCACCTCACAGTCGTTCTCGTTCGAAGGAGTCTCGTGGACGTAGAAAATGTCGAGGAAGAAGTGTGGGGAACAAGTCAGCATCTTCAAGGACTGGAAAACCCAATGGAAGCTATACATGTACATATCTTCTACACATACTCTACTGAGAAATGATTGATCATGAGACCAGCGTCACTTTGCCACTGTTGAGTCGGCACCATTGCTGTACGTACATCTCTATTAGTGAACTCAGGCACACAGTGCGAGCGGCCGTACAGCAGGACTGTGCGCACCACATAGGGAGGGGGAATCTCTCTAGGGTTGGCCACTCTGGGCAGTCTCACCATCTGGCCGCTGTGTCAAGGCACATAGTAAAATCTTTTTATATTGATAAAATAATGTATATGATACTTTGTTGTTCTGAAAGACAAAATAAACTGGCAAGACATGTTGGGAACATAATACCAGTACACATACTCACATTGTGTCAAACAGAGAGGTCAGATCACAGGATTCAACAGCGAAGCATGTCTCCAACTCATTCAAAATCCCAATGATTTTGTCTGGATTACTTGTGAAGTCATGCATCTAGAAAAAAAAAAACATTTTTTTTTTCACTCGATGTCTACAGGCCCATAATTATGCTGTATGTCAACAGGTCCAAGGTCTAATGTGGTCCAATGTACAAAAAATATGGCATTATACATTTTTCTGAATTTAGAATGTTAACTACAATTTAAGAACACAAAATAAGTCACAGGTATTCTGGTTCTTCACAAATACATGATCACTCACCTGGTACGCTTGGTCTCTCACAATAATGAGAGCAAATTCATGCTTGGGGTTCAGTTTGTGCTTTGTGTGCACAAAAATACCCACTGCCCTCTTCACTAACTTTATAGGCGCAAATTTATCTCTGTCAAAATAACGATTGAAACACATAACCAGATGTTGAGTGAAATTTCAGTCCTAGTGAACAATTTAGTATAAATAGCCAGTCTTTGACTCTATAGTAATATACGAGTATAGACATATAATTTGAAATTCCAAAAATATGTGTAACACGTAAAAACAGAATTCATACCCGGCTCTTGAACGGAAGGTTATTTTCTCCATTTCCTCGGAAAAATCCAAGCATAGAATCTGAAAAGTTACAGTTTGGCATCCTAAAAGGGGGTGTTCGAGCTATCATTCAACAGAGTGCAGCATTGTAATATGGGTCAGTTTTGGCGCCAAATCACTTTTTCCACCAATGACATAAATTATGGCGGTAAAAATACGCTTTACTAGTATATAATACTGATAACACAAGAAAAACCCCATGAAACAGTGCTGCAAGCTGGCGATTGTAGCTATCCCTGAACACCTCCCATTAGAACTATACATGTTTTGAATACATGTATGTGTTGTATTCGACAAGAGAATCACGTCATCATTACTAGTTACTTGCTCATCAGGGATGGGACGAGTATGTTGGATACAGGACTGTTTTTTTTATTTTTCTAACACTGATTTATATAAGATAAACTATCAAAAACTAATGAGCAGTGTGTTAAACTTAACATCTTCACTTTCAACTTTAAGCATTTCAATAGTATGAATCATTCTTGAATCTACAGAAATCACTGCGATGCTCATTGATCACTAACTTACAATCTTCTCTGGGCAGTTTACTTGAGGACATATCTTTTGCAGGCGGCGTTCGTCCGTTGAAGTGCTGCTGTGTTTCAGCAGTCTCTTGGCTTTGGGTTGATCACCACTGCCTCCTGGCCCTGTGCCTCGGGTATTCTCAGTATTTGTGTTCTCCATACCCGGAAATGCTGTTCCTGTTTGATGTAATAGTTAAATGAAAATATTTACTATCTTATATAATGTTACTTTCGTAATAGAAGAAGTTGAGGACTAGATCCAGTTTACCAAATCTGTTATATCATCACAACCACCACACACTACCACTTGTCAACATGGTTGTTCCATCATAAATGGATTTAATTACCAGTTTTATTATCATATCATCAACTCCCCAACTTGAAAACTTGAACCAGATGCTCTTGGCCGGGTCATGCCAGTTTTTCCATTTCGCCAACAGTATGATTCGTTTGGTGGCGCCGCAACTCGATCTGAGATAATGAGAAGTGGCACCACCAAGTGAATTGTGAGGTCAATACGAGCCGTCCGTCCTATATTCGCCGCATTCCCAAATTCGCCAACAGGGTTTTCAGACATTGTAATGCAAATGAAACCAACCAGTTCTATCATCAATCGAGATTCTGATATTCAATCTTTGTACGAGCAGTTTCTTTTCCATAAAACGAGTTTCTGAGCTCTGATAATATTGAGTTGGCGAATTTTGGGATGCGGCCAATTTAGGACGGATGGCTCGTACAGCTGGCAAAATGGATGCGCCCATGAGCTTGTGACAAGTTGTCAAAATCTGGTTTGTGTTTTCAAGTTGGGATATTTCAGTGATAAAGTCATTGATTGTTCGTCACATATGTATCCCCTATTATCCTCTCGGTATATCATGTATATAGATGAGGCCTAGAGGGTACAATTGCGTAAGATGTTGCTTTATTAATTGAAAAGATGTCCAAGCGATTTCCGTCCTGAGCCATCTCAGACGCTCCACGTCACTCAGGCTGAACTAGGAAGAGCCAGCAAAATTGTTGGTTGGCGAATTTGGGGCACATGTCAAGAGGATATGGTGAAATGGAGTGCATGTACAATTTAGTGGGCAATTCTGTTGCTCTATAATAATCAATGGCAATGATGAGTTAATCAGTGGCACAAAATGATAAATACACACAAAAAGAACATATGGTACATGTAATAAAGAACACTTTTCCGACATAACCAATTGTCATTCCGGATCCTAAGTATGGGAAATTAGCTGTTGATAAAATGCTCACGTTATTGTACATCCTAACCGGTGAGATTAGAACGGATCTAGTACCTCGACCTTGTGAACATCTACTCACTACTGTCATCTAGTCTAGACCTATCACGGTGTGCCTTGTAAACAGAAGTGGTAAAGGGAGCCATGATGTGATTCATTAATTGAGAATTGACTTTTTTTAGTGTGTGTTTACTGTGTACAGCGCTGTATTGAGTGTATACATCGCTGTGCCGAGCCAATGGGTCGCGCCTGGCCGCGAAAATTGAAAATCTCGATCAAAGTATTTGAGGCATAATTATCGTGCAGTCGCAGCAGTGCATTCCAAAAACACAGTAAAATGTGTGTCCGTTGCTCAGTCCTGCAGTGTCAGGTTACATACTTAGATCTCGGAATAAAACACTAACTTGTTGGTTGTTCGTCGGTCACTTTTGCATTTTTAGTGGTTTCCGAGTGTTCTCTTCGTCGACTGGCTAAATACAACAAATTTTTGTATTCGCCAGTATTGTCTGCTCCACTTCCGTTCTCCGCCATTGCCAGAAGACAGACGCGCAGTGAATATTTTGCCCCTCTAAAATTGGGAAAATTTCGCTTAGATTTTTCGAAGAAAAATTAATGTACCAAAGTCGTAGTGTTCTTTTCATATCAATAATAATAAGAATAATGAGTATATCTCTTTATATCACTGAAAACCTGAGACTAAATCGAAATATATGCGCTCTCTGAAAGTTACCGTATAAAATCGAAACTACCGTTGATTTTTTTTTTAAAGGGCCACTGTATGGGATTCGGCTTTTAGAGGATTTCCAAGATTTTTCTCCCGACGCTTCTATTTATAGAACAAAAGGTCAGATTACGTTTTTGACCCAGAATCTCTGCCGAGCCAAATGTCAGGGGCCGGTTTCACAAAGAAACTTACACTCATCTACATTTCAGCAGTCCCAACTGGATTTATGGTCCTAAAGTATTAAAGGGCCACTGTATCTGTGTATGGGATTCGGTTTTTAGGGGATTTCCAAGATTTTTCTCCCGACGCTTCTATTTATAGATCTATTTCTGCCGATCCAATGCTCAGATCAGTCAGGTCGGCTCGGCAGAGATCCTAGGCAAAAAACGTCATCTGACGTTTTATTGTATAAATAGAAGCGTCGGGAGAAAAATATTGGAAATCCCCTAAAAGCCGAATCCCATACAGTTATACAGTGGCCCTTTAAAAATTGCGTTATGTCACGAGCGTTCACATTATGACGTAAACGATAAATGGGTTTGTTTACATTGATTCCTCAGGACATTTTATCGTGTAAAGTGATGGATGTGGCATGAAAATGGCAAGGCAAAAAATATATTTTTTGGTGATTGGGGAGAATTGTACATGGTGATGATGTACACATACCAATCAGATTTCAGCTTGTGTCCAGGATATCCTTTGATCACCCCTCGAAAAGTTTTAATTTTCATGCGCAGCATTTCTTTTTCTCAAATACTAGTACACAGAGATTTACTGGTAACCAAGTCAACAAACCGAATATTTTTTTTGCTGATTGTCATATAAGGATAAATTGTCATATAAGGATAATAATTTTGGGATTTCCCTATACCATGATGTTATACTCCTTTGTGATTGGTTAACGAATCAATGACGTTATAGCGCATGCAGCGTAATACTTTATTTCCATGTATACACATTCTGCACTGATTATGGGCTTGTGATGACAGAAGATAGATTTGTTTGCTGTTTATTTTATTTCATTCAAATTGATAATGTCAGGGGCCGGTTTCACAAAGAAATTTACACTCATCTAAATTTCAGCGGTCCCAACTGGATTTATGGTCCTAAAGTATTATTTTATTTCATTCAAATTGATAATGGAACATTGACGACCCATGAAAGGCCCCTCTCACATGTTTGCTCGAAGAACATGTGCACCCATCATACTATTCATGTATGGCATGCCATAACACGGAGTTTGATATCCCCGTGCATTTTACGTGAAAAGACGTTGTTCCCCCTGGTGAGTTTACGTCATAAAAAGCGGACCGTTTTTCCAATGAAGTCTTGGACAGGTTTGAACATAGACCTAAAGCAGATCTGCTTTAGGTCTATGCTATATTCAACATGACTTTCCTCGAAAATGCAAAAAAGTCACCGGCTGTGAAAGTGCTTAGAAATCTACACCAGAAAGCACCTTACAGATAGTAGATTTCATTTTTTTCTAGGGGGGATTCACGGCACCCCCAGGCGCTATGTGCCACTAGGCCTGGACCAATAGTGGTGTCTATGCCTCTGCGGTGTTACATTGATGTAACACTAATTTACGAGCCATCCGTCCTAAATTCGCCGCATCCCAAAATTCGCCAACTCAATATTGATAGAACTGGTTGGTTTCATTTGCATTACAAGGTCTGAAAAACCGTTCGGTGATTTTGGGTATGCAGGGAATTTAGGACGGACGGCTTGTACAGTCAATATATCACTATTGGAAAATATTTTGGCATCATTGTTTAGTAATGATAATGTATTTTTAAAAACTGCGTTTGGACGCATGAAACAGTCCGTTTCTGCACCCGACTGACCCGTTTCCACATTCACCGCTCCGTTTCTGCAAATCTGGTCCGTTTCTGTATTCTTATGGACCGCTTGATACCCTGCGGTGAATTTTCGCCAGTGACCTAGATAAAACTAGGTCACTGATTTTCGCTCTCGCGAGAAGAGATTACACTTTCAACCTGCTCTGGATGAGCCGAAAATGTTTTGACACATTTCTCGCTTTATTCTTGGTCGGAAATGCTGGAATGTTTGACGAAATGTGGAAAACAATATTCCGGCCATGTTCTGTGGAAATAGTTTAATGAAAGGTACAATTTTTGCGAGTTTTGTCTGTGTTTTGTTCCAACAATGACCCTGCTTTACCAGCTCAGCTGTTGTGACTGTCACTGACTGGGGACTGGCCCTGGGCTAGTCCTATCTCTGAGACAGAGTCCTATGTAAGCAATGACAATAATTTACCGACGGAGTGGGGAATTCCCGCGCCAACGAACATTGGGTTATATTCGACGAATAGAACGATTTACCCTTAAAACAACATGTGAATCCTGACATGATGAGGGTGATAAATGTACTCAATTTGCTATGTTCGAATAAGCTGTTAAGAGATATATTCCAAAGAACATTGAATTAACGTCAGATGACAGCAAATATTGCAAATCACCGCCTTCCCAGCATGTTCGCCTTCCCAGGATGCTTTGCGAAGAACCCCTTTAATTTGGATTTTTATTTTAGGCGGAGCCTATATGTTTTGATAAATCGCACGATACAATGAACGCAGAGAAAGATTTCCCGACATAGCTGACACAGCTCATGCAAATAATCCGAATTCAAGGCCAGAAAATATATAAATATCTATGTACTCAAAGAGTATATGGATTTTAGAAGGTGAATAAGCCTGTTGTAGATGAACGGCATAGGAAGTAGCCAAGTATGTACAATTATGGTACATACGTACATGTATGCATTAGCCCCGCTGTGACTGACCGCAATGTCTTCTCGTGTTTATTAGCCAGTAGATGCTACATTTGCGTACAGGTCACTTTGTATTTGTGAGATAATGAGAACAAAACGTATCAGCCAAATCCTGACAATTGTGGTTATAATGAATATTTGAGAATGAGCCATGGTCACATAAAATATTACTTGCTAAAATCTTAATAATTTTACAAATTAAGGAGATATTTTTAATGAATTGCAATCAAAAAGGTGATTATCTGATTGGAATACACAGACAACCTAAATGTAATTGAAGAAAATATTGCCCCATTGCCGTAGATCAACAGCAATAACAATATTCGACACGTAATGGAGCAATGTATGGGAGCGTTTTCTGAATGAACAGATAGCAATTACTTTGTTCCTGTTCGGGTTGAACTCAGTATTCTTTGCATGCATACAAGTCATGATATACCAGGAAAAAAAACTCAGAGAAATATCCGAAGATTACGCGCAAACACATGCACATATTCATATATTTTGTTTACTTATCGAAATTGAAAAGCAAAGTCAAAGTCAAAGAACGGTATACTGTTCTGTATACCGTAGGCATCAAATGTAGCTTTCTGATCTGCCATTAGTGCTATTAGTGGCGACACAACCAGTACGATGTGTGGAGCATTATCCGGTTCAATCTGATTAACATGAATACATCTCAAGTTATCTTCACTTTCTTATCAGACTGTGGGAGAGGTGTTTAAAACATATATGTGGGAGTATATGATAAATCTCTCTAATTTAATCTAGCACTATTTGACTATACATTTCACCATATCGCTTATTTATCTCAATAATCATTTCGCTATTGTCCTGGAATAGGCCAAAATTATTGTTGTGTTTATTTCATTCACTTCTAGGATCATATAGGCTAATTCTCCACAATAATTTGTATTTACATACCACTAATGTCCAAGTCAATAACATCTGTCTTCTCCAGCAAGATTCTAAATATTTTTACATCAATGTACATTAGGTGTACATCATGCCTATTCTCAATGAACTACCAAAGACTTTTTTTCAAATAGTAAATGGGCATACCTTGTCCATAATGAGAGGTGCAACTGTGTACACAAAACTTTTCCCGTATCCCGTTGGAAGCACTCCTAAAACATTTTTCCTGTTGCATATGTGCCAGATTATGTCCAGTTGTTCCTGCTTTAACTGTATCTTGAATCTTTCTTCATAGTGGTTCTTGTATCTTCCACTGATTTCTTCTTTGGAAAACATTGTCGGCAAAAAATTAAAATACTTTTGTTGATGTCAAAGGTTACTCGTTGTCAAGTGTCACGTCATACATGTACATTTCCTGTCCAGTCTATGTGTGTGATATGTGTTTACGCCTTTTCTAAATCTTGTTCTAGTTTGCATTCACCAATAAACCTTGCCCTCACCTGATTGGCTGAGCGTTTGACAGTCAGCTGAAAGCGGGGGGAGGCGCCATTAAATTGTAAACACAAAAAAACCGCGAGATGTAGCGGGTGGATTATGATAGATTATTTGATAATGTCGCCATATGTCAGACACCTAATTGCGTTTACAGAAGGACAACAACACACAGTAAGTGGAAATCAAGTTTATTTCAGCATATAATGCAAACTTTGGAGGAAAAAACAACAACCGTTATAGCCGGTTATAGCGGGAATCTCGTAGGGAATTTTATGCATGGCCTTACGCGTAACTCTGTTACGCTGCGGAATTAGCCCTGGGCCGTGAATAGTGTTAGGCCCTGGGTGACAGGCACTGCACAGTAACAGTTGTGGGTTGTATGTACAATAGCGTGGGCAATCTAAGACATAGGCTGTGATTGGTTGAAAACTGGTCACACGGACCATGGTGCAGAGAGCATGGCGTTGATTGATAATAATTGTAGGTTTTATATAGCGCTTTTCAACGTATTACAACTTTCTCAAAGCGCTTTACAATTATTACCCCCGATTTTATGGCCTGAAACCACTTTCCGACCACCGTCCTTTGACAACATCTATATGTTGCAGCCATTGCCGCAAGGTGACTAAGTCATACGTACATTAGCAAACACTGCCAATCGGGTACTCATTTGTACGACTGAGTGAACCGAGACACATTGTGATGCCCACCTTGCCTAAGGGTGTTAGACAGCCAACACACCAGCGCCAGCGCCGCGGCTCGAACCAACAACCTGCTGGTCACGAGACGAGCGCCTTAACTGACTACGCCACCTGCCTTCACAATAAGTCTCCTCATTGATCACGCCCACATAAGGCCACATTTGCCCAGAGTGGCACTTTATCCTACATGTGCTCTGCCCTATCAATAAAACAACTGATCAATGCATGTAAAAGTGAAGGAAAGACTGGTCAAGCCTGAACAAATCATTTTAAGCTTAAATAGATCTACTCGTAGTCCTTGAATGAAACCTACATGCTGCTAACAGTGTTACGCTTGCATGGGGCACCTTGGTCTAACTGCACAGTCACAGTCAGTACAGTACAGAAGCACAGTTACAGTCACAACACCGTCATAGACTCCTCGACTGATGAAGTCCTGAGACTGATGGAGATTCTGATTTTTATGCCAGTATCGCGGGGATGTCACGACGCTAGTGGTCCTTCGACTCCTCGTGCGTCTCCGCATATCTATGTAGCCAGATAACAATCAAGACAATCATGATCGACATTTAAAAGTGCCAAATTACATAACAAAGTTTTGATATATATGCACTGGTGACTCGTGAGGCCATTTTTAGCTCTTTGGACCACCATAACAGACACGCCGCCTATCGTTCTCGAGTCGCACATTAAATGTTGTGGCTTACGAGCCATGCGCCCTAACTTCGCCAATAATCGGTACTTTTTGCATGATAAAAATAGTATGATCGCCCAAATACTGAAAACAAGTACCGGTACCCCGAATGAAAGTTTGGCTCCTGCCTGAAAGGTTCCATGCTTTTTTGTTCTTCACTTCCATTGGTTGCTGAGGGGAGCATCGTTTATACCATTGCATCATCAGTGCAGAAAGTCAAGATGGAGATCCTAAATTCACCACCTTTTTGTTATGTCAATTAGAGTCTTCAAATGTTGCTAAATTTTTCTATTAATGTAAGAAATGTGTAGCTGGTTCCAAAAAATATATCATCCAATATAATGTGCTTGAATGTGCGTTGCGTTGACATATTGTAGGTTACAATGTGAAGAACATAGAGGTGACAACAGCGAGAAACGAAGAAATATTTTGAGTAACCCAGGTCCGATTACTGTCATTCTGTTCTATGGTCTTAGGAGGTTACAAACGGGTTGTCATGTGAGCAGCCAATCACAAACGACTTCCGGTTGTCTATTGATTGATTATATACCCTTCACAGACCAACATCCGACTAGGGCTCGATCCACATGTCACCCTGGATTAAACTGCTGTTTACATTATTTGTGTGGGTTAACAAATCATAGATGATATTTTAACATCTTATGACCCATGCATATGGTTAGACAATAATGGCAGCATGCTTTCCAAGCTGAAGAATTAACCAAAACTATAACTAGTGTGAGATGGCGAAATTGAGGGTATTGATCCAGACACACTATCGCGCATGTGCAAAAGGGATAACATGTTACCACATTTTAGTCGGAGAAGTTTGCTTTCGGAAAAATCCCCAGAAAGGAATTGAAAGCGCATTGAATGAAGTACATAGAGATTCCCCCAACATCATGAGGGGTGGCTCTACTCAATCAATTTCACCACCTTACTTCAAGGTTTTTCCAATGCTAACACTACACAATGTTACTAAAATGTCAATGCGAGCGATAATTCGGGTAACGGAAAATGTCACATGGTGACGGATACTGTCACGTGTCGCAACTGAAATTAATAGGAATGTGAAAATTAGCAAATTTTGGGATGCGGCAGAGTTAGGACGCACTTAAGTCGCATAGCTCGTATCCATTTGTATTTGGTTTATATCAGCTGATTAGTCACGTTTATCGACATTCACCCTTTAGTATCCAGTTGATGAATGAGTTTCGTTAAAAAAATACATAATTTTTAGAGGGATCAACAAATCATTATTGTTTCATCATGTTTATGTCTCAGATTAATCACAGACAAAGGACATTATTTCTGCAATGTTTGATGCTTCCCTTAGACATCATTGACAGTCATATGTTTTTACTTACACATTCCCCAAATTTATGATTTTTAAGCGTATACACTTGGAACTCAAAACTAGCTTATGCAATGCAACATCAATCAGTATTGATGGTATAACACTGGGGTGTTATGCAGGATATTCGACAATGTTGGAAATATAGTCCTGCTTCACACATGAGATTGGAGCACGCTCGCTAGCTGTGATTGATTGAAAAGTGGTCACATGGGGCAGATAGCATGGTTCTGATTGCACAATATTATGATATATTATTAATATTTCATAACTTCCTCACAATTGGTGTTGATAATTTCACTAATGGAAATATACATATGGTACGAGTATATGTATAACTTGTTTTTCAGGAAAGCGATTTGATACTTGTGCTTGAGTGAATTTCTGACTACACATTGCTCACGGTTGCCATGGCAAATCCCGGCCAACCGGTTAACATCGCTGCAGCTGCTGCTGCTGACAACAACAACCGACCAGGGCACAACAACAACAATAACAACCAAGCAGCTAACAACCCCATCTTGAATGTACGTGACCGATTGTTCCATGCTCTCTTCTATCGTGTCACTTTGACGTACGCACGAGCATTCCCTCGGCCAATCAGAAGACTTCTGGAGTTTGCAGTTTTGTTGAAGGTAAGTTTGAGGTGAAATTTCACCTTTGGTGATACCCGATGTAATGATCTGATCGCCATTCCATACCGGACTTGTCTTGTATACATGTATTGCACACTGTTCTTACACATACTGTATACAGCCACATTTTCTCTCCACAGGCGATTATTGTGTTACTGATCCTGGGTTATATCCATGTGGTGTTCGCACGTGCCCCTATCAATTGCCTGCAGGGTGTGCAGAACACCTGGCCGCGAGACGGTATACTACGCGTGGAGATTGTCCGCAATGCCTCGCCAGACTACACCATCCTCCAGAGCTATGAGAAGGAGTACACGGACCTGGAGGTCAGTCTCGAGCGACTGTTTGGGGAGATGAGCTTTGAGGCTGACGGGGACATCCCAGACACCGAAGGGCCACTTGGTGAAGCCACTGTGTCCGTGATCTTGCCGTCAGCGGACGCTAATGCAACGGGTGCAAGTAGCCCAGACGGTGACCTTGGAAGCTTTGATGGGGATGATTCTGTGGAAGACTCTCCAGGGTCTGACGACAAGCAGGGAATCATCACCAGACAGGCCGACTCTGACTCGAATGACACCTTGCTGGATGTGGGAGTTGAAGAACCAGTTGAGAAAACTTTGCCGTTCCATGAAACCTTGTCAGAGTTTGAAATGCTCGCTAAAGCAGGTAAACCTTCTTGTATATGGATTTGGCATGCATATATGTCAATAAGATTCCCTCATGACTGGTCATTCTGTTTGTTCATTGGTGTATTTGTCACTGTGGTTTGCAGTATGGCCAGAAGAGAAGTACATTGTGGAGTATTCTCTGGAGTATGGATTCCTGAGGTTGTCCCCGAGAACGAGGCAAAAGTTCAACATCACTGTCATGTTGGTCACACTGGGTAAGGCTTTGTATGCTTCAGATTACCTTACTTTTCTGGAATGTAGGTACATGTACAAGTATAAGAAATAGTATTTTATTAGCCTTTTTTCGCAAATACATGAAATTTCCACTGCCCAAAACTTATAATATATAGAAGATTTTCTGCTTGTGCAGTGTCATTGTAGGTTGAGTCATGTTTAATTACCTGAACTTTCAGATCCTCTTAAAGACGAGTGTTTTGGGGACAGCTTCAGCAGGTTTCTTCTGGAGGAGTTCCTGGGATATGACGATATCTTGATGTCCAGTATCAAACAACTCGCTGAGCAGGAAGATAACAAAGGTTTGTCTGTAGTAGTGTAGCATGGTCTTTCTCTATTTATGTTCATTGTAAAAGTCAGATCTAGATATTTAACTGACAGTTTCTTCTCCATTGGCAGGTTTCCTGCGTAACGTGGTGACTGGCGAACACTATCGATTCATCAGCATGTGGATGGCTCGCAGTTCCTACATTGCGTCAACGTTCATCATGCTTATCTTTGTGAGTCAACACACATTGTAGTGCATCATATAAACCATATGCTATCACACAAAACATGTTAAGTTCTTGTGAAAAGTGTTGAATGTAAATTAACATGTTTTGAATACAATTAATCTGTTATTAATTTTCCAGACTTTGTCAGTATCCATGCTGCTGAGGTATTCACATCACCAAATATTTGTCTTCATAGGTTTGTATTGTGTGACTTCACCTCCACCAATATATATCAAACTGTTTATGTATGTTTGGGGACAATTTGATACTATTACTGAAGTAGGCTCATAGTGAATTAACTGTGCTTTATTGTTTCAGTTGACCTGCTTCAGATGTTAGAAATGAACACAACCATCGCTTTCCCTGCTGCTCCACTGTTGACTGTTATACTTGCTCTTGTTGGTGGGTTCTGATTCCAGACATACATTGTACATATAAAGTAGTTCACAGAATCACCTCAGACACCACTTTCTCTCTTCTCATTCCAAGTACAAATGTAAGTGTAAATACAAAATATAATTTTGATCCCCAGTTTAATTAATACATGTGGAAAACAGCTTTCTCTGTTTGGTTGTCAGTCAACAGTTTTATGAAATTTCAGCGGTTGGATATTTTTTCCAGGTATGGAAGCGATAATGTCTGAATTCTTCAATGACACAACAACAGCATTCTACATCATTCTGATTGTATGGATAGCAGACCAGTATGATGCTGTGTGTTGTCATACGAGCATCAGTAAACGGCACTGGCTCAGGTAAATATATTGTAGAGTCTTCACACTACGATAATGTTTGTAAGTAGGACACTTTTTCACAATGATATTCTTCAAGTACCTTACATATTTTGTGTCGAGTTGACCTTCAATCCATTCTGTTTTGCAGATTCTTCTACCTGTACCATTTTGCATTTTATGCCTATCACTACCGATTTAACGGCCAATACAGTGGCTTAGCTCTCATCACTTCCTGGCTGTTTATTCAGGTATCTTCACTTATGCCATATCGTATGAGCTGATTTAAAGTCTGGTCAGTGGTGATGATTGTTCACATAATTGTATCCCCCGAACAAAGTTCGGCGGATACTATGGATTTGGCTTCGTCGTCCGCGTCCGCGTCCGCGTCCGCGTCCGCAGAGATTTTCTTGTGAACGCGCTACAGGCCGCAATTCTCACCCGATCACCATTATTTTTTGCAGGCACATATATAATGGTAAGATCCCGACACCAATCGATTTTGGTTGCCGTGGCAACTAAATTGGTCGTTTGGGGACACATTTTGCATTGAAAACAGCCTGTTTGAGACACATGGCTTGTGAACGCGCTACAGGCCGCAATTCTCACCCGATCACCATTATTTTTTGCAGGCACATATATTATGGTAAGGTCCCGACACCAATCGATTTTGGTTGCCGTGGCAACTGAATTGGTCATTTGGGGACACATTTTGCATTGAAAACAGCCTGTTTGAGACACATGGCTTGTGAACGCTCTACAGATGGCAATTTTTGACGAATCTCGATGATATTTGGAAGTGTTGTTGGGAAGGGCTGTCACACGAAACCAATCGTTTTTTAGAATGATCATATAAATATTAATATGTTAACAGCCTAACTTATTACAGAATTTTGAAATATCCATTTTGACATGTACGATCATTCCAATAGCCTGTACAATGGAAGGTAATGACACTGGTTTTTTGTTCAAAATGGAGAACTGAAGTTTTCAGTGAAAACAGGACAATATTACTGAATAAGTTAACATTAGTTTTACTAGTTAAGTCTATTATTGTCCACAATAAAAATAGTTAAGACGAGAAACGTTTAGTATTAAGCTCAACAAGGTGAAGGTTTTGTCCAGTACAGATTTCATGGGTGTAACTGAATAAGTTAACATTATTTTTAATAGTTAAGTCTATTATTGACCACAATAAAAATAGTTAAGACAAGAAATATTTATTATTAACCTCAACAAGGTAAATGTTTTGTCCAGTACAAATTTCATTGGTGTAACCGAATAAGTTAACATTATTTTCACTAGTTAAGTCTATTATTGACCACAATAAAAATAGTTAAGTCTATTATTGACCACAATAAAAATAGTTAAGATGAGAACTATTTATTATTAAGCTCAACAAGGTGAAAGTATGTCCAGTACAGATTTCATGGGTGTACTGAATAAGTTAACATTATTTTTACTAGTTTAGTCTATTATTGACCACAATAAAAATAGTTATGACAAGAAATATTTATTATTGGGCTCAACAAGGTAAAGATTCTGTCCAGTAGACATTTTATGTCTGTAACCAAATAAGTTAACATTTTTTTTGCTAGTTAAGTCTATTATTGACCTCAATAAAAATAGTTAAGATGAGAAACAATTATTATTGAGCTCAACAAGGTTAAGGTTTTGTCCGGTAGAAATTTCTGGGTGTAACCGAATAAGTTAACTTTATTTTTACATGTTAAGTCTATTATCAGATTATTGACCACAATGAAAATAGTTAAGACAAGAAATATTTATTATTGGGCTCAACAAGGTGAAGGCTTTGTCCAGTAGAGATTTTGTGGCTGTGACCAAATAAGTTAACATTATTTTTTTGCTAGTTAAGTCTATTATTGATCGCAATAGCTTTTTATGAAAACATTGATCAACTTTTACTTTGAATTTCGACTTGAGACCATATTTGGCACAAATTATGAGTTAAAATATAACTTATGGTGAAAAATTCGATCTGGCTCCAATTTCGTCATCTTGAAATGCAGTTTTGGTCAACTTTTACTTTGAATTTCAACTTGAAAGCATGTTTGGCACATATTATAAGTCGAAATATAACTTATGGTGAAAAGTTCGATCTGGCTCCATTTTCGTCATCTTGAAATGCAGTTTTGGTCAATTTTTAGTTTGAATTTCAACTTGAAACCAAGTTTGGCACATATTATGAGTTAAAATATAACTTATGATGAAAAGTTCGATCTGGCTCCAATTTCTTCATCTTGAAATGCAGTTTTGGTAAACTTTTAGCTTGAATTTCAACCTGAAACCAAGTTTGGCACATATTATGAGTTAAAATATAACTTATGACGAAAAGTTCTATCTGGCTCCAATTTTGTCATTTTGAAATGCAGTTTTGGTCAACTTTTACATTGAATTTCAACTTAATACCAAGTTTGGCACATATTATGAGTTGAAATATAACTCATGGCGAAAAGTTTGATCTGGCTCCAATTTCGTCATCTTGAAATGCAGTTTTGGTTAACTTTTAGTTGGAATTTCAACTTGAAATCAAGTTGGGCAGGTATTATGAGTTAAAATATAACTCATGATGAAAAGTTTGATCTGTCATCTTGGAATGCAGTTTTGATTAACTTTTACTTTGAATTTCAACTTGAAACCATGTTTGGCACATACATGTATTATGAGTCGAAATATAACTTATGGTGAGAAGTTCAATCTGGCTCCAATTTCGTCATCTTGAAATGCATTTTTGGTCAAATTTTACTTTGAATTTCAACTTGGAACCAAGTTTGTAAAATATTCTGAGTTGAAATATAAATAGGTGAAAAGATTGATCTATCTGTATTTTCATTATTTTATCAAATTCATATAAAGATTTCAGTGGTGATTTTGAATTCAACCTTCAGTAACCTCGAAAAATCAGTGCAGCAATTTTGGTGGGGAAAAGAAAACAGTTGTGACTTGAGATTTAACATTTCTCTGGTAATCTTTTTTAGCCCTTGCTCTAGTTTTTCACACTTGACAGTGATATATTTGGGGCAACAGAGATGATAGGGCTACGGGGGATACACCCAAGCGGTCGTAGGCGACCGGAAGCGTCTAGTCTGGACTTTGTAGTGACTCTGCTCTCCTGTTATTCCAGCACTCAATGCTATACTTCTACCACCATTACGAACTGCCGGCTGTGCTGCATCAGGCTCGAATACAGCAGATGTTGAGCCAGAACCACCAGCGCCACATGCGTCAGCAACAGCAACAACAACAGCAAAACGCTCAGCAGCCACAGCAGCCTACCGACCAGACTGATGTCCCACAGGCCGATCAAGCCGCAAACCACACACAACCTCCGACTGAGACCGCCCAGGATGGTCCTGTGACTCCGGAGACCAATGCAGAGTCCAGTGTAGAGCCTGTCAGCCCTTCACAGGAGGGGGCTATTCCCAGGGAGGCCAACCAGCTGTCAGAACCAGCAGATGCTTCAAGCAATGCTCATCAGTCCCAGCCACCAGAGGTGGAGGGCATGGCTACTACCCCACAGTCCCAGTCTGATGTACCTCCGACCCTCCAGCATATTTCGCTTAATGAGTGTGCTTCAGTGATGCAAAAACTCGAACCGCCGGTCAACATCGCTGGTATCGAGGATGCAGAGAAAGCCTGCATGCAGAGGCAGCCTGCGGGTGACACTGAGTTCATGCCCACTGCAGACTGCCGACTGCAGGCTGACGATTCCTCACACTCACAGTCCCAAGTGGCTCTGGACAGTGCAAATAATGTAGTTAGACATAGACTGAAATCTAACTCTGCTGGGACATATGCTGGGGAAAGGACACTTTCCTCCAATAAAGCTGTCAAGCATTATGTTCAGTTGGATAACGAAACGGGTAGTAGTGATAGTAATAGTTCAGATCAACACACAGAGTTGCAATCAAACTTACGCACTTCGAGTCCTACCTTCGAGGCTGGAAGCGATGGCCAAACTGACATTGGCAGTTCTTCACTCGGGATGGGGAACCATGCTGGGATTGAAGTGTACAGTCACAGGCCGAGTGAGGAAAGTTCTTCTACTGAACAGCAGTCTGTGATTGGTGCATGCCAGAAAGACAGTTCTGCAGCTGAGCGACATGCACAGAACACTTGTGATAGTAGTACAGCAAACGCAACTGACCGCACCACAGCCAATGTCTCGTAGATGAAGTGCCTAAACTGACAATGTTATGTTGATGATTTGAGCTTACTTTACTGAACAGTAACGGTATTGACAAATTGAAATATATGTACATTGTACACTGTACATTCTAAGATTGGTATATATTCAGTTTCCCTTCATTCTTATATTGGTGTGTGCTTTTGGGTTGCATCCTTGAAGACTACTTTGGCTTTGGTTAGGGATGTTAATTAATGAACAGTCATGTACAGGGCTGCTTAACCATTAATTAGCATAATAATTAGCATAATGCAGACTATTGTACACATATTTCCTAAAACTGGGGAAGGTGAATATTATTCCATGTTATTTTTATTCAGATCATTGGTTATTTCAGAAGTACTGTTATATGAAGCGATTCACCATTTGTTATACCAGTATCAAATATAGTATGTATAAAGAAAACAGTTTGTTATTAAATATGCAAGTGTGGCTCTTGCCAGCATTTCAAGAGTTTATTTAAATTTTCCAAAGATACATGTTTTAGTGTGTCCACTATGCATCAGAATTTGACAAAATTTTCAAACTACCCTCATTAAATATGCAAACCACTCTTTCTGCCAAAAAGTCAGGATTTTTATCGATTTAAATACTTTGTTCATTATTCTGATTTTGTTGTTGTTGATCAATAAGTTAATTTTAACAATGAATCCATGAGTGTTTTATATTGGTTGTGAGAAATTCTGTTCGCCATTTAAGTTGCACCTGTGTGAAAGTCGACTGGAATTTTATTGGTATATATGTGGTCTATGCTTTCCGCATGGCATGTACCTCCAGCCTATTTAAAGTATAAAAATTTGGCTGGGATGATTTGTATAAATTTATTCTGGTCATATCACTATTTTGCAGAATGCAAGCATGATGTCTTTGAAATAAGTGTTTCAATTGTGTTCAGTATGTTGTATTTATTGCTGCCAGAGGCAGGCACTTGAGGAAAGCACTCGCTTTCTGACGTACATCATTTCTGTCCTTCCCCCAAGGTCTTGATGTTTTGAAGAAATATCTGTGAACATTCCACATAGTACTTTTTTGGATTTTCGTGTACCTCCAATAACATACAAGCAATGTTTCGTGTTTCTTCATGGTTACCGTTTTGATGGTCATGTGTCATTTGATGATCAAGAACTGGATTGTGTATCTTGTGTTGCATGTTTGATTTGGCTGAATGTTGTATAAATTGATGAGTATGATATCCTATGATGGAGCAATTGATAATCTAGGTGTATGTCAGATTTGGTATTGATTTCTTTCATTGTGAGTGAATAAGAAAACTATTGAGAAATAACAGTATTATAGAAAAAAAAACCCATGGTGTTTGAAATTGATGAAATTGATAATAAAAAATACTGCAACATATCCTGTGATTCTGGATACTACATCATTTCGCTACAATCGGCCTGTTATTGTAGTAGTTCAAAGTAATTAACCTATCGCCGAACCAAGTTTTTACGTCATTTTCCACGCATTCTGCAAAACGTTATTATTGGTCAAAGATAAGTTTGCCGACATAATATATGCAACTCCAACAACTTCTAGGGGCTTTGGCGATAGGTCAATTGCAAATATACCCACAATAATTCGCAACCTGAGGATGGTTTCTTGTGATGGCGAGTCACACAATTCGTTAGCTACAGAAGTTACAAAAAAACCCTATGCAGACTCGAATATTGCTGATTAAGGCAAGGTGTACATATTTGAACAAGTACAAATCGAAGGTTCACTTTCAGTGAACAGGATTGTGGCTTCCCTCTATGTCAAGGAAATATTGGTGCCGCCTGAAGGCATACCTGTGGGGTCATGTCATTGACAATCTGTCATAACGTGAACATTTGTCTGCCAGTTATGCGTCTGTTTGTATCTTTACCCTTAGATATTCTTATGGGACGTTTTTGGCCAATCTTGGACTGGACTTTACCTACACATATCATGTATTTCTGACATCTATCTCTTTCTGCACATATCCATGACGTCCCAATTTATATCCACATAACAATTTTCGATTTACTATGGATTATAAATGCTTGAAGACCTCGTAGGTTTGTGGTGTGGCCGTATAGGGAGTGTTACAATTTATGCGACCTTTATATGGCCCAAAATGACTTTGGCCCCTCAAACTCAAGGTTACAACATTGAGAGAAAAAAACTCAATTTGAGCATGTTAGAGCCAACAACTTAAGTAAATTATTGAAGTAGTCTGCATGGTTCGGCTCTATTAAACCTGACCTCGGATGATCTTGACTGCGTATCAACCTCAAACTGTATCGGCCATTAGACACAAAAATCCCGATGACAGAACAAAAAACAACAGGTTGCATCATCCTAATTATGCTCTCATTTAATAATAATAAGCATTTCTTGTATAGTGATAACTCAAAAACGCCTTCTAGACACTTTCACTGGTTGTCACGATATGTTGTACAGGTACCCTGTCGTATTGGAACTGATTCAGTATGTCCAGGTAATTCGTGAAACTAGGGTTGTAATATGAGCATACAATAATCATACACTTTACGTGGGTAATCTTTGTTTGTCTGGAAGTTATCTAAGAAGACTTTACACTGGAAATTGTGCTCCAACCTGTGGACATTAAATTCTTGAATGTAAAGCTTAGATTTGTTTCTTGAGCAAAAATGAAGGATAAAGAATTTGGTGAAAAAAATGTATCAATCTAAAGACAATTGGTCAACATTCGTGAAGTAGTCATATTTCGTGATGTCGTCAATATTCGTGCGGTGACAGTGGTCTCTTATTTGAGGTATAGTTTCCCAGGATTTAGATTTATTCCTTAAAAAAGACAGACAGACATAATACATATTGTCATGACATGGTGTTTGGTGTTGCCACGATGAAAGCTATAGTACTCGCGAAATATGACTTGTATGAGTCCATTTATTTGCCTGTGGTTACTGATTAATAATCGCTTTGATATTGTACAAAAAGTCCAAAACTTCAATTGGAACCAAGGCTTATCTTGCTTGGCTGTGCGTAAAATAGGCGGCCTATTATTTCGCGGAACGAACTTTGAGTGCCCGCGAACACACACAAACAAGACCCGAAAAACCAACAACATGAAATTTTCTTTGCTGAACTTCCTTTTGAAAAGTTGGATGATGCACTGAATTAAACTGATTATCGAGTGCTGTGTCTTTTGGGTGCGCGAGAATACGTATTCGTTTTGGAGCGAATCTGCACCCTGTTGAACCTCCGGATCTCCCCCAGATTCTCTCGTTACACAGTTATACTCACCAACCACACGGACTAATGACATTAATTACATGTCAATTAAATGCATGGACACGGTCGACCTTCGTCAAGAAACGTATCGTTTACCAAAATAAGTGTGTTCATACACGCGGGTAAAGTATTATGGGAATAAAAGTAACAATACATCTTATTTTCCGTTTGTTTGAAATTTTCAATCAGAATTGACCGATTTTCTTTTTGTAAAAACCAAGTCGTACTTGTTGAGCACATATGCTGATTCACATTTAGATGGCTCGCAAAAGCTACTGTTTTAAAATAATGTCTTAATCTGCTCGAGTTTCCCAAATTGTTGTCAGGTGTGTTTGCATAAAAAACATGCAGGCCAGCATCTCATTGATAGTGACATATTGAGTATGGATATGTTCTTTAGATATCTGTCTCCACGTCACACAAAGCAACTGTTGGTACCCGGAATTATTAGTATGCACAGTTGGAACTGTATGGACGAGCACGACACAGTGCGAAAATTACCTGGATACTCGCCCCATTAAATATCACTGTTATCAATCACATATTTAATAGCTGCCTGTCATTGCAACATTACAGGGTAATATTTGATTTGTAGTTCAAATGGTAATCCACTCATGATGGGATATAATCATGTCTACTTCAACATTTGAAGTTCCTACATGTACCTCGACAGCAGAATGGGACTGTGATAGATCAGACGGGCTAGTGCATGATACTTCAGACTGTCAGTCAATCGTGAGATCGAGATAATTGTTAACCTTGGGATTGTACCTGTCCCAAGTAATAATTGACGTAAGTGTGTTTTTCACTGGATTGTAGTTTTATTTTGCTAGTTACAATTTCCTTATATGGATAATCTGATATACCTAAAAAAAAATTAGAAAGTCGTCTATATTGTCATTGAGATTAAATATACTTAGGTGTTCTCTGTCGACTGATGGAATTGAATGTGTATAGGCCAGTCATGAAACAACATGGGAAATACATGTACGTGGAGAGTACTTCATCCTCTCTAATCAGACCCCGCTGACGTGATAGACGTCTTCCGCCTGGATGATAATGACGCCGTATTTCTTGGATATCTTACATTTGGACAAGCGAGGTAAAGATACACAGACTTTCAGCCAAGGACCAGTGATAGGAGTGTGAAAAAAAAACCTTGATTTGCAAGAGGAATGGTAGGTACATGTTACTTGAATGCCTCAAACTCGAGTCTTGAAGAGAGCGCGATTTCTGGCTTGTTGCTAGTGGTGATTGCTTGCTTGACTCCGGGGAGAGGGTGAGGTCGAGGCTATCACTGCAAACCCGAGGCGGACACGGGGAGAACACGGCCCGGCATCGATTACTGACCCCGTGTCGAACGCTCCACTGACTTCGATAAGACTCGTCTCCTCCAAGGGAAGAATGATGAGCGAGTTTCGTATCAAAGAATACTAATTTCCGCTCGTTTTAGCCGGAATCGTTCTGGCGTAAATAATCATCGGTACGGATCTGGGCATGGCTTCGGAAGTCCGGAGTCGTGACGCGCCATACGCGGGGCTGGCGGGCTACTCGGCACGTCCATCGAGCTGATTGTGCAAAGATCGGCAATAATGACTCCTGAGTGGAGTCTTTGGTGGCATACACACTGCCTCCTTCTCGGGGATTTGTTCTTATGTCTTTGCCGGCAGAAGTTTCTTTCGAAAGAAGCACCTAATCATGGAATTTTTTTGCCCTTTGCATCAGCTAGAGCGTTTTTTCGTCGTGGTTTATGTGTTCTGTGTCCCCTTTGCCTATCCAGCCTGTCTCCCATAAACACGCACGAGAGATGCTCCACCTGATGCCATGTCCCCCAGCAGACATTGCTCCCCCTCCGTCCGAACAGGTTGGTGGGAGAATCCTGACATAAAGTCTAAAGGAGAAGAGCACAACCATCACTCGGCACGCGAATTCGAGTCCGATTTCTGGACCTGTGGGCCGAGACAGATCCGCCCCAGTCACGCAGCCCCTGCAATCTCTGCCGTCCTTCTCCTCTGGACGAGCTCCTTAGAGCTCCCGGCTCGGGCGGACGGGACACGGCATCGAGACAATTACAATCTGTGGGTGCCAATTAAATCAATAGCTGCTCGCGGAGCCCGGTGTGTGTGGGGTGACAGTCCGGCGAGGGAGGGGCACGAACGGCGCGACCCTTCCAGGGACACGGAGGCCAACGTGTCGTCGACAAATATGGAATTATTTCCTGAGCAATGGTACTTGATTCGTTCCATTATTTATGGCGATGGCTGTGCGGAGTCTTGGCCCCGAAGGACTGCGACTGTCACGCAAACCCACCCTCGGCCACGGGCACACTGCGAACTTTCACTACTCATTACGAGAAATTTTTACCTCGCAGCGCTTTCCGTATCCAATCCCGTGGAAAATGTCATTTTGGCCAAGATGTGATGGGATTGGGGTCATTGGGTTACGGGACACCACCTGATAACACAATAAATCATACAAATATAACAAAGGGGTGAGGGAGTATTGTTCAATACTCCGGGTGTAATATTGAAGTCTGCACTTCTATGCGCGCGAACCAATCTTTCTTATCATTATTTTGCGTTTTTACATGTATAATTATGATTTTATCTATGCATATATTTCAATGATGGATGCTGTTCTGCGGGTAATTTCGGAGTTCGCTGTGAATGGCCATGATATTCATGGCCATTCACATCTTTTATTTCTATGCATAATTACAGTACGAATCACACAGAAGGTCACTAGTATGCTAGCCTTGTTAAATGATTGGCGCGCCTTGGCTGCGCCAGTGTCCGTTTTTAGCATATTGAAATGCTAGCACATACAATGCGGATGCTCGCCTGACTGCGCCAGAAAAATGCGAGCATTATTTAGGCGCGCATCCACCGTCTGTAAGGCGCGCCCGAGTCCGTTTTGGGCATTTCACAATGCTAGCATTTTACACAATGCGCACCTCGTGTTGATGCGAGCATCGTAAAATGCTAGCCAGTTAAAGATGCGCAGCATTTCATATAATGTGCACCTCGTGTGGATGCGAGCATCGTAAAATGCTAGCCAGTTAAAGATGCGCAGCATTTCATATAATGTGCACCTCGTGTGGATGCGAGCATCGTAAAATGCTAGCTCGTTAACAGTGCGCATATGCTACGGGAGTAACTGTTAATCTGGTACATGTCCATGTTACTGTGAATCTCTGGTGAACATGCATTGGTCTGCGATAAAATCCATTAAAAATTCGTACGGAAAAAAGTGAGTGTGAAGCGCAGAGAGGTGAATATATATCTGGAATGACAATTCTGTTTTGGTATTCATTATTATGTTATACAAATAATTTTCACTGTTTCTATAGGCTATAGCTACATGTAATCTACATGTTTGCTTCATTTTTCTTCAGGTTCGAGCTTGGTTGACGGGTTGCAAGAAAAACGACTGAGTCTTTCTGGTTGTTTTTCGTGTCCTCTAACAAGAAGATTTATTTGCTGTCCTCATCAGGATGATTGTTTGTTTATCGGGCATATTATCGAGCGTGACAAAAGTTCATTGCTTGTCACTTTCTGACAAGTAATCAAATGTATTAATTTAACACTGACAGTTTTTGACTTGCTGCCAAATTTCTAAGGGTTAATTGCAAATTTGAAAACAGTATGTCGATTGGACGCACCGCAATACATGTACTAATGAAGACTTCGAAGAAGAAATCAGAATTACAATCGACGCATGTACATGTATGCACATAGCTGTCGCAGTTTAGGAACGCATCCAATTGTTCTCGTTTCAAGTCACCAAACAATTAAACACATGACAGTTACTTCAAAGATCACAAATAGTAACAACAATATTTTCTTGAAGAATTATCGTAACAGTCACAGATAGTTTACATACAAGACAAAGTATCTGGAAAAGTGGAATAAACGGGGCCGCTATTTGTCGGACAGGGAGTGCTAGAGTTGCGTGTAGACCCCTAGGAATATATTTTTATCGACTTTTCATATGATTGTGATGATGTCTAAAGTAAACATTGAAGGCGTGGACCCCTTCCCTGTTTGATAGATCTTTGTGGATAACATTGGTAAGGTACGTGTATGGCAAGTATTGAAAGTGCAAATATAAAATGGTTTGCAAAATTAGGGCAATTTGAACGTTGAATTGTTATAATTCTTCGAGGAAACAATCGATACGGTAATCGCATACGTGATACTGCGCATGCGCAAGAAATCCTGACATAGTGTAAAACATGGACTGGCACCAGGTACTATATAACGCTTGAACTGTAGCTTATTTAATTATCAGAGATATATCTGACCACAAGCAAGAATATTTTGTATTAAAACTTTTAAAAAGATATTTGTGGTATATATCCAACAACACATGAAATTCGTTGGACATCTGTCATGTCTATAGGCCTAACATAGACTATGCGAGTGACACAAGGAATGAAGTGAATAATGTTACAACTAGTATATAAATAGGGTTATTCCACAATATGTGTTTTTGGGGCACACAAACCCATATTGTAGAATAATCCTATAATATACACTAGTATTTTGTATTATTATTTAAATTATATATCTTGGGAATATACTTACCTCAACATTCACGGACGTTCACACTTACTAGTTACTTTAACCATTCGAGATGAGGTCTCTGTACTGTGCTTTTACAATAAACTTCAACACAAGTGTGTTAATTGCTCAATGGTAGAGCTCTCGCCTCACAAAGGAGTGGTCCCGGGTTCGATCCCAGGTCTCACTCCTTGGCGAATTTAGCACCTGATATGTTGTCCTTCAGCCCAAACAGGACATTAAACTTGCTGGGTGAGGATTATGGTTGCTGCACCGGGATTCTCAGCGTCGGTGATGGGGAAGCTGATAGATGTACCCGGATCTGCTTGAGGACGCTATAGAAATTGTGACAAAGACACACACAACACAAAACAGGACCCTACTGGAAATAAGTGCGAGCACTTTCGTGGGTTATCTTGAGGGCTCACCCCATGAATAAATACAATCCAAGAATGCACAATTACAATCACTTGGTCAACTAATTCACGCTAAAGCGAACAGCATACAACCGTGCATACGATGTACAAACGTGTATACGATGTATACTTTATAAATATAACTCTAAATAATTTACAAGCATGGAACAGAATTATCAGGAATTGATATGATGTACAACTCAATTGTGAACAGATGCCTTTGAACCACACCACTACAATTCTTGGAAAATTTATCGTACACGTATGCCCTCCTTGTAATGAATGAAGAGTTTTCAGCTTCATACCAAATGAAATCGGTTTCATCACCTGCAAAGAAAAAAACATCATTAGTCAATCAATAGCACGACTAAATATACCATGTATAAAGATACAAATTACTTCTCCATTATCATGATTATATGTTTATTGGCGACTCAAAGAATTATCTCACCAGTCCACAAACCAAAACCTGGTTTCACAGTATGTCAGAATAAATTAAGACAAACTGCGCATATCGTTTGGCTGTACAATGAGAAGTGAGAAAGGCGTGCCCGGGTAACTCGATGATCGTCCGTACGTATGTCAGGCGAGCATTCACAAGGCGAGCATTCGCCGATCGTCAGGCGAGCATTCACCAGGCGAGCATTCGCCGTTCGTCAGGCGAGCATTGTCTTGGCGAGCATTCACCGATCGTCAGGCGCGCATTCATATATGCGCAAAATGGACCGTGGCGCAGTGAGGCTAGCCTGGCTTAGCATTTGTTTTCTGTGGTGCAAATGAGCATTCGTGATGCGCGCATCGGTTGGTTGTAATGCTAGCACTGACTTCGCCTGACATTGAGACAGGCTAGCCTGGGTAGTGACCCTCTGTGTGACTCGTACTGTACATATATTGGCAATATTAAATGTGAGTAGCACATGCAGGCTTTCTCCTGTTGGACTATAGGCTATATCAAAGACTCTTTGGCTATACACGGGATGTCATATATGGTTCTACAATACACGACCCAGTGTCAATAGGCATTTACACTGCCTATGCTGAAAGTTCCCCATTATGTGTTCTTCAGTTGTTGTTTTTTAAGAAAAGTATATTAATTTCAAGTCATCAATGCTTCAATTGGTATTAAACATTTCACTTCATAATGCAAGGCTTTATGAATTCCGAATTAGGTTCATAAACCACACAGGTGCTCCGATGTGTTACTGTGATTATAATCTGTCTTAATAAAATTGACCATGGCGAGGTCGATTTGTTTTCTGAGAAAATCCTGCTTCGGTCAGTATCAGTCAGTTACCAATACTTGACGAGCCAATTATACATACCGAAACTGAACGGATCGGTACGAGAACAAGATCAATCGACTCAGTCATACATGTACATTTCTGCAACTCATCTGATCAGACGTGGATCACTTGTTGGCGACAAGCCTGACCTGACCTATCGACAGGCCCATGATTTATCAACCTGCTTCTCAAGTCGGTAACAATATCAATCAGTCGAGTGACGGGCGGGGGCGCCGTGTTATCTTAGAGCCATGATTATAGGAGGCCCACACGACTGGCACAGGGGCGCGCACGTGTTTCTGGTTCCCCCCGGCCCCTCCGTGCCCCACCAAGAGAGACTCATGCTCGTCTCCTCGGGCCATCACACACTCCTCCATCCAATGGGCCCCTTGTAACAAGCTGTAACTCCGCAAGAACCATCTGGCTGCATGCAGCAGCCTCAAAGCTAGAGGAGAGTCGAGCGATCTGTGCTGGAGGTTATCAGCCATCACAGACACGGCCCGCAGTGCTCAGCAGCCGAGGCAGCCACCAGACTTCCACACACCACACAGGCGAGCAGTTGGGGAACGTGGGCTATTCGAGTCAGAAAGACTACGGAATGAATAGTTAATCCGGAAAACAAATCTTTGTCGACTTTGATGTGATCAGATACTTTTTCTTCGCAGGAGCAATTCCGTATTAATTAATTGAAATCGTCGAGTCGAATGCACCAGTTCCATCGCTCGGTGTCTGAAGAAGGTAACTGTAAAAGGGGAATCATTGGGGACGTTCAAACTGCGGAGACCGTCGTCAAGGTCCCTGGTTCCGATCTCGCTTGACTGGCCACAGTCAAAGAGGCTGGCCAGCTGTTGATGATCGACTTTCAGAGCTGGATGACCAAGGGGAAAATCCGGTTTCCTCGGAGCACATTGGCTTGATTACCTGATGTCATTGGCACTGATAAATCATCGGCCACACATGGGAACGCTGAATCGAGAATGTATTGAACAATTGTCACCCTCGGATTGATATCGATTTAAATATTTTCACAACATGCTTCTCGTTTATAGATGAGTTGATAATTGACGATCTGGATGCCGAATGTATTCAACAATCAAAACAGGGAATGAAAAGAGCAAACAGTTGGTTTACTGTGTGTGATTGTTCCATCTGCGAAATACAACAACACAAAACAACATAGCGGTGGCGGAAAGGAATAGGTTTAATTGGCAGAAGTCTGGAACAACTGTTCTGTAAAGTGCGGAGGAAGCGCCATTGCTGACGGACCGTCAGGAGGAAAGCGGCAATTAGGATACACTAGTACACGTCTGGAGCAGGCGTAGTCATGGATATCGCCCTGCACGTGCATCTGTTGATATTCCTCACCACTCTCAGGTGTTACGCACTACACGCAGTGGAGGATGTTGGTAAGTGAAACCACTTTCAATAAGCCGTCCAAGAAAGTCATACAGTACATATACTGTACATGTATGCCCCTACATGTACATGGAGACCACAAATTTATTGATCTATAAGGCTACCTACATGTATGTTTGTGTCCAGATCAATTCCACCAATCAGTGTGGTTGGAAAAGATGGTCTCGTCAGGATCTCAGAAATTAGCGAGAAAACCTTGAAATTATATACACGCGTTGGTTACTGAAACTTGACTCATTATAAGATATAAATTATCTACATACATATTACATTTTATATATTTGATAATCAAACTAGACACGTAGGTCTATTTAATTTGACACTATTGGTATTGCAGTTATTTTCATTGGATTTGCATTTGTCTAGAACTCTTTGTTGAATACATCACAGGATGTTCTTGGTGTGATACAATAAATCTAATGCTGTAATTTGGTTTGGATGTATTAACAGGATTAGGAGATCACCGCGGTCGGGGTTCAAATGAATAGCTACCACTTACAGATAATCTCATTTTATGCAGACATTTCCGAGAACATCTCTAAATATCAAGGGGAAAATTTTTTTTCTCCAACTTCGCAGTGTGGAAGGAAAAGACGAAATTCTCCAGTTTGGCATTTGCCAATGGCCAGTTATCACTCACAGCCCGGCGTTACTAAGGAACCAACTGTTGAGCGGTCTGTGCCGGGCGGACCCCGGCTCTTCTCGACCGTCTCTATGGAACCATTGGGCTCATGCTGGGCTTCCGCGGTCCGTTACAGACCGACTTATCGCCCGGTGCAAGTCTTGGATATCATGCTGTAGATAAAGTTATCGTCGATTTGTAAATCAAGCAAGGTTTCCACACGGAACCAAGTCACGCAGAAACGACTGCTGGGATCCAGAACGCTGACTCCGATGATGGTGCGGGGCAGGAGAGGAAGGAACGGGAGGAGGGGGTGGCGGGGTGGTCAGCAACAGATCGAGAAAGGCATAGTGTTCACGACTCTGAGAGTCAAATTGAAAGAATATTTGTAGAGAGGAAAAGCATAAAATACGTGTCAACAATTATATTCATATATGTGTACACTTATTCAGTGTTATTGACACACTATATATTGAAGAACAATAATGTGAAAACACCGTTGCACAGGTGGAATTACACATGGTGTTGCGTTGACATCAGGTACATAATGTAGATCTACCTGTACATGTGTGGATGTATGTACTCTAACTCGTACATGTACATGTATATGTAGGCATAAAATTTATGCTTAAATCACATTTCTTGTGCAAATAGGTATTTACATTACATCCACGTTTATGAATAATATTGTGTGCACTATATATTACACATGCTGTCAATTAACGAGAAAGCCAGAAATAGCTGACGTTCTTAAATACGTAGATATATTTCTTTCGCCGAAGCAGAAGATATATACATGTACGTACTGTACAGTCGAGTTTTCTGGACCAGAGAGAAAACATCACTTGCTTGGCAACTTGTTTCGTTGATGAAGTCAGCATCTGCTTCTTTCCAAACACAAAGGGTATTTTTCTCTTCTAATTATGACGGTTCAGTCATATTGACTGCAAGGTGGCTGGAAGATGTTACAGATCGGAAACAACGTCTGTAAAAACTTACACGCTTGCAAAAATTTAATACTCTGTTGTAAGTGCGAGAAATGGGATTGATTCAGTAATATTTGGGATATGAACTGCAGTAGACAAAATTAGTGAAAAAAGAGTAAATGTGTGTACATATACCGGTACATACTGTATGTTATGCATTTTAGGCATAACCACCAAACAAAACTACATAATGTGAATATTTGGTTGTTGTTCAAGTCGAACAATACAAACATTTGAACACTAATGTTTTGCCGAACATGCCCTACATGTAACTGCCAAGAATAACGATAATGGAAGCAAACAAAGTGGAATGAATTCACTTGATTATAATTTTTCATTTGACATGTATATAAAGAGGCAATTTTCCTTTCATTGATAGTTTATCCAAATACGAGTAACACGTGGTTCAATGGTTGGAGTATTGACAGGGAGGGGTAAGTAGGATGTCTAGGGTTGTTGGGTAGCGGTATGCCTGATGTACGGTCACGTCCCAGTGATGAGGCCCGGTCATTCACGAACACGCGCACTATCGACAGGCACGTAAACTTCTCCTAGCCTGGCCCTCCTCCCTGCTACCGGTAACTCTAATAGCTCGTGTCACATTACGATATGAACTCCTGGCAAAATTAACCAACAGTTTTATTAATACGTTTCCTTTGTGCCAGTTCGAGCCCGTGTTTATAGTTTGTGACTTCCTCGTTTGCAGTACGAGACGCCTTATGTTTGATTAGGAGATTGATTTTAGAGAGGGAGGATCTCCAGTCGGTTGGAGGAGCACTGTGTGAATCAGCCTGGATCAGGTCCCGAGGTTTGGGTGTCACTCTATAGCCTCTCGTAGGCCAGACGGCTACATCTGATAGCACTAATATACAAACAGGCCCGTGGACAACACAGGCTGGAAACACTATCGATTGTCACATAACACGGGCGAAAAATGTTTGTTCCTCTGCTAAATTGCTCTCTTGGTTCTTGAGGAGTTCCTGCCTCACAAGTCTTTATCGACCGTCTGTCACACATCCAACTTATTACCAACATTACAAGACACGACGTGGAGAAGAGGCATATGAAGGCTGTAGTGTTGACATCTCGGGCACTGCATGCGTTTTCTACCTGTCCCACTCGATGCTGAATTAACTCGTTAATGTTTCATTTTCAATCACATTATGAGTGTCACGGGCCGTCTGTCAATGTCCTGGAGTCGTGCTTGTCGAGTCCCTCGGGGTATTGAACTTCATTAGGTTATTACAAGCTTGTCAACGATTTGTCATTAGTTTTGTCGCCATCAATTGTGAAGCTATATACGGTACATGTACATGTATGTAAAAGGCCTACACCAATCTAATTGTATAATGTACTCGTAAGTTACCAATTATGCTAGTCAATTTCTCTGCTACCACACATGAAAATATTTCCGTATGATCTTAACGACAAGATTAATGGGTGGTAAATGGAAAGTCATTATTATAAGGATGCAGGTAACCTCGTGTACAGGTAGGGACATGTTTTGCGATACACGGCTACGAAGTGGATCCAGGGTAGGCTACAATTTAGACCCATGGTATTGGCAATAAATTGACATCGTCATTTTCACCGATAGAGCAATTGTGTTACGAGACTGGGGAAGTGTCAAAGAAGAATTCTCTCCGGAGTAGATGACAGCCCTAGGGAGGACAAGTGAAGTCCCGTAGCCATGACACCGTGTTCCCTCGCTAGTTGTCTCCTCGGAGGCTACATGTAGATGCACGATGCACACCATGCAGTCTAGATTTTCGTTATATTGCCTTATGAACAAGCACCTGCCGTGACATATTGAGGTCATACATCAGCTAGAGGTGACGGCCGACTCCCCGTGCTCGGGGACGGCAGGAGTGGGACCTTTGTCTCGTGCGCAGGGTCAACGCCGCCAACCCCCGCGGTCTAAATCATACTCGTTGGTAATCTCCAAAGCTGATGTGACGGCGATGCTCGGCCGGAGCCTTTGGCAGTGTCTCCTTCAAAGACAAAGTGACATCCCATATTTCGGTCTCCGTATGAATCAACAGAGGAGATTAAGGTCGGCAAGGAGGGAGACCGGGACCAGGCACGGGAGGGACTTGTCTGCAGCTGTCTCTACTGATCCCACGACGAGTATTTGATCCAATACTCATTCTTTCTGGGAGACCGGTGTAATTTCCCATTTGATTCGCATTCGGTGGCAGTCAATCTTGAATCATGACCGAGTGCTCTTTGCAAACTAAATTGTATTCCCGTCGGGAAAAATGACATTCTCGTTCCTCACGATGGTGAGGAAAAACTCATGGTGTAGAGAGGCCGGGAAGAGCAGTTTGTGGATGGACCCTACTGTACGCATAGATCTAAATACGTGGAATGCACGAGAGAAGGACGTGTCATTTGTGACATTTTTTTTCGTTTTCCCGGTCTTTGTTCCATTAAGGCCAAATAGTAGCCTGATTTAGCAGTCTAGAACCTGAGAGCATCGCCGCACCGGCCCTGGGGGAGAGGGTACCGCCGATCGGAGCCCTAACAATGATCAGAGGTTGCCGTGTGCTGCCCGAATACGTGACTTGGTCGCCAACGAGAAGAAGACACTCGCGGAATGGAGAGCGATGACTCCAAGCAGAGCCAGCAGACCTTTGCCGCCAAGACGACCGCTGTCTCCTAATGAAATTACTCTCCACTTGCAGAGCAGGGCCTTGTCTCGAGGCGAACCAAAATACTAATCACGATGATGGAGATTAAGTGTTCATTCCGGATTCACGAGGCGGAGGATTTCTTCCATAAAATGATGTAGATTCCTTGTTTTATTGGAGGCAGAGAGCAGTCGCCTTTAGTGGCGGGTATAGGACGGAACGGACGGCCACCTCTCGCCGCCCTCTAGCCCCTCGTACATCCATACAAATGACTGACATCTGCAAGCAGATAATTCGCAATAAAGGTGCGTGAAATGAAGAAGAATTGTCTAGGAAGTGGTTATGATACCCGGGGAGGATATGAGCGTGTGTGGCCGCGTGCGTGGCCCCGGGAAGTAATATACGCAGGGAAAACAGAGTGAAAAGCAACGAAACCTGATACACGTTTCTCCTCTGACAAAAACAATATAAAAATCACTTTGCTCCCTGACTACAATGGCCTTGGTATGAGCTAGTCGGGGCTGACAATAAAACACTCTACCATTCTTCAACAACAAAACAGTCTCTCCGTGTATAGATCTGAATAAACACCAGCCATTACTTTTATTTCGACCCTTCGGGGTCAGCAGACTTCAAAACGGGAGTGAGACGGTTGTTCGAAAATATACACTGGTTGACCAAGTTATGATAAGCAATCAAAAATTTCCCGGAAGTATATTAGCTATCGGGTCGGACGAAAAGGAGAACGTTGTCTCTGTGGCGTATCTGGATCTCTGCAAGCCTCCGTGGCAGACTGTTAATGTAGCGGGACTGGGGGCCTGGGGAGGGCGAGGCGAGGTACTGGAGCTGCCCGCGTCCTCCGCCACCTCTCCATGGAGCACCATACACGCGGCTCCCGTGCCGCTCGATTGTTTTACATCAACCTCTTCAAGACTCATTAACACCGAAACACTTCTTCCATGTGAAATAGGACTCTCCCGTTTGAATCAGTGGGAGATACCCTTGCTTGTTCTTGCATTTCCCTCGCTCGCAAATGCACTGAAATCTCCAGGTTGTTCGGTTGAAAACGACCTTTGTTGGCAATAATTTCTGTAGTGTTCGATATCTATCCGACGATACAGATACTCGAAGTAATTTTTCATCTGGGGAAAATTAATTCAAGGACTACTTTGGTAAATATGTATTTACCAAAACTTACATTTACATGTAGAGTTACAGATAGCAGACAGTTTAAGCTGCTGACATCGACGATCGATGAACATGCATGTTTTGAGTGTTTTCTCAACTCCTATCCGTTGGGATAAACTGCACAGGATGAGTGTTTCGTATAATGTATGTGTATCTAACGTCTTATTACTCAGCTTCCAAACAATTCCACGTGCTTGAGAGCTTTTGTATGAATGTCTCATAAGGATGCACCATACAGACAGCACGCTCGATAACTTTGAATACTAGTACACTAACCCTAGATGCCTACATGTGGCATAAAATTTGCACACGCTTGATTTTATATCGCTTTAATTTCAACCATATAACGCCTCGCGATCTCCAGTGAAACTCTATAATTTAGCCAATTTACGCACGATGTCAGAGTCACGCCAATCCACATGGCTGTATGCCCATGAAGGCACCGGCTGCTGCACGCCTATAATCCACTCTAGGCAAACATATCAAGCAATGGATATGTTATTTTATTATGTTTTCCTTGTAAGTAAAGCCCCCAAGGCTGATATAAAATCTAAATAGTTGTCGCATCTGTTTACGCAGTTAACATAAATGTCGCAATGCAAGAACATCAAGGCACTATTGATTCTGAAATGAGAAATAAATTAATTTCATTCAATAACAGATTGTTACATGTACACTGCGACCGAAGTGCTTGGATGTTTGATTTTTTTTGTTTTCCGCAATTGGTTGATGTCGAAAGTTGAAATGACTGAAGCACAGAAGACGGTTTCGAACAAGACACACCTGTCACGACCAGTGATCCAGTATATTATAATATACATGTACACGTATTGCGTAATCGTCTGCAGTGGTAGTTTCGTAAATATGGGCTAATACATGTAGAAGCTTATTATCACCAAATGATACAATCTTTACTGTGCAGTAGCTGTTAGTGACAAAGTTGTACACGCCCTCCTATTTATCTAAATACATGTAATGCACATGTACATGGTATGGCACAGCCTACTGCACATGTAGAAGGAGTTGTATACTGTGTTGTATGTCGATAATATGAAACAATAGTGTGCTAATCTGTGATATATGGCGCCATGTCCGGCCACTTACCACTATCTAGCACCAGTTCTGGCAGCACACCGCCCCCGGGCGAGCTGCTAATTGACGGAGGCAAGTCAAGCCGCTGGCACGGGCTGGCCACCAGGTACCAAACCCAAGGCATCGGACCGCCCAATACCAGGGAGCAAGGCAAATATTTTGCTTCAAAAATTGAACACAGAGCTTTGTTAGTAAACATGACTGACTGCATTTCAACACCGTCGTCGGGGATAAAAATCGAGTTCAGTTTACCCCAAAAAAAATAAATAAAAAAGACAGGGGAAAGATACGAATACCTGGCATGAAATTCCAAGGTCCCTTGATCATGATAGTCTGTCCGTGTCATGTGGATCCATGTGAGAAAAACGTTTTTGCATGCAACGAGATAGATAATAATAGCATGTCGGATAGGTTGGATCTATCAGAGGCCAACACCTGCATCAAGGCGACACTCGGCAATTAATCGTCTATGATATGTTTCTCCTATTACGGTTATTAATGAAATTACCATTTCATTAGGGTCGTATTATCCACTCATTTGTGCCTGTATTAGTCGGAAACGAAATGATAGACCTACCTTTGTTACATCAAACTTAACTGTGGTTTTATGAAGCCGTAATGCGAATAATGATATTCATTACCTACCCATAGGTACACTGATTGTCCGGTATACAGAACATTAGACCCCTATGCATGCCCATATAAATGGTATCTTATATAAATGGCGGCGAAGTTGGAACTGACCGCTCTTGTTACAACAATGACAATGACGTGTACTAACAGTATTAACAATACTCGCTCGGTTATTATTAAATTATAATGAATTGGATGGTAAGGAAAACTGTGTAAATGACGTTATTTGAAAGTTGAGCGATGACGAACTTGTGGTAACATTTCTGTATTCGCAACCCGTTAGGCCTACATGGTATGTAGGCGAGTGATTTCTACTCTAAATTGTATCTTAACAACACGTTAGAAGATTACGAATTTAATTGAATACAGTGCGCCATGGAAGATACCATCGTTTTGAGAAGCCTATACATCATGTCATATAGTAAAGCTACATGCATGTATACATGTACATGTAGATAAGGAAAGACTTAAGCGTCGACGATTGTGAACAATTATTAAACATCGTTATTTTCTTTAAAATTTCGCCCACACCTTATACAATACAGTCAATGTGGCGTGTTGAAAAATGGAGCAGACTTCTTTTTCCCTCTCAGTGTACAATCTATCTAGTGGTAGGCAATGGTGGAGGTGTAGGCAATCTTGCGCAACACGTAGGAAGGGGAGATTTTCGTCCGGAGAACAATCATGAGCAAGGAAGCTCGTCATAGGCAAAGCTCGCATCAAAAATTCCTTTCATTACCAGCTCATTAATCATGAACAAAGTGACGGGACGAGCGTTTTACCCGCGCGAGTTCCTACAGCGGATCATAAACTCCATTGTCACGCGCATCACATCAATCTTGGCTGCGATTATTGCCCGCTATCTTTGACCGATTCAGTCTCTGCATATACTCACAGAGTCTGATATTAGCGAGAATGAAGTCTTTAAAACGAAACCATTATGAATATATCGATGGAAGCGTTGATCCGCGTCAAGCTTCAGGTGGAGGGACTTGAAAACTTGATTATCTATTTTTCTTCGACAGAATCCTTATTGAATGATGTGTAATATACAGTATATCCCCAAATTGCACGAAATGTTTTCTGCAGTACGATACATGCTTGAACTTCTACAGCCTGTACATGTGTAACATGCATAATATATATTTGAACAAACGTTTGCGTTTTACGATTGCATACAAGTAGATGTCATTTTGAACATTAGGGTAAGCCAAGGTTACATGTACGTAGGGCATTTGGAAGGTTGGATAATAAACGTTACCATTCATATGTCCCTAAGTGCATGTAGGTGTGGTATTGTCAGAAATATAAAGTATGCACATGTATTGGATAGTATTTTTCCTGGTGCTGCCTAATCCATGGATACAAATACATGTACATCTGTGCACATCATACCGACCCAAGATATATTTATGTACTTAGTATACAGCAGCTCCGATGTTCTTGCTACATATAGGTGGATATGTATGTCTGACGTATGGATATACTTTTTGGACCAAAACTTCATGTCTATCTTACCAATCAGCGTACCATGGAGCGAAGCATATGTCATTGATACAGCCGTACTGTTGTGGCTATGTTGAAAGCTAAGATAAAACTAGGCACAGGCGGGTTACATATTGTGGTCTTTGTTCTCATTACATACGCTTCTGGGAATCCCGGGAAACAATAACGTGGATCCATGAAGCAAAATCGCTTCCACGTGTTAGAATGAGACATACTATTGTACCTGTTTCCTTTCATATTTTCCATTAATAATACATGTTTGTTTTGATTATGTGGTCTTCATTTTCACTTCAGAGTCTATGACCTTCCCAGGTAATGGCTTGTCCTGGGTGGAGATGAGTAAACATTACGGGCGTGTACGAGGGACTTGTAGTATATAATATAAATACATTATGAACGGCTTTCACCAAAGCGTGGAAACCTTATGGCAATAAATCATTAATAGTTGTGGAATAATATTCAGGCTATGTCAACAGAGGGGAAGACGAACATCACCAACAGCGATGATTTGTACAGGGGAGAAAACTGGCGGGATGGTGTTTGTATGCTTAGGCGAGTACTAGATCAGATAAATAAATATATATACGTGCTGCCTTCCTAAACCACAGGCCAGAGAACAAAGGGAATTGGTAAAAAATATCTCAATATTCGTTAAAAATATGAATACAATAATTTTCCATTTCATCCGCCATCAAAGACGCGCATGTTTTTGTTTCTGTAGTTCCTGTGGTGGCTCTCGCAGCTCAAGGTCTGCTCTGAAAAGATCTAATGTATCAAATTTTCATTAGACAAATGACTGGTTCATCGAATGGATTTCTACATTTTTAACGTGATTAATGTTTGTCCATCTAACAAGCCGAGAGAATTAGAAGGTGAAACAAACGCTGAGCGAGGTAATGTAATTATGTTGTTAAATTTTATTAATATGACCCAAGAAATATGATATACATGCATGTACATATCATGTCCTCACAAATTAAAACTGAATTTGTTGCAAGCGAATTTGATCTTCATGAGCATAGGTCCCGTGACAGTATCAGGTTAATTTTATCGTGTAATGCAGATTTATTTTACAATTATGTAAATAGGTAAGCATACATCAATTTTCCGCGAGTGGGCGCCGTCACCATCACGTACAATGCTCCGCCGCTGTCTTGCCAGTGCAACATGACCTACACGTACTATATGATGTGACATAATTATTTGACGTTATATCTAAATCCTTATTCTGGCAACATCGCACAGAAGTTAATTTAGCTTTATTGTCTAATCGTACTAGGTATCATGCGATTCTATGCGATGTAAAACAAAATCATTATTATTACATGTACATGCGCAGGACATACTCATAATTACAGTATAGAATGTGCCTGGTAATATATTGCACAATGTACGAGATATGTTTGCGGGACCACATTAGTCTGACGAAGCAGTATTAGATCCATGTACCTCGGATCGGACTTTTGCCGTGCAAATCTCAGCAGGCCAGATCTATTTCAATCAATCACAAACTGAACTCTCGCTCTTTTTGTGGCCATTTTTGTGAGTTTCTGCACGGGCCTGGCAAAACTTTCTGCCACCGAGCCAGACAGAGTCGGTAGTTATGAACACAGGTATGGTTCATGTTAAAAACTACGACCACCTGAAATGTGTCTTCTGCGGCGCAACACGAAATCTTTGAAGACTCTAACAAATCATAAGTGGATCTCTGGAGCCCTCTGGACTGGTAAAGAAGGATCATTCTTCGCTCTGCTTGCTCACCAGGAGCACGAGAGCTGTATATTTGCAGAAATACCACTTTACTAGCAAGCAGAACGATTTTTATCGTCGAGAATCCCTGAAGAAGTCCATAATACGTACGGTAGACATACAGTCATATACATGTAGGCCTACGTGGTCGTGGGATGTTATATGTTTCTTGTAACGGTGCACACAACGGAGATAAATCCGGAGATCTGTGCAGCGTAAAAATGACATTTGTGTCTTAACTAGTGGAACTTTGATACTATCGAGCAATAGAGACCATATGCCGCATATCAAACACTTCCAGAACGGTCTGCTCAGAAACATTCATGTTACCCAGTCATACATAATGTACATAAAGCACATTATTAAACTGTATGACTATGTCAGGTAATGGTCATATATTTTCCAAAGATCACCCTTTATGATTGTGTACACTCTATCTGTCTGTGTGCTTTAAAATTATCATTCAATAATATTGTCTAGGGTAGGCCTACATGTACGGTGATAATCTGGTGGATTCAATTTTGATGTACATGTGCATAGATTATATTATAGATGGTAGAAAGGAGGATGATCATCATATCTGCGACATATTTATCCGTTTATTATTACATGGTAGAATCTAAATGCACCTGTATCAATTTCCAATCTATACCCAAGCTCTGCTGTCATTATCTTCATTTCCTTCATGCATGCACCCTACATGTACAGGACATCAGGCAGATTGAATCGTGACCACAACATGTAATATCGGAATCCAGTTCACTCTTTAAAGTTCATCTTCCATTGGAAACGTTTTATGAATGGAGTTTATGTAGATTTATTGATGAAACTCATGAGGCATAGAATTTTTTTTATGTAAAATCAAAACATTCTCTCGCTTGGTCGTGTTGGATCACAGTCAATGATCCACTCCAGCGAAGTATCGCGATCTCTACCCCCTCTGCTCGGCATTGAACTGGACATCTGACTTTGATACGAGAGGCCGCGTACAAAGGATTGTCGATATGACAAGCACATGCCCCTCGGACTAGGGGACAACGCAAAGCAAATATTTAGCGAATGACTGAATGAGAATATTGACGATAAAATCCGATGTGTTCCGAGTGAATTACGTCTTGTAAATGAGGGGACATTTTACTCGCATGGCCGGAGTGTTCATGTACGGGGCGGGGAACAGGGCAGGAAGAAGGTTGCTTGCGAGTGCTCGGGGAACTATCAACACACATGCTTAATTGATACGTGAACCACGATGTCTTTGTCCGGTCTATCGGCCATTAGCATCATCAAACAGCTATGAATATTGAATACTCGTTAAATATTGGAAATATGTTTTATCTATTTTATGACAACGATTCGGTACTGCAATGTATTTGCTTCACAAGTTCAGTGTGTTTACCTGTTTCTGGCAGTGCCTATCAATTAGTCAAATGGTATCACTGAGAAATAATTTACACGTATGAGTAGGCCCCCTATACTCGGTATATAAGGATACCGGTTAATTGTCCGACATACATGTACATGTATTATCTACTCGTGCCTAGATATTAAGCCTAAATTATTTTGCACAACATGTTTTGCACAAATAGTAAGAATCGTCACTTCAAAATGAAGTTGCATGCACACACGCCCGAAGATTATTCCAGAATGGTGACTTGTGTCAGTTGAACACACTTCGGTGTAATACAATTCCTGGCCGGGAACTCTGTGTTGATTTTGTTCCCCGGGAAAATCAGTTCAGGTGGAATGGGATTTTACCCCGGCGTGCGTGTCTGGTGTCGTGGCGGGGTCCGTCCGTGCTTTTATCATTGTCTCGAGGGGAGAGCCCCGGGGTTATGTAAGCCGGGCCGGGTCGCCAACAAGCCCTGTCCACAGCTGGGACTCGGCAGCAAATCGAGTTACCCCGAGAGCGACATCCATTTGTCCTAAAAACCAACTTCGCAACTTTCAATGACATTATTCCTATTTAGACAGATCAAAACGACATCCACTCTCACTGCTTTCGCATGTGGAAATTGGGTGAATTAGCTTCTTTTTTTATTATTATGTATGGATGTACACGTTCATGTAGATGAATTTCCATCAGAGGATGCATGGGATGAGGGAATGCACATTTTTTTGCCAGTGACATTTGTCAGCGATATTTGACATTCGTTAGATTGATTGCATGTTGTTTGCTCAAAACTTAATATCATCAATCAATTTACTGATATAACTCCTTGTATGTCTCCAGACAGGTTCGAGCGAAAATAAATCTGATCTGCAACAGTTAATCAATCATCCAAAATATAAAATTGAACACGGGGACTGTTGGGTAGGCCTACATGTAGATAGATTCAGCATCATCCGTACAGCGTGGCTATGTGATTACGTCAACATTCTATAATGGAAGCAAACAAAATTGAATACAAAGCAAACTGAAATCAAATCCGTATTTAGTACCTCTACCGGACGTGGGTCTGTATTGAATTTTCCCGGGATTACGACTCCATGGTTCTGGGACTAGGTGCTACTTTTAGTAATAATGAAATACAAGTCTGGAACCATACGGGCGGGATGGCGTTCTTTCACGTGCGCGTGTATCGCGTGAGCCACGTACGTAGCCTATGTACGTAACCATAGACGACCACGTGTCGATCGGCAGACGGCCTACACCGCGCAGCGGGCAACGTATCCGCTTCCGCCGCCATGTTTATTTATTTTGAGCTAGTGTTGTTTTAGCTCGCTTTCAGCACAACCAGGAGAATGATAATACTGGTGGAAAATAGGCTTTTGGTCAGAGGGACATGTCTCGAATAAAGATTCTAGGCTGGCCAAGGGAAATAAACACATCTCGATCCTTCCCGATATTCCCTGGCCCATACTCCCTCCACCCCGACCCCGGACGCTGGAGACAGCTGGGTGGTTCCCTGGGGTCGATCTCTCCTCTCCCGACCCGACCATGCCCTTACTTTTGATGATTTCTGTAACTGTTCCACCACAAGAGCCCGTCGGTTCTGGATCAACCGAGAAATTGCAGGAACGCCTTTCGCAGTGAGCTAGGTGTGCACGTCAAATAGACCTTGAGATTTAATATATAGACGCACATTCGTTTATTATTACTATTTCATATGAACATAGGAAGACACATAGCCTACTAAATATAGCCACAAACATGTACATTATGATATCAGCTCCTGGAATGAAAGCGACCGAATAACATAGAACGGACAGGGGGTAATTTGTACAGGTGCATCACTGAGACCATGTGTTATCCCAATGTTTGGTACCTGTATGCGTAGGATGGCGCACTACATTTTACAAGATAAAGATGCTATGAGTAGTCAGCATACAATAAGATAACAGCGAGTAATCATAACCCAAGTCACGTGCACAAATACCCAATAGAACGAAGAAAAGCAGATGAATTTACGGTTCCATGCACGAGAGCGTGGCTATTAATACCATGCCTTAGTTTACACACACACTGTGACAGATTCAACATCAATGGCAGGCCCGTAGCCAGGATTTCTGCAGGGGGGGTTACCCAAAAAATAAAAAGGCTTAATATTGCATGTGGAAAAGCGAAGCGAGCGTAGCGAGCGCTCGTCATACGCGCTCTGGGGGTTCGGGGGGCGGCGTAAGCCCCCTGAGAATTTTTTTTGAATTCGTTTGCTCACAGAACACTTCTGAGGTATACTTCAGAGTTAATTATCAACATGTTTGTGTCAAATATTTGGGATCAGATACACATATTTGTGAAATTAGCCCAAGGGCTAAGAAAGGCTAAGAAAGCTTACCGGACAATATATATTTCAGATATTAGCCTTTTGTCCCATGACCTCAAAAGTAAGGTTGTTGGTCAATTCAAGTTCACGAGAATATCCGGCATATATCATTTATCATGTTTATAGTATGTCCACAACTGATTCCTAAGCTGCAAAATCAATAAAAACGAGATATAAGCCATTTTGTGCTCTCGACCTTAAAAGTGAGTCAGAGGTCAAATTCAAGGTCACGAGAATATTCAGCATATATCATTTCCTATATGTCCACAATTGATCCCTAAGGTGTAAAATCGATAATAAGTGAGATATTAGCCATTTTGTCCTGTGACCTTGAAATGAGGTCAAAGATCAAATTCAAGGTCATCAGAATATTCGGCATATATCATTTCCTATATGTCCACAATTGATTCCTAAGCTGTAAAGTCGATGATAAGCGAGATAATAGCCATTTTGTGCTCTGACCTTGAAACTGAAGTCAGAAGTCAAATTCAAGGTCACGAGAATATCCAGCATATATCATTTCCTATATGTCCACAATTGATTTCTAAGCTGTAAAGCTTTGTTCTCTGACCTTGAAAAAGAGGTCAAAGGTCAAATTCAGGTCACCAAAATATTCAGCATATATCATTTTCTATATGTTCACAATTGATTCCTAAGTTGTAAAGTCGACAATAAGCGAGATATTAGTCATTTTGTCCTTTGACCTTGAAATTTAGGTCAAAGGTAAAATTCAAGGTCAAGAGAATAATCTGTATATATCGTTTCCTACATGTTCACAATTGATTCCTAAGCTGTAAAATCGATAATTAGCGAGATATTAGTCATTTTGTGCTCTGACCTTGAAAATTAGGTCAAAGGTCAAAATTAAGGTCGTGAGAATATTCAGCATATATCCTTTCCTATATGTCCACAATTGATTCCTAATCTCTAATTTTAATATTTATTGAGATATTGTATTAAGTGAGATATTATGAAAAATGTGCCCCATTATAAAGCATAGGAGAATTTAACATGAGATACACATCACATAGGTATATGAGGGCAATCTTTTGAAACAAAAATCTGAACTGTCTGAACAGTTTTTGAGGAAAAGTCAGAAATCAGCCGTTTTTCGTCGAAAATTGCCGCCATTTTGAAAAAAATGCGAAAATCAAAAAACAAAAAAATACCTCCTTTTCAAAATATTTTTAGGCATTTTTGAGCAAAATTTTTGTGCAAGATTCACCTGTGAACTTTGAAGATAAAAATGTGGACGACGCTGACGCCTAAGACGCAGACGACGGACACAACGCCATGCCAATAGGTTATCCGACCATAGGTTCGGTAACCTAAAAAAGCACTTGTCACAGAATCACACTTGTAATGCTAAACATGGTCCATTTATTCTCATCTCTTATTCATACATCATATTACGATATTACAATATTGACATCAGTTTTCAGGGGGTTACTTTTCAGGGGAGGGGGGGGGGTTACGCGTAACCCCCGTAACCCCCCCCCCCCCTGCCTACGGGCCTGAATGGGTGCAAAATATTCAACGACCTCGTTACATGTAGGTGTGCAGGTCCTGAATGATTACCAGATATACGCATTACATGTACGTATACCATGTACAAAATATTGTATACAGGCATACATTTTCTGACTCGATTTGTGTGTGTATGTACATGTACACGTGTAAAATGCAAACCGATATTTTAATTCTTCGTCAAGTGGATGTACGTGTATAAAGAACTACACCAGTATAGGCTTAGGCTTATTTCAGTAGGCCTAGATACATAGGTCTACTTGTAAGGAAATATTGAAATTTCATAAATGTGTTAAATTATCGACCGTCTGTAATTTGTCGTTTATTCTCACATACATTATGTATCCGGTATGTTCATGCAATCTCATTCCCATATGGCCTTCTAATTGTAGTGTCGCAGGAGTTCTGCCGCAGCCCGAGGCAGCATAACGTGTCGTGCGGGATGGACCAAGTGTTGCTGGTCCAGGGAGCCCTCTACGGACGCATGAAGGTCGGCGAGTGTGTCAAGCGGCCTCTCGGCTTCTTGGGCTGTCGCGCCGATGTATTCAGCATCATGGACGGCAAGTGTTCGGGCCGCCAGCAGTGTTCATTCCCCGTCCCTGACGAGAAGCTACACGACACGAAGCCATGTCCCGAGGACACGACCTCACACCTCGAGATGAACTACACTTGTGTTAGAGGTAGGCCTACGTGAAATACAGCTAGTAGATCTGGTTATATTTCCTGTGTCTGACTCAGTGCTATGCATATAGTAATGTGCGATGGCTTGACCAACAATATCCACGACCATGTGTGCCACGAATGACCATGTAGGCTACTGTTGTGAAAGAGCTCTATACATTGTATGTACATGTATGAGAAATTCCCTCTGACAGTGTCTCAGCTGGGCCGACTAGCACCGCCCCGGTGTTCGGAGGCCGTGCCTCTTGTCCTCAAAGATCCAAGCGGCTACATCTCGAGCAGTCTGACTGCACGCTGGGACGTCGGAACGGAACACTGTCCGTGGAAGATCTCTGTCGCTCCCGGCCAGAGAATACGACTGACCAAATACAACTTCAGCCCGTTGCAGACCGCCGGGGTACAGTCGTGTTCCGATTATGCCCAGCTCTGGGAACAGGGCCAGCTGGAGAACAGGGTCAGTCTATGTCGAAGCGAGCCCCGTGAATCTCAGTTCTACACGTCCAAAGCCAACGAGCTTGATGTGGCCATCGTCTCTGCCCGGGTCCTCGAAAACTTGGCTCCATTTCTGCTCAAATACGAAGGTTTGTGCAGTCGCGGTGTTCTGTTTTGGTGTTTCACTTCAGGTCCAAAAAATCTTAATTGTTAGGCCTACATGCAATTTGGTGACACACTCGTTTTGTCGGAATATTATATTATGTCCTTCACTTACATGTACAGCTATAGGGTGTCCAGACATTCCACCCCCTGTTGCTGGGAAAGTGACACGGAGAGGAGAAAATGTCACCATTACATGCGACAACGCCAACGAGATCTGGTACCTGACGTGCAAGGGAACCAAGTGGCAGGGTCAGGCTGGGAACTGTACCAAAGGTCAGTCCAAGGTCAACTACAGTAGTGACCAGGTTCAGGCTGGGAATGTACCAAAGGTCAGTCCAATGTCAACTACAGTAGTGGCCAGGTTCAGGCTGGGAACTGTACCAAAGGTCAGTCCAAGGTCAACTACAGTAGTGGTCAGGTTCAGGCTGGCAACTGCACCAAAGGTCAGTCCAAGGTCAACTACAGTAGTGGCCAGGTTCAGGCTGGGAACTGTACCAAAGGTCAGTCCAAGGTCAACTACAGTAGTGACCAGGTTCAGGCTGGGAACTGTACCAAAGGTCAGTCCAAGGTCAACTACAGTAGTGACCAGGTTCAGGCTGGGAATGTACCAAAGGTCAGTCCAAGGTCAACTACAGTAGTGACCAGGTTTAGGCTGGCAACTGTACCAAAGGTCAGTCCAAGGTCAACTACAGTAGTGGCCAGGTTCAGGCTGGGAACTGTACCAAAGGTCAGTCCAAGGTCAACTACAGTAGTGGCCAGGTTCAGGCTGGGAACTGTACCAAAGGTCAGTCCAAGGTCAACTAGTCAGGCTCAGGATTCTATAGTAGTCCACCAATGGTCAGTCCAATGGCAACTAGACGTCAAGGCCTAAAGATGCCTTGGAGGCATTTCGGTGTGATGATTAATTTATAATATATACTAGATATCGACGAAAAAGAAAAATGCCGACTCGGCAAAAAAATTTCGGGTCAAGGTCAAAGTTCATCCAAAATACCAATTAGACATGTTTGTCTAGGGCGACGATTCCGAAAATAACGTCCGTTTCGCTCTACGAAGCACCGTTTCCGAGATATCGACGAAAACGAAAAATGCCGACTCGGCAAAAAAATTTCGGGTCAAGGTCAAAGTTCATCCATAATACCATCTAGACATGTTCGTCTAGGGCGACGAGTCCGAAAATAACGTCCGTTTCGCTCTACGACGCACCGTTTCCGAGATATCGACGAAAACGAAAAATGCCGACTCGGCAAAAAAATTCAAGGTCAAGGTCAAAGTTCATCCATAATACCCTTTAGACATGTTTGTCTAGGGCGACAAGTCCGAAAATAACGTCCGTTTCGCTCTACGACACACCGTTTCCGAGATATCGACGAAAACGAAAAATGCCGACTCGGCAAAAAAATTTCGGGTCAAGGTCAAAGTTCATCCAACTCGGCAAAAAAATTTCGGGTCAAGGTCAAAGTTCATCCATAATACCCCTTAGACATGTTTGTCTAGGGCGACGAGTCCGAAAATAACGTCCGTTTCGCTCTACGACGCACCGTTTCCGAGATATCGACGAAAACGAAAAATGCCGACTCGGCAAAAAAATTCAAGGTCAAGGTCAAAGTTCATCCATAATACCCCTTAGACATGTTTGTCTAGGGCGACGAGTCCGAAAATAACGTCCGTTTCGCTCTACGACGCACCGTTTCCGAGATATGCAGGATGCCTCATGGATGACTCAGCAAAAAATTATTTTGACCTCTAGGTCAAAGGTCGTTTGACGTATCGATCCCAAAATCAATAGGGTTCTTCCCTGTTGATATATAAACCTCCGTGCAAAATTCTGCAACTATTGCCTGAATATTTTTCGAGTTATCGTCCGGAAACCAAGTTTCAAGATCAGCCTCGATTTCATCCTCAAGGACCTCACGGACCTCGGAGCCGGATCAAAAAAAATAATACACCCTAGAGATGTTTGTCTAGGGCGACGAGTCCGAAAATAACGTCCGTTTCGCTCTACGACGCACGGTTTCTGAGATATGCAGGAAGCTTCAAGGATGAATCAGCAAAAAATTATTTCGACCTCTAGGTCAAAGGTCGTTTGACGGATCGATCCCAAAATCGATAGGGTTCTTCCCTGGTGGCATATGAACCTCCATGCAGAGTTCTGCAACTATTGCGTAAATATTTTTCCAGTTATCGTCCGGAAACCAAGTCTCAAAATTAGCCTTGATTTCATCCTCACGGACCTCACGGACCTCGGATCCGGCTCAAAAAGAATAGGGTTCTTCCACATATCATTTCTGACTTGTGGTGAAAATTTGACGAGGATCCGTCAAGGCAATCTAAAGTTATCGTCCGGAAACCAAAAGTGGCGGAAAAAAAAAAAATAAATAAAATTCTGCTAAAACCATAAAGGCATTTCTGCCGAAATGCCTTAATTACATGTATGGCCAAAACTGGAAACTGTACCAAAGGTAATCAAATCTGACAGTATACCATGCTAATAGGTTGGTTTGGTGAATGTAATAAGTACACTTGCATATTTTTTTTTCTAGCAGGTGGAATGTCGTCGTCAGTATTTGACCAGTCTTCAGATTTCCCATTCGGGATATTACTGGTGGTCGCTATAGGCGTGGCTCTGGGAGTATTTCTGGGAGGTCTTCTGCTCATACTGGCTGTAATATACATGAAAAGGTTAGTAGATATTCCAACATGTAGATAACGATATTGTTCTAAACTTATCCCATACAAGGCACATATAGGTATTTCCGTCAGAGATGAGCCTATATAGATACATGTACTTGGCCACTGCAGGAAACATCGACACCAATACGGACACGAGGACTTCCGACAGCACACGGACACGCTGGGCCCGCGGCCGCCGCCCTTCCCCGACCACAAGACGGCCATGATGATCAACATACATTCCGAAGGCTCGCCGCACTGGGACCACGTGTCCAAGTCACTGGAGTCAGACGACACGGGCCTGGGCCGCGGCGACCCGTCGTGTCGGACGTGCGCCCTGCCCTACAGCCAACAGCAGCTGATCCCGCTGGGGCCACCACCGTCCCAGGGTGATCGGGTGCCTAACGTGACCGGCCCGGCCGACGTGCCTTGTGGGGGCGACCCACACTCCCGACAACACATCTATGAGTGTCCCAAGTTCACGTGATCTCCCGGCGCCAGCGGACGCGTCTGAGTGTGCATGATTGTGACGTCTTTTTGTAGTGAAACAATGAGACTGCTTTTGTATTTGGATGAACTTGGTGGAGGGGTGGAATTGTAATGTTTTGGGTCGAATTTATTTGGAGATTTTTGAATCAATAAAGAATGAAGCGAGATCAATCAGTTGATAGATATGCACCAAGCATGGATATATGGATTAGTAGTTGAAAGCTGCTTTAGCAATAGAGATCACAAACCGGGACTTTCACCACACGATGAACAGGAACGCAAGCAGTGCATGGTGATCGATGTGCAAGTGAATATCTGTGCAAATTCATGATGGATATATATACTTTATCATAATGTTATATATTTTTGCAAAATAATCATAATGTTCCCATGAAGTGTGGTTTGACCCAATGCTTAAAGCTTATTTATTGCTCATATTGTGTTGAATATTTCAACATGTGTATATAAGGATGTTTGTGAGAAAAGTATTTGTCAACAAAATAAATTATAATAAAATATTTGTCACATGTTTCTTTCCCCGGCAATTTTCCATGATATCAAGTGTTTCAGGCCAAAATATTCAGGTAATCATTTGTTAAAAATATTAGTTTATTATGCAAAATACATTCATTCAAACATTTCAACATACACTTTTCTTACATTTGTGCCAAACAGATATGGTAAAATATAAATCATATTCTCGCACTCTGACACAATAATAACTGTGTAAGATTTTCACATAAAATGTATATATGTACAAACATGTTACTGTACACGGTCTCTCAGATAGGTTTAATGCACATGTATATTCAGATCTTTCAGATCTTTCTTCCAAAACCAGAGAGTATTGTTACATTATGATAAAATGAATATTTTGACAATTGAAAAGTAAAAAGATATTCTTCAGATCTTTCTTTTTCATGCATTTGTCCAAACACTGAACATGCATATCAATAATATGAAACAAAACTACCATCGATTTTTCCTACAATATTTGTGTACTGTAAAAAATGAGGGATGTGGTCACCTACTATTCACAGGAAATGCACTCTTGAGTCATGGCCCAAGATTAAGATGTTTATCCACACTAGTGTAAATCAGACATACATGTATCTCTCGTTATGTATTTCTGTGTACACGTACACACACTAGACATAAGGCGTGTCGCACCGTGCATTATGACACAAACAGCAGAGCTTTATATACTCATCTGATTTGGGTCCGAAAATTGCCTAACATCAATATTTTTCTTTTGTGAATTATAAAACAGTATCGGTTATTGTCGCTGAAAAAAATGTTAATATCATTGAACAGGATCTTTCTTACTTGGTTGTCTTTATTACTAAGGGGTGACACTTCTTATGTTCAGTGTGTGTACCCTTCTACTATTTAACAGTGTTACTCCATCAACAAAAATATCAGAAAGGAAGAATAAAATCGTAGGAATACACACTCAGCATTCAAATGCAAGATCACAGTCTTCCACATGAAATCAGATCTATACCATACAGTATGTGCACCATCTTTTCAAGCTATGGAAGATATTTTCAAACAACTCTCACAATAAAAGTATATAAAGTTTTACCTCTGCAAAATACATTTAAGAACAGTACACATGACAAATGTTGTGAGGAGTATTACAGGGCTGGAGTGAAGATTGTTGCTGCCGTTGCACTCATTCGTATTGCAACACTGAACTTGGAAGTAATCCGTCCAGACGAACTCGCGATTTCCACAAGCATTCGTGCATCCTCGCTCTATTATCTTGTCAAAACTCTCGCTTCTATGCATACGAGTCTGAAAGTAAACATAAAACTATATTATGTACCAAATCTTTGATATTTATCTATAGATATTTCCTTAGGTGCATGGTGATTTGTCTGAAAATTGTAAATAATTCTCAGATGGGGATTTATTGTGTGAAAATTGTCAACATGTCATAAATTGTGATTTATTGTGTAATAATCGTAAATATTATAGGATATACATGAGGGTATGAATAAAATTAAATTTGTTTTCAACATAAACGCGGCACAGCGGACTCAGGAGACCTACGGAAGCGTATTAGGGCCACATGAGTTTTTTTAAAGTTCAATTTGTCGACTTATTATCTCGATAAATCGAGTTAGTTATCTCGATAAATCGACTTAATATCTCGATAAATCGAGATATTATCTCGATAAATCGAGATATTATCTCGATAAATCGAGATATTAAGTCGATTTATCGAGATATTATCTCGATCAATCGAGATAGTTATCTCGATAAATCAGTGATTAGGAAGACGTGCGGGATTGCGCGAATCGCGCATAACTTCGAAATATCCCGCATACAACAGTTTATCAGTGCGCCCAATGCGCGCACTGTAAATATTTGCGAATGTTATGTTTTTATTGGAATTATTGCGAAAGTTTGGAAATCAATCGTATGACGATCTTCCATTATGTTGGGGCGTCCTTGATGTCAGTGTCAGACGGTCTCTAGACTTAGTCTAGAAACCGCTGAACAGATTGGCTGGCTGAGCATAATTTGGGGTATCCCATGACGTCATAGTTGACGGTTTCTAGATTTACAAACATCCACTGACAGTTTTTGACACCGCTCTCGGGAGTTGTCAGTGCCTCCAAATAAGTTGATTATCGTAAATTCTGCATCCATGGCAATTTATTTAAAAAAAACACAATGACAAAGAAACTTTGTTTCATGCGATGAAAGATTGAACTGAGCTGCAGCGGCAGGAAGCAGCCCACACAGTCACCGACAACAACCACGTGTTACTGTTGACATATACACACTGACAGCAGGCATTCACGGTGGTGATTCAGATCGTGATGATAACAATGACAGGTTTCTCACGCACACAATTATAGCTACGACTACCGCAGTTGATGATTGATTAAAATCGTTTTTAAAAGTACAAACCCAAAATGTCCCACAACTTTTAGAAAATCCCCCATAACTTTTTGAAAATCCCCCATAACTTTTGAAAATCCCCCATACATTTCAAACTGAAGGGGGGATTCTCTCATACTTCAAGTTCCTCTTCCCAATCACTGATAAATCGAGATAGTATCTCGATAAATCGACTTAATTATCTCGATAAATCGAGATAGTATCTCGATAAATCGACTTAGGACTCAGACATTTAAAGTACAAGTAAAATGAATATGCATCGACCATAGGCGAGCCATATGATTTCATTGGTTACCTTGGCAACAATAGGACAAATAAAATATACTGATTACTCATATTGAAAACTATATGGAGTAAATGATTAACAGTCATTACATTAATCTCTGAAATAATACCAAACTATACAATTAAAGAAACCATTACAAATAACTTTACGAATATACCTCAAGCCATGTCTAATAGCTAAAGAATTGTTAAAAAAAATTATAACATTTTCATTGATGAACATGTTGCATCTTTATAAAAGATAGTGATATAGTAACTTCATTATAGTTTGAACTAGGTAGTTTTGTATGTATTATTCAATATTTAACGTTATAATGGTCCATCATAAGCCTATTCAACATAAGAATATTGTGACTAAACATATTTCCATTTTACTTGAACTTTAAATGCCTAAGACATAAGTCGATTTATCGAGATAACTAACTCGATTTATCGAGATAATAACTCGATAAATCGAGATAAATAAGTCGATTTATCGAGATAATATCTCGATAAATCGAGATAATTAAGTCGATTTATCGAGATAAATAAGTCGATTTATCGAGATAATTAACTCGATTTATCGAGATAATATCTCGATTTATCGAGTTAATATCTCAATTTATCGAGATAATAAGTCGATTTATCGAGATAATATCTCGATAAATCGAGATAATTAAGTCGATTTATCGAGATAAATAAGTCGATTTATCGAGATAATTAACTCGATTTATCGAGATAATATCTCGATTTATCGAGTTAATATCTCGATTTATCGAGATAATAAGTCGATTTATCGAGTTAATATCTCGATTTATCGAGATAATAAGTCGACAAATTGAATTGAAAAAAAAAGTCATGTGGCCCTAATACGCTTCCGTAGGAGACCTGACTTACTTCACAGACTTCCCCACGGTTACATTCCTGGCGTACAGTACGTCCTCGATACGGGCTGAAGCACGAGTCCGGGTCATAAAACGGTATACCACGACATGTGTAACACTGCAAACTCTCCACAGCTGCCAGCAGAATTAAACATTGATATTCGTGATAATTCAACTTTGACAATATAGTACTTAGGTACGGATGGATTTTCAATATGATATCTTTAGATTATATGTAAAATAAAGTGGTCAATCTTTTGTTGACTCATGTTTATTACAACACTGTGTGCCTTATTGGGTACATTATGATTCGGCTTTATACATGAAGGCCATCTAAAAATTGCCCAATATACATAGCTCCAGATGTTAATCATCATAATCAAGACTGATTCCCCTTGTCGTTATCTTTTGACAAACAGTACGAGTATAGCAAATCACAATACGACAGACTATGCATAGATTACACCGTAAAATTATAATAAATCACAATACGAGCCGTCCGTCCTAAATTCGCCGCATTCCCAAATTCGCCAACAGGATTTTCAGACATTGTAATGCAAATGAAACCAACCAGTCTTGTCATCAATCGAGACTCTGATATTCAATCTTTGTACCAGCAGTTTGTTTTCCATAAAACGAGTTTCTCAGCTCTGATAATATTGAATTGGCGAATTTTGGGATGCGGCGAATTTAGGACGGATGGCTCGTACTCATCATCATATTGTAATTGTAAAACAAGTACACATACAATTCATTATGGGTGATTATTTTACCTGAGAAAAGTGTGAGGGACAAAATCAACATCCAGATAGGCCACCGTCGTAATAAGTCGTACAATCCGAACGCCATGATATAGTTGTGATGTACCTTTTTGTCCACTATCACATTTCTGAAGAAAGCAGGTAAAAGCCTGCCGTCAATGTTTTGAAGCTGGACCTTCGGTTGTCCCACTTCTAATTTCCGTCGCACCTGTGTACATGCGCACTGCGTCCTCCATCACGCCTCGATGAACAATACCTCGGCGGGAATTACGAATTTCTTTACCAATGCATGATCACTTCGATTCTCCGATCAGGTCGACACTATTATCGGCCTGTATGTGTATTCGATTATGAATGAAGTCGTTTTTTTTTCAAATTTATATTATCACGGGTACCCACATAATAGAAACATGAAAATGTCAATTTTCATGTATATTATTTACAAACCAGTATTATAAATATCCACATTTAATATATTATCTACTAGTAGTAATATCTTAGTCATTCCTCCATTTATCCCCATTGTTGCTATCGGTTGTTTACATCTAAGGACCACAACGGAAATAAGTGAATTTTTAACTTTCTTGTGTCATCCTTGTATTTTTTTAATGTTTACAATTTTATGTATACATTGAAATTTTACTGAATAAACTAGACGTCAAGGCCTAAAGATGCCTTGGAGGCATTTCGGTGTTAAGACTAATTTATAACATGTTTACCCTAGGCTCTACGACACACTGTTTCAAAGATAAATACGAAAAAGAAAAAAGCTAACTCGGCGGAAAAATTCAAGGTCAAGGTCAAAGTTCATCCTTAATACCCATCAGACATATTTGTAATACCCTTAAGACATGTTTGTCTAGTGCCAGGAGTCTGAAAATAACATCCGTTTCGCACTACGACGCACCGTTTCCGAGATATCGACAAAAACGAAAAATGCTGACTCAGCGAAAAAATTTCGGGTCAAGTTCAAAGTTCATCCATAATACGCCTCAGACATGTTTGTCTAGTGCAACGAGTCCGAAAATAACATCCGTTTTGCTCTTCGACGAACCGTTTCCGAGATATCAACGAAAACGAAAAATGCTGACTCAGCGAATAAATTTCAGGTCAAGGTCAAAGTTCACCCATGATACCCCTTAGACATGTTTGTCTAGTGCCACGAGTCCAAAAATAACGTCCGTTTCGCTCTACGACGCAACATTTCCGAGATATTTTACTCATCCATAATACGCCTCAGACATGTTTGTCTAGTGCAACGAGTCCGAAAATAACATCCGTTTTGCTCTTCGACGAACCGTTTCCGAGATATCAACGAAAACGAAAAATGCTGACTCAGCGAATAAATTTCAGGTCAAGGTCAAAGTTCACCCATGATACCCCTTAGACATGTTTGTCTAGTGCCACGAGTCCAAAAATAACGTCCGTTTCGCTCTACGACGCACCATTTCCGAGATATGGACGAAACAAAACAATTCCGACTCAGCAAAAAAGTTTTAGGTGAAGGTCAAAGTTCATCCGTAATACCCCTTAGACATGTTTGTCCAGCGCCACGAGTCCGAAAATAACGTCCGTTTCGCTCTACGACGCACCGTTTCCGAGATATCGACGAAAACGAAAAATGCCGACTCGGCGAAAAAATTTTAGGTCAAGGTCAAAGTTCATCCATAATACCCCTTAGACATGTTTGTCTAGTGCCACGAGTCCGAAAATAACGTCCGTTTCGCTCTACGACACACCGTTTCTGAGATATCGACGAAAACGAAAAATGCCGACTCGGCAGAAAAATTCAAGGTCAAGGTCGATGGATGGTCATCCTTAATACCCTCTAAACATGTTTGTCTACGGCGACGAGTCTGAAAATAACGTCCATTTCGCTCTACGACGCACCGTTTCCGAGATATCGACGAAAACGAAAAATGCCGACTCGGCGAAAAATTCAAGGTCAAGGTCGAAGGTCACCCTTAATACCCCTTAGACATGTTTGTCTAGGACGACGAGTCCGAAAATAACGTCCGTTTCGCTCTACGACGCACCGTTTCCGAGATATCGACGAAAACGAAAAATGCCGACTCGGCGAAAAATTCAAGGTCAAGGTCGAAGGTCACCCTTAATACCCCTTAGACATGTTTGTCTAGTGCCACGAGTACGAAAATAACGTCCGTTTCGCTCTACCACGCACCGTTTCCGAGATATCGACGAAAACGAAAAATGCCGACTCGGCAGAAAAATTCAAGGTCAAGGTCGATGGTCATCCTTAATACCCCTTAGACATGTTTGTCTAGGACGACGAGTCTGAAAATAACGTCCGTTTCGCTCTACGACGCACCGTTTCCAAGATATCGACGAAAACGAAAAATGCCGACTCGGCGAAAAATTCAAGGTCAAGGTCGAAGGTCACCCTTAATACCCCTTAGACATGTTTGTCTAAGACGACAAGTCCGAAAATAACGTCCGTTTCGCTCTACGACGCACCGTTTCCAAGATATGCAGGAAACCTCAAGGATGACTGGGCGAAAACTCTTCCGACCTCTAGGTCAAAGGTCGTGTGCACGGATTTATCCCAAAATCAATAGGGTTCTTCCCTATTGATATATGAACCTCCGTGCAAAGTTCTGCAGCCATTGCCTACATACTTTTTGAGTTATCGTGCGGAAACAAAGTCCAAAAAAAAACATTGATTTCATCCTCACGGACCTCACGGACCTCGGATCCGGCTGAAAAACAATAGGGTTCCTCCACATAATATGTCTGACCAATGCTGAAAATTTGGCGAAGATACATCAAGGCAAACTAAAGTTATCGGTCGGAAACCAAAACGGCGGAAAAAAAAAAGAAAGAAAAAAAGAAAAAAAAAAAGAAAAGGAAAAAAAAAATTCTGCTAAAACCATAAAGGCATTTCTTCCGAAATGCCTTAATTCAATCAATCAATCAGAAACGATTGCTTAATGATATTTATAAAGAAATTTGTTACTGCTTCGCAATAAACATCGGTAGTCCAACCCAGTGAAAAAATCAGAAATATATATGCAGGCAGACATTAGTTGAAAGGTACTAAAAAAATTAGCCCAAGGGCTAAGATAGGTTACCGGACAACTTTAGTTGAAACAGGACAGGTGAGATATGACGTTAAGATAAACCAATCATCTTCGTGAACTTCAATGTCATCATTAAGTGTGCAGCATATAACCTTGTATTCATGTATGTTCAAAATACAAATACAAGGTCTATCTACAAGTCTTTTGTCTATAAACGAAATTTACACATTTCTTGTTGGACGTGACACTGAGATATAGCACTCAATGTCATCTGACGTCAAGTTCAACGTCACCCAAAAAAGCCACATATATATGTGGTATACATGTATATGACTTCCAATTCCAGCTATACCTACAAACATTTTTGGCTGTAGAGGCCAATTTACACACTCAAGGGGCCTTTTAAGCAATTCAAAGCACTCCATCTTTATACACAATGTCAGGGACCCCAATTAGCATGTTTTATAACAAAAATCTCAAAACTGATCAGATAAATTTGAAAGAAAACGACCAAAAATTAAATTTGGGGCCTATTCAGCCTAAATTTCTAGCCTTTTGAGCAATTCAAGGCACTTTATACACTATATACATATTTATACACATCATGTCAAAAACCCCAATTACTATGTTTTGAAATAAAAATCTCAAAAGTGATCAGACAGTTTTCGATTAAAGACAAACAAGGTGCAAATTTGGGCATTTTTCGACTCAAAAATGGCTGTTTTGACATTTCAAGGTCATCCAAGGTCAAATTCAAGGTCACCACACAAGTCTTCATATATGACTTCCCATTTGAAAGTGCTAATTTCTAAGCTCTATCTTCAAGCATTCTATGAGTACAGTCTAGACAGCTCCCATTATGAAGGAAAAAAGTGCCGAAAATTTTCAGTCCCAAATTTTTTTCAAAGGGTGAAAAAAATTTTTTTGCCTAGAAATGGCCCAAAATGGATAGTAACGCAATTTGGGGCAAAAAAATTTTTTTTCGTCGACCCGTCAAAAATTCAAAATGGCCGCCACACGGAGACCAGCGATTCAAGGGCAACAAAACTTATACACATCATAAAGGTACATAGAGGGAATCTTCTGAAACGAAAATCTCAAAACTGATCAGACAGTTTTCGAGAAAAGACAGAAAAGCTGCAAATTTGGGCATTTTTCGACCCAAAAATGGCTATTTTGACCTTTCAAGGTCATCCAAGGTCAAATTCAAGGTCACCACACAAGTCGCCATATATGACTTCCCATTTGAAAGTGCCAATATCTAAGCTCTATCTTTAAGCGTTCTATGAGTACAGTCCGGGCAGCTCCCATTATGAAGGAAAAAAGTGCCGAAAATTTTCCAAAATTTTTTTCAAAGGGTGAAAAATTTTTTTTTGCCTAGAAATGACCCGAAATGGATAGTAACGCGATTTGGGGCAAAAAAATTTTTTTTCGCCGACCCGTCAAAAATTCAAAATGGCCGCCACACGGAGACCGGCGATTCAAGGGCAACAAAACTTATACACATCATAAAGGTACATAAGGGGAATCTTCTGAAAACGAAAATCTCAAAACTGATCAGACAGTTTTTGAGAAAATGGCCGCCAAAGTCCAAAATTGGCCATTTTTCGTCAAAAATGGCCGCCATTTTGAGAAAAATGCGAAAATCAAAAAACTAAAAAAAAACCCCCTCTTGAAATATTTTTAGGCATTTTTGTGCAAAATTTCGAAAAAATCCGCCTGTAAACTTTAAAGATACAGCTGTGGACGGACGACGGACGACGGACGGACGACGGACGCAACGTGACGGCAATAGGTTATCGGACCATAGGTCCGGTAACCTAAAAAACGCAACATACCGGGGTAGATGCGCACACTGTTAAGTATATCACTACATCATAATTCAAATTAGCAATTTAGTGTTCTGGCCATCTACAGTAATTTTGTCTTCTGTGGTCTGTATGAAATTTTAGTACATTGGTTTTTACTCCAGATTATATTTCTAAATTATATTCTAAATTGAATGGCTCTACTGCTTGAAATTGCATAAAAAGTACATTCTGATCAAAAAATAAGTTCAGCAAATGGCACATGTGGGAGATTCCTAATTTACTTCACTGGTTGGTGTACGTGGAATCAGGTCCTCAAAAGCTATTAAAAACGAAACACTTGAAGGTAGAGTTTGAACACTGACCGGAATATGTTTCGGTAGAGGATATTTGGGATCTATCTTTTTCGGTTGGTAAACAATATGTTCGATTTGAAAACGATAAATTTTTTAAAGAGTAGGTGTCGTTTTCATGACCAAAATTTAGAAAACAGGTGTACCTATAATCGTGATGTTTAGAAAAAAAAATGCACATATGAAATTTGAACGTTTTATTGATACAAAATCGTTAGATTTTCTGAATACAGTACATAATAATTCGGCCGAAACATTAGGTATCTAGAAATTCTAACAATTTTCTATCAATAAGACGTTCCTACATAGTTTTTCTTTTACTAGGAGCGTGTTTGTTTGATCACGATTACAATGTATTTCCATATTTTGTAAACAACACCTTCGTCGTTGAAAGACATCTTTTCCCAATAAAACATCGTTATCCCGAAATCATCGGTCCCAATATTCTCTTAGGTATTCCAGACCGTTACGAGTTATTTATATACAAAAGCCCCCTTCTATTACAGAAATTCACGATGGACAACCCCATAACAAGCAGTCCCATAACATCATCTATAAACAGTGGGTATTTCTCCAATATCAACGAGCAAATTTCATTTTTTGTGCATATTTCTAAGAAAATAAAAGTACCCATCAAAACTTGATGCAACAAATACAGTGCAGAGAACTATAGCCAGTAACCTGTACCCAGCAGAATATTTTTCTGTGTTCTTTCCTTTTATGTAAATTTCTATTTCGATCTAAAAACCTAAACCAGATAAATTTTCCAGGAATTTCCAGGTTCGTTCACATCGAATGGCTAATCGTCGTGCAAACGGTCAGTACTGATGAGAACATGTTGTGTTTATTTCTAATTCATGCACAAATATAATCTTTCAAATATATGTCCTACTGTCCTGTCAATCTCGTCAAGTAGCTTTAACTCTGAATACTAGAACATAATAGGTACACAGAACTTTAACATCTTAAGTTTATTCTCTCCTTTCACATCACTTGCGTTCAAAAATCACATTGAACTCATACACAGGAAAGTTGTAAGAACAAGTATTGGTACATGACTGTTCATTATGAAAACTTCATGTACAGGTATCAAAGTGAGAATGTCGACTAATTATCCTTGAAATCTTTTGCGAACTCAATATTGTCCACACTATAAACACTTTCAACAGTTGAATGGCATTCATACATCTATAAATTCACGAATGTCAGATAAGCACTTGAATACACATAACATCTGCGGTTTTTTACTGCGCAGGTTTGATATCTGGTAGATCTTCAATGCCTTCAGCTGTGATCTTTCGTACTTTGAAAGCTGGTAAATTAACTATCAACCTCTTGTGTATCTGCAAAGGAAACACAATTCCATCAAATCTGTACCTTTTCAACAATCCAGCAATAGGTAATGTCTCTTCACATGGTGAATACACTTAGTGTAGATATCAAACTGTATATGTTTTGCTTTATTCAACTAAATAAATCCTACTATACTCACCTCTTCCACACATTTCTCGAGCAGCTCCATCGCATCCCGCTCTGACAAATCTGCGAATGCATCAGACATGCATCATCAGTATGAAATAACTGATCAGTATCTAATAAATTATTATGTACTTTGTGATAAATTCGACGCATCAATTATGTATGAATCATGTATGCAATTTTAGGACATACCATCCTTGTAATATCTGTCCATGATACTGAGAGAGAAGTACGACCCATAACCATGAACTGCGAATGGCAGCTTTACCAATGCTCCAAGATAGTCCAAGAAGTACAGCTCTGGACCTGAGGCACTATCATGGCCCCCAATTAGCAAGTTCACCATGTAACGATCCTATGGGACAGAAAACAATCATAACCTACATGCATTATCATGATAATCATGCACAATTTATCAGCCCTAAATTATATTTGACATGTTCCTTACAGTGGTTTAGTTGAATTCAGAGTTTGTTACCTGTGTTCTCAGGGAATCAGCTAGATTTTTCCGTGTGAAATTGGCTGCGGCATGTGGAGACAACTCATAACCTGATAGGAGAACAATTTGTAAGAATACAAGCATCAGACTGACTGTGGCTAAAAACAACTGCAATTTATTATATATTGTTGTACACTGGAATATGAGTCAATCAGTATTATCTATGGCATTATTTTTTTTGCGTATTACTTACCATTCCTCATTTTGTACAGCTGTATGTTCTTCGCGATGTATTCTGAAAACTGTGTCATATCTCCGGAATCGCCACAAACTGCCATAAGGACTTTACTGCTCAACTTGAACATCTTGTCATGATCTGCACAAACATAAAAAGTATGTACAATAATGATAGATCTATATATCAAACTTGGATACTAGATGTATTGGAAATCATACAAACATGGTAAATACCACTGTGCATTCAAAATATCTAGTAGCATTGCTAAGCTGCAATCTAGCCTAACTGCACATCACATGCCTGACACACATGGCATGCACTGCCATTGCTTGCCAGTGGCAGATGCCAGTAAAATCCCGAGAGATACATTCATTGTTCACGACGGTCATGATGGAATGACAGTGCACTCGATAGCGTAGGAGAATGCGTAATTACGCACATCTTATGTCATTTCACGCAAAGATTTATATGTGAGTGCGTACGCTACGCATCAGGAAAATAACAAAGAAATAGCCATGAAACTTTATTTTCGCCACTGAAAACAAACTTTGTGCTTACGTCATCAAAAGCGGTGCACAAGACCATACATGCAGCGCGACCTGGCGAATCAAACAAATTCAGTATGCTATATTCGCTAGGTGTCGCCTCAATCGCGATAATTTTCGGGGCAAACTTGGCCCACAACATGAATGACAGACAGCATTGTCGATGTGTTTGTACGAAAAACAGCCGAGCTCCCGAAATCTGTTTCACTTTCACTTGTTCAGAAGTATATTTTCTTCTGTGAAAATACTTGTCAAACCACTTAATAAGACGTCCATGTATATAATACTTCATTGACCTGGCTGTAGCCTATTCGGTGACATGGACATGGTGTACTGACGCCACACGTGTGTTCTAATGCTCCATTCCCTGTTATTTGTATTACAAAATTCTACATGAATTTCAGAACCTAGATCTACCCCTCTTTTTTCTAAGCCAAGGGGTACAGCGAAAATTTACCCATAAATTTTCTAATAAGCCAGTTCGGAAATGTTTCTAGGTCAGGTCAAATGGTATAAACAAAACATTCGTACACACCATGCTCAAATGTGAGTGACGCGGTGAACTCGAAGTACACAAAGAGGTTAGTATTGTACAGGCGAAATCGAGTAATGTGTTGGTGACAGTGACTCGACAATGGTAGCGTGACAGCATGGTTTGGCTATGTTTATACCGCTTGACCCCGACCCAATTCCACTGACCTGACCTGAAAACATTTCCGAACTCACGTATTTACACCCTTTTTTCGAGACCAAGGGGTATGGTACTCCTTTCCGAAAATTCCTACCGAGTGCTCTGAATGAACCGTCGAAAGCGTGGCAATGGCAATGCCATGATTGGCATTGCATGACTGTGCAATTTCAGAGCACTGTTAAAAAAAAGCTGGTTCGTGGTTGGGAACCCAAATTGAAACTATCTGATGTATTACAATACTATCATGGCGCATATACCTCGTTTCATTGACACTATACTGCGTCCTGCGCTAGTGTCAGACGCCAGTAAAACAAAATCTTTTCCTTGAATTCCAATTAGACACTCCATTTTCGTTCTAATAAACAGGAAGTTCAACCGGTATCTTCAGAGGTGAATAATTTTAAACACCGACTGCATATATATTATCTGCTCTCGAATAATGTGACCATTACCACAGTGCTTACACAGATTAAGGTACCGCGCGGTACCTTAATCAAAGATGGCGGGAGGTAGGTTATGCTTCGACCTTTCATCGGCGATTTCTAGCATATACATTAGGAATGCGCGTATATTTTTGTGGTTTCTGAGAGGGAGTTACATCATATACACTGTGGATAAGTTACAAGAGATGCTATACTGGCAGTCGCGAGTAATTTGAGGGAGAAGAAATCGGCTTGATTATGGTACCGCGTGAGGTTGATTAAGGTACCACGAACAGCCTTGAATCGTGGATTATGGTACCACAACTACCCAATTTATCCATTTAATGTTTTTTTTTCTGTTAAAGAGGTGCTATTCCAGTGTTACTTTTTTGACACACAGTCACCCGAAAATGGCAATATTTACGAGGTTCAGTCTGTTTAAAAGTGTTTAATGTTTAAAGGTGTTTAATGGTGGTTACCAACTTTGTCCTAGATGAACATAATATATGAAATAGACATGCTGATACCACCGGCCTCAAGGTAAGGCTCGTTTCCATAGCAACAGGTCTATTTCCCTTCAAAATGGCAAAAATATTGAAGATCGGGCTGCTTTAAAGTGTTAATGTTTAAGGAAAGATCAACAACCTTGTCTAAGATATAAACCACCTGTGGGACAGGGATGGAATGCTACCAGCGTGGCCCCTGTGTGGGACTCTTAACCATCCGTGCCAGTTCTATTGTTTTTGCACAAAAGGGCAAAATAATGAAGATTGGGCTGTTTGTTAATGGATAAATAGCGAGGATAATCGGCAAGAATTGAATATATTACATACAGTTGTAAATGACAAGTTTCCGAAGAACAATATCCTACATTCAACGCAATTTTACTGCAATATCTCTCAAATTTTTGTTTCTATTGTGAGCCAGTTTTGTACAGCTAATAGTCAGATTCTATTCATATGACTCAAATGATTACTGAGTACAGAACCATTTTTACATTTTTAAACTGAGTACAGAACCATTTTTACATTTTTAAACTATAAAATTTACAGAACAAGTAATCATACAGACCCCAATAGAAGAACTTATGTGCATTTCATAAATACATCAATGCACAGTGCACCATCCTATTGTATGCCAGTTATAAACCACGCTGTCACTATAGTGTCAGAGGACTCAATTGATATAATCAATTGATTGACAACGCGGCTTATTTCACATGAACGGTTCTGCTGGCAATCTCTAATATCTAAATCATCTTTCATTAACACCCTGCAGCAGTGCTAGACAAGAAAAAAGTCTCCAAATTTCCTGACACAGATTCGGTGGCTAAGTTCTGTGATCGTTTTTGAAACGTCTTCAGCAACAAAATTGCCAAGATTAGTACTAGGAACATGAAAATATGATGTGAACTCAAATGAGAGACCTGGTTTTGCTGAGTAAAATGTTGTTTACTGCATGCCAATATCTCTATCGGTTAAAAAGTTATGGCCATTTGAATGTCACATTTTGGCAGGTTATAACATATGCTGGATTGAACACTTCTGGATTTTACGTGCAGCTAATTAGTATGCAAAAATGAGGTATTCGGGACGTAGAAGGGGGAATATTTTTAATTAGGTAAGTTTGAGTCTTAATATAATAGTTCTGCTCAGAATTATTGGAAACCTAAACTTTACACATTGATAGGCATGGTCCATAATCAGTGTTGCGCAAAGTGTTAATGTTGCCATGGTTACTATTCACCTGCTGGAGCCTTAGCAACCATTGGTTGCTATGGGTCCTATCTGCCAGAAACATGGGTTTTGACAGATTTTGATTATTGTATATTATTTATGCTTGTGGAGTCCATCTATTTTCACCTTTGGTTTTGTTTGTTTATCAATATAACTGTGGATTTGGCCCATAGCAACTCTGGTTGCTAGGGACCTTATATCAATACTGGTGACCTTGGCAACTATCCGGATGTGAAATTCATTGACTATCAATTATGGAGAGCATGTGGAATAAACTTTGTTGAATAATTGCAATTGCAATAAAGACTTAATATGCCGATAAAACCAGCTAATTAAAAAGTGTTCCCCCTGTGACGTCATGCATACAAATTTGCATATTAATGAGCTATTTGATTTTTTCAAATTGTACTCTGGGCAATTTGAACTTTGAAGCTCTGTAACTTCTGAAGTAATCGAGATATTCACGTTCTGTAAGAACCCTTCTGATCAGCTCACATGGTGCTTTAAGGATGCTTATCAGTCAGGATCCATGCCTTATCAGCAGAATTCTGGTATGTTTTGTTTGGCCTATAACTCTACAGTTTGGTAATGGATTGCGCTGAAAATTGCTGTGTAGGTTCTATCTACGACTACAATGCTTGTCCAATGGCCATATCGAAGACCCAGTCGATATTCATACCGATCCTGAACGTTTAACAGGGCCAATCAAATGAAACTTACATAGAAAACTGACAGCGTTTTAGGGTACAGTTTCTTGACTATGGTTAGATTACCTATCATAGAACAATAACCTACTGCCTGTTTTGGGATTTTCCTAAACACTTGATGGGACTTTGATGGTCAAAATAGCATGTTATATATCATCCGCATTGAAAATACACTGGGCAAAAGAAATTGATTGTCAATCGCATTAATAACGTCTATATCCGTTAACATTGTAAACTCAACCGCAAACTACATCAAGAATTCAGCGACTCTAATATTTTCTAAGTGCAGTATAGAACCAAAATCACAACAACATCTCACTCTCGAGTACAACGTCCTCGACAGCTGAGCATTGACGGTATTTGCCATACGAATAATCCGCTGATCTGTACTTAGCGCTTCACTGACCAGCGGCACAAGACATTTTCGCCAGATCGCAATAGATATGTACATTTGCGCATCAATTTGACATGATTATCGATGGGATACTTAAAATTTAAGGGTAGGTTATTGATCACGGATATGTGCACTCGTTGCAGTTAAGAAACTACACCATGTAAGGCTTCGTGTACGCAACGTAAGTTACATTTGTCCAAGCAACATTCAACTCCATTTATATACTAATTTACCATTCAAATCTTCAATCTCTTATTCACATCAGCTTTACAGATATATACAGAATATATATTCCAAATTTCATGTAAGTTTGTTATGAAACGCCCGAGATATGAACCAAAATTGCACGTGGTATGAAACCTTTGAAATTACGTGGATCGTGCTCGATACTCAATCTTAATCTGAGCTCACATCATATTTTCATGTTCCTAGTACTTTAACGTTCTCTGATGATCACCCAGTGCTAAATCAGATCACATACAAACTCGAGAACTTCAAAAGGCTAACATCAAACGAAGTGTGTAACATCATCAAATCTTCACCATTGAGATCATCGCCAAGTGACCCCATCCCAATTCCGCTGGTGAAAAAATGTCAGGAGTTTTCGCTGAACTCCTTGCTCTGCACTGGTATATTTATGTTCGAAAGTGCACACATTTTTCTGATGTGGTACTATAATCTTTTACGCGTGGTACGATAATCACAGGCCGCTCAGCTCTGTGTGGTACCGTAATCAAGCCGATTTCTTCTCCCTCAAATTACTCGCGACTGCCAGTATAACATCTCTTGTAACTTATCCACAGTGTATATGATGTAACTCCTTCTCAGAAAACACAAAAATATACGCGCATTTCTCATGTGTAGGCTAGAAATCGCCGGTGAAAGATTGAAGCATAACCTACCTTCCGCCATCTTTGATTAAGGTACCGCGCGGTACCTTAATCTGTGTAAGCACTGTGATTACAGTACTGGTATGTTTTATCCATTCGTGCACATTCTTAGCAAAGGTCACGGGCAATGTCCTACTGTCCAATAATAGGCCTGTATGAGTCAAACTGAAATTGATGCTAATGTTGCGTTGAATATTTCCTGGATTGTTTCATTCAGTTTTTCCTACGAATCTACAGGTGTCCGACTTCCTATGCTATTCATGCAGTCCATGAGCCCAGGGTAGTCACCGTGCTGCACATCCTCAGTACTCTCCGTGAAGTGGAAAAAGAATCCTTCCAGTTCAGAATCCGTTAAACAAGACTATGGGATAAACCACTCACTTGACGTATTTTTCAAAATGGCCTTCGTTTAGGAGACATTTTAATTTAAAGTACACAAGTTGACACAGAAACCTGTAGATATAATCATCATATAGATTTGGTATCGATTCATGTTTTTGACGCACAGAAATTCAATAGAAATTGTATCAACTGTATATGATAACGCGCATGGTGCAAATCCAAAATTACGCCCATCCGAACTAGTATTTTTCGATGAATTTCTTCTTATGCTTTCATATTTTCACGAAATATGGCACAAACACATGAGTTGTGCCAATTACTTTCAGGTTTGGGAAACACAAGTGGCGTTGTTCACGACGTTTGATTGTGAGTGTATATTTGGCGCCAATTTAAACACAACGGCTAGTCACAATTTCTTTCGAGATACATTTTTTATTACATGTATACAATTGAATTTATTGTAGCTCTTTATTATAACAGTGGTACAATTCTGGTGTTTAAATGTGTTTTAGATTAGTGAATTCAACAAAAATGTTGTAGCTACATGAGCATGAATTGTGGGAAGAAATTCAAGATGCCTGATATCAGAATCCTTATTTGGTTATCATATTGGAAACAAACGATTAATTGAGTACTGACCAGTTTCATAACACTCACTAATATTGTTATGGTCTATCAGAAGTGACTTCTGAATGAACTCCAGTTTGTGCCATGCAGGTCTTCTCTCCTATTTCAGACATTCCTCATGAAGGTGCATGGATCTACAGTACATTGTAATTTGTGATATTGCATGAACCTATATGTAAGATATCATAGAAAAAAAGTTGTATGCACAATTATATACTGGTGTGTTTTCTTTCAAATCGATGGTGGTGAGAAGTAATCATCGACATTATGTCGCATAACTAGCGGAGAGTACTGAGGGTGGTGCACCGTGACCACCCTGGGCTCATTGACTACTTCGTTCTCCATATTAAATCGTATTTGATAATATGCTTTGATGTTCTTCCTCTAGATAATTTTCTCCCTTTAGACAATTGCAACGAATTGCCATTTCTCATGAAATCATTCTCCAATAGCAACTATGAATGTAAGTGTGTAATATTACCGATTGGGGGGGGGGGGGGGGGGAGGTAGCATCCTGTATATATATTTATAAAATAAGTGCTCATGAATTAATGTTCTTATTGGACAAAAGCTCGCTAACATATTCTTGTTTGTATCCACGTTTAATTAGTCCCCAAAACAAAAGCCCTGCATCTTTTAAGTTTCTCTAGCCTATACCTTAAAGGGGAAGCGAAGCAAAAAATCTTTTATCAAGGAATCTGATGTTTTTTTATTCGTTCCAAAGTTATGCCCATGTTTGTTTTGCTCCTCTGGGAGTCTTCAACTAAGCTCATTAGTTATGCGTGACGTCATCGATTTGGTTTCCTTTAAATAGATTTCTGCTATTCTAATTATAAGCACATTATTAGTATATGGAATCATTTCGCCCTATTATAACCCTATTATTTCGCCATATTATTATTGTTAAATATAACAGTCCCATGACTAGAGTGGATTGTTTTCACCTCTTGGCATGAGCATCTCCAAACACACATACTCTGAATTTTTAAAACTCGTTTTCATCGTTTTTTGCCGATATTTTCGCGATACTGAATGTTATAATAACTTGGTATGCTTCACCTGGTAGTCAAATGGCAATTTTCTACTGAATTTTAGACTTCTATCGCAGAAATTGACGAAATTGGTGAGCCACCCCAAAGTTAAATTTCAGCCTGAAACGGATTCTCGAAAATCTGAGGATTTGGTCGAGTTTACATCCATTATGATTCGAAGAATTGTTGTATTTTGGAGCAGAATACACATTGGGGGTGTATTCTACATGAAAAGGTTATTTTCGAAAAATACACCACTACGAAAGCGAGTAAGATTCACAAAATCCAGTGCGGAGCCAGAACTTCACTGATGTGGCAAAATGAACATTGGGGTAGATTGCGAACTTTTTCAAATTTGAGATGGAAGTCTGAAATCCAGTGGAAAGTTGAAGTTTGACTATCAGATGAAGTACATGTATGCCAGTTTATAATACGAGACCATTTAGCATCTCCAAAATGTCAAATAAATGCCAAATAGGATCACTGGTCAAATTCAAGGTCACGAGAATCTTCAGCATTGACGTTTCCAGGTTGCTATGCTAAAAACGTTAGCCACGCCCACTTTATGACGGAATCAAAAAGTCCGGCAAGTGCCCGTTTGGCGGGAACCTGTCTTTTTTTCAAAATTGCATCTGCAGCGCTGTCTTAGAGATTGGATATTCTCACATTTGATTTGAATTTACAATATTTTCAACATGATTATATTTCAAAGCGTTCTCGGGAGTTGGGTTATAACTTTTTTGTCAACGGTTATGTTCACAAAGTTCGGGGCTTCAAATGTCAAATAACAACCACCAAGCGTCAACTGGTGCCGACAAAAGACAAATATCAAATGACAAGTGTCAAATGACAAGTGGAAAGTGGTGAAATCGGGTCACGACATGGCGTTTGATGATTGTAAGTTGTCACTTCTCATAAATTCATGGTAGAATCAGCGACGTGGATGGAGCTTCAAATGTCAAATAAAAATCACCAAGCGTCAAATGGTGCCGACAAAAGACAAATATCAAATGAGTGTCAAAGTGTCAAATGACAAATGACACGTGATAAGTGATGTGGCTGATTCTACCATAAATTTATGATAAGTGACAAGTTACAATCATCAAACGCCATGTCGTGACCCGATTTCCATGGGCTGATTCTACCATAAATCTATTATAAGTGACAAGTTACAATCATCAAACGCCATGTCGTGATCCGATTTCCATAAGTTTTTGCTTGTTTTCTGGCACTTCTGTTGACTGAAGCTATAAATTCCATATATTCATTTATCACATGAAACCGTGTATAAGAGTGGCATAAAGCCAATGCATATATTTCATATTTAACACGTGTAATAAAGCGGAATGTAACCATGGGACATGAAGTCATTACGCAAAACGTTCATTGGAAAACCTGCATGGACCAAGACACAAAAACCGCAGCAAGCACTTTGAAATCCTGTATAATACCATTAAATATGCAGTAAAAGACCGTATAGTGTTTCATGTCATAAATAGAATCTTAAATGAGTGCCCCTTTGATATCAAATTTATTAAATCCCCAAGAACTGTTGTTTTTGCTCGCCAAGGCTCGCAAAAAGCAAAAGTTCTTTGGCTCGTTTAATAAATTTGATATCAAATGGGCATTAATTTAAGATCCTCTATTTATTATAGTCACGTAATGTCATACATACATATATGCATACAATATCACACGAAAATAAATGTTTGACATCCAGCCCATGCGGACTTATTTGTGACTTCAGAATAGTGAATGATAACAGAGTCGGTGCGTTATGATCACAGTGGTACTTTGTATAAATTTATGATACATTATGATGAATACAAAATTTCCTTTCGTTCAAACCAAGCTTTTACAATGAAATTAATCAGGTCCATACATCGATATTCCATCAAAGTTTTCAATAATGAGAGAGACCTGTGACATTGATTTTTAAAATTATAGAGGCACTTATGGGATTCGGTTTTTAGGAGATTTCCAAGACCTTTCTCACGACGCTTCTAGTTATAGAACAATAGGTCAGATTACGGTTTTGACCCAGGATCTCTGCCGAGCCATTGCTCAGATCAGCCCAGGTCGGCTCGGCAGAGATCCTAGGCCAAGAACGTCAGCTGACGTTTTGTTCTATAAATAGAAGCATCGGGAGAAAAATCTTGGAAATCCCCTAAATGTCGCATCCCATACAGTGCCCCTTTAATTCAAAGGTCAAATTAAAGGTCATCAGAATATTCGGCACATATTATTTCCATTATATGTTTATATATTCAAATTCAAGGTCATGCGAATATTCAACATTTATCACTTCTTATAATGTTCACAATTGATTGCTAAGCTGTAAATTGAATAATGAGAGACATTAGCATTTTTTGTCCTGTGACCTTGAAAATGAATTCAAGGTCAAATTAATGGTCATCAGAATATTCGGCACATGTCATTCCTGTATATTCAAAAATGACTCTGAAGACAGTAGCAATTCCGTGCTCTGACCTTGAAAATAAGATCAAGTTCAAGGTCCTGAGAATATATTCAGCAAATATCAAATCTTATATGTTCACAATTGATTCCTAATCTGTAAAGTCGATATGAAGGGAGATATTAGCCATTTTGTGCTCTGACCTTAAAAATAAGGTCAAAGATTCAGCATATATCATTTCTTATCTGCACAATTGATTCCTAAGCTGTAAAATTAGTAATAACTGAGCTATTAGCCATTTTGTGTTCTGACCTTGAAAATAAGGTCAAAGGTCAAAGGTCAAATTGAAAGTCACGAGAATTTTCAGCATATGTATATCATTTCCTATATGTTCACAATGGTCATGTTGATGCCATATGCCAAGAAGTATAACAAACGTCATGTCCATTGTCTGCATTATGCAGAACCAATCCATGAAAAAAATTCAATGTAACTTTATTACGTTTTTGTATGTATTTGGAATAGGAGACTGTTCCTATGGTTTAACTATACCTGAATTACATAGTGGAGATCCTGGTGACAAACAGGAACCTCATTGATTCCTTAGCTGTAAAGTTGATATTAAACTGAAATATTGGCAATTTTGGGCTCTGACCTTGAAAATGAGGTCAAAGGTCATATTTAAGGTCTCCAAAATATTTGGCATACATCATTTCCTATGTGTTCACAAATGATTCCTAAGCTGTAAAGTCGATAATAAGCGAGATATTAGCCATTTGTCCTGTGACATTGAAAATTAGGTCAAAGGTCAAATTCAAGGTCACGGGAATATTCAGTATATGCACCGTCAAAGTCCAAGGCCTTTTTCCATCAAAAGTGGCCGCCATTTCGAAAATAAATTTTCTCAAAAATTAATAAACGAAAAAATACCTCCCTAGTTTTAGGCATTTTTGTGCAAAATTTCAGAAAGATTCGATCGTGAACTTTATAAAATATAGTCGGTATTTATTAAATATCATAACAGTTCAAAAACATTTCGTATTCTGAAAATCTGTTATAATTTGTACGTTTTTATTTTTTCCGAAAAATTGATTAGTAAATAAAACACCATATTTACCTTGTGGTAAATATTTATTTCATGTTTTGGTAGGCCTGCGAAGTCACGTGATCTTTTGAACTGTCAGACACACAGACAGATAAATTGTGGTTCTTCCGGTAAAAACTTTTTGATACTTTATCAATTTATTGAAAGTATTTCGGTGATTCGTACATTTATGAAACTGAGTAAACGGTTATTTATATGAAATCTGTTTATTTGAAGTTTTGTTGTACTCACTCGTATATCTATGCACTGTATTTGTTTGAAACATTCGGTGTTGAAAGTAAGATTCATAGTCATACGAATGATACGATGTGTCATCGCGTGACCAGGTGACAATCGGGGACATCGGCCGCCTGTTCAGGCTATTGTTGAATGTTGATTCAGTGCTGATGATTGCAATTAGCCTAAATCTTCAAATGTTGTGGCTCATTGCGTCTGTATAACCAGCTGAACATTGCTGTAGAGCTGAAACATCATATCTGTCATAACGTAGGATTAGAATAATGAATCTAATATACGATTTACAGTAATTAGCCATATCGTGATATAGGTCCTGCTTATTTCGGACGTTGCCTCCATCCATATCCACCCCATCCATTCCCTCAAGGATTTTCCAAGATATAGAAGTTGACTGAAAACATTAAAATGGCGTTACTGTTTAGGGTTTTAACTGAATAAGCCTTGTCGTAATGCAGCTGAACCTATTTCATGAGATTGCCCAGTAATTATACAATACCATTTTATCTGAGGGGCCATGTTCTTCGTCTATCCAGTAATATATCTGAAGTATATTGTGAGACAATCCAGGCATCAATATAAGTCTCCTATTTTGACACACTCAGTGTTCAATATATCTTTGTAGCCCCATTCCAGCGAGTGTGTTCGTGTTGGGGTATCTCTGATCGTCCAGGTACCTAATAAGTTATTGGACATTTGTTTGATCCCGCACCATGATGGGACCATCATTGGACATTGTTTATAAGAAGTTTGTGTGTCTTCATACTGTGAAATCACACAAATTTTGCACATCGATAGTCATTAATTTCACTGTAAACAAAAAAATCCTTTTGCAATTATTTTGATCTTAATTCAAAAAAGTTGAGAACTAATATCTTTGTTTTACAGCACTTGGACATATTGCACAATATGTGTTTCATCTGTGTGTCAATTTATAAGGCCTCCATGTGAAGAAGGTTACAACCGACATGCGATGTATGCGCCATTGTTTGATGCTAATTCACAATTTCACGTTAAAGATTAAAGAATATTCCTCTGCATATTAATCACTAGAAACAAACTGGCATTGTTACTGTACAAAAATGCCCATAAAACATACCACTTACATAATTTACATAACATTCAATGAATTATGACAAACCAAATGCTTGAGTTTGTTGAAGTAGGAGACACCATGCCACCTCACCATCAATTAGTGATGCTATAGATTCACAATTAATCCTCAGTTTCATGAAAACAACTGGTTGTTGTTTATTGTACTCATATCTATCCATGGATAATATTGCCTTTTTGGTGGTTCTCTGTAGATATATATGTAGGCCTAAGTAACAAAGACCACATTAAAACTCATCTATTTCAACCATCGGCAGTTCTGGCTAAACAAACATATGAAATCCATGACTCACAATCACCCTCTCAAATCATCAATAATCAGAAATTATGTCTGGTCATTATGGTCGATTGTCAGCCATAGAAAGGTTTCTCACAATTTCTCACAGATACCTCAATTTAGTGTACTATTGTCGATAATATTATCCTGAAGAAGAGAGAGAGAAAACAATTCAGTGTACTGGTGAAGGTTGATCACTGTACTAATTGTAATCAACTGCTTGAAATATGGAACAAAGCAACTGACTTTCGATTTGGCTTGATGGTTGTCTCAGTTCTAGCAATACTGAAAAATTCTAAATGTTTTGTCTGCACCCTGAGCAGTGTTATCAAACCAGGTTTGTGTGCAGATACCAATCATACCAGAAACCAGGTTCAACATGCTTAATATTATCCATTTGCAGTTTTGAACCGTTGCCACACATACTACAATGGCTGTCAATGTGTACAACACAAGTGTGACACAAGAAAACCTCAGTCGACATGATATCCTCAACTGGGTAAACGACACGTTGCAGGCCAACTTTGGCAAAGTGGAGGAGTTATGTACAGGTTTGTGTTGTATGCAGTTTATAAAATCTTAGAGAGAAATATTCAAAACTATCGCTTTTGTGGTCCTTCATACTAAGTTGTTATATGTAAAAGCCATAATGCTGTAATATCCTATTACATGCTTACCTGTGATCTTTATGCTTATTTCAGGTGCTGCTTATTGTCAGATGATGGATTTGTTATTTCCAGGTAAATAAAAGTAAATGATGATGTTCAGTTCTGGTAAAATATAAAATGCAATATATGTATTATTGGCTTGAAATTGCTGTCTTAGTATGTAGAGTTTTCTAAAAATAATTTCTCGACTGGTTAAAGTTTTATGACCGTACCTGAAGTTGACCTTTGTATTGCCCTTTGTTGCTGTGAAGTTGATAAATGTAATGTTTTCAGAACAGTTGATGTCTTTTATCTACATGTATATCTAATCAAGTCATGACTACCAAGGACCATATTTGACATTATACATGTATAATATTATTTATCATGTTTATATCTGTTTCGAAAAAAGATAAAATGTACTGATCATGCTTATGATTGAGTGATAAATGATACACTTTATAGCTTTATACACTCATGTCACACCGTATTTTTGCATCTAGCATGCATATATATTTCACGTATTTATAACATCTTATGATTTCACAGTATGAATGTTGTTGGTTGCAGTGTGAAGACAAATACTGTAAATAACAGCTTACATGTATATTTACTTGTGGTGCTTTACTTTTTGCCTTAATACATGTACATACAAATGATAGCCATTATTATACCTCGTGTAAGAATCGTGCTTTGATTCCTCAATACCTGGGAAGTAATATGCTGTACTGGAGTTATGAATTATGGTAAATAATACCAATACCAATGGGCAGTATTTCTTGCAAAACCACATGTCTATATTCGCCAGGGAGCGAACAAATTGTATTGTTCATGCCAATGTCATAGAAACTACGTAATTTGTTCGCATGTTTTTGGGGTTGAATCTAGGGAAGACACTTATGAGAAACTATTTGTATATAAAATCATTGTACTTGTACGCATACTGATGTAGAGAGAGATGACTTGAGATTAGGTGACTTACAGCTATGCTATGTATGAATTTTGAATACCACTGTCCAGAATATTCATCTAGCTTTGTGTTTGAGATGTTTTCCAGCAAGGATCCTATTAAATAATGCTGCTTGTAATGGAAGTTATGGATATTGCTTTTGACAATTTAGCAAAAATGTTTATGGTTATAGGTATTCAATATGTTGGAAGTGTAGACATTCAAATGGCTGTGAATATGATGACCATCCCATGATTTGCTCCAGAATATCCGTTCGTGAAACCGATAACAAAACGACTGATGTGAAGTGTGAAAATGTGTGATGGTTAACAATTGTTTGTAATTCCAGGCTCTATTTCTTTGAAGAAGACCAAGTTTAACAGCAAATTGGAGCATGAATTCATAACAAACTTCAAATCTCTGCAGAATTCATTCAAAAAGGTTTCGGTAGACAAGGTGAGATATTGGCCACCAGAGAGAGCCACTGTGCCATGTCCTCAGCATCAACGACGATTTCTGCTTCCTTTGTTTATATTGGCTACTGTGCTGCTGGGAGTGGTGTATATAACATTTGGCATTGGTTTGCATCAATACTGTCAGATCTCTGGTTCTGATTGTTTGCATTGAAATGTTAAAATATTTTCCATATCTATGTCTATTTGAAACACCCATTGATAGACAGCAGTAACTGACTGTGTTTGATCATTATTGTTTGTTCATCTACAATCTATAGCTGTGCATCAGTCAGGGAACTAGAGAGCTGGCAGTTCACTCTGTATAATAACACTAACGTTTTCATGTGTGTGAATGAAACAGTTCAGTTGCCATTGTTAGGAAATGATAAAATTCCCTGATTTGGTTGTACATGTTCAAATGTTCCATAGTGAAGCTAATGTTCCTGTTATGTGCTACTGAACCTGGCCAATCACATCACAGACTAGATAAGGCAGTAATGTTTGTGTTGAGTTGCAGCACTGAGCACCTGTTCTGTATGCATGGTTACTAGTAGCACTACTAGGACTCGAGGCCACACTAGTACATGTTGGTATGCCCAGCTGTCCCCGTTCTCTGGAGTATGCCCCCAATCCCACATGCTCATGACAAACCAACATTCATAATATGAATCTCACATGCCCAGTGACTGTCGAGCGTTACTAACGTTTGTTTTCTCTTTCTCTCTGTTCTTCTTTCCACCCCTCTGTTTTTCTACACTCTCCTTCCCGTTGACAGGGTCACTTCTTTTGAAAAAAGTTAAAATGTCTACCCAGTTGGAACATGAATACATACACAACTTCAAGATCCTGCAGAGTGGTTTTCATAAAGTTGGTGTAGAGAAGGTAAGTATCTGAGGTAATCTGTGGTGTTCAGTGTTTGCTTTCTTGCTGTTCTGTACATACATCTGCTTAAACGCTAAACGTGCTTCTTTTTCTGCTGTAGCTATGTGTACTACAGTAGTATGTTGTACATAAATTCCGTTTAGTGTTCTTACAACTTCTTGAATAGGCTGAAGTTTGTTGTCTGGTATAGCATGGTTAATAGTGTATTCACTGGAGCTTGTGGTGTAATATTCACTAAATCTTGTGGTTAAATTTTCGCTATCACAGTATCTGGTGCAAATGCTTTGCTCTTCCTGACTGCAAAGATCTGTCATTAACTGCCTGTGTATGCAGATTTGTTATTCACTGGTGGACAGATTATCTCTATGTACGGTGGTGTGGTGTGATTGGGATTTTCCCCTGTTATCCCTTCCTTTGTGCTTTGTTTCTGAGCGCAGTAAATGAACATAAAGCATACACAGACTTGCACACACCTGGTCGTATTCCCGTCATTCATAGGCCATGTACAGTTGCTCAAACACTGATGTTTATTTACATGCACATGTTAGTGTATACTAGTACTAGATGATTTCTGGTCGTGCTGAACATTCCTCTGTTGTCTATTCTCTCCTTGTCTGTGTAGCCGTTCAAATTCTTGTACATGTACCACCGTAAGTATTTTATTTCAGAGAACTTTTATGAATGATGCTCTGCTGTATTTATCTTCACAAACTATTCAATATAAAGTATTCACAGCACAATATGTGGTGATAAGTACTTAATATATTTAATTAAAATTGCTACTAAATATAAGAAATTATGCTGTATTCAATAGAAGTTTTGAGTAGTTGAATGAGTGGAATTTTATTCATAAGTCAATACTGCTGTCAATTGAAATGAAAAAAGCTTTGTTCAATATTGAAATGTACGTTTCAGTCATATGAATTGTATGTGTAATACGGTACATCCTGTATCTAAAGCTGATATTGTATTTCAGTAAATTATGGATGGATTCATATTTAGCCATGTTAATATTTCCATTTAAGATGGTCCCAGTTGAACGGTTAGTCAAGGGTCGATTTCAAGATAACTTTGAGTTCCTACAATGGTTCAAGAAATTCTTCGACGCCAACTACGATGGACGGGAATATGATGCCTTGGAAATGCGAGGAGGTAGAATACAAACAATAAAAATAATGGTTTCAAACTTAACATTCACTGCTACCTCTAGACATATTTTCCACTTTTATTGTATCCCCCGAACAAAGTTCGGCGGATACTATGGATTTGGCTTCGTCGTCCGCGTCCGCGTCCGCGTCCGCGCCCGCGTCCGCGTCCGCGTCCGCAGAGATTTTCTTGTGAACGCGCTACAGGCCGCAATTCTCACCCGATCACCATTATTTTTTGCAGGCACATATATAATGGTAAGATCCCGTCACCAATCGATTTTGGTTGCCGTGGCAACTGAATTGGTCGTTTGGGGACACATTTTGCATTGAAAACAGCCTGTTTGAGACACATGGCTTGTGAACGCGCTACAGGCCGCAATTCTCACCCGATCACCATTATTTTTTGCAGGCACATATATTATGGTAAGATCCCGACACCAATCGATTTTGGTTGCCGTGGCAACTGAATTGGTCGTTTGGGGACACATTTTGCATTGAAAACAGCCTGTTTGAGACACATGGCTTTTGAACGCATTACAGATGGCAATTTTTGACGAATCTCGATAATATTTGGAAGTGTTGTTGGGAAGGGCTGTCACACGAAACCAATCGTTTTTTAGAATGATCATATAAATATTAATATGTTAACAGCCTAACTTATTACAGAATTTTGAAATATCCATTTTGACATGTACGATCATTCCAATAGCCTGTACAGTGGAAGGTAATGACACTGGTTTCTTGTTCAGAATGGAGAACTGAAGTTTTCAGTGAAAACAGGACAATATTACTGAATAAGTTAACATTAGTTTTATTAGTTAAGTCTATTATTGTCCACAATAAAAATAGTTAAGACGAGAAACGTTTATTATTAAGCTCAACAAGGTAAAGGTTTTGTCCAGTACAAATTTCATGGGTGTAACTGAATAAGTTAACGTTATTTTTAATAGTTAAGTCTATTATTGACCACAATAAAAATAGTTAAGACAAGAAATATTTATTATTAACCTCAACAAGGTAAATGTTCTGTCCAGTACAAATTTCATTGGTGTAACCGAATAAGTTAACATTATTTTCACTAGTTAAGTCTATTATTGACCACAATAAAAATAGTTAAGTCTATTATTGACCACAATAAAAATAGTTAAGATGAGAAATATTTATTATTAAGCTCAACAAGGTGAAAGTATGTCCAGTACAGATTTCATGGGTGTACTGAATAAGTTAACATTATTTTTACTAGTTTAGTCTATTATTGACCACAATAAAAATAGTTAAGACAAGAAATATTTATTATTGGGCTCAACAAGGTAAAGATTCTGTCCAGTAGACATTTTATGTCTCTAACCAAATAAGTTAACATTTTTTTTGCTAGTTAAGTCTATTATTGACCTCAATAAAAATAGTTAAGATGAGAAACAATTATTATTGAGCTCAACAAGGTTAAGGTTTTGTCCGGTAGAAATTTCTGGGTGTAACCGAATAAGTTAACTTTATTTTTACATGTTAAGTCTATTATTGACCACAATGAAAATAGTTAAGACAAGAAATATTTATTATTGGGCTCAACAAGGTGAAGGCTTTGTCCAGTAGAGATTTTATGTTTGTGACCAAATAAGTTAACATTATTTTTTTGCTAGTTAAGTCTATTATTGATCACAATAGCTTTTTATGAAAACATTGATCAACTTTTACTTTGAATTTCAACTTGAGACCATGTTTGGCACAAATTATGAGTTAAAATATAACTTTATATGGTGAAAAATTCGATCTGGCTCCCAATTTCGTCATCTTGAAATGCAGTTTTGGTCAACTTTTACTTTGAATTTCAACTTGAAAGCATGTTTGGCACATATTATAAGTCAAAATATAACTGATGACGAAAAGTTCTATCTGGCTCCGATTTCGTCATCTTGAAATGCAGTTTTGGTCAACTTTTACCTTGAATTTCAACTCAATACCAAGTTTGGCACATATTATGAGTTGAAATATAACTCAAGGCAAAAAGTTTGATCTGGGTCCAATTTCGTCATCTTGAAATGCAGTTTTGGTCAACTTTTAGTTTGAATTTCAACTGGAAATCAAGTTGGGCAGGTATTATGAGTTAAAATATAACTCATGACGAAAAGTTTGATCTGGCTCCAATTTTGTCATCTTGAAATGCAGTTTTGATTAACTTTTACTTTGAATTTCAACTTGAAACCATGTTTGGCACATACATGTATTATGAATCGAAATATAACTTATGGTGAGAAGTTCAATCTAGCTTCAATTTCGTCATCTTGAAATGCATTTTTGGTCAAATTTTACTTTGAATTTCAACTTGGAACCAAGTTAGTAAAATATTCTGAGTTGAAATATAAATAGGTGAAAAGATTGATCTATCTGTATTTTCGTTATTTTATCAAACATGTCGAATGGAAATTCATATAAAGAGATTTCAGTGGTGATTTTGAATTCGACCTTCAATAACCTCGGAAAATCAGTGCAGCAGTTTTGGTGGGGAAAAGAAAACAGTTGTGACTTGGGATTTAACATTTCTCTGGTAATCTTTTTTAGCCCTTGCTCTAGTTTTTCACACTTGACAGTGATATATTTGGGGCAACAGAGATGATAGGGCTACGGGGGATACACCGAAGCGGTCGTAGGCGACCGGAAGCGTCTAGTTTTGAGTGTCATAGTAAAGTTACAAGATTGCACTTTTCCCTTTTAGCCATGATAAGAATTGCTCTGTTTCAGGGGAACCCTTAGGAGGGTCAAGTGCCAAGAAAGCTATTGGAGGTGGTGCAAACCGGTCATATGCTGCCAAGCCGGCGGCCAAGACCACACAAAGACCAGGTGGGGTACTGGCCCCTCTGGAAAAACGTAGGCGAATCTTAGCCAGTCATCGGACGGCTGTCTAGAGCTAAGCCTCACCTGCACGACCTCCAGCTGGGGGTTCAAGATCATCGAAGATTAAAGATAGTTTTAATAAATGAAAGCATTTTCAGCTGCAGATTGAATTTATATCTGTATTCCAATCTAATATTCTTGTATCTTCGTTGTATTGTACCAGACAGTTGTATGTATTTGCGCACCTGAGTTCAACATGTTATATAACTAATGGTGACAGATGCCTACTAGATCATATTTGAGATGATTGTATTGGTTAAGATTTTCGGAGTGTTAATTTTCGTTTATTTACACTTATTTAACACAATAGTCGTGCTACATACACAATAGTTCCCTGGGGAAATAACAAAAATTGTTGTTTTTTTTTCTGCACGGACAGCTGGCAGAACAACAGGTGTGCCATTGTTCCATATATTATCCTATATACAGTCTTGTTCTTCCGAATGACTGACTTCAACCTTTGCTTACACTTTGTGAATGGTTTTTGCCTCAAGTTCCCCACCCAGTTTGCCAAGAACACAACAGTTCATGCATAGCCGTAGGATTTCATTATACATGCACATAATATTAACATGATCCATAAGCATTACGAATGATGCACTTACATAAATATTCATCAGTCGTCATTAATGATCATCCAGATATTGATTGGCTGCCATCCAAATTTCAAAATAGCTTCAATCACTAGCTTACAATTTATACCTCTGTTTCTGTGATCTGATTCTGATGAGAAGTTAAAGTGATCCCGCCATCAGGCTGCATGTTTTCCTTCCCTTGTCACTAGTTCTATGCATCCCACATGTACATGTAGTGTCGACCACAGTCAAGCCACATACTCACCCGATCGCACAGTTCTCCTGCCATACTAGCCACAAGGGTACTTAAGATACATTCGTTGGTATTGAACCTACACGGTGCTAACCCTGTTTGATCACGTGTGATTTCACCGCAAATTTACCAATACTGACATGGAATTCTACACTTTGAATGAAAATCTTTTTTGAAATTTTGAAAAACAAGTGCATCATTACCACATCAGATCTTTGAATATTTGATCAGTTTTGTTCTCGACATCATATGATTGTTACATTATTGATTACTTGCATGTCATGTCCTATATTTAATTGAGCTGGATAACATGTCTTGACAGCCAAAGCAGCCCCGGCCCAGAAGACGGGAAGCGTGGCACGTGTACAGCCTCAGGTTGTGTCAGGACCCGCCGCCAGCTCTCGGTCACAGAGTGGTGACTCTGAACGGATCAAGGAACTCAACGCCCAGGTGAAGTGCCCCATTGTTATCTTCTTGTGCATTACTGCTATACACAAGGAGAGCAGATAAACCACATGTATGTACGAGATATCGAGTATGTGCTCATTGCATTCTTGTTATAATGTATGTTCGTGAACACTGTTATCATGAGTATGAAAAGTGTTCTCCTTTAGCTTTATACAATATACATCTAGTGTAATAGCAGTGATTGCCTATTGATTGCAGATTAACGAACTGAAGTCATCGGTTGAAGGCTTAGAAAAAGAACGAGACTTTTATTTCGGCAAGCTGCGAGATATAGAAGTTTTGTGTCAAGAGAATGAACAGGAGGATACCCCATTGATAAAAAGCATTATGGACATCTTATATGCCACAGAGGTATACACACTACTGCTATTGTCACATGACGTCTTCTTCAGTACTACTAACAATATATTTCTGAAGTCGAATTGAATACTGATATACAATCAATGATTACCATTACCTGACTACCGGTAGTGAAAATTCATCACCCCCTGCCCTCCCCGTCCGTGTTTAGGATGGTTTTTCAGGCCCGGACGAGGAAGCAGCAGCTCCAGGAGAGGATGAGGAGGAGGAGGAATACTGATCTGTGCTGCCATCTAGTTACTTCTTACATGACTATTTACCCCTTTGTGCTGCCACCTACTGCAAGTACTAGCTGACTTCATACATGAATCATACTACAGAGTTGTATGACATTTTCCCCTGTGTCAGATGAAGTCATGAAATTTCTCGAAAGATATTTGCCCAGAATCGTTTTTAGTCCAGTAAATGGCCAGCTTAATGGACCTCACGAAAGCTTAGGAACTGTCATTTTGTAAATACTATTTTTGTACAATGTCACCTGCGTTGATCATACACATTCATTATTCATGTCCTTCAAGTACAGCTTTGTTCAGGGTGATGTTGTCATTTGCTGTGCAGTATGCACAATTTCACTTACAGTTCCAGTAAATAACTACATTCAGGAGAATCGAGTTAACGGCAATGCACTGACATACAGCCTTTTTTTCTTGCATTATTATTAAGTCACAAGTATTGTAAACGTAGGATCCTGTTTTATTTGCCTGTACTATTTATACGTCATGTGCGTGAATCAAAAGATATTGTTGTAAATACTGACTGGGGATAACCCGTGATTGGTACAACGCTGATTTGTCTAGTGTTTATTTGTGTATTCCACTGTTTACTCTATCGATGTATTGTGTTTACATGTGAGATACATTGTATAAGTTCTGATACATGTATGTCTGTGAAATGCTTGAATCGTCCATATGTAGATTGATTCCTAAGTCAGTTGGATGTTGTCCGAGATATTACCGGTAGGTGCCGAGAGCCCGAGACCACCGAATATTGAACAGATTGAATATAGCAGACATGGCTCTGGTATTGTTTATTCATCTTCTGTACCAGTTCAAATCTGTAGTTTGCACCACCTAATGTAATGATAACAGTCAACGTAAAATGAAAAATAATTAAGTCTGAAGTGAGGTTGTTATTAGGGCATTTCGGCACGAAATGTCCTTATGGTTTTGTCAGAATTTTTTTTTTTTTTTTTTTTCTTTTTTTTTTTTCATTTTTTTTTTTTTTTTTTTTTTTTTTTTTCACTTTTCGGTTTCCGGACGATAACTTAAGAACGCCTTGACGAATCTTCGAGAAATTTTCACCAGTTATCACATATATAACATAGATGAACCCTATTGTTTTGGAGCCGGCTTCGAGGTCCGGTTAGTCCGTGAGGATGAATTTTGAGTCAAATGGTTTCCGGATGATAACTCGAAAAGTACTTGTGCTACCATTCTGAAACTTGACATATATGTTGATATAGTGTCGCAGAGGAGCCCTATCGATTACGGGGTCAATACCTTGAACGACCTTTGACCCAGGGGCCAAAAACAATTTTGATGAGTCATCCTTGAGGCTCATTGCATATCTCGGAAACGGTGCGTCGTAGAGCGAAACGGACGTTATTTTCGGACTCGTCGACCTAGACAAACATGTCTTAGGGGTATTATGGATGAACTTTGACCTTGACCCAAATTTTTTTCGCCGAGTCGGCATTTTTCGTTTTCTTCGATATCTCGGAAATGGTGTGTCGTAGAGCGAAACGGACGTCATTTTCGGACTCGTCGACCTAGTTTATAAACGCGCTTTGCAAATGATTTTAGGATAAAAAACATTTTGTACATAACATATAACAGGTAATTTCATGGTCTGTTAGCTGACACTAAAATGTCAGTTTCATTGTTGATTATACACAGTAGTGGCAAGTGCTTCATAAAGTAGCTCACTTTTTAGCATGACATTTTGTGATAATGCACTTGGAGGTATACCGCAAAATATATTAGGGAAGTGTAAGTCAAATGCAATGATAAATTAAAAAATTATGAGCATGTGTGTTCTAGTGGTTGATGATTATGCTCTGTAGGTACCATTATTTTACAGCAGTTGTTTCATTGTCTCATCAAAACAAGTATTATTTATTGGCAAGAAAACACATCTTAAAGTTGTAGATCTAGAACCACCAAGTTTCAGTATGTTGTATTGAATAATAATCTCGCTCTTGGGGTATTTGTGATTGATAGGGATTTGCACAATTTGCAGTTCAGTCTGGCTATTTTGGTGTGTGTAGTACTTTCTTTTTTTCACAACTCCATATTTCTTAGTCAAAATCTGTCAGTCATGATACCTCCAGGGCTTAATTTGTAACAACTTTGAAAAAGGAAACTGTTTATATATCAGTTGACAGAAGTTCATTAAAATAAGATAAACCATAGTATTTGTGTTTCATTTGTTATTAGAGCATTTCGACATGAAATGCTTTTATCAGACTTTTTAGCTTATTGGCCCATATGGTCATGTTTTTCTGTCCGTTGTCCTTCCTAGCTTTTGATGCACCAATTCGCTCTTGGTTACCACATATTTCAAGATAGAGTTTAAGTTTGTGTTTTGAGCATTATGGTGCATTTTAGGTTAACGGACCTCTAGTCTGATAACCTATTGCCATCGCATTGCGTCCATCGTCTGTCCGTTCGTCCACATTTTTGCATTTGAAGTTTTCAGTCCAATTTTTCTGAAAAATATTTAGTTTTTAGTTTTTTTATTTTGAAATTTTTCTCAAAATGGCAGCCGTTTTCATCGAAAAACACTCAATTTTGAACTTTGGCGGCTATTTGCTAAAAAACTATTTGTTTAGAAAGATTCCTCGAAGCGTCGAAGTTTTGTTGCTCTTGAATTGCTGCTCTCTGCGTGGCGGCCATTTTGAATTTATGACAGGTCAGCAAAAATTACCGGTACTATCCGTTTATAGGGGAAAAACATTCTTTCGCCCTTTGAATTTTTTTTTAGACCTTTCTCTCCATGTTCATAATTAGAGCTGCCAGAACTGTAATCATAGAATGCCTGAAGATGGAGCTTAGAAATTGGCACTTTCAAATGGGAAGTCATATATGGCGATTTATGTGGTGACCTTGAATTTGACTTTTGATGACCTTGAAAGGTCAAGACAGCCATTTTGCTGTAGAAAAATTCCCAAATTTGCCTCTACTGATGAAATGCTTGTAGATAGAGCTTAAGTTTGCATTATGAGCATACCGGTATCGGAAGTCGTATATGGAACAACTAATGATGACCTTGAGTCTGATCTTAGATGACCTTGGAGTGCTGAATGTCTGACGTGAAATACACTGAGGCTTAAAAAACTTTCACATACAGGTTAGGATTGTGTATAATCTTACAAGAAGCCGTGTATATATGGCACATCTTTGGTGACCTTGAATTTGACCTTAGCCTTGAATGCCAGACCTGACATGTATAAATTGGCCTTTCAAACAAAATACTTGTTGATATAGCTTATATGTTTTATTATGAATACGGCCAAGCCTGAATAATTTGTGTTTCTCGTCCTTTGGAAAATTGAAAGCTAGGAGAGAGGGCGGAAATAAACCAGGTGGACCCTCAATTAAAAAACGATATACCTTTCAATGAAACTCTGAATGCAAATGATGTTGGGGTATGTCTTTAAGCATCTATTTTTATCTTAGAATCTTATTAAGGCATTTATGTTTTTTATGGTAAGATCGTTTCATTTAAAAAAAAAATGGTGCTGTGCGATTGCTGAGAGTTTCGGAAGAAATTTTGTGTGTCAAAATCACATTTCTCTCCTTGATATTACATATTTAATAATAATAATAATTTATTCTTATATAGCGCATACTAAGCATGCTCTCAATGCGCTTCACATGATTTAAACATTGTACAACATAATATTACACATGGTTAAAAATACACTGTTAAAATATACTGGTACTGTTCAATGGAAAGCCTCATCAAAGAGGAATGTTTTTAACTGAGATTTGAAGATGGAAAAGTTCTGACAGTCCCGGAGGGATAGCGGCAACGAGTTCCACAACTTTGGGGCAGCCACCGAGAACGCCCTGCGACCATAGGTGCTTGTGGTGGTCTTAGGGACAACGAGTTGATGTTGTGTGGCAGACCGCAGTGATCTGGTTGGTTGGTAGGTATGAAGCAGCTCAGTGATGTATGATGGAGCCATAATGGTGCTGCGCTTTGTAAGCTAGAAGGAGAACTTTAAATTTCACACGTTGAGCAATGGGTAACCAATGCAAATCTGACAACACAGGTGAAATGTGTTCATATCTGCTGGTCCTGGTTACAATGCGAGCCGCAGTGTTTTGTAGCCGCTGCAGATGCTTGAGTTTGTTGTCGGGGAGACCAACCAGAAGTGCATTGCAGTAGTCGATTCTTGACCCCACAAAAGCGTGAACCAGTTTTTCAGTGCTCTTTTCATCCAGATATTTCCTGAGTCGACCGATGTAGTGTATTGCACCTGATGCAGAGCGGGCAATGGCTTGCACATGGGCGTCCATGTTGAGATGGTTGTCCAGTCTTACTCCAAGGTCCTTGACAATACCAGATGAAGGAACAGTGACCTCGCCAACCTTGATGCCAACAGGAGATGTTGTTGATGAACGGTACTTGGACGAGAAAGTGATGACATCGGTCTTATTGTCATTTAATTTTAACTTGTTGTTTCTCATCCAAGTTCGTATGTGACAGAGGCAGGCCTCGATCCTGTTCACAGAGTTGACGGACTGCTGTTGTATATTTATGTAAATTTGTGTGTCGTCTGCGTACGTGACGTACTGGAGTTGGTGATGGTTGATGATGTCCCCCAAGGGTCCCATGTACAAGTTGAACATTTATTTCGTTTGTTTTCTCTCAAAATTTAATGGAAAGCTAGGCGCGCGGGAACGAGAAAATAATCAGGAATGGCCTAATATAAAGTCATATACAGCATACCCAACGGTGACATTGAAGTTCACAAATGTGACCTTATTGGTAAATCTCAAGGTCGTATGTCGCCTGCAATTCTTAAAACCAAAATTGTCCGGTAACCTATCTTAGCCCTTGGCTTAACATTTGTGACCTTGGACTTGACCTCATACGACCTTGAGGGTTTGTACTAAATGTCTTCACTACATGGACATGTATAACTTGGTCGTTGTGAGGATGAAATATATTTTCTGATATTTTTTGCTGACTTGGCATTCTTCATTTCATTGCAATTTTTGGAAACGGTGCGTCGAAGAGTGATGGGGACATCATTTCGGACTTTTGGACACTGTTTTTGAGGTGTGATGACTGAACTTTGTGTAGAGTGAAATGCACATAATTGACAAGACCCTCGCCCTAGACATACATGTCTTTAGGGTACCTGGAATGAACTTCGATCTTGATCTAGAATTTTTCTGCTGATTCGACCTTTTCTGCAAACTTGTCTAAGAGATTTGAGGGGTTATCCTCACCCTAGATCTATTCTCCTGTTGTTTCAGTTGTTGTAAATCATGCCTTACACCGAAATGTGTCTAAGCATCTTTAAACCTTGACCTCTGGAAATGACAACAAGGCATAATGTATCAGCTGTTTTAGGTTACCGAAAAAAATATGGTGCTGTGTCACTCGTTCTCCAGCGTCGTCGACAATTTTATCTTCATATTTTATTAGAAAATCACTAAGATTTATTTAAAAGTGAGATATTTAATTTTATTTATTTTCTATTTTTTTGCATTTTTTTCCCAGAATGCTAGCCGTTTTCGGCAAAAAACACTCGGTTTTCCCAAAATCTCTTCGGACAATTTTTCTGGGGACTCAGAAATATGTAGCCACCTTATACTTTATAATGGCAGCTGAAAGGGGGTAAACTAGAATACCTCGAATTGTAGCTTTAATATTAACACATTCAACTGTGGCGATTTCAACAGTGACATTGAATTGGACTGAAGCTATATGTCCTACACGGAGTGCATTCTCTTTATTCCAGATGCTTTAGTTGAACCATAGGTCTATGGTTGAACTCGATACACGCGCAATCATTAGGTTACCGGACCTTTGGTCCGATAACCTATTGGCATGGCGTTGCGTCCGTCGTCCGTCCGTCCGTCCGTCCGTCCGGCGTTAACATTTTTATCTTTAAAGTTAACGATCGAATCTTTCTGAAATTTTGCACAAAAATGCCTAAAAATATTTTGAGAAGGAGGTATTTTTTTGTTTTTTGATTTTCGCAATTTTTTCAAAATGACGGCCGTTTTTGTCGAAAAACGCGCAATTTTGGACTTTGACGGCCATTTTCTCAAAAACTGTCTGATCAGTTTTGAGTTTTTGGTTTCAAAAGATTCCCCTCATATACCTCTGTGATATGTATAAGTTTGGTTGCCCTAAATCTGCCGGTTTCCATGTGGCGGCCATTTTGAATTTTTGGCGGGTCGGCGAAAAAAATTTTTTTCGCCCCAAATCGCATTACTATCCATTTTGGGCCATTTCTAGGGCAAAAAAATTTTTTCACCCTTTGAAAAAAATTTTGGACTTAGAAAATTTCCGGCACTTTTTTCCTTCATAATGGGAGCTGTCCGGACTGTACTCATAGAACGCTTGAAGATAGAGCTTAGAAATTGGCACTTTCAAATGGGAAGTCATATATGGCGACTTGTGTGGTGACCTTGAATTTGACCTTGGATGACCTTGAATTAAAGGTCAAAACAGCCATTTTTGGGTCGAAAAACGCTCAAACTTGCACCTGGTCTGTATTTTCTCAAAAACTGTCTGAGCAGTTTTGAGATTTTTGCTTAAAAAGATTCCTCTTATATACCTCTGTGACGTGTATAAGTTTTGTTGCCCTTCAATCGCCGATCTCAGTGTGGCGGCCATTTTGAATTTTTGAGGAGTCGGCGAAAAAAAAAAATTTCGCCCCAAATCGCATTACTATCCATTTTGGGCCATTTCTAGGCAAAAAAATTTTTTCACCCTTTGAAAAAAATTTTGGACTTAGAAAATTTTCGGCACTTTTTTCCTTCATAATGGGAGCTGTCAGGACTGTACTCATAGAACGCTTGAAGATAGAGCTTAGAAATTGGCACTTTCAAATGTGAAGCCATATATGGCGACTTGTGTGGTGACCTTAAATTTGACCTTCGATGACCTTGAAAGGTCAAAACAGCCATTTTGGGGTCAAAAAATGCCCAGATTTGCCTCTGTAGATGAAATGCTTGCAGATAGAGCTCATGTTTGCATTATGAACATATAGGAAGACATATATGGCACAACTAATGATGACCTTGAACTTGACGTCAGATGACCTTGAGTGCCAAATGTCTGACTTGGAATGTGTAAATTGACCTGAGCGGCCTAAACGATTCCACCCAACATATAGAATATCAAATGCCGCACACATACATGTAATGGTTACATCGAAGTTCATACGGATGACCTTGATTGGTAAATCCCAAGGTCATATGTTTACCCTGCGAACCTTGATTGGTAAATCTCAAGGTCTGTTACCTGCCAATGCTGCCATGGCCAAACCAAAATTGTCCGGTAACCTATCTTAGCCTTTGGGCTAATTTTTTTATTTTTTATTAGGTTCGATAACCTATTGGCATGGAGTCCGTTTTTCAATTTCGCATTTTCCTCAAAATGGCGGCCATTTTCGTCGAAAAATGCCCAATTTGTATATTTTGACTGCCATTTTCTCAAAAAATTCTCAGTAACGTTTTTTCTTATTGATGCATAACACTCCTCATATGTACCACTGTGACATGTATGAGTTTCATTGCCCTTGAATCGCTCGAAGTGGGCCATTTTGGGCTGAATATTGCTATGACCTTGAAATCGTCGTTTGACCTCATTTTCAAGGTCAGAGAACAAAATATCTAATATATCGCTTATTAACGACTTTACAGCTCAGCCACCAATTGTGAACATACAGGAAATGATATATTCTGAATATATCATGACCTTGAACTTGACCTTTGACCTAATTTTTCAAGGTCAGATCACAAAATGCCTAATACCTCTCTTATTATCCAATTTACAGCTTAGGAATCAATTGTGGACATACTAGGAATGATATATGCTGAATATTCTCGTGTCCTTGAATTGTCCGGTAACCTTTCTTATCCCTTGGGCTAATTTTCATAATAATAGTGCAAATAGCACCAGTCATAACAACGTTCTACACACAAGCATGTGTCAGTGCACATAACGAATTTGTCATTCATCACCATCTATTGCGAGGTCCATGAACTGTTTATAAAGGCAGTCGACTCACAAGCAACAGTCAACCATTTCAACAGATATTTTCTTCAAGTATCCACAATAAACAGAACACACTCCTCGTAGCACTTCTAGCTGGTTCCATGAAGAATTGTACAGTATCATATCCGGCTCCGTGGAAGATTGCGTCTTTACCAAGAACTCTATACGATCTGATAGCATACAGTACTGCCGAGTTGCAAGTCTTGTTTTCTTTGTGGTCAGTTGAGCCTGCTTGATCTGTTTTCTGACATCAGCGATCAACCGTAGAGTGTCAGAGTCTGTAGAATGCTCGTGGTAAACCCTGTAAGTATGTGCCAGATTGTCGAGCCAGACAGCTACTGACTGGAACAAACTGGGCGATGGTAGAGTGAAGTCGTCAGAGAACATGTCAGGTACATGTGCTTCCATGATCAGGCTCGTTGTTTTGGATGTAGAATCTTCGATTATGCAAGACGATTTTCAGGGAAGTCTATATAATGTCTATGTATTCATTTAAAGTGAGGCAGTCCCGAAAATTATGTGTTGAATTTGGAGTGGGTCTAGTATTTATATTCCACATGATATTCGCGACCCAGGATGAACTTGAATGAACTTGGATGTGCTCAGTTATTTTGGAACAATAGGAAGCCATCTTGCGGTCGTGCAAAGAAGCCACCAGTATTTATTAATTGGCAATTCTATTGTAAATGTTCAAAAAGTTCCTCTTGTATTATCCTAGCTGTAGGTGGTTATTGCAATTAAGGAATTCACTTCAATGGAGAACAGGGTCGAAATGTTTGCAACACATGGAAACCATTGAATTCAGCAAATTAGCAAACAGTGTCTATTCCATGAGCAATTTTTTTATTTCCTAAGATGAAATGAAATGGTAAATAATTCAGGATGAAAATATATGAATATATTTATGATATGGTTATATTCATTATTTGGTGCAATTCAACAGAAATAACTTGAACAGGGTAATTATTTGTGTGAATCAATATGAATTAACCAAAATGAGGACTGGTATTCGGACTAGACTAATAAATTTTCTTCCCTACTAAACATTACATTTTCATATTTTATATTATTTATTTACTAAAGTCTCACCCGGTTCGGTTCCATAATGTAGAAGTCACTAGCTTTTTTTCATCGACCCTATTGCATAAATGGAGATGTATTTCACTGCTGTCATATGTCTAAACGCTATGGAGATCGCGGTAAAAATGGCGGGCCTAATTAAGCAATCACTTCCCAGAAATATTTACTGACTGTGACAAAAATAATATAGGAAAAATAGATCGTTTTGTTTTAATCCGAAAACATATTTTACCTCATGTATTTAGACATTCATCAAGCGAGGACTGTAACTGTGCCATAATGTTCCAGTATTTGAAAAGGCTTGCACATTTTAAGGGAAAGAAAAACATTATTCAAAACTGGTGAATGAACCAATGGATTCCAAACGGCCATTTGCCGTCACCTCCGAATAACCTGCTGGGAACATATTTCTGATAAATATTTTATCCAACAATATCTTGCACCAAAGTGATAACAACGTTTTTTTATTTCATACGTCACCATTTAATTTATTTGTGCTATTTGCGTTCATTTAAAAAACAATAGAAAGAGTGCAGGTTGGTAAAATATATGCATGTCAGTAATGATCATGAAGAATCGTCAGTGGCGAGTGCATCCACGAGTTCCTCGTACTGGTTGTCGACGGCCAGACAGCAGTCGACCATCCGCACTGAGGCCCTGCTCAGACACTTAGTGTAGGCTGTCATCATACCTCTGTAGACCTGCAGCTGGTTCCAGACAGAGTAGAACATTCCAGGACGCCGGTCTTTCTGTAGCTGATCCATGCGTGACTCTAGTCGTTGTTTCCTGTCAGACAGGATCGTCAGCTGTCTGGCGAGATGTAGCGTCTTGGCCAGCAGCTGCAGACAGTTGCCCACCTGGTGGAGAAGGGAGTCTGAGGCCGGTTTGTGGATGGGATCTGTCTGGCATAGAAGCCGACAGGAAGACTGCAGACTTTGTAGCCAGTCTTGGAGGGGGACCAAGTCTGAAGGTGACATCACACCCCGCTCTGCATTCATCAAGAACTGAGAGTATTCCATCGTGGTCCAGTGTATCTGTAAAACTGTCACGTGCATGTAGTTCAATAGGCTCTGTCAGAGGATTAGCAGTATTCTCATACCCTTCAGCTTTATTTGTTTGTTTTGTTTATTTTGCCTTCAAAAGAAGAAATATACATACACATGACATAGACATGTACATAAAATAACAATTATTAAAACGGGGACAATAAAAGATCAGGCACAACACAGTCATACGGGTCTTCACTCAAAAGTAGCTGTCTGACACTGTCCGATACTCCCGAATCACTTTCAAATGCACGTACCCTATTCTTGGACGACTTGGCATAATTCTGGTCCATAATATATTTCATGAAATTTATACCGTATTTACAGCAGACTTGTTGTGACCGTTTTATCAAGTTATGGTGAGAGTGGTTATTGTTATATAACAGGTACATATAAAACGACCTTGCTCTGGATTTTTAGGCAAAAACATTACGAACAAGTTCTATACAACTAATATCCACTGGTTTACTAGAGGGGAGGAGCCATGTGGACAATTGAGTGTGACTCGAGGAAGACCCAACAGAGAACTTGGTATTTTGTCTGATTGCAATTAAAGAAGCCACTGCCCAAAAATCAGGATGGGATTCAACTGTTGGGAAGCCACCATGATGAACGATGCCACACCAAAGAGTAGTGAACTCCATGACCGAATCATTTATATCTACCAAACTTATGATAAAAAATTGTCATGATGATAATATTTAGACATGAATGTCAGTACGACAATGCAAGATTTATGTATTTTGCCAGTAATTCCTCCTTTCTGTCAAAGATAAATGAAATTTGAATAAAACGATGACGACACACCAATCATGCTTTGAAATGATAATACAATCATGGTGCTGTTAGATATATATTCATACATAGTATGAGAGTGCTAGATTTTCTAATGAAACAAGACCACACACAACCCTGTTAACTGTTAACTCAGCCAGTTTTCATATCGTGATTGCCGACCTAGTATTCTTTCAGCAAAACCATTCTCTATTGCAAATCATGGGAAATACCATCGGAAATTTTGTTCCGTCAAACACGTGAATCACTATTATCGCTGTGCGTGGTTTCTACTGGCAACCGTACTGCTGAGAAATTACGTCACTTTGAATGGAATCCTCAATATGTGAGGCATCCCCCAATCTATCAATATAATTTAGCCTGTAGCCCTATGGATACAAAATGAAATTCACACTCAAACGTCACGCAAAGTATGACGGCCTTAAATAATGAACTCATCTTATGAAAAGAAGTCAGGTTTGCCTATAAACGAAAAGCTACTTGCCAGTATTCTTCTGACCAAGGAGGAATCACACCACCAAAAGCCTGAGAAAAGGGCTGTATAAAATAACCATCTAGTAATGACATTGAGTGCTTGATTCGGGCTGCAACAAAAAATAATACCTGGAATGATATTTTGCCTTACTCATCCCATATTCAAACAAATATTATAGCTTGAAATCTCGTAGGAGTGGCGGATCAAGAACTACGATTGATATATGCACAATCACTTTATTTTTATTCATATAAATATTGCAAACAGCTCAGTTATAACAATGCTATACACACATACAAGCATGTACCAGTGCAAATAACGAATTTGTCACTCATCACCATCTATTATGAGGTCCATGAACTGTTCGTGAAGGCAGTCGACTGACAAACAACAGTCAACCATTTCAACAGATGTTTTCTTCAAGTATCTGCAATAAAGAGAACGCACTCCTCGTAGCACTTGTAGCTGGTTCCATGAAGAATTGTACAGTATCATATCCGGCTCCGTGGAAGATTGCGTCTTTACCAAGAACTCTATACGATCTGATAGCATACAGTACTGCCGAGTTGCAAGTCTTGTTTTCTTTGTGGTCAGTTGAGCCTGCTTGATCTGTTTTCTGATATCAGCGATCATCTGTAGAGTGTCAGAGTCTGTAGAATGCTCGTGGTAAGCCCTGTAAGTATGTGCCAGATTGTCGAGACAGACAGCTACTGACTGGAACAAACTGGGCGCTGGTAGAGTGAAGTCGTCAGAGAACATGTCAGGTACATGTGCTTCCAAGATCAGTCTCGTAGTTTTGGATGTAGAATCTTCGAATATGCAAGATGATTTTCAGGGAAGTCTATATAATGTCTAGATGTATTCATTTAAAGTGAGGCAGATCGAAAATTATGTGTTGAACTTGGAGCGGGTCTAGTATTTATATTCCACATGATAATCACGACCCAGGATGAACTTGAATGAACTTGGATGTGCTCAGTTATTTTGGAACAATAGGAAGCCATCTTGCGGTCGTGCAAAGAAGCCACCAGTATTTATTAATTGGCAATTCTATTGTAAATGTTCAAAAAGTTCCTCTTGTATTATCCTAGCTGTAGGTGGTTATTGCAATTAAGGAATTCACTTCAATGGAGAACAGGGTCGAAATGTTTGCAACACATGGAAACCATTGAATTCAGCAAATTAGCAAACAGTGTCTATTCCATGAGCAATTTTTTTATTTCCTAAGATGAAATGAAATGGTAAATAATTCAGGATGAAAATATATGGATATATTTATGATATGGTTATATTCATTATTTGGTGCAATTCAACAGAAATAACTTGAACAGGGTAATTATTTGTGTGAATCAATATGAATTAACCAAAATGAGGACTGGTATTCGGACTAGACTAATAAATTTTCTTCCCTACTAAACATTACATTTTCATATTTTATATTATTTATTTACTAAAGTCTCACCCGGTTCGGTTCCATAATGTAGAAGTCACTAGCTTTTTTTCATCGACCCTGTTGAATAAATGGAGATGTATTTCACTGCTGTCATATGTCTAAACGCTATGGAGATCGCGGTAAAAATGGCGGGCCTAATTAAGCAATCACTTCCCAGAAATATTTACTGACTGTGACAAAAATAATATAGGAAAAATAGATCGTTTTGTTTTAATCCGAAAACATATTTTACCTCATGTATTTAGACATTCATCAAGCGAGGACTGTAACTGTGCCATAATGTTCCAGTATTTGAAAAGGCTTGCACATTTTAAGGGAAAGAAAAACATTATTCAAAACTGGTGAATGAACCAATGGATTCCAAACGGCCATTTGCCATCACCTCCGAATAACCTGCTGGGAACATATTTCTGATAAATATTTTATCCAACAATATCTTGCACCAAACTGATAACAACGTTTTTTTATTTCATTCATCACCATTTAATTTATTTGTGCTATTTGCGTTAATTTAAAAAACAATAGAAAGAGTGCAGGTTGGTAAAATATATGCATGTCAGTAATGATCATGAAGAATCGTCAGTGCCGAGTACATCCACGAGTTCCTCGTACTGGTTGTCGACGGCCAGACAGCAGTCGACCATCCGCACTGAGGCCCTGCTCAGACACTTAGTGTAGGCTGTCATCATACCTCTGTAGACCTGCAGCTGGTTCCAGACAGAGTAGAACATTCCAGGATGCCGGTCTTTCTGTAGCTGATCCATGCGTGACTCTAGTCGTTGTTTCCTGTCAGACAGGATCGTCAGCTGTCTGGCGAGATGTAGCGTCTTGGCCAGCAGCTGCAGACAGTTGCCCACCTGGTGGAGAAGGGAGTCTGAGGCCGGTTTGTGGATGGGATCTGTCTGGCATAGAAGCCGACAGGAAGACTGCAGACTTTGTAGCCAGTCTTGGAGGGGGACCAAGTCTGAAGGTGACATCACACCCCGCTCTGCATTCATCAAGAACTGAGAGTATTCCATCGTGGTCCAGTGTATCTGTAAAACTGTCACGTGCATGTAGTTCAATAGGCTCTGTCAGAGGATTAGCAGTATTCTCATACCCTTCAGCTTTATTTGTTTGTTTTGTTTATTTTGCCTTCAAAAGAAGAAATATACATACACATGACATAGACATGTACATAAAATAACAATTATTAAAACGGGGACAATAAAAGATCAAGCACAACACGGTCATACGGGTCTTCACTCAAAAGTAGCTGTCTGACACTGTCCGATACTCCCGAATCACTTTCAAATGCACGTACCCTATTCTTGGATGACTTGGCATAATTCTGGTCCATAATATATTTCATGAAATTTATACCGTATTTACAGCAGACTTGTTGTGACCGTTTTATCAAGTTATGGTGAAAGTGGTTATTGTTATATAGCAGGTACATATAAAACGACCTTGCTCTGGATTTTTAGGCAAAAACATTACGAACAAGTTCTATACAACTAATATCCACTGATTTACTAGAGGGGAGGAGCCATGTGGACAATTGAGTGTGACTCGAGGAAGACCCAACAGAGAACTTGGTATTTTGTCTGATTGCAATTAAAGAAGCCACTGCCCAAAAATCAGGATGGGATTCAACTGTTGGGAAGCCACCATGATGAACGATGCCACACCAAAGAGTAGTGAACTCCATGACCGAATCATTTATATCTACCAAAATTATGATAAAAAATTGTCATGATGATAATATTTAGACATGAATGTCAGTACGACAATGCAAGATTTATGTATTTTGCCAGTAATTCCTCCTTTCTGTCAAAGATAAGAAATAAAATTTGAATAAAACGATGACGACACACCAATCATGCTTTGATATGATAATACAATCATGGTGCTGTTAGATATATATTCATACATAGTATGAGAGTGCTAGATTTTTTAATGAAACAAGACCACACACAACCCTGTTAACTGTTAACTCAGCCAGTTTTCATATCGTGATTGCCGACCTAGTATTCTTTCAGCAAAACCATTCTCTATTGTAAATCATGGGAAATACCATCGGAAATTTTGTTCCGTCAAACACGTGAATCACTATTATCGCTGTGCGTGGTTTCTACTGGCAACCGTACTGCTGAGAAATTACGTCACTTTGAATGGAATCCTCAATATGTGAGGCATCCCCCAATCTATCAATATAATTTAGCCTGTAGCCCTATGGATACAAAATGAAATTCACACTCAAACGTCACGCAAAGTATGACGGCCTTAAATAATGAACTCATCTTATGAAAAGTCAGGTTTGCCTATAAACGAAAAGCTACTTGCCAGTATTCTTCTGACCAAGGAGGAATCACACCACCAAAAGCCTGAGAAAAGGGCTGTATAAAATAACCATCTAGTAATGACATTGAGTGCTTGATTCGGGCTGCAACAAAAAATAATACCTGGAATGATATTTTGCCTTACTCATCCCATATTCAAACAAATATTATAGCTTGAAATCTCGTAGGAGTGGCGGATCAAGAACTACGATTGATATATGCACAATCACTTTATTTTTATTCATATAAATATTGCAAACAGCTCAGTTATAACAATGCTATACACACATACAAGCATGTACCAGTGCAAATAACGAATTTGTCACTCATCACCATCTATTATGAGGTCCATGAACTGTTCGTGAAGGCAGTCGACTGACAAACAACAGTCAACCATTTCAACAGATGTTTTCTTCAAGTATCTGCAATAAAGAGAACGCACTCCTCGTAGCACTTGTAGCTGGTTCCATGAAGAATTGTACAGTATCATATCCGGCTCCGTGGAAGATTGTGTCTTTACCAAGAACTCTATACGATCTGATAGCATACAGTACTGCCGAGTTGCAAGTCTTGTTTTCTTTGTGGTCAGTTGAGCCTGCTTGATCTGTTTTCTGATATCAGCGATCATCTGTAGAGTGTCAGAGTCTGTAGAATGCTCGTGGTAAGCCCTGTAAGTATGTGCCAGATTGTCGAGCCAGACAGCTACTGACTGGAACAAACTGGGCGCTGGTAGAGTGAAGTCGTCAGAGAACATGTCAGGTACATGTGCTTCCAAGATCAGTCTCGTAGTTTTGGATGTAGAATCTTCGAATATGCAAGAAGATTTTCAGGGAAGTCTATATAATGTCTATGTATTCATTTAGAGTGAGGCAGATCGAAAATTATGTGTTGAACTTGGAGCGGGTCTAGTATTTATATTCCACATGATAATCACGACCCAGGATGAACTTGAATGAACTTGGATGTGCTCAGTTATTTTGGAACAATAGGAAGCCATCTTGCGGTCGTGCAAAGAAGCAACCAGTATTTATTAATTGGCAATTCTACTGTAAATGGTCAAAAAGTTCCTCTTGTATTATCCTAGCTGTAGGTGGTTATAGCAATTAAGGAATTCACTTCAATGGAGAACAGGGTCGAAATGTTTGCAACACATGGAAACCATTGAATTCAGCAAATTAGCAAACAGTGTCTATTCCATGAGCAATTTTTTTATTTCCTAAGATGAAATGAAATGGTAAATAATTCAGGATGAAAATATATGAATATATTTATGATATGGTTATATTCATTATTTGGTGCAATTCAACAGAAATAACTTGAACAGGGTAATTATTTGTGTGAATCAATATGAATTAACCAAAATGAGGACTGGTATTCGGACTAGACTAATAAATTTTCTTCCCTACTAAACATTACATTTTCATATTTTATATTATTTATTTACTAAAGTCTCACCCGGTTCGGTTCCATAATGTAGAAGTCACTAGCTTTTTTTCATCGACCCTATTGCATAAATGGAGATGTATTTCACTGCTGTCATATGTTTAAACGCTATGGAGATCGCGGTAAAAATGGCGGGCCTAATTAAGCAATCACTTCCCAGAAATATTTACTGACTGTGACAAAAATAATATAGGAAAAATCGATCGTTTTGTTTTAATCCGAAAACATATTTTACCTCATGTATTTAGACATTCATCAAGCGAGGACTGTAACTGTGCCATAATGTTCAAGTATTTGAAAAGGCTTGCACATTTTAAGGGAAAGAAAAACATTATTCAAAACTGGTGAATGAACCAATGGATTCCAAACGGCCATTTGCCGTCACCTCCGAATAACCTGCTGGGAACATATTTCTGATAAATATTTTATCCAACAATATCTTGCACCGAACTGATAACAACGTTTTTTTTATTTCATACGTCACCATTTAATTTATTTGTGCTATTTGCGTTCATTTAAAAAACAATAGAAAGAGTGCAGGTTGGTAAAATATATGCATGTCAGTAATGATCATGAAGAATCGTCAGTGCCGAGTGCATCCACGAGTTCCTCGTACTGGTTGTCGACGGCCAGACAGCAGTCGACCATCCGCACTGAGGCCCTGCTCAGACACTTAGTGTAGGCTGTCATCATACCTCTGTAGACCTGCAGCTGGTTACAGACAGAGTAGAACATTCCAGGACGCCGGTCTTTCTGTAGTTGATCCATGCGTGACTCTAGTCGTTGTTTCCTGTCAGACAGGATCGTCAGCTGTCTGGCGAGATGTAGCGTCTTGGCCAGCAGCTGCAGACAGTTGCCCACCTGGTGGAGAAGGGAGTCTGAGGCCGGTTTGTGGATGGGATCTGTCTGGCATAGAAGCCGACAGGAAGATTGCAGACTTTGTAGCCAGTCTTGGAGGGGGACCAAGTCTGAAGGTGACATCACACCCCGCTCTGCATTCATCAAGAACTGAGAGTATTCCATCGTGGTCCAGTGTATCTGTAAAACTGTCACGTGCATGTAGTTCAATAGGCTCTGTCAGAGGATTAGCAGTATTCTCATACCCTTCAGCTTTATATACTAGAGGGGAGGAGCCATGTGGACAATTGAGTGTGACTCGAGGAAGACCCAACAGAGAACTTGGTATTTTGTCTGATTGCAATTAAAGAAACCACTGCCCAAAAATCAGGATGGGATTCAACTGTTGGGAAGCCACCATGATGAACGATGCCACACCAAAGAGTAGTGAACTCCATGACCGAATCATTTATATCTACCAAAATTATGATAAAAATTTGTCATGATGATAATATTTAGACATGAATGTCAGTACGACAATGCAAGATTTATGTATTTTGCCAGTAATTCCTCCTTTCTGTCAAAGATAAGAAATGAAATTTGAATAAAACGATGACGACACACCAATCATGCTTTGATATGATAATACAATCATGGTGCTGTTGATATATATTCATACATAGTATGAGAGTGCTATATTTTTTAATGAAACAAGACCACACACAACCCTGTCAACTGTTAACTCAGCCAGTTTTCATATCGTGATTGCCGACCTAGTATTCTTTCAGCAAAACCATTCTCTATTGTAAATCATGGGAAATACCATCGGAAATTTTGTTCCGTCAAACACGTGAATCACTATTATCGCTGTGCGTGGTTTCTACTGGCAACCGTACTGCTGAGAAATTACGTCACTTTGAATGGAATCCTCAATATGTGAGGCATCCCCCAATCTATCAATATAATTTAGCCTGTAGCCCTATGGATACAAAATGAAATTCACACTCAAACGTCACGCAAAGTATGACGGCCTTAAATAATGAACTCATCTTATGAAAAGAAGTCAGGTTTGCCTATAAACGAAAAGCTACTTGCCAGTATTCTTCTGACCAAGGAGGAATCACACCACCAAAAGCCTGAGAAAAGGGCTGTATAAAATAACCATCTAGTAATGACATCGAGTGCTTGATTCGGGCTGCAACAAAAAATAATACCTGGAATGATATTTTGCCTTACTCATCCCATATTCAAACAAATATTATAGCTTGAAATCTCGTAGGAGTGGCGGATCAAGAACTACGATTGATATATGCACAATCACTTTATTTTTATTCATATAAATATTGCAAATAGCTCAGTTATAACAATGCTATACACACATACAGGTATGTACCAGTGCAAATAACGAATTTGTCACTCATCACCATTTATTATGAGGTCCATGAACTGTTCGTGAAGGCAGTCGACTGACAAACAACAGTCAACCATTTCAACAGATGTTTTCTTCAAGTATCTGCAATAAAGAGAACGCACTCCTCGTAGCACTTGTAGCTGGTTCCATGAAGAATTGTACAGTATCATATCCGGCTCCGTGGAAGATTGCGTCTTTACCAAGAACTCTATACGATCTGATAGCATACAGTACTGCCGAGTTGCAAGTCTTGTTTTCTTTGTGGTCAGTTGAGCCTGCTTGATCTGTTTTCTGACATCAGCGATCATCTGTAGAGTGTCAGAGTCTGTAGAATGCTCGTGGTAAACCCTGTAAGTATGTGCCAGATTGTCGAGCCAGACAGCTACTGACTGGAACAAACTGGGCGCTGGTAGAGTGAAGTCGTCAGAGAACATGTCAGGTACATGTGCTTCCATGATCAGGCTCGTAGTTTTGGATGTAGAATCTTCGAATATGCAAGATGATTTTCAGGGAAGTCTATATAATGTCTATATATTCATTTAAAGTGAGGCAGCCCGAAAATTATATGTTGAACTTGGAGCCTGTCTAGTATTTATATTCCACATGATAATCACGACCCAGGATGAACTTGAATGAACCTCGATGTGCTCAGTTATTTTGGAACAATAGGAAGCCATCTTGCGGTCGTGCAAAGAAGTCACCAGTATTTATTAATTGGCAATTCTATTGCAAATGTTCAAAAAGTTCCTCTTGTATTATCCTAGCTGTAGGTGGTTATTGCAATTAAGGAATTCACTTCAATGGAGAACAGGGTCGAAATGTTTGCAACACATGGAAACCATTGAATTCAGCAAATTAGCAAACAGTGTTTATTCCATGAGCAATTTTTTTATTTCCTAAGATGAAATGAAATGGTAAATAATTCAGGATGAAAATATATGAATATAGTTATGATATGGTTATATTCATTATTTGGTGCAATTCAACAGAAATAACTTGAAGAGGGTAATTATTTGTGTGAATCAATATGAATTAACCAAAATGAGGACTGGTATTCGGACTAGACTAATAAATTTTCTTCCCTACTAAACATTACATTTTCATATTTTATATTATTTATTTACTAAAGTCTCACCCGGTTCGGTTCCATAATGTAGAAGTCACTAGCTTTTTTTCATCGACCCTATTGCATAAATGGAGATGTATTTCACTGCTGTCATATGTCTAAACGCTATAGAAATCGCGGTAAAAATGGCGGGCCTAATTAAGCAATCACTTCCCAGAAATATTTACTGACTGTGACAAAAATAATATAGGAAAAATAGATCGTTTTGTTTTAATCCAAAACATATTTTACCTCATGTATTTAGACATTCATCAAGCGAGGACTGTAACTGTGCCATAATGTTCCAGTATTTGAAAAGGCTTGCACATTTAAAGGGAAAGAAAAACATTATTCAAAATAATGCCGGTTTGTGGATGGGATCTGTCTGGCATAGAAGCCGACAGGAAGACTGCAGACTTTGTAGCCAGTCTTGGAGGGGGACCAAGTCTGAAGGTGACATCACACCCCGCTCTGCATTCATCAAGAACTGAGAGTATTCCATCGTGGTCCAGTGTATCTGTAAAACTGTCACGTGCATGTAGTTCAATAGGCTCTGTCACAGGATTAGCAGTATTCTCATACCCTTCAGCTTTATATACTAGAGGGGAGGAGCCATGTGGACAATTGAGTGTGACTCGAGGAAGACCCAACAGAGAACTTGGTATTTTGTCTGATTGCAATTAAAGAAGCCACTGCCCAAAAATCAGGATGGGATCCAACTGTTGGGAAGCCACCATGATGAACGATGCCACACCAAAGAGTAGTGAACTCCATGACCGAATCATTTATATCTACCAAAATTATGATAAAAATTTGTCATGATGATAATATTTAGACATGAATGTCAGTACGACAATGCAAGATTTATGTATTTTGCCAGTAATTCCTCCTTTCTGTCAAAGATAAGAAATGAAATTTGAATAAAACGATGACGACACACCAATCATGCTTTGATATGATAATACAATCATTTTTTTTTTTTTTGTTTAAACGTAATTTATTTTGCGAGGATTTTCACACGCATTTATGCACAAGGTGAGTCTCCTCGTCCAGAACGAGTGAGGTACCAAATGTTCTGCAATTAATGATATACAATTGTTACCGAAAACGCTGTGTTTGTAAAATATATTCATGAACATTTTTGAATAGATTTATATTCCAAGTTTTACTTTCCGATGAGTTCCCGAAGAGGTATATTTTGACAACAGTCTTTTTTTGCTGAGTGTTCATTGAATGTATGTTCAAATCGGGCAATACAGTGTTAAGGAGGGGGGCGGACGTGGCAAAAAGAACTTGGCGGGCAGCTACATAGGTTGGGCAATCAACAAAGTAATGTAATGTATCTTCGTTACGGAACCCACAACTGCAAGATGCATCAGATATGAAATTGTATTTTTTCCTATGCGAGTTAAGGCCGCTGAGGCCCATTCGTAAACGTGCTTGAAAAATTGGCGCTCGACCAGTGCCGTATGAATAAAGAGGATTACTTTCTGGAAAGAATGAATCTTTGACACGTTTTTTGAACAACGGAAGTGATGGAACATTCCTCGTGTTTACATCAAGGTTATTCCAAAGTCTCGATGCAGATGGGATGAACGATTTCCTATATGAAACAGTTTTCGCTTTTGGTACCCTGATATCGTTCGCATTACGAAGGCCGTGATCATGGAAATGTGAAACAACGCCGGGACACATATCCACCAAATATCGCGGCGCGATGCCGTTAATAATTTTATACATGTACGTCAACTGGTAGTAATCTCGGCGCATTTGCAGAGTTGGCCAGCCTAATTCGGAAAGCAAGGCATTGTTACTCACTGACGAGTAAGCCCCAGTACATGTAATCGCAACTGATCGTTGACATTTCTCCAAATTCTCGCTCAAATATGCACTACAATTGTGATATAACAAACAGCCATACTCCAATACAGACCGTATGAATGATCTATAAACGTTTTCCTTGCATTTTCTAGGCAAGAGATTAGACATGCGTTTCAGCATATTGATCATGGGTCCAGCCTTTGCAATCCGATCATGAATATGACTTTCCCATGACATATCGTTACTTATAATAACCCCTAAATGGCAGTGTTCTTTAACTGGTACTATGACTTGACTGTTGAAAACGACATCATCATATTGAATTCGAGATTGCTTTTTGGATATAATCATCATTTTCGATTTAGTTGTGCTGAATGTAACAGCCCATTGTTTAGCCCACTGATTTATAGTCTCCAAGTCAATATTTATCTCTTTTATGCTCTGTCTAGGGTCAGTGATGACTTTCATGAGTGCAGTATCATCTGCGTATAGAAAAATGTCGCTATTTATATCAACTGTTATATCATTGATAAATATCAGGAAAAGTAGTGGCCCTAAAATAGACCCTTGAGGAACTCCAGATTCAATAATAATTGATGACGATTCTTGACCGTTTATGACCACTCTTTGTTTTCTTTCGGAGAGGTAGTCATCTATCCATTTGAACATCATATCATCTACCCCATAAGTTTGGATTTTATGCAATAAACCTTTGTGCCATACTTTGTCGAATGCTTTAGAAATGTCAAGGTAAACCATACAGACATCATCTCTATTATCTAAAGCACGGTGAATCTTATGAGTTAATAAAATTAGTTGATTCATCGCTGAATCCATGGGCTTGAAGCCTGAATTTCGCCATGTAAGGAGGTCGTGTGCAGCACAATACGAATATAAATGTTGGAAAACTATTCTCTCAAGAGTTTTTCCGACGACAGATATAAGAGACACAGGTCTATAATTTGTCTTCAATTGACGATCACCTTTCTTGTACAATGGGGTTACATTGGCGAGTTTCCAGATATTTGGAAATTTCCCTGTTCGCAACGACAGGTTGAAAAGGTCTGTCAGATGCTTACTTACTGAAGCAGATGTATATTTTAGTAAGCGATTGCTGATACCATCGGGTCCATGGGCTTTATTTATGTCTAGTGAGTCAACTATATTTCGCACAGTGGCAATGTCGACTGTCAAATTGCTTAAGCGAGCAGAGGTTAGTAGCCTTAGGGGTGGTAACGTGCCAGGGGGCTCGAAAATAGAGGACTGTTGTGAAAAGTAGTCATTCAATAAAGTAGCTTTCTCGATATTTGTAGTGAATACCCGGTCTCCGTCACATAATGGAGGTATACCAGCTTAAGCTTTGTCTCCTAGTAAAATTTTAGTGATTTTCCAATATTCTTTTGAGGTAGATATATTATCAAGGCGGTCAATCATTTTTTGGTTATATGCCTGTTTTGCAAGGGCCCGTGTTATCTTGGCTTTACTACGTTTTTCTTTGAATATAACATAATGGTCGAGGTTTCCACTTCGACGATATCGTTTGTGCCAACAATCTTACTCGGTCAGCATGACGACAAGCACTCGTAATATATGGCTTGTCTCTTGGTCTAATTCTGACAGATTGGTTAGGGATAAATCGCTTTGCTTCATCCAAAAGGAATTTTGTAAATCTCACTGACTCAGTGTCAACATCTGTGGAGTTATTAATATTGAAACCTCTCAGGGACACGTTCAACTGTGTATAGTTTGCATTTGCGTAGTCCCAGATTTCACGGACAAACGATCGTTCCTTCATATGCGAGAAAGCAAGTGTACATGACACCAGGCAGTGATCCATATTTGACAGGGGAGAGTGTATTTCTACATCACTTACATAGCCCGGGGAATCAGTAATAATTAAGTCAAGCAAAGACGCTGTTGTCTCTGTATATCTAGTCGGTGCAGAAACCAATTGATGTAAATTGTTGGCATTAACTAAATCGAAGAGTTTCAATTTCAATTCGCTAGTAGGGTGGGGATCGTCCCAGCTGGTACACCTATCGTTGAAATCCCCAGTTATGATAATACATTCAACATCATTGGAGAGCGCTAAGTCAATGCTATTTTGCAAATGATTGATGAATTGATCCGCGCGTTGATTCACATTTCCATGAGACACAGGAGGTCGATAATATACTGACAGCAGTGCATTTTTATGTCCGATGTTCACCTGGATCCACAAGCATTCTATTCCAATAGGTTCTAGTTCAACTTTTCTCGAGACACACAATATATCTGAGAAATAAATTAGGACACCTCCTCCTTGTCTATTGCGATCCTTGCGAATTATGGAATATCCATTAATTGATATATCAGCGTTTGAAACAGAGTCATCGAGCCATGTCTCGCTAATACATACGATGTCAAAATTTTCACTTAAAACGAATGATTCGATTTCATCCAACTTGAAATTGGTTTGAGAGACATTATCTCTGCTCCCGAGACTACGTGCATTCATATGGCATATAGCAAGCTGTTTGCTCTTTGCGTCAGGGCCTGGGTTGGTGTGCACGTCACCAGACAAGAGGAGGAGGATACACAATATAAACGCTAACCTAAACGTAATAGTAGATACTCCAAAGCTATTGGACGTGGAGCGACAAGATTTTACCCGTACATGTATAGTTTTAGCGCAACAATACAAATGCCACCAGCCTATAGCTGCCCTATATTGACCAATGCATATCATGGTGGATCGTGGTGCACAACGTGCACAAGGAAGCGGATTATTTGCCAACAGCGTGCGCCCCCCTCAGAGCGAAATTCGAATGGAACATGTATACGGCTTCCAGTAGTTTTCAACTTGCAAAACACACAGTTCAATCTGGGAAGATCACCCGTTCTGGCGATTACAATTAGTAACCACGAAATAAAACACAAGTAATGCATAGCCGTACTAAAGTGAATTTGAATCCAAAGACTTCTGGGACTGGACCACCATATTTACATATCTCACAAGTACATATACATGCGTTGAGTGCTATCTCTACACATAGATCACATGAAGTATCGAAATCAACAAGCACACACACAAAATCAAATAATTCATAGGAATGAAAATTTGTCAAGAGCGAGACCAGTTTTGCATATAATACCCATAGTACTCTGGTTAGATTTCTTATAAGACATACGGTGTAATACGAGTTTACAGGACAAAATCTAACATTGACCGGTTGCACTAATTTATACTCATTCGAGTCGATGGACGTTTCCGTTTTCAGAAAATAATTTCTGACGTATATACATGCCAAGACATTAATTCAGACCAAAACAGTGCATCGAGTTGTTACTGTCCGGTGCATTAAATGAAGAGACAGTGTACTTACAAGGTGGTGTTGGGATGAATGTTATATTAATTACATACATACCAATCGTTTATAATGCCGACAGGGACTTCTCAGACCGAAGTAATACATCCACGTCAAACTACCCTAGACACTTAAAAAATATATGATGGTCATTTCGGTGTCATACGCCATACAATGCCAGTCAGATATAGAGCTTTGCATTATTTGCAGGCGACACTGGAACTTAATATTTCACCGAATAACCAAGAAGCGCACTTTGGGGTGAAAAGTTAAGAAACATGTCAGTACCAGACCAGAAATATACACTCGTTATTAGAGCTTTTTCAGCAGTTTTGGGCTGAAAAGGACTATTCTACAAGTTCCAGTACCAAGGCAGACACATATACAACAATATCAGATATTATTAAGGCTTTCTGATTTTTGTAGGAGACACTTATGTGCAGGAGACACATATCATTTCAACCAATACACATATACCTAATGCACCTTGGGCTGGAAATAGTACATTGTATGTGATAAATACCTGTCAACGTTATAGCTTTACATGTATCTGCACTTGATAGTGGAACATGTTATTTTAATAATACCTATACTGAAAACAGTTTTGGGCAGAAAAGTGTAAATTTGGTACCAAAACCAGAAATATTTTCGACAATATCAGACAGCAATAGAGCTCTGGATTGATTGCAGGACACAACGGAACATGTTATTCACAAAATCCCACATACTTAAATTAATGCACATTGGCCTGACAAAATCCAATTCATTACCAAACCAGACAAAAATGCAACAGTACCAGTCATTATTAATATGGCCTGATAAACATAGCACCTAGGCTGTTGCAGCTCATCGACAGATCATGCGAAATTTTGACAGATATTGACGTGACGATTTCAAGGTCATTGAAGGTCAGATTCAAGGTCACCATCCAAGCCGCAACACTGACTTCCCGCTCGAATGTGCCAACTCCCAGACCCCATCCTCAACTGTTCTGTAAGTCTACTCGCGAAATTTTGACAGATATTGACGTGACGATTTCAATGTCATTGAAGGTCAGATTCAAGTTCACCATCCAAGCCGCAACACATGACTTCCCGCTCGAATGTGCCAACTCCCAGACCCCATCCTCAACTGTTCCGAAGTCTACTCCGCACAGGTCTCACCACGAAGGATAACTGGGTGAAATTCTCCAAATCCCCCCAAAAAAATTTTCAATGGCCACCCGTCAAAAAAAAACAAAAAAAAAACAGAATGGCGACCCAAGGACTACGCAGACCGGCGGCACAAGGGTATCGAAACCTACACACAGATCAGAGGCACATAAGAGGTACCTAAACAAAATCTCAAAACCGATCAGACAACTCCAGAGAAAAATACCACCAAAGTTAAAAATCAGTCACCTTTCGTCAGAATGGCCGCAAAATCGACAGAAAAGATCAATAAAAAGCTCCATGAACGTCTTTAGATACCGGCCCAAGGCATGTTCTGACAAATTTACAGGGAAATTCATCATGCCCAAGAAAAATTTTACAGACTCGGATGGACGTCGGATGCCGGACGAGAAACCACGACAACAGCCTATCGGCCCGGTAAGCCAAAAATCCATTTCAAAACCAAACCAGACATGTATGCAACAATAGCAGTCAATATTAGAGCTTTGCAAGTAATTGCATGAGATTCTAGTGCGTGTTATTGGTTTGTTTGTTTTTTACAGAAAAGCCATTTTTGGCCTGAAAAAGGAACGTTCTACCATTTATGTCCTGAAAAGGACCGTTCTACCACTAGACATATATACTACAACATCGGCTGATAGTATAGCTTTGCATCAATTGCAGGAAACAATAAAACAAAAATCATTCACAAAATTCTCACATAGTCATTGCTATTGGCCTGACAAATATCCATGTATATACCCAACCAAACATATATGAAACAATACCAGTCAATATTAGAGATTAACAGAACAATTTTTTTTTTACAGAAAAGCCATACTTGAAAACACTTTGGGAATGTAAAGTACCATTACAGTCCCAAACCAGACATACATACTACAAATCGCATAGTATTAAGAGTTTTGCGATATTTGCCGAAGAAATTCACATAATATATATACGTATTGTATTTTGAGCTGAAAAGACCATTCCAGTACGAACCAGACATGTATGTCACAAATAACATTCAATGTCCGCGATTAGCATGCACTCTCACGAGATACAGAATTATGTTATTTTCAGAATACCCATACATGTATATTTGCAGCACTTTTGAACTCAAAACGGACCTTTCTAGTTTCAAAACCGGACTAATGTACAACAATACCAGACTAAATTAGAGCTTAGAATATAAGAATGTCCTTATACACTTGCAACTCCGACGCGAAAGTGAGTGGCAAAAGAGATCACGCAGTGACCCTCAGTTCATCACGAAGCTTCATGAGCAACTGTCCAAGACGATTGCTTCCGGACCACAAAGAGGAGTTGAAAACCGTTTTTTCTTGAGTGCCCATGCCGATGCCCCAAACACAATCATAAGGATTCGCCTCTGCCAGAGTTTGATGACCTGTGCTCAGCAAGACTGAACGAAGATAATCAGACTGCAAGAACTTCGCGCGAAGAGCCGTCAGCATCCCATCAGAGCTCAGCTCCAATTTATTCCACGCGTCGTCGTCCGAGTTCACATTTTTGCCTAGTGCCTTTTGTTTCGCCGGATCGGAGGAAGCCATGATTTTTTGAGCCACCGACGGAGCGTTGTAGTGTACACACTTTTTGTAATAATAACATTGCTCCACACTATTGAAGGTCATCCCACCATCTACGAAAGACGTAGGATAGAAATTAGACAGTGGGCACTGCAGCCCGTAGAACAGAGTGGTCTGTCCATCCGACACAGAACCTGTGGGTACTTTCAAGTCATCTGGGAGAGTATCCAGAGAGCCTACGCGGTAATGCTTGTCATCAACGATTAGCTTATCATTTGACAGATATTATTTGACAGACATTATTCAAAATAATGCCGGTTTGTGGATGGGATCTGTCTGGCATAGAAGCCGACAGGAAGACTGCAGACTTTGTAGCCAGTCTTGGAGGGGGACCAAGTCTGAAGGTGACATCACACCCCGCTCTGCATTCATCAAGAACTGAGAGTATTCCATCGTGGTCCAGTGTATCTGTAAAACTGTCACGTGCATGTAGTTCAATAGGCTCTGTCACAGGATTAGCAGTATTCTCATACCCTTCAGCTTTATATACTAGAGGGGAGGAGCCATGTGGACAATTGAGTGTGACTCGAGGAAGACCCAACAGAGAACTTGGTATTTTGTCTGATTGCAATTAAAGAAGCCACTGCCCAAAAATCAGGATGGGATTCAACTGTTGGGAAGCCACAATGATGAACGATGCCACACCAAAGAGTAGTGAACTCCATGACCGAATCATTTATATCTACCAAAATTATGATAAAAATTTGTCATGATGATAATATTTAGACATGAATGTCAGTACGACAATGCAAGATTTATGTATTTTGCCAGTAATTCCTCCTTTCTGTCAAAGATAAGAAATGAAATTTGAATAAAACGATGACGACACACCAATCATGCTTTGATATGATAATACAATCATGGTGCTGTTAGATATATATTCATACATAGTATGAGAGTGCTATATTTTTTAATGAAACAAGACCACACACAACCCTGTTAACTGTTAACTCAGCCAGTTTTCATATCGTGATGTATTTAGACATTCATCAAGCGAGGACTGTAACTGTGCCATAATATTCTAGTATTTGAAAAGGCTTGCACATTTAAAGGGAAAGAAAAACATTATTCAAAACTGGTGAATGAACCAATGGATTCCAAACGGCCATTTGCCGTCACCTCCGAATAACCTGCTGGGAACATATTTCTGATAAATATTTTATCCAACAATATCTTGCACCAAACTGATAACAACGTTTTTTTATTTCATACGTCACCATTTAATTTATTTGTGCTATTTGCGTTCATTTAAAAAACAATAGAAAGAGTGCAGGTTGGTAAAATATATGCATGTCAGTAATGATCATGAAGAATCGTCAGTGCCGAGTGCATCCACGAGTTCCTCGTACTGGTTGTCGACGGCCAGACAGCAGTCGACCATCCGCACTGAGGCCCTGCTCAGACACTTAGTGTAGGCTGTCATCATACCTCTGTAGACCTGCAGCTGGTTCCAGACAAAGTAGACCATTCCAGGACGCCGGTCTTTCTGTAGCTGATCCATGCGTGACTCTAGTCGTTGTTTCCTGTCAGACAGGATCGTCAGCTGTCTGGCGAGATGTAGCGTCTTGGCCAGCAGCTGCAGACAGTTGCCCACCTGGTGGAGAAGGGAGTCTGAGGCCGGTTTGTGGATGGGATCTGTCTGGCATAGAAGCCGACAGGAAGACTGCAGACTTTGTAGCCAGTCTTGGAGGGGGACCAAGTCTGAAGGTGACATCACACCCCGCTCTGCATTCATCAAGAACTGAGAGTATTCCATCGTGGTCCAGTGTATCTGTAAAACTGTCACGTGCATGTAGTTCAATAGGCTCTGTCAGAGGATTAGCAGTATTCTCATACCCTTCAGCTTTATATACTAGAGGGGAGGAGCCATGTGAACAATTGAGTGTGACTCGAGGAAGACCCAACAGAGAACTTGGTATTTTGTCTGATTGCAATTAAAGAAGCCACTGCCCAAAAATCAGGATGGGATTCAACTGTTGGGAAGCCACCATGATGAACGATGCCACACCAAAGAGTAGTGAACTCCATGACCGAATCATTTATATCTACCAAAATTATGATAAAAAATTGTCATGATGATAATATTCAGACATGAATGTCAGTACGACAATGCAAGATTTATGTATTTTGCCAGTAATTCCTCCTTTCTGTCAAAGATAAGAAATGAAATTTGAATAAAACGATGACGACACACCAATCATGCTTTGATATGATAATACAATCATGGTGCTGTTAGATATATATTCATACATAGTATGAGAGTGCTAGATTTTTTAATGAAACAAGACCACACACAACCCTGTTAACTGTTAACTCAGCCAGTTTTCATATCGTGATTGCCGACCTAGTATTCTTTCAGCAAAACCATTCTCTATTGTAAATCATGGGAAATACCATCGGAAATTTTGTTCCGTCAAACCCGTGAATCACTATTATCGCTGTGCGTGGTTTCTACTGGCAACCGCACTGCTGAGAAATTACGTCACTTTGAATGGAATCCTCAATATGTGAGGCATCCTCCAATCTATCAATATAATTTAGCCTGTAGCCCTACGGATACAAAATGAAATTCACACTCAAACGTCACGCAAAGTATGACGGCCTTAAATAATGAACTCATCTTATGAAAAGAAGTCAGGTTTGCCTATAAACGAAAAGCTACTTGCCAGTATTCTTCTGACCAAGGAGGAATCACACCACCAAAAGCCTGAGAAAAGGGCTGTATAAAATAACCATCTAGTGATGACATCGAGTGCTTGATTCGGGCTGCAACAAAAAATAATACCTGGAATGATATTTTGCCATACTCATCCCATATTCAAACAAATATTATAGCTTGAAATCTCGTAGGAGTGGCGGATCAAGAACTACGATTGATATATGCACAATCACTTTATTTTTATTCATATAAATATTGCAAACAGCTCAGTTAAAACAATGCTATACACACATACAAGCATGTATCAGTGCAAATAACGAATTTGTCACTCATCACCATCTATTATGAGGTCCATGAACTGTTCGTGAAGGCAGTCGACTGACAAACAACAGTCAACCATTTCAACAGATTCAACAGATCTTCAAGTATCTGCAATAAAGAGAACGCACTCCTCGTAGCACTTGTAGCTGTTTCCATGAAGAATTGTACAGTATCATATCCGGCTCCGTGGAAGATTGCGTCTTTACCAAGAACTCTATACGATCTGATAGCATACAGTACTGCCGAGTTGCAAGTCTTGTTTTCTTTGTGGTCAGTTGAGCCTGCTTGATCTGTTTTCTGACATCAGCGATCATCTGTAGAGTGTCAGAGTCTGTAGAATGCTCGTGGTAAACCCTGTAAGTATGTGCCAGATTGTCGAGCCAGACAGCTACTGACTGGAACAAACTGGGCGCTGGTAGAGTGAAGTCGTCAGAGAACATGTCAGGTACATGTGCTTCCATGATCAGGCTCGTAGTTTTGGATGTAGAATCTTCGAATATGCAAGATGATTTTCAGGGAAGTCTATATAATGTCTATGTATTCATTTAAAGTGAGGCAGCCCGAAAATTATGTGTTGAACTTGGAGCGGGTCTAGTATTTATATTCCACATGATAATCACGACCCAGGATGAACTTGAATGAATCTGGATGTGCTCAGTTATTTTGGAACAATAGGAAGCCATCTTGCGGTCGTGCAAAGAAGCCACCAGTATTTATTAATTGGCATTTCTATTGTAAATGTTCAAAAAGTTCCTCTTGTATTATCCTAGCTGTAGGTGGTTATTGCAATTAAGGAATTCACTTCAATGGAGAACAGGGTCGAAATGTTTGCAACACATGGAAACCATTGAATTCAGCAAATTAGCAAACAGTGTCTATTCCATGAGCAATTTTTTTATTTCCTAAGATGAAATGAAATGGTAGATAATTCGGGATGAAAATATATGAATATATTTATGATATGGTTATATTCATTATTTGGTGCAATTCAACAGAAATAACTTGAAGAGGGTAATTATTTGTGTGAATCAATATGAATTAACCAAAATGAGGACTGGTATTCGGACTAGTCTAATAAATTTTCTTCCCTACTAAACATTACATTTTCATATTTTATATTATTTACTTACTAAAGTCTCACCCGGTTCGGTTCCATAAAGTAGAAGTCACTAGCTTTTTTTCATCGACCCTATTGCATAAATGGAGATGTATTTCACTGCTGTCATATGTCTAAACGCTATGGAGATCGCGGTAAAAATAGCAGGCCTAATTAAGCAATCACTTCCCAGAAATATTTACTGACTGTGACAAAAATAATATAGGAAAAATAGATCGTTTTGTTTTAATCCGAAAACATATTTTACCTCATGTATTTAGACATTCATCAAGCGAGGTCTATAACTGTGCCATAATGTTCCAGTATTTGAAAAGGATTGCACATTTAAAAGGAAAGAAAAACATTATTCAAAACTGGTGAATGAACCAATGGATTCCAAACGGCCATTTGCCGTCACCTCCGAATAACCTGCTGGGAACATATTTCTGATAAATATTTTATCCAACAATATCTTGCACCAAACTGATAACAACGTTTTTTTATTTCATACGTCACCATTTAATTTATTTGTGCTATTTGCGTTCATTTCAAAAACAATAGAAAGAGTGCAGGTTGGTAAAATATATGCATGTCAGTAATGATCATGAAGAATCGTCAGTGCCGAGTGCATCCACGAGTTCCTCGTACTGGTTGTCGACGGCCAGACAGCAGTCGACCATCCGCACTGAGGCCCTGCTCAGACACTTAGTGTAGGCTGTCGTCATACCTCTGTAGACCTGCAGCTGGTTCCAGACAGAGTAGAACATTCCAGGACGCCGGTCTTTCTGTAGCTGATCCATGCGTGACTCTAGTCGTTGTTTCCTGTCAGACAGGATCGTCAGCTGTCTGGCGAGATGTAGCGTCTTGGCCAGCAGCTGCAGACAGTTGCCCACCTGGTGGAGAAGGGAGTCTGAGGCCGGTTTGTGGATGGGATCTGTCTGGCATAGAAGCCGACAGGAAGACTGCAGACTTTGTAGCCAGTCTTGGAGGGGGACCAAGTCTGAAGGTGACATCACACCCCGCTCTGCATTCATCAATTACTGAGAGTATTCCATCGTGGTCCAGTGTATCTGTAAAACTGTCACGTGCATGTAGTTCAATAGGCTCTGTCAGAGGATTAGCAGTATTCTAAAGTAATGGAAGGGCGCGAAGCGCCCCAGTGGGGGCCCTTGGGAGGACCCCCACACCCTTGGTTCGGACTCCCTGGAGTCCCTTCAAGGGTCCTTGGTTTTTTTAAGTGGTTTGGACTTGTGAGATTTTGAATTTGGACTTTGGTGGAAATGTTACCCAATGTAATAGATTTGGAAGAGTGGAGGTATGGGAAAGGAGGGTGGGGTCTGGGTCCAGGTGGCTGTAAAATATATAAAAACAGATAACATATTTAGTGATATGGTAAAAATTAGGGTTTGAAGTTGTAAAATATGGTAATATATACAGTTAAGATGGGTTAATTTGTATTTTTGGAATTTTTATAGTTAAATAAATAAATAAAATAAATTAAAAAAGATGAGTATATACATGATGAGGAATGAGTATGTACAAAATGAGGATGGAATATTTTAAGATTTTAAAATTGGTCCGTTGTCCGTACTCGTGGTCCGTGGACGGTTGGAGGGGTCAGGTCAGGATGTCCCAAGTTGAGTGTTGTTGTGTTTTAGGTTTTGTAGATGTTTATGAGTGTTTCTGTTTCTTTGGTGAGTGAGTGTTGTTTGAATCTTTGGATGGAGTTTGTTTTGAGGTTTTGGAGGCGTGCGGTGATGGTTGGGATGTTTGCGACGTCGTGGAGTGTTGTTGTTGAGGTTGTACAGTGTAGGCGGAACGCTATTCTGATTGCAGTGTTCTGTATGACTTGTAGTCTGTTGATTTGGTGTTTGGAGGCGTTAGCTGTTAGTACGTGCCCAAACTCTAGCACAGGTCGGATGTAGGATTTGTAGAGGGATAGGAGGGTTGTGCTGTCCGCCCCAAAGTTCGATCCCCTGAGAGATTTCAGGAGGCCTAGTCTGCGGCGGGCTTTGTTAACCAGATTGTCAATATGAGGTTTTAGAGTCAGGTTTGGGTCGAAGGTGACCCCCAGTAGAGAGACAGTTTTAGAGTGATTGATCCTATCCCCGTAGAGTGTTAGTTCAGAGTTGACAGCTTTAGAGGAGGTAGAGGTGGTGAAAAGGTGAGTTTTCGTGGGGTTTAGTTTTACCCTCCAGAGAGAACACCAGAGTTCGAGGTCATCCAGTGCCCTCTGGAGACGAGGAGTGGAGTAGTTAGGATTCTTATTAGATGTCCACAATGCCAGGTCGTCAGCGAATTTTGAGACCTGTATGTGGTTGTTAGGGTGGATAGGTATGTCGTTGACATACAGAATGAATAGAATAGGACTGATAACAGAACCCTGAGGAGTGCCAGCGTTTAGGGGTACAGAGTCGGAGTGCTTGTTAGTCACCCGGACAGAGATAGAGCGGTTATTCAGGAAGGAGGACAGGACACGAGTTAGGTACGTTGGTGTATTGTAGTGTAGGAGTTTGTAGCGGACTCCGTTGTGCCATACTGAGTCGAAGGCCTTTTCGACGTCTAGTAGTACGGCACTGGTGGTCCACTTTAGTGTGCTGTAGTGTTTGATTTGTGTGCCAAGTCTGTACACATGTTCGTTTGCTTCTTTATGACGTAGGTAAGCCCTTTGCCATTTGTTGATGAGTTTGTTCTGTTCTAAGTGTTGGATGAGACGTGTTGCAAGTAGTTTTTCTAGGAGTTTGCCTATACACCGGAGAAGACTGATTGGCCTGTAGTTTAGTGGTATTTTGTTATCCTTGTCGGGTTTCGGGATCATTTCTCCGGTGGCGTGTTTCCATGCATCCGGGAAGTACCCGGTTTCTAATGTCAAGTTGAACAGGTAGGTGATTGTCTCAACTGCAGATGGAGGTAGGTGTTTTAGGGTGTTGTATGTGATGGAATCATCGCCGGGGGCCGACTTTGATTTTGTTTTTGAGAGTTGGTCCATGAATTGTTGTGTTGTTATGTAGTTAATGGGAAGTTGGTTAGTGGTAGAGAAGTCAGGGAGGAAGACCAGGGGGTTAGAGTTTATGGTGTTGTCTACAGTGTTTTGGAACCTGTTGTCGTATAGTGGACCTGTATGTGTTTGGTGGACTGTGTGTCTGCAAATGTTTGGGCGGTGTCGGTTGGGTTGGTTGTGAGTGTGTTGTCTGATTTAAGTATGTGTGGCGTTGCGGTTGTTTTGGTGTATTTGTTGCCTGAGAGTTGGTTGAATAGTTTCCAGAATTTGGGAGTGTTGTGGTGTTTGTTGAGTTCCGACGTCGCATTGTCCCATTGTTCTTTTTTGTGCGTTTGTATGTCGTGTTTGATTTCTTTGGCTAGTTTGTTTATGGTGGTGTTGAGTTGTGTGTTCCAGGACTGTTGTAGTTGTCGGCGTAGTTTGCGTTTGTGTTTGATTTTTTGTATGATGGCTGTGGGAAGTGTAGATTTGTGTAGTTTGTAGGTGAGAGTGGGTGTTGCAGTGTCTAGTGCTTGGTTGATGACGTCACTTGTCCACTGAGTCAAGGAGTCGATGTTTTGTTTGTTTATGACTGATAGTGGTGTTTTGTTTGCTGATTGGACTTTTTCCAGTCTGTTTTGTTGTAGTTTTTGCGTTTGATTGTTGTGTTGGTGTTGGGTACATTTGTGTTGAGTGTGAGCGTGAGTGATTTGTGCCGATGTCTGGGCCAACTGTTGGTGGTGTGGTGTGTTTTTTGAGTTCTGGGGTTACAATCGCCAGGTCTAGGACCTGACTGTAGTTCCCCCGGTGATATGTGGGTGTTGGAGTGTTTGTGACTGTGAGACCCAGATCTTCAACAATGTCGAAGAGTGCGTCTCCTTGTGGTGATGTTGTTGTGGAGCCGTATAATTGGTGTTTGCAGTTTAGGTCGCCAATGAAGACAGCGTGTTTGTGGGTTGCCAATGTGTGCTCAAATATGTAGCTGTTTGGGGTGGTACTGGGTGGGTTGTAGTAGGCAACTACGGCTGTGTCTAGGTTGTTTATTTTTACTGTGATGCCGAGTGCCTGTGTGGTAGGATTTGTGTTGAAGTGTATTGTGGTGTAAGAGATGTGAGACTTAATTAGGATGGCTACACCACCCTGGTGTCGTGAGATGTCAAGTCGAGAGGCTGTGATGTAGTTTGGAATGTAGATTTTGTCTGCTGGTGATGTTTTTGTTTCATTGAGGGTGATGATGTCAGGACTGGTGTCCTGTGTGAGTACGTGTAGTTCGTGTTGACGTAGGTGGAAGCTGTCTACATTGGCGTGTGTGATGGTGAGTTTGCGAGTGTGCTGAGCGTGTCTGGTGAATGTTACTGATGTTGAGGGGAGGTGTTTGTGAATGGGATAGTGTTGTATAGGTGCTGTATGTGTGATGTTTTAGTGGGTGTCTTGAAGAGTGTAGTGATGATGGGTGCTATGATTGTTGCGACATTCTTAGGTTGTAGTGTTTGGGTCCCTAGCGCCTCATTTATTGATTGTGTGATCGCCGCAGTCAGTGTGGTGGCGATACGAAGTGCGAGTGTGGGCTCTGTGGGTGGAGCTATGGCTTGTGCGTATGTGGTGCGTTTCAGGTCCACCTTTTGCATCTCTTGCTTGTAGGAGGGACATCCTCGGTAGGTAGAGGGGTGTTGTCCCTGGCAATTGGTGCAGGTGGGGGTCCTATCGGTGTTTGTGCAGTCTTTTGTTTTGTGTTCCTCACTACACTTTCGACATGCCGTGTTATTTTTGCAGTTGTGTGTTGTATGTCCGAATTGCTGACATTTGTAGCACTGTTGGACGTGTCTGGGGGTGTAGTTTGTGCACCTGTACCTACGGTAGCCTAGTGTGATGCCCCCCTCTAAGTACTTTTTCTTTGTTTCTAGGTCAGGGCATTGTAGTTTGACCTTGCGTTTGTGTTTGTTTGTTTCGCTGGAGGTGAATCGTGTGCAGGTGTGTCCTGTTTCTTCTTTGATTTGGTCTGTTGTGATGTCTGTGTGTACGTTTTCGATGACTACGTAGGTGTTTGTGTTGTTGTTTTGTGTCGAGTTGCGTGTGGGGCGTACTTTTGTGTTAGGTATGAAGGTTTTGTCAAGTAGTGCAGACCTTGTCTCAAGATCGTTCGGGAAGATTAGGACAATGTCATTTTTTGTTCGAACGATCTTGTGTATGTTGAGGGACTTGAAGTGTTGTTTGAGTGTTGTTAGCAGTATTCTCACACCCTTCAGCTTTATATACTAGAGGGGAGGAGCCATGTGAACAATTGAGTGTGACTCGAGGAAGACCCAACAGAGAACTTGGTATTTTGTCTGATTGCAATTAAAGAAGCCACTGCCCAAAAATCAGGATGGGATTCAACTGTTGGGAAGCCACCATGATGAACGATGCCACACCAAAGAGTAGTGAACTCCATGACCGAATCATTTATATCTACCAAAATTATGATAAAAAATTGTCATGATGATAATATTTAGACATGAATGTCAGTACGACAATGCAAGATTTATGTATTTTGCCAGTAATTCCTCCTTTCTGTCAAAGATAAGAAATGAAATTTGAATAAAACGATGACGACACACCAATCATGCTTTGATATGATAATACAATCATGGTGCTGTTAGATATATATTCATACATAGTATGAGAGTGCTAGATTTTTTAATGAAACAAGACCACACACAACCCTGTTAACTGTTAACTCAGCCAGTTTTCATATCGTGATTGCCGACCTAGTATTCTTTCAGCAAAACCATTCTCTATTGTAAATCATGGGAAATACCATCGGAAATTTTGTTCCGTCAAACACGTGAATCACTATTATCGCTGTGCGTGGTTTCTACTGGCAACCGTACTGCTGAGAAATTACGTCACTTTGAATGGAATCCTCAATATGTGAGGCATCCCCCAATCTATCAATATAATTTAGCCTGTAGCCCTATGGATACAAAATGAAATTCACACTCAAACGTCACGCAAAGTATGACGGCCTTAAATAATGAACTCATCTTATGAAAAGAAGTCAGGTTTGCCTATAAACGAAAAGCTACTTGCCAGTATTCTTCTGACCAAGGAGGAATCACACCACCAAAAGCCTGAGAAAAGGGCTGTATAAAATAACCATCTAGTAATGACATCGAGTGCTTGATTCGGGCTGCAACAAAAAATAATACCTGGAATGATATTTTGCCATACTCATCCCATATTCGAACAAATATTATAGCTTGAAATCTCGTAGGAGTGGCGGATCAAGAACTATGATTGATATATGCACAATCACTTTATTTTTATTCATATAAATATTACAAACAGCTCAGTTATAACAATGCTATACACACATACAAGCATGTACCAGTGCAAATAACGAATTTGTCACTCATCACCATCTATTATGAGGTCCATGAACTGTTCGTGAAGGCAGTCGACTGACAAACAACAGTCAACCATTTCAACAGATGTTTTCTTCAAGTATCTGCAATAAAGAGAACGCACTCCTCGTAGCACTTGTAGCTGGTTCCATGAAGAATTGTACAGTATCATATCCGGCTCCGTGGAAGATTGCGTCTTTACCAAGAACTCTATACGATCTGATAGCATACAGTACTGCCGAGTTGCAAGTCTTGTTTTCTTTGTGGTCAGTTGAGCCTGCTTGATCTGTTTTCTGACATCAGCGATCATCTGTAGAGTGTCAGAGTCTGTAGAATGCTCATGGTAAACTCTGTAAGTATGTGCCAGATTGTCGAGCCAGACAGCTACTGACTGGAACAAACTGGACGCTGGTAGAGTGAAGTCGTCAGAGAACATGTCAGGTACATGTGCTTCCATGATCAGGCTCGTAGTTTTGAATGTAGAATCTTCGAATATGCAAGATGATTTCAGGGAAGTCTATATAATGTCTATGTATTCATTTAAAGTGAGGCAGCCCGAAAATTATGTGTTGAACTTGGAGCGGGTCTAGTATTTATATTCCACATGATAATCACGACCCAGGATGAACTTGAATGAACCTGGATGTGCTCAGTTATTTTGGAACAATAGGAAGCCATCTTGCGGTCGTGCAAAGAAGCCACCAGTATTTATTAATTGGCAATTCTATTGTAAATGTTCAAAAAGTTCCTCTTGTATTATCCTAGCTGTAGGTGGTTATTGCAATTAAGGAATTCACTTCAATGGAGAACAGGGTCGAAATGTTTGCAACACATGGAAACCATTGAATTCAGCAAATTAGCAAACAGCGTCTATTCCATGAGCAATTTTTTTTATTTCCTAAGATGAAATGAAATGGTAAATAATTCAGGATGAAAATATATGAATATATTTATGATATGGTTATATTCATTATTTGGTGCAATTCAACAGAAATAACTTGAACAGGGTAATTATTTGTGTGAATCAATATAAATTAACCAAAATGAGGACTGGTATTCGGACTAGACTAATAAATTTTCTTCCCTACTAAACATTTCATATTTTCATATTTTATATTATTTATTTACTAAAGTCTCACCCGGTTCGGTTCCATAAAGTAGAAGTCACTAGCTTTTTTTCATCGACCCTATCGCATAAATGGAGATGTATTTCACTGCTGTCATATGTCTAAACGCTATGGAGATCGCGGTAAAAATGGCGGGCCTAATTAAGCAATCACTTCCCAGAAATATTTACTGACTGTGACAAAAATAATATAGGAAGAATAGATCGTTTTGTTTTAATCCGAAAACATATTTTACCTCGTGTATTTAGACATTCATCAAGCGAGGTCTGTAACTGTGCCATAATGTTCCAGTATTTGAAAAGGATTGCACATTTAAATGGAAAGAAAAACATTATTCAAAACTGGTGAATGAACCAATGGATTCCAAACGGCCATTTGCCGTCACCTCCGAATAACCTGCTGGGAACATATTTCTGATAAATATTTTATCCAACAATATCTTGCACCAAACTGATAACAACGTTTTTTTTATTTCATACGTCACCATTTAATTTATTTGTGCTATTTGCGTTCATTTCAAAAACAATAGAAAGAGTGCAGGTTGGTAAAATATATGCATGTCAGTAATGATCATGAAGAATCGTCAGTGCCGAGTGCATCCACGAGTTCCTCGTACTGGTTGTCGACGGCCAGACAGCAGTCGACCATCCGCACTGAGGCCCTGCTCAGACACTTAGTGTAGGCTGTCATCATACCTCTGTAGACCTGCAGCTGGTTCCAGACAGAGTAGAACATTCCAGGACGCCGGTCTTTCTGTAGCTGATCCATGCGTGACCTGTCAGACAGGATCGTCAGCTGTCTGGCGAGATGTAGCGTCTTGGCCAGCAGCTGCAGACAGTTGCCCACCTGGTGGAGAAGGGAGTCTGAGGCCGGTTTGTGGATGGGATCTGTCTGGCATAGAAGCCGACAGGAAGACTGCAGACTTTGTAGCCAGTCTTGGAGGGGGACCAAGTCTGAAGGTGACATCACACCCCGCTCTGCATTCATCAAGAACTGAGAGTATTCCATCGTGGTCCAATGTATCTGTAAAACTGTCATGTGCATGTAGTTCAATAGGCTCTGTCAGAGGATTAGCAGTATTCTCATACCCTTCAGCTTTATATACTAGAGGGGAGGAGCCATGTGAACAATTGAGTGTGACTCGAGGAAGACCCAACAGAAACTTGGTATTTTGTCTGATTGCAATTAAAGAAGCCACTGCCCAAAAATCAGGATGGGATTCAACTGTTGGGAAGCCACCATGATGAACGATGCCACACCAAAGAGTAGTGAACTCCATGACCGAATCATTTATATCTACCAAAATTATGATAAAAAATTGTCATGATGATAATATTTAGACATGAATGTCAGTACGACAATGCAAGATTTATGTATTTTGCCAGTAATTCCTCCTTTCTGTCAAAGATAAGAAATGAAATTTGAATAAAACGATGACGACACACCAATCATGCTTTGATATGATAATACAATCATGGTGCTGTTAGATATATATTCATACATAGTATGAGAGTGCTAGATTTTTTAATGAAACAAGACCACACACAACCCTGTTAACTGTTAACTCAGCCAGTTTTCATATCGTGATTGCCGACCTAGTATTCTTTCAGCAAAACCATTCTCTATTGTAAATCATGGGAAATACCATCGGAAATTTTGTTCCGTCAAACACGTGAATCACTATTATCGCTGTGCGTGGTTTCTACTGGCAACCGTACTGCTGAGAAATTACGTCACTTTGAATGGAATCCTCAATATGTGAGGCATCCCCCAATCTATCAATATAATTTAGCCTGTAGTCCTATGGATACAAAATGAAATTCACACTCAAACGTCACGCAAAGTATGACGGCCTTAAATAATGAACTCATCTTATGAAAAGAAGTCAGGTTTGCCTATAAACGAAAAGCTACTTGCCAGTATTCTTCTGACCAAGGAGGAATCACACCACCAAAAGCCTGAGAAAAGGGCTGTATAAAATAACCATCTAGTAATGACATCGAGTGCTTGATTCGGGCTGCAACAAAAAATAATACCTGGAATGATATTTTGCCATACTCATCCCATATTCGAACAAATATCATAGCTTGAAATCTCGTAGGAGTGGCGGATCAAGAACTATGATTGATATATGCACAATCACTTTATTTTTATTCATATAAATATTACAAACAGCTCAGTTATAACAATGCTATACACACATACAAGCATGTACCAGTGCAAATAACGAATTTGTCACTCATCACCATCTATTATGAGGTCCATGAACTGTTCGTGAAGGCAGTCGACTGACAAACAACAGTCAACCATTTCAACAGATGTTTTCTTCAAGTATCTGCAATAAAGAGAACGCACTCCTCGTAGCACTTGTAGCTGGTTCCATGAAGAATTGTACAGTATCATATCCGGCTCCGTGGAAGATTGCGTCTTTACCAAGAACTCTATACGATCTGATAGCATACAGTACTGCCGAGTTGCAAGTCTTGTTTTCTTTGTGGTCAGTTGAGCCTGCTTGATCTGTTTTCTGACATCAGCGATCATCTGTAGAGTGTCAGAGTCTGTAGAATGCTCATGGTAAACCCTGTAAGTATGTGCCAGATTGTCGAGCCAGACAGCTACTGACTGGAACAAACTGGGCGCTGGTAGAGTGAAGTCGTCAGAGAACATGTCAGGTACATGTGCTTCCATGATCAGGCTCGTAGTTTTGGATGTAGAATCTTCGAATATGCAAGATGATTTCAGGGAAGTCTATATAATGTCTATGTATTCATTTAAAGTGAGGCAGCCCGAAAATTATGTGTTGAACTTGGAGCGGGTCTAGTATTTATATTCCACATGATAATCACGACCCAGGATGAACTTGAATGAACCTGGATGTGCTCAGTTATTTTGGAACAATAGGAAGCCATCTTGCGGTCGTGCAAAGAAGCCACCAGTATTTATTAATTGGCAATTCTATTGTAAATGTTCAAAAAGTTCCTCTTGTATTATCCTAGCTGTAGGTGGTTATTGCAATTAAGGAATTCACTTCAATGGAGAACAGGGTCGAAATGTTTGCAACACATGGAAACCATTGAATTCAGCAAATTAGCAAACAGCGTCTATTCCATGAGCAATTTTTTTTATTTCCTAAGATGAAATGAAATGGTAAATAATTCAGGATGAAAATATATGAATATATTTATGATATGGTTATATTCATTATTTGGTGCAATTCAACAGAAATAACTTGAACAGGGTAATTATTTGTGTGAATCAATATAAATTAACCAAAATGAGGACTGGTATTCGGACTAGACTAATAAATTTTCTTCCCTACTAAACATTTCATATTTTCATATTTTATATTATTTATTTACTAAAGTCTCACCCGGTTCGGTTCCATAAAGTAGAAGTCACTAGCTTTTTTTCATCGACCCTATTGCATAAATGGAGATGTATTTCACTGCTGTCATATGTCTAAACGCTATGGAGATCGCGGTAAAAATGGCGGGCCTAATTAAGCAATCACTTCCCAGAAATATTTACTGACTGTGACAAAAATAATATAGGAAGAATAGATCGTTTTGTTTTAATCCGAAAACATATTTTACCTCATGTATTTAGACATTCATCAAGCGAGGTCTGTAACTGTGCCATAATGTTCCAGTATTTGAAAAGGATTGCACATTTAAATGGAAAGAAAAACATTATTCAAAACTGGTGAATGAACCAATGGATTCCAAACGGCCATTTGCCGTCACCTCCGAATAACCTGCTGGGAACATATTTCTGATAAATATTTTATCCAACAATATCTTGCACCAAACTGATAACAACGTTTTTTTATTTCATACGTCACCATTTAATTTATTTGTGCTATTTGCGTTCATTTCAAAAACAATAGAAAGAGTGCAGGTTGGTAAAATATATGCATGTCAATAATGATCATGAAGAATCGTCAGTGCCGAGTGCATCCACGAGTTCCTCGTACTGGTTGTCGACGGCCAGACAGCAGTCGACCATCCGCACTGAGGCCCTGCTCAGACACTTAGTGTAGGCTGTCATCATACCTCTGTAGACCTGCAGCTGGTTCCAGACAGAGTAGAACATTCCAGGACGCCGGTCTTTCTGTAGCTGATCCATGCGTGACTCTAGTCGTTGTTTCCTGTCAGACAGGATCGTCAGCTGTCTGGCGAGATGTAGCGTCTTGGCCAGCAGCTGCAGACAGTTGCCCACCTGGTGGAGAAGGGAGTCTGAGGCCGGTTTGTGGATGGGATCTGTCTGGCATAGAAGCCGACAGGAAGACTGCAGACTTTGTAGCCAGTCTTGGAGGGGGACCAAGTCTGAAGGTGACATCACACCCCGCTCTGCATTCATCAAGAACTGAGAGTATTCCATCGTGGTCCAATGTATCTGTAAAACTGTCATGTGCATGTAGTTCAATAGGCTCTGTCAGAGGATTAGCAGTATTCTCATACCCTTCAGCTTTATATACTAGAGGGGAGGAGCCATGTGAACAATTGAGTGTGACTCGAGGAAGACCCAACAGAAACTTGGTATTTTGTCTGATTGCAATTAAAGAAGCCACTGCCCAAAAATCAGGATGGGATTCAACTGTTGGGAAGCCACCATGATGAACGATGCCACACCAAAGAGTAGTGAACTCCATGATCGAATCATTTATATCTACCAAAATTATGATAAAAAATTGTCATGATGATAATATTTAGACATGAATGTCAGTACGACAATGCAAGATTTATGTATTTTGCCAGTAATTCCTCCTTTCTGTCAAAGATAAGAAATGAAATTTGAATAAAACGATGACGACACACCAATCATGCTTTGATATGATAATACAATCATGGTGCTGTTGATATATATTCATACATAGTATGAGAGTGCTATATTTTTTAATGAAACAAGACCACACACAACCCTGTCAACTGTTAACTCAGCCAGTTTTCATATCGTGATTGCCGACCTAGTATTCTTTCAGCAAAACCATTCTCTATTGTAAATCATGGGAAATACCATCGGAAATTTTGTTCCGTCAAACACGTGAATCACTATTATCGCTGTGCGTGGTTTCTACTGGCAACCGTACTGCTGAGAAATTACGTCACTTTGAATGGAATCCTCAATATGTGAGGCATCCCCCAATCTATCAATATAATTTAGCCTGTAGCCCTATGGATACAAAATGAAATTCACACTCAAACGTCACGCAAAGTATGACGGCCTTAAATAATGAACTCATCTTATGAAAAGAAGTCAGGTTTGCCTATAAACGAAAAGCTACTTGCCAGTATTCTTCTGACCAAGGAGGAATCACACCACCAAAAGCCTGAGAAAAGGGCTGTATAAAATAACCATCTAGTAATGACATCGAGTGCTTGATTCGGGCTGCAACAAAAAATAATACCTGGAATGATATTTTGCCATACTCATCCCATATTCGAACAAATATTATAGCTTGAAATCTCGTAGGAGTGGCGGATCAAGAACTATGATTGATATATGCACAATCACTTTATTTTTATTCATATAAATATTACAAACAGCTCAGTTATAACAATGCTATACACACATACAAGCATGTACCAGTGCAAATAACGAATTTGTCACTCATCACCATCTATTATGAGGTCCATGAACTGTTCGTGAAGGCAGTCGACTGACAAACAACAGTCAACCATTTCAACAGATGTTTTCTTCAAGTATCTGCAATAAAGAGAACGCACTCCTCGTAGCACTTGTAGCTGGTTCCATGAAGAATTGTACAGTATCATATCCGGCTCCGTGGAAGATTGCGTCTTTACCAAGAACTCTATACGATCTGATAGCATACAGTACTGCCGAGTTGCAAGTCTTGTTTTCTTTGTGGTCAGTTGAGCCTGCTTGATCTGTTTTCTGACATCAGCGATCATCTGTAGAGTGTCAGAGTCTGTAGAATGCTCATGGTAAACCCTGTAAGTATGTGCCAGATTGTCGAGCCAGACAGCTACTGACTGGAACAAACTGGGCGCTGGTAGAGTGAAGTCGTCAGAGAACATGTCAGGTACATGTGCTTCCATGATCAGGCTCGTAGTTTTGGATGTAGAATCTTCGAATATGCAAGATGATTTCAGGGAAGTCTATATAATGTCTATGTATTCATTTAAAGTGAGGCAGCCCGAAAATTATGTGTTGAACTTGGAGCGGGTCTAGTATTTATATTCCACATGATAATCACGACCCAGGATGAACTTGAATGAACCTGGATGTGCTCAGTTATTTTGGAACAATAGGAAGCCATCTTGCGGTCGTGCAAAGAAGCCACCAGTATTTATTAATTGGCAATTCTATTGTAAATGTTCAAAAAGTTCCTCTTGTATTATCCTAGCTGTAGGTGGTTATTGCAATTAAGGAATTCACTTCAATGGAGAACAGGGTCGAAATGTTTGCAACACATGGAAACCATTGAATTCAGCAAATTAGCAAACAGCGTCTATTCCATGAGCAATTTTTTTTATTTCCTAAGATGAAATGAAATGGTAAATAATTCAGGATGAAAATATATGAATATATTTATGATATGGTTATATTCATTATTTGGTGCAATTCAACAGAAATAACTTGAACAGGGTAATTATTTGTGTGAATCAATATAAATTAACCAAAATGAGGACTGGTATTCGGACTAGACTAATAAATTTTCTTCCCTACTAAACATTTCATATTTTCATATTTTATATTATTTATTTACTAAAGTCTCACCCGGTTCGGTTCCATAAAGTAGAAGTCACTAGCTTTTTTTCATCGACCCTATTGCATAAATGGAGATGTATTTCACTGCTGTCATATGTCTAAACGCTATGGAGATCGCGGTAAAAATGGCGGGCCTAATTAAGCAATCACTTCCCAGAAATATTTACTGACTGTGACAAAAATAATATAGGAAGAATAGATCGTTTTGTTTTAATCCGAAAACATATTTTACCTCATGTATTTAGACATTCATCAAGCGAGGTCTGTAACTGTGCCATAATGTTCCAGTATTTGAAAAGGATTGCACATTTAAATGGAAAGAAAAACATTATTCAAAACTGGTGAATGAACCAATGGATTCCAAACGGCCATTTGCCGTCACCTCCGAATAACCTGCTGGGAACATATTTCTGATAAATATTTTATCCAACAATATCTTGCACCAAACTGATAACAACGTTTTTTTATTTCATACGTCACCATTTAATTTATTTGTGCTATTTGCGTTCATTTCAAAAACAATAGAAAGAGTGCAGGTTGGTAAAATATATGCATGTCAGTAATGATCATGAAGAATCGTCAGTGCCGAGTGCATCCACGAGTTCCTCGTACTGGTTGTCGACGGCCAGACAGCAGTCGACCATCCGCACTGAGGCCCTGCTCAGACACTTAGTGTAGGCTGTCATCATACCTCTGTAGACCTGCAGCTGGTTCCAGACAGAGTAGAACATTCCAGGACGCCGGTCTTTCTGTAGCTGATCCATGCGTGACTCTAGTCGTTGTTTCCTGTCAGACAGGATCGTCAGCTGTCTGGCGAGATGTAGCGTCTTGGCCAGCAGCTGCAGACAGTTGCCCACCTGGTGGAGAAGGGAGTCTGAGGCCGGTTTGTGGATGGGATCTGTCTGGCATAGAAGCCGACAGGAAGACTGCAGACTTTGTAGCCAGTCTTGGAGGGGGACCAAGTCTGAAGGTGACATCACACCCCGCTCTGCATTCATCAAGAACTGAGAGTATTCCATCGTGGTCCAATGTATCTGTAAAACTGTCATGTGCATGTAGTTCAATAGGCTCTGTCAGAGGATTAGCAGTATTCTCATACCCTTCAGCTTTATATACTAGAGGGGAGGAGCCATGTGAACAATTGAGTGTGACTCGAGGAAGACCCAACAGAAACTTGGTATTTTGTCTGATTGCAATTAAAGAAGCCACTGCCCAAAAATCAGGATGGGATTCAACTGTTGGGAAGCCACCATGATGAACGATGCCACACCAAAGAGTAGTGAACTCCATGACCGAATCATTTATATCTACCAAAATTATGATAAAAAATTGTCATGATGATAATATTTAGACATGAATGTCAGTACGACAATGCAAGATTTATGTATTTTGCCAGTAATTCCTCCTTTCTGTCAAAGATAAGAAATGAAATTTGAATAAAACGATGACGACACACCAATCATGCTTTGATATGATAATACAATCATGGTGCTGTTAGATATATATTCATACATAGTATGAGAGTGCTAGATTTTTTAATGAAACAAGACCACACACAACCCTGTTAACTGTTAACTCAGCCAGTTTTCATATCGTGATTGCCGACCTAGTATTCTTTCAGCAAAACCATTCTCTATTGTAAATCATGGGAAATACCATCGGAAATTTTGTTCCGTCAAACACGTGAATCACTATTATCGCTGTGCGTGGTTTCTACTGGCAACCGTACTGCTGAGAAATTACGTCACTTTGAATGGAATCCTCAATATGTGAGGCATCCCCCAATCTATCAATATAATTTAGCCTGTAGCCCTATGGATACAAAATGAAATTCACACTCAAACGTCACGCAAAGTATGACGGCCTTAAATAATGAACTCATCTTATGAAAAGAAGTCAGGTTTGCCTATAAACGAAAAGCTACTTGCCAGTATTCTTCTGACCAAGGAGGAATCACACCACTAAAAGCCTGAGAAAAGGGCTGTATAAAATAACCATCTAGTAATGACATCGAGTGCTTGATTCGGGCTGCAACAAAAAATAATACCTGGAATGATATTTTGCCATACTCATCCCATATTCGAACAAATATTATAGCTTGAAATCTCGTAGTAGTGGCGGATCAAGAACTATGATTGATATATGCACAATCACTTTATTTTTATTCATATAAATATTACAAACAGCTCAGTTATAACAATGCTATACACACATACAAGCATGTACCAGTACAAATAACGAATTTGTCACTCATCACCATCTATTATGAGGTCCATGAACTGTTCGTGAAGGCAGTCGACTGACAAACAACAGTCAACCATTTCAACAGATGTTTTCTTCAAGTATCTGCAATAAAGAGAACGCACTCCTCGTAGCACTTGTAGCTGGTTCCATGAAGAATTGTACAGTATCATATCCGGCTCCGTGGAAGATTGCGTCTTTACCAAGAACTCTATACGATCTGATAGCATACAGTACTGCCGAGTTGCAAGTCTTGTTTTCTTTGTGGTCAGTTGAGCCTGCTTGATCTGTTTTCTGACATCAGCGATCATCTGTAGAGTGTCAGAGTCTGTAGAATGCTCATGGTAAACCCTGTAAGTATGTGCCAGATTGTCGAGCCAGACAGCTACTGACTGGAACAAACTGGGCGCTGGTAGAGTGAAGTCGTCAGAGAACATGTCAGGTACATGTGCTTCCATGATCAGGCTCGTAGTTTTGGATGTAGAATCTTCGAATATGCAAGATGATTTCAGGGAAGTCTATATAATGTCTATGTATTCATTTAAAGTGAGGCAGTCCGAAAATTATGTGTTGAACTTGGAGCGGGTCTAGTATTTATATTCCACATGATAATCACGACCCAGGATGAACTTGAATGAACCTGGATGTGCTCATTTATTTTGGAACAATAGGAAGCCATCTTGCGGTCGTGCAAAGAAGCCACCAGTATTTATTAATTGGCAATTCTATTGTAAATGTTCAAAAAGTTCCTCTTGTATTATCCTAGCTGTAGGTGGTTATTGCAATTAAGGAATTCACTTCAATGGAGAACAGGGTCGAAATGTTTGCAACACATGGAAACCATTGAATTCAGCAAATTAGCAAACAGCGTCTATTCCATGAGCAATTTTTTTTATTTCCTAAGATGAAATGAAATGGTAAATAATTCAGGATGAAAATATATGAATATATTTATGATATGGTTATATTCATTATTTGGTGCAATTCAACAGAAATAACTTGAACAGGGTAATTATTTGTGTGAATCAATATAAATTAACCAAAATGAGGACTGGTATTCGGACTAGACTAATAAATTTTCTTCCCTACTAAACATTTCATATTTTCATATTTTATATTATTTATTTACTAAAGTCTCACCCGGTTCGGTTCCATAAAGTAGAAGTCACTAGCTTTTTTTCATCGACCCTATTGCATAAATGGAGATGTATTTCACTGCTGTCATATGTCTAAACGCTATGGAGATCGCGGTAAAAATGGCGGGCCTAATTAAGCAATCACTTCCCAGAAATATTTACTGACTGTGACAAAAATAATATAGGAAGAATAGATCGTTTTGTTTTAATCCGAAAACATATTTTACCTCATGTATTTAGACATTCATCAAGCGAGGTCTGTAACTGTGCCATAATGTTCCAGTATTTGAAAAGGATTGCACATTTAAATGGAAAGAAAAACATTATTCAAAACTGGTGAATGAACCAATGGATTCCAAACGGCCATTTGCCGTCACCTCCGAATAACCTGCTGGGAACATATTTCTGATAAATATTTTATCCAACAATATCTTGCACCAAACTGATAACAACGTTTTTTTATTTCATACGTCACCATTTAATTTATTTGTGCTATTTGCGTTCATTTCAAAAACAATAGAAAGAGTGCAGGTTGGTAAAATATATGCATGTCAGTAATGATCATGAAGAATCGTCAGTGCCGAGTGCATCCACGAGTTCCTCGTACTGGTTGTCGACGGCCAGACAGCAGTCGACCATCCGCACTGAGGCCCTGCTCAGACACTTAGTGTAGGCTGTCATCATACCTCTGTAGACCTGCAGCTGGTTCCAGACAGAGTAGAACATTCCAGGACGCCGGTCTTTCTGTAGCTGATCCATGCGTGACTCTAGTCGTTGTTTCCTGTCAGACAGGATCGTCAGCTGTCTGGCGAGATGTAGCGTCTTGGCCAGCAGCTGCAGACAGTTGCCCACCTGGTGGAGAAGGGAGTCTGAGGCCGGTTTGTGGATGGGATCTGTCTGGCATAGAAGCCGACAGGAAGACTGCAGACTTTGTAGCCAGTCTTGGAGGGGGACCAAGTCTGAAGGTGACATCACACCCCGCTCTGCATTCATCAAGAACTGAGAGTATTCCATCGTGGTCCAATGTATCTGTAAAACTGTCATGTGCATGTAGTTCAATAGGCTCTGTCAGAGGATTAGCAGTATTCTCATACCCTTCAGCTTTATATACTAGAGGGGAGGAGCCATGTGAACAATTGAGTGTGACTCGAGGAAGACCCAACAGAAACTTGGTATTTTGTCTGATTGCAATTAAAGAAGCCACTGCCCAAAAATCAGGATGGGATTCAACTGTTGGGAAGCCACCATGATGAACGATGCCACACCAAAGAGTAGTGAACTCCATGACCGAATCATTTATATCTACCAAAATTATGATAAAAAATTATCATGATGATAATATTTAGACATGAATGTCAGTACGACAATGCAAGATTTATGTATTTTGCCAGTAATTCCTCCTTTCTGTCAAAGATAAGAAATGAAATTTGAATAAAACGATGACGACACACCAATCATGCTTTGATATGATAATACAATCATGGTGCTGTTAGATATATATCCATACATAGTATGAGAGTGCTATATTTTTTAATGAAGCAAGACCACACACAACCCTGTTAACTGTTAACTCAGCCAGTTTTCATATCGTGATTGCCGACCTAGTATTCTTTCAGCAAAACCATTCTCTATTGTAAATCATGGGAAATACCATCGGAAATTTTGTTCCGTCAAACACGTGAATCACTATTATCGCTGTGCGTGGTTTCTACTGGCAACCGTACTGCTGAGAAATTACGTCACTTTGAATGGAATCCTCAATATGTGAGGCATCCCCCAATCTATCAATATAATTTAGCCTGTAGCCCTATGGATACAAAATGAAATTCACACTCAAACGTCACGCAAAGTATGACGGCCTTAAATAATGAACTCATCTTATGAAAAGAAGTCAGGTTTGCCTATAAACGAAAAGCTACTTGCCAGTATTCTTCTGACCAAGGAGGAATCACACCACCAAAAGCCTGAGAAAAGGGCTGTATAAAATAACCATCTAGTAATGACATCGAGTGCTTGATTCGGGCTGCAACAAAAAATAATACCTGGAATTATATTTTGCCATACTCATCCCATATTCGAACAAATATTATAGCTTGAAATCTCGTAGGAGTGGCGGATCAAGAACTATGATTGATATATGCACAATCACTTTATTTTTATTCATATAAAAATTACAAACAGCTCAGTTATAACAATGCTATACACACATACAAGCATGTACCAGTGCAAATAACGAATTTGTCACTCATCACCATCTATTATGAGGTCCATGAACTGTTCGTGAAGGCAGTCGACTGACAAACAACAGTCAACCATTTCAACAGATGTTTTCTTCAAGTATCTGCAATAAAGAGAACGCACTCTTCGTAGCACTTGTAGCTGGTTCCATGAAGAATTGTACAGTATCATATCCGGCTCCGTGGAAGATTGCGTCTTTACCAAGAACTCTATACGATCTGATAGCATACAGTACTGCCGAGTTGCAAGTCTTGTTTTCTTTGTGGTCAGTTGAGCCTGCTTGATCTGTTTTCTGACATCAGCGATCATCTGTAGAGTGTCAGAGTCTGTAGAATGCTCATGGTAAACCCTGTAAGTATGTGCCAGATTGTCGAGCCAGACAGCTACTGACTGGAACAAACTGGGCGCTGGTAGAGTGAAGTCGTCAGAGAACATGTCAGGTACATGTGCTTCCATGATCAGGCTCGTAGTTTTGGATGTAGAATCTTCGAATATGCAAGATGTTTTCAGGGAAGTCTATATAATGTCTATGTATTCATTTAAAGTGAGGCAGCCCGAAAATTATGTGTTGAAAATTATGTATATTCCACATGATAATCACGACCCAGGATGAACTTGAATGAACCTGGATGTGCTCAGTTATTTTGGAACAATAGGAAGCCATCTTGCGGTCGTGCAAAGAAGCCACCAGTATTTATTAATTGGCAATTCTATTGTAAATGTTCAAAAAGTTCCTCTTGTATTATCCTAGCTGTAGGTGGTTATTGCAATTAAGGAATTCACTTCAATGGAGAACAGGGTCGAAATGTTTGCAACACATGGAAACCATTGAATTCAGCAAATTAGCAAACAGCGTCTATTCCATGAGCAATTTTTTTTATTTCCTAAGATGAAATGAAATGGTAAATAATTCAGGATGAAAATATATGAATATATTTATGATATGGTTATATTCATTATTTGGTGCAATTCAACAGAAATAACTTGAACAGGGTAATTATTTGTGTGAATCAATATAAATTAACCAAAATGAGGACTGGTATTCGGACTAGACTAATAAATTTTCTTCCCTACTAAACATTTCATATTTTCATATTTTATATTATTTATTTACTAAAGTCTCACCCGGTTCGGTTCCATAAAGTAGAAGTCACTAGCTTTTTTTCATCGACCCTATTGCATAAATGGAGATGTATTTCACTGCTGTCATATGTCTAAACGCTATGGAGATCGCGGTAAAAATGGCGGGCCTAATTAAGCAATCACTTCCCAGAAATATTTACTGACTGTGACAAAAATAATATAGGAAGAATAGATCGTTTTGTTTTAATCCGAAAACATATTTTACCTCATGTATTTAGACATTCATCAAGCGAGGTCTGTAACTGAGCCATAATGTTCCAGTATTTGAAAAGGATTGCACATTTAAATGGAAAGAAAAACATTATTCAAAACTGGTGAATGAACCAATGGATTCCAAACGGCCATTTGCCGTCACCTCCGAATAACCTGCTGGGAACATATTTCTGATAAATATTTTATCCAACAATATCTTGCACCAAACTGATAACAGCGTTTTTTTATTTCATACGTCACCATTTAATTTATTTGTGCTATTTGCGTTCATTTAAAAAACAATAGAAAGAGTGCAGGTTGGTAAAATATATGCATGTCAGTAATGATCATGAAGAATCGTCAGTGCCGAGTGCATCCACGAGTTCCTCGTACTGGTTGTCGACGGCCAGACAGCAGTCGACCATCCGCACTGAGGCCCTGCTCAGACACTTAGTGTAGGCTGTCATCATACCACTGTAGACCTGCAGCTGGTTCCAGACAGAGTAGAACATTCCAGGACGCCGGTCTTTCTGTAGCTGATCCATGCGTGACTCTAGTCGTTGTTTCCTGTCAGACAGGATCGTCAGCTGTCTGGCGAGATGTAGCGTCTTGGCCAGCAGCTGCAGACAGTTGCCCACCTGGTGGAGAAGGGAGTCTGAGGCCGGTTTGTGGATGGGATCTGTCTGGCATAGAAGCCGACAGGAAGACTGCAGACTTTGTAGCCAGTCTTGGAGGGGGACCAAGTCTGAAGGTGACATCACACCCCGCTCTGCATTCATCAAGAACTGAGAGTATTCCATCGTGGTCCAATGTATCTGTAAAACTGTCATGTGCATGTAGTTCAATAGGCTCTGTCAGAGGATTAGCAGTATTCTCATACCCTTCAGCTTTATATACTAGAGGGGAGGAGCCATGTGAACAATTGAGTGTGACTCGAGGAAGACCCAACAGAAACTTGGTATTTTGTCTGATTGCAATTAAAGAAGCCACTGCCCAAAAATCAGGATGGGATTCAACTGTTGGGAAGCCACCATGATGAACGATGCCACACCAAAGAGTAGTGAACTCCATGACCGAATCATTTATATCTACCAAAATTATGATAAAAAATTGTCATGATGATAATATTTAGACATGAATGTCAGTACGACAATGCAAGATTTATGTATTTTGCCAGTAATTCCTCCTTTCTGTCAAAGATAAGAAATGAAATTTGAATAAAACGATGACGACACACCAATCATGCTTTGATATGATAATACAATCATGGTGCTGTTAGATATATATTCATACAGAGTATGAGAGTGCTATATTTTTTAATGAAGCAAGACCACACACAACCCTGTTAACTGTTAACTCAGCCAGTTTTCATATCGTGATTGCCGACCTAGTATTCTTTCAGCAAAACCATTCTCTATTGTAAATCATGGGAAATACCATCGGAAATTTTGTTCCGTCAAACACGTGAATCACTATTATCGCTGTGCGTGGTTTCTACTGGCAACCGTACTGCTGAGAAATTACGTCACTTTGAATGGAATCCTCAATATGTGAGGCATCCCCCAATCTATCAATATAATTTAGCCTGTAGCCCTATGGATACAAAATGAAATTCACACTCAAACGTCACGCAAAGTATGACGGCCTTAAATAATGAACTCATCTTATGAAAAGAAGTCAGGTTTGCCTATAAACGAAAAGCTACTTGCCAGTATTCTTCTGACCAAGGAGGAATCACACCACCAAAAGCCTGAGAAAAGGGCTGTATAAAATAACCATCTAGTAATGACATCGAGTGCTTGATTCGGGCTGCAACAAAAAATAATACCTGGAATGATATTTTGCCATACTCATCCCATATTCGAACAAATATTATAGCTTGAAATCTCGTAGGAGTGGCGGATCAAGAACTATGATTGATATATGCACAATCACTTTATTTTTATTCATATAAATATTACAAACAGCTCAGTTATAACAATGCTATACACACATACAAGCATGTACCAGTGCAAATAACGAATTTGTCACTCATCACCATCTATTATGAGGTCCATGAACTGTTCGTGAAGGCAGTCGACTGACAAACAACAGTCAACCATTTCAACAGATGTTTTCTTCAAGTATCTGCAATAAAGAGAACGCACTCCTCGTAGCACTTGTAGCTGGTTCCATGAAGAATTGTACAGTATCATATCCGGCTCCGTGGAAGATTGCGTCTTTACCAAGAACTCTATACGATCTGATAGCATACAGTACTGCCGAGTTGCAAGTCTTGTTTTCTTTGTGGTCAGTTGAGCCTGCTTGATCTGTTTTCTGACATCAGCGATCATCTGTAGAGTGTCAGAGTCTGTAGAATGCTCATGGTAAACCCTGTAAGTATGTGCCAGATTGTCGAGCCAGACAGCTACTGACTGGAACAAACTGGGCGCTGGTAGAGTGAAGTCGTCAGAGAACATGTCAGGTACATGTGCTTCCATGATCAGGCTCGTAGTTTTGGATGTAGAATCTTCGAATATGCAAGATGATTTCAGGGAAGTCTATATAATGTCTATGTATTCATTTAAAGTGAGGCAGCCCGAAAATTATGTGTTGAACTTGGAGCGGGTCTAGTATTTATATTCCACATGATAATCACCACCCAGGATGAACTTGAATGAACCTGGATGTGCTCAGTTATTTTGGAACAATAGGAAGCCATCTTGCGGTCGTGCAAAGAAGCCACCAGTATTTATTAATTGGCAATTCTATTGTAAATGTTCAAAAAGTTCCTCTTGTATTATCCTAGCTGTAGGTGGTTATTGCAATTAAGGAATTCACTTCAATGGAGAACAGGGTCGAAATGTTTGCAACACATGGAAACCATTGAATTCAGCAAATTAGCAAACAGCGTCTATTCCATGAGCAATTTTTTTTATTTCCTAAGATGAAATGAAATGGTAAATAATTCAGGATGAAAATATATGAATATATTTATGATATGGTTATATTCATTATTTGGTGCAATTCAACAGAAATAACTTGAACAGGGTAATTATTTGTGTGAATCAATATAAATTAACCAAAATGAGGACTGGTATTCGGACTAGACTAATAAATTTTCTTCCCTACTAAACATTTCATATTTTCATATTTTATATTATTTATTTACTAAAGTCTCACCCGGTTCGGTTCCATAAAGTAGAAGTCACTAGCTTTTTTTAATCGACCCTATTGCATAAATGGAGATGTATTTCACTGCTGTCATATGTCTAAACGCTATGGAGATCGCGGTAAAAATGGCGGGCCTAATTAAGCAATCACTTCCCAGAAATATTTACTGACTGTGACAAAAATAATATAGGAAGAATAGATCGTTTTGTTTTAATCCGAAAACATATTTTACCTCATGTATTTAGACATTCATCAAGCGAGGTCTGTAACTGTGCCATAATGTTCCAGTATTTGAAAAGGATTGCACATTTAAATGGAAAGAAAAACATTATTCAAAACTGGTGAATGAACCAATGGATTCCAAACGGCCATTTGCCGTCACCTCCGAATAACCTGCTGGGAACATATTTCTGATAAATATTTTATCCAACAATATCTTGCACCAAACTGATAACAACGTTTTTTTATTTCATACGTCACCATTTAATTTATTTGTGCTATTTGCGTTCATTTCAAAAACAATAGAAAGAGTGCAGGTTGGTAAAATATATGCATGTCAGTAATGATCATGAAGAATCGTCAGTGCCGAGTGCATCCACGAGTTCCTCGTACTGGTTGTCGACGGCCAGACAGCAGTCGACCATCCGCACTGAGGCCCTGCTCAGACACTTAGTGTAGGCTGTCATCATACCTCTGTAGACCTGCAGCTGGTTCCAGACAGAGTAGAACATTCCAGGACGCCGGTCTTTCTGTAGCTGATCCATGCGTGACTCTAGTCGTTGTTTCCTGTCAGACAGGATCGTCAGCTGTCTGGCGAGATGTAGCGTCTTGGCCAGCAGCTGCAGACAGTTGCCCACCTGGTGGAGAAGGGAGTCTGAGGCCGGTTTGTGGATGGGATCTGTCTGGCATAGAAGCCGACAGGAAGACTGCAGACTTTGTAGCCAGTCTTGGAGGGGGACCAAGTCTGAAGGTGACATCACACCCCGCTCTGCATTCATCAAGAACTGAGAGTATTCCATCGTGGTCCAATGTATCTGTAAAACTGTCATGTGCATGTAGTTCAATAGGCTCTGTCAGAGGATTAGCAGTATTCTCATACCCTTCAGCTTTATATACTAGAGGGGAGGAGCCATGTGAACAATTGAGTGTGACTCGAGGAAGACCCAACAGAAACTTGGTATTTTGTCTGATTGCAATTAAAGAAGCCACTGCCCAAAAATCAGGATGGGATTCAACTGTTGGGAAGCCACCATGATGAACGATGCCACACCAAAGAGTAGTGAACTCCATGACCGAATCATTTATATCTACCAAAATTATGATAAAAAATTGTCATGATGATAATATTTAGACATGAATGTCAGTACGACAATGCAAGATTTATGTATTTTGCCAGTAATTCCTCCTTTCTGTCAAAGATAAGAAATGAAATTTGAATAAAACGATGACGACACACCAATCATGCTTTGATATGATAATACAATCATGGTGCTGTTAGATATATATTCATACATAGTATGAGAGTGCTATATTTTTTAATGAAACAAGACCACACACAACCCTGTTAACTGTTAACTCAGCCAGTTTTCATATCGTGATTGCCGACCTAGTATTCTTTCAGCAAAACCATTCTCTATTGTAAATCATGGGAAATATTATCGGAAATTTTGTTCCGTCAAACACGTGAATCACTATTATCGCTGTGCGTGGTTTCTACTGGCAACCGTACTGCTGAGAAATTACGTCACTTTGAATGGAATCCTCAATATGTGAGGCATCCCCCAATCTATCAATATAATTTAGCCTGTAGCCCTATGGATACAAAATGAAATTCACACTCAAACGTCACGCAAAGTATGACGGCCTTAAATAATGAACTCATCTTATAAAAAGAAGTCAGGTTTGCCTATAAACGAAAAGCTACTTGCCAGTATTCTTCTGACCAAGGAGGAATCACACCACCAAAAGCCTGAGAAAAGGGCTGTATAAAATAACCATCTAGTAATGACATCGAGTGCTTGATTCGGGCTGCAACAAAAAATAATACCTGGAATGATATTTTGCCATACTCATCCCATATTCGAACAAATATTATAGCTTGAAATCTCGTAGGAGTGGCGGATCAAGAACTATGATTGATATATGCACAATCACTTTATTTTTATTCATATAAATATTACAAACAGCTCAGTTATAACAATGCTATACACACATACAAGCATGTACCAGTGCAAATAACGAATTTGTCACTCATCAACATCTATTATGAGGTCCATGAACTGTTCGTGAAGGCAGTCGACTGACAAACAACAGTCAACCATTTCAACAGATGTTTTCTTCAAGTATCTGCAATAAAGAGAACGCACTCTTCGTAGCACTTGTAGCTGGTTCCATGAAGAATTGTACAGTATCATATCCGGCTCCGTGGAAGATTGCGTCTTTACCAAGAACTCTATACGATCTGATAGCATACAGTACTGCCGAGTTGCAAGTCTTGTTTTCTTTGTGGTCAGTTGAGCCTGCTTGATCTGTTTTCTGACATCAGCGATCATCTGTAGAGTGTCAGAGTCTGTAGAATGCTCATGGTAAACCCTGTAAGTATGTGCCAGATTGTCGAGCCAGACAGCTACTGACTGGAACAAACTGGGCGCTGGTAGAGTGAAGTCGTCAGAGAACATGTCAGGTACATGTGCTTCCATGATCAGGCTCGTAGTTTTGGATGTAGAATCTTCGAATATGCAAGATGTTTTCAGGGAAGTCTATATAATGTCTATGTATTCATTTAAAGTGAGGCAGCCCGAAAATTATGTGTTGAAAATTATGTATATTCCACATGATAATCACGACCCAGGATGAACTTGAATGAACCTGGATGTGCTCAGTTATTTTGGAACAATAGGAAGCCATCTTGCGGTCGTGCAAAGAAGCCACCAGTATTTATTAATTGGCAATTCTATTGTAAATGTTCAAAAAGTTCCTCTTGTATTATCCTAGCTGTAGGTGGTTATTGCAATTAAGGAATTCACTTCAATGGAGAACAGGGTCGAAATGTTTGCAACACATGGAAACCATTGAATTCAGCAAATTAGCAAACAGCGTCTATTCCATGAGCAATTTTTTTTATTTCCTAAGATGAAATGAAATGGTAAATAATTCAGGATGAAAATATATGAATATATTTATGATATGGTTATATTCATTATTTGGTGCAATTCAACAGAAATAACTTGAACAGGGTAATTATTTGTGTGAATCAATATAAATTAACCAAAATGAGGACTGGTATTCGGACTAGACTAATAAATTTTCTTCCCTACTAAACATTTCATATTTTCATATTTTATATTATTTATTTACTAAAGTCTCACCCGGTTCGGTTCCATAAAGTAGAAGTCACTAGCTTTTTTTCATCGACCCTATTGCATAAATGGAGATGTATTTCACTGCTGTCATATGTCTAAACGCTATGGAGATCGCGGTAAAAATGGCGGGCCTAATTAAGCAATCACTTCCCAGAAATATTTACTGACTGTGACAAAAATAATATAGGAAGAATAGATCGTTTTGTTTTAATCCGAAAACATATTTTACCTCATGTATTTAGACATTCATCAAGCGAGGTCTGTAACTGTGCCATAATGTTCCAGTATTTGAAAAGGATTGCACATTTAAATGGAAAGAAAAACATTATTCAAAACTGGTGAATGAACCAATGGATTCCAAACGGCCATTTGCCGTCACCTCCGAATAACCTGCTGGGAACATATTTCTGATAAATATTTTATCCAACAATATCTTGCACCAAACTGATAACAACGTTTTTTTATTTCATACGTCACCATTTAATTTATTTGTGCTATTTGCGTTCATTTCAAAAACAATAGAAAGAGTGCAGGTTGGTAAAATATATGCATGTCAGTAATGATCATGAAGAATCGTCAGTGCCGAGTGCATCCACGAGTTCCTCGTACTGGTTGTCGACGGCCAGACAGCAGTCGACCATCCGCACTGAGGCCCTGCTCAGACACTTAGTGTAGGCTGTCATCATACCTCTGTAGACCTGCAGCTGGTTCCAGACAGAGTAGAACATTCCAGGACGCCGGTCTTTCTGTAGCTGATCCATGCGTGACTCTAGTCGTTGTTTCCTGTCAGACAGGATCGTCAGCTGTCTGGCGAGATGTAGCGTCTTGGCCAGCAGCTGCAGACAGTTGCCCACCTGGTGGAGAAGGGAGTCTGAGGCCGGTTTGTGGATGGGATCTGTCTGGCATAGAAGCCGACAGGGAGACTGCAGACTTTGTAGCCAGTCTTGGAGGGGGACCAAGTCTGAAGGTGACATCACACCCCGCTCTGCATTCATCAAGAACTGAGAGTATTCCATCGTGGTCCAATGTATCTGTAAAACTGTCATGTGCATGTAGTTCAATAGGCTCTGTCAGAGGATTAGCAGTATTCTCATACCCTTCAGCTTTATATACTAGAGGGGAGGAGCCATGTGAACAATTGAGTGTGACTCGAGGAAGACCCAACAGAAACTTGGTATTTTGTCTGATTGCAATTAAAGAAGCCACTGCCCAAAAATCAGGATGGGATTCAACTGTTGGGAAGCCACCATGATGAACGATGCCACACCAAAGAGTAGTGAACTCCATGACCGAATCATTTATATCTACCAAAATTATGATAAAAAATTGTCATGATGATAATATTTAGACATGAATGTCAGTACGACAATGCAAGATTTATGTATTTTGCCAGTAATTCCTCCTTTCTGTCAAAGATAAGAAATGAAATTTGAATAAAACGATGACGACACACCAATCATGCTTTGATATGATAATACAATCATGGTGCTGTTAGATATATATTCATACATAGTATGAGAGTGCTAGATTTTTTAATGAAACAAGACCACACACAACCCTGTTAACTGTTAACTCAGCCAGTTTTCATATCGTGATTGCCGACCTAGTATTCTTTCAGCAAAACCATTCTCTATTGTAAATCATGGGAAATACCATCGGAAATTTTGTTCCGTCAAACACGTGAATCACTATTATCGCTGTGCGTGGTTTCTACTGGCAACCGTACTGCTGAGAAATTACGTCACTTTGAATGGAATCCTCAATATGTGAGGCATCCCCCAATCTATCAATATAATTTAGCCTGTAGCCCTATGGATACAAAATGAAATTCACACTCAAACGTCACGCAAAGTATGACGGCCTTAAATAATGAACTCATCTTATGAAAAGAAGTCAGGTTTGCCTATAAACGAAAAGCTACTTGCCAGTATTCTTCTGACCAAGGAGGAATCACACCACTAAAAGCCTGAGAAAAGGGCTGTATAAAATAACCATCTAGTAATGACATCGAGTGCTTGATTCGGGCTGCAACAAAAAATAATACCTGGAATGATATTTTGCCATACTCATCCCATATTCGAACAAATATTATAGCTTGAAATCTCGTAGTAGTGGCGGATCAAGAACTATGATTGATATATGCACAATCACTTTATTTTTATTCATATAAATATTACAAACAGCTCAGTTATAACAATGCTATACACACATACAAGCATGTACCAGTGCAAATAACGAATTTGTCACTCATCACCATCTATTATGAGGTCCATGAACTGTTCGTGAAGGCAGTCGACTGACAAACAACAGTCAACCATTTCAACAGATGTTTTCTTCAAGTATCTGCAATAAAGAGAACGCACTCCTCGTAGCACTTGTAGCTGGTTCCATGAAGAATTGTACAGTATCATATCCGGCTCCGTGGAAGATTGCGTCTTTACCAAGAACTCTATACGATCTGATAGCATACAGTACTGCCGAGTTGCAAGTCTTGTTTTCTTTGTGGTCAGTTGAGCCTGCTTGATCTGTTTTCTGACATCAGCGATCATCTGTAGAGTGTCAGAGTCTGTAGAATGCTCATGGTAAACCCTGTAAGTATGTGCCAGATTGTCGAGCCAGACAGCTACTGACTGGAACAAACTGGGCGCTGGTAGAGTGAAGTCGTCAGAGAACATGTCAGGTACATGTGCTTCCATGATCAGGCTCGTAGTTTTGGATGTAGAATCTTCGAATATGCAAGATGATTTCAGGGAAGTCTATATAATGTCTATGTATTCATTTAAAGTGAGGCAGCCCGAAAATTATGTGTTGAACTTGGAGCGGGTCTAGTATTTATATTCCACATGATAATCACGACCCAGGATGAACTTGAATGAACCTGGATGTGCTCAGTTATTTTGGAACAATAGGAAGCCATCTTGCGGTCGTGCAAAGAAGCCACCAGTATTTATTAATTGGCAATTCTATTGTAAATGTTCAAAAAGTTCCTCTTGTATTATCCTAGCTGTAGGTGGTTATTGCAATTAAGGAATTCACTTCAATGGAGAACAGGGTCGAAATGTTTGCAACACATGGAAACCATTGAATTCAGCAAATTAGCAAACAGCGTCTATTCCATGAGCAATTTTTTTTATTTCCTAAGATGAAATGAAATGGTAAATAATTCAGGATGAAAATATATGAATATATTTATGATATGGTTATATTCATTATTTGGTGCAATTCAACAGAAATAACTTGAACAGGGTAATTATTTGTGTGAATCAATATAAATTAACCAAAATGAGGACTGGTATTCGGACTAGACTAATAAATTTTCTTCCCTACTAAACATTTCATATTTTCATATTTTATATTATTTATTTACTAAAGTCTCACCCGGTTCGGTTCCATAAAGTAGAAGTCACTAGCTTTTTTTCATCGACCCTATTGCATAAATGGAGATGTATTTCACTGCTGTCATATGTCTAAACGCTATGGAGATCGCGGTAAAAATGGCGGGCCTAATTAAGCAATCACTTCCCAGAAATATTTACTGACTGTGACAAAAATAATATAGGAAGAATAGATCGTTTTGTTTTAATCCGAAAACATATTTTACCTCATGTATTTAGACATTCATCAAGCGAGGTCTGTAACTGTGCCATAATGTTCCAGTATTTGAAAAGGATTGCACATTTAAATGGAAAGAAAAACATTATTCAAAACTGGTGAATGAACCAATGGATTCCAAACGGCCATTTGCCGTCACCTCCGAATAACCTGCTGGGAACATATTTCTGATAAATATTTTATCCAACAATATCTTGCACCAAACTGATAACAACGTTTTTTTATTTCATACGTCACCATTTAATTTATTTGTGCTATTTGCGTTCATTTCAAAAACAATAGAAAGAGTGCAGGTTGGTAAAATATATGCATGTCAGTAATGATCATGAAGAATCGTCAGTGCCGAGTGCATCCACGAGTTCCTCGTACTGGTTGTCGACGGCCAGACAGCAGTCGACCATCCGCACTGAGGCCCTGCTCAGACACTTAGTGTAGGCTGTCATCATACCTCTGTAGACCTGCAGCTGGTTCCAGACAGAGTAGAACATTCCAGGACGCCGGTCTTTCTGTAGCTGATCCATGCGTGACTCTAGTCGTTGTTTCCTGTCAGACAGGATCGTCAGCTGTCTGGCGAGATGTAGCGTCTTGGCCAGCAGCTGCAGACAGTTGCCCACCTGGTGGAGAAGGGAGTCTGAGGCCGGTTTGTGGATGGGATCTGTCTGGCATAGAAGCCGACAGGGAGACTGCAGACTTTGTAGCCAGTCTTGGAGGGGGACCAAGTCTGAAGGTGACATCACACCCCGCTCTGCATTCATCAAGAACTGAGAGTATTCCATCGTGGTCCAATGTATCTGTAAAACTGTCATGTGCATGTAGTTCAATAGGCTCTGTCAGAGGATTAGCAGTATTCTCATACCCTTCAGCTTTATATACTAGAGGGGAGGAGCCATGTGAACAATTGAGTGTGACTCGAGGAAGACCCAACAGAAACTTGGTATTTTGTCTGATTGCAATTAAAGAAGCCACTGCCCAAAAATCAGGATGGGATTCAACTGTTGGGAAGCCACCATGATGAACGATGCCACACCAAAGAGTAGTGAACTCCATGACCGAATCATTTATATCTACCAAAATTATGATAAAAAATTATCATGATGATAATATTTAGACATGAATGTCAGTACGACAATGCAAGATTTATGTATTTTGCCAGTAATTCCTCCTTTCTGTCAAAGATAAGAAATGAAATTTGAATAAAACGATGACGACACACCAATCATGCTTTGATATGATAATACAATCATGGTGCTGTTAGATATATATTCATACATAGTATGAGAGTGCTATATTTTTTAATGAAGCAAGACCACACACAACCCTGTTAACTGTTAACTCAGCCAGTTTTCATATCGTGATTGCCGACCTAGTATTCTTTCAGCAAAACCATTCTCTATTGTAAATCATGGGAAATACCATCGGAAATTTTGTTCCGTCAAACACGTGAATCACTATTATCGCTGTGCGTGGTTTCTACTGGCAACCGTACTGCTGAGAAATTACGTCACTTTGAATGGAATCCTCAATATGTGAGGCATCCCCCAATCTATCAATATAATTTAGCCTGTAGCCCTATGGATACAAAATGAAATTCACACTCAAACGTCACGCAAAGTATGACGGCCTTAAATAATGAACTCATCTTATGAAAAGAAGTCAGGTTTGCCTATAAACGAAAAGCTACTTGCCAGTATTCTTCTGACCAAGGAGGAATCACACCACCAAAAGCCTGAGAAAAGGGCTGTATAAAATAACCATCTAGTAATGACATCGAGTGCTTGATTCGGGCTGCAACAAAAAATAATACCTGGAATGATATTTTGCCATACTCATCCCATATTCGAACAAATATTATAGCTTGAAATCTCGTAGGAGTGGCGGATCAAGAACTATGATTGATATATGCACAATCACTTTATTTTTATTCATATAAAAATTACAAACAGCTCAGTTATAACAATGCTATACACACATACAAGCATGTACCAGTGCAAATAACGAATTTGTCACTCATCACCATCTATTATGAGGTCCATGAACTGTTCGTGAAGGCAGTCGACTGACAAACAACAGTCAACCATTTCAACAGATGTTTTCTTCAAGTATCTGCAATAAAGAGAACGCACTCTTCGTAGCACTTGTAGCTGGTTCCATGAAGAATTGTACAGTATCATATCCGGCTCCGTGGAAGATTGCGTCTTTACCAAGAACTCTATACGATCTGATAGCATACAGTACTGCCGAGTTGCAAGTCTTGTTTTCTTTGTGGTCAGTTGAGCCTGCTTGATCTGTTTTCTGACATCAGCGATCATCTGTAGAGTGTCAGAGTCTGTAGAATGCTCATGGTAAACCCTGTAAGTATGTGCCAGATTGTCGAGCCAGACAGCTACTGACTGGAACAAACTGGGCGCTGGTAGAGTGAAGTCGTCAGAGAACATGTCAGGTACATGTGCTTCCATGATCAGGCTCGTAGTTTTGGATGTAGAATCTTCGAATATGCAAGATGTTTTCAGGGAAGTCTATATAATGTCTATGTATTCATTTAAAGTGAGGCAGCCCGAAAATTATGTGTTGAAAATTATGTATATTCCACATGATAATCACGACCCAGGATGAACTTGAATGAACCTGGATGTGCTCAGTTATTTTGGAACAATAGGAAGCCATCTTGCGGTCGTGCAAAGAAGCCACCAGTATTTATTAATTGGCAATTCTATTGTAAATGTTCAAAAAGTTCCTCTTGTATTATCCTAGCTGTAGGTGGTTATTGCAATTAAGGAATTCACTTCAATGGAGAACAGGGTCGAAATGTTTGCAACACATGGAAACCATTGAATTCAGCAAATTAGCAAACAGCGTCTATTCCATGAGCAATTTTTTTTATTTCCTAAGATGAAATGAAATGGTAAATAATTCAGGATGAAAATATATGAATATATTTATGATATGGTTATATTCATTATTTGGTGCAATTCAACAGAAATAACTTGAACAGGGTAATTATTTGTGTGAATCAATATAAATTAACCAAAATGAGGACTGGTATTCGGACTAGACTAATAAATTTTCTTCCCTACTAAACATTTCATATTTTCATATTTTATATTATTTATTTACTAAAGTCTCACCCGGTTCGGTTCCATAAAGTAGAAGTCACTAGCTTTTTTTCATCGACCCTATTGCATAAATGGAGATGTATTTCACTGCTGTCATATGTCTAAACGCTATGGAGATCGCGGTAAAAATGGCGGGCCTAATTAAGCAATCACTTCCCAGAAATATTTACTGACTGTGACAAAAATAATATAGGAAGAATAGATCGTTTTGTTTTAATCCGAAAACATATTTTACCTCATGTATTTAGACATTCATCAAGCGAGGTCTGTAACTGTGCCATAATGTTCCAGTATTTGAAAAGGATTGCACATTTAAATGGAAAGAAAAACATTATTCAAAACTGGTGAATGAACCAATGGATTCCAAACGGCCATTTGCCGTCACCTCCGAATAACCTGCTGGGAACATATTTCTGATAAATATTTTATCCAACAATATCTTGCACCAAACTGATAACAGCGTTTTTTTATTTCATACGTCACCATTTAATTTATTTGTGCTATTTGCGTTCATTTAAAAAACAATAGAAAGAGTGCAGGTTGGTAAAATATATGCATGTCAGTAATGATCATGAAGAATCGTCAGTGCCGAGTGCATCCACGAGTTCCTCGTACTGGTTGTCGACGGCCAGACAGCAGTCGACCATCCGCACTGAGGCCCTGCTCAGACACTTAGTGTAGGCTGTCATCATACCTCTGTAGACCTGCAGCTGGTTCCAGACAGAGTAGAACATTCCAGGACGCCGGTCTTTCTGTAGCTGATCCATGCGTGACTCTAGTCGTTGTTTCCTGTCAGACAGGATCGTCAGCTGTCTGGCGAGATGTAGCGTCTTGGCCAGCAGCTGCAGACAGTTGCCCACCTGGTGGAGAAGGGAGTCTGAGGCCGGTTTGTGGATGGGATCTGTCTGGCATAGAAGCCGACAGGAAGACTGCAGACTTTGTAGCCAGTCTTGGAGGGGGACCAAGTCTGAAGGTGACATCACACCCCGCTCTGCATTCATCAAGAACTGAGAGTATTCCATCGTGGTCCAATGTATCTGTAAAACTGTCATGTGCATGTAGTTCAATAGGCTCTGTCAGAGGATTAGCAGTATTCTCATACCCTTCAGCTTTATATACTAGAGGGGAGGAGCCATGTGAACAATTGAGTGTGACTCGAGGAAGACCCAACAGAAACTTGGTATTTTGTCTGATTGCAATTAAAGAAGCCACTGCCCAAAAATCAGGATGGGATTCAACTGTTGGGAAGCCACCATGATGAACGATGCCACACCAAAGAGTAGTGAACTCCATGACCGAATCATTTATATCTACCAAAATTATGATAAAAAATTGTCATGATGATAATATTTAGACATGAATGTCAGTACGACAATGCAAGATTTATGTATTTTGCCAGTAATTCCTCCTTTCTGTCAGAGATAAGAAATGAAATTTGAATAAAACGATGACGACACACCAATCATGCTTTGATATGATAATACAATCATGGTGCTGTTAGATATATATTCATACATAGTATGAGAGTGCTATATTTTTTAATGAAGCAAGACCACACACAACCCTGTTAACTGTTAACTCAGCCAGTTTTCATATCGTGATTGCCGACCTAGTATTCTTTCAGCAAAACCATTCTCTATTGTAAATCATGGGAAATACCATCGGAAATTTTGTTCCGTCAAACACGTGAATCACTATTATCGCTGTGCGTGGTTTCTACTGGCAACCGTACTGCTGAGAAATTACGTCACTTTGAATGGAATCCTCAATATGTGAGGCATCCCCCAATCTATCAATATAATTTAGCCTGTAGCCCTATGGATACAAAATGAAATTCACACTCAAACGTCACGCAAAGTATGACGGCCTTAAATAATGAACTCATCTTATGAAAAGAAGTCAGGTTTGCCTATAAACGAAAAGCTACTTGCCAGTATTCTTCTGACCAAGGAGGAATCACACCACCAAAAGCCTGAGAAAAGGGCTGTATAAAATAACCATCTAGTAATGACATCGAGTGCTTGATTCGGGCTGCAACAAAAAATAATACCTGGAATGATATTTTGCCATACTCATCCCATATTCGAACAAATATTATAGCTTGAAATCTCGTAGGAGTGGCGGATCAAGAACTATGATTGATATATGCACAATCACTTTATTTTTATTCATATAAATATTACAAACAGCTCAGTTATAACAATGCTATACACACATACAAGCATGTACCAGTGCAAATAACGAATTTGTCACTCATCACCATCTATTATGAGGTCCATGAACTGTTCGTGAAGGCAGTCGACTGACAAACAACAGTCAACCATTTCAACAGATGTTTTCTTCAAGTATCTGCAATAAAGAGAACGCACTCCTCGTAGCACTTGTAGCTGGTTCCATGAAGAATTGTACAGTATCATATCCGGCTCCGTGGAAGATTGCGTCTTTACCAAGAACTCTATACGATCTGATAGCATACAGTACTGCCGAGTTGCAAGTCTTGTTTTCTTTGTGGTCAGTTGAGCCTGCTTGATCTGTTTTCTGACATCAGCGATCATCTGTAGAGTGTCAGAGTCTGTAGAATGCTCATGGTAAACCCTGTAAGTATGTGCCAGATTGTCGAGCCAGACAGCTACTGACTGGAACAAACTGGGCGCTGGTAGAGTGAAGTCGTCAGAGAACATGTCAGGTACATGTGCTTCCATGATCAGGCTCGTAGTTTTGGATGTAGAATCTTCGAATATGCAAGATGATTTCAGGGAAGTCTATATAATGTCTATGTATTCATTTAAAGTGAGGCAGCCCGAAAATTATGTGTTGAACTTGGAGCGGGTCTAGTATTTATATTCCACATGATAATCACGACCCAGGATGAACTTGAATGAACCTGGATGTGCTCAGTTATTTTGGAACAATAGGAAGCCATCTTGCGGTCGTGCAAAGAAGCCACCAGTATTTATTAATTGGCAATTCTATTGTAAATGTTCAAAAAGTTCCTCTTGTATTATCCTAGCTGTAGGTGGTTATTGCAATTAAGGAATTCACTTCAATGGAGAACAGGGTCGAAATGTTTGCAACACATGGAAACCATTGAATTCAGCAAATTAGCAAACAGCGTCTATTCCATGAGCAATTTTTTTTATTTCCTAAGATGAAATGAAATGGTAAATAATTCAGGATGAAAATATATGAATATATTTATGATATGGTTATATTCATTATTTGGTGCAATTCAACAGAAATAACTTGAACAGGGTAATTATTTGTGTGAATCAATATAAATTAACCAAAATGAGGACTGGTATTCGGACTAGACTAATAAATTTTCTTCCCTACTAAACATTTCATATTTTCATATTTTATATTATTTATTTACTAAAGTCTCACCCGGTTCGGTTCCATAAAGTAGAAGTCACTAGCTTTTTTTCATCGACCCTATTGCATAAATGGAGATGTATTTCACTGCTGTCATATGTCTAAACGCTATGGAGATCGCGGTAAAAATGGCGGGCCTAATTAAGCAATCACTTCCCAGAAATATTTACTGACTGTGACAAAAATAATATAGGAAGAATAGATCGTTTTGTTTTAATCCGAAAACATATTTTACCTCATGTATTTAGACATTCATCAAGCGAGGTCTGTAACTGTGCCATAATGTTCCAGTATTTGAAAAGGATTGCACATTTAAATGGAAAGAAAAACATTATTCAAAACTGGTGAATGAACCAATGGATTCCAAACGGCCATTTGCCGTCACCTCCGAATAACCTGCTGGGAACATATTTCTGATAAATATTTTATCCAACAATATCTTGCACCAAACTGATAACAACGTTTTTTTATTTCATACGTCACCATTTAATTTATTTGTGCTATTTGCGTTCATTTCAAAAACAATAGAAAGAGTGCAGGTTGGTAAAATATATGCATGTCAGTAATGATCATGAAGAATCGTCAGTGCCGAGTGCATCCACGAGTTCCTCGTACTGGTTGTCGACGGCCAGACAGCAGTCGACCATCCACACTGAGGCCCTGCTCAGACACTTAGTGTAGGCTGTCATCATACCTCTGTAGACCTGCAGCTGGTTCCAGACAGAGTAGAACATTCCAGGACGCCGGTCTTTCTGTAGCTGATCCATGCGTGACTCTAGTCGTTGTTTCCTGTCAGACAGGATCGTCAGCTGTCTGGCGAGATGTAGCGTCTTGGCCAGCAGCTGCAGACAGTTGCCCACCTGGTGGAGAAGGGAGTCTGAGGCCGGTTTGTGGATGGGATCTGTCTGGCATAGAAGCCGACAGGAAGACTGCAGACTTTGTAGCCAGTCTTGGAGGGGGACCAAGTCTGAAGGTGACATCACACCCCGCTCTGCATTCATCAAGAACTGAGAGTATTCCATCGTGGTCCAATGTATCTGTAAAACTGTCATGTGCATGTAGTTCAATAGGCTCTGTCAGAGGATTAGCAGTATTCTCATACCCTTCAGCTTTATATACTAGAGGGGAGGAGCCATGTGAACAATTGAGTGTGACTCGAGGAAGACCCAACAGAAACTTGGTATTTTGTCTGATTGCAATTAAAGAAGCCACTGCCCAAAAATCAGGATGGGATTCAACTGTTGGGAAGCCACCATGATGAACGATGCCACACCAAAGAGTAGTGAACTCCATGACCGAATCATTTATATCTACCAAAATTATGATAAAAAATTGTCATGATGATAATATTTAGACATGAATGTCAGTACGACAATGCAAGATTTATGTATTTTGCCAGTAATTCCTCCTTTCTGTCAAAGATAAGAAATGAAATTTGAATAAAACGATGACGACACACCAATCATGCTTTGATATGATAATACAATCATGGTGCTGTTAGATATATATTCATACATAGTATGAGAGTGCTATATTTTTTAATGAAACAAGACCACACACAACCCTGTTAACTGTTAACTCAGCCAGTTTTCATATCGTGATTGCCGACCTAGTATTCTTTCAGCAAAACCATTCTCTATTGTAAATCATGGGAAATACCATCGGAAATTTTGTTCCGTCAAACACGTGAATCACTATTATCGCTGTGCGTGGTTTCTACTGGCAACCGTACTGCTGAGAAATTACGTCACTTTGAATGGAATCCTCAATATGTGAGGCATCCCCCAATCTATCAATATAATTTAGCCTGTAGCCCTATGGATACAAAATGAAATTCACACTCAAACGTCACGCAAAGTATGACGGCCTTAAATAATGAACTCATCTTATAAAAAGAAGTCAGGTTTGCCTATAAACGAAAAGCTACTTGCCAGTATTCTTCTGACCAAGGAGGAATCACACCACCAAAAGCCTGAGAAAAGGGCTGTATAAAATAACCATCTAGTAATGACATCGAGTGCTTGATTCGGGCTGCAACAAAAAATAATACCTGGAATGATATTTTGCCATACTCATCCCATATTCGAACAAATATTATAGCTTGAAATCTCGTAGGAGTGGCGGATCAAGAACTATGATTGATATATGCACAATCACTTTATTTTTATTCATATAAATATTACAAACAGCTCAGTTATAACAATGCTATACACACATACAAGCATGTACCAGTGCAAATAACGAATTTGTCACTCATCACCATCTATTATGAGGTCCATGAACTGTTCGTGAAGGCAGTCGACTGACAAACAACAGTCAACCATTTCAACAGATGTTTTCTTCAAGTATCTGCAATAAAGAGAACGCACTCCTCGTAGCACTTGTAGCTGGTTCCATGAAGAATTGTACAGTATCATATCCGGCTCCGTGGAAGATTGCGTCTTTACCAAGAACTCTATACGATCTGATAGCATACAGTACTGCCGAGTTGCAAGTCTTGTTTTCTTTGTGGTCAGTTGAGCCTGCTTGATCTGTTTTCTGACATCAGCGATCATCTGTAGAGTGTCAGAGTCTGTAGAATGCTCATGGTAAACCCTGTAAGTATGTGCCAGATTGTCGAGCCAGACAGCTACTGACTGGAACAAACTGGGCGCTGGTAGAGTGAAGTCGTCAGAGAACATGTCAGGTACATGTGCTTCCATGATCAGGCTCGTAGTTTTGGATGTAGAATCTTCGAATATGCAAGATGATTTCAGGGAAGTCTATATAATGTCTATGTATTCATTTAAAGTGAGGCAGCCCGAAAATTATGTGTTGAACTTGGAGCGGGTCTAGTATTTATATTCCACATGATAATCACGACCCAGGATGAACTTGAATGAACCTGGATGTGCTCAGTTATTTTGGAACAATAGGAAGCCATCTTGCGGTCGTGCAAAGAAGCCACCAGTATTTATTAATTGGCAATTCTATTGTAAATGTTCAAAAAGTTCCTCTTGTATTATCCTAGCTGTAGGTGGTTATTGCAATTAAGGAATTCACTTCAATGGAGAACAGGGTCGAAATGTTTGCAACACATGGAAACCATTGAATTCAGCAAATTAGCAAACAGCGTCTATTCCATGAGCAATTTTTTTTATTTCCTAAGATGAAATGAAATGGTAAATAATTCAGGATGAAAATATATGAATATATTTATGATATGGTTATATTCATTATTTGGTGCAATTCAACAGAAATAACTTGAACAGGGTAATTATTTGTGTGAATCAATATAAATTAACCAAAATGAGGACTGGTATTCGGACTAGACTAATAAATTTTCTTCCCTACTAAACATTTCATATTTTCATATTTTATATTATTTATTTACTAAAGTCTCACCCGGTTCGGTTCCATAAAGTAGAAGTCACTAGCTTTTTTTCATCGACCCTATTGCATAAATGGAGATGTATTTCACTGCTGTCATATGTCTAAACGCTATGGAGATCGCGGTAAAAATGGCGGGCCTAATTAAGCAATCACTTCCCAGAAATATTTACTGACTGTGACAAAAATAATATAGGAAGAATAGATCGTTTTGTTTTAATCCGAAAACATATTTTACCTCATGTATTTAGACATTCATCAAGCGAGGTCTGTAACTGTGCCATAATGTTCCAGTATTTGAAAAGGATTGCACATTTAAATGGAAAGAAAAACATTATTCAAAACTGGTGAATGAACCAATGGATTCCAAACGGCCATTTGCCGTCACCTCCGAATAACCTGCTGGGAACATATTTCTGATAAATATTTTATCCAACAATATCTTGCACCAAACTGATAACAACGTTTTTTTATTTCATACGTCACCATTTAATTTATTTGTGCTATTTGCGTTCATTTCAAAAACAATAGAAAGAGTGCAGGTTGGTAAAATATATGCATGTCAGTAATGATCATGAAGAATCGTCAGTGCCGAGTGCATCCACGAGTTCCTCGTACTGGTTGTCGACGGCCAGACAGCAGTCGACCATCCGCACTGAGGCCCTGCTCAGACACTTAGTGTAGGCTGTCATCATACCTCTGTAGACCTGCAGCTGGTTCCAGACAGAGTAGAACATTCCAGGACGCCGGTCTTTCTGTAGCTGATCCATGCGTGACTCTAGTCGTTGTTTCCTGTCAGACAGGATCGTCAGCTGTCTGGCGAGATGTAGCGTCTTGGCCAGCAGCTGCAGACAGTTGCCCACCTGGTGGAGAAGGGAGTCTGAGGCCGGTTTGTGGATGGGATCTGTCTGGCATAGAAGCCGACAGGAAGACTGCAGACTTTGTAGCCAGTCTTGGAGGGGGACCAAGTCTGAAGGTGACATCACACCCCGCTCTGCATTCATCAAGAACTGAGAGTATTCCATCGTGGTCCAATGTATCTGTAAAACTGTCATGTGCATGTAGTTCAATAGGCTCTGTCAGAGGATTAGCAGTATTCTGTAAAGTAAAGTAGTGGAAGGGCGCGGAGCGCCCCAGTGGGAGCCCTTGGGAGGACCCCCACACCCTTGGTCCGGACTCCCTGGAGTCCCTTCAAGGGTCCTTGTATTTTAAAGTTGTTTGGACTTGTGAGATTTTGAATTTAGACTTTAAGGTGAGAAAAGTTACCCAATGTGATGGTTTTTGGAATATACAGGTGAGGAGAGGGAGGGTGGGGTCTGGGTCCAGGTGGCTGTAAAATATATAAAACCAGAGAACATATTTAGTGATATGGTAAGAAAGTAGGGTTTGGAGTAAAATATGGTAGTATATACAGTTAAGATAGGTTAGTTTGTATTTTTGGTATTTTTATAAATTAAATAAATAAATAAAATAAATAAAATAACTTAAAAGATGAGTATGTACATGATGAACAATGATTATGTACAAGATGAGGATGGAATATTTTAAAATTGGTCCGTTGTCCGTACTCATGGTCCGTGGGCGGTTAAGGGGGTCCGGTCAGGCAGTCCCAAGTTGAGTGTAGTGTTTTAGGTTTTGTAGATGTTTATGAGTGTTTCTGTTTCTTTGGTGAGTGAGTGTTGTTTGAATCGTTGGATGGAGTTTGATTTGAGGTGTTGAAGGCGTGCGGTGATGGTTGGGATGTTTGCGACGTCGTGGAGTGTTGTTGTTGAGGTTGCACAGTGTAGGCGGAACGCAATTCTGATTGCAGTGTTTTGTATGACTTGTAGTCTGTTGATTTGGTGTTTTGAGGCGTTAGCTGTTAGTACGTGGCCAAACTCTAACACAGGTCGGATGTAGGATTTGTAGAGAGACAGGAGAGTTGTGCTGTCCGCCCCAAAGTTCGATCCCCTGAGAGATTTCAGGAGACCTAGTCTGCGGCGGGCTTTGTTAACAAGCTTGTCTATGTGGGGTTTTAGAGTCAGGTTTGGGTCGAAGGTGACCCCCAGTAAGGAGACAGTTTTAGAGCGGTGGATCCTATCCCCATAGAGTGTTAGGTCAGAGTTAACGGCTCTAGTGGAGGTAGAGGTGGTGAATAGGTGGGTTTTAGTGGAGTTTAGTTTTACCCTCCAGAGAGAACACCAGAGCTCGAGGTCGTCCAGTGCCCTCTGGAGACGAGGAGTGCAGTAGTTAGGATTTTTATTAGATGTCCACAATGCCAGGTCGTCAGCGAATTGTGAGACCTGTATGTGGTTGTTAGGGTGGATAGGAATATCGTTAACATAGAGGATGAATAGGATAGGACTGATGACAGAACCCTGAGGAGTGCCAGCGTTTAGGGGTACAGAGTCGGAGAGTTTGTTAGTTACCCGGACAGAGATGGAGCGGTTGTTTAGGAAGGAGGACAGGATACGAGTTAGGTACGTTGGTGTATTGTAGTGCATAAGTTTGTAGCGGACTCCGTTGTGCCATACTGAGTCGAAGGCCTTTTCGACATCTAATAGTACTGCACTGGTGGTCCACTTTAGTGTACTGTAGTGTTTGATTTGTGTGCCAAGTCTGTACACATGTTCGTTTGCTTCTTTATGACGCAGGTAAGCCCTTTGCCATTTGTTGATAAGTTTGTTCTGTTCTAGGTGTTGGATGAGACGTGTTGCGAGTAGTTTTTCTAGGAGTTTGCCTATACACCGGAGAAGACTGATTGGCCTGTAGTTTAGTGGGATTTTGTTATCCTTGTCGGGTTTTGGAATCATTACTCCGGTGGCGTGTTTCCATGCATCCGGGAAGTACCCGGTTTCTAGTGTCAAGTTGAACAGGTAGGTGATTGTCTCAACTGCAGAGGGAGGCAGGTGTTTTAGAGTGTTGTATGTGATGGAATCATCGCCGGGGGCCGACTTTGATTTCGTTTTTGAGAGTTGGTCCATGAATTGGTGTGTTGTTATGTAGTTAATGGGAAGTTGGTTAGTTGTAGAGAAATCAGGGAGGAAGATCAGAGGGTTAGAGTTTATGGTGTTGTCTACAGTGTTTTGGAAACTGTTGTCATATAGTGGACCTGTATGTGTTTGATGTACTGTGGCTAGTGTGTCTGCGAATGTTTGGGCGATATTAGCAGTATTCTCATACCCTTCAGCTTTATATACTAGAGGGGAGGAGCCATGTGAACAATTGAGTGTGACTCGAGGAAGACCCAACAGAAACTTGGTATTTTGTCTGATTGCAATTAAAGAAGCCACTGCCCAAAAATCAGGATGGGATTCAACTGTTGGGAAGCCACCATGATGAACGATGCCACACCAAAGAGTAGTGAACTCCATGACCGAATCATTTATATCTACCAAAATTATGATAAAAAATTGTCATGATGATAATATTTAGACATGAATGTCAGTACGACAATGCAAGATTTATGTATTTTGCCAGTAATTCCTCCTTTCTGTCAAAGATAAGAAATGAAATTTGAATAAAACGATGACGACACACCAATCATGCTTTGATATGATAATACAATCATGGTGCTGTTAGATATATATTCATACATAGTATGAGAGTGCTATATTTTTTAATGAAACAAGACCACACACAACCCTGTTAACTGTTAACTCAGCCAGTTTTCATATCGTGATTGCCGACCTAGTATTCTTTCAGCAAAACCATTCTCTATTGTAAATCATGGGAAATACCATCGGAAATTTTGTTCCGTCAAACACGTGAATCACTATTATCGCTGTGCGTGGTTTCTACTGGCAACCGTACTGCTGAGAAATTACGTCACTTTGAATGGAATCCTCAATATGTGAGGCATCCCCCAATCTATCAATATAATTTAGCCTGTAGCCCTATGGATACAAAATGAAATTCACACTCAAACGTCACGCAAAGTATGACGGCCTTAAATAATGAACTCATCTTATGAAAAGAAGTCAGGTTTGCCTATAAACGAAAAGCTACTTGCCAGTATTCTTCTGACCAAGGAGGAATCACACCACCAAAAGCCTGAGAAAAGGGCTGTATAAAATAACCATCTAGTAATGACATCGAGTGCTTGATTCGGGCTGCAACAAAAAATAATACCTGGAATGATATTTTGCCATACTCATCCCATATTCGAACAAATATTATAGCTTGAAATCTCGTAGGAGTGGCGGATCAAGAACTATGATTGATATATGCACAATCACTTTATTTATATTCATATAAATATTGCAAACAGCTCAGTTATAACAACGCTATAAACACATACAAGCATGTACCAGTGCAAATAACGAATCTGTCACTCATCACCATCTATCACGAGGTCCATGAACTGTTCGTGAAGGCAGTCGACTGACAAGCAACAGTCAACCATTTCAACAGATGTTTTCTTCAAGTATCTGCAATAAAGAGAACGCACTCCTCGTAGCACTTGTAACTGATTCCATGAAGAATTGTACAGTATCATATCCGGCTCCGTGGAAGATTGCGTTTTTACCAAGAACTCTATACGATCTGATAGCATACAATACTGCCGAGTTGCAAGTCTTGTTTTCTTTGTGGTCAGTTGAGCCTGCTTGATCTGTTTTCTGACATCAGCGATCATCTGTAGAGTGTCAGAGTCTGTAGAATGCTCGTGGTAAACCCTGTAAGTATGTGCCAGATTGTCGAGCCAGACAGCTACTGACTGGAACAAACTGGGCGCTGGTAGAGTGAAGTCGTCAGAGAACATATCAGGTACATGTGCTTCCATGATCAGGCTCGTAGTTTTGGATGTAGAATCTTCGAATATGCAAGATGATTTTCAGGGAAGTCTATATAATGTCTATGTATTCATTTAAAGTGAGGCAGCCCGAAAATTATGTGTTGAACTTGGAGCGGGTCTAGTATTTATATTCCACATGATAATCACGACCCAGGATGAACTTGAATGAACCTGGATGTGCTCAGTTATTTTGGAACAATAGGAAGCCATTTTGCGGTCGTGCAAAGAAGCCACCAGTATTTATTAATTGGCAATTCTATTGTAAATGTTCAAAAAGTTCCTCTTGTATTATCCTAGCTGTAGGTGGTTATTGCAATTAAGGAATTCACTTCAATGGTCGAAATGTTTGCAACACATGGAAACCATTGAATTCAGCAAATTAGCAAACAGTGTCTATTCCATGAGCAATTTTTTTATTTCCTAAGATGAAATGAAATGGTAAATAATTCAGGATGAAAATATATGAATATATTTATGATATGGTTATATTCATTATTTGGTGCAATTCAACAGAAATAACTTGAACAGGGTAATTATTTGTGTGAATCAATATGAATTAACCAAAATGAGGACTGGTATTCGGACTAGACTAATAAATTTTCTTCCCTACTAAACATTACATTTTCATATTTTATATTATTTATTTACTAAAGTCTCACCCGGTTCGGTTCCATAAAGTAGAAGTCACTAGCTTTTTTTCATCGACCCTATTGCATAAATGGAGATGTATTTCACTGCTGTCATATGTCCAAACGCTATGGAGATCGCGGTAAAAATGGCGGGCCTAATTAAGCAATCACTTCCCAGAAATATTTACTGACTGTGACAAAAATAATATAGGAAAAATAGATCGTTTTGTTTTAATCCGAAAACAAATTTTACCTCATGTATTTAGACATTCATCAAGCGAGGTCTGTAACTGTGCCATAATGTTCCAGTATTTGAAAAGGATTGCACATTTAAAGGGAAAGAAAAACATTATTCAAAACTGGTGAATGAACCAATGGATTCCAAACGGCCATTTGCCGTCACCTCCGAATAACCTGCTGGGAACATATTTCTGATAAATATTTTATCCAACAATATCTTGCACCAAACTGATAACAACGTTTTTTTATTTCATACGTCACCATTTAATTTATTTGTGCTATTTGCGTTCATTTCAAAAACAATAGAAAGAGTGCAGGTTGGTAAAATATATGCATGTCAGTAATGATCATGAAGAATCGTCAGTGCCGAGTGCATCCACGAGTTCCTCGTACTGGTTGTCGACGGCCAGACAGCAGTCGACCATCCGCACTGAGGCCCTGCTCAGACACTTAGTGTAGGCTGTCATCATACCTCTGTATACCTGCAGCTGGTTCCAGACAGAGTAGAACATTCCAGGACGCCGGTCTTTCTGTGGCTGATCCATGCGTGACTCTAGTCGTTGTTTCCTGTCAGACAGGATCGTCAGCTGTCTGGCGAGATGTAGCGTCTTGGCCAGCAGCTGCAGACAGTTGCCCACCTGGTGGAGAAGGTGGGCCTGAGGCCGGTTTGTGGATGGGATCTGTCTGGCATAGAAGCCGACAGGAAGACTGCAGACTTTGTAGCCAGTCTTGGAGGGGGACCAAGTCTGAAGGTGACATCACACCCCGCTCTGCATTCATCAAGAACTGAGAGTATTCCATCGTGGTCCAGTGTATCTGTAAAACTGTCACGTGCATGTAGTTCAATAGGCTCTGTCAGAGGATTAGCAGTATTCTCATACCCTTCAGCTTTATATACTAGAGGGGAGGAGCTATGTGGACAATTGAGTGTGACTCGAGGAAGACCCAACAGACAATTTGGTATTTTGTCTGATTGCAATTAAAGAAGCCACTGCCCTAAAATCACGAAGGGATTCAACTGTTGGGAAGCCACCATGATGAACGATGCCACATCAAAGAGTAGCGAATTTCATGACCGAATCAATTACTAGTATATCTTTCGTGCGTGGTCTTCAATTATATTATTGGATAAAAAATTGTCATGATGATAAATATTTAGACATGAATATCAGTCCGACAATGCAAGATTTATGTATTTTGCCAGTAATTCCTCCTTTCTGTCAAATGTAATAAAAGAAATTTGAATAAAACGATGACGAAACACTTTCGAGTTTCCCTGGACTTTTTCCAGGTGCGGGTAGATTAAAATGCGGTTTCCTTTTGAACTGCGAGGCTAAAGGCTTGTCATTCGTTTGTTCATGGACCTCTGATGGCTATGAATGAGAAAGTCATTTCGGGCACTTCACATTCACCTTTTACATTTGTCATAGAAATTTAAGAGAGATCCAAGACTAATGAATAATTTTTTTTCGATCATTTCATTTCTACCACCAGGCTGTGTTTTTATACTATATTCTAGGTACGCTTTATGTGTTTGTGTACTAACCTTTTGAAGGCCGCCGTTTTCGTATACATGTATGGAACACATATTGCCACCTTGCGATTGTGAGACTACGCTGAGACTACGCATTAAAAATGTCATTTCTGGAAACGTTATGATTGCAGTCATTATGTTATCGTGTTTTCGCCATGAACTGCGTGCCTATTTTGCGTATATTTAATTCATTTTCAGGAGTAATTGTTTCATTCCAATCATTTGCAATGATTTGGGCACACTTTATGATAAATGGCATGGAAATATATGATAGTTTTACCCCCCCCCCCCTCCCCCTCCAGGTGAAACTACATGTGATAACTCACATAATAACCATGAATATTTGCTCAAAATAATGATAAATATGGTATCAACTACTTCAGCTATAGGCCTATCAATACATTGGCTGACGAAGCATCTGCACACAGTCTGATTACGCGAGGCCATCATTTACAGAAATCGATTACTTAAATAGATAAAACGGCTGAATAAAAACGGGAAGTTTATAAAATAAATCACTCTATAATGATTTTTATGACGTGTAAGTTTCATTTCATGCTGTGTGGAATATTTTACACCGAAGGACTCCATTATATTATGATTGGTGCATGGATGATTACATAGTAGTGCGTGGCCTAGAACATTGCACCAAAGAGATTCAGCAGAAGGTACTAAGTATTATATTCATTCAACAATATTACTTTGTGTAATTAGTTTGTAATGCTATCGGGGTCCGGGAAATGGACTAGACCACACGATTATTATGAACTATAAACAAATAAAAACATGCTTATGGTATTATATACATCAGGCTGTAAGGTTTTGTATGTAGGCCTACATGTGCATGACGAAGGAGCTATCTCCTAGTTCGGCAACTACAATACGAGTTCATCGCTCGCCCGGTTACCGTAGTTAGGCATATTGCGAAAAAAAATCGGTGAAAGTATTTTCCGAATGAATTAGCTTTATTATAACTTTTATAGTATATAAATGATTACTGAGTAGTTTTAGCTGTTACAACGTTTGACCAGTGAAAAAGTACATGCTAAAACATATGAAAGAAAGCTCTAGGTAAGTTCAAAAAGTTTCATCTTATTCAGTTATTTAGCAATCTAGAATGTATTTATTTAAAACTATTTATTTATTTATTTATTTATTTATTTATTTAGGTCTATTTATTTTCTGTATCAAACGATTTCATGGATTTATCTGCACGATTCAAATGCTAGTTGTGAAAATTGACGACTGTGAACTGGGCAGCATTCATTTAGCCTGGAGTGAGACTTCGGTATTTTGACATTGCAACCACAAATTTGTCCGAGAGGGGTAACACAACAATAACACGACTTTAAATCACTGTAATAAAAGCTAGCAAGGACATGATATTATACCCACAAGCGACTGTATATATCGCTGTCAATTAGATTCTTGTTCCCAGGGGTGTTATTTGGAAAAGTTGGCTTTTTATCGCGTTAAATATTAGTTTTCGGTTCTGCACCCAGCAACAAAAGGTTAGATCGAAATGTGAATGTTTTCTCGGCGATTAGCGAGTGATGATGTTCGGTTTTCTTTTGCCCAAAGGGCACAGACGTCAACTTAGCTCGTATCAAAGCAGACAGCGAGTGTATCCGCGGCGCACGACAGCGCTGCAGCTCCAACTCGACTCGGCCCGTGAGGTTGGGCAGTGATGTAGGAGAGACTTGTTATTATTGATGCATGTCCATCTCGATTGAAATGTATACATACATGCCTCTATACTTAGCTATATTTACTGTCTTAAAATTAAATCGACTTTTTTCACATTTGAGGTCATCAAAGGTCAAATTCAATGTCACCACTTTGAATCGCCTTATGCTTATATGAATTTTTATATATATATGCCAATAAACAAGCATAGCTTTGTCTGGAAGCTTCTACGGAGTGCTGATACATACAGGACCAAAAAGTTCAAGAAAAAAACAAAACGATGCTGTTTTTTTTTCTGTGTGTGTTGTATGGATATGGCTCAAAACACTTAGATATCGGACCGTAAGTACAATAACCTAAAAATGAGGCATAGTATACTGTAGTAAGTATTTATTATATTGCTTCGACAGGCATTTGAAAATTTGGTGTCGAAGGTGCGTCAATTAAACACTTAGTCCTTCAAGTAATAACACACATCATCACTCATTACGTGTAAGCGACGTTTCAACAAAGTATACGTGAAAAATGTCTGCGCATCTACATAAGTTGTAGGTCTATAGGTGGATATTTCGTTGAGGCCCATCAGTATGGTCTGCTGTGAAAATAAATGAACCACCGTGATATCAAAATTACACCTCTTCCATCGACCAAAGAGATCGAAAGCAACGGGGGTGTCGAGACCATAATGACCTCTGTCAGTATCAGTGGGCGCTGGTTGTGTAGGTGCCACTCAGCTGCTACAAGCGATTCCCCGTGTCCCGGCAGGGGTGGTGCTAGGCCTTTCCCCCGAGTGAGAACATGGTTCCAACCACATCAAACGCATAGCGCACCACTGTATCACTGTCCCGGGCTACGACACCTCTCGTCGTGTCCGAGGCATTGAAATCTCTCAGCAAACCCGCCAATTACCCGCGCTGGGCCCATTGTATCCCGCGGACGGGATCCCTCAGCGGCCTCTTCTAATCACTGGACTCAAGCAGAGCGGGGATCTACAGAGTGCCCTGTTATTCAACGCGGTGTGTGATACAACTCATATGTTATACACACGGCTGTGATGTAAGACCATGGCCACCATAAGAAATACACTGCCATTTGAAAACCATTAACTTGACGGAATAAGTAGGAAAAGTTGAAAGCAAACTTCCACGTTAATTTTCACAGTATGAACTCGTTGAAGTTCACCGTTTTTGTACAGATTTATAGACTACATGGACACCATGATGAGTTATGTTATAGTGATACATATACTGGGCACATAAACTATTGAGCTAGGCTAGAATTGGAATTATATTTCATGATAATCTTGCAAATAGATACAAGTACAAATGAAATATGCCCGAAGAGAATAGGGTTGAAATAGTACGCGTTGGAGTATTCAAACAATTACTATATCGAGTTAGGCATTGAATATCAATTCCTCGTCATTTTACATTGCCACATCCATGAACATTGAACACCAATTGGTGTGCTTGAAATATTTGTGTCGTATAATGTGTTGATGTGTGTAATGGAATACCACGTAGTCGAGAAGAGGTATCTAGACTGGTGATATATGCGTTCCAAGATGGGACTCAATAGACCATCACACAACCTGTTCATTACTTATTCTTTTCACGTTTTTGATTCGGGTCTTTTGCATAATTTATGTTGCACATCTCAACAGGTGTGCTTTGGTGTGCGTCTGTACATGAAGATTTGTAGAGTAGTACCCTGTCGTCAGGGGTGAATCATTCGCAATTATTTCCCCATCTCCATTGTATGATGTCCCGTGTGAAACCCTACTACAGTCGTCCCTGAATCATCGTCCGTGTCGCCCTTTTCAGCTCTATTCTTGTGTCTTCACTGGAAATGACACTCTATTAAGCACCATACGCGGAGTCAATTGCTCCCATATATAGACTTGCAACATTCCCTCCGTGCGAGACATATATGAGCCCAATCGTGAAATGCGATGTAATTAATACAACATTATTGCGGACGTAAAAGTCTGGCGATATGAGCTGCGACATTTGTGGAGCCCATTGACTGGGCAGGGGAACACCTAGGTGACCCAGGGGGTAGAGGGGGCGAGGGGTCGGGAGGGGTCCAGCGAGGGTCGGCGATTGTATCAACGGACCTCGCACTCAGGACGTCTTGGGTCCTAGCCCCCGTCATAAATTCTACACGAACTGACAGTTGAGGTTGGAGGTGTCAGGATCGCTTTAAGAATTCTAACATATTTAACACTTTCGAGATAGTACAATGATAATATAATTGTGGTATCTGATGTCGTACGGGAAATATATGGGGTATTTTAGAATTTCATTGGCATTTCTATATTGAAAATGAAAATTATTAATCAATCACGGAATTGCAGATTTGCAGATGGTTGTCGACACTTCAGTTTGAACACTGAAAGCGTCGGCCTACAAAACCTCATGGGAAATCACTTCTTCATACCTCAGTCTCCGCTACCATGGAAAAAATGTTTAGATTTGAGTTTGAGTTTTTTTATTTGTCTTCGATTTTATGATTATCAAAAGTATACTGTCAATACAATGTCTTTGGTATAATCTATTGTTTTTATAATAAAGGTAATCAATAAAAATTGCATTCAATGGACAGTCCATGAAACACAGTTTTCATTCCTTGATAGATGCACAAATCACGTAAAATAGATGACAATTGATGCAAACAGCCGTTAACTGGCCCTCTTTAGTAGATTGATGGATGAGTGGCACACGGCCCTCACTACATTGACTCTGTGGGACCCGACACCTCGCACCGGGCACATTGTATCGGCCTCACGTAACGACTCGGACCGCCAACAAATGGGTATTGTTGCACACAGTTGGATTAGTTTTTCGGTCAGTTGCCTTTTGTGTCATCGACGATAAAAAGTTACATAAGCCGTGGAGAATTACCTGACTCTTTCTTGCTTTTCGAAAATCCAAGCAGAGCCGTTTGGACATCAATCACCCCGTGCATTGATGTAATGGAGGAAGGGGACGGGGAGTGAACGTGGTTGATTGCATCCCGTGGAGCATAGAGCGGCATATGTCAGTCTGTGACACAGCACTCCTGGGTCACTGCATCCCCCCTCCCCCCTCCTCCAATCCCCATGTAGCCCGAGGGCCTGTCCCTCTGGCACCCCGCTGTACCCCCGGGGGCCACGCAATATGCTCCGGGAGCCGCCACACTCGGTCCAAGGCTCAGTGCGGACCGCTCAAAGCGGCAGGGGGAGGAGACGTTCACGGTCGCTCCGTGGGGGTTGTCGTCGTGATGGATGGCGAGCGACGGCCAGGAAATTCGCAAGCAACGTAAACTATCGGTGCCACTGTCTATAAAAAGTTAATTTGATTCAATCTAATAGCTTCTAAAGAACTTTAATGAACACTGATCTCTGTATGTGAGCCCATGTCTCGGTAAGGTTTTATAGGCAAGACTGGGAAGAAAGAAATTTAATTAGTGCTTCAATGCAGTCGTCGTACGTTAACTTCATCATGATTTACGAGTTCTCTTGTCCATATGTAATGTTTTCTTCAGTTTATCGTAGTTCGGGGACATCTGCCCAAGAGGCGTCAGGCCCCGGGCCTGCGGTGTCTCCTGGTTTTCTATCACCAAACCACAACACATCGCCTGATTAAACCAAAATAAAGAAAACGAACACCTCATTATCTCAGACTTTTGTGATTTTACACCATGACAATTTTCAATAACTTCCAGCCGGATGCTCCTTGACACCCAAAATATATGTTTGGTGTAATGCCCACCATTGCTGGGGCCCAAGTAGCCGCAGAGGGCTTCCCGAGCTGTGTCGCCCGGGGGCTGGGCCGTGGGATCCCGCCGCCAGACGCCGAGGTTACAGGCCCCGGAGGCACAGATCCGGCCGGGGCGCTGCCTGGCTAGTCCTCAGCCTCGCTAACGAGCTGCTCCCACCCTGACCCCCAGCATATTCCCCTGCCTCGGTCAGATAAAAGAAGCATGAGCAATTAAGCTCGATAAATGCAGTCATTTCATAATTGATAAATTACATTTATGGGAGCTTTTCTTCCAAAATTTAGGAGACTTTTTTATGATCATTCTGTTTGTGCTGTTTGGTGGCAGCGTTAGAACATTACACGATGGTAGAACTCTGGGGTGGTGTACGAGAGGAATGGGGTGGGGGGGGGGGGGGGTCGGGGGTAAAGGTTGAGGTGTTATCGCGCGCTTCAGCTGTTGTCAAGACACAATTTTTGCTGTTTGGTCGTCTGTTCACCATCAATGTCCGCGGAACACCTTCGGGCTAAAAATCTGTTCTTTTTCTACGGACCCCGCCAAGATCAAAGCAAATATTAACATTGGAAGGGTTTCTAACCAACTCGCAGTGTGTCATCAGGGTGGGTGGGGAGGGTCCGCCTAGATACGGTCACCAGGACACGAGGCACACTGTCAAGAGAACAGTGGACCACATACAAAGTATTCTTCTCCAAACTCTCACCCAGTAAAACGTGAGCAAATACCGAATTATAGATTCGTTTTCTCCCCGGTGTTTCATTTGGGACTTGATTTCATCAGAAACCAATTTTGATTTCAGCAAATTTGTCCATCCAAGAAGTCGAAGACTATATATGCAATTGAAGGTGTTCAAAAGAAGCCTATAATTCAGAGTCAGTATGGTTAGTACCAACTTCGGTGGCAACGGAAAGATAACCCCAGGTCACTGTACTGTGACGTAAATGACCATCAATATTGACTATCTGTAGCGAACAGGAGATACCCGACACTGGATTGGAGAGGCTATCAGTAGGTTTGTGTGGGAGAGGGGGGGGGGGGGCTACTTTACTTCATCGCATTGCATACTGCATGGTGCATATACATTAAGTGCCACTTTAAATTTGTTTCATCTTATTGTTACCGAGTCCCCAGGCTACTCGCGTGGACACCTCTGGGTATACCATTGTCTCCACAAAACACCCGCAAACAGCTCTACATCTGAGGTCCACACAGCCACGAATATGCCCGTGTTATTTTATTGTGAAGCTCTAGAAATTAGAGATGCACCAAACGGGTGGAACATTCGAGCAACTTTTTTGCTTTCTGGGAGATAGTAAAAAAAGGTAAAAAGTTTCAGAAAGATAGAATAACATCAATGAAAACCAGCCCTGCATTGGAATGCATAATCAAAGTCCATAACGAAGGTTCGCAAACGACTAAAACTCACCTGAAGCACCAAGTAATGGCTTATACATCATACATGTATTTGCGTGAATGCGGGTTTTAGAATATTTTTTTCAAAATGTATATTAATCGCCACAACAGAAACTGTCCATACGTGTAGTATTTCGTGGAGGCCATAAATATTGTACAGATGGAATTGCGAATTGAAAGTGGGCCTACTTGCATGTACATGTCAGGGCATCTATCCACGAAATCTGAATGCCGAACTCGGAGCACACCCTTTGCATTCCTACAGAGAGACATGTATATCTGATTCAGGTGTATTCGTTCAAAATTCAAAACAATAATTATATTTTATGGGATGTGGCAGATACGTTGTCATGCTCGAATTAATAATGTTACGGGCTCGCGTGTCTCTCAGATTTCAATTCTCTTTCAGGGGGGAACCTGTGGCAGATGCCTATCTCTTGAGTGTGTCTGACCTCTGTGAGGAAGACACATGTTGCACATGTAGAGGGGTTCAGGCTAAAGAGATAAATCGCCTTATTTCCATCACACGGAATAGCTTCCATCAACTACAGAGATGGTTTGGTGTATCAGTTTACTACATTTATATGGTTCTTGACTTATTAAAGCGGCCCGACTAATGGTCTAAGATTCAACCTCGTGCCATTTGTTCGCCTCAAAGTTAACCGATCATAGACCTACTGCATCGTGATGTGGCAAATAGGCATGTGGTAACTTGAGAGAATTAATTGTTACAAAAATTCGCTTGAAGTCACCCAGGTTAAGTATATATACAACTTTGATATATTTGAACTCGGGTCACGTGTAAGTGACGTGAAAGAGTTCGACCAGGCCTTTGAAGATCTCGCGTGTTTCTGATGATGTGGCTGAAATATTGAGGGGGTAAAAAGATACCTGTAACACTTGTCACTATTGAACCCGGTCCAGTGTGCTCGAGCTCTTGAACGGGTAAAGAATTAGGCATATCGGATGCCTTGCATCAGCGAAAAAAAGAACAATAATAAAAACAAATGACTGGAAAGTTATGAGATCATCTGTGTGTGTCAATGCTATGATGTTTTGATACGTTTTATGTTTACATCTGATCAAGCGCAAGGTTTCTTTGAGCTTTGTTCATTTGGAAAATCTTCATTATATTAAGTGCTCTTTGCATTTGAGAAATAAATATTCAAACTGATGAAGTCGGTACAGATGATGGCCTATGTCGGCGATCCCGAATAGACCAGTAGTACCTGTTCTAATTTCAAGGTAATTGTATGTCAAATTCAAGGTCACCTGACAACTGAAAACGCTACATATCATTGTCTATTGAATGTGTCAATATTTAAGTTTTACATGTATCTTGGGAGTAATCTTGGGGTAGTTCACTCCATACACCTCCCATTACGAAAGGCAACGTGGATGAGTCCAAAAATGTTTCATTGGCGAAAAAATTAATTTTTTGGCTGGAAATAGCTCAAACAAAAGGTGACTTGATTTCGGACCAAAAGTCTTCGCCGATAGTTCGGAAAATCAAACTGGTTGAAGGACAGCAAGATTTACACACGTACAACACGAAGGCACAAATGTGAGTCCTATCAATAAACTGGAAAAAATTCACTGAATGTATTTCGAGGAAATGGCCGCCAATGTCCAAAATAGTAGTTTATCACAAAAAATTGTCGTTTTGATATTTACAAAGGTTATGATTGCGGACCGAGAAAATTTTGCCGACCCTTCGAAAAATCAAAATGGCCACCACACGCAGACACGAAGGGCAACCACAAACACATGGGGAATGTGATACATGATTCATTTTTGTCTCAATCGATTTTGAGAAAATGGTTGAAAAGGTGGACATTTTCATTGAGAATAGCCATTTAAAAAAATAGACAAAGGGTTAAGAACGCTTACCGGAATAATATACAGTGTTGGACAGCTTTCTCTAAAATAAAATTACCGTATTGACATATCATATTCACCAAAGGTCAAATTCAAGATCACCAAGTGAACCACCTGATGTGACTGCCTATATGCCCACAATACAAACCTAAGCTTCATCTATTCTGCATGCATCGGTCAATTTACATTACTTACTTCAAATGTAACCTCGACAATTACCACTCAAAGTCACAATAGGTCAAGTTCAAGGTCACCAAAAAATCCTCCATATGAGACTCCATATGCGATTTTGGGCATTTCTGGCCTAAGTATTGGGCCTCCATCTTTCAATTAATGCAACACCAAGTATCCTAATTGGCATGTACTGAAAACAAATCTGAAAACTCGGCTAGTTTTTCGGATCGGTCTTACGGGCTTGCCAATGTTAAATTTTCTACCTATTTAGCCCCTAATTTTCCGAAATGAGCCCATAAGTTGTCGAAAGATAGCCCCTGAACCGAAATGTTGGTCTAAATAGTGGTTAGGGGCTCACCGCCCCCCCCCCCCCCCCTAATTGAAGCCCTAACCCTTCGATGTTTGTCCGCCCAGACGACGGAATACAGAGGCAACGCCACGACAATAGGTTATCGGTCCATAGGACAGGTAACCTAAAAAATCAAAACAATAAATTTAAATTTTAAAAATGAATGTCTAAAGATACCAACATGACAGATATTCTGCCATTTGTAAAGAAAAAATTCGTCGAACGGGGGGGGGGGGGGGGGGAAATGTTGCCGGACAAACGACCGAAGACGGTCATGACAATAGCTTATCGGTCCAGGTAGTAGGTTATATCGTTCATGCAATCAAGTGAGCATCTGTGTTTCCGAAGCTAGAATACATTTTCTTCAAATAGTGATGATAATTCCCGTGCTATTCACCATGTCAAATGCAAATTTTGTCATTATTCTTTTGCTCGTTGGTTGCTCCTTAAAATTCAATCACACTGCGTTCGGTAGAACAAATACAGGTACACAACGTCCGGGCCTGGGGCTAGTACCTGACTGCGATTCCCGGACGAGTGGGGACTCCCTCTCGGCGGAAAACGGCTGAGCAAACACTCTGGCGCTCAATGGACACAGGGGCGAGAAAACGGTCAAGGTTCTTAACTTTGAAAGCTGCATCATTTGTCCAAATATGTAGGTAGTTGGATTCTGCTCTTGTCCGAATGGTCAAGTGGCCAGATACATTATCAATCTATTGGTCCAATCTTTCAATGAAAATCAATTAGTGAGCAAAGATGGGAAAGTTTCTGAACAATCCTTCTCCCGATGGCAGACAACGAACTCTCAAAACCGATGCCTCGGGAAAACTTTATACACCAACTTGCCAAATACTGGGAAAGTAGGCCTCTTTAAAGGGAAACCAAATAGTCAGTAATTGAGTGGCTGACATTTCTAGATCTGAAGAACTCCACATCATAGTCAAGAATAGTAATGGGGTAGCTGTTTGTTGAACAATAATGAATTCTTGAGATAAAAGAGAATAAAATGTCCATATAATTTTCGCCGTTTTGTGATTTAAATTTCTAGGAATTTCGAGGAGAAATGGCGGTGGCACCATGCAGGAACTCTCTGTGGGGCCTTTACATACTGCATGGGTAAAAATGTATAAACATCATAATTCTATACCTACGTGAGTTGAACAACTCATAGTGGTTTGGGGTAATAAATACATTGTGCCAACGACCAAAAAATCCGGGATTTATGTAATACAGAGAAGGATCTAGATTCCAACACATATTTCTCATTACAGGCACGATGTAGTCTCTCATATATACCGGTCTTACCGGTACTTTACTAGAGACAATGATGTAATCTTTTAAAATTCTGGACCGGTAAACTCTATTTTCTTGCACAACTTTCTACGATAACTGCCAAATAAAATCCGTGTGGATAATGGCCCGGTGGGTGTTCCGGCGGGGAGTCGCCATCTATCTGGTCTTCGCCTTGATTCAGTGGCACAAGAACGTGACAGATTCTAGCTCTAGGCTACACCCAAGGACCAGCAGACGGGAGGGAGGGAACCGTTACTATCAAGAGTAGTGTGCGGAAGTTATCTTATTAGTGATAATTAAGAGAAATAATGAAGCTGTGTCGAATTTCACATAAACGTCACTATATTTGACACGAAAATGCGCCACAATATTACGTGGAACATGCCCCTGAACGATGCTATCTCCGCTGTATACTAGACGCTTCCGGTCGCCTACGACCGCTTGGGTGTATCCCCCGTAGCCCTATCATCTCTGTTGCCCCAAATATATCACTGTCAAGTGTGAAAAACTAGAGCAAGGGCTAAAAAAGATTACCAGAGAAATGTTAAATCCCAAGTCACAACTGTTTTCTTTTCCCCACCAAAACTGCTGCACTGATTTTCCGAGGTTATTGAAGGTCGAATTCAAAATCACCACTGAAATCTCTTTATATGAATTTCCATTCGACATGTTTGATAAAATAACGAAAATACAGATAGATCAATCTTTTCACCTATTTATATTTCAACTCAGAATATTTTACAAACTTGGTTCCAAGTTGAAATTCAAAGTAAAATTTGACCAAAAATGCATTTCAAGATGACGAAATTGGAGCTAGGTTGAACTTCTCACCATAAGTTATATTTCGATTCATAATACATGTATGGGCTAAACATGGTTTCAAGTTGAAATTCAAAGTAAAAGTTAATCAAAACTGCATTTCAAGATGACAAAATTGGAGCCAGATCAAACTTTTCGTCATAAGTTATATTTTAACTCATAATACCTGCCCAACTTGGTTTCAAATTGAAATTCAAACTAAAAGTTGACCAAAACTGCATTTCAAGATGGCGAAATTGAAGCCAGATCGAACTTTTCACCATAAGTTATATTTCGACTCATAATATGTGCCAAATATGCTTTCAAGTTGAAATTCAAAGTAAAAGTTGACCAAAACTGCATTTCAAGATGACGAAATTGGACCCAGATCAAACTTTTCGCCATGAGTTATATTTCAACTCATAATATGTGCCAAACTTGGTATTAAGTTGAAATTCAATGTAAAAGTTGACCAAAACTGCATTTCAAGATGACGAAATTGGAGCCAGATAGAACTTTTCGCCATAAGTTATATTTCGACTTATAATATGTGCCAAACATGCTTTCAAGTTGAAATTCAAAGTAAAAGTTGACCAAAATTGCATTTCAAGATGACGAAATTGGAGCCAGATCGAATTTTTCACCATAAGTTATATTTTAACTCATAATTTGTGCCAAACATGGTCTCAAGTTGAAATTCAAAGTAAAAGTTGATCATTGTTTTCATAAAAAGCTATTGTGATCAATAATAGACTTAACTAGCAAAAAAATAATGTTAACTTATTTGGTCACAAACATAAAATCTCTACTGGACAAAGCCTTCACCTTGTTGAGCCCAATAATAAATATTTCTTGTCTTAACTATTTTCATTGTGGTCAATAATAGACTTAACATGTAAAAATAAAGTTAACTTATTCGGTTACACCCAGAAATTTCTACCAGACAAAACCTTAACCTTGTTGAGCTCAATAATAATTATTTCTCATCTTAACTATTTTTATTGAGGTCAATAATAGACTTAACTAGCAAAAAAAATGTTAACTTATTTGGTTACAGACATAAAATGTCTACTAGACAGAATCTTTACCTTGTTGAGCCCAATAATAAATATTTCTTGTCTTAACTATTTTTATTGTAGTCAATAATAGACTAAACTAGTAAAAATAATGTTAACTTATTCAGTACACCCACGAAATCTGTACTGGACATACTTTCACCTTGTTGAGCTTAATAATAAATATTTCTCATCTTAACTATTTTTATTGTGGTCAATAATAGACTTAACTATTTTTATTGTGGTCAATAATAGACTTAACTAGTGAAAATAATGTTAACTTATTCGGTTACACCAATGAAATTTGTACTGGACAAATCTTTAACCTTGTTGAGCTCAATAATAATTGTTTCTCATCTTAACTATTTTTATTGAGGTCAATAATAGACTTAACTAGCAAAAAAAATGTTAACTTATTTGGTTACAGACATAAAATGTCTACTGGACAGAATCTTTACCTTGTTGAGCCCAATAATAAATATTTCTTGTCTTAACTATTTTTATTGTGGTCAATAATAGACTAAACTAGTAAAATTAATGTTAACTTATTCAGTACACCCATGAAATCTGTACTGGACATACTTTCACCTTGTTGAGCTTAATAATAAATATTTCCCATCTTAACTATTTTTATTGTGGTCAATAATAGACTTAACTATTTTTATTGTGGTCAATAATAGACTTAACTAGTGAAAATAATGTTAACTTATTCGGTTACACCAATGAAATTTGTACTGGACAAAACATTTACCTTGTTGAGGTTAATAATAAATATTTCTTGTCTTAACTATTTTTATTGTGGTCAATAATAGACTTAACTATTAAAAATAATGTTAACTTATTCAGTTACACCCATGAAATTTGTACTGGACAAAACCTTTACCTTGTTGAGCTTAATAATAAACGTTTCTCGTCTTAACTATTTTTATTGTGGACAATAATAGACTTAACTAATAAAACTAATGTTAACTTATTCAGTAATATTGTCCTGTTTTCACTGAAAACTTCAGTTCTCCATTCTGAACAAGAAACCAGTGTCATTACCTTCCACTGTACAGGCTATTGGAATGATCGTACATGTCAAAATGGATATTTCAAAATTCTGTAATAAGTTAGGCTGTTAACATATTAATATTTATATGATCATTCTGAAAAACGATTGGTTTCGTGTGACAGCCCTTCCCAACAACACTTCCAAATATTATCGAGATTCGTCAAAAATTGCCATCTGTAGAGCGTTCACAAGCCATGTGTCTCAAACAGGCTGTTTTCAATGCAAAATGTGTCTCCAAACGACCAATTCAGTTGCCACGGCAACCAAAATCGATTGGTGTCGGGATCTTACCATAATATATGTGCCTGCAAAAAATAATGGTGATCGGGTGAGAATTGCGGCCTGTAGCGCGTTCACAAGCCATGTGTCTCAAACAGGCTGTTTTCAATGCAAAATGTGCCCCCAAACGACCAATTCAGTTGCCACGGCAACCAAAATCGATTGGTGTCGGGATCTTACCAGTATATATGTGCCTGCAAAAAATAATGGTGATCGGGTGAGAATTGCGGCCTGTAGCGCGTTCACAAGAAAATCTCTGCGGACGCGGACGCGGACGCGGGCGCGGACGCGGACGCGGACGACGAAGCCAAATCCATAGTATCCGCCGAACTTTGTTCGGGGGATACAATTAAGGATGAATATGACATTTTGAATTTTATTTTCGCAGTGTATATATATACAGTTAGAGAAGGTTAAGTTTGCTCCACTCGCAAATGCTGACACATTCGTTAAGCATTCGTTAAGCATATATATTATGCCAAAATTCAATTTTGGAAAGCAATAAATATACCAGAATACAATTTATACCGGGATCGCGAGTTTTAGGCTCATAATTTATGAGGTTCAATTTCCAGTTAATTACTTACAAGATCAAGGGAATGTTTACTCCACTATCGGCATGTATTTGGTACGACTATTGAATGTACATCCACTTTGAGGATGCCACCCAGGGTCGGTACCAAAATTATAAATGACGAACATTATGATTGTGTTTGGCGCAGAGCATTATGATATTTATATCTACGCTTGCATTTGATCCAAAAACGTTATGAAAACATCTAGAATTTGGCACGTACTACCAACAGTGGGACTCCTTTGCATTATGATAATGGCAACCATCATGAGGCATTTCAATGACGTTAAATGGACAAAGTATGCCTTCAAAAAGTCCAAAACCCGGTATATCTCCGAGCTGATAATATGACCACAAGCTCTTATCTATTCCTTTGCATTATGACATTGGCAACCAACATTAGGCATTTCAATGAGGTAAATCACCAAAATGTTATTCCCCATAGTAATATATATTACTCTCAATATTATATTACTCTTTATAATAATCTCAAGGTCAATTTTCGAACCTTTAGTGGTAGAAAAGCCAGAAAGGGTATTTGGGGCCGATTTTGACCTTTTGAGTCTACATTCTGGGCTTTTCGAGTGACTCGAGTTATATCATCATCATACATGTAATGAATAGCATTATTCATTACATGTGACAGCCAAAAATTTGTTGACCAGACCGGGGATAGGACCCACGATCCCTGTTGCCAACGGAGCTAAAGGGATACCCCACTAGCCAAGGTAGTAGGAGCGATGTCACATGATATCACCCCTGCACGAAATAAGTTTAGGAACAGTTATTTATCAGACCTACAATGGACACACACAAAAAATAGCTTATCAGCCCAAACAAGATGTCAAGCTAAAAACATTTATTCAGTTATGTACAGGCTTGTGTGGTTTTCTGTGTATTCTGACGTTTTCTTTTCCGTTTCTTTTTCTCGACCTGCGCATCTGCAACACTCTTTTTCTTCTTACATGACAAAGGATTTGGTCCTTTTGGTCCTTTCCTTTTGCGTTTCTTGGGTTCACTATCCCCAAAAACTGCCTTTTTCATAGCAATGATTTTAGTTCGCTCCTCCTGATATGAAGCCAGTCGTTTATCCAGAGCAGTGTCTGAGGCCTTTTTGCTTGCATCAGATGGATTCTCCAGACTGATAGCATTGTGGGCCATGAATAGCAGAGGAATCCCAGTCATCTTCCGGATCATGTCGCTCAGCTCTCGATCCTGTTCAGTGATATAAAAAGAACTGTTGTATTTGTAAAATATATTCACATAGCTGCACACTGATATTTTCCACTCGAAGCACAATCATGCATGGATGAGTAGAGTGTACATGTTTTTTAGTAATGGGCAGCTTTTGTGAACAACAGTTTATATATTATTTCACAGAGGTAGAAATTCCTATTTTTTTTAGAATCATGTTCCCATTATATTATTTTATATTTTGTGGGAATCAAAGCCATTTTTGTGAGAATATTCGTGAGAACTGATTACTGGATTCTCACCAAAATTCCGGCTGAGTTGGAAACTCACATACCTGAGTCCCAAGGATGTACTTTCTGTGTTTCTTCTTTGCTTGTTTTTTCATACACATTGTGGCACTTTGTGGAGGATCATGACCACAGTTGATACAATTAAATTGCCTCAAAATCTTCAATGGTCCAAATAATAGTGTACCTGATATGTAAAAATAAACAATATATAATATTATGGTTAATAAATTCAACATAAATTATATGGTTCAGTTCAAAGAAGAAAGAAAATCTATACATACCAAAAGCTTCACATTCAGCAAGGACACATTTTGTTGTTGAAACATTGACCTCCGCATCAAGATATTTGGGCAGTTGTTCATTGATGTTAACTTTGAATTTGAGGGCAGCTCTACAGAAGGTACCATCCAGAAGAACATTGTAAGGAGCCTGGACACCAAAGTTGGTTTTGTAGAAGTTCAAAACTTTACGAACATGTTTTTGTCTCTTCACTTTCATGGTGTTAGCAAGGTTCACATCTGAACTTCAACTATTGTGCCTTCCTCCTCCAAAAATCTCTCATGAATGAACAGGTGTCTGCCAAGAGAAATAAAATGATCATTCATCATGTTTGTGACATAAATACATGTAGGCCCTTAGGCCTGGATACATTTGTGTTCTGGTATCTTGCGAAACCTTAATATTGGCTTCTAAAATAATTAAAAAAATATTTTTGGCAATAATGTTGTTTAGGGTCATCAGAGCAATTTGAAAAATTGTTTGTTTCTAATTGATAAAACCATATATTTAACCAAATTGCAGATCTCTAACTTGAGAATGGAAAAGGTGGCAATATACTACAATGTTAAATGACACCTCAAACATTAAATTTGGGCCCAAAACAATTCTCATTGGGGTAGATTGCCAACTACTCAGCTTTCAAGACAAAAGTCTGAAACTTGGTTTAAAAATATGTTTTTTGCAAATTGAAACATGTGAATATCAAATTGATCCAACGATTCTAAACAAAGTTATCACCAAAAATCATTTGAGGTGTTGTGTAAGTTAACGATACTCACAAATACGCAAATGTATGGTAAACTCGTTTGACGCAAAGTTATATTTATATTATTCTAAAATAATTAAAAAAATATTTTTGGCAATAATGTGGTTTAGGGTCATCAGAGCAATTTGAAAAATTGTTTGTTTCTAATTGATAAAACCATATATTTAACCAAATTGCAGATCTCTAACTTGAGAATGGAAAAGGTGGCAATATACTACAATGTTAAATGACACCTCAAACATTAAATTTGGGCCCAAAACAATTATCATTGGGGTAGATTGCCAACTACTCAGCTTTCAAGACAAAAGTCTGAAACTTGGTTTAAAAATATGTTTTTTGCAAATTGAAACATGTGAATATCAAATTGATCCAACGATTCTAAACAAAGTTATCGCCAAAAATCATTTGAGGTGTTGTGTAAGTTAACGATACTCACAAATACGCGAATGTATGGTAAACTCGCTTGACGCAAATTAGAACACAGTCACGCATTCAGTTGTAAACATATATATTTTTTGCTATTTTCAACCCGATCACATACTTATGATAACCGTAAATGATCCAGAGAACTCTAATCGACTTCCCTGATACATATTAAAGGGATATTTGTACTACCTTGACGATATGAAACAGCAAAATATTAGATAACCTCTTCTGTGTATTTTCACATGGGAGCTGCCATTTTGTAAATCTCGTTTGTTCCCGTCGGAGGATTTCGACTAAAATAAAACTTTTTCCCTGCATTTTCATGACAGTGTCTGTCCGATGTGAAATCTAAGATAAAAATATAAAAAGATGTTGAAATTATTCGAATATTCAGTGTACACATGGTAGACTGGCGATTTTACTGAAATCACGTTCAAACCACGTGACTAATTACCGTGACAGCAATCATGGCGAGTCGTGCTCCTCTGGAATCGCCGGTCCAATTTGTTCAAATAGATGGTTTGGTGAGAAGAATTTTTCGATAAAATTATTAAAAAGGATATTAAAACATTCTACTGACATTTAGTGAATGCCGTATGATCCCCTGTGAATCGTATATGAAACGTGATTGTGAACAGTATTGTGCAAGATCCCTCATTATCGCTCTCACTCAATTATACACATTACAACGACACGATGATCACACTTTCTCACCCTCTCTGTCAGAAAACGTCATGTATATCGTCAGGGTACCTAATCATCGACCCTGTCCCTAATCATCGACCCCTGCAAACACTGCCAAACAGCTGTGCAAAACAGATATCTGACAAAAAACAACATTGAAAGTACTTCTAATACACATTTCAGCACATTTCACATTTTAGTTTATTCAAGTTTTGCCCAGCCGTTTGCAGGGGTCGACGATTAGGGAGAGGGTCGATGATTAGGTACTCTGACGCTATGTAGCAGTGTTGTGTGTGCCGTGAATGAAGACAATGGTGGGATAGTGAAAATGTGTCTGATATGACCCGACCTGGGAAAACTCATCATCACAGAAAACTCTGTTGTATGGAGTTCCTGAAGGGACCTTACGACTTACTACTTACTACTTGCATCTACTCTCCCACTATAGGCTACCACATACGGTACCACTTCATGCACTTAGGCCTACTACTTAGCACTTAGGCCTACCTATTAAGAATAATACTTACCACTTACTACTTTAGAAGGCAAACTTTAGTACGGTACTTACCACTTACTACTTACCACTTACTTCTTACCAATTACTACTTACACCTTACTAGTTACTACTTACTTCTTACCACTTACTAGTTACCACTTACTACTTACTACTTAGGCCTACTAATACTTTCCACTTACTAGTTACCACTTACTACTTACCACTAGTTCCGTTGAAACTTTGTCTGTACGTGGGTCCGAACGACAAAGTTTCGTGGTGACTGTATGCCAATTTGGGCGGGACTGAGGGGGGACACGCATGAGGGAAACATTTGTTACTCTTAACTAGCATGCACAGGATACCTGAAGGTATTCTACGTATTCTACACACTTCCAGCAACACGTAGAAGATGACAATAACATCGAACAATCCTTCTTTATATATGCAAACTCAACTTCCAAACTTTTTGGACAAATTTCAGATCGACATTTCTTCTCTTGTCACATTGCCAATATTCACCAGATGGCGCTGTGGAGAGTGAGCGATCATTCTCAATTTGCTGGAAGTCTGTAGAATACGTAGAATACCTTCAGGTATCCTGTGCATGCTAGTTAAGAGTAACAAATGTTTCCCTCGTGCTTATCTCCCCTCACTGAGGCCCTCAGTCCCGCCCAAATTACCACCTACTACTGACCACTCCTTACCTACGGAAAATGTATATAGATCTACCAAATATTTAAGTTGTATTTTGTTGCACACACGTCGCAGTTTGTAAAGTGAGCTCGTAGGTCGCAGTTTGTACCTCGCAGGTCGCAGTTTCCCATCACAGGCCGCAGTTTTACCTCGCAGGTCGCAGTTTTTACCTCGCAGGTTGCAGTTATAGCTCGCAAGTCACACGTCTGTATCAGTTCAAAGCTCGCAGAACGCAGCTCACGGTTCGTTATTGGAATTCCATACGGTTGGTTATAACAATTGAATGGATAGTCATGGATGATCAAGCACGGATTTTGTTCCACAAAAACAAAACATGGGGAAAACTAAGGAAATAATATGGAAAACTATCAAAACAGGACTGGACGGGCGAGAAAAATAATCCCATGTCATTTTTGTGTGGGATAGAGATTTTCCGACTCGTCTCCAGAGCATTGCAGGCTCGCCTTGGATTCGCACTGACGACTCGTCGGGAAATCTCTATCCCACCCAGAAACGATACAGGATTCTCTTAATCATTGGGCGAGCTTGATTTCCCCCAGCCCAAGAGACGCAGAGCGCATCCAAGATGGCACACATTGGTACTCGGGACGAGAACACAGAAATCACGATAATGACATCTGGGTTGACACACCAAATTGTCTTTTTGTATTCACTCAGATACACGAAAGGACCCAAATTATGTATGACAATGCACTTAAATACCCTGAATTATTGTTGAAAATCCCCTCCAAACATTGACTTTAGCCTCGGAAGGATTAGCGATGTTTGGAGGGGATTTTGAGCAATATATCAAGGTATTCAGTTGAGTTATTGGGTCCTCTCATGCATTAGCATACATACAATACTAACAGTTTGTGTGTCAGCCCATAAATCGGTCATAATCATGATTTGTTTGTTTTCGTCCCGAGCATCAATGTGGGCCATCTTGAGATCATGCCTTTTGAAAAGTACTAATCAAAGGATTCAGACTATATTTTGCAACAATAACACACAAACACACTTTATTTTTCTTCTCAACTTTGCTGCAACACACTTCCGGTTGGAAACTTGGCCAGTATGTTGTTGACCTTGCAGACTGAATCATGAGAGACAGTTTCACAGCAGCATCTGTAGTTGTGAAGGTCAAGCCGGGCTCAAAGCTTGAATGTTTTTTACAATAATCAATTGCGCTTGAAATTTCAATCGATTTTCGCCAAGAGCTTCTCAGTTTTAGCTTCTGATATTCCTTTTGTAAACACAAGAAATATCCTCTGACAAGGAGCATGATTCTGTCATAAAATATTACCGGACTAAAACAGGACAATAGTAGATTAGATAGTGGGTCCAATACAGGGCGCAGCGGGTCACATCATGTGCATGTATGCTTTTGATTGGGCTGTCTAGTGTTTTTACTGTTGCTGATTACATGTGTGTTTGTTACAGGTGGTGCTGAAGATCATCAAGCACTGCCATGAGGAGGGTGCAGGAGGCCGGGACCTGGTCCAGGGCGTGCTACTTGGACTTGTGGAGAACAACCGTCTTGAAGTCACCAACTGTTTCCCCTTCCCTCGACACACTGAGGACGAGGATTTTGATGAAGGTTTGTTCAAGAAATTAACACTTTCTGACCTTTAGAACTTCTCGACCCTTGAACTGTGTGTATCTTCTAAAGGTAAATGGTATTGGCTGAATTGATTTAAATTGTTATAAGTTGATGTGTATGAAGTTATATTTTTCATGCTTTTTTCAACACGAAGAGTCATAGCATAAAATATTGTTGTAGCATCAGATATGCATTGCACTGATCATGCTGATAGACGATTATCCTTTATGACCCACTTTTACTTCAGTTTCCTATCAGATGGAAATGATGAGGAATTTGCGACATGTTAACATCGACCACTTGCATGTGGGTTGGTACCAAAGTACATACTTTGGACAGTACATCAATAAAGCCCTGCTGGACTCCCAGTTCAACTACCAACACTCCATAGAAGAATCTATTGTCTTAGTTTACGGTAAGAGATATTCCTGCTATTATGCAAATTATTATGCTAGTTTCATTTGAACAGACGAAAAATTGTACTTAATGTATGACATTATTATCGTGAGTCATGGCATGTAGATGTATGTGTTATAAATTGATTATCACACTAAAAGAATGAGTTCCTGGATGTCAGAATAACTTTTTTCCAGACCCACTCAGAACCGCCAAGGGACATTTGACTTTGAAAGCAATGAGACTGACCCCAACAATGATGAAAGTATATAATGATGGAGATTTCACTCCAGAAAAGTAAGTGATAAATATATAAATAATATATTCCAAATAGAATGCTCGTACATGTACCCCGGTATGTGCAAGTATTTATATGTGATGCAATGGGATTAATGTCCACATCTATTCTCGAAGTGGCATACATTTACGCCTCTCTCTGGCTATATTTTATGCTTTTGCATACTATTTGTTACAGGATCAAGAAGTCTGGCATCAGTTTTGACAGCATGTTTGAAGAGGTTCCAGTCCTCATCAAGAATTCCCACCTGATCAATGCCTTGTGTTGTGAGATAGAAGAGGAGAAACCCTCATCTAACCAGTACCAGTTCCTGGACTTAGCCACCAGGTAACTTGTGTTGAAGTATGTGTACAATGTATATCAAACATCACAGTGAGTTGTATTTTTAGGTTACCGGACCTTTGGTCCGATAACCTATTGGCATGGCGTTGCGTCCGTCGTCCGTCCGTCCGTCCGGGCTAACGGAACGGAGTTGGGGGCCTGGGAAAAGCTGAAAACGGCCCCTAACTATGGTTTAGGCCAAAAGTTAGATTTTAGGGGCCAGTTTTGCAATTTTAGGGGCCAGTCGAGATAGGAAATTTAACATGGGAAAGGCCCGTAAGTCCGTTCCGTCTGCCCGTCCGTCCGTCCGTCCGGCCGGCGTTAACATTTTTATCTTTAAAGTTAACGATCGAATCTTTCTGAAATTTTGCACAAAAATGCCTAAAAATATTTTGAGAAGGAGGTATTTTTTTGTTTTTTGATTTTCGCAATTTTTTCAAAATGGCGGCCGTTTTTGTCGAAAAACACGCAATTTTGGACTTTGACGGCCATTTTCTCAAAAACTGTCTGATCAGTTTTGAGTTTTTGGTTTCAAAAGATTCCCCTCATATACCTCTGTGATATGTATAAGTTTGGTTGCCCTAAATCTGCCGGTTTCCATGTGGCGGCCATTTTGAATTTTTGGCGAGTCGGCGAAAAAATTTTTTTTAGCCCCAAATCGCATTACTATCCATTTTGGGCCATTCTAGGGCAAAAAAAAATTTTCACCCTTTGAAAAAAATTTGGGACTTAAAAAATTTTGGTCACTTTTTTCCTTCATAATGGGAGCTGTCCGGACTGTACTCATAGAACGCTTGAAGATAGAGCTTAGAAATTGGCACTTTCAAATGGGAAGTCATATATGGCGACTTGTGTGGTGACCTTGAATTTGACCTTGGATGACCTTGAAAGGTCAAAACAGCCATTTTTGGGTCGAAAAACACTCAAATTTGCACCTGGTCTGTATTTTCTCAAAAACTGTCTGATCAGTTTTGAGATTTTTGCTTAAAAAGATTCCTCTTATATACCTCTGTGACGTGTATAAGTTTTGTTGCCCTTGAAACGCCGATCTCAGTGTGGCGGCCATTTTGAATTTTTCACGAGTCGGCGAAAAAAAAAATTTTCGCCCCAAATCGCATTACTATCCATTTTGGGCCATTTCTAGGCAAAAAAAAATTTTCACCCTTTGAAAAAAATTTTGGACTTGGAAAATTTTCGGCACTTTTTTCCTTCATAATGGGAGCTGTCAGGACTGTACTCATAGAACGCTTGAAGATAGAGCTTAGAAATTGGCACTTTCAAATGGGAAGTCATATATGGCGACTGGTGTGGTGACCTTGAATTTGACCTTCGATGACCTTGAAAGGTCAAAACAGCCATTTTGGGGTCAAAAAATGCCCAGATTTGCCTCTGTAGATGAAATGCTTGCAGATAGAGCTCATGTTTGCATTATGAACATATAGGAAGACTTATATGGCACACTTAATGATGACCTTGAACTTGACGCCAGATGACCTTGAGTGCCAAATGTCTGACTTGGAATGTGTAAATTGACCTGAGCAGCCTAAACGATTCCACCCAACATATAGAATATCAAATGCCGCACACATACATGTAATGGTTACATCGAAGTTCATACGGATGACCTTGATTGGTAAATCCCAAGGTCATATGTTTACACTGCGAACCTTGATTGGTAAATCTCAAGGTCTGTTACCTGCCAATGCTGCCATGGCCAAACCAAAATTGTCCGGTAACCTATCTTACCCTTTGGGCTAATTTTGTAAGTATTTTGTTATGTGAATGCCCCATTCTTCCAGCAATGTTTTGGAGAGGAACCTCAAGCATTTGATGGACTGCGTTGATGAGATGAGCCAGGATTCCAATAAGTTCTACAACTATCAGAGGCAGTGCATCAAACAGAATCAGCTTCGAGCGCAGAGAAAGGTGAGTTTTCGCATTCATCAGCTAAAGTTATCTTATCATTGAAGCATCATCGTTACAATTCAAGAAAAAACTTTTTGAGTACTTCTGCATTGTGATAAAGAAGTGATGTGTTGCAACTTACTGTTGTTCATTACTTCACTCCTTCCGATGTTTAGGATATAATATGTCTTTCTCATGTTTCCTAGACAATGCTCATTTTGAACAACCTCTTACCAAACATACCCTGTGTCGTGTTTACAGGAGCAGGAGAACCAGATGCGGAAGATGCGGGGAGAGCCCCTGATCACCGAGGAGGAGCTCAACAAGCTGGTCAAGCCGCCCCCGGCGCCCTCTCGTCTGGACAACCTGCTCATCTCCGGCCAGATCAGCAGCTTCTCCTCGCAAATCAAGGAGTTCACATCACAGAGCTTCGGAAAACTCTTCATGGCCGAGTCCCTGCAGAACGAAGCCAAGAAAGAATGATTCTCGGCCTACTCATCCTAGACACTACATATAATAAATTTTTGTTTGTTTATGGGTTCAAGGGAGGGTTCGAGGGTGGAATATCTCTTTTTGGACATGACTTATGCCACTTGAAAAAAAAAATTGGTTTCAAACAATGTAGGTTGCTTAATGGCAGTGGCATTTATATGCATCTTAGAATGAAATTTCCGATCATGTTGCAGACATATGAAAACTATCAATTTGAGTAACATGAATGAAATTGGACATACATACCTTTTTTGATGTATTGATATATTGGCAGTTTAAGTATTCATGTCAGGTGTGGCACAATAATAAATAGGATATTGGTATGAATCTTCTGATTTGTGTTCAAATAATTCTGCATCATATCAATGGCTTTGTTACTTTTGTGTGTATAATATGATGTAATCAAGGTCAGGGTGGATACACATTTCGGCTGTCACAACACAACACCAAGTGTCTGTCCAGTGTGCAAATTGCATCTGCATGGAATAAATGTGATGATAAAAATTCCTCATACTTCCATTTTAATGTCCATTAGATGTAAATACACGTATATCTAGATGGAATGTACACATTGATGATGTTGGAATTAGGTAGTTTAAATAACACTTTTGGTAATATTTAGATAGGATTAATATCTCATTCACATGAAACAATACAACAGTTCGTCTGTGGAAATGCTGAAATTGTATGAATATCCACTTAATATATCAGCAAGACTATACCACCAAAAAGTTTTCCCACTTGCACACACTCATATACATTCTGCTGGTTTCATTCACACCAGAGTTTGACGATGTTTAACTCAATATGAGAACATAGCACATGGGTACATAGCACATGTAAACAAAGCTTAAGCTTTAGGTTTATATAGTTATATCGGTATGTATACATGTATTATAAGTGATATATATGATCTTTGGTGACCTTGAACTAGACCTCCGACGTTATGTCTGACCTGAAATCAGTACTAGCCTCTGCAGACAATGTGTTTGTAGAGAGAGAAGGAATGTATCGTGAGCTTATAGGAAACTACAAATGATGGATCTTCTGGTGATCCTGAACTTAGGCTCAGATGAACCTGAGTGGGGAGTCTTAAGGTCATGGAATGTGTGAACTGGAAAATACAGGTTAGGCTGAGATCTTATTGTGAGCTTGACCTTATACCAAACAAACCCTGAAATGTGTAAATTGATCACTGTTTTGTACAGGTTTAGATTGGTATGGTTTAGATTTTATTGTGACCTTGAGCTTGACCTCATACCAAACAAACCCTGAAATGTACAAATTGACCACTGTTTACAGTTATGGTTTAGATTTTATTGTGACCTTGAGCTTGACCTCATACCAAACAAACCCTGAAATTTGTAAATTGACCATTGTATACAGTTATGGTTTAGATTTTATTTTGACTTAGAGCTTGACCTTCTAAGAGCTCAAGTGGTAAACATCAATGTCATGTCTGAACTGAAATACATGTGTGTAAGTTCACGTTTGCAGGAAATAAACTTCTAGACGAAGCTTACAGCTGAATCATGAGCATAAATGAAGTCGTATGGGGTGGATTTTTTGTTGACCTTGATATTGTCATCAATTCACTATGACTGGGGATCTCGAGTTCCCATATGATCTGCAATGTGAAAATTAGACACTGCAGACAAAACTCAGCTTAGGTTTGTATTAATAGCATTTAGAAAGATATATACATATATTTAACTTGACCTCAAATGACATTGGACAAACTCCGGGTTACATCCAACTAAAAATAATAAATTGGCCTCATTGAGAAAGAGCTTCACGATAGAAATTAAGTTTGCCTTAATGGCAGGAAGTCGTCTACATGTACTGGATTGTATATTTATTTATATATATGCTTGATCTTATCTTGACTCGACCTTGAATGCTCCAAGTCAATGTCGTGTGTACATGGATAAACTACTCAGTCTATCATTGTAGCCCTCGAACAAAGTTCGCGGATATCATGGATTTGCGATCGTCACACCGCCGTTGACACTTTCTGGCCAACACTCCACATGTCACATTTCTGATCCAAATTTTATAATTTTTTGTATGAACACATATTGATTTTGGTTGCTATAGCAACCAATATGGCCTATTGACGACATGTTTTGTGATAAAATCATCCCATTCGACAGACATGGCTTGCGAGCGCTCTAGGGGTGGCAACTTCATAGCAGGAATCGCTGTGATTTTGGATAGGCATGTTGGACGATGCCCAGACACAAAACCTCGCTCTTCGGAAAGATTGGATTAATATTACTAAGTTAATGAGTTAACTTATTACGACAATGTGAAATATCCAGTTTGAGACAATTCCACTTCATTGTAATTTGAAAACAAATCATACAGAAACTGTGTATACATGTAGAGCTGATGGCTTCGTGCAAAACAGATTACTATTTTCGAATATGTTAATATGTTAATGTGAATTTCACTAGTTAAGTCTATTATTGTCCACAATAAAAATAGGTGAGAAACATTTATTATTGAACTAAACAAGGCAAAGCTTTTGCCCAGTATAGATTGGATACCTGTAGTAATAATATTAAATAGATAATATCACTAACTTATCACAACAGTTAAATCATATTCGTTATCTGTGATGTTGGGGATAGGGTTTCATAATCCAGTCGTGTGAAAAAGTTTCTCTGTAAAATATTTGGTAAGAAATCAGTTAATAAATATTTCAGTTGGTAACATTATTAAGGCATTGGTTTTGTCCAAAAAAAAATTTGGTTTCCGCACGATAACTTCACTTCGCCTCGGTGTATCTTCGCCAAATTTTCAATGCTGGACAGAAATGTTGTGTGGAAGAAGCCTATTGTTTTTGAGCCGGCTCCGGGGTCCGTGAGGTTCGTGAGGATGAAATCAATGTTTCTGGTTTTGTCACGATAATTCAAAAAGTATTATGGCAATGACTGTGGAACTTTGCATGGAGGTTCATAATCACCAGGGAAGAAGCCTATTGATTTTGAGGCCGATTCGTCAAACGATCTTTGACCTAGGGCTCGAAATAATTTTAGCTGAGTCATCCTTGAGGCTCTCATGCATATCTCGGAAACGGTGCGTCGTAGAGCGAAACGGACGTTATTTTCGGACTCGTCATCCTAGACAAACATTCTAAGGGGTATTATGGATGACCTTTGACCTTGACCTTAAATTTTTTCGCTGAGTCGGCATTTTTCGTTTTCGTCGATATCTCCGAAACGGTGCATCGTAGAGCGAAACAGACGTTATTTTCGGACTCGTCGCCCTAGACAAACATGTTTAAGGGGTATTATCATTGACCTTTGACCTTGACTTATCTCGGAAACGATGCGTCGTAGAGTGAAACGGACGTTATTTTCGGACTCGTCGCCCTAGACAAACATGTCTTAAGGGTATTAGGGATGACCTTTGACCTTGACCTTAAATTTTTTCGCTGAGTTGGCATTTTTCGTTTTCGTCGATATCTCAGAAACGGTGCGTCGTAGAGCGAAACGGACGTTATTTTCGGACTCGTCGCCCTAGACAAACATGTATAAAGGGTATTTTGGATGACCTTGACCTTAAAATTTTTTCGCTGAGTCGGCATTTTTCATTTTCGTCGATATCTCGGAAACGGTGCGTCGTAGAGCGAAACGGACGTTATTTTCGGACTCATCGCCCTAGACAAACATGTCTTAGGGCTATTATGGATGACCTTTGACCTTGACCTTGAATTTTTTCGCTGAGTCGGCATTTTTCGTTTTCGTCGATATCTCGGAAACGGTGCGTCGTGGTGCGAAACGGACGTTATTTTCGGACTCTTCGCCCTAGATAAACATGTCTTAAGGGTAGTAGGAATGACCTTAGACCTTGACCTTGAATTTTTTCGCTGAGTCGGCATTTTTCGTTTTCATCGATATCTCGGAAACGGTGCATCGTAGAGCGAAATGGACGTTATTTTCGGATTCGTCGCCCTAGACAAACATGTTTAAGGGATGGATGACCTTGACCTTAAATTTTGTTCACTGAGTCTGCAATTTTCGTTTCCGTCGATATCTGCGAAACGGTGCGTCGTAGAGCGAAACGGACGTTATTTTCGGACTCGTCGCCCTAGAAAAGCATGTCTTAAGGGTATTAGGGATGACCTTTGACCTTGACCTTAATTTTTTTCGCTGAGTCGGCATCTTTCGCTTTCATCGATATCTCGGAAATGGTCCGTCGTAGAGCGAAACAAACGTTATTTTCGGTTGACCTTGACCGTAAATTTTATTCGCTGAGTCGACATTTTTCGTTTTCGCCGATATCTCGGAAACGGTGTGTCGTAGAGCGAAACGGACGTTATTTTCGGACTCATCAATTCCTCGGAAACAGTGCGACCTAGAACAAAGCAGACATTAGACAGATAGTCTTAGGCGTATGATGTTTGTCCTTCACACACATGTAATTGCACAAATGTCTTATAGGTCTCATTGGGAGCTTATCATGTTTTTGCTGAGTCAGCATTTTGTTGTTTTTTTCATGCTTCACCCTGAAATGCCTCCAAGGCCTTTAGGCCTTGACGTCTAGTTACTGCATGGAATAAAAATATTTATTCAATTATTGACATTGATGAAAGACGCAGGCCCAGTAATTATGATATTTTGTCTGAATTAACATATTTTGGGCAACAGGGATGATAAAACATCAGGGGGATATACTCACGCGTCGTCGGCGACCGAATCATCTAGTTGAAGACAGAACGCCAATGGAAGGTATGGCTCATGTCATATGATGTAATTCATGGTGACCCTTAACCTCATACTCAATGTAACGCACCTGTAACGCAACTGGCCTATATTAGAGAATATAGGGCTTAGGTTTCGGTCATGAAAATATGAACGCTTATATATATGGTGAAACTTTGATGACCTTGGGATTGGCCTTAGAGTGCATTTAGTGCACAAAATATCCTTGAATGAAAAGATGATTGAACACAAAGTAGATTTGTCTGATTGGCATATAATATTCTGTATCATTTGGCGATATTAAACTTCAGATTGTACCTTGAGTGTTCAAACTCAAGGTTCATACGTCTACCTCATACGATGTGAATCGGTCATTGAATGCAACAGCTCTGAAGACACAGTTGAAGCTTACGTTCGAATCTTTCTGTAATTTTGCTAAAAAATACCGAAAAATATTTTGAGAGGGAGGTCTTTTTTTCATTCTTTTATTTTTACGTTTTCTGGTTCAAAATCGCGGTCGATTTCTCAATTATATCTGTTCAACTATTTTGAATTTGAATTGTCGCATAGGAGTTTTAGCTTTCGACGGATTTTCGATTATTATTTTTTCCGAAGTGAAGTTACTATCTGTTTGGAGCCATTTAGAGTAACAAAAACTACATTTTTTGCCTTTGATAAAATTTGTTAAAGTCCGAAAATGGTCCGAAAACCTATTGTGGTTTCATTGCGTCCATCCATCCGTCGTCGTCGCCCGTCTACATTTTTATCGTTAAAGTTTATGGTCGAATCTTTCTGAAAATTTGCATACTTAAAAGTATATCATTAGGGGTTTTTTCTTCGACTTTCGTGCTATTTTTCAAAATGGCGGCCGTTTTTGTCGAATAAACACTCAATTTTGGACTTTCAGAGCCATTTTTGTTTCAGGTAATTCGCCTTACATCAGAAACCCATAAGATGGGTTTCTGCTTACATGTATGTAAATTTGTGACGTCTATAAGTTTCAATACCCTTGAATCGCCAGTCTGCTGGCGGCCATTTTTATTTTTGGACGGGTCGGTGAATTTTTTGGGGGCCCCAAATCGCGTTATTATTCATTTTGGGCCACTCCTAGGCAAAGAAAAGAATCCACCATGTGACAAAAAATTCCTACAATACTTGCAGATAGAGTTTAGATATTGACACTTTCAAATAGGGATCATATATGGAAATTTATGTGGTGACCTTGAATTTGACCTTCGGTGACCCTGAAAGGTCAAAACAGCCAATTTTGTGTAACGAAAAAATGCCCATACTTGCCTCTACAGACGAAATGCTTATAGATAGAGCTTACAATGTAGGTTTGCACTATGAGCATATAGAAAGTCGTATATGGCACAACTAATGATGATCTTGAGCTTGACCTTGGATGACCTTGAGTGCTGTTTGATGTGGATGTGTAAGTTGGCTTCTGGGACTCGAACGCTTGCACCGAGAGGTTAGGATTGCCTGACCTGAATTTGTAAATTGGCCTCTACATACAAAGCACTTGTTGATAGAGCTCATTATGTTTGTATTATGAACATATAAAAAGTCGTATGCAGCACACCCTATCTTGGCATTAAAGTTCACAAAGCTGACCTTGATCAGTAGCCTACAAAACAACAAGGGGTGTATATTTATTAGTCAACATAATCATCTATATTCCAATAGTTAGCGATTGTATAAATTTCAGTTCTAAGCTACAGGACACTTAGTCTCAATTTTCAGGTAGAGTATACAATTTATTCCACCTAAGTTTGTTGCATACTAGGTCATATAAATGAAAACGACGTGAGCCTAATCATGTGACTATTACAGGCCCGTACCTGTTGATCATGTCTGTATTGCGATTGTTTGCTCATCTTCTGGCAATAATTTAACCATTGTGTTATTAACTTATTGTTTAATATAAAACACTAATTGAACTTTGTTGAATTGTTGTTAAATGGTTTTCCATCTCTTTTAAATTTTTATTTTGTTTAATTTTTTCACAGTACATTGTATGCAGGAAGTGATAGAAGACTGCTTTGGGTTTTTCAATTTTTATTAGCACAAATCCAAGGCGCTTCACAAAAATATACATTAGTTCACGTAAAGCACAATAATTTGACAAATATGTACAACTATTTACAAACATAAATTTAAATAGATATATAACTGATCAAATATACTACTGATGAAGGCTTGTACACATCACTTGTACCACATCAAAAGCACATATTAAATCAATCGTCAATTAGATTATGTACAATTCAGATCATTGCCTCTTCCCCGACCATCAGCATAATTAGTACATTTACACTGCAAGCTAACACACACAATTTTATTAATTAAGATCGATTTTTTACGTCGATACTCACTAACCTAAAATGGACTAAACTAAATAGAATAATAAAAATTATAATATATACAATATTTTGAGATTTTTTTCCTCCAAACCGCGACAAGACAACAACTACATGTACAATAGCATTTGCCTAATTACATGTTTGAGATCTTTTGAAAACCGTTTTGACAAAATGGGATTTTCCCATACCTACATACCTTTCACATACATGTAGGTATTTGACATGATTAAATATGCTACACACTCTACTCTACTAACTATGTTATAATTAACTATGGCTACATGATAAATATACAGTTTATATTGCACGTTAATGGCCCGCATTTGTTCGTTTTGACATGATACAATTAATGCACACAATAAATACAAATAATTCACACAACTACAAACTTGCATACACTCGAGAACATCCATGCTTGACCTTAATTTATATTGTTAATGAATATTGAAATGTTCAATACATACTTTCGGATTTGTGTTCTATTACATACAGCTAGATGCTGAATGCTGTGTCTAACATCGAATTTGGAAACTGGATAAATAAAATCGGATTTGATTGATTATAAATCACTTTCATAATATACTTCCACATGATCTAAACCTTCCACCATAATGACTAGATTTAACTCATCTTGTTACACGTTGGCCAGATACAAGCATATGAACTTCATTCATAAGTACACGTACATACAGAGGGTTATGACTAGAAACCACTCATCAATGACAAGATCAACACGCATATGACTTGAAATCACTCATCTTTCACTCAGATACACTGCAATTTACATGCTTTTAACCATACAATTAATTCACACGGTTCTGGCTAGAAACCACTCATCATTGACAAGATCAACACACATATGACTAGAAATCACTCATCGTTCACTCAGATACACTGCAATTTACTTACCATACAATTAATTCACACGGTTCTGACTAGAAACCACTCATCATTGACAAGATCAACACACATGACTAGAAATCACTCATCGGTCACTCAGATATACACTGCAATTTACACACCATTCAATTAATTCACACGGTTCTGACTAGAAACCACTCATCATTGACAAGATCAACATATATATGACTAGAAATCACTCATCATTCACACGAAAGTATACACTGTAATTTTACATACATTCAACCTTACAACTATTTCACACAGTTTTTGACTAGAAGTCACTCATCATATATATCAAACTGGACACTTCAAACATTCATTTATACATTCTTGACTAGAATTCACTCATCAGACACACATAAGTTATACAATAAATAAGTGATACACACGTGAATAAATACAAATATATATATACATTGGATATGGTACATTTTGACTAGAATGACTCATCCATTTTAGAGATTCAACCCTCCCCTGCCTGTGGAGATAGCTATCTCGGTCTACAACTAAATACTCAAACGGTGAATATACGCCAATGAAACACGCCTGTCAAATGTTATAGCATCTCTAGTAGTTCAAAATTATAAATTATGAATAGTATTACATGTGTTTCGCTACTTCCGATTGATTACTATGGTTGCGTAGTTATATGGCAATAGGATGTGGTGACTATAATATTCAACAGTAGTGAATCGATTGAACGTACATCACATAATATATACAATGAACACAATCTCGTATTACTCGATCTTTGACTAGAAAATACTCATCAGATTTGAGAATAAATAAGACTAATATCTACTAAAAGCCTACGACTACGTTATCACTCATTCATCGCATTCATTCATTACATTCTGACTCGAATTACACGTATTAGATATGTTAGTACACAGCAAAGCGGGCTATTAGAATTAAATGAGTTGTTAGATTACTACAGATCTACAAAACAGTGCAGATAAGCTGGTTAGAGACATGATATATTACCGTAGTATGGACATGACTAGAAACATGTGTTAGGTACCATATATATTGAAAGCAGAATTTTTATTATGTTAAAAGGATGTCATGGTATTGATGTGATGTCCGAAACGGACACACTCAATTATGACCATAGGACCAGTGGTTTCAAATAAAGAACAGAAAGTTTTAAATGAGTTGGGTCAGTATTAGCGGTTGTAAAGAGAGTAGTTAGTTGCGAACTGGTACAGATGAATGACTAGACAGCGTACATGTACATGTATCTCAGAGGTCCACTCCCATCTGGCCTGGTTCCTCAATGATCTACCCGACAGAAGCCCCTTTTGTGCTTTGACTCCGATACGAAAATAATAGCGGTGGGGACAAATAGAGTGATTAATTTCTCTTTGGGGGCAGATCTGATGGAAATCTCCCACACTCTTAGAAAAAAAGGTTCTCAATGGTTCTATTTAGAACCCCGAGGGTTCCAAAAGGGTTCAAAGGGGTTCTAGAACTGCTTGAGGGTTCCATATCATAAAATTACCCCAAAATGGTTCAATATCGGTTCTTGAGTAAAAGTAAGGTTCTTTAGAGGTTCTTGGAGACGAGGGTTCTTTGGATACGGCATTAAGGTTCTATTATACTTCTCATCTGGGTGGCATTCAAGACGAGGAGCTTTAGGCCGTGGACACGAAAAAAAAGCAAACCTATAAATGAATAGTAAAATATAACGAGGAATAAATAAATGTATGTTGTTTATTGTAATTTACTTTTATTTTTTATAAATAACATTGATTGATAAACATTTCTTATTCAGTTTATAATGAAGGCTTACAATATCTCTACCCGGGCTATATAATATATACTGGTATTTTGATTTCATGATTTTCACTTTTGGGAAATTGACTGTTAATTTTTGTAAGTCATTCAGACCTATAACTGTAATTTTAAATGTATTTTATTCAGCATATATTGTCATTTATCAGTGATTATATTGGTTATATTTATATTGGTTATAAAAAAACTTATGGTGTTGTTTCATCCTGTCCGTTCTCTGAGCTAGAATATTTTGACGTCACCCAATCTTTCCCCCCGGACGTTATGCATGACTTTCTGGAAGGCGTAGTTCCACTATTGTTGACACTTTGTATCAAGGATCTACACCGAGATGGTCATGTGAGTGTATCAAATTTGAATGCGGAGTTGAACACCTTCAGATTTGGGCAGAGTGAAAAGGACCATATCCCAGTTAAAATCCCTGACAAAATTGTGAGTGAGAGTGGATCCTCATTGCCAGGGAAAGCTGTTGAAAAGTGGTGCTTGTTCCGCATACTTCCTCTCCTGATTGGAGATTACATCCCTGAAGACTACGCACCCTGGCATTTGTATCTGCTTGGTCGTGAAATTGCAGATGTGATCTTGGCTCCAGTTATTGCAAAGGATACGATTCATCACCTGGAAGTGATTATCACCCAGTTTCTGGAGCTCTTTCATGAACTCTATCCAGGGAAAACCACACCCAAACTGCACTATCTTGTGCATTATCCCAGACTTTTGCTTGCATATGGACCTCTCAAAGTGCTATGGTGCATGCGTTTTGAAGGAAAACATCAATACTTTAAACGATTGTCAGGAATTGTTTGCAACTTCAGAAACATATGCTTCACCTTGGCAAAAAGACACCAACTTCGTCAGTGTTGGGAACTGTCGTCCGTGGACATACTCAAACAGGATGTCAAGCATACTGGTGGTCGAGCTGTGCCACTACGTTCTCTGACTAAGCAAGTGTGCAACGAGCTGTTCAGTTCCTGTGGTGTTCTTGTCGAGGATGTTGATCTCAAAGAACATATTTGGAAAGTGAACTCGCTGACAGTCAATAACATTCAATATCAAGTACAAAACCTGTTCGTGATGGACTTAATTCATGAGGAACTCATTCCATTGTTCTGTAAAGTGATCCATATTGTACAGTTCCGGAACAGTTGGCTGATATGTGCTAAACTCTATGTGCCAGCAAAATTCAATAGCCATCTGCATGTGTATGACGTCACGGAATCAGAAGATTGGATCATTTTCAAGCCAGGTGCCGAGATTGACTATCATCCGCTTGATGCCTATCACACTAGCAACAACAACTACAGAGTTGTACTGAAGCATCAACCATGCAAAAAGGCCTGTATGGCTGTCGCGTCATCCTGAGGTCCTCACTACCCGATACATTGTTTAATGGTACTAACCTACTCTGATCACATACATGTATACATTATGTATTGATGGATTTACGAGTGTATTATAATGTATCGATAACTAGCCAAACCACACAATGAAATGAATCACAGAACAAAAATGTCATAGAGATGCCAAGTGACCACGGACTGTGATGCATATTTGCAAAATGAGAAGTTTACATTAGCTTATAATCATTCATGTACCACATTGTTGTTTCAGATGAAGAAATAGATGGGGACACCCTGTTACAGTTGACAGAACGAATGGTGGAACGACTTTTGCCAAACATGAAGAAGCAGTTGAAATTCATCAATCTGCGGGACCAGTTGTTGGTTCAAACGTATGTTGAGAAAATTTTTGCTGGCGGATAAACAACCTCAATGTATATGTATACTTACCCTTCTGCCACAAAATTAGGGTCTTATCTAAGGAGATGTCTTATTGGAGGGTTCATTTACATGCTAACGTTAGCCTAGCACCACACGAAAAGGTCTTTACAGAGGGGAAAGTCTTTATTGAGGGGGGTCTTATCTGAGGGGGACCACTGTACACTGTACCGAATACATGAACTTCAACTTTCCCCTGTATTTCACATTTCAAAAAGAAGCAGAAAAGAAGCAGCTGCCAGTGTTCCAACAACTGCGCCTGATGCACCCTCATCGCCCGGCACTTCCAGCAGTCGAGAGTGGTCATCATCATACCAGCTTCCCAGTTTTCCTCCGCACATTAAGGATGCCCTTGAAAGACGAGACCCACTTTTCAAAATGAAAGGCAAATCTGGAATGAGGGCTTCGTTGATACAGATCTTGTTTGATGACGTCACAAAATACTGCTGGTATGTGCATGTTATAAGCATGGTACTCGTAAATTATATCAAATTAGATATTCAAATATAAAATGAAACTGGATTAATTTATTAGGAACTTGAACCACCAAGAAGGTGATCTATATAAAATTTGTGGCATTGTTTCTGATTGTGATCACTATTTTATTTTAATCAATCTTGACAGCTGTGTTCATAATATTACAGGTACCCGACCCATAGGATGTATGCAGATGTAATGAGTACTCTGACAACAAGATATCCTTTTCTCAAAGATGCCAGTATCTCTGGATATGTAAGTATCCTTCATCATCACCATTACTGACCACTGTAACTATCTGAGGAATGCTATTAATTTTTATTCCAAGTGTTCATTAGGACATGTTATTTCGATTGGAAATTTTCACCTTACCGTTAAACATTTTGTTCCATATTCTTCGCTGTGTAAAAACTGATTCATTGTGTGTAACTGTATTTGAAAAATCAGGTTACCCTTCTCTGCACTAAATTTGGTTCCAATTTCTCATTCAGGTTACAATCCTGGCGAGTTTGAAAAACAAATTCAAGAAGGAAAGGAGGCCGCTCGTGTCAGTGGACGCTGTGAAGAAGGCCAAGGCGCTGTTTGGTACAGTTGGAACGGGCCGAAAAAGGAATGCGCCCTCTCAGGACGAAGACTTGCCAGGTCCCATAACGAAACGGCGCCGTGAATGTGTAAGATATAATCAACGATCCAATAGCTACGCTTTGATAATGTACAATCTTGCAAAATGCCAGTATGAAACAAATGCAAAATGATTATAACATAGTGGTACATGTATTATTTTGTTTTTCTTTCTATATCACGGTTGTATTGTTTTCAACAGACCATAGACTTTGATGAGAGTGGTGAAGATTCCCACAGCATTGAGCAACATCTCTCGACGATGAGGAGGGAAATGAGCAAGCCAAGACCCAATGCTGACTTACTCAAGGACCTGATGAGTCGGACAGCCAGCACCATATCGGAGATTCTGGACAAAGCTCTGTCCACAGAACAACAAATGAAGGAGTGCCCTTTTCTACAGGTTCCATCCCTGGTAGGTGTCTATACTAAACGCTGCCCTATCGAAAGATGTAGCAATATGCATTGATCCTTCCTCATTTTACTGCTACATGTACTATAATTATTGCTCAATTTGAAAAAAAAAACATGGATGACTGCAAACAATATGCTGACTTAAGGCTATTCTGATTTCACAGCTCCTGCATCAGATGGAACTGATACACAAAGTGAACGTCGACAAGCTGTTTCGCGACAATCTCAGCACCCTCGGTCCTGCCATTCTGGGGAAAGTAGCAAAACATAATCTCGCCAAGCAGATGTCCAGCACCATCACCAACGAGCTGGAGGAAATCAAACAACAAGGTAACAATAATATCTGCACATTTATTTTAGTAATAGATGAACTTTATTGCATGATGTTACACAGAATGATGCGCAAATTAAGTACATCTTACACTTTTATGAACGTGTATCAAAAAATATATTTGAATTATTCATAGCATTTCAAATTTAATTCCAGGATATCAGAAAAGCTCCAGCCTTTTGATGCTGCCGGTGCTGTTCAGAGAGAAGCAAGAGCTCCTCTTCACAGTGAATAGAGTAAGTTATTTTTCAGCTATGAAATTACTATATCGTTTTTTAATTTATTTAAATTATGAATACTAAATTTATGAATACTTTTTTTTTTTCAAAAATTATACGCCTAATATATATGAACAATGTCATGTATCTAATTCATCTGTATCAGACTATGACTTGCATCAATTATATTTCTGGGCTTTTTGCATTTCTAGGATCCAGTGGCATCCACACCAACCCTGCTGCTCCTCAGATGTCACGAGGACAATCCGCTGTACTTCCAAGAAATGTGCATCATGATGGACGGGGTAAAGCTGCTGAAGGACGACAGGGACATGGATATAATAAATGGACTGGCGTGCCTCTTCTCGGTATATTTCGTCTATGGGATTGAATATCCAAAAGGACTAACAAACACTATGAAATTTCTTGAGAAATTCCTTGTCAAGCTGGATGTTCCCGGAAAACTACCAATCACCGTGTTGAGAGCACATAACTCTCTGATGTAGAGATTGATGCCCAGTTATCCGTATATTGCATTGTGCATTGTAGTGTGTAGAATTTGTTTATTGTTCATTTAATTCGGTGTTATCAATAAAATGTACTGATAATCACAGTTTGATATTGGTTGTTATTCTCTATTGGTAAACACATTGCCACAGTTATGGAGTTAATCACACTTATAGTTTATTCATGTAAGAAATGCACGCACCAGTAAGATTCCATAAAGAACCAGTAGAGGTTCTATATTATACCTTTCAATGTTCCATAAAGAACAAGTGACGGTTCTATATTGTACCTTTCAAGGTTCCATAAAGAACTAGTGGAGGTTCTATACTGTACCTTTTAAGGTTCCATAAAGAACTAGTGAAGGTTCTATATTGTACTTTTTAAGGTTCCATAAAGAAATATTGAAGGTTCTATATTGTCCCTTTTAAGGTTCCATATATGGTACCGTTAAGGTTCTATAAAGAACTATTGGAGGTTCCATATTGTACCTTTCAAGGTTCCACAAAGAACGAGTGAAGGTTCTATATGGTACTGTTCAAGGCTCTATATAGGACTATTGAAGGTTCTATATTGTACCTTTTAAGGTTCCATAAAGAACTAGTGAAGGTTCTATATGGTACTGTTCAAGGTTCTATAAAGAACTATTGAAGGTTCCATAAAGAACTAATGATGGTTCTATATGGTACTATTGAAGGTTCTATATTGTACCTTTTAAGGTTCTATAAAGAACTAGTAAAGGTTCTATATGATGCTTCAATGGTTCCATTCTACACCTCAAATGGTTTGATATGGAACCAATAAATATTGAATTGAACCTCCTATGGATCCATATGGAACCTTTATCCGTGATTGAAAGGGGTTCCACATGGAACCTTTTCTGCTTCAGTAAAAGGGTTCTATATGAAGAACCTTTCCTGTCTCGCAAAAAGGGTTCCATATGAAGAACCCCCGAAGAGGGTTCTTTATAAAACCTCTGGGGGTTCCGTATTTGAAGCGAGACCATGAACCTTAAAAGGTTCTATATTGAACCATTTTTTCTAAGAGTGCAGTCAGGAAGTCGGAATTGACCTGTCAACAACAGGGCCTCCACTGAAACAGTGACGGGTAAATAACGTGAGACTGACTATTCGGTTTGTTGTCTGCGGGCAGCGAGCTGATTTGAATACAACAGGAACACCTGTCGCCCTGCCGTGGGAAGGGCAAGTCCATGTACGGGCAGGGATGAGAGCAGATCAGCCCGTGTAGAGGATGTGGCTTTCTATGTATTTACTGGAGCTGTCCCCGTGCACTACTAAGCCCCCCCCCCCCCCCCCGCCCTACCTCAAATAAAGGCTGAGAGCTAGGAGGGCAAAGCCTGCATCCGTTATACAACGGGACTCGGTGTCCTCGCATAATGACCTTTTAGGTACAAAGCCGCCTGTGCGACGAGTCCTCGAGTCACGTTCAACCATCCCTCTCTCCTACCCTCCTCCCTTCAGCGCTTTACAGCTGATTTCTAGGAGTCTGCTAAGGGAGATTGGCAACCGAGCTTTGATGGGGGACGAGCACGCAGATATACGACAGTCTGCCCAGCGAGGCCATGTGCCTCGGCTCCGCCAATGATTCCAGTCACACAAGAGCCGGCAGCCATCTTTAAATATTCCATACCAAAGAAAGGAAAGCATCGGCATGCAGACTGGCGGTGCTTTAAAATTTGAATTTCGTGTTCCACCTGTTCCTTTTGTTCGGTGATAGTTTTAAATTTCTAGAAGAGAGATGTAAGCAAAACAAAAAAATTTCATTCAAATGTTAGCATAAAGACACACACTATGTTAATTATATTACTATCTACATTTGTGAAATGCATTTAGGCACTGATCAGTTACATATTTTACCAAAAATAATTAGAACTGCAAGCAATCGCATTCACACGCTGCACACTAATAAATAACTAGCATAAATATGGCCTACACTATTTACAGTATTTACAGACTTCAAATGCATTGGACACATTGTTCAGGGCAACAGAAAGTTGCCACGAAAGATTTGTGAGCTATTTACAGTGAAGAATATATTTGCGTATGAATTTCTGACCTTGAAGCACCAAGATGAAATTATTTACAATGAAACCTTTTTGTTGTTAAGTTGACGAATTTGAGCGTTAAAATTAAGAAAACATGGGCCGCTTTAGAAGCGGTTAAGTCTTTGTGACGGATACTCAGCTAGGGACGGCCTCTCCGATGTAGGACTTGAGGCTGGTAGGCAGAGGCAGCTTGGCGAGGTCCTGCTCATCCTGAAGGTGTCTGGTGATAACGGCCCGACAGCGGTCCTGCAGACTCGTGAAGCCTCTCAGTGTCAGCCCTAGCATCATCTCTGTCTTGGCGGCCGTTGAGCACACGACCGGGAACACTTCGTCCTGCACGCGGTTGATCCCGGTGAAGGCCACACCCAGACTGACCCCATCTTTGTAGTAGGTCAGCGTGCCCTGGTTCCAGTCAACGAGCAGCCCGATGGTGGTCGACTCGTTCTCGCGGAAGGCCTTGGTGTACTGGCGCCACTTGCCGTTGTGCCAGAGTAGGCCCTTGTGTGACAGTCCCCAGCTGTGGCCGTCCTCGCCCAGAAGGTTGATGAAGGCGTCCACATGGAGCCGAGCCGACTTGCTGGCGATCCCGAACATCATGCTGGTGCCGAAGATGCGCTGCGTGATGTGGATCTCCCAGTAGTGTGTGCCGTGGTTGAGGGCCGCCGTGCCCCGGACTCCGGCAGTGCCGTTGCTCCAGTTAGGGTGGAAGTGGGCGATGTGGTGCCTGGGGCCGTAGAGACGGACCTCGTGCGACTTGTCCCGCTTGTTCCAGGACCAGTGCTCGGGACAGCCCTCACGGAGCGGCGCCGGTGGCCGGTAGACATTGTCCGCCAGCTTCTGGTCGTCCTCGCCCTTCGTCATCTTGACTCTAGTGACGAGAGTCGAGCTCCAGCTAGGGTCAGGGGCTGTTGTCACTAGCCACGGGCTTCGAGGTCACCTGATGTCATCCCAGCCTAAACATTAAATGGCCTGTGTTACAAATGATTATCAATGTGCTACTTGACGACATTTGAGGTCAACATATATATATTTATGATGTGTTGGTTTTCTACTAATAATGCTAGTTTTCGTCTTCAAAATAAAATATAAAATCCCACAACACGTCATTTCTAATAACCGAAATGTGGGCTATCGTCATGTAGCTGAACAAAAGATTATCAAACCAAAATAATATTTCTATATTTTATCATCCTTGATGCCTGCTTACTGCTCTTGCTGAAAGATTGTTTCAAATTCGTTATTTAAGGTTTGAATATCACTAAATAGTCTGACAAAAAAAATGGAAAGTAGATTTTGAAAATGAGCGACAACACAGCTTTGCTGATGAACGCCATATTGTTGGAGACCAACAATGGCAGAGCTGTTGCAGTGTTTCATCATTCTCGTCAGTCTAAACGTATGTACAAATTTCAGGCTTACCTTGGGCAAGATCCCGTCTTGTCCTGGGTGGACAGACGTCCAAAATGTTCCAAGCTCCACAGCTCCTCAGCAATGGCCGGGTTTTGTCATTTCCCTTTAAAAACAGGTAAAATGGCTGGCGACTGTCTGAGGAAATTGTGCACGGAATACGTGCACGCAAATCAGGCTGGCTCTATTGCTGCACTGCCATCGATTTTCCCTCGGAGCCGCTGTGACGGCTGTCCTCGCGTCCTTGCCCTTATCAATGCCTCGACATGTGGCTTTACATGATTATCTATGCAGACGATGTTTGAATATTGTCCATGCAATTTTTTTTTCCTCCAAAAATGGCAAATAATTGCAAAGTCGCAACGTTTTCCCCTTAAAAAAGGGGCGCTGAGATCTCCTCCAGTATTGCAGCCTTCCAGGAAGTGGCGAGGTCGAGGGAACGACCTTCCTCGAAGTCCCGGCGAGGGTGTGTGTGCCCTGTCCCTTTAAACGTCCCGTATTTATAGCTAAAGGTGAGGACAAAGAAAGCCCCCGAGGCTGTGTTCAATATCATGGAGCGAGCCCCCCACTCCACCCCTCCTACCCCCGTGTCTATAGAGCTGTACCCAGGGCGTGGTGGCAGCTGATCGGGCTCCAATCTCCCATGGCATGGCTCAATGGTCAGCCACCTTCCTTCATCATGTACCGTTGTCTCTTGGCTGCTGTTGGAGAAACCCTTTGTCTCTCGCCCGTTGCATGCGCGGTCGGGGGTAATGCATGGTTCCTCCCCCCCACCCACTGGACCCTCGGTCTCTTTGTGTCGCGTGGTCGTCTCGTGCCAAGTGTGACAGTCGACCGGAGGCCTGTCTCCGATGTCACAGCCCCACCGGGGCTTCCGACAGGGCTCCCAGCGGACCCGGCCGATCGAGTGATCGCACCGCAGAATCACTTTAAAACTAAAATCAAGCGTGCCGAGGGGACTTGAACGCCGTATTTGTGGGTGTTTGCTTTTAAATTCTATTATTTTCTGGGTTGAATGTTCACGGTGCGTGATAAACTGTTGTCACCTATGTCCCCGGTGTAATGTAAGGCTTCAATATCCTATTTATAATTAAAGATTGGCACTTACATCTGTTCTTGATTCAGAACATTACAGTTATTGAAAATCTATGTAGTATTTATTAATACAGATCTAACATAGTTTAGAAAGTTTCAAATTATAAACTTTTAAAGTATTCTGGACTAGTACCCTATTGGATATTACATAGTAATCAATATAACTATAGATCAATAAAGTTCCGAATGATATAAATCATTCGTTGTCGCATGGGGCAATTTTACATAGCTACAGTGCAGCAATGCCTGTGAAGAAAGTCAGACATTTTCAAATTTAAAATCCAGCCAGCCACTTCTAGGAATTTAAATTCTAGGGACAGCGAAGCCAGATGTAAGTGAGCGAGGACGGAGTGAGCACAGCCTGTAGGAGGCAGGTGCATCACACGAACCGTTGGTGCTCAAAGAAAGGAACTGTTATTAATACATCCCTCCCACCGCTGGTAAGGCTTTGTGTCGCACTGCCCGGACATTTAAAACCGTTAGACCTTTATGAGGACAGCGGGTCACGAGCACCCGCCGCAGAATGTCGTCGTATTTAATCATAAATTGCATAGGAATTCAAATTCGAAGCATACCGTTACACTTGTGAAAAGGCAGATGCCCAGAAATAATGTCCTAGAATTGTGCACGGTTGGTGCATGTGGCACACGTTTCTATAGACACATGGGGCAAGGGCAACCTAATTCACCCTCTTCCTCATTGGTCCCGTAGAAATTTTGAAAAATAATAGCACCCTGTTTGTCATAAGTAAATATGGGAATTTACAAATTTGCATTCTCACTCCAATATACAACTGAATTCACAACATTTGTATTATAGTATAAAAAAAAAGAAATTTAGAGCCCACATATATATTTTCAGTGTCATCTTGTGATATTATTGACTTTAGTTCTATATATTGTATTTCTTATTGGCATATAAACTTCCTAATTCAGGCATATATAAACCGGGCCAGGTGATATTTCTTGGAGTTCACAACACCAGCATGGCCCATCACAATGGGGACAATACTGCCACGCGACCCCGGTGATTATCACCCATGTTCCACTCGTGTCAAACCCACAACGGTACATTGACCCAGTGTAAATAGACCCCTGATCACACCCACATCTATAAGTAACGGCTCAGCGGTGGCATATGTCTGTTTGGCATAATTAATCCCCGGGAAATGGTTGTATTGGGCTGTAATTGCACTTAGCGAGAGTGTTGAAGACCGCCAGCTGAAGGCGGTGTCACACTGACCACTGTCCACTGTGGGGGTTCACTCTGGGCCCGCGGCCACATTACGTAACTACAACTTACTCTATAACTACGTACGTGTAAAAACTATACATTAACGGTAGTCACCAAGTGCCTAACAGATTGGCCATGTTTGCTCCGCTACTTACAAAGTCAGAAGTGTAGCGATTTTACAAGTCGCGAAAGTACTCAAAGTGATGTTTGAGGCAAGACAAGAGACTGTATTTGCCCATATAGATTGGTAAGGTTTCGGGGGATATCTATTTGTAAAGTATATTGATCTATACCCCCCAAGTCTTTTGAGGACCACGAACTCTTATCAAGTTATTGTATAGCAATGCAAATATGATCCGTCTATCATGTAGGCATCTGAAGGTATTCCTATATTGCAAATATAGAAGGAGGGTTGTTACAGGTGCCATATGGTCCAATGCTGGATGTCCCCATATACCGCTATATGTAAATTGTTTTATCTGTGCAGGCACTCTGACTCCTTTGATCTCCGTGTGTTACGTACAATTTACCGTAAACCCAATTGGAGTATGAGTACTGAACTTGTATCAGAGGAACAATAAGTATCATGCCTGATCGCACATAGGACAGTAAATACTAACATAAAGGTACCTGTGCGGCTTGAATTGCATAAATTAGCCCTCGTTTATTGTGCCTAAATACGTGAAGATTCCCAGCTTCAAAGGAAATATTATCCCAATTGGCTCGTGGGACATTGTGGTAGGGCACCGACAGGTGCGAGGCCAAATGGGATTGGGACATAACCAGTGCAATCGAATAGAAACAAATACCCAGTCAGCAATGATGAGAGCCTTTGATAGAGTTGTGGGCGGGTCAGTGAGAGATATAATAAAGCCTAGCATTCCGTCGGTGGTCAGGTGCGCGTAGCTCTGTGATGTGATGTGGACACTGGACGGGACTTTGAGGTTAGCTTGGGTCACGTAACAATATACACTGACTTGTTACTTTTTTTTCTCCCCTCACGACACTGGAGACTTTGAAGAAATGGGCCTCTTTAAAGTGGGACTTCACGTTTAGGTACATTGTACATTTACAGGTCTCATTGGCAAACAAAGAGCCACAGCAATATCTATAACGTGGAAATCTATAAACACGGCATCATCTTAGTAAACTCGATAAAAAAAAGGACGATTATTACGAGGTTGTTTTTCTCAGTACAATTAATTTAAGGTTTGACAAAATGTGCTGGTACGGCATTATACATGTATCGTATGCACTTGAACTTGACTTTATATAAAGACAGGTCTGTAACTATAGCTAGCTATCCTGATAGCATACATACATGGTTGCAATGTAATGTTCTTAACTACTGAGTAACACTGCCCCTGGACAAAGTGGTCACTTGGATAAGGACAAATAGGTGAGTGTAATGGTATGGAACTGCTTGAAACCTTGGTGGATGTGACACAAGCATATAAAAGTCTGGGACGTAATGAACGTCATGGTCAGTTTCTCGGCTGTTTGTGGACATTTATATCACCCAATTCGGACATAAGGTCCACACGACAGAACAGCACGTGGGCGGCGGTGACCTATGACACGCACACAAAAGGCCCTGGGCCAAAATATTCCAAAAGCAGATTACGTCTTTGTCCTGGATGGAAACCGAGTTTATGAATGAACCGTAATGTCTTGGTAAATGGCAGTTTATTGAGGGGAAGTTCAAGTCGCTAATTTGCCGTGCTCTGTTGAAATGTCAAGCATGAAGAGGTGTTTCGAGGCCGTGCACTGTCGAGACTCCCGCAAGCAGATGTGGGGTCCTCGAACGATGTTACCCTGTCTCGTGGCCTGTAGATCCCCTGTGGAATTCAAGCTCCTCGATAAGACACTCGAGCTGGCCAATAAAACCAGCTGGCAACTCGGGGTCTTCCTCGAAGCCAAAGAAAACAAGGAAATGTCGCGAGGCCACGCCACCGCCTCACGTGTGAGGGACAGGAAAGGCCAATTGTTGACACCCCTGTTGAATTGTTAATTTAATATACACCCAGTGTCGAAAGCTTCTCTGCCATGCTGACACGCAAATGATTGTTACGTTCGTGCCAAGGTATAAGAGCTCGGTCCCATGTCCATTTCGTGTAATAGATGTTCATTAATTATCGAATAGCGATACATTAGCATCGACTATAATTAGAAGGGTCAAATTGGTTCCGACCATGAGACTACGTAAGGTAACACCGGGTTAAGTGGGCTGGAACCAGCAAAAAAATATCTCTGGAATTCACCGATACGTACATGTATAATAATTATGGTTCATCACACAAGTTACCTTAACGCGAACTATCCCACTTGCCATATACATGTAAGACAGGATAACAAAACAACGAAACCGATTGAGTCAACACAACATCAATATCTATATCCCGAGAATGAGAATGTTACAACAAAAATAAACCATTGAGCTCAAACACATATAGTTACTAGACATACCGGTACTTCTGGTTAGGGCCATCACTAATCACACTTGATAACATCACCAGAACCCAACATAATTGAACATCTTCATTGTGTAATGCTCATGTAATGGTCACATGTAACTTTTAACCTTGAAAATACCTCCAACTGCCTGATCGCCTATTATCAGATTATGAACCAGATGTAACTCACAGACCGCTTTTAAGGCCTATATCATCTGAGGTAAAGTTTAAGGTCACCAAAAAACTATATCATACGGAAGTGTGCCTCTTCATGGAAAACATGATGATGTTATAAGTATGATCCGAACACAAATCTGGTTTGTATTAGGGAGGCAATAATTTGAACATTTTTTCAATCATAACATTGACAACTACTGTCATCTGAGGTCATGTTCAAGGTCATCAAATAATCCGTCAAATGTAATACTAGTCTCACCTAATTAAACTCTTCGAGTTTTTAGTTATTTTTGTTTTCGAGTTCTCTGATTAGTAAGTCGGCAGATCTGAATGAATTTATACATGAGCATCTCTTAATATAATTTCCCTATAAAAAAAATGTTCCCTACATTGAATACCTATGAAAATAATAAAGTTGCTCATTGATTTTATCATTGTCAAAGAGCTCGGTCCAAATCAGTTTAAGCTCTATCATGAACTGTTGCATATGCAGCCCTAAATATTATTTTCAAGTTCCATTCGAGAAGAAAAAGTTTGAAAACTACAATTTCCGTCATGTACAGTCTAGTAATAAAGAGGAAGGAAAGTCATACACAACACGTAGGCCTATCTGGGGAGTCCAATGCATCAATTTAAACAAAATTATCTCTAAAGATTATGAGGAAATAGCCGACAAAGTCCAGAAATAATCATATTGCGATCGAAATCGGTATGACATTGTATGATTTAATTCCCATTTGAATGGGCCAATATCTAAGCTTTATCTTGAGGTATTATCATATATGGAAGTTCTGGTACTGGGGTTACACGCAACTACAGAAACGCATTGTTCATTCTGAAGGGAACAGTGATTGAAATTTACCAGGTAGAGGGTCTAGCTCTTATCTTGTAACAGTTCTCTTGAAAATTTAGTACCATAAATAAGGCCTGGTACTGTATATGTGGAGCGGAGTGTTGATCCCACACCGTAGGCTACATGTTTTCTTTAAATTTAGCCCCCGTAAGTTAGGCCTACTGTAGCCCACATGTAAGCTAACATCTGTATGTAGGACCCTTCAAGTTCAGAATGTACATGTACAAGGCAGGAAAAGTGTATGTTCAAGAAACTACGTGTCTAGCGTTGAAATTTAGCAACCGCCCCGCTTGCTGCCCGAGATAGAGAATGACTTACTTTATCGAAGCGAAAATGTCGGGACACGGCCACAGCCACGGCGGCTGTGCACACGATCATGATCACGAAGACATTTCTGACGCCGAGAGAGGAAATCAATTCAGTTTGTACTTGAAAATTGACACAGAAAAACTGCAGTGTCTGAACGAAGCGGAGGATGGATCTGCCAAAAACGTTTTCAAGCCATGGGACAAAAGACTTGATTTTGAAAAGGTTCGAAATCCCCTAATATCGCCCGTGTAAACAAACCCAATCCACATTCAGAATTTCAGTGCTCCAGTGCTCTACTATTATCTTCATAATCTTGCATACTTGAATTGCACGGTTACGATTTCTCGACCCGGGTTATATGTTCAATTTAGTGGGCAATTTCATTCTCAGCAGTTTTCATATAGACATCTAGTTAGGATCATGTTAAGATCCGGAATGACAATTGGTTATGATGTTTACTCTGACTGACCATTTCTTCTTTTTATCTGTGATTATCATTTGTACGACTGACATTGATTATCATGGAGGAACAGAATTGCCCACTAAATTGAACATGTCCCCTCGACCCCACCATGGCCATGGGTTAACCCTGCTCCACGGCTAAACCTGCATTTTCAGGAGAAAAACATGCCCTGCCTTCAGGAGAATGGAATACGCTTGCCAGAGTTAGCCATGGGTCGAGAAATCGTGAAGCATGTACAATAAAGTCATTAAAATGTCACTCTGGGCAAATGTTGGCTCCACCAATCAGTGCCATATATCTGGACTATATCTGGAACATGTGACCAGTTTTGAGCCAATCACAGCATATGTGTCAGATTGCCCATGATATTGCGTATGCACCCCAAAATGGTTTCTAATCAGATTTAGCCTCAGGTACCTATGCTTAAATTCATACTGATTTTTTTCCTGGATAATGGATACACACAACAGTACATGTAGCATAAAATCCATTGTTTTTGTCAATTTGATAACTAGCCCATTCTGTCTAGCCCAAGTGATGCAGAGCGTTCCAAGATGGCCCACATTGGTGCTCGGGACAAAAACAAACAAATCACAATTTTCTGGGCTGACACCCCAACTTGTCTTTGTGTATTCATTTAGATACACAAGAGGACCCAAATTACATATGACAACGCACTTTTACATCCCGAAATGTTGTTAACGATACCTTCCAAACATGGACTTTAGCCTTGGCTGTCAGCGGCCATAAATTTTACCATAAAGGATTATCAACTAGAAATCTGATTAGGTTACTTACAACATAAAGTAACCATGAAACCTGACTGTGAAAACCATGTTGATTTGTTTATGTACATGTTTTATAGCTCAGCGTGTTCTTTTATCACATTTCAGTTTGTTATCAGTGATTGTGATGAGGAGCTACTTTTCAACATCCCGTAAGCTGCTCATTCCCGATTCACACTTCATTAGATAAGTGCATTGATCAAAAATCACACCTGAATGATTAAATACCAACCATCACTTGTTTGGACACCTGCATTTGTTACTTCCATACTAGCTTGCTAGGTCATATTAAATGTACATTGCCCTTGTAACAGTATTTTCGTATTGATGTAAAATATCTGGCAATAGTGATTGTGCTCTTAACACCTTTCCAAAATTTGAAAGATTTCATGACTTTTAATTGACTTACTACATGTAGATTCACAGGCAATGTGAAATTGAAAGGGATTATAGTCATTGGTGGAGATGAAGACAGTCATCCGTCACACATGAAGCTGTGAGTACAAAGCGTCCCAACATCAAATGGAATTTTATTTAGCAATGTATTCATTAGGACATGTCACAGAATGCTTCTTCCCAGTAATAGCTTTATTGTACAATTGCAGGTATAAGAATCGTCCAAACATGACATTTGACGACACAGGAGCAGAACCTGATCAAGAGTTTGAAATGCACACGGACACAACAGGGCGTCTGGAATACACCACAAAGTAAGGAAATGTTCTACGTATTCTTCCAGTTGTAGGTGTTCTATAAAAATGAACGATAACGATGAATATGTAATGCAGCTCCTCGATTATCAATTCATTCAATATAATCAAACATACCTAAATGAATTTTTCGATACTTCTGTCAGAGTGACAAGATTCAACCAGGTGTCGCACCTGAGCATCTATTTCCCAAAGAATTTCGGTGCGGATGAAACAAAAGTCTACTACATTGGACTTCGTGGAGATTACAGTGAGGCGAGTATCACATTTTTAGGTTACCGGACCAATGATCCGATAACCTATTGCCGTCGCGTTGCGTCAGTCGTCCGTCCATCGTCCGTCCGTCATTCGTCCACATCTGTATCTTTAAAGTTTACATGCTGATTTTTCTGAAATTTTGCTGAAAAATGCCTAAAAATATTTAAAAGTTTTTTTATTTTCGCATTTCTCCCAAAATGGCGGCCATTTTTAACGAAGCGGACTTTAGCGGCCATTTTCTCAAAAACTGTTTGATCAGTTTTGAGATTTTTGTTTTAAAAGATTCCCCCTATGTACCTTTATGATGTGCACTTTTTTCCTTCATAATGGGAGCTGCCAGAACTTTACTCCTAGAACGCTTGATGGTGGTGTATAAGTTTTGTTGCCCTTGAAGCGCCGGTCTCCGTGTGGCGGCCATTTTGAATTTTTGACGGGTCGGCAAAAAAATTTTTTTTTGCTCCAAATCGCATTACTATCCATTTTGGGTCATTTCTGAACAAAAAAAATTTTCACCCTTTGAAAAAAATTTTGGACATAGAAAATTAAGGTTTTTTTTGGACTTTTTTCCTTCATAATGGGAGCTGCCAGAACTGTACTTCTGGAACGCCTGAAGATAGAGCTTTGAAATTGGCACTTTCAAATGGGAAGTCATATATGGCGACTTGTGTGGTGACCTTGAATTTGACCTCGGATGACCTTGAAAGGTCAAAACAGCCATTTTTGGGTCAAAAAATTCCCAAATTTGCATCTTGTCTGTCTTTAATCGAAAACTGCCTGATCACTTTTGAGATTTTTATTTCAAAACATAGTAATTGGGGTTTTGGACATTGTGTATAAAGATGTATATAGTGTATAAAGTGCCTTGAATTACTCGAAAGGCTCAAAATCTAGGCCGAATAGGCCCCAAATTTAATTTTTGGTCGTTTTCCTTCAAATTTATCTGATCAGTTTTGAGATTTTTGTTATAAAACATGCTAATTGGGGCCCCTGATATTGTGTATAAAGATGGAATGCTTTGAATTGCTTAAAAGGCCCCTTGAGTGTGTAAATTGGCCTCTACAGCCAAAAAATGTTCGTAGGTATAGCTGGAATTGGAAGTCATATATACCACTTCTTTTGGTGACCTTGAACTTGACCTCAGATGACATTGAGTGCTATATCTCAGTGTCACGTCCAACAAGAAATGTGTAAATTTCGTCTATAGACAAGACTTGTAGATAGACCTTGTATTTGTATTTGTATTTTTATATGCTGCGCACTTAATGATGACATTGAAGTCATGAAGATGACCTTGATTGGTTAATCTGAACGTCATATCTCACCTGTCGTGTTTCAACTAAAATTGTCCGGTAACCTATCTTAGTCCTTGGGCTAATTTTTTTACTTTTTATACTTTTGAGAGATTTTCCACAAAGATATTCACATAATTGCTCATTTTACGAGTATTCCTACATATGAAATCCATTATTTTAGGTACAACATATTCCTGGCAGTCTCAGGTTTTATTGTGTCTTACTTCATGAATTTCAGGCCCACCGACATGAGGTGACGATTGTAACGTACGAGGCTCGGGCGAATCCCAAAGACCACAAAACTAACACATTTGATTCTGTTGGACATCAGATCCATTGAACTTTGCATTTACAATAGTTTACAAAAGTTCCACTGAATTATTGTTGCTATTCTTTTGATTGATAACAAGGGATTTCATCTGATGTGATCATCTGATGTGAAATAAATCATTGTTTCGATAGTCACATGTGTCAAATTACATCACTCAAACAGAATTAATTCACACATTTTATTCCAAAAAGAAACATGGACAGAGAAGGCATAGCTAAGAGGCATAATATTCCTTTAGCTCAGGATCCTTAGGTTTAAGGATGGTTTTACTTCGCATATTAACCACCCAGCCTGGTGCCAGTCCAAACCAAATTTGGCGGGGGTCTTTCCTCCTCATTAGCATATCACGCTTGGGATCCGATTGTAAGTCCGGCAAAACATAGCCAGACTTCTGTGCCAGCTCAAGACGAGCCTCGGCTATTTCATCAGGATCAGCGAGGTAGCCTCGGTTCTTGGCGTCGCTGTAGAAGTCTATGACATCGGGCGATGGTAGCTTACAGCGTGGTATCAGAGTCCCACCCTGGAAGAATTTTTCTGGGTCCATCATTGCATTGACGGAGAGAACATCGAGGAATCGTGTCAGGATTGTGCCACCGTTCTTCTCAATAGCTGCTATTGTTAGCTCATCTGTCCACTGGATCTCAATGTTGATCTTGGCTTTGAAAATATCGGAACCCTGAAATGCAAAAGACCCCATATCAAATACATACTATGAAGACAAGGTTTTTTTTTCTGCGAATACTGAGCCAATTTTGTTATAAAACTGTAGAGTCTCGTTCTATATACATCCTAAATGACGTTTTCATGACGTCATATATTCATTTTGGAGATAAACATTGCCACGTGGTCATTTTTCCTGATTTTCTGCGATTCCACCAGCACACCGAGAAAATATAATTCGTCATATTTTTCGGATTCTTCCTTTAGGTCAATAAAGACATTCTGAATAAGTCGATGGCAATATTCGAATAAGTATATGTTCAAAGTATTACCTTCAAAATGCTGCCTGTCAAGAAAGTGTTTTTGGGGGCCGTTTTTAACTACAAATGTATATAAAACACAAGTCATGTTCTGCTAATACGCATTTTGTACTGTATATGTGTAACACCACCTTTATTTCCGTAAACCCTAGAATCAGATTCCCCTGACATATATACTTGAAGCAACATTTCTTTTTCTGCGGTCTTGGTAGTCGTGACGATGACCACAAACATACATGTACGGTATTCAGACTCCTAAATGAACAGGATATAATGATGCACAATTATTATTTATTGACTCTATACCGACGGAAAGATGTCAATAATTGTATCTGAAAGTATTTCCGATAATTTGCAATAATTTTATGCAGAATCGAACAATTAGAACTTTCCAAATTTGGCAGAAAATTTGGTGGGAAAGATGTTTGTCTCCAGAATGACAAAATCACGTAAAATAACGCAACGTTTCAAATCTCACTGTCCAGCCCTATTGGGATGATAAATTTGATAGATTTGACATATCCATATTGTAAGAGTTTGATAAACTACCTCGTCTGTGAGGTTGATTCCATAGTGCTTCAGAGTTGGTTCCACGTATATAACGTGAGTATTGCTGATCGTGGTTAGGTCAATGGGTTCATCTGGGTTCACTCTCCCCAGGTCTATCAGTCGCTGTAACTGAAGCAGACTCAGCCGCGGGTACTGCTTTCTAGCTCTGCCACAAAATACGACAATACATCATGAAACATGACTTGCATTCCTGAACATATATGACATAGGAAATTTGTCAGAATTTACAGTCCTTAACATTACAATGTAGTCTATTGGCCACTCTTACAATGATCATCAGTTGTCCTACGTATGTTTTCAAATGCTATTCATTTTCTTGTACAAATCTCCTTCACATAAACAACAGAACCTCCGCGGTGACTTACTTGACGCCCTCGTAGTATGGCTCCCGAGGTATGCGTATATGGAAGGGTGTAGCACCTCCCTCGAAGCCTAGTCTCGGCAGAGTGTTTCTTTTGGTTTGTCCTCGCTTGCCCTTGCCACAGTTCAGACCACCATGCTGGCCCCGTCTCGCTCGATTCTGTGGTAGTAAAGAAATCACTTATTTTCTTATTTTGTAATATATTCATGTTTTAATAATCTTTTTACAATATCTTTATAGAAGGGTGTAGAAAATCCGAGGATATTTTTTATTCAGCACTGTACCGAAATGCCCTCATATTGTCTTTTTTTTAGCTTTTTGATCTTTTTTTAGATTTTTAGTTTTCAGCTTTTTGAATTTTTTCATCCTTGTTAATGAATAATTGAAACTTTCACAATGAATTGTACTCTCCAAATCCAAAATTCCGCCACCCAATCATGTGAAGCTATAAATTAGAAGCCTTTGACTTCCAACAATACACACAAGCGGTGGTTGTCCATGTTGTAAAATAAATTTGAATTGAAGCACATGAACAGAAATTTACCATATATTTTACATATAAGCTTATTATTATTAGCTTACTGGCCCTTTGGGCCGATAAGCTATTATCGTGGTTTTTCGTCCGTCGTCGTCCGTCCGTCGTCCGTCCGGGTCTGTAACTGTTTTTTGGCATGATGAATTTCCCCATAAATTCGTCAGAACATACCTTAGGCCAATATCTAAAAACGTTTTAAAAATTTTTTTGATTCAATCGTTTTTGCCGATTTGGCGGCCATTTTTGACGAAAATTTGCCAATTTGGGACTTTGGTGGCCATTTTCTCAAAAACTGTCTGATCGTTTTTGACCTTGATTGGTAAATCTCAAGGTCTGTTACCTGCCAATGCTGCCATCACGGTGGCTAGGCGTTACGCGTTATTCAGGGAGTGCCGCGTAAAATCGTGAGTATTATGCGTTATTCGTGAGGAAATGGCAGCCTGTGGTTGATCCCTAGCAGGAAAAACATACAATTTCGCTAACTATACCGTTTTGAAATGGCGGATTTGGGTTTGCACGGAACATTACACATAATCATGAGTGTTGTTGGGAATTTAAATCAAAGAAATAGGCCAGTGTAGCGAGACCTTCGGCTGCACAATATCTGCCAATGTTGCTTCGACAGCCGCTCTCCTTGGTTTTGGGGTTGAAAATGTTATGTATCGGCATTAATGTAGATAGAATGACAGGTCTATGATATTGAAAGGATGGGCTTCACATGTGCCTATCTTCAAAATGTTTCACAATGGTCGCAAGCGGCACGAATCTAGGTTGAATGTATCATTTGTTTAGTTGCTATACTTTACGCGATTTGCGTGAGGGCATTACGCGTATTTGCATGAGTAAATATTTTTTTGAGGTTGAGATATTTTTGTTTTTTAATGCGAATTTTTCTCCAGTTTTACTGCTCAATTGATGGAATAAATTCAAGTTCAAAAGATAATCTTTTCACTTGGGGAGCTTCTGTGTAAAAGACACGAAAAACTCTTAGTATTGCCAAATTCAGATTTATGAAGATTGGGAGGAACATATGGAGTATAATGATAAGTGAGAAGTATCGTCAGTACTGGACATTGTGCAGCCTCAAATCATACTTTAAAAATCTCCATGTATGCATTACCAGCTCTACTATCCCCGACAACGCTCACATGTTTCCTCATGCTGTAACGCGTGTGCAGATTTTCTCCCTCAGGCTGATACGCGTAAACCATAAAAACCTTCACAGTTAATAGAATACTCGATTAAAACAACTGGTTGCGTTGTGTAACAATAAAGAAAGATTTCTCCGAGCATTCTATGATTTACAAACATGCGCGTTGTTGGTTTCAATTGATAGCCGATGATATTTCACAAACTAGTCGCAAGCGTGCGGGTGTTGTCACGAACTGTGTGTCCGCTTTCGTAAATATAACGATGTATACAAGTAATTCATAGTAGCATACGCAATGTTTACTCATTGGGATGTTCCGTGGAAACAAAATTTTAGGAAGAAACTTAACTTTTTCATTGATTTTCCTAATTTGAAGTGGGGACCTATGTCGTTTCCTGTGTCATTTCCTCCCGAATAACGCGTAATACTCACGATTTTACGTGGCACTCCCTGAATAACGCGTAACACCTATCCACCGTGGCCATGGCAAACCAAAATTGTCCGGTAACCTGTCTTAGCCTTTGGGCTAATTTTTCGAGTATTCGTACATATGAAATCCATTATTTTAGGTACAACATATTCCTGGCAGTCGGGTTTATCGTGTGTATTACTCCATGAATTTCAGGCCCACCGACATGAAGTGACGATTGTAACATACGAGGCGCGGGCAAATCCCAAAGACCACAAGACTAACACATTTGATTCTGTTGGACATCAGATCCATTGAACTTTGCATTTACAATAGTTTCCAAGTTCCACTGAATTTTTATTGCTACGGTACATGTATTCTTTTGATTGATAACAAGGGATTTCATCTGATGTGAAATAAATCATTGTTTTGATAGTCACAAGTGTCAAATTACATCACTCAAACAGAATTAATTCACACACTTTATTTCAAATAGAAACATCTATACAGAGAAGGCATAGCTACGAGGCATAATATTCCTTTAGCTCAGGATCCTTAGGTTTAAGGATGGTTTTACTTCGCATATTAACCACCCAGCCTGGTGCCAGTCCAAACCAAATTTGGCGGGGGTCTTTCCTCCTCATTAGCATATCATGCTTGGGATCCGATTGTAAGTCCGGCAAAACATAGCCATATTTCTGTGCCAGCTCAAGACGAGCCTTGGCTATTTCCTCAGGATCAGCGAGGTAGCCGCGGTTCTTAGCGTCGCTGTAGAAGTCTATGACATCGGGCGATGGTAGCTTACAGCGCGGTATCGGAGTCCCGCCCTGGAAGAATTTCTCTGGGTCCATCATTGCATTGACAGAAAGAACATCGAGGAATCTTGTCAGGATTGTGCCGCCGTTCTTCTCAATAGCTGCTATTGTTAGCTCATCTGACCACTGGACCTCAATGTTGATCTTGGCTTTGAAAATATCGGAACCCTGAAAGACAACAGAGCCCATATCGAATACATATTATGAATGCAAGGTTTTTTCTGCGAATAGTGAGCCAATTTTGTTATTGGATGATCAATTTGATAGATTTGACATATTGTAAGATTTCGATAGAATACATGTACCTCATCTGTGAGGTTGATTCCATAGTGCTTCAGAGTTGGTTCCACAAATATAACGTTAGTGTTGCTGATAGTGGTTAGGTCGATGGGTTCATCTGGGTTCACTCTCCCCAGGTCTATCAGTCGCTGTAACTGAAGCAGACTCAGCCGCGGGTACTGCTTTCTAGCTCTGCCACAATATACGACAATACATCATGAAACATGACTTGCATTGCTGAACATATAAATAGGAAATTCATCAGAATTTACAGTCCTTCTAGAACAATCTGGAACATTACAATTTAGTTTATTGGCCACTTTTACAATGATCATCAGTTGCCCTACATATAATATGTAAAGCAACTGATATTGCTTTACATATTGCTCTACATATATCTACAAATTTCAAATGATGATATTCATTTGTGTGTGCATACCTCATTCACAGAAACAACAGAACATCCGCGGTGACTTACTTGACGCCCTCGTAGTATGGCTCCCGAGGTATGCGTATATGGAAGGGTGTAGCACCTCCCTCGAAGCCTAGTCTCGGCAGAGTGTTTCTTTTGGTTTGTCCTCGCTTGCCTTTGCCACAGTTCAGACCACCATGCTGGCCCCGTCTCGCTCGTTTCTGTGGTAGTAAAGAAATCACTTATTTTATTTTGTAATATATTCATGTTTTAAAGCTGCTGCCTTCGAATGTATGCAATATTTTTTTCCGAACCAATTTTTTGTTAAACACATCTAGTGCAATAAAACAAAAGGTGTGCTCAATGGTTTTGACGATTACAGTCCGTCCGAGTTGTCTTTTCATCCGTTTTAGTGCCCATTTTGTACTGGTTTTGTAAATAAACAAACAAAGTTTATCCATCAAACCCGAATGTAAACAAATGCCGAAACCACGCTTAAAAGTCAACATCGATTACATTTTCCAGTTTGTATGTGCAAATATAGTGTAGTTGTGAGGAAATAATCAGTGATATACCATGACGTGCGTGGAATTGTCAGTCTATCTCGCACTTCTATGCTTTGTTTACATCTGCGTGTATGGATACAGTTCCTGTATTTACGCGAGAACTGCCTGTTCAAATGAGTAAAATTTCCCTGAGGACTGGTTATTTTCATTACATTTGATGTGAGTATGTTTCATTCAGTTAGTTTATCATGTTTAATATGAAATATAATTTTCATAAAATAATGACTGGTTTCGAAGGCAGCTGCTTTAATAATCTTTTTACAATATCTTCATAGAAGGGTGTAGAAAATCCGAGGATATTATTTTTTATTCAGCTCTGTACCGAAATGCCCTCATATTGTCTTTTTTTAGCTTTTTGATCTTTTTTTAGATTTTTAGTTTTTAGAATTTTTTCATCCTTGTTAAAGACCTAGTAGCATGCCGATGAAAGTGCTTTTCATTTAGTCTATTAGGAATAGTTTTCAATAAATTCGAACGAATTTTACAAATACAATCAATTGGTTTTGAGATATTGAATCAAATAGGCACTCCTTCCGTAAGCTGCCGAAGATTTTGATCCTGATTTTAGAGTGGGTCACGTGGTTGGTGACGTCAGTTGAGGCAGACCTGAAAGTACATGTAGCCATTTCCTTGGTGTATGTTTGACAATTGAAGTGAACGGGTGAGATGAGGGGAATACGGCATTTCTTGTATTAATATTTAGAATCAGTACTATATATTCACCCAGAATGGGAGTTTGTTAAACTGCAAGAGGTCCAGTATTTGCTGGTTTTTGCATGTTTTCTGTTGAATCGCATGCATTTTGTAGTGATTTTCCGTCGTTGAGCTGGCCACCAAATTACGTATTTTACGTTTTTGGCGAGCCATCAAAGCACATTCTGCCTCAACTGACGTCACGATTACGGAAACTGCCGAAGCTAGTTTTTTCATCGGTATGAGAAGGCGATTGCAATACTGGCTCAATATACTCCATTACATGTCGCTGTTATTAGTTACAAATTAACGTGAACAACTTTTTATCATTTAATTTCCACAAAGTCTTCATGTGAACAGGAATAAAACCATATAATGGTACTTTGCTACTATGACTTTAATGAATAACTGAAACTTTCACAATGAATTGTGCTCTCCAAATCCAAAATTCCGCCACCCAATCATGTGAAGCTATAAATTAGAAGCCTTTGACTACCAACAATACACACAAGCGGTGGTTGTCCATGTCGTCCGTCGTCGTCCGTCCGTTGTCCGTCCGGGTCTGTAACTTTTTTTTGGCATGGTGAATTTCCCCATAAATTTGTCAGAACATACCCTAGGCCAATATCTAAAAACGTTTTTTTTTATTTTTTTATTGAATCGTTTTTGCCAATTTGGTGGCCATTTTTGACAAAAAATTGCCAATTTTGGACTTTGGTGGCCATTTTCTCAAAAACTACCTGTCAGTTTTGAGATTTTTGTTTCAAAACATTCCTCCCATGTACCTCTATGACATGTATAAGTTTCGTTGCCCTTGAATTGCCGGGCTGCGTGTGGTGGCCATTTTTATTTTTTGACAGGTCAGCGAAAAAAAAAATTTTTTGGTCTCAAATCAAGTCACTATTCGTTTATCATTAAAGGGGCACTGTATTAGCCAGGATCAGGCCGAATGTATATCGGCCTGGCGACAAGTCAATCATGAACGCGTCGATTTGAAAATATTCTTTTGCAACAAGATAAAGCTGTTGAAATGGAACTACTTTGTACCTGTGGATCCCAAGCAACATGTACACAGATGTCACACAGATGTATGTGCCACATATGAACTCTTTTCGCCCACTTTCAAAACAGTAAACAAATCGTCCACTTGTGGTTCGCCATTTGCATTCGTTTTCCGAAGTTGGCCGAGCAATACCGAGCGGAATATGTATGGAGCGAGAAAAGGGTCATCAGAAAAAATGAAAACACTCCCATAATAATTTACCTTCATTGGCTTTGTAGTTTGATTTTCGGAAATAAATGTTGTTGTTTGGAATTGAACGGACTGTCCTAGTTCTCCATGCATAGTTTCTTTATCGCAATGAATCATGGAGAATACTTGTAGATACAATGAGACAAACAAATGAACAGTAATCCTACATTGCACTTGAGAGAACCCACGCCCATAATTATGAACTAAGCCCGATCATATGAACAATTATATCTTCGTGGTATATCTTCGTGATATATTACTTAGAGACGATTACAGCTATTGATGCCCTGCTGAATGCCACAAACTGTGAAAACATTCGCCTTTATTCGTAATATTGCTGTCTCGTGTTTGATTGATCATCCTCAATTTTTGTCAGCAACATGATCAGGCGATCTGCTTCAGATTCAAGAATCAACCATGATTTTCGAGGTTTAGCAGAAGACTCCGTCTACACCTTCTCTCGAGTGCTACCATTGTCTAGTTTTATATGAGATTGTGATGAAGTCCATCAAACATCCTAAGTAACGTGACCATGACGTGGTGGTTACCTAAACTTCAATTCACCAGCCTTCAATATCAACTTCAAGATCAATATAACTCAGGCCCGCATTCAGTATTTCTAGACGAGAAAACAAACTATATGAATAATGTTTAGTTCTTTTTTATCAAATTATGTTTAACCTAATCTTCTGAAGAAATATATATACTTTTGAATTGTAAGCATTGGAAAATGGAGAATGTTCCAAGGTTTCACCAACCTATTACATTTTTACTCACTTATACTGATCACGCTGTAAAATACTGTAAGTCAATGTAATTGGCGGATTTGAAATGAAACACATGATAAGGTGCTGAATTGATGATTATTTCAATCTGACCTCCGACTATCACTGTCCTGGCATTCAGGAAGCTTTTGTTGATATTATGAGCCATTCGAGGACTGGTAAGTAATTCAGAACTTCAGAAGTATGGAAACTAAATTAATTGACGTGAAGTAGCTAAAAAATTCTTTGACAATATGTTTTTTAACGAACTACAAAACTTTTAACCACCTCAGCTCAGACACAATTATATATTAGGCCTAACAATTGATATATTCACAACTAATATTTAAAAAAAAAGGTTAGTTGCAGGTGTATACAAATTTTAAAATTAAATATTAAAATTAAAAAAATACCTTAATATTACCGTTACTGTAATATACATTCTGAATGTTTTGGACATGTTTACTGCATGTGCTTGAGTCGTTTAAGAGACACCAAAATAAATCTGATGGTATACATGGTATAGTCATATACCTTTAATGTTCAAATTATATTGCTTTTTTCGTAATATTCAGCCCTGCAGAATATTCCAATAAAATTTTGAGCCCCGGCACCACTGGCCGCTACTTCTGATTATGACGAAAAAGCTGTTCCATACATCAGATGTACGTTCTCCCCAAAGATCACGTCGGAGTGAAATCGCGTGAATGCAGTCACATGACAGATATGTTCCGTGTAAACATTTGAAGATCTCGCTTCTGTGAGCAAGTTGGCGTCAGGCCCTGTACCATGTCCTGGGCCTGTATTCTGGCTAGCACTGTATGGGATTCGGCTTTTAGGAGATTTCCAAGATTTTTCTCCCGACGCATCTATATATAGAACAAAACGTCAGATGACGTTTTTGACCTAGGATATCTGCCGAGCCGACCTGGCTGATCTGAGCATTGGCTTGGCAGAGATCCTGGGTCAAAAACGTAATCTGACCTTTTGTTCTATAAATAGAAGCGTCGGGAGAAATATCTTGGAAATCCCCTAGAGCCGAATTCCATACAGCGCCCCTTAAATGATTACGAGCCATCCGTCCTAAATTCGCTGGATCCCAAAATTCGCCAACTCAATATTATCAGAGCTCAGAAACTCGTTTTATGGAAAACAAACTGCTGGTACAAAGATTGAATATCAGAGTCTCGATTGGTGATAGACCTGGTTGGTTTCATTTGCAGTACAAGGTCTGAAAACCCTGTTGGAGAATTTGGGAATGCGTTGTTTGATCCCGCATTCTGCACCGGGGACAGTGAAAGGGAATGCGGCGAATTTAGGACGGACGGCTCGTATGCCCTGTAAGACTATGAGCGATATTAGAGGAAAGTTGGTAGGATTAAGCTCATAACAAATAGAAGATACACACACTGATCAAATCCAAAAACTGTATACCTTTGTTCGGCTTCCGGGCAGGGGTTTTAGGTTAGATAATGTCACTTGGGGCAAATTTTTCAGAAACTGCAACGCCTTTTCAACGCTCGCCATGTTAACCTCGAAGCAAGCACGATGCAGTGGTGACACCTCGCGAACGACTTTGCTGCTAGGCCTACCGTATAGTCGCGCGTATAAGGAGACAAATACCATGGAGATCTCCTCTATGTCCATGCAAATACAGTGGGATTTATTTGTGTGACCTTATTATTCTTGCTAACTGTTCTAAAGAATGAACCGGTACACAATCTGTCTATAGTTTTTCGAAAAATATAAACAAGATTACAAATAGGTTGATTAATTTGATATTCACTGCATGCGACACTGGTAGGTCCACAGTTATAGCCAACTGTCTATTATCTATAGAAGCTCGCAAATCACCATTATTTTTTTATATGTGGATGATGGATCCACAACTTATTGTCGAAAATTCTCAATGAGGTAACTGAAAAGTGTTTGAGAGAAATATCATATAAAAAACAAGGATTTATATTTGAATTCAACAAGGCTTACCTAGACTCTCTCAGCTAAAAAAATCACAAATAGTTTTTTCAGGCCAATTAGATGTACGAAGTCCAGGGCGAATTACTTCAAAATCATCCTACCTTTGTATTAATGCCATCTCTTGTTTTTACTAGTACTCAGTCATCCCATAGAAAATTTTTCGATGCACAAATTGCTTCACTAGAAAATTAGTTTGAAAATGCTTTGCAGGGCATGATCTTCAGTGAGGATTTTAAAAAAAAAAAAAAAAAAGCATTTGACTTTCGATTTGTTTTGACAAAATTGTGCTCTCTTCCTGGACTACCAGCATTCCGTCGTAAACAGGTGTAAATGGAATATGTGTCCCATGTATTTTAGGTCCCCCCGGACATATATTCCTAGGGGAAATAGTCTACCTGGACATAAGTGCCGTGGAAAGGGGAAATAGTCTGCCGGGGAAATATGTCTCTGCACATGTTTTCCTAGGGAATTAGGTCCGTCGGACATATATTAGTGAAAATATTGTCCCATTTGACAAAATTTCCCAGGAATATTTTTGTCTGAGGGACCTATTTCACGTAGGACGTGAATTTCTTTCACACCGGCAGAATTTTTGCTCACGAACAGATATAGGCCGAAGTAATATCTTGTCATAATGACCCCGTGTTTTAATAAATCACTGGAAATGTAGTACCAATGGAGATACGTGTGGTTGCATGATGATTTTTCAGAGCGCGCTATAGATGCAACATGGCTCATCATCCCACAGAATATAGTACCCCAGATTTTGATTGCAGTCTTTTTATTAGACTATTCGACAAGGCCTAATTCAAACTTCCACACACAATGCCACCTACCGGTACATAAATTAGTAGATGGTGTGAATAGTACAAGTACTTATTAGTACTATACCAATCACACCATGCAATGTACATTCAAGCCAACGAAAAGCTTAACGTAACGAGACATTTGCAATCTAGGTATCAAAACCCGTTGGGGTCTCATTTTTCGTTTGACTCACTATTACAACCTCAACGAATCGTTTATACCAATCATTTTAGTCCAACTAAAGTGAGGATGCATAATTTTTGACAGATGATACAGTGAATCTCATGGATTATGATGTCAATATCTCGATCATTTATGAAGACTGTTCTAATTGAAATTTTGGGCTAACCTTTTTGTACCTAATCAACTATTGTAATGAGTATTCATGACGTCACAATGTAAAATGAGTTAATTAAGGTTATGAAGCGTATGTTTTCAAACATGCACGGTGATGATATGTGCTATATTTAGCAAACATGTACCATGTTTGGCATGAGATATAATAAGTGTTCAATTACCAGAAATGGTTGCCATGGTAACTATTCTCGAGATATGTCCCATAGCATGGTTGCTAGGGGCCCAGTGCAATGACTATTGAAGAGCCTTTTCTGAAATCAATGAATCGATCATTTTCATTTTGTATGCCATTCCCGAGCTAAACCCCTAGCAACCACCCTGCTATGGGCCGTGTGTTGAGTATATGGTTGGCATGGTGATCAGACACATCTTTTGGGTGTGGTATATTTTCTATTATCATGTTTATATTCGTATTATTTAGCGATACTCTGCACGGATCATTTAGAAATAGGCTATAAAAGTAGCTGAAGCAAATTTTTACTCGTGTGACGCCATGAGTACTCATTATAATAGCTAATGAGCTTCATAATTCAAGTACAAATATTTTAAAAACTTGATAAAAAAATGGTAATATCTGGAGAACGGTTAAAGATATTAAGGTTTTGTAAAAGCCAACACAACAGATGACCAGTGCTTGTATACCGAACGTTTGTTCAAATAATTCAATTGCTAGTAATTATGAGCATAGGCGCTGAGACGAACGTTATGATCCATCATGACATAACTTATCCATAAATCAATGCTATTCGTTACATCAAAAAAAACTACAAACGTCATATTATACACAATTTTCTATTTGAGAACTCGGTATATTATCAAAGGAAACATTATGAAATAGAACTGGTAGGTATGGGACCATGCTAGTTGTCAAGTTGTCATGGTTACAAATGAACGTATATATTTTAGGTAGATTAGCATCGAAACAAAAAATATATATATGGCGATAAATATGTTTTTGTTTTAAAAGTCAAATTATAACAAAATAATAATGGTAGTAGAGATATAAATGGACATATACTCAGTAGATATTTCTTAGTAAATTATTCATGTCCTTAAAATGCGAATCACAAAAACATATATATATATTCAAGAAGTTGTGTGAGAATAGACCACATAAATGATATATCTTAAAAAGTGAACTTTACCATCACCTAGCACATGTATTTGGCCCAATGGTACAGAATAACTGCATGCAATACTGTGAAATCAGGCAACACACACCAATAAGCTAGTCTATCCAAGTGGCGCCATCTAGAGGTGGGCGATGTCAGCACTAGCACTGTTGATTTCCCCTCAATTCGGACACCTCGGTCACTACGAGTCGACTCATTCGTATCGAGCCCAAGAAGTCCTCTTTTTTCAGTGTGGTGAAAAAAACTATAATAATCCCTTTTGTCCAAAGTTTATCTTTTACAAGGACAGATAGAGATTATTATTTTCATATCTGATGCACCTTGACCTCGTTGCAAACGGGTGTAATGTCCTCGGAGCAAATCCGAAAGTGATTTACACTCACTTTCCAAATCATGCGAAAAACGATAAAATTGATCTGAAACAACAGGCGAAATTCACAGACAAAAATATCTAACGCCCGTCGTGCATCGGGGACATTTTGATGAATGTATATGGTCGGTTATTATCGTTGTGTATCTCGGGGCGGTGGGGACCTGTGGCTGAGATAGAAGACAAAAGCTCGACAGATCCGTGTGATGCTGGATTATCTCTGTCCCGTGCACCGGGCGGAATTAGCTGAACCCCGGGACCCAGTAAAGTGTGTCCCCGAGGACTGTTAATCCACCACGGGCTCGGCTCGTGGACCAGGAGCATAACCTCGTATCTGTGGCGTTCTGGATGGCTGATACTCATTGTTTACGAGGAATTTGCTCTCTTTTTACAGTCTATGAAGTTTGTAAGAGTTGAAGCAAAAGTATATAATTTTTCATATACCTTATTTGGGTCACTAACGTTATTTCAGGACTGTGGAAATGTTCAGATTTCAATGGAATCTATACTGCAGTACATCCATGGTTCACACACGTGGTGGTAGGCTACATGTTTCGTATCGAGTTTAACAAACCAATTTATGTGGCCAATGGGGATGACGCTTTGACATTAAGTGTGAGAAGGTGTTTGGGATGCAGCATGAAAACAAATTCATCTAGACCCTCGTGTGATCCCAGATCCCTCCCGTGCTCAATGTGACGAAGACCAGCCCATTCTTGGTACTTTTTCTTCAGTCCCCAGGAAAGAATAGATATAATATCGATACTTGCCCGGAGCTATTTCTGACGGGAAGAGTCGGGAAGATTTCCAATCCGGGCGCGCTGTCGTCGCCGTTAATTAATATAGCTGGCGGCGTCCTCAATTCCGCACATAAAACCAAGGTCTATGGATAGAAATTAACGCATAGGGACGTTTTTGAAGTGGACTGGTCTTAATCAAATTAATGGTGTAACGGTAAAACGCACTGTGTTGCTTTGGACCGAGGACGACGGCGCGAGGTGGGGATGCTGCCATCTCGCTCGAGGGGGGATAAAGCTCAGGAAGAGATGAGAATGGATTTATCCCGGAAAGTAGGAAACAAGAAAGGAAAATCTTTCATATTCGGCAGATAAAATGAATTAGCCAGTAGATTCTCTATTCACGCGTCCCGGTGCTGTTTATAACACAGACGATGAGACACAATCCGTATAGGCTACACCATGGGCTTAGCTTCGGATTGAGTCTCCGGACTGAGCTGGGTATATCGTGGGGTGATCGGGAGCATTTTCTACACAAATAAGTCTGTAGCGTCTTTGTCAGCCTTCAAGAAAGAGTGATCAGTGTATGGGATGAACACGGGGTTTCAACCCCTCCCCCTCCCTATTTATGTGGTTGTCTTTAGTGTGGCGGGGGTAAAACAGTTGGTAATCATCAGCCTCTATCTCCTGAGGTCGTACATATACAGTGCTCCATCCCCGCCTATCTCACTGATAAGACGCGACATCTACCCCCAAAGTTATATTTGGTTTCAGGCAGTCCATATCAGGACACATTTCTCTCATCCAAACGGATTTCAGATCTCAGTTTGAATTCTAACCCGGTACACAGTGCACGAGTAATCCGGACAATCTCTCTCTCTTTTTTTTTCTTTTTCCGCGTCTCAGAATCACCTGAAGACATACAAACTGCTGTTTTATTTTCAATGTTTGCTTACAAAAATGTCAGCTATGTTTTTATTGGCCATTCTGTAAGATAACCCAGGTGTTTCGGTGTTCCTATAAATTGGAGTGATCGTGCAGTGATATCATTGATTGGAGATAAATAACAGCCATCTCTGACCTGACAAAATAACAATGGAAGTTATTCATGGCGCCCTGTAGCACAGTGACTGGCCAGACTGGATCTCTGTCCTAAGTTTTAATACTTTAATTTACATCATCAAACAGTCGATATTCCCGACTTTCGCGTATAATAGCAGGAGTTTCAGGGTTACCAAAAAATGAAACCTTTCCATGATTAGTTATACCGAAATATACTGTGCATGATGTCCAATTAACAAATCTGTATGTAAATGAGCAATTTACACGTAAATCCTTTTTGTGATTGCCAAAAAAATGTTACATTGTAAAAGGAGTATACATCACATAGCAGGGGTCCATCTCGTAAATATTGTTCCTACAATTTGACACGCCCACCCGCCATTTTCAGCACGGAGGGGTCGAGTTTTTATGGCAGACTGTCGTATTGTTTCCGCCACTTTCTAGTGGTCGTGCATGCCCCGGTAAGGCACACGCACTCGCGTAAAACATGCCCACTATGTCCTTCGTACCAGGGCCCAGTGGAGACCATCTGCATACATATACATATATATTACAGCAATATTCCGATTATACCTCATCAATAACAAAACCAAATCGCTCTAGCGGTAGCCCCCGACTGCTGCAATATATAATGTGCCCTTGTATCGTAATTTGTGAGATTGTCGAGAAATTCGATCCGGACATCATATTGTCATAATTTCGGGGTAGCTCTCAACTCCGCATGTGAATTACTGGGGCCAAATTACGCGGAAGTCACACTGGCTATAGAAAACACGAGTGTTCTTCCTGGCAAAACGTGATAAATCACTCTTCTGCTTATAGAGTCTATGTAAATGAAGAAATATAAACTGTCAAAGGAGAAATTTGGCTGGACGACTAATTATTTCCATAATGTTCTGACGGATAAAAAAACATACGCCCATTTCAATGTCATATAAATAGTCGAATATGGAAATGTTCGTTTGATGATTTATGAAATAATATATTCAACAGTAAATAAACTTTGAAATGGCTTACATATAATATTTCAACAATATGTAACATCATCAATGGAATATAGGGAGGAATTATATTTCATTTGCTTAATGCTAAAACCTATTGACACCTATGTACATCTACTTCATGACGATCTATACTTCTCCCTCTCCATTCAAGTCAACGTCATTCTCATCGAATATTATAAGATCCTCTGCTGTCAACATAGATCATGTTGTTAAAAATGACGGGGAGGTGAAAGCTTCACGACTTGCAGAGCTTCAAATTGTTATATGATTACACCTTGTCAGAGCTATATATATTTCTTCATATTTAATACACAATGGCAATGATATGGACATCTGTTGTGAAACGAGGGAATCCTGCGACCGCAATGTTACTGTGTCATGTGAGAAATGCTATACCTACAGAAATAGGAATCAGTCTTTGTTGACAGAACGTTAATTACGGCATTTCTGTGTGTTGTGAGCTAGATTACAGGTCAGTCTATGATCTGTTAGTGGTCTATTGTTAGCTGTCGTGATCCTGGCTGTGACGGACCCTCCTCCACTGTGGCTACTTAGCGCCGAGAACCTGTCCCTTCCGTCGACTTGTGACTGAGGAAACTCAACGAGCATCCCTCGCATCAAGTCCCTCGTTTACACCACCATCGCCTGTGATTAAGCCAGCAACTTAATACGGGATAATGGCCGTGGTTCACGTTGCACTCGATGATACATTGGCCCGTGTCCTCGGTGTCACTACCCCAGGACTGAGCCCATGAAGGCAGACCGTGGTGTGGTTACCGACGTCGCTGGCCACGACTATAGAGAGACAGCTAGTCTGACGGCCGACACCGTGTAATTTTCACGGCAACTGAACACCTATGATTTCTCCGCCAAGGCGAGACACCATGAATCAGGCTGGACTGAGGTACGACTGTGAGACAACAAAAATCACGAACTTCTGCCTTTGTCATCAGACTCATCACCTCAACAGATAGAGTTTGACCCAAAGAGGTGGGCAAGAGATGACAACGTCGGAAGATGGACGATGCATCTGTACTCAATAATAGTACCTTTCTCTTGAAGTATAGGACGTTGTCTTAAATGGAAAAGTCCACGGTATACTCACAGTATACTTGTGTAGAGAGTGGGATGTTATCTCGGGCGTTAGTGGCCCATATTGGTCTGTCACCTTCACCACCTGTGATTTTCAAAAAGTTCAAAAGCGCGGATTGACAACATGACGTGAATGTATAGGCATCTGTGTATGAGATTCAGTCGAACGATAGTGTTGTAGAATTAAACTGTGGTGTGCATAATGATGTAGTGTTCTGGACGGTATTTTTATTACATGATGTGTACTGTGCATAATACTATAGCGTTCTGGGACGGTATTTTTATTGTATGATGTGTACTGGTATGTACACTGATCTGACGTTGCATGGCATTCACCTGACATCGTGTACTTGAGTCTGTGTACCATGAAGTTACGGATTGTGTTCAGATATTGGATCATTCGACTCTGAACACGAAAATTAGGAAGTACATAAAGTTAAGAATGAAATCAATTTGGAGTTGAGAAGGGTCGGGCCCGTGGGGTGTACAGGTCGTTTGTCAGGGGTGCAGGGGGGCTGCTGCGGAGCCTGTGTCACGTGTATAACGTGATCGCGCCCCGGGTCCAAATTACTGTTTTCTTTTTCACTTTATTCTATCCTAGCATCAGCCCATTAGCGTTATCTAGCGAGAATGTCTGGCTGTCAGTGCAAGGTGTTAAATCTGCGAGTAAGTGAAAGAACGTCTTCAGGCGACACTACAGAAGGGAAAACATCAGCCCGACTCAAGAGTTTAGTTGCCGATATAAGCACGGATCGAAAGAGATGATCCAAAAGGTAAAATTGGAATTTTCTTGATGGCCTCCTTCCCCCCAAGACACAAAACAGTCATGTGCCCTCTGGTACAGTTTTCGCGGAAATAAATGACATCTATAAATCGTTGTGTTATGCTGAATACCAAGATTGACTGACGGCATATATCGTTATTGTGTTCCTTTGTATTGTAAGTAGAATCATTTTGCAATGAACACAACATAAATCAAGTTTCTAGAGAAAATAAATTCCGATAGCGTTCGTGATACGTCCTCTTGTATGCTGTACCCGATGATGACAATTCGAGTAGGCCATATGCCCACGATAATGCGAATAAATTTGGAATAAATTCATGAGAACATGCAATCTAATGTCCATTTTGTATGAACGTATTGACCATACAACCCCGTGATTCGTGTAAGGAAGCGCTGAGTGGCCCCTCTCTAAGGAGTCAAGTTGGCTGGTATACGTGGAACTGTAGCGGTCTTTGAGAGACAAAACTTTCAAGATGACAATGATGCGGGAGGGGGGACGTGGCAGCGATTTGCTGGACGAGGGGCTGCCCGGGGCACTGGCAAACAAATTAGAGACTGTAGATTAAAGGGACTAGCTCCTTAGTCGTGCTAATAGAGGGAACAATTGTGCCATCCTGTGCATTGTTACGGTGGATTGTGACGTGGAAGTGGCCCTTCACTGCGTCCAGTCGGACAGAGCGGCCACGTACTGCACCAGACGCCGCCAAATCCAATAGACGCCAGTCCGGGAGCGGAGTCTGTGTCACACTTGCTCCCGCTAGCCGCCACCGCCTCCCGCCCCACACAGCAACCTGTACCGGGAGGCTTTGAAGGGGACGGACGCCCGGCGGACACGATTTGATGGCCAGATCGACCCGAGATTTACAACTAAATTAGGACCTGGACTCAAGTGTTTTGTCGAGAGAAAACAGCATCTGGTAAATCGCATACAAAACCCAATCCATAGTGTGGATAAAATCGCCAACGCTCTGAAAACCCTGCATATTGTATGTTATATAAACCGACTATATATTGGTTATTATTCCCCCGTGAGAGGTCTTTCCGTGGTACGCGTGGACAATGTTTGTATTGAAAACTTTTATACATTGGCTCTCAGTAAGTCCACGATTATTAAAAGCCGATAAACATTCGCCAGTGTTGTCGTTTTGATTAAATATTCATGTAGTCTTCTGTATATTGTATTATTGTTCAAACTCTGCTAATGGCAAATAATTGAACCAAATAAAGCAAATAGCCCAGCGGGTGGTCGCCGTTTTTGTGACAAAGTAAATCATAAACGGACTCACATGCGCCTGGCTGAACATTCCCAGGTAACATTTATTTGCTCGATCAAACTTTGTGAACATACACAAAAACTTCTGATATTCGACGATACTGTTGTTTATTAATTAGTACATGTGATTGTGTATTACTGGGAGAGCGAAAATCTCCGAACACGTTTGTTTTGTCGTAAATATGCTTATTGCCACACACTTTCCGCAACATTGGGCAAACACACATCATGTGATTATATTGTCCGTTTTGAACCAAACATCAAAAGGTCAGTCTAATAATTATTTAATTTTTTGGTGAAGTTAGCATGAAATCATACCGAATTTACTTTTGTTTTGTCAGATGCATTCGAGAATGCATGATTTTGTTTTGTATTGTGCTATATTTTGTGCTTGCTGTTATTGTCTTAACAATAGAGGCCTAGCTGTCCCAAGCTATCGTGCCTGTTATAAGTGTTTAACGATCTCGTCAAAAGGTTCACACTTGATCCAGATGACTATTTCATCCTGTCATGATCTTTCGGGAACGATAACCTAATTTTATCACAGTAGACAATGACTTTGGGACCATTCATGGATGCCTATTGCTAACTCAAATAGTGTTCTTTTCCTTCTATTAGCGTTATTGTTTTACATGTGACTGTGTGTGATTTTTCGTCGCAAAATGCACTGAAGTTTTCTGTTGGGATTTCGGTTACAAGCTGCTTCTTGTTGAGTAATTACACGCCAGGCAATGTGACCATATTCGGCTCGGTGCCAGGGGCGTGTGGATCATTTGCAAAATATGCAATCTGTAGGCAGCACAGACCACTTAATTTAGAGGCTCCAGTCCAGTCATTGCTTGCGTGTTGCCATTCTACAAATTTGAAAGGTGAACACTCAAAGCCCGGAATGAGGAAATATAATGTGATCCAGACCCTCAGGTCAAACTGGCTTTTCCTCTCGCACCATTCACGGAGATAGTAGGGCTGTATTGTTTTGGAAAGAATAATCACGTTCGTGTCTAGTGAATTATATATTCATTTGCCTGTACACTAGCTACATAATATTACATTTAATTCTAATGTATATGGGTAAAAAGGTTACCATATCACATGTACATTCATTCTTGGAAACAACTATATACTTGTTCCATGCGTTGAGTGTGGGAGTGGGGGGAGGAGGTGATGTACACATTCCATTTGTGTCAAAATGGAATTCCGACAAGGTTATATATGTAGATCTATATGGGCCTTGTAAATAGATGATCTTCGTATCATGTCGAGTATAGTTGATATCAATATAATGGTTGAGAATGATACATCATACGAGGCAATTATTACGTCGATGCTTTGCATCACACTGCACATGTATAGTGTCAAACATGAGATGTTATAACATTCAATTCGTTGAAAGCGAGTTTTCCTTTCCCATGCAGTCTTGACCTGGCGACTAACCGTTCAAATTGATTCAGCGAATCAGGATCACTGGTTCAGGGTTACACACATCTACATCACGTTGAACCTACTAATCTTTCCCCAGAAGGTATTGGTTTTTTCTTCAGGATGTGTTTATTTCATTCCAGTGTTTGTGGTTCTATAAATGCAGCTGATATGAATATTCATTTTCTAACATGGTGCATAATTATGTGCATGTATTTATATGGTCATTTACTTCCGTCTATTCAGACCGTCAACTGGAAAATGAATGAAGCATCTCAACACATGTACAATGTCATGCTTCCGATTCCATCGTATTGCAACCTTAGCCAAATTTGTTTTGAGCATAATTTGCAGAACACATTCCGTTTTTGTCCATTAAAACAAACACAAATACCTCCCTGATTAGAATTGCATAGTGTCTCAGAGGTCTGAATGAAAGTAAAAAGTTTGCCACATTGGCTGAGTTTTATTTTTCAAACCGATTCCAAATAAAACCGATATACAACAATTTAGCTGAACGAAACAGTTACGAGTATATACGTCACTTCATATAAATCACAGTTATTTCGAACTCATAGATTGTGTGGTACAACAATAGATATTGTAAAAAAACAAGAGGAAAATCTAGACTGTCCCAACTGACATCTTGTAGATCATTTGTAATGGCCGCATCAAATACGAAGAATGACATTGGACGATTAATCGGTCGTGTGCGTCGGGTAAAATAACTAACTGTCCACGATACAACACGCACGGTCGTTACGAGATGACGATCTCATTTTCTGACGGCGAGATGTGATTACCTTCTAGAGTTAGTTGGCAAACAACACGAGCCAGGTATCGTGCCTGTAGTCATGCAATCCACGACGTAATCTGGGGGAAAGCCCGCCGAGGGTCAGGCATGCAATTGAAAGGATATATAGGGGACCCAACAGACGGAGACGGTATAGATATAGGTGCATTCATGGTGTTCCTCTGTCTCCCACAGCTAAAGCCACGCCAGTAGAATTAACGTATCTCTTATTCAGGGCAATCAGACAAAAGAAGTCACATGAAATGTTCAACAGTGCCTAATTACTTGTATCTATGGAAATTTTATGATGTAAACATACAATATTAATTGATATCATTGTAAGCGAGTGGACGCTTTTGTCAATTAGAAAAATATAAATACAAAAAAATCAGATGGTTTGCTGACAAATTAGAATGTGAGACCACAACAGAGAATCGCCGACTCTCTTGTATTTTATCTAAATTAAACGAAGTTAAAAGAATATAGCATAGACGTCCGAATAAAAACATATCACCATTTATACTCCGATATCCATTAATCGTGTGTGCTCATTATAAGATTTTGCATTATAAGACATTATAATACCTTTTAACTTAGTGTCTCATTACCAATCATTAAGATGGAAATATATTGGATAATTTGGATTTTATTTTGTATTGACTAGTAACATATCGTTGCATTGTTTGAGATCATGTCTGGTAATTAATGTCATACAGAGTGTGGTAAATTTTTGTAGGTGTGCATTACAATCTTCAGAATTTTTCATCAAAGTTTGACTGTCGATGTTTAAACTTATTTAACCCATCACGTGTGCGCATGTGTGCACTGATTCATAACAAATAGATCCGTGTAATGGACAATTTAATAACTTCCCTCGGGCTACAGCACAATCATTCATTATATATAATGTGTACAAAATCACAGATCACAACGCCTCATCAACACTACCTAAAAACAAAATCATCTTTGTATAATTTTCAGTGACAATGTTTCTATCTGTCTCAAAATATGGTACACATACGTACGATTGATTTGCCTTTCATCTCTCGGAAATTGCTTGCATATGATGATAATTACATGATATGGACAGTCTGTCTTTTTATATGAAAGACTTTTTAAGTTAAATGGTCATGATGCCCCAGGCTTCATCAACGGACCGAAGACGCGTAAATTTACTTGCCTTTGATGGTTCGAAATTCGAAACACCAATACACTGAAACAATGTCATGATGAGGGTGTACGTCGGGTTTGGGACACTCCAGTGTCTCAGTTGCATTTATATCGCAATATGAAGCATTTTTAAAATATATACAATATTGTATATGTCACATCAATGTATAACGAACTCATAAAACCACCGTCCTCCTCCGCAAAACCACCCGCGGAGGAGTGATCACGTTCTTGCGGAGGTTCGACCACGTGCGTGCGGAGGATCGGCCACGTGCTTGCGGAAGACCAGGCATGCACATGCGCAGAACAGCTTCCGGTGGAGAGCCCAATATAAGGAGGCAGCCACAGCTCTCTGGGAGTCAGTCGGGGCAAGGTACCAGAGGAGACACATCACCCTGAGACGGTCCTGTCCTCCTTGGACAGGCGAGGGAGAGGACTTAGAGTTTTCCGTACCTCCGCACATCTTGACCTCCGCAGTGCGGAGCCCCAGACTCCATGTATGGGAAATGTAACAGGGAAGGGTGTGGGTCCCAGATGATGTCAATCGTATGAATCCGGTCCAACGTCCCTTCAATATATGAACCCCGGCCCTCTTGACTTACAGCTGACGGCAAGGCGGCGATTTCTTCTTACACAGTGGTGCAAGCGTGAGGGAAGTCTCTGGTGAACCTCCGCAACCCGCGGACCTGTGAGGGACGTCCCCTGATGTGCGGAGACACTCCGTCTCCGCAAAAGACGAACCTCCGCAGCCGCGGACTTGTGAAGGAAGTCTCTGACGATACTCCGCACCCGCGGAGGTGGCGAGGGAAGTTTCCTGACGTGCGGAGACACCCAGTCTCCGCAGGCGACGACCCTCCGCACCCGCGGAAGAGTGAAGCAGACGTGCGGAGGATCCTCCGCAAGGACGAGGGACCTCTGCGGAGCCACGGAACCTCCGCAGCGCGGAAGACCTCCACAGAGAGAGGACCTCCGCAGCGCGGAAGACCTCCACAGAGAGAGGACCTCCGCAGTGCGGAAGACTTCCGCAGAGTCAGAGGACCTCCGCAGAAGTGAGGACCTCCGCACCGGCGACACCTCCGCGGAAGACGGCGGGACAGACTCCGCAAGTACCTACCTCCGGAGACGGAAGAATTGCGGAGCCAGGGAACCTTCACCTCCGCATGGACTTCGCGTAGGAAGAGACTGACGCTAGTTCTGATGCCTAACGTTAAAAGCAGGGTCTTATAGTCTAACCTGGACCCGGTGTAACTTTTTAGTATTGTAAAGCCCAGTGACTTAGTCTAAACCTGGTCACTGTGTAATTTGGGGAAACATTTCATATATTTTGTGAGTGAGTAACTTGTCGTATTTGGTAATAAAACCCGGGTCTTTGAATTAATATGTCTTCAGCACTTTTCTCTAACCAGAGAAATACTATGGAATTGCGGACGTCTCACTATTAATTGTCTATAGCGTTCGGACACAGAGACGAGAGGTACTACAAAAAGACTATACGAAAAATAAACACAACGAGAGAAAATAAACAACAACACCACCAACCACGGCACCAAATAACCATCAATCGTAAAATCGCTACAAATGTGTACTTTTCATGCAGTGTATACTGTTTGCTCTTCACACACCTTACAATTTTTGTCACCCACACAGGCCAATAGACTACAGGTTGTACCCCAAACCAAGAATGCCGAATGCAGTATTAAGACTGCTTCAACCATATGTTTAGACGTTTAATCACATTTTGTTGAAGAAATATCTATGTGGCACTTGTTAAAGGAATAGCTAGGTATGATTGTATCAAATGGTCAAGTGCTGAGAAGCCTGTTCAGGGATATCATGTCAGGGACCAGCGGGCTTGTAAAACACCAACAGTGCGTGTGTGTGCCTTAATCCCTTTCTCGGCTTTGTTATCGCCTTAAGACTGCGCACTTTGAAACGCGATCATGTGCACAAAAACGCTACAAAACCAAGTGCAGCCGATCGCCCAACATCTGAGCCCAGTCAATGCCTTTACTAATGCTTATTTTGTTGTTTTAGTATTTTCTGATGGACAAGTGCTTGCGGTATGGCCGAGACAATGCTTGACCACTGCGACCTGTGATCTAGCAACATCTGTGGCCTCGCAATCAACCTACAAGAACTGCTGCCATGCAGAGCGAAAGTGGAGACCACGTGAAAGCTCGGGATTTCTGTGAATAAAAGGCTATTTTCTGGAGTTGACAGACCAGACGACAGACGTCGAATTCACCTCGTCTAAAGCTTCTTACAGACATTGTGTAGTCGTGGAGCTAAATGGTAAAAAAGCTATACCAAATCAACGCCTTCTTATGTTCCAATTTGAAAGAAAAACCTAGATATACCTCCACCAAAGTTCGATGGATATCATTTCATTCACATGCATATCATAAATTGCCATTGAGACAATAGTGTGCGTGTTGTTATATTTTTCGTGTAATAACCTTATGCTTTGTATAGGTCGTGTATTTTGTGCATCTTGAACAATTTATATTGTGCATGAAATGTATAAAATCAGATGAAATAGAGAGTCATATCCGCACGCGACCTACCAAGGAGGCATCCTATATATCGGCAGCCACTTTGGTCAGTCAGCACACAAACATCTACTTGGTTTATTTTCTTCCACTAATTATCTCGACCATTGTATTCAGCAGATCATTGTATCGAAATACCCCTGCACGAGATGGCAGTTGTACGTGTAAACAACGCTGTTTAACAGGGCCCTGTTTTACACACAAACAATCTCGAGCAGCCGTTTCAACGGTCGTCCAAAGCGTCCAATGACAAGGAACAATACGGGGAGCGGATGTTTCAGAACCCACAGACAGCGGGCGAAGGAAAACAAAGTTGCGGATTTGGAGGAGGGTTGATTGTTTTCCATCCGACATTCGAGATAGCGGCCAGAAGCCCCAAGAACAACACAAGCGGTCGACGAACGTCTATAAGAAAATCGCCAGTGGCCATTTTGGAAACTCAATGTGACAAGAAAGAGGAAAACCCAAAATAACTTTAAATGGAGCTTTGAAAACGAAGCATAACACCCCGGCTTGATTGGAAAGGTCTTTCATCAACGACTAAGTGTTGGTTTTAAGGGGATGAACTGATTGGTTTTCTTGAGTAAAGGCATATTGTGATAGTTTCAAAGAGCTCCCAGCTATCTTCAGATAGTGTGGCAATTATCTGTTGAAAGGCGAAGGCACAATTATTCTGACGCAGTATGTTCAAATCCATGCATGTGTAGATATATGTGTCTCCCATGGCATGCCATAGGATTTGAATAGCAGACGTAAAATTGAAAGTAACATGATGTAATGTATTAGTGGATTTTATCAACAATTGATTACATGTACATCTGTATAGTTGCATTCGAGGATACAGAACCGATAAATTCTCTCAAATACGCCGTCATGATCCTGCAGTGAATTTTGAACATACCGAAAAATAGCGCTATCACAAGCTCAAATCGTCGTTTCCAGTAGATTTGAATGTTCTTTTCGGGTATTTCTTTTTAGTTGACGCGGTAGCTTAAATGTGTATCATTGGCTTGTAGCTTCATATAGTTAGTTCGTCCTTTGAATTCGATCACCTCATGAGATAAGTTTTGTCGCAAAATGCGCAAAATTGGACATTATGATCAAATTAATTATTGCCATAAAGTCCTGTGAGAAGTTGTGTTTTCTTCACTCGTTGGTAAGTACTGAGTATATTAATACAATAAGCCAAAATCCGATAATACCACTTTAACCTAATGAGGTTCAGGGATACGTCCGTTGTCAGACTATGTTCTGAGCTTTGTTTTCTACTTTTGGATGCAAATTACAAATGTGTGTAGGCTATGTATACCCTATTGAATTGTGAATCTATTAAATATTTAAATATCTACTGCAGTTGGCCTACCGCTAATATAAGTTTCAAAACAATACCTATAAAATATACGTTAAGATACTTTTCTACGCCATTAGAAATGTCGAAGCTATCGCATCAGGGAGGGACCGATCATTGAGAGTGCCATTACATACCCTGCCACACATAACGTACAGTCCGTATAATTACCGAGTCTCAGCCAAACCCACCGTCGATCTATACCATTATATTCAGGTGTGAAATCGATGAAGATGAAGCAGCTCCTGACACTTCCGTATTTATTTATCGACGCGTCTAAATGAGGTACTTGACACTTATTCATCTGTTCCTTTGACGCGGGGTCTGATTGGGCGGTATTGGCCGTGGGCTGATCCGCGGAATCCGTCCGTCCCCGAGCCAAGTCCATTGTCGTGCCGCCGAACTCCCTCGACAACTCTCTACCGCTCCCCACGTCGTTGACTTCGCTAATTAGCACAGCAAATATCACATCTCGATCATCTTTTCTCCCCATTTCTTGATACCTGGATAAGAGAGGAGAAACGTATATAATTATGTGTGTTATATAGTGACTGTTTTAATTTTTGGGGGGAGAGCAGACATTCAGGGATACATAGGAAAAAAGACATAATATACGAAAATATAACTGAAGTTAAAGACAAGCATTGCAATGTATTGTGTTCTGAACAGTATTGCATGAACATTTATTTGTGTTGCACTGTTAACAAACATTACTATACATACGTCGCTTCTTAAGTAGCACACATTCATAAGAGGGTCGGTTTATGCAGAAAGGAAGTGGGGAGATCCAGTCTTCTGGTCATCGTTTGTACAAAAGAGACAACGCTTCAGGTTATTTCCAAATTTCAGTTTATGCTGACAAATCGTACCCCTACCAGCACCCACACACACCGGGGGCAACAGGTCTGCACGTCACTTCATCAAATTTTCCAGTTTACGTAGATGAATCACTTTCAGGAATTAATTAAAGACGGAAGATCGTCGAAAGCCTCTGGGAAATTTCAACTTTGAATTTGGTGACAAAAGGACCATCGCATTCTGAACTCTGCCTTTGTGACGCTGAAGTCTGTTGCGTTGTCCACGTGCAAGCAGGCCCGGACGGGTCAGTGGGCGAGTGCGTGGGGCCAGTGGCCTCTGGTCCCATAGTTGTCCCCGCACCCGAGCCGGGGCCCGGGACTCCGTGATGTATGGTCCCGTCCAGCATCGACCTCCCGGGTGCTTAGCGACCCGCGGCGCGCTTCCCTGCTGCGTTTTAATTCAATTTACGCCGTCGTAACAACAACGCCGCTCAGCTAATTCATCATCATTTCGGCGGCCAGCCACGCACCAATACGTCTAATTATGCCAAATTGCGTGTTGGATCCTTGTCGCTGCTATTGAATCTGTTGTTTAGATGCGCCGTCTTGAAATGAATTTGGACACTCGCACTTTCCCGAGTGTGAGCTGAGACCCGGTGCGGGCATGGTACTTGTCAGCCTTCTGCAACATATATTCACCAATACACGAAGATTAGCTCGCTTGCAAAGTTGTACGGTGCTGTTGCTCAAAGTTGAATTAAATCTATAAGCACATATCATACATCAACACTGTTCGCACAAACAAAAATTATTTAATATCCGTTGCTGTTTATGAAACGTATTTGGCTGACCTTGACATAACATCGTGTTGAATACTCTTATCATCTTTCCGATTATTGATTAGCTTACCAACCCTTTCGGGCCGATAAGTTATTGTCGTGATTTTTCGTTTGCCGTCCGTCTCTCATCCGCCCGACAAGTAACTTTCGTTTGGCTTAAAAGATTTCCGTAGACCTTTACCAGAACAGATCTAGAGATAATACCCTGCGCCGTTCTTTCTGGTTTTATCAATCGTGCTTGCCGATTCAGTGGTCATTCATTTTATATAAATCTGTTCGCAAAAATTTTCTCGAAATGTGTGTGGGCATGGCTATGATGTGCCATTTATTTGAGGTATGAAGATTATTCTGCTTGAATAGCTTGAAATGCCCGAACAGTAGGCCTGAAGGATCCCCAAGGAACTAAAATGCATTAATTTACCTCAGATGACCTTGAATGCTCAAACTCAATGTCATGACTATACATGAAGGTGTCTAATTTGGCCGTTGTAGACATCGAACCAGAAAACAGAGCCTATGTTTGTATCATGAATATATAGGAAGTCAATTTTTGGTGACCTTGAACTTGACCTGATGTGATCTTGGCTGCTCAAGCCCTATGTCATGCCTGGATGACGATGTTCAGCAGGAATTAAATGTTTGAAGATAAAGAATTGGTTCGTATCATGAGCATATATTAGTCATATCTTTGGTAACATCAAACTGGACATCAGATGATCTTGAGTGCTCAAACTCAATGTCTCGGTTACAGAACACTCATGTAATTTGGTCCATGTATATTAAATGCCTGGGGTTAGTTTTGTATTGCGAGCATATTATGTTTGTTGCATCTGATGGTGACCTTGGATTGAACTGGTATGACCTCGAGTGTGTAATTGAGTTACCGTATCATGATCCGATAACATATTAGCATCGCGTTTCGTCCATCGTCCGTCTGCATTTTTAGGTTTTTTCTCCTTTGAAAATCGGCACATTTTTCCTTCATAATGGGAACTGCCACAACTGTACTCATAGAATGCTTGAAGATAGAGCTTTGATATTGGCACTTCTAAATGGGAAGTCACATATGATGATTTGTGTAGTGACCTTGGATTTGACCTTCGATGATATTGAAAGGTCAGAACGCTAACTTTTTGTAAAGAAAAATTGGATCAAATTAGGAATTTGAACATTGCGACTATTTGAATTTTTGCAGCAGAGCGCTCAAGATCAGAGGCTTCTTATTATCCTTAAAGTTTACGATCGAATCTTTCTGAGAATTTGCACAAAAATACCTAACAATATTTCAAGAGGGATGTATTTTTGAGCTTTTTGACTTTGGCAATTTTTTCAAAATGTCAGCAGTTTTTGACAAAAAATTGCCATTTTTGGACTTTGTTCAATAAACTGTTCAATAACTTTTTCTAATTTTGCTTAAGCATGACACGTTTGGCCATCTGTAAGGTGTATCTATATGGTATGCCTTGAATCGCTCGAAAATCCCGAAATGTAGGTTCGAAAGGCCAAAATGGCCAAAATTTCACTTTTTGACACTTTGCTGAAAATCCATCCAGTAACTTTCTCTTTGATTTTATATGTGGATGGCACTTACCACTGTATATTGTATATATAAATGGTAGGTCTTGAATCGGTCAAAAGGCCCTAAAGGTAAGCCCAAAATGGCCAAAATTTCACTTCTTTGCACTTCGCTCGAAAACTATTCAGCAACGTTTTCTTAAAATCTCACATGTTGATGGCATATGATGTAACGCTCAGAAAGCTCGAAAAGTAGGCCCAAAATGCTCAAATTTGCACTTTTCAGCACTGTTCGAAATCTAATCAGTGATTTCCTCTCTAATCTTAGGGAAAGAATCTTGAAGCGTTGAAAAGGATGGAAATGTATAGGGCCAAAATGCCCGAAATGGCCAAAATTTCACATTTTGTCAATTTACTCTAAATCTCTCTAATTTTCCATGTGGGTAGCATTTAGGACTGCTTAGCTTGTGTGAAAAGGAATACAGCCTAGAATCGTTCATTAGGCCCTAAATGTAGGCCAAAATCTTTTGGCACTTTGCTTGAAACCTATCCAGTAATTTTCTTTCTAATTTCACAAATTCATGACATTATGTTCTGCTTTTTTATATATCAAGATCGAATTCCTCAATATGCTCGAAATGCCCAAAATATAGGCCCAAATGGCCCTAAAAAAATTGTTCCGTGTAGACAAAACGCTTGAGATATAGCTTGGTAATCAACCGCATGTACGTGTATGTATTATGGACATATAAGAAGTTATATATGGCGGATCGTTTGATGGCCTTGTATTTGATCTCACGTGACTTTGAATGGTGAATCTCAAGGTCACGTCCAAGATGAAATGTGTAAGTTGACCTCTATATACTAGACGGCTGTAGATAGAGGTGAGGTTAGTGTTATGAACGTATAGGAAGTCATATTACGGATCTTTTTGCGGTCTTGAAGTTTACATGAGATGACATTGAGTGGTAAATCTCAAGGTCATATCTGACCTGAAATGAGTGATTTGGACTCCAAATACAAAACGATTGTGGATAGAGCTCAGTTCTGCTTTATGAAGAGGGAATCATATATCACGGATCTTTTATTAGTCTTGCAGTTGACCTCAAATGACCTGGAGTGGTAAATCGGAAAGTCACATCTGACCTGAATTGTGTAAATTGGACTCTACATACAAAACGGCTGTAGACAGGGCTATAGATTTGAATTGTGAGCATGAGTTTAGGGAGTCATATGGGTGGATCTTTTGGTGAGCTTGGCCTTGAACTTGACCTCAAATAGCCTTCAGTGGTAAATCCAGATCTGACCTCAAATGTGTAGATTGGACTCTGCATACAAAGCAGTTATGAATACATAGAGCTTAGGTCTGTATTATGAGCATATAGAAATACATATGACAGAACTTTTGATGACCTTGAACTTGATTTAGAATGACCTTCCGTGGTAATCACAAGTGGGGATGGGATTTATGTTTGTATGAAGTGATATTATGATGCACTTTTTGGTAACCTTGTATATTCTAACATAAATACATAGGCCATGATCCTATGTATTTCTGATTGTACCTAAAATTATAAATTGGCATAAGTACACTATATGCTTGAAGATATATCTTAGGGGTTTTTTTTATTATGGGCATATAGGAAAGCAGGTATGGTGTATCTCATGGTGGACTTGAACTTGAACTGAGATGACCTTGTGTGTTATAATGTGATGTCACATGTATCTCTACACTAGGATGTGTAACTCAGTTATTGTGATAAGACTTAGTTTTGCATCAAGAACATATGTATTCGGCATCTTTTGGCAACACATTATGACAGTTTATACATTGAACGAAGATTACTCTGAACAAACTGCCAGTAATTTAAGTTACAACGCAATTAGTGCTATGTTCTGGGATCATTTTGATTCATCAAACTTGAAGTTAGGTATAATACATAATTCTGTAGATATACAGTCCATGTGTAAACCAAAGAGTAACTGTGGGGCCAACATAAATATTTAACTATATATAAGTAGTTTAAGGGCATATGAATACACCTGGAAATAATATCATAGGTTCCCAAAAGAATCGTGACCAAACTTGCAGAACATACTTAATTATCATTCACCGATCACTCGGACAAGGTTTGACGTCAGAGGTCATGCACTTGTATGAATAAATGTATAACACTAAGCATCAAACCCAAGGTGCATATTTCATAATTTATCCTTGATCTACTTCTTGTTCTGACGTATGAACATCGCGGCTATTGTCGGTGTTTATGACTGTAACAATGCATAATAACTAAGCTTTCAAGACAATCTAATGTATAGGTATTGAACACTTATTGGGTCAAAATGCACTGAGCAGAAAAACTGACGCCAAAGGTCGTTTGTAAACAGGATGTGCCATTATCCGGATCACAAACGTCTATAAGAATTAATTTGTTAAGACGAACAATAAGTTGCGTCCCGCATCCCATTGATTGTGATTAATATTCACTAGGATATTGTTGAAGACGATCCAACTCGACCACAATTATGTCGCGGGCCCTGAACTGCACGGCGTCTCATTGTCACACGGTTGATTGCTGTGACAAATACCTGACGATCATCCATCCACCCACACAGTACTTAGATTCCATCCATAATGCGTTGTTTACATATAACACCCTGAATTATTAACCACGAGACAGGAAGATACATTTTAAAAGTCCTTGTGACAATACAATAAGTCAGGATGGCTGTATGGGTGTGACGTGTATGGTGACCTTTGTAACTTAACACTCGGGGATACGTTCTACCTCATACCATGTCAATACATATGGAATATACCAATACACGTTTTTATTTAATTAATTTACCATTATCCAAAGAACACTATAGTTCAGGTATGAATCCTGTTACATGCATGTTCGAATGTGCAAAAAAAACGAGGCATGGTGAAAATGTCTAAATGACCGGTTCGTCTGGTGTTGTTTTTATCGTGTTGTAATCATCATTATTTATTCGTCGCTTGCTCCAGGTGACGGAAGGAGACGCGACGCGGAAAATGTATTTTGAAAACGTTATAGACTTGTTAACGTCCAAGACACAATTTACCGTAGTCAGTGGTCCATGACGGCGGATGAGAGCCCTTTTTCTCATCGTTCTCATATCATTCCCATGACGCGGACGGACACAGACATGACCACGGCAGCACGGTCTAACACACATCCCGCCAGCGGCCATGGTCAAATTATTTCTCACATCAAAGAGAACATCATTTTTAATGAAGAAAAACCTTTTTCTGTCCATAAAGATGTTAGTGAATTTTTGCGTGGTATTTTTCAAGTCAATAGGGGTATTTCTGTCGGTTTTTACGTACTGGTAAATCTAGGCGCTAGATACATGAATGTGTGATACTTTTGTGAGTCCTCTATATCCATAATTCAGTTATGTTACTTTAACATGTTAGTTTGTTCAGTTCAGTTTATTCGGTGGAGTTAATCAAACACATGATTATATAGTAACACATAATGATGTTTCTACGCTACATGTTGTTGTCTATACATGTCATGTTTTGTTGCGAGATGTTTGCATATATACACGTAATGCGTGGATGAGGGTAAGCTTCAAAGTATTGTATAGTATAGTCTTGGCACATTACGTGAAGTCTAGTTCTCTTGAGGATCCGGATTCTCCACAACTTATTACAGCTCAGCTAACAGTGACTGTGCATTGAAGATTTGACTCAATGTTACATGACACTGTAGTTAGGGGGGTTGGGAGGTAATATACGGCTTGAGATACGCCTCGGGGTCAGGTACTACCGTTCCATTCTCATCGCTACTTAAGTTTATTTCACGCCCAAACTTGGCCAATTTGGGCAGTCAATATAACGAGACAAATACTCACTGATGACTTTGGCGTGATTCCTGCCAGTGCATGGAACAGTCGCCAGAGCTTTGTGGCCATCGTCGGACCAAAGAGAGAAAGTCGGACCATGGTGTCCACAGAAACTGCGCACAGGAGGACCACAGACGCCCCGGAACAATGCTCCAGTGTCCAGCCAATATGGAAGAGCCGCGGGGCAGAGCCCGCCCCGGAATTAACGGACGTATCAGTGGACTCCATCAACAAAGCATCATCAACGGACTGTAATGGACGTCTTCACGAGACGACTCACAGAGAACGCTCTTTCCCAATAATTTCCAAAATACAAAGTAAAAATCACATCGAGTTCAATGGACCGATATCAAAAGTTGAAACATTTCCTGACGTAATACCTTTCTCACGTTGCCCACGAGTCACGTGAGGTTTGTGGACTAGAGAAAGTCATGTCCCCCGTGGGGCAGAATCCATCCCATGTAGAAAACATCAAAACCCGTTACTTTACTTTTCCGACAACGGTATCAAACTCACGCTGAGCTCCTGGCGTGGAGTCCCCGACAAATACCCAGGCGAATTAAGACAAATCGCGATAAAATTAGATTTTACTCTTGGTGTTGGAGGGAAATTGTTATTGGCCCCGGCGATAGGGCCCGGGGTGTCGGGATCTATAACGTCGTCTGTCAGTGCCACGGGGCGTCCACCCGGCTCCGAGCCCTCAGTCCTCCGTCTGGATGTGACCGGGGATGAAAGGTGCTGCCTAATGGTCGCAAATGGTGCTGGCTATCCAAGGGAAACATTGCAACTGACAGCACTTAACACTTAACATCGGATTATTTAACCAGTCCATCTCGCCTGCATGGCCAGGGACATTGCTCTCACGTATATATCTCCGTAAACTTGTTCTCAGCAACTATTTCTAATTATCCGTTTAAACTTCATCTTTCACTGTTGATTGTTCGCGGTAAATTGCCTCGAATAATCAGCGGGTGATTTGACCATGAAAGGCAGTGGCACAAGCCCAATCAAACATACAAATTATAGCTCTCTAAAGGTGTCTCGTCCTTTTGACAATTTATGACCGAGGCAAATGACCCTTGCCTCCTCTGATAAGGGATATACCTCAGAATATACAGGAATTGGTCTGGCAGTATATAGCCTATATATGGTGTAGTATTCCCCCAGTTGAAGTGACACCCGACCCATCTGCTTCATAATGACCGATTTCAGTACAGATTCACGACCCTGATAACGAAAAGAAACTTTGAAGGAAAGGAAATGACCACAAGTATCTCGGTCTCTCTGTTACCTTTTCCGTGCCTTCTGAAAGAAATTAGCTCCTTTTTCTGATAACAAGTTTTTATGTGATGTACAGGATATAAAACTATGTCTAACACTTATCAAAGAAGTAATGACACTAACGAGGGGCAATGTAAAATTCAATAGTTCCAATGGCAAAGTACGCGAGCATGGTATCTAGCTTTTTGTACATGAAACTTCCTCGGTACATCTCGGGAACTGGTCTTCTATCTACTAGTAATATAACTAATAATCGTTGTGCCATAACTTAACACAACAGACCAGAGACAAAGGCAAATTATATTGACAAGTGTGGCAGAATCTTCGGTGCTGTATTTGAAGGATTTGACTTGGCACACGAGCAGTCGGCACGGGGTGTATTACCTAGCCGGCGGGCTTTGCAGGCCAACTCGAGGAATTGGGATTGAAACCCTGCTATCTGCTCCAGGACATCATGTTTGTCAGAGGCGAGCTATCGGTAAACATGAGGGCAAAATGATATTGAAATCGGCCTCGGACGTCCTATCGTGTTAGCCCGCTCACTTGTGATGGAGGAAATCGTATGCATCGAGAGAGAAGACTCGGACAACTAGAAAGGCATCGAGGTATTCCTTCTCAACGGTGGATCATTGCACATTCTCCGTTGGAAAAAAAAATGTACGACTCGAAATGAATTTGTTTCGTTTTTCACGGCATAGATTTCGCGTGATATTAGGTTCCATGTCATTAGAATAAATACAAGCAGACTATCTCCACATATCGGTGTCGTCTCGGCGTCAATTTCACAGTTTGGGCCCCGGGCTCTTCTGTTCTGATACGCAAATTGATGGGAATTTCGTACTCCCTGAAAGAAATCTCCAAGCGATTTTGTGCAGCACGTCGTAAGTTTGTCATTAGTCAATTCCATGTCAAGTGTCATGATGCACGTGAACGAACAGCACATGTTATAATATATCATGTAAATATCATATCTCGATCGTTAACGTCTCAAAGCTACGCCTACTGAGCTGTATATACATATATAATGCGGGTATACATGGGTATACGGGATTGTAGGTGTAGATAACTGTCTCTGTGGATCAATCATTGCTTGAAGTTTTGTCGAAATTGTGTAGTTCAAGGGCGCCCGCAGCAAAGTATATATATATACGAGCGGAAATGTATTTCATGCAAGGCTTTGAATATTATGTGTTCCACTTATATATGGGATGTTCCAATACTTCCATCATCTGAAGACTTGTACGATAGTTGTTAACCTGTGACGGGGATCATGATCGATGATATACTGTTGATTTGATCATGAAATACCTGTCTATATCTATTGCTGCCATTTGAAATGCCGATTATAATATAGCAATAGTAATATTTTAGGTGATTTTTAAATCAATCATACAGCGACATATTTTCAACCTAATACATTTGCATGTTGTTATACGTACATCATGCAAGCCGGGTATATTTATTTTGTGCATCAATGAGACATGATAATCGTACTTTAAATATATTACATAAATTACATAATATATGATATGCATATTTGACTTATGAATTACATAATATTATCTTCGCGAATATATCCGGGCGCGTATATTGAATGTATAGATCTGGTTAATAGTTTAGCCTTTTGTTAGCGAGATCTATTCGAATGCGTTTAATATTTCACGAGCCGGTTTGTCCTTATGACGGGGCTAATCCAGTGACTGAGCCTGTCACACGTCTCGCTGCGCCCGTGGAATGGAACAAGCCGCACATTTCCCGCCACGGACGCGTTTTTTTGCCCCAGAACACGCGACGTAATCCTGTTTTACGGACAACTGAACCGGATCCACTGTCAAAGCAATGCACGAGACATTGTGGCCAAGTACGGGACATGTGCAGCTAAACCGTTACATGCCCGTCCGCAACATGTGTATCAATAAAACTGACATTACCGAATGTTATTAAAAACCGAAATCAAACGGCTCAGTATCCTAAAATACAAACTTCGCGGTGATTGCAAATTTTTCACTCGGCGAGTTCACTTCTCTACGCCTATACATGATAAGAGCATTTTCATGTTTTTGAAATGAAGAATCGTCTTGTATATTTCATTCATGGAATATGTGTGGGTACATTTATGTAGAATCTGTGTTAATAGTAACATGCAGGTGAATTGAATCCACAACTCTTCCAATTCAAGTTGACATAAAATGGTATATTATAGGTTATAATGGTGTTGCTTCGATAAACTTTCAAGACTGTAATTTGGAATCACGTGTGCGCTGCATGATAAAAAATATCAATAGTTCATTGATACAATTACAAGAGAAAGTATTTACGAAAAGCGTACAGAAGAATCGTTTCTAAAAGCCTATACGATCCCTCCCCTCCCCCCCCCCCCCCCCTCTTCCCCTCTACTTCGGCTAGTTTTAACATTTTATTATTATTTATTCCTCTCTCGAAAGTATCTCTGTTGAGTTAGAAGTACCGCGGTTGTTTAGCCTACATTCTCACATAAAACCGACTAATCCTTGAAAAGTTTACGATAGAAGTGCAACAAGCGTCAGAAAAATTAATAGAAAAAAGTCTCAAATATAAACATTACGTACAGCCGGCGATGAACTTGATATATTTACATATCTAATTGAAGAGCACTTTCTTTGCCTTAAATGGAGCGGGTTCAGGATAAACCCTGCTATAGAAAGCTGGGATCGGGACACAATAGAGCACTTCCTCTTCAGATGTGTCGAATGTTATTGGAGCTAAAAGCCCAACAATACCCCGTGGTTTGTGAAGCCAGCGAATTGTAACGAAGAACGTGAAAAAGCAGCGAGCGGAGGGTTCGTATACACACATTGATATCGGCCTATACTTATCATTGCAGTGTCTCCTGTAGACCTATATGATGCTCTGTATGATGGTTACGACTCCCAAACTTCTTCAATAAACAGAAATTTGTGAGCGATCACGGGCTTCTGCTGTATAGTGTTAGTTTGAAGTTCAAAACAAAATGTGTGTGTCCATGTTACTACAGTTGTTGTACATGCATTGATTGTTAGATGCTTTTAAAATGATCCCTGAACTATTGGAAACGCGGTGGCTTGGAGTCTACTCCAATGAACGGACATAACATGGCTGATACAATGGGTAGGTGGTCAAAATTACGTTGTTTCGTGTTTTGGGTGGGTGAGACTGTACATATACAGTGAACGAGCGTGAGTGAGCGCCTCGCCTCTCCTGCACGGGTCGGAACGGCCCGGAGTGATGATAGACTCTGTGCCAATAGGCTCCTCGCTCGCTCCACAAGGCCCACTGGCCAATCACGAACGAGCCCGCCATAGGCAGACACCCATCAGGGGCTACTTTTTTCCGATTCCAAAAACTGCACGGCCAACTGGAATTTTATCTATGAAGGTTGTCGCTCGCACGTGGCGGTCAATGCTATATAGCTCACGGAAATATCCAGAGAACCCTTAAATATTTCTCAACGCCCGTGGACTTGAACTGATAAACAAACAAGGACGCCGAGCATATTTCCGTGTGGTGTATCGCTGTTGGGAGTCGGTGACATTGAGTCGGTGTTTGGTTTGCCTTCTGACTGACTGAGTGACACAGGCGGTGTGACGGCCCGAGCCCTGTCACACATAGCGAGTCAGGCGCCCGCTGTCCCCTCGCGGCAGCCACCCTACTAGAGATACTGCTGCCGGGCTTGGCGTAAAAGCAGACGGCCGCTAGCCTATTGAGCATCTCCGCCCGCTCCGAGCTGATACAATTGTCAGTCGGGACAAGATGACAATCCGCTATCCCTGCAGCAAGACGGCCAAATCACACACCGTGTATGTCTGCTCTCCAGGGCTTACGGGCTTGATTCTCGCGCTCCAGTGAAAACAAACATAAATCACAGACAATAGGACTTCACACCTTGCACAAGATAACAGCATTTTATTTGCAATAAGAAATATTCAATAAAAAAACAGCGGAGGAAAAACAACTTCATCCGACCACCAATAGGACTCTGCAATCAGGAGCCAGGAGTTTGGGACAGTTACGGATGACTTTGTGACCTGTGGGTCTCCTGGAATATATTGCTCTTGTACTGTACTGGACAGGACTGTACTACGTGAGACAAGGGCCGTGTATATAGCACTAAGACGTCACCACGGGACACCAGGACACATCAGAGATGTCCTTCCTTACCCTCGACTCCAACACTTGGCAGGTAAGCTCGCTGTCTGATGTCACCCAGTGTGTGGAGACATATATCCTCAACTGAAGAGTAAATCAGAAATACCAGTTCACTCTGTGTGAATGTACACGATATATACAAGTAAATTATCGAACTTATAATATCAGTGTCATGCAGGCTCAGGCTTTTTTTTCATATTGTCAACATTTCTCTGTACACAATATCGTTAATATCAGCTACGTATAAACGTATGACCATATTTGGCACCATACCAAGGTAAAAGAAGCTTTGCAATATAGTCATTCTTCATATTTGAAAAGACAACCACATGTACATGTATAAATAAGACATACGCATACAGTCTTGTGTGCATATGAACATACGTGCAATGCCAAAAACATGTATATTTATCGGGAAGAAAAAAGTTTTCTCGAAATCAGTGAAGATCACTTTGCAAAAATCATAAACTAACCGTCAAAAAGAGCCCAAAGGTCACTGCGTGTGTAAAGCAAGGCAGATTGATAATATCGCATTTGTTTTCAAATATTATATGTGTCGTGTCATAAACAGATCGCCCTATTCATAATGCACTGTGCACAAACAGAACAGACGCGATGTCGTGTGTGAATAAACATCTACTCTATACAGCAATACAACACAACAGATTCCCGCATGTCTATATTTCTTCTGCGTTCGATATACCCCGGTACATGTCAATGGAAGATTTAATATAAATGTAATCAAGTAATGTGTTTGACTAATCACACACATGTAGTATTACTCGTGACTTGAAGCCTGCATGCGTGTGCGAAAACACATGTATAGGAGATATCAGATTAATTTAATTAAAAAATACATATATATGTGTGTGTAGAGAAGACAAAAATGGAACTGAGAAATAATACACGCACAACCACATTTCTTAATGTAAAACATACATCTCCCTATTCTAATTAAAAACTTCATTTTATTAAATTATGACAGCTCATTCAACCATTATATAAATGACTATAAATTTCCCTGGCTTGGGTGTCTATGCATTTGTGCAGAAATTACCATATCAGTGACAATATATGAGTGATATAACCTTTATTCTGTTTGAATGAGTGAACCTGGTGAAAAACACGAATATATTACACAATAGTATTATATATGCACGTTGGCTATATACATTAACGATAACACACAGTGAGAGCGAGGCTTGTGTGTATACTCAGTACAAATCAACAACCAAATCGCCAACCCAGGCACTTAACTATTATTACACCGTGGCCACATAATAATACATTTGTGTTTATATTTACAGAGCTGAAGTGAATCGTACTGAAAATATGTTAGACTCGATTGACCATTTCAGTGCCAGTCTGTGTGATCTTACCGGGTAATGTCTAACGTGTTCATACAACAAAATTATTCTCGAAAAAAATTATCATAAATATAACGTCATAAATATGCAATCGTAAATATTTCAACGTTGAATTTATACTGTTTCATACCATATGTTATTCGAGCTTTTTAACATGGAAATTAGAGTTATATATAGTCAGTGTTTAAATGCCAAAGTGAAATGTGCATTTGTATAGCATCGATTTCGAGTACCATTTCGTAGCTACTCATGCACACGGGAAAGATTCAAGCAAATTGTGTGCATGGTGTAGGAATTATAGACACAAAGACCCGGTGCAAAGTCACATCTGTTTTGACAAAAGCCACATACATGTACAGTACACAGTCGTCTAAGAAAGGCAGTGGGTTTGATGTATAGGTAAATTATGTAGCCTACTCGTAAATATGCAGAATATTATTTCGTATCAGTAAACCATTTACAAAATGGCTGGAATCTCGATATATGACACATTACAATATATGACAATATAACGTCACTGAAGTGAAGATGCGTGCAGCATCTGCCAGTTTACAGGTTTACCACAAAATCCCGTCATACCCTCGACACACCCAAGATGTTTAAACTTCCGTCATATCACTGCAGGGCGAAACCGCCTTTGAAACGTCTCCCTCAAAAGGAGACAGTAATTAATTTGTATATTATTGCTGGTCAGTCACATAGCCGGGGCAGGTCTGGACTCCGGTCGCCACAAGAGCCGGAGGGCTCGGGCGTCCACGGTCCATTATGGGCATTTAAACCGGCACAATCGTTCCACAAAGGATCCCAATGAAACACTGGACACTCCTCGGCTATTGTAAGACACCGGGGGCAAGATAAGCCTCGTGCGCACCTCAGAGGCTTCGTTCCGACATCTTAATTTAAGAAAACTTTGACCATGGGGTGGAACCCATCTTCAGAGGAACATCCTTGCCCGGGGCTGTGTACTCGGTGGGCCGGACGCCCAGCTTCATTCACCTTGTCTCGTGGACCGCCCCAGGCCGGACCCCAGATAAAAAGACCTCGTTATACACACCGCAGGGGTGTATATTAAATGTCCGGATTGTACATTCGATCCATGGGCAGACTCACACACACGGCCAAGATTATATCTCGATTATAACATCGTTACTCTCAAGGGGTGTACCACTGCGTGAAATGTTGACCCCTAGATCTGCCCAGCCCCCTCCATGCCCTTTTTATGGCATTATCCGCCTGCGCTGCACTGATCGCATTTTGAATATTGATATACTTCAGTAACCTTCCCAACCCAGGCAGCTATTCGGTCACTTGTGTAGACCAATACACTATCATCAGTCATCAAGGAATACTTCGGATAAGGCCAAAATGTAATTCCAGCTAGTTTTTGTGTGGTGGACGACCATTCGCGATGGTAACGTTCGTTTTCTCGTAATTTGTTCCATTACGGCGCTGCGACCAAATCAAAGGAGAAGTGGTTGACGGGGTGGGTAGGGGAGGGAGTCTGGAGCTGGGATAGCACGGGCCCTGAGGCGCCAATCCCGCGGCAGGCACCTCAGAGCAAAGCCAGCGGGAAGACACATCTCCAACATCACAAGTCGTTCTGGAACGCATCCGCAATATTTTTCACATAATGATACCATATAGTCATGGCATTTGAAAATAGTATATTGTACCGGGTTTTTTTTTTCAGAAATATTATTATTTAATACTATAATCATCACCGAAATTCTCATTGGATTGGAGTCTCTAAAATTCATCCAGGAAATTGCACAAATTTCGATTAACTAATTTTTACAAGGAAGAGAGAAGCATCACATTAATTGGAGAAATGTTGATGTATATTGGAAGTGTCGTAATTTCTGTGAGACCAACAGAGATTTGTGTCCGAGAATAATGACGTTTTAACAGAACACAATGGGCACCCGACCGCTCAGTGTTTTGAGCTGAATTTGACGGATTTTACTTGATTCCTTTTACAGAAGACAACGAGATAAAAACCATATTTGCGGGAGATCCGCGACAATCCAATTGTGGTCGTTTTTGCGAGTGACTTGTGATTGTCATTCACAGCGAATTGCAGCAGCGCAAAAGACATGTGAAATAATCTCTTTTGACACTGTGCAATTGCCAGCTTGACTTCAGCCACGTCCACCCGGACCGGTGGAAAAAGGCTCGAGATACTGTACATAACCGGCAACGGGGGACACAACGCTAAAATCCAAAATCGAGCGATCCGCCTAATTGGATTTGTGGCGGCGCGGGATCGGAGTGGGAGGGAGCCGACCTTGGCTACATGGGACCCACGCTGTCTCGTGCTGCCATGGTGACGGGGAGTCAGCGAGCCGGGGACAGTGTAGTGGCGGCCTGACCTTCTCGTGGACTCCTCGTAACAGTGTGAATATATAGAATAGTCAGCTAGGCGAATCACATCGTCTAAATGGATATCTAAGATTAGCTACATTGGTACACTGTATGTGAATACATTTATATAGAGAGTATTACATAATTTCAGATTTTTAGATTTCACATATTCCTATGAGTGCAAGCTATGAATTATCTCCCGTATTTGAGACCTGTATAAGATATAAATCAGCAAGAAACAACATGCGAATATATATATCAATACTTGAGCAGATATTGACAGAAAAGCATATAGTGAAAGTATAGAAACTCTTCAAAATGTTTGTACGCATTTGTCGGTCAAAATCTTTCAACTCCAAGTTGATTGCGTTCCTTTTATTATGGATATTCTACGTGAATATTTAACATCAGCACTGTAATCTCGATAGTGTATGTAAACAAACCAGTTCTTCATGGCAAGAAAAAAACTACCTCGGATAATAATGAACATGAATATCAAATATTCCTGATGTTGACATTGTCTATTCAAGCTTAGTGTTTTTAGTGGTTTTCTTTCGCCGATCAGTGTCGAATAATTCTTTGCCATTGAGAATGACTGAGTGCACGCTCCCGAGTGAATTAAAGGCAAACAAACACGCGGTTATATATCGTGACTTGTAAATAGTCCCCTCCGGTGCGAGGGCCGTATTGGCGGGCACTCGATCTGTGACGGAGCGGCTGGGATCCGAGACGAGTCCCCGCGGTGATCCCGCCTCGGTCCGTACGTGTATGGCACTGCGGGGCTCCGTCTATATAATTATGGATAAGTGACGCGGCTTACCAACGAAAGAAGATACCTTTGTAGGTAACACATCTCAATATGAATACAGATGCATGAAATGTGAAAATGGATGATGTGATTTGTGTCTTTGTTACTATTTATTATGTGAAGTTAGTACAATATTTTCAATGATATCTCCAAATGCATGTCCGGATGCCTCGAAAAATGTAAATCCGGTGTCCTGCATGGAAACCTACCGCAGCACATAATTTCTGTAGGTCAATTTTATTTATATTTATTACCTACAACCGTGTTTTCGGAATCCTACCCAATTTGATATTACATTGCGACAAGTTACATCAACTTTTTCCCAATTATTTGTTCATCTGTAACACTTTGGTGATATGTATAATACTGAAATTTTAGAAAATGTTGGTCGCACAAAACCATTATATAAAGCAACAAAGTTAATCCGATGAAGCCATTTGAAAAGAGGCCTTGCGTTTGCTAACAATGTGCTTTTCTTGGATAAAAGTCTACACACTGGCGTAAAATGACAAATTACTGTGAAATTCACTGCACGGATCTAATCCTCTTAGAATTCGGCAACACTTGTGTGGCCAGCTTTTCTTCAAGTATGTTCTCCGAGCATTACTGGTTATAAAGGTCAAGTTCGAACGTTGAAACGCTTTGAAATAGTTGAATTTCGATAGCACGTTTCCCACGAGTTTTTCCAGCACGTGTGTGATATTATTAGGTGTGTTTTGATGTATAGACTGGGGCTGGAATCTACAAACACTTATTCATGTAAATAATTATATCTGAGAATTTTCACTGTCATACCAAACCAACAACTGCATTTACACCCGTGGTCTTTCGATAATTTGTATACATTATGTTCGTGCTTTCAATCGAGCGTTCCAACACATTAATTTAGCACATTAATATCCTAACAACATTAATTTTGTCAATGACTACACAAAATCGTGAACAAATTACATCATATCCCATCTAAAGAGATGGAGATTCAAGCAGTATAACTGGCTATATATAGACCGATAGGGGCAATGTCTCGGTGGTTCCTTACAGGTATTATGTAATAGTCGGCTGTAGGTAATGGTCACCTTGACTCGATTTACGTCATGGCGTCCATCTGTTCCGCGTGATAATGACATTGCCTAGGGCTTATTGGGTGTAATCGAGAGTAATATTCTATTGATATAATTGAACTCTGATATTTTTTTGGATAAATTATATAAAAATCATAGTTCTTTTATTAGATCTAGTATGATATATGTTCAGCGTATTCTTTGTGAAAATAACCAACTTCGATCGTTTTTCTTCTTCGAAAAAATTGTTCGTTATCTATGCATATAATAATATGTGAGTGGATGTGAATTCGTTGCAGGACAGTGCACAAGCGGTGATATAATTGCGTAATGGCTACCGATTAATGACAGTAATATTGGCATGTAACGATTTGGTCACATTTATATTTTGCGTGGAATGGGCATATAACGAATATTCCAGCATATATACACGTATATGTCCCAGTGAGAAAGCAAAGACCATTATCCGAGTGAGATATGGCGACGGACCGTGAATGCTCACAGTTATATACCAATCACCGCTCTTGTTCTAACTACGGCAAACAATTATCGGACTTTTTTGCATTTTAAATTTGGCATAATTGTGCATGGAAAAAAAGGCGACAACAAGCGGAGTTTCGCAGCAGAATTCAAGCGGTTTTTGACTGGGACACCCCCCGTGCCGATCCATTTCCTACCACCCGGTCAGGTAAATGTGCCCCTAGCCCCGGGGGACACCCAGCTGGCTGGGAAAATAAAGGTGTATGGCTGGGCGGGGGTGGGGACACGGCAGTACAAGGCTATAGATAACCAGTATAATGCAATCATCAGGCGTGAGTTCCAAACGTTTGCGTTTAAAATCAGGCATTGACAAAATGAAAACTGTTCACTATTTGTGACCACGTTTTATCAATTATGCACATTTGTAATGAGCTGTGTAGCAATTATTTGTGGTCCAGTTTTATTGTATTTATCGAGAGAAGCAACCATTGTCTCTGTGTGTACAGAACACACCACAAGTTTTCAGCATATAGTAATAAAATGAAACATCGTCGTTGCCTCGTGTCATGGTCATGTATGTGGAGCCATATTTCCATTTATATATTTCCATTTATGTATACAAGGATGCAAGTGCTGCCAGCTGGCCACGTCTTCGCTTTGGAGGTATAATTCCTGGAAATTCGTCATCTACTGTATTTACATATATTTGCAGTATTGCATAATTTGTCACCTGAATCGTGCAGAAATGATATATATATTGTTAGCAAGATTTGCAGTTTAGATGTTGTCGTTTATACCATCCGTTCGTAGTGATGAAAGTTATGTGAAGATATCGCTTATTTAACCCCTTAAATACAAATAACTACACCTGCATGTGTTCCATGTCCTGTACCGGTCAATAAAGAGGTCCCCATGCACTATTGCTATATATTATTGCACACTCCCGGGCAGTAATGTCACATTAACACGATGGACATTTATTCAATCTGGGCCGGTGGCGATTTCCCGGAGTTCCATCAGGTTGAGTTGACCGGGAGCACCTTGTACGCTCTTTATTAAAGCAGGTAGTGGCCCGTGGCTGCTTGTCCCTACAGAAGTCCATCTCTCCTCGAAACAACGGCCTCCGGCTGCTCTCCAATAGCACCTCGGCTTGGCACAATTCCGCACGGCCGCACTGCACGTATAGTGTAATGATATACCAACTGCACCAAATTTATATTCGACGTAACGTTGCCTATACGGAGGAACTGAAGAAGTCTGAAAGGCGATTTCCTTTGTCACAGACATCAAATCTGTATTAATGTTTTTGGTATCATGCAATGAGCGTGACATCATCTCGAATACCTGACGAAATTAAACGTCTTACGAAACACAAATCGTTACCGTAACTTCTGGGCGGTTTGTTTCCATGCGAGGATTGTTCTCGGCCTCACAATGAAAGATAAGCCTCGTAGTTGACATCTAAACGGTGCATCAAATATCACCATAGCTTTTTTGACACATCTCCTAGAAACAAAAACACCGATTGGGAAGCTGCAAATGACCTGGATCACAACTGAACACAATCTTCTAATCGATGTCACAACTCGAACCGTCCTCCGACGAAACCAATTCATTAGAACAATGGGCCATGTTTTCTGTCCTGTTAAACGTCTTGGAAATAGGTGTTATGTGTTGAAATCGGAGCTTAAATTCGAATGGCGTGTCCTGTTGTCGTTTGTTCGCATCTCCACACTTTTAATTTCAACATTTTAAAAAATCAACATGGAAGCAAAAGTATATATTTTTCAAATATTTCCAAACCATATGTGTTCCGTTATTCTATGGATGCAACTTCAAATTTCACGAGAAACTATCAAATATTCAGCCCTGAAGCCATTATAAGACTCGGGTAAACTATACACGACCATTCTCTGTACTATCCAATCTGCCCTGGTGGGGAAAGATATCTTGTATAAGCAGCGATGATGATTTTATTAACAGCACGTGGTTAATTCGAAACTAATAGGGCAATTTGATGAGCCGTGGAAGATAGGACAGTGCAATTATCTGCAAACACAGCATGACTCTAACAAGTGTGAAATCGATCTGTTTGCGTGGTTAACTGATCCAGACGGGCGGTATTTGGCTGTGTGGGCCCTGGTCTCCAGGCGTTCTGCAAAGCTAGGGGCGTCATACCCCGTCCCCCCGTCTGCCGCCTCGGGCCCATACACACTGCCGACAAGGCGCTGCTTTGAGAAACTCTAGAATAGGTAAATTAATATTTATCAAAGTATGTCCTCTACAAAGTTTCATCACAGACCGAGACGTTGTTTCGGCTGTGTTCGCGGTGCGTAAGCAGCCCCGGGCGTCGTGGAACGGATCAAAGCCACGTCCAAAAACTCTACAAGGGAATGCGGGATGCTGGAAAAATACAGGGAAAAACAGAGTAATTAGCGACCGTGATTGAGAAACACAGGCCCATTATTGAAACTTCGATACCCGGGGCTTTTTGAGAGCTTTGAGTCCGAACAACTGCTAAATTACAACGTATGGACGCTGACCATCTTGTGACGACGCGGTGACCGCCACTTCTCGCCCCAAAATAGTAGTAATTTCCAACAATCAATTATTCACAGGCTTTGATACGGTAACGAAGGAGGTTCCTCCGTCCTTTTATAGACTGTGAAAGAGGATCAACGGGTGGTTTGGGCGACATTTTGGTGGCATGAGAGGGTGTTGAAGGGACACGCGCGAGACTAGATGGGCTCGCTCTCTCTCTCCTCTCGGTCGGTCTGACGGTTTGACGGTCTGGCGGTCTGGTGGAGTCAGGGGCACCTTGTCTCGTCCGCGGTCAACGACGCTCCGGGGATTTGCACACCGTTCCAGCTAATTCTGTTTGCGCATCTGCATCCGTGGCCAAGACCAGAGATTGATCAAGTCGTCTGGAGACGCACAATTAGCTTAACGATACGCAATAATGTCTTTTATTCCCCGCGTAATTGGCGAATTTGCATGCATCCCAGGCGTTTGAAGAACGATTCTTCGCTGTGAAGAAAGGGGCCATAAATCTGAAAGTGGCTGTGAAACGGAATAAGTAAGCTTATCACGGAATACTTCAGAATAAATACAGCGATAAAATACAGTCGTATTTCTTGAATACACTTTTATTTCAAGTTACTAGTAGATGAGCTATATGTGTATTGCTCACCAGTTGATGATATGACGTATATTTGGTAAGGATTTGATTCTGTTCGAAAAGTTATTCTCGTTAAGTGTTCTGTTTACTTTATCTTAATATATTGCTGATAGGTCGATATACATTCCTTAGTAAGTTACTTCGTATCTTGATAATAACTGCTTGTTGGAATGTCTCACATCCTTGCTCGTGATTGAAGTTATGAGTTTGAGAATGTCACGTCTCGAGAACAAATTAACCTCAGACGCATGTACATGCACTCAGCAAGCAATTTTACCAGGAACAACAAACATCCACATATAGGAACGTGGAAAATATTATGTAGAATGCATCCTGTTGAGTCGTACGACCAAACACAGTATTTGTGACTTTTCATCACGTGAAAATATGCATAATTTTATGGCTTGGTCATAGATACAACACACCTGAAGTCTGCCTTTGGTTGTCGATGCCGATTTGGCCCGGGGCGGAATAGTTCAGACATGGTGCGTACCAGGCAACGTTCTGGGAGAGGGGCATACCTATAATATACAAAACATCGTTATTTTTACTCGTTTCCTTTTAAACAGTCACGGTCTCTCTCTAGGTACGGTGTATATATACGCTGTACATGCTCTATATATATGAAAAGCTTCATTAGATATATGACTCTGTTATAAACTGACGGTGTATGTGTCTATGCGCAGGCGTCAGTGTATATACAAGTCTACACGTAGAGTCACTGCGTGGAACCTGCATCATCGAGGTACAACTTGCACGGAATGACTATACTCGTCACATGGAGGTGGAAGAAATAATATCGTGTTATCTCAGTTTGGGTTTGTGTTTGGGCGACGAGATCTATTCGGTACCGCCCCCAGCATTGATCCTGGTGGAATCTGTTGAAATCTGCGGCTAGAAATCCATTGAAATTAGGTTCAGGCAGTCTGAATGGATGACACAGTACTAGCTTAGATTTAGAACATTGTACGTGTAATATTTCCTACACTAAATTTCCACTAGATTTTTTATCTATCCCCTGGATTTGGCACCTGGCGGATTGAATGCTCATGTATCGGAAGTCCCTCATTGAGAGGATGTAATCTGTACCGTTTGTACCTAGCGCACCCTCGCGGTGAGCAAGTGGCAGCATCCCCGAGTCAAAGGGCTTATCGCCATGGCCCAGGTTCTAGCCCCTCCAATTATTGGCCTCCCACTCGGGGAAGATTGGACATGTTTTAGCACACTCGGGGGCTGGTGGGTAACCCGACCTATGACATCTCTCCTGTTCAAAGCAAGAGGAAGAGTAGGAGCGGAGGTCCCGCGTGCAATGTGGAGAAGTACGTGCTTCTCTCCGGCTCGTCTGAGCGACCGAATGGACGAGATATGGACGGAGTCGGCCACTTGTCGACCGAGCAACAGGTCACAGAGGGTCGCTGTTACGGGACCAGCTCGTAATGAGTGTTTTATAAACACATCGTGCGTTCTACACTCCAGTAAACTAAAACAAAGTCGGGCAGGGATAAAAACCGGGGCGGAAGTCGATCGGAAGGTGCCGTATGGCGGCGAGAGGTCGTACCATGCTGTACGCGGTGGGACCTTGCTTCAGCCGTGTGCATGGTGCGGCCTGCTCCATACAACGTCACGGCAAACATGCGGGCCAACAGTTGTCCACATTGTCTGATCTTGTCATATTTTTTTCCTAATCTGTTCACGTTATCTCGACATTAAAACCTGTTCATATCGGATGATATATCCCATGCGTGTATTTTGTGCTGTGAGTTTGTTCCTCGTTTCATCTTTTCACAACATAATTAGAATCACAACTATTAATTTAGATTCTCTCTCTCTCTCTCTCTCTCTCTCTCTCTCTCTCTGAGCCATATTGGCCTATGTGAAACATACCTTTCTAGCTATGTATTGTCAACACCAAACAAAAGCGAAACATTCAGCACACATGGTACACCCAGTGACTGTCTTTGTACTCATATATTGGAGGATAGATTAATCACATGAGAATAATCAGAGTTGTAAGTCTTAATGATGCTCCAGTTTGTAGACATTGAGCTTGGTATATGTTTCTTAAACAGCAAACAGATGCTTCGATCAGCGGTCGATATCCTTCAGCAAAACGATGTTACCGTTTAATATCAACAAAGTATGGATTTTCATGCATTTTGTAACCCATAGTAATACAATATTATGCCCAGTATACTGGGTCTCGGTATTTGAATGGGGGGAAACGCACACATAGACTACTTATATGTATCACAGTGTCATATTTTGATGGAAGATCAAGATTATCAAGGAAATAGGCTGACATTGAGAATGATCAGTGATTCACGCAGGTTCTAAATAACAAATCGAGATAATTGCATCCAATGAACATATTCACACACGAGGAGCTCCTTGGCGCCATGAGTGGGAAACTTTCGCGCTTGTGGCGCCGCGATGTGGGCGCGGGTAGAGTTACATTTTATATTTTCTGACCAGAGGTGAGTTGGATAATTTTCAGAACCATGTAACTAACTCACTTAAGCTGCGAATATACATGTGTGACGTTTGGTAATGACTTGTTTTCGGTGTGGCCCAAAAAACCTGGTTTCTCTGATCGTATAGACTTTATGTAACTCCCGCTCGTTGTGATTCGAGAGCCGTCACTAAATTGGTGTCCCCCAACGCTGGTGTATCATCACTCCGTAGCTCACCGGCTTCACTTAGGCAAGAAGCAACTCAGATGTAAATAAATTGAAGATTTATATACATCAAATCAACTTACAATTGTATGGCTGGTCACCCACGTGACGTACAAATATGAAGTTCAGACATGGAGCACTGTATGATCACATTTCAAAAATAAATAGTGCACGAGGGCACAACTAAAAAGAGTTCTTAGCCGGCGGCGTCTCTCTGTCCCTTCCCGTTGAAGTTTCCCGTCCCGCTTAGTCGAATGGTTTCTCCAGGTAGTCGGTCTAAATCCCGGTTGACTCTAAGGCCCTGAAGAAGGAGTCGTCCGCACGGAGTTCGTCGAGTCCCTTGGCTGTGGCGGTGACGATCTCCCCACGGTCGATGTCGCTGTTGCAGTGCTCTCAGAGCGGCCGTCCGCTCTCCCTTATATAGCCAGGGTGGCTGCGCGCGCATCTTCGTCCGCGAACGTATCTTCCGCACTCTTCTCCACGTGGTGAAGACTGCGTCCGCGAACGGTTCTTCCGCGAAGGCTCCTCTTCCGCGAACGGTGCTTCCGCGACTGATGCTTCCGCTGACGATGCTTCCGCAATCGTGCTTCCGCGAACGGTTCTTCCGCGAACGATGCTTCCGCTGATGATGCTTCCGCAATCGTGCTTCCGCGAACGGTTCTTCCGCGAACGGTGTCTTCGCAAGTGGACTTTGTAGATCACGTGACCGTTCCTAACGAACGTTTCAGCGCGGCAGTTGCATGGTTTTGTTACAACTCCACCCTTTCTGGAGATCAACGTCCCCGTTGATCCTTTCTCTCTCTTCTTTTCTCTTCTTCCTCCTTCTTCGTCTTTTCCTGCCTGTCTGATGTTTACAGGGCTCTCTCCCTCCACTTCACTGGCGATCCACCTCGCTTTTGGACGTCTCCGCCAGCCTGTCTCGAGTGTCTGTATATGCTCGGAGCTGTTCCCGGAGCAGCTTGGTCTCTCGGACGTGGGCTCGCAGCTCCTTCCGGTGGCTCTTCTCTCGTTGAGAGGCCTCCCCTCGCAGCTGCAGCACCTCGGCCTCGAGCTGTCTCTGCTCCTCCTTGGCTTGGAGCCGAGCCTCCGCTTGGGTGAGGTGGCGTCGTCCCATGGCTATCGTGGATGCCAGGTCCTCCAGGGCCTTCTCTCCGGCAGTGACCGCTCTGCCCAGGCCCTCCACATACGGTCGCAGTTGGTCCTCCTCCTCCGGAACGGGCTTGAGGTACCAACTCAGGTCTAGGGGCTTGTAGGTAGGGGCCGAGTCTCTGGGAACGGGGGGTCCGTCGTCCTCGGGGGTGGGGGCCTCCGGGGATTCCGCCTCTCTCCGCTCCTGCTGAGACTCCGGTTCCTCTTCGCTATTCGGGGGGTCGTCCTCGGGGTCTGGGGCGTCCTCTGACCTGGGGGCGTCCTCCCGGGGGCTTGATGGCGTGGAGCTGGTCGTCCCGCTGGCCGCAAAGCTGACAGTCTTCAGCTCAGGGGCAGACACAGTGGACGGACCATCCCGGGGGTCGGACACGGGCGTGTCGGTTGCCGTCCTCCTTCGTCCTGGCTTGAGGGTGTTGCCGCTGGCATGCGACGTCTCATGCCGGTCTCTGTCAGCTCGGCGGGCGAATCGCTGGCTGCACATCTTGCAGAGGTGCCGCCCCTCCTTCTGCGTGTGTTTGGTCGCCACGTGTCGGCTAAAGTTGGATGCCGTCACGTGGATCCGGCAGGGGCTGCACCAGCGTCGCCCTCTCTCGGTGGACAACTTCCGGGCAGGGGACCGTCGACCTCCTCGGGGCTCCTCACGACGCTCCCGGCTCCTCGAGCGCTCCCGCTTTCGGTCAGGCTTGTCTATCTTGGTAGGTGGGTCGCTCATCTTGTCGACTTCAAGGGGCAGAAAGTCAGCCAAGTCGAAATCTGGAACGTCCCCGAAATCTTCGTCTGCAAATGCGGGTATCTCAATGATCTGCAGAGTTGGTGTGTTCATGGTTGAAGTGATGACGGAATCGTAGGCCGGCCTGCTTATATAGAAAAGGCGCGGACCAGGGATCTGGGGGAAAAAGCATTGTCGTGGAACGAAATAACGTTTTTCGCTTGCTTCCGCGAACGGTTCTTCCGCGAACGCTGCTTCCGCGAACGCTGCTTCCGCGAACGCCGCTTCCGCGAACGGTTCTTCCGCGAACGCTTCCGTCGTCGTTTACATCGTTTGGACTGCATTCCCGCTGTTTTCCACTCGTCCCTCGTCATCACTGGGGGTCCGGACTGGGGTCACATCGTCCGGATTGGGTATCCAGGCGTCGGTTTCAGGGGTGAACCAGCACCTTTTTATATTGTCAATGTGGACATCTTTAATCTTGCCACCGGGTCGATCTTGTATGGACACCATCCATCCGAGATGAGACTTCACAACGAGATAAGGTCCCGTCCACCCTAGTCCTAGTTTTGGTCTAGCCTTTGGAGGGTACCAATACATCACCCAGGTGCCCACCGGAAAATGTCGAGCGGCTGATTTTATGTCATGATGGCGCTTTTGTCGCACCGTAGCCGTCTTCAGGCACTCTCGGGCAGTCTCGTGAGCTTGTATGGTGGCTTCCTTCACCCATTCGACGTATTCGGACGCACACTCGGGGACTGGTCCTCCCAAATCGTCCGGTTTCGTCCGGTACCTCAGGTCCAATGGGGTGGTTGCCTCCCGTCCCATCATCATTCGAAATGGTGTACACCCGGTGCTTTCGTGTACTGATGTTCTATAAGTCGCCATCACGTAGGGCAGATGGTCGTCCCAGTCGTCATGGTTCTCGTCCACGACCACGGCCAGAAGGTTCAGCAGGGTCCGGTTGAATCGCTCGACCATCCCGTCTGATTTGGCGTGATAAGGGGTCGTCCGAGTCTTCTCCCCTCCTAGGATCTTGATCATCTCAAGGAAAAGCTTACTCTCGAACTCTCGTCCCTGGTCGGTGTGTATCTTGGCTGGCATTCCCAGGCGGCACACGAACTCAGTCACAAAGACGTCCGCCACCGTCTGAGCCTCATGGTTGGGTAGAGCGTAGGCCTCAGTCCACTTGGTGAAATAATCACCCACGACCAGTATATACCGGTTCCCAGAATTGGTGATCGTTCCAGGCTCCAAAATGTCCATGGCCACCCTTTCTAGCCGATCGCCTACCGGTAGATTTCCCATGGGGTGGTACTTGGGCCCCGGTCGCGGCTTTCTCCCACTACACTTCGGGCACTCCCGGCACCAACGCTCCACGTCCTTCGTCATACCCGGCCAGTACATTCTCGTTTTTAGTCGGTGGACTGTTTTGGTGACTCCCTGGTGACTCATCAGCTTGCCGGTGTGGACCTCCTTCATGACGGCGCGTCTCAGGACCTGTGGAACGACCAGTTGATGGATTGGTGCGTTCTGGCAAGCCGCTTGGTACCGCCGGTACAGAAGCCCATCACGTAGCTCCAGCTGGTCCCACTGTTGCCACAGAGTCTTCATTTGCTGACTTTTTGTTCTGACTTCGGGCCATGCAGGTCTCTCAGTGAAAATATTCTTCCACCCGAGGATGCCTCCAACTTCAGGGTCGGCTCGTTGAAGGGTCACTAGGTCCTCCTGGGAATAACCATTCAGGACCTGGGCCTCCGGGGCTCCCTCCATCGGATTCCGGCGTCCTCCCGTAGCCATAGCCCGCGTGACAGCTAGCATTTGTTTGTCTGGATCTCGGATCACAGGGTTGGGGCATGGGTCCAGGAAGGGCTCCTCTCGGCAGCGCATCCACACGTCGGCCGTCGCGCCGATCGCTGCTCCGGCCACAACCTCCGGTCCCAAACCATGCAGTGCGAGGAGCATCATCAGGAGAAACCAAACCCAGGCAGAGGGGCGGAGCTGATGCAGGGTTCTGCAGACGCTCCTGGCTCCTTCCTCCGTCTGTGGGGGGCTCCGGTCAGGCAGGCATTCCTCGGTCGGCTGGGTAGTCGTCCTCGGGTCCTCCTGGCAGCGCACCTCCCAGATCTGGAATATCCCGACTCCATCTCCGCAATAGTAGTCCTCCGTCCAGGGCTCCACAGGGACCTCCCGCAAGATGTTAACTTGAGGTCCTCCGGGGCTCCATCCTTCTCCGCTGATCGGTGGAAGCAGATCCTCGTCAGAGAGGTCCTCCAGGGGTAGGGGACACTCCTCCTGAGTCGGACAGGCCTCCTCTTCTCCTTCGGGTCTTGTGGTGTGGCGAGGGGCGGGACAATCCGGTCTCCGGCACTGTCGGCATCTGGACATCCCGTCTGCATTCCCGTGTTGTACTCCCGGTCGGACCTCACACCTGAAGGCGTAGCTGGCGATGCGAGCTGCCCATCTAGCGATCATTCCTTCCGCATCCCGAAAGTTCAGTAGCCACTTGAGAGAGGCGTGGTCGGTTCGTAGTAAGAACGCTCTCCCCCACAAGAAATGTCTGAAATGGTGTATCATACTGACGACGGCCAGGAGCTCCCGCTTGGTGGTGCAGTAATTCCGCTGGGTGTCCCTCAGGGTTCTGGAAGCATAGGCGATCACCCGCTCTCGTCCGTCCTGCACTTGGGATAAGACGCCTCCCACTCCGTAGCCGCTAGCATCAGTATCTAAAATAAATTCTTGGTCCATGTCAGGGTACACCAGCAGGGGGTGCTCGGTCAGGGGTTGACGCAGCGCCTCGAACGCCTGCTGATGAGCCTCGCTCCAATGGTAGTTGACTTCCTTCTTTAACAGGTGGTTGAGGGGTCCCGCTCGGGTGGCAAAGTCAGGGATGAATCTGCGGTAGTACCCCACGAACCCAAGGAAGCTCCTTAGTTCTGTCAAGGTGGTCGGAGGAACCATTTTTGTTACAGCTTCGACCTTGGCAGGGTCGCACTGGATGCCTCGGTCGGACACGACATGGCCCAGGAAGTTGACCTGTTGTCGAAACAGCTCACACTTGGCGGGTTTCAGCTTCAGCCCGGCAGCCTGCAGTCTCCGGAACACGTCCTCGAGGTTGTCCACGGCTTCTTGGAAAGTCTTTCCAAGACAGACGACATCGTCCAAATAAATTAGACAACGCTTCCATTGGAGTCCCCTCAGTGCCAGCTCCATTAGACGTTCAAAAGTAGCCGGGGCCGTCGCCAATCCAAACGGCATCACTTTAAATTGATAGAGTCCACTACGGGTAGTGAACGCCGTCTTCTCCTTGTCCCTGTCGTCCATCTCGACCTGCCAGTAACCACTAGCCAAGTCTAGCGTCGAAAAATATCGTCCTCCTGACAAGGTATCAAAACTCTCGTCGACTCGAGGCAGGGGGTACGCATCCTTCCGGGTGACATCATTTAGACGGCGGTAGTCGACGCAAAATCTCAGTGCACCATCCTTCTTTTTCACTAGCACGATGGGAGACGACCATGGACTGTCACTTGGCTCCACAACGTCAGCTTTCAACATCTTGTCGACCTCGTCCTCGATCAGCTCTTGTTGGTAGTACGGGGCTCTCCTCAGAGGCTGCTTGATCGGGGGGTGATCTCCCGTGTCGATGACGTGTTTCGCCAGGGACGTCCGGCCCAACCTCCCATCTGGTCCCATAAAGACCTGCTGGTGGCGTCGAAGGAGATCGCTGACGACCTCCACCTCCTTTTCCGTCAAGTTCGGATGCATTCCCTCCAGGAGCGGTTCTAAATGCTCCGGGCACTCTGGTGTCTTCGTCGACGATTCTGCGTGCATGGCGTGCACTCTGGTTTCGGGCTGCTCAGGCGTCCGGTTCCGCCACTTGGTGGAGTTTGGTGTAAGGGGCTCATGCTCCCTCCCGCTCTCCTCCCGGTACCACTGTTCCCTTTTAGGTTCATTCTGGGTTGTTTTCCCTCCATCGGGACGAAATCCCAGGTCGATCACGGCCTCTATTCCGTGAAGCTCGGCTAGGATGGTCCCCATCAGCACAGTGCAAGCTCCAGCGCCGGCGTTCAGAAGTACCACCGGTACCAGGCGTCCTCGGGGTCGTACCAGGGCTCGTCCCACTACGAGGGGGTCGTCCTCCAACGGCTCTCTTGCGGACTGCACGAGGCCGGCCTTCGGAACTCCTCCCTCACTTCCTGTCAGCTTGAGGTCCACCATCATCTCTGAAAAGGGTGGCAAGACGACCGTCTCCTCCGTCACCAGTGTGTAGACGGCGCCCTCGTGGCCCGAGCTCATCACTACGGTAGTGTCGCCCACCTGCCACTCGCCCTTACGCAGATCCAGCTGTCCCCCAATCTGTTGAAGTACATCAAGCCCCAACACTCCCGGGATCCCTAGTTTGGCTACCAGTACATCTGCCGACACGAGTCGTGTGCCCAGTAGAAGTTGAACTGTCATCTCTCCTTGAACCTGTAAGTAGTCTCCGGTTGCTGCCCGTAACCTTATTCTCGTCTGCCTTATCATTGCTTTATGTTCGTCATCCATTTGGTCGAAGAGACACTCGTCCAGAACGGTGGAAGAGGCACCCGTGTCCACCAACATACGAGTCGCCTTCCCCATAACGTGGCACGCCGCATACCACGCCAATGTGCCTCGGGCACCGGCTGACAGCGACACCACCTGGCCATTTCTGTCAATCTTAAGAGAGCTGCCACTCTCCTCAGGGACGCCGCCCTGGATAAGTACTGAGTCGTCCACCCACAGTGATGCACCACCCTGGTCCTCTCTGTCAGTCTTAAGGGAATCACTCCCCTCGGAACCGCCGCTCCGGATAAGTAATGAGTCGTCCACCAGCAATAGCTGCTGCGCTGGCCCCTTGGTCATTCCGCTCCACCGGCCCTCCGTCTCCTCTTTCACGGCCGCTTGTGGTTCAGTTGCATAGGGGGGTCCCTGCTGTTTCGCAGCCTCCAGCCTCAAGGTTGTAACCTGTTGGTTCTCCTTGCTGCTAGCAGAAACCTCGTTGATGTCTCCGTGGGTCCCCAGACGCTCCACGGCTCCATCGGTCTGCATTTCGTCGACGTCTCCGCGGGTCATTAGACGCTCCACGGCTCCATCGGTCTGCATTTCCTTGACGTCTCCGCGGGGCATTAGACGCTCCACGGCTCCATCGGTTTGCTGTACATTGGCACTCCCGTCTGTGTTGACAGGCTTGCCCTCCAAATAGTCGAGAATTCGATCCTCGAGCTCCTCCTGCGCCCATCCAGTTACTTCGGATGCACACCGGAAAAACCTATTAAAAATCTGTGAAACTAAAAATTCCCCCCTGGCAATGTGTTCTTCACGTCTTCGTCGAGCTTCTCGCCTGTGAAGCCGTGCACACACCTGCCAATGGCCCATACGGTTGGGGGCTGGTATGAGCCCTACTGGTTTTCCGACTCCTCGTCTGTCAAACTGTTCCGCTCACCAATCTCCTCGATTAGTCGACTCAAGCGCTCCTCCTTGGTCCGAGGTGGCGGCCGATCTGGACACTGGTACTTCCGATGACCCGGCTTCCCACAGTACCAACAGTCATCTGGTCCCGGCCTAGCGCTTGGTCCCTTGTTCTCAGCAGTGGCGGCCCTCGGCTTGATGGATAGCACCTGCTCACACAGCTCGATTAGTCGATCCAGCTTCCTGTCTTGGCTCTCAAAGAGCCCCTTGAAGTAGGGAAGTCTGGGTAGACCCGCTACGTTCGGCTGGTTGCTCTGCTGCCCACTGGTGGTAATCTCGCCTCCCTGCTGGTTCTTCAACAGCTGTAGGACCCGTCCTAGAGCTGGCTCGGAGTCCTCCGACTCTATGGACATCACCGGCTTCCCAGGCTTGGGTTTGACACATTCGTACTGGGTCACGAACGCTATGGCCTCCTCCATGGTCTTCATCTTCCTCATGAGCGCCATCACCTTCATGTCCCCATCTGGATGGCCCTTCCAGAAGTGGTCTAAGGCGATAGCCTCCTGAGCTGCGGAGTTCAGATCCGGATAACCACGGCCGGCCAGTCGCTGCAACTCATAGCCGTACTGCTGGGGTGTCTCTGCCTTCCTGCGGGTTCTCTGTCCCAAGGTCGCCTTGTAGGACTCCTCCTGACAGTCAGGGTCGAATCGTAGGGTCAGCTTGTCGGTCAGAACGTCGATGTCCCTCCGGTCTGCAGGACTCAGGCTGGTCAGCATTCGTCGCGCCTCTCCTGTCAAGCTCCCGGCTAAGTAGACGCCCTGTTCCCGCTTGCTCCATCCGTTGACCTCTGCGATGACGTCAAAGTGGGCCCGGTACACCGGCCACTCTATGGAAGTCCCATCGAACTTGTCAGGGGTCAGCATCTTCCGGTTCCTTCTGCCGTTCTGATTCCAGGCTGTGCTGTCCTCGGACGACGAGTCCTCCTGCCTCCGTCTCGGCCTAGGGCTTCGTCGGTGCAGCGGCGGTCCCCGCCTCGGTGGTCTCCTCCCCCGTCCTGGGTAACCATGGCTGCTGTCGGTCCCTCCATCAGATGAAGGCCCCTCATCGCCCGATGATGAGAAAGGGTGCTGTCTCCGGCCTCCCTGGGTGACTGAAATAGAAGCTGGATTTCTCCAGGAGGCTGGCTGTCTCGGTTGTCGACTGGGTGAAGACCTCCCTCTTCCGCGAACGCTGTCTTCCGCGAACCCTCCGCGAACACTGTCTTCCGCGAACCTTCCGCGAACGGACTCTTCCGCCAACAGCTCCCGAAGAAGTTCTTCCGCGAACAGGCCTCTTCCGCGAACGCCGTCTTCCGCGAGTCTTCCGCGAACGGGCTCGTCCGCCAAGATGTCTCGGAGACGTCCCTCCACAAAAGATGCACGTCCGCGAACGCCATCCTCCGCGAGTCTTCCGCGAACCGGCTCATCCGCGAATGGTCTTCCCCGTCTATTCTGAAAAACTGGAAAGGAAGATTGGTCGCCTGGATCACTCCTTTCGTCGAGCCGCCGTCTGGGTGAAGACTCCTCTCTTCCGCGAACACTCTCTTCCGCGAGTCGTCCTCGTCCGCGAACGTGGTCGTCCGCGAAGGGCCCTCCCCGGTCACAAGCGTCCTCGTCACCAAAGACTCCCCCTCGCCCACGAGCCCGTTCATCCACGAAGGATCCCCGGCTGCAAGCGTCCCTGTCGCCGAAGAATGCCTCTCGTCCGCGAATGTTCTCTTCCGCGAAAAGTCCTCTCCCTCTCGAGCTGCTCTCTTGGGTCGGAGCCCAAGTAACCCGTCCTCCAGTCACTCCCGTTTGTCGACTCGTCACACCAGACCGCTGCCCTGTTGCACCAGACTGCTGCTGGGACTGGTCCCAAAGCCGTCTCAATGCTGCATTCTCTGGAGGTGCCACACTTGGACTCCGCTCCGGTAGCTGTAGCCGATCCCTCCTCGCCCAGATTTCGCCGTCCTCCCCGTCCAGATTGACGTACTCCGGTCCCAGCACTCGTCGGAACTCGGGGCCCCTCCTAACGCTCTCAAGGTAGGTTGACCTCTCCCTGTCTCGATCGTGCTGCCACCCAGAGTCGTGTCTGAAAAGAAAACGGTTGTCGGGTGTCTGGCTCCGGGGTCTCTGTTGACTAGTCGACTGGCCCATGGAAGGTTTCGACCTCCCTGGTTGCTCCTCACTCGTCGAAACGTCCCGTCTACCCCTGGCTGTGAAGCTGCTCTTCCGCGAACGGTCGTCTTCCGCGAACGTTGTCTTCCGCGAACGGTCGTCGGCCTCTTCCGCCAAGGTCGTCTTCCGCGAACGGTTGTCGTCCGCGAACGTCTTCCGCGAACGGTCGTCTTCCGCGAACGTCTTCCGCGAACGGTCGTCTCCCTCTTCCGCAAAGGTCGGCTTCCGCGAACCGCTGTCTTCCTCGTCCGCAAGTGAGGCCGTCCGCGAAGAGTCTTCCTCTTCACCTCCTGTCTTCCCTGGGGCAGTTTCGTCGTTTTCGCCGGACATGAGTGATGCTGAGGTTCGTTCCCTGGCAGTAGACCCTCGGGGATCCTGGTCACGGCACCAAGTTGTGACGTTTGGTAATGACTTGTTTTCGGTGTGGCCCAAAAAACCTGGTTTCTCTGATCGTATAGACTTTATGTAACTCCCGCTCGTTGTGATTCGAGAGCCGTCACTAAATTGGTGTCCCCCAACGCTGGTGTATCATCACTCCGTAGCTCACCGGCTTCACTTAGGCAAGAAGCAACTCAGATGTAAATAAATTGAAGATTTATATACATCAAATCAACTTACAATTGTATGGCTGGTCACCCACGTGACGTACAAATATGAAGTTCAGACATGGAGCACTGTATGATCACATTTCAAAAATAAATAGTGCACGAGGGCACAACTAAAAAGAGTTCTTAGCCGGCGGCGTCTCTCTGTCCCTTCCCGTTGAAGTTTCCCGTCCCGCTTAGTCGAATGGTTTCTCCAGGTAGTCGGTCTAAATCCCGGTTGACTCTAAGGCCCTGAAGAAGGAGTCGTCCGCACGGAGTTCGTCGAGTCCCTTGGCTGTGGCGGTGACGATCTCCCCACGGTCGATGTCGCTGTTGCAGTGCTCTCAGAGCGGCCGTCCGCTCTCCCTTATATAGCCAGGGTGGCTGCGCGCGCATCTTCGTCCGCGAACGTATCTTCCGCACTCTTCTCCACGTGGTGAAGACTGCGTCCGCGAACGGTTCTTCCGCGAAGGCTCCTCTTCCGCGAACGGTGCTTCCGCGACTGATGCTTCCGCTGACGATGCTTCCGCAATCGTGCTTCCGCGAACGGTTCTTCCGCGAACGATGCTTCCGCTGATGATGCTTCCGCAATCGTGCTTCCGCGAACGGTTCTTCCGCGAACGGTGTCTTCGCAAGTGGACTTTGTAGATCACGTGACCGTTCCTAACGAACGTTTCAGCGCGGCAGTTGCATGGTTTTGTTACACATGTATATAGGCTACATACCGTAATAAGTAATAAGATTATATCATGGTTACACACAGGCTGTGATATATAGGCTACGTTGGATATTTGTCTACAAAGTTGAAAAATCTACGTTAACAACGGCTTTAGCAATGGTATGGTATAGTAGGCCTATGTGATGAAATGGATGACGCAAAAAACCCACCTAAGTGGATATAGATGTAATGTATCCTCGGGGCTGATAAGTCAGTATACGCACTTGATGGAACAGGGTAAGATGTACTAAAACAAACGTACCCAGGTTATTGCGTTCGTTCCTGTACTAGATGTTGTCCTATTTAGTGCTTGTTTGGTCTGAGGTCGTCTGTCTGTGCGCCACAATAAACTAAGTCGATGCGTATGATGTCTTTCAGGGGCAATCTTTATGTATTAATTATCCGTCTATATGTATGCACACAGGGGTGTAATGCCACTTCATCTTCATTAAATGCGCATTCACCGTAAACGCTATTGTGCCCAACCAGCCTGACATATCATTGCACTTGACAGGTTTTTCATCCAGGATAAAAATTACAAGCTTTATTGACATTGCGGCACAAGTGGTTTCTGTATGAATTCTTCTGAATTTTCTGCCACTCTCGGTTACATATAAACTCCACGTCTTCTTTGTAAATAAAATATGTTTGAGTTTTCAAGGCCCAAATTCTTTAAAAGCATTCGCAGTGGGAAATACTCTGTCTTCTTTCATATAAATTCCATTTAAACTGACACCAAACAAGCTGTTTTTTCCCCATACCATTGTTGACATCTGCTATTTTACAAAAGTCTCACAAGGCTAGTTCGATCCGTGCTGTGGTGTATACAACAGCTCAGTGCTGCCACCTGCTGCCAGTGGAAAAATCTATCGGGGAAACCGTGGACCTCCAGTTCGGCATTTAGTCCCAAAGTCTGAGTTCGGTATTTTCACACAGTCAACTTTTCCCATTTCACTCAGAAAAATTTTCTTAAGTGTGAATGTATAAAAATATATTTGTTCTATACACAATTATTATTACACACATTCACAAATTTACTTTGGAAATATCAGTCATGATGAGCTTAATACGGACTTCCACAGTGATTGAACGATAAGATCAGTCATATATCTGAACCAGAGACATGCAGAATCCTGGAAGTTTGGAATTAATATTTTTATTTATATTTTAATACAGTATACAATCTACGATACGTTAAAGACGTTTCAGTGCGAATTATGACTTCCTTGGTTGTTATGGTGCATTGTTCTGTGCAGTATGGTCGATCGAATACTCATATTCTTTCCATCGGCATGAAGTCAATTACGCTTCTAAAATCCCATCGTAAATCTTACTGCTTTATATTTTATCAAATACACACACAAAATATCTACTATCTACAGTATAATATATACATATTTTCAAGGAATTGACTACAACTCACACAAAGCTAACAAATCATATCAAAGGAAGTGAGTCCCTTGTGTGCTTACGCAATATTATTTTCTCTAAGAAAAGTGCCTTTGTTGCCATTGAACCATATATCTCTCATTACATGGACGGTATCCATTGTCTGCGCGGTACCCATCAGTATCAGATACTGGGACAGGAAGGTCCAGCGAATCAGAGCTGTAATTATGTATAAAGCCAGGTAACTAAACGTTTGTTTAACCATTGTTGTCGTTTAATGGCCTAGATGCATCTAACTGAGCTACAATTACATGGTTGCAGGTCGCCGCGGTGTGACGCAAAGGGCTCTTACGTTTCTCCGTGTGCGTTTGATTTCTGGGTCTACCGTCTACCCCCAACAATAGTTCTAGAATCTAATGGGTTTAGGTGTGCCGTGAACGCCTACTTCCCGGCCATGCTCTAGATCATATTATAACTCAATTGTTTCGAGAAATTGTGTGAAATGAAAAAAAGTTAACACCCTGATATTGACCACATATCCCTGGCCTGTACTTATCACCAAATTTAGTTCACACCCTGACATAAAATCAGTCTAGGAAGATACCTTTGATTTCAAGTCTCATTCATTCTATCACTATACGTGAAACCGTTAATTTGTGTATAAGTCGACGATGACTTTCGAAACCTTTATCTAAAATATCTATTTGAAATTGAAATACTGAAAGAAGGTCATCATGCATTATAAAAATATATATCCCCGTACCTCCCTGATATACATATTCTTCATTGAGTTTATATGCAACATTTCTCAGCTATATAAAGTTGACGGACTCATTTGTGGCAACATCTCCTCCCAAAGCTTCAGTTCAATTTTGTAGCAAACAATATACACTTGGAAGAAGTTTGTTCCCAGGCCAATTATATCTAATTATCTGGAAGAGTTTCTGGGTCTTGGCTTCGCTCCTGTCCGCACGTATACAGTGTATCTACCTATCCCAATCAACATTGACACAATAATCCTGTTATTCTCGAACTAAGTCTTGATGATGGCAAAAGTCACGATCTTGGACTAACAATCTCCACAAAATCAGGCTGATTATAATCCAATAAGCGGGGTCACAAATTGCTGGGCGCTGTCCAATGTCCCAATAGCTCATTATATATTCAACACAGAGACGGCAACTTCCCGTGTGTGATTGTCAAGACTCCATTCTTCTGCTCTTTTCTGTCAAGATTTAGCCACATGAATTAGAAGAACTTAATCAAGATAATAAATCATAATACAGTAGAAATACGTATTCCACAGGAATCTTTGCTATGCCAGTGTATATCTATAGATGAATACATATATTGGTAATTTGACAAACTTTTCATCACCCCGGAAACATAAACAACATATACATTGACGTTGCAAAAGACACAGGCAGATATATCTCGAGCTATTGGTGAAAATTATACATATCATAATATCCCGCAAAATCAAATTTCCTTAGCTGTTCAAATAAATATGTCATCAACCAGGCAAACCAATAATTATCGATCTTATCGGAAAATTAAACATGAATTTCTGAGACGTGATTTGGTAGCGTCGCATTGTTTTCCACATGTAAGCGGGAGTATTGCATAGCGAGTGACCTAATATAATTTGCATACTGATAGTTTAGCATTGTGAAGGCCAGCGTGACACCGGACAATTATAGAGCCACTCTACTCTATACGCCATTCTCTATCTTTGTTTCACACACTGTATAGTCCTCATCATGTGACAACTACCAGAAGTACCAGGAACTTTGGTTAATCAGTGACGTGGGATTAATTAATTTGCTTGTTTATTGATGGAACAGGTCGAGCGACGATGTTTGTTTGGTTTCTCGTGGGTATGTCCAGAGTGTCTCACTCCCGTCCAAATAGCCCCGTGGGATCCCCGTCCCGATAGCTGTACACTTCCACACCAGACAGACTGGCCCTGTTTATACTCGACATCCTCGGATTATTTTCCCTGGACAGTTGCTACTTTATACAAAAAACTTTACAAGGAGTTTGCAACTTGTTGGGTTCATGCTTAGTTTGTATCGAGAGCATGGGCTGTCCTTTGATACACATTTGAAGTGAAAATTCGAATAATTATAACACACCGTGCAGTATATTGACAGATCTTTGATGATTTGGCCGGAGTAATTAACAGAAATGTCTCATAATTATAGATTGATCGAGACAAATCGGGACAGATGCAAGTTCCATAAAGGAGCCAGCTCTGTTGAAAATTCGTCTTTGGACTGGCTAGGCGGAGCGGGACGGAAGCTGGCATAGTTAATTATGTCCCGCGGCCCTCTGACAGCGAGGGGTCTTGTTACGGCAATATTAATTTTTCCGAGACATTTCGCATGCGATCTATAGGCGTCAGTGGCGCTCTATGTTTCACTCGTTTTGAAAAAGAAAAACCGAAGGCTCACCGATGCCCAGAGGAGATATCCGAAGTAGCGTAAGTCAAAATGTTAGGCGGCCCTCCACGGTCGCGCCCAAGGCGGCCTCCATTGTGGGATGCGCGTGTTCCCGTCACAGGACGTAACTAACTAGGCACGATTTTACGGTGACACCTCCGCGTGATAAAGGCACCCAGCAGAAAAAAACTCCCATAAATTGTGTTCATTTTCACGATATAACAGATTTCCTTGCAGTTTCCTTTTTCATGATTTCCTTTATGTCAAAAGTCGATAATTTCACGCGCAACAGACGGGCCTGCATTCTTTGCTCTTTGCCTTCTTGACTTTATTCCGACCAGAGCAATGTACATCCAAATTGTCATATAGCAAACTAAATTTCAGACCTCAAATTATAATAAAATTTTGAAATTGTAAGCATAAAATTTAGCATGTTTCACACCTCAGTTTGTGAAATAGTGTATCTAGTTAACGAGACTTTGAATGTATCGCTACTCAATTTACGGTTTGTTAAACTGACCGTACTAGAGGACAATACAGCATCAAACATTCAACTTGGACTCTTCGCGTGAATGTGATATTGCCTCTTACAAAGAACCCCGACTCTATCATCAGCCTATTAAAGGTATGATGGATGGGTCGCTTGAATTATGAGCGATTACACACACAAAGTCCAAAGCCATGGTGTCACTATATAAATTCTCTGGACGTCCCAATTTCATAAAGCATCGTTGGAATCTCTCGTTGTTCATGGCGCATCTTTATTGGAGCGCGTAAGGGTTCATTCGAGTCAGTGGCCGGTATTTGTGGCAAGGGTGGCAGTCGGCAGGCAATGATCTAAAGACGCTACAATGTGACGTGTTCTGGCCACACGCTGGGTCTGATACGTGGGCTTTGTGCCGGGGTCCAGGTCGTGGTTACAAGGTTAGCATCCCTCGTCTACTAGTCGTTAACCTGGCACACCTATGGGTAGCTCGCCAACTGTTGGCCCTATCACCGAGCTATCTACTCTACAAACTATACCCACAGACCCGGCCCTTTTTCATGGACCAAACTTGTACGAGATGAGGAAAAAATCCTGCATGAAAAAATACGTGTATTCTTGATATTTCAGTATTTTAAACCCCGCTCCCACAAAGGCAATTTCAATACCAGCATCTGTTTTAACTCTCAACTTTCATCCGCAATCATTCTCTCATTCACTATCACACGGGGTTGGAAAATGTTTTCTTTTTTAATGTCCTTTCCGCTCTGCTGTACGTTTTGCATCATCCTTCATTGTGACGGACAGACGGACAGACCGACAGACAGGGGGAGGACTATAGGCCCATAATGGGATGTGCTTTATGTAAACGACCCATGGCGATATCACACTTGCTGTAGTGGCGGCCACATTACCAGCACTGTGACAGTGAACGACCCATCACAATCACATCGCCCCCAGACCGCCAGATGAGCTCCCAATGTAGACCCTTCTAAAGAAGATAGGGTGTCTTCAACCACACCTGAGAGCTAGTCACATCCTTCAAGTGATTGTGACCGCGTGTGTGTGGTATCTAGATATATTAGCATATAGCTAGTGTAGGGAAGCACTAACGGCCTTTTGAGCAACTTCAAACTCATTCACTGACTTTTGTTTCGAGTGTTGGAGAGTTGGCGACTTGAAACAACATTTTGACAATAGGGAGAAGAAAGGTCGTTCTGCTGTGGATGACTGGCATTCTGTCTCCTGTAGGGTTCCTTACAATACGACAGGCCTGCATTTATGGACTATTCTGCCATAAAACGGAACTTCTTGAATAAAACACAAGACTTGGAAAGAGCAAAGCTCTGTAGACGGTCGTTGTCGGTGTGAATAATAGACCGACCCAATCTGAGTGCAGAAAACCTCATTTCGTCGGTGGAAAATCTCGCTGGCGAATGCACCATTCCTACGGAGTTCGTACAAATCAATAGAGTATACTGGAAATTTTACACGAGATCAGTGATTGGTTTATCACGGAGAGAAAGAAGATCTGTACGATTTAAAAGTTGTGTTTAGAGACAAGTAGTTTCCGACAAATACACGACATTCAGATAAGGACATTTCCGGAACAAACAAGGATTGCTTTGCAACGCTCGCACGGAACGAGAATAGACGTGTTCCACCAAATCTAGAGTGAGAATAAAAAGTTCTAATAAAGAAAAACAACCATAGGAAAGAAGTAGTTTGATATATGGCTATATATAGAATGACAGGACTGCACACGGAGTTGGTGGGTTTTAATTCCTAATGAAAACAGCGACAGACACGCTGAGTGAATGACACTGACTGATACCAGTGGACGGGATTATAGCTGTCAGGCCATTGCCAGATTACACCTGGGCTCTGTGCGAACTACTGTTGCTTGTGCAAACAAACACTGCAAAGAACGCATTGAACGGATTACCAATAATAATTATATTTCAGTATCTTTATATACGAGAAGGATATCTTAGAATTTCATTCATTCGCTCGATGAGATTTTCCAGTTCATGAAAATTCATACAACTTGACTTTGCCGATATACACGTCTCTGTGTGTTACAACCCCATTGCAAGTCGATAAGAACTGACATATTGTTTTCTTTCGTGTCGTGTTATGTCAAAATGTCATATTAAGCCATTGTTGTGCATTAATTGATTGTGAATTACCCGTCAAGCCAGTAGCACACAACTAATCGGCCACAATCACGACAGCAAAGTTACGAGGGAATATAAACTTTCGGGAAGATAACTCGCTTGGACGCCTTGAGCTTCGCTTCCACAACATGAAGTTTCTGGTAAGTGGTATAACTTTTCTCGTTAAATTGAGCGTTAGATGCTTTGCACCGTGCAAAATTTGTTTATCAATTTGTATCTTCTAAATATATACCAACCCTTGTGGTTGATTACACGTACGAAAACAGAAATATCGCGGTTTAAGGGTTGGTTTAGACCAACGACGCTTCCTTAAATAGATAGCCACATTAACTCGGACCACGCAAAACGACTTTTATGGGCTGGCGTCCGATTGAGTCTGCTTTTGAAATTTCCACGGCTACCGAAACCCTCGCAAGAACATTATTTATAAATTAGCATTTGAACCTGTAATTTTCTCTGCATTCTGGGACGATAAAAACGTACCAACCGGTCACATCCCCCACTCTTATCACATTCGCTTACAATTCGTAATCACTTTGGACTTGCTCTATAAAAAAACGACATGCCTTTTTTAACGACATAAAGTGTAGTTTATTGAGGTGCCTAACATGGAAGTCCATTGTTAGAGCACACCGATAACTACAGGATGTCTAATGTCCGTTGTGAACACCAGCTAAATACTGCATGAAACATATATTAGAGCTCTAACTTTGCATAAATTATGACGAATGTCGCTTTACCAGATTATAGTTAGGAAAGAAGGAAATATCTCCGAATGCACTCCGTTTTAAAATATTAAGAAGATTAACCGAGTTCGTGGTAAATATAAATTCAATGGTATATTGTATTCGAATTAGAAACGTTTCATGTTTAATTTTTCAAACCACATAAGATGTGCAAAATCTATTATAACAGACGTCCGCTTTCCATTCACGTTGGAAATACGAGTGGCTATGGTCTTTTTTCGGTTAGGGTATAATTTCTGACATTACAAGAATAGGGCTTTGGTACATCCGAGAATGTATAGGTCCAAATAGTTGTTATATATCTAGGAGTTTTGTATTTGGATTACCCCGAGGGTGATGTGAAAGCTCCCAACGCCAACCGTTTTGCTCTTTCTGAATCCTTTACTTTGAAAGTAGTTAGCACAAGAGCCTCGAGCCCCCGGAGGGTGCGAAGAAGAGGGGAGGGGGTACGCTGACACTTCTGCCTGAGTGCATATTATGTATCTTCCTTGGTATTATTCGGGCTTTGAGGAGAATGGCAGGACGGTTCCTTGTGATTGGGCGAACTCACCTCATAGAGGGCCTCACTAGAGGGTGCATCCATCACCCCCGGGCCTGGGCACGGGCCAGCTTGCTTTTATCTAAAAGGGCGGGGGGGGGGGGGGGAGCTTTGGCCGGGTGGGGCGGAGGTGACAGAAATGGATGCTATATGTCCAAGTTTATGATTCAAAGGATTCAAAAATCAGCGGTGACACCTCTACACAATAGCCATCAGTGTGATACGATGAAATCTCGAGATCTGTCATTGGTCAGGGTACGTTAACGGATAGCACTCGAAAATGTGGGGTTGACTTCTTGCCTGAGATTCTCATTGCACGTGATTGTACGAGTATTTTCCCAAACTAAAAGTTTGCCAATTTTGAACACAATTTGCTAAAGGCATCACTTTTGGTGTCATTTGACATACAACCTTATAAATATCCAAAAAATAAAGGGAATATTGTGATGGAGGTGTAGCAATCACCTGAGTATCCCTGAGGTGTATTACGTCTGTTTACTGACGGCCACCAGCCTTCCTATTGAGAGCGGATTGGATTGAGCGAGAGCGACCTGTCAGCTATACCGGGAGTGGAGAGGAGAGGAGCGAAGAGGGTGGCAGCTAGCGGCTCGATCGGCGGCTTGTGGCCCCAAGATTCCCGGACTTGGCCGACTCCCGAGGTGTCCAACCTTGGCTTCTCCCCTCAAGGCGCCTGACTTTCCCAGCTCTGTCCGATGTGCAACCAGCTACCAGCCACTTTACCAGATCAATGGGCGAGAAACGCTGACGGAAGCCCCGAGACCTTTGTTTATATATAAACGAGTCGGGATTTGGGGGCGATAGACAAATGGTTCTTATGATTCCGTCGGAAAGTCAGTCTGGACTTGGACGAGTGCTAAACGAGAGATTGTCCTAGAGCACGAGCTTGAGGTGTGCGAGACTTGTTTGTTCGGGTTTGATGTCTCCTGGTCGCTGACTGACCGTCGACTGTCCACTGTCCGTGGCCGGAGGGAGCCACGAGCGGGAAGTGCGAGCGACCTGCCCAAGGCGGCCCCGCACACCGCACCGTCTGCGTGTCTGCGCCAATGACCTGACGCGTTTTTCCCGGGGGACTATCTCAACTCGTGAAGTTCCTACCCTTGTTATCCCCTGGGCGACAAACGTATTAGGTACAGTGGTTTTCAAACCCCGTAAGGCACCGCGACAAAACACACGGCTTACGGCAGCTATATGATCGGTTCGTTTCGTGATATAGGCTTGGATGAATATAAAAGAAACAATTTGCAGCACTGCAAGGAATTAACTCATTTCAATGGACTACTTATTAATGCATAAGAACGGCGTGATCTTGACGTGAAGATTGTGCGACGTTTTGCTCAACAAAAGGAGACGTGATCTTTATCAGCCGACAGACATCTAATCGAGACCTGTCTGGTCCAATCAGTCGGACTACACCATGATGCTGACTGTTCAGGTATGGCATGTCATTATTTATGCAGTCTCTGCAACAATCGATGGTAATTTATCAGCCAAATCAATCTAGTCAATACAAGAACAGGGATAATTATCGCCGTGAACAATAATGCATACTTGAATAAACATTAGCAAGAAATCTGGGTTTGAAGAAAAAATAGCAAACAATACTATAGTTAATTAATGAATAGATTAATGTTTTTACTAATAAGTGATAAGAACAGACATGATTCAAATTCAGCAGTCCTAGATTTTTTTCGGAATATGAAATGAATTAAAATGATGCATATACGATTAAATCTAACCAGGACCAAAAATGACCGTGTGAGCTCAGCCTGTGTGAGTTCGGCATCTAGGACACGTAGTTACCGAACTGGTGCCTTTGCCTTTGGGTATTGACACTGCAAGCATTTACACGCATGTATGTATGTTAAATTCATGTGCGTCTTGTCGCGAATATCATAAAGGGTATGCGACAAATACATCCCTTCGGGGCATTACAAAACTGGAATAACTGTTTACCCTATCGTCTTCCAAACTCAAATACCCCCAAATAGTTTATGGAACTAATGAATATCCCGTAAATATATCTGAATAATTTCCTGGCATAAACTTTGTTTACGACAGTGTATATTTTATTTAGTGCGAAGTTTACTGCAGGGCTGTGGTACTTTCACGGATTACTTTTGATGGGATTTTATGGCGCTAAACCCGCGGTACTCCGGTTACCATATGGAATCCGTACCGAAACCCACATGTTCTTTGGAATCGGTGGGGGTTGATTTGACCCTTGGGGCATGTCCAGAGCAGAAATGTAACCGTTGCGTACATCCAGTACCTGGCAACCGGGATTACCTCCCCTGACCACCCTGTCGCTAGGGGCAATAGACTCCGCAGGTATCTCGCTTTAAATAGCTGCCGAGCGATAAACCCATCATAAGTGTGGCTTATAGCGACTGATCCCGGGGTATAGAGAAGCTTCATCTATAAGATGTCATTAGAGGGCGTCATTATCTAATTAAATAAATTTGATACAGCATTGGGATATTTACGCCCGCATCTACTTTTTGAATAGTTGTCTTTCAAAATATGTATAAAATCTATTACTATACCGATCAGTTAGACTTTATGAACCAAAAAAAACTGAATTGCATCAAAGTGGGGTCCTCTGATAAAATAACAGACGATAAACAGACAACCGACCCACTACTTTTCCTCTTTGATAAAAAAACATATTGTGTACATTGTAAAATAGTGTGAAATGTGCATTGAAGACAATAAAACACTAAAAGGGGCGACAAATAATCGACTGGCGTGCAATTGTTTGGTGACCTATTGTACGAGCTTGGCTGAAAAGCTTCAAAAGTCAGCTAATGTTCTGCGTTCACACGTATTATGGAGCGGAATAGTATCACTCTAGACTGATGTAAAAGGATTGGAACCAGTACCAGGAAATGCCGTTGTTTACTAACTGAACGTATTGTACCCCTTATCATTTATATGTAAATACGACCCACACCCAGAAAACGAATCTACTTCTCTTTGTCATAGGACTAAGTGCGTGCAAAAATAAGAATGAAAGAGAATACATACTGTTTGAGGTACGGGAATTTTAAAAAGTAAATAAGCCATAGAAATATAAATGTTATAACGCTTTCACAATATGCCTTGAGTGGGTGTAATACATGAGGTTAGATTTTACGCTTTTCCAGACATGAATATCGACCGGGCATTATTATATTGCTTGTCCCATATATTCAGTGCCTGTAACATGTGACACACAAACTGTCAATTATTTAGTTAGTACAGCTCTCCGTATGAGCCTGGTTTGTGGAACGTAGTTATATTATTATCATTATTCAGAGAGTGTCATAACACTCAGACATAGAGTAACATTGTTTCACAATGAGGGTTGTACTCTTTGACCTGGTTCAATTGGCGTGTGTTAATGTGGTTAACTGTGTATGGGGGCACTGGTCGATAATATTATATGGCAATCCTAGAGATCGGACGGAATGTGCTCAATTTTTCATGTCTCGCTCGGAAAGTATCTCCGCTATGCATACACCGCAATAGAAACAATATTGCGGGCTTACATTTGAGTATCTCCAGTTGCAACAAATACATGTATGAAAGTTATTTCTATATTCTATAAGGACATGAATGTTATGCATGATTCGCTTATTTTATTGACTGAATATTTTATTCATCTTTGGGTTAGCTGGGTGTAAATTCTTTATAGCGTCGCACATGTGCAAAAAGACTCGTCAAAAGGCACGGATAACATTTGTCGTGGAGCAGTTTTTCTGTCTCTTTCACGTCCACAGCAAAATATTTGAGTAAAGTGGTGGAGGTGACACTTTGAGGGTAAGTTGTGCAAACACGAAGGCTTCATTGATTATCACATGGCTCTCTATTCTACTCCCCCGGGCTTACAGCCGACATCGCCCTGTGTTCCCACTGCCCTCCGATATCAATCGTTTCTGTCGATTCCTGCAGCACAGAGCTGGACAGTCAGGAGCAGATGAGTACCATGTGCGAGTCTTGTTGACGTCCCTCACTCAGTCAAAAGTCGTACCATTCAAAGGTCCTATAGCCTAATGGAAGGAAGTTTATTCCCCGCGTGCCCCAGTGGCTTTGTGACACCGTCGCTACCCTTCCTGTCAAGACGCCTGCACGTGCAAGATGATGCGAGTGCAAGAACCAAGCGATTGAAGGCGGGGTGTGTTTCTTGAGGTGCGAGTGCTTTCTGTTGAGGAGCAGAACTCTGTCAATAGAGAAATCTATAAGGTCTTTTCCCCTAATACACATCATATCGTCTGCCTTGGGCCAGCTAAATCAATGGGTGGAGTCGGTGATTACACACACTACTGGGAGGTCCCATCTCACTCGGCCTGGCAGCGCTCTTCCAATCAGCGCGCGGCTGGCCTGTTAATGGCGGGCTCTCGGCCAATAGGCGGTCGTTCTTGGGTATGGCCCGAAGCTATCATGGCGGACAACTGACTTTGACATTAAATGCCACGAAACTTTATCTTCCGACAGATTCATATACAGCCCGAGGGCGAAAGGCATTGGCAGCTACCCTGTCTTATTCTGTGAGCCCTTGTAAAGCTCGGTTACTCCTGTCATGCTGTAGTTTGCTTGTGTGACTGACAAATTATGATTTGACTTGATTGCGTGTGAAACACGGAGATATTCTGAGAAGAGAGCGAACTGAAAGACGGATAACATACGCCTGTAAAGGCCAAGGGTCTTATTTACCCACGGACACAGGATTGCTCTCAATATCAACGGATTGGATTATACACACATTCTGAAAGGGAGATACCATATCAAAATATTCGGGATAAATTTCAGTTGTGGTATCAGTTATGATGTACTATGATAACAGCGGCGACATGTGACAGATACCTTGAATATTTCATGGTAACATAATATACAAGGTGTACTTGTCTTCAGACTCTCAAGTGGTTATTTGTAATACCCTGGACAAGGGCATTACCGCCAACAATTAGAGACAATGACCTCGGAACAGAGATGTGCGTTCATCAGTTGTTGATCCATGAACACGAGTTAGGACCTATTGATGGCAGGGTCTGAAACATCTCACAGGTCCAGGATCAAGAACGGTTACAAGTCCAGAAGCATCACGGATGGAAATAAACTAGATTTCGAATCATCAACGACGGAACCAAACAACAACAATAACAATCTCTTGTCTAGTCGCTCACAGTTCGCTGAATTCATTCCTGCCAATTTAATGGGCCAGACTGACGCTGCCTACTCGACTGGTGTCTTCAAACTCCCCAATCATCGCCCAGCCGACAACGTCGACCCCGGATTGACTCCCGGATACGGACGTCACGGCGTCACCTCTGGCCCTGACGTCAGCCGTCAGCACACGACGTCCAAGCCAGCCGACACGGTCTGCTCGCCGACGTCAGTGCACCGACACCAGTCATCCGCCAGAATGCCGTCAGCCTTCGGTATCATCGACTCAGAGGTGCCACTTTCAAACTGTTGTTTACATGAAGCATAAACATAATCGATATCGTATTGTGTACACCCTCGGTAAATGAATGACAGTAATTGTGTGCAAACCCGCGGCAGAGTAATTAACGGTAAATAATTTATCGGGCGTTATTTGATTGACATATATTACGGTAAATATCTGCGTCAGACAATTGACAAATGACATGACACAATTCAAGTTCTTGTGAAAACAAACAATGAATTTGATCATACCATTCCCAATTGAATTAATTTTATATCGTCACTCCCTTGGACAAAAGAAAACTGAAAGCACTATATTATCGCTTTTATTCCAGTATAATCTGTCATTTGCATAGCCCAAAGCAAGCATGATAACAAAATATGTTGAACATACAGATTGTATATACAAAAGGGTGTATCGAATATTCTATGATGGAGAAACTATATCGATTTCTGAAGTAAAATTGGACCGTTCCTTGTGACCAAGACGGAACAATGGCCTTCTTTGAGATGAACTTCATCCAGTTAGAGGGGGGAAAAGAACCTTTGCTTACGCGTTGTGTACAATCTCGAGGAAGGAAGGTGTACAGAGCCAGGCAGCCTGTGTTGTAGTGGAGTCGGCGGTCGGCAGACAGGCGCCTGACTGGTCGGCTCTAGTGCAAGGTCTAGTCCGCACCGCCCGGATCAGCCAGCCGTGCACACTAAACAACTCTCACCGTGCAAACGTCTGCCGTACAAACCAGGGCATAAAAACGTGGCAGGTTCTCTTTGTTTTGATCGATGAACGATCCTATATCAGCATTGTAACCAGCCCTATACCCAAATAGTCAGTCCCCGAAACGAGCATCCATGGGCTATATACAACAGCATTGTCCTGATTGGATTCGTAATTTTCTGTTGTATAACGAAATGGGCTTTTGAAAAAAAAAACTTGAGTCATAAAAGTAATTTGTACACACTATACAAAGACACTGATATCGTGTATGCCTGCTTATCTATGATGTATTATTTCAAAAAGAAAACAAGCAAGAACTTTCAACAAAGCGCAGGTAGTGCCACCTGTTCCTTTCATTATTCATCTGTATGTAATTTTTGGGGAGTAAATGGAGAACATGGACCGGTTATCAATTAGCCGCATCAACGCTCGGCTGCCAAGGTTAAAGAAAACAAAATGGCACCCTGATAGGCCTGTTTCTTCTCTGACGTAAACCATTTAAAATAGTGTTATTTTCTCTACTGTTCCTTTGAATTTACATACTGTGTATTCATCACGAATTCCATTATCTCTGGGTTTGAGAAAAAAAAACTTATACACATTATGAATATTAGTCTGTATATGATGTGAAGTGAATGCCACCTACCAACCCCATGTTCAACATATCTGACTTGATAATTATAGAGTGAGAAAAAGCGAAGAGATCTTGCATAATGGATAACTACATACATGGGTCTGTCTTAGGTCGGGTGTCTAGTTTCCGAAGATTACACATAAACATAACTCATGCTGCTTGTCTTTTTCGTCAATCACACTGATTTTTCTGTGCACCTCCAGTGAAAGTGACGTGACCCTGTTGGTGTCGTATATATGACGCCCAAACACATCATGTTTGATCGCCCATGTCTCTCTCGTGTACTTGCAGGACCGCCGGGACCTGGTGGGCAGCCACGGAGGTCTGGACCAGCTGGGCAGTACGGGGGCCCCGGGCTCGTTCGGCAACAGTCACCGACTGCGACACCCTCCCACCTCGGACTTCCAACCACCCTACTTCCCGCCGCCGTATGCCATGCCCCAGCAACCCGTCGAGTTCTCGCACCATCACATGAACCCTGAGCCCTACTCGCACCTGAACCACCAGTACACGGCGCATCACCAGCAGTATGTCAACCCTAACGACCGTCACCACCTTCTGGGCGGCGACCCACTGTCCAACTCGCTCCAGCGGGGCTTCCCCGGCGCCTACGACGCCCGGAGAGACTATATGCCGACTGCCAGTCGGCCGGACGCCCTGATCCCGGCCCGGGGACCCCATGACTTACACGAGTCCACGCTACTGGGCATACAAAGTGGGGGCCTCTCCGGCATGGAAGACCCTCAGGTAAGCCCATTCAAGGTAATGTCCGCTTTCCTATTTCTACTCTCACACCGAATTACATTTACCTGTCTCCGCACTGATACCATGCATCAGACCGTATACTCGTTATTCTCGCGTTAACATGGTACCTCGCTGTCACGTATCTGACAGAAAATAGGCTATTCGAGTATCATTTCAAGAATATTTTTGTAAAATTCCTCGCTAACTTTGTAGCGTATAGTATTTTACCTCGTCAGAGTTACAAGTGGAATGCTGTATTTATTACACAATGTTATACACATACCATATCAAGTGCTATTTCAGAAAATACCTTTCTAGTTGGCTTGTAATAATATCCGCCATGAGTTCTTTCAGTGCATGTATCAGTATTGAGACATTTTATTTATAATTGATGTAGTTCTTGGCGTTTGAACGACGCCATCCGTAATACGAGCTCACGGTTTTGGCCTCGTGCAAATATTGCCTTCCTCGACCTGTTGTCTAACATTATCATATCGATCGCCACGACACGGCGACAAAATATTATTACATCGTCATTATGCGCTACGAAAACAAACGCCTGCTCGGTCTAAGTCACTGCACTAATCAACGACATAACTTTACATTATTCCCGATGTTTTGAATTTTTTATGTTCGACCTGTTCCCTACATGCTCCCGTCGCGCTGCGCTGAACGACCAGTATAAACAGCCAGCAATTGTGCTGTCGGGAGAGAAAAATTAGTATTGCTTTTGAAAATATCAATGACACGAATAAACAAATGATGCTGGCTGAGAGCTGGTGCCGTGAAGGGGGTCGGGTCGATGGCTCGAGTGGCTACCTGTGCATAAACGCACGTGGGGAGAGGTCTGGAGAGTCCCTGAGTGGACGACAGCTATAGATTGGACAAACAAACTCCACAACTAACGCATCAAATGTGACTCCCCTCAATCACATCTAGTGTCAGCTATCGATGATTCACATTCTTGTGAGAAAATACTAATAATTTAATGTTCAAAACATTCAGCAAAATAAGTATTATTTATTGAAAACCTTCCATGAATGTCCTCTCTATTCGGCTTAATTACGCACGGTTTCCAACACATTTCCATGGTCACCCATTACCTGTAAAGACCATGCAGTAACTGCTGAGGTTGGACCCAGCGATACCCCGTAATCCCTGGTGGCTCTCTGGTCGAGTGTGGGGTGAGAGACTTCACACCTCACCCCGTCAACAATGCTTAGTACCCACCCTCATTACCGAGGACACACCACCACAGTAACCACAAGTATTCCCGAGTAATATTATATGGACAATATTGCTCGGACAGGTAACAGAAACGATATTGCATATTACGTCAAATATGTCACGAAAAGGATATTTGAGAAAATATATTTTTTGAAACATTGATGCAGCTGGCATGTATAAAAAAATAGTGCAATACAATATTGGAAGATGCCAGTATATACGGTATATACATGTACGTATTGACATAGTTTGTTTTTGCAACGTTCCGCTAAGAATATGTGCGAAGTTTTTCTGTTAGCGCCTAAAATACCTCGCCTGCACTTCACTCGATCACAAAAATACTCCTTGTCAAATGCGATTTTCTTTGCTCAGTAACAGATTGCACATTGCTGGAAAGCGTTTCAAAAGCCTATACGAAGCTTAAACATCTCGAGACGAGTTCTTCCAGATATAAAATGAAATTATAAAACCAGCATAACCGTGACAACTCTCTGGTATCACTCTATCAATGTCTCAGAAACTAAGAACAGAAATGAGTACTCCCTTTGCTTATGTGTTTACAAGGGGCAGTGTACTGAAACGGGCAACATGTGTACGTGTATTTTGCCCGAGGGTTCTCAGTTCTGGCCTCTTTATTTGAATCAGTTTTGGCACCAAACGCAAATGAAGGAGTGCCGTTAGATCCAGTGCAGTGTGTATATTCAGATTGCTCACGGATGGCTAACTTCTGTGTCTGTTGTGTTTAGCTGGGGCTTTGGTCGTTCAGTCGGACAGTGGACGGCGCTGCTTCTAATTTCTGCCCGGTGTTTGTAGTAAGGACACGGGTGGTGGCCGTGGCGGGGGATCCAAGGAGGCACGCTGTTCGACCAACAGCCACCTACACGGATCTCCGAGTGAGCCCTCTGCATGTCCCTTGACCCCCAGGGGGACCCCCGCCTCCCCTCCCCTCGACCCCCTCCCGTCAGGCGCCTGCCATAGACAAGGTCCAAGTCCCTGCATTCCTCTCTACCGGAACAGGTGAACAACTTTTTTGTCAAAACACTGCAACGTGTGTGGGTTCCATGGTTGATCGTCCTTCTTATGTGCAATTTACACAACAGCAGCCAATTCCCACAAGAAGAAACGACCTACAGTTATGAAAACACGGTTATTATTAAATTACCCGACGGAGAATAGAACGGTTGGCCTTTTTGGTGGAACCTTATCTATTGTTCCGTGTCCGAACGTGGACGTCGGCGACCTTCAACGGTCGGTGGGAGTCTTGTAGGGTGAGAAGCTCCCGTTATAGACTTCGGTAAAGTTCATAAAACTGTGGGTTGTGTGTCAGACAACAGGAAGTGGCGAGAGCCGCCCTCGGGAGCGGGATCCCGGCTCCACCAGCCACGGGAGACTGTATTACATGGCGTGTTTTTGAAAGCAGATATAACATAAACACCACAATAAGAGCGTCCGACCCGTGCCGCTAGTTGCATAAGCAACATGTGGTAGGGACAGTCGGGACCCATATTTATTCCAAAGTACACATATTTGTTCTCACAAGGGGCTTGTTTTCTAAACACCAGCGATACAGCGCTTGACATTTTGTCTGGTGTGTGTGTGGCACAGGGAAATGTCAATGTTCCAATGTTTGAATCAATGGAAAAGCGTGATAGAAATAGTGTATATTCTAATTTAGAGGCATGGGACGAAAATTTAGCAAATCTACACAAAATAATATTCTACTAAATTGGTGAATATGCAATGTGTTGGGGTCACGTGCTGTACATGTGACTGTTCTGGCACTCGGGAATATGACGCACATTGTACCACATTTGTTATGATTGCAGAGGTCATATATTTCCAGAATAAAACATTTCCAGTGCTTCTGTCAACTCGTTAATGGCCACTAAGAGATAAACTACGTTACAGGAAGAATTTCGGCATGTAAGTGTCCAATATTCTTTATTTATAAGTCCACGTCCTTTGCGGTGTAAACTTTTGAATTCCACAAGCAAGGGTTTGAAGTTTGTTTGAGAGAAAGTTACATAAGAAACATAGCCTTTTATGAGTAAGGTAATGCGAGCAGAGACGCCTTGTTGGACCATTTAACGCGTCCAAATCCTTGGATCATCCGACCGTTAATTCCTGAAGATATCAAATGGCAATAAATAAAACTGAGAGCTCGGTTATCTCATAGAATATCAGTTGTTTATACGTTCCCCATTATGTCTTGTGCTTGAACATTGTGTGAAAGTGCATGGGGACTATTAGGGGCAAGCACTTTGATTCTGCCTGTGGTTCCGTGGGTGCGGGGGTGGTAGAAAAGCTATGGACGGGGCGTGGGAGAGCGGCTGACCACCTCGTACATCCAACAAACGCCGCTAATTACGGCACTAGAGCAGTTACGGCGAGTTTACAGCCGTGCAAGCATCTCTGCACTCGGCCGAGTGTGCATGTCTCAATCCTCCACGTTTGTTTCATCTTCCGAGTTCTGTACATTTCATTGCTGACAAGAGATATCGATATCTGTGCAGCGAGCACCAGAAAAGGTCCTTCAGAGCGTTAATCACAGCCCGGATACAGCCCGAGAGGTGCTAGAGAGGCGACTTGGCCAGTGCAATAGTTGTGGGAGGCAGCAATTACACTGCCTCTCTGATGATGACAAAGATTGCGCGAGTGCAAGGTGCGACTTCCCTGACACACAGTGTCCTTGTCAGCCATTGTCCACTCGCGTAAAACCTCTAAAACAAGATCAGCGGAACGTGGTCTTGGGGGTGCATGGTAGAAATGTAGGACATACCGGGAAACAACTACACTTCTTTTCAATTCTTCAGATAAATCGAGTGCAACGTAGCATTTCGGAAGGGTTGTTTACACACATCCCAGAAGACCAGTCAGAATTAGTGCTAGACACTTTAAAGCATGCTTCTGATGAATCCCAGAAGTGTATTTATCATTCGTTTGGCTTCCAGTCTCGGGGGGTCGTGTTCACACGACTGTTTGCACGCTGGGCGCGAGAGACCCCTTACCGTGGTCACACTCGCCACCACCGGCCCAGCGGGTGTTAATTACGTGATCCACCTCCCTGGACAGCGGAGATGTAAGAATAGGGCTAATTCGCTGCAGAGCCGCCTAGTTTTGCCTGTACTTGAGTCGTGGACAGTCGGTGGTACGCGGGACGGATTCCCAACTCACCAACCAGCCAACACTTTGTTGTCGGCCCTCCAAAGTGTAAATGCCATCTTCTACATGTCTAATCGTCCAAATATTTACTTATGTCCCGCCTCGAAAAACTCGGCTTGGGTCGCTTTCCGAGAAGCAAGTTTATCATCTCCGGGGGATCGGTTTCTCCTGGATCAAAGCAAGTTATCGGCGTGAGTAGTCAGACATCACATGATACGGCTAAAGCATGCATTTCCCCGGCAGTACTCGGACATCTTCACTTGTCAGTCAGGTAAAGCTGTTTGTTTGTGTTTATAAACGTACCTAATTCGAACAGACCGGTTGCATGTTCGCTGTATGTGTGATAAAACCGTTGTAACTTATACGCCGAAGCCTCGTGCACATTGCGAGCTTCAGGCTTACCGAATGTCATCACAATGTGTTCGTCGGACAAGTGCAAGTTTTCAATGTATCCCATCTGACACATCCTGTGGGATGGAGGCAAAGATCGGCCTGTCAGGTGGAGAAACACGGTCTGTGGGTGTGAACTCGTCAAACCACATGCTTGTACCAGGCTCGGACCAACACGGACAAACCAGCAACGTATGTTCGTTTTCCAGCCAATTACAAAGGAAAGTCGCTGATCTGAGACAAATTTGTCGGCGATCTACAGGATTCCTAGTCGTTTGTAGCTGGCCAGGTTGGTGCTGTCCGGGGCGATTTCCCAGCAATCGTCTACACGACGGAAGGAGGACCGAGCCGTGAGAGGTGGCCCACTGCTGTGGCTGGCACAGAGAAACACTGCCATGTATAGCCTGTCCGTTGCACTTACTGTAATCGCCCTAATAATTAGACAATTACGCATGGGAAAAAACTTGCCAATTACTGGCGTCAAGGAAGAAAAACATGTAATGACAGCGTGTTGCGTACGTGCGGTTACCCCCAGAAATGTTTATTTTTAGGCATGACTCCTAACATTACTTCCTTTTTCACGTCAGAAAAGATATTTGTGGTCCTGACCCAATTAGCTGACCTAAAACACCGTCAGAATTTCTGCCAGATCCGATAGATGTCAACACATGGTCGCTTCCTGTTGTCGTGTCGTCTTAGCAGTTCAGTGTGAAGCTCCTGTCTTCTTTGATGGGGGCAAGCTTTACTCGCTAATGAACTGCACAGTCATGGTTGTCGCAGATTGGTGATTACCGACCCTTCTGGTCAACACCCACCGCTGTAAATCCGGCATCATTTGTACACTTATCACGTCTGAAAACGCCCTACAAATCAGCGAACCCATAGAACACCTAGGCGCCTTGCTAGACGGAGACGAAATTTACCTAACAGTTTAGTGCAATATTGGTTGGGAGACGAAAGGAAATGACATTTGGCAGTCGTGTTTTGGGAAGATGTCACAGGAAGATAGGCCGGTCGGACACCCAATCCTTCCCTAGAAGTCTCTGACACAACAAAGGAGCTCCCTGCTGTTCGGCTGCTCGCCCCTCAGCATCAACACTTTCACCAGCACGATCAACCACGTCCCGTCCACGCCCTGTCCAAAATCTAATTTTTACAGATTTTCGACCCCTTGCTGGGCCCATTACGCGTCTCCATCTTTTACTCTTTTTGTCCTAAATAACATGATTTATACTGGTCTGGAGCGATTTGTCGGCAGATTCCAAAGCCGCCCTTCAATGACGACAAGCTGCCGTGTGCTGTCATACTCATAACCGGCAAAGATCACACACGAATTTGCCTTTTATTCAACCATGTGTAGTCATCAATATACACAGCATGTACATGTAAACAAGTTTTACTCAACAAGTCCAGAAACAGGTTTTTTTCTAGCTACCAGGAGAAAGTGTATACTTTCGCTTTGCCCGAGGCTATGACACTCACTTGCACATGCCTTCAGGATAGAGAGCCGTCAGTCCGCCCGAGGCGAACTGGAGGACACATGCCTCGTTGCCTTAATGGAATTCGGGACCAAGGTGGTGTTGACGTATTGCTGCCAACATTGGATGACTTGGCAACTTGGGTTACAGCCGGATGCCGAGGCCTGGAAGTATATCGCCAATTGACCGTGACGCGGCGTACACTGTGAAAAGTTACTTTGACGTGTTCTGTTACCACTTTACGTGTCTGATGTTCTATACAAGAAATCTGAAGATAATTGCGAAAAACATTCTCTTTTTAGAGCAAAATTTCGTACAAGGAATGACTATAGGGAAAAAAACTCGGCAGAACAGGAGTGGTTTAAATATACCACGTTTTGAAATTACGACAGAATTTGAGGAGCCGCAGTTTGAAAAATCTCCTTGTCATGTCGAGGACAAGATCGGTGTAAAATGTGAGAGGCGGCAAACAATAGTCCCCAAAAAGATCGGATGTGAAATCGGACATCCCTCAATTGTTGTTACTTCGCAAATATACCGTCCACTGTTCGGAAGCTCAGAAGATTAAATTTCGTGCAAACACTTACTTTGTATCTGAGTCGAAGTCCTTTCAAATTCGGGTTTGTTCCAAATATTTCCCATTTGGAGGCCGCAAACGGTCAAGTTGATTACGCAGCCGTAATGCAAACATGTCAAACTTTGGCCAGAATATTTCGGATGTTTCAATCGTCTTCTCTATACGGCAAAGACGTATTTATTTTACGGCTATAGAGTACTTCTAGCCAAGGTGTAGGATATATGGTGTGAGTGTTGGGCGAGGTACGGAAAGAAAAGAAAAACACTGGGAGTCTTCACGTAAGTGACGACTTGACGCGGAAGCTGCAAAGGAAATATTTCCAAGGGCGCATTGAAGCCAAAGAAAACCTTAAAGGGATTACGGACGCAGTGGCCATTAAGTGTTACTATACACTGTAATATTGTCTCACCCAGTGGTCCGTACACTTAACGGACGGGTTAATTACGGTATTTGTCCCAATCCCTTCAGACAACTCTTTCATGTCAGTCCTGCCTGTGGATTTCCTCAGTGCTGACTTCGTTGTACCTGATGCTTACACTGTTTGGCAGTGGGACATAACCTCAGAAGTATTGTCGCAGGAATACTGCATAGAGTTCAGTTCCCAGTCTCAACTATCATACATGTACATGTTGGTACAGAAGGACGTCTCTCCCACAATGCTACACTCAATCATAACTTCTTGAACATATGGCACATTTTCAAGACCAATCAGATGCAATGTTATCGTTGTTACCCAAACTGAATTATCGAGCGTCTCTTGAATTCAGTTCAATGTCATCTCGACTCGAATTGCCACATGATACTTTCCAAGTGCAAGAATAAACGCGCTTATGCACAATGACGAGCCGTCTATTCACTTCTCAGTCGAAACCTCAGACCGTTGCGGAATATTGAATTGGTTTGTGTACATTTCGGATCAGACTCGACTAATTCCTTCCTATTTTGTGCCAATATAAGGCGATAATGTAGACCAAGGGGGTAATCATCAGTGCAAAATAGTGCACTGGAATATATACAACACGGCCCTCCTCTCTTGGTCACAGCTTTCATCAAGTCGAGGTGTCGTATTTAATGGTATTTGTACATCGAGCGATGTTTTTTCCTCAGTACTGTTGACAAAATGATAGAATAGGTGGGACCCAAACTGAACGAGGTCATTGCTGCCGACATATTCACACGCAGTTATCATATGTGACGTAATGCAAACTTCCAATCACGGGCTTGTCGTTACTGTGAGTTAAGCAAACCAAAGTTCCATCGATATTATTACACTTGTCAAGTCGTGACCAGGTGACGAGGTGAGTGTGAGTGGAGAGGGAGGTTGTCTTTTGATCAGCGCTACTTTCTCTGTGGCCGTGACAGGTCCAAGGACTCCCTGGTGACAACACCTCGAATCGCTGGAAAGTACAGGTCCACCAGCACCTCAGCACGGCTACCGATCTGTGAGAAATGCTAATTCAATATAGTACGTGGCGGTGTTCATTATGTCGTCCCCGGAGACTCTCCACTGTGCTCCATGGCTTCTATTCATCAAGGCCCTTCTCATGTCCATGTATCAATGAGCGAATTTTCCACAAGTTTAAACACTTTGTCAGCGACGTATCGAGATATCAACAAGACTCTGGCAATTGTTCCATGCGAACACAAAAGCGTAATGCAAATGCATTAAATCTTGTAAACACCTCCAGAGCTCTCCTGGGGGTTAACTGACAACTGTCGACAATGTGACAATTATATAGAACATCAGATAGCTCTCTCTCTCTCTCTCTCTCTCTCTCTCTCTCTCTCTGACAAATTCATGTTTAATGGGTCTCATGTCGGGTTATTTGGTAACAACATTGCGAATTATGTTATTTTCCAAATTACCACTACTGATTGGCTATTTGTCTGTATTTGTGTTCTCCAAAAATTGACATGACAGTTTTTTCCTCGTTAAATAGCATCAAATACGGATCTAACTGGAAATGGGCATTCTCCGTGAAGTGTGGTTGCACGATCGTTAAAATGATCACACAAAGCGGAATAATCAACCTAATGAGGTTAACAGATCCCCATGTGAACATAGAGCCCCATTGATCCTGTTTCACACTCGGATGCTGGCGAGAAGCAGGACTGGGTGTGAACCATCTCTTTGGAGACAGCAGGGTGCGTGTTACATCCATGTCTTTGGCTGACCAGTCGCCGTATTGTGCCCTGCAAAGCAAGGCCAATTATTAACTTGCTTTATGGGGGATTCATACGGACGATTTCTCGCAGTCGGCTCATCAGCTGCACAATGGCTCGGTTGCAGGGGTCCGCGATGCTATACTAATGAAGGCAATCCGCGGACGGAGGTCCTGTGGGGGTCACGAAGCGGCTTGGGTGGGGAGCTGGGGACTTACCACATCGAGACTTTCAAGTGCCGTCCTTATAGGAGCACCACAGCCGCCTCGATGTGTGACATCACACGGGTGCTACCACAGGCACCTCTGGGTCAAGGTGGAGCGCAATCAGTTTTGGTTAGCGTCACGTTTGCAGACCGGGGGTGTGGATTCTCGCACCTCGAGGCCGGGGACTCCGTGGATCCGAGGTCCTGTACCTACGGCCGGGTGCCACCTCCACTGGGATAGACAAACAAACTCTAGTCACGCTTCTCTCAGCTTTAATCGCTGTAGTGACGGACAAAGTCCCTCGTCGTCCTCGGCGACCATCAATCTTGTACCGGTATCACTCAGGGATATAATAATGGGAATTAAACAACTACATTTCTGTTTATTGGTTTATCCCAGTCACAGATTGTTGTACCCCGAGTAAGACTTCACCATCGAGCATCGACACACTGGTGTTTGAAATAACAGGTTCCGCTCCCAAGTTTGCCTAATGCACTAAAACCAGTACTTACAGACGGTTCATTTTGGCCCTTATGACAACTATTCGCGACCTTTTGGGGTGAATTACTACCACCAGAAATGCTACCACATTATTCCATCGGAGAGCACCTTTCGCAGAATCAGTTTACGTCTGGCCCAAGAGGATTTGCCGTTTTCAAACGGACGTTTTCAAAGTGGCGTTATATGTAACAAGTACCAGGGACTTTCAAAGTTCTCCTTGACCTCGAGTCTGAAACTTTGTTGACATCATGGTGTCAGCTGGCTTTGCTGGGAATAATGTACATACTCCTTGTGACCACGGATCAGAGGCCCGGTCAAGAGTCATGTCGGTCATCGAGTCGACTGATCCTTTTATAGTGTGGGTAATTATTATCGTGAAAGTACATGTAACAATAAATCATGGAAATTCAGTTTAAGACCCACAACAAAGCAGCTTTAGAGAGCTCTGACTGTATTTGGTACACGAATGAACTACAATAATCAACCAGTCCCGCTGTACGTTGTGATGCACCATTTGCCCAATCAGTTATTGAAAACTTTTTTTTTCGAAATTCATGCGACAACTTAGGATGCATCTTTGTTATAACAAGAACTGACCATTATTGGCCAGTAGGCAGCATCTGGTGGCTGCAATATGGCCACAGATTATCACACCCAAAGGTATTCTCCTTTTATAATCACCGACGTAAATGGAGTAGGCAGTTTGTAAACCTTTGCAGATCGCTGGTTATTTTAGCCCCTAGCGCCACCTGCCGAGCAGCCCAGCAACACCGCACCAGATATTGTCCTCGGCGACAAAACGGGGCAAATGAAAACACAACAGAATAACAACTGTTCAGCTGACACAGTATCCGACAATCGCTCAGAGAACAAAAGTGCACAAAACTCCAAATTTCATTGCCGTTAAGCACTGGCGGAAACAGCGCCCTTGTCAGTGTTAGCTCAATAACAAAACCGGTTCCCGCCCCTGTATAGGGCTGTGTTGTGAGGGCACCATACGCGATTTTGGAAATCCGAATAATTTTGCATCATATAAATTGCAAGAACAATTTCAGAATCCAGGAAGGCTTATTGCGCGACCATTCGGGACATTTATCCAGATTATAGAATTTCCTATACACTAGCATATGCATGCATACACTGCTTATGTAGCCTACCTGTACAATTAGCATTCAATCATGAATTCTGATGAATTTCTCTGTTTTGTGTATTCATAGGGTCACGTGGAAGAAACAGCAAATTACATCTCCGGAGACCACAATTCTGTCATAAAGAGAGGTGAGTGTCAATTCTAGGAAATATTACATGTACTGACGGACACTTGACGGTACTACGGAGACGCCGAAGCTTTGCTCTGCTCCCTGCTCATCAAAGACAATTATATCCGGCCCGCATGCGCACTTGAACGTGGGTTTTCCCCTGGAAAAACGTAAATAATCTCACGCGCGGTCAGTATGTCGTTTGCGAGTCGTGATGCCCCAAAGGAAAAAGGGACCACGTGCCCGCCACAGGTAATGTTGTTGCTGGTGGATATCAGTACCTCCATGATTATCCACTATCTGACGATCCCAGGGATGTTATTAATGACTTGCCAGATACAACGAAGGTGTGCACATGAAGATGGATGGACTTTCAAAAATAAATTCCGTGAAGTGATCATTGCCAGCTTACCGTTACTAATGCCAAATAGTCCATATAACTAATGAAGTCATTTTCTTAGCGGGAGTGGTCCAGTATGTGTCTAATTAATTGGCATTGCTGTCTGCAGTTCGGCATCCAGAATGTGTTCAGGTCAGGATAGGGCCTAAGGCTGTGTGCAACCCTAGACCCTTTGGTCAGAGAAATGTAAGGCAACCTAAGCCGACCTGACCAGCGGTGGCCAGTCGGCGAGCGAGACAGGCGGCTTCCGGTGGTTATTTCGCGCCAAAATTGGCCAGGTCATCGCACAAAGCTGCCGGTTGTGGGTCGGGCATGTATGGTGACAGAAGGGCCCTGACCACACGGCTTTCTTCGTCTTCCTCTTGCTATTTCCGTAATTGCAGACGATCTTTATCTGCTTACGAGCTGTCGCTGGTGGAATCTTTCATCAGAGTGTCGCTCGGGTTTCGGTCGTTTCGTTGTGGCAGTTGTTTTGGTGGGAGCACTGCTATTTATCTGTCGAACGCCGACGTTTGAACTGAAGTGAGCGAGGCAGACAGGTCGGTCAGCTCGTGTTTCCACCCATATCCACCCCTCTCCTGTTACCCCTCAATTTCCTCATCATTGCCATGGACATGCGCCATTTTCTAAGGCGGCTAGCTAAGGGTAAATAGCTTATTAATTTGCTGTCATTTGCTTTCCATTTCCTGTTATCTTCGGCTTCTATTAACTGTCCAATCTCATATAGACCAGGTCACGTGGTTTCAAAAAGCGCCCTGTTATGGGTCTATATACATGACGTCATATTAGCTTTACACAAGAATTGATTCATGATGAGTGAATCGTTCGATTTGGGAGTTTCATTTGATAATTCGTTGTCATCGTCTTTTCCACATTCTGTTTCACAAATGCCAGATTAAAAACAAGAAAATATTCTGCATCCTTTCAGCCCTGTGACGCTGTCCCTGTTCCCTTTCTGTTGTGATAGTTCTTTTCCCAAGAACAACACTCGCAGTGTGTCCCGTCCTTTGACCGCGACTGTTAGGTTCTGGAGCACACCAAAGGCTCCAGACCGGCCGTGGAGGCCGATGTTTGATCAAGCCCTGCTGGTCCATTATGCTCTCCTGAGGTCTCTTCATAATGCTTGTCGAGCCGAAAATCGTCGTTTTGTTGATTTCTTTCTCGGAGAAAATGCATTCAATCTTGATATCGACTTCCAGTGTCAGGGTTGGCCCTCTCTGTGTGTGTTTTATGCTGTGCAGCACTCACGCATAGCGCACTACGGGGCTTGGTGCTACATTCTCGGTGTCAAAATGAATGATGACAATCGCACGATAATATTTAAACGTTTGGCTTATCTCCAGCGAAAAATGCTTTAATCATGTTCAATCAGATTACGTATGAAATTGCATATATGAAAAGTAGAACATACAGGCCTATCCGAATTAGAAAAATGAATTAGGACGGGACAACCAATAGGCCTATATCATAGTGAAAATTACTCGTGTAAAACGATCAAAAATGGATAATTAGGGGCTTGTAAAATAACTCGGATATGATCGTTCGTGAGAACAATGCACGGAGAATGCCAGATAGATATTGTACTTGATACACCTAGGACTCCACCTGTATCACCTGACTGGGCTTGACATTCTGTACCAGCAGAAATGTATTACAGTGTTATTGGCCTGGTATCACTCTGTCGTGTGGGTGATGCAATATGCATCGGCATGAATAAAACTACCAGGGACCTGTTTTCTGTGCATGGGGATCACGAAGACTACACGTCCAATTCGCGTTCTACGTATAAGCAACACTTGAAATTTAGCAAAACATTGACACTTTCAACCATACTCCACTCACAACTTGCACGTCCCGCTCTGACGATCGTTTTGACTAATAAATGTCTTTTGTTTTGTTGGCGCTGTAGTGCGCCTGTAGAGGATCCCGTACGTTATTTCCCGGCTCGTTTCGCCCGACTATCGCGCGACCTTTGCTCCCCGGATCCGTCCTCCTCCGCCGGTGGTGCACGGCTTGCAGTGAGTGGAGAGAGCGTCGGCGGCGAGGGGCAGATAAAGCTCGGCCAGAACCGCGCGATAGCAGCAGTCAGTTCCGACTGGATTTAATTGTTGTTTGACGGAAAACAAAAGGCCCCCCGAGACCCCGCAAACGAGCAAAGATAGATGCAAGTGGAGATAATCGGTCGGAGCAGGTCTTGATGTAAAGGCATGGGGGAAGAGGAATCGTACAAGTACACCGACGGTCCCGCCACCTGCATGTGAAAATTTAACTTTTGAAAATACTCAAATACATGTATATTCGAGAAATTAAATTTTTCAATAATCAGTTGATAATGAAATTGCAAATATAACGTCAACGAACATTAATCGTTATTGAATTTGGACTGATGTAGCAAAGGTTTTGAAGTTTACTAATTTTTTTATCCGTTGAATAATCTCATCTCATCAGGCAGAAAATGAGGGATATTGCTTTGTGATCGAGTGATAGTGATTGTGGGATGGTAAGATTGGTAGCTTACATGAGCTCAGCTCCAATTCAGGAAGCTAGTTTCTCTTAATTTTTCATTTCTCTCTTGAAGGGTCCTCAGTGGGCGCTCAGGGTGGATTCCTATTTTCCATCCCTTTATGGGGGAGAGACTTGGTGCGTCGACTCTTGTCACCGAGTTAATTCTCCAAAATATCATTCTGCGGATATGAGTATTTTAGGGCGGTGTGCGACCGTGGCCATAATCACTTTTGGAGTGAAGAGATCCCTGGAGATGCACCAAACGTTCTCAGTAGCGATCTCTGCCGCGGCAGGCGTCACAGGAATCCTCCAAACCCGCTGTCAATGGAATAGGCGTGAGTGCACCAAGCTCCACTCGCATGGCTATCCATAGAAACAGTGGCTTCTACGAGAGGTCTTTGGTCTGCGGCCCTTCCTTGTTGACACGGAGGCAAGAAAACGGATTATATTGCTAAATTGACCAAAATCGTTCGCACGTTAAAGATTATGTGTGAATACGTTTCGTTTTGGACGCATTGGATGTGGAGGGAAAATGATATTGGAAAGCGTCTCCAGTCGGGAGCAAAGGGTCAGCGTTTGTTGTCTTTCTGCGGCGGTCTGTTGACTGTTGGCGGTCTATGGACGTCTGGACCCCTTTCTTCTGTGCTATCCGCTTTTGTTCGCAGATCAATTACTGAGTGAAAAAAATCGAGCGACATCGCCATAGCTCTTTTAGATATTAGAACAGCTTCTGGCCGTGAGTAAGCAGCTCCTTGGACTCGTCATGTCTTTGTCTGTCCCTGTCCCGTCGCTAATCTTTGAACTCGTCCCCGACAGTCGTTACAGAGTCCCGTGTTGCTTGACCCCGTGACCCCGTCCGTCCGCCTGGTCCGCGCTACAACCCCAGGGAATCCAGAAACATCAACCGCACTGCCATGTAATTAACTTCGACGTCATGGTCAAATTTATTGTAAAGTGACCAAGACAACGAACTTCGCAAACTGTTTTTCGCTAGTCTCCGACTATTTCCAATTATTGACTACGTTTTCTCAACAATATTTGATGTGTCATTATTTTATTCCGCGTGATACACTATGATAGATGCAAAGCTTTCTGTACATTGACTCGACAGACATTGACTGGACATTATTGTTATATATTAGAAATATATATTAATTTGATTTTTTTTTAAATGATTAATTCTGTTTAAAAGTAAATTACAATGTAATAATAGTTTGTATATAAATCAAATTTTATGACAAAAAAGATCAACTGTGTATGTAGTCGGTCGATGCTGACATTGTTCGTGTGTCCGCCGCCGGTTCTCTGTCAGCCGGCTTCCGGAAGACAGAGAGTGGCAAGGACATTTTGCTGTCAGGTGTGGCCGGACCTAGTGACGTGTTCTGCTCAGTGCCCGGTCGGCTATCGCTTCTCAGCTCCACGTCCAAGTACAAGGTGACAGTGGCAGAGGTCCAGAGACGGCTGTCCCCGCCCGAATGCCTCAACGCCTCGCTCCTAGGTGGCGTCCTCCGCAGGTACGGTGTATATGTCTACTTTCTCACGATATAATTCGCGCGCAATTTGCGTAATAGTTCGCACCCCTTTTGAAAGCTACTTTCCTTTCCCCTCATTTCCGATGTTGCTATTGTTGTTGCTCGGCGAAGTTTGGTTATTCATGCACGGATTAGAGTGCGGAAAAGGCACCTGCTGCTTATGTAATAGAATATTGGATCAGTTTAATCACATTAATTTTTCGTTGTAAAAAATACTGAAGAAGGACCCCCTACCCGCCCATACCTGGATATAAGTCCGCCGAATGAATGGTCCCTGCTTCTATCTGAATAGGGATTTAGTTGTTGTTTGTGGCATGAGAGATCATCGAAAGCTCAATGATGGATATAAAAAAGAGTCGTATCCCCACTATAATCTCACATGGCCGCTGGGGAAGAATTCTTTAAAATATTTGTGGGCCAAAACGAATTGCCCGCGGGTGGAAGCAGGTATCATTTCTGGTTGACCCCCATCGCGTATATAGTTTGACAGACGTGAACGTTCACAAAACATATCAGGCTGATCCCCCATCGACAGAAATTAGAACCTGGATATAAATATGAACTCCGCGGGAAAAACATCGTTGTTTACGGATCCATAGATATTTAATTGCATTAAATATGTCGTAGACTATATGTCGCTCGAGGGCCTACCATCGAAAATTGCTGTTTGCATTGGAGTAGTGATAAAGGGAAGATAATTCAGGCCAAGGAAAATGTTGAAATGCAAGATACGTGCAAACGTATCGCTTTTTCCCAGCACCTTCAATCACAATACAAAAGCGACGTCTTCGGTATCAATGTTTACATACAATAACATAAAACCCCAACTGCCCTCGAGCTATACGTCAGCATGCATCATCCGATTTTCTTTTTCTCAATCAGAATTATGTATTAGAATTGAATACCTCTAGAATGATTAGTTCTATGATATGAAAACATGAAACACGAATACGATTAGGAACAAGATGTGTCTGGATCTATGGTCCGTATTCTGGATCCATGAATATAGCACCTGGACTTTCAGTCCTTGACATGACATCAGCAAAACTCCAGATGTATGTCTGACCCCGGTCAAGCTCGAAAAAACATGTCAGTCTGTGAAAAACGTGGCCCACTTGTACGGTTTCGGGCTGGAGTGTTTGTCTTGTAGCAATGTAAACTAGCAGAAAAACGTTGTCAATTACAGTCAGTCGGTTTACAAACATGTGCTAATTGAGACACCCGAGTAAATTCCAAATTTAGTTAACGTTTTTATGCTGTTGTTACAAAGATCTATGTTCAATATTTTTGCATTTGTTAATTTTAGCAACAGAAATCTGCGCATGGCTGCGGCAAACCCGATTTTGAAATTGTAACGGAAACTTACCTACCGCTACCTGTCAATAATGAATTCTTTCGGGCGAATAGATAATCATTCCATACACTCCTGGAATATAAACACTAATTAAAACCCTGCTGTGGGAGCTATTGATTTTGTACGACCATGCCACTCGAAATCAGATATCCAGGCACTTTAGGTGGCGTACAACCAGGTCTGACAGGTCTAAATTGGCGAGTTTATTTACCCCTGGTGAGATTTGGTAGCGGGAGATACAATCGGGACCGGGGCATGGGGACGTCTGTTTATTCGGGCCCCGGGGAGCGGTCATTCCCTCTCCAGAGTCCGGGACGGGAGAAGTGGCCCATGGTCATAAACAGACTGCGGTGTACATCGACGTGAACCGTAAATAGGCTATCTGACCCCCACACACAAGTACCCACACAGTAGGTTAGTGTGTGTTTTATTATATACCGTCTAAAGACGACACTTTCGGTCTCAAACATGAGCACGCCTCGCCCAACCTGTGCATGTACTCCAATGCCCGCAATTTACTGTCTACTAAAACGTATACTGCATTTTACTGATTGTGGTGGCGTCCAGAAAATGTTTTTGCCCTTGAGGCAAAAGACCCTCGGTAGATGTTCCAGGCAATGTCACATACCACGAAGCGTTAATCCAGCCGCCCGATTGGAGTGGTGACCTCTGACCCCTTGTATCACCCCTCCGCCGACTGCCTGCCAGCGCCCGGGGGCTTAGAGAGTCTTGAGCTATAGAGGAGGCAGAAAGTGACAGTTAATATCACCCCGCTCGGTTTATAAGTCGTCAGAGCATTCCAAGTCGATGTTATCCAATGTGAACAATAAATAAACCGATGTTACTGTCAGAAGCAATAAGATATCAGATCGCATAACTGTCGTTAAAATTGTGCTGGTAATCCTCACGGCAGGGTAGATCCCATGAACTCGGACATGAAGACAGCTTACCAGGATATTAATTACGCCACAACTGTTACATTACAGTAAAGGCAATATAATATTTTTATTCTTCGTGACGCAAGTGAACAATAATGCAGTGATTGGCCACCAAATTTGTATATGCTGGTGCGTCAGTGTTCACAAATGGTGTGTATACACGAATATTTTGGTTCAAGATCCAATTTAAATCTCGAAATTCCCATGCAGTTTATCATTCCCCATTAGACGTGCCCTCGGGGCCCGAGTGACCAGGGTATTGGGAGCAGAACTGATAAAATATTTACAAGGGTTCCTAACGTACTTGTCCTGTAAAATGGTCAGATTTTAGCACGCTTTACAAATGGACCAAATGGGTGTGTCACACGAGGTGTCTGCTTGCTCAAGGAATGGACGGGTACAAATTCCTCAACTTTGATTTTAGTCGATCACAGTTCCCTTCATGCATGTACGTGGACATTGTACTTGTCTGTTTCGGCAATGTTGGTCAGTCCCGCCCAAGGCAAAATGCCACTTGCCATTTTTTCACTCAGGTTCAGAGGATTTATGGTGAGAAATGAGAGAACACCACAAACATTGTCCCATTATAAATGTTCAAATCTTCAAAAGCACGTTGATATCCGAACGAGTGTTAGGAATTCAGACAAAAATGAAAATTTTGAAAATTACACGCCAGTATATTGAAAGTTATATTTTGTGTACGATTTTTTGTTTGCCAAGTGTCTAGTCTACATGTACATTACATTTCCACTCAAAGACTACATGCATTTTATAATAGTACGATGTATACTTTATTCACTGGACATACAACAAATAAATATTGGGGCGTGTTGAACGTTGCGTGACAAAATATTCCCCGGGGAGATTCTGCAGGTTTACGTTTAGACCCGGGTCAAAGGTCACAGATCCCGACCACTATCGTAACACCCTCAAATATGTAACAGCGGCGTCTGCATCTAGTTTGGCGCTCCGACCAGGCGAGAAGTTTACGCTACCCAATCAAAGAACCTAGGCGCTTGTTTTCACATCGCCGAGTGCTGGCAAATGTTTCTGTTTAGAACGCGATTTGTTCTACCACCATGTTGAAATTTGTCTTTCACCTGTCCCGAATTAGTTTTGGTAATCCGTTTCCAAAGACGATCCTCCACTCGCGCCTCTTCTTGTACCACTCGCGATGCTAGACTGACTTCGGTCTATTTAACACTCAATAAATATCACCATAGATCAAAGAATTATGAAACACGAAACACTCGCAAATCATCACAAACTGAAGAAAAACAAATAAATCAAAAAGTCGCGCTCATGATCTTCTCGTGTATTGGCAATATATTACGCAACATGTGAGGTCACTCCCTCGTTGCAGAATTTTTGTGATGATGTTGAATCTTTAGAACCGTATCCAGGTATAATAATTTGGTCATGGTGTCTTGACTTTTGCAGAGCCAAATCAAAGAACGGAGGTCGCGCGTTGAGAGACAAGCTGGAAAAGATCGGACTGAGTCTACCAGCCGGCCGCCGGAAAGCCGCAACAGTCACTCTACTCACGTCACTCGTGGAAGGTAAATAATAATAATATCGTAATATGTACGAAAATCATGTATTGTATTTGTTTTTGTGTATAATCTGTGGGTTGAAGTAAAGCTACTGGAATCGAGCACAAACGTGAAAATTTGAATTCTGCACCAGCGAGTACATCTAGAAATGCGTAGTGTGCTGAGGAGCTATTGTGTGAGAAAGTGTAGTAAGATATCAAACAGAGTTCTGAGGTTTGCAGTTCGTCAATCGTCTGCGGATTATTTCGGGGCGGCGTGGAGTTTGTATTTTTCAAGATGTTCTTATTGTGGTCGCCGCCTGGGGCAGAGTTTGTCCGAGCAGTGGCCGGGGAGAAAGGTTGATTTTGTCGGGGGAACAGTTGAGAAATCACACGTGCACGGCTCTCTGTCGGAGCCTGCCTTCACCGCGGTCCTGCCGCCAATGTCCCCGGGGCGCCAGCTACCTGCACCAGTGCACACCATTGTACCCCTAAACAAATTGCGTAAACATTAGCGCCAATTTTGCCGTAAAACGCCAACCCTCGGGCGTTGTGTCACTGCTGTAGGTTGTTCCTTTCGCAGAGTCTGGCCACCTTGCATCTTACACGATCGATCTCAGGCCTCCTTCGCCTATTACAACATTGCTGCCTTTGAATAATACTAGTTTGTTTATGATTGTTATGAAAGCACCTTGCACGCGTTTGAAGCTGTGACAATGTTCATTGAAACCATACAGCAATTCACTCAGGAAGTGGGTGGGATAGATCCGTGAAAAAAGTATGAATAAAATCCGAGCACAGTATAAACGGTTTAGATCGCACACACGAAATTGATAAGCAAAAAAGACGACTGTGTGTGGGTGTTTAGTGATAGATGAGGACCAATCCGTGAGGTGTGAGTGAGACTTCTGAGAGCCTGGGCCCTGGACGTGACCAAGTCACCAGGGAAGGTGTGCTACAGCAGTGTGTTCTCGACGCCAGACCGTGTAATGTTGCATGTGCTAGACCCGCAAACGTCTCCACTGTCCACGGCACTCCAGTGTCTGTCCCCGGCGAGATGCGGAGACAGAGAAACCCTCTTGACGTGTTGTCATCCACGTCAAAGCCATGAGGTGTCGAGTTTCATTCGCTCGACCAAAACAGCAGACGTTCCACGGACAAATAACCAGAAATCGTCCGTTATGAAAGGGATGAAAGGGTGCGGAGACTGACGGGGAGGGGAGGGGGGGCATCTCTGTAGGTCTTGGAGAGAGGTGCTGACGTCCCTGAACACACCCGCCGAGGTCCCGGAGTCCCGATCCTCACTGCCTTGCAGTCAGCGAGAGGCCAAGCGGAAATTCCAATTACACTCCCAAATCACGTTGACTGCAATGGTAGGAAAACTGACCCGTCTTTCAAAATGTGATATTTTACGCGACCAAAACGTTGGAGTGAAATAATGAAAACTAGCTAGAGCCAGACAAAACAATAACCATCTGTTTCTGAATTTTAATACCTCGGTTAAAGTTTTTAGCTAGACTGTGGACGTACTTTGTTAAGGCGGTGTCGATGACCTGAAATGTGATAATGCCACGTGGTCACAAACGGCTATAAACTGTTGACACACGTCATGAAATAAAGGAATGGAGTCCTACGGACATGACTAGTCAACACCTGACCAATTTTACCTTCTAGACATAATTCTTTCGACATCAATCCTTTCAAATGTACACGCACAAATAGGCGATTTCAGTATTTGTATTGATGAGACTGTGAGTCCATGTTTTTCCAAGTCACATAATGCCTATAGATACACGTACACATAGATAAAAACAGGAAAAAGTCCAAGTAGTTTATTTGGCTACATATATATTTACTCGTCCTGGCTGAAACATTCATATGAAGTACAAAGCGTGTATATTGAAGAAGTAGACGTAGGTTGGAGTCTGTTCTTGAGCGTCAAACCGAGTGAAAGACTGCACTAATTGAATGCAATAAATGTCACGCTATGAAATCTGTCCCCAGGCGTTTTGGCCAGAGAATAAAACACTCGGGTCGACAGTCGTGCACAATCATGGGCAGTATATAGGTGTATTTCTCTGTATGGACAAGTTTCATTTCCTCGCCTTGTATTAGTGTCTCGCCAGATATAAAGCGCTGGTACTTGTAAAGGTTTTTGTCCTTAAATGGAATAATGTTTTTACGAAGTGAAGGAAGCTAATAGTGGAGTTCACACAGGTGTATGAAACCATCAAAGAAGAAAGAACAGGACACTCCAATCGCTGTGCCTTGATCAAAATGTTAACAGGGTCACCGGTCGTTAACTGCTCGAGTATGTGTGCATTAAAACTAGATTGCCAGTTCCCAAATAACCTTTGTTGTATTGTGAACAGTAAAAGAACATTAAAAACCACATACATTACGACATGAAATAGACATATCCCGTGTTGCAGATCGTGTTTTAAGTGAGGTGTTTTGAGACATTCGATAGGACATCACGGTGTGTATTCAGCTGACTGAACCACACATAATATCCAAAACCTGTCGGTAGAAATGGCTCACATTACGTGATATGTAACTTGCAAAATAACCTTATCATCCCTCGCCCGCGTGTCGGTACCGCTACGCGAAATAACATACTTTCTTTGATGTGCGTGAAGGCAGCCTTGAAAACATTGAACATTTCTGACATGTGGAGGATTGCGCCTCCAAAACATCGCTCAGTTACTCCAGAAACAGACTTCTATCGTGGGTCTGGTGACATTCGAGCTAAAATATGAAATTTGGTAATATCACGGAGTATAAATTTGGACAAATTGTGATTGCTTTTAGCAGGGTCAATACATGAAACATTTACATACGTATCTGAGATGGTTACTCGTCTAAAAGGGGTCATGGCCTTCGAGCAGGTCCGAGGTAGACTTATGTGTTAAATCACTCTGGAACTGTGCTCGGTGGCGGTCCGTAACGGAACGTGTTGTTGCTGGACATTCCCAGAACAGGCGATAAAGCAGTGTAAAAGTCACACCTTTATTGCGTGGACTGATTGCAGAGACTCCGCCGTACCCGAGTGGGAGGGTTGTGTATGTGTGTCGTTGACATTTGTCCCGTGCTTCTGTTACAGGCGAGGCCGTGAGACTGGCCCGGGATTACGGTTACCTGTGTGAGACGGAGTTCCCGGCACGCCAGGCCGCCGAGTACGTCAGCCGACAGCACACGGACCCGGCCGAACTCCCTCACCGCAAACAGATGATGCTTGCCGCCAAGTAAGTACTAGTACACGACACACTATCGTCACCTGGGTTGATTACAGACTTTCCTTGCAATTGCTGCATGTATAGTCACAGGGGGTCAAACAGTCGACCATACTGCGCGTCTGATAGACCGAGTAGTGATTAACCTAAGCAGGAGAACCTTAACTAATCATTTTCACCTCTGCCATTATGACGGCGGGGACGGACCTGACGTCAATATTTGACGTGATTACACTGGCGACGATGCGAGGTCCGTGACCACTCCCGACCTGTCTTGTTCACGTGGTCAGCAAAGGGCGACACTGTCTGCGCAACTAAAAGCCCCGTCATTTTGTCGGACGGACAAACGAATCCAATCTGGCAATGAACCATTTTCTTTATGTCCCCACAAATTAGAGTAATTACATAGAATTCGATCGGGATAACTGGATTATTGCTCGGCGGAGTTGAAGCGGCGCCGAGCACTTTGCGGAGGGTCGTTATCACTTGGCCGTGGTCAGTGGCGGAAGGACCATGTCCAAACTAGGTATAAAGGGCTTGTTATGTCAGGCGCGCAAAATTACAACATGTCGTCTGTGAGGCAGCGGGGGCTGCTCTAATCCCCTCGAGAGTGTCTGGGCGGACTCGTTAGCGGCCCTCGAGTCCGGGACCCGGTTTGCTCCTCGTGCGACCTGACGAGGCCGCCACAGAGTGCCCACTGGAATCGTCCGTGGACTCTGTCCAGCCGAGCGACTCTCACCTCTAACCAGCTAACAAGTGCAAGGGCGATGTTGCCGGATAATGAGAGAATGTGCTTTGAGAGCCTGGTCAGGCGCTAGAGCTTACATTGGACCGGATTAATTGGTGCGATGTCACATTGTTGTCGCCAGAATGCGCAATCTTGCAATGTTCAAGCCCATTATCATCCGAGCGAAGTGTCGCAGGACAAGGAAAAGCGAGTCGAAACAAAAACCCAGTCTCATTATTGCAACTCTAAAACAACTCCCAGAAAGAAATCTGCTCTTTCTTCCTCAGATTAGACAAGACTTTCAAGTCATTTGGCGTTGAATGGTAATGAAATGATTTAATGACGTTTACGGTTATTACTGGAATACACGTCCTATCTTTTCGCCATATTTACTATAATGGCTATATGCCCGAGGCCACCGACGGTATGTTGCCCTCGAAAACCATCCATCCCGTCATTGAAGATTTTCATATTCTCTGAGAATTCCGATCCGACTGTCATTCTTTCAAAAGAAGATAGATCTTGAGATATATTCTTCAGATCCCTTCCCGTAAAATCTTGAAACGTCTGAGGGAATTTGAAATGTTTTGCAGTATGTACTTGGATGTGTTCCATACATGTGATAACCAGGGTCGGGGGTTTGGATGTGTATGTTGACAGTATACGCGTGTCGAGCCCGTTACTTCATGTGGTGACATATAGCTAGCTGTGAACACAGATGTCGTCCCTTCTCTCGGGTGTAGTCGGTCGATGCCCGTCTCCCTGCCAGCTCCTGGCCTCTGACCCTAGCCACACCAAGTCCTCCGAGTCCGCTTTCAATCGCTCGCACCACCGCGTCGTCAGTACACAAACTCCACGACACACGGGGTGGAGAAATGGGCAGAAAACTAAAGTTGGACACAGAGCAGCAAGCCCGGCCAACCTTCCGTGCCCCTTTGTTATGCGTTCCATTGTTGAACTAAATGGATACACGATGCTGCGGTATTCGATTTCGACGAGCGAAAGAGCCCTCGATCTCGGGAATTATGCATCGATGTTTGTTCAGCCATAGCGGTAGAACGGAACATGTGCAGACCCTTAGCAAAATGGCGTTTGTGTTTACTCTTTTTGATATGTGCTCCATGTGTATGGAGGAAGGTGTGGGAAATGCCAGATTTTCCATATATTCTCATTTTAATACGATGCTATTCCTATAGAATTGCACGAACTATAAGGAAACTCAAGTTTCATATCCTCCACTATTCCTCTACAGACATATGTCGAACAGTGGGAAGTCGCTACTTAACAGGATACCTCCAATATTGAAATTTTCGAAACTTTTTTCCCATATTTGTCCATGGGATCACGAATCATAAAAGAACTTTCTTCTCATTTCAATTCGTATTCTGTAAGCTTTTATTATCATATGAATAATGTGTATGACTATTTAAGCGCAATTACTCAAGAAGCCCCATGCTATGTCTTATGGGTGACTACATATGTCGTTTTTTTCTCTGTGTACTTGCAGGCAGATCACGAAGGAGTTCTTGGACCTGATGAACCAGGACCGGTCGCCGCTCGGTAACACCCGACCCCAGCCTATTCTGGACCCGGGTATCCAGCGCCACCTCACTCACTTCTCCCACATGACCCACGGCTTCGGCTCGCCCGCCATGGTCGCCTCCATGACAGCCATGCAGAACTATATCACCGAAACGCTCAAATTCTTAGACAAAAACTACCCCAACTTACAGAGCACGACGTTGTCGGGTGGTGGATCTCAATTGGACTCGAATAGCAACAAAAGTAAAGTAAATGACGTCACGAAAGAAGAGCGCAAGTAGGAGTGATGTGCCCTTTTGTATCCTACAGTGTCACGTGATCCAAAGACTACCCCCTAAATCACGTGTGATTGCTGATTCTGTGCAGTGTCGCCAGATGGCGGCCCGATCACTACCTCTTCGATTGTTGCACAGTTTGCACGAGTTTAATGCAGTCACGTGACCGGTAGCGATGACGTCACAGGATGAGTGAGGACAGTAGATACACACAGCTCTGGCACCATTAGTGATCATGGACACTCAGTGTGGTCTGGAGCAGTGCAGGACTGCCCACTCCGGGATAGCTAGGGCCGATAACTTACTGTGATGGTTGTCTACAGTGCAGAGTTGAAGTAGGACACAGACCACACCACGATACCACCACCGACGTACAGCGAGCAGTCCCGTTCCCACGCAGCGGAATGTTGACTGTGTCCAACACGTACGCCACACTCATGATTGTATTTTCTCAAAATGAAATGTTTGAATTTAATCCAGACGCAATGTTGTTCTATGGCTATTTATGGGAAGGCATTTACCAAAGAGTCCCCATAATTGAATTGTACCACGTGCAAAAGATATGCTGACAGCAGAGTACAGTACATTGTAGGTTACAATAATGTTGCATCATTATCAGCGTGAAGTTGCATTGTGTATTTCATTGTTATACCGAAAATAACTAGTTTGACTTTGCAATATCTAACTGGCATTCAGTATTGTCTGGCTGCCCCTACATTGGAAGTGCACATATCCTACTTACAAAATATGAAAAGTAATTTGAATGCAATTTCCACTCGAAATAAACGATGAATATTCGTATAGAAAGTGATGTACAAGAAATAACATTGCAGTGTTTGTATGAAAGTATATCTAGTCTCAGTGGATCTACTTATTAAGGTATTCTACACTGTATGAATGTGAAACTAGGTTCATATGTCAGGGAAATATCTTCTTGTAGTTATCAGTTACAATCCAGTCCCGCTACAGTGCTTGCAGAACACGTGACTGTTTGATGCATTTAAAACCAGCGGAGTACTACATTATAACATTATTCATTTGTAATCAGCGACTGTTGTCACAAGTGTGCAGTGAACACGCGCAGAATGCGACAAATCAACTCTAAGAGCGGGTGTATCGCTTGTGTGATCCGAGTTTTGTTGATGGAACTATGTGTCAAATATTCCGTCATGTTTAAAACATGGTCATACTAGTTCATTAACATGTGGGCAAAAGTCTGTGTCATTGCTAGTAGGTATGATTATGAAAGGGACATTACTGTGAATGAACTGCAACAAGACGACAGATTTATGTGTGAGTTTCGATGCATGTCATTGTGAATAGTTTTACGCAAAAGAAAGAATTCAATCAGTGTCGTCGTCACTTTGTGAGTGTACCTGTCAGCGCGTACAACGCCATTTAGGAGTGTATTTATACGTGTTTTTGTTTTCTTTATCCAGAGTTGATATAGACAATTGATTGTCACCATTCCTACTGGAAACATGTTTTGTAAGCAATACAGTGGTGATGGAGTGACGGTCTGGTGTGATCCAGTCACGGTGCTCGCTCTGGGACCGACAGCATGAGACTTAGTGCACCTCTCGAGGCACGACAACTCGTAGATGTAGCTCAGCATGTCAATTAGTCATAATACACATTGTGTGACCAGGAACAGATGCTCGATCTACGTACGGACATCTATGCACATCAGTACACCACCAACCCGTGGCAGTGATGTGCTCTACAATGTGTATAAAACAACAACTCAGACGTGTGCTTGTTTATTTAAATGTCTTTGAAGCATAAAATATTGATTATATAGTGAATAAACTGTGACAACATATAAACATGGTTTGTTTCATGTACGACAATTAGCGTTAGAGTATCATTATTACAGACACGAACTCTACACGAACATTTGAACGACTTCAATTATCTCGAGTAATGGCAAGTACAGCTGTTAGTTATGCATAATAACCTGAATCAATGACCTTTATCGATAATATTTATATTGACATTCCATAACGTGGCTATTTATGATGAATATCACAGCACTGCTGGTACCACACTGTGACACCTGTCTCGGGGGAGACACAGAGCAGTAGACGTTCTCGACCATACGACAGTAGTGTATCCCTGAAAAAAGTGGCAATCAACTTTGGCTCCGAAGACGCGAAGAAATGACACCAAGACAGAGAGGAACTGAGTCTATCTCAAGTGGCCGTCGAGTGCTACACTGTTGACAAAGCATTCTTTAACGGGAGCCTCGGCCTCGGGAGATTGCCTTGTTTGGGCAAACTTGTTGAATTATCAAAATAGCGTCTCAGCACTTGCTTGAAAGACGCGATGTCAGTAAATTTGGGTGATGTAAATGCTTGGCTGAGGACAGCCGTACAAATTAGTGAGGATCAGAGTGTTGTTTATTCTGTGCTGAACGACAATACCAGAGCAGTAGACCAAAGCTCTTCAAACCCTCTCGTCCCTGATGAACTTAGGCGATTTATTTGCCAGGTATTCAGCTACTTATTTATACCACAACAAAGATGAATATCGCAAGATAAATTTTGACATAGAAGAAGGCCGGAGAGTTTTTGGGTGAGGTTCTCTGCCAATACAGCGAGAGTGTTACTTGTGTGTGCACCCCACAGTGAAGGCTCATAATGATAACAGATACTTGGCTGTAGAAGTGATGTTCTTTTAACTTGTATAATAATAGGCAGTTATTTGAAATATGTAATCGCTCCTTAATATGGGCATCAAATGGCAAATGCAGATAAGAAATTGGATTGTGTTTGAAATATGCAACACTGTATGAGCAAGTATTATCAGCTGCCCAAGTGTAGATTCGCACAGTCATTGCTCACTCCGTACTATTTATATTAATAGGTCGCCAAGATGGTAATATCTGTCCTTCAAATACGCACTGATCAGGCAACGCCTCAGCATTGCTACACGCCCTGGAAGTTTGGCAGATGTAGGCCAGAAACTTTATTATTTTAAAGCAGATGTTTGAAATTGAGGTGGTCCTTGTTTACAAAAATACATATCATTGAAATCGATTAACATTCTGAAGATGCCGTATGTTAAAAATGCAGATGAAAGAACAAATTTGTCTTTGGTAGGACCCATGTTGAAGGCTAGAGTAACATCGCTGACTAAGGGCCACAGAGTAGCTACTCCACCATATGTTCAGCGAACCAGACATCACGGGCTCTCAGAATATTCCATATCAACGTTGACACTTGAATACAGCGATGTCCCTTTATATAGTAGGAATTGTAATCCACATAAAATTGGTGTGTTGTTATAGAAGTAGTATAGAAGTGACACCATTGTGCTATTCAAGAATGTACTAGTATTGTTAATAAACAGATATATTTTTACATCAATGATGCATCCCATATAGACATTCTATTTAGTGTTAAAATGATGATTTGACATTGAATTCTCTCATGATCTGTCTTTTCTGGAGAAAACAACAAACACTTTGTCACACAAAGTATTGTCGAATGGGGCCACTAGAAGACATGACAACAACTCTTCCCAAAGAACGTTACATTCAGAATTCGAAACTGGGAGATGATTGAATTATGAAAGTACAGAAGTATGCTACACACACAAACATGTTCCAGTCGACGAGTATGAAATTGCACTACGGGTCTGCGTGGAAAAAGTCAAAAGTGATGTCCCTGAGGCCATCTTTTGACTAACTAATCCATTGATTAGCTGTTGTCGTTGTGTTTTTGTGTGGACTTAGCCATCGACGGAGGTGCCATAAGTGGAACAGGAAAATCTTCCTCCTTCAGAAATAGCTCCAGGAGACACCGAGTGTAATTATTTGGACGAAAATGTATTTCGATGAGTTTATCTTTTTCATACTTGTCTTTATCGGATGCGAAATTAGTTAGATAATGTATAGTTAGAAAGAAAGATATATAGGGGCCTATTTGCAATGATGCGATCGACTGAATATAACGAGCTCTGAGTGATTATATAAGGACTACCCATCGAAAAGGGTTCATTTGAAATTCTAAAACAAGGAAGTTCTTTGGTGGATTTTAATTTTGCAAAAAGAATCAAGTTTGTGAAAGTATTATTTCACACTGACTCTATTGAGATCAAGTGGCGTCATTGCGTAGATATATCTTTGTATAATAACAACGTCCCTGGTTGAACGCTGATCGTTCTCTTGATTATGTAAATCATTACATTTTCCAGACCATCACGTGTGATAATCGATGTGGACGAGGCAGGGAAGCTAAGCTCAAATGACCCGTAACGACCCGACCCATTTAAGTATCGAATGTCCGAGGCACTCGGGAGTGGGCCCGGGATCGTGTGACAGCTCGCTTGTCGGCGGTCAAGTGCTCTCCCAGTGTCAGCGCACGTCACAAAGTCAAACTCCAGTTATCGGCAGCAAGCGACAGTCAAGAAGGCAGCCTTCCTCAAGATATAACATTTGAGAACCATTCACCAGATACCGTTAAAGGTTTGTTTAAATTACCGTTTAACGGCGTCAAAATGGAATAGTCGACGTGTTTGTCACGCGACGTCTGCCAATATAGCGCCGGTCACGCGAAAAGTCTCACGCATCCAAGGTGCAAGAGATTGTTTCACTATAGACCTAACACGAAAACTTGTGAACTATCCCACTGTCCGCATTACCCATCAGTGATATTTTAATTTTGATCCTTGTTGATTATCATTGTTAAAATTTCCGAGTGTAGCACTGACGGGTTTTCACACGCCACAAGATATCAAATGTCTCGGAGTTACACCACTGAACACCTGGCCAAGTGCCGTCTGCTACTTCCCGCCATTGTGGATGCGCGAATTCAATCAAGACGTGTCCAGACGGGGAATTACGGCATCAAAAGGTCATCGCTGAACTGATGGACGGCTCGCCACATCCGATATTCTCCGTCGTCAAACGAATTTCCTGCGGCCTTGTATTTTGCTGTTCATCAATCACAATGAACGATGAGACATTCGCCAGAGAAGATACCGGTCTACAATTTACTTTAGTTGCGGTTAGGAATTTATGGAGCACGGTTCCTCAATTTCTGAAGCGACAAGTATCATTTCATTTCAAAACATAGGACAAAACCCAAGTGGTACAATAAAACACCTCAGGATATATCACAGCGGCATGATATCCGTAGTATCAATATTTATTTGATAATGACTGGGAACATCTTTATACAATAATACATTCTAAGACGGTAATTTATCGGCGAGTCTATGAAAGCGTTGGCGATTTTCCCGCGTTCACTTTGCAATTACGCGTGGCCATATCACAGCAGGACGTGTACCAACTGACGATGTATAGAACACAGAGGGGTTCCATACACAACTCTCGCCCATCAAATACCTACTGCAGTATCATATTTCTCATCTTCGTCTTGTAATTTCATACAGAATACACACGATTATGGTAGTATATGTCTTATGGTTTGTTGTACCATGAAAGTATTATTTTTCACATAAAATGTAATATTCTGAAGCATAATATATTGCGATTTTAGCGAAATGTCGACATCAACAACAGCTACTAATTCAGTTCTACCTATTTCTCAAAACTTTTATGGGTTTATCGTTACGTAGAACTCGTCAGTGTACATCCTGCCACCGAATAGCTGTCATTTTGGTATTCTAAATGATCAGTATACGTGTTTTACACGCCATGATAGTGTATTGCAAGGCTGTAACATGATGTCTAAATGAAATTGATGCAAATTACATACGATGTCAAGTTGATTGGAAGGTGTTCTTTGTGTCGGGTTTGTAGTTACCACAAAAGGTCAGATTCTGTCTCAACAGGGGTCCCCCATCACACTTGTATATTACATGTCAGTAGAGGTGCTCCATAAATCTGGAGCCTTTGAGTCAGTGTGCAACTGTCGACTTTGTAATCTAGCCCGGCCTGAAAGTCACTGCGCCTTTCGCGGAAACATACAAGGTAGATTCCTATCTCGTGAAAGACGACACACATCTTCCTTTTGTGGTTTTGTGGACTGCTTGCCAAGTTAATGAAGACGTGGATGACTTTTACGAGGGCCGGAGCCAGAGGGTACCAGGCCCCGGGGGCTCCGGAAAGTTTTCTCTAAACTCTGGCCGCTATTGTTTGCGGGGGGCATGCATAGGGTCCACACAGGGCCGTGTTTAAGTGATGACCATGTAACAACGTGATTTATTGCGGGATGTATCAGCCCCGTGTACACACAACGATGCCACGGTAATTTTCCACGCTGGATGTAATATTTCAACACCCCCGTAGAGGCGGCTCCTTATAGAGCTAGCATTTACATGTAAACCTATGGTAGTAATCTTGTTCATCGTAAATTATTTTGTGTTATCTTGTTTTAGTTCTCGAGTAGTTGAAGAATGGCAATTATTTATAGCGCTTCCATTATAATTATCATATGGAAGTGGGTGATGGCTTTAATTTTTTCACCAGCAAATGCATTATGAATGTCGAGCACTTAGAGTTCAAAAGTCGAATACCAGAATGAGTCTATAGATACAAACGCACTGTAGGCTGAGGTATACTGAGTATTGGTCATCGAGACACATGTCACATTTCATACTTTCTCGCGGGCCCCGATAACTGTACTGAAAATGTTTTCTTTGTTGACAGTCCTTCTTATTGATACCATGAAGGTTTATGTCTTAACTATTGAAGGAAAAATAGGCTATAAAATATGGTAAATCAACCGACAGTAAAAGTTATGAAATCGTTGTCTACTATAGTGTTTGAAGTAGGCTATCTCTCATGGTGTTACGATTGAAACTAAAATATACAGATTCTCCACCATTTGTTATTCAGACATATGCAGGGTCATGAAACAGTTTTCTACTGCTATCCTGATATGACATGATATTGACGGTACCCACATATACATGTATCTCTTGATGAGAGGCATACGAGTGTTTTGCAAACGCACGTACAAACAAGCTTGTTTTAGTAACCCACCACACATGATTATTCAAGAATAATTAGCAGAACGGGGTTCATTATATTGGCACGTAGGCCCACATGTAAATTTGAGGTCATTGTGACTAAAGTTTTGACAGTTGAAAAAATTCCGCGTTTCTGGGTGGAGAAAAATACTGCACAAAGCATTTATTATACATGACACGAGAGACTTCCAGCGTTTCTCCCTTTTAACAACCTTGCCTCTTTTATCGTGTCTCCCTGGTTTTCACCAGATTTACCTAAATCTTTCGGGACATGTCCACGTTCGCCTTTAACCTATTGAAAATGCATGGCGGGAGACCCGACCTTCTCGGGGAGTGGCGACCCAGCCAATTTGTATCGAGCGCCACCGCTGTGATCGCTAACGCTCGTTCAATTTGCTCCAATTTGCACTTTCATCTTTCACGACCGTATAGTTCCCGGAGCTGCGTGGCAGAAGACCAAGACGGTCGCGGGCTTCGCGCGCCTGGCACCAGCCAGCGTTTGATGGCGCGTGGGGCGAAACGACGACCGACGGGAGGTGAAATTTCTGCCAAAGAGGTTAATCAACATCAAATGATTTCCGCCGTCAGTTACGCCCTTGGATTTATGTGGAGGGCCGGCCGCCCCCCTCCCGCGCTCGTATCCCGTGCTGGTCTCAACGGGACGGTCTCGGGAATTGATGGCGAGCAATGGGTCCAAGACTCGGGGTCCGGGGAGGGTCGTTTTGTGTCACGTCTTTCCTTCTGCTGCCTCCCGCGCTACTAGCAATAAAATAACCGACAGAGTTGAGAAGTAACTTCTCAACTTTGTCGGTTATTTCCTCTCCACCTCAAATGTTCTTCAGCTTCCTGTTTTATTCTCGAACGAGCGATGTGAATCTGGGAATGTCACAGACCCGTGTGATAAGAAACCACTAATCTATAGTATAAATTGGCGGTGGCGACACCGTGTTTGCAATGCTGGCTATGGTGCCTGGATCTGAACCTGTACCACCGCGTTACCTTCAGGGAGGGGCCGAACTCGCCAAGAAGTATGAAAGTATTGGCCAAACAATGGTGACAGCATCAAAAATTTATGATAGTGTTCGAACATACGATACGTATTTATAAATTAAGTGAGATCTACCGATTTACAAAACCAGAAGATGAACTACCAATGACATTCTTTCCGCCAGAGCGATCCGATAGCCTATTGGCATGGCGTCCGTCCGTCTGTCCGTCTACAATTTTAGGTGATCGGACCTTTGGTCCGATAAACTATTTTCCTATAATCTATCTATCGTCGTCTGTCTACGTTTAAAATTTTACACACAAACAATTACACAAAAATACTCACAAAAAATTCGAGAGGAAGGTATTTTTTAGTTTACACTAAAAAGTTCACACAAAAATGCCTCAAAACTTTTCAAGAGAGAGATATTTTTTTAGTTTTTATTTTCGCAAAAGTTTTCTCAAAATGGCAGCCTTTTTCGACGAACAATTTTAGACTTTTACTTTTTTTCGACGCCCATTTTTGGACTTTTACTGATATTTTCTCAGAAACTGATCAGTTTTGATATTTTAAACTTAAAACATGCTGACTGGGGTCCTCATTCTGTTTAAGGAAGGAGTGCCTTGAATCGCTCGACATGTCCAAAATCTAGGGTCAAATGCCCCCAAAATTCAGTTTTCGGCCGTTTCTCTTGAACTAGCAGATCAATTTTGAGATTTTTATTTCAAAACATGCTAATTGTCTTGAACTGTTCGAAAGGCCCGAAATATAGGCTCAAATGGCCCAAAATTAGGTTTTTGGCTGGTTTTTTTTGTCGAAAGCTATCTGTTCAGTTTATAAATTTTTGTTCCAAAACATACTAATTGGGTCATATATGGTGCATTTTATTGTGATCTTGATGTTGTCCTCAGAGAACCTTGAAAGCTAACTCTCAAAGTCACGGTGACATGGAATGTGTAAAGTGGCCTCTACAGACAAAATGCTTGTAGATGGAGCTTACATATGTTTGTATTATGAGCATATACGAAGTCATATATAGCATACCATTTGGTGACTTCGAATTTAACCCCAAAACCTTGATGGCTAAATCTCAAGGTCGCGCTTGTCCTGAAATGTGGGATTTGGCCTTTTAAGACAAAATGCCTGTAGATTTACAGGTATAGAACGTTTATAGACGAATTTGAAGGCTAAATTTCAAGGTCGACCCTGACCTGAAATGTGTCAGGGAATGCCTCTGGTGACATAATGATTGTAGATATATATTTGTATTGTATTCATTTATTTGTAAGTCACATGTACATATCAAAATTGAACAGAAAAATATAACAATAGTACTGTGTACCCAGCCCTTGGAGGACTTATATGTGACTCTGAACCACATGTCGGAGAGACAGAAACAGTGACATAGGAAAACAGTGAGATATATACATCATATAAGCAAATATATACAATAAACAGATATGCATAAACAAATATATCATCATGAGAACAATATATATTCATACGTATAAAATACTTTTGCGCTTCTGCCATAATTTGAGCAATAGTTTTGAACACTCTTTCCATTGAATAGTCATTAAATGTACGAGTTTTTCAACATTATTCATGTTAGAAAAATTTTCATAATTCATCTGAAAGCCTGTAAAATAACCCTGTCTAATCCCATTGTATACTGGACATTCAAAAAGAAAATGAATTTCATCTTCTACCTGATTTTGACCACAAACTTTACATAAACGTTCTTCTGGTGTAAGTTTCCTGAATAAACCTGTTTTGGGATCACGTAAATTAGTATAGCGACCAGTTTCTATTTCAAGAGGTAGAATACCACATCTAAGTTGTGCCAAAAGAGATCTTTCATACCTATTTACATACAGTTTTACATATGGTTCTACTATGAATTCATGTTTAAACAAAATATAAGTTCTCAATTTGGGTTTACTTTTTATAATACATATCCATTTTTTATACATCATTTCCTTGCTTTTTTCCTCAGCCATTTTAATATCAAATTGAACATGGTTATCATAGAAATGGCACAATTCTAAAGTGTCTGCTATTGATTTAATGTCACTGCACCAGTTACCTACTTGCTGTTGTAAATTCCAGATAAAAATTTTCTTTGTCAATCTATTGTCATCCATTACTATCAACCTATTCCAGTATTTTAACATCAGAATATAGCGTCTATATTTGAGAGAAAGCCAACCCATGTCTCCCTGTACAGCACTAGTGGGGGCAAATCTATGTACACCTAAAAACCATCGCATTGCTCTATTTATAACCTTATCACAAACTTGAAATGAACCATAACCCCAGATTTCAGCACCGAAATGTAAAATAGGTAGTACCCCTGTCTCAAAGAGCTTTGTGAAAGTATTATACCCAACATCGTTTAATTGTTTGAACTTGGAAATGATACCACCTAGTGCACGGCTTGCTGAATCAGACAGAACTTCTGCACATACGTCAAAACTCAACTTAGTATCAAGATAAACTCCTAAGTACTTATACATGCTAACTGTTTCTAGTTCACAATGACCATATATGAATTTTCTATCTTTACCTGATTTGTATTTAGGAACAAATTGCATAATCTTTGATTTATCAATATTTAGTTGTAACCTCCACAAACAATTCCACGTATGAAGTTCATTTAACAAACGTTGTAGTTTACTTTCATTTTCAGCTAACAAAACTACATCATCTGCATACAACAGAAGACTGACATTTAATTGACCAAACTTTACTCCTAGATCCAGACTATTGATATGTTCTGCTAATTTATTTACATACAGTCCAAAGAGGGTTGGTGATAAGTTATCCCCTTGCTTTTCACCATATGTTATATTAAACCAATCAGTATACAGATTATTTATTTTAACACAGGATTCTGTCTTATTATACATATTTTTGACCAAATGTAACATATTACCATGTATGCCATATTCATGTAACATATATAACAATAATGTTCTATTATTGTACAATATATAACTTATTGTATTTGTACTCTTAATATATAGGAAGTATTATATTGCACACCTAAAGGCGACTTTGACCTCAGATGAATTCAGCGCTAAATGTATCACGTGACCTGTGTAAAAAGACCTCTACGGCCTAAACGCTAGCGCCTATGGCTTAGAATATTTTAGTAAATGCTATGACCATAAGCTGGCTTGCCATTGGTCAGGAGCGGTCACATGGTCGAAATATAGAAACCGCTGTTACCTACCTGCTTGCCGGGCAACATACCGATGATTCAGCACCCGGGCAACACAACGTTATATATACAAATACCCGTATTGAGGGTGGACTTTTGAGGAGTTCAATACAGTTTACGGGATGAAGAAATGTCATATTGACCGAGGCGTCAGCGTAAACTGTAGGCCTACATGTATATTGGACGACTCTCAACATCAAACATTTGCTATATCATTTACGGAGTCAAAACGAACAAAAGCCACGTTCATTTTTGTTGGGAGAAACCCAGAGTGGGGCAAAACCCACATGTCACACGCGCTCTCATTGGCTGATAAGCACAACATCGTCCAATATACATTTTTGCCGTCCAATATAGACTTTCAATTTAGCGTATACACGTGGTACAAATCGTCTAATCAGGTGTGTCCTTACAATGAGAATACCACCAAGTGAATAATGTAGGACTATATTATGCATTCGGTGGTATTCTCATTGTGAGGACATTTCTGATTCATAATACAAACATAAATTCATTGTATGATTCATAATACAAACGTAAATTCTATCTACAAGTATTTTGTCAGTAGAGGCCAATTCACACATTCCAGGTCAGGCGTGAACTTGAGATTTAGCTTTTAAGATCGTTTGATATTAAGTTCACGGTCACTAAAAGATGTGTTATACTTTGAACATATATAAAATCATAATTGGTAAATCTCAAGATCATAATATGCTACCTGCAATGCTTAAAACCAAAATTGTCCGGTAACCTTTCTTAGCCCTTGGGCTTATTTTCACCTTGAATTGTTGCCGTCAATTATGCACAATATTAGGCTACCTAAACATAATTCAGGGAGTTAGTTTTCTATTTTCTTATTTTTGATTTTTTTTTTTCAAAATGACAGCCATTGTTGACGAAGCATGGCCAATTTTGAGGGCCATTTTCTCAAAATTTGTACAGTAACTAGCTCTCTAATTTCGCACAAGCATACTGGCACTCTGCAATCTGTATAAATATAGGGGGAATTTCTTGAATTACTCGAAAAACCCAAAATGTAGGCCCAAAAGGCCTAAAAAGGGACAAATTTTCATTTTTTGCCACTTTGCTCGAAATCTTTCAAGTAACTTTCTCCCTTATTCCACATATTCATGACAGTACACTGTCATCTCATGGTGAAATACCCTAAATCGTTCGACAGGCCCGACATATAGGCTCAGATGTCCCTGGAGACAAAATTTTAGTACATTCAGATTGGGCATGTGTTATGAACACATAATGGCGGATCTTATGGTAATCTTCAATTTGATCTCACATGATCTTGAATGGTGAATCTGAAGTCACGGTCAAGGTCACAAACTTAAATTTTGTATATTGATGTACGGATGTAGGTAGATGTAGGTTTGCATTTTTAGCATATATATAGGAAGCCATATACATGTATGGCGGATCTTTTGGTGACCTTGAATTTGGCCTCAGATGAACTTGAGAGGTAAATATCAGGGCCAGGGTCCAAACTGAAATGTGCGGATTGACCTCTGCATATGAAAGGACTGCTGACAGAGTTTATGTTGAAGTCATATATGAATATATAAAGTCATATATGGCAGATCTTTTTATGGTCTTGAAGTTGAACCCAGATGATTTGGACACGTGCTTCTATTAGGATCAATATGGCATCATCTTGTCTGTTTTGAACTATACCATGTACATGTTTACTTGGCTCCATATAGACTATCGAAATACTCTGACTCAAAATTAGATGGCTTCAAGGACCACAACAATAGGATAATCCAAATATACAACTCATAGGAGAGCAGTCGAACGCAGCATGATATATTACGTTAAAAGCTAACAACCGACTATTCCAATTTCCAACAACTCTACACCATCGGTGCAATACCATTATGTACATCTAGGATGTCCATAATAGGGGATTATAGACGACCTAGGCCCTAATTACAAGCAGGCAAAGACAATGGTAGCATCATATACGCCTTGGAATGCAAGTTCACTGACTCCACTGCAAGACTCACCCGGGAGGCTGGAGTCTGTACACATCATATACTTATTAACAACGTGCTTCCCATGGTCATTCAACCCAATAACCAAATACCCAAAGTCGCATCTGGTCTATGGTGCATTGGGTCCATATATGAGTATGACATATATTATATGTCATATATAAGAGAAACATGAAGATGAAAGAGAAACATATGAACGCTCTATATACATATATGAATTTGAACTGAATTTATTTACATGCTTACCACATGATATATGGGTATTGCAGAAGGGTATATAGTATACAGGTATTGATACATAGAATATCATTACATTCATCGACATACAGTATTCAGAGTACAATGTTCATTTAGTTGTTGTGGAGTTCAGATCGAATGCATGCCCCGATTGCCATGGCATTGTCTCTTAATGTTGGCGTGAGTAGGCTGTTCACATCATTCGGCGATACGGGCATATATTGGTGAAGTACCGTTCTGATGGTTGTGTATGCTTGGCATTCAGCCAAGAAGTGTGGCTCGTCACCAATAGCATCTGGACAGTGACGACACCGTCGGTCCTCACGTGGTATTGCGATGGGTATAGTTAGTGACACCCTGCTCGGAGCTGTTTGATCGCCCTGCTTGATGATATCGGCAGGTTGAAGCACAAATACGGTTGGATGTTGTATTTGGTCCGATCCGTGATAGTGCTGAAGAATGTGAGTCGTCCATTGGTTGCTTCTGCATCTTGGAGTCGATCCCAGGTGTACTTGGCATATTCCTGTTTGTGAGATGTCATCGTGTCCCGAATGGAGCACAAGCTGTCTGGGGAGACTGTGGCCATGAAATGGCTCATCGTGTTGGCCAGTCCGGCCTCCTGCAGATCATTGTCTTCTATGTATGCAATGTGGGCCAGGGTGTTAACTTTTCGGGACAGCTTGTCGAAGAAGTTGCAGACTTGTTTAACAATGAAGTGTGGGCATACTTCGTGAGACCCAGGGGATACTTCAAATATTGATTGGAGAGCATTTCTGCTGGCAGTTTGTCTATCGCCTGGTAGTTGGGCACGCCCTGTTTCCGGTGTGACAAGAGCTGAGGGCCCAGATCTGGCAGCCATAAGTCAAGATTGGTCTCACAAGGGTATCGAATAGCTTCAAACTCAATATCCCTTGAATCCTGAAAACTGCCTTTGCTGCCTTGTTGTTCAGGTCTGCTATACACATCTTGAATGACCCATTGGACGTTAGTGTCAGTCCAAGGTAAGTGGAGTGATGGATATTGTGCAATTCTGCAGATGCATATGTGAACGCGGTGGTGTCGATTTTGCCTTCATTTTTTAATAACATGATCTTGGTTTTTTCTGTGTTCACTCGGAAGCCTCATGTCTTGCAGTATCCCTCCAGGGCATCCAGTTGTTTCTGTAGACCATGAGGGTTCGTGAACATCAGCTGCAAGTCGTCAGCATACATGAGACAGTTCAATGCTTGACCCTGTCGTATGCCTTGGAGCAGGCGTTATGTGTCTGTTATTCCTGCGTGGAGTTTCATAGCACTGAGTGCGCCGTTCATCATGCTCTCAATAACCCTGAAGAATTTTCCACCGATACCTAGACGTAGGAGTTTCAGGTAGATGGTTTTGTGTGGGACACTGTCAAAAGCCTTTTTGAAGTCGATGAAACAGCAGTATACCCTCTTCTTGACCTGCTTCACGTACTTATTGATGACTGTCTGAAGGATGTGGGGTGGTCCATGGTTCCATGTTCCTTGCGGAATGCAGCCTGGAATCTGGCCAGTTTTCCCGCGTTGTCCAGGTATCTATGCAGACGTGAGTTCAGTATATGTGTATGGCATATAATATTGACTACCCAATGTCAAAGTTAAATATTCTATTGTGTCGATTTTGAGCCGAACATTACGTTCGGCCAAGTTTTATTACCTGTTTGTGTAAAGTTTTAACGTCTTCCGCTATCCGGGATCCTCGAGGATAGTCCTCTCACCACGGGTCATGGCGGACGCACGCCCACTATCCTCGGATCCTCGCGGATAGTCCGCTCACCGAAGGTCACTGCGGGCGCAGTGCCTACTTTATCATCAGAATGTTAACCAGGTAGCAGCCTGCCCAGCGAGCCCAGACATGCAGACACCACTCAGATATAGGATCATCACCGTGACGGTCCGCCAGAGCCTGTGTCGCACCATCCCAGGTGGGAGACCGGTGATCCAGAGGGCGTACACCCCCGAGTCATCAAGATCTTCCCCACCTGGGCCCCCTATCGAAATTGTCCCCAGGGGCCCACGAGGGCCTTAGCCAGAGAGCGAGGACATAGAGCTCATGGCCGAGCCCTCCGTCGTTCTCTCGCCTTGCTCAGCTCTGAGACAACTTCACTGAACAAAACGGCTCCAGAGTATTTTATAGTCCCTGAAGCACGAGAAACGAGGGAAGTGACGTAGGACCATTGGTAGAGCATACTGGGCGAGAGAGTTGGAGGGCGTTGCCAAGCAGCGCGTGCTTCGAACAGAAGCGTCCAAAACAAAGGCCAAAAACAAGCGTATTTAGAAAGAATTACCTGCCGCGATCTTTGGCAAAATATGATGTGAGCTTATATGAAAGATCTCATTGATCTGAGCAAAATGGTTTTTTCGGCATGTAAATATCCCAATCCGTACAAATGTTAGAGCACTTTAAAGACTGAAATCAGAAAATTTGCTTTTTCAAAACAATTTAGCTAATTAGTATGCAAATGAGATATTCATGACGTCATCGGGGGAAGTTGTTTTGATTAGGTACTTTCATATGTATTATTCATTCATTTAATGTTATGATTATTCATCAAAACTTACTCTATACAGATTTTAATATGAATAATCAGTGTTTTCACTTTTCGTGTTGTTGTCAAGGTAAACAGTGACCTGGTATGGCCCATAGCAACCATGGTTGCTAGGGCCAGAAACCCACTTAGAACAGGGTATGAACAAATAAAAATGGTGCCAACTTGAGCTCTATAATAATTTATTTAATGAATAATCGACAGAAAATCTGTGGATACACTGACTTGGCAGTTAATGGCCATGGCAACCATGGGTAACTATGGCTATAGGTAACGACAGGTAACCATAGCAACAGTACAGTTTGTGTGGATATTGACTATGTATGGTACATAATAATATGCACTAGTCAGATCGTCAGAACCTTCGATAAGAATCACTATATCATGGCTTGAAATATCCTAATTAAAATTTGTTCCCCTCGTCACGTCATGAATTCTCATTAGCATATAATTTGCATATTAATGAGTTGCTACAACTCTTCAAGTGGCTTCTGTAACGTAGTGCCGGAATGGCAGTTTCAAATGGCTGTAATTTTTGAACGGATAGAGATAATGATATACCGTAAAGACAATTTTGCTCAGATCAATGAGATCTTTCATATAACAAAACATGATATTTTCACTTTACTACGTGATGTTTTACGGTCGTTAAATGAATTTTAAATCGATTCTAAGTGTGTATATATGATTATTAAAGTTCGGGTATTTTTCGGCGGCTTCGGTTGCTCTTCGGCTGACATCAGACCTTGATGGTCAAAATACGCGATTACATAAAAGTGCTCCGAAACAGATTTACAACAATGCACATTGTTACGTGGCGGTTACTGATTGGTCATCAATCATAAAAAAAATTTCGGTCAGAAAAGTTAGTTTTGATTGGTTGGGGTAAGTCACGTGACACCTAATCCGAAATTAATAAATACTGCCGACTCACAGGAGTCAGCGCTGTAGGCTTTGACCCTGGGACACCAACCAGAGCACATCGCGGTACAGCCGAACTAGTCAAATTGGCCGAAGAGCGGACGGGCAACCGAAGATGTCATCTCTAGATGAATTCTCAACTATTTCAACTAACTGTATGATTCGTCAATAAACCTTGAATTGATGCCGAGAGTTGATCCTTGAGCCGGCCTAGCCGACTCCGTGTTCGGGTATACAGATGATATGACAACCGAAGTGAACTTAGAGAATTTATGGAAGTAAAGTCAACTGAAGTAATAAGAGAAAAGGACTGGAAGACCAGTCGGGTTGAAATCAAAGCTGAAAACGTCTGAGATAGCTGTGAACCCAAGCTATTAATTGAACATACAACCGAAGGAGAAGAGGTCGAGAGAAGGAGACGAACACTGAACTACATGATAGGTGATCCCTACTTCGGGAGCTCTAGCAGCTGCAGACCCTAACACGCTACCACCGGGACGGCCTGCAGCCGGAGCATTGGAGCTTCCCGAAGTACCCCACCTGGGTCAACCGAGATGGCCTACAGCCGGAGCACCGGAGTCTCCTGAAGCGCCCCTGCAGCTGAAGTTCCAGAGACGACCGAGACGGCCTGCAGCCGGAGCACCGGAGTCTCCCGAATCGCCCCTGCAGCCGAAGTTCCAGAGACAACTGAGACGGCTTCGGCTTCCATATTTTTCGGCGGCTTCGGTTGCTCTTCGGCTGACATCAGACCTTGATGGTCAAAATACGCGATTACATAAAAGTGCTCCGAAACAGATTTACAACAATGCACATTGTTACGTGGCGGTTACTGATTGGTCATCAATCATAAAAAAAATTTCGGTCAGAAAAGTTAGTTTTGATTGGTTGGGGTAAGTCACGTGACACCTAATCCGAAATTAATAAATACTGCCGACTCACAGGAGTCAGCGCTTTAGGCTATGACCCTGGGACACCAACCAGAGCACATCGCGGTACAGCCGAACTAGTCAAATTGGCCGAAGAGCGGACGGGCAACCGAAGATGTCATCTCTAGATGAATTCTCAACTATTTCAACTAACTGTATGATTCGTCAATAAACCTTGAATTGATGCCGAGAGTTGATCCTTGAGCCGGCCTAGCCGACTCCGTGTTCGGGTATACAGATGATATGACAACCGAAGTGAACTTAGAGAATTTATGGAAGTAAAGTCAACTGAAGTAATAAGAGAAAAGGACTGGAAGACCAGTCGGGTTGAAATCAAAGCTGAAAACGTCTGAGATAGCTGTGAACCCAAGCTATTAATTGAACATACAACCGAAGGAGAAGAGGTCGAGAGAAGGAGACGAACACTGAACTACATGATAGGTGATCCCTACTTCGGGAGCTCTAGCAGCTGCAGACCCTAACACGCTACCACCGGGACGGCCTGCAGCCGGAGCATCGGAGCTTCCCGAAGTACCCCACCTGGGTCAACCGAGATGGCCTACAGCCGGAGCACCGGAGCCTCCTGAAGCGCCCCTGCAGCTGAAGTTCCAGAGACGACCGAGACGGCCTGCAGCCGGAGCACCGGAGTCTTCCGAATCGCCCCTGCAGCCGAAGTTCCAGAGACAACTGAGACGGCCTGCAGCCGCAACAATGGAGTCTCCCGAAGTGCCCCTGCAGCCGAATTCCCGGAGCTACCCTTAGAACCAACAAGAAACACTCAACGACAGTCTCTAAAAAAAAGACTGTAGAAGAAAAATCGACCCCTAGAACCGTTACAGTATTAAAGCTATATGTTATTGTGGCGATTTTGCAAATAGATTAGGACAGGTGTTTTATGAGGTCACAACACGACTTCATACTTTAGCTGTTTCAGATTCATAGCTCACGTCACCACGTTGACATTCGTTATTCATCTACCGGTTCCACTGTTTCAAGTATTGTGACGCTTTCCCTCTTGCTCGTGTGCCAGCGCCTGGAAATCTGGCAGTTGGTCAATCCTGATTACCAGAAAGCATGACGGTGAGCGCTACTTGCAACACCCGTTCCCGTTCAGGCTAGGGAGGAACATACTCCCGGGGACAACCAAATTGTAGGCAACCTCAGGGGGAGGCCTTTGTGACCCATACTTGAATCTTGCGCTGAAGGCCCCGAGTGCTCCGGAAGCAATCACACCCTCCGGTTCGCCAGCCATCTGCTCGCGTAGAGGGTTCTCTGTCCTCCCGATGTTGATGCTGCCTCTTACGGCTTCTCTGGCAGGTGTGGTGGGACCCAAGACCACCGAACCTGCAAGTTCGGCTGCGGCAGCCCCATCCAAGGCGCCGGGCTTGACTCACTCGACGAGTGACCACTCGATCGAGTCTTACACACAGGTGGAATCCTCAGCTAGGTGCACTTGAGTGGCAGAGCATGGCTACTCTGGACCTCACTCCCTGAGACCCCCTCGAAGAAATCCTCGTGAGGCTGTGGGGACAGTGTGCCGGGGTGAAGTGAGGAGAAGACATGGTCTAGATGTTCGGCTCCATAGTCCTGGACCACCTGGGAGCCACAGATCTCCCTGACTCTATTACATCTGCAACGCCTCAATGGGTATTGCAACTCGTCCGGGTTTGCCACCATGAGGTGGGGGAGGTGGTTTCGGCCTGCCAGACCACTCTCCGATGGAGGAAGGAGGATAGCCATGTATCCTCCACATGGAGCCATGGGCGTCTACCGGAGTCATTCACACGGCTCTGACTTGCCCAGATCTTTCGGAGTCTGCCGGCGCCCACTGGTAGGGCAGCCGGACCCAATTTTCAGAGGTACTACCATTTCAGTCATTTTACAAAATTCGGAATTTAAAGTTGGATTCCAAACACTTGACACACCATCCCTTTCGACGCATGACCTTCTAAGGTCATCATCTCTAAACACTTCGCTCAACATTTTAGCATGTTTATCAGGGTATATTCAAAATTTTAGGAGCGTAACAGTGCAACTCAGTACTCCAAAACAGACCCTCAAGGTCTGACCTTCGTGCGTCCTGACTTTGGGTACCGCTCACTTTGTTTCCTTCTGGTTCCTCCATGCGATGCTTCGGTCGTATTTGAGCAGGTTTTGGGCCGAGGCGGAGCATGTTGGGGACCAACATTGTCAGAAGGGGTAAGGTGGTGATTTTGCCCATGAATTAGGACAGGTGTTTCGGTCACAACATTCTTTTCCTGCTTCAGATTCGAAGCTCTCGACTCGTCACCATGGTGACCTGTAACTTTTGAACGGCTTGTGATATTTACGTGCCGTAAAGACCATTTTGCTCAGATCCATGAGATCGTTCATATAAGTTCCCATCATATTTGCACTATACTAGTAGACATGTTCCCTCGTGCTCGTGCGTTGGCAGTATAAATATTGCCAGCGCCAGGAAATCTGGGAGTAGGTCAATCCTGATAGCCAGAGAGCATGATGGTGAGACGCTACAGCTCCCGTTCCCGTTCAGCCTATGGAGGACCATACTCCTGGGGACAACGAAATTGTAGGCAACCTCATGGGAAAGGCCTGTGTGAACCATGCTTGCAGTTTGAGAGGAAGTTCCTACCCTGAGGTGGTACGTAGTTCGTACAGCTCTGCCAGTCCGTCGGGCTAGCTGGGGTTCTTTCCCTGTGGCGAACCGTCGGCGGGTCTGGTCAGCAAAGCGCCCATGTGCCCCCGTTCGTCGTGCCGTTACCATAACTTTCATTCCCAAGTACATCAAACTACATAATGGTGATGAAGGTCTTTTGAGTTAAATAACATGATAGTTATGTATCAGACGAACTTCGTCCGGTGTAGCGCCAAATAATGAGCCCCCTAAAAACTGTGTCGGGGACTCAAAATTTCGCAAGCAGCCTGCCAAATAGTGGGACCGGTATCATTATTTGGCAAGGCGCTTGCTAAATTCTGATCCCCAATTGAGAGGGGGAAACCTAATTACAATTAACCCTGGTCAGTGTTTTCTTTTCGTTACAGTGTTTACCAAATGTCCACATTGCGAATGACCACATATATTAATTGCATTTAAGTCTCCAAATATATTTGAATCTCGCACGAGACATGGTAAGGGAATCGCGAGTAGATTACACGCGACGATTATCGCTCAAAATATTGATAACTGCTACCGTTCCACTATGTTCGCTACCAGTTTCATCCTGATGTTTGTGTTGTCTCTTTTAATCTGCTACCGTTCCACTATGTTGCCTACACATTTCATCTCGATTCTAAAACGGTGGTATAAATAAGACTTCGTTAGCGTCATTTTTCATAATCTCCATTGACTGTTAATCAGGCAATAATACCAAAAATCTATAGTTGTTTGGGTTACGGGCGCCGCCAAAGACATGCAGGTGCCCTTCAGCCCTGCAGGGCACCTGCGCCCTAGAGAGCCTGCGTCTTACTCTACATATATACCTGCGATGTTATTCGTCCGCATACTAGTAACCCTGTTTGTGCCCTGTGTGATAACAACGGTGAGCGGGCAAATACGAGGGCAAATATCAGGGCAAATACTGGCCGGTATCCTGCCCGCTGTCAACGATCGCTCATGTGCATCGAATGACGTTACCAAAACAACACAATGTACGCGTTCTATTGTTCCTTACTTTATTATTTTCACAGTATAGAATAAACACAACATCACCTGGTTTTTCCAGCATGTGTCCCGATATTTGCCCTTGATCCCGGCATTTGCCCTCGGCCTTCGGCCTCGGGCCAATACTGGGGATCTCGGGCAAATATCAGGTCACATACTGGAAAAACCAGGTAATATTGTTATGTTTACTTTTAATACACCTTCCATATCTACTAGCAATGTACATGTATATTGAGCCCTAAAAAATAATTTGAGGTCAAGCTCGAAATATTATTGTAATTTATTTATTCTGCTCGTTATTAGTTCATTTAGGCCTACATTGAATTCGATATGCCGTTGATGGACCTGGAAGAAAATACTAACACTAGCACCCGCTTCTCAAGAAAAGCTTGTGAATGATCGGCAAAACAATCAGAGCTCTAGCGAACAACAGAGAAACTAAAGTTCTATTTTTTATTCAATAGGTGGCACCTCTGCATGTGCACGTGTTACTCTGGTAACCAAAACAACAAGCGGAATAATATATTCAATATACAAAATCATTAAAATTCGACAAATTTACTTCCGGTGTGTGTTCGAAATCAAATAACGGTGAAAAAAAACTCAGTTTTCTTATTCTCAATGTCTTAATTTGGATAATTCACCAAGAAAATTGTATACAATCCAAGGACTATTTTCTCAGACTTTGTGTAGTGATGCGGTCGTATCCGGTCGCCGTAACCAATGTAAACAGTGATGGTGGTTGTGTTGTAGATTGTTTTGCTCCAGTCACATTTTATTCAGTTTGGTTCCTGTGTGAAGGTTGCATTCCAAAAAGATGTCAGCATACGTGAACATTCCCGACTTTGTGGAGAGGAAAGGATCTCTATTCTTGAGATCAGATCACATGAATTACAGCAGAGCGACCCTCAACTCAAACTGGTCAGTCACTGAGTCAGCGGCAGTGTCACTGTCATTGATACTGTCAGTGTCAGTGTCCCCCGTAGTCAGTGACTCAATCAGTGTGTCAAATTCAAACATTTACAGCTGATTGGACTCATGATGCAAATGAAACACCATGACATGAAATGTCAATTGTCCAAATTGTCATGTTCAAGGAAATTTTATTAGAATAATAAATTATGATGCATGTAGATCTAGATTGCTAGGCCTACAAGTTAAGGGGGTTCAGAGTTTTTAACTTACTAGTTGAATTGTGACCGATTCCCATCACTAGTCTACAGTATAGAGTCTATTCAGTTTTATACTTTATTTCCAAATAGGATTTGGAGCATAATTGTCTGATTATTGCATCATAAGAAACAAAGTGCCCTACTCAGCACTGTGATTTAGATCTACCAGTATGTGCAATAATTTGAAGTTATTCTGTACAATATGACATTCTCATGTGTGAGTATGTATATCTAGCCTAGATCTAGACTATTATAGGTAGGCCCTATTGTCAATCACCAAATCAATTTTCCCTTGATTCTGTATGCAATTGTGTGTATGTCAACAGGCATCAAGCTCGGGAAGCTGAACCTAAAGATTATGACCTCAGCAAAAATGACTACCGTGATTTGTGCAAAGCTACATACAACAGAATAGGAAATGTGACAGATGGGGTAAGTTCAAATATCAAAACCAAACCGCATTCAATACATAACGATTCATTGTGCTGTGGCAGAAACTTACCTATTTGATCATTCATATGCATTATTTGTGAAACTGCTTGTATTTTTTCAGAACTTACCAAACACTACTTACCAAGACTTTGGTGAGCAAATAAAGCTGAAGGAAGACTTCAGTGAAAAGGAATCATCAAAGCCAATGATCAACTGTGAAACTGCTGGAAACATCAACTTGGGCAGGTAAATATTGTGTGGTTTTGACTTCTGACCTTGCAGGGATATTTGTTTACAAATTTCAAAAACACCCATGCCTCACAACAGTTTATCATTTTAATTTATATTTTTCAGAAATACTGGAACCCCGATGAAAGGTTATGGTTCAGTTCTCCCAGAACATCACCAGGACCACAACAAGAGTCATTTTGACACGACCCACGGATCTGACTACACACCACCTTTCCCATACACACCAGCAGAGGTGAGTGCAACTTTCTACTGAACCTCATGTCACTAGCACAGTTGTCACTATTGGAACTGCTCAAACATTTACCCATACACTTTGTTTTGCAGGAAAAGCCCAAAGACTTCCCGGATTACACGCTGGCTCACAAGAAGTGTCACTCGCAGTTCACGGACACAGCCGATTATCGTCGTTCTGGTCGCAACACTTTCCAAGACGAATCTGGTCTATATTCCAACTCACACTTTAAGGCTGAGTGTCCATCATTCAAAAGAACAAACCCATTCGCTGCCATGCAAAATATGGAATGAAATGCTTCTGGCCTGCTGAAACTGGAATATGTTTGTGGTGTAGCTTTGAAGTTATCATCACAGAAGTCAGACTGCCAAACTGTAGTTTGGAACAGAGCAGTATGAAGTGTTGTATACCAACCGCCAATGCCTGTTCGCGTTTATCAATGTGGGCTAGGTGACTGCAATCTGTTGTTCTTACACCAAGTTGTTGAAATTTTATAAATATGATTTTTCATCAAAATTTTTATTGAACCTTGTTGTCACTAAGGGACATTTTGTTCCATCTATATGTATTGAATATGTCCAAAATGTGATATGTAGCTTTTAGGCCACTTATTGTATATGATATTTTGCAATAAAACCATGACTGTTATCCTACCATGACCTCAACTTGTCTCCATCTCTTATAGCAAGCAAAGAAAACATGATAGTGTAAAACCAACATAAAGTCTGTAGTATGTGAAGACAGATGTTTTATTTCTGAAATATTGTGGCAATGTAGTTCAATAAAAAATTCTATAAAGGTAAAAAGATCAGTAAAACCAATACACTTATCTAGTTCTCACCCTGCCACAACAATACAGACAGAAAGCATACTGTACCAAACAGGAGATTGTAAATACATTCTGGTCCTTGTTGTAACCACAAACATCACATTGACCCTCCATCCTGAACCTAGGTTACAACAAGCAGCAGACTATAAAAGTTGAGGTCTCTTCCCAGAACAGAGATTCTCTCTCAACAATTTGTATATTGCAGAACTGGAGTAATTTGCCACCAATTCTAATTCATATCTCAACTTTTATACAACATATTTGTGGTCTTATCTTGATTCTGTTAGCCTTTGAATACCGTAGGGATGTCAAAATATAATTGAAAGTGATAATGTGGCTTACAAAGACATCAAGATAACTTCATTAAGTGTTGCAATCATTTCAACAATAAAACATTGCTCATTGTTTCATAAAATATCAATATTTTCATATGACTCAAAGGTACTCATATTATCACACAATCCTTGGTTTTGAAGAAGACTCGAGTTACTAGCAGTCCCAAAGATTGGTAATAAATATTGAGTATGTTTGAGAATTCATGCAATACTTCAAAACATCATATCTAGGTATCTCCAACTGCATGATTAATTTACCGCATGATTAATTTCATATGCTCGTTTATGTATCTAGTAAATCATATTTACATGTTGTAAAGAGAGCAACACCTAAAACTGGTTCATCTATTGTGGTCAGAAGTTGCTAGCTGTTTAGTTGAGAGGGCAGAAGTTGAGATCCACCCGACCGGAGACCTTGGCAGCGGCCATGCTCTGTGGGATGCCGTTGATGACCAGGTCTTTAACACAGCCTGCATACTGGCCTGGAGCCTTGATGCCCTTGTGGCGCTCTGCAAATGCAATTTTGTTTTTGCAATTGAGCCTTCAGCACCCACACAATAGAACTATTCTGTTGAAATAAACTTTCTTAGTAAGACATATCTCTTACTGAGTGTTCGAAATGAGGTTACAATCCAATTACACTGAGCTACACTGACCTGGAACCCCTCCAATGTAGATGGGATCTGACGTGTCGGTGGACGACACTCCTTCTGTGCCTGTCACGTCATCGACGAAGACTCCATCAACGCTCAGACGCACAAGGTTCTTGGCCTTCACGGCTGTAACAGACATGAAGTTGGACATCAGTCTCTGCTATTCACCCTTCACAAAGGTTTGTACAAAAGTTCTCATGCAGTTATCAATACTATACCTTCAACAATATGCCACTGGCCGTCACACATGCCGCTGGCGAAGGGAGACACGTGAATTGCTTCAATCTCTCCACCTCCGTTCTCTACAGCGAACCTCAACTGTAACACAACAGTCACCACATCAACTGACCATATAATATGAAGGTACAAGTAACTAAGGCTCTTGTGTTGGCACCACTGGCCCGCTTACCTCGCCGTTGACGAGCTGCATGACCATGTAGTCTCCCTCCCTGTTGTGGACGGAGAGAAGCACGCCCTGCGCAGACCTCGGGCGGATACGCAGCGACAGGTTCAAGTCCAAACCAACGTCAAAGTTCTCCTCTGTCAATGACACAGTTAGCACATATTGTAGCTTATAACGCATACTACAAACTTGTTCATTTACTGCACCATCTTTCAGTACATCAATGCAAAGCAAGGTGTTGTGAACTCACGCTGTATGAGGTAGCCCCCTTCTGCGTAGAAGAAGGCTCCAGACTCTATGTTACTGTAACACGGTCGAGTATCCACCTGGCTGGGTGGAGAGACCAGTGCCACACCCGACTGTGTGAAATCCTTCATACAGCCCACAAAGCTATTGGTCACCCTCTGAAACACAGTAAGACAAAAGGTTTAATCAGACTCCCGAATGATATTGGTACACACCAGTACTTCAGCTATCACTTGTTTCTGCTTACGTCTGTGTTTTCGAAGGCGAGGACAGCTGTGTCGAGGTCCATGCCTCCGAGGAAGAATGGCGTCGTGACGTCCAGCGATGTGCTCGTCCCAGGAGACACACCACGCAGGTCCTCCCCGATACCGTCAATCACCAGGTGGCCGTCTGTCTCGTCCCTTGAGAACTCCGCCTACCAGCGACATGGGGGATAGCGGTAAGTTATCAGACGTCATTCATTACATAGGAATAACACGATCTAATATATTTCAAATGTCTTTATGATTACTTTAGACTGAACGAAAATCAAGCTCCTGTTGTACCGACCGTATGCCAGGCGCCGTCGTTGTAGTAGTTGTTGGAGGTGATGACAGCCTTGCCGCTACCACTGCTGTAGCTGAATACAAGCTGACCATCTTTCATGTACAGTGACATGAAGTCCTTGTGGTTGTTGTCATCCACATAAAACAGGATTCCATCCCTGTATGATGTCTGGAACATGACACTGAACTGCGACCTGAAAATCCAGGTAAAGTCAAGGTATGAGACATTCATGTCATCCATTTTACCAAGGATGGATAAATTCCCTCAATTACATTCAGTGTGAAATTTTTGCAAATATCTGAGACTGAAAGTACTAAATAGATCTGGGGTGAATGGTGAACAATGAATCTTGATGTGAATTTGACTTACGCCAGGTTGATATCATCATTAAAGCTGTCATAGACGAATCTGCTGTTGGAGCTGAGGCCGAAGCGAGTCCCGTCTGCGATGGCGTCTGGTCCCGGAGCCTCGGGTTCAGCAGACAGGGCGCAGTCTATCTCCCGTAGTGGCACCTCTGTAATGTGTACCACAGTCCAGGTCAGCAAAGTATTTGTATAGCATTGAATGTCATCTACCCGATTACTTCAACATATTCATGTTTGAACTTCATTATTATGCATTTTGCATAATTTTATCATCATTCGTCAATATATAAAAATATTCTGCAGGTTTTTGTTCTTAATTGGTACAGATAGTATTCATGGTATTAGTATATATATGTCATTAGTTTTGAAGATATAACCACCATATTTAATTAACCAAACCCTACAGTGTTTACAAGTTTGCTTTTGAATTCAAACAAAATCGTTGCAAATATTTTTCAAGACATTTGTGAGCATACATTTCTAGAGCTATTCTATATAATAAATTGAAATGATTTTTATGAAAAATATTGTTCGAATTTGCACAGCAAACAATGAATGTACATGTATAACAGAAATCCATAAGTGATGATTACTTATGGATTTCTGATAACAGTACCAATATTTGAATGTAAAATACATGAAAAGTGCCCTCAAACATAGTCTATAAACACAAAAGCAGGTGGATATTATTTCAGTATCACCATCGCTTTGTAACCACAATCAGAGACCCTAAATATGGTGGTGTCACCGTCACTTTCTCCTACCAGTGTTTGGTTCAGAGATCGAACTGTTTTTTTGAAATGCGAAAATCTATTATAATTGACCAACAAATGATTAGATATAATTTGATAGTGACAAGGTGACACTTCACCACATTTCGGACCATGTGAGCACTAATGGTAATATTCTAACTGGGTAGCACTCTTACTAACTACCTAATTTTCAGGATCGGTATATTAAACATGACTTGAAAGGTGAATCCATATAAAGTTTTGGTAATTTGTGAGATTTCTACAGCAGTATAAGACACACATTGCACATTTGGAATGACATGTATTGTTATGCTCAACATTTTCTTCCAAATGTTCAGGATGAATCTGTCCAAAAAAACTCCATTTTGGCCCATTTTCACAACTTTGAGAATCTGTCATTTGTTTCTGTTTGCACATTCAAGCAAGATATCACAAAGACAAAACGATGTTTACAGTATCTTGTAACCAGGGCCAAAACTGAATTTCTTGCAGAGATACAATGTATTACTTCATGTATCACTCCAAATTTTTGGGAAATACTCCAAGAATTCATGTGTGATACACCACAATAGTTGTGAGGAACTCTGGGAATTTATTTATGGGGACTAACACTGGGGTCAAAACACCTAAGTCAGCCTTGTACATGTAACAGTTTGTGTTCGAGTGAAAACAGACAACAGGAAATTCAACAAATCCACAATTAGTAAACAATAGGGTGTGAGGTGATACAACAAAATGGGAAGTGTCAGAGAAAACAGTGAAACACGTCCAGAGCCACATAAGGCCACATGTTAGTCCATAAACACAGGGATAGGTGCCAACTGGGTGACCAAACTGGGGAAACATTGGCGTCTTGAAGCCAAACCTGTTGGGAATATGAAGTCTGGAGTTTCCACCGGGTACGGCCAGGATGGACCGACCGGGTCCGCTATCGGGCACGGTGAGAGAACAACACCTCTCTGATCCGACGGTGGGACCAGGGCAAAGTTACGGAACCTGTCGAGTAAATCATGACACACATGTACACAAAAACACGGACAGATAGAAAGAGACTCCACAAAGAGACACTCATCATAATCTGCTCTCATCGGCCATCAGCCGGGGTGACCTGGAAGGCAGAAATAAAACCTGGCATTAGTCTGTCACAGGGTGAGCTCAAGTCCAGTCAAACCCAATCAGGAACTCCTGACTGACAGAAGTCAAGGACATTGACTTCTCAACGGCCACACAACCTGACCCAAACTGGTGAGACTGGACCACAGCTACAGCCTCTGGACATGCAGTCACCTGTACATGTCAGACAGTGTGTACCTACCGGTGCTGAAGACTATAGGGGGGAAGGGGGCGAATGAGGGGGTCGGGAGCACTGGATCCTCCACATTACACTGGTTCAACACTGCCCCCTGCTGGCTGGTCAGTGGAGCTAACGCAAAGTTCATAAAGCTGCAAAAGTACAACTAATTAGTGCATGTCACAGGCTTCTGATCACAACATTGATATGACATAAAATTGATAAAATACTTCAGTAGTCTCCAAAAGAAACGTACAATTTCTAAATTTTATGTTTCATATTTTTTGACATCCTATTTATTCTTGGAAACAATTACTGGAGAATCACGAAGCTACCAATACACACAGGTAAGACCAGCACATTTACTCACTCTCCATTGACTGTGACATCTCCAATACAGCCGCGGAAGTTGACTTCAGTTCCGACGTTGGACGGCACGATGCTGAAGCCTGGTGGCACACCTCCAAAGTACAGCGGTGTGGTCGTTCTAATCCTGCGCTTGCCATCGATGGATGCAGTCACCATCTCACTGTCGTCAATGTGCAGCTGTAGACTGAAACGAAGAACAACCAAGAAGTCAGTGACTACCATACATATAAACATCAGACTATAGACATCTCATTCTCATCAGATTATACATAACAGACAACAGAGTCACTTACTCTTTGCCAGTCTTGGTGACGGTGATGTAGTGCCACCCGCCGTCGTTGTAGTTGGCGTTGCTGGTCTCAAGAGTCGTGCGTCGGTCCTCTGCCGCAGCCGTTACAGACACTTTGCCGTCAAGGATCGACACAGAGAATGCGTTGTTCTGTGGGGAAACAGCCACATGGTAATACAGTATAGACTCTATGAATGTACATTTCAATAGCCCAAGCAACTACAGGGATGGAATTGTGACTACTCCAGGCTATGATCCATATTCCCCTACATTTACAGTCATGTTGTACATGTATCAGAAATACCCGATAAGCTCCCTGCTACTACTCAGTACCTGGTCGGTGGTGTCGTCGGTGGCGTAGAAGAGCAGACCATCGTTCTCCTGTGTCTTGACCTTGAAGGTCATCTCGTAGTCCCTGTCCACAGAGACGGGATCCATGGCGATGTAGGAGTTGGCCACTTCAGGCGAGAACGAAACGACTCGGGCGATCTACAATCAAAGACAGGGAGTGAACGGTGAGGGATCGAGGTCAACACAGAGAGCACTTTTGACCTAATTGGTATAGGTCCAGATGAAATACCACAAATAACACACAAATTGGACACTTGATACTGTGAGCTTATTGATTGTGTAATAATTTATTGAACTCTTGAGATCCACTTTTAAATAACTTCATGAATTATTCAGAAACAATAGACAACAAAATATTCTACTTATTTAAACTTTATTCAACATACAATATCACAAAGTACACTTTTCAAAATACTATACGATAAATCCAGTATTGATGAGAACATGAATGACAATAATTTCATGTGAATGAAATGCACATAGTAGGCACATATGTTGACTAAATATATACACATGCATGATACAGATGCAGATCATAATGGATTTTGAGATCTTTCCATAAAACTATTACAGACTTGTAGTATTCACATAAGTCCATAATCACATGCATTCCACAATGTTTATAGCATAGAAAATATAGCACACGTTGAAATTGAAATCTAAATGGAATACATAAAATGGAATGAGGTTTAGGGATAACAAGCAGGTGGTTTTGATATGATGATACTGAACAATAGTTTTTCCCCGTTCAACATAAACATGCACAATCTTCTTGCATAACGTGAGACACTCAGAAAAACGTTATATATCAGGTACATTCAGATAGACAATGCAAGGGTTACTGTAAACCACTTCAATATCACGTTCATTTAAGTTCGCATTTTCACGAAATGAATTTTGCGTTTGCATTTGCAAATCAATCCTATGGGTTGCGGAGGAAAAAAATCGCGTCCAGAAATTTTGCGTTCTATTAATATTAATGGACGTAATTAATATAACGGGTTTACAGTACAAGTAAATTTGCAGTCATACATAACAAAAGCAGACGAGTCATGCAACTTGTGGCAGTAGCACCTTGAGGTTTGATGAGTATTGAATATACAAACAAGTAATCTTCCATCACCCAACTTTTCAATACATGTACAGTGTAATCTGTACACATGTGTACATACATAAGAAGGGCAATTAACCACTACACCATACAAAGTTGAACATGGAGTGCATAAAATACAATGGGATACATGGGAGTGCACATAACACATTAAACAGGGTTATCAACAGGGTGCGTATACAACCATGACAATACATGGGGGGAGTTTGGAGTTAGGTGTGGCAGTGTTATACCATTACAGGATCGGCCTGGATCGAGACCTTTAGCAAGCGATTGGCAGCACTGACCTGGGGACAGCCTGGCTGTATGCCCTTGGCCTCCAGGTTATCATTCATATTCCTCATGTTTGGTCCCAGGTTGAAGTTCTGGATGCATCCCTCGAAGCCACTGTTCGTCACATCTCTGGAAGGCGCATAATTTACTCATGTTCAGAACACTTGTCATGATCATTCAGAACCAGTATGTGCTAAGCATATATTATGTCTTACAGTATTACCTAGACAACAACTTACCTGTATGAGTGAGTGCCCTTGAACCCGCCAAGGAACAGGTTGTTATTGGTCTCCAGATGTTTGTGGATACCTCCGGACGTCAGAGATCCAACTGAAAGAGCAATCAGTCATTGCATCATCTAATTGCCAATAACATCTTGGTGGTAATGATTGAAGCAGTGGTCATATCTTTAGCAGCAAGAAGCTTTTATTCAGTGTTTATGGACATTTTGTGTTGAGTCTTACTGGTCTGATCGTCGACTTTGAGCAGGCCCTGTTTCTTGTATCTCTCAGCAGAGATGGTGTGCCATTGGCCGTCGTTGAAGGTCTTCTCGGAGATGACACGCCCGCTGCCGGAGCCCAGGTTGTAGCTGAGTTTGACCTTGCCCCCGACCATCTCCACAGCGAAGTAGTCCGTCTCACCCTCGTCTCCTCCCATCAGGAACATCAGACCGTCCTCCGCGAATGTCTTGAAGTCAAAGACGACCTTGGCGTACTCCTTCGTGTTGTAGTCCTTCTTGTCCAGGATCAGATAACCATTGCCGTCAAACTTGAAGCCGTTCGTGTCCACGCCAATCAGGGCATCCCTGCAGGTTGTACAAGTGGAGATTTTTCAATCATGTTACCATGAGGTACCTCTCTCCTGGAACTCGCATGCCCTATAGGGTCTGGCATATGTATCTCACCTGGCATAGGCTCCTCTCAGATATTCTCCATACACGAAGTTCCAGAGACCAACAGGCACCTGATCAAACTGGACGTCCTCAATGTCTCCGTAGAACCTCAAGTACTGCAGCCTGTCATTCAGCTACACAAAACAAAACAGAAGAGTGTCACTAGCTTCCAACCATGGTAAATGTGAGACCTGATTCATTTATCAATTTTGGCCATTTGTAAGGTCACTCTAACTCCAGCAAGAGTATTCCACAAATATTGTACATGCAGATGTTTACCCCAGCTACAGATGGCACTCCACCGACAAAGAAGCGAGTGTTGAATGGGTTGCTGTTGAGGTCAAACACTGCGAAGGACCCTTCAGCTGATCCTGTGACCACCTCTTCCTTTGGCTCGTCAGCTGAACGTACAGTCAGCGTAGCAGACTTGCCAGTCCTGGAAAAGATCAGACAATCAAGGTGAATCTCACGACCCTGCACTTCATGAAACTCTCAAGTTCTTATCTCGACAGTGCACTTGCAAAAGGTCAACATCACATTGTAAGTGCTTCTAAAGGAAGACCTACCTCTCCACGATGACCTGGTGCCACTTGTTGTCATCCACACGTCTAGGGTTGGTGATGACGGTCGGCGTCCTTGATCCCAAGTCATAGGTGAAGGTCACGAAGCCATCCACAACTTCCAAGGCCATGTAATCAGTCTGCAACATGAAAAATCAAGTGGTATGGAAATATATACTGTTTGGGCAATAGTCATCGTATCATTTCTTTGTATGTGCAAATAGTTACAACTTGCACGAACCTCAGACTGGACAGATCTCATGTCGGGGCCAATGTAGCCCAGGAAACCATTAGGCTGGTCAGTCCTGAAGTACATGGACAGCTCGTTGTACGACCCAGCCAGTTGGATGCCATCGGGATTGCGCACTTGCAGTGTCGTTTGTTCATCAAAGTTCATTCCAACCTTGATCTGTGAACATGACATACAATTCGCTGTCACAATATTCAATATTGCCACATTAAACTAATGCCTTGACAATGTCTTTGGCAACATTCATCAGAACCTCATAGGAGATTTCTCTTATGAGTTTCAACATTCATGCATATAGCACTGATCACTGAACTCACCAGGTTGGCCTGTACTCTGGCCACAGATATCTTGTTGCGTAGTTCAGTCAGGTCGCCCTGGACGATGGTACCTAGAGTCATGACACGTTCGGCTGTCACGTTCAGTGTCGTCAGCAGTCGGTCGGCCTCGGGGATTATGTTCCTCACATCCTCAACTGTGAACAAACATTCATGTCACTATCCCCTTGAAAATCTCAAAAGATTTAAATTGGTTTTACGACTCCCTATTTTGCGACTCGCTGTGATCACGAGACAGCAGCACTATTGTACATACCCTGACTGAGTGCGACAGCCACGTCGCTGTTGGTGGTGTGGATGATAGTCTCCAGTTCGACAACAGTTTGTCTGTCTTTGGGCAGCTTAGTGACAATGTCCTCAATGTGGATGCTGGCATTCTCGGCCTTCTGTCTGGCCATCTCAGCGCGTTCTGCTGCATCTTCCGCCTCCTCTGTGAAACCTGCAGGTAAATGGTGTAAAAGGATTTAGAATCCTTCACAAATACTGCCAAGTTTGTCTTTTCAAGACCATTCATTTTGAGAATGAAGAATCAAGTCATACTAAAACTCAGTCATTTGCATCAATGATTAACACTATACTATATACTACTTTACTTAGCTCAATGAGGACTATACCGTCATGTAGAGAGTCCAGTCCATTGATGAGTTCCTGCAGCTCCTCGCTGACGATCACCTGCAGCTCCTGTACACTGTTGGTGTACTCCATCGCCTCCTGGCTCCGTGGCATCAGGTCTGTGTAATTGATTCATTCCTCTAGTATAAAACTCATCACAACACCCATGATCAATTGTTGTGTTATTGTGGGATGCACAACTTGTACTTACCATTCTCCACTGTCCTGTTCACACTCTCAGCTTGCAAGTTCAGAGCCACGCTCCTCTCGAATGCCCTCCTTGCTTGTTCAGCCAAACCGTCAGTCTGATTTGTGTGCAGACATATTAATGTAACAGTATTTTATGGATTGTTATAAGCTCCACAATCTTGCACATTTGCCACAACCTACCAGTGTCAACGCTTCCATTGCCTTGTCCACAGCCTCCTGTGAAGCATTGTATGCTCTCTCAATAGCCCTGACTATGGCCTTGTAAGCCTCGATGATCTTCAGTGCATTATCACCGGACATCCCGATATCAGACATGCTGCAAAATACCCAAAGTGTGTGATTAATCATTCTGCAAATTTCCTGTCTCTAATTTAGCGTAGCCCACACCACAATGTTCCAATTTCAACATTTTTTTTCCATTTCACCAACTCTACATTGCTTGTGAATAATCACCTATCTTCATAATTATATCTCTGAACTTTTCAAATGAAAATGCTTACTCCTTCAGAATGTCGGCCTGTCGCTTGAGTTTGTAGGCGTGTTCTGTAGCATTATCGACAAGTGGGCGTAGCTCCCTGTTCTGCTCTGTTAGGTAATCAAGCCGTTCTATGACACCCACCATCGCGTTGTCCAGACGAGTCAGCTCTCTCTCGATACTCTGTGGGTACAATGTATATCACATTGGCATGAACACCAAGCAGAGCTTACTTTGCTCAGAAAGACTGAACACAATGTTCCAGAATAACACTCACAGCATAAGCCTCTCTGGCATCCCTCACGTATCCTCTGGATGTCTCCAGTGTTCCATTCGCCATGGTCAAAGTATCCATGGCAACCTTCTCACCAGCCTTGATCCTGGCAATCTTGTCCTGTGATACATAGGCAGTTAACAACTAAAACTGTATAACAAATGTACATACCTAAATCTCTTAGAGATTTGTATCCTTAAAGTTATCAAATTTAGAAGAATTTCACCGGAGAAGGATTTGCATCATTATTTTTTTTTCAACCCACCTTGATGCGCGCCATGAGGTCCTTGCTGTTCTCGTTGATGATCTGAGCGGCCTGAGAGTTGTCGATGGAGTGACGGCTGTAGTTACGCAGATCTCGCAGCTTGTCACTCAAGTCATCCAGACGTGTCTGGGAGTCATCAATTCTCTGGTTCTGCTCGTCTATCAAGCGCTGCAGGTTTTTCACTCGCTCCAACACTGCATGGAGGAAGGCGGGAAGAGGGGAGTGTAATATATCATGGTATTATAGTCGAGTGAATTTGATGCGAGATCAACTTGATGTTTTGCATAGTATCTCTGTTCCTATATTCTAGGACTGGTACCACACATTTACCGGTGGAGACAGACTATGTTTGAAACTCACAGTCCTCAGCCATCTCGAGTTCGTCTTCGGCGTTGTCCTTGTCAAAGCTAAAGTCTCGAGACTTGATCACCTCCAGAATGTCCTGAGCCTCTCTCAGCAGCTCATCGATGTTCCCTGTCTCAATGTTGTCACGGATGTTTTCAAGAACATCCTTCGCAAAGTCCACAGCATCTAGGTGATCAACGGGAGTAATTGTCATCAGTAAATATTTAACTCTATTAATTGAAAGTAAGGACTTCGTTGTGATATTTGTAATTTTTCTACACACCGTTTGCTGCATCAATTCCCATGCGGACATAATCCCTCAGCTCCTCAGCATCTACTTTGACATCAGCTGCATTGTTCTCTGCCACCTCAGCACTCCTCACTGTACGATCAGCCTGGAAGTACACACAGAATACATGATATGATGCTCAACATGTCACATACCAATATCAATCCACATGTGGTATCTAGTGGTCTGAGAACTCACCTCCTCAGTGATGTCTTCAGCCCTGTCCTGTAGCTCCTCCACTTCCCTGATCAGGTCGTCCAGTACTCCAGGGTCTGACGGGTCGGTTCCCATGTTGTCCACCATTGGCTGCAACAAGAGAAAGCTCAGTACATACACAGGCAAGGTAGCAGTGTATAACATGGCAGACCCCAGGCAGTAATCCCAATACTGACCCTAAGTTCATAGACAGATTCGTTGATTTTCTGCAGACGCCGCATCGTTGTCACACCTATGGAGACCGTCTCCAGGTCCGTGATCATCTCGGTGACGTTGTGGTCCATGTACTCCACCTCATCCAGCAGCAGGTGGATACAGCTGTCACACTCTGTCAGGACATGTCATATATACCATTAATACAGAACAGCATACACTGATCATACTCAGATAGATCGCTGGAAAGCTGCAAACTATCAAGCACGTTCGAGATGCAAATTTGGTTCTCAATTGAATTTAGACCTATTGTTCGCTCAAATTACTCTTCAAAAATTTGTATTTCAGTAGTGTAAAACCCATGTGTACTCTTTTTACCCGAAGAGATCTGAGCAACCTTGCCATCACTTACCCTGGCAGCCCTGCCTGGGGATCATGACCCAGCGCGGCAAACAAGAGTCACAGTTGGGTCCAGTGACCCCTGGCAGACACTCACACCGGCCTGTTACTGAGTCACACGTCACAGCTGCCTCAAACTCGCAGTTACACTCTGAAATGTGTGATGTCAATATTCAACAACATACTTTCTGTTGTTACCATGCTCAAGATGTCCACCACTCATCAAAATTCCTCACATCTAACTAGTTACTTACTGACACAGCCGCCCCTCTGGTAGTTCCAGTAGCCCTGCTCACATCTGTCACAGCGACGCCCCGTCACACCATCACGACACTGACACTGGCCGTTACCGACGTCACAATCAGGACCATACGACGCGTCAGCACAGTCACACATCTGACAGCCATTGCTGCTATCAAACCCAAACGTTCCCGGCTGTGAAGGGAAAACTGTCGTGCATCAGTAATTCATGGCATGCATCAAGCAACATCAAATTCAATACCTCTAGGTAACCACAAATTTTCCATAGACTTCCCAATCTTTAATTTGTGCTGGTACTTACGGCACACTGGCTGCACCTGTGGCCCACAACATTTGGCTTGCAGAGACAGGCACCTGTCCTGTGATCACACATCTCTGTGCCAGTCGGGTCACAGTCACATGCTGCGAGTACATGAGATAAGACCATCCATATTAGATTCCTGCTAATGACAGTATTAAACTTCTGGTCAACAAGTCTGTACAGGGACTGATGTACACATCTCTCTACTCACGTTTGCAATCCTTGAGGTCGATAGCGTCCCCATAGTAACCCTCTCGACACCGCTCGCACCGGTCGCCGGCAGTGTTGTTCAGACAGCGCAGACACTCGCCGGTCAGCAGGTCACAGCTCTGTGGGTCGTAGATGTTGATGTTCCCGCTACAGTCACATGGACGACACTGGCTGCCGATCTCTTCAGGGTTTCCCCAGTAACCAAAGTCACACCTGGATATCCCAACATAATATAATATGGTCAGTCTGTACATGTGATTGTTTTTTATGGGGTACACGCTTCTTATTGTTTAGCGGGTCAAACTTATGCATGGTGGTCCATACCTTTCACAATGACGACCGACATATCCTGTCAAACAGGCACATGACTCAACAACGCCATCTGGTCGGATGTTACAGGTGGACGCAAAACTGTAATGAAAACAAGACTGGTGTTATATATTTAGTGACAACGGTTTTAGCATCAAAATTTCTCTACTGGAAAGAATTTATTTCTATTGCGATGAATGTGATGTCACATGAGAAGCAAGCACTGACTTGTTGCTGGGGATGGCCATGGGGCAGGAGCACATCTGGCAGGTGCCACTGATTGGGTCGTGGAAGTGACCAGGCATACAGTTCAGGCACTGAGGTCCTCCAAAGTTGTCCCGACAGTTCTGTAAAGTCACAGAAACAAGACTTCTGATTTATGATGCATTACCCACAAAGTTATCTCTCTCGTAGGTAGCACTAGTCAGGGGGTGGGGACAAAGATCACCATACTTACCAAGCACTCCCCAGTGTTGGGGTCACAGGTTGAGGCCTTGTTGTTACACTGGCAGGGCACACAGGAGCCGAGGTAGGGACCCGTCTTTGCCCGATAAAATCCCTCGGCACACTCTTCACAGGATGTGCCGCGGTAGTTTGGTGGACACTCGCACTGCTCTACATTCCGTGCCAGGCCACCATTACCGTCTGATGTAGCAATGTCGATCGACACATCGGACAATCTACATTGATATTGGACATATGACTATACTAGTTATGTAGACCTGGTTTAATATGCACCCGAAATATGAAATGAATGAAAGGTAGCTGAAGTGTCAGTAAGTTTTGGTATTGGGAAAAGTAATATGCACACATATAATATGCCCTGATATTAAACTAACGTGACTTGTCGCACGATACTGTAGTAGGATGCCCTGATCTGGAGGGAGACGACCTGAGACAGAGCTACCATCAGCTGTTCTCTGGTCACCAGTGCTCGGCTCGACTCATGGATAAACTGGGTCTGGAGGTGCGGAGAACAGTCCACATGAGTAAATCAGCATTACAAATTAAATTTATTTCAATTCCACAGATCAAACTGTCAGTGCTGTTTCTCACCTCGATGAGGTCTATTCTCTGCTCCAGAGGAATTCCGTTAACTGGCTGCTCCACTGCGATGTGAATAAGAGTGTAGTTGTTGCCCTGTGAAGAAAACAACAGAACCTGATGGTCAAGGAATTCATTTTCATTATAAATACAAATTCAATACGACCCGAGTGTTAACTTTCACTTTCTACCATCCACTCATCTCACCTCCAGTCTGATATCTGCATCTACAATCCCATCAGACTCCTCGTTGACTGGCAGTCGGAACTTGATGGTGTATCGCAACTGGCCACCATAAGAGGTCACCTGCAGAGACCCGAAAATAACAATATGATTATATTTTATTTCATTTCAAATAACTTGATCCAGCAGAAATTGATATATTTTACAGCTGGAGTATGAAGTAGGGGCCACCCGGAACCGTACCTTGTTGCCTAGGTAAGAGGAGGGAGCCACCCAGTAGATGGCCTGGTTGGGGTAGATGACGTCCTCGCTCTGGACGAGAGCCTCGATGGTCTGACCTCGCTGGTACACCTCGGGCATCTTCAGGTTGGTGATGGCCCAGCCTCGCATGTCCACTACCTGTCATTGGTCAGTGTTGGTGTTCTCTTAGTGAGAGCTTCATGCATTTCAATCAAAATGATACAACTTCTTTATTCAATCGAGTTGAAGGAGATATTTCTTGGAATGATTATTATCACTGATTACTATTGCTCTCACTTACAGCAGTTCGCCGCAGGGAAGAACTCTCACAGCGCGAGGTGAAGCCGAAGCAGAAGCACTGAGCACAGCCGAGTGGATTCCTCTCCTCCAGGTAGAATGTGCTGGGCTTGCACTCGGCACACTGTGGGCCTTGGACATTGTCCTGCATAATTAGAACATCATGGTGTATAATCGATCACCCAGTTCCACTGTAATAACAAAGTTTGGAATGATGCGAGCTTTTCGCCATTTCTCTGAGGAGAAGCATTGTAGTCGGTACTGGCCATACCTTGCAGAGACATTCTGCGGAGTCCTGGTCACACACATCCTCTGTCGTCCCTCGTCCATCACAGCTACACGGCATGCAGCGTGGGAAGCTGTAGTATCCGGCCTCGCACACATCACAGTGACGGCCTGACACATGCGGCTTACAGCTGTGAAGTAAAGAATTAGTTAATCAGTGCAAGCTTGATAAGAATGAGTCCAAACCTTTTCATGTCTGATGGTATCTAATCTATACAGACAAGAACCCTCTCTATTTTGTAAGTTATTATATGCTGGCCTGATATAAAAGTGTTTACCTGCACTGTCCAGTGTTTTGGTCACAGTCAAGGCTGTTGCGGACGACACCCATGGGGTCACAGTTACACTCTTCACAACCGATGAGTGGGTCGAAGCCAAAGGTCTGCGGCAGACAGGTGTTACAGTCGTTTCCTGTCACTTTGGGCGGGCACACACACTGGCCAGTGACTGCATCACACAACTTGCTGGGACAGTTACATTCTGTGGGAAACATATCAATAGATATTACCAATTTTCCAGTAGCACAATACAAGGCAAACCTTTCATACTGAATGAGTAACATCATACTTGCACCACCACACAATCAAGATATCTGTACTCACCACGGCAGTTGGGGAAGCCGTAGTAACCTGTTTGACACTGGGAGCAGGTTCGACCAATCACATAGTTCTTACAGCGGCACTGGCCACCAAACTCATCACAACGAAAGCTCAGGCTGCCCTCCAGATTACAGTCACAAGTCTGTGCCCCGCTGTTGTGGTCTGTTGTCAGGGAGAATACCGAGTCCCGACAGAACCCATCCACGGTCATGCTGAAACATCACCACAGGGTATTTAATCATACTACCTCATACTATGCCCTCTCATGACTTGATGTTATGTGACAGGATGGGCTTATGTTGAGTCAGTATGCATACTCGATGTAGAAGTTGTCCTGTCCACACTCCTCGATGAACTCAAGTGACTTGTCGACATCCTGTACTTTGGTGTAGTCTTCTCGGATGAACTGTGAGGCTGGGATCACTTGGATATAGTCCTTTAGAGAATATGTTAAATTTTATCTATATTATGAAATGCACCCTACATAGGCTACAGTATGTATTAAAGTAAATGTTAACTCTATTATGAGATGCAACCTACATAAGCTACAGTATATATTAAAGTAAATTTTAACTGTATTATGAGATGCACCCTACATAGACTAGAGTACATATTAAATTTTTGATACAAGCTGACATATGCATGCAACACTTACCAGCCAGAGTAGTTTGTTGACGTTGGTGTTGTTGACGGTGATGGTGAAGTCAAGATCGGTCAGTTCTACAATGTATCGACTGGGCAGATCTGGGAAGACCACAACGGACCTGCAGCCAGCTCCAATCGGACAGTACTCAGCCGTGAAGTAACCTATATCGATGAAAAAACAACTATACATATAGACAGTTCCAATATTTTCATGGAAATATACGGATCTTTGATTTTCAAAGAATCACTGATTTTATTGTCAAAGGATCATTTTGGGCCTGTGGATTATGGATACTGACCGTCATACTCCTTGTTGTCCACCTGAAGCTTGACGTCGACCCTGAAGCCGACATTGTCCGGCTGGTAGTAGTGAGTGACGAGGACGTAGTTCCCTGGGATGGACACGCGAGACCGGATGATGATGCTCGGCTGCAAATGAAAACAATCATATACATTGAAATACATGCTCCAAGATGACAACTGAATGTACAGAATGTAGTTTGATCATCACATGTCTTATACACAAAACTGTCCAGCAAATCAGCCCTTACATTGAGACTGGAGCACTTACAGCCTGACCGTCCAGTTTGACCGCCCGGACGTTGATGTCCGTGATGATTGGTGGCAGGTCGGTGGCGATCCTGTCCTCATTGTCCGTCTCAAACTCGATACGCAGGGAGCCGGGAGGCTTGGCGTAGGTGGCTTCAATGCACCTGTCAGTGGCATAATACACCATCATTTATACATACGTATCCATACCAGTATTGAAAGCAACATACATGTATCACTGATAAATTTCGGAGGTCACAGGATGGTACTCACACTTTGTCCTTGCGCACACACTGGAACTTAGGCTGGATATAATCAATGTTCCACTCCGTTATGGGGATAGCTATCACCGAGTCCTGGAACAAACCAGTCAATGATATATTGTTACTCTCTCATCAAGAAGTGGACACTCCACAGATTAACATTGATTGAGACCAAATATGACTTACAATAGCAAGGTCAATGTCGGAGCCTCCAGTCAGAGTCAAACTGGCATAGTTGCCCTCGATGTCAAAAACCTTCACTCCATTGTTCTCGTCCATCACGACTTGTCGACAGAGGGAACTATAAAGAAACGAGAGTTCCTCACACAGTGTGCTTGTATCAGCACAAGTAGACCATTCCAGTCTCCATGATGTCCAAATGTTTCTGTAGGATAAGATGTTGACTTTATGGGTTGCCATAGTTACCTATAGGGGCAGTAATTGAGGTAGGTGATTCCCTGGTCACGCCCGCCTGGGTAGGCTACGTCCACGTTGAGCTCCTGTCGGCGATCCACTTGGCTGTGATATTGGATCAGGAGAACGTACTTCCCGGACCCGGGCAGAGGCAGGTTGATGAAGAATGAGTTCTGCAAAGACATAGGAAAGTAAACCATGACAAAATCTCCCTTACATCAATGTAGAACTTTTTGTGCAAGTCTCTGTTGCAACAAGTCAAAGAAATTTTCCCAAACACAAGCATAAGAAACTCACGAGTTGCGGGTTGAGGTGGGCCATGTTTGGAACTCCCAGATCGTCACAGACTCCCTGATCAGGATACAGGGGCACACGCTCACGGTCACTGCCGACTCGGACATAACCGTTCTCTCCTCGTACGCTCGGGAAACTGGTCAGCTCGATGTAGGCGTAGTGCTTGCAGCTGTCAAATACATTCACAAATGGCTTTAGATTCAAACACAAATTCCACATGCCTCACTCTGTGTATTTTGCAATCGAAAGACTTTTACTCACAGGTCGTTTGTGAGTGGCACTGTGCAAGGATTGTCAACTTTCTCCTGAAGGATGGTTGCCTCATAGTAGTTCTGTGGCAGCAGCACCACATAATCCTACAAGATGGAACCAAAACATTTTTTTTAAATGACAGTTCACTCAACTCATAGTAGCACACAGCATCTGTTTCTGTTAACGCTTTCAAAGCCCTGAATACTCACCACATAGATGCGTTCAGGTGTCTTCAGCGAGATGGTCCAGCGCCCAGAGTTGAGAACGAACTGGTTGAGTACGCTCTGGTGTTTGGGGCGGTTGGTCGGGGGCAGGATGATGTTGCCACTCTGTGTGGCCTCGGTGGAGCTCTCCGGGGTGACTGTGACGTCTGCGTTGATGTTGTCATAGCCAGGGTTATGGTAGTGGAATATGATCCGGTACAGACTGGCAGTGCGGATGTCCACATCAACCAGTACCTCATCCTGCAGAGGCAACATATAAATATTTCTCAATGTCAAATCAACATAGAGCAATTTGTGCAAATTGTACTTGTCAGGGTTTGTCTATTTTGGTGCAGGATGTGATACAGACCTGTATCCTGGAATAGATGGCATAGCCTCTCCATGAGTAGCCTGGGAACACATTCTGATCAAAGCCGTATCGGACTGAGCCCCCTCGGGATGTACGACCATCCTCCATCTCATACTGCATTTGGAACAGTGTCGGCACATAGTGCTGCGACAGCGGTCTAGGGGATAAACAATATTTGTTATCAGGCACTAACATTATAAAGCGCACACGGTCGGTATGAATTTTATTATTTCCCAACCACTGACCTGTCACACCGCCTGCCGGTGACACGAGGATGACAGTTACAGTCCCCAGTGTCTTTGTTACATGCGTTGTCACGGGAACCACCAACATCACAGTCACAAGCTGCAATATGTTGCATGTTAACACAATACACATCATACTCCTGTAGAACATTTGAAAATTTCTGTCCTCAACAACGTCTACGAAAGATAATGTACCTTGGCAACCAAAGACGTTGTTGCCATCCAGGTTATAGGCTCCGTCCACACAAGTGTTACACTGTCTGCCCTCCACGTACGGTTTACATTTACACTGTCCATCCTCGGTAGAGCATTCCATGCTTCCTCCGATCGTGCCAGCCTCGTAACAGTTGCAGGCTGCGAATCAAACAAACAGGAAGTTTTAACTTGTTTAAAACCAGTATTTATTACATACCTACCTCTATAATAAACTCTTTGGGTAATCTTACCTTGGCATTCAAAGAAGAGGAGAGAGAAATGAATGTCACAAGAATTTTCTGAAAATTCCTGACATCCATCTCGAACTCGAAATTGAAAGAAATTACTCTCACACATCTCAGATTCCCCGCGGTGTAGATGTGACGTCACACCGGTCATATGATTGACCTTAGCCGCCATTAATTTGCCCACCTGGTTAAGGCAGGGGAGGCGGGAGGGAGAATAATCGTGTTTATTATAGAGGTAGGTATGTAATAAATACTGGTTTTAAACAAGTTAAAACTTCCTCTTTATTGCCATACCACTACCTCTATAATAAACTCTTTGGGTTATATCAGAATAACCAAAGGAGGTGGGTTTAACCCTCTCCCGGGAATTCATCACCGATGTGTGAGAGTAGGAAATATCCATTGAAAGTAGTAAATATTGTGTTTTACTTTGAAATTATAATTTTAAGTCGAAAATACATATTTACAGGATATTTACAACCATACCATAATACACGCCTGAATTACCTTCAGATGCATGGAGACGAGCAGGGGCTCTGCAGAGGTGACTTTCCTCTTGCAGATGAACAAAAATTTCCTTCGCCAAAGAAGAGGAGCAACTCCCCTGGGAGCCGACCTCAGGTGCATCTGTACAGAGGCGTGTTGAGCTATCTACAGGTATTTACAGCTGGACTACACTCTCCGCCGCCACCAGTCGTCCAAGCTGGAGGCCGGAGTCATCCTCCCAAGCTAACTCCCTGAGATAGAAAGAAGTGAATGTGTTATGAGATTTCCAGGTACAGGCAGACATGACATCATTCAGAGATACTTTATTCGTAAAGGCAAGTGAAGCCGCGAGAGCCCTCACATCATGCGCTTTGACTCTGAAACCTGTGGATTTTTTCGCCTGTGACTTTTCATAGCAAAATCTAACACACTTCTTGATCCAAGATGAGATCGTAGCAGGACGGATATCATTTGGAAAACCCTTAAGATAGGACACGAAAAGCAAACGCTTGCCGAGATGCAGCTCACGCGTACGATTAACGTAGATGCGGAGGGCTCGCACGGGACAAAGCTTCGCGTCTTCCTCCAGGCCCGGCCCCAGAGAAGGAGTCAGGGCGGGAATGGAAAAGCTCAATAATGGCGTACCTGCTAATTGAGTTTTGGCCAGAAAGGAGGGAATGACTCCGAGGAGAACCGAGGAGCCATCCGACTTCCACTTAACTTTGGAAAAGGACAGGGCGTGGAGCTCACTCCGTCGCTTCCCGGAAGCCAGAGCCAAAAGGAAGACCGTCTTAAACGTCAGAAACTTTAGGGAGGCCCGCTCAAGGGGTTCGAACGGATCTTTTCTTAAGACGTTGAGAACAAGCGATAGATCCCACTCAGGAACCGGGTTCCTAGCTTTCGGTCTTTCGATCTCGAAACTATTAATCAACGCAGTCAAACCTTGATCATGACCAAAATCGATCCCAAGTTTGGGTTTTAGAGTCTTCGCGATAGCCGTACGGTAACCTGCGATCGTGGATGGAGCTCGCCCTTCATTGAACTTTTCGAGAAGAAATTCGGAAATTAGGGGAGCATCGACTCTGAAAGGACTAACCTTCCGGCGACGACACCAAGCACAGAAGGAAGTCCACTTCGATTGGTAGACTGCCAAAGAAGATTTTCGATTTGATCGGGCGATCCTTGCGGACACCTCCCTTGAAAATCCCTTCTTTCGGAAACATCGCTCGACAATATCCAGGCATGAAGTTTCAGACTTGCGGGAGCCTGATGAAACATGCTGGAGCGAGGTTGTTTGAGGAGGTCCCACCGATCCGGAAGCTGACGAGGGAAGTCTACTATCAACTCCAGAAGGTCCGGGAACCCGACCTCTGCGGCAGACACGGAGCAATCAGCAGGAGGCGACACTGGTGAGTCCGAAACTTGGCGATCACCTTGTCCAACAACACCGCTGGGGGGTAAGCATACGCGTACATGCCCTCCCAGGACGTCGACATCGCATCCACTGACATGGCCGTGGGATCGGGAATGGGAGACACAAACGAAGGAAGTTTGTGGTTCCACCGGGTCGCAAACAAATCGACCATCGGCGTGCCCCATAGGCCGCAGAGAGATTGGAATACCCTGGGGGAAGACTCCACTCCATGGCCTGGACCTGGCCCCTCCGGGAGAGGCGGTCCGCCCAAACATTCATATGACCAGGGATATGCCTCGCGAAAAGCGAAATACCCCGGTCGTGACACCAGAGCAAGAGGTCGATAGCGGCTTGGCACAGCGACTGGGACTTCGTACCGCCCTGCTTGTTGATGTAGGCGACAACCGTGGAGTTGTCGGTGGCCACCAACACAGCCTGATTGAGGAAATGTGTTTCCCAATGCCTGAGAGCCAAGAACACGGCCTCCAGTTCCAACAGGTTTATGTGCCATTCCTGCTGAGACGAAGACCAGGTGCCCGAGACCTCGCTGTCGTCCCAGTGAGCGCCCCAGCCGTCCATACTGGCATCCGTAAATACGTGCCTGGATGGAGGCGGCCGGCGGAATGACGACCCTCGGAGCAGATTGACGGCATCCAGCCACCATTGCAGATGGGAAACGACTTCCGGAGAGACCTGCACGAGCTGGGATCTGTCTCCCGTGACCTGGGACCATTGGGAGTGTAGATGCCGCTGAACAGGCCGCATGTGCAGGCGGCCCAACGGAACTAACTTTTCCGTGGAAGCTGGCATCCCGAGAAGGGACTGCCAGCGTCTGGCCGTCTGTGGAATGCGACGAAGGAACCCTTCTGACAGCACGGATAATTTTGACTGACGATCCAGCGTCGGCAAAACAGTCTCTGAGGTAGTCTGATAACGATACCCCAAGAAGACGAAGTCCCGACGCGGTGACAAGTCGGACTTTTTTTGGTTGATTTTGAACCCCATCCGTGAGCATAGATTTACCACAAACTGTGCTTGGACGATCAGCGTTTCGCGACAATGGTGCCGGATTAGCCAATCGTCGAGATACTGGTGGATGAAAATCCCCTGCTTGTGGGCGAGAATCTGGACTTCCCGAGCCACCATGGTGAAAATCCACGGCGCTGTCGATAATCCGAACGGGAGCGCCCGAAACTGCCATACGCGGCCGAGATAGAGAAATCTCAGGTATTTGCGAACTGCAGGTTTCATTGGAATATGGAAATAGGCATCTTTGAGATCTATCGTTACCACCCACGAATCGCGAGGCATGACTGAACGAACTTGCTCCGGCGTTTCCATGGAAAACGTCGGCACGATTAAGAACTTGTTCAACGGAGAAAGATCTATCACTGGTCTCCAACCCCCCGACGCTTTGGGAACCACAAACAACACGCTGTAGAACCCGGGAGTGTCCCCGGGAGCAGGTTCTATCGCTTGTTTCTCGATCATCGCCGTTATCTCCTCGTGGAGAACACGGCGGCGTTCTGGATCGTTTGGAAGAGTGAAACCCCTTGGGACGGGCGATAACGGTGGCAATTTCTCGAATTTCAGGCCGAATCCTCGACGGAGCGTCGAGACGACCCAGGGGCAAGCCCCGAGCCGCTCCCACTCTTTCCAAAACAGAGTTAAACGAGCTCCTACGGGCTCGTCTGAGGAAGGAATATCGACCGAAACGAGCTGACCATGCAGCTCTCCTCGACACTCGAGCAAAGGATCCGGCCCGGAATCCGAAGCTATACGTACCCGGTTTCTTTTCCCCTGCGGGCTTGGGAGCCTCTCCGCGTCCTCGGCCTCGGCCACGACCACGGTCTCCTCGGGTGCTGCCGGCAGGGGCCCCGCGAAAGGGCAGCCCTGAGGCCCTGCCTCTAGCTCTCCCACGGCCACGAGCCGGCTGCTGCTGAGGCTGAGACTGCTGAGCTGAAGACTGGGGCTTCTTAAAGGCCGAAACCATCTGTTGCGTCAGACGTTCCAGAGACTTTGACTGGCTCAGGAGGGCATTGGAAGTAGAAGACTTCGCGGCCTTCTCGTCGGCCTCCTTCTTCACCTCCCGCAACTCCGCAGAACGGTCAGGGAGTAGAAGTGAAGTAGGGGCTCCAGAAGAGGGGATCACGGGGTGGAGAACTCTCATGTCCGTCATGAGCTGGTCCGGAACCTCGAACTTGAGGGACGAGAGGAAAGCGTCACGCCGCCACAACTCGGACACCCAGAGTGAGTGGGAGTCCAGGGCCACCTTGTCACCCACACCTTTACCAATGGAGGTGACCAACGAAGCGCAGCTCAATAAGGCTTCTGCCAAATCATCTCGGTCAACGTCAGGGTTGTCCAGGACCTGGTCACGGCACTGAAGAATGGCCCGTCTCGTAGCCATCGACAGCCAATCCATGGCCGAATCCGTGGCCAGCCCCACTCGAAACGTGTGCTGCAGCTCCGCCAAGGCCGCCCATGGAATCTCCACGGCCTTAGGCTCCTTGAAAAAGGCGTAATGGGGGTGATGCCTCCTCAAAGCTGTAGGCTTGTCATCCAGCTCCGACGACGTATAGTAGTCGTTGACAGACGGGCGAGCAGGATACGCGCCAATCGCCGACTTGTTGGACCTGATGGTCTCGTCCATGCGCTCTTGCATGGAGCCGCGAACTCCCTGCGACAGAGGGAATCGTAGGGCGTCCTTCGACAGCCGGGGGTGCTCCAACTCAGAAGATATCATCGACCGAGCTACCTTCTTGACTGGGGCCGGAGCATGCTCTTCGGGCCACAAACCCGGGAGGACCCTCTTCACAAAGTCCAACTTCTCCCCCCAAGAGAGAGGGTCGTCGGACTCGGGCTGGTCCGCCTCCTGGTCCAGGTCCGCCTTACGCTTTCGCGGAAGCGTGAGGCCTGACGGGCCAGGTAACGGCTGGTCAGCCGACTGAGAGCCCTGTAGGGAAGGCTCCTCATCCGATGACGGCTCGTCCCTAGGCAGAGGGGAAGATGGGGGCGGTGGCGGCTGTGGAGGCGGGAACCTCGCCAGAAACTGCTGCCACTGGCCTAACATCTCCGCCCGAAAAGACTCAAGCTCGCCCCTAAGGCGCTGCTCTGACGTCGGGGGAGAGCTCCCCTGGGCAGGAACACCGGACGGCTCCGACGCACGGGAAGACCCTTGGTCCGCCAACTGGGCGAAAGACAACATACCCTGGCTGGAGGCGACGAAACCGGAGGGCAGGGCCGTAAGAGGGGAATCGTCCTTGATATCCTCGGCGATCTGAAACACACAGGGCGAATCAGAAAAAGGAAACACTGGAAACCGTGGAGACATGGAAACTCCAGGAACCCATGGGTTTGGACGGCTCATGGCCCTTGGCTCCCGGCCCCTACTGGCCACGGCTCCGGTAGCCACGGCCTGGGGTCCAGTAACCGACGGGAAATCGGGTGCCGGCGGCCGTATCACTAGCGACACGGGCCCGGACCGAAATCCGCCCTGGCTCTGGGGTTGAAACCCAGCTCCGGGGGCAGGCGCCCGACCCGGAGGGGGAAACAACACTCTCTGTCCAGAGGGATCCCGGGCGCAGGGAACCGTCGTGAGCCCGACGGAACCGGCAGACCCCGAAACCACACTCGGACACTGAAACCCAGGTCGTTCAGCCAGAGAAGCACGAGAACGAGGGGCCAGTAGAGAGGGAGCCAAAAGTGAGCCACACAAACCCGTAGGTTGTGGGGAAGTTAGGGTGCCGAGAGCCGAACGCGCGGCTCCCGGGACCCGTACCTGGCTGAAAGAAAATGACAATGATAAATCAAAACTTACAGCACAAACAGCATTGGATAACTGCAAATCTAATCGCCGCTTGCGTTCCTCAGACGCCTTGGGACGCGGCCTGGCGCTATCAGAATCTGACGGGGAAGGGGGAGTAGGGCAACCAGCAAACCTGCGGGCCTGAATCTCCCGTAAGCCTTGCAGACAAAGTTTCCACTCGTCGATGGACCAATCCGCGCACAACTCACAGGTGGCTGAAGGACGGCAATAGACAGTGTCCCTACACTGCCAGCAGGCGTTATGAACCTCCCACTTAGGAAGGTAGTGTTTGCACACGATGCACTTCTTATCTGAAACATATCAAACATCGAAGTACAAACGGGCGATAATGGGGGAAGGAAAGGGGCCTGGGGAGGCTTTACCATTTCCTCCCAAAAAAATCGCAAATCACTAACTCTAAGCTAGCTAACAACGTAAGAACGATCTACTGAAGAAAAGCTGTGCAAAGAACAGCCTAAAGACGATCGTAGACGTGAAGAAAATCGACTTTGAATGCCGAAAGCAAGACTTGCTGCACATCCAACAATGGAGGAGCAAATTAATGGCGGCTAAGGTCAATCATATGACCGGTGTGACGTCACATCTACACCGCGGGGAATCTGAGATGTGTGAGAGTAATTTCTTTCAATTTCGAGTTCGAGATGGATGTCAGGAATTTTCAGAAAATTCTTGTGACATTCATTTCTCTCTCCTCTTCTTTGAATGCCAAGGTAAGATTACCCAAAGAGTTTATTATAGAGGTAGTGGTATGGCAATAAATACACCCCTTGTGTATCTACTGTGTATGACGAGATGTTTGATTACATGAAGTCACTCAAGTGTAATTTTTACTCAAAAGGGAACAACAGCTATTACAGTTTTCATGATAAACAATCATTCGTGAACTGTGAATGCACTGTACATGAACTGCATGCCTTTAATTCCAGTAAAGTACTCACATTCGCAGCCGAGGGGGTTGTTGATGTCCAGGTTCCAGTACCCGGGCTCACACATGTCACAGATCCTGCCGGCCACACGGTCCTTACACTCACATAGTCGCCCGTCGTTATAGCGACCACACCCGCCCAGCGGGTATCCCAGAACCTGCTTGGCACCGGCCGGGTTACAGCTGCACTCTGGATAGGATGAGAAATGGAACTTGCCCATCAACACACACTTGAATGTGAACTTCATACATCTGCTTTGTTCGACAAATATCTGCAAATGAAGATAATGACAGAAAACATTCTAGAGATTCTGTGATCTTCACTGACCTTCACAGAGTGGATAGTTGTAGAAGTTGGGTTTACACTCTGAACACTGGAGTCCTTCAAACGTGTGCCGACAGTTACACTGTCCTGTCTGCTGGTCACAGGTCTGGCCGTATGATCCGTACGTATCACACTCACAGGCTGTAAGAGTTTGTAGACATTGATAGATCCTGCTCGATCCAACTTGATTCCCAAAGGGAAGTGAATTTGTACCTCCCAAGTACGGGAGTTTTATGCATACTGACCTAGACAGTCAGGGTACTTGTAGTAGCCTGGAGCACAGCGGTCACAGAGCTGGCCAGCAAAGTTCATCTGACAGACACACTGGCCATAGTCATCACAGGACACACCCTGGGAACCCATCGTGTTACACCCGCACTCTGTGGGGGTGTACAAGGGCATACTTGTCACAATGGTATTGCTCTCGGACATTTCATAGACAATTTCATAATGTCATAGACATTTCATAGACAAAAGTTTCTCCTGCAAACTAGGACATACACTTTATTCATTAAATGCAATTCACGGTGTATTGATGCCTCTTACAATATGTTTGAATACTGACCCATACACCTGGGATAGTGGTAGTAGCCGGGTGCACACTGCTCACAGGTGCTGCCTCCGAAGTGTTCGTCACACAGGCAGTAGCCAGTGTCCTGGTCACAGATCTCCGCGGTCGAGCCCGTCGGGTCACAGTCACACACTGAGGGGGAGAGATGATGGAATATAGAGAGAGGCAAGACGAGGCCAGAATTTTGTGGAGCAGTTATGTGTGTGTCAAAGACTCAATATACATGTAGATTAGCAGAAAAAACCTTCATGAGATCCAACCAGATTTTCATAGCTCTAATATATCTACAGTGACAACATAATGCACGACGGATTCCAATGGGGCTGCATACTCACTGTTACAGGATGGGTAGTTGTAGTAGCCATTGGCACACTCCCCGCAGTCTCTGCCCTGGAAGTTAGTGCGACATGTACACTGGCCGTCCTGTTGGCTGCAAGAGTTAGGTGTCACCGCTCCAAACGCATCACAGTTACACGCTGGAATGTCACAGTAAAGTGCTTAAAATGCTTCTTCCATAGTCACTTGGTGGAACATACTGAGACTAAATTATTGGCAACTACGAATATTTTTATATCCAATATTGAATAATCAAAATTGAATAGACAGCCTTTATTTGAACCTAATTTTTCTCAGATTTCCAGCAGCTTTTCAAAATAATGTTTGGAGAAAGTAGCTGAATGCATCTACTCACGTGTGCATTCCGGGAAGTTGTAGTACCCATAGGCACACCTGTCGCAGTTGGCACCATCAAAGTTTGGCTTGCAGGGACATTGGCCCCCGCCGACCTCACAGACTTGGTTCAATGTGCCGTTAGGATTACACTGACAGGGCAGGCAGCGTGGGTGGTCAAAGAATCCAACGTTACATCTGGGAACCAGAGTAAAAAGTATGTCATAAACACGATAAATCAAATCATTCTTCAAATGCTGTTTTCAGGATAAACTTGTTTTTTACAAGTCGCCAGGGAGCAATTAACTCCCAACACCTATGAACAACATGAACACCTACCGGTCACAGTTGGGTCCAGTGTACTCGGGCCGACACTCGCAGCGGCCGGATCCGTCCTCACATCGCCCAGTAGACACCCGGGGGTCACAGCGACACACTGCAACAGTACACAGCAACATGTCACCAAACGTCCAAGTGTGCGAACACTGAACAGGCCAAGCACACAGCCACTAAGCACGAATACAACAGAACATGGGACGAGCAAACAATACATTCAAATGCTGGGGCGTAATTTATCAAGCAGGCATTATTCAAAACAATTGTCACAAGCTATGCACGAGACAAACAATGTGGATACACACGTTTATAATGTTTTGAATGCATGGTCACAAAATAAATGTAATGGGATGCATAAATGAATATATATATATATATATAAAAAGAATCATTATTAATACCACTAATTGGCACTCATATTCCCAATACAATGATGAAATTGGAAAACGTGGAAATGGAACCGCACTTCAGAAAGATGAAACACACAAATCCAGGAAATTGGAAACAACAGTGTTCACAGCAAAACAGGGATATCCATAGTCAAATGTATTCAACATGTAAGTAACATGTACCTGCATTCTGCACACATGAGCATAGGACGAAGTTCACACTTCACGACAGTGCACAGAAACAGGTAAAAGGTAAAGGATATACGTGGGGGAGTGTAATATCAAACCATGATGCTTAAATATATTGTACAGACTCCAAAACAAGCATCATATTGACATCACACAAACCCAATATGAGGCATCGTTTATATATGGATACATGTATATAAAGATAACATATTTGAGGTTAAAACACTCAACACATACACATAAAACAAATGGAAAGTTAGTTTCAGATCTTCACGAGATAAGTAGCCAAATGGTAGTGGTACAATTCCTAAACCACCTTCAGGAGTGCTGTGTCGAAACAGATACATTTATAAGGTATTTCAAACCTAACACCATAATTTCTATACCAAAACTCCATCCTCACCTGGTCGAATTGCTAAATAATTAACAGAAATTCTTTTCAATGTTCGGATTTGAGTCATTATTACTTATATGTGGGACTTATAAACATTATCTGATGAAATAAATCAAAAGTAAATCAAGTTGTTGCCAGTAGCTAGCAATTACTATTGCAGGTATCAAAAATTGTGAATAAAACCAAACAAATTACATGCAGAAAACACATTCAATGTGGAGAAAATTTGCAAAAATTATAATTATTAACAAGTGACCATTTCATTCTGATCGATGTTAATATTATAATTTGAGGCAAGCTGACCAAACTGTGCGAGTTGAAATACAGACAAAACAAAATCGTTAGACCAAATTATTCACTTGAATTAATAATATTATGACAAATCTTTAATATTCATAAAATTGATTTATTCAAGGTCACACCCCTCCTCATTCAGTACTAACGTTGGCAGGCGTCGCGGTCGTTGGGCCGCTTCCCATGGGGTCGGTAGTAGCCGTCCTCGCACTTTTCACAGTTGACGCCGGTTGTGTGGTCGCGACAGTTCTGGCAGACTCCGCCCCCCTCGTAGCGTCCGTGGATGTCCAAGCTCCGCCCCTCCGCGGCCACGGTCTCGTCATAGACACACGTGTCACTGTGGTCGTGGCAGTTACACGCTGGTAGGGAAGGGGTAATGAAGTATTTTAGCGAATTGCAATTTTGTAAATGGGCACTGGAGTTTGGAAAACATATCATCTGCTTTCCAATGGACTTTGAAGTTCAATACACAATTATTACATGTGATAAATGTGCAAATATGAAGGACTTGACGACATACGTTCACACTCGTTGACGTTGCCGAGGGTCGCAGGTTTCCATGGTTTCTGTATGTATCCGGGACAGCAGGTCTCACACTGGTCACCGCAGGTGTTGTGACGACAGCGACACTTGAGCTTAGACGCATCATCGGGGTCTGTGACGTCACAGGTGTCAGCGTGACCGTTACACACACAACGTCCGCCGATAGAGATGTCCTTGATACTGTAGTAATACTGCAGGCAAAATACAGATGTACACATCAAGGCACTAGTAACTTGGCTGCAGATTTGAATGACATATAACTGCAGTATTTGTCTGGAATTAAGGTAAAATTGTTTCACTATTAAGTTTCACAGTCGGATGTTTCAGTTTCTCTTCTACCCTTTTGAAAAGGACATGCTTTTTGTGAGGAAGATTCCATCATAACGCTTTGATCCCAAAGGCCAACGCAAATTCAGGAATAATTGTATCTGCAATTGCCAGCTGGCAACACTGTTTTCGGTGTTCACATAACATCATGATATTTTATCGCCATAATTTACGTCATTTTGATTACAGACGATATATCCGTTAGTGATTTGGCGCAAAACTTTACCCCAATTATAAATGATGCACCCTGTTGAATGATATGCCCCACCTTTTTTTTACATATACAGCACCAAATTTAATCATTCTCATCTGGTGCAAATGTTTGAGTTAGGTACATGTATCCAGCTTTCTTCATACAAGCCACACAAAACCCTGATGGGTTTGGCAATACACATTCAATATCATCTACATGATTGTACATATGGGCACTCTAAGAGCATCTGGCTGACACATGTTCCCACAGCAATTACATGCTGCACACCGAAACCCTCACTTTTTCTGTGTACGTAAACCAGCCGCGTGCTCAAGGATGTGGAATTTCCTGGCAAGCAAGATTGTGCTAGAATCCTTGATATAATGTTCCGAGGCATGTGCTCTGTTCTTGTCTGGATTGGGAGCGTTCAGGAGTTTTTTCTGAAGCTGGTTTCTCTCAAGAGATAGCACAAGGCAGATTTTGTGTTGGGAGGTGTACCAGTTGTGGCTGGGGTTGAGGGGTGGAAGCAGTAGCTGTAGCTGTGAGATTGGGGACTGTTCAACATATTGAAGAAGAATTTTGTGGGTTGTGAGCCCATGTGAATGATGTTGCACACACAGCTTTCTGTTCAAAAATCAAACTCTCAACTCTCAGGATCAAACTTTGCTTCTGGCATTATGACCCGAGGAATGGTGTGCCTGCAAAATCTTTGCAAACGTGATTTCTTTAAAATGCACCATTCCATGCTCTACTTGTACATGTATGTTGCTGCTAAAAATACATTTGTGGTACTGTAATTATGAAATATTGTTCTTCAATTTACGTGAAGGCTGGTTTCCATCAGTTCTACATCATTTACTAGCATTTTCATCTAAATTCTCTCACATCAAATTGAATTTTTTCTTGTGCTCATTTCACAAGTAGTTTTTTTTATCAGGGCTCCCGATAGCGTAAAATAATGCGTAATTACGCATGACTTTTTGAAATTTACACAGTGCTATCACGGCCAGTGCGTATGATTACGCACTCGAAAGATTTGTGGAAACTAATTAAAAAACAATGACATCGATTTATTAGCTCAAAAAACGAAGTTCTAGAAAATAATCAAACAATGTCAATTTCCGCCAAAGAGACGCATGCGCAATGCACTCGCTGGCGAATAAGTTGTGGGACACGTCATCAAAATTCGAGCACAATAAACTGCAGCGCCCCCGTGCGAATGGCTGCAACATCGAAAGCCTATGTGTGCGACCCTAGCGAATATAAATTTAAGGATTTCCCCACTTTCGTTTCTTCAACATGACTCGACAATGAATCGACGAACTATTCGAGAGCAAAGCAAGTGCGTTTTCTGCAATAGAAGACCTTCAGAAAGCTACTGTGGGCAAGGGCTATCGTTGACTATTAGGATTGTGCTGAAATTTTGAGAAAAAACCCGGAGGATATGCGAGATTTGTAAACATAAGGGAAGCTGTCACTTTGACTGGAAAAAAAAATAAAAACCACTGTACATCCTTTTTTGAAAATTACCCCTTCATTTCAAAATTTACCCCTTGTAATTTGACCCATGGGGTACGGTACTCCTTCGAAAAAATCCTACCGGGAGCCCTGTTGATGCATATGATATCTTACGTTAATGTCATATTACTTGCTTTGCTACAATGCTGCATGTACGACCTAACTATTTACATGTATTTTTTTTGCATTTAATTCAAGTTTTATTTTATTTAATTCACATTACTCTGATACTCTCCTTGTACCACCATGTACAATTTAACGGCATGACCGACTACATCCACTACCTCCCACTGGTCAGGCTTATCACTGAGCTCCAGACTTCCTGCAGTGTTATAGCTGGGGTCTGTATCACTGATAACTCCGGCATCAGTAGGGATTCTAGATCTCAGTATACAGCAGAGTGTACATACTGGTGGAATGGTAGTACATGTGATATCTGTGGGACAGGGTAAGGGGGCCACTGTTGTTATCATGCACCATAATCAGGACAATTACGTGGGTAATGAAGCAGCTCCCATAAAACACTGCCTTATCAGATTCAAGGCACTAGATGAACTTGTGGAAATTACAGCCATTTATTCTACCATCTTGATCTTAACTTTCTTGTTTGCTCATGGCTATGTGTATGTTAATTGGCACCCATAATGTGTATGTTAATTGGCGCCCATTAGAATTATAGTCATACTCCTAGTCCAAATCAGTATATATATAATTCATGACTAGAAATGTGCAAGGAAAACCCCTACCCTTGTTAACACAGAAATTCTCATAAAGAAAAGCCCTGCTACAGACAGAGTGGGTCAGTTTTCATTATGTTTACAACCCTTGCTAAGACATAGTGTGAAGTCCATGGTTTTATCACCAATGCTTCCAGTGTAGATACAAGCCTAAAGTCAATATGGTCAGTCTAGGTGCTAGTATCAGTGGCCTAGCTGGGCACTATTGACTTTGTCAGTGTTAAATAGGCACATCGGAAGGGGTTGGAACTTTCAAAGTTTGCACTAGATATATTTGTTCAATGCTTTTCAACTCCATGCATGTATACATTTCAATGGTCACTGCACTGCATGGGCAAGCACATGGGAAAAGAAAGCACAGGACCAATTCTACATTTGGTCAAAGTCCAAAAACTTCCTGATTGGAAATTAAATATATTCACATAAAACTTTAACAGGTGTACACTTCTATATTTTACTTGAATGAATACGTTTAATATGAATGACATTCAAGTTTTTTCTGTAATTTGCAAAAGTATGCATGCACACATGACAAGTGATACATGTACATTGAACTTGTGCACTGCAGTGTACTACACATGTATAACCTTTGTAAAGCAACCACTTCGCTCAGTGGGTCATCGTGAGGTCCTGTTACCTAGCAACCACTGGATCTGGTGGGTCAAGGTGGGGCCCTGATACCTAGCAACCACATGACCTATCGGGTCATGATAGGGTCCTGTTACCTAGCAATGACTTATCCTGTTTATAATAGTGGGCCTGTTACGTAGCAACCACTGAATCAGTGGGTAATAGTGGGCCTGTTACCTACCAACCATTTAAGCTGTGGAAGATAGTAGACCTGCTACCTAGCAACCATCTACCCTGTAGGTGACAGTAGGCTGTTACCAAGTAACCACTTACCCTGCGGGTTACAGTTGGGTCTTGTCGAGCCTTGGCCATCAGGTGGCCAAGCAGCGTTTTGGTACGAAGCAGTCGCAGCCGGACGCCCGTCGCTTTGGTCCATTCCTGGAGTGTTGGTGAGTATGAGAAGTTGGTCGAACTCGGTCGGTCATTCACCAGTGACACCACAATCTGAAACATGATTATACATGTTATACATGTTTAAAAGGTGTTTTTTTTTTTGGCACAGAAAAAGGCTAACTTTCAAGAATGATCTTCATCAAATATTTTAGTAGCAGTAGTATATTTTAGTCTGTTTTGATGAGTGACACACCTCTCCTCCCTCAAGAGGCACGATGCTGGAGAACGCAGTGGTACAGATGACAGAGTTATCATTGCTGATCTCAGTCTCATAGCCAGCTTCACCAAAGAACTGTCGACAGTCGCTTGGAGTATCCGCGAAGTACTGCCATGGCTTCCAGGTGGCGCCGTAGTCCGTGGTCCGCTCCAGAGCGAACACCCCCGGCCGCGGGGAGTTGGCCATCTTGATAAACACGTACGCCACATGAAACTCCTGAAAGTTGGGGAAAGCAATTTCATGAACAATCAGTTCTCAGTAAAAGAAATTTATTTGTAATGATTACAAATTTTATTGAAAAAAACAAAAGTTATCATATGAGAGTACAATGTATGTTCTTTATTCTCAATAATAGTCACTCATTTTCAACAATTGAACAATTCCAATTGCTCTTCGCTCAATTTACTTTGTTGCTAGAGGATTGTACGTTTACATTTAGGTTCTGTATACTAGTATGCATACAAATTGAAGCTTAGTGTGTCAAATTTGGGTAAACTTGGGGAAGTATTGTTTTGTTTGGGAATATATGTGAAAACGATGCCTGTTTTGATCTGACAGTCAAACTACATTTACAATGTGAATATGTACCTACATGTATCTAGGGATATCTTTGATACATATACTCTACTAGTATTTCAAGGTGCATGTGTTTGACTGTTCTAGATGCTGATACACAAGCCAAGCAAGTATACACTTAGTGTAGTGTGTAGTGTATTGTAAATAGAAAATGTTGACCGGAGGTCAAACTAAGGTGAACAGTAACCAGATGTATACCGAATAGTCAGCACTGGTTGCAATCTCCTTCCCTAGCTCTAGAGGCACATTTAGTCAGTTACCGATAGGGCCATTAGACAAAAAGGTCAGAACACACCCCTGTCCCTGTGGAGTATGTATGTACCTCACTGTACATTCATTGTACTCCAAACATGTACTCCTACATACAACACACGATACATCAGTAAACAGCTTGGTCTGCAGTAATTTACCATCTATACCAATCCATCACACAATTATATGACTTAGTTTCTTACTTTATGTGTATATCACAAATCGATAGTATACTACTAAATAGTAAATATATAACAATGATGTGCATGTCTATACCACTGTTAAAACAATCATGTTTTTATAATGCATCTTTCCATAATGCGTGGTGTATGGACAGAAAATTGGCAACACCTGAATTTCAGAATATAAGTGTGTGCAAAAAAGTTACAGGAATAAATTCACTGAATGATAGGTATGATTTGTGCATCGAATTATCTATTGAACTCAATTTTCAACCAACTAAAGAAAACATCTTGTCTATTTTCAGATCTTCCCGAACAATCAACAACACAAAGAAGCCTGTGTGTTTGAGCCATGTTCAGTGTGAGTTTGCCTGCAGGCGCCTGCGGTCAATGAACACTTCACAGGCAATATAACTACAGTTATGTGCAAACTAACGAACTGAGCAGAACACCAGCAGAGGCATTTCCAGTCCAGATGTGCCCAGGCCTCTTGCCTTGCTATAGTGTGCTGCTGACTGACTGCCATGGCTCGTATAAAGTGTATAGAGAGAAGCCCATGCAGGCTAGAGTCTGTAGGAAGTGCACATGGCCACAGACATACCCTCATGAACCAGGAATGCCTGGTATATCCTGACTGCTGCTTAGTGAGACTGACTGGTACAGAGGAAGGAAATACATGAGGGGGGTGTAACTTCCAACAGCTACTAGAGAAATTGGTAGAAACTGAGAGGTTCAATTAGATCATTTACACCTGTTTTACACAGAATTTACCACTAAACAATCTCATGATATTTCCATGCATGTGAATATATTACAAGTACTAGATTGAGTACATTTCTCTGGTCATGTATTTCTGATCCACAGGGAATTTGAAGGAAAGCAATTGACAAAGACCAGAAGAAATCTACAATCTACCGGTATAAACTTGTTGCATGAGATTTTTTGATTAAATATCAAAAAATTAGCCCAAGGGCTAAGATAGGTTACCGGACAACTTTAGTTGAAACAGAACAGGTGAGATATAACGTTAAGATAAACCAATCATCTTCGTGAACTTCAATGTCATCATTAAGTGTGCAGCATATAACCTTGTATTCATGTATGTTCAAAATACAAATACAAGGTCTATCTACAAGTCTTTTGTCTATAAACGAAATTTACACATTTCTTGTTGGACGTGACACTGAGATATAGCACTCAATGTCATCTGACGTCAAGTTCAACGTCACCCAAAAAAGCCGAATATATATGTGGTATACATGTATAAGACTTCCAATTCCAGCTATACCTACAAACATTTTTTGGCTGTAGAGGCCAGTTTACACACTCAAGGGGCCTTTTAAGCAATTCAAAGCACTCCATCTTTATACACAATGTCAGGGACCCCAATTAGCATGTTTTATAACAAAAATCTCAAAACTGATCAGATAAATTTGAAGGAAAACGACCAAAAATTAAATTTGGGGCCTATTCAGCCTAAATTTCTAGCCTTTTGAGCAATTCAAGGCACTTTATACACTATATACATATTTATACACATCATGTCAAAAACCCCAATTACTATGTTTTGAAATAAAAATCTCAAAAGTGATCAGACAGTTTTCGATTAAAGACAAACAAGGTGCAAATTTGGGCATTTTTCGACTCAAAAATGGCTGTTTTGACATTTCAAGGTCATCCAAGGTCAAATTCAAGGTCACCACACAAGTCTTCATATATGACTTCCCATTTGAAAGTGCTAATTTCTAAGCTCTATCTTCAAGCATTCTATGAGTACAGTCCTGGCAGCTCCCATTATGAAGGAAAAAAGTGCCGAAAATTTTCTAAGTCCCAAATTTTTTTCAAAGGGTGAAATAATTTTTTTTGCCTAGAAATGGCCCAAAATGGATAGTAACGCAATTTGGGGCAAAAAAAAATTTTTTCGTCGACCCGTCAAAAATTCAAAATGGCCGCCACACGGAGACCAGCGATTCAAGGGCAACAAAACTTATACACATCATAAAGGTACATAAGGGGAATCTTCTGAAACGATAATCTCAAAACTGATCAGACAGTTTTCGAGAAAAGACAGAAAAGCTGCAAATTTGGGCATTTTTCGACCCAAAAATGGCTATTTTGACCTTTCAAGGTCATCCAAGGTCAAATTCAAGGTCACCACACAAGTCGCCATATATGACTTCCCATTTGAAAGTGCCAATATCTAAGCTCTCTTTAAGCGTTCTATGAGTACAGTCCGGGCAGCTCCCATTATGAAGGAAAAAAGTGCCGAAAATTTTCTAAGTCCAAAATTTTTTTCAAAGGGTGAAAAATTTTTTTTTGCCTAGAAAAGGCCCGAAGTGGATAGTAACGCGATTTGGGGCAAAAAAAATTTTTTTCGCCGACCCGTCAAAAATTCAAAATGGCCGCCACACGGAGACCAGCGATTCAAGGGCAACAAAACTTATACACATCATAAAGGTACATAAGGGGAATCTTCTGAAACGAAAATCTCAAAACTGATCAGACAGTTTTCGAGAAAAGACAGAAAAGCTGCAAATTTGGGCATTTTTCGACCCAAAAATGGCTATTTTGACCTTTCAAGGTCATCCAAGGTCAAATTCGAGGTCACCACACAAGTCGCCATATATGACTTCCCATTTGAAAGTGCCAATATCTAAGCTCTATCTTTAAAGACGGAGATTTGAAACCGGGTGGTTTTGTGGGAGGGGCCTAATTGCATGTTGCTGGCCGGAGATTTGAGTGACTGGAGCAGGATTAAAAATAACCCAACAGCCAGGCCGAGTGGACAAGGCAGCTCTGCCCGCGGCTGGATCTGCTAACTGCCTGACAGCGTACAGTGTGTAGTCTCCCTCTCACATGCTAGTACAGTCAGCAGCAATAGCATTCATAGCATGTGGTTCTGTTTATAAACAAGTTTCTACTGGGCTGGCTGGTGCCTTGTAGGAATCTGATTGGCTGAGCGTTTAGAAACATCATCAGGTACCGGGTTTGAATTATCTGCAGCTTCAAAATTTTATGGTCTATTTTCAACACAAATAGAGAGTGGATGTTCTGAACAAAAACAAATTTGAAATTGTTGACCTGAAATGAGATATCTTGCAAAAATATGATTATGAATATGACCTATTGAAAGAGTTATTTGCCAAACATTGTTCTGCATGTTCACTGCATCTCTGAGCCACAGATTATGGACGGTGCACAGTACTGCCCTCTGCCTTTTATACCGGAACTCCCCCTTTAAGCGTTCTATGAGTACAGTCCGGGCAGCTCCCATTATGAAGGAAAAAGGTGCCGAAAATTTTCCAAGTCCAAAATTTTTTTCAAAGGGTGAAAAAATTTTTTTTGCCTAGAAATGGCCCGAAATGGATAGTAACGCGATTTGGGGCAAAAAAAATTTTTTTCGCCGACCCGTCAAAAATTCAAAATGGCCGCCACACGGATACCGGCGATTCAAGGGCAACAAAACTTATACACATCATAAAGGTACATAAGGGGAATCTTTTGAAACAAATATCTCAAAACTGATCAGACAGTTTTTGAGAAAATGGCCGCCAAAGTCCAAAATTGGCCATTTTTCGTCAAAAATGGCCGCTAAAAAAAAACCCCCTCTTGAAATATTTTTAGGCATTTTTGTGCAAAATTTCAGAAAAATCCGCCTGTAAACTTTAAAGATACAGCTGTGGACGGACGACGGACGCCGGACGGACGACGGACGCAACGTGACGGCAATAGGTTATCGGACCATAGGTCCGGTAACCTAAAATAGTTTCTGCTACATAATTATGTACATGTATAGAAAAGAGAGAGGTGTATCAAGGATCTGGGCTACTAATCTTTCACACCATCTCCAATTGGGAGTTTTCAATAAAAGCTTCTAAGGCCGACTACAAACCACCAAGCCTACCTTCAAATCATACTTGTGGTATTTCCAGACATTTTTATCAGTCCTTGTATAAACACAGTTGTATGGGTGAACAATTTAGGCATTGTTTGCTACAGGATGTCAGTATTGTGTAATGTTTGTGTGCAGTCTGCACCACACAGTCAAATCAAACAATTCATGCATAGTAATTTAGGGTAATTGTAGGGCAACTGGAATATGATTCAACAGTAGGTGAACATTTGCCCTTACAAGTTAGAAACAAGTAAAGTGGATCTTCTGTCATCCAATGAAATTAAAGTCATTAACATGTCTTACAATGTAGTTCAGCTTTGGAATATAGGTTCAAAACACTGAAATATAATTAGTGGTCCCACGATTAGAGAAAACTGTAATCGATTAATCGTTGCCTTCTAACCGAACCGTAACCGAATAATCGTTACTGATGCCAATTTTTTTTTCACAGCCAGATACTGACTGATTGATGAAGTCTAAACTGACAGGTTGACCAGCTACAATAACACCGAAGATAAGTTTGAGGCATCGTGTTTTGCACAAGTCAAGTCAAGACACACCGTATTAGTATACACTTTCAGCTTGATTTTGCGGCTTTACAGGATATAAAATGGAAATATATTGAATTATTATGCTGAATAAATTTACATTCAAGTAATCAATTACAGATTTTGTAACCGATCAATAGCATTAACCTGACCGCAGACAGTTAATCGTCTACTCGTAGGACCACTAAATATAATCAGTAAAATATGTAGGACACAGCATCCAAACTGGATATGTTTGCAGAGTATATTGTATGTGATGTAATTGAGGTGAAGTGTCTGACAGCGTGACATGGTAATGCACAACTAGCATGCTAGCTGGGAGCACTATTCACGGGAAGGTCTGGGTGTTAGCTGGGATGAAAGAGCTTGGAGTTACCTGTCCTAGGTCGATGGTCAGGTTGACCTCGTTGTACTGGATGTCTCGGGAGAGGGGCGGACTCTGCCACCACTGTTCCGTGCCGTCCGTGGCGTGCTGGGCGCTGTGGTCCTTTAGGTGCTTGCTCGGGTCCACCTCGGCCGAGTGACAGTAGTCACACAACTGGCCCTGGATCACCTCGAAGTCATCCTCATCCAGCACGTACGTCCCGTCGTTCGCCCCTCGATTGGCACCGGTCAATTTGCAGAACAGTTCAGGCTCGGAAACACCGTATCCACATGTCGAAGAGGCCGTCACTTGTCGTTGTACGGCCAAGTTGAAGTATGGTGGGGTCAAAACATTACAAATCGCGACGTTCGTCAAGCTAAAAAGCGTTAGAATCTTGCAAAGTTGCAGCACGGCGAGATGCCGTCTAGCCGCCATGTTTACCTCGAGTCTTCTGAAGCAAGGCGGCGGTCGGCGCGAGCTGCAAAGTTAGCGGGCGAGTCCAAAAAGTTACCGGCGGTCTGTCGGCCCGCCTGGCCGAGTCCATTAGCACAGGGGGTGACGGGTTGTAATAGCCATCGCGGTAATGCTTTCTATCAGAGGAACTCGATATCTATTGAACGTTACGTCTAGAAATTTTGGAAGCTTAATTGAACATTTTGTCTGAGACTAGAAAATGAAGGCCTAGGCCTATACTCTGATTTTTCCAACTGGTTTACACCGTTCTTGCAGTACAACAACATTGATCTAGTCTCATTCATTGATCTAAACACACCTTCGTGTACGGGTTGCCACTCTCCTGGGTTGTACTGCAAGAGAATGCAGGGCAATGGTTAAGACATCATCAACTAATATGTCAATTCATCCAATATAGCAGTACCAATATCATAGTACCATGTTCCATCATGTTTATGTGTTAAGATAGCCAATGAAGATATTCTACATTATTGTTCTCTGTTTGTGATATAAAAAGTATCCCAAGCATGTTGGTGAGTAATGCGTAATGCATAAGTGTATGAATAAACTCAAATAACAATATGTTTTTATTTGCTTTCCATCTCAATGAGATGCTGTTATCATTTTAAATTGATATTATATAGCTAGAATAACACCAAAAATGGAATCTACATACCAAACTACCCTTGAAAGTAAGTATCACACATCTTTATAGCACAATTAGTTACGAACTTGAATTTTCGGGGTGTGTTTAGCAGGCATCTTGGATTTCTGTTAATTAACAAAACTAATCAAATCAAGCTCTATTTGTTCAAGAATTTATTGGGATTGCAAATCAGTAAATGTCTCTATCAGAAATATCCAAGCAAGATCCACAATTGAGTCCATAGGGGTGTAAAGGGGGCTATAATCGAGAGATATCTAAATGAATGTGTAACGTGTACCATGTATGCAGGTGTACATGCATCAAAAGAAATAGCTTGATTGTATTTATTTTGGTCTGAATGGATTCCCTGTATATGAAAACCTAGATATAGACCCCAAAATGAACATCCTAGGTTGACTCAGTCCGAAGTTATGGACATTTTAGTGAAAATTTATCTAAATTTGGCGGCCATCTTGGATGCATGCATCAAAAGAAATAGCTTGATTGTATTTATTTTGGTCTAAATGGATTCCCTGTATATGAAAACCTAGGTATACACCCCAAAATGAACATCCTAGGTTGACTCAGTCCGAAGTTATGGACATTTTAGTGAAAAATTATCTAAATTTGGCGGCCATCTTGGATTTATGGACATATTCATATTATAAACGTTTATTTAACCACTGTTTTCTCATGTACAATGTATAAGGCCCCTACAATGAGCAGCAAAAGGTAACAAACATTTTATTTTGTAGACATATGCAGCTTAAAGTGAAGCAATCTCCAAATTCGAGATTTTGCGGGGTGGCCATTTTGAAAAATGGCCCGAAAACCAATTTTTGCAATGGATGCGCAACCGGAGACATATGTAATGTTTATTAGTGTAAAGTTATTGACTACCGTCCGCTCTTCGGGATCCTCGAGGATAGTCCTCTCTCATCCGAGTCCTTGCGGACGCGCATCCGCTATTCCGGATCCTCGCGGCAGGGCCGCTCACCGGAGGTCGCGGCGGACACGGTAACTACTTCATCATTAACGGTAACCAGGTAACAGCCCACCCGACACTCCCAGGCCTACGGACACCGTTCAGAAACTGGTTCATCACCACGGTGTTAACTGGCGGGGCCTGGCGAGCCGCGGTCTGCCTCGGGGACGGAACCCCGTACAGTCCGACATGCTGGCCAGAGCCTCTGTCACATGTCCCGGGAAGGGAGAGAGCTGGCGATCCACAGGGCCGAAGGCCCCCGAGTCAGCAACTCGTCTCTCCCAGCCCGGGCCTCCCCACGGAAATCGTCCCCAGGGCTCTAGGAGCCCACTACTCAGACCCAGGGAACACAAAGCTCATGGCGAGCCTCGTGTGCGTCCTAGTCTCGATCTTGGACAATCTCCTCGAACGAGTCGCCTCCAGTGTATATATAATACACCAGAAACTGCAGGGCGCACGCGAGGTTAAATCGATCCATTGTTATAGTTTACTGGAGCGTAAATTACAATACGTCGCCGTGGCAACGCACGCTCGAACGGAGCATGTCAAAACAAGGCCAAGTACAGAAAGGCCACATAAATGGCTTTTATGTTTACAATCACCTGCCGCGTGCTTAGGGCAAAATCGCCACATTACCCCCTTCTTACAATGTTGGTCCCCAACATGTTCCGCCCGCGCCCAAAATGCTCGAAACCCGACGAAGGCTTCGCATGGCGGGGGCCGGAAGAAGGCACGATGGCAACGCCCGGAAGTCACGGCGCAAACACTAGGACTTTAAGAGTCCCTTTTGGAAGAATGGGGAACTACCCCCGGACTTATGGAGTAAACTATAACGCGCTTTGCAATTTTGAATAAATCCTAATAAACAAGCTAAAATTTTGACCGAGGTGGTCCAAAACCGTGTGATGACCTTGAAAGGTCATCCATTATAAAAGGACGGTGTGTCGAGTCTTTGGAATATCTTTAAGGTTAGACTTTAAATTTAGAAATTTTGTAAAACGACACACCGAGTGATCAAAAGTGATAGTACCTCTAAAATGTTGCCGACCGCCCTGCCGGCCGGCTCCTCAGATCCGCAGAACGGGTCTGAGGCAGGGCGGAGCCGCGGGAGCGACTCCGGCACGCCGCCGCACACGTGCAGCGACGAGGCTAGCACCCTAGCCTTCCTCCGTCGTCATCGGCTCCTCATCCGTGCCGCCTGTCTTGGGGTCTGGCGGCGGTGACGGGTCCCTACGCCGCGGACGCAGCGGAGCCGGCATAATGAAAGCCAGCTGCACGGGCGGATGAGGCAGGCCCGGTGGAGCTTGCACGGGCTTTTGTGGTGAGCCCTGCAATCCGGGTCCTGACGGAGCCATCACAACGGAGGCCGGTAGAGATGTCGCGCCGAGATCTGCTATGGCGCGGAACATCTCCACCGTATCGCGGGTGCGCTGTGGACCGGCCGTCCGTTCTCCCCACACCTGGACTAGGTATGGGTAGATGGCCAGCTCCAAAGCGGCATCCGCGCGCCGGAGAGCCGCCTGGTTCAGGGCGGACGACTCGGGGTCATCGACGCCCTGGATTAGGCGAGTCCGAGCGGCCTCGGCTTCGTCAAGACGACGCCGTAGCTGCTCATTCTCAGCCTCCAGGTGCTCCATCCGTGCGGCCACCTCTGGGGCGGGGGCGGACGCCCCGGACTGCTCGGCAAGAGCGGCGGTCCGACCCTGGTCGAACGCGCGCCGCTCAATGACGGCCGACAAAGTCCGGTAGCTCTCTAGGCTCCGCCGGGTGCCTTCCATGAGGCCCTGGTCGTATGCGAGATCGCATGCGACACGGGAGGCCTCGGCGCGGCACCGGCTGAACCGATCCAGAGAGCTGTCCATCTCCGCCACAAGGTACTCCGCCGCTCGGGTGAGTCGACCACGCTGGGGGTGATCCCAGGGGTGCTCCTCCCGAGCGCGGACCAACGCGGCTACACCTGCGGACCCCAAGTCACGAATGGCTCGAGGCACCGGCAGGTTCACCAACGCCGGATCACCGGGGATCCGGTCCATACCATCGCGACGATGGCCGACCGCCTGGCCTACAGACTCGCGGAAAGTCTCGTAGACGCTGGCGGTCGTGGGACCGAGCCTCCGGCGTACGTCCGCCGTGGCGTCGAGGGGGTCCAAGTCCAGGGAGGCAGTGCTTTGCCACCCTGCGGACGTCCCCTCAACTACCAACGAGGACGCGGACGCCGACCTCGTGAGAGGTACCGCACGTCCGCTACTGCTCGCTACCGAGGGAGTCACGCGTGGAGTCCTTGGCGGGACCGCCGACGCGGTACTCGAGGAGGCGGAGGTGTCTGCCACCACCCGTCCCTCAGACGGACCCGCGGGTACCGTCACCTCGAGCAAGCCCGGGTAGTCCTCCTGAGTCAGCGCACCCGGAGACTGCAAGGGCGTCGTCCCGGCCGGAGTCTTTCCGGCGGACGAACTCTTCCCCTGAGTCTTTGGCTGGGGGCGCGGCTTAGGAGTAGCCACTCGTGTCTTGGCCGCGATCTGCGGCATCTCCGACACGATCATGGTCACCCGGTGCCGTTCTTCACCGGCCTGGATCACCGGCGGTTCACGGACAGCCTCTGCTGCTGTCCGGGCGGCTTCCGCCTCCTGGAACTCCGCCGGGGTCTGGCCCATTGTAGCCGTCAGGCGAGCGGTGTAGCTCGAGCCCGCGGACACAACGCCAGACTGCCTCCAGGCATCGTCCATGATGCGCTGTGCAAAGCGCCACGGACCCCAGTGAAAGAACCGGTGATTCGCCGTCCCTGACGTAGTCATGAACGACGCCACCCTCGGTGGTATGTATCCATAATTGAATACAGGCCCCACTTCATTTCCAACGAGATGAAGTCCCTCACCGCGGTGTGCACCCGAGCGGTGATCATTTAGGGCCTCTAAACTGGCGAAATATCGTTGCTGAGGGGTGCCGGAGTAGCACCTCTTGCAAACGAACATTTGCATCCAGGGGTAGTGGTACCCCGCAATGTGTCGACTCAAGTGGTCGTAGGTAGGGTACCTACGATCCCGATTGAGCGCACGGTGCGGGTCCTCATACCCGTCCAGGGATTCCGGACAGAGTTGGCATATCACGCCCGCCTCTGTCTCGGGCGGCAACCCGACACGCTCCTCGTCCGTGAGTGGACGAGGCCGTGTGAAAGGCGTGTCGGCCGCCGCGCCGGCCGCCGCGGTGCGGCGTCCCTGCGGATCCCTGCCATAGCGCGGAAGGAACATGTGTCCCTGACGGACTCCAGGGAGTTCGGGGCCCATTTCGGCCCGCAGCCTCTGGATAGAGGGCTGCTCCGAGGACGACCGTTTCTTCTTTTTGGCCGCCCCCGAACGATTCTCCGACCTGGTTTGTCGGGGCACACTCTTCCCGCGTGGGGGCGCGGCCCTCTGTTGCTGCGCAACGAAGGCCCGCGCTCCCGCTTCCAGTGCGGCGTCAGACAGGTGGACCCCGTCTTGCTCCGCGCGCTTCCGGAGGAGTTCTAAACGGAGATCTCCCTCCTTCGGCACGGGACGCCCTCTGTCCACTGGACTTGACCCCACCTCCGCAGCTCCGGTAGGTTTCTTAGTACCGGAGGAAGAGGAAGAGGAGGTTCCTTTCGGTGCCTGGATAGGCACCCGCTTACAAGAACCTCCCGCGCCTGGGCCGGATCCCGCGGAGGCGCCGCCCGCACCAGATCCCGAGGGATTAGGCGTCTTGGCGACTCCGGGTTTGGCGGAGGACCCTTTCTGGCCGCCCGGCTTAGGCGCCAGTGGCTTAGGTCCTCCGGACTTCGATCCGGCTTGAGGCGAGGGGCCGCCGGACTTCTTTTTCCGGTGCGGCCGCTTCTTCTTCTTCTTCTTCGGAGGCGAGGAGGCCGGGTCCGGGTCGGATCCGGCCTCAGATTGCCCATGCTCAGCGGCTTCCAGCTCTTGCTGGGCTCTCCACTGCTTTTGAGCAATCTCCCGGGCTCGACGGCGAGTACGCCTAGAGACGGGCGATGTAAACCCGTCATCTCGGTTCTCGGTCTCCTTCGAGCCAGACTCCTGTTCCTGAGGCGGCGCTTGGGATGCGGCTTCCTCAGCCGCGTCAACCTGCTCCGCCCAAGTCCCAGGGGCCTTCTGGTCGTGCGGACCAGACTCCGCAGGTGCGGACACCGAGGAGTTCTCGGCGGAACCGGTGTCCGGACGGCTACGGCCATCCGGACGGGTTTCCGCACGAGTACTCTCATCCGGGCCCAGAGACGCAAGCATCTCCGAGGACGGGTGCAACTCAATGTCCACACTAGCAAGTCCCGCACCACCGCAGTCCATCACTTCTTCCATACGGGAAAAAGTAGACGGATCTAGGAGTAACTCGGCGCCTGCCGTGGCCGAGTCACTCTCTGCGGGGCGGTCCTCCGCGACCTCGCTCTCAGACTCGGTTCCTGAGTAAGAACCGGAGCTGGAGCTGGATTCCTCAGAACCCACATAGGCTCCCCGAGGGATGTCCTCGCGGTCATCCTCCTCGGGCCTAGACTGGGGTCTCGAGTACGAATTACCGCGCTCAAGAGACCCCTCTTCCCTCCCTTCATCACCTCCCCAGCCGTCGCTACTTTCCGACATGTCAAGCGCTCTAATCGCTCTAAACACTGGGAGTCAGATCCGCAGATCCGTCTCCACCAGTGCCGAGCGCTTGAATGACGAGAAGGTGTCGAGTTACATCGATTATAGGCATCAAGTGTTGGCAGTTATACTGCACACGCATCGTATGACGCGTTCCCGTGGAAACGTCTATTCACTGCATCTACCCGATCGACAGACAAAAGGACGTTTTACATTCCCGCATTCCCATACACGCATCTCCCCCCGGTGACTCCTTTCATGCCATGTATACGGGTGGCTTGTGTACACAAGCCATCCCGGGGGAACCCGCTAAAATACTACAGTAATTAACAGCAGTCATTAGCAATAGCTTTCGCACTGGCGATCAATGACGTGAAGTTAATCACCCTCGCAGGTTAAAGATTGTATACAATGTATCAAAAAGCCAAACTACTTGTGGGTGTTACGATTATGTCACCCTATCAGCAGCGATAAATAAACATTTAACACCGCTCAAGCAGCAATGAAAATAAATCCACCACCGCTTGCATGCTTTTCATAGATCACGGCATACAGCCTTCGATACAATGTACACAATCTCCTACACCCCTCTTGCGAAAGCAGAAATCTCCCGATTTCTTACTCTCTATTGCACCAGGGAAAAGATATATCTCTAAACTTTCTCATATATGGGATAAATGAGTAAGAATAGCATTTCCACGGGAAACACGCACACACTTGTGGCTTATAATCCTCCCATAAATAATAAATGAGATGGAAAATAAACAAAATCACTCCCCATAGCCGCTGGCACGCTTACAGGGCGATCGGACATACCCATGACGTCCGGACAGACAATCGGGCGCCCTATGGGCGTTTGCAAAGCGCCCACTAGCATCCCCGACGTACTGCCCGGCCGCGGAGCGGTGCCCGGTCCAGCCCAGAGCCTCCTCAAACGACTACCGGAGCGCGGAGCCAATAGATTTAGACGCGGAGCCGGCATGGTCCATAACCGCACTGGTTAGGGGGCGAACCCTTCATACCGGCGCCCAATCTAGAGGCGCCCAAAGATGGTGAAAGCAATAGCCGGCGGACGTCCGGGGCTGCCCGCGGACGGAGTCCAGGCCGGACGTCTACCATTGTACGGCGTATTGCCCTTATCCAATGAAGATGAAATTGGAATTAGAAGCCACCACAAGTGTTGCGCATGTAATATACGACCCCCTTCTTAGAAGGAGGCCGGGGTTCCGGTCATTCCGGCCGGACCGCGTATTGTAAGGTACGATCCGGACGAGAACGAGCGTCACCCGCTGCCGCGGCTGGTCCGCACACGCGGACTTAACAACCGCTCCATTATCATAATGGATAGTCGGTTTCCTGCCGTAAGAAACCTTAATCTACTATAACCGCAATTACAGTAGTGGCTCACGGGGGATAACTACACCGAAGTGCGTCATCTTAAAGCGCCGCGGACGCCGGACGAGTCACGCGGACGAACCGCGGACATCAGTCCTCATCTGCGGACACTATCCCCGCGTCCAGAGCCAGTTCCCCAAATCCGTGGGAAGACGCTTCTCCCGTAGCGGACGTAAATCCCAACCTCAGTCTGGCCATATAAGAGGTTGTCCCGGGACCAGGGGCGTCCGGCCGAATCAGTAAATTCGTCCGGCCAGCGTAACCGTTGTACGGATTACGCCGGACAGCCGTCCACAAGGTGCGGACCGGCCATCCGCACGTCCCTGGCGCTAGAAACTACAGGAGGGCGGATGCGGAGCGGCGGCGTTACGACATGAAAGTCTCCGCGGACCTCAACTCCGAAGATGGCCACAAAGTAGCCACCCGCGGAGGTAAGTCGTGCGGACTCTCACGGAACGACCTAAAACCCGTCCGTAGTATGATAGACGGGTACCGCAGACGCATCCGCATGGGCGGAAGGTTATTCCCACCCATACCGGGCTGGCGCACGTGGTTTCCGGCGTGGCCGCCCGTCATCCGCAGGTACTGGAGGGAGTGGAGGTACCTGCGGATCGCCGTCATCTGGCTGATAGCCACCCAGCCCATCATCTGACGGGTCAGAGAGGTCCGGGAGGCCCACCATACGGCGCACACGCTCGTCCGGAGTCCGCGGATGCTGACCGGACGGATCCCATACGGGAGCATCATCCGGTTCCGCATCTTGAATTAGCGGATCCATGACCAGCGGGCCCTCGTACTTCTTCAGATTATCGATATGGACAACCAGAACCCTGTCCGGATCGGAATCCCTCCGGATCCGGTAGTCCACATCTGTCACCTGTTTCAGTACGGTAAACGGGCCTATCCACGGCTTAGCAAATTTATTGCCTTGCTTAAGCGGCGGATAATAGTAGCGCACCCTGTCGCCTTCCGCAAAAGCTGGCCTACCCTTAGCATGGGCGTCATAGCCTCGCTTCTGCCGGAGGGCAGACTTGTCCAGGCGCGCGCGCGCGAAATCATGGGCGTTCGCCAGGGCGCGGCGAATCCACTCCACGTACTCCGGACCGCACTGGGGTACTGCGCCGGTCTCTGCCGCAGTTGGATACATAATATCCACGGGCAAATTTAACTCCCGGCCGTACAACATCGCGTGCGGAGTAACTCCGGTCGAAGAGTGGACCGACGACCTGTACGCCATTAAGACATACGGGAGGTGGTCATCCCAATCATTCGCACGATCATTCACAAAGGCCGCCAGCATGTTGAGGACCGATCGATTAAAGCGTTCGACCTGGCCATCAGACTGGGGCCTGTAGGGGGTGGTACGCACCTTGGTACTCCCTAGCATCTGTGCTAGGTTTCGGAACAGGTTGCTCTCAAATTGCGTGCCCTGATCCGAATGTACCTGTTTAGGTACCCCATGGTACACCACCCATCTATTCACCAATAACCGAGCTACCTCGTCCGCAGTCTGGCGGCGCAGTGGGTAGGCGTCGGTATACTTGGTAAAATAGTCGGATATCACCAGGATGTACCGGAAACCGCGCGGGGTGACCCGGTGGTTATCCAGTATATCCAAAGCTATCCGATCAAACGGCGCGCCCGCCTTAACCGTGGTTAAGGGGTGGCGGCCAGGAGTCGGGACTCCTTTGCGAGCTTGACACCGAGGGCAGGCTGCGCACCACCGTTGCACGTCCAAGCCGCTACCAGGCCAATGAAAGCGCTGTTGTAGCCTATGGACGGTCCTCCGGATTCCCAAGTGACCGGTCACCCGGAGGTCATGCAACTGGTGGAGTACTTCTTTCCGCAGCTCCGCCGGAAGCACCAACTGCCATATTGGAGGCAGTGGGGTCGGTGGCTCATAGCGCCGGTATAAGAGGCCATCCCTCAAGGAGAGTCGTTCCCACTGAGATACTAGAGACAAGGTCTCCTCCCTGTAGGTCTTTCGCTCATCCTTCGAGGGCTTCTGGCCGGCCTCAAGGGCTGTGATTACCGGTGCCAGAGCTCTGTCAGCTCTCTGCGCCGCAGCTATCTGCGCCGGAGAGTAGCCACCCAAGTAATTAGGCTCCTCATCCGTCGCGTCCGGCTGCGCCGCAGCGGCCATCACCACAGGGGGCAAGGACCGCTCATACTCAGACTCTCCAGAGGACGAGGGTACCCACGAGGAGTACACCGCCGGACTCGAGGAAGACTCGCTGGAGCTGAGCCGCACCTCCGCTTCATATGCGGGACGCCCTCGCCGATATCGGCGGGTCCGCGCGCGGAGATGAGCCCTAGACGCTCCGGCCGCCGTGTTGTTAGAGGGGGCGGCGGCCTGCGGTCTCCCCGGAACGTCCAATTCCGAGTCTGAGGACGAATCCGCGGCTTGCTGGAATGGTGCCATCCCTGCACAACCCGGATTCTTGCACTTATGACAACGGGACAGGCCGTCCGCGTTGCCGTGCAACTTACCAGCGCGATGCTCTATCTGCATGTCATACTCTTGGAGTTTGACGAGCCACCGCGCCACCAAGCCGTCGGCCTCACTATAGTTGAGGAGCCATCTCAGCGAACTATGATCAGTCCGCAAGCGGAAATGGCGTCCCAACAAATAGTGCCGGAAACGCTTGGTCATCGTAACCACCGCGAGCAACTCGCGATGAGTGGTGCAGTAGTTCATTTGAGAGCGGCTCAAGGCCACACTCGCATAAGCTACTACCCGCTCTTGCCCATCCACGATCTGCGAGAGGACACCGCCAAGCGCGAAGTTACTCGCGTCGGTGTCCAGGATGAACTCGCAGTCCGGACGAGGGTGCCGCAGCACCGGGGCCACTACCAAGGCCTGCCGGAGTCCCGAGAAGGCGTTAGCCTGCTCGGCGGACCAAACAAAATCGGCGCCCTTTTCCGTGAGGATAGTAAGGGGACGCGCGATCTCCGCAAAGCCGCGAATAAACCTGCGGTGGTAGCTCGCGAAGCCCAAGAAGGACCTCACGTCCGCCACGTTACATGGCGGAGGCCATTTCTGCACGGCCGCCACCTTTGCGGGGTCTGGTCTCACTCCGGTGCCCGTTACCATGAAGCCCAAGTACAGGATTTCCTGCGCGAATAGCTCGCACTTACTTGGCTTCAATTTAAGCCCTGCTCCGCGGATGCGATGGAGCACCATCTGGAGGTTGGTGAGGGTTTCCTCGAACGACCGGCCATACACGACGACATCGTCGATGTAGACCATACATCGCTTCCAGAGGAACCCTTTGAGTACCATCTCCATGAGGCGCTCGAACGTCGCTGGTGCGTTACAGAGCCCGAACGGCATTACCTTGAATTGGTAGAGCCCGTTCTTGGTAACGAAGGCAGTCTTTGCCCGATCACTCTCCTCCATCTCCACCTGCCAATACCCGGAGGCCAGATCCAGAGCACAGAAATAGTGCGACCCGGCCAGGGCATCGAAGGTATCCTCAATGTGCGGGAGAGGATATGAGTCCTTCCGCGTGGCATCGTTGAGTTTCCGATAGTCCACGCAGAACCTCCACGAGCCGTCCTTCTTCTTCACCATAACCACCGGACTGGCCCAAGGGCTGTCACTGGGTTCGATGATGTCCAAGTCGAGCATCTTTTGCACCTCCTGGTCTATGACCTCTTGGTGCACTATTGCTGCCCGACGAAGACGCTGCTTGAGAGGACGCTCGTCTACGAGGTCGATGCGGTGCTTGGCGACGTCAGTCTTGCCAACCGCACCATCAGGACCCATGAACACATCCGCATACTGCCGCAGCAGTCTGCGGAGCGCTTGGCGCTGCTCTTCATCCAACCGGTCCTTCGGAACCCGAGATTCCAAATGGTCCGGCAGGGTGAACGGATCATCTCCGGCGGCCGCCGTCGCGCACGCAGCGCGGCAGACCGGATCGTCGGGGATGACACGACTCGAAGCCGCGGGAATAGCAGTAGCTGCTATGCATCCGCGCTTCAGTACAATCGGAGCATCCGTAGGATTCACCACAAGGATGGGCATCGCGCGGGGGTTGGACATGACCAGGGCCCCACCCAGCACGAGCCCAGTTCCTGCGGCGAAACTGCTCACGGGTTGCACTATACACGGACGACCATCGAGGGGCATGCGGGGACGCCGCGGCCTCGTCTCGATGATCATCTCACTCATCGGCGGCACTACTACAGTGCGCGATGTCCGCATCTGGAATGAATGCATCGGGCCCGAGCGGAAGAGGAAGTGTGTGTCCTCTCCCATCCGGAACTCGCCAGCGCTAAAGTTGGCAATCACCCGGTGGACCCGTAGGAAATTCATCCCAATTATCCCGGCCGCTCCGATATCCGCCACGATCGCCTCTGTCAGATACACCTTGTCCCCAAGGGTAATAGGCAGATCGATGATGCCATGGATACGGATGCGGTTGTCTCCCGCTCCGTAGAGCTTGTACGGTCCGGGATCTCGCAACTCGAGGTTGCGGAGTGCGGGCTCCTTCCTAAACGTTCCGGCGGCCACGAGGGTCACCTCCGAGCCTGAGTCTATGAGGAACCGGACCGGCTCCCGTCCAAAGGACAGGGGCAGGTACCAGCAGGGGTCCCTCACCAGCGCGCAGGTCGGGCGATACCTTTCGCACGTGCTGGGCTCATCTACGGAGTCCTCGCCATCCGCCTCAGCCGCGGAGGAGCTAGACTGGTCTCCAAGGACTACTTCCGGAGAAGTCATATCCACTTGGGGTCCGTCCTGCTCATCAGCGGGTGGGGCGGCATCGTTTGCCACCGAACAACTATCCCCGGACGCAGTGTTGGTCGCCACCACGTCCGGATCTAGTTTCCCTGCCGCGGGTTCCGATTCTGCTGTCCCGGAGGACCAGACCGGAAGGAATTCCTCCGTTGCGGGCCAGGGAGAGCTCCCTGGTATCCGCGCGACCGCAGGCGTTCCAACAACTCCGGACACTTCAGCCAAAAGTGTCCCTGCTTTCCGCAGAAGTAGCAGGGACGGTTCTGAGCTGGTCCGGAGGTGAACGCGCAACATTCTGCGGCTCCCGGAGCTTCGAGCCCAGCGCAGTGCGCAATCATCTGCGCGGCGCCGAGGTCGTATTCCTCTATGTCGCACTCGTCCGAAGGCGAGTGCGGCGCGGCGACCGGTGCCGCATGTGCGGGCGCCCCTGTAGAGGGTGCCGGCGCACTAACCCACTGCTGGGTAGGTTCCCTGGCGGGTTCCCGGACGACCGGGTCCTGCCACGGGGTTACCTGCGATGCCTTGACCGGAGGAGGAGTCGCCACCTGCGCGGGTACAGCCGGGGCCGGAGCCGAGGCTGGAGGCAACTGTCTAGGACGGACAGCCATCTCAAGCGCAAGCGCGGAGTCTATCGCCTCCTCCATCGATCGCTTTTCATGGGTGGCCAGCCCGTACGCTAGGTGGTAAGGCTGGCCATCGATGAACTGATCGATCAGCATCGTCTCAAACCGTCTGGAGTCCATGTCCGGAAAAGCTCTCCGGCCGAGTATGCGTAAGCTGTACGCATAGTCTGTCACGGACTCAGTCGGCTGGCGGATACGCGCCTTGAACTCTCGTTCAGACTGCCGCCGATTGGTCGTCGGCGGGAACAGCAGGCGAAGTTGACGAGCAACCTCGCCGAACGTCACTGTTCCTACCGGCAGACACGGCATCACGCGGAGAGCTTTCCCTTCCAGGCTCCCCGCGAGGACGTGTCCAGCCTCAGGCTGGGACCATCCTTCGTACACGGCGGTACGCCATACCTGGAGCAAGTAGTCCTCCAAGTCGGCGTTATCCCCGTTGAACCGTTTCCGCCACGAGGAGTGGTCGGGCCCGTCATCGCGTTTGTTACGCGCCCGACGTGCGGTCCCGGCTCCGGGGTCGTCCGTGTACTGCGGCAAGTTCCGCGCGCTTCCCGCGCCTGCGGCGGAGTCTGCCGGAGCAAACATCGACGCCGCGGACATAGGAGCAGGGAAGCTCACGTTTGCCGCCGGGATCATTCCCGCTGAAAACCCACTCTGGCTAGGTGCGGGCGGGACTCCCATCGAACCTACTGGGTAGGCTCCAGAAGGGGCGGCAAAGCTTGGGGCCGGAGCCGCCTGTTGCCACTGCCCGTCCGACACACTGTACGTGCCAGGGTAAGTCGACCACGCGGCTTGCGCTCCAACCGTCGGAACGGTCGACGCGGTCGCCAACGTGGTGCCTCCGAGCCGCGGGGCAGGCGCGGGTCCCATTGCGGGGGCCACTGGCGCCTGCGGACTCGGCAGGACTTGGGGAGGGGCTACTGGCCCAGACATCCCCGGACTTAGGGTGACCGACGGGTCAACGCTCGAATGCAGCTGATTCCGCTTGAACAGTACAAGCGCCTCGGATATCAGCCACCTCTCCCTCTCCGTCAAAGGCCCCGAGTTGCCTTGTGACAGCGGAGAAGGGGAGCGGTTCCGCCGGTCTGATCGTCCCTGATGGGGCGACCGGGCGCGGTCATAGCGCCCGAGGGGAGCCAGCTCGCCAAGTGCGTCGGTGAGCTGATCCACCACACTGCCCGGTGCGGACCGACCAGAACCCATGCCAGAGGCCCGCGAGGGAGCCCACCCGGCCGGGTGCGGCATCTGGTAAGACTGGTCCGCTCGTCCAGAAGGACCCGCATGCATCGGCGCTCGATTCCGGACGCTCGAAGGCGTCTTATGGAAGGGTGCCGATTGCCACGGATCTGTTCTGGGCACGGGCGGGCGCGGCGTAGAGCCGTTGCCAGCTCCACCCACCGCGCCTAACACGTCAAGGTCCGGCCTTGACGGCAACTCCTGCTGCGGCCCCGCGGGGCCCGACTCTACGTCCGAAGACGGAGCCAGGGACGCCGGAGTCGTCTCCGCGGACGGGGTCTTGTCCACGGAGGTTTCCGCGCGTTCCTTCCGGCCGCCGGAGTCGTCCGGAGACGTCTCACGGGGGCTGTCGCGCGACCGGGTGTGGTCCGCGACATTTCCACCCTTATCCCTCCCCTTGGATTCATCGGCCTTATCTTTGGCCTTCTCTTTCGCTCTTGTCATTTTTCGAGACGTCCTTGAGGAGCGGGCGATCCCCAGGGACTAAGGAGGCGACAACACTGTGACGGTAGGCTGCGATGGAACACTGTCGGACTGATCCTGGTCACGGCACCAATGTAAAGTTATTGACTACCGTCCGCTCTTCGGGATCCTCGAGGATAGTCCTCTCTCATCCGAGTCCTTGCGGACGCGCATCCGCTATTCCGGATCCTCGCGGCAGGGCCGCTCACCGGAGGTCGCGGCGGACACGGTAACTACTTCATCATTAACGGTAACCAGGTAACAGCCCACCCGACACTCCCAGGCCTACGGACACCGTTCAGAAACTGGTTCATCACCACGGTGTTAACTGGCGGGGCCTGGCGAGCCGCGGTCTGCCTCGGGGACGGAACCCCGTACAGTCCGACATGCTGGCCAGAGCCTCTGTCACATGTCCCGGGAAGGGAGAGAGCTGGCGATCCACAGGGCCGAAGGCCCCCGAGTCAGCAACTCGTCTCTCCCAGCCCGGGCCTCCCCACGGAAATCGTCCCCAGGGCTCTAGGAGCCCACTACTCAGACCCAGGGAACACAAAGCTCATGGCGAGCCTCGTGTGCGTCCTAGTCTCGATCTTGGACAATCTCCTCGAACGAGTCGCCTCCAGTGTATATATAATACACCAGAAACTGCAGGGCGCACGCGAGGTTAAATCGATCCATTGTTATAGTTTACTGGAGCGTAAATTACAATACGTCGCCGTGGCAACGCACGCTCGAACGGAGCATGTCAAAACAAGGCCAAGTACAGAAAGGCCACATAAATGGCTTTTATGTTTACAATCACCTGCCGCGTGCTTAGGGCAAAATCGCCACATTAGTATTAAAAAACCTTGAGAAAAAAGTTGGTTTTGGAGGATCATGGGGGGGGGGGGTGCAAAGGGACCCCCGTACATGCCCGACTAATACGTATGAAATACTAAGTCATACGTAGGAGATACTATGACATACGTAGGAGATACTAAGTCATACCGTATTGATCCGCATATAGGCGCATGCGCCTATATGTGAGTTATTGCATATTTTCCCATGCAGTTGAAAAATAAACTGTCTCACTTAGAGGCGCATGCGCCTATATTCGAATATAGGCGCACCCCAATATTCACTTATAGGCGCACCCTCAATATTCACTTCTAAGTGCACCCCAAAGGCCTCCAAATCACACAGATTTGGGCCTCATTTTTATATCAAAATTAACCATATTTACATTTTTAATGCCAAATATATATATATACCAGTTTATCAAATGATATCATAGTGAAGTGATATCACGTGATATCACGTGATAGGTCACGCATAGGCCTATTAACAGTGTGTCTGTAGCTCGACATATAGTATAAGGTGCCAGTACCATCTGGATATGTCTATCAGGAAACATTCTGTACTTATGTACCCGGCGAATGGCAATGTGTAACACAGTAACAGACATGTTTTCTAAATTGCGACCCATTCCATGTACGTGCTTTTTGTTTTTTCTGATGACATGCGCCTATATGTGAATATTGGTTTTCGGCGGAAAAAATATAAAGTGTCTCACTTATAGGCGCATGCGCCTATATTCGAATATAGGCGCATATTCACTTATAGGCGCATGCGCCTATATGCGGATCAATACGGTACATATGAGATAGTATCTCATACATATGAAATAAAAAGGGTACAAAAATGCCCAAATTTGCACCTGGTCTGTCTTTTCTCGAAAACTGTCTGATCAGTTTTGAGGATATTGTTTCAACGCATTACTATCCATTTTGGGTCAGTTCTAGGCAAAAAAAAAATTTCACCCTTTGAAAAAAATTTTGGAAAATTTTCGGCACTTTTTTCCTTCATAACGGGAGCTGCCAGGACTGTACTCATAGAACGCTTGAAAATAGAGCTTAGATATTGGCACTTTCAAATGGGTAGTCATATATGGCGATTTGGGAGGTGACCTTGAATTTGACCTTTGATGACCTTGAAAGGTCAAAACCGCCATGTTTGGGTAAAAAAAAATGCCCAAATTTGCCTGTACAGATGAAATGAATGTAGATAGAGCTTCAGTTTGCATTATGAACATGTAGGAAGTCATATATGGAACAACTAATGATGACCTTGATTTTGACCTTGGAAGACCTTGAGTGCTAAATGTCTTGCTTGAAATCTTGTAAGTGGCCTCTGAAGCTTGAACTTTTGCACATACAGGTTAGGATTGTGTATAAGCCTATGAAAAGTCATGTATAAATGGCACATCTTTTGGTGACCTTGAACTTGACCTTAAACGACCTTGAAGGGCAAATCTCAAAATCTTCAATTGTCCTCTATAAACGAAATACTTGTTGATAAAGCTTATATGTTTGTATTATGAACACATATGAAGTTATATGCAGCATACCTAATGGAGGTATTGAAATTCAAAAAGATACCTTGACTGATAAATCTCAAAATCATATGTCACCTACAATGCTTAAAACCAAAATTGTCCGGTAACCTATCATTGCCCTTGGGCTAATTTTTTTTTTTGCTGAGGCAACATTTTTCATTACGGACGTTACATGTATTCTCGAACTCGTGACCCTGGACAAACATGTCTTATGGGTATTGAGTATGGACTTTGACCTTGACCTGGATATTTTTGCTGAGTCGACAATTTTCATTTCCGTTGATATCTCAGAAACGGCGTGTCATAGAGCAAAACGAACTCATCAACTGAGGCAAACAAAATGTTATAAATTAGTCTCTACACCGAAATGCCTTCAAGGCATCTTTAGGCCTTGATGTCTAGTGTTTATCTCAGCTAATGGACATGCTCAAATCTGTGTCACGATGACGATTCATAACTGCATAAGAATACTACACACGAAATAACACCGTCAATCAGAAGTAACTTCAAAATTCAGCACTTGACAACTGACTTATGCAAGCAGTGAAAAATGCACGTACATGTATATGCAGGTAGACGTGTTGTATTTGTTCAGATTGCTAGCCTTTACATGTACATGTGTACGTGCTGGGACACTTAATGCTTTTCACCAGACATCGTCGTTTTCCACCGACAATGAAAAATTCCCCAATCAGCTTTTCCTGGAACTCACGTTGGCCAAATATAGATCCACACATGGTCATCTAACGTTTACTGGTCAAATGTCACCTTTTGAATTGAATACGTTCTCAATGCCAACGTCATCAGACAAGGAACAAAAGACAGGAGATGAATGTGGGGCGCCATAAAGCATCCCTTTAACCCCAACGACAAAAAGGACGGATATGGCATCGAGTCAGCTCCAGGGAAGGAACACAGATGGTGTCCGTCATCAACCTGATGAATGAGTTGCTCTAAAAGCAGTAGGACCTGCTCGTGGAAAAGTAGTAGAAACTCGGAAACTTGGATGATCGGCTATACCAACATCTGAAGAATCTCGATATATTACATGTAGTAATATCTTGACATGCGGGATGAAGGAATGAGTGTACAGATCTCGAAACGGGAGGAGAAACAAACCCAGTTTGGACCGATGGCCCACCCGATGACCTTGGTTGGGAAGGACAGTGTTGCAAGATGGTGGGTTTACAATACGGTGACCAATACATTCCCCAAAATTTCTGCTCTACTGAGGTATTTGTTTACTAGATAGAGCTTCAGGTTAGACTCTACGATCAGGCAAGTACATGTAACTCTTCACCTTGTCTTACTAAGGACATTAAACTGAACCAAGGTTGGAGTACACCGTGGCAGACAACACTGGAGGCAATGAATGTAAACCATTTCTGCAGCAGCATCACTGACCTGGATGGACCTGTCCGTCTCGAGAAGTCATCCAAGTCGGCCCTTAAAACCAATGAGGAGCGGATGCAGTGGAGAGAGTCTATCGAGCATGAGCTGAAGGAACTCATTATCCTGGTCTGTCTGAACGAGAAATAGTTTTGTCCATCGACTCGGACCCCCAGGCGACCAAAAGCAGACCTATCCTACTTGCACTGTGGGGAGGCACTTTAGCAATGAATGTAAAAGAAAAAAAACGAAGACAGAGCCGACATCATCTATTTCGTCAAACAAGCTTGAGTACTGTCCACAGGGGAGAATGTATCTCGATAGAGAGGGCCCTGCGGCAACTATCCAGAAGGTGGTACATCGACATAGGCCCAGTGGAGAGGTCAGCATGTGCGTGATGATCAAGATCAATGAAGTCATAGACAATGACAGCCACATCGCTCTGATTAACTGGACGACCTGGCTGTAGATACAGGGACATTGGAGGAATCTAAATTAAACTAGAAAGAAAATGTCGCTGTCCACCATAGTTGGAACCCAAACTATCTCAAACAATAGCTGAGAGCTAACCGTCTGAATTGAGGGTCACTGATTGCAAAAAGGCAGTTTGCTTGGCATGGGCGTCCTCAAATCGCATATTTGTGCCCTGAACATAGAGCAACTGACCATGCAGCATAGTGCCTAACATGCCCCCTCTCCTGACACAGTATCAGCATTTAGAGAATACTATTCTGATCATTGCTGCAGTACAGACGGTGGTGCCGACTGAGACTGAACTGATCGCAGTCAATCCCCGAAAAGGATTCATTTCCAACATTGGCAGGCAGTTGGCGACCAGGTTGCAGACGTGTGACAGAGATAGGTAATCAAAGAGAGTTCCAGTCCCTAGGCGTCACCGATCATCCTGGTAAAGGAGGAAGTCCTCCAATTCTGTGTGTACTACTGTTGGCTCAAGGTGGTGACCACCGAAGATGTGTGATGTGACATGTACCTTTAAATAGCCTTTAAAGTACACATCTTATCTTGAATACTTACCGTGAATGTCCTGATTAACTGGACGACCTGGCTGTAGATACAGGGACATTGGAGGAATCTAAATTAAACTAGAAAGAAAATGTCGCTGTCCACCATAGTTGGAACCCAAACTATCTCAAACAATAGCTGAGAGCTAACCGTCTGAATTGAGGGTCACTGATTGCAAAAAGGCAGTTTGCTTGGCATGGGCGTCCTCAAATCGCATATTTGTGCCCTGAACATAGAGCAACTGACCATGCAGCATAGTGCCTAACATGCCCCCTCTCCTGACACAGTATCAGCATTTAGAGAATACTATTCTGATCATTGCTGCAGTACAGACGGTGGTGCCGACTGAGACTGAACTGATCGCGATGTGTGCTGTTGCCGAGTCTGGAAACATTGAGGTCAAGATCAAAATAAGATCACCAACAGAGACCATGGCTCGTTGTCAAGAGCCTTGGTGTGATTCTAGGAGCATCATGTACTGGTCCTAAGGAGTAGTATTTAAGGTAGTCCGCTCCAAACAGTGAAGGGAGGGGGTCAAAGAGTTTTTTAAAATAAATAACTGTGTCAGCATTATCTAGAGCTTCAAAATGATATATTTTATAGAGTAACGGTTCAGCATCCTGAAACTGAAAAGAAAATAAGGGGTCACCGTATCCGTTCGCATGGAAATCACGATGCAAGATGTGAACATGGACGAAAAAATGTACAAAAATGCCATAATTTATGTCATTTTAGGTAAATGTGTGTGATTTCGATCGAATATGTAGAAGAAACGAGCACGGTGACCCCCTGTTTTCTTTTCAGTATTAGGATGCTGATCAATTACTCTATAAAATATGTCATTTTGAAGAGATACTATTCAAGAAATGACTTTTAAATTTTGACTCTTCGTTACCCCACTGTTTGTATCGGACTACGTTAACTAGAGCAGGTATTGGAGATGGAGCCTACTGGTCCTTGATGGGAACATGTAGCTAACATGACATATCTACGAGTGAACGCTCTGGCAGAAAGCTCTGGCAGCTGGTGGAGACATATTAGATCGACATGACAGTGATCCAGCAGGCCACCATCAAGCAACTCGGGAAGTTTTCTTTGATGTCTTTGGGAACCCAAACCAAACCAAATTTGGTACAGCAGGAGATCAACACCGTTGACAACCTGGCAGTCAATCCCCGAAAAGGATTCATTTCCAACATTGGCAGGCAGTTGGCGACCAGGTTGCAGACGTGTAACAGAGATAGGTAATCAAAGAGAGTTCCAGTCCCTAGGCATCACCGATCATCCTGGTAAAGGAGGAAGTCCTCCAATTCTGTGTGTACTACTGTTGGCTCAAGGTGGTGACCACCGAAGATGTGTGATGTGACATGTACCTTTAAATAGCCTTTAAAGTACACATCTTATCTTGAATACTTACCGTGAATGTCCTTGTCCCTATATTACCTTCAGTAATAAAGAGTTCCAATCCAAGACTTGATCCATACAAAACATGGTGTCAGAAGTTCAGCACGTTTCGAAATGAAAATCTGGAAAAGAAAGGAAAAACAGAACATTATGTCAAGTGTGCATGTGGATAATACGACGTAGAACAATTCAAAATCACAATTTAGGCTACAAATTAGGATAGGCTACAAATTAGAAGTGGATTTTGAATTCGAACTGGCCGCCACATATCGCCGCCACCGCACATTGGATGAACAGCGTCCAGGAAGAAAAACTCGATAGACAGCATTGTTGACACTTGCATTATAAACGGTGTGTATTCAATTCTGGAACATTAACATTTTGAGTTTGACAAGCCTCAAACATTTCGTCAAAATGGCTCAATCGTTGAGTCCACCACCGAATAAAATGGACATGAAAAGGGATTTGGCGAACAATTTCAAGTTTTTCAAGGTGAGCTGGGCAAATTATATAGTAGCTACCGACTTGAAGTCAAAAGACAAAGCTGTGCAAGTGGCTACGCTTTTGTCAGTCATCGGCAAAGACTTTTATGAAGTTTATGAAAATTTGCCACTCAATGACAATGACGGAAAGGACCCTGATTTTATATTGAAAAAACTGAGTGAACATTGTGAGCCACACAGAAATATCATATATGAGAGATACTTGTTCAATTCCACAACACAAGCTGCTGGTGGAACAAATGAATAATTTCTGAGCAAGCTTGGGAAATTGGCAGCCACTTGTGATTATGGTACGCTATATGATGACATGCTGAGGGACCGTATCGTCATTGGAATTCGTGATGCAGTGACACGCAGTCAACTCCTGCGTGAAACTGGCCTGACCATGACCAAAGCATATGAGATATGTCGCAGCTCTTAAGTAGCAGCAATACAGGCCAAAGCACTTGAAAACACTGAAGTGTCCACTTCATAAAGCAACGACAATGCAAGTACTGCGGAGAAGAACACGCCCGAGGAAACTGTCCGGCGTATGGTCAGACTTGTGCGAAATGCAAGAGAAGAAACCACTTAGCTGTTGCATGCAAGTCTGTCCAACAGGAAAAAACCGCAGCAGCAAACAGAGAAAATCAAGAAAAAGACCAAGAAAAGAAAGTAAAAGACAGTGAATCAGGTACAAGAAACAAAAAGTGACGATAGCATCAATAGTGTGGTAGACGGTACAAAGAAACAGTACTTTGTCTCCTTGAAGTTACGAACATCAGAAAGCAACGCAGCCCGAACCAGCTGTTACTTCCAACTAGACACAGGAGCTTCATGCAACACACTCAAGTTGGAAGACTATGACTGAATAACAGAAGCCAGAATACATCCATCTGAAGCAGTGCCCAGACTCTATAATCATGACACAATTAAGCCAGTTGGAAGTACAGTACTCTACTGCACAATCGGAAACATCACCAAGAAGTGAAATTCGAGGTACTGGAAGACGCCCCAACATCACTGTTGTCTGTGAGAGCCTGTGAAGGTCTACAGTTGCGGAACATAAACCATGAACACCTGGTGAACAAACTGGATAAAACAGAAGAGTCGTACAAGAAATCAAAAGCATCTGTCATCAAAAACAACAAGGATTTGTTCTCTGGACTGGGAAAACTGCCAGGACAGTACCACATTGAAGTTGATCCAGCTATCAGGCTCATTCAAAACACTCGCCGCACAGATCCAATTCCGTTAAGACCAGCCCTCAAAACGAAACTGGACGAGGTGGGAAAGAATGGCATTATAGCAAAAGTAGTCACACCAACTCCATGGATAAGCAATTTTGTAGCAGTTCAGAAGCCAGGAAAAACTGAGAATCTGTTTGGACCCAAGCATACTGAACAGAGCTATCAAAAGGTGTTGTTATCCGACCAGAACCGTTGATGAAGTCACAGCAAGTCTGGCTAATGCGAAGTTATTCTCAGTGATAGACGCCAAAGATGGTTTTCTCCAAGTCGAATTAAATGATGAGTCTAGCTATCTGACTACCTTCTGGACGCCACAAGGCCATTACAGATGGTTGAGGATGCCATTCGGAATTACTTCTGAAGAGTTCCAGAGACGTCTAGATGAGGCATTAGAAGGACTACCCAACTTAGCTGATGACATCACTCTCTATGGCAATGGCAAGAACTTGACTGAAGCTGAGAAGTCACATGATGAAGCCCTAGAAGCACTTTTCCAAAGATGCAGAAAAGTGGGACTGAAACTCAACACGAAGAATTCAGATGCAAGCTGGAGAAAGTTTCATACCTAGGACATGTGATAAGCTCAGAAGGGATGGCCCCAGATTCTGATAAAAATACGAGCAACCGTACAGATGTCACGACCAGATGACGTCAAGTCTACACAGAGACTACTGGGAATGGTCACATATCTTGCCAGAATTCTACCACAGCTGAGTACTGTCACAGAGCCTCTGAGAAGACTCACAGATACTGACGCTGATTTCACATGGGAGAAAGTTCATGATGAAGCATTCGCGAAAATCAAGACATTGTCGAGTCAGGCCCCAATGTTGAAACACTATGATGTCACCAAAGAGGTTTGCATAGAATCTGATTGTTCAGATGTTGGAGTAGGAGCAGTGCTAACTCAAGATCATCGACCAGTGGCATACGCCTCACATGCTCTTACCAGCGCTGAGAGAAACTATGCTCAAATTGAAAAAGAGTATCTGGCAATCGTCTTCGCAACAGAGAGATTTGATCACTACATCTTTGGAAAAAAAAATGTTCTTGTACAGACTGATCATCGCCCATTGATGCAGACATTTGATTCCAGCATCACCCGAGCGACTACAAAGCATCACCCAAGCGACTACAAAGAATCTACGCTTGCAGAAATACTCACTCAACGTGAAGTACAAAACCTGGACAACACATGTACGTCAATGACACGTTGTCCCGAGCATTTCTACCACTGGAGAAGGATGAAACCACAATTCCGCCATATCGGATGTACAGACTCGATGAAGAAAGAAGTCTGCAGAAGGATATAACTTCAGTCAACGTGGAAACATCACTGTTTGTAACAGATCAGCGACTACAGAGCATACGTGAAAAACAAACTCTGATTCATCCATGCTGACACTGATGAACATTATCCTGGAAGGATGGCCCGAGAGCAAATCACAGGTACTGATTTGTATTCGAGACTTCTGGCAGTTCCACTCAGAACTAGTCACACCAAATGGACTTGTGTTTCGAAGAACTTCCATAGTGATACCAAGGAGCCTGAGAGTAGACATGATGCAACGAGCACATGCATCTCACATGGGAATTTCGACCACATTAAGAGCAACAAGAGCCATCATGTTCTGGCCACAAATGAATGCCGACCTTGAACAAGCAGTACGTCAGTGCTCTGCCTGCCAAGAGTCAAAGCCATCACAACAGAAAAAACCGTTGATGACTACACCACTTCCAAACTTATTTTGGCAAGTTGTAGCTTCTGATTGTTTTGAGTATGAAGGTCAGCATTATGTTGTGTTAGTTGACATCTTTTCAGACTATATTGATATTGCTGAGCTGAAAGACATGACATCCAAAACATTGATCACAGCAATGAAACGTTCTGTCGCTACACACGGTGTACCAGTGATTATGTATTCGGACAATGGACCAAATTATGAATCAAACGAGTTTGAGAGATTCGCGAAGTCTTGGGATTTCCAACACGTTACCTCAAGTGCACACCATAGTCAATCTAATGGAAAAGTAGAATCCACCGTCAAAATCATGAAAAACATCATCAAGAGAGCTATGAAGTCCAAGCAAGACATCTGGAAGGCTATTCTTGAATGGAGAAACACACCTGGCCAAATGATGCTCCAGTCCAAAAACTGATGTTGAGGAGGACAAGATCTTTTCTCACTCGTGCGGAAGAGAAGTACAACCAAACGTTTGTGTGCCAGAGAAAGTCGTTGAGAAACTAGTCACCAAACGACGCCAAACAAAACAAAAATTCGACAAGCATGCAAAATCACTACCAGAACTTGTGATTGGACAACCTGTTATGGCAAAAGCACATGTTAAAGCATCTTCAAGCAATTGGGTTCCTGCTAAAGTTGAGCATCAGATCACGCCGAGACGTTATGTGATCAAGGCTGGAAATCGCACTTACGAACGAAATCGACTTCATCTGAGAGACAGTCCAGAGATACCAGAAACACCGGTAGTGCCTCAAGCAGTACCCCAAGCCGTGAATACTGAACAGACAGCCACAACCGACAGTCACATCCAGATAACACCTTTGCTTACATCTCAGAATAGCTCCAGCGACACAAGCAAGGCACACTCTCAAGCCGAGCCGTCACAGTCTTCGACGATCATGACTAAAACATCACCACATCCATCCAGAACCTGTGCAGGCCGTGTAACCAAGCCACCTGAAAGATCAAATTCACAGAAGACAACGATGCAAATGTAGTAGTTCGGTAGACGTTTGAATCAGGTGGTTATCCACATCATGGAACCACTGTCGAGAACCAGTAGAGATCCAGTGTGTCCCAGTTATCAGGGATTCCTTCCCCAGTAGATCGGGACATATGCTATCTTGAAACAAAGACAGTGGCAGGCAAAGATGTTGACAAATGTACGCACCCCTGATGGAAAATCCACATCGGCCATTGCAGAAACACAGTTTTCTGACCGAAGTTAGAAGGTCGAAGATCAATTCAACCTAACAACAAATTTTGAGTTTTTACGTGAATGAGCAGTAGACAGACTGAGACCCAGTAGTATCATTGGTGCTGATGGCCTACTGAGAAGCTGATACATAACGTGAGCATGTATGGCGCCATCGTAGAGGAACCAGAGAGAGACATAATTAATTGTGGTGTGACATATGGCTGGACAGGAAATGGAATGGTAGAAGAAGGTGTATCACAGAGGAAGATCGACCCGAGCAGCAGAAGTTTCATCCTCATGGTGCAGACCACCATGCCGTAAACGCCAGAAGAGAGGCCGTGCTCTGACGCCACATAGATGGTGGGAGAGACCTCAGCTTTGATCCAACGGGCAGCAACACCATACTATCTCCTATGATTACAGTCCTGCAGATTGAAGGTGTCTCCTACCCAAAAGGAAATAAATCCAGCGGAAAAGTAAACGACTAAATCAACGACTGAGATTTCCCTGATTGGAAGTCATGGTCTCCAAAAGGAAGAAAAATTGATACTGAATTTGGTCAATATAAATAAGAGGACGTGCAGATCTGAGAGAACTGATTCACCAATTGGACTTGTCTTATCTGCCACCGAACAGGCACCTACCAAATGCCGACATAACTGATCGACTGAATGGGCCAAGGGCCAACTGATCTATGAACAGAGCAGAATGGGGGCTGATTTGCTGACATGGACGAGTCGTGAAAAGATTTAAGACGAGACCGAATGATGGCCGACATTCCAACTTTGATGAACGAGAACCAATCTAACGAAAGAGCCAAGCATGGATGCAGTCTGCTGACTGAGGTGTCAAAGCAGTGATCACCTGCTTTCAACTCAACCAGCCAAAGAGCGGTAGCGGTAACTGTAGTTTGTTGCAAGCAGTGTGTGTTGATAGAGGCAGCACTATTCCGGTTGAACAGACTAAAAGTCATAATTTCAAGTTTAACTGGAAATAAGGATGGTATTTCCAATAAGTGCATGTCACATAACTTGTGATTATTAATATTTGTTCATTACATGACATGTCTATTGTATGCATATTGTTTTAGGGTGGGTGGTTCTCTGTTTCAGTGGGGAAAGGGGTGATTGCCATCATTCAATATAACCATTCGATGAACCACATCTTATGGTTTCCATGTCGTCAATGACCGACTTACACTTCTTCGTGTGGTTATGACATTGATTTCGAGCATTTAAGATCAAGTTTAATGTTACACAAAGTGACACTCATCCACTTGGGTTCCGGCAGAAATCTATGTGTTTCTGATCCTGGTGGTGTAAACTGTATGTGTGCCTGCTTGTTAACAAAAGATATACGTTGCCATTATGTGTGTACGTCTGAATTGATTTCTGTTAAATTGAAGCAATACTTCGATTACTTTGGGACCATAAAGACACATCAAGTAAAATTTGGAAGTTCACCAAATGATGTTTCTACATATGAACCTTTTCTTCGTTTTATAGGCTATTGGCTCATATGAAGAAATACAAGGATATGCAATGATTATGCAGTCATTATCCTGTTTTATTATTGCACATAATTTACTAATCATACAACAAGCAATATCAAACGTGTGCTAAAACTTCTCTTACTATCACACTCCCCAGTTTGATCAGTTTGGACTCTGATATCTGAATCACAATCATAATCATATCAAGCAATGAAAGACTGACATTATCAGCATTTTCTGTAGACTCCTGTTGGAATAATCAATGTCGTACAAATGCTTCTTCAGAAGTGGAATACTGCACAGAATGTTTGTATATCTTTACATCATTTTCGCAGAATAACTCGCCAATGTTTACATGGAGTACAGTAGTACTAATACTTTGAAATTAAACTGCTATATCAATCTAGTCAACAAATAGATATATGAAGTATATAATGCTATGTGGCACAAAATGGTGAGATATTCGAGATCACTTTGTCTGTATCTGTGAATTAATTGACTACCTCTATAGACTTGTTATACATGTACATAACATATCTGCAAAGTGACTCTATGAGTGAAGTATCACTATACGAGGCAAGTATCTTCTTTGACTAATGATATATCCATAATCCATCAGACATTTGGACATATTAATGTACATGTACTGTCCAGTTTATACATAAGTTGTTTGTACAAGTAACAATCATAATGCGACAGCTGTAATCCCTATGTGATACAATACCTATGTGAATATCGATGTATTCATGTGACCGATTGAACAAAATAATTTACATAGCTGTTTTCACTAATGTGTCAGCGAAAAAATATAGGTTCCTAAACCGGCACTTGGCACAGCAATCCACTACATGTATATCTTCAAAAACACAAATCTAAGCGTCATAAATGATTGGAAGCAGTAACTGCTTGACGCACAGTTGATGGTACCTGTTTCTAGCGCATATTCTTAAACATAACAAGTAATAAATAACCAAGAAAAGTTAGGTGAAAACAAAATGTGTAGTGCTGAGCATCATTCCTAGTTGAGCTGGCCATTATTTGCTTGAGCCATTGAAGCCATTCGGGTTCATAGATTGCCATCGCCAGGAGTCCTCACCTGCCGGCAAACAACATCATGATTCTTCTTACACATGATTTTTTTTACATGTTTACTTATAAATAACGTGATTGCATGTAACATTTAGTTACCATGATGAATAACATTATCGTTCTGTTTGAAGTTTTCAAGTCCTATTTTATTGTGTGTGTGTGTTTTACATTGTAGTGACTTGGAACATTGAACCTTACACATTTTGTCCAGGCCCCTGACTGCCTTCCACCCAAGCTCCTTCTCGGCCAGTTCGGGATTGGCATAAATCGAGGCGACATCACCGTCCCGGCGTCCTACCAACTTGTGTGGGATCTGAACAGATACACGTGAGCAAGTACTGAGTGATGTCACAGTAGACAGATAAATTTGATCAGACAATCAGACATGTACACATGTTATGTACAACCAAAAAATCCATATTTATGGTTACTGAATAAAAATGAATGACAATTTCAATTCATGTATGTGATATTCATGCATGATTTTTATGCACAATACTGGATATCACATGTAGTTCATCGCCGCTGGCTGTCAATACTCACCGATTTATTCGCAGCTTTCTCGAAAGCTTTGACCATGTCCAAGACAGAGTATCCAACCCCAGTACCCAGATTGTAGACCTGAAATAGTCATATCCATTAGTTGTGGCAATTTCTGATGTGAATAAACACACAATGTATTATTCATCCTATGTTTTTGGCCCAAGTCAGTGTTAATATCATCCAACTGTTTACCTGGTAACCACAGTTTTGCTTGATTTTGGTCAGGGCTGCCATGTGTCCAATGGCCAAGTCCACAACATGGATAAAGTCACGAACACCTGAAATATAAACACTGGCCTGAGTGAAGGTTCAAGTCACCAAGGAAGAACTGCGACTGCGTGGAGAATTGGGCATGTGTGATGAAGGAAGGAAAGAAGGAAGCAATTTATTGTACACGTACATTATGCATTAAAATGCAATCAATGCAGGTAATTAGTTGAACACCAGAGAAGATGGCATTTCCAGCCTTGCCGAGCACATACAGTACTCGCAGTGTGTGCTCGGTGAAGCTGGCAGTGCCATCTACGGAGAGACCTAACAAAGCATTGCCAAACCTGTGCCATCAGGGGTGTCGTAGTCACTGCCAAAGACTTGTAGGAACGGCCGCCGGCCCACTGCCACCTGGCAAATATATGGCATCAAGTTGTTGGGAATTCCCTGTGGGTCTTCCCCAAGACGACCCGACTCATGTGCACCGACAGGGTTGAAATACCGAAGTGAGACAATGTTCCATTCCTGAAATGAGATTTTAAGGAAAAAATATGTTCTGGGTCTTTAAGAATTTGAATTTGAAGAATAATAAATAGGTAAATTCATGCCAATCTAACTGCAACAATAGCAGTGATAGATGGGTACTAGTATTAGCCTAAGCTCAGTAGGCTATGGAATAAAAAATACTTTCAAGTTATTCAGAATATTTTTGCAGCTGCTTCGTCAACAAAACAACACTGACGGTACCAGGTATATGGATGTATATATCAAAGACATAGAGTATACATCTATTCTCTATGTCTATGGTATACATGTACCACCATTGGAGATGTGCCTCCTACGGTGTACCTTTTCAGCCTTGGCGACGTCGCAGAGCATTTCCTCGATCATGTACTTGGTTCTGCCGTAGGGGTTGGTGCAGGCCCCTGTAGGGTGAGCTTCGACTAGAGGCAGGTACTGTGGATTACCATACACTGTACACGAACTGGAGAACACCAGGTTGTACACTCCAAACTCCTTCATAACCTGTAACGTGCAGATTGAATAACATCACTTATAATTATTCGTTCATTTATCCTTCCCAGAGTGTTATGTCATCATTAAATAAAGTATCTGTGAACCATAGCTCGTGCTTGAATTCTCAATTGATGCAAACGCCATAGTATCAGTCCACCTGCTCAATTTGGCCATAAATTTCAACCTAAAACATGGAGCATGGAGCTTGGTTGATATATGAACAAGAGTATGGAATCTGAGCACATATCTTTCTGCATTGAAGACTACCAAAGTCGTCCACGTGTCTCTAGTCCAACAGGATATCAAACACAAGACCAGCAATACATGCACAGGTTAACTTATGGCCCAGGCTAATATATACTGACCATGAAACATGAACATGATGGGAGGGGTTATGGGTGCCTTACATATAATTATATATATCATGCAAACAAAATTATTGACCTTTCATAAACGTTAATTTTCTGATCCTAAAATTTTAGATGTGTCCATACAATGTAGGATCCCAGGTTTAGAACATAGTTCTCCATAAGTTTTATATTGACAGAAACCCATGACTGCCTTTTTCGTATCAGTAAATGCTCAATGGTATGTTCAAATATAATGGGTTACAACACTCATAATTGATAAGTACATTGCATATTGTTCTTTGGAATTTTACACAATAAACCATCATTAATCAATAACAAAAACAGTTATTGATTAAAAAATGCTATTTGTAGCAATGTATACATGTAGCTTCTGCTGTTTTTGAATTACAAGCTTCTGTTCCCTTGGAAACAGTTCAACATTTATTCTAGTTTGACTTTGAAATGTATTTGCAATCGTATTGATTGACATTTTTCAGGTGAGTTGTTTGTGTGAAACATAAATAATCGATTGTCTGCATAAAGTTCACAACATAATGCAGGCAGGGTAATGGTGTCTCGTTAGAAATCCAACCAAGATACAGCTGTCTATGATAATATATGATTGACTATTCATTTGAACTTTTCCATCGAATTTCAGAAAATGCCACACATGTAACACCTCTTCATGTCCCAGCAAAGTCAATTATAAAACCCACTTCTCAGATAATTAAAACCCATTGATTCAAATAAATTGTCCCAATTCAGATCTGAAAGTGAACAAGCAAGTGCATTGAAATGTATGTAATGAGAAAATACATGTATGCTGAATATTGATCCACATGAACATTATTGATTGATCAAAATCGAAAAGCACAAGATTGTATTAAATTTCTAATTTCAAGAATTGCATGAAATCTGTATAAATTCATAGAGACGTACGAAAAAAACATGAAGAAATATGGCCTACCTCCAGTAGATTGATTGTTCCCTCCAGATTGTTCCTGTAGTAGAGCAGGGGTTTCTCGCAAGATTCCCCGACAGCTTTCAGACCCGCAAAATGAATGACGTGATGGAACTTGTGCTGGAAGGGTGACAAGAAATCAACATTTGACACATGTTATTGACGAGCAAAACTTCGTAATATGCAAAACTTTTTATTATGCATTGAACTATATAGAGTCACTGATAACATTACGAGAATCATGTATTGGACTGATGTCATTTAGTCATTAATTAGTCATTAATTTTCTCCCATCTGTGAAAATTACTTTACAACTTGAAGTGCACATAACGAATGACTAATCATAAAAAATTATCAGCATATGTATAGGCATATAAATCCAATACATGTCATGATATCATAAGTTATACAAAAATATACATGTTTATGTACATTGCACATTCACAAAACAGAAGAAAACAGAAAGTATAAAATGCACACGTGTGTGTCTGTATACATTTTCTTTACAGTGAAAACGATCAGGCACGACACCATGCTAAGGATTCTACACAGGTTCATCACAAACACTCACTACATGTACGTGTACACTTTATGCAGAGTACCAAGTTTGCAGCCAGGGTTCAAACGAAACAGTCTCAAACCCTACTCTGTATGGTGGTTTGGATTATCTTTGCAAATGTAATCCAAATAAGAATGAAAACAAAAACCTAAATGTTTCAGTTGTGGGAGAAAGAGGATATATACACTGTTTATGTAATATATGTACTATTCACCACGAGCCTACAAAAGTAAGGATTTGCACTCATCACAAATTGCTAACCAAAACATCCTCCCAAATGATAGATGTTCCCAACGAAACACCACCACCGAAAACGTTGAGTGGTGGTACCTTGGAGAATATTTCTCGCATGCGAGGGGTATCAATAATATCTGCCTCATATTTCGTGATAGACCCCAGAGGAATCCCGGCCAACTCCTCTACAATTGTCACACTCTCTACAGAGATGCATGGGATGGTCACGGGTAAATAAGTGCATTTTAAACCATGTGAAAGTCATATCAACAAGAATGAACAAATAGTCAATTTTTATGTTCACACTGTTGGTAAACTCGCATGTGAGCATGTGTACATTATCTACTGATTGTCCATTAACATGGAGATACCACAACATGTATGTACACAAAGTCAATTACATGATTTGATTCTATATCGTATGGTTACATTGTAAATGAGCATGTTATTCATAAGCAATGCTAAGGACATGGCATTATATGTCTACTAAGTATGCTACTTACAGTATCGAATGTATCAGACAATTATCTGATTACATGTGCATGGTATTTAGTAGAAAATTCAGATTAAACCGAAATATTGTTGTATATTTAGGTCCCATCTAAATCGTAAGTCAGATGCATACATGAAGATGCCACTGAATATGCCAACGAACAATAGGGATTCACGTAAATTTGACTACATTCATTCATTACACATACTTATAACATGAAAACCAAGACACGTACACTTGCCTACACATAGATACCGGAATTGATTCTTATGATAACGAGAACCACAACCATTTACAAATAAAATCCAGTGTGTACAGCCAGATATGTGTCAAGTTCGTGAACACACAGTGATTCAAGCTGCCAGATGCCAATACTAGATGTAGTAAGTACATGTTCGTAAAACACTATTTTATGCAGTGAAATACAACGCACAAAAACATGCACAAACACAAATGATGCACGTTTTTAAAAAAAATAGCAAACTTAATTGTAAATGCTGCATAAAATATTTTTTACAGAATACATAAAATAGGCGTGGTATGGGAAGGCTGAAAATAGATATAGGAGGCGATTACTGCATCACCAATTGATCACAGTACATAGAAATTTATAGTAATTACCAAGCATTAGAAAATTGGTACCTTTCTGGACACCTCCTGAATTTCTGCGTTATTTCGCAAGTCCTTCACATATATTTCGAATATGTTCCCCAGATATATCGCGTACCCTTTCCACACATTCTGCATACCAACAATGTTCAAAAATCATTTCATAATTTATGGTCACGAGCATTATCGTTCGTGTAGTTATTTTATTATGCACCCGAGCATTTGTCACACACAGATGCAGTGAATGAAACCATTGGGATGCGTTGTCCCAAACCTGTACGCAGCTGGTAAGTGAAGATGTTCGTGGCATGCACAGCACAACTAGCTTATCCCACTATTATATACTGTAGGATGTATGGTCAGTCACAAACATACATGTAGCTAATGACGATGAATGTTCTTTTGAAAATTTCGAAAGGAGCCTTTGAATGGTACGTATGGTAAATACCAGTTTGTTCGAGAAGTTAGTACTTTAATTGTCGCCTAGACGTGCAGAATCAGAGACATCCAAGAAATATGATTATCTGGATTTTTGATAGACCTTGTATTATTATTATTTCAAACGAATCAGTGAAACTCAACGGACGTGAATTTGCCATGATTGCCAAGAGCAAAATATTTAATGTTTGCAGAATTTTCCAGGTTATGATCAAAATTTGAGACGTGGCAAGAACACAACATTTACTTTCAAATCAAATGTTGTTTGATCCCTCTGCACCGGGGACAGTGAAAAATCAAATGTGTTTTTAAATTTTGAATACTAATAATTCTTCATAACAATATAGAACAGACTTGCATACCCATGCATGAGTTGTGTAGGTTGTCAACGACAACGACATCGTAGCCTGCCTTGAGGACCTCTATCGTGGTGTGACTGCCGATATAACCAGCGCCACCCGTCAACAGCACGCACTCCTTTTGTTGACCGTTCATCTCGACTTTCTGTACAATCTGGAGCATAGGATTGAATGAATTCTCATCAGCACTTCCCATGAGAGTTATACTGAGTAGCTCTACATGTAGACATATGTGTCGCCAATGAGTGAATTTCTATCCGGGGTTGGAATTGCCTCGACGATTTCTCTCACGGTCGTAAGAGCAGCAACATGCTGGAACCAACACTGCAGTACTACGTTATCATTCCCAGTAAATACGGAATCACTATGGATAATCCAAGACCACGGTGGGGAACCTGAGCGACAATCCTCGGAGTGAGCGACAATCCTCGGAGTCATTCAACCTCAGATGAAATCTGTCAATACACAGCTTCGTTGTCACATGATTGTGTGTATTTGTGGAGTGTTTGGTGCAAACGTGGTCTATAAACATGTTTCAGAGCAATATAAATGTGTGCTGCGGTACAGTAATCCACAAATGTGCCGCGTATGCAGTTGATAATCTTCAAACAATACGCACAACAATGTATGCACAGGTTGGGTGCTAACTCGAGAATCGGCTGGCTGAAAATGGATTTAAACATGAGAGATGCATGTTACAGGCGATCGCTCTGTGCGCCTACTGCAATTCAAACACATACTCCATATATATGTGCACATGTATCGTTGTATAAAGAAGTGAAGGAATAATGACAGAAAATACTTAATTTCGTGATTTCCCACTCTGCAACGATCTTCCTTGGAACTATAATTATGCAACATATATCCACGGAGTCAAATCCAGTCTTCATTTGTTTTATGATCCGGTTGTTTGCGTGTGTCCTTTCGCGCGCAGAATAATGAAGTATTAGTGCATGTGGCACCTAAAAAAAACCAGACTAGTATAGATACACATCTACTCGTTTTCAATGCATTTTGATGCAGTCATTCGATTGTTTGACACATGTTTGACACATGTTTCCCCTAAAATTTCCTTTCCAGTATGTCAAATTAGGTTCAAATATGATAATTCAATTACAATCTTGAAACAGGGTCATGATCTTGAATATCTTAACTATTACCTTCATGCATATAAAACACCCATTTCTCAATCTACGCCCAACGGTCGAAATCCGTTAAACTATAAGTCTTCAGAAAATTACAATCATAACACATGATAACACATAACTATGAAATTATTACCTTCCCAAACTGAGATAGAATTATTTCGAATCGAATTTCATACTTTTCAGAATTTATTGTGGATGCTTCCCATCGTCTCACATGCCAGTCAATATATAATCTGTTGAAATGTCTGTCCGTAACCATTGGACGCGCAAAACAATATACTTTACTATAGCATTATGCCTATAGATCTAGACACGTACCTGTAATGGACGCAATGAAGCTTAAGAAGTTTTTTTTCAACCGAAATTATGTTTTAATCAATTACTCAAATGTCACCTCGTGGGTTTCTTCTTTAATAGCGCTTTCCAACACAATCAATGAAAATAGCATCCGAGGATCAATGTTGCAACAACGAGGATTGTCGTTGCATCCGATTATGTCGTAATTTTCTCAGCCAGAGAAAAATAAAGTCGACATTTCTACCAGTAGGGTAGAGGCGGGCAAAACGCCCAGGTGGGGTAAAACGCCCAGTGGGCACATTCACGCGAATTCCACATGCATGAGACTGCAATTTTGTCTTTGAAATGCCAACACCTGTCAAATGTTTTATTTGAAGGGTTCTTGTGGTAAGATCTATATATATCTTCACAGGTTCATTTTTCGTCAGAAACTATAATTTCTTATAATAATGTGTTGACAAGCGGTCTTGTATCGCTTTGGATATGAAGTAGGGGCAATGGAAAACTGGTCTCTGTTGGGTGAAGCATGGAGTTTCTTGTCGCTTCGGGCGAGTGCTAGTGCAGGTATAGACGACATACCATGTTTTGAATTATACTATGCTTTTGGGCAAAACGCCCACACGATAAAGGGGCAAAACGCCCACCTGGGCCTTTTGCCCCATTGAGTATGGGCGTTTTGCCTTACTAAAATTTTGTTCGTCTTCAGGGACATATTTGACAGAAAATTATCCACAAAGAACTCCACAAATCTACTTTAGCGGATTAAGTTAAAATTTACCCTACCAGCTACCATGCTAAATTTCAAATTTGTGATCCGTCATACAGATTCAAACATCACTATTCAGGCATCATTTTATCCGTATGCAGGGAAGCACTGTCCCTGTTTTTGCAATTGTGAATAAAATAATATTCACATTATAATATCTAAGTTCAGAATAAATTGAATGAATTGAACCATTCATACCCATGAAGCAAACAAGACGTCAAAGCCTGAAGATGCCTTGGGGCATTTCGACTGAAATTCAGAGGTAACATCTGTTTCGCTGAACAACGCATGGTTTCCGAGATATGGCCGAAAATGAAAAACGCCGACTCAGCAAGAAAAAAAAAATTGCCCCAGGGCCAGGTTCACCCAACATAATCCTAAGACATGTTTGTCTAGTGTCATGAGTCCGAAAATAACGTCCGTTTCGCTCAACGATGCAGATCCTGTGAGACCAATCTGTACATTTTGGGCCGATATGGTCTCTCTATTGTTCACAAGAGTTCATAACACTATATGTTATGTATATAATATACAAATATGGGCATGGCATTTCAAATTCATTTGAAAATTTACGCTAAAGTATATTTTTTTTATCTGCAAAGGGGCAAAACGCCCACCGTGGGCGTTTTGCCTCAACCTGGTGGGCGTTTTGCCTCAACGGTAGGGTAAAACGCCCATCGATAAGCAAAACAATCTGAATAATCAGTTTGTGGACGCAGGCTACAAACGGGTTTGTGTGTGTTAGCGTGCCGGTAGTCTATCCCCAAGGTTATCATTCCCGCCTTTTTATCCGTTCTTCTAATTTCTACAGTCCGCATTTTATGTAGAATTGGTATCCCTTGACAACGTTACCTGATTATTCAACCAACAAGCATCACAACAGCAGAACTTGAGGTTACGTGTGCGGCCACAGGGACAAAGGAGAGTAGAACCAGTACTCGAGGCTGAGTGAACACAAAAAAAATCAAGGATAAGTAGACACAAAACACATTTCTTGGTTAAACAATCAAACAAAATATTGTGGGTCTTGTTTCCATGTGATATAAAAATTCTAATTGTGAACCTGAACGTTATGACAACCTGTCGAATATTTTGATGTCCATGGGTAAATTGATTCTCACCTGCTCTTTTGTTGAGTTGCCCATTATTCTTGCCCAAATGTGTTTTGGTTGAACTTTCCACAAAGGACTATGGTGTGTGTTTTCACTCACACAATATTTGCAAATCAACTTAAAGCCTATTGATTAGTTTGATAACAATATGAAACAATGAACTCGGATCGTATTGTAACTCGAACTCGTATTGTAATAACTCTCTACTTCCCTCTCACAGAGAACAATTCTCGTAGATGGTCTTACACTACCATAATACCTCCAATACTGGTGCAGAGCTTGTCCATGCGAAAATTGATTATTACTCGCATTTGTTTGTCGATTCGTCCATTATTCTTGCCAAAATGGGTTTTAGTTGCACTTTCCACAAATGACAAAGGTGTATGTTTTCTTTGTTCAATATTTGCTACTTAACTTTGTTGTAATCTGAGATTGTGACATGAAATATGGATAATGTCATCGCTGACTTAATTCGGTAGCAATAAGTCCACGCATGGACAAGTTCCTCACCAGTAGTACCATGGGGTCAAAATTACACTAACAGATATAGTACGGCTAACGCCGCACAATGACAATCTCTCTTTTCGACTAGAAGCTCCTCGAGGTTGTTTTCCTTTCAATCTTTCAATTTTATGTCTTATTTCTCATTGTAACTCATTTTATTGTAACTACCTCAACTTCATTATGTTTGTATATTATAATTTAAATAATTATATTTTTAAATAAACCAAGGTTAAATCCCAGTCGGTTAGTTACTTTATAACAGCAACACACACAATGATCTACATAAGTTGGTTTGTATTCTGAACGGTACTGTGCTAGTTCAAGTTGTGACGTACCATGAGTCACGCATTGAGGTGCGGAGACGTTCCAACTTGGGCAAATATTGGGGAAGATTAGAGGATTTCCCCCTTAGCATGGGCGTTTTGCCCGCCTCTACCCTAACTGATATCTCATGTAACACATGACCATTGCGAATCATACTTGATTGTCTATAAGATCACTGATACACATTGAGGCGAGTGCACCCCTGGGATAAACGCCGGGCGTGCCGACAAAACGCGGTAATATTAACATATATAAGATTGGAACAAACTGTTCCCTGGTGTGACCGATACATTCACACATCCATTCAGCATACATTATGAACAACTTACAACGATGATCTAATCTTTTTAGTCCCGTTTTCCCTTGTTTACAAAAAAAACTCCGAGGTTCATCTGAATCGAATCCGAGGATTGTCGCTCAGGTTCCCCATCGTGAAGACATGCCTTTTACCATCCCGGACAACTATACAGACTGGTTCTAGCGGCAGTCTCGGTTCCAGCATGTCCGATCGTCAAAGATATCGTCAAGGTTCATACATATATTCGGATGAGATTTTGAATGTACTCAGAGATGTCATCCCTGATGTACATATGAAATAGTCTGAACCTGAGTGTCCTTACCTTCAAATTCAGCTGTCAGGATAAAATGTAGCTCTCGATAAGTTGTCTTCAGTTCGAGTTCTGAGTTCCTGGTATTTCTGTGGAATCAAACCCAAGTGATTAAGTACCAAGTAGTGTATTGATTATGAATATATTCTAGATGCACACATAATCAAGTGAAAGGGCAGACGGATATACTCAACAAAGTTCAAATCAGAAACATCTGGTTGTGTTGAATTGTGTGTGCTTTTTGCAAATTGCCTCTATGGAAATCAATAAAAATTGATGAATAATTGTTGGCATATATGAAGTTTCCTCTATTATCAGAGTGACGTGTAATGATTGATGCACGTATATCTTTCCAATAAATCCAATACATTCATTTAACTGACAAAGGGCACAATCGGTTATTGGTTTATCATACACGTATTGTGCATTTGCATACTTGAACGTTTATTCAGTAAGACATAGTGTGGTATGGGTATGATTTCGGATACGTAAACACCTCTTTTTGTATGTCCGAGGAGATTTGGTAGATACGGGAATCTTCATTCGAAACATTACAATTGTTTTCAAAACATGATCGTCATGTTCTAAAATGTTTTGAAAATGTTCAGAATAATGTGAACACAATTGAAACTGTCTTGAACATGTTCATGATATTTTGAAAGTTTCGAACTGTTTTTAACCACATTACTAGCTCCATCCTCAGATGAATGTTGCGTCTGCTGTTGGCAATCATAACTGGATATTGTTGGTTGACATATACCGTTCAGGATTTACAGTGGACAAGAAATTTGAACATCTTGCTCCAAGGAGAATCAAACAACAATATTTTGGGGGTGGTCTACTTTTTTCAACTTTGCGAAGTAGCTGGCAAACAGTAATTTCCGGCATGAATTCCACTCTGTCGATTGGCAGAGTTAGAACTTCTGTTTTGTCGTTCTGTTCATTAATTAAATTACTATTCATAGAGTGGCATTCAAGATGGACCGATTGTTATATCCATTTTTTGTAATGGCTAGACCGTGTGTAGTGTTTTTAGGTTACCGGACCTATGGCCCGTTGCGTCCGTCGTCTGTCCGCCGTCCGTCCACATTTTTATCTTTGAAGTTTACAGGCGGATTTTCCTGGAATTTTGCACAAAGCTGCCTAGAAATATTTCAAGAGGGGATTATTTTTTAGTTTTTTTTATTTTCGCATTTTTCTCAAAATGGTGGCCATTTTTGACGAAAAATGGCCAATTTTGGACTTTGGCGGTCATTTCCTCAAAAACTGTTTGATCAGTTTTGAGATTTTTCTTTCGAAAGATTCCCTTTATGTACCTTTATGATGTTTATAAGTTTTGTTGCCCTTGAATCGCCGGTCTCCGTGTGGCGGCCATTTTGAATTTTTGACGGGTCGGCGAAAAAAAAATTTTTTGCCCCAAATCGCGTACTATCCATTTTGGGTCATTTCTAGACAAAAAATTTTTTTTCACCCTTTGAAAAAAATGTTGGACTTAGATAAAATTTTCGGCACTTTTTTCCATCATAATGGGAGCTGTCGGGACTGTACTCATAGAACGCTTGAAGATAGAGCTTAGATATTGGCACTTTCAAATGGGAAGTCATATATGGCGACTTGTGTGGTGACCTGGAATTTGACCTTGGATGACCTTGAAAGATAAAAAAAAGCCATCTTTGGGTCGAGAAATGCTAAAATTTGCACCTCCTGGTCTGTCTTTTCTCGAAAACTGTCTGATCAGTTTTGAGATTATTGTTTCAAAAGATTCCCCTTAATATGTACCTTTATGATGTTTATAAATATTGTTGCCCTTGAACCACCGGTCTCGGTGTGGCGGCCATTTTAAATTTTTGACGGATCGGCGAAAAAAAAAATTGTTTGCCCCAAATCGCATCACTATCCATTTTGGGTCATTTCTAGGCAAAAAATTTTGTTCACTTTTTGAAAAAAAAATTTTGGACTTGGAAAATTTTCGGCACTTTTTCCCTTCATAATGGGAGCTGCCAGGACTGTACTCATAGTACGCTTGAAGATAGAGCTTAGATATTGGCACTTTCAAAAAAGAAGTCATATATGGCGATTTGGGAGGTGGCCTTGAATTTGACCTTTGATTTGACCTTTGATGACCTTGAAAGGTCAAAACAGCCATTTTTGGGGTAAAAAAATGCCCAAATTTGCTTCTACAGATATAATGCATGTAGATAGAGCTTCAGTTCGCATTATGCACCTATAGGAAGTCGACTATGATGACCTTGATTTTGACCTTGGATGACCTTGAGTGCTAAATGTCTGGCTTGAAATCTTGAAGCATAAACTTTTGCACATACAGATTAGGATTGTGTATAAGCCTATAAAAAGTCATGTATGAATGGCACATTTTTTGGTGACCTTGAACTTGACCCTAAAGACCTTGAAGGGCAAATCTCACAATCTGAAATTGGCCTCTACATACAAAATACTTGTTGATAAAGCTTATATGTTTGTACTATGAACATATGAAGTCATATGCAGCATACCTAATGGACATTGAAATTCACTAAGATGACCTTGACTGGTAAATCTCAAAATCATATGTCACCTACAGTGCTTAGAACCAACATTGTCCGGTAACCTATCATAGCCCTTGGGCTAATTTTTCTCTTCGATTTTCAAATGAGACGATTTGCCTATCCATTGTATTCTCAGTAGATTTGTCAGTGAGCATAGAATTTAGTTCTCCGCCATTTGGCGTCTTCGTTTGTCTCTGGTCAGGAGACGAGCTTCTTTGATTCTGGCAGTGACCCATAGAGTTTATTTGGTCCATGCGTTTTTGTTGAACACGCCTTTTACTGTGGACAGACTTTTGCTACAGACTTTTTGAGAGAACAGCCACGAACTGGGTTTCAGAAAGGTTTTTTTTCATCCATCAACACTAGTAGGTGGAAAATGTTCAGCCTTGCCTACCACAAGTCAGGTTTTCATCATCAGTTGTTCCCTATATCTTAAGCTATATTTACAAACAATTCATCTGTTGAGGCAAATTTGGTCATTTTTTAACCTCAAAATGGCTGTTTTGACCTTTCAAGGTCATCAAATGTCAAATTCAAGGTGACCACACAAATCGGCATATATGACTTCCCATATGAAAGTGCCAATTTCTAAGCTATATCTTCAGGCGTTCTAGGAATGCAGTCCTGGCAGCTAGCATTATGAAATAGAAAAAATGCTGTAAATTTTCTATGTCCAAAAGTTTTTTCAAAGGAGAAATTTTTGTTTTGGTTAAAAATGGCCCAAAATGGATAGTAATGCAATTTGGGAAAAATATTTTTTTCGCTGACACGTCAAAATTTCAAAATGTACGCGAAGCTGCCCGGGTAGTTCTATGATGTTGCCCTCATCCTTTTTTTATGAAAACGCCCCATCTCATAATGGCAATCACTCAATTTTGTTATGACATTCAGTGGATATTCGTGCTTGAGCTTTGTATGTTCAGGCTCCTCTTGTGTTCGGAGCTGATTTTCATGGAAATATCCATGCATTAGCCTTTAAATGTGTATGCAATTGGGACAATCTTGCTGTCTGTCAAGCTTGTCATTGTCGGAGTCATTGTGCAGAGTTGTCTGGATCTGTAACTGGTTTGAACATATATATACTACATGTCCGATGCTGTACTCAAACATTTTTGTCTCCCTATTATAAGCGAACATCTTAAGTAATGTTCATCATCAGCCCCGAAATTGTCAGCAGCATTTGATTGAATATTGTCTGGTAGATCATAGCACGTTAAGTTGTTCAAAGACTTCACCTGTGGCGTCTATAGCTCACGTAAAATGGCATGTACTCGCTTGACTGAAAACACAAATAGTGTTGATAGCGTGATAGATAAATGAAATAAATGTGTCAAAATCATGCTGTCTTCTAAAATATTGCTCAAGTAATATCCTCTAGTGGCAAACACATATATCAGTAGGTTTTTTGACCTGCGGGCACCTGGAATTTGTATGGGTTGAGATCACACTTTCCCAATTTCTTGCTCACAGCAGGCCAGGCTTTCCACAAAGATTTCATGTCAAGCCAATCCTTACAGCGATATCTGGTTTGGGCTTCTCCCCCCCCCCCCCCTCACACACAGGTCGCTACTTTCTTTTGCTGGTGAAGAAGGGGTCCGCTTTGTGTTCTGAGGCTTGTGAAGCTCGGATGTAACTTCAGTCAGTTTTGCATCTTGTAGCTGGCCTTTCGGGGTTTCTGCCCAAAAAGGTTGTTCTGGGTTTCATGGGACAGTCCTCTAACTTGCCTTCCAGGGCTTTTTTCTGCAGCTTTTCCATGGTACTGATCTGCTTTCGAAGTAATCATTGTTATTCATGACAGCTGTTGTTCCATGATCCATGGTCCACGTTGGTTTGGACTGAATGAATTGTTCGAGGAACTTCTTGTTTGATTCCAGTGAGGCAAACCATGTAACTTCTGGTCCACACAGTGACTGATGTAGACATGTGAATGTGTTTGGGTCAGTTTCTGCAGTTTCGTCCAAGTTCAGAAACTTCATCCACAGTACAGGGTCTTCGCTGGATTTTACTGCACCAGGTTCAAGGGATCTTCACAGTTAGAGTCAGTCATTCACATGTACACATCTCCAGTATGTTTGCAATCAAATCGCCAATTCTTTTGTTTAGGATGTTTGCTAAGTAAAGACTCGAAAGTGTCCATTGCCGTTGAAGCAAAGAACCTAGCTCTTTATGCATAAAGAACAAGCAGGATCAGTACAACCACACTAGAGAGCATTGTTCAGTTCAGATTTACCTGGGACTTATACACCCTAAACTGTGTGTGCAGGTGTTTAAGCCTCAGTGGCTAATTTAGACATTTCACGTTGAACATTTAGCACTCAAGGCATCCAAGATCAAACTCAAGGTCATCATCAGTTGTTCCCTATATGACTCCCTATCTACTCATAATACAAACTTAAGCTATATTTACAAACAATTCATCTGTAGAGGCAAATTTGGTCATTTTTAAACCCCAAAATGGCTGGTTTGAGCTTTCATGGTCATCAAATGTCAAATTCAAAGTGACCACACAAATCGGCATATATGACTTCCCATTTGAAAGTGCCAACTTCTAAGCTATATCTTCAGGCGTTCTAGGAGTGCGGTCCTGGCAGCTCCCATTATGAAATAGAAAAAATGCTAAAAATTTTCTATGTCCAAAAGTTTTTTCAAAGGGGAAATTTTTGTTTGGGTTAGAAATGGCCCAAAGTGGATAGTAATGCGATTTGGGCAAAAAAAAGTTTTTTTCGCTGACCCGTCAAAATTTCAAAATGTACGCGAAGCTGCCCAGGTAGTTCTATGATGTTGCCCTCATCCTTTTTTATGAAAACGCCCCATCTGCTATTGGCAATCACTCAACATTGTTTATGACATCCAATGGCTATTTGTGCTTGAGCTTTGTATGTTCAGGCTCCTCTTATGTTCGGAGCTGATTTTCATGGAAATATCCATGCTTCAGCCTTTCAATGTATGCAGTTTGGGACAATCTTGTTGTCTTTCAGGCTTGTCATTGTCGGAGTCATTGTGCAGAGTTGCCTGGATCTGTAACTGGTTTGAATATATACTACATTTCCGATACTGTACTCAAACATTCTTGTCTCCCTACTATAAGCGAACATCTTAAGTATTGTTCATCATCAGCCCCGACATTGTCAGCAGCATTTGATAGAATATTGTCTGGTAGATCATAGCACGTTAAGTTGTTCAAAGACTTCACCTGTGGCGTCTATAGCTCACGTAAAATGGCGTGTACTCGCTTGACTATCCATGCCTATCCATTGTATTCTCAGCAGATTTGCCAGTGAGCATAGACTTTAGTATTCCGCCATTTGTCGTCTTCGTGTGTCTCAGGAGACGAGCTTCTTTGATTCTGGCAGTGACCCACAGAGTTCGTTTGGTCCGTGCGTTTTTGTTGAACACGTCCTCTACTGTGGACATACAACTTTAAACTGAATGGTCTGTTGGATGGCTAAATTTATTTGCTACAGACTTTTTGAGATACCAGTCACGAAATGGGTTTCAGAAAAGTTTTTCATCCATCAGCACTAGTAGGTGGAAAATGTTCAGCCTTGCCTACCACAAGTCGAAGATTATCAACCAGTGATCTAATATTCACTCGGAAATACACTCGTATTGTCGACAGATGATAAGGCTACAGCACCCAAAATATGGCCACCTTTATGTGTCGAGACCTTGACCTGTTGTTTGAGTGTCCTCTTGGAATCTGCAACATCTAACTCTTTCGATAGTCCAGTCAACGAATAATTGTGGTTGGAAAAATATGGAACAAACAGTTTTTTTTCAGTTTGGAGCTCTACCCGACCAATCATAAGTGCATTTGAAAATCTAGAAAAATCTATGGTGGGATTTAGTCAGAATATAGGTGAATCCAATATGACCGCCATCGGTTAGTAAAATCCTGAAAAATACGTTGCTAGTTATATATGGGAATGCCCAGATGGATATAAAGCCTTACCAGCTGTTTGCATGTTTTTTTAGGAATATGTGGTGCAAAAGTGAACAGCCCAAAATCCTCTTGTTCCATATATTTCCAACATCGCCCATTTTTGGGCCTTCGTTGACTGGACTACAAGCATCGGGAACATCCAGCTGATATTTGATGTCATCAAGCAGCACAAAATGTTATGAGGTGTTCAAATGTTCAACTTCCAGTCACTGGGGCATCGAATGAACTATCGTACATGATGGCAATGCCACCACTCTACCTTCCTTCACGACGAGGTTCCTACGCATGTACATGTACGTGAAGCTGCCCGGGCAGTTCTATGTGTGGTCAATGTTGCCCTCATCCTTTTTTTTAATGAAAACGCCCCATCTCATATTGGCAATCACTCAACTTTGTTGTGACATTCAGTGGATATTCGTGCTTGAGCTTTGTATGTTCAGGCTCCTCTTGTGCTCGGGGCTGATTTTCACGGAAATGTCCATGCTTCAGCCTGTCAATGTGTATGCAGTTTGGGACAATCTTGTTGTCTTTCAAGCTTGTCATTGTCGGAGTCATTGTGCAGAGTTGCCTGGATCTGTAACTGGTTTGAACCATAGACATATATATATACTACATGTCCGATGCTGTACTCAACCATTCTTGTCTCCCTATTAGCGAACATCTTAAGTACTGTTCATCATCAGCCCGACATTGTCAGCAGCATTTGATTGAATATTGTCTGGTAGATCATAGCACGTTAAGTTGTTCAGAGACTTCACCTGTGGCGTCTATAGCTTACGTAAAATGGCGTGTACTCACTTGACTGAAAACACAAATAGTGTTGATAGCGTGATAGATAAATGAAATAAATGTGTCAAAATCATGCTGTCTTCTACAATATTGCTCAAGTAATATTCTGTAGTGGCAAACACATATATCAGTAGGTTTTTTGACCTGCGGGCACCTGGAATTTGTATGGGTTGAGATCACACTTTCCCAATTTCTTGCTCACAGCAGGCAAGGCTTTCAAGAAAGATTTCATGTCAAACCTATATGCTTACAGCGATATCTGGTTTGGTCCCCCCCTCCCCCCACAAAGGTCACTACTTTCTTTTGCTGGTGAAGAAGAGGTCCGCCTTGTGTTTCTATTACGGCCAGCAGAGCTTAGTTTTCCTTGTGAAGCTGTGATGTAACTTTAGTCAGTTTTGCATCTTGTAGCTGGCCGTTCGAGGTATCTGCCCAAAAAGGTTGTTCTGGGTTTCATGGGACAGTCCTCTAACTTTGTTACATGATCTCATCTTGAGCCAAGCATGTCATCTGCCGATCAGGCGATTATCGTGCCAATTGACACCACGGGAGTGCACATGGGGTGACGAAATAACTAACCACTGCAATATTGGGTATTTTTGTTCTGCTATGAATTATGTGGGCTGGTCAAGTGCATATCCCAGGAACTCCTTGACTTGGAGATTTTAAACACAGAGTCCTGAAGTAACGGTGCGTCAAATAAGTTGGGCAGTTTGTTATGGAGTGGTTGCCCTGCACTGTAATGGGCTAAAACAGACTAAGATAGCGCGGCAAAACAACATCACACAGGGGGAGGTCAGCAAGATCCTGAAGAGGAATGCCGAGACAGGTGTGCCTACTCCTAGATCTCGCCCAGGAAGTTTTATAAAGACAACAATGAGACAGGACCATTTGTTGATTCGCCTGTGTACTGGTGGCCGTACCATGCCAGCCATTGCCTTGAGAGTACAGTGGCAGAACATAGAGAACCTATGGGCTGAAGTAACCCGTCGGATCTACAACCTGGTTCGACAACCAACCAGTGTTGATGAACAGGCTGTGATGGACGCATGGGCCAATATACCCCTGAACACCTTAAGGACCCTGTCTGAGGGTATGCTCCACCGTGTGATGGTACTACAAGCAGCCAGGGGAGGTCACACGCGATACTGACCTTTTTTCGGTGCTAGATGGAATAATGACGCTCAATATTTAAAGTTTCATGTCTGTTGTTGCGAGTTATTGAGATATTAAATTTGAAAATACAAATTATAAATCTATCGTTGGTACAATTTGGCGCTGTGTTGTTTGTTCTGGATCACAGTGTTTACCAGATTGAAAATACAAGATAAAGAATGCACTAACTATGAGGTTAGATGGTGATGAACGCCACGCAAGACAAATTTCTTGCGAATAAAAACTAAAAAACAAAATGATGAAAATAAAAGAAAATAGCCCAAGGGTTAAGAAAGGTTGCCAGACACTATATATTTTAGATATTAGCCATTTGTCCCGTGACCTTGAAAATAAGGTCATTGGTCAAATCAAGGTCACGAGAATGTTCAGCATATATCATTTCTAGTACGCTAACAATTAATTCCTAAGCTGTTAAGTCAATAATAAGCGAGATATTAGCCTTTTTGTTCTCTGACCTGGAAAATGAGGTTGAAGGTCAAATTCAAGGTCACCAAAATATTCAGCAAATATAATTTCCTATATGTTAAATATGGATTCCTAAGCTGTAAAGTCGATAATAAGCGAGATATTAGCCATTTTGTCCTGTGACCTTGAAAACTAGATCAAAGGTCAAATTCAAGGTCATAACAATTTCAGAATATATCATTTCCTATATGTTCACATTTGATCCCTAAGCTGATAGGTCGATAATAAACGAGATATTAGCCATTTTGTCCTGTGACCTTGAAAATGAGGTCAAAGGTCAAATTCAATGTCACGAGAATATTCAGCATATATCATTCCTGTATGTCCACAATTGATTCCTAGTCTCTAGTCTCAATATTAAGTAAGATATTAAGCATAATGTATCCCAATATGTGTCCCAAAATGGCCAACTTCGAGCAAATCAAGGGTAACGAAATATATTGTAAGGGTAACGAAACTAATACACGTCACAGGGGCATATATGAGGAGTGTTGTGCATCAATAAGAAAAAAAGTTACTAAACACATTTTGAGAAAGCGACCGTCAAAATCCCAAATTGGCCATTTTTCGTCAAAAATGGCCACCATTTTGAAAATATTGCGGAAATAAAAAAAACTAAAAAATATCTACCTCTCAAAATATTTTTAGGTATTTTTGTTCAGAATTTCAAAAACATTCGACTGTGAACTTTGAAGATAAAATTAGCCCAAGGGTTAAGAAAGGTTACCGGACAATATATATTTTAGATATTAGCCTTTTGTCCCATGACCTTGAAAATAAGGCCCTTGGTCAATTCAAGAACACGAGAATATCCAGCAAATATCATTATCATTTCTAGTATGTCTACAATTGATTGCTAAACTGTAAAGTCGATAATAAGTGAGATATCAGCCATTTTGTGATTTGACCTAAAAAATAACGTCAAAAGTCAAGTTCAAGGTCATGAGAATATTCAGCATATATAATTTCCTCTATGTTCGCAATTGATTCCTAAGCTGTAAAGTCAATGATACGTGAGATATTGATTCCTAAGCTTTGCAGTCGATAATAGGTGAGATATTAGTCATTTTGTCCTGTTACCTTGAAATTTAGTCCAAAGGTAAAATCGATAATAAGCGAGATATTAGCTATTCTGTTCTCTGACCTTGAAAATAGAGTCAAGATCAAATTCAAAGTCAGCAAAATTTTCAGTGTACATCATTTTCAATATGTCCACAATTGGTTCCCAAGCTATACAGTTATAGTCGGGCATGTACGGGGCGTCCCTTTGCACCCCCCCCCCCCCATGATCCTCCAAAACCAACTTTTTTCTCAAGGTTTTTTAATACTAAAAAACATTACATATGTCTCCGGTTGCGCATCCATTTTTTAAAATGGACGCCCCGCGAAATCTCGAATTTTGAGATTGCTTCATTTCAGGCTGCATAGGTCTACAAAATAAAATCTGTGTTACCTTTTTCTGCTTATTGTAGGGGTCTGATACATTGTACATGAGAAAACAGTGGTTAAATAAATATTCATAACATGAATATGTCCATAAATCCAAGATGGCCGCCAAATTTAGATAATTTTTCACTAAAATGTCCATAACTTTTGGGGTCTATACCTAGGGTCTATACCTAGGTTTTTATATACAGGGAATCCATTTAGACCAAAATAAATACAATCAAGCTATTTCTTTTGATGCATGTACACCTGCACACATGGTACACGCTACATGTTCATTTAGATATCTCTCGAACATAGCCCCCTTGACACCCCTATGGTCTCAATTGTGGATCTTGCTTGGATATTACTGATAGAGACTTTTACTGATTTGCAATCCCAATAAATCCTTGAACAAATAGAGCTTGATTTGGTTAGTTTTGTTAATTAACATAAATCCGAGATGCCTGCTGAAAACACCCCGAAAATTCAAGTTTGTAACTAATTGTGCTATAAAGATGTGTGATACTTACTTTTAAGGGTATTTTGGTATGTAGATTCCATTTTTGGTGTTATTCCAGCTATATAATATCAATTTAAAATGATAACAGCATCTCATTGAGATGGAAAGCAAATAAGAACACATTGTTATTCGAATTTATTCATACACTTATGAATTACGCATTACTCACAACGATGCTTGGGATACATTTTATATCACAAACAGAGAACAATAATATATATATCTTCATTGGCAATCTTTACACATGAACATGATGGAACATGAAACTATGATATTGGTACTGTTATGTTGGATGAATTGACATATCTTCCCCATTGCCCTGCATTCTCTTGTAGTACAACAACGTTGTCTTGAGCTGTCCGACATCATACCCCTCAACATCCTCTATCTCCTCAGTTCTGGAAAATTCTACATCACTTTTGTCACAACAGTCTCATTCATTGATCTATCTTAGACACACCTTCGTGTATGGGTTGCCACACTCTCCTGGAGCAGAACAGTTGCTGTACAAGTGCATCACTGGTGTGTCCAGTGACAACTACTCAATACATCCCTTGGTACTACAATTTTTCTGACTATCTTTCATTGACACTGGATGACATCACTGAGCCTTGAAGGGGCTGGGTCATTTTTGGCAACAGCATGAACTGAGCTGTCATCTACATGTATGAAATCCCAGCCAAACAAGCAATTGTTTTAGTCGATCTGCTGATGTGAGTAGATCAGCTGAATGCTGTCCAAATTTCTTGTATGTTGGCATATGGAGAGGATGTTGAGTTCATGCTGCTTGGCCATTGCTCGTGTCTGGCAGAGCTGCAATGCATGTATGAAAGTATGCGGATATAAAAGCAACATGTGCTAACCTAGGATCAAAGTGCCTGCAGCTATTTGGTATGCACCCTCTCAGCTACTGCATGACATATGAAGTTGACGAATTGTTGTACAAATGGATATACTAATAGAATTTTCGGGGTGTTTTTAGCAGGCATCTTGGATTTATGTTAATTAACAAAACTAACCAAATGAAGCTCTATTTGTTCAAGGATTTATTGGGATTGCAAATCAGTAAAAGTCTCTATCAGAAATATCCAAGCAAGATCCACAATTGAGACCATAGGGGTGTCAATGGGGCTATGTTCGAGAGATATCTAAATGAATATGTAGCGTGTACCATGTGTGCAGGTGTACATGCATCAAAAGAAATAGCTTGATTGTATTTATTTTGGTCTAAATGGATTCCCTGTATATGAAAACCTAGGTATAGACCCCAAAATGAACATCCTAGGTTGACGGAGTCCGAAGTTATGGACATTTTACTGAAAAATTATCTAAATTTGGTGGCCATCTTGGATTGATGGACATATTCATGTTATAAATATTTATTTAACCACTGTTTTCTCATGTACAATGTATCAGGCCCCTACAATAAGCAGAAAAATGTAACAAAGATTTTATTTTGTAGACCTATGCAGCCTAAAGTGAAGCAATCTCAAAATTCGAGATTTCGCAGGGCGGCCATTTTGAAAAATGGCCCAAAAACCAATTTTCGCAATGGATGCGCAACCGGAGACATATGTAATGTTTTTTAGTATTAAAAAACCTTGAGAAAAAAGTTGGTTTTGGAGGATCATGGGGGGGGGGTGCAAAGGGACCCCCCGACCCCCGTACATGCCCGACTATTAATAGAGGAGCAAGATATTAGCCATTTGGTCCTCTGACCTTGGGAATGAGGTCAAATGTCGAATTCAAGCGAGATATTAGACATTCTGTCCTGTGACCTTGAAATTTAGGTCAAAGGTCAAATTCAAAATCACGAGAATAATCTGTATATATGATTTCCTGTATGTTCATAAATGATAAGCGATATATTAGCCATTTTGTCCTGTGACCTTGAAAATTAGGTCAGGTCGAATTCAAGGTCACGACAATATATAGAATATATCATTTCCTATATGTTCACAATTGATTCCAAAGCTGTAAAGTCGATAATAAGCGAGATATTAGCCATTTTGTCCTGTGATTTGAAAATGAGGTCAAAAGTCACATTCAAGGTCCTGAGATTATTCAGCATATATCATTCCCTATATGTCCACAATTGCTTCTTAATCTCTAATCTCAATATTAAGTGAGATATTTGGAAAAATGTGCCCCATTATAAAGCATATGAGAATTTAATATGGGAAAGTCCCATTTGAGACCATTTTGAGAAAATGAAAATGGCCGAAAATTCAGGGGAAACGAAACTTATAAACATCACAGAGGTATATGAGAGCAATCTCTTGAAACAAAAATCTCCAAAGAATCTTCAGTATATATCATTCAGTATATATCATATATCATTCAGTCTTTATCATTTCCTATATATCCACAATTGATTCCTAATCTCTAATCTCAATATTTAACATGGGAAGGTCCCATTGGGGACCAGTTGGAAGAATCAAACTGGCCGAAACATGCATATTGGCGATTCCAAGGCAATGAAACTTATCCAAGTCTCAGGAGAATCTTTTGAAACAAAAATCTCAAAAGTGGTCAGACTTTTCATGAGAAATTTGCTACCAAGTTCCAAAATTGGCCATGTTTCGTGAAATATTTTTAGGCATTTCTGTGCAAAATTTCCGAAATATTGACTGTAAATGGGAGACGACGACGGACCCAATGCCATGCCAAATGTCCAGCAACCTAAAAAATTAACCCAAGGGCTAAGATAGGTTACCGGACAATTTTGGTTTTAAGCATTGCAGGTGACATATGACATTTACCAATCAAGGTCATCTTTGTGAACAGCAATGTCACCATTAAGTATGCTGCATATGACTTCAAATATGTTCATAATACACACATATAAACTCTATCAACAAGTATTTTGTCTGTAGAGGCCAATTTACACATGTCAGGTCAGGCAAGATTTTGAGATTTGGCCTTCCAAGGTCATTTAAGGTCAAATTCAAGGTCACCAAAAGATGTGCCATAAATACATGGCACTTGTACGCTTATACACAATCCTAACCTGTATGTGCAAGTGTTTAAGACTCAATGGCTAATTTAGCACTCAAGGTCATCCGAGGTCAAACTCATCAGTTGTTCCCTATATGACTCCCTTTCTGCTCATGATGCAAACTTAAGCTCTATTTACAAACAATTCATACGTAGAGGCAAATTTGGTCGTTTTTTGACCCCAAAATGGCTGTTTTGACCTTTCAAGGTCATCAAAGGTCAAATTCAAGGTTACCACACAAATAACCATATATGACTTCCCATTTGAAAGTGCCAATTTCTAAGCTCTATCTTCAGGCGTTCTAGGAGTACAGTCGTGTTAGCTCCCTTTATGAAAGAGGAAAAATGCTGGAAATTTTCTATGTCCAAAAATTTTTTCAAAGGGGAAATTATTTTTTTGGTTAGAAATGGCCCAAAATGGATAGTAATGCGATTTGGGCAAAAATTTTGAATTTTTTTTTCGCCGACCCGTCAAAAATTCAAAAGAGCAACCAAACTTATACGCATCACAGAGGTATGTATGTACATGAGGAGAACCTTTCGAGAAAAAAATCTCAAAACTGATCAGCCAGTTTTTGAGGAAATGGCTGCCAAAGTTCAAAATTGACCGTTTTTCATCAAAAATGGCCAACATTTCGAAATGAGAAAAACTTAAAAATACCTCCTTCTCCAATTATTATAGGGTGTCTTTTCCCAAATTTTCAGACAGATTGCACAGTACACTTTAAAGATAAAAATGTGACAGACGGATGACGGACAGACGGACGGACGACGGACACAACGCCACAACAATAGGTTATAGGACCAAATGTCCATATGTGAAATACCGACTTTCACTGATAAAAAGTTACAGAGCTGTTGCTACACCAATAATGCATAATAACCTACCACTCTGTATTGACTAAACTCAAAACATCTGTGCACAATAGTAAGCCACATATGTATGGGACTAACAGTCATGATTCATGTAGTAACATACTCTAAAAATTACACTCATTGTATTGTCCAGTACACAGCTGGAAGCCAGTTGCTGCATGGTTTCCTGGATTCCTGATATTATCAATTGATCATACTCCACACATAGTTCCTGGCTCTGCTAACTGTGACAGGAAGTTGTCTTTGTGGACCATAATTATTAGTCTAGTGATGAAACCATAAATATATGACATGTAGCCTACAGATTTAAATTTCAAGCCAAGAGATATAAGTATTCATCTGAAGTATTCGTGAACATGAATACTTTGGTAAAGTATTCGAATACGAATACTCTGAATTCTTTTGCAAAGTATTTGAACACGAATACAGAAAAAAGTGTATACGAATACTGAATACGATTACCCCGTGCCTGCTCCTGAGCTCATATTAACCAGTGTTAACTACGAGTACATATTAGCCGTATAATGTGTCACTGTTTTATATGCCTATTATGTATTTTTTTTTAAATTTTAAATGCTGTATACACTCTCTGAACCTCAGCTGTTTCATAATCTCACGTCAGTAGCTTGAAGTTAAACTAAGTCATGATTGGAGGCTTCTTAACCACCTTCTCAAACACAGTACACATTTACCTAGTTCCAATGAAATACCAAATTATCACTTTGCAATTACTATTCTTATCAGAGCTTGGTCCTTCATCATCCCTTATTTGTTATGTCATTTGTATGTTTATACTAGGGACTTATATGTAAGTTATCCGTCATTTAGTTCATTGTTCATGTCTGTGTACTATGCATCATGTGGTATGATTGATCTGTATGGAAGTCAGTCAGTCTCCCGTGGCTTCCATGAATGTGCAGCACCCATGTATCATGAATCAATTGTTTTATGAAATGAACTATATCTATCTATACACAATCCTTACCTGCATGTGCAAGTGTTTTAAGCCTCAGAGGCCAATTTACACATTTCACGTGACATTTAGCACTCAAGCTCATCCGAGGTCAAGCTCAAGGTCAACATTAAATGTGCTATACATGATCTCCTATGTGCTTATAATGCAAACATAAGCCTTACATACAAGCGTTTCATCTGTAAAAGCAGATTTGGGCAATTTTTTACCCAAAAAAGGCTGTTTTGACCTTTCAAGGTCAGCAAAGGTCGAATTCAAGGTCGCCACACAAATCGCCATATGACTTAACATTTGAAAGTGCCACTATCTAAGCTCTATCTTCAAGCGTTCTATGAGTACAGTCTTGGCAGCTTCCACTATGAAGGAAAAAAGTGCCGAGGATTTTTTTTCAAAGGGTGAAATTTTGTTGTTGTCTAGAAATGGCCCAAAATGGATAGTAATGCGATTTGGGGCAAAAAAAAAATTGTTTGCCGACCCGTCAAAAATTCAAACTGGCCGCCACACAGAGACCGGCGATTCTAGGGCAACAAACTTATACATGTCACAAAGGTACATTAGAGGAATCTTTTTAAACAAAAATCTCAAAACTGATCGGACAGTTTTTGAGACAATGGCCATCAAAGTTCAAAATTGAGCGTTTTTCGACGAAAACGGTCGCCATTTTGAGAAAAAACAAAAAAAAATACCTCCTTCTTGAATTATTTTAAGCTATCTTTTCCCAAACTTTCAGAAAGATCGGCCCATACACTTTAAAATAAAATTAGCCCAAGGGCTAAGAAAGGTTACCGGACAATATATATTTTAGATCTTAGCCTTTTGTCTGGTAACCTTAAAAACAAGGTCATTGGTCAATTCAAGGTCGTGAGAATATTCACCATATATCATTTCCTATATGTTCGCAACTGATTCCAAAGCTGTAAAGTCGATAATAAGCGAGATATTAACCATTTTGCGCTCTGACCTTGAAAATGAGGTCAAAGGCCAAATTCAATGTCACGAGAATATTCTGCATATATCATTTTCTATATGTCCACAATTGATTCCTAAGCTGCAAAGTTGATAATTAAAGAGATATTACCCATTTTGCGCTCTGACCTTGAAAATGAGGCCAAAGGGCAAATTCAAAGTCACAAGAATATTATGGATATATCATTTCCTATATGTCCACAACTGATTCCTAAGCTGTAAAATGGATAATAAGCAAGATATTAGCCATTTTGTGCTATGACCTTGAAAATAAGGTCAAAGGTCAAATTTAAGGTCATCAGAACATTCAGCGTATATCCTTTCCTATATGTCCACAATTGATTCCTAAGCTGTAAAGTCGATAATGAGCGAAATATTACCCATTTTGTCCCGTTACCTTGAAAATGAGGTCAGAGGTCAAATTCAAGGTCACGTGAAAATTCAGCATATATCATTTCCTACATGTCCACAATTGATCCCTAAGCTGTAAAATCGATAATAAGTGAGATATTAGCCATTTTGTCCCGTGACCTTGAAAATGAGGTCAAAAGTCAAATTCAAGGTCATGACAATAATCTGCATATATCATTTCCTACATGTTCATAATTGATTCCTAAGCTGTAAAGTCGATAAGAAGTGAGATATTAGCCATTTTGTCCTGTGACCTTGAAAATGAGGTCAAAGGTCAAATTCAAAGTCATCAGAATATTCGGCATATATCATTTCCTATATGCCCACGATTGATTTCTAAGCTGTAAAGTCGATAATAAGCGAGATATTAACCATTTTGCACTCTGACCTTGAAAATGAGGTCAGAGGTCAAATTCAAGGTCACGAGAATATTCAGCATATATCATTTCCTATATGTCCACAATTGATTCCTAGTCTCTAATCTCAATATCAAGTGAGATATTAGGCATAATGTGTCCCATTATAAAGCATAGGAGAATTTAACATGGGAAAGTCCCATTTGGGCCGAGTTTGGGCCAAAATGGCCCACTTCGAGCGATTCAAGCGCAACGAAATTTATAGACATCAGAGGAGTACATATGAGGAGTCTTATATATCAGAAAGAAAAAAAGTTACTGAACAGATTTTGATAAAATGGCCGCCAAAGTCCAAAATCAGGCATTTTTCGTCGAAAACGGCCGCCATTTTGAAAAAAATGCGATAATAAAAAAACTAAAAAATTAGGCCAAGGGCCGAAGATAGGTTACCGGACAATGTTTAATATTTTAGATGTTAGCCAGGTCACTGGTTGAATCCAAGGTCAAGAGAATATTCAGCATATATAACATTAAGCATATATCATGTCCACAGTTGATTGCTAAGCTGTAAATTCAATAATCAGAGAGATATAAGCAATTTTGTGCTGTGGCCTTGAAAATGAAGGGGCAAAGGTCAAATTCAAGGTCATCAAAATATTCAATGTATATCATTTTCTATATCATGTCCACAATTGATTCCCAAGCCATACAGTCAATAGAGGAGCAAGATTGTCCTTGGACCTTGAAAATGAGGTCAGAGGTCAAATTCAAGGTCACGAGAATATTCAGCATATATCATTTCCTATATGTCCACAATTGATTCCAAAGCTGTAAAATCGATAATAAGAGAGATATTAGCCATTTTGTCCCTTGACCTTGAAAATGAGGTCAAAGGTCAAATTCAAGGTCATGACAATAATCTGCATATATCATTTCCTATATGGTCATAATTGATTCCTAAGCTGTAAAGTCGATAAAGAGTGAGATATTAGCCATTTTGTCCTGTGACCTTGAAAATGAGGTCAAAGGTCAAATTCAAGGTCATCAGAATATTCGGTATATATCATTTCCTATATGTCCACAATTGATTTCTAAGCTGTAAAGTGGATAATAAGCAAGATATTAGCCATTTTGTTCTTTGACCTTGAAACTGAGGTCAGAGGTCAAATTCAAGGTCACGAGAATATTCAGCATATATCATTTCCTATCTGTCCACAATTGATTCCTATTCTCTAATCTCAATATTAAGTGAGAAATAAGGCATAATGTGTCCCATTATAATGCATAGGAAAATTTAACATGGGAAAGTCCCATTTGGGCCAAGTTTGGCCCAAAATGGCCCACTTCGAGCGATTCAAGCGCAACGAAACTTATACACATCACAGGAGTACATATGAGGAGTGTTGTGTATCAAAAAGAAAAAAAGTTACTGAACAGTTTTTGAGAAAATGGCCGCCAAAGTCCAAAATCAGGCATTTTTCGTCGAAAACGGCCGCCATTTTGAAAAAAATGCGAAAATCGAAAAACCAAAAAAAACCTTTCCTTGAAATATTTTTAGGTATTTTTGTGCAAAATTTCAGAAAGATTCGATCATATACTTTAAAGATAAAAATGTGAACGGACGACGGACGGACGACGGACGCAACGCCACGGCAATAGGTTATCGGACCAAAGGTCCGGTAACCTAAAATGTGGACGACGACGACGGATGACAGACGACAGACGACGGACGCAACGCCATGCCAATAGGTTATCGGACCATAGGTCCGGTAACCTAAAAATACCTCCTTCTTGAATTATTTTTAAGTGTTTTTGTGTAAAATTTCAGAAAAATTCGCCCGTAAGCAAAAAAGATAAAAATGTGGACGACGACGACGGACGGCGGACGCAACGCCATGCCAATAGGTTATTGGACCATAGGTCCGGTAACCTAAAAATGGCCGCCATTTTGAAGAAAAATGCGAAAAAAAAATACCTCCCACTGGAAATATTTTACGATATTTTTGTGCAAAATTCTAGCATGATTCGACCAGACACTCTAAAGATGAACATACTGACGAATGGCTAGACGGACGGACGACAGACGCACGTAACGCCATGGCAATCAATGTTATGACATGAGCACATGACATTCTATATATGACCATTTCACGAACCCAAGATCTATCTCTAAGCATTATTTCTCCAAATGCAATTTTAAAGTAGTCATCAGAGCTTTCAGAGGTGAAATAAATATGTCTTACATACTATAATGGTCCTAATAGAAGCTTGGCAGGAAATACCTGTACCAGTTTTGGGAATCATGATATTTCCCACCCTAAGTATTTATTTTCCTCATATTTCTGGAATTGCACATTTTTTGCAGCTATTCCATTATATCATTTTTGGTAGATGTACACAGGTCGGCGACTTATTCCCGCAGTGAAGTGTTCAATCAATTTATTCAAGGAAGAAAGTATTTGCACTCCAGAAGAGAAATACACTTCAAGAGTTCAAAATTTGTGAACAGTTTTTCAATTTTTAGTTTCTGAATTTTTTTCAGTGAACTATGGAATCTCGCTCACGACCTGCGACCTGTGAACTATAAACTGCGACCTGGGACAATGTGCCTGACGCAACATGAAATGATCTGGTATATATGACTTATTCTGTAGTAAACCATGGTTTAATATGGAAAATGTATATACCATTGTTGCACGCAGGTTGCAGTTTGCAATGTTAGCTTGCATGTCGCAGGTCACAGTTTATAGCTCGCAGGTCGCTGTTCATAGCATACAGGTTACATATTCATACCAGTTTATTGATCGCTGGTCGCAGCTCGCATTTTGCGACCGGGATTCCATAGTAAACACAAGAACTAACACCACAGTGGTAATATGATGCCGCCAAGGGCTTGACATTAGCTTTTTGCATGGCCTGTCCTGTGGGGCAGGTGGGGTCCAATTTCTGCCTGCCCTACGTTTTGAGTTCTTTTACCAACCAGCGGCATTTGATCAATACATGAACTATTAATGAACAACTGGGATACAGTTATGCCAGATGACCAAATGGAATACAAGTACTGAATTCATTGTATTAATTTATCTTGTCAAATATACCATGCAATTGTTTCAGTATATACAATAGCCTACTTTGTAGATGAGTTTGACATGAAATGTTCATAATTTGGCTGAATTGTACTCATGTAACAATTTTGTATTTACCATCAGCAGAAAATACACCTGCCCTGTGGAGCAGATTGGGTCAAACATTCACCTGCCCTACCATTAGTTTCACCTGTCCAGGGCTGGTAGAGCCCTGTGCCAACCCCAACTTTTCGGTGACAATTCATGAAATTCACCAAATAATTTGGATGCAAAATGCTAACTTCAAATAGTACCTATCTGTTATTTGTAATAAAGTGGCTTATTCAAACAACCTAAATATGAAAATTTGAACACCCAAGGGCCCTATAAATATAAGATAATGAAGTGAGCTATGAAGTAAAAGTCATGAATGACCAATATCATACTACAGTGGTTTCAAACGATCAAGGCATTTACTCATCATATACATCACAGATCTGCACATGAACATTTTATTATTTGTTTTGATTTAACACAAATAATGAATTGCCAATTGTTAACAAATGACGGATAAATACTTAAGATACATGCACACAGAAAACATTGCCCAATGCAGTTTTGATCCCTATAACGCTCCCATTGCAGTACATGTAAATACAAAGCAAGACCACACATATATTAATGGAAGTATCCTTTGTTTACCACATAGAAAAATAATTCCCACATAAATATGTTTAATCATGAACTCTATAGCAAATATATAGTACCTCAAAGTTGTGATATACACGCACCAATCCATTATACCAATCCATTATAAACTAAACACTTTTCCGGTTGCTGACAAATACGACATGGCATCTCCTTGATGCCCTATCATCCCTGTACTGGGTAGTCTAAAATATGTTCATACAGTTCATTAAATTATCATTACTGCCCCACGAGTGTTCTACATCAATGTTCATAATAAATTAACGAGACCTCAACCACTTTTTTGCTAAACAGACAAAGAAGCGGTGTAACAAACGCAGATCCATAGTATTCGCCAAGCTTAGTCAGGAAGATACAATGAACATAAACCCTTTGGTCCCAGAAACCTGATCTCCCTCCAAACATGCTAAATGGAACAAAACAGCAAACAATTCTCAACCCTCTGGCATCGCTACATGCCTATACATGTTTTCAAATGTACCTGTACACAATAAACCCAAGATACTGGCCGTACAGAACAGGTGTGAAAGCATGAAAACATTGAACATCCCGCACATATGTTGTGCTTAAACTTAAAAACTAATATACATATTAAATGAAATGAAGCACATGTAAAAGAAAACATCAATCTGGAATGTTGAGCGACCTGGCCGAACCAGGGAATCACAAAAAAAAAAGAAAAAAGAAAAAAAAAAAAAACCCATGCATTATTTTATGATGTTTATCAAGCGATGTTTAAACATATTTAATTTACTAGTTATACAGCATGTATGTGTGCTACGAATTCTCCTATAAATCAGTTTGGACATTCATAAAGTATTGAGATACCCATCTGACACTATGTCCGTCTGATTTCTGCATACAAACAAATGATGTCCAGCAGTACAATGACGAAATACCAATATCTCTGAGATATATATGTGAGGTCATGGAATGTCATGTTATCACAATTCTTCTGAAGGCACTTTGTGAAATAATCAATGTCCTATAATGCTACTTCCATAGTGGAATCTTGTACAGTATACATATGGCAAACAAACTCAGCAATGTTTACATAAAATACAATACAAGCACACTTCACAGTGTTCCATGTAATACTACTAGGACTTAAGGGGGGGTTGCAATCAAACTGCTACATGATCCACAAATAGATATGAAGTGTTTTAAGTATAGAATGCTATGTGACACAAAATGGTAAGAGATCCCAAGATCAATGTATCTATGGAGTAATTGATTTAGACTTGTTATACATGTACATAACATATCTGAAAGTGATACCATGAGTTACATGTCCTGTGATTCATGAGACAAGTATCTTCTTTGACTAATGATATATCCATTATCCATCAGACATGTGGACATATTACTGTTCATGTACTGTCCAGTTTATACATAAAGCTGTCCGTATATAAGTAACAATCCTAATGCCACAGCTGTAATCCCTATGTGATACAATACTTTTGTGTATACTGATGTATGGAGCATACATGTGACCAAGGTTGCAAACACAAAATCTGCATCTACAAAATACTTTACATAGCTGTTGTCACTGATTTGTCATCAACAAAATATATGTTCTTTAAATCGGCATTTGGCACAGCAATTATCTACGATGTTACAGACACAAGTCAAGGCACATCATAATTGATTACACAGCAAATCACTGATTGATGCATAAATGATGGTACCCGCTTGTTACTCATTTAAACTGTAAAGCTAGTAAATAGCTACTTTTAACAAAACTCAATAAGTTAGAAAGTGAATACACGATGCGTAGTGCTGTAGATTATTCCTAGTTGAGCTGGCCATTATTTGCTTGAGCCATTGAAGCCATTCGGGTTCATAGACTGCCATCGCCAGGAGTCCTCACCTGCCGGCAAACAACATCATGTACAATACAATTCAGTGTCCGTGATGAAAAGATTTAGCTAGACAAAAGCTAACAAATGTAGTAATGACACAAGTACAAGCTTGAACAGTTCGATTAAAGCTGATCCACTACTAGTAGTATATAACATTTGTTTGAGTGATTCAGTGTTTTACATGCGTTGTTCTACATGATCACTTACATATAATTAGCATAGGTGACATGAAGCACCTAAAAACATACTGATTAGGAGGTACTTCGTGGTCCTGTCTTGTATTCCTGTGTGGTATAGTAATCTGGGCCAGTGAAACTTACACATTTTGTCGAGGCCTCTGACGGCCTTCCACCCAAGCTCCTTCTCGGCCAGTTCGGGATTAGCGTAACAGGACGCGACATCACCTTCCCGCCGTCCTACCAACTTGTGAGCGATCTGAACAGATACGCGAGTTATGTCAGCAGATACTGAGTGATGTCACAGTAAATGTTAAGGGGTGAATAACATTTATGGGGTACAATGTTTCAACATTTTCAACATTGATTAGACATACAGACCTATATACATGTACTATCATGTACAAATATACAGGAACATGCATGTACAAACAATGTCATATCTGTGGATACTAAACAAAAACTAAAAGGATGACAATTTGATTTTCGATTCATGTATCTATACATGTGTAAACATGTAAGATTTGTAAGCTGTCAATACTCACTGGTTTATTTGCAGCTTTCTCGAAAGCTTTGACCATATCCAAGACTGAGTATCCAACCCCAGTACCCAGATTGTAGACCTGAAATAGACATCCATCAATTGTGGTGTTTTCTGATGTACATGCACATATTATTCACCCTATATTTTGCTACAATTCAAAACTGATTTCTTCCAAATGTTTACCTGGTAGCCACAGTTTTGCTTGATTTTGGTCAGGGCTGCTAAGTGTCCAATCGCCAAGTCCACAACATGGATGTAGTCACGAACACCTGAAATACAAACACTGGCCTGAAGGTTCAAGTCATCAAGGAAGAACTGCGACGGAGTGTAAATGTATGATAAATATGTCCAAAGGAAAATTAGCCCAAAGGCTAAGATAGGTTACCGGACAATTTTGGTTTGGCCATGGCAGCATTGGCAGGTAACAGACCTTGAGATTTACCAATCAAGGTTCGCAGCGTAAACATATGACCTTGGGATTTACCAATCAAGGTCATCCGTATGAACTTCGATGTAACCATTACATGTATGTGTGCGGCATTTGATATTCTATATGTTGGGTGGAATCGTTTAGGCCGCTCAGGTCAATTTACACATTCCAAGTCAGACATTTGGCACTCAAGGTCATCTGACGTCAAGTTCAAGGTCATCATTAGTTGTGCCATATATGTCTTCCTATATGTTCATAATGCAAACATGAGCTCTATCTGCAAGCATTTCATCTACAAAGGCAAATCTGGGCATTTTTTGACCCCAAAATGGCTGTTTTGACCTTTCAAGGTCATTCAAGGTCAAATTCAAGGTCACCACACAAGTCGCCATATATGACTTCCCATTTGAAAGTGCCAATTTCTAAGCTCTATCTTCAAGCGTTCTATGAGTACAGTCGTGACAGCTCCCATTATGAAGGAAAAAAGTGCCGAAAATTTTCCAAGTCCAAAATTTTTTTCAAAGGGTGAAAATTTTTTTTTGCCTAGAAATGGCCCAAAATGGATAGTAATGTTATTTGGTGCCAAAAAATTTTTTTTCACCGACTCGTCAAAAATTCAAAATGGCCGCCACACTGAGATCGGCGATTCAAGGGCAACAAAACTTATACACGTCACAGAGGTATATAAGAGGAATCTTTTAAAGCAAAAATCTCAAAACTGATCAGAGAGTTTTTGAGAAAATACAGACCAGGTGCAAATTTGAGCATTTTTCGACCCAAAAATGGCTGTTTTGACCTTTCAAGGTCATCCAAGGTCAAATTCAAGGTCACCACACAAGTCGCCATATATGACTTCCCATTTGAAAGTGCCAATTTCTAAGCTCTATCTTCAAGTGTTCTATGAGTACAGTCCGGGCAGCTCCCATTATGAAGGGAAAAAGTGCCGAAAATTTTCTAAGTCCAAAATTTTTTTCAAAGGGCGAAAATTTTTTTTTGCTCTGGAAATGGCCCAAAATGGATAGTAATGCGATCTGGGGCGAAAAAAATTTTTTTCGCTGACCCGCCAAAAATTCAAAATGGCCGCCACACGGAAACCGGCAGATTTAGGGCAACCAAACTTATACATATCACAGAGGTATATGAGGGGAATCTTTTGAAACCAAAAACTCAAAACTGATCAGACAGTTTTTGAGAAAATGGCCGTCAAAGTCCAAAATTGAGCGTTTTTCGACAAAAACGGCCGCCATTTTGAAAAAAATGCGAAAATCAAAAAACAAAAAAATACCTCCTTCTCAAAATATTTTTAGGCATTTTTGTGCGAAATTTCAGAAAGATTCGATCGTTAACTTTAAAGATAAAAATGTTGACGCCGGACGGACGGACGGGTGAACGGATGGGCGTTACGGGCGGACCCAATGTTAAATTTCCTATCTTAACTTTCCCCATAAGTCCTGAAAAAATCCCCATAAGACCGCACTTTTGGCTTAAACTGTGGTTGTGGGGCGTTTTCAGCTTTATTCCCCCTAAGAAATCCCCAAAACTCCGTTCCGTTTGCCCGGACGGACGGACGGACGGACGGACGGACGACGGACGCAACGCCATGCCAATAGGTTATCGGACCAAAGGTCCGGTAACCTAAAATGGAACAGATGTCTAAAACAGGGCCACACCTGTGCCGTCAGGGGTGTCGTAATCACTGCCAAAGACCTGTAGGAACGGCCGCCGGCCCACTGCTACTTGGGAAATGTATGGCATCAAGTTGTTGGGAATTCCCTGCGGGTCTTCCCCAATACGACCCGACTCATGTGCACCGACAGGGTTGAAATACCGAAGTGAGACAATGTTCCATTCCTGAAATGAGATTAATTTGAAGATATTTTGGACATTGAAGAATGTTAAGCAGTTACACAATTCAGTAAATTCTATGCCAGTGCAAGAGCAAAAGTAGCAAATGACAGTACTATAAATGTAATTGTATGTGTGGGGAATGTGAAGGTGTACATAGCTTCTAGAGGCCTACCTTCTCAGCCTTGGCGACGTCGGAGAGTATTTCCTCGATCATGTGCTTGGTTTTGCCGTAGGGGTTGGTGCAGGCCCCTGTGGGGTGAGCCTCATCCAGAGGCAGGTATTGCGGATTACCGTACACAGTCGCTGAACTTGAGAACACGAGGTTGTACACTCCAAACTCCTTCATCACCTGTAACCATGGTAACATGCAGATTGGATATCTCATACTGATTTGTTAATTGATCTGTCATCTGTCATAGTGTTACCATGCATGTAGTTCATCAAAAATATATTCTAACCATACTTTATGCTTAAACTTGCACATACATGTATATTAATATGGTACACATATATGTACATATGTTCACACATGTGTTTCATCATAAACGATGGGGCTTGATTGGTTTGTGGACAGAACTTTATTTGCATTTGGAATCTGAGCTTTTATAGAAGATCTGCCTGCAGTGAAGAGCATAACAGTCATCAATGATATCCAGTCCAACACAATGTGACCTAAGACAATCCATACTGACCATGAACTCTGAAGATGATGAAAGTGGGTTTGAGTCGCTTATATTTGCATAATGGTATGTATGCAATGTATGCATAACTGTTCTTTTCTGCCTCTCATTGGTGGAATCAAGGTTCAATTTTCCATGAGTTCTATTATTTCAGAAACGTTTACATGGAAGTCATCTGCAGTTGATCATACAGACCATGAAACAACAATCCCATACAATATTAAGTGACTTTCGATATCAGTGAATGCCCAATGGCATGTTGACACAGTCATAATGAGTTACAACATTTATAATGTAAACATATAATGTATATCGTTACTTGGAAAACATGTACTACACAATAAACCATTATTGATCAACAATATAACAGTTATTGATCAACAGATGTTATCTGTAGCCTATAGATTCCCACATTCTGCTGTTTTAGATGTTGGAGCTCCTGTTTCATAGGGAACTCATGGATCATGCCTTTTCATCAAAGTGTAACAAATGTATTCACAAAATATTCCAGTATGAGCTCGATGTATTGGAATTTTTGAGATGGGATGTTTGTTTGGAACCACAGTGTAAGATAATCAATTGTCTGAATCCTCAAGAAAAATTTGCATAATGAAGTAAAATTATTGGTATCTGATCGGAAATCAACCCAAAGACAGCTGTCTCATATTAAAAGGCGATTGACCGTTATCAGAAAGACATTAAATACTGCCTTATTACAGATATGCTATCATTATTGACCCAGAATACTTCAACTTTTTCCATCCTACCATTACTTTAGAAATGTCACTCAAAGGTTACTTATCTACATCCAGTAAAGTCAATTAAAAAACTCATTTCGGGTAGTGAACAAGAATGGATCAACTTAAGATATTATGGTTATTGGTATAATGTAATACCTGGAATTTCGGATCACTTGTAACATATACAATATAAAAGATTGCAATTCTAATATCAAAGATTCAATGAAGTCTGCAAAAATTCAAAGAGATATGGTGTTCACCTCCAGTAGATTGATTGTTCCCTCCAGATTGTTCCTGTAGTAGAGCAGTGGTTTCTCGCAAGATTCCCCGACAGCTTTCAGACCCGCAAAATGAATGACGTGATGGAACTTGTGCTGGAAGGGTGACAAGAAATAAATTTGTGACACATGTAATTGACGGACAAAAATTTGTATAATGTAGAAATTATATAGTCTCTGAAAGTATCAGGTAATCAGATCAATATATATACTCGAATGTAACCAGTTTGTCATTTCTTTTATATGTAAACTTACATGTACAAGTACATACATATTACATATCAACTTCCAAATAACACGGATACAGGGATGTGCACGAGTGTTTAGTGACAGAGATCAGGCATGACACTATGCTTATTTACAGTGTATAAGATCATTCTCCAACTACAGTACCGATTTCGCAAAACCTCACCAAAATGCTAGCATAAGTAACCTGGCATTTAGCATGTGTTAGCCCAACCTCGCCTGACCTAGCATCGTGTGATTTGATGCTAGCATTGCTTCTTGGCACTGTGGCACACTAAAAGCATTTCGCATTTTTTTGTGAAGGCCATTATATGCTAGCATATGCTTGCAAACACATGGTCGAGTGGTTTATAGACGGTCTGTATCATGTAGATTGTATAAACTACTGCAAATGCAGTGTTCAAGTTCAGTTCATATTAAAGTCTGTATTTGCATCCGAAATAAAGGATGCGCGCCTCTGTGCGAGACAATGCTCGCTTGTTCAACTAAGATGGCCGCCTGATGCGATGGTATCGCGCCCATTGGTCGCACTATGCGAGTTGTTGCTAGCATTAAGTCGCACGTAATTGCACTGCCTAGCATTTAGCATTCGCATGACTAGTGAGGTTTTGCGAAATCGGTACTGTACATCTACATGGTATTCAGGGCATGAATACATGCCCTTGATGACCCATTTACATATATTCACAAGAAATACATGTAGATTTGGCAGGTGCAATGAAAAATTTCGCTCGTTAGCGAATATGTTGAACGCCAAAACATGTACATCATACATGTACTCGACATTATGTATACCAGTAATTGATAAACTGCATGTACCATATATATTTTATCAATATTCATTTCATGATAAATTGCTGAATGCTACATATACATTTCATTGAGATTGCACTCAACAATAATTGAAATTTCAGTACCAGATTTCTTTTGAAATATGAATTTCAAAAGAAATATAAGAAAAGAATCAATGGATGATACACAATTGTACCTGCTACAGAGCCCCACATGGTCATGATGGTGCTTCAGGAGTACCAAAAATTGGACTGCCATATGGCACTAATGGTAGTTGAGGAGTTTATTGAGAGAGCACACAAACAAACTGTACCGACATGTGCATGCATTTTTGGTATGTACATGTATGTGTAAAAGGTTATATAACAAAATCAACGTTCCTTTGCACATACATTTGTAACATCAAATTCCGTGAAAAGGAAAATTGAAATTGCAATACAAGAAATATATGTGATTATATACCAGTACGACTATGTCATTTATTCTGGAGTAAGTGCATGCACTGAAAGGCAAGGCATTGATGGAATCTGATATTTTAAAATTTCAGAACAAACCGACATATTGTCAAACAAGTACTTGTAGGTCACATCTATATTCAGATCTATGTATACACGCCTATGTACATGTATGAAAAGTACCATTGAATATTATGCTAATTGCCACATGTAAATTTGACTACATTCACTCAATACACTTGACATGATGACTAATCCAAATATTACTAATGAGCAATAGTTTATGTACATCAGAACATTTGCCACACATATACTCGGATTTTTCTAACTCGTTTACACTGTTTTTCGCTAATATTTTTGTGATGCTTAACGCTATCGTTCTACAACTTGGCATACTTCACCTGGGAATCAAACGGCAATCGTGTACCAAATTTCAGACAGCTATCGCGAAAATTGAAAAAGTTGACAATCTACCCCAATGTTAAATTTAGCCCTATTATTCATTTTCTGGGCCTGCACACAATTTTGTGCATTTGCTCGGTTTTGTAGCGGAATAATATTTCAAAATTGACATGTTTGTGTAGAGTACACCCCAGTGTATCTTCTGGTTCAAAGTTACAGGAATATTTCGAATCCTGATGGATGTAAACAGGACCAATTCCTCGAAAATGCTCAGATTCTCGAGATCCCGTTTTGGGCTGAAATTTAACATTGAGGTAGATTGCCAACTTTTTCAATTTTCGCGACAGATGTCTGAAATTTGGTAGAAAATTGCCGTTTGACTCCTAGGTGAAGAATGCCAAGTTATAGAACGATAGCATTCACCATCACAAAAGTATTAGCGAAAAACAGTGTAAACGAGTTAGAAAAATCCGAGTATAGATCCACGTACCAGAAGTAATAGGAGTTAATTATCATACAAGTGTCGAAGAGAGCCCACAACCACTTAGTCCAGTCAGTGTATACGGTAACGAAGCTAGATATGTTAAGTTAACACACAGCAATGTATTTCTGCACACAGTAAGGTCAAGCTGCCAGATACCATGGATACCAATGATAGACATGGTAGTACATATTCTGTAAAACACTATTTTATGCAGTGAAATTCCTCACACAAAAAACATACAAATACAAATAGTGCACTAATTTTGAGATAGTGAATTTTAGTAGAACTGCTGCATAAAATATTTCTTTACAGAATACATGTGATGGTGAAGGAAGATATGACTATATACCGGTACTTAGGAGACAAGGAACGTATCACAGTGCATACACATAGATGTAAACTACCGGTTCATGTATGGGTACATATTAATTACCATGCATTAACAAACTGGTACCTTTCTGAAAACCTCCTGAATTTCTGCTTTATTTCGCAAGTCCTTCACATATATTTGGATTTTGTTCCCAGATATATCGCGAACCCTTTCCACACATTCTGCATGTCATAAATGGTCAAAACTCATCGTTAGAAGCTATATATCGTTTGTGTGTTTATTTCAACATGCATCTGATTGGTTTAGACCAACACATGTATGGAACCATTGGGATGTGTCGCCCTAGACCTGTAAGTGGAAATGTTGGTGGCAAGCACAGTTTGCAGCTAGGTTATATGTACAATCATATGCACGAAGGTATGTCATGGATAAAGCACGAGAAACAGTGAATTCGTGAACGAATTCATTGTTTCGAGTGTTTTATCCGACTTAAAATATTGCTCTGACAATCACAATGCGACCAACAGATTACTCGTACACATGTATATTGTTTCTGTTAGATATATCGCAAGTCAAGCATGACAAAGATGTATTCATATAGAGCCGGCAACTGAGTGAATTTAGATCTCAACTCAACATGGTTTTCGGCCCAAGTACTATATCTCGCGCTTTCCTCTATATATTCAATAATGATTAAAAAGGTGGCACACGGGTTAAATGCATTCATTGAGTGAGCGAGTAGTATTAAGGAGCAGGGATTGATGCGTGGAACGTGTTTCAATGGACAGCTCCATTGGATGATGGTGAGTTTTAATATATTGTACTCAAAACACAGTGAAACAGTGACCTGTACCACACACATTCTCGCATTTCTGTTACTGGACATCGACTGGTTGACATTAAATTTCAACATGGCAGATAATTTGGACACATTTTTAAATGAAATCGTGTATAGTATGGTCGCATTTAATGCTGCAAACATTCTGAACGATGTTGGAAATTCAACAATGGATGATCTTGAGATTACTGATTATGAACTTGTGCAACATGACATTACATGCATCAGTGAACCAATGAATTCGTATGGGGCAAACGGTGGATTCGTGCGGACGAATCCACTGTTCAGACAATGGTGTGACGTCACAACAATATTTTAAGTACAGATAACATGCAACATCTACCGGTACATTTATGTACATGTAGCTTAAATGTCAGTGCATAGACTACTGCATTGTTAGAGGAGCGTTGGAATGGTACTCATGGTAGAGACCTAAATTTTTTGCGAACATTTTCTTGATATTCAGTTTCACAGCTTTGCACACTAGAAGTCACATTCCAAATGCAGTTGTACAATGTACATGTATTTCATGAACGTTTAAATTGTATATATTTCTGCAAACTACGAATTTAGTAATTATGATAATGTCTGCAAAATATTTAGGAATATGCTGTAAGTCAGCTAACCTTATCAGGTGCAGCTAGGATTGGTGCATAGTAGTGTAGAAACAAATACATTGGAGAAATATTATACATGTAGATCTGGACTTTTGTTCTGAGAAGATGTACCTTCTGAAAGACATTTCTTATGGCTTCTCTATCCAAAAGATTGACTGGGCATATTGTAAATGTTTTCCCACTGATTTCCACGACTCGATTTAAGCATTCTGCAAGCAAGTTTCACAAAATATACAAACAACTGAAACTTTTGTCCTCAAATAGTACTGTAAACCCGGAAATGCTTTGAATCTCTCTATCTCCACGAGTTTTGTGACCAGAAAAAAGTGAAATTAAAAGATCGCAAAATTTCAGTATTCTAATGTAATGTACCGGTATATCAAATACATACTAGTATTCCGAATGAATGAGCAAATTTAAGCTGAGTTGAATTTCATGGAAACGAAATCCTCCGAGTTTACAGCAGATTATCTGTACATTCTCCGACTACTGTATTGGTCCTAATAGAAGCACGTGCTCTAATAGAAGAGTGCCTACTTTTGCAGAAAAAATTGCCATGTTCCTCCTTATTTTCTGATGACAAGGTCTTAATATTGATACAAACATCACATTTAGTTCTTAAAAGGTAGTCCGCTCCAAACAGTGAGGGGAGGGGGTCAAAGAGTTTTTCAAAATAAATGACTGTATTAACAAAATTCCCAAATTTTAATTGTAAATTTGCCGTTTATTGTTATTACTCACCTCTAAACTACTACATGCTCCTTTTCGATCCTTTGGATCGTTCTGGATAGAAATTCGCGTACTGAAAGCAAGGCACGATCGTCTGCCTGCATGACTCGAGCGCTCCTTTTGCCGCCAAAACCGCCGCGCGCATATGTGCTGCGCAGAAGCTTCACTTTTCTGTCCAAAAAACGACAAAAGGAAGCCCCTAGCACACAACTGGCGGGGATGGATGGGAGGGCCTTTACTGTAGTAGTTTAGAGGTGAGTAATAACAATAAACGGCAAATTTACAATTAAAATTTGGGAAGTTTATTTTATACATCACCAATCTAAACTACTACATGCTCCTTAGAATCAAAGGATAGGCGGTGGAGCAGTAGTGCTAGAGAGTCATGAAAACAGACGATAGTCTTGATTTCAAGCGAATCGCTAAAATGCTACATTTTCGATATATCTTTAGTAATATAATAAAGATACTCACCTAGCGGTGCGATCGCTTGCCTCCGACATGCACGAATTTCTTCTTCACCCATCGGTGGAAAACGGAACTCTACTTGAGACCGTAACATAAAGAACTCAAACACAAACACAAAGTGTTGCTTATATACACGTGCACGTTAAAACCAAGACTTTTCTGTCCAGCTGGTTCAAACAACAGCTTGCGCTACGACCAGCGGACCCAGTCTAAATCTGGACGACTGGTCCTGAAGTTCGGCAGCATTGGACAGATAGAACCCGATGAATGTCGTAGAATTAGTCCACATTCCAGCCCTCACGATATATTCCAACGGAATATTCGACCTGGCCGCCAAAGACATCGAGATGTGTCGGATTTGGTGGGACGATATTTTGTAAGTGACTCGATCGTCAGCACCTGATTCCGCATAGACAGTCCTCACTACAACCTTCACCCATCGGGATAGTGTAGCTGTGGAGATATCCGTAGCCCTATTAGGCTGATAGGAAATAAATAACCGCTTGCGATCTTTCCTGATCGATCTGGTACGATCGATGTAGATTTTCAGCGCTCTTACCGGGCACAATAGAGCGTCCGGCTCATTCCGTCCTACGTAACCGCCCAGTGACGGAATTACGATAGGGGAGAACGCTTTCCCGCCCTCAACTGCAGCACGTGTTTTAGGCATAAAATCACGTACTGGGTATAAGGAAACGGACCCATCCGCGCCAAATGCGACTCGCGATACGTCGATCGCCGCGACATCTGAGCGTCTTCGACCACTTGCTAGCATAACTAGCAAGAAAGTCTTAAGAGTTAACCTCTGCAAGGAAACTTCCTTGAGAGGCTCCCAAGGTGCTTTAGTAAGACAATATAGCACAAAAGCCATGTCCCAATCCGGTAGAGTAGGAACTCCGCGTGGCCTTTGCGTCCTAAAGGACGCCAAGAGATCAGCAAGGATACGATTATTAGTTAAATCGATCCCCCTAGCACGGAATACAGGGCCCAGCATGGACCTGTATCCCTCGATCGTAGTAGGCTTCAAATTAAGCCTATCAAAGAGATAGCAGAGAAAGTCTAGCACTGCATTCAGAGGGGCAGAGAGCGGATCAATGCGCCTTCCGTTACACCAACGTACGAATACTCTCCATTTAGCCTCATACGTTTTAGAGGAGGATCTCCTATTCTTTCTCGCGAGATGTACGGACACCTGCTGAGAAAATCCTGCCTCCTGGAAGGATCGCTCGATAGCCTCCACACGTGTAATTTGAGCACGTGGACGGAATCGTGAAATATATCCCGCCCCGGTTGCTTCAGCAACCTGTCCTCGATCGGGAGAACCCGTGGTACATCGATCAGGAGGGACAGTAGGAGGGGGAACCACGCCTGCATCGGCCAGCATGGTGCCACCAACAGAATCTCGCACTGAGACCTGGCTACTTTGTGCAGCACTTCTGTTAGGAACCGAGTTGGCGGGTACGCATACCCGAACATCCCGTCCCACGACTGAGACATCGCGTCCACAGCCAGTGCCTCGCTCTCTGGCAGAGGTGAGAAGTAGACCGGGAGCTTGTGATTCCGAGAGGTTGCGAACAGGTCTATGTTCGGTGTCCCGAACGCCTGACAAACGCGCCGAAACACCCCCGGATGCAGACTCCACTCCGTGCCTATGATCTTGTCCGGTCTCGACAGAGCGTCCGCTAGGACATTCCTGTGACCCGGCAGGTGCCTCGCCCTGATAAACAGACGGTATTTGAAGGCAAACCTGATCAGACACTCGGCCTCCAAACAAAGCTGACTCGACCGAGTTCCACCTTGTTTGTTTATGTGCGCCACTACTGTGCTGTTGTCTGTGAAGACCAGCCACTTCGTCCCTGGGGGACTCTGAGGCCCCCAGATCTCGAACGCACGTCTCACCGCTCGCAGCTCTAGGACATTGATGTGCAACGCCCTCTCGCTCGTGTTCCACACAGCAGAGAGTTCGTGCTCGTCCATATGAGCTCCCCAAGCCAATTCTGACGCATCGGTGAAGAAGGTCCGATCGGGCAGATACTCCGCCAGTGGCATCCCTCGGAAAAGATTCCGATGGTCCCGCCACCAATGCATTACTTCCCGAGCACGATCGTCCACCGATACGACTTGGTCTAGTCGATCGGTGAGGATCCGCCATTGCAACGCTAGACACCATTGAATGGGTCTGAGGAAGCACCTGCCGAACGGCACCTGTTTCTCCATCGACGCCAACAGACCGATGATGGACAGAAACTGTCGAGCTGTGATCGACGACTGCGTCAGCGCGACCTCCATCGCCGCAATCGCCTTGAGAACTCTCTTCCGCGGAGGAAGAGCTACTCCTCGCTCTAGATCGTAATCTACCCCGACATACTCGAACCTCTGTGTCGGGGACAGATGAGACTTCGCCCAATTGGGGATCCAGCCAAGGCTGGTCGCCAACCTGAGGACGAACCCGGATTGCTCTATAGCCTGAGACGGGGAGTCGGCTATGATTAACCAATCGTCGATATAATGGTGGAATTGAATTCCAACCGATCGAAACCTGGCTGCCATCGTCCTTACGATACGGGTGAACACGTAAGGGGCGGTGGCTACTCCAAAAGGAAGTACCCTGAACTGATACACCGAACCCTCGAAGGCGAACTTGAGGTATCGCCGATCGGCTGGGTGTATTGGCACATGTAAGTACGCGTCCTTGACGTCGATACTGACTGCCCACTTCCCCTTGGACAGAGCTTTCTGGACGGAAAGCGCCGACTCCATCTTGAACCTGGGTATGATCAGGAATTTGTTGAGGTTTGACAGATCGAAAACGGGACGCCACCCGCCTGTCTTTTTCGGCACTAGGAAGATGAGAGAATAGAATCCTCTCTCGTCCTTGACCACCTCGATCGCACGTTTCTCTAGCAACTGCTGCACCTCGTGCTGCAGAAGCTGAAACTTTTCCCGATCGCCGGGCACAGGGAAGAACCACGCTTTGGGTCTGATCGGTGGTTTTCCAGCCTCCCATCTGAAGGTGAGACCGCACTTCACCCATGCCACGACTGAATTGTCTGACGACGCCAGATCGCTCCAGTTCTGGACGAACTGAGCCAGGCGTCCCCCGACTGGACCAGGTTGTGGAAGATCGAATTCCGACAGAACTGAACCTTCCACAGAGCCTACGCTTTTCCGCAATGAGTCACTTCTTACCAGAAGCTTTCCCTTTGCCCTTGAAGCGTCCACCCCCTTTGCCTCCACGCTTGCCATCCCCCTGGGGAGGGGGAGGCTGCGCCCCCCGAAAGGGCGGCTGCGTAGAAGCGGGTGCATGTGGTGCCTGAGGTTGGGCAGGCTTCTGACCCTTGGTCTTCTTGCCTGTCCCAGACCCCGCCGACTTCCCAAGCAAAGCCTTGGCCATAGCCTCATCCCGGAGATGTTCCCGCATGACGGAAATATCCGATCGAGAGAGGTTGGCGTAGGTATAGCCTGAGAAAAGCGGCCTCCCACGTAGCTCAGCGACGTCCGTAGCGGACACGTCAAGCAGACGGAGATCGGCATCACGCATGGTGAGATCCAATTGTGCGCCCAGGTGCGCACTGTCACGCTCAGCAGCATGGACCACTCCGGCCAAGACGCCGAGTGCTGCATGAATGTTGGCGCGACTCCCCTCCTCCAGATCCGCCTCGTCCACAAACTCCTGAACCAAAGTGGTCAGGTGATCCGTCAACGAGAGCTGCCCCATCAATTGATGAGACAGCGTCTGCCAGTGAGAAAGGCGAGCCTTTTTCACATAAGCTGACCAGACCGTACCCTGCTTCCGGGAAAGCAGGTGAAGGTTAGGGTCTTCGACCGGGACGGAAGTCTGATGTCCACCCTCGGACTCTACAGTCCGATAGGTGTCGATCGACTCGGGTCGAACACGGCTAGTCGGGAATGTCGACTCCGTACGAGCCACATCCTTCTTAGCCGTAACTCCCTTGTTGATCTTGTCGAAGGACTTGACCAACGCGGGAGCCACAGGGAGCCGGATCGGCCGACGAACTGGCGCCGACGCGAACCTACCGGTTCCCCGTGAGGGCCCTGGAGCATCGATCGGCAAGTCCATTCGCCTTGCGACCGACTCCAAAGCCCACCGGAAGTTAGAACCCCCGGCCTGATCGGAAGTCTCATCCTCCGAGGAGGACGACTCCTGATCAGCTTCCACTCGACCCCCCCGATCGTTGGACCTCACAGGTCCGATCGAAGACCTCGATGACCCCAAGGGTACATCAAAGGACGGGCGAGGGAATGCCTGCTCAGCGATCGCGCCCGTCCGGCGACTTACATCCGCATACACAGGACTTGAGTGGTCCTGAGGAACGACCCCAGCACCACCCGCCCGATCGTGCCCTGATCGAGGACCAGGAGCACGACCGCCAAGTGAAGACTCCCGATCGCACGAACGATCGAGAACCTCACCCCCAAACAAAGGGAACTCTTCCCCCTCGAACCTCGAGACCGAGGACCCGAATGAGCCATCCAAGATGCTCCGCCGATCGAAGCCCGAAGCCTGATCGTCGCCCACCGAGAGGTCGGACGAAGCCTGAGCCACATCGAAAATCGATGTGGTCTCAGCACCACGGCGCTTAGAGGAAGCACGCTTCCTCTTCTTGGAAGGCCCAGGGGAAGAGACGACGGACCCCTCCACCTCGATCGGCCCCGACTGAGGGACGACGAAGGTGGAGTGCGGTTCCTTGGCTGCTTTCGCCTTGGCAAGAACTGAAACCTTCTTCTTAGAAGATTTCGACTTCTTGCCAGCAGGGGGAGCAAGCTCTCCCTGCGACGAAGGGGCAGCCGAAGAACCGGCCGGGACTCCCTGTCCAAGCAGGGAAGAGAGACCCGGCAGGAGGGGACCCTGGAGGGACGATAACGACTGTGCAAAGAAGGATTGCACAGCCGCGTTGACCATGTCCTGTGTTAGCCCCAGGGGCTGGCTAACACCGGACACAATCTGTGCCGTCACAGGCGGAGTCTCCACCTCCATGGGCGACTGGCGGACTTGCGGAGCCGAAGCTTCCGCAAGCCTCAAAGCATCCCGACGAGCCAACGAGGCTTCGGAATACTTTGCAGTCGCCTGCACGAAGGAAGAGGGACGCCAGAAACGGCACAGATCACACCTCAAATCCTCCATAGATACCGGGCCATGGTCTAAACAGTCGAAACACACACTGTGTTTCTCCCCTCCTCGGAGGGTATTGACCAGACACTTCGGGCATGGACGTTCGTCCATGGCACCGGTACCAAGGGAGGATTGTGAAGCCATGATCACGAAAGGGAACTAACCACACACAGTAACAGGGCGGGCAAAATACGCAAACCTGAGACCGCGCTGAAAAAGAACCCTAAGAGGACTACGAATATATAAACTACAGTATACGTATACACAATATATACAGTAGAAAAATAACGTAGAACTATTGATAGATGTAAACCACAAGTACACTATCAAGTACGACGGATGGACGATAATAGGGTGAACTGGCTATACAAATCGCTGACGATCTAGCAAGTAACAAACTATCGACCAATACTTATCCAAATAGACACAAAACGATGTCTATGAACGTGGCAGGTGAAATTCCGTAAGAATATATCGCAAAAGTCTAGTTTGCAGACTAAATTCTACGAATTCACCGGGAACCAAAATCCAAAGCTGCCAAGCAAAAATGGCGGTGGACAGAAAAGTGAAGCTTCTGCGCAGCTGCGCGCGCATATGCGCGGCGGTTTTGGCGGCAAAAGGAGCGCTCGAGTCATGCAGGCAGACGATCGTGCCTTGCTTTCAGTACGCGAATTTCTATCCAGAACGATCCAAAGGATCGAAAAGGAGCATGTAGTAGTTTAGATTGGTGATGTATAAAATAAACTCTAGAGTTTCAAAATGACATATTTTATAGAGTAACTGATCAGCATCCTAAAACTGAAAAGAAAATAGGGGGTCACCGTATCCGTTCTCTTGGAAAACAAGATGTGAATATGGGCAAAAAAATGTGTAAAAATACCATAAATTAAGTCATTTTAGTAAATGTTTGTGATTTTTTATTGAATATGTCGAAGAAACCAGCACGGTGACCCCCTATTTTCTCTTCAGTATTAGAATGCTGATCAGTTACTATTTTGAAGAGATAATATTCAAGATATAACTTTTAAATTTTGACTTTTCATTACCTCCCTGTTTGTAGCGGACTACGTTAATCAATAATTTAATTTTAATCACACAATGTCGACAATGAACACTGTATACATGTACATGTACTAGTATATATCATATCAATGATTTCCCCAAAATGTTTCTTAAATTTTGCGTAGTTTTATGCATGCTAATGTTGAAAGTCTTGCTTTTGAGCATCGCTCTTCTATTAGGACCAATACGGTATACATGCTCAACAACGAGTAGATCAAAATCTGTTATGGTTAAAATATTAATTAAGGACATGACAAGAAAATGAAAATTTCAGGTACATATAGTCTTATATGTGAAAAAGACAATACTTTTGTTTTCATTTGTCCACTCCAATTAAATACATGTATCTTATAAATAATCTTTCACTTTCACACTGTAGTTTTAAAAATGGAAAAATTAATAAAAACTGCAGATAATATAGATATTTTTGTGTGAACATTCTATGTATGTAGACAAGAGACTGATATACCCATATATGAGTTGAGTAGGTTGTCAAGAACAACGACATCGTAGCCAGCCTTCAGGAACTCGATGGTGGTGTGACTGCCGACATAACCAGCGCCACCTGTTAACAGCACACACTCCTTCTCGTGACCGTTCATCTCGACCTTCTGTTCAACCTGAAACATCAGTAGTACATTCCTTTGAATGAAATTCCATCAACACTTTCCAAAAAAGTCATATACCGGTATTATACATGTTTGCAATTGAATATACATGTCAGATACGTGTACAGTATTTATGTGGCTGAAACATTGGTACAGTGCCGACTTCGCAAAACTTCACTAGTGATGTAAGTGCTATATGCTGAACGCTAGCTATTGCCACTACTGGCAATATAAGGCAAGCATTGACTCGCACAATATATGAGGAGCTTGCATGATGCCAATGCATCAGACAGCTTTCTCAAAAGAACAACCTAGCAATCTTAAGCATTATGTCCCATCTGGCGGTTTCAGCCTCAAAAGTTTTTCAATGTGAGGTTTTCATGATGTATGGTATTGACGCGAGCATTAGAATAGTTGACCATTGCCGGTGTAAATGTGTATTCATGCTACCATAATCCCGATCCCGGCTAAGGCGGAATGCGTCATGCCAAATACCAATGCTATCATCAGGTGATGCTCACACACACCAGGCGACCATCAAAACGCCTGATACGAGTTGTTGCTATACTCTGATTTTTCTAACTTGTTTACACCAGCTTTTGACGATAATTTTGTGGTGCTAAATCGTATCGTTCTATAATTTGGCATACTTCAACTGGGAGTCAAACGGCAATTTTGTACCCAATTTCAGACTTCTATTGCAAAAATTGAAGAAGTTGGCTATCTACCCCAATGTTAAATTTCAACCCAAAACGGGATCTCAAGAGTCTGAGCATAATCGAGCATTTGGTCCTGTTCACATCCATCAGGATTAAGTGTATTATTGTAATTTTGGACTGGAAGACACACTGGGATGTATTATACACAAACATGTTGATTTCGAAGTTTTTCACTGCTACAAAACCGAGCAAATACACAAAATCGTGTGCGGACCCAGAAATTGAATGACAGGGCTAAATTTAACATTGGGGTAGATTGCCAACTTTTTCAATTTTTGAGATAGAAGTCCGAAATTCGGTACTAAATTACCGTTTGACTCCCAGTTGAAGTATGCCAAGTTCTAGAATTATACCATTTAGCATCGCAAAAATATCAGCAAAAAACAGTGTAAACGAGTTAGAAAAATCAGAGTATAGCATGTCCTAAATGTCAAGTTGAGCATGCTGAATGCGAAGTTGAGCATGCTAGAATATAGGTGAAGTTTTGTGAAATCAGCACTGTAGCACAAACCTTAGAGAATCTAATAATATAGTGATTTGTGAGGAAGGGGGCTGAGGAAGCAATAGCATATACCCATATTTCTCTCTCAAACCAGTAGTAATTTTGATCATGTGCATCTTGATGTTGGTTACAGGAGGTTACAGCACTTCACTGTACATCTATCATCAATTTCTGGGTCAAACGCATTATATTCAAATGTTGGATATACAGTGTACATAATAAAAAAGTGAACTACTTTGTACACTTACATGAATACAATCATGTGAATACAAACTATATCATAATCATTCATCGAAAGATATCATATTCATAAAAGTACCGGTAATACTAGCTTTAAAAGTTACTTACTTGTAGTCACTTGCATATTCATACAATAAGTTCATTGATATACATATATATGGAAAAACATATATGGAAAAACCCATACTGTTTAAACATAAAAACTATATATTACAAATGAACATTGAAATACTAAAGTCAACTTCATCTACAGTATCAGTAAAATTATTTTTTTTATTGAACAATCAGATGAGATCAACTTAAAATTTTGTGTGTCTTAATTGGGTATCATGCCACAATATTTCACCAAATCTCAGAATTCTATTTAAAAAATGAAAAAGTTCATCTATCAGTGAAACACTTCAACTTTACAGTATTTTAAATTTGTGTGTGCTAACCTTCAAATTCAGTTGATAGCGCTCAGTTGTTTTCAGTTTGGATTTTGTGCTGCTGATGACTCTGTGGAAACAAACCCGAGAGATTGAGTACACAGAACATGTAGTGTATTGATTGTGCATAGATTCTAGACACACACACACGCATCATCAAGTGAGAGGGCAGAAGAATAGAGTTCAAAACTCAATGAAGTTCAAATCATAAACATCTGGCTGTGTGGAATTGTGCGCACGTTTTTGCAATTGCTTCTGCGGCAATCAATAAAAGTTGGTGATAAATGTTGGCATGTATATAGAGTTCTTGTATTATTGTAGTTACATGTACAGTGTAATGATTAATACACATTACACATTACACATCTGTACAATAAATCCAATGGAGTATATTTGTTGAACTGGCCAAAAATCTACAAATGGTTAATAGTTTATCATGATATGCATAACATGAACATGTATTTACATACATGTACAATTATTTTGTGAGACATTTCAGCGGTCTGGGTATAATCACTGATACAGTACACATTCCTTTGTCCAACCAGAATAAATATAATGTGTGTTGAACACTATAGCCGCATTCAGGTCCAAAACTCAATTATGGCAGCTTATCTGAAGATCACTGTGAAAAGTTTGAGTTTTGATTCTGAGTGAGACCAAATTTGGAACATGCAGTAATCAAATCTACATTTAAGACCTTGGAAATCATGCATTCAAAATAGATTTAAAAAATCATAGTCATGTTTAAAATATTACGTGAATTAAAGTATTAAATACCTTGTGAAAACATTTGATAATGTTTTGAACACGATTGAACATCGCAACCCCGGGACAACAAATCAACAATGCGTTGTCAGGTTACGGAACTCACCTGAAGTTCTTTTATACCAAATTAATTAATATTATTTGTCTGCATTGTTGTCCCAAGGTTGCGATGTAACTGAACATAGACCAAATTTACCAGCCAGAATTATCTGGTACAACACGATCTGATAAACTAGCATTGTACATAGAGTCATGTTACTGGTTGCTTGTTATCACATGGCCAATCTGTGATGTAGACTAAAGCAGGCTGGCAAATATACATTGTATTAAAGACTTGAGAAGATTTATCACACTACCTCCCCTCCCCCCTTCTCCTCCCAGAGTCCCCCCAAAAAATAAAACTGGATGAGTCACGATGATGTACATGTATTATGTAACACATCAACATTTTGATGTGATGTGAAGTTTGTTTGTTATCTTCTGAATCTGACTCAATAGCTGTCTTTTAGCCCTCTTACAAATTCATAATTATCAGTCAAGTTTCTTCAGCTCACTGTGTGTGCTGCTGGCATTTTGTCTCATATTGTACATTATAGCACTAAATCGATATATATTGAATAATATTTGAGTCAAGTAACAATTACAATCACTGGGCCCTCATGGCCAGATACTTCATCGTTAAAGGCAGGGACACCTAGGTCTAGTCCTGCTCCACGACTGAACATGTGATTTATCAAAACTTTATTATAGGTTTATAGTTATAAATTATGAAACGCCGGTACGACATGCGAGAAGCGACATGCGAGAAGTGACAAGTGAGAAGCAACATGCGACCCGCGAACTATAACTATGACTTATTCCGTAGTAAACCATGGTTTAATACGAAAAAATGTGTAGGATATTCAAGTTGCATTTTGTTTTACGCGTTTTACGTTTACATGTCGCTTCTCACATGTCACTTCTCGCATGTCGCACCAGTTTCCCATAATAGATTGATCTATATTATGCTGATGTTTCATTCGACTAGAAGTCTAGATCTATGCTGAAGCCTGAAACTGTCATTTGTCCCTGCCTTTGGGAGATTATAATACACTTGCCAGAATTAGAGCTAGGTCTAGACACACACCTATTGACAGTGCACATCTATAATACTGGAGTGTGACTCACTTGAGGAGTGGACTCGGACAAGTCGATTAGTCGAGTCAAGCATGGAGTCAAGTGCCAAGTGGTGACTGTGTCTGTGATTTGTGACACTGTCGAACTCTGATTCTGAACTAGATCTAGATTTCAGCTGATGTTAAATATCTCTAGCACATTATGCAGTGCATATATCCACTGATCAAAAACGAGGAAAACGAGTTGATCTTATGTTGATAAGATCTAGCTTGTTATCAAGACGAACTCCACGTTGCAAGTTGTTGATTGTTGAATGTTGTGAGTGTGGGTGTGTGTGTGCGTGTGTTGAAAAGCCAGGCAGACACCGATTTCCGGTTACACTAAAAAAAGACTGTTTATCAATATTCAGACATAATACTGCCCCAATGTTTTTGCAGTAGATTCCTATTAGAATCTACGTCTTAAAATTCCCAAGAAACGCGAGTTTACTCAACCGAACGTGTTACGAGTGGACAAAATACCGTTGAATAACGAGCTTCACTGGCTTCAGGAAATTTGGGTGTTGTCTGCTGAAATGACGTCACATATTACACATTTATAAACTGACGACTGTGAATCGCTCAGAGCGCGGAGGGAGCTCGGCAGCGGTGGTTGACGAGTGAAACACGCGCAGGCAATAATAATAATAATAATAATAATAATAATAACTCAAGTCAAAATACTAAGAAAATTGTTAAATATTGTAAGCTGAAGTGAGAGACCTATTTTTGCTGAGATTTTTTTTATACTAGATCTACTTGCCAATATCTCTATTGATTGATACCAAGGATCTTCTATATAGACGATCCTTGTTGGATACTGAGAAATTCATTCTCGTATTGTTTTTTTTTTTATCTAAATGACTATAGAATGACATAGGAACCATGGCTTTCGAGCAAGTGGAGTTTTCCGAACCCCTAAAACACATAAAATACACGTCAAACAAGCTAATAAAAATGTACCCTAGCTTGTGACGCTATGACATGCATACAAATTTGCATACCAATGAGCTTTGATTTCCCAAATTGTCATTTCAAGCAATATAACTTCTGAAGCAATTAAGGTATTGGCCTCCTGTAAAAATAATTATGATCTGTTCTCATAGTACTTTAATCCGTACGGAGCCCCTAAGACGCGTTCCCTCGCGAAGTTTTCGCGTTCCCTCACGAAGTTTTCGCGTTCGAACGCGAACTTTTCGCGTTCGAACGCGAAAACTTGATTGTGCTGACGCCCCTGACTTCTGAGAAGGTTTTGCTATAAGATCGCGTTCGAACGCGAAAACTTCGCGAGGGAACGCGAAAAGATTGCGTTCGAACGCGAAAACTTCGCGAGGGAACGCGAAAACTTCGCGAGGGAACGCGAAAAGATCGCGTTCGAACGCGAAAATTTTTTTTTTTCTTAACTTTTGGTTGTGTCCCCTTAGGGGCTCCGTAAATCCGAGCTCACATCATATTTCATTTTCTGCAATATGTTGTCAAAACAACAACAACAACAACAACAAACGGATGGACTACAATTACGTGAAGATAGTAATACTGATAGACAAAATTAGCTGGTATTGATTTGGACCATGATTTAATGAGAGCTTTTGGTGACATATTGCTCAATGTGCTTCTTGGCAGATCAGTTAGCGGAGTATCGTCAGAGACTTCCTTCACAAGTCCGTGGATGCGGAGGTACGTCTATTGCGGAGACAGGATGTCTTCACACATCAGGGGACGTCCCTCACTGGTCCGCATGTTGCGGAGGTTCACCAGAATCTTCTCCATCGCCGCCTTGCTGTCAGCTGTAAGTCAAGAGGGCAGGGGTTCATATATTGAAGGGCCGTAGGACCGGATTCATTAGATTGTCATCATCTGGGACCCACACTCTTCCCCGTTACATTTCCTTCACATGGAGTCTGGGGCTCCGCACTGCGGAGGTCAAGTTGTGCGGAGGTACAATTTACAAATATTTCTTAGTGTGCCAAAAAAAGTGTCGCCGTTTTCCAAATCGTTTGCATTCCATGGTATACTGTGCCATTGTTTTAAAAGAGTATGCCGCTGGAACTCATTTTCATTTGAGCAGTAATACACATAACTCGATGAAATCCATAACCATATCAGATCGTAAAAGCGTTCATGGTCAGACAGGCGAATGTTTCATTTCAACCTGAAAACCATTGAGGTAAAACTGATTTATGAGATTTTTTGGTATTCCTTACTGAGACTGTTGTATTTGAAGAGATGGTCAAGTATGTTATATGTGTGGCGATTTCGCCCAAAGATCACGGCTGGAGAATTGTTATTACCACTATTCCTGTTTTGGCCGCTTCACATTCGAAGCACATGCATTGCATAGCAACGCTCTCTAATCCTTTCTCTCCGCTATACTGAAACAATGGTCTTACGTCATCCCTCGTGTCTCGTGCTTGGGGTGTTAAATACTACCAATAGTACCAAGCCGCTTTGTGTGTTAGGAGTTGTCTCAGAGCTAGCAAAGCGAGAGGACGACGGGTGAGCTCAGCTATGAGCTCCACTTCCCTTTTGCCGACTAGAAGTGGGCTGTAAGGCCCCGGGGACGATTTCCAATCGGGGGCCCAGGAGGGTCGGACCGTGCTGAACCAGGGCTCGTCCCTGTGATCACCGGTCTCTCGCCCTGGGATGATGCGACACAGGCTCTGGCAGACCGTCGGGCTGTCCGGGGTTCTATCCCCATGGCGGACCGTCGGCGAGCCGGCCACAGCTAACACTACGGTGATGATCCTGTATCTGAGTGGTGTCCTTACGTCTGGGCTTGCTTGGCGGACTGCTACCTGGTTAACGTTCTTAAGTAAATACTGTGCCCGCAGTGACCCACAGTGAGCGGACTATCCGCGAGGATCCGGGATAGCGGCTGTGCACCCGCAGTGACCCACAGTGAGTGGACTATCCGCGAGGATCCAGGATAGCGGACAGCGTCAAACTTTACAATATTCATGAAATAACTTTCAAATTTTGACTCTTCGTAACCTCACTGTTTGTAGCGGGCTACGCTAAAACGTAAAGCGCTGGCTACTGTGACTTGACCATACCCCTATCTAGCCCCCCTTCACTCCAGTCTCAGTGCATCCGACACAGTGAAGGTTGAACACATACTTCCGGGAAATAGCTTCAAGTTTCAGCCTCATCTTCGCGTCTGGAATCGGTAGGCTGAGTGCAGGTTGTCCACATTCCAGTATGAGGTTCACAATTCGCTCCTCACTCTGAAGTATGGTCGTCCAAGTTGATTTCCCTCATGCCTCGTCTACAGCACAGTCCGGGCGGCGGCTGTAGACGCGCACACTCCAGTATGCTTACAGTTCCTTACAGGTTACAGTTCGTCTTTTATAAACTTGTTATCTTTGGAGCTCTTCATTTGAAAAGGCAAAAAGTAAGCTTCCGCTGTGTTAAAAATATTATTTTTTGCCGATTTCCTTGTAAAACGCACTTTCCTTGAAATCATGGGTTGTGATGGTGGTACAATCCCTACACGTGATGAATTAGTCAGAGTGAAGAAAAAACCTGAACAGGTGGTTATCCGATGGGGTTTCATTAGATCTAGTTCAGCCCGTGAACAGTTGAGACAAACTTCACAAAGTGGTTTAGTTACTTTAACTAGTACTCTAACCCCACGAGCCGCATACCCCCTGACAGTTGTTTTTAACAGGCTGATGTTTGGTTTCAGCCAAATGACGCTAAATGTGTAGATCTACTTTGCTTGGTTCCCGCTAGGGCCTGCACGATTAATGGGTTAACCGCCGACGGCTAGCATTTTTTTTAGTGCTATAACGAGTAGTCGAGTACTCGTTGACGGTTAGATTACAGGCTCTGATCGGTCAGAGAGTGACTGACCGATTACTTGATCGTAAATTAATTATACTATTTCATGTAGAGAATGGCTAATTTATTCACGAAAATATCCTAAAACAACCTTGTCCGGTTGAAAAGAAAGCAGTAGGCCTAGATCATGTGACTCAGACAAGGTGAAGGTTATTTATGTCAGTTTACCGTACTGCCGCTAATGCGCGTGGTTTTTGCTCTTGAAACATAGCCGCATGTGTCAGGTATTAATACTATGGCTATATCATAAATCTAAAACTTGCACGCAACATAACAACATACATATTGTGGGTTGGAAATAAAAAATGGAATTGAACTTCATCAATCATCGTAAGTTCGTTACATGCTTGACAGCGCCATGGCATGGGCGCATAAATACGAGTCTTTATGGTAATAGTCTATAAATAGTATGGGTTCGGCCTTGAACTTGGTGTACCGAAAATCATTTAGAAACTGAAATTTAGTGGAATCGTGATTCGAGAAGCAGCTTGGTCGCCTTCTGTCATGTCTGTCGTCGAGCAGCAGAGCAGGGTTCAGCTGACAAGATCATTCACAAGATCATGCACTAAGTTGTGGACAAATATACCTTTGATATCAACTGCTTAAATATTGGGCAATATTCTGGCGAGTAATCGGTCACGGTTCGGTTACAGGGTCACGATTAATCGGTTAGAGTTTTCCGTACTCGTTATACCACTAATTTTTTTTCAATACTAGTAACCTCAAATAACCGGCTGTTGAATCTCCAAACGATTAACTGGTTAACCGTCAAACACCGGTTAACTGTCTTTTATAACCTTGATCGGTGATCACCAAACCATCTGCTCAGGCTCCTGACAAGTCTGCTGACAGGGGGTACAGGTGATAAGGCCGCCAAAGTGATCAGGCCGCCATCAAACTACAGGTTAAGTGATGGATGATGAGTATTATGACACTCGTGCATACGGGTATGATGATATGCGGCCTGATCGCTTTGGCGGCCTTATCGCTTGGTAACCGCTGACAGCCGTACCCGTCCGCTATCTTGACTGTTCTCATTACCGTATTACATAGTGCACAGTACACAATTTCTGCAGGGGAAAAAAAGCATACATTGCCGGGTGGGGCAGAGGGTGTATTGTATCCCACAGCCAGAACAGTGAGAACGCCACCAATAAAATTAGTTTAAATCACTATTTACCTCACCCCGTTTTCAACTCATGCATGCATTTATTCCACTTAAAATTCTGATGTCTAATGCTTAATTGAACCTTGGGAACTCATAGTATTCATGGTATTATGGTACCGGAAGTATATCCACGAAAAGGGGAATACCAGGCTGATCAGAACTCAGAAGACAAAACAACATCATACTTTTCTATATCATACGTTTTTTTACAGTTAATCGGTTACCGTTGGGTTGATTGCCCATGGTTTACCGGCTATACTTTTTACTAGTCGTGCAGGCCCCAGTTCCCTGCCTACAGCTTGGTACTAGTCCATGCAAAAGAACGTTCACCGAACGGCCTGAAAACACAGGATTTTCGTGTTGTATTCAGTAATCAATGATTACTTTCGAATACATTTTAATTTTTTCATTTGTCTGCTCAAAGAAAGTGGCAGGTGGCGAATCTGGGTATAAAATGTCATGATGAAATTTTAGACCATCCACTTTCAAACAGACAATACACTCCCTCCATGAATGTTCTCTGATGGTTTAATTTGTGTTAGAGCACCCTGCCCCCTCGCCACTTAGCAAGCAAGGACATCTTCCTTAATTTGTATACAAAGGAATACAAAATGAGCTTTTATCTATTATAATCCAATGTGTACCTGGTGTACATCCAGTGTGTATTCCTGATGGAGTTGCTCCATCACATCAAACTTGAAATTTAAATATACATGTACAAAGAATTTGCCATTGGATGTTTACACAAAGTATTCAGTAATGTATTGAATACATTTACCAGTAGATGTATTCGACCCCATGTCTGCTCTTGACTCTACAATTCAAGCCTAACCCTGCTCCACGGCTGAACCTTCTCAATCGATACTTTCAATTCCCTGCCTTTGGTAGATTGGAATACTTTTACCAGATTAAATTCAGGCCTATAATTAAGGCATTTCGGCAGAAATGCCTTTATGGTTTTAGCAGAATTTTCTTCTTTTTTTTTTTTTTTTTTTTTCTTCTTCTTCCGCCACTTTTGGTTTCCGGACGATAACTTTAGATTGCCTTGACGGATCCTCGTCAAATTTTCACCACAAGTCAGAAATGATATGTGGAAGAACCCTATTCTTTTTGAGCCGGATCCGAGGTCCGTGAGGTCCGTGAGGATGAAATCAAGGCTAATTTTGAGACTTGGTTTCCGGACGATAACTGGAAAAATATTTATGCAATAGTTGCAGAACTCTGCATGGAGGTTCATATGCCACCAGGGAAGAACCCTATTGATTTTGGGATCGATCCGTCAAACGACCTTTGACCTAGAGGTCAAAATAATTTTTTGCTGATTCATCCTTGAGGCTTCCTGCATATCTCAGAAACCGTGCATCGTAGAGCGAAACGGACGTTATTTTCGGACTCGTCGCCCTAGACAAACATCTCTAGGGTGTACTTTTTTTTTTGATCCGGCTCCGAGGTCCGTGAGGTCCGTGAGGATGAAATCGAGGAACTTGGTTTCCGGACGATAACTCAAAAAATATTCAGGCAAAAGTTGCAGAATTTTGCACGGAGGTTTATATATCACCAGGGAAGAACCCTATTGATTTTGGGATCGATACCTCAAACGACCTTTGACCTAGAGGTCGAAATAATTTTTTGCTGAGTCATCCTTGATTCATCCTGCATATCTCGGAAACGGTGCGTCGTAGAGCGAAACGGACGTTATTTTCGGACTCGTCGCCCTAGACAAACATGTCTAAGGGGTATTATGGATGAACTTTGACCTTGACCCGAAATTTTTTTGCCGAGTCGGCATTTTTCGTTTTCGTCGATATCTCGGAAACGGTGCGTCGTAGAGCGAAACGGACGTTATTTTCGGACTCGTCGCACTAGACAAACATGACTAAGGGGTATTATGGATGAATTTTGACCTTGACCCCATTTTTTTTTGCCGAGTCGGCATTTTTCGGTTTCGTCGATATCTCGGAAACGGTGTGTCGTAGAGCGAAACGGACGTTATTTTCGGACTCGTCGCCCTAGACAAACATGTCTAAGGGGTATTATGGATGAACTTTGACCTTGACCCGATAATTTTTTGCCGAGTCGGCATTTTTCGTTTTCGTCGATATCTCGGAAACGGTGTGTCGTAGAGCGAAACGGACGTTATTTTCAGACTCGTCGCCCTAGACAAACATGTCTGAGGGGTATTATGGATGAACTTTGACCTTGACCCGAAATTTTTTTGCCGAGTCGGCATTTTTCGTTTTCGGCGATATCTCGGAAACGGTGCTTCGTAGAGCGAAACGGACGTTATTTTCGGACTCGTCGCCCTAGACAAACATGTCTAAGGGGTATTATGGATGAACTTTGACCTTGACCCGAAATTTTTTTGCCGAGTCGGCATTTTTCGTTTTCGGCGATATCTCGGAAACGGTGCTTCGTAGAGCGAAACGGACGTTATTTTCGGACTCGTCGCCCTAGACAAACATGTCTTAAGGGTATTATGGATGAACTTTGACCTTGACCCGAAATTTTTTTGCCGAGTCGGCATTTTTCGTTTTCGGCGATATCTCGGAAACGGTGCTTCGTAGAGCGAAACGGACGTTATTTTCGGACTCGTCGCCCTAGACAAACATGTCTTAAGGGTATTATGGATGAACTTTGACCTTGACCCGAAATTTTTTGCCGAGTCGGCATTTCTCGTTTTCGTCGATATCTCGGAAACGATGCTTCGTAGAGCGAAACGGACGTTATTTTTGGACTCGTCACCCTAGACAAGCATGTCTAATTGGTATTATGGATGAACTTTGACCTTGACCCGAAATTTTTTTGCTGAGTCGGCATTTTTCTTTTTCGTCGATATCTAGTATATATTATAAACTAATCATCACACCGAAATGCCTCCAAGGCATCTTTAGGCCTTGACGTCTAGTTAATTTCTTGTCAAAACATTGGTTCAGAAAAATCGTGTTCCACTTGAGACTGTTGGGCGCCAAGTCTAATATTTCCAGTCTTTGTTCACAGGTCACACTTGTCACACTTGTTCTGCATGTTATTACAGGTTTTAAGGTAGGTGGCCGCATGCCTTGGCGGCTGGATACCGCATAGTCCGCTGTCAGCCGCATCGCTCAGGTGCTCGGCTGAACCTTCTCGATCGATACTTTCAATTCCCTGCCTTTGGTAGATTGGAATACGCTCACCAGATTTAATTCAGGCCTACAATTCATTTCTTGTCAAAACATTGATTTGGAAAAATCGTGTTCCACTCGAGACTATTGGGCGCCAAGTGTAATATTTCCAGCCTTTGTTCACTGGCAACCAGGGGTCACACTTGTTCTGCATGTTATTTCAGGTTTTAAGCATGTTTAGGTAGGTGGCCGAATGCCTTTGCGGCCGGATACCGCATAGTCCGCTGTCAGCTGCGTCGCTCAGGCTGACAAGCTGTCAGTCCTTGGGCAATATCGTCTTCTCTGAGGGCCGAAGGCCCAAAAACGAAATGCCTCTCATGTCAGAATTCTGCTGAACTTCACATACGGGCTTCAGTGCCGCTGCGTTTGGTGCTGCACGATAAGGCTTGCCTTGGATTTGCACTGACAACTTCGGAATTCCAAGATGTCACTCATATATCCTTTTGACATGTTCTATCTGCATTACAACAGTTTCAATTTCAGCGCCCATATTTGCTCATTAATACATATCAATGCAAGACCTCAAAAATAATCTGATATCGCCCTCAAATCATGCTGTCTTTCAAGCAAATATGGACACTGTTGGAGTGTAAAGAGAACTTGCACTGATAATAATTTGCACTATTCACGGGCAGGGCCCTATTCAACCACAGGCTAAAATGTTTCAATCTAAGATTTGGCGCCAAAAGGGGATATTTCCCGGATTATGACATCACACCTATCATCAGCTGATTGCATGATGCTCCCTGATTGGCTAATTAGGGCATTTCGGCCCGAAATGCCCTTATGGTTTTGTCTGGTTTTTTTTTTTTTTTTTTTTCTTCTTTTTTTTTTACTTTCCGCCGTTTTGGTTTCCGATCAATAACTCGGGAACGCCTGAACGGATCTTGTCCAAATTTACACCACTGGTCAGAAATATTACATGGAAGACCCCTATTGTTTTGGAGGCGGCTCCGGGGTCCGTGAGGTCCTTGAGGATGAAATCAAGGTTGATTTCGAGACTTGGTTTCCGATCGATAACTCAAAAAGTATTCATGCAATGGCAAGTATTCTCTGCATGGGAGTTCATATACCACCAAGGAAGAACCCTATTGATTTTAGGATCACTCCGTCGAACGACCTTTGACCTAGAGCTCGGAAGAATTTTTGCTGATTCATCCTTGAGGCTTTCATGCATATCTCGGAAACGGTGCGTCGTAGAGCGAAACGGAGCTCAATTTCGGCCTCCTGGCACTAGACAAACTAGTCTAGGGGGTATCTTTGGTCGAAACGACCCCTGGTGTCAATTTTTTTTTCGCCGACTCGGCACTTCCTGTTTGGCCGTATCTCGGAAACGGTATGTCGTAGAGCGAAACAGAGCTCAATTTCGGCCTCCTGGCACTAGACAAACTAGTCTAGTGTGTATCTTCGGTCGAGACGTCCCCTGGTGTCGAATTTTTTTTTCGCCGACTCGGCACTTCCTGTTTGGCCGTATCTCGGAAACGGTACGTCGTAGAGCGAAACGGGGCTCAATTTCGGCCTCCTGGCACTAGACAAACTAGTCTAGGGGGTATCTTGGGTCGAAACGATCCCTGGTGTCCATTTTTAGGTTACCGGACCTTTGGTCCGATAACCTATTGGCATGGCGTTGCGTCCGTCGTCCGTCCGTCCGTCTAGCCGTCCGTCCGTCCGTCCGTCCGTCCGTCCGTCCGGCGTTAACATTTTTATCTTTAAAGTTAACGATCGAATCTTTCTGAAATTTTGCACAAAAATGCCTAAAAATATTTTGAGAAGGAGGTATTTTTTTGTTTTTTGATTTTCGCATTTTTTTCAAAATGGCAGTCGTTTTTGTCGAAAAACGCTCAATTTTGGACTTTGACGGCCATTTTCTCAAAAACTGTCTGATCAGTTTTGAGTTTTTGGTTTCAAAAGATTCCCCTCATATACCTCTGTGATATGTATAAGTTTGGTTGCCCTAAATCTGCCGGTTTTCGTGTGGCGGCCATTTTGAATTTTTGGCGGGTCGGCGAAAAAAATTTTTTTCGCCCCAGATCGCATTACTATCCATTTTGGGCCATTTCTAGAGCAAAAAAAAATTTTCACCCTTTGAAAAAAAATTTGGACTTAGAAAATTTTCGGCACTTTTTCCCTTCATAATGGGAGCTGTCCGGACTGTACTCATAGAACGCTTGAAGATAGAGCTTAGAAATTGGCACTTTCAAATGGAAAGTCATATATGGCGACTTGTGTGGTGACCTTGAATTTGACCTTGGATGACCTTGAAAGGTCAAAACAGCCATTTTTGGGTCGAAAAACGCTCAAATTTGCACCTGGTCTGTATTTTCTCAAAAACTCTCTGATCAGTTTTGAGATTTTTGCTTAAAAAGATTCCTCTTATATACCTCTGCGACGTGTATAAGTTTTGTTGCCCTTGAATTGCCGATCTCAGTGTGGCGGCCATTTTGAATTTTTGACGAGTCGGCGAAAAAATTTTTTTTCGCCCCAAATAACATTACTATCCATTTTGGGCCATTTCTAGGCAAAAAAAAATTTTCACCCTTTGGAAAAAATTTTGGACTTAGAAAATTTTCGGCACTTTTTTCCTTCATAATGGGAGCTGTCAGGACTGTACTCATAGAACGCTTGAAGATAGAGCTTAGAAATTGGCACTTTCAAATCGGAAGTCATATATGGCGACTTGTGTGGTGACCTTGAATTTGACCTTGGATGACCTTGAAAGGTCAAAACAGCCATTTTGGGGTCAAAAAATGCCCAGATTTGCCTTTGTAGATGAAATGCTTGCAGATAGAGCTCCTGTTTGCATTATGAACATATAGGAAGACATATATGGCACAACTAATGATGACCTTGAACTTGACGTCAGATGACCTTGAGTGCCAAATGTCTGACTTGGAATGTGTAAATTGACCTGAGCGGCCTAAACGATTCCACCCAACATATAGAATATCAAATGCCGCACACATACATGTAATGGTTACATCGAAGTTCATACGGATGACCTTGATTGGTAAATCCCAAGGTCATATGTTTACACTGCGAACCTTGATTGGTAAATCTCAAGGTCTGTTACCTGCCAATGCTGCCATGGCCAAACCAAAATTGTCCGGTAACCTATCTTAGCCTTTGGGCTAATTTTTTTTTTGCCGACTCAGCACTTCCTGTTTGGCCGTATCTCGGAAACGGTATGTCGTAGAGCGAAACGGGGCTCAATTTCGGCCTCCTGGCACTAGACAAACTAGTCTAGTGTGTATCTTCGGTCGAGACGACCCCTGGTGTCAAATTTTTTTCTCGCTGACTCGGCACTTCCTGTTTGGCCGTATCTCGGAAACGGTGCGTCTCGAAACGGAGCTCAATTTCGGCCTCCTAGCACTAGACAAACTAGGCTAGAGGGTATCTTGGGTCAAAACGACCCCTGGTGTCGATTTTTTTTTTCGCTGACTCGGCACTTCCTGTTGGCCGTATCTCGGAAACGGTGCGTCGTAGAGCAAAACTGAGCTCAATTTCGGCCTCCTGGCACTAGACAAACTAGTCTAGAGGGTATCTTGGGTCTAAAACGACCCCTGGTGTCGATTTTTTTTTTCGCCGACTCGGCACTTCCTGTTTGGCCGTATCTCGGAAACGGTATGTCGTAGAGCGAAACGGAGCTCAATTTCGGCCTCCTGGCTCTAGACAAACTAGTCTAGTGTGTATCTTCGGTCGAGACGTCCCCTGGTGTCGATTTTTTTTTTCGCCGACTCGGCACTTCCTGTTTGGCCGTATCTCGGAAACGGTGCGTCGTAGAGCGAAATGGAGCTCAATTTCGGCCTCCTGGCACTAGACAAACTAGTCTAGTGGGTATTTTCGGTCGAGACGACCCCTAGTGTCGAATTTATTTTCGCCGACTCCGCACTTCCTGTTTGGCCGTATCTCGGAAATGGTGCGTCGTAGAGCGAAACGGAGCTCAATTCCGGCCTCCTGGCACTAGAATAACTAGTCTAGAGGGTATCTTGCATCGAGACGACTTCTGGTGTCAAATTTTTTTTTGCCGACTCAGCACTTCCTGTTTGCCATATCTCAGAAACGGTCCGTCGTAGAGCGAAACGCAAAGATGCCTAAGGACGGGGTATGTCACTTAAACTTTGACCACGGACAGATTCAGAGTCATTATGGTTCTAGACGCGGTCTCTTAGGTAAATGTTAGGTAGGAATAGAACTCACACGAAATGCCCCAAGGCATCTTCAGGCCTTGACGTCTAGTTCAAGTAGTGGTTTTGTAGTGTGACAAATCTGCACCATGATGAAAATGAAAATGTAGGATGTCAAGTGACAAAGTATAGAATTAAATTAAAATTGAGAGACATAAATCATTGGAAACAACTTAGATGGGAAGAAAATGATACACCGTGTGTATTTCATGCATCAAAACATATTTTGCTCTGAAATAAGTAAATAAATCTTGACCCACTGTGACAGGGTATCAGGTGAAAACCGTTGTCAGCTCAGGAAGGGACTAGCACTCAACTCTGTTATTGGGCTGAACTAGACAATAATGTGAGATTGTAATTGGTTATTGGTGAAATATCAATATATTATTGAGTGTAGGATGCAATATGCAATATATGTTGTGTAATCTTGTAATCAGTAGTTATGTGTGCTGAATATTAATTCTTCTTTGTATGTCTGTTTATGGTATTTATGTATACGAAAGAAATGTGTTTTAATTCTTTACAGAAAGATAAAGATTCCGAGAGAGCATTCCGATGGAAGCATTGTGCCATTTCACAGGAACGTTTACAATCGCCAGTTGTTGCTTGCGAACTTGGCAGGTATGAAATTGAATTACATGTACAATGTACATGTACCATCATAGTTGAATGACTAACACCTAAATTTATTGTCCCTATTTTGTAATATCTACCTAGCAATAATTTGCCCTCAAACATCATCTACTGGAGTGCATTACATGTACCTGTAACCTGTTTACATGTTTAACATTATCAGGATTTCTTACAGTTTATACAGCAAGGAGTCAGTAATAGAGCTACTCCTGGATCGCTCAAAGTTCCCTGGGTCATCTCGCTTTGATCATATTCGAGGATTGAAGGTCAGTGTGATTTCCATACTGTGTGGATTCATTTGTTGTTACGTGTGAATCCTTTCTCATAATTATGATACCCGGTACCCGGTACCTGTAATAGTCACATTATATATACATACGTACCAGTATACATGGTATATAATGAAACATTATAAGATTGTGACAACCTCTCTATCTGTCTCCAATAATTAGGCATCCCGATTGAAAATCGGGAGGCCTTATGTTTTTGTCTTTTTTTTTTTTTTTTTTTTTTTTTCTTCCGCCGTTCGGTTTCCGGATCATAACTCTTGAACGCCTCAATCTATCTTTCCGAAATTTTCACAGCTCATCCGAAATACTTTGCTCCTAACCCCTATTGTTTTTCGTCGAGACCCGAAATCCAAGATGGCCGCCAGCGGCCATTTTGGAAAAAAAATCGGGCGATTCCTGTCAATGTCATAATTTGATTCAGGCAATTTCCAGGGGGAAAAAATTTTTTGGGTGTATTTTTTTTGGGACTTAGAATTTTTCCCTCGCCTGCCCCCATGCAGATGTAATACTGTGACTGAGCCATGCTACTGTATTCACTGACTGCAGCCTGCATGTCCAGCATGAGGCTAGGCTCTGCCCTCTCAGCCAGTGCAGTATATGAGAGCCCTGCTCAGTAATGCCTGTGATAAGGCAATACCCCCCCCCCCCCTTTCCCTCCCCCACCTCCACTGTCAGCCAGTCTAATCTGCATATGAATGTAGCAATGTATCAGTGACTTGTATGTACTGCCCCTCTTCCCCCCCCCCCCCCCTCTCCTGTCCCCTCACCCCAGTTTACTATACTAACACCAACAAGTTGGAACAATGCCCTCCTTCCCTTTCTAAAGAAAACAATAGGTGGTTATATAATGATGACCCAAACTGAAGATAACAGCTTTGAAGGTCTGCCTGGGCCTTGGTTGCCGGTCAATTGTTCATTGTATTCAGTTAAAACAGCACTGTGTTTATCTGGATGAAACTACATGCATTGTTTTGTTTTCTAGCTGTATTTCACATGCAGTGACCAAATTATCATTGTTTTACTTAGCCAGAACCCAGAATAATTTCCTTTTTGCTTGTATTATGAATGTCTGTCATGTCTGTACATTTAATACCTATTGAGATTAAAACAAATATCTGATGGACATTTGTCTAGTGAGCAACTGCTATAATTTGAACTCTCACTCCCACCTGTGTTCAATAATCCTGGTATATGTATTATAATAACAGTCAAGTTTCACCATTAGAAAAGAAAAGAAAAATTGGGGGATGCCACAAAGCCTATAGGCTTTTATGTCTAGTTCAGTCTGGATACAGTTATAAGATACATTGCACATATGTACAGATGTTAAAGTGGCTGGTCATGTAATTTTTTGTCAGTGTGTTTGTGGATATTAACAGGATGTGAAGTCCCTTGAGCTGACAGTAAACCCAGCCTACCGTGATGCTGAAGGGGACAAAGGGGGCGTGTACATTGACAGGAACACCGCCCAGTACATCTGTCCAATCACTGGACTTGAAATGAGTGGAAAGTACAGGTAATATATCTCGACAGTTGTCTACATATTGACCTTTCATGTCATGCGAATATTACGGGTATGCTGTCCGGCATGTTATGGTGCATTTAAGAAGAAGATTTGGTATATTTCCTAAACTGTTTCGTCATACGTGGATGTTTTCTTCTCACTGCAGATTCTGTTACCTGTACAGTTGTGGCTGTGTGTTTGCTGAGAGGGCACTGAAGGAAGTCAGAACAGAAACCTGTACCAAGGTGAGTTGTTTAACATGTACGAGAACTATAATCATCTAACATCTTCTGTTGTATCTACATGTATAACCCCAAAGCATTTTCCAAATGGAGCATGTGGGTGGAGGGTAGTGGCCACCTTCCTCCCTCGTCACATTCCATTTAGATAACGCTTAGGCCATTGTGAAATGAAGTGCTTGAACATTATGATTTAATTATCTGCAACTGCTTGTATATAGCGGTGCATTGTGATATCCAGCCAGTGCCTTATGATGTGTCAGTGTTGACGTCATAATGTTCTTTACACTAGACGACGATAGCGACAGAAAAGTAGTCCTCTGATATTATGTGTATTGTGTGACAGTTCCCAGTGAAGTAGTTTGAACCACAAGACTAAAACATTTTGTAATTCTTGTACCCGGTAGTCATGGATCTTAGGTGTTTTCTACCTGCAAAATTTGTGTTCAAAATTAATGATGTTTATCAATCTTTCTGCAAATCTTTTATAGACATTATAGACATGTACTGTGAAACATAACCCATGATACTAGTGTTCAATATTATGTCGTATTTAAATACCCGTAATTATACGTGAACACGTGTACATGTAGCTGAATTCATCTCAGTATCCGATTGAATGCCATGCTAAAAACTGCCACAAGTATTATTTTAGTATTTCACATTGATTCGTTCACAGTTTTGACATTTACCAGGTTAATCGGATAATTGCAATTTAGTAATGCATGTGAGTGAATATGCTTGGAGAACTCTTCTCAAAGCAAAAGACCAGAATTTTTTTTCAGTCAGTCATAGTTCTAGTGGTATATAATATATGCTTGTACTGCTATGATGGCAGTAACCGTTTTCAAATTCATGATAATCTGATATCTGAAATCAATATTAATTGATTTCTGAGATATACATTGAGTATGGAATGTAGAGTTTTGTTATGGTATTCAGAATCAGTCAGTGTGATGCTAACAGACACAAACGAATGTAGTATACTGGTAGTAGTATGTACATTGTACATGTATTTTAAGACTTGGCATGCATCCATTCTGACTAGAATATATTGTGGATCAACGTTCTTTACTATGTATACCAAAATAATATTTTACCATCTAAAGCAGACCTGAATATTGAATAAATATTTTATTTTGCCACATACAAATATGCACTGTTTAGATGCATTTAAAAATATTGATATTCACATACATAATGTGACATTGTAATGTTTGTAGTCATTATCATCAATTGAACATCAAGGTAATGGTATGCATTAATTGGGAACGGATAGTGTTGCTGGGATCATCATTGTGTTTAGATGACTCCTGTTGATTCCCAGCCTAGTCTTCTTCCAAGGCATCGCTGGACTCCGTTTCATTTCCTGGTTCATTCTTCTTGTTCACATTGTCTCTAGTGTCACTTTCACCTTTGTTGTCTTGTACCGCAGCATCGTGCTTCCCACCATCTTTCACTCCATGGCCCATCGTCTTCTGTCTCTCTTCCAACCATTCTAAGACATTGTTCCCTTTATCACCTTTGGCCCCTTCTTTATCATCATTATCTGCCTTCTTGCTGCCTATCGTGTCTTGGGCATGCTCACCTTGGTCCTCTAGTTTGTTTTGCTCATGTTTCTGGACATGTTGTTGTGTGTTGATATTCCTCTGTCTGCTGTTGGCATCATCAGGTTCACCTGCTTCAGGTGTGTCTGGCTTGGGTGAGGGTGTCATACCATTGTGCTTGGTTTTCTCACTGCCAGCATTGGCACTTTTATCTTCACTGGCCTGGGGATTTGGCTCTTCTTTATGATGAACCTTATGTTTGTTTGCACTGGATTCTCTTTTAGCAGTGTCTGGGACTGCTGTACTGTTTGATGACTTGGCTTTTGCAGGGAGCTCTGTGATTCCGGATTCTTTGTTTTCTCCCTCCAGTGTCTTTGCCTGACTTTTCTTGGTGTCCTTGTCATTCAGGTTTTCTGGAGTCATCTTCTTCTTGCTGATGTCTTCTTCTGGTTCTTTGGTATGTGTAATGTTGACTTTATGCCTGTCTGCCTTGCTGTGGTTTCCAGATTTGACAGTGGGTTCAGATTCCACCTCCACATTATCAGTCTTGTTCTCGTGGATGGTGGCCTTGAGGTTGATCTCGGGCTGTGAGGCGTGTATCTTGGGGTCCGTGAAAGAGTCGGAGAAGTTTGCTCCCTGGTCCAGGAGAAGACCTTCCAGTCGCTGCTCTAGACAGCTGTAGGCGACGTGGTCCCGGTCCAGGTCGAAGGCGTGTGCATAGAACTGGTGCTGGCGCTGGTGGAAGAGCTTAGCCAGGTCCTCCACTCCCATGACACAGTGGTCCTGGAGCTGGGTGATTCCCGCACAATACTGTTTCGTGTGGAACTCTTTGTGTGCCTGCAGCTCAATCCGGTGCTTGTTAGCGGCCACCATGGCAGCGTGGCTGGAGTCATCAATGATATGCAGGATCAAAGACACCCAGAAGTAGGACTCAGGGTGCTCATGCTGTTGCACAGCTGGTAGGAGCTTGTAGGTCAGTGGGTGCTCCATCACCTGCTCTACAACACCCTTAGACACTACAAAGAAGGGACTTGCTCTCCACAGTGTAACCACTGCTTCCTGCTGGGTGCTGTTGGACAGAAGAACCTTCACAGTCTGCTTCTTCTGCATGTGACCATAGTCAGAGATGAAGTTGGCGTTGATGCGCTCCATGCTCTTGAGCTTGGAGACGATGAACTGGTTTGTGACCAGCGGGTAATCCTGTGCATGGATCTTGATCAGGTACTTCCAGTTAGTGTTGACCAGTACCTTCATGCACTTTCTGGCACACTTGATATCGTCCACCTCGGATAGTGTTGGTCCCCTAGTCCTGTTAAATCGAAGTGTGGACACATGGAAGACATTTTGGAAGCAGCCGGAGATGGCTTTGATAGACTCATCAAAGTTGTGAGTTGCTTTGTGGTTGGTGCATATACAGTATGGATTCTGAGGTGCATAAACCGCTTTCAGAAGCCGATGAAGCTGCTCTGCATGTTTGTATCCCTGTATGATGTAAGCCATTGGAAAGCTCTCCTCATCCACAGATAGCGCGTGTGTTGGGTATCCTTCTGCAGCTCGGAACCGAGGACACGACTTGGTCTGTACTAAGTACTCAGTGTCCGTCACTTTGTCCCTGACTTCCCGATAGAGCATGCGCTTTGTGAAGTGAACCTCGTCGCTGTCGCCACGCATGAGAGCCTCACAGTTTGGAGCAAACACCCAGTCTGGAATGAGAGCACGCTTGCTGAGCCTGCGTTCCTGCACTCGACGCCCAAATAGCTGGGTGAGGAAGGTGCGCCAGGAGTTGTCCGGGTGGGGGCTGTGGATGGGGTGAGCCTCCAGAGTCACTGGGTACTGCGAGCTATTCAGGGCCATCATCGTGACGAGGAGCAAGCCTGCAAACACCAGGTACCGTGTCCTGTGGCGACGTGTCGGAAACAGCATCCATCGGCACAGCTTCTCCACCCAGTTAACAAACTCTGCAAGTATAGGCAAGAGATAAATTCAAACAATCCAAAATAATGTCCAACACCAAAATAAGGTTACATGTATTTTCTATTGCATTGTTGTTTCCACGTAGCATGCTTAGAATTTTGTGAGGTACATGTAAGTTGTATTAAAATGACATGAACATTGCATGAGTTGTGTTCAGTTTAAACATTGCATTGACTGTGAAGAGAAATAAATGAATACTATAGAAAATAAATTAAAATTCATTGTAGTGTCATGCATGTAGGAATTTCCGAATTTTTTATCCACAAATTGTTGACATGGACTGCAATGATTTGCATCCGACATATTTATGGGTAGCATGTGAGACCGTGATAGATGAACCCCTCTATGATTCCCGAGGGAACTGTCGAGTGACATTGGAGATTCTCCCATTTATGCTGGCCAGGTATTTGATGGCTGGGGCAGCCATTCATTATGATTGATAGCTCTGTGCAAGGAATGAGTGTGGTCAGTCTGTCATTGTCTCTGCATGTATCGCATAGCTTTATATGCCTGCGGTGGGAGGGTAAGGTAGAGCTTGTAGGAACAGTGTCTTTCATGTTCGATATTACTAATATTATCACGTATCTTACTATCGGGTAGTATGTAAAATCCCAAGTTTTCAGTGCCTTTGTCGTCCTTCAACTGCGATTTGGTGTCAACATTGTTCAATGATTTTTCCACAAAATAATTAACAAAATTGTTTGGACGTAGTCATGTACAACAGTAAAAGGATTTTGTTGATACATAAAATGGTGTGACTCTGCAATTTTGATTTATTGGCCAATGTAATTAGCACATCAAAACTCACATCCCGTCAATAACTTGCATTGCTCTCGCTCTATCGGACACTTGTAGATTACAGCGGGCTTGACAAATAATAATGTCGCTAATGGATGCTGATGTAATAACTGACTGTCCTTTTCCGGCAACAATTCAATTGAAAAAATACTCAGAGCATCGGTTTGCGTCAGACAAATATACCATTTCTGCGTCTGGCAGGAAAAATGTCGTCAGATATCAGAGAGAACGGAGGTAGAATGGCTGTAGAGAGGTGCACGGAACAGGAAGTGAGGCGTCATGGCTTGCCGATCAAATCACGGATAAATGCAATTATCAAATGTCATCACGGACTGTCCTGGCAGAGAAGTCAGCTCATCGGGAGATATTGTTTTAGCAGTCCATAAATAACAAATCATGCCAACGGTGTGATGTGCTGACAATTGTATCGGAAATATTTGTCTGCAACAGATATATGATTCTGTTCAAATTTATAAAATTCTTCGAAGACGATCATCCGGAAGAAGTGCACATACCAAAAAAGATTTGTATCCATATTGTGAAATGCAAATAACAGTGACATCATTGAGCATGGTACATGTACACAGAAGGATACCGTCAAAGCTACTGCCTTGCATCATCATCACTCTCCAGAAAATACTTGTGCATCTTTCAAGGTCGCGGCGTAGTCTTCTGTGACAGCCAATAATGAAGCTGATGAAATCTATTGTTGTCTTGTGCCAGATATTCATGCAGGGACATCTTTATGACGGGGCTTCAATGATTGATAGAACAGCCTAACTTCCTAGAATTCCCTGTAGCTGAATAAAGTGGGTTTAGGACTTGATTACTATTCAGTGAGAATGGCTTTGAATCTCATCATGCCAATCTGTTCAAGAGGTTGTACTGATCCACAAATTTCTGGTTTTAGATTCCAAGGTTGCTGCATGTAGCAGAATGAAAACTACCCCTCAAACAAAATATACATGTACATCGTGTATATTAGTACTAAGTCTGAGGGTACATGTACATGCATCATTCATATATAACTCTCCCAGGTGAGGAATAATGGTATTTACGTTTCGCAAGCTGGAATGGAAAATTAACAAGTTAACATTGGAGGAATTATTGACTCCACATACGTATCGTCCACACATGTACATGTTTACATGTTCACCATTTACTTTTATCATGGTTACATGTAATATCATGTTTGTAATTGTATATACTCATGAACATTTTACATCCTCTACATGATATTCCACATCAATGGTAGTACAGTGCCCCCATTAGAGGGCCATTAGGAAGCCACACCTGACCCTGTATCCAGCACATGTTGCCCTCTCATCCATCACCGTAACAGTCAATTACTGGCAGGATGGGTAGCGTTACCTAACAATCACATTCTCCTGGCTAGCTCTCATCATACTCGTATATTCAGAATATTGAGCTTTTTCCCCACCAGTTTTTTACATGCAGTAATTATGGACATTTACTGGTACATTGTATTCCCTTGATCCCAAAGACAACTTTCCCCGCAATACTGCTACATGTACAAGTTAAGTCAGGTAATAACATCGTTTGACAAAAAAAGCACCCCGGGCTGTACCCCATCTTACCCCAACCTAGTCCCAATGCCAAGAAGTCTCTTCCAAAGGCATTGGTAATCTCCGGCAGGGTTTATCAATATTTGATGACGGTTTTCCGGACCTTTAGTGGCCAGGACTCCGTGTGGTGGCCTGTCGCTGACAACGGTGATGGAGGGTAGAACAATCTAGCCTCAGCCTTTATCCCCACACTAATGGGGCCTTTTGTTTTTATTCTGAAGAGTCCCGCAGCAGAGTGGATTCTAAGACCAGTCAAGTGATAGTTTTATGTTCCTTCATGATGTCTTTCTTGGGAGATTCTTGAATGTTTTACATGTAAATATATCATAGCTGGTCATAAACATTGCAGTTCTGGAATTCAATGTAGTCCTTAAAAGTCATAGCACATACATCATGTCTTTTCCATAAAAACAAATTCATCTCTTGAGTACATGTAGGTACTAAAATGGATTCCATTCTACCTTACTGTGCCCTCACATAATAGTGTCCTATTATGTTCATGGCATAAGATCTACACTTGTTGTTTGGTACACTAATACATGTTACAGATCATGACAATAACATTCATGTATACATGTAGAATGGTTTGATGTTTGCTTTCTTTGCTGGCTGTGTCCGAGGAAGTGACCAACTGGACGCGGACATGATTACCGCCCGTTCCCCTCTGGGTCCCTGCGTCCACACCCCACGGCTAGCAGCCACTTACTTCCATCAGTCCAGGGTCACGGAACCAAGGTCACCCACAAATTAATTTACCGTCACAAATTCTGAAAAAGCCAGTCTGAGAGAACAAGTCGCCCCAGAGCCAAATGACGAGGAGACGGAATCGTTTAACGGAGACGGACTTGACTAAATGTCATGGAGGGGGTAAATGCATGGGGACTGGGGGGTTTTATCAGCCCAGGCCATATATGGAGCTTCGCCTGATAATTCGTTGCCTATAATTGACTGCATTGCTTCGCATTCGAATTCACTTTGCTCATCAGCACCGTGTCTTGCTATTGTGTATGGTCTTGGCTCGGGTGTGACAGAACTTTTTGTCTGCATGCTGCACATGTAGTCATTGTAGTATGATGTGAGAAGACTGAGAGTGCTGGTTTTGTTGCCACAAAAAAACTTGATTCGTAGCAGATGTTCATGATCATGGCACATCACAAATCTATCTCAGTTCATCTGTGTGATCATCATTGTACACGTAATCATATCGTTCCTGCACATCATTTCCCATACAATATTACATGTACATGTACCACAACCATGATAACATGTCCATATGTTCTAGTATTGATTGCATTTATGTCCACATACTACCTGTAAGTTTATATCCTGTATATTGTCTTCATTAGCGTTGCCCTATGAATGTCTCCAAGTGCACAATAAAATCCCTGCAAACTTCTGTTTCTGGCATTCTGTGAACATGTGTAAGGCCAAAAGTGATCAGTGAAGCAATTTCAGTGGATAATGATCTAATCCTTTACATCATCAATTAGAACCGGAACTGATGAGCTGTAGATTGCCCAAGAAGAAGAAGGATTCATTGTAAGAGTATTCCATGTTCAACTGGACACACATCGAACAAATTTGTTGAATGTGTCACAATACATGTCCTTGTATTTATGGTGACATGTATGAGTACCATAAACTGGGAATAGAATGGGTCCTTAACATACTGAACTACATGTTGTGCAAGGACATGTATGCGAGATAGAGTTGTTATACGGACTGCACCATTTTGGTTATCTATGGTGGAGAATCCGAGTCGACCAGTGGAGTGGTATAGTTTACATAGTTCCACTGCATTCTCCCCAAGCAGGGGACCACATTGCTTTATGTGGGTCAATGAAGAGCTGTAGAGCTATAAATCCTCACTTTTTTGTACAAATGAGCTAGAATAGGTGCCTGCTGTGCCAAATTATCATTGCTACCCTAAACACTTGCCTATCAAGTCAATTTGACCAAATCTGGTGAGGAAAGATGTGTTTTCTGTTGTAGACTGCATGGATCAGACAACCATTACAGGACCATTACCACTTCACACCTGTCCCTCCCCCCACCCCCATTGTCCCCCCCACCCCCTCCAAGTCCACATGTCGCCTGGACATCCATCACCATAACAACCAATTACCAGTAAGTAAGTGTGGGCCCTGGACCCACGGAACCCAGCAATCATGGCTTGGGAGTGATACTTCAGGGGTTTGCCAGCTGGTCTGGTCCTGATGGCCGAAAGTCCCCGAACGAAAGTGCCCGAACGGGACAAACAATTGCTTACACATACAGTTTTACCATAAAACTGAAACATTATCTTTATGAATACTGTAGTCTCATTGTGTTCAAGATACATGTATGTACGTACCAAATACACAATACAATTTTTGAATTAAAGGGCAAAAAGCCACCCGGCATTAAGTAAACAGGGAAAAAGTTTACAGTAATCTCAGAGAAGAGTCTCGGAAGGATAAGGGCTGGAATTATCTAGCGCAGAGACTGTTCTCAGGAAGCGTTGACCCTTTGCAAGTGGAGTTATCATGGTACATGTGTGTCACGGAGTGCTAGGGCTTTGTTTTTCCACCAGTGCTCATCAATGCTGATTGACTGATGGTTAATATCAGGCTGATCATGATCAAGCAATGTACATGTAAATATCAATTTTATCGTAGCTTCCAAAACACTGATTCATCTAAATTACATCTACATGTAGCTGGTAGGCCTCAGGTATACATGTGAAAAATTTATGCATTTTCTAAAGTCATAAACATGATACATATAAATGAACAATGTTTGAAACTTTTGTACAGGCTTCTAAGTCACTTTTACATGTACTATTGAAATGCAATGTGCAGCAAACAATAATGGTTTGTACATACAGCCATAAATCTGTTTTTAAAAATTATAATATACCTGTGGTTATTCGTGCTGCATGATATTGGACTGATATAAAAGATGTGGCTCCAATTTACTAGTATATATACATGTCTGTAGATATTAAGAACAGCTGCCCTTACCATCATAGATGGGTGACTTTTTGTGTTGTCTCCTTCGACGTCGACGCGGCATGATTGAAAGCTACATGTATAATCAGATGTCCCAGACATCATACGAGCACACCTGATTACATCATCTATGTTGTCCACGAATGATTGGAAGTTTTTCCGTCTGCTTCAAAGAGAACAACTTGGAGATCCTGTACATATGTCCCTTGCTATTCCAGTCGGCTTTTTTTCCCCTGTCCATATCTGACATGTATGGCAGCAAGCAAGTCAGCCACTTGGCCGGGTAATTGACATCTGCCCTCCTAGGGACCTCACTCTAGCTAACTTTGCTGATGCCAGAGATAATCCAAAGGTTGTTAATCCTCCGTGAATGAGCTGTGTTTTGCGTGGAGCGCTCGCTCGTGTGGTTCTGGGATCGTTGTCGATGTTCCCCCGGTTTGAAGTCCGGCCTCCAGAGATCACAGTCAGCAGTGGAGTTGGCTGCCAAAAGTCATTGATTGCACTGGGAGCTTGTGATGTCATGGAATCTGAGTCTCATCTGACCCTCACCACTTCACAATCCATTCCCTCCAGTTGGCTTCTGCTGCACTTTGAATATTTATAGATGAATTCATGGCTTTGCACTATATATTGCACTTGACTTTATTTTGTCCTCCCATTGTACCATAATCAGTGGTTCATCAAAATTCATACTTGTCCACACCTTTGAACTGCTGAATAACAGGGAAATTAACCACGACTCCTTCGCTGCCTCCACTCTCCCTCCACCTACTCTGCCGTCTCTCAGTGAGGGATGGGGCCTGTCCCCTGCAGGTGTTGTCGCCCTGGGAGATGTGCCTCCCCACAGGCAGACAAGTTCTCCAGCCCTCCTCACTCACTGGCTTTCCTGATCGCCCACCCTCTCCGTGAGACGCCCCTCAGCTAGCGAGCTCACCCCGGGCAGAGCGACCCCCGTCACAGCCACACTTAATCCTACCAATCAGATTTCCTCCCGCAAATACTTGATTTATTCACGGACTCCGTTTAAGAATCCTGTCCACCGGTGTCAGTGATTCATCACGTTCTATCCGATGTATTTAAATTTTTACGTCAGTTCTATGCAGTGTTAGTAACTTAGAGTTTATCTTCAAGAAGATGGCAAGAAAAGATTTACAAATAGAGTTCTTCATCACATGATCTGTATACATGTATCATCAATAAACTTCTTTACTCCAAATATTCATGTAGTGCTGCTAGTGCATACATATACTGAGTAGTGGTGGGTTTGTGGCATCAATGTCTCTGACACCCCATATACGATACCCTGTCAATAGGCCAAGGTTGCCAGTGAATTAAACTCTTGCCTACTCAGAATTTCCGATACCCCAGGGATGTATCGGGTCCTGTTCTGATCATACACGGGAAAGCCACCACTTCCCGTGGAAGCAGAACCCAGTGAAGGGGATCGAGGGATTATCAGTGAACGACCATATATGGATCCCTTGGATTATTCACTGCGATGATTGACTTGGCCCTGCTAATGGCAGATCATCCTCACAATTTAACCCCCGGCCACCCTGTGCGGTCACGTGCCCTCGCTATTCACATCGCTATGACCACCGCAGTGGTGTCCAGTGAACCACCCGCTGGGAGGCTTTTATATGAGTCTCCTACATTTCAGACACAGGTTCACGGCGGCCGGTCGGTTTGTCCAAGAAGATATTCTCTCGATCCCTCGTGTATCAAAGCGATACCGGACTCGCACATCATGTTCCCCAGGACTGCGATTGGCACGTTGCCGTGGACACTTATTGAAAGTGTTAACAAAGTCACCCCCAGGGATGGTAAATCAACGACGCCCTGACCTCACGAGTCTCCTCCCTGTGGCAATTCCCGCCGCAGAAACCTGACAATGCATTGTTTTATGAGGAGCAATGGGAAATGTACAGAATTGTTCAATTGAATTACGACTGTTGATTACAACATGGCCAATACACAGATACAATGCACATCCAGGCGGAGACTACTCAGCGCATAATGTATGTTCATGTAATAAATATTGCTAGCAAACTTTGAGAACATGGCAATTAGAGCTGGGCTGTTGCTTGCACAAGGCATGGAAATCAGCTGTCTATAAGTGTGAATCACACTTGTTTGGCTGCCAAGCTTTGGGAAAACAATCCACCGTCAAGTGATGGAATGTGGAATCTGACTTTGATCTTATAAAATCTGGCAGCTGCTGCAAGGTGTGGAATGGAAATATCAGTAATTGAAACCAAAGACAATGGAATACACAACATGTAGGTGTTTTTGCATGCTACATACCGTAGACTGTCTATGGTCTACATAGCTGAGAAAAATCTTCCTTAGCTTGGTGTTCAGTGATCATACAGTCTGTTTGACATGCTTGGGGGTAAATGAGCAAGTCCACTGTTTATCAATATTTGATGGGGGTTTTTAGGAGCCGAGACACAATGTTTGGCCTGTCAGTGACAACAGTGATGGAGCACAGGAAAAACCGACTTCGTGCTGAGGGTTCATGTACATGTTGTTCCATGGACAAAATGTCCAGGCCGACCAGGCAAACTTAACAGATTGTATTTAAATCTTCACAAATTTGTCTCGACATAAAAATCACAAATATTTCTAGCCCCAAATATTTGTCTTTTCACATTACAATGTATACACATGAATGATGGTCTCACAACAGTTAGTGATAAGAGCTTTCTAATTATTCCTTCATACATGTAAATAAGCCGAAGTTATCCATACTTGTTGAGATAACCCTTGAATCTCATGCCCACTTAAATTGCTTTCATCCTTTGTGTGGCATGCTAGTGTTTGTGTGCTTCAATGTCTGTGATGTTCTTAACCCTATCTTGACTTAGTTTCTTTGTTTATACCTTTGTTTCCATGTTTCCCCCAAGTCTCCCTGGGGGAATCACAACCCAAACTACCCCCATATAATCCCCAGCTCACCGGATCAAACAGAGCCCAAGTCTTGTGCCCGACTTCGATTTGTTTCATTCTCGAATCTTGCACAGATACATGTAACACCGTCTGTCTGTGACCATGGTGACCATGCAATCAAACCTTGAAACGGTATCCATGGGCACTCAGCTTTGAAGCATTTCATACATGTACCGACACAATGTATGACTCCAATAATGTATTGCTGTTGTTACTGGAATAGATGCGCATTCTGAAAGTGTGTCAGACAGAAATGATGAGGGATCACTTTCTGAATTGTAATCCTCGCCATCAATCCTTAAATGTCATCGGTTGGTTCAGTTACAGACAGAAGCTTCAAGCTTCATGCGGCATAGATATTCTTTATTCACCTTTTCATGATCATGGAAGGTACATTTATTTGATGAATGTACTTCTATTTGAGCCCCATCAGTTGAGCTCCGCTCAAGTAACTTGATCATTTATCATCATTTGCAGAGATCACAGGCCCTTTTACTTCAAAATATTTACTGATTCGTTGTCTTGTGGGCATGGCGACGAGATGTGCCCCTTCCATTGACCTGTCTCCACGGAGGAAGTGTCCCCCCAGACCCTGACAGATTTACAGACTTTTAACTTCCCGAGCACATCCTGGGTCTAGACACTTGGCTCCCATCAGCCTTCTCAGGGAAATCAAAGGTCAAGTTCATTTCCATTTACGGTAAATACATGTACATTTAGAGTTAGGTTGTAGGAATGTGTCACGGACGCCAACAAAATTGTGAATGCTTTGCTTCATGGTCATGGTGACAGGAGAGGGAAAGTATTCTGAATGTTCCTTGACACACCGCACATTCAGTCTCTATTTCTAATGTATGGTCACGTCGCCACAAATTTGGACTGTTACAATCACAGGCGAGAGCTAATCTAATGGACTGGACGGCAAGGTGCGAGTGACGGGGGCTGACGTATTGCCCTGATCCCGGGTGTATCGAGGCGTCTCGTCCATCACTGTCAGTGACAGGAAGGTATCGGGGTGTGTTTGTCGCACAGCGGAGACCTGCCTCAAATGGCGCACTTATTGGAAGCGTTAATAGATTGCCATGGAACAGATGTCTCTGGGGTTGGCAAATCAACAGCCGCTTTGGTAGAGGAATTCCATCACAGCATTCAGCGGTCAGTCGATCCATCGGTCAGCTGCTCGGGTGTACAAGTACAACTCTCGAGTCCCTGCCTTGGAAGCAGTGGCGGGATTCGCATCGCCTCCTTCAAGTGGTTGGACAAGACTCTCAGGGGAAGGGTGTCTGTCTGCAGACTCAGGTGGTAGCTGAGGTGGTACATGGTCATGTACATCTATATAAGGTGTGTGAAAGGACCTTGGGGGTGTTTGGGGTGTGTCTGTGGAGTGACACAATCAGGAGGTGGACATGGCTCTTGTATCTCATTGTCTGCATGTTCAGTGAGAGATGGACACACTTACACCAAGTACATGTACCCTGGTATTAGGAAAAGTTCTGGCTGGTTCTCACCTGAGAATTTTTCAAATTGAAGAAAAGAACTTGAGAAAACTGTAATGAAAACTTCCCAAGTTTTTGCCTCATCATCTCCCAAAAATGTCTGCCCATCTCAGACACATGGCATATTGGTGCTTGCAGGTCCCAATGTCACAGCATTACGTGTAGTGAGACAATCTTCCTTCTCTGGCATGCATTGGTATTTTTGCCCATTGAATGAATGTGATTTCAAAGACTGAATTCCATGTGGCGTGTTTTGGTATTATCTCCGGCTTCCCTGTCCTCGTGGGATTATGGAAGATCTGAGTTTTTGCAGTTCATCAAGAAAAAAAGAAAGATAAAAAAAATTGTTCATTTATGTGACACTGATGGAATGAGTTGTTGAGCGTTGTGAGGTACATTGTACCGAAGCACTGTCAGCGACATGCAAGAAGTGCAATCTCTAGAGCACAATGAATGGAGATAACTGTTTATTAATGGCGGAAATTCCCTTCACTGGGATGGCTCGAGTTGAATAACAGTGGGAAGTGGGGAACGGGCAAAAGCGTAAAAGTGTGAAAACATCCCTAGCACAACAATTGTTTTTTTTCAAACTAATTTTAATAATTACACTTGTTATGTCCTAATTCTTGCAACGCATGAATCTCCCATTCACCCAGAAAAATTTACTGTATCTGTGTATTACCAGTAATAGACTTTGAAGTACATCTCACTTGAGTTTGGATTTTATGTGCTATCAGGATGTAAAAATGCTGGATTGATTATCAGATCTTCACCAAATCAAGCAAGAACATGTCTTGAATGTGGTGGCACGCCAAGTGTGCGGGAATTATTCCAGGCTGTGAGATGAGCTGTGGACAGAAGTCCCGATGTGCTTCACAGAATGCAAATGGAGACACTTCTTTTTGCAGCACAAAGGCAAAAAGATGTTGCATCAGTAGAGATAAACACAGCTTGAGCAGTCTATCACAGCATACTTGATCATGTTTGTCGTTAATATTTGCCAATATCAAGGGAAAACCACTACAGAAATAGCACATCCCCAGCAGTACTTTGCTGAATCATCTAAAGCGTAATAACTCCATTTGAACTGTGAGCAATAGATGCGCATCTAGGCCTAGCCATAGTGAAATAAAATGATATGTGTAAATTCCTTGTATTACATTTTACATGTAATGATCAAATTCAATATAACATACAGTTGGTAACTGACATAGACTACATTTATAGCATTTTCCTACTTCCAGTGCATGGTATAATAAATCAAGCATATTGCAGAAAGAACTGCTTTGCATACTTCGCACATGTAGTACATGGATTCCGTTTTGATGACTGGTAAATGATCCTGAGACCAAAACAAACATGACCCATCTACAGATCTACAGTATACATGGTATATAAACCTTGTGTGGAGATATGATTGTGGTGATTGAGCTCCAGCATAGCTTAGCTCTGGAGAGTGCTGACCAGCTGGAACACCTGGGCCAGCTGTACAAACATTGTCATAACTGGGGCACATCGCTCTAACACATCAGCTGTGTGATTGGTCAAGGTCAGCTTCATCATGACTGGACATGATGGAAGTGTATGTAGTTTCACAGACTTGAGTACTGTATTTAGTTCATGTACATTGTACATGTATACTGCACATTTCATTGACACAATTCATATTTTCCTAAAGGTCTTGAAATAGGACTAAAGTTTTTCTACATACATGTAGGTATGTAATTCACCTCCATTCAAAACTGAACATTTGAAACCTCCAAAAGTTCCAAAACAATTCCTTCAACTCAGCATGTTCATGAATTTTCCATTTGCAGTTTGCTGCATGGCTATAATCACAATTCACCTCTCATAAATCCAAGCATGTTACAGTGTTTTCGTGGAGATGAATATTAATAGACGAGAGCACCAGATGGCAGAAAGTGGAGCAATCAGTGGCCGCATTAATCACCAAGATTCTCATGTGTCTTGGGTACTTAATCATCTTCACAGCTGCCATGACACTGATGACTGGCAATTATTTCAGTCCATCTGTGGGATAGGGTCTCTAACAGTATCTTGGGATGACAAGTCAGATGGTTTTATGGTCTTGGGACATGCTATTATTGCGTCCACAGCTTGGCGATACAGAGGTCAGCCATTGTTTCATGACAATATGATATGGCCAAAATAGGTTTTGAATTAGTGGGTGTAGAGCATTATCAGTTGCAGATGAGTCTATTTTAGTCTTAAGCACTTTTAGAAAGTCATAATGGGCTTGAAGATGGTGACTTTGAATTTGACCTTGAATGGCCTTCAGAGGTCAAAATTTTTATCTGTGATTTATGAGCTCAGCTCATTTTTGAGCTCATCGTTACATTAAAATCGTTACACCATTTACATGGGGGCCTAAAGGTTTGCGAATAGAACCTACTGGTATGTTAAATCACTCAAGGACTTCATAGGAAGTTACATACATGTAGACTTTCAAAGTACCGGTAATGACCTTGGACTTCTATCTTGGATGATCTTCAGAGATGAGACAATGTTCCTCAAGTTCAGTTCATTCAGGAAATTTGACGTAGGGCCTAAATGATTGTGGGCAGTGCCTATATCCAGTGTACACATTTTATGAAGTTGTATACATGTATGACCTTGAAAATGGTGACCTCAAGTCAGTGTGCACATTGAAACGGGATGTCTGATGCCTGGATAGCAAGATAGCATGTACCAGTACAATGTACATGTATATGATAGATGTCAACATGGTCAGTTGGTGCATGGATGTGAGGAAAGATTTGTGTTTGATTTTGATTGGCTGGTTTCAAGCAGCGGGACTCACCTTCGCAGAGCTGGTTGCACTTGTAGCAGGGGGCACTGGGATGTCCTGGGGGGTAAGGGTCGGGGAGGATGGGCCCATGCCAGTACCCAGGGGGATGCTCCCCTATCACCAACTGCCGGAGCTTCATCGCTACGGTAACTAGTGTTCACTGACAACAGCTCAGCAGCGGTCACTAGCCAGTGATCTGTACACAGGTGTTCACTTGGTCAATGCATCACTGGGGTCAGGAAGTTACTTTCAGCCTGGTGAAAAGTAATAATGTACAAAACTTTTATAAAATTTTCATTCAACAATTTGAACATTACATGTACGTACATGTTGTTCTATTGCATTCGATATTTGGTAATACCGGTTATGGTTATAATACTGGTATATGGTTATAGTGATGTGTACTAGCAGTGACTACTATACTAGCAAGAACACGTACCTTTTCCAGACTAATTGCTTGCTCATCTTTGTGTTCACAAATCAGTGGGACTGAATCCTCTTAAGTTTCAATATACTAGTATGGTTGGCACACATGTTGTACATGTATTCACATTTCCAGTGCTCTAACACATTTGTTCTCATTGATAGCGTGATAACAATTCCATAAAGACATGAATGAAAGTAACCTTGTGTGAATGAAGTCAAAATGACAATCCAAGCATGTTCATGACCATGTACACACGATACATGTACAATTGTGCTAGACTAAATACATGTAAATGACCGTGAGTTTGATGGCGTATCATTGATCTCCTATACCAATTAAAATAAAGTCATACATGTACATTGTTTTGCTAGCATGTGCTGTGCAGGACTCAAACTTGATGAATATTGACTGTAAAACCTGTGACAGCTGGTGAAGTAAGACTGTGTGAGTGAGCTCAGTGCTCAACCTAACATTCTCCATCACTCTAACGGCTCCGGTTTATTGATATATTCAGCAAAATAAATTCCATATCCACTGTCATCTGAAATCAATAGTCCAGTATGTTCCCATAGATGATAGATAGATGTACAATGACCTCATCACTTCACTGTAATGTTCGATCAATGGTGCTATATCATGATCAGAAAACTGAATACTACATGCATTATTCCCTGTGCATCCTCTCTTTATATAAATGTGCATGCATGTTTCACTGACACAAGTACATGTATCCTTGTATGTATGTATACAAGTGCCTGTATTATTGTATCCCCCGAACAAAGTTCGGCGGATACTATGGATTTGGCTTCGTCGTCCGCGTCCGCGCCCGCGCCCGCGTCCGCGTCCGTGTCCGCGTCCGCGTCCGCAGAGATTTTCTTGTGAACGCGCTACAGGTCGCAATTCTCACCCGATCACCATTATTTTTTGCAGGCACATATATAATGGTAAGATCCCGACACCAATCGATTTTGGTTGCCGTGGCAACTGAATTGGTCGTTTGGGGACACATTTTGCATTGAAAACAGCCTGTTTGAGACACATGGCTTGTGAACGCGCTACAGGCCGCAATTCTCACCCGATCACCATTATTTTTTGCAGGCACATATATTATGGTAAGATCCCGACACCAATCGATTTTGGTTGCCGTGGCAACTGAATTGGTCGTTTGGGGACACATTTTGCATTGAAAACAGCCTGTTTGACACACATGGCTTGTGAACGCTCTACAGATGGCAATTTTTGACGAATCTCGATAATATTTGGAAGTGTTGTTGGGAAGGGCTGTCACACGAAACCAATCGTTTTTTAGAATGATCATGTAAATATTAATATGTTAACAGCCTAACTTATTACAGAATTTTGAAATATCCATTTTGACATGTACGATCATTCCAATAGCCTGTACAATGGAAGGTAATGACACTGGTTTCTTGTTCAGAATGGAGAACTGAAGTTTTCAGTGAAAACAGGACAATATTACTGAATAAGTTAACATTAGTTTTATTAGTTAAGTCTATTATTGTCCACAATAAAAATAGTTAAGACGAGAAACGTTTATTATTAAGCTCAACAAGGTAAAGGTTTTGTCCAGTACAAATTTCATGGGTGTCACTGAATAAGTTAACATTATTTTTAACAGTTAAGTCTATTATTGACCACAATAAAAATAGTTAAGACAAGAAATATTTATTATTAACCTCAACAAGGTAAATGTTCTGTCCAGTACAAATTTCATTGGGTGTAACCGAATAAGTTAACATTATTTTCACTAGTTAAGTGTATTATTGACCACAATAAAAATAGTTAAGTCTATTATTGACCACAATAAAAATAGTTAAGATGAGAAATATTTATTATTAAGCTCAACAAGGTGAAAGTATGTCCAGTACAGATTTCATGGGTGTACTGAATAAGTTAACATTATTTTTACTAGTTTAGTCTATTATTGACCACAATAAAAATAGTTAAGACAAGAAATATTTATTATTGGGCTCAACAAGGTAAAGATTCTGTCCAGTAGACATTTTATGTCTGTAACCAAATAAGTTAACATTTTTTTTGCTAGTTAAGTCTATTATTGACCTCAATAAAAATAGTTAAGATGAGAAACAATTATTATTGAGCTCAACAAGGTTAAGGTTTTGTCCGGTAGAAATTTCTGGGTGTAACCGAATAAGTTAACTTTATTTTTACATGTTAAGTCTATTATTGACCACAATGAAAATAGTTAAGACAAGAAATATTTATTATTGGGCTTAACAAGGTGAAGGCTTTGTCCAGTAGAGATTTTATGTTTGTGACCAAATAAGTTAACATTATTTTTTTGCTAGTTAAGTCTATTATTGATCACAATAGCTTTTTATGAAAACATTGATCAACTTTTACTTTGAATTTCAACTTGAGACCATGTTTGGCACAAATTATGAGTTAAAATATAACTTTATATGGTGAAAAATTCGATCTGGCTCCAATTTCGTCATCTTGAAATGCAGTTTTGGTCAACTTTTACTTTGAATTTCAACTTGAAAGCATGTTTGGCACATATTATAAGTTGAAATATAACTTATGACGAAAAGTTCTATCTGGCTCCAATTTCGTCATCTTGAAATGCAGTTTTGGTCAACTTTTACATTGAATTTCAACTTAATACCAAGTTTGGCACATATTATGAGTTGAAATATAACTCAAGGCAAAAAGTTTGATCTGGGTCCAATTTCGTCATCTTGAAATGCAGTTTTGGTCAACTTTTAGTTTGAATTTCAACTGGAAATCAAGTTGGGCAGGTATTATGAGTTAAAATATAACTCATGACGAAAAGTTTGATCTGGCTCCAATTTTGTCATCTTTAAATGCAGTTTTGATTAACTTTTACTTTGAATTTCAACTTGAAACCATGTTTGGCACATACATGTATTATGAATCGAAATATAACTTATGGTGAGAAGTTCAATCTAGCTCCAATTTCGTCATCTTGAAATGCATTTTTGGTCAAATTTTACTTTGAATTTCAACTTGGAACCAAGTTTGTAAAATATTCTGAGTTGAAATATAAATAGGTGAAAAGATTGATCTATCTGTATTTTCGTTATTTTATCAAACATGTCGAATGGAAATTCATATAAAGAGATTTCAGTGGTGATTTTGAATTCGACCTTCAATAACCTCGGAAAATCAGTGCAGCAGTTTTGGTGGGGAAAAGAAAACAGCTGTGACTTGAGATTTAACATTTCTCTGGTAATCTTTTTTAGCCCTTGCTCCAGTTTTTCACACTTGACAGTGATATATTTGGGGCAACAGAGATGATAGGGCTACGGGGGATACACCCAAGCGGTCGTAGGCGACCGGAAGCGTCTAGTTTGCATAGGGTACAACAGAATATGTATATAGCGGTTCTGCTTCTGTACCATCTAACTTACAGATAGTGTAAAATACATCCAAATGTCAAACTCAGAGAAACTCATACAACATTAACATTTATTTTGCCTCAAGGAATTTTGATTCCTAGCCTAGTACCCGATACATCAAAATTTTGACGAGTTTATCAATCATGCTAATCATTGTGGAAAATCCATGAGCCACGCCGGGGATTTCATTGAACATATTTCTATTCACTCATATGTACACCAATAACTTGAAACCTGATTCACGTGATACAATATGTTAACAAAGCCGTTTACAACCAAAATATTAATGATCTAAATATGGTTACCAATCGAGTCATTCAGGCATAGCTTGATCATGGTGATATGTCCATGGCAACCCTGGCAGGAATATACTGTGTCTGTCACCCTTCGACTTGTCTAACTCTCCCCCGTCCTGTGTCGTTGCAGTGCGGCGCCGCGTTCACTCGGGACGATGTCATCCTCCTGAACGGCAGGGAGGAGGAGGTGGAGGAGTTACACCAGAGGATGGAAGACAGGAGAGCCAGGGCCAAGCTGGAGAAGGTCTGTACACTGTAGATGTTGGCTTACCACATGACTATATCAGATATGACACCTTACATGTAGCAGGAGTTTGTTACCGGTACTAAACGTTTGCATTATGATTAGAGCCACTAGAATTTGCATTATGATTGAAGTTTGTTTTTGAATGGTACCAGAAATACATAACAGAGATTTCTGATGGTACTGATACATTTACATATTCTCTGATTGTTACAGTTTCAGTATGTATTCAGATATAACTTGACAATATTTTTATTCCCATTCAGAAGTCAAAGAAGAAGAGGAAGGCTGAGGCTGAAAGTGTCTCGGAGTCGGCCTCAGGAGACAGTGCTGAAGGTAAGGTCCAAGGAGCTGTGTGGTACTGAAAATTTTGTTCAATGTATTGTATGCAATGTTCCAATAGTGTATGGTGTCTCTCTATACATCCAGCCTGTCAACATGTCCATTTGCTTGTAGCTGAATGGTATATCGAATATTTTCTACAACAGGTGCCTCCACAAGCAAGCAATCTCGGGTTGAGGATCCGGACAAACAGGTCAATGGCAGTGCCGCAACCAAGCCTAAGACATCCAAGGACATCCCAGCAGGCAAGGGGACCAGCTCAAATGGGCTGTTAGCTGGGAAAGGGGCCATCTCAAAACTGAGCAATGGAAGCACAGTGGGGAAGAGTATACAGAAGGACCCGAAAGCAAGCGAAGTGTACAAGTCACTGTTCACATCGTGTGATAAGGCCAAAAATCAACCTAAAGGACACTGGGTCACTCACAACCCACAATACTACTGAACAGTGCATTACTTGTGACTCTTTGACCGGCTATGCTGGCGTAATTATCTCATTTGGGAAATGTATTTTATGTTGGTCAAGATTTTAAAAATGTATTGTAAAGGTACATGTCCAGGTACATGATGAAGGTACCTATTTTGCAGTATGTAAATTAACAGGTAACATGGAGTAAGTGTTACCGAAACCATGTACATGTACCATGTAAATGCATTTCCTGATTTCTATGTACATTCAAGTACCAGCATGAATCTTTCCATTATCCAACCTGATTAAAACATGTAAATATTGATTCAAGAATATTTTGTTTTTGTGGATAATGTATTAATTGAGATGCATCCATGTCAATAATATACTCTGACAGGGAATAATCGAGGTTTATATGAATATTGTAATGTATTTTTCTTTTACACTGTACCCGTGCTGCATTGCACATGTATGTTTAATAGATGGTGATGTGTAATAAAGCTTTTGTTTTAAAGCTTGTTCTTGTTTCAAAATATCTTGCAACTTTATAATATTGTGTTATTGATACAAGAGTGAAGAAACTTTCGCGAATACAAAATTATGGAATTCCCATTACGAACCGCGAGCTGCGACCTGCGTACTGCCAGCTGCGACCTGCGAGCTAGTATAGAAACGAGAAATGATATCCTATATATGGCTTAATCTGTAGTAAACCATGGTTCAATACGGAAAATGTATATAGACCTACCAAATATTTAAGTTGTATTTTGTTGTACACAGGTCGCAGTCTGTAACATGAGCTCGCAGGTCGCAGTTTGTACCTCGCAGGTCGCAGTTTTCACCTCGCAGGTCGCAGTTTTACTTCGCAGGTCGCAGTTATAGCTCGCAGGTCTCATGTCTGTATCAGTTTATAGCTCGCAGTACGCAGCTCACAGCTCGCGGTTCGTAATGGGAATTCCATACAAAATCATTATATATACGCTTCTGACCGTGCACTGACCAATAACGGTAACAGTGACGCCTGTTCCACATCACCAAGTGGTTATGAGCTTCCTGTCACAAATTTTGTGGGACTAAATTTCACGAAGATTTTACCATGAAGGGATTACCAAGAAAATATTTATTTAGTTGTGGAGCTTAAGCCGTTACACATATTGAACACTTGTTGAGTAATAATAAAGTCTCAAAATGGGGACCTTGAATTTGACCTTTGATGACCTCGAGACATGAAACAAGGACATGTAGCTGATTTCATATAAATATCCTACAGTGAATAAGAGAACACCCGATGCAGTGATGAGGGGATACAGGACTATGTTATTAGAGGGGTTCATTAGGGCATTTCGGCCCGAAATGCCCTTATGGTTTTGTCTGGTTTTTTTTTTTTTTTTTTTTCTTCTTTTTTTTTTACTTTCCGTCGTTTTGGTTTCCGATCAATAACTCGGGAACGCCTGAACGTATTCTCTGCATGGGAGTTCATATACCACCAAGGAAGAACCCTATTGATTTTGGGATCACTCCGTCGAACGACCTTTGACCTAGAGCTCGGAAGAATTTTTGCTGATTCATCCTTGAGGCTTTCTTGCATATCTCGGAAACGGTGTGTCGTAGAGCGAAACGGAGCTCAATTTCGGCCTACTGGCACTAGACAAACTAGTCTAGGGAGTATCTTGGGTCAAAACGACCCCTGGTGTCGATTTTTTTTTTCGCCGACTCGGCACTTCCTGTTTGGCCGTATCTCGGAAACGGTATGTCGTAGAGCGAAACGGAGCTCAATTTCGGCCTCCCGGCACTAGACAAACTAGTCTAGTGTGTATCTTGGGTCGAAACGACCCCTGGTGTCGATTTTTTTTTTCGCCGACTCGGCACTTCCTGTTTGGCCGTATCTCGGAAACGACATCTCGTACAGCGAAACGGAGCTCAATTTCGGCCTCCTGGCACTAGACAAACTAGTCTAGTGTGTATCTTGGGTCGAAACGACCCTGGTGTCGAATTTTTTTTCGCCGACTCGACACTTCCTGTTTGGCCGTATCTCTGAAACGGTGCGTCGTAGAGCGAAACGGAGCTCAATTCCGGCCTCCTGGCACTAGACAAACTAGTCTAGTGGGTATTTTGGGTCGAGACAACCCCTAGTGTCAAATTTATTTTCGCCGACTCGGCACTTCCTGTTTGGCAGTATCTCGGAAATGGTGCGTCGTAGAGCGAAACGGGAGCTCAATTCCGGCCTCCTGGCACTAGACAAACTAGGCTTATGGGTATTTTGGGTCGAGACAACCCCTGGTGTCAATTTTTTTTTCGCTGAATCGGCACTTCCTGTTTGGCCGTATCTCGGAAACCGTGCATCAAACAAGGATACGGAGCTCAATTCCGGCCTTCTGGCACTAGACAAACTAGTCTAGTGGGTATTTTGGGTCGAGACCACCCCTGGTGTCGAATTTATTTTCTCCGACTCGGCACTTCCTGTTTGGCCGTATCTCGGAAATGGTGAGTCGTAGAGCGAAACGGAGCTCAATTTCGGCCTCCTGGCATTAGACAAACTAGTCTAGGGGTATCTTGGGTCGAAACGACCCCTGGTGTCGATTTTTTTTTTCCGACTCGGCACTTCCTGTTTGGCCGTATCTCGGAAACGGTGCATCGTAGAGCGAAACGGAGTTCAATTTCGGCCTGCTGGCACTAGACAAACTAGTCTAGTGGGTATCTTGGGTCGAGACGACCCCTGGTGTCAATTTTTTTTTCGCCGACTCGGCACTTCCTGTTTGGCCTTATCTCGAAAACGGTGTGTCGTAGAGCGAAACGGAGCTCAATTCCGGCCTTGTGGCACTAGACAAACTAGTCTAGTGGGTATTTTCGGTCGAGACGACCCCTAGTGTCGAATTTATTTTCGCCGACTCCACACTTCCTGTTTGGCCAAATCTCGGAAATGGTGCGTCGTAGAGCGAAACGGAGCTCAATTCCGGCCTCCTGGCACTAGACTAACTAGTCTAGAGGGTATCTTGCGTCGAGACGACTTCTAGTGTCGAATTTTTTTTTGCCGACTCAGCACTTCCTGTTTGCCATATCTCAGAAACGGTCCGTCGTAGAGCGAAACGCAAAAATGCCTAAGGACGGGGTATGTCACTTAAACTTTGACCACGGACAGATTCAGAGTCATTATGGTTCTACGCGGTCTCTTAGGTAAATGTTAGGTAGGAATAGAACTCACACGAAATGCCCCAAGGCATCTTCAGGCCTTGACGTCTAGTTTATATTTCAAAGTTATCCTAGCCCCAGAGTATTTTCAGTATTTTCAGAAGAGGAAGTCTTTATAAAGGGGGTCTCATCTGAGGGGGACCACTGTAGTTTCGAACGTTTGCTCTTGGAACTTACGCTTATATTCGCTCATTCTTTGAAGTATACATAACCGTACGGATGAGCCACCATTTCAGTGTAAAAACTTCAATGACGTCCTACAATAGTTTATTAATAAATAAAATCTTCCAAACATCAAGAAACATGTGAAGCTTTCAGGATGCAGAACTTCTGTCGATAGATCAGAGCGATAATTAATCATTATAGTCTAAACGTACCATATAAATATTGTTCCCATTTTGCTATTGAACACTAATGGTGTATTGTACACTACACTGTGTAGAATTGTGTTATAACAATCACTGAGAAATAACAATAGAAGTGAACAATTCATTTTACATGCATGCACATAATCGGAGATTACAGATTGGAGTGCTTGCATAACCTGAATTACATTGTGAATACAAATAAATTGTGTATTTTCCACAAATGGTAATATACATGTAGTGTAAATTTCAGTATATTTATCACAAGTGAGATCCATCAAGGTGTTCCAAGTTATGTACAAGAACATGCTTCTAGTAAGAAGATTTCTGGATGACTGTCTCTGATACTTATTATCATAAATTTGATCCACTGCAAAATTCAAGTATATGTATATTTCATAAGTATATTTCAAAATTCATGAAGATAATTTCTGAGTCGTCCGTTAATACTAATAGAATTGTGTGTCTATTTTGGACTGCAACAGCATAATGTTCAGACTGCAACATGATCGGTGAAGAGTGCATCAAGTGGCACTGTGCAGCAGTTCACAACAATGCTCCGGTTAGATAACAGTCACTCAGTCAGGGAGCCTCGTTAGAACTTGAAGTAGTTGTTTTCGTGCACGCCGAGAGTCCTGAGGTACGTGATGACATCCTTCTCGAAGGCTGTGGTGCCACAGACAAGGTGAAGCGTATTGTCAATGTCTGCCCCAAACCTCTGTCGTACGTGATCCTCGGTGAGTCGTTCATACACCGTGTATTCCCCAAACGACCGTGACACTGTCAACTCTGGTAAATCCTGCGTGTAAAATGGTATAAAAAGTTTTCAATTTTCTTGAGAGTGCCTGAAGGTTTGATTGTTTGTCTCATGGCTTTTTGAACACACTCCAATGGTACATTCTATGATGAAAGTACAAAGCACTACATGTAAAAGCTTCACATATTGACAGTTTCAACATGAGTAGCTATCACAGTTTTCCTGTATTTACTGACCCTGCTGAGGAACAGTGTCATAGAGAAGTTCCAGAAGCAGACCCAGTCCGCGAGCGCATCCCGACACAAGATGGCGCTGTAGTCACTGCAGCAGTACACCAGGTGGAGCCTCGTCTCGTCGTTCTCGTTGTCCAGAACGTGTTGTATCACTTGGATCATGGGGGTCACCCCCGTACCCGCCGCAAACATCACAACACGCTTGTACTGTCAGGGAGGAACAGACAAACCTGTCTTTAGGTGCTCATGCGTTTGAACCTCAAATTATTTATAACACATTAAGTTCGCATAACAGTTATTTTGGATAGGTTGCCAGTTATCAGAGATTGTACACATTAGGGATTCATACATCCAGTTACCGTATTTGGTCTGTAGGTGAAATTTCCGAAGGGTCCTCTCCAGTCCACAAGGTCACCGGTCTCCCAAGTCCTGATGTACTGTGACATCTCCCCATCAGGATACAGCTGTAGTATTACACGTTAATACAACACATCAACCATGGGATTGTAAACGTAGAAAATAGACAAAGAGGTAAATATTCTCCCAAAATTACCAGTAATACAACTAACTACACATCAGTTAGTACAACTACAAAATCCAATTGAGGACACATCCTCAACTCTCACAGACATTTGCACAATTAAACACAATAGTAGGAGCTTTAAGAGAGCTGTGATCCACTGACTTTGATGATGAAGCACAGCTTGCCCTTGGTGCTAGGAAGGCTGGTCGGGGTGTACTGTCTGGTCACTGTACGTTCCCTCGTCTGCCACCTGCAATAGTCACATCAACATAATATTGTGAATATTGTCATTTTCGTCCATCCAACTTGAATGAAGATTATAATATGTAGCTATTACTCGTAGAGTATGCCAATTCACAGCAAAAATCATTCCACATTTACAGAGAGAGCAGGGTAGTGCCATGATATTTTCATTATTTGAGGTTGTATGTTTATCAAAATACAACATTGTACAAACCTCATGACTAGGTGTTGAGCCAGTGACATGGGCAGACATCGGTACCCTGGGATAAAGAATGTGTAGAGGAATGCATCAGGTGTTAGCTGCTCGATTTTTGTCAGCTCAAACTGCCGATATCTGTCAACACTTAGGACTTCCTTTAGGAAACAGAAACAACAATTCATGATGATCAGTGAACAGTACATATAGCATACAAGTATACAGCTCAACCAAATCAGGTCACAGTAATTATCCCATAACTGAGAATGTCAAGTGGGAAACTAGTATTGCTCCACGGACACGGGATCTTCTTGTACCAGTATTGTTCATTTTAGGAATTGGGATATATCCTGAGGTTGAAATGCTAGCAATGAATTATCAAAATCGGATGAGTTACATTTTGATTATTTGTGAAATGTGCCCCTGATGACAAACCTCTGAGGGGTCGGAGTCGGTGCCCTGTCCCTGTCTGAGACGTTCACACTCAGCCTCCCAGAGTGCCACCTCCTGGTCATACAAGTCGTACACACAGGGTGTACAGCCCTGGCCACAGCAGTCTGATGCAGCAGGTTCCTGGGGCCTGGAGGGTAATACCAGCATGTCAGGGGCATCTTTACATCCCTGGGTGTGTGTCGGTGGTGGGGTGTGTGCCGCGGACATGTTACCAGTAGCACTGCACTCATCCGACATCTTACAACGGCATTCTCAATGTCACACTCGTATTGAATCCTATGAGCAGTGTAAGACTTCTACAGGATAAATTTACAATACGCATGTATGAATGCTACTGGTACTATTTCACAGTATGCTCAGAATTCTGTTATGAACAACGATAAATAAGTTTACAGTTCTGCATGTATGGGCACAAATCTATGATGTACAGACATATGATCATATTTCCAGAGAAAATCACAATCATAATATGCAGGAGTCTATAATTTTTCCCCCTAATTGCATTCTTGATACAGAATGTACTCCGTGTTGATGTAAACTAACAGATAATACAATCTCTTGAAATAATCTGAATCATACAATAATGCAACAACAAGAATATATTTATAAGCAAACACCAGAAGGCAAACTACAACAAGGCAGGTATGTGTGATAAACACAACAAAATGTTCAAATGTACACCATTAGCTGTCTGGTTTTTGTTCATTGACTGGCACTCTCTGTGGGCGAGACTTGTCCAGTGGCATGTCATACTGCAGACAAGTCCACCATGAAAAACCTTCTTCCATTTTATATTTTGTTGGGTTTGATCCTTGAGATGTTGTCTTTGTCTGGGTGCGTGTCGTTAAATCACTCAATGTGCCATTTTGTTCAGGTACATCTTCATCTCGCTTTCTCTTGTTGTTATCTGGAAAATAATGACAAATCATTACAAATAATCAGAAATTTTGCGAATGTTCAAGCAACGCCACTAGATCTATGATAAATGTTGATACACAGAACAATGGGCAATTCCCAACAATCAATCAATTTCCAATAAACAAAATTGTGATACGTCAATTCCCAGAGCACAGGACATGTCACCTGTAGATCTAATATAGAGTCAGCCTGGTAAAACAAAATCATAATGTAGGGCCTACCCAGGTTATCATAACGCTAGAGCACACCATGCTAGCCTATAACTAACACACAGTCGTCAACGTGCGCACAGGATTCCTGTAGCGGAGTTACAGGAAGCCTGCAAAAAACAACAACATAATCTGAGAAAATTGATGGTAGGTGGGTATTTTTGGTTGGAAACACATCCCAAAAGGAGTTTCCAGCATAGACTTAGCAGATAGACTAACATGATGATATTTTTTTGCGTGGTAGTTTCATTTGTTGTTGACACCTTCGTTATTATTAACTATAAACACATGAAGTGAGATTATTCCTCAATTATCGTCCGATTGCCCCTTTGTCTACATAAAATCACCATATAATGGAACTTTTGCCCACTGCTAATGTGCATGGGGGTTTATTGGTTCACAGTTGATCAAATTCGACAGTTAATGGGAGGTGACACTCATCTGTTTGTGTTTGTCAAGCAATTGTTTATCGTAGCACACACAAGATATGTGCTGCAGGATTCACGTAACAGGCGCTGAAGTATTCACGTAACAGGCGCTTCAGTATTCAAGTAACAATGGATGTAAAATTGCCCTAAAATTTCTCTTTCCACTAAATTAACTTTGTACACATCAATATAAACACATACAAAGGTCAGATTCATGGATTGTGCATTGTACTGGAAAAGTACAAGCATATAGGCTGCATTATTCCTGGCTGGATCTCATCAATTGGCAATGCAAGTACCACTAGATGTAAAATTGTCCCCGAATCTCTCTTTCCACTAAATTTACAGCAAAATTGTTTATTATATTTAACAACTGGAACGGTATCATATGTATGTACACTATATATAAACTGAATATATACAGTGCTCACCATGACCTCACTGATCAGTATTGGGACCAGCGTGGGACTGGATGCAGTGTTGTACAATGTCATCCGTTTGCTCTGATGAGAAACTGCATTACCCACAGTCACCAGCCATAATAATTCTCTGTAGGAAAGTTGCTAACAAAAACACACACGTAAGATAGATTAGGTCCATGCAACACACCAATACTGATATCATTGAGGACATGATGAGCACTGTATATTCAGTTTATTATATTGTTCCAGTTACACATAATAAGTTATTCTGCTGTAAATTTAGTGAAGGATGTATTTGGGGGCAATTTTTCATCTAGTGCTACTTGCATACTAAATTACTTTAAAACGAAGAAAAGGCATTGCCAGTTGATTAGATCCAGCCAAGAATATTGCAACCTATATGCTTGTAGTTTTCCAGTACAATGCACAATCCATGAATCTGACCTTTGTATGTGTTTATATTGATGTGTACAAAGTTAATTTGAAATTTTAGAGAGAACCGCAATACTGGCTGTTTTGGCCAGAAGCCCAATGATGAGAGATAGGGCCAAAAAGTGCATAAGTCCAAGTCATTTCAAATGCACGTTTGACACAGGGTGCATACATGGAGTGCATAAATGCATATTTGCTCTCTGGAGGGGGGCAGGGGGGTGTGACGGGGTGCATAAATGCATAAGTGCATAAATGCACAAATGCATACATGCTGAATGCACGTTTGACACAGGGTGCATACATGGAGTGCATAAATGCACATTTGCTCTCTGGAGGTGGGGTGGGGCCTGTGACCGAGTGCATAAATGCATACATGCTCAATGCACGTTTGACACAGGGTGCATACATGGAGTGCATAAATGCACATTTGCTCTCTGGAGGTGGGGTGGGGCCTGTGACCGAGTGCATAAATGCATAAGTGCATAAATGCACAAATGCATACATGCTCAATGCACGTTTGACACAGGGTGCATACATGGAGTGCATAAATGCACATTTGCTCTCTGGAGGTGGGGTGGGGCCTGTGACCGAGTGCCTAAGTGCATAAGTGCATAAATGCACAAATGCATACATGCTCAATGCGCGTTTGACATAGGGTGCATACATGGAGTGCATAAATGCACATTTGCTCTCTGGAGGTGGGGTGGGGCCTGTGACCGAGTGCCTAAGTGCATAAGTGCATAAATGCACAAATGCATACATGCTCAATGCACGTTTGACACAGGGTGCATACATGGAGTGCATAAATGCACATTTGCTCTCTGGAGGTGGGGTGGGGCCTGTGACCGAGTGCATAAGTGCATAAATGCACAAATGCATACATGCTCAATGCACGTTTGACACAGGGTGCATACATGGAGTGCATAAATGCACATTTGCTCTCTGGAGGTGGGGTGGGGCCTGTGACCGAGTGCATGAATGCATAAATGCACAAATGCATACATGCTCAATGCACGTTTGACACAGGGTGCATACATGGAGTGCATAAATGCACATTTGCTCTCTGGAGGTAGGGTGGGGCCTTTGACCGAGTGCATAAATGCACAAATGCATACATGCTCAATGCACGTTTGACACAGGGTGCATACATGGAGTGCATAAATGCACATTTGCTCTCTGGAGGTGGGGTGGGGCCTGTCACTGAGTGCATAAATGCATAAGTGCATAAATGCACAAATGCACACATGCTCAATGCACGTTTGACACAGGGTACATACATGGAGTGCATAAATGCACATTTGCTCTCTGGAGATGGGGTGGGGCCTGTGACCGAGTGCATAAATGCATAAGTGCATAAATGCACAGATGCATACATGCTCAATGCACGTTTGACACAGGGTGCATACATGGAGTGCATAAATGCACATTTGCTCTCTGGAGGTGGGGTGGGGCCTGTGACCGAGTGCATAAATGCATAAGTGCATAAATGCACAAATGCATACATGCTCAATGCACGTTTGACACAGGGTGCATACATGGAGTGCATAAATGCACATTTGCTCTCTGGAGGTGGGGTGGGGCCTGTGACCGAGTGCATAAATGCATAAGTGCATAAATGCACAAATGCATACATGCTCAATGCACGTTTGACACAGGGTGCATACATGGAGTGCATAAATGCACATTTGCTCTCTGGAGGTGGGGTGGGGCCTGTCACCGAGTGCATAAATGCATAAGTGCATAAATGCACAAATGCATACATGCTCAATGCACGTTTGACACAGGGTGCATACATGGAGTGCATAAATGCACATTTGCTCTCTGGAGGTGGGGTGGGGCCTGTCACCGAGTGCATAAATGCATAAGTGCATAAATGCACAGATGCATACATGCTCAATGCACGTTTGACACAGGGTGCATACATGGAGTGCATAAATGCACATTTGCTCTCTGGAGGTGGGGTGGGGCCTGTCACCGAGTGCATAAATGCATAAGTGCATAAATGCACAGATGCATACATGCTCAATGCACGTTTGACACAGGGTGCATACATGGAGTGCATAAATGCACATTTGCTCTCTGGAGGTGGGGTGGGGCCTGTGACCGAGTGCATAAATGCATAAGTGCATAAATGCACAAATGCATACATGCTCAATGCACGTTTGACACAGGGTGCATACATGGAGTGCATAAATGCACATTTGCTCTCTGGAGGTGGGGTGGGGCCTGTCACCGAGTGCATAAATGCATAAGTGCATAAGTGCATAAATGCACAAATGCATACATGCTCAATGCACGTTTGACACAGGGTGCATACATGGAGTGCATAAATGCACATTTGCTCTCTGGAGGTGGGGTGGGGCCTGTCACCGAGTGCATAAATGCATAAGTGCATAAGTGCATAAATGCACAAATGCATACATGCTCAATGCACGTTTGACACAGGGTGCATACATGGAGTGCATAAATGCACATTTGCTCTCTGGAGGTGGGGTGGGGCCTGTCACCGAGTGCATAAATGCATAAGTGCATAAATGCACAGATGCATACATGCTCAATGCACGTTTGACACAGGGTGCATACATGGAGTGCATAAATGCACATTTGCTCTCTGGAGGTGGGGTGGGGCCTGTGACCGAGTGCATAAATGCATAAGTGCATAAATGCACAAATGCATACATGCTCAATGCACGTTTGACACAGGGTGCATACATGGAGTGCATAAATGCACATTTGCTCTCTGGAGGTGGGGTGGGGCCTGTCACCGAGTGCATAAATGCATAAGTGCATAAATGCACAAATGCATACATGCTCAATGCACGTTTGACACAGGGTGCATACATGGAGTGCATAAATGCACATTTGCTCTCTGGAGGTGGGGTGGGGCCTGTCACCGAGTGCATAAATGCATAAGTGCATAAATGCACAAATGCATACATGGTCAATGCACGTTTGACACAGGGTGCATACATGGCGTGCATGAATGCACATTTGCTCTCTGGGGGTGAGGTGGGGCCTGTGACCGAGTGCATAAATGCATAAGTGCATAAATGCACAAATGCATACATGGTCATTGCACGTTTGACACAGGGTGCATACATGGAGTGCATAAATGCACATTTTTGCTCTCTGGAAGGGGGGGGGGGGGGGCTGTGACCGGGTGCATAAATGTATAAATGTATCAATGGACAAATGCATACATGGTCAATGCACGTTTGACACAGTGTGCATACATGGAGTGCATAAATGCACATTTGCTCTCTGGAGGAGGGGTGGGCCCTGTGACCGAGTGCATAAATGCATAAGTGCATAAATCAATGTAAATGCACAAATGCATATATGGTCAAAGGACGTTTGACACAGGGTGCATAGGTGGAGTGCATAAATGCCCATTTGCTCTCTGGAAGAGGGGTGGGCCCTGTGACCGAGTGCATAAATGCATAAGTGCATGTCCATACATGGAGTGCATAAATGCATACATGGACGTGGTGGGAGGTGTTTGTTGCTGTTGTGACAATATTTTTTATCAACAGTTATAGCAACAACTACTCTAAAACTTTGGGGTGGAGGGGGGAATGGTGTGGAGGGCCCGTATGACATTACAAGGGCGTGGCTGGGAGGTGTTTGTTGCTGTTGTGACAATATTTTCTTCCAACAGTTATAACAACAAATACTCCAAAACTTTGGGGTGGATGGGACATTGTGTGGAGGGCCCGTATGACATTACAAGGGCGTGGCTGGGAGATGTTTGTTGCTGTTGTGACAATATTTTCTTCCAACAGTTATAACAACAACTACTCTAAAACTTTGGGGTGTGGGGGCATGGTGTGGAGGGCCCGTATGACATTACAAGGGCGTGGCTGGGAGGTGTTTGTTGCTGTTGTGACAATATTTTTTATCAACAGTTATAGCAACAACTACTCTAAAACTTTGGGGTGGAGGCGGGCATGGTGAGGAGGGCCCGTATGACATTACAAGGGCGTGGCTGGGAGGTGTTTGTTGCTGTTGTGGCAATATTTTTCATCAACAGTTATAACAACAACTACTCTAAAACTTTGGGGTGTGGGGGCATGGTGTGGAGGGCCCGTATGACATTACAAGGGCGTGGCTGGGAGGTGTTTGTTGCTGTTGTGACAATATTTTTTATCAACAGTTATAGCAACAACTACTCTAAAACTTTGGGGTGGAGGGGGGCATGGTGTGGAGGGCCCATATGACATTACAAGGGCGTGGCTGGGAGGTGTTTGTTGCTGTTGTGACAATATTTTTCAACAACAGTTATAGCAACAACTAATCTAAAACTTTGGGGTGGATGGGACATTGTGTGGAGGGCCCGTATGACATTACAAGGGCGTGGCTGGGAGATGTTTGTTGCTGTTGTGACAATATTTTCTTCCAACAGTTGACAATATATTTTATCAACAGTTATAAAAACAACTACTCTGAAACTTTGGGGTGGAGGCGGGCATGGTGAGGAGGGCCCATATGACATTACAAGGGCGTGGCTGGGAGGTGTTTGTTGCTGTTGTGGCAATATTTTTTATCAACAGTTATAACAACAACTACTCTAAAACTTTGGGGTGTTGGGGGCATGGTGTGGAGGGCCCGTATGACAAAGGCGTGGCTGGGAGGTGTTTGTTGCTGTTGTGACAATATTATTTATCAACAGTTATAACAACAACTACTCTAAAACTTTGGGGTGTGGGGGCATGGTGTGGAGGGCCCGTATGACATTACAAGGGCGTGGCTGGGAGGTGTTTGTTGCTGTTGTGACAATATTTTTTGTTTGTTGGATATAACAATGAGTCCCCGTATGACATTACAAGGGCGTGACTCTAAAACTTTTGGGGTGGAAGGGGACACTGTGTGGAGGGCCTGTATGACATTATTGCGGTTGTGACAATATTTTTTATCAACAGTTATTGCAACAACTACTCTAAAACTTTGGGGTAGAGGGGGGCATGGTGTGGAGGGCCCGTATGACATTACAAGGGCGTGGCTGGGAGGTGTTTGTTGCGGTTGTGACAATATTTTTTATCAACAGTTATAGCAACAACTACTCTAAAACTTTGGGGTGGAGGGGGGCATGGTGTGGAGGGCCCGTATGACATTACAAGGGCGTGGCTGGAAGGTGTTTGTTGCTGTTGTGACATATAACAATGACTTAGGATATAACAATGAGCGGGCCTCGAATGAGCGCCTGCCTCGTATGAGCGCCTGGGGTTAAAAGGTGCTAGTAAAATATAAGCGCCCGGGCCCTTAATCGAGGAAATACGGCATCTATTGTCCGGACCTTTCTTAGCCCTTGGGCTAATTTCATTCTTCATTGAAATTAGAAGAAATAGTAACCTGCGCTACATGGGCCAAATCATACAACAGGGCCTCAAATAACCATAGGGCACACACAAAAACATATTATTACTATTATTACCGATCAATCAAGTTTCATTCGGTGTGGCAGTATATTTCTATTCTGTTAATTGAATACAACAGGGAGAAACAAACCATATTTAGTGACCAGATCACAACGCGACGTTGTTTAGGGCTTGACACAAACGAATTGAACCCAAATATGTTTGAACATAAAATAAAGGCGTCAAATGACATTTGATACGGAAAATCGGACTTCAAATGACATTCGAATCGAAAAATCGGACTTCAAATGAAAATAGCAGGTTATAGTATACATTTGAAATATAATAATATTTTTTTTTGTGTGTGGGCGTTATCGTTATTTGAGGCCCGCCTCCATGGCCATTTTAATCCCGAGCGCTTCAAATCATCCAACAGGGCCTCGAATAACCATAATGCACATAAAAAATTAGCCCAAGGGCTAAGATAGGTTACCGGACAACTTTAGTTGAAACAGGACAGGTGAGATATGACGTTAAGATAAACCAATCATCTTCGTGAACTTCAATGTCATCATTAAGTGGGCAGCATATAACCTTGTATTCATGTATGTTCAAAATACAAATACAAGGTCTATCTACAAGTCTTTTGTCTATAAACGAAATTTACACATTTCTTGTTGGACGTGACACTGAGATATAGCACTCAATGTCATCTGACGTCAAGTTCAACGTCACCCAAAAAAGCCACATATATATGTGGTATACATGTATATGACTTCCAATTCCAGCTATACCTACAAAAATTTTTTGGCTGTAGAGGCCAATTTACACACTCAAGGGGCCTTTTAAGCAATTCAAAGCACTCCATCTTTATACACAATGTCAGGGACCCCAATTAGCATGTTTTATAACAAAAATCTCAAAACTGATCAGATAAATTTGAAGGAAAACGACCAAAAATTAAATTTGGGGCCTATTCAGCCTAAATTTCTAGCCTTTTGAGCAATTCAAGGCACTTTATACACTATATACATATTTATACACATCATGTCAAAAACCCCAATTACTATGTTTTGAAATAAAAATCTCAAAAGTGATCAGACAGTTTTCGATTAAAGACAAACAAGGTGCAAATTTGGGCATTTTTCGACTCAAAAATGGCTGTTTTGACATTTCAAGGTCATCCAAGGTCAAATTCAAGGTCACCACACAAGTCTTCATATATGACTTCCCATTTGAAAGTGCTAATTTCTAAGCTCTATCTTCAAGCATTCTATGAGTACAGTCCGGGCAGCTCCCATTATGAAGGAAAAAAGTGCCGAAAATTTTCCAAGTCCAAAATTTTTTTCAAAGGGTGAAAAATTTTTTTTTGCCTAGAATTGGCCCGAAATGGATAGTAACGCGATTTGGGGCAAAAAAAATTTTTTTCGCCGACCCGTCAAAAATTCAAAATGGCCGCCACACGGAGACCGGCGATTCAAGGGCAACAAAACTTATACACATCATAAAGGTACATAAGGGGAATCTTTTGAAACAAAAATCTCAAAACTGATCAGACAGTTTTTGAGAAAATGGCCGCCAAAGTCCAAAATTGGCCATTTTTCGTCAAAAATGGCCGCCATTTTGAGAAAAATGCGAAAATAAAAAAAATAAAAAAAAAACCCCTCTTGAAATATTTTTAGGCATTTTTGTGCAAAATTTCAGAAAAATCCGCCTGTAAACTTTAAAGATACAGCTGTGGACGGACGACGGACGACAGACGACGGACGCCGGACGACGGACGGACGACGGACGCAACGTGACGGCAATAGGTTATCGGACCATAGGTCCGGTAACCTAAAAAAACATATTATCAATATTATTACCGATCAACCAAGTTTTAATCGGTGTGGGAGTATATTTCTATTCTGTTTATTGAATAAAACAAGACCAAACAAGCCTTATATGGTGAACAGCTTACAACGCGACGTTCTTTTTGGCTTGGCTTCACCGTATGGAACGCAAGTACACGTTTGAACATAGGACGCGGGAGTCAAATGACATTTGAAACGAAAAATCGGGCTTCAAATGAGAATAACAGTATGCGGGCGTCAAATGGCGTTTGAAACGAAAAATCTTACTTCAAATGAAAATAACAGTATATCGTATTCCGTTTGAAATTGGGGCAGCACTCATTCACACAGCCATAAACAGTTATGATTGTCTGCTTAGCGTCTTTGTAATCGGTAATAACTGAGGAATCACTCATTCACACAGCCGGCAATACTACATGTGGTCTTTGATCTCCTGGTGTTCAATGAAAAACAAGCGGCAGGTACGCTTTGATTCGATCATTGTGCGCATACTCAGTTCAGTTATGGAGGGGAGGCCTGCTGGGAAGTTGTGTGTGTATGTGGGAGGGGGGCACCTGTATGATTGCAATTAGCATTGTCCTAGACAGCTATTGCATGTACATTCCATATATATTATATTGTTCTTTTTATATATTCTATTGCCTGCTTATAGTGTAGGAAAGGTGGTTGTGTAGCCGTATATTGTACTCGCTCTAAGGAATACCTGAAGTATGCGTTTATGATGTGATGCACATCTCGTACATGTAGTCTAAGCGATCACGTTCATCACTTTCATATCATAGACATTCGGTTTTGACACTCAAGCATTTAATCGTCTGATATCGAGCATTTGCTTGCAGTCTTAGATATGATCCACCTGTGCGCTCTCGTGCAAATGTGCATTTGTGCATTCCATACGTACATTCTATGTCATATCTGTATTGACCATGTATGCATTTGTACATGTATGCTGCGTTTAAATGCACTTGACATATGCAACCTACATGTCTTGACCATGTATGCAATTATGCATTTATGCAGTCTGCCTGAGGGCCACCCCTCCTCTCAAGAGTACGCAGGCATTTATGCACTTGACATATAGGCAGTGTATTTCATTGACCATATATGCATTTATGCAGTTATGCAGTCTGCCAGAGGGCCACCCCCTTTTATGGTGAGCACACGTGCATTTATGCACTTGACATATGCAGCCTATGTCATACATGCATTGACCATGTATGCATTTATGCAGTTATGCATTTATGCAGTCTGGCACGGTGCATGTATGCATTTATGCAAAAAACCTGCATACATCCACTACTGCGGCTTAGTGAAATTTTAGGGCAATTTTACATCCAGTGTTACTTGAATACTGAAGCGCCTGTTACGTGAATACTTCAGCGCCTGTTACGTGAATCCTGCAGCACATATCTCGTGTGTGCTACGATAAACAATTGCTTGACAAACACAAACAGACGAGTGTCACCTCCCATTAACTGATGAATTTGATCAACTGCGAACCAATCAACCCCCATGCACAGTAGCAGTGGGCAAAAGTTCCATTATATGGTGATTACATGTAGACAAAGAGGCAATCGGACGATAATTGAGGGATAATCTCATTTCATGTGTTTATAGTTAATAATAACGAAGGTGTCAACAACAAATGAAACTACCACGCAAAAAAATATCATTATGTTAGTCTATCTGCTAAGTCGCTTTGCTGGAAACCTTGTTTTGGATGTGTTTCCAACCAAAAATACCCACCTACCATCAATTTTCTCAGATTATGTTGTTGCTTTTTGCAGGCTTCCTGTAACTCCGCTACAGGAATCCTGTGCCCACGTTGACGACTGTGTAACATGGTCAACAGAAATTGACCATTTTGTTCTAAATGATTATGCCTATTATCGCTCAAGACAATATGCTAGATCTACTATTTCACAGGATGGCGAGACCAATTCAAGCATTATATCTTTCATTTACAGTACACGTTCACAAAACATGGATTCAAATATATTATAGTATCACCTGATTTGGAATCCATTGTAAAAACGATACATGACCTAAAAACAGCACAAAACAAACTTTCGTCTTGACCTTCCCGGTGCAACCAGGTAAATAAACATTGAAAACACGTGTTCGTGAGCACCAATGACATTCGCCAGAGGTCGCGCCGTGCAGAAAAGCTCAGCTGACAATATTTTACTTGTATCTAAGCCTCGTTAACATGGTTAAAGTACTAGGAACATGAAAATATGAATTGAACTCAGATGAGAGATGTAGTTTTGCTGAGTAAAATGTTGTTTACGGCATCCCAATATCTCTATTGGTTAAAAAGTTATGGCGATTTGAATGTCACATTTTGGCAGGTTATAACACATGCTGGATTGAACACTTCTGAATTTTTGGAGAAGCTAATTAGTATGCAAATGAGGTATTCGTGACGTAGAAGGGGGAATATTTTTAATTAGGCAAGTTTGAGTCTTAATATAATTGTTCTGGTAAGAATTATTGCAAACCTATACTTTACACATTGACAGGAATGGTCAATAATCAGTGTTGTTCAAAATTTTATTGTTGCCATGGTGACTATTCACCTGCTGGAGTCCCTAGCAACCACTGGTTGCTATGGGTCCTAACTACCAGAAACATGGGTTTTGACAGATTTTGGTTATTGTATATTAATAAGGCATGTAAAGTCAATCCAATCTCACTTTTGGTTTCGTTTGTTTATCGATAGGACTGTGGATTAAGGCCATAGCAACCTGGTTGCTAGGGGCTTTATATCAACACTGGTGACCTTGGCAACTATCCGGATGTGAAATTCATTGACTATCAATCATGGAGAGCATGTGGAATAAGCTTTGTTGAATAATTGCAATTTCTAAAGACTTTAATATGCCAGTAAAACCAGCTAATTAAAAAATGTCCCCCCTGTGACGTCATGCATACTAATTTGCATATTAATGAGCTATATGATTTCCCAATTTGTATAGTGGGTAATTTGAACTTTGAAGCACTGTAACTTTTGAAGGAATTCAGATATTCACAATCTGTAAAAGCCGTTCTGATCAGCTCACATGGTGCTTGAATCTGAGCTTACATCATATTTTCATATTCCTAGTACTTTAAGGCCCAGTCACACTGACGATACGACCAAGACACGTCCTTGCTGCCACTTAAAATTTTTGTAGTCGTGGACAAATCGTGACACGAACGTACGACTGGCCGTACAGGTGAATGATCGCAAACAAGAAACTAGTCGTAGCAAAGTCGATAGACATGTTCAAAACTTCCAACAATCTCTGATCGTACGTTGGTCTTGCACAACCACCAGTCGGGAAAGGAGGCAACTTCAATCGGATATTGTCGCGCGCTATTGACTAGACAAAATTTTCGTGCTACTAGTCGTAGAACCCGGCGACTAGTGGTGCAATCAGTCATACAATTTTAAGATCAGTGGTGCAATTAATCACGACATGTACCGACTGGTAGTACGACCTAACGATTGGTGGTACCACCCATTTGAAGCTGAATTCCCGAAAGCAAGATAAAAACGTGCAGTTAAAAAGTTTTTAAATGACACAACTACATTTTTTCTTTTTTTTTCTAAATTATAAAACTGCAAAATATGGTTTTTTTTCAAGTTTTGTGCCCTTATCTCTAATCAGACGGACGGTCGTGCGTCAGGTCGCGATTTATCGTACGACTGGTCATGGATTGCAACGACTGGTTGTACAACAGGTCGGTGATCGCTACGATTGAAGGCACGACAGGTCGGTGCTCGCTGCCACGTGGTTGTATGACTACTTGCTATCAATCTTTTTCCATTCTTTCAGTGATCGTGTCACCAAGCGTACCACCAATCGCATGAGCAGTCGCCACTTGCGATTGCAGTGGCGACCACTTGTGATCAGTCGTAACCTGATCGTGCGATCATAAAATCGTACGACTCAGTGTGACTGGGCTCTTAGTAAAGGACTGCATGTGATAATCATGGAACTGGAATTGACTAGCATTGAATTGACTAGTCCATAGAATTGACTAGTCCATTCAATTATAAATGTAAATATACAGGTAACAAATTTGTGAGTTTAGGCATTTCCAATCATCGTAAACCATTGCATTTCTGATCTTTATAGCTATCAAGGATTGTCAAATGTGGACTGCGGTTGCCCGGTTAGCTCAGTTCGTAAGTGGACTTCTCACCAATGCAGTCGGTTTAGGCGCGGGATCGATCCCTGGCCTCGGCAGTATGTGAGGTGTGGTCGCCAAACCGGGCAAGTGGGTTTTCACCAGGTTCTCTGGTTTCCTCGCTCACGAATGACCACCTTTACACCAAGATCCAAAGCCAACAAGAGATGTTAATATGAGCTGATGCTTGTTCATCAATTGTTGTAAATAAATAAAGTTTAAAGTTTTTTAAAGATGTGGACAGCATTCGTTGTTGGGCACTCGAATATATCCAAAATAATCTACATAAGATGTACTACAACATCCGAACAATATTTTGTTGTAATACCTCAACAAAATCACTGTATGTCCTTTCAAATGTGTCACCATCTCAGCCTACGGTAAACCCAATAATCAATATGGCCCGTTACTTCTACCGAAAATCAAGTGAAACTACTTTTACTTACTCAATTTAAAGCTGTAAACACGCGTCTGTAGTTATGTGCAATGCAGGAGAAGCCGTTGGTCGAAGCTAGGCCCTAGGATTAGTCTACAGGCCAGAGGAGACATTACTCGTGAAGCAGAGTTCCAACGTCTGTGTGGGCTGTGGTCATTGTGTATAATCTATTGCGATGTTTGTCCTGATTACCGCGTTTGTTGAACAACTGTATAAAATTGCATTTATATGTGGCGATTTTGCCCTAAGATCGCGGCAGGTGATTGTAAAACTACATGCCATTTATGTGGCCTTTTCTGTCTTGGCCTTGTTTTGACACGCTCCGTTCGAGCGGGCGTTGCTACGGCGACACATTGTAATTTACGTTATCCAGTAAACTATAACAATGGTTTGATTACGCTTCGCGTGCAGCCTCTAGTTTCTGGTGTATTATATATACACTGGAAGCGACTTGATCGAGGAGATTGTCCAAGGTCGGGTGATAGGCTGCACTCGAAGCTCGCCATGAGCTTTGAGTTCCCTAGTCACGAGTAGTGGGCTCTTAGAGCCCTGGGGACGATTTCCATAGGGGGGCCCGGGCTGGGAGAGACAAGTTGCTGACTCGGGGGCGCAAGCCCTGTGGATCGCCAGTTCTCTCCCTTCCCGGGACGGTGTGACATAGGCTCTGGCTAGTTCGTCGGACTGTACGGGGTTCCGTCTCCGAGGCAAACCGCGGCTCGCCAGGCCCCTCCAGCTAACACCGTGGTGATGAACCAGTTTCTGAACGGTGTCCGTAGGCCTGGGCGTGTCGGGTGGGCCGTTACCTGGTTACCGTAAATGCTAGAGTAGTTACCGTGTCCGCAGTGACCTCCGGTGAGCGGCGCCGCCGCAAGGATCCGGAATAGCGGATGCGCGTCCGCAAGGACTCATGGTGAGAGGACTATCCTCGGGGATCCCGAAGAGCGGACGACAGCCAATAACTTTACATTGGTGCCGTTACCAGGATCAGTCCGACAGCGTTCCATTGCAGCCTAAAGTCACAGTGTTGTAGCCTCCTTCGTCCCTGGGGATCGCCCGCTCCTCAAGGACAACTCAATCATGACGAAGGAGAGAGATAAGAAAAGCAATGAACCCAAGGGGAGGGAAATGGGTGGTAACGTCGCGGACCGCACCCGGTCAAGCGACGACCGCCGTGAGAATCTTCGGCTGACTCCGGCGGTAGGAAGGTACGTGCGGAGGTCCCCACAGACGGAACCCCGTCTGCGGAGTTGATTCTGGCGTCCCTGACTCCGTCTCCGGACGTAGAGTCGGGCCCCGCGGGGCCGCAACCGATGTTGCCATCAGGGCCTAGCCCTGATCCGTTAGGCGCAGTAGGTGGAGCTGGCAACGGCTTTACACCACGCCCGCTTGAGTCCTGACGGGGGTCGTGGCAGGCGACACTCTTTCATGGGACATCTCCGGATGTCCGGGATCGAGTGGACGCTGGTGCGAGCACCTCCGGACAAGCGGACCAACGGTACTGGATGCCATCTCCGGCCAGAGGAGCTCCTGCGAGGGCTCCCGGCGGGGATTCCAGGCGGTCCGCATCAGGCGGAATGGACCAGCTCACTAATACCCTAAGTGCGCTGGCTCCTTTAGGGCGATCAGACCGGCGGAACCGTTCACCCTCTCCGCAGTCACAAGGCAACTCGGGGCCTTTGACGGAGAGGGAGAGGTGGCTGATATCCGAGGCACTTGAACAGTTCAAGCAGAATCAGCCACCTCCATGCGTCGATCCGTCGGCCGTTTTTAGTCCGGGGATGACTGGGCCCATGGCCCCTCCCCAAGTCCTACCAAGCCTGCAGGTGCCGGTAGTCCCCGCAACGAGATCCGCGCCTGCTCCGCGGCTCGGAGGCACCACGTTGGCAACCGCGTCGACCGTCCCAACGATTGGAGCACAAGCCGCGTGGTCGACTTACCCTGGCGCGCAAAGTGTGTCGGGCGGGCAGTGGCAACAGGTGGCTTCGGCCCCGAGCTATGCTAGCTTTGCTGCCCCATCTGGAGCCTACCCAGTAGGTTCGATGGGGGCCCCGCCCGCACCCAGCCAGGGCGGGTTTTTAGCGGGAATGAACCCGGCGGCGAGCGTGAGCTTTCCTGCTCCTATGTCCGCGGCGTCGATGTTTGCTCCGGCAGACTCCGCCGCAGGCGCGGGTAGCTCATGGACCTTGCCGTCTTACATGGACGACCCCGGAGCCGGATCCGCACGTCGGGCGCGCAGCAAGCGCGATGACGGGCCCGACCACTCTTCATGGCGGAAACGGTTTAACAGGGATAACGCCGACTTGGAGGACTACTTACTCCAAGTGTGGCGGACCGCCGTGTATGAGGGATGGACCCAGCAGGAGGCTGGGCATGTCCTCGCGGGGAGCTTGGAAGGGAAAGCTCTCCGCGTGATGCAGTGTTTGCCGGTGGGAACAGTAACCTTTGGCGAGGTTGCCCGTCAACTTCGCTTGCTGTTCACGCCGACGACCAACAGGCGGCAGTTTGAACGGGAGTTCAAAGCGCGAACCCGCCTACCGACTGAGTCCGTGACAGACTATGCGTTTAACCTACGCATACTCGGCCGGAGAGCTTATCCTGACATGGACGCCAGGCGGTTTGAGACGATGCTGATCGATCAGTTCATCGATGGCCAGCCGTACCACTTATCATTCGGGCTGGCCACCCATGAAAAGCGATCGATGGAGGAGGCGATTGACTCTGCACTCGCGTTAGAGGTAGCTGTCCGCCCTAGACAGTTGCCTCCGGCCCCGGCTCCGGCCTCTGCTGTTCTCGCGCAGGCGGTGACCCCTCCTCCGGCCAAGGCATCGCAGGTAACCCCGTGGCAGGACCCGGTCGTCCGGGAACCCGCCAGGGAACCTACTCCGCAGTGGGTTAGTGCGCCAGCACCCTCCACAGGGATGCCTGCACATGCGGCACCAGTCGCCGCGCCGTGCTCGTCCTCGGACGAGTGCGACTTAGAGGAATACGATTTCGGCGCCGCGCAGATGATTACGCGCTGCGCCGGGATCGAAGCTCCGGGACACGCAGAATGTTGCGCGTTCACCTCCGGACCAGCCCAGAACCGTCCCTGTTATTTCTGCGGAAAGCAGGGACACTTTTGGCTGAAGTGTCCAGAGTTGTTGGAATGCCTGCGGTCGCACGGATACCAGGGAGCCCTCCCTGGCCCGCAACGGAGGAATTCCTTCCGGTCTGGTCCTCCGGGACAGCAAGGTCGGAACCCGCGGCAGGGTAACTAGATCCGGACATGGTGGCGACCAACACTACGTCCGGGGACAGTTGTGCCATGGCATCAGATGCCGCCCCACCAGCTGATGGGCAGGACGAACCTCAAGTTGATATGACTTCTCCGGAAGTAGTCCTTGGGGATCAGTCTGGCTCCTCCGCGGCTGAGGCGGATGGTGAGGACTCTGTAGCTGAGTCCAGCGCGTGCGAACGGTATTGCCCTACCTGCGCGCTGGTGAGGGACCCCTGCTGGTACCTGCCCCTGTCCTTTGGACGGGAGCCGGTCCGGTTCCTCATGGACACTGGCTCGGAGGTTACCCTCGTCGCCGCAGGAACGTTTAGGAAGGAGCCCGCGCTCCGCAACCTTGAGTTGCGGGATCCCAGACCCTACAAGCTCTATGGAGCGGGTGACAACCGCATCCGTATCCACGGTATCATCGATCTGCCTATTACCCTTGGGGACAAGGTGTATCTGACAGAGGCAATCATTGCGGATATCAGAGCGGCCGGGATTATAGGGATGAATTTTCTACGGGTCCACTGGGTAATCGCCAACTTTAGTACGGGCGAATTCCGGATAGGAGAGGACACACATTTTCTCTTCCGCACGGGCCCGATGCATTTATTCCAAATGCGGGCGGCGCGCACTGTGGTAGTGCCGCCAATGAGCGAGATGATCATTGAGGCCAGGCCGCGTCGTCCCCGCATGCCCCTCGATGGTCGGCCGTGTATAGTGCAACCAGTGAGCAGTTTCGCCGAAGGAACCGGACTAGTGCTGGGTGGGGCCCTGGTCATGTCCAACCCCCGCGCGATGCCCATCCTTGTGGTGAACCCTACGGATGCTCCTATTGTACTGCGGCGCGGATGCATAGCAGCTACTGCTACTCCCGCGTCGTCGAGTCATGTCCTCCCCGACGATCCTGTCTGCCGCGCTGCATGCATGGCGGTGGCCGCCGGGAATGACCCGTTCACCCAGCCGGACCATTTGGAATCTCGGATTCTGAAGGACCGGCTGGATGGAGAGCAGCGCCAAGCGCTCTGTAAGCTGCTGCAGCAGTATGCGGATGTGTTTATGGGTTCAGATGGTGCGGTTGGCAAGACTGACGTCGCCAAACACCGCATCGACCTCGTGGACGAGCGTCCTCTCAAGCAGCGTCTTCGTCGGGCAGCGATAGTGCACCAAGAGGTCATAGACCAGGAGGTGCAAAAGATACTATCCTCACGGAAAAGGGCGCCGATTTTGTTTGGTCCGCCGAGCAGGCTGACGCCTTCTCGGGACTCCGGCAGGCCTTGGTAGTGGCCCCGGTGCTGCGGCACCCTCGTCCGGACTGCGAATTCATTCTGGACACTGACGCGAGTAACTTTGCACTCGGCGGTGTCCTCTCGCAGATCGTGGACGGGCAAGAGCGGGTAGTAGCTTATGCAAGTGTGGCCTTGAGCCGCTCTCAAATGAATTACTGCACCACTCATCGCGAGTTGCTCACGGTGGTTACTATGACCAAGCGTTTCCGGCACTATTTGTTAGGACGCCATTTCCGCTTGCGGACTGATCACAGTTCGCTGAGATGGCTCCTCAACTATAGTGAGGCCGATGGCTTGGTGGCGCGGTGGCTCGTCAAACTCCAGGAGTATGACATGCAAATACAGCACCGCGCTGGTAAGTTGCACGGCAACGCGGACGGCCTGTCCCGTTGTCATAAGTGCAAGAATCCTAGCTGTGCAGGGATGGCTCCATTCCAGCAAGCCGCGGATTCGTCCTCGGACTCGGAATTGGACGTTCCGGGGAGACCGCGGGCCGCCGCCCCCTCTAACAACACGGCGGCCGGAGCGTCTAGGGCTCATCTCCAAGCGCAGACCCGCCGATATCGGCGAGGGCGTCCCGCATATGAACCGGAGGTGCGGCTCAGCTCCAGCGAGTCCTCCTCGAGACCAGCGGTGTACTCCTCGTGGGTACCCTCGTCCTCTGGCGAGTCTGAGTACGAGCGGTCCTTGCGCCCTGTGGTAATGGCCGCTGCGGCACAGCCGGACGCGACAGATGAGGAGCCTAATTACTTGGGTGGCTACTCTCCGGCGCAGATAGCTGTGAAGCAGAGAGCCGACAGTGCTCTGGCACCGGTAATCACAGCCCTTGAGGCCGGCCAGAAAACCTATAAGGATGAGCGGAAAACCTACAGGGAGGAGACTTTGTCTCTAGTGTCCCAGTGGGAAAGACTCTTCTTGAGGGATGGCCTCTTGTACCGGCGCTATGAGCCACCGACCCCACTGCCTCCAATATGGCAGTTGGTGCTTCCGGCGGAGCTGCGGAAAGAAGTACTCCACCAGTTGCATGACCTCCGGGTGACCGGTCACTTGGGAATCCGGAGGACCGTCCATAGGCTACAACAGCGCTTTCATTGGCCTGGTAGCAGCTTGGACGTGCAACGGTGGTGCGCAGCCTGCCCTCGGTGTCAAGCTCATAAAGGAGTTCCGGCTCCTGGCCGCCACCCCTTAACCACGGTTAAGGCGGGTGCGCCGTTTGATCGGATAGCTTTGGATATACTGGATACCCATCGGGTCACCCCGTGCGGTTTCCGGTACATCCTGGTGATTTCCGACTATTTCACCAAATACACCGATGCCTACCCGCTCCGCCGCCAGACTGCGGACGAGGTAGCTCGGTTGCTGGTGAATAGATGGGTGGTGTACCATGGGGTACCTAAGCAGGTACATTCGGATCAGGGCACGCAATTTGAGAGCAACCTGTTCCGGAACCTAGCACAGATGCTAGGCAGTACCAAGGTGCGGACCACCCCCTACAGGCCCCAGTCTGATGGCCAGGTCGAACGCTTCAATCGATCGGTCCTCAATATGCTGGCGGCCTTTGTGAACGATCGTGCGAATGATTGGGATGACCACCTCCCGTATGTCTTAATGGCGTACAGGTCGTCGGTCCACTCTTCGACCGGAGTTACTCCGCACGCGATGTTGTACGGCCGGGAACTAAATCTGCTCGTGGATATTATGTATCCAACTGCGGCAGAGACCGCCGCGCCCTGGCGTACGCCCATGATTTCGCGCGCGCGCGCCTGGACAAGTCTGCTATCCGGCAGAAGCGAGGCTATGACGCCCATGCTAAGGGTACGCCCGCTTTTGCGGAAGGAGACAAGGTGCGCTACTACTATCCGCCGCTTAAGCAAGGCAATAAATTTGCTAAGCCGTGGATAGGCCCGTTTACAGTGCTTAAACAGGTTACGGACGTGGACTACCGGATCCGGAGGGACTCCGACCCGGATAGGGTTCTGGTGGTTCACATCGACAACCTGAAGAAGTACGAGGGCCCGCTTGTCATGGATCCGCTCGTGCAAGATGCGGAACCGGATGACGCTCCTTTATTGGATCCGTCCGGTCAGTATCCGCGGACTCCGGTCGAGCGTGTGCGCCGTATGGTGGGCCTTCCGGACCTCTCTGACCCGTCAGATGATGGACTGGGTGGCTATCAGCCGGATGACGGCGATCCGCAGGTACCCCCACTCCCTCCAGTACCTGCGGATGACGGGCGGCCACGCCGGAAACCATGTGCGCCGTCCCGGTATGGGTGGGAATAACATTCCGCCCATGCGGATGCGTCTGCGGTACCCGTCTATCACACCAAGGACGGGTTTTAGGTCGTTCCGTGAGAGTCCGCACGACTTACCTCCGCGGGTGGCTACTTTGTGGCTATCTCCGGAGTTGAGGTCCACGGATACTTTCATGTCGTAACGCCGCCGCTCCGCATCCGCCCTCCCGTAGTTTTCAGCGCTAGGGATGTGCGGCAACCCTATCTGCATCAGTTCGCCTGTAGTCCGGCGTAGTTAACACAGCGGCTACGCTGGCCGGACGACTTTTGTGGATGTGGCGGACGCCCCTGGTCCCGGAACAACCTCTTAAGTGGCCAGACTGAGGTTGGGATTTACGTCCGCTACGGGAGAAGCGCCTTCCCACGGATTTGGGGAACTGGCTTTGGACGCGGGGATAGTGTCCGCATGTGAGGACTGACGTCCGCGGTTCGTCCGCGCGACTCATCCGGCGTCCGCGACGCTTTAAGATGACGCACTTCGGTGTAGTTATCCCCCGTGCGCCATTACTATAATTAAGGTTATAGTAAGTTAGGTTTCTAACGGCAGGAAACCGACTTTCCATTATGATAATGGAGCGGTTGTTAAGTCCGCGTGTGTGGACCAGCCGCGGCGGCGGGTGACGCTCATTCTCGTCCGGATCGTACCTTATATTACGCGGTCCGGCCGGAATGACCGGAACCCCGGCCTCCTTCTAAGAAGGGGGTCGTATATTACATGCGCAACACTTGTGGTGGCTTTTAATTCCAATATCATATTCATTGGATAAGGGCAATACGCCATTCTATGGTAGGCGTCCGGCCTGGACTCCGTCCGCGGGCAGCTCCGGACGTCCGCCGGCTATTGCTTTCATCATTTTTGGGCGCCTCTAGATTGGGCGCCGGCATGAAGGGTTCGCCCCCTAACCATTGAGGTTATGGCCCATGCCGGCTCCGCGTCTAATCTATTGGCTCCGCGCTCCGGTAGTCGATTGAGGAGGCTCTGGGTTGGACCGGGCACCGCTTTGCGGCCCGGCAGTACGTCGGTGTTGCTAGTGGGCGCTTTGCAAACGCCCATAGGGCGCCCGATTGTCTGTCCGGACGTCATGGGTATGTCCGATCGCCCTGTAAGCGTACCAGCGGCTATGGGGAGTGATTTTGTTTATTTTTCCATCTCATGTATTATTTATGGGAGGATTATAAGCCACAAGTGTGCGGAATGTCTCTGGAGAATTCTGTTCTTGCTCATTTACTGATACAAAGTGAGACAAGTATGTGAAATTTCCTTTCCGGTGCAGTAGAGGGGTGTAAGGAGTTGCGCTAATTTTGACAGTGACGGATTGCTGTGATATTTGAAAAGACTGGAGAACGGCAATTTATTGTTGTTTTCGTCTGACATATTCGTAACAACCACAAGTTAGTGGTTACTGTCAATTTTATGCCCAATTTCTACCTTGCTTTGGTGATTAATTTTACGTCATTGACCGCCGGTGCGGACGCAAAAGCGAATGACTAATCTTAATTACTGTAGGATATTTGCAAGGTCCCCCGGGATAGAAATTCATTTTCTACCCGTATACATGGTTTGATTTGGAGTCACCGGAGGGAAATGACTGCCTCCGCATGAGTTTTATGGTGTTTGTATGTTGGTCTGACAGTGTGTCAGTATGACCGGGGACAGAGTTTTGCAGCGGCACCGCATGCATTGCTGTGCGTGCAGTATAGCTGTCATCATTTGTTACATGTATATATATGTAAAAATGTCGTTCTCGGATTTTTATTAATCTCCAGATGTTTGGCGCATGTGTTTTGTGCCACTCGCAATTTCGTCCGCTGCTGCGGCGCTGGATCCCGCGGGATCCGCGTGGCCGGTGTTCGAGATGCGGGTGATTTCGCCAGTTGTAAATTCCCCATGCGGGTGGTGCTGGAGATGTGCGGGCGGGCGGGCGGGCGGGCGGGCGGCTGCATGTAAGTGCGGACGTCCGTCCATCTGCGTGTCTTTACACTGGCCTGTGCGGGTTGTAGTATACAGATACTGGCAGTCGATGCGGCTTGCCGCGTTGGCTTTAATAGCTGTCTGCGACAGCTGTCCGCAGGTGTATGTGTGTCTGTTAGATGTACATATGTCATGCGGGCGTGCCGGAGTCGCTCCCGCGGCTCCGCCCTGCCTCAGACCCGTTCTGCGGATCTGAGGAGCCGGCCGGCAGGGCGGCCGGCAACACTTTTTAGAGGTACTACCACTTTTGATCACCCGGTGTGTCGTTTTACAGCATTTCTAAATTTAAAGTTTAACCTTAAAGATATTCCAAAGACTCGACACACCGTCCCTTTCGGCGGGTGACCTTCCAAGGTCACCACACGGTTTTGGACCACCTCGGTCAAAATTTTAGCTTGTTTATGAGGATTTATTCAAAATTGCAAAGCGCATTATAGTTTACTCCGTAAGTCCGGGGGTAGTTCCCCATTCTTCCAAAAGGGACTCTTAAAGTCCTAGTGTTTTGCGCCGTGACTTCCGGGCGTTGCCATCTTGCCTTCTTCCGGCCCCCGCCATGCGAAGCCTTCGTCGGGTTTCTGGCATTTTGGGCGCGGGCTGAACATGTTGGGGACCAACATTGTAAGAAGGGGGTAATGTGGCGATTTTGCCCTAAGATCGCGGCAGATGATTGTAAAACTACATGCCATTTATGTGGCCTTTTCTGTCTTGGCCTTGTTTTGACACGCTCCATTCGAGCGGGCGTTGCTACGGCGACGCATTGTAATTTACGTTATCCAGTAAACTATAACAATGGTTTGATTACGCTTCGCGTGCAGCCTCTAGTTTCTGGTGTATTATATATACACTGGAAGCGACTTGATCGAGGAGATTGTCCAAGGTCGGGTGATAGGTTGCACTCGAAGCTCGCCATGAGCTTTGAGTTCCCTAGTCACGAGTAGTGGGCTCTTAGAGCCCTGGGGACGATTTCCATAGGGGGGCCCGGGCTGGGAGAGACAAGTTGCTGACTCGGGGGCGCAAGCCCTGTGGATCGCGAGTTCTCTCTATTCCCGGGACGGTGTGACATCGGCTCTGGCTAGTTCGTCGGACTGTACGGGGTTCCGTCCCCGAGGCAGACCGCGGCTCGCCAGGCCCCTCCAGCTAACACCGTGGTGATGAACCAGTTTATGAACGGTGTCCGTAGGCCTGGGCGTGTCGGGTGGGCTGTTACCTGGTTACCGTAAATGCTAGAGTAGTTACCATGTCCGCAGTGACCTCCGGTGACCTCCGGCGTCCACAAGGACTCGTGGTGAGAGGACTATCCTCGAGGATCCCGAAGAGCGGACGACAGCCAATAACTTTACATATACTTATTGTACACTGAGATGTTTGAGCTTATGAATGCTCTGCAATTTCTCTGTTATCTTACGTGCAGTCAGTCCATAAGAATGCCTTCACCAATCATTGACATATTTTATTGGCTGAAAAAATCACACAGGCGTAATGTTGTATGTTTATTAAAATATAATATTTGATGACCTATACATAGGACTAATTTAAATATGTGCTAGGACTGCTAGGTGTAGACATATACACTGTGTAACAGGCCTCCTGTAAACTAATCACCATTATCGGGCCGCTCTACGTGGATATGATGAAGCAAATCGTGATATAAATCGATAGTGTTGTATAGAAAGTTTTATACACGAAGGAAAACAACACCAAAGTCAATATGTATGTTGATATATATGTCTCATATATATATATCCCCAAGCTTCAAAACAAAGACTTGATTTTTTAATGCACTCTTAAATGTGGTCCATCAGTCTGGCTGTTGCCTGTACTTCCTCCTCAGTTAATTCACCGTGGTACAGCTCTCCCTTGGAATTTTGTCTAACACCTGCCACGTAGTTTTTGGCAAAGTTTTGCCTGTTCTTTTTGGAACAACAACACTTGAAACAGCAGCATACGTCGCCCTGGAAGCAGCACCGGTAGCAGATGAATATATTCAGAGCAACGAACATGATGGATGCTGGAACAATTACAAATATCCCATATTCTTCTATGAATACATCCCAGTCATCATCTTTCTTTTTCTTCTTTCTTCTCCTTCTCTTCCTCAGACCCGTCTTCAAGTGAAAAAAAAATACTAGGAAATATCAAAATTGGAATGGATCGATAAATATTTGGATATTTCATTTCATTTTCGAAGAATAACACTAAACATTTAACCAGAAAAAATAGGGCTATTTTTTGCGGTCCGTTTCAGGTACATGTACTTTACCACATCTCGGGGTGTCCTGTGAGAACGTGTTGACTCTCCACGCACCCGCCAGTGCTCATCTATTGCTGCACTATTTAAAGTGTTATCGTTACTAACGGCTATTACATCTCTCTTCTGGATATCTGGAAGTATGAAATCGATATCATTTTAAAGTAGTAGCTGGCATAATACCTGAAAACAAAAAATATACCATATTCATAGAACTTCAGAAGTACATACATGTATGCGACCACCATGGCAGTCATCCTGCAAGTCATAACAAGTTTCCATATCTCTTAAAGTAAGCAGGTAATCATACTTTTAACAATTTTCCAGAATCAAACTTCAAAGAAGCTCTATTATACCGTGAGTGTTGAAGTTTTCTGTATGGTTCAATGTTACTGATAGAGTTCGACACGCAAAACCTGTGGAAGAGTTGAAAGTCAAGACATATAAAATTGGGAGTAGATACGGTGGGCCTATAATTATCTTTAAACCTAGATCTGAATAAGTTTGGGCCTACAAATATAAACTGATTAGTCTGGGTCTAATTTACAAAAAAGTCTCATTCTTGCTTTGCCACTTGGGGAAGGAATTTTTCAGCAGGACACCGTAGATTCTACTATAGCTTACTAAAGTCAAGTTCAACACAAACCCTATGATTTTTGGCCATTACTTCGTTTAGGAGGGTTAGATCAGTTTTAAATTCTGTTTGTTTACATTTGGCATGAAATCATATTTTTTTTCACCAAATTTCGGACTTGCTATCTTGAGAAGTGAAAAAGTTGGCAATCTACCCCAATGTCAAATTTCACCTCAAACATGAAATTTGCTACCGTAGTCTGTACAGAATTTGGCATGTTGTTCGATGTTGGAATTGTACAGTACTTTATGAGAATATGATATTTTATTAGAACACACCCATATATGTGTCTTCCAACTCGAAAACTTTCCTCATATTACATTTCTTAGCGAAATAAAATGATGAAATCCCCAAATTTGCATGAATTCCCATGATCTGATTTGGCCCTTTTGGGTCCAACAATTAGGTAACATGTCATTGGGATAGATTGTCAACTTCTTCAATTTCCAATATAGAAGTCTGAAAATTGGTGAGAAAGTATGGTTTTAAGTCAAATGTACAGCACAAAATTTCAAGTTGATTCGACCATCCTACGGTAGAGTAAATGAAGTTACATCTATGTGCAAAAATCGAATGAGGTTTTGTGTTGAACTTGACAGTACTGAGTAAGCCTAAACTCAAGTTCATCCATCAATGAAACAAGCCTTTTGGCCGTAGTTTTGGTTCAAATAATCGGATGAACTTGAAATTTTGTTTGTATTAATTGGGCATCATGCCGTAATTTTTCACTAAATTTCAGAGTTCTATCTCAAAAATTGAGAAAGTTGGCAATCTAACCCAATGTTAAATTTCAGTCGGAAATGGGATCGAGTAAATTTCAACAAATTCAGGGCTTTTATCGTGTTTACGCCCATACAGAACGAACCTACTGTATTGATTTGGAGTCATAAGACATAATCGGTGTATATTAAGTAAATATGGTTATTCTGAAGCAATATATAACTCGTACATCGAGTAATAATTGTTGTTTTTCGAGCAGACTCTGAAATTCCAAGTTGGGACTGAAATTTAACATTGGGTTAGATTGCCAACTTTCTCAATTTCTGAGATAGAACTCTGAAATTTGGTGAAAAATTACGGCATCATGCCCAATTAATACACACAAAACTTCAAGTTGATCCGATCATTCGAAACAAAACTACGGCCAAAAAGCGTGTTTCACTGATGGATGAACTTGACTTTAATTTTCATTGTGATTTACTGATTTGTCCACCTAGGTGGCCGACATATACTTGCCGACCTGCAAATATTTTCTACAGTAGTCTGAATATCTTACCAGCAATTAATGTAAAAAATGTGGCAAGTTGAAGGAGTTTGGTGCACTCCATGACTGGTTTCTGGGTCGGTGAAATGTTTTGTCAGCTGAGCGTATCCGTGGAAATCCGTGATTGTTTTTTCCATTCGATAGACGTCGCTGCGCATGATTTCAATGCTGCCATCTGGTGAAAGAATCACTCAACGTGCGTGAGGGGAAACATTCAGCCGGTCATGTCGTGCCCACTGAAAACAGTTGCAGGTGACAAGTGAAAGAAATTGATGAAATTATTCTGTGACTCTTCCCAGCAAACTATTCACAAATAAAAGAAATAGCTTGGGTGTAGCATGTGAAGTTATAATACACGAACATTGCGTACTTTTGCTGGAAAATGGCATTCAAAGTTGATGCCGTATGTTTGAGTTACATAACCACGTCCTGATCATTCAACTGTTTCTGGTTACATAACCAGATAACGGTCAGATAGACGGTCATACATGTCATGATGAATCACATACTTGCGAATAGATCTATAATCCCTATCTCGGGTTGCAGGATAGGATATTGTGAATAGAACATTTCTAATAATCGGTGGCTTGTGTCATGTTGTAACAGTGACGATTTATACACAATGCCAATTGATTGTAGATCTAAAGCAAGCATAGATCTACGCCCTGTGCACCAAGTTGTAGGCCTATACGCCCTATATATCGCCTATACACCATGTAGGTGACAGTCTGCATGTCATCATACTTTAACCATTTCAATCTGCATATCTTGAAGCAATTTGCGATGCAGTTATTGCTAGCTGTACATCTATATTTAGTTCATGGTTGTAAATGGTGTCACTTAACACTCATGGCGATAAAGTTGAACAAAAAAGCCTGACTTACCAACCAGTAATTTTTGCAACATATTTAATTCCAGTTCGATCCCTAAGATCTTCAAACTGCTGCTCATTCTGCCACCAAGAGTTTTAATGGCATCAATTTTCTTTTCCCCTTGATTTTCAAGTTCTTTTTACTTGACGATAATGTATCACGTACATGTGTGTCATCAGTTGAATACTTGCTGTACTTAAAAGAGATATATAATAGTGCATGAATGCATACTAAATATATCTTATATATGAGATATCTTAAGTACCAGGTATGTGCTGTTCTATTGTCTGCAGGACTCCTGCGGAGGTCAGTGCTATTGCATCCTGCCACCAGATGTCAGGAGAGAGCATTCTCGGTGTCAGCACAACATTTCTGTGATGGCTCAGACACTACACAGTAAGTTTTTACTTTCCGTGTGATCCGAGCAAAATTATGAAAACATGTACAAATTACCAGGCAACTACAACTTTTCACTATCAGACGTAGACCAAAGACTGGGATCCTGATGCTGAACATGGGAGGTCCAGAGACCACGGAGGATGTCCACGACTTCCTGCTGCGACTGTTCTCTGACCGTGACATCATGCAGCTGCCAGTCCAAAGGTATGTAGTAGTACAGTGGTCCCCCTCAGATAAGACCTACCCTTCTGCCACAAACTTATGGTCTTATCTAAGGGGATGTCTTATTAGAGGGGTTCATTTACATGTATATCAGGCATCACAATATCCAGGACGAATTTCACAGTTCAGAGTTGTTGAAAGCGTGCATGGTGTTTGTATTGTACTTGTTGCTATACAGAAGCCTAGATAATTGCAGATAACTGTAGCACTATTTCGCAAAATATCAACAACATTTACATGTGTGAGGTTAAGCTTCACTTAAGCATGTTAAGACAACCTTTCTTTGCAGCAAACTGTCTAAAGTGATCGCAAGGCGAAGAACTCCAAAGATCCAGGATCAGTACAAGGAGATAGGAGGCGGCTCACCCATCAAAAAGTGGACAGACATTCAGGGACAGGGGATGGTCAAACTACTGGACCAGATCAGCCCAGAAACAGGTCAGTCTGGGTGTATACTTGAAGACAGGACATGACAAAAAGTCTATAAGTGTTTATGATTTTAAATTTGTTTTCCAGCTCCACACAAACACTACATCGGCTTTCGCTATGTTCATCCACTGACTGAAGAAGCTTTGGAAGAGATGGAAGCGTAAGTACAATAAAAAGCCTTAAATGTGCATGAATTTGACTGACGTTAGAAGTGATTGACGTTAGAAGTGTCTACTTGTTACTGCCGGGATAACTATGTTTGATAAATCTCGTTGTCACATCCTGGCAGAGACGGTATACGACGAGCGATCGCCTTCAGTCAGTACCCGCAGTACAGCTGTTCTACAGCTGGATCCAGCTTGAACGCCATCTACAAACACTACGCCAGCCGCCGCCAGCCCAGTAACATGGTGTGGTCCTCCATCGACCGCTGGCCCACGCACCCGGGACTCGTCAAGGTATACCGTCTGTGTAGCTGTGTGCAATGTTGGTTCTAGTTATCAAGGTTTGCTCAGCAGTCTTCTAGACACGTTGATATTGGTTCTGTGTCGACAGGCGTTTGCAGAAACGATCCAAGCCGAGCTGGAGAAGTTTCCACCTGAGGACCGGGACGACGTTGTCATCTTGTTTTCTGCTCACTCCCTGCCGCTCAAGGTTTGATTAAATCCCTGTCATTTTGAATGTTCGTGTACACTAGAATGTGATTTATGCTTGTGTCGCATTGCTCTTTATTTGTATGTTGTGGTTCAGGTTGTGAATCGAGGAGACCCGTACCCACAGGAGGTCGGAGCCACGGTACATCACGTCATGGATGAGCTAGAGTTCTGTAACCCGTACAGACTTGTCTGGCAGTCCAAGGTCAGGCTTCTGCCATATTGTTTTGTATAAATAGGGAAGGTGAAAATGCTTTCGTTGTTCCCCAAAGAATTGGACCTGAGTGCGCCTCTGTCCCCTGGTGATAATGTCAGTCTACGAATGGGCGACTCAAACATGATAGGTGGCCTGTCTCTGATAGCGGTCCAAAGAGCTAACAATCAAAAAATTTGCTTTCTGTTGCAAAGTTCTGGCAAAAAATTTAGAATCTCGAGTTCTCCATTGATTCATATCAATTAGTTTGTTCAGTGTTTCATATTTTACAACCACCCCACAGGTGGGTCCACTGCCGTGGCTGGGCCCTCAGACTGACGAGGTCATCAAAGGTCTGGTCAAGCGAGGCAAGAAGAACCTGCTTCTCGTGCCGATTGCCTTCACTAGTGACCACATCGAGACGCTGTACGAGCTGGACCTGGAGTACGCTAAAAACCTCGGGGCTGAGGTGGGTTGGTTAGGCAAGAAACAAAGGAACATTTGGAAATTTTGTGTGTAGTTGGCATGCTGATATTCACCATGTCCATGTTGTTTTGCAGGTTGGTGCTAAGATGATTCGTAGATCTGCTGCATTGAATGACAATGCAACCTTCATTCAGGTACATGCTTGCTGATGTTTTCCAGCAGCACATTGGTGCTTCTGTAGCAGTAAACTATCAAGATTATAATCTCTAAAATCATCGGTGATTGTGACAAAAACAACATCAATGAATAAGCGTTGTTGTACGCATTAGTACAGTAGACTAAAGTGATATGAACTTGATTGTCACTCCTAGGCCCAGGCTGACATCGTGAAGTCACACCTGGATAGTAACCTGTCCTGTACACGTCAATGTCACCTGCGCTGTCCCATGTGTACCAACCCCGTCTGTGCGCGTACTCGCGAGTTCTTCACCTCCACTCAGGGCGTACTGGACCACCTCAAGGAGAGGGACGACAACTTGGCAGCCCGCCAGGGGTAGGGTGGGACATCGGGGGTCTGTCAAGGGTCTGTTTGAGTGACTTCTCAGTAGTGGACTGATACAATCATGATGAAGTCTCAGGCAGCAGAATGACAGAATGTAATGATTCTCATTGTTAAGGGTAAAAGCACTGTATGTTTTCTGGTTCAGGATGAACAAGCATATCTCTGTGAATGCTGCTATTACAAGGAAGAGTGATATATTTTAGATTTGTGATTTATGATTTATGTAAATTTTCAAACTTGTTACCGGTGTTTTGTTATGGTCTAAATATATTGAAAAGATTGTTGTTATCAATGCTATGCACTCTGTGTATTTGTACATGTATCCGTATCATTTCTGTGGAGTATCGGCAAATACATTACATGTATGGGTGTGACTTTTTTGGGCCAACGGAAAACACCAAATGAAATATGTAGTAAAGTATGGGTAGATATAGAACCACTTGAACAGCTGATTGTAGCCATGAGGAATGTTGAAACAGTCTTGTCAATGACACAACTGTACAAAACATGATCTTACTTCCCATTAACACTGGTATGCACAGCTGTTAGTCTTGTCAGGCTATTTTCATAGAATATTTTTGCCCATTGTGCCAAACTTTCAGCATGATATTGTGCGGGTGTATGTTCTCCAGACACTTATTATATCAATGGGTTGAAGATATGCACTACTGAGGAGGATGTATCCTTTGCATGCCAATGTATAGCTCTCTATAACCCATTTCCGGCTTTTGTATTTTCTTGCTTGAGATCTCAAGAGTTTTTTTTTGCCCTGGAAATTCCTTTCCTTTATAACCAAACGTATGACCCAAAAATTAAAGAAAGGTTTTTGGTTTGAGTAGCAGGAATGTTTATTCATTTGGTTTCCTTTTATTATATGCTTGTACATGATATTTATCATCATCTAACTATATGTACTGCTGAACACCATATTTTTCTTTCATGTATTGCACCTTGATGCTTGTGTACAATTTATATCGCCCTCACATCATGCTCCGAAGCTTATTCCACCGAACTCGGATAGAAATATTTTTGTGTGCATAAGAATCAGCATAGTCACATTATTTGCCCAAGAACTGGTGCAATACTGGTAGTTTGCAGTGGACTATTTATTGTAGATTTGTTATATTATCGAGATGAGAAGTTTATTGTTGTTATTCGTGGGTGACTGCTAGGTCGAGTATACATACTACCTAGATGTGTATCAGTACATGCACTGCTGTGTTCATGAACTTTGTTAACTCTCCCTAATAGTGCTTCAAATACTTTATGCATATAATGTATACCGGTAATGTGCTTCTCATTGAAATAAACGTGCATGAAAAAATAGAACGTTTCTGTTTCTTGAGAATAAGGAGGTTCAAACACCTCATTGAATCCACACAAGGGGCTTGTTTCATGTAGGTTCAAATTTTGCGAATTTACGAAATTATAAGCCTGCCAAATGGTCAGATAGCCAAACTCCTGGACTGAATCTCAGTGGACCAGGGCCCAATCTGTTATCGATTTCTGATAGTTCTGGAAAGACCTGGTCAGTTCTGGATGGCTCTGGTACGGGAAAGTCCGTAATGAATCCTTAGTGTCGCTGTGACTATCCTGGGTGGTACAGCATGTATGATCGGTCCGGCATTCGTCCGTTCACATTTTCAGGTCACCGGACATATTGTCCGAACCTGTTGCCATCATGTTCCATTCGTCCAGCTGTCCGCCCAGCCGTCCGACCACATTTTTAGCTTACCGGCCCTTTGGGCCGATAAGCTATTGTTGTGGTATTTCGTCCGTTGTACGTTGTCCGTCGTCCGTCCGTGGTCCGTCATTCTTCTGGGTCTGTAACTTTTTTTTGACATGATGAATTTCCCCATAAATTTGTCAGAACATACCTTGGGCCAGTATCTAAAGATTTTTAAAAAAGTGTTTTGATTGAATCGTTTTTGCAGATTTGGCGGCCATTTTTGACTGTCTGACCAGTTTTGAGATTTTTGTTTCAAAACATTCCTCTCATGTACCTTAATGACTTATATAAGTTTCGTTGCCCTTGAATTGCCGGTCTTCGTGTGGTGGCCATTTTGATTTTTTGACGGGTCAACGAAAAAAAAATTGTCCCAAATCAAGTCACTATTCGTTTTGAGCCATTTCCAGCAAACAAAAAAATTTTTTTTTGGCCATTGAAAATTTTTTGGACACAAAATTTCACCCAATTTTCCTTCATAATGGGAGCTGTGCAGAGTAAACTCATAGAACACTTGAAGATAGAGCCTAAGTATTGGCACATTCAAATGGGAAATCATATATTGCGGTTTGAGTGATGACCTTGAATTTGACCTTCAATGACCTTGGGAGGTCAAAATGACCTTTTTTGTCGAAAAATGGCCAATTATGGATTTTTGATGGCCATTTTATCAAAAACTGTCTGATCAGTTTTGAGATTTTTGTTATAAAACATTCCCCTCATGTACCTCTATGATGTGTATAAGTTTCGTTGCCCTTGAATCGCCGGTCTGCGTGTGGTGGCCATTTTGATTTTTTGACGGGTTCCAAATCAAGTCACAATTCGTTTTGAGCCATTTCCAGGGAAAAAAAGTTTTTTGGCCATTGAAAAATTGTTTGGACTTAAAAAATTTCACCCAATTTTTCCTTCGTCATGGGAGCTGTGCGGGTTGAACTCATAGAACACTTGAAGATAGAGCCTAAGTATTGGCACATTCAAATGGGAAATCATATATTGCGGTTTGAATGATGACCTTGAATTTGATCTTCAATGACCTTGGAAGGTCAAAACGACCTTTTTTGTCGAAAAATGGCCAATTTTGGACTTTGATGGCCATTTTATCAAAAACTGTCTGATCAGTTTTGAGAGTTTTGTTTCAAAATATTCCCCTCATGTACCTTTATTATGTATGTAAGTTTCGTTGCCCTTGAATCGCTGATCTGTGTGTGGCGGCCATTTTGAATTTTTGACGGGTCGGCAAAAAAAAAAAAAAATCAAGTCTATTCGTTTTGAGCCATTTCCAGCAAAATAAAAAAAAAATTTTTTTTTGGCCATTGAAAATTTTTTTGGATCAAATTGCACCCAATATTTCCTTCATATTGGGAGCTGTGCGGAGTAAACTCATAGAAGACTTCAAAATAGAGCCTAAGTATTGGCACATTCAAATGGGAAATCATATATTGCGGTTTGAGTGATGAACTTGAATTTGACCTTCAATGACCTTGGAAGGTCAAATACGATGAATTTTGTCTTTGGTGGCCATTTTGTCTAAATCTATTCAGACAGTTTTTCTCAAAATCATGTTTAAGATTCTCTTTATGTACCTTTGTGATGTGTAATTTGATTTCTTATTATAGTCCATACAGAAAGTGTGTTTCCAGCAACATTTACGAACATGTTTTGACAAATTAGAGTTTAAGATCAGTGTAACAATTTATATATTGGAAAATCAATACTCTGCGTTTCTCATGATTGCCGGTAAGCTACAGCACCCTTGGTGCTATGATTATCTTTAAAGTTTATAGATAATCTTTCTGAAATTACGGGAAAAGATTCCTTAAAATAATTCGAGCAGGAAGTATTTGTTATGTTAAGCGATACTTACCTCTGACTACGGGGTCGTGGATTTGGCGAGCCCTCATTCGCCAACCACACATGAAATATGGGTGAAAAGCTAAAACGAAGTTAGCCGGGCCGCTAGGACCCTGCACAAGTGATGGTGGTTACCTGAGCAGTTCACCTCCGTGTGGTAGCATGATCGTGACATGATCGTCCACTGCCTCCCAGTTCACTTTTGTTGAAAATAGGAAATGATATATGCTGAAAATTGTCATGACCTTGAATTTGACCTTTGACCTTATTTTCCAGGTCACTGGACAAAATGGCTAATATCTCGCTTATTATCGACTTCACAGCTAGGGAATAAATTGTGGTTGTATAGAAAAGGATGTTTGTCGAATATTATCATGACCTCTAATTTGACCTTTGACCTCATTTTCAAGGTCACAGGACGAAATGGTTTATATGTCGTTTAACGATTTTACAACTAAGGAAATGATATATGCTGAATATATTAATGAGCTTCAACTTGACCTATGACCTGATTTTCAAGGTTAGAGCACAAAATGGCTAATATCTCGCTTATTATCGACTTTACATCTTAGAAATCAATTGTGAACACATAGGAAATGATATATGCAGAAATATTGTCATGACCTTGAATCATGTTACATATTTTGGCGACCGTTAACTTGACCTTATGTTAAACTATCGATGGGCAGTTTGGCTTCTGGATACATTCACATGTATAGTTTGGTCAGTGTTAACGGTTTGGCACTCGAGTAAGGGTTGTACGTCTGGTTCAAAAAATATATGATCTAATAATTCAGTCTAAAGGTATCTAAATGTAGGTTGATATGTTGGTTTATAGATGCCATAATCGGTTGCTTGACGGCATGTTATATGCAGAAATAAAAATCTGTTCCAGTTCTGTGTGTGTGAAACTAACCATACTGGGGCTGTCTATAATCTAACTCTAGGCCGCAATGACTAATGCATTCATTTGATGCATTATGATATAAAATGCTGGGATCAAACAGAAATACTCTCCTCCCCCCTCCCCCTATGTCGCATGATCAGTGTTGGAAACGAGGACCCGAACTAGTATAACTGTAATTTTCTGTACTCTATTTCTGAGTCGGAAAACTAGTGAAATTAATCATGTAAAGTGAAACTGTCATAAAACTTGAATAATTACAGTTCAGTGCCCTCTAGGGCATTTGTAGTGTGGTAGTTTCCTGAACGTCACTGGTTCTAAATGTGTTTACCTAGGATGGATGACATATCCTGATGAATTACCAGTTGTAAAGAGTCATACGGTTAGTTTGTCTGTGAAGGATGGAGGGACTTGGTTTTGGAAGACTAATGGTTCTCCGGCTACTTACCTCAAACATACAAGAAAGACCCCTGGCTGTTCATCTTTTACAGGCTGAGGTGTAATCACCGTGTGCATTAATTCACATTGCATTTAAGAATTACATCGTGACATGATCGTCCACTGCCTCCCAGTTCACTTTTGTTGAAAATAGGAAATGATATATGCTGGAAATTGTCATGACCTTGAATTTGACCTTTGACCTTATTTTCCAGGTCACTGGACAAAATGGCTAATATCTCGCTTATTATCGACTTCACAGCTAGGGAATAAATTGTGGTTGTGTAGAAAATGATGTTTGTCGAATACTATCATGACCTCTAATTTGACCTTTGACCTCATTTTCAAGGTCACATGACGAAATGGTTTATATGTCGCTTAACGATTTTACAGCTATGGAACCAACTGTGCTCATACAGGAAATGATATATGCTGAATATATTAATGAGCTTCAACTTGACCTATGACCTGATTTTTAAGGTTAGAGCACAAAATGACTAATATCTCGCTTATTATCGACTTTACATCTTAGAAATCAATTGTGAACACATAGGAAATGATATGCAGAAATATTGTCATGACCTTGAATCATGTTACATATTTTGGCGACCGTTAATTTGACCTTATGCTAAACTATCGATGTGCAGTTTGGCTTCTGGACACCATTCACATGTATAGTTTGGTCAGTGTTAAAGGTTTGGCACTCGAGTAAGGGTTGTACGTCTGGTTCAAAATATATATGATCTAATAATTCAGTCTAAAGGTATCTAAATGTAGGTTGATATGTTGGTTTATAGATTTTTTGGCTGCCATAATCGGTTGCTTGACGGCATGTTATATGCAGAAATAGAAATCTGTTCCAGTTCTGTGTGTGTGAAACTAACCATACTGGGGCTGTCTGTAATCTAACTCCAGGCCGCAATGACTAATGCATTCATTTGATGCATTATGATATAAAATGCTGGGATCAAACAGAAATATCCCCCCCTCCCCCTATGTCGTATGATCAGTGTTGGAAAAGAGGACCCGAACTAGTATAACTGTAATTTTCTGTACTCTATTTCTGAGTCGGAAAACTAGTGAAATTAATCATGTAAAGTGAAACTGTCATAAAACTTGAATAATTACAGTTCAGTGCCCGCTAGAGCATTTGTTGTGTGGTAGTTTCCTGAACATCACTGGTTCTAAATGTGTTTACCTTGAATGGATGACATAATTATCCTGATGAATTACCACTTGTAAAGAGTCATACGGGTAGTTTGTCTGTGAAGGATGGAGGGACTTGGTTTTGGAAGACTAATGGTTCTCCGGCTACTTACCTCAAACATACAAGAAAGACCCCTGGCTGTTCATCTTTTACAGGCTGAGGTGTAATCACCGTGTACATAAATTCACATTGCATTTAAGAATTACATCGTGACATGATCGTCTACTGCCTCCCAGTTCACTTTTGTCGAAAATAAGGAAATGATATATGCTGAAAATTGTCATGACCTTGAATTTGACCTTTGACCTTATTTTCCAGGTCACTGGACAAAATGGCTAATATCTCGCTTATTATCGACTTCACAGCTAGGGAATAAATTGTGGTTGTATAGAAAATGATGTTTGTCGAATATTATCATAACCTCTAATTTGACCTTTGACCTCATTTTCAAGATCACAGGACGAAAGGGTTTATATGTCGCTTAACGATTTTACAGCTATGGAACCAACTGTGCGCATACAGGAAATGATATATGTTGAATGTATAAATGAGCTTCAACTTGACCTATGACCTGATTTTCAAGGTTAGAGCACAAAATGGCTAATATCTCGCTTAATATCGACTTTACATCTTAGAAAACAATTGTGAACACATAGGAAATGATATAATGCAGAAATATTGTCATGACCTTGAATCATGTTACATATTTTGGCGACCGTTGACTTGACCTTATGTTAAACTCTCGATGTGCAGTTTGGCTTCTGGACACATTCACATGTATAGTTTGGTCAGTGTTAAAGGTTTGGCACTCGAGTAAGGGTTGTACGTCTGGTTCAAAATATATATGATCTAATAATTCAGTCTAAAGGTATCTAAATGTAGGTTGATGTTGGTTTATAGATATTTTTGGCTGCCATAATCGGTTGCTTGACGGCATGTTATATGCAGAAATAAAAATCTGTTCCAGTTCTGTGTGTGTGAAACTAACCATACTGGGGCTGTCTATAATCTAACTCTAGGCCGCAATGACTAATGCATTCATTTGATGCATTATGATATAAAATGCTGGGATCGAACAGAAATACCCTCCCCCTCCCCCTATGTCGCATGATCAGGGTTGGAAACGGGGACCCGAACTAGTATAACTGTAATTTTCTGTACTTTTATTTTGGAGTCGGAAAACTACGGAAATTAATCATGTAAACTGAAACTGTCATAAAACTTGAATAATTACAGTTCAGTGCCCTCTAGGGCATTTGTTGTGTGGTAGTTTCCTGAACATCACTGGTCCTAAATGTGTTTACCTAGAATGGATGACATATCCTGATGAATTACCAGTTGTAAAGAGTCATACGGGTAGTTTGTCTGTGAAGGATGGAGGGACTTGGTTTTGGAAGACTATTGGTTCCCCGGCTACTTACCTCAAACATCGGAGAGGAAAAAAAATAATACAAGAAAGACACATGGCTGTTCATCTTTTCCAGGCTGAGATGTAATCACGGTGTGCATAAATTCACATTACATTTAAAAATTACATGTTCTGTATGTCGACATGCAGGGTTGTTATCAAGAAGTTCACACCGATTAATTCACGAAAAATATGATGCGCGTAACGAATGGAATATGATTGGACACTTATGGAATTTGAGTGCAGCAAACACGTGTGAAGATATTTTGGCCAGGACATTAAATACGCTAACTAGTTATGCCTGGACACACACAAACTGTAGAGTACGTATATTTGTATCAATATGTTAAAAAAAGTTACCACAACAACAAACCGCGTGCTATTTCATTACAAACAAATACAATTTTATGAAAACTTTCAATTCCACTTGGTAATGACGAATTGTGCTAAAAATACAAGAGGTACATTTATCGGGAGTTAAACTGATTTAGTTTACCATGTAGCATATAAAGTAATACACACTCAAGGGATATAAATAATATTCTATATCCAGTAGGGATTTGAATAAGTTACAATGTGTTCAGAATACTTTGAACCACATTGTGACTCGGACAAATCGTATTCCATTCGTTACGCGCATCATATTCCAATATTTGTCGACGTGACGGGTTCGCCAGTGTGTATAATGATAAACGACAACATAGGACGGAACTGACATTCTGAGTTTGAAAACATTTTCGTACATGTAGATTGAACAGTTTAACACGCAACTTCAAAATAAAAAAGTAATACGGTTTATTATTTTTATATATTTTAGCACACTCATATTTATTGGGAAAAACCCACAGACATGTAGACCTATACCCAATTGATTCACATAACATGTATGTATCAAAAGTTGAAAATCGGAACATCAGAAGTTCTGAGAACAATGTGCTCTCATAGGCTTTGATTGTTCTCTGGCCTTGGCCTGCTGACATTCTCCGACATACTGTCTGTATCATTGGTGGGATCACACACTCCGTTACTGTGTGTCCCTGTCGACGCATTGACTAGACGGTTCGGTTCTCATTCGGCCTGTAGCCCTATCCCTGGTCACAAATCAAGGTCAGTGACATCTGTATCCGTGTCCCAGTCGTCTGTCCCACGGCAGGCGTAACAGTCCTTCTGCAGAAGAGGAACAAAGTCAGTAGACCATCATACACAGAGTAGAGGGCTCTAGACCCAGGAGTTCGAATACATTTTTTCTCTCTAGAGTTCTACCGGGTGCCGGCTGCATGTACCTAATCAAATACGCGGATAATGAGCGAAGGAAAAAGAAAAAAGAGAAAGTTTTGAAAACCTGTTTCTTCTGGCAATTGTTGTTCTGACCATCAAGCCAATAAATTGTACCTTGATGTCGATCCAGCACTCTGGACAGTAGGCCACACGACAGCCGGGAGTGTCACAGTGCACATATTCCTTAGTCTCCATCTCCTTACAAACCAGACAGCGCTTCTTGCCGCGGGAGAACACTCGCAGACCGCCACACAGTCTCGGGAACTTGTCCCGTAACGTCACAAGTAACCCGTACTTCTCCTGCTCGGGGGATAACAAAGGGACTCACAAGTGTACACTCATCAATATACATGTAAGATGATCCGGACAGAGATAATGTAAAGTGTACTGTTATCGTTTGGCATTAGTAATAATGAATTGCTCAATAGTATAGCATATGAGGTCTAAAATAAGATGCTATCATTTGTAAGCCCTGGTATCTCTACTAGAGAGTCGCCCATACGTCTAGTTTGTCCTCCCGAGCCCGGCGGATGATGGTGTGTCGTGCATGCCGCAAGTAACCTTTTCTCTTTTTCAGCATGTCGTTGTAAAGGAACAGCGTCCGTCTCTTCTCCCGCTAACAACATTTCAAAATGACAGCGTGCAGTTTACTTTATTGCCTACATACATGCTTCATGAATGGACAATCCTCACTAACCACACGCTAGTGTGTGTACCCGTGGGTAGAAGAAGGCGGCAATGACCCGGCGGAGTCTCAGTCCGTAAGCCTCCACCAGCACAAGGAGCCAGACCAGTCCCACGAACAGGAACATCTGGCGCACGGCGTAACTCGGGGTCTCTGTGGGACTCGGCAGGCATTCTGTAGGTGGTACAGGGAGTCGGTTATACATTGCCAGTATTTCGAGGGATTCGGAGGGAACATTTTCCACCAATCAGTGAATTATGGTATCCAGGAGATACTCCGTTTCAGGCGTGTCGGGTAAGGTACTAACTGATGTTGGAGGTGGACGTATCGATCTCATGTTTATGGTTGAAGCCGGACAACATGTCCTTGACCAGTTGTCCCATCACGCCCTTCCCGTGAATCTTGATACCGATGTGGTGGCTGCCTGGATCCAGGATACAACAAATAGTTTTAGAAAGTGTATTGTAAAGACAGCCGTAACCGTTGATAACTTAGTATCTTTTCTACCTACAAGTCCCACTCGCCTGTCTGTCTATAGTCTATACGGCTGTGTCTCCTCAGTAAGTCTAGGATCTCGTAGATGACTTTGTCGACAAATATCACCATACTCATGCCCAGCATGCGTACCAAGAGCTTGATGGTACCGCTCACCTGTATGCACGGCATCAATTATCGCTTATACTAATGCAATTATGGGTGCACATATCTAGTTGACACTGCAATGACACTGGGATTACTCGAGACCTTCACTAAGTATTGCTATTATGGCACATGTACATATTACTTCAAAATCAATCATATACAAACGAAGAGGTGGTGATGAGATCGTGTTATTGACAGTCATGGTGGTCAATACAATATGATGACCCACTTCAAGATACGATGGTAATCGGTTGCACGACATACTAATTTGGATTTTTCTTGCTTGGATAATGAAAGGTTTCCAAAGTTCAAGTCGGTTTTCTCCGTTTTCTTCAAGGGCAACAACTTGCGCTTGTTCTGTGAACATGAATTAGGAAGATCATTTAATAATCAAATTATACGTTCATTGCATTACACAGTTATCTTCGGGGACAAAGTTTGTGTAATTTTATATGTAGCATAAAAAACGACTTTCCACACTAATATCCTGAGTATGCTTCGTGCACGCCGTTGGCAAAATGGAAATAGATGATCAACAATTATCAATTATATTGTCCTTGGGCTGTCGAAATGAAAAATTTCCCGCATCCGACGCCACAAAGGAAGCTTCTCCCACTCAAAATGACAATAACAAGGAAGTCAATCGTCTCGGGTGACTTCGTAGATTGGCGTTATGATGTATAAGATGATCCCTGAAGTCGCATTTATAATAAGTTGAAAACATAACACCAATGGTGCTGTAGTTTACCGGCAGACTGACATCAAACGAGCTATTGAGCGTTAATGCCGAAGGTAGTCTGAGGTCAAGGACATCAGCAGATCCACCATATATGCTTCCCTATATGTCCATGATACAAATATAATATCTATCTGTCATCATTTTGTCGGCAGAGGCCAATTTACATAGCTCAAATCAAATGTGACCTTAAGATTCAACACTCAAGTTAATCTGAGGTCAAATTCAAGGTCACCAATATATCCGACATATATGCTCATAATACAAATCCAAAGCCCTATCTACATGCGTTTTGTCTGCAGAGGTCAAATCACATATTTCAGGTCAAACATGACCGCGAGATTTACAATCAAGTACAAGGCACGTTCAAAGTCATCAAAAGATCCAACATATATATGCTCACAATACAAACATAAGCACCATTTACAAGCGTTTTGTCTGCAGAGGCCAATTTAAATATTTCAGGTTACATGTAGATGAGACATTGAGACTTGAAGTCAAGTTCAAGGTCACCAATAGATCCATCATGTATGACCTGACATACGCTCATAATACTTTCCTAAGCTGTATTTACAAGATTATTGTTTGCACAGGCCAATTTACACAGACGTGACATTGAGGTTTTCAAGGTCGCCAAAAAATCCACTATGCATGACTTCCTATTTGTTCATAATACAAACCAAATGAGACGGTGAGCTAAAGTTCGTGTTAATACGTAAAATCATCCCCACTACAGGGAGTTTACCTGTGCGTGTCTACGAGCGTCTATCCACTTGTAGTAACCCGTGATGTACATGTTGTCGAACTTGAAGTCTGTCACATAGTCCTTGTGATAACGGACGGCACTAAAATTAGAGATGTATTTATAAAAAGACGTATATATTTGGAACATACATTGTATGGGTATACTATCACATAAACAACACATGAACACTTGTAAAACTATATTTCCAAGCCCACAATGGCATGTGTTTTCTGAAGTCGAAAATACATCGGCTCGGATTAGTTCGCCTTTTCAACAATCAATTAATGTTCTATCCTCCCACAGTCTGCCCACAGAAGCTTTCTAAAAAGAGAGGAAACGATACAGTGTAAACTTCCTTTTAAGGACAAGCCCCAGTCAGGGACCCACTCAGAATGGCCGAAATTTGAAATTCCTTTGATCGTTCACACCTTTGCATGAATTTGAAAACAGCAATCCATGGCTGGGGTTGAGGAGTTTGTCATCCACGGCATTTTCTAAATACATATAGATCAAAGATCTACTGTTACATTTGCTTGTGTTCCAAATCCCTTTCCCCTGTTAAGAATGAAAACGAAGTGTTGTGCTTCGGACCTTAGGATGACCCTGAGGAACATGAAGGCCACGAGCTTGGAGACCAGCAACATGAAGGTGTCGAAAAGGCGCCGGCGGCGCTGGAACTCGTGGGCTACGGCCTTGGTAACGTCTTCAGCCGTGGTCCTGGTCAAGGCCTGCTTACCCTCCACCACCTGGGGTTGGTGAGGTGGATTGAGATTATAATAGGAAGAATATTACACACACTGTACTTTAGTACAAGTATCTCGAGTACATCTATTGGTGACAGATATACATGTATATTCTACTACTGTAAACTCACTCAGTATCTATAGTGGCTGATAGAACCGAGAGATGCATATAGAACAGAGACGATCTGGGAAGATTGAGTCTACGTGTAAGTGAGCAAGTCAGTCAGTAGTGAGTTTTTCAGTAGTGTGACAGAGTGTACCTGGTACTGCATGTTGACTTCGAAGCTCTTGTCCAGAGCATCCGAGGCGTCGCGGGCGGTCTGGTAGCTCTCGTCAAAGCCCTCGTTCATTGCCTCCATGGAGTCGCAGTCAATACCCGCCACCCCCGGGATATCTGTGGGCACAGGGACCCGGGACAGTCTATTACACTTCATGATGTCAACTTCCTAACGTTACTGCTGATGAAAGTGGCAATTACACGATTTCGTGCATTTCAGTGGCGGATTAATGTGTTGTATTATAATCATGCTGGGGACGTGTATAAAATGAAAGCGGAGGTTCAAATTAGTGGAACATTTCATTGACCATGTTCAGGATGATTGATACAACGGATACGTCCGTCAGAAAACGTGTTGTCTGGACAAAAACATTCCAGTCAACTAAAGTTAGCTGACACTAATCAAAAACTAATAACGTGTTTTTGCATGATATTTGATGCAAACTGGATCTTTTCGACATATTTCAATAAGAAATTGAAACAAAAAACGTGTAGACAACATATAGTCCATGTGGGTTTTGACTTCAGTCGTGATGGTTGAGACTGTGATTGATGACGCGTGGGAGAGATACATTGTACTGATTGTTCCGAGGATGGCCGGGGATGTCGCTTGAATACGTACACTTTACCAAGTGACACATCGCTGTCAGTTTGAGCGGGAGGCACAGCACGTGGCCCACGATCTTCAACTTCTTTTTACACTTCTTTTCCGTGTCAGCAAACACATTGCGACACTGCACCACGCCCATGCTAAATACATCTACAAAAACAACCATCGAAAAGGACTATTAGTCTACGAGCACTGAAATTAAACAACCATTTATTCCAGTCAGATCACATACCGCACATAAAATCCTAGACCGCTTTATTGACAGTCAATTGGATGTTACTCTGCTGCAAAAAAACGCCAAACGGTTCCTTTCAAATGCGGGAAAGACCATAGACGGCCATCCAATTACTAGCGACTTTTTAATAAATGTCCATCGTTGCCGCTACGACGATTATCCGGCACACTTCACCTTCGCATCTGTAGTCTAATTTCCGCTGGAACTTATCCTGTGGGTTGTCGGGGTGGGAGTGTCTGCGCTCTATGGCGACGGACCGGCTCTCGGACTTGTCCAGGCGGTCCACGGAGTCAACCTCTGACCGCAGTCCGGCCACCTCCTTGTCGTCCTCGACCTGACAGGGAGAATACAGACACACACTCTCCACACGAACAGCAAACTCATGGAACTATCAGTCTTCCAGATTTATAGTACACTATACATGTTACAGAAAGACAGGGCGAATAATGTAAATAGCACATGCAGTATATCGACAAAGTAAAATTTTGAAATTGAAACACACTTTCACATGAACATGATCGCTAATATCTGAGTAGGCTCATGTGGCCAGGTTTGGCTCAAAATTGGCCGGTGCAACCAGGCCATGCTACTAATATATCGTGTTCATTACACACACACTAGAATGTTGTGTATGAGGTTTTCAAAACAAATTATGAAATTTGTTTTGTTTTCTTACCTCAATTTCAACAGGCTTGAAACTTTTTCGCACACGAGATGTAATTTTGCTAACATTCAGAGCTTGTTTCTGGAATATTAATACATGTACGTGTGTATTTCAAGATGATGGGCCACAAATGACATTTTGCTTGTTTGCAATCTGCAGATTTGCATTTATAAAGCACATGTATTCGTTGATGCCGACCTGTAGGTCTTCTATGATGTTGCTGACTGGCTGCCAGCTGAGCTCTGCCCGGGCTTTGCTCTGGTTCTGTGCCAGCTCAGAGTTACAGCTGATGAACCGTGTCACCTCCTGGGCGTTGTCCATTATATTAGCCACTGGACCTGCATTCAAACTCAACATGGACACGATTGGACCAACTCTTCCATTATTTCAACAAGATGTTCAATATAACCATAGAGCTGTGATGGTACACTGACCCGTCAGTAGGCAAGCTATGGCGAAAGTCCACACGTAAGATCGTCCATTCTTTCCAAACATCGAGGGCAGAACCAAGGTGGAGATACAGCGTACTTGCACCGAGACAGCACAGCCCAGAGCCAGGAACACCATGAAGAACAACCCCAGAGATACCTTGACGATTCTGGGGAAGGCCATAGGGGCTAAAACCACACTGTACAAACCTACAAACGAGGGCATAACATATTATTTCACCAAGTATGAATAACAACAACTGTGGTATAACTTGTTACTAAGATATATATGCATTAATGAATGCATTTCATATTTGTATACCTAGGCCAAGAACGAGACCATACGCAATCCCCACCAGAAATTTCAAGCAGCGAAACTCATCCGGTCTGCTGGTGATGAGACGGTGGAGACAGGGCCACAAGCGCTTCAAACAGGCACACACGCCTGCATCGATGGAGAAAGATACGCGAAACGATTGCATGGATTGTCAATTTGTTTTGTTGCAAAGACTTGATTGACACGGGCCAGAGCGATGTATGTAACGATCTGGAAACTCGAATGCGCCGGATCTTCATTCGTTTATAGTATGAATATATGAGGTGACGTGATAATGATGAAACATCGAATCTTCAAAATTTGGCTGTATTGGTTGGTGGTAATAGATTGATACCTACATCCATACGACACCTGACAACACCTATACTCAAATTCAACACAAAACCTATGATTTTTGGCCATAACTCCATTTAGGATGGTCGAATCAATTTGAAATTTTATCTGTTTCCATTTGGCACAAAACCATATTTTTTCTCCAAATTTCAGACTTCTATTTTGAAAACTGAAAAAGTTGGCAATCTACCTCAATGTTAATGTTGGACCCAAATCGGATCACGGGAATTCAAGCAAATTTGTGGATTTCATGATCTTCATTTCGCTAAGAAATGTAATATGAGGAAAGTTTTTGAGTTGGAGGAATCATACAGGTGTATTCTAATAAAATAGCATCTTACAAAGAACTGTGCAATGCGAACATCAAACAACATGCCAAATTCTGTTCAGACTCGCAAATTGAAATTTAGACTCGCAAAGTGAAATTTAACATTGGAGTAGATTGCCAACTTTTTCAATTTTCAAGATAAAAATCTGAAATTTGATGAAAAAATACGGTTTCATGCCAAATGGAAACAAACAAAATTTCAAATTGATCCGACCATCCTAAAGGAAGGTATAGCCAAAAATCATAGGGGGTTTTGTGTTGAACTTGACTTTACAGTCAAGAATTCGTTTTTGACCAAAGAGACATTTCAATAGAAAAGATATACACAGTACCCTAACTCGTCCAGTGATAGAATTGGTGTTGTTTTGTAATAAAATTAGTTGCTCTCGGGTAGGGCCTACACCTGTAATTAGGCAAATTACGGTGTTTCCACATTTACAATAGAGCTTCAAGCATACACAAAGGACATAATAAAAATAATTCGGATATTTTTTCTGGAATCATGTTAAAATTTTATTGAAAACTCAAATGTGAATAAAGCGAAAGAAATTCAGGCGATTTCGTCAAATTGTAATCAACGACCCCTAGCGGATAAGAATGAATCTTCATGATTTAGCTCACAATACACTCTCTGATCAGGTAATAGGACATCGTTGTCGTTTTTCGAAGCAAAGATTTTGTTCGAAGTCCTCAACTGACAATCAGATTGCGAGGGATCGTTGATTACGTCAGGGGTCGATAAAACATCACGCGACGGTATGAAAACTTCAGCATTTCACAAATAATTTTGTAACTTGAGAATCAACTCAAGATAACAAATGGTAGATCTAAGTTATTCGATTACCATTAACACAAAAGAGAACTCACCTGTTTTTTGGAGCTTTTTCTTTTTCGCTTTCTTTGACTTCGCCATTTTGAGAAGCAGACTACCGTGTAGTAGGCCTGTACGTGAGGCAGATGGACTATACACACAAAAAAACGTACAGTATATAGTCATAATAGAAGAGGATATTCAATCTATGATCGGTTTAGTGTGTTGACAGAGTGTTGACATAGTAACAAATTACGTCAAAATACGTTTAAATGTATTCTATCATGAAATGTTCAGTGAACCTAGAAATTAACTTCGGAGACGACATCAGAGGTCGAGCAACCCCCCCCCCTCCCCCCCCCCCCCAAAAAAAAAAAAACACAAAAAAAACAACTGTATGAGGAATATCTGCATCTGATATCATGATATAGGCTAACACATGCCTACTGGGCAAATTAAAAGACCAGTTTAAAATGAAACGGCTTCGCAAACATAGCATGAAACACTTTGTCATGTGATAAAATATACATCAAATTACGGTAAATGTAACCGTGGCATCGCAGACGAATCGTTATGTTTATTTTACAGCGCCAAAGAAGGCTACACACAAGCTTACATGTACATGCATGCACAAAGAAGGCTACACACAAGCTTACATGTATGCATGCACAAATTGCTGAACAGAAAATTGTGTGTTCCATAATTCGCATCATTGTGGTAAAATTTGCTTTGCATTCTGGGAACGTCAATTTCCATCGGCTCCGCCATATTGGACGTTTTTAAGACGACCTGAAAATTTTATTTATGTTTTATATACTGTATCTGTGGAATATTCAAATTTTGCTATCGATTCGATAGATTTTTAAAGGAGGACTTCCTATCAATGTGTATTGGCTTCGACCAATAATTTTACGGTTAAAACTTCCATATAGCAAATATATCTCAATGCATTTGAATGGAGAAGACTCTAAGCTTCGTTCACATATGGGATATGAATACATTTGTTCAGTACAAAGAAATCGTACGGAGGATATAACATCAAAAATACCGAAAATCTGGAAGTTTTTTCCACTCGGCAGTGCATGGCTGACAGAAACCTCATACATGACGTAATTTTCTGTGACGTCATTGTTTTGATAGATGTCTCGAGAGGCGGCTCATTTCACTGGAACCAAAGATGCTGGAAGCGCTCCGTTGCCCGAGGCATCATCAAAACAATGACGTCATCGTTTTGACTCATTCATTCTCCCCAGTTGGAGGGCGTGGCCCGCTAGTTTAGTTTCTTCTCGATTTTACATTCGATAGTAGTTTTAAAAATATGATCTCTTCGATTTTGAAGTCATCTGAATGAATACTCCATGTGCGTGAAACTCATATGTTACCAAATTGTGTTTGAATTTGATAGGAAGTCCTCCTTTAAGGACGAAGAAAATCCTCATTTGAAGTATGTGTCTAAACGTTTACATGCCAAAACTGGCGTCGATAGGTTGGCATGAAACCTCCTCCAGAAAGTCAGCACACGGCATGTAGAGAGTTGTCTAATGTCGGAGAGTGGCCTGGGGCAGATGGGAGCTCGACAAGGGTCTGAACACCTGTGCGGTGATTTCTAAAGGATCGGCGAGGGAAGGATAACGCGTCGACAAAAGAGTGATTTACTCATAGATATCTCATGGACACCGACTTCCTGAAAAACCATATCCCATTTCAACCATCTATGCAATAAGCCCACCTGACCTTTATCTAAAGTTTCATTAGAGCTTGTGTGAATTTCTCTCAAACATTCATGCAGTACACTCTGTTTACACCTCCAATACTCTTCGTGAGACCAAGGAGTGTGAGAGACTAATATTGAAACATTTGCTACTGTGCTACAGCAACGCACCGATGTGTGAGAAGCAATAGGCCTACCACTGATAAATTTTATCACATATAAGTAACTTTTTATTGATACCATCTTTGGAATGATCATTGACTCTTCATCTTTACAGTAGATCGGACTTACTGCTAACCTTTGCCACACACTGGAGTCTAGATGGTCTAGACTATTGCATGTCTCTTATTAGGCGTATCACTTTTCCCGACACTAACTTGTTAGCTTACAAATTCAGGTTTTGAACCTGGAAATTTCAAGGTTAGGCTCCTATTCCCACTGAACCTGGGACATGAAATGCGCCCATTGTTCGTCGATTCCAGGATCGATATTTGCGTGTTAGCAAGACGTGTCTGGTTGCCAAACAGATACCAACATAGGACTATGCTTTATTTTAATCCAGGGAAAGGCAAACAAGCGTAGATGGGCTGGGGTATTCAGTTTGCTGTGATATTTGCCTTTCGGTCAGTGCTCAGCAATCCACGCCCACATACCGATCCAATTCTACACTAAAGTGTGATTATATGTTTTGTAGGTTCGAAATTCAGGACGCTTTATTGCCCAGTATGAATAAGGAGTGTTTAATAAATGCACTACATTTACAAAAGTTATATCACGTTTCGAACTTGACACGTGGTGATGAATTCCAGATTATCCGATAAAATCAAGTTACAACATCCAATTGTTTAAAATAATTTCACAGGCAATTTTGTATATCAGTACTTGATGGTGTCTCAAAAACATATTATATTTACTAGTGAACGAAAGTGAGATTAAATGTTTTTTGAGGATCAGGAGTCGAACTCACGACGGAACTATATATACAATTATTAAAATTGCATACATTTTGAATGACACTAGAATGTAGTATGCCCTTTTGAAATAGCGACTACATAACTTTAGTATTTCATTAATTTCATCTAGCTGGTAGAGTCTACAATGTAGTTGGGCTTTATTGATATTTTTGGACATTCATTTATAATCAAAGGCTAATTAATTTATGTGCTTTTCGTCATAAGGTTTAGGTACAAGTAAATTGCACTAGTATGCAGCTCGACGTAAGCCTATGAATAATTCGATAATAGTTTGCACAATAAAACATAAAAGTATAACACACACATGGACTGGGGTTTTATGTCATGATGTTGCATTGAGCACGTCGTCGTCGACTGCATTGTCCTAAATGCTCAGTTGTATGAAATATTAGCATTGTGGTGACGTAAACTACGATACTAATATAGGAATGTGTGAAAACAAGAATTATGTGGATGGATTATCATAAAATATACGTATAGCAGAAATATAGAAATATGTGAAAAAAAATTCCGTGGATGGATTATATTAAAATATACGTGTAGCAGAAATATAGGAATATGTGAAAACAAGCATTCTGTGCATGGATTATCTTAGAATATACGTGTAGCATCGGAAACACAATAACAGTTATGTATGAATAAATGAAGAAAATGTATGAATGAAGAAAAGTATTATTTCGTGCATTATTGCCAGTAGGTATCACTAGTTACAAATTTGTCCATGCATCTGCGCCAAGCACGCGTATCACCTCAGGCTTAACATTTATATATCCTTATCAATATTTATTCACTGCAGCCTGTTTTTAGTACCCATCATTCCGTTCCCCGGAAGTTCACGTCCTGTGAACCCGGTACAAGTACAACTAGTGACGTCACGTCATTCTCGATGCTACATCCTTTTGTGTCAAGCTATCCAGTAATTTAATGACAGTATTCTGAGTATGCATAGAGCAACTACACTGTATTGTGATTAATATAAATGTCATTCGCTTTTATTATAATTCCCAATACCAAACTGGCGAAAGATTGATAGTTTTAAAATACAAATCAACACAGGTGACATAATTGTCATGGGTATCGGGCAGGACAAAGATTTTTCCTTCATTAAGCTTCCAGGATTGACGTAGGATTGCAACTTAGGATCCAATAAAACAGTACGCATGTTCATTCTTAGATGAAGTGATTCTAGTGATTGTGCAAGGGAAAATGTCAAGAAAGCACCATTGACTAAAATGTGTTGAGAGTTCGCAATTCGTTCACCATAAATCGGGGAAAACAAGGAAAATTGGAATGTAGTCTCTTGTAGTATCTAGGCAGGAACCTGATGGATTTGAAATTTTAGTCCACGTGAGCAGGAGGTCCCTGAAATAAGTGCGTCCTCAAAAATTCAATCAGTGTTGTTAACACGACAATGTTTCTCACACCACTTTTTTGGCTTTACACATATCTAAAACACAAAACATAAAGTATGCAAACCTGTAACATGACCATACTATTGGGCAGTACATTGCGGGGCAATGACCATTATTTATATCAGCCGTTATATCTCGCGAAATAATTCGGGACATGTTCAATTGGCATAAAACATCAGACGTCTTTGTCTCATAAAGACTCTCGGTTAAAGATCACACAACTCACATTGACTCGGCTGTAGTCTGCAAGTCTGTCACGAGTCTGGCACAATGTATGCCTGTTACCAGTGGCATGTCAGAGTTTGTACATTGAGTTTGGATGCCTCGAGATTTCATATTGAAACTTTCCGCTCAGCCAGGAGCAATTCACAAGACACATCATATTACAAAATACATTTACTAGTAATTGAATTGATTTTAAGTAAGATAATGAATAACAGTTTCACTATCAAGTACACATAATATACACATAATATAAAAAGTACAGTTGACATCATCTCGATGAGTTCACGTACAAGTGCCCGGAATATACCTGTTGATTATTCTGTGCACTAAATAAATACACTGAAAGAAGTAAAGTCAAGCACCCATTGTCTCGTTACAGCCGATTAGCCGTCCACTTACTGTCTCTACATGGATATCTATAGAGGACTTCTTTACATACTTTCACCAGATATATACGTGTATTTGCTGCTGCTTTTAATGGTTATACGTGTATTTGCTCGCTGCTTTTAATGGTTAGACGGGTATTTGCTCGCTGCTTTTAATGGTTATACGTGTATTTGCTCGCTGCTTTTAATGGTTAGACGTGTATTTGCTCGCTGCTTTTAATGGTTATACGTGTATTTGCTCGCTGCTTTTAATGGTTAGACGTGTATTTGCTCGCTGCTTTTAATGGTTATACGTGTATTTGCTCGCTGCTTTTAATGGTTATACGTGTATTTGCTCGCTGCTTTTAATGGTTATACGTGTATTTGCTCGCTGCTTTTAATGGTTATATGTGTATTTGCTCGCTGCTTTTAATGGTTATACGTGTATTTGCTCGCTGCTTTTAATGGTTATACGTGTATTTGCTGCTGCTTTTAATGGTTATACGTGTATTTGCTCGCTGCTTTTAATGGTTATACGTGTATTTGCTCGCTGCTTTTAATGGTTATACGTGTATTTGCTGCTGCTTTTAATGGTGCAGCGTTATTCTTACAATTGTTTTTTCGTCAGCGTTAAGTCACAGCTGTTCTTGTTTTAAATAGTGTCGTTGACACCCATGATATAAATTGATGTAAATTGCTTTTTCTCAGTTGTGCCATATACAGACCCTAGTTGGATAGTCGACTGTGTAACACTACGCCATTCATTTGTAAATGTAACATGAAGCTGATTGTGAATTACGCTTGTATATTCAGAGGTGCAATACCACTTTATAGTGTGACAACCAAATGCTACGCAAGTGGAGCACAAAATTACTAATTGATTGTGCACAAATAATACTATATGATTGTGCACAAATTTATGTTAATAATGGGCTTCGACAAAGTTTACTCTTTAATCAAGCATCCATACCGTTTTTTTGTGTGTATTACATTACACCGATAAATGCTCATTGAGCAAGAAAATGGACTGTGGTATTGTGATAGACTATAATGCAGAGGTCCCAGCATCACATCTTCTGTCGATGTGAAATGTCACTATGCAATTCAGGGCCGTTTTTTTCCCAAGGCTCGTTGGATTGTCTAGTAACCAAGTGTCTGATGTTGGAAATTTGTCAAGTGTTATACTCTCCCACGTGGCCACAGGCTTGACCTTGACTGTGTGTGGGTATGTGGATTAAGACATGGTGGTTCACTTAAGGAGAGCCTTTAAAAAAAATTTAATCGTTCCTACCCGCATGTATTTGTGATGCCCTAAATAATGCATGTCATGTATTTTTATTTGTTCATATAGCAAATAGTCTTTCATGAATTACTAGAGTATGTATTCAACCAGTATGTTTTGCAACCAGGATGAATTTCACCGTCGCTTCCACAATACACAAAATAAGATATCCTCTGTTTTTCGATTCTTTGCTTTGTATCACTCTTCTATTGTATAGTCCCCAGGTTCCAATTTCAGCTTAATTGTGCGAAACTCATCTACATCCGAATCATAAAGTCCATGTGGATAGAAAGGAGGATTGTATTATAGCAAGTGAGGATTGGATGTATTTTATATATACATGTATTTCCAAGGAAAAAGTACACTGACGTGCTAACGAGCAGCTGATTCATATCATATCAGCAAACTCATATCAGATATAGTAGAAATATAGAAGTTATCTCACTTCAGAATACCATACATCTTAAATCCTCCAGTTGACCAACAGCAATTTTTTTTGATGAATTTTTTGCTTGCACGGGAAAGAGCCTGGGAAAGTTCTCACAATGGAACGGGCGTACGGCGTGCAAATTACATTTATTCCAACTGCAAAGAGGGGTGCAACGTATATCACGTTATGAAACGACACCACTCAGATTGGTCTACGCTACAGATACTCGCTACAGATTCTCGCGTCACGCCGTCCAGGTAGCCTACGCGCAGCGTGGTAATCTGGATGGACGACCTCAAACAACAATTGGTGTCTCATGACTCACATCAGATAAAACATTTCCTTATCTGATTTGTCTGGTCCGTAGTATAGAGTGTAGCATTCAGGTTGTAGCGTTAAAATGAAACTATACATGTACATGCGTGTCGTGCTTATGAAGCTGAGTTATAAGAATTACCAGAAGTATACTGTAACACATGTAAACTCTATACATATGTAAACGGTCATACATATATTGCAAACAATATTTGACCAGTTATGCACTCATCTCACAGTGCAGGAATGAACAAATAGTGTAGAATATACTTGTCAATTGTGACATATATTGAACATGCACTTATTTACATAACACGGTTACCTAGTGATACTGATACATGTACATGAAATATAAAGTAAACTTGTTGTAGAATATTATAATTATTTTTCACGAGCCCCTGTCCACGCAGATAAATAACACTGACCCAAAGTTAGTTTAAGGTAATGAATTAACCAGTATATCAAGGTACCATATATCTGTTATGTATCAGTGTGATTGACTGTTTTCCATCATGGCATCTTTCTCTATGACATTTGTGATATCACATTGCATCGAGGTGCTAATTGAACTTTATTATTCCTATTATTTTTCGTCTATTTCAAGGGGTTGGATTGACTTTCGAATTTGTTTTAATCTTTTCCTCGTGAGTTATCAGTTATATCGAGCACAATATGATGGTTTGGGTGATAGGTTCCTACATTGGAATACCAATACCAAATCTCTAAAGTCCGAGTATGGTTATTTATATTTCATGAAAAACAACATTGTTATTTGGTTAGGTCATTGCCGCCTGTTAGGTTAGCTATTGCTAAAGGGACTTGTTCCTAATGCTACTGGTACAAGCCTGTTCATAAAATATCTGTATCACAATACGAGCATGACAATCATGAGGATGGATCTCAGATCTTTCTAATAAATAAATTTGAAAAACTGATAGTTTAAAATAATTTCATTTGGAAATTTCTTATCATTATTTCGTGTCATGAAAACATTTTTTTTCAGAATTATGATATAACTCACGGTGACGTGCCACAAGTACAGCTGTCACACTTGTACATGCATTTTGATGAACTTGTAAAAACAACGATGATATTAGAACTGTTATACTTTTCTTACATTCTATCTGAAATGAAATAAGTTGGACTTCATATTGACTCAATTAGATACCTGTGCCAAAGTTGTAGAGTCAACAAACTTCCACCTCAGTTGTATTCCGATGTCGTCGTATTGAAAACAATTTGTTTCAACATGTGTACACAGAAGATTACTTATATACTTCATTGAATATATCAACAAAAGTATGCCTAACCTGGCCTGTAGTTAGCCACATCGTACGAATAATCAGTAGGCCTATCAAATTTTATAGCATGTAAGTTACGTTTTATGAATATCATCTTTGGAATGATCCTTGACTCTTCGTCTTGCAATAGTTCGGACTTACCGCTACCCCTTGCCACACCCTAGAGTCTAGGCTATTGCATGTCTCTTGTTAGGCGTATCACTTTTCCCGACACTAACTTGTTAGCTTGCAAATTCAAGTTTTGAACCTGGAAATTTCAAGGTTAGGTTCCTGTTCCCACTGAACCTGGGACATGAAATGCGCCCATTGTTTGTCGATTCCATATCGATATTTGCATGTTAGCGAGACGTGTCTGGTTGCCAAACAGATACCAACATAGGACTATGCTTTATTTTAATCCAGGGAAAGACAAACAAGCGTAGCTGGACTGGGGTATTCAGTTTGCTGTGATATTTGCCTTTCGGTCAGTGCTCAGCAATCCACGCCCACATATCGATCCAATTCTACACTAAAGTGTGATTATCTGTTTTGTAGGTTCGAAATTCAGGACGCTTTATTGCCCAGTATGAATATGGAGTGTTCTATAAATGCAGTACATTTACAAAAATTATATCACGCTTCAAACGTGACACGTGGTGATGAATTTCAGATTATCCGATAAAATCAAGTTACAACATCCAATCGGTTGAAATAATTTCACAGGCAATTTTTTTTATCAGTACTTGACAGTGTCTCAAAAACATATCATATTCACTAGTAAACGGGAGTGAGATTAATTCTATTTGGAGGATCAGGAGTAGAACTCACGATGGAACTATAAATACAATTATTATAATTGCACATACATTTTGAATGACACTAGAATGTAGTATGCCATTTTGAAATATCGATGACATAACTTTAGTATTTCATTAATTTCATCTAGCTGGTACAATGTAGTTGGGCTTTATTGATATTTTTGGACATTTATTTATAATCAAAGGCTAATTAGTTTATGTGCTTTTTGTCTTAAGGATTAGGTACAAGTACATTGCACTAGTTTGCAGCTCGACGTAACCCTATGAATAATTTGATAATAGTTAGCACAATAAAACTTCAAAGTAACACACACATGGACTGGATTGTCCTAAAAGCTCAGTTGTATGAAATATTAGCACCGTGGTGACGTAAACTGCGATATTGATATAAATATGTGAGAATAAGAATTCTGTGGATAGATTATATTAAAACATATGTGTAGCAGAAATATAAAAATATGCGAGAATAAGAATTCTGTGGATGGATCATCTTAAAATATACGTGTAGCAGAATTATAGGAATACGTGAAAACAAGAATTCTGTGGATAAATTATCTTGAAATATACGTGTGGCAGAAATATAGAAATATGTGAGAATAAGAATTCTGTGGAGGGATTATCTTAAAACATACGTGTAGCAGAAATATAGAAATATGTGAGAATAAGAATTCTGTGGATGAATTATTTTAGAATATACGTGTAGAAGAAATATAGGAATATGTGAGAATAAAAATTATGTGGATATATTATCTTGAAATATATGTATAGCAGAAATATAGAAATATGTGAAAACAAGAATTCTGTAGATGGATTAACTGAAAATATACGTGCAGCAGAAATATAGAAATATGTGAAAACAAGAATTCTGTTAATGGATTATCTTAAAATATACGTGTAGCAGAAATATAGAAATATGTGAAAACAAGAATTCTGTAGATAGATTAACTGAAAATATACATGAGCAGAAATATAGAAATATGTGAAAAAAGAATTATGTGGATGGATTATTTTAAAATATACGTGTAGCAGAATATAAAAATATGTGAGAATAAGAATTCTGTGGATGGATTATCTTAAAACATACGTGTAGCAGAAATATAGAAATATGTGAGAATAAGAATTCTGTGGATGGATTATCTCAAAATATATGGGTAGCAGAAAAGTAGAAATATGTGAAACAAGAATTTTGTGCATAGGTTATCTTAAAATGTACATGTAGCAGAAATATAGAAATATATGAAAACAAGAATTCTGGATGGATTATCTTAAAATACACGTGTAGCAATGCGATCCTATCGGAAACAAAAGTTAGGTATGAATAAATGTAACAAGAAAAGTACGATTTCGTGCATTGATGCTAGTAGATAACACTACTTACAAATTTGTCAGGTTTCATCATGCGTCTGCGCCAAGCACGCGTGTGTATGCATTTATACCTCCTTAACAATATTTATTCACTGCAGCCTGTTAATAGAACCCATCATTCCGTTCCCCGGAAGTTCACGTCTTGTGAACCCGGTACAAGTAAAACTAGTGACGTCACGTCATTCTCGACGCTACATCCTTTTGTGTCAAGCTATCTAGTAATTTGCCACGGTCCATTCCCATATAAATGACAGTTTTCTGAGTAATCTGAGTATGCATAGAACAACTACATAGTTTTGTGATGAATATAAATGCAATACGCTTTTGTTATAATTCCCAATACCAAAACTGGCGAAAGATTGATAGTTTTAAAATACAAATCAACACAGGTGACATAATCGTCATGGGTATCGGACAGGACAAAGATCTTTCTTCCATTAAGCTTCCAGGATTGACCCAGGATAGCAACATGGATCCAATAAAACAGTACGCATGTTCAATATGCAAGGGAAAGTGTCAAGAAAGCACCGTTGACCCAAAATGTGTTTGGTGTTCGCAATTCGTTCACCATAAATCGGGGGACATCAGGAAAATTGGAATGTAGTCTCTCGTAGTATCTAGGCAGGCACCTGATGGATTTGAAATTTTAGTCGACGTGAGCAGGAGGTCCCTGAAATAAGTGCGTCCTCAAAAATTCAATCAGTGTTGTTAACATGACAATGTTTCTCACACCACTTTTTTGGCTTTACACACATCTAAAACACAAAACATAAAGTATGCAAACCTGTAACATGACCATACTATTGGGCAGTACATTGCGGGGAATGACCAGAAACGTGTACTAGTATATGTAAGAATTTTATTTATATCGGCCACTATATCTCTCGAAATAATTCGGGACATGTTCAATTGACGTCTTTGTCTCATAAAGACTCTCGGCTAAAGATCACACAACTCACATTGACTCGGCTCTAGTCTGCAAGTCTGTCACGAGTCTGGCACGATGTATGCCGGTTACATGTGGCATGCCAGAGTTCGTCCATTTGGTTTTGAATGCCTCCAGATTTCATATTGAGATTCTCCGCTCAACCAGGAACAATTCCCAAGAAACATCATATCATAAAACCCTCTAATTGAATTGAAGTTTAAGTAAGATAATGAAGAACATTTTCACTATCAAGTACACATAATATTAAAGGAACAGATGACATCATCTCGATGAGTTCATGTACAAGTCCCCGAAATATACCTGTTGATTATTCTGTGCACTAAATAAATATACTGAACGAAGTAAAGTGGGACTAGGCAGCTGAATCTGGGGCTGGTTGTTTACGGCTGCGGTAGGGTCACGGACAGTGACTGGCAGGTTGTCGTCGAGTACATTCGGCTGCAGGAGGTGGGTGTAAACCGGACCAGAAAAGCCAAGCACCCATTGTCTCATTACAGCCGATTAGCCGTCCACTTACTGTCCCTACATGGATATCTATAGAGGACTTTTTTTAAAACATATTTTCACCAGATATATACGTGTATTTGCTCGCTGCTTTTAATGGTGCAGCGTTATTTTCACAAATGTTTTTTCGTCAGCGTTAAGTCACAGCTGTTTTTTTTAAAATAGTGTCGTTGACACCCATGATATAAATTGATGTAAATTGCCTTTTTCTCAGTTGTGTCATATACAGACCCTAGTTGGATAGTCGACTGTGTAACACTACGCCATTCATTTGTAAATGTAATATGAAGCTGATTGGGAATTACGCTTGTATATTTAGACGTGCAATACCACTTTACAGTGTTGACAACCAAATGTTACGCAAATGGAACACAAAATTACTAATTGATTGTGCACAAATAATACTAATTGATTGTGCACAAATTCATTGTCATGCATTTTTGTTAATAATGGGCTTCAACAAGGTTTACTCTTTAATCCAGCATTGATTCCCTTTTCTTTTTGTCTATTACATGATACCGATAAATGCTGAATAAGCAAGAAAATGGAATATAGTATTGTGCTAGACTGTAATGCAGAGGTCCCAGTATCATTATGCAATTCAGGGCTGTTTTTGTCACTGATTTGAAAGGCTCGTTGGTTTGTATAGTAACTAAGTGTCTGATGGTGGAAATTTGTCAAGTGTCATACTCTTCCAAGTGGCCATCTTGACCTTGACTGTGTGTGGGTATGTGGGTCGAGACATGGTGGTTCACTCAAGGAGAGCCTTTCTAAAATTTTAAGTCATTTCGTACCCGCATGTGTTTGTAATGCCCTAAATAATGCAAGTCATGTATTATTATTTGTTGGTAAACAAAGTCTTTCTTGAATTACTAGAGTATGTATTCAACCAGTATGTTTTGCAACAAGGATAGATTTCACCGTCGCCTTCACAATACACAAAATAACACATCCTCTGTTTTCTGATTCTTTGTGTTGGTTCACTGTTCTATTGTATAGTCTTCCGGTTTCAATTTCAGCTCAATTGTGCGAAACTCATCTACATCTGAATCAAAAGTCCATGTTGATAGAAAGGAGGATCGTATTATAGCAAGTGAGAAAAAGGATGTATTTTATATATACATGTATTTCCAAGAAAAAAGTGCACTGACGTGCTAACGAGCAGCTGATTCATATCATATCAGCAAACTCATATCATATATAGTAGAAATAAATAAGTTATCTCACTTCAGAATACGATATTTCTTAAATCCTGCAGATTCAAGAGTTGACCAAAAAACAATATTTGTTGATGAATTATGTGTTTGCCAGAGAAAGAGCCTAGGAAAATTCTCACAATGGAACGGGCGTACGGCGTGCAAATTACATTTATTCCAACTGCAAAGAGGGGTGCAATTTATAGTACGTTATGAAACGACACCATTCAGATTGGTCTACGCTACAGATACTCGCTACAGATACTCGCATCACGCCGTCAAGGTAGCCTACGCGCAGCGTGGTAATCTAGAAAAGACGACCTCAAGCAACAATTGGTGTCTCATGACTTGCATCAGATAAAACATTTCCTTATCTGATTTGTCTGGTCCGTAGTATAGAGTCAAGCATTCAGGTTGTAGCGTTAAAATGAAACTATACATGTACATTCGTGTCGTGCTTATGAAGCTGAATTATAAGAATTACCAGAAGTATACTGTAACACATGTAAACTCTATATTATGTAAACGGTCATACATATATTGCAAAAATTACTTTGACCAGTTATGCACTCATCTCACAGTGCAGGCGAATGAACAAATAGTGTACAATATACTTGTCAATTGTGACATATATTGAACATGCACTTATTTACATAACACGGTTACCTAGTGATACTGATACATGTACATGGAATATAAAGTAAACTTGTTGTAGAATATATATATTTTTTTTCAGGAGCCAATGTCCGCGCAGATAAATAACACTGATCCAAAGTTAGTTTCAGTTAATGAATTAACCAGTATATCAAGGTCAGGTACCATATATCTGTTATGTATCAGTGTGGTTGACTGTTTTCTATCTTGGCATCTTTCTCTATGACATTTGTGATATTACATGGGATCTAGGTGCTAATTGAACTTTATTATTCCTGTTATTTTGCGTCTATTTCAAGGGTTTGGATTGACTTTCGAATTTGTTTTAATCTTTCGCATGTTGCCCACAGCCGGATTTCATTATAAAGGTTTGGTCAGGCTTTTATTCCTCGTGAGTTATCAGTTATATCGAGCACAATCTGATGGTTTGGGTGATAGGTTCCTACATTGGAATACCACCACCAAATCTCTAAAGTCCGAGTATGGTTATTTATACTTCATGAAAAACAACATTGTTAATTGGTTAGGTCATTACCACGTGTTAGGTTAGCTATTGATAAAGGGGCTTGTTCTCAATGCTACAGGTACAAGCCTGTTCATAAAATATCTGTATCACAATACAAGCATGACAATCATAAGGATGGATTCCAGATCTTTCTGAAAAATAAAGTTGAAAAACTAATCGTTTAAAATAATTTCATTCGGAGTTTTCTTATCATTATCATGTGTCACGAAAACAATTTTTTTTTAGAATTATGCATATAACTAACGGTGACGTGCCACAAGTACAGTTGTCACACTTGTACATGCATTTTGATTCGCTTGTAAAAACAATGATGGCATTAGAACTGTAATACTTTTCATACATTCTATCTGAATCAAACAGATACATGTGCCAAAGTTGTAGACTCAGCAAATTTCCACCTCAGTTGTATTTTTGATGTGGTCGTATTGAAAACAATTTGTTTCAACATGTCTACACAGAAGATTACTTATATACTACATTTATTATATCAACAAACATATGCCTAACTTGGCCTGTAGTTAGGCACATCATACGAATAATTCACTTATACATTTATATTAGAACATAAACGCATGGCACACAAATGGACGATGACTTCCACGTAATTAAGTTGCATTGCTGACATTGGCATAGACTGGACTGACCCTGAATGTTTTATGGGTGTTATGAAACGTCTACACTGTATTGACGTAAAATAGGATACTTCGTTGGAAAATGTTAAATATAATAATATACAGATAATAGTAACTAAAATTGAATTCTGAAATTGTTGACTATCTTAAAATATACATGTAACAACGGTATCTAATAAAAATGAATGAATTTGAAAGACAAAACTTTAACAATTAGAATTTATCAATGCATATAGACGTAGAATCAATACCCAGTATTAAGTATTCCGATCGAACAAAACAGGGTCTGTTATCCATATCAATGCATGTATGAAAACATGAAAATATATAAACTTAGGCTGGGCTTTGTTCGTATTTAAAGCTACAATCACTTTTAGAATTGACAAAATGTATTTATTCTGTAGTAGCTCTGTTTTGTCTATAGTTTGAGAAATCGTCGAAATTTTGGTCTGAAAATGTGTATTGCGTGCCTAAATTGAGTTGCCAAATCAAGATTCAAACTCGGGCCAGTCAATCGCACATCAATTTGTTCCTCAAAGCGGCCCGCCTTGAGGGCGAGTTCTACACACAATCTCATGACGTCATTGGTATTGTCCAGATACTGTGGCAACCGGCACTGTAGGCAAGCCGATCATTCTCTATCCACTTTTTATGCACGATTAACGGCAAAGTATCTGTTGTCGGAATGTGCATTTTTCCTATATATTACCGACTATCTCGAGATGTACTTTCAAGTTTGCGTGACAAACAAGAATGCTAAATTTGGCTGATTTTAAAATTGATTCCAACTTTAAAACGTGTTGTATTGTCGGTTTGATATTTTCATCATCAAAGTACATGTGTGTTTATATTGGTAGTATTAGTTGATACTCACAGTTGTGATTAACGCTGAAAGTGAGGAATAATTACAAACCCGTCTGATTCGGTCATACAATTATGTATTCTCCATCACGCACGCGAATTACCACAGTCCTATAATTTATATGCATAGGTGTTTATCAATTTGTTAGTTTCCGTCATTCAACTTCATACGTTTTAGCCTCAGCACAAATATAAATAATGAGATCACGTCATTTCTCATTGACGGGTTTGTGGATTATAAAATAGTAGCCTACATGCAAACTGAAGTAAAGATTTGCACTTGTCTGAAACTATGGCAATAAACCACGTAAACATGGAACACAAAGATACAATGTGATAATAGAATCTGCCGGGGCACTGACCAGGAGCGTATGTAAATTTTATTTATATCAACACATTCTCTTTCGCAAGTGAAACCATGTAAATTAATTCGGGACATGTTCAATTGACATAAAACATCAGACGTCTTTGTCTCATAAAGACTCTCGGTTAAAGATCACACAACTCACGATCGATTGGGTATGTGGTATGTAGGTCTGTCTGACACAAGTCTGTATACCACGATGTTTTGTGTCTCGAGCCTTGATTGCAATCTGTATAATGCTCCAAAACCAATGCTGAACTTATATAATGTGCATTCGAGGTCAATCAGGAGCAATTCACAATGTACCGTTTTGATGTAATTGAAACGCAAAATAAACTACATGTTATGGGAACGGATTACATCACAGATTCTCAGAATGATAGCATCGCTTATCGTTGTGCAATGTTTAGATTTTGTGCCCTTAAAGATACATCAAAGAGGTGAAGGGGTAGCAATCTATATCTGGGCCTGGTTGTTTACGGCAGTGGCAGGGCCATGGACAGTGGACGACAGGTTGTCGTCAAGTACATTCCGCAACAGCAGGTACTTATCACTTACAATATATTACCGCTTACGATATTCATAAAAGGCACATTTCACATCTGTAAATGAAGCACAAAACTACTAATTGTTGCGGCTCGAATTCCTTGTTATGGATTTTGTAAATTTTAAGCTTTAACACGGTTAATTCTTTATACGGTTCATCTATTATACCCTCAAGACAAATTTAGCTACAAAATTCAGCTGAATCTGTTTGGGCGACTTGTTCGAGAGCATCATCCATTTGGCTCTATCATGCACTGTTTCCGTGATATGCACTGCAGGAAGCTTCGAGTATAACTCACAAAAATTAGTTTCGAGCCCCAGGACAGACAGATTGCACTCAGAATCAATAGGGGTTTTTCCTGGTCGTAAAGTTTTGCAGCCGTACCCTGAAGATTTTGATAGCTATTGTACAGAAACATAGACCGATAATTAACATCATTTTCATCCTCACGGACTGCGGATCCGGCATGAAAACTACACAGCACATCAACATGAAATGTCTGAGCAGTTGTGAAACTTTGAAAACGATGCATTGGTTTGAGGTGTTCTCGTTTATCGTGTGGAAACGAAAACGGCAAAAGAAAACAAGAATTATGACAAAACCATAACCATCTGCTGAAATGCCTCATTTATGATACGTCAAAATCAACACGGTGCCACCATAGATATAATTACTTTTGCATATATTTTGATTCTGTAATACTGAGGGCATTACTGTATTATTTCATCCATTCTATCTGAAATGTAGTCGGGCTTTACATTGACTGAATGTTTACATGTATTTGCATGAACGAATTGCTGAACAGATAAGTGTGTTCCAAAATTCGCGTCATTGCGGTAAAATTTGCTTTGCATTCTGGGAACGTCAATTTCCATCGGCTCCGCCATATTGGACGTTTTTCAGACGACCTGAAAATTTTATTATGTTTTATATATCTGTGGAATATTCAAAGTTTGCTATCAATTCGATGGATTTTGAAGTAGGCGTCTAAACGTTTACATGCCAAAAATGGCGTCGATAGATTGGCATGAAACCTCCTCCAGAAAGTCAGCACACGACATGTAACTAAAGTCTGTGCAATTTCATTTCTGCGCATGGAATTTGGCGATAATTTCCGTATTGAACGAGTGTCGGCTATTTCAGCTGTTGGTATACACAATCTAGCACTAACGGCGATTGTTTGTTGGTGAATTGAGTACTCACCGTGCTCCGATCCACATAAACCCTACAGATCGTACACATTATGATGTTGAAATTAGTGGATGTGATTTTGAAAAATATTAATACTCTACAAAATGACTGAATATACGGTAAACCCATCCTTTCACTTTGACAACTGCTTGGAGTCGTCCCTCGCTAAGATGGAAACATCAGATACTGACGATGAATGGTGTCGCAATGCGCATACTCCAAACCCAAAGTAACGCATCGTCACGTCAGTGGTGACGTCAGATATCAGAGAGATTTCATAATACAGACGGCAAAATGTGCAAAAAGTCTGCTTCGTTTGGAAAATCTGTCATCACTTCAGATAACCAACCTTCATGCAATTCGCACACACCCAATCGCCGTTCGTGTCACAGTATACAAATAAGTAAGTTTTTTTTTTATGTGCTTTTCGTCATAATATCATTTTTGGAATGATCCTTGACTCTTCATCTTTGCAGTAGATTGGACTTACCGCTACCTTTTGCCACACCCTGGAGTCTAGACTATTGCATGTCTCTTATCAGGCGTATCACTTTTCTAGACACTAACTTGTTAGCTTGCAAATTCAATTTTTGAACCTGGAAATTTCAAGGTTAGGTTCCTGTTCCCACTGAACCTGAGACATGGAAAGTGCCCATTGTTCGTCGATTCCATGATCGATATTTGCGTGTTAGCAAGACGTGTCTGGTTGCCAAACAGATACCAACATAGGACTATGCTTTATTTTAATCCAGGGAAAGACAAACAAGCGTGGATGGGCTGGGGTATTCAGTTTGCTCTGATATTTGCCTTTCGGTCAGTGCTCAGCAATCCACGCCCACATACCGATCCAATGCTACACTAAAGTGTGATTATATGTTTTGTAGGTTCGAAATTCAGAACGCTTTATTGCCCAGTATGAATAAGGAGTGTTTAATAAATGCACTACATTTACAAAAATTATATCACGTTTCGAACGTGACACGTGGTGATGAATTCCAGATTATCCCATAAAATCAAGTTACAACATCCAATCGTTCAAAATAATTTCACAGGCACTTTTGTATTTGAGTACTTGACGGTGTCGCAAAAACATATTATATTTACTAGTGAGCGAAAGTGAGATTGAATGTTTTTTGGGGATCAGGAGTCAAACTCACGACGGAACTATATATACAATTATTAAAATTGCATACATTTTGAATGACACTAGAATGTAGTATGCCCTTTTGAAATAGCGACGACATAACTTTAGTATTTCATTAATTTAATCTAGCTGGTACAATGTAGTTGGGCTTTATTGATATTTTTGGACATTCATTTATAATCAAAGGCTAATTACTTTATGTGCTTTTCGTCATAAGGTTTAGGCACAAGTACATTGCACTAGTATGCAGCTCGACGTAAGCCTATGAACAATTCGATAATAGTTAGCACAATAAAACATAAAAGTATAACACAAATGGACTGGGGGTTTTATGTCATGATGTTGCATTGAGCCCTTCATCGTCGACTGGATTGTCATGAATGCTCAGTTGTATGAAATATTTGCATTGTGGTGACGAAAACTACGATACTAATATAGAAATATGTGAAAACAAGAATTCTGTGCATGGATTATCTTAAAATATATGTGTGGCAGAAATATAAAAATATGTGAGAATAAGAATTCTGTGGATGGATTATCTTAAAATATAATGTGTGGCAGAAGTATAGAAATATGTGAGAATAAGAATTATGTGGATGGATTATGTTAAAATATTTGTGTGGCAGAAATATAGGAATGTGAAAACAAGAATTCTGTGCATGGATTATTTTAAAATATATGTGTGGCAGAAATATAGAAATATGTGAGAATAAGAATTCTGTGGATGGATTATCTTAAAATATATGTGTGGCAGAAATATAGAAATATGTGAAAACAAGAATTCTGTGCATGGATTATCTTAAAATATATGTGTAGCAGAAATATAGAAATAGGTGAGAATAAGAATTCCGTGGATGGATTATCTTAAAATATACGCATAGCAGAAATATAGAAATATGTGAGAATAAGAATTATCTGGATAGATTTTCTTGAAATATACATGTAGCAACGGAATTCTATCGGAAACACAATAAAAGTTATGTATGAATAAGTATAACAAGAAAAGCATCATTTCTTGTTACAAATTTGTCTGATTTCATCATGCGTCTGAGCCAAGCACGCGTATCACCCCAAACCTAGCATTTATATATCCTTATTAGTATTTATTTACTGCAGCATGTTAATAGTACTCATCATTCCGTTCCCCGGAAGTTCACGTCCTGTGAACCCGGTACAAGTACAACTAGTGATGTCACGTCATTACTTCTCGACGCTACATCCTTTTGTGTCAAGCTATCTAGTAATTTGCCACGGTCCATTCCCATATAAATGGCAGTATTTTGAGTATTCTGTGTACGAATAGAACAACTACATAGTATTGTGATTAATATAAATGACATTCGCTTTTGTTATAAGTCCCAATACCAAAACTGGCGAAAGATTGATGATTCAGAGTACAAATTAACACAGATGACATAATCGTCATGGGTATCGGGCAGGACGAAGATATTTCTTCCAGGATAGACTCGGTTTGCTACCTGGATCCAATAAATCAGTATGCATGTTCACAAGGGTTGACATAGGATTGCAACCTGGATCCAATGAAACAGTACGCATGTTCACAAGGGTTGATTTAGGATTGCAACCTGGATGCAATAAAACAGTGCACATGCTCATTATTAGATGACGGGATTCTAGTGATAAATGCAAGGGAAAATGTCAAGAAAGCACCATTGACTAAAAATGTGTTCGGTGTTCGCAATTCGATCATCATAAACCAGGGAAAATCACACCACTTTTTTGGCTTTACACATATATCTAAAACACAAAACATAAAGTATGCAAACTTGTAACATGACCATACTTTTGGGCAGTACATTGCGGGGCAATGACCAGGAACAGTACTAGTATATGTGAGAATTTTATTGATATTCAATTGGCATAAAACATCAGACATCTTTGTCTCATAACGACTCTCGGTTAAAGAGATAGACGTAGAGACTATGGTTTAAGATAACACAATTCACATTGGCTCGGGGTCACTCGGCTGTAGTCTGCAAGTCTGTCACGAGTCTGGTACAATGTATGCCTGTTACATGTGGCATGCCAGAGTTTGTCCATTGAGTTTTGAATGCCTCGAGATTTCATACTGAGACTCTCCGCTCAACCAGGAGCAATTCCCAAGAAACACCATATCACAAAACCCTCTAATTAAATTGAGTTTAAGTAAGATAATGAAGAACAGTTTCACTATCAAGTACACATATTAATATAAAAGGAGCATACGACATCATCTCGATGAGTTCACGCACATTCGCACAAGTGAACGAAATATACCTGTTGATTATTCTGTGCACTAAATAAATACACTGGAAGAAGTAAAGTTGGACTCGGCAGCTGAACCTGGGGCTGGTTGTTTACGGCTGCGCTAGGGTCACGGACAGTGACTGGCAGATTGTCGTCGAGTACATTCGGCTGTAGGAGGTGGGTGTAAACTGGACCAGAAAAGTCAAGCACCCATTGTCTCGTTACAGCCGATTAGCCGTCCACTTACTGTCTCTACATGGATATCTATAGAGGACTTCTTACATACTTTCACCAGATATATATGTATATACGTGTATTTGCTCGCTGCTTCTAATGATGCAGCGTTATTTTCACAATTGTTCTTTCGTCAGCGTTAAGTCACAGCTATTCTTGTTTTAAATAGTGTCGTTGACACCCATGAGATAAATTGATGTAAATTGCTTCTTCTCAGTTGTGCCATATACAGACCCTAGTTGGATAGTCGACTGTGTAACACTACGCCATTCATTTGTAAATGTAACATGAAGCTGATTGTGAATTACGCTTGTATATTCAGACGTGTAATACCACTTTATAGTGCTGACAAACAAATGTTACGCAAATGGAACACAAAATTACTAATTGATTGTGCACGAATAATACTAGTTGATTGTGCACAAATTCATTGTTATGCATTTTTGTTAATAATGGGCTCCGACAAAGTTTACTTTTAATCCAGCATCCATACCGTGTTTTGTGTGTACTACATTACACCGATAAATGCTCAATGAGCAAGAAAATGGACTGTGGTATTGTGCTAGACTATAATGCAGAGGTCCCAGCATCACATTTTATGTTGATGTGAAATGTCACTATGGAATTCATGGCTGTTTTGTCACTGAATTCAAAGGCTCGTTGGTTTGTATAGTAACCAAGTGTCTGATGGTGGAAATTCGTCAAGTGTTATACTCTTCCAAGTGGCCACAGGCTTGACCTTGACTGTGTGTGGGTGTGTGGGTTGAGACATGGTGGTTCACTCAAGGAGAGCCTTTAGGAAAAAATTCAAATCGTTCCTACCCGCATATATAATGCCCTAAATAATGCAAGTCATGTATTTTTATTTGTTGGTAAACAAACAGTTTTTCTTGAATTACTAGAGTATGTATTCAACCAGTATGTTTTGTAACCAGGATAAATTTCACCGTCGCCGTCACAATACACAAAATAACACATCCTCTGATTTCCGATTATTTGCGTTGTATCATTCTCCTATTGTATAGTCTTCCGGTTCCAATTTCAGCTCAATTGTGCAAAACTCATCTACATCTGAATCATAAAGTCCATGTTGATATAAAGGAGGATCGTATTATAGCAAGTGAGAAAAAGGATGTATTTTATATATACATGTATTTCCAAGAAAAAAGTGCTGACGTGCTAACGAGCAGCTGATTCATATCAAATCAGCACACTTATATCAGATATAGTAGAAATATACAAGTTATCACACTTCAGAATACGACACTTTTTAAATCCACCAGATTCAAGAGTTGACCAAAAAGCTAATTTTTTAGATGAATTTTGTGTTTGCACGAGAAAGAGCCTATGAAAATTCTCACAACGGAACGGGCGTACGGCGTGCAAATTACATTTATTCCAACTGCAAAGAGGGGTGCAACGTATAGAACGTTATGAAACGACACGGCTCAGATTGGTCCATGCTACAGATTCTCGCGTCACGCCGTCCAGGTAGCCTACGCACTGCGTGGTAATCTAGAAAAGACGACCTCAAACAACAATTGGTGTCTCATGACTCACATCAGATAAACCATTTCCTTATCTGATTTGTTTGATCCGTAGTATAGAGTGTAGCATTCAGGTTGTAGCGTTAAAATGAAACTATACATGTACATTCGTGTCGTGTATATGAAGCTGAATTATAAGACTTACCAGAAGTATACTGTAACACATGTAAACTGTATACATATGTAAACGGTCATACATATATTGCAAAAATTACTTTGACCAGTTATGCACTCATCTCACAGTGCAGGAATGAACAAATAGTGTAGAATATACTTGTCAATTGTGACATATATTGAACATAAACTCATTCACATACCACGGTTACCTAGTGATACTGATACATGTACATGGAATATAAAGTAAACTTGTAGAATATTATAATTATTTTTCACGAGTCCCTGTCCACGCAGATAAATAACACTGACTCAAAGTTAGTTTCAGTTAATGAATTAACCAGTATATCAAGGTACCATATTTCAGTGTGATTAACTGTTTCTATTTTGGCATTTTTCTCTATGACATTTGTGATATCACATTGGATCGAGGGCATTATAAATCCCATCATTTTGCGTCTATTTCAAGGAGTTGGTTTGACTTTCGAATTTGTTTTAAGCTTTCGTATGTTGCACACAGTCCCTAATGACATCAATGTGGATTTCATTATAAAGGTTTGGTCAGGCAGTTTTTCTCGTGAGTTATCAGTTATAATGAGAATAATCTGATGGTGTTGGTGATAGGTTAATATGTAGACCTACAATCTGAGTATGGTGATTTATATTTCATGAAAAACAACATTGTTATTTGGTTAGGTCATCGCCACCTGTTAGGTTAACTATTGCTATAGGGACTTGTTCCTAATGCTACTGGTACAAGCCTGTTCATAAAATATCTTTATCACAATACGAGCATGACAATCATGAGGATGGATTCCAGATCTTTCTAAAAATAAATTTGAAAAACTAATCGTCTATGATAATTTCATTTGGAATTTTCTTATCATTAGTTCATGTCACGTAACAATGTTTTGAGAATTATGCACATAACTCACAGTGACGTGCCACAAGGATAGTTGTCGCACTTGTACATGCATTTTGATCCACTTGTGAAAACAATGAAGGCATTAGAACTGTAATATTTTTCTTACATTCTATCTGAAATGAAGTTGGGTTTCATATTGACTAGATCACATACCTGTGCCAAAGAAGTAGATTCAGCAAATTTCCACCTCAGTTGTTTTCCCGCTGTCGTCGTATTGAAATCAATTTGTTTCAACACAGAAGATTAGCTATATACTACATTGAATATATCAATGAAAGTATGCCTAACTTGGCCTGCAGTTAGGCACATCATAAGAATAATACACTAATAGTTACATTAGAACACAAAGAATGACACACAAATGGACAATGACTTCCACGTAATAAAGTTACATTGCTGACATTGGCATAGACTGGACCGATCCTAAATGCTTTATGGGTGTTATGAAACGTCTACACTGTAGTGACGTAAAATAGGATACTTCGTTGGAAAATGGCTAAATATAGTTATATACAGATACTAGTAACCAAAATTGATTGTTAAAATTGTCTCGGAATCTAATAAAAATGAATGAACAAATATAAAGACAAAACTTTAAGAGTTAGAATTTATCAATGCATGTATGAAAATTATATTAACTTAGGTCGGGCTTCGTTCGTATTTAAAACATGTTGTATTGTCGGTTTGGTATTTGCATCATCAAAATATGTTTATATCGGTGGTTAAAGGTTTATACTCACAGATGTGATTAACGCTGAAAGTGAGGAATAATTACAAACCTGTCTGATTCAATCAATCAATAATATATTCTCCATCAGGCATGCGAATTACCACAGTCCTAAAATTTATATGCATAGGTGTTTATCAATTTGTTAGTTTCCGTTATTCAACTTCATACGTTTTAGGCTCAGCACAAATACAAATAATGATGTCACGTCATTTCTCATTGACGGGTTTGTGGGTCATAAAATAGTAGCCTACACGCAAACTGAAGTCGAAAGATTTTGAATTTGTCTGAAATTATGGTGATAAACCACGTAAACATGGAACACAATGTGATAATACAATCTGCCGGGGCAATGACCAGGAGCGTGTATAAGTGTGAATTTTATTTATATCAGCAACCAAAGAAAGCCAATCTTTTTGGCAAGTGAAGCCATGTGAAATAATTCGGGACATGTTCAATTGACATAAAACATCAGACGTCTTTGTCTCATAACGACTCTCGGTTAAAGATCACACAATTCACATTGTCTCGGCTGTGGTCTGCAAGTCTGTCTGTCACGAGTCTGGCACAATGTATACCTGTTACATGTGGCAGTTTGTACATTGAGTTTTGAATGCCTCGAGATTTCATATGGAGACTCTTCGCTCAACCAGGAGCAATTCCCAAGAAACACCACATCATAAAATTCTCTAATTGAATTGGGTTTAAGTAAGATAATGCAGAACAGATTCACAATCAAGTACACATATTAATATAAAAGGAACATATGAATCATCTCCATGAGTTCTCGCACAAGTGAACAAAATATACCTGTTGATTTTCACTATGTGCACTTAATAATACACTGAAAAAAAGTGGGACTAGGCAGCTCACTCTGGGGGTAGTTGTTCACGGCTGTGGTAGGGTCACGGACAGTGACTGGCAGGTTGTCGTCGATTACTCTCGGTTGTAGGAGGTGGGTGTAAACCGGACTAGAAAAGTCAAGCACCCATTGTCTCGTTACAGCCGATTAGCCGTCCACGTACTGTCTCTACATGGATATCTATAGAGGACTTCTTTACATACTTTCACCAGATATATACGTGTATTTGCTTGCTGCTTTTAATGGTGCAGCGTTATTTTCATAACTGTTCTTTCGTCAGCAGCTATTATTCTTTTAACTAGTGTCGTTGACACCCATGATATAAATTGATGTAAATTGCTTCATCTCAGTGGCGTCATATACAGACTCTAGTTGGATAGTCGACTGTGTAACACTAGGCCATTCATTTGTAAATGTAACATGAAGCTGATTGTGAATTACGCTAGTATACTCAGACGTACAATGCCACTTTATAGTGTTGACAAAAAGATGTTGCGCAAATGGAACACAAAATTACTAATTGATTGTGCACAAATAATACTAATTGATTGTGCACTAATTCATTGTTATGCAATTTTGTTAATAATGGGCTTCGACAAAGTTTACTTTTTAATCCAGCATCCATACCGTTTTTTTGTGTGTATTACATTACACTGATGAATGCTCAATAAGCAAAAAAATGGAATGTGGTATTGTGCTAGACTGTAATACAGAGGTCCCAGCATCACATCTTCTGTTGATGTGAAATGTCATTATGCAATTCAGGGCTGTTATTTTAAAGGCTCGTTGGTTTGTATAGTAACCAAGTGTCTGATGGTGGAAATTTGTCAAGTGTAACTCTTCCACGTGGCCACAGGCTTGACCTTGAGTGTTTGTGGGTATGTGGGTTGAGACAGGGTGGTTCACTTAAGTAGAGCCTTTTTAAAAAAAATCAAATCGTTCCTACCCGCATGTATTTGCAATGCCCTAAATAATCACGATAATGCAGGTCATGTATTATTATTTTTTCATAGAAAATAGTTTTTCTTGAATTACTATATCATGTATTCAACCAGTATGTTTTGCAACCAGGATGAATTTCACCGTCGCCGTCACAATACACAAAATAACACATCCCCTGTTTCCGATTCTTTGCTTTGTATCACTCTTCTACTGTATAGTCTTCCGGTTCCAATTTCAGCTCAATTGCGCGAAACTCATCTATATCTGAATCATAAAGTCCATGTGGCTAGAACGGAGGATCGTATCATAGCAGATGAGAGAAGGGATGCATTTTATATAGACATGTATTTCCAAGAAAAATGTGCACTAGCGTGCTAACGAGCAGCTGATTCATATCATAAACGCAAATTATATCAGATATAGTAGAAATATATATGCTATATCACTTCAAAATACGATACTTCTTGAATCTTCCAGAGTTTTTTTCTTAATTTATTTTTTGTTTGCACGGGAAAGAGCCCAGGAAAATTCTCACAATGGAACGGGCGTACATTTATTCCAACTGCAAAGAGGGATGCAACGTAGTACGTTATGAAACGACACCGCTCAGATTAGTCTAGGGAACAGATTCTCACATCACGTCGTCCAGGTAGCCTACACGCAGCGTGGTAATCTAGAAAAGACGACCTCAAACAACAATTGGTGTCTCATGACTCACATCAGATAAAACATTTCCTTATCTGATTTGTCTGGCCCGTAGTATAGAGTCAAGCATTATCTATGTAGTGATGTAGCTTTAAAATGAAACCATACATGTACATTCGTGTTGTGTATAATGAAGCTGAATTATAAGAATTACCAGAAGTATACTGTAACACAATGTAAACTGTATACATATGTAAACGGTCATACATATATTGCAAAAAATTACTTTGACCAGTTATGCACTCATTTCGCAGTGCAGGCGAACGATCAAATAGTGTGGAATATACTTGTCAAATGTGACATATATTGAACATAAACTTATTCACATACCACGGTTGCCTATTGAAACTGATACATGTACATGGAAAAAAGTAAACTTGTTGTAGAATATTATAATTAACTTTCACGATCTCCTGCAGATAAATAACACTGACCCGAAGTCAGTTTCAGTTAATGAATTAACTAATATATGAAGGTACCATATATATGTGTTATATCAGTATGATTAACTGTTTTTTTATATTTCTCTGTGACATGTTGTGATATCACATTGGATTGAGGTGCTAATTGAGCATAATTATTCCCATCATTTTGCGTCTATTTCAAGGAGTTGGTTTGACTTTCGAATTTGTCCCTAATGACATCAATGTGGATTTTATTATAAAGGTTTGGTCAGGCTATTTTTCTTCGGGAGTTATCAGATATATTGAGCATAATCTGATTGTTTTGATGATAAGTTAAATTATGTAGACCTTTATGTAGACCATTGGAATACCAACACCAAATCTCTAAAGTCCGAGTATGGTTATTTATATTTCATGAAAAACAACATTGTTATTTGGTTTGGTCATTGCCGCCTGTTAGGTTAGCTATTGCTAAAGGGACTTGTTCCCAGTGCTACTGGTACACGCCTGTTCATAAAATATCTGTATCACAATACGAGCATGACAATCATGAGGATGGATTCAAGATCTTTCTAGAAAAAAAGTTGAAAAACTAATCGTTTAAAATAATTTCATTTGGAATTTTCTTATCATTATTTCGTGTTTTGGACTTCATATTGACTCAATTAGATACATGTGCCACAGTTGTAGATTCAACAAATTTCCACCTCAGTTGTATTCCCGATGTCGTCGTATTGAAAGCAATTTGTTTCAACATGCCTACACAGAAGATTACTTATATATACTACATTGAATATATCAACATAAGTATGCCTAACTTGGCTTGTAGTTAGGCACATCATACGAATAATTCACTATTACATTCATATCAGAACATAAAAGCATGACACGCAAATGGACAATGACTTCCATGTAATCAAGTTGCAATGCTGACATTGGCATAGACTGGACTGGCCCTGAAGTTTTTATGGGTGTTATGAAACGTCTACACTGTAGTGACGTTAAAATAGGATGCTTCGTTTGAAAATTGTTAAATATAATAATACAGATACTAGTAACTAAAATTGATTCCTGAAATTGTTGACTATCTTGAAATATACATGTAGCAACGGAATCTAAGTAGAATTTATCAATGCATATAGACGTAGAATCAATACCCAGTATCAAGTATTCCGATCGAACAAAACAGGGTCCGTTATCCAATCTCATAGTCTGGGGACAGAAAATCATATCAATGCATGTATGAAAACATGAAAATATATAAACTTTTGTTCGTATTTAAAGCTACAACCACTTTTAGAATTGACAAAATGTATTTATTCTGTAGTAGCTTTGTAGTAGCTATGAGAAATCGTTGAAATTTGGGTCTGAAACTGTGTATTACGTGCCTAAATTGAGTTGCCAAATCAAGATTCAAACTCGGGCCAGTCAATCGTGCATCAATTTTTCCTCAAAGCGGCCCGCATTGAGGGCGAGTTCTACACACAGTCTCATGACGGCATTGATATTTGTCCAGTAACTGTGGCAACCGGCAATGTAGGCAGGCCGATCATTCTCTATCCACTTTTTTATGCACCATTAACGGCAACGTATCTGTTGTCGGAATGTGTATTTTTCCTATATATTACCGACTATCTCGAGATGTACTTTCAAGTTTTCGTACCAAACAAGAATGCTAAATTTGGCTGATTTTAAAATTGATTCCAACTTTAAAAGGTGTTGTATTGTCGGTTTGATATTTGCATCATCAAAGTACATGTGTGTTTATATTGGTGGTATTAGTTGATACTCACAATTGTGATTAACGCTGAAAGTGAGGAATAATTACAAACCCGACTGATTCGGTCATACACTTATGTATTCTCCATCACGCACGCGAATTACCACAGTCCTATAATTTATATGCATAGGTGTTTATCAATTTGTTAGTTTCCGTCATTCAACTTCATACGTTTTAGGCTCAGCACAAATAAAAATAATGAGATCACATCATTTCTCATTGACGGGTTTGTGTATTATAAACTAGTAGCCTACACGCAAACTGAAGTCGAAAATTTTGAATTTGTCTGAAACTATCGTGATAAACCACATAAACATGGAACACAAAGTAAAGTACAATGTGATAATAGAATCTGTCGGGGCACTGACCAGGAGCGTGTGTGAATTTTATTTATATCAGCACCTAAAGAAAGCCAATCTCTTTGGCAAGTGAAACCATGTGAAATAATTCGGGACATGTGCAATTGACATAAAACATCAGACGTCTTTGTCTCATAAAGACTCTCGGTTAAAGATCACACAACTCACGATAGGTTGGGTATATGGTATGTATGTATGTGTGACACAAGTATGTATACCAGGATGTTTTGTGTCTCGAGCCTTGATTGCAATCTGTATAATGCTCCAATACCAGCGCTGAACTTACATAATGTGCCTTCGAGGTACACAATGTACCGTTTTGATGTAATTGAAACGCAAAGTAAACTACATGTTATGGGAACGGATGACATCACATATTCTCAGAATGATAGCATCGCTTATCGTTGTGCAATGTTTATATTTTGTGCCCTTAAAAATACATCAAAGAGGTGAAGGGGTAGCAATCTATATCTGGGGCTGGTTGTTTACGGATGTGGCAAGGCCATGGACAGTGGACGGCAGGTTGTCGACAAGTACATTCCGCAACAGCAGGCGGCTATAAACCGGACCAGAAAAGTCAAGCAGCTATTGTCTCGTTACAGCCGATTAGCCGCCCGCTCAACTGCTTCTACATGGATATTGATAGAATAATCCTCAACAGATGTATATATTTCATCGCTGAGCTATATATGTTGCAGTGACATACTCAAATTCACAACTATTCACGATGTCAGCATTTGTCTGTCCAAATATGCTTGTTCATGTGATCTTCGATCATTTCACACAACGGTACCGAATATACTATTATAGTAAACTGATCTTCTCAGTGATGGAACAGTCAGAGATTGTAGTGAAACTACACCATCCATTTGATTGTAACACGAAGCTGATTGAAATTACGTCTGTATATTACACGTACCGTGCCACATTGGGCATATAGTGCTAATGTACTTATCACTCACAATATATTACCGCTTACGATCACAAGGCACATCATCACACCTGTAAATAAAGCACAAATCTACTAATTGGCACGGCTCGAATTCCACGTTATGGATTTTGTTAGTTTGAAGCTTCAACTTGGTTCATTCTTTATACAGTTCATCTCTAATATATTTAGTAGCATTTGTCTGGGGCGACGATTCCGAAAACATCATCAATTTGGCTCTATCATGCACTTTTTCCGTGAAATGCACTGCAGGAAGCCTCCAGTATAAAAAAATTCGTTTCGAGCCCCAGCACAGAGGTCGTTCGACAGATTGTCCTCGAAATTAATAGGGGTTTTCCCTGGTCGTAAAGTTTTGCAGCCTTACCCTGAAGATTTTGATAGCTATTGTACAGAAACATAGACCAATAATTAATATCATTTTCATCCTCATGGATTGTGGATCCGCCACGAAAACTATACAGCACATCAACATAAAATGTCTGAGCAGTTGTGAAACTTTGAAAACGATGCATTGGTTTGAGAGGTTCTGGTTTATCGTGTGGAAACGAAAACGGCAAAAGAAAAGAAAAATTATAACAAAACCATAACTATCTGCTGAAATGCCTCAATTATGATACGTCAAAATCAACACGGTGGCACCATAAATATAATTACTTTTGCATATATTTTGATTCTGTAATACTGATGGCATTATTGTATTATTTCATCCATTCTATCTGAAATGTAGTCGGGCTTTACATCGACTGAATTAGATAAATATATGAAAATGATACATTAAAAATGCTAAAATAGAACATTCAGCAAATTCCCACCTTATCCTTGTTCCTGGTATTGACGACTTATAAAAGCAGTCTGTTTTACAATGTTTACACGGACGAATACCTTTATACATTACATTAAATATATCAATAAAGTATGAATAAGTAGACGTGTAGTTTGACATACACAGGTTAATAATCAGCTAAAAGTGTAGCAAAGAAAAGGACTGTGACTCACGTAATGGAGTTTGTATTGCTGACAATGGCGTGGACTGGATTGACCTCAATGCTTTGTTATTGTTTTAACCATATGTACTTTAGTGATGTAAAGTGGAATACGTCGTTAGCAAATCGCTAAATATAGTATTACATAGAAAACAACAACTGTTTCTGTGGATGGATTATCTTGAAATATATCAACTGAAATAAATAGAAACCAGCATGGAAGACAAAGCTTTAACAATAAGAATTTATCAATAAACGTATGGTTACATAAAAGTATGATTTACGTCGGTTTTTGTTCAGATTGTACCCCAGATTTGCTATTTCATCATCAAAATTTGTTTACTGCTTATATTGGCGGTAATAAGAAACACTTACATTTGCAATTTATCATTAAAAATGAGGAATAATTAGAAGTCTGGGTGAATCGATCATACAATTAAGCATCTATATCGCACACCCGTTTTACACAGTCCTAACATTGAAAAACCTTTGTGACGTTTGTAGGTATGTATGGCGCCCCGTTCGTGCCACAAAAAAGAGAATTAATTTTTTTTCTAACTCATACGTATGAGATAGTATCTCATACGTATGAGTTACTAAGTCATACGTATGAAATAAAAAGTCATACGTATGAGATAAAGAGTCATACGTTTGAGATACTAAGTCATACGTATGAGATAATAAGTCATACGTATTAGATACTATCTCATACGTATGAGATACTAAGTCATACTTATGAGATAATAAGTCATACGTATGAGATAGTATCTCATACGTATGAGTATGTCATAGTATCTCCTACGTATGAGTTAGTATCTCCTACGTATGAGTTAGTATTTCATACGTATGACTTAGTATCTCCTACGTATGTCATAGTATCTCCCACGTATGACTTAGTATTTCATACGTATGTGTTAGTATCTCCTACGTATGACTTTTTATTTCATACGTATGAGATAAATAAAAAAAATAACTTCCCTTTTTGGTGGCACGAACGGGGCGCCATAGGTATGACTTGTTGTTGTGTTTTTGTCTGCCCCAAAACCCTGCCTCCTGATCGTATAGACTTTGGAAACTCCCGCTCGTTGTGATTCGAGAGCCGTCACTAAAAGGTGCTCACTATTTTCGGTGCATCACTCAGTGGCTTACCGGCTTACTCAGGCAAGAATCAACTCAGACGTAAATAAATGAAGATTTATCAACATCAAATCAGCAACTTACAATAGAATTGTCGGTCACCCACGTGACGTACAGATATGAATTTCAGACATGGAGCACTGTATGATCACGTTAAAATAATAGTGCACGAGGGCACAACTTGAAAGAGTTCTTCGCCGAAGGCTTCTCACTGTCCCTTCCCGTTGAAATTTCCCGTCCCGTTTCGTCGATTGGTTTCTCCAGGTAGTTAGTCGAAATCCCGCTGACTCAAAGGCCCTGAAGAAGGAGTCGTCCGCACGGAGGTCGTCGAGTCCCTTGGTCGTGGCGGTGACGATCTCCCCACGGTCGTTGTCGCTGTTGCAGTGCTCTCTGAGCGGCCGTCCCGCTCGCCCTTTTATAGCCAGGGTGGCTCCTCGTCGGCGAACGACTCTTCCGTGATCGTTACCACGTGGAGAAGGCTGCATCCGCGAACGGTTCTTCCGCGAGTACTTTTCCGCGAACGGTACTTCCGCGAACGGTGCCTCCGTAGTCTTCTGTGATCACGTGACCGTTCCTAACGAACGTTATTGGCGCGCTGCGTTGTGTTGGTTTTGTTACACCTCCATCAATATTTACTTATTGCAGCCTATTGCTAGTATCCATTATTCCTCTCCCGTTAAGTGCAAGTCCTGTCAATCCGGTACATCTACAAATAATGACATCACATCATTGCTCCTAGATGCTGCTTCCTTCTCTAATAATCTGTTTGGTAATTTACAACTGTTCACTTCCAGATAAATTTTTAATGTGCATTGAAACACCTGGTAAGGAAGAACTTTGACCAAAATATACCTAACAGTTATTCACTTTTGTTCATTGTGTTTTGAAATAACATACGCAAAATGAGGTGGCACGGTTTTGAATTTGTCCAAAACTGTGGAGGTAAACCAAGTAAACATGGAACACGGAGATAATGCGAGATAATGGTATATCTGACGGGGCAATGACCAGGAGGGTGTACAAGTGTGAATTTTATTTATATCAGCAGCTGAAGAAAGCCAGTCTCTTTCGCAAGTGAAATGCTAAGGTCACTCATTTCACAGGTTTTCAGAATGACAACATCGTTCAACCTTACGCACTTGCCATTTTTTGTGCACTAAGCCCGGCACTAAGTAAGTGGAAGTTATCTACATCAGGGTCATGGACAGTGACTGGCAGTTTGTTGTGAAGTACATTCCGGTGTAGGGGGCGGAAATAATCCGGACCAGAAAACGTCAAGCACGCATGATCTCGCTACAGCCGATTGGCCGTCCACGTGCTGCCTCTACATGGATATTGTCTCACTACAGCCGATTGGCCGTCCACGTGCTGCCTCTACATGGATATTGTCTCGCTACAGCCGATTGGCCGTCCACGTGCTGCCTCTACATGAATATTGTCTCGATACAGCCGATTGGCCGTCCACGTGCTGCCTCTACATGGATGTTGTCTCGCTACAGCGATTGACCGTCCACGTGCTGCCTCTACATGGATATTGTCTCACTACAGCCGATTGGCCGTCCACGTGCTGCCTCTACATGGATATTGTCTCACTACAGCCGATTGGCCGTCCACGTGCTGCCTCTACATGGATGTTGTCTCGCTACAGCCGATTGGTCGTCCACGTGCTGCCTCTACATAGATATTGTCTCACTACAGCCGATTGGCCGTCCACGTGCTGCCTCTACATGGATGTTGTCTCGCTACAGCCGATTGACCATCCACGTGCTGCCTCTACATGGATGTTGTCTCGCTACAGCCGATTGACCGTCCACGTGCTGCCTCTACATGGATATTGTCTCACTACAGCCGATTGGCCGTCCACGTGCTGCCTCTACATGGATGTTGTCTCGCTACAGCCGATTGGCCGTCCACGTGCTGCCTCTACATGGATATTGTCTCGCTACAGCCGATTGGCCGTCCACGTGCTGCCTCTACATGAATATTGTCTCGATACAGCCGATTGGCCGTCCACGTGCTGCCTCTACATGGATGTTGTCTCGCTACAGCCGATTGACCGTCCACGTGCTGCCTCTACATGGATATTGTCTCACTACAGCCGATTGGCCGTCCACGTGCTGCCTCTACATGGATGTTGTCTCGCTACAGCCGATTGACCGTCCACGTGCTGCCTCTACATGGATATTGTCTCACTACAGCCGATTGGCCGTCCACGTGCTGCCTCTACATGGATATTGTCTCGCTACAGCCGATTGGTCGTCCACGTGCTGCCTCTACATGGATATTGTCTCCCTACATCCGATTGGTCGTCCACGTGCTGCCTCTACATGGATGTTGTCTCGCTACAGCCGATTGGTCGTCCACGTGCTGCCTCTACATGGATGTTGTCTCGCTACAGCCGATTGACCGTCCACGTGCTGCCTCTACATAGATATTGTCTCGCTACAGCCGATTGGCCGTCCAGGTGCTGCCTCTACATGGATATTGTCTCACTACAGCCGATTGGTCGTCCACGTGCCACCTCTATATGGATATTGTCTCACTACAGCCGATTGGCCGTCCACGTGCTGCCTCTACATAGATATTGTCTCGCTACAGCCGATTGGCCGTCCAGGTGCTGCCTCTACATGGATATTGTCTCGCTACAGCCGATTGGCCGTCCACGTGCTGCCTCTACATGGATATTGTCTCACTACAGCCGATTGGCCGTCCAAGTGCTTCTTCTACATGGATATTGTCTCGCTACAGCCGACTGACCGTCCACGTGCTGCCTCTACATGGATATTGTCTCGCTACAGCCGATTGGCCGTCCAGGTGCTGCCTCTACATGAATATTGTCTCGATACAGCCGATTGGCCGTCCACGTGCTGCCTCTACATAGATATTGTCTCGCTACAGCCGATTGGCCGTCCAGGTGCTGCCTCTACATGAATATTGTCTCGATACAGCCGATTGGCCGTCCACGTGCTGCCTCTACATAGATATTGTCTCACTACAGCCGATTGGCCGTCCACGTGCTGCCTCTACATGGATGTTGTCTCGCTACAGCCGATTGACCGTCCACGTGCTGCCTCTACATGGATGTTGTCTCGCTACAGCCGATTGGCCATCCACGTGCTGCCTCTACATGGATATTGTGTCACTACAGCCGATTGGCCGTCCACGTGCTGCCTCTACATGGATATTGTCTCGCTACAGCCGATTGGCCGTCCAGGTGCTGCCTCTACATGGATATTGTCTCGCTACAGCCGATTGGCCGTCCACGTGCTGCCTCTACATGGATATTGTCTCACTACAGCCGATTGGCCGTCCAAGTGCTTCTTCTACATGGATATTGTCTCACTACAGCCGACTGGCCGTCCACGTGCTGCCTCTACATGGATATTGTGTCACTACAGCCGATTGGCCGTCCAGGTGCTGCCTCTACATGGATAATGTCTCACTACAACCGATTGGCCGTCCACGTGCCGCCTCTACATGGATATTGTCTCACTACAGCCGATTGGCCCTCCAAGTGCTGCCTCTACATGGATAATGTCTCACTACAACCGATTGGCCGTCCACGTGCTGCCTCTACATGGATATTGTGTCACTACAGCCGATTGGCCGTCCAGGTGCTGCCTCTACATGGATAATGTCTCACTACAACCGATTGGCCGTCCACGTGCTGCCTCTACATGGATATTGTGTCACTACAGCCGATTGGCCGTCCACGTGCTGCCTCTACATGGATATTGTCTCACTACAGCCGATTGGCCGTCCACGTGCTGCCTCTACATGGATATTGTGTCACTACAGCCGATTGGCCGTCCACGTGCTGCCTCTACATGGATAATGTCTCACTACAACCGATTGGCCGTCCACGTGCTGCCTCTACATGGATATTGTCTCGCTACAGCCGATTGGCCGTCCACGTGCTGCCTCTACATGGATATTGTCTCACTACAACCGATTGGCCGTCCACGTGCTGCCTCTACATGGATATTCACGGAAGAGTTGTTATATCCTTTTTCACCAAACCTGCTTTTACATTGCAGCAATATACTGAAATTCACAATTTATTTTTGTTTTGTTCAAAAGATGGTGTTTGTTCGTGTGAGAATCATTTAATATACTCAGTAACGCAATTTCATAGCTTTCACAATGCTTACACTGTTTTTGCTCTTATCATTTCGATGCTGGATGATATCATGTTATAACTTGGTACTTCACATTGGAGCCGAACACCAATTTTCTACCATATTTCTCCTATCACAGTAATTTGAAACCTTGGCAATCTACCATGTGAACGAGTTTTGAAAATCAGCGTATAAATGGCCTTCTCTCAGTGGTGCAACAGTCATACTTCAGTTGAATAGTTAATTGTGTAACGCTACAAAATTCGTTTCTAATTCTAACATGATTCTTATTGTGAATAGGTGTTTATATTCACACATACATGCGTCTATGTTATGCTAACTTACATGTGCTTATGTATTACCACCTGGGAATGTTCTACTGACCACATTGTCACACATGCAAATGAATCACAAATATACTAAGTAATGATAGGGAATTTTCCGTTTTACACTTCGTTATGGAATCTGAAGCTTCAACATGGTTTAATGTTTCCCGTATCATCCATGGAATGTTCATCATGGTGGGTTGAAGTGGCACAATCGGTTTTTGATTCTCTGGTTAAAAGTTATCAATAACTGTCCCCAGAGCAGCTGTACATTTTGAAAGTTCTAATACGCACACGAATGTTTCTAAATTTGACACTGAAGATCTATTTTTGAAAATAGTTTTGCGCGGAACGTTTCCCATGCAGTGATGCAACAGTAACAAAAATACCGAAAACATATGGAAGTACACCGTCCAATCACTTGAAACTCGAATATGTATGGTATTACTGTGATGAAATCACGAATATTCATTTTGATTATTTTGTATCGCAAATAACGACAACATGGGGAAATTCATGTCTTTATTTATATTAGCACAGATGTAAACAGTTCGTTTTTTGTATGTTCAAATTCTACTGCAGGGCCAAGCCGATGTATTTTAGGGGTTGTAACGGTACTATATCAGCTAGCTAATAGATGGTGGTCGAATATTTCAACAAACTATTGGTATTCCCATGGGTACAAACTGTGCACCATTATTGGCAGACCTGTTTTTATACTCATATGAATCAGATTTTATCCGACATTTACAACGAGGAGGTTCTAAGAAACTAACATGTAATTTTAATTTCACTTTCCGATACATAGATGATGTATTATCGCTAAATAATCCCAAGTTTGGTGATTATTTGGATGTCATATATCCTATGGAACTTGAAATTAAAGATACTACAGACTCCGCTAATTTTTCCAACTATCTAGACCTGAGGTTGGAGATTGATAATGATTCTAACCTGTCAACTAGATTATATGACAAATCAGTAGCGGATTTAGAGGGGGGGTTACTGGGGTCAGGACCCCCCCTTTTCGAAAAAAAATACGTATACGTAGGCGGGTTCAGCCTTCCTGCCCAAGAAAAATGATGATGAAATACCATGTTTAAGAACAAGTTGATCATGGCGAGTTTGTTCGAAATATATACTCAGGAGAGACCGGGAAGCTACCACAGGACATAAAAAGTGGTCTGGCTTCTGGGGTCCTTCAGCAGGCCCCGGACCCCCCACCCAAATGTGCAGATTCCCCTCTACGTTTTTTTTACATACTTTTCAGGACATGGTCATCAATGAATTTTTAAGTGCAATATATACCCAGGAGAGACACTAAATTAATTCAGAACATAGAAAGGCTATGATTTCTGGGGCCTTTCAGTGGGCTCAGACCCCCGGCCCTAATGTCCAGCTTCTCTCACCTTTTTACAAACTTTCTAGAACATGGTCATCTATGAATTCTTAAGTGCAATCATTCCCAGGAAAAGGCACAAAGTTAGTTCAGAACATAAGGAAGGCTATGACTTCTGGGGCCTTTGGACAGGCCCCAGGACCCCCGGCCCAAATGTGTAGCTTCCCTTCTACATGTACATTTTTCACAAACTTTCTAAAACATGGTCATCGATGAATTTTTAAGTGCAATTTATTCCCAGGAGAGAGAAGGCCACAAAATAAGTTCAGACCATAAAAAGGGTTATGAATTCTGGGGCCCTTGAGCGTGGCAAATGGACCCCCGGCCCAAATGGATAGCTTCCCTTCTACTTTCTACCAACGTTTCCAGAACATGGTCATCGATGAATTTTTAAGTGCAATTTATTCCCAGGAGGAGGCCACAAAATAAGTTCAGAAAATAAATAGGGCTATGACTTCTGGGGCCCTTTAGCGGGCCCCAGACCCCCGGCCAAAATGGGTAGCTTCCCTTCTACTTTCTACCAAAGTTTCCAGAACATGGTCATCGATGAATTTTTAAGTGCAATTTATTCCCAGGAAAGGCCACAAAACTAATTCAAAACATAAAGAGGCTTTGATTTCTGGGTCCCTCAGCAGGACCGACCCCCCTCCCATCCCCCAAGCTGAGACAGGTTCGCTTCGTTTCTAGTTTTTGCATTTATTATTGAAGTATGGCGATAAATGGGTATTCAAATGAAAATTATACCCAGGAGATGCCATCAACTTACCTCAAGTCATAAAAAAGACTCTGGCTTCAGGGTCTCTGGGGCGGGCCCAAGAACCATACTGGGACAGATTCGCTTCACTCACAACTTTTTTTTACAAATATACCAGGTGCAGGAAGTGGGAATTACACCCAGGAGATACCAGGAAGCTACCACAGGACAGAACAAAGGCTCTGGCTTCTGGGGCCCTTGAGCGGGCCCCAGACCCCACGCCGTATAATGTTGGACCCCCTCTTTTCAAATTCCTGGATCCGCCCCTGGACAAACGTGATGATTTCAATTTTTCCATAGTCAATTTCCATTTTCTAAGCAGCAACATTCCTATGTCACCAGCATATGGTGTGTTTGTTTCTCAACTTATACGTTATTCCAGAGCTAGTTGCAAATATGAGAACTTTGTCTATCGAAGTGCCCAGCTAGTCTCTAAACTGCTGCGACAAAGATATGTTTTACCAAGACTTATAGCTGCGTTTAAGAAATTCTATGGACGTCATCATGATCTGGTTGATAAATACAGCAAATCCATGCCTGCCATGCAACTAGATCTATTTTCATGTTAATTTTGGGGAATTCATGACGGGTGCCACTAGTGGGGCAGAAAATGCTCACTCTTTCCGGAACACCTGATTTCACCTCCTAATGGCCATTTTTGGGGGTTCATGAGTTTCCCTGTCATTTTTGTTTTCTCTCACTTCGTATGCCTGATATGACTTTCTGTCCCCGGACTATGAGATTGGATAACGGACCCTGTTTTGTTTGCTCGGAATACGTAATACTGGGTATTGATTCCACGTCTATTCATAACGAATATCAGAAACATATTATTCCACTTTAATGTGGGATGTGTGTATGGATTACAGGTCTGTTCTATAGTTGATTTTAAAACTCTATAAGGATATTTATTACTTTCATCATCTTCCATTGCTTTCACCTGTTAAGCAAATACTATAATACATGTATGAAGAGAATATATTGACTGATAAATTTCATAGATTTTGTTATGACATTTAGTTGTGGATTTTCTCGAATCAACATTCATACATGCAGAAGGTCGACTTTGCACCCTGCTGATCTTGCAGTGATGTTTCAACGTAATGGCGTAATGCATGAAGTAAACGAATTTTGCACACAGTTTTGTAAATATATAAGCAGAGACATAATTTTGCCTACATTATCATCATCCATAAAACAAATAGGCAGTTATTAAAGAACACAAACCAATGTAATGTCAGAAGATAAGTAGGAATGGTGGAACACAAACCCATTCCCCCATCATCCTTGAGAGCTTCGCCCAGTTTCATCACTGCACAACGATTCTAAAAAAATGAGGGGATCAAAATGAAATAATTAAAGGATCAGAATGCTGATTATATATTCCTAATACTTATGGACCGACTGCTCCCGTAGACGGATAAGGCTGGAAACAAAGAGCCTCTGCTGATAGCATGGTTTGAGATATATACAGAATATGTTGTGCCAAATCCTTGAGCCGCATCCGCCTGAAAATATATATGTTAACCTTTTACAGAATAGTGTGCCCGAAAAGGGATTTCCAGCATTTTTATTGGAAAGGGCGTACGACGTGCGAATTATATGAATCTCCACTGCACAGGGCCCAGCATAGTACACTCGACACTCTTTAAATTAGTCTACGAAGAAGGTTCTCGCCTTACGCCCAGGTTCCATACAAGTAGCGTGATAATCTAGACAAAACCTACCCCAAACAACAAGCCGTGTCTCATGTCTCGCATCAAATGTAACAGTTCCTCGTCCGATTTGTCTGGTCCGTAGTATAGCGTGTAGTAGTTACATTGTAGCGTGGAAAAGAAACTAATCACGTACACGGGAATTGTAGGATCTATTTTGGAAAATGCTACAAAACATGTAAACGCATAAAATATCCACACGGCTGTACAAGTACTTGTATTGAAGTGTCTTATGTATAGGATAGGGCCCCAGGCTCGTTTAAGGTGCGGTACGAGCACATTAGTGAGCTATAGTATATTTGAGTTGGTGCTAGGGGCCTCTCTACCCAATGAGGGGGGCTAGATCACCATGGTGAAAGTCAAATACCGCACCTTAGTCCCAGGCTGAGGATCTATTGCAGATAGGAACCCGACGGCGAAGCCGGAGGGTCCTATCTGCAATAGATCCGAAGCCGTGGGCCCTATCCGACATAGTTCAGGATTCCCCCAATGATACATTTCACAAACAGAGTTTGGAATATCTGCTTCACCCATCAAATACGTTTTTAATAAAATTAATTTTGTATATTCATGATATACAATTCCTCCTATAACCAAAAGCCATGCATATATTAGTTGCTTTTGTTCACATGGTTCACGACAGCCAGTGACACTACACCACTCCCCCCCCCCCACCCTCTTGGCCCCATACAAATTCAGTTGTTGTTATTCTGCTATACACAAAATTCAGTTGTTGTTATTTTGCTATACACAAAAACCGGGAACGAATGCACATGTATTGCATTTGCATGCAATCGCTGAGTTTTCCAGCGTACCAGTGTCAACAATATTACTCCAAGCACTAAATGTCAACCCAGTCTATATGCGAGTCATACAACTAAACGTGGTCACACTTGAATGAACTCAGTGGCTTACATGTGAACGGGTATAAACAAACCAATATCAATATGTCATGCCATGTATTACAGTATCGACACCATTTACATATTTGGTATCCTGGCTATGAGAGACGAATTTATAGTGAGTACTAGTACTGTAACACTTTTGGTTAAAGCCCTGGCTGTGTACTGTCCCTGTACATGAAAGATTTGACGTGTTTTGCATATATTCCTCACTGACTGGAGGACAGTACATTCTCGGATCGTAGATGAGGCAAGCCATTCTAATGGGACAATCTTGTTGTCCGTACGATCATCCAGTTCAAAATGAATCGCCACTACATTTCATTTTCGTGTGCTGCCACCTGTCGCCAAATGTTGGTGTTATTCAATATGAACACCATCAACATTGCATGACCTGGTATCTACATAGTCCGGCACAGCGTGCAGTCTATAACGTCATCCGGATTAAATTTCGGCAATGATGAAACGACTCAAGTGAACAAACATGTGTAGTTTTTGGCATACACTGTTTGTACACTCGTAGTCTATCCTATTTTTATATTTCTTTCAGTCAGGTTCCTATCTAGATAGGAACCTCCCTGAGAGGTTCCTATTTAAAATAGGGACTTGCCCATGACAAAAGAATCATGAACTATTCAGTGCGAAAAAGTAGGATCTCTAACCTCCCTGAGAGGTTCCTATTTAAAATAGGGACTTGCCCATGACAAAAGAATCATGAACTATTCAGTGCGAAAAAGTAGGATCTCTTATAGCACAGTTAAAGCTATAATCACTTTTAGATTTGACAAAACTTATTCAGTCTGCAATAGCTAGATTTTGTCTATAGAATGAGAATTCGTGCAAGTTTTGGTCCGAAAATGTGTATTATGTGCCTGCAACTGAGTTGCAAAAATCAAGATTCAAACTCGGGCCGCATCCATTTTTCCTCAAAGCGGCCCGCGTTGCGGGCGAGTTCTACACACAGTCTCGTGACGTCATTGGTATTAGTGTAGATACTGTGGCAACCGGCAATGAATGCAGGCCGATCATTCTCTATTCGATGTTTTAATGCACTGTTAACGGTGATTACCTGGATATTTGTCGTCAAGTTGTACATGTTTCCTAGTTATTCCTGACAATCTCGAGATATACTTTCAAGTTTGCATGACAAACAAGAATGCTAGATTTGACTGATTTTAAAAAAGAATCCAACTTTAACTGTTGTCTATATTGACAACTTTTCCCAATTAGAAAATATAATATCATTTTTTTATGACACTATACACTACTATTCATCACACTACATAAGCTGAAAGCGAGGTTGAAGGATATTATTATAAAAACAAGAACAAGAAATGGCAAAAGATATATGTATTTTGTGGTTAGTCGCAGTGCAGTGTATCTTGTTGAAGAACTCACATATTGTGCTACCAGCTATAATGAACATGATATTGTTAGGATGCTGGTATAGCATATTTGTTGAGATTGGTGGTGCTGTTTTCCAGCAAACGGTTGGGATCCCTGTAGGTACCAATGATTGTTCACCACTACATGTATTGGCGGACTTGTTCTTACACTGATATAGAGCAGAGTTTATCTCACGAGGAGATAAACGAATAGCCAGTTCGTTCATTTTTACCTATAAGTATATTGATGATGTCAAATCACTGATTGAATAACCCTAGATTTACTGACTACCTACATCAGATATATCCAGACGAACTGGAAATCAAAGAAACAACTGACTCGCTGATGTCGGTTTCTCATTTACCTTGAAATTGTCCATTAAAGCAAATTGTGTACAAAGTGAAAAAGTGACGATTTTGATTGTCCTTTTATAAATTTTCTGTCTTGAGCAGTAATACCCCATCATCCTCAGGCGGCAGCGTCTAAGTGTAACAGTTAAAGTTGGAATCAATTTTAAAATCAGCCAAATTTAGCGTTCTTGTTTGTCACGCAAACCTGAAACTACATCTCGAGAGAGTCAGGAATATATAGAAAATATGCACAGTTCGACAACAAATACTCAGAAAATTGCCGTTAATCGTGCATGAAAACAGTGGATAGAGAATGATCGGCCTGCCTACATTGCCGGTTGCCACAGTATCTAGACAAATACCAATGACGTCATGAGACTGTGTGTAGAAATCGCTCGCAAGGCGGGCCGCTTTGAGGAAAAAAATGATTTGAGTCTTGATTTGGCAACTCAATTTAGGCACGTAATACACATATTCAGAACTAAATTTGTACGATATCTCATTCTATAGACAATATAAAGCTACCACAGAATGAATAAATTTTGTCAATTCTAAAAGTGATTATAGCTTTGATCCGCTATGCTAGAGCATGGTCATCTTACCAAGAATTCATAGTCAGGCCACAGGTTCTGATTTCCAAACTAATCAACCAGGGATACGTAATGCCTAGCTGAGGTCGACATTCAAGAATTTTTATGTTCGTCTCTATGATCCAGTTGAAGGTTACGTCTCGATATACCAGTGGGTGTCGCATCAGGGCAGGATATGCTCACTCTTCCGCAGCACGATCTCAAACTCAACTGGCTGGGTGCATGTGATGTTCACATGGCTTTCCTTTGATACTTTAGTGTCACTCGGTTTTAACCATCCACACTGATTTTGTAAAGTTCGTCCATGAATTTGGTTTTGGAATTATGAATTTGTCTGTTTGTCGGTATCCATTTCTACTTTCCTAGCATCAATTTCACCAGGTTTGTTCTGAATTCCTAATTTATTTGATACGATTTCTGGACAGTTGTGTGCTAACTGTTGGCTTTATTTCTCGCTAAAAATGGCTAGTTATGGATTTTCTATTGGCTTCATCAGAATCTGATAGCTTTGAGGAAACCATCAGATACTACCGTCCTCGCAACCAGAAGCACCATCATAATTTCGTGATAATGATTTTTTTTGATATGTGATCTGCATTGGTGCATCAGTAAAAATCACTTGATATCATGAATAAGTACCCAAATGCAGTGGTCACCTGGCTTCAGTATTGACATCACTCTTGTTTTCAATTTCCATGTCTTAGCAAACAAACCCAGTCATATCATCACATGCTTCCAAGGAATTCGGGTCATTTCATATTTCCTAGAAAACAAAAACATACTGACGTGCTAACGAGAAGCTGGTAGTGACTATATGACCAAGAAAACAGGTTATGGCGCTTTCCTTCAATACTTCCATTTATGTTCCGTCTCAAATCGTATTACATTGTTATGAATGCACATTTGATATCTGGATAGATTGTGACTAAAGGTCTATCCATGCATGTATAAAGCCACACTGTATAGTATAAATGTAATGTAAACAGTGTGGGTTTATACATGTATGGTCTATCCATACATGTATAAAGCCACACTGTATAGTAGTATAAAGCCTTTAGTTGACGATATTGTAGTCTGGTGGAGTGAGATCCATGTTGATGGTCAGTAGGTTAGCCCGTGCGCTCGTGTCGTAGGCCGGGACAGTAGGTACGCTCTGGTGGTGATCGATGTGGCACGTTGACAGCTTGCAGTTGCTGCATAGCACGGTGTTTCGCTTGCTCCTGGACTGACCATAATCGTGCAGTATTCTCTCTGGATCTGTGGAGGCATTCGCCTCGACAGCCACGACGGTGGGCTTGATGATACGAGGCATGATGACCTGCCCCGTGTCAGGCAAGTGCAGGTGACTGCTCATGTCGCCTCTCGCACACGATACCCACAGCATGTACAGTAGCACCAGGAACGCCAGGAAGATCAGGACGCCGGTCACCAACGAGTTCACCTCCAGAGTCACTCTGTTGTGCAGAAAGCAATAAATATTTTTGGTCTAGTAAACTTACATATGTATACTGTTTTGCGATACACTTTCGCAACTAGTCACTAAACTTCCGCGTCATAGATTTGTTTTACCATGTTTACGAAGACTAATAGCTGCGTTTTAGAAATTCGAAATTCTTGACGTCGTCGAGATGATTTTTGTATTTTTCTCTGGCCAATCCCCGACTTTTTGATATATGGCCAATGGTCGTACGATCAGCAACCCCGGTTATCGTCCAAGTCAAATATGTGATGGTCATGAGCTTAATTTAGAGTTACTAAATCTGAAGGGGCGAAGGTCTGCAATCTCTGATTGTCTCGCTTGCAATTATTACGGGTGCCAGATGTGGGACCAGAAATTCTTTCCGGAACACCTGATTGCACCCCCTTATGGCCATATTATGGGGGTCCATGAAGTTCCCTGAACATTTCTCGACACTGAACATTGGAAATGGAGAAGGGACTTTTGTTTGCCGGGAATACTTTTTACATTGATATTGGTTCATGTTTATTATCTAACCGTTGTCTTGGAATGTGTCTGACATCAGCCTGAAGATCAACGAATGTTGCTGTGGTGTGTTATCCTTTGAACTGAGAAATACTAGATCTGAGATCAACCTATTACCGCTGATAGCCAGATTTCGATGACACACACACAAAAAAAACATCGAACACTTTCGGAATATAAACAAAGACCGATTATGTACGTAGCATTTGTTAATTCAACACATCATTCACAGATTGCCCGTATTTGTTTTTAAATGTGAAAAAATGTTTCACTAGATTAGCCTTTGGCTATTTGAGAAATCCAACTCAAATAAATATGTTTATTATTAAAGCAACTGCCTTCGAAACCAGTTGAGATTTTTTTGAAAACTATATTTCATATTAAACATGCTAAATTAACTGAATGAGACATACTCGCATCAAATGTAATGAAAATAACCAGTCCTCAGGGAAATTTTGGTCATTTGAACAGGCGGTTCTCGCGTAAATACAAGAACTGTATCCATCACACGCAGATGTGAACAAAGCATAGAAGTGCGAGATAGACTGACATTTTCACGTAAATATGGTATATCACTGATTATTTTTTCTTTCAACTACGTTATATATGCACATACGAACTTTTAAACGCGATTTGGGCATTTGTTTACATTCGGGTTTGATGGATACACTTCGTTTGTTTATTTACACAACCGGAACAAAATGGTTTTTAAAACGGATGAGAAGACAACTCGGACGGACTGTAATCGTCAAAATCATTGAGCACACCTTTTGTCATATTGCACTAGATATGTTCCACAAAAATTTGGTTTCGAGAGAAATATTGCATACATTCGAAGGCAGTAGCTTTATTATGTAAAATGGTAGCTTACTTGCTGGACTCCAGGGGATAGTAGGATGGTACTCCATTATAACCCATGTTTATGACGATGAACCAGAAATAAATACGGTCATACTACATATCTGAACAACCAGTATGATGTTTAGCAATGTTGATCTCCTAATACAACTTACAGACATATGCCAATTTGTAGCATGTGCACACAGACTGAACCAATCATTCAGCTGTCACCAGAATAGAGACAAACAACTCACTGGTCACATATGTCGGTTTCACAGACCAAAAGATGCTCAAATGATGCTCTGCTCTGTGATACATAGCATGGAAAACAGATGTTTATTCATGATATATGAATACAAGACAAGGCTGTTACCGTCCTAGTAGGTACCGAAGTGATAACTGAAGACGCCGGGTAGACAGTCTAGTTTGGATTGGGCAGACATAACAAATATAAATTTGCGTTAAACTCCAGTTGTGCAAAATGACATTTCCAGGAAGCACAAATTCAGAAGGTTGGAGATAAGGATATAATTTTAGTATGAATTGCTATAATCCTGAAATTTCTTCCCTCCCTTCTGTCAACCACTGTGATACGTGTACCATGTGAAGTGGACACCTGGGAATCCAAAAGCCATGCTGCTTCATGTTATGATGCATGACTGGTGGAACAACACCACAGATCCCGTGAATACCTCGACCAGTGACTTCTTCAAAAGAAGAACGAACAGCTTAAGAATTCGCAACCTGGCAATTTTATTACAACGAAACACTTAACTAACTAATATCAGATAAAAATTGATAAATTCCCAAAATAAATATATCAAGATGAACTGGGCCTGTTCTGGTTCGCACAGTAATTCCAGAATGTCACTTTTTCCAGTTCAATCAACAATAGCTGATAACTACTACTTTAAAACACATCCAGCTCAATATATATACCCATCCAGAAATACAGGAAAAGAACAGAACATTCTAGAGAACGATAGAATTTTCATCTTTTAAAAATTACAAGAACAGAAAATAACTTTCTGGAGAGCAAAAGAACTTTCAAAACATTACAAGAAAAGAACATACATGTTCGAATACATGTCACTCGCCATAGCAACAATACGGTCATTTTTTTCAGATCCGCTTTGCCGAGTGGCTGCGGAGCTTTAGCGATATCATGTTGTTCGGCGTCAGTCCGTCCGTCATCGTCAACTTTTGCTATCTTAAAACTTTACTGTCGAATCATTCTGACATTTGGCACAAAAATGCCCAAGAATATCCCAAGAGGGAGGTATTTAAGATATTTTTTCAAAAGATTCCCCTTATATATATCTGTGCTGTTTCCCTTCAATCGCCGGTCTCCATATGGCGGTCATTTTGATTCTCCAGCAGTTGGGCGCAATAAAATTGTTTTTGACCCAAATCAAGTCACTATTCGTTTTGAGCCATTTCCATCCCACTTTTTTCGTTCATGATGGGAACTGCCACAACTGTATTGCTTGAAGATAGAGCTTACAATTGGCACTTTCGAATGGGAAGTCATTTGTGTTGATTTGTGTAATGGCCTTGGAGTTAACCTTCGATGACATTGAAAGAGTAAAACGGCCACTTTTTGTCGAGAAACACCCATTTTGGCTATTGGCGACCATTTTCTCAAAAACTGTTTCATCAAATTATTGTTTCAAAACATTCCCCTTATATACATCTGTGATGCCTTTTTGAGGTATTTAACCAACGGTCGATTTTTCGAAGGCTCTGCGAAAAAACATTATGTTGTGACAAATCAAGTCAGTATCCATTTTGAGTAATTTCCAGCCAAACAAAAATCTTGAAAACTTTCTCAAATTCCATAAATAAAGTTTATATGTTTGTATTATGAACGTGAACATGATTGTCCAGACGACTCAAATAAGGTTTTTACTCATTAATACTACTCTTATAACGCGGTTATTACTTGTGTTTGTGTTCTCGTATTTTAAGCCTTATTGAAGAAAGACAAGAGTGAAGGTATTCCCGATGTGAGCTATGCTTTTGATTAATCAATTTTGTTGAGTAGCTGAGATGAGTAGAAAGTAATCAGTGGCACTTTGAGCCATGTCAAGGCTAAGTTAGGGGAAAAACAATAGAGCGATTACACCGAATTTCCAATTATTATAGTGCATTCTGGATTTTTTATTGACGTCATTAAAATCAGGTAGTATTAGACAGGGTACAATCGAAATCTACCATCCTCATAATTATGGGTGCCACCTTGAACTGATGATATTAATAGATCGATATATAAACTACTTTTTTTATGAGGATTTTATGTTGTCTCGAATACCAGTCAAAACCACCCAATAAGTATGAATGAGTACCAGACTGGTTTTGGTAAATGTACTGTTCAATTCAATTGGATTCAAAAATATTTATTCAACATTCAGTGTGTCTTGTCTGACCTAGACTGTACTTTATTTGCACCTACATACCACCAACGGAGGCCATCAAATGTCTCGCTGTAATTCATTAAAAACGAATGCACACCCACAAATACCAATAGGAAATATCTATTTTATTTTTATTTTAGCCCTTTGGCATCGTTTTATGCAATTCATTTCATTAGTTGCTCTGTGATATTTACACGAAAGAATGAATATGTTGACACTATGCCATTTTAGCAACAAATGATAAATACATGTATGTATGAATGTACAATGCACATTCGCAGGCTTTCTGCATTACATACACATTTTGTCTTCGTCGTTGCTAAAGCTGTGACACGTAACCTCACCTAGTATCCCACAAACTAGGGAGGTGGCTTGAAATTGAGACCTGAAATGCCATATGTTTCAAGACCCGCCGCGGGGGCCCAGGTCACCCGACTCCAATATCGAAAGTAATCATATAAGGTTATTTCGCAACATATGCTAATTCTTAGGCTGGGTTAAATTGGTGAAAGAAATTTTTATTTTACATTCTTAGTGAACTAGCCCACGTACATCATCTTCAACGTCTCGGAATTCCAGTTTGTAAATTGCTAATTCTCATGAAGTATATGCTTCTCGTGACCGACTAATATTGTTTTGATATACTATTTATTCCTATGTCTACATGTATGAAAAATGGTGAACTTCGAAGTAAATAAATTTGATAAATTTGTGTTCACAATCCACGCCAGAATTAGTTTACCTCGCCCACGGGCTTTGACTGAAGGGATCAGTGTGTGCGTATGATTTAGGCGGTGTTTTGTGGGTATCTCACTGTACTCTCGGTATCATTTATGTTGATAAACATGATAAATGCACAAATCCTCGATGTTTCTTAAAATAATCAGACTGTGAAAAATAGATACAAATGCCTGGAATGCGTAAGCTCACGCCACTTGCTAGATCATATTGAACACTTCATGACTGAATGGAATCGTAAAATGACTTGGCATACTCCATATGGGGATCATACGGCAATTCCTATAGAAAGTTTTGCCCGTACTTCTGTGACCTCTCTTCTTGGGGCTGGTAGGTCACGTGACGTTACGGTGTGATTCTGGAGACCAACAAACATACACCTTTTTTTGTTACCGATGTAATCTGAGTTCTAATTTGAGTTTTACTCATAATAAGCAAGAGGGAGATAAGTTTGAAAATTCTCAGTGTAGATACACACATCAAACGTCCCAACCATTTCTATGTCATGCAGATGACTTATGATATAATTCAATAGAAATAGATGTTTATATCCATATTAATATCGAAGATATATTAGCATATGAATATTGAAGAGTAGTAATTCTAATATTTTTATGTACATCTTTCACGAAAAGTGACCAAATATTGATTACAAAGGATATTCAAACTGCAAAATGATTTTTTTTCTGCTTTTGCACTCGAATCCAAGTTTTTAGCCAAGACGGGCTGTTAAACTATTGTTGTGGTTTTTCGTCCGGCCAGCAAATAACTTTGTTTTGGTGGTATTCTGTCCCGGCTATTGTGTGATTGTGGTATTTTGTCCTGACTGTTATGTGATTGTGGTATACTGTCCTGATTGTTATGGGTTTGTGGTAATCTGTCCCGGCTATTGTGTGATGGTGGTATTTTGTCCTGGCTGTTACATGACTGTCGTATTTTATCCTGGCTGTTGTATGATTGTGGCATTCTGTTCCAGCTATTTTGTGATTGTGGTATTTTTTCATGGCTGTTTTGTGATTGTGGTATTTTGTTTTACCTGTTGAAGTGATCCTGACATACATTCTGCTGCAATCTGTTCTGAGTGGCTGTTGATAGATAACAGAGAAATCCAGTGTATGCATGCTCAAGGTAACGACATTTGTTTTATTACTAGTATATTTGTTACTTTATATCAGCGATCATCAACAAAGAAGCAGAGAATATGACTTTGAAACGTGAACAATATACATGCAAAATACAACATTTTTCAATTCATATATGTACAATAAAATACAAAGCTCCATTTAGCGACATTTTTCATAACACCCGGTAAACTATTAGCACCCGTGAGTTGGGTGGGTGCGGCCACCTATCGTTATACAATATTATTTCAAGAAAAAAAAAACGAGGATAACTCATCAGCAAAATCTCAAACATTTTAAACTCAACATTTTACAGATATTTACTAACACTTTTTTATCAGCCAGTATTGGACACAACCGGTCAAATCATTTTTCTTTGTGCAACATAGACTAGAATAACACTTATCGTGGTCTCCTTTCCTCTTCGTATACTAACAAAGTATAACTTGTTGCTGTTACATATGATATCATAGGAGACAAAAAAATAGAATGTGTTACGTAAGAGTATGAATTTGTTTCCTATTCCTGGTACTATGCAACTGATGATACAAATATAGTACGCACACAATCATATAATTGGTCTGCAACTCAGTTTTCTTACTTAATAATAGTTCATGATTAGGTCCTTTGTGTTTATGTTCGCATATGTAACTCTGACATTTAACACTGATTTGTCCAGTCATGGGCGAAGATTGTTTTCATCTGCCACACAATAACAATCTATTTATTTGGTATCTTTCCCGGGCCTTATACTATTATAAGATGAACACAAGTATAAACCCACGTCATGTGGTAGACATGTAGTATCATTAGCTAAATAAACATGTTACTTATTATTGACTAATCTAGTGATGCAAATCCACAAAAATCACTTATAAACCAGTTCAGGCTTTCTCTGATAAACAGAGTTTAATCACGTATGACAGTGTTTGTCATAGGACAAATCAAGACAAGCGTGATTTGGTAACAACTCGAAACATAATAAATACTTGGATCAGTTTATATGTCAGCAGTTGTGAACTCAGCTGGTTAAAAATTTCGGAATATTAATAACTTATACATTAATCGTTTTGAAAAATAACAAAATGATGACAAGTGCAATTGCCTTGGGCATGCATAGAAAAGTGGCGTTTGCATTCGTGAAGCAGACTTCGTACAGGTGGCAGCACTAGTCCTGTAGCCGGTAGCACGGGAACCAGACCTCACGACACGCGGGCGTAATCTGTCAACAGAACCAAAATAAACATGCTATAGCAACGTACGCTGGTTCGTAATAATGATAATACGTAGATTATAAGTGTTAACCAGCTTCTGAATAACAATTTTCTTAATATAATATTGCTCTAAATGTAGCTATACATTTCTATGATGAAAATGTTTCTTTGTAACTTTTAATAGGAACAAACCTTCACATTGTGCATGCTTTAGGCAAGCATTCGTTATCAGGCATGTGTAACTCACTCGTGCGAGTTTTTGACATGCATGACAATCTGCAGTGAACTGTACGAATCGTTTCAAATATAACTCATGCCCGGATGCAAGTCACATGATGCACATATTAGGCACCATGGTATCAATTACAGAAACAATCAGAAAGTACTGCACAGACGAAACTCACAATAACACTTCATGCTTCACGAGAATCTCGCATACCCACCATTTGTGTGACCAAAAGATGCATTACATTCGCATTCGAACACATTCAACCAACATGCTCCAAATTTCTATTGTCATTTCATTTCTCCCTTATTTCAGAGAGACATTCGATTATGACCACAAACAGTGACGCAATTTGCAGCTGAGGAAGAAGAAAAGTTAACCACCACATTTTCAGCACCATGCATGGACAACTCGAGACGGAGAGTCGCAGAAGGAAGAGATATTTGAGACTTGACAGCGAGCACCACTCGAACACCACGACATGACCCCAGAGCAGCGACGGGGACATCACATAGAGTGCCAGCCTGTCACCCTGAATCAACCAACACAGCTAACGCCCTCCTCGTCCGCACCACTCGGCCCAGATCACACGGATCAAAGTCTCCTACCGGAACCTGTCTAACGGTTACACGTGACGTAACACTTAATGTATGGGGATTGCGGGACAATCAGACGATTGCGTCATCTTGGATCACGTACGCTGGTGGGAAATATCTATGAACTTGTACCGAGTAAACCGCACAATGAACAGATCCAACCGTGTACATTTATATGTGAAACGTCATAAATGGTATACTTTTGTTGAAGGGACGGTTTTGCATAATTAATCCAATATATATAGCTGTCGCTCATGAAAATGTTGATTTTCAAAGGAACAGGCATTACATGTGGCACAGAGTTGTAGATAGAAAAAACGCTTACACGAAGCATGCTTACTGTTTAGTTCTCACCAATGGCACATCGATTTACATCTAACAAATGACATTCCATTTGTTAAACAATTATTTATGCATGACGTGGGGCCTCGTTTCCGAGCAGCCAATCGCCGTTCGTCGTGTTTGTTGGTCCGCAGTGACGTGATCATTCCGGTGGGTATCCGAATCTGGTTTCTCTGTAGCAGCTTAGCCAGTATCTCCACCTTCCGCATCAAGCTGTCTTCGTCGTCGTCGTATTCTCGGGGGTCTATTGATGATGTGTCGTCCTCTGTGAATATAGGAAAAGGTCAAAGATTGAACACACATGTACCTCACTGAAATCATCCCCTTTGCCGAACCTTCCAACTTTTTCATCTTGTTAGTTGGATTGTTCGGTTCAGGTGGTCAGTAACGTTATTGATTTAAAAATTCTAACTTAAACAAACATTCAATCAGACACAGTATTATGGCGATGTGTATGAGTTCTGGGTGTTTTTCTGGGCACTGTTCTGTAAATCAATACAGTGTGTATAATCCTCCACCATGGTCAGACGGGTCACAGCATGGCTGATTTATGGACCTTCGTCACAACAAACATCTGCTTGCAAACACAAGAAGCACTAAGCACTCGGAAAACAGCACTTGCTGCCAGGGACAAGAAGGAGTTGCTGGAGATAGCTCGTGATGGATTCTATTTACCCGACCTGTGCCCACATGGTCAGTCACACCACGTGCGCGTACAAGCGACCTATACATCATCGTAATGCACCTTTGTCATTATCGAGTGGCAAAAGACACAGCCGATATATTGTTTGATCAATCGTCAGTCCTTTGTGTTTCATTAGCCCCCACTATACTGAACATGAGTTCTTGGAACTCGTGCAAAAAGCCACATACCCTCCCCTTTGCGTGATACGGGCGTTCTGTTCAATTGAAGAGGGATGTGTTATTTACTTAACCCAACTGCCGAGTTGGATGTAAAATGGATTCCGTGTCATGCTAAACCATGATAATTGAATCCCCGTTTTATTGGCCTGATATACATCTAATATGCAAAGTTAAGCGGCAAGATGAACCTTGATTAAACTGTCTGCTCGACAATTTCGAGTTAAGATATCACCGGGATATAAAATCGCTGGTGATACCGGGATTCAAAAAGATGGTAATTGACCGCTCACTTGCATGTGTGTCTACATGATAAACTAGCAAATTTCTCCGAATATTTCCGGCTCGCAGCCAGACGTTTAAAATAACAGACTATCCATTTGACTAGCATAGGTTTATGGAATCCCTGGCTCTCTGCACATGTAATATTGCGAGAAGACTTGGACCAGACTTGTGCGGTTTTGAAAACATGTTATAATAGGTTTTGTTGAGAGAAACGACAATTTGTATTCAATTAGTGGCAAAGCAAAACAGTCCTTGCTTATCCTGGAGGCATTATCGGCTTGAGAGCTGTCTGCAGTCACTCCATGTCACATTGCTCGGGGTCTGAGGATCTAAGTTATGTTTATCGGCTTCTCTCTGCTAATGATTCGGCCGACGCGGCTTCAATTTGTAATAACTGGTCCAGAGTTTAAAATAACTACAACGGGCGTCGAGCTCAGCAACACGACCTTGGCATGTGTTTATTCTGGATATGACACTATAAACTTTTAACCACTGGTATAGGGTCGTTTTGCATATATCTATTATATATGTTATATGAAAGTTACTGCTATCTTGAACTTTAAAGTAACCTAGGAATCCTTAGTGCTATTGTTTTTATATCATACATGTATGTTTTCAAGATCTCTGTGATTGTTGTTTCAAATGTAAAACAAAATACACATAAACCTAGTTCAACGAACTTCTAATGTTACAATATTTAAAATGTAACGTCACATTGATAGACAAGAAAATCCTTTATCCTTACAAGTTTTTGTACCTAGTTGACACATTCCCATAACAGTTCGTTAAGCGGTAAATATTCGTTTATCCGGGAGAATCGATATTTCCACGAGCACTTTACTTGTGGATAAAATTATTTTGTGAGAGTGTGTGAGACAACTTTCCGAAATAGTCATACAAATTTATGTTTATCATAACTGATCACCATGACCGGGCGTCTAACAAAGTCAGGTAAAGTGAGTGTGTATCGAGCATGCCAAATAAAATATGAAAATGACGAAATTCTAGTTGGGCAGCTGCTATGACGACAGAAGCAAAGATGATGGATGAGTATCGGGCTGTCAATCAGAATTTCGAGGTTAATGCCTCATGAAAGTACTCGGCCCCCACTCATTGCATGTAGGAATATTAACTAATAGAAAGCTGAATGCTGTAGTGTCAGACACACATAAAACCTTATGGTCAGCAGTATTTCTGCTAGTAGAGGTTCAAGTACTCTACATGTATCCATGTTCCAAACATGTTGTTTTAGTCATTGCCAGTGAAACGTTGAGTTAAATTCAATTGTTTGGTATCACAAAAATGGATAACACACCATAGTTATCTTTTCGTGATCTGACTAGATAAGCGCTAGGGTCGGGCTCAGGTGCTGCACTGCTCGCGCGATACACCGGATATTAATGGAGATATCAGAGCTAACCGTTATCGCACGAGCAAGTGGCAGCCTCTATAACAAAATTGGGAAACTTTTTGTTGTAGAAGATGACTTTTGTCGGTAACCCGATACTGTTCTTGAATGACATTTTTTTTTTGCAACATCATGAGTTGCCTACATGATCGGTGATCCTGCTGTTGTTCATGAGAACACTTGAAATTATTATTGAAACTTCTGTACACAGAAAAGGAAACGAAAGTATCCCAAATGTTCACGATAATCACAAAACGCCATTATGATGGTAGAGACAGAGGGTATATTTCCAAAGCAGAATATAAAGTGACCTCATGTGAAGGATATCCCCACATTATGAGATATAGTAGAGCATGTACTAGCCAATCTTGATTTGGATATGATCTTCTAATTAAGGAAATTTATGGAATGGCTGACGCAGATGTTCAGGTGCGTCTCAGAATTGTAATCTTCCGATAGAAAGAAGACCGACGATATAGAATGCTTTCTGACCGAGCTTTGTCGTCTTCCTGACATTTATGTGGTCCTAAGATAAAAATAAGCATGAGTTACAATGAATGAGCAGTTTGGCTGCATGACAACCTAATTCAATCGCATAGGGCAAAGACCAATTAAAAGCTGTGTAGATGAATTGAAGCGGCAGATGCGAGTGTCGTCTAGCAGTGATAGTGCCTAGGTCGGATCACCCGCAGACACGCGACGTTATGTGTCAGAGTCAATAAAAGGCAAATCGTGAGATTCGATATCCCAGAGAGAGTACACAAACGCCTCCTGTTAGAGGCGAAGATGAACCTTGGGAAGACATCGAATATAGCTGCCGTGAATATCGAGTAGGTCCATGTATCATCCTGCCGTGGACGGAGTCGGCCCACTCAGCCAAGACGTACATCCGCCCATTGTCACGTGTTTCTCCAGAACTTTATCACAAGCCGTTAAAACGCAAAACCCAAATGACTCGCCGCATTTAGGCGCTTGAGCTCACATTATCAAGGCGTTGTGTTTTTGTTCTTAGGGCCAGACGAGCGATGGGATTGATTGATCAAGCCAACACGAATCTCTGATCTATGGCCGTGAAAATAGGTAGTTTTTCAATTTGCTGTTGCGAAGATCTGATTTGTGTAATTAATCTTATTTGGCTGTGGAGCGTGTCGATAACCCGGGAGTGATACATTGATATGTACACAATGGGTGGCAGAGTCTCACAATACCCCTCCGACGTCATAGCATAAAACCGGAAAGTTCTAATATCACCAGTGTACAAATCCTTACAAAAATTGACACGTGGATTGTAGATCTATAGACAATGTGGGTTGCTAAATCAGCTTTTAACGTAGTCCCCTACAAACAGTGAGGTAACGAAGAGGCAAAATTTAAAAGTTATTTCTTGAATATTATCTCTTTTTATTACATATTTTATAGAGGAACTGATCAGCATCTTAATACTGAAAAGAAAATAGGGGGTCACCGTGCTGGTTTCTTCGACATATTCGATCAAAATCACAAACATTAAATTATGGCATTTTTGCACGAGTTTTTGTCCATATTCACATCTTGCATCGTGTTGTCCAAGCGAACGGATACGTTGACTCCCCTATTTCCTTTTCAGTGTTAGGATGCTAATCAGTTGCTCTAAAAAATATGTCATTTTGAAGCTCAACAATATGTTGATACGGTTATTTATTTAAAGAATCTCTTTGCCCCCCTTCCCTCACTGTTCGGAGCGGACTACTTAAGTAATGCAATTGTCTATCAGGTAGTTGGGTTTCTGTTACTATAAATTCTAGATCAATCGAAATTTGACAGTGTGAAAATGACTGTTTTGTTGACCAGACTGAACTGTAAGGAAATAGTCACAACGAATGGCGTCTTTCAATTATTGGGTCAATGTTCTCTGATGTCGGTGCTCATGTCCATATACTATGCATACAATCTGTTCTCATATAGAATTAAATTGTTTCATTTTAGGATCAGTGAATAGGATTAAAGATTTGCTGCAATGCATGGTTGTAGTTACCTGAAACGTTGTGACTCAATGCTTATTTCGGTGTAAAATTTGTAAAAAAAATAATCATGCAGTTCATGCATTACATCAACTAACACAAACCTGTTATCGAAAACAATGTTAGTGAACACTACAGTCTCAGGCAAGAATTAATAAATGATTGACAAAACATGTCAGCTCGAAGTAGATATATGTCCAGACAGCATCAATAAGAGAATGCAATTATACGCAACAAATTGTGCGTGTCCATCTGAATTATTCGAGAGGACATCAAAAAGCATATTACAGTTGTAGGTAATGGGAAGTTCCGATTCATTGTAGATAAATTTCCTTCTAACGGTATATATGCACTTCTATCGATAAGTGCAAATGAAATTTTCAAGAGAAATGTTCAAGAGAATGTTCAGCTCAACTAGAGGATGATGAATCAGTTCACAATTGAGCTATCGTACATAGTACAAACGTTATTGCAGACAGGAACCAAAACTGTAGCGAAGAGACTGAAATTAATTGATCCAGAAAATGAACACTGCAAAACTTAAGACAAAAAACCTATTGTCGACCATACAAACACGTGTAAGATTTGTAAGTGGGATTCGCCTGATATCCGGTTACCAACTGCACCGATACAGGCATACAAATAAGTATTTTTTTCAGACAAAAAAAATATTTTTCATGAGACCGATTAACACTCATTTCATTCATGACAGTGTTGTGAGGTAACCACACGTATGTTGACAGCGAGACGCTCACATATCACAGGCTTTTCAGGACAACCGACACGTGGGCATGAGATCATCCCGTGAGAAGTTGACGCCGAGAGAACAAAGGCGTTGGTGAGGCTGTGTTCTGGAACCGTATTCTTCCGTCCACCTGCCGCATTGAGCCGCGGTGTCAGGTGTCCAGAGCCGTGTCTCTTTATCTGTGACCCTACAGGTCATTGTTTGTTCGTCTCGCCCTTGCTCAGAAGCGAGAAATTAGCCGCTGGCTTTGTTACAAGGCGTCGTCTTCGTATCATCTCCAGTGTCCCATTGCGGATCGAATGGGCGCACTGCAATTTGCTATCGATTGTGGCCTGTCGCTGCCGGCGAGCCCGGGTTCGGGACGACGTCGACGGCCCTTCACGGCGAGGAACTGTCAATGCCTCGCGTCCTCCCTGAGGGACGATTGGCACGGTTCTCCTGAACACGTTTCCATACCAGCACAACATTTAAACACACAATCCAATCAACGCTTTAATGATGCACCTCACTGTCGTTGCACTGCGTAACTGTTCGGTTTCTAAACGAGGTTACCCACTCGTTCATTTTGTCGTTCACACTGTGTCCTCTCCTCCATCATCACGAATGACACGGCAATTAGTGATGATATGCAGACTAGGTTCAATGTTGTAGCGTACTGGTATCCTTCATATATTTATGATTTTGTGCACACAATAGAATGAAGTTATGAAAGATTGCTAACAGTATGTTAAAGATCTATTTGAACTTCTTATCAATGGATTAATATTCAAGGGAACAACTGCGTAATTAACTTAGAAGCGAGGAAAATACGTCAGAATTTTGCAACTCTTGTAAAGTCATTCGTCATCTTGTGCGGAACAAGTGACAAATTGAGTTCCACTTTGCTCAAAGAAATTTCACAAGTGGCCACTTTATATTCAGAGCTGCGATATTCGTTCAAATACAAACCACCTACAAGCCGCAGGAACAAATGTACAAGACCAAATAAAGACATATTATGTGCGTACATTTGACGGACGATCATATGTCTCTGTTGGTTTGGGTACTGACAGAGCAGGATATAATATTCCTGGAACCTAACAGTCCACACCCTCTGGCTGACACGTCCAGTAAGGTGCACGAAACTATTATCCTGATCCATTGAGATTGATGCCATTTGTCCACTCGGACAGTACAACAACACGCCTCTTGATTAACCATCGCATTTGCATATGTTTCTACAAACAGTTTTGTCAGTTGGCTTGATTGATGCGACAAGTTGGCCGCCAGTCGATCAAGTTACGTTACATCGGATGTTGTATGATGGCTTCTTGCCCTGTCAATTTACTCACCACCGACGCAAATGTCCTGCGCTTAAGGTGGCTTAATGCGCAATCACATATGCACATTGAACTGCATCAATAGTGTATTGTTATCATCCGCCTGGTGCCGGGTGGAGATCGGGAGAAACACTGACGCCCGCTGGCCGCCTGGGACGGCTCGTAACCGGAACTCCGGACTGTGTACACACGTGAGCCAGCCTCCACCCGCACACGACACCCCCGGGCCAGCTCTACTGGACATAGACGAGCTTAATCCTTGCCTCCCGACCCTACATCAGGGACTTCACAATGGAGGAAGGGACATTAATACGGGCATTGTGGAGAGTAGATCTTCACATGCATCCCTTACAATCATAGTTATAGTCAACTTATTAAAGCATAGCGTACTCAAAGAATATACATGTAACTACCATTCACTACATGTGAAATTCAGTTAATTGTGCTATTATGGTCAGGTTAGTAACTTTTAGTGTTTTTGGTGAAATGTGATTTTGAGGCTATGTTCAACTGATTCACTTAATTCCCACATATAATATCAAGATCATACTGGAATGTATATATACATGTATTTTACCCTCGTCTTTCTAGATTAATGCATCGACATAAAGTCCGAAACTCCAAAGGGAATATAAGCAAGCATGAAATCGCTATCAAATACGACAACGCTACCCGACCCGAGCACAGGATTTGATGTAATATTAGATATGACGGCTTCATTGTCCACAATACTTTAATTAATCGCACAAATTTTTGTTGCCTCTTTACCTGGCAAAACTAGCGTAAAGCAAGTTTTTCTTACTTATATGCATTAATCATTGTAACAGGTAGGCATCTCGTTTAAGTTTGTCGTGGCTGTGTGCATCAATTTTAAAACGGCCATAAAACTGACTTGCATGAGAGGCCGATTTGCACGGTAATACTTTTCAAGGGCGTGCTGCCTTCTCTCGTATCGGCTTGTTGTGCTGAGGTTTAATTTGCGTGTTATATCTTCCGTAAATAGACAATGATCGAGGTGGCATAGACTCACTCATCCCGATAAAATGTTGGGAAAACGAGCACACGATGCGGAACAATTAGAGCCACCCTCGACACGGAGGCGTGTGCCGAGTTCCATTAGACAGTCTGGCGTGATCACATAGGATATCGGTAAGGGATGGAAGAATGGAAAGAAAAACTATTCAATTGAAATGTATCTCGTAAAGGAAACGCACAACAATACCCGATCAGGTGACTTGTTTTCTCCATCGTGCAGAGCACGTGGAGAGTGGTACGGAATCATGCTTTACACGAAAGTTTCCCCCACTTTTCATATTGACTTGCAAGCTTTTGATTTATAATTAGAAACTTCGTATCATTGTACGAATTAAATTCGATTTTTGTCCCCATTTTTTTTTCACGATAAAAACGAAATATTGGTGGATGCCTTCCTATCATTTGTGTCCCCATCCTGAGAGATTATAAGGATGCTGAATTTCCTAGCAGCTGCAGAACGTGTTTACAGGAAGGGTTATGCGGCTATTCATCAGCATTCAGCAGTAGACATTGAACAATGAAATATTAAGTAATTTCAGCATTCCCATTGCAATATTCTAAGTTTAGATATCTATTCGTAAGACGTCTTCCTTTATTCATACCACAGGATACCATGTCTCCGATTTGAACAACGATAAGACGGGAACTGTTTGTAGATTATCATTCCTAGAAGCTTCCTTCACGATTGTTTCCAAACGACAAAAGTGATTTTCTAATTTTATCACTACACCTCGGATGGCAGTTCTTTGAAGCTGGCCAAGGTGATTTGTTTCATTGAAACAAGTGTTCTCCCCATGCATGATCCAACAGCTTGTGTCACAATTAATTCCGCTCTATACGTATCAAATACTTGTACATGTGCATGCATGGTTGAGTTCTAGTGTGTTCCCTCTTATGTCATGTCATTGCTCAAATGCTGGGTTATATGTATGTGTCGTTGTTCGACGAAACTGGAAATCAACAGAGTTGGTCCCAATGCGAAGATACAAGATCGGCACCATAAAAAACCCACAAAGCTGTGTATAGATTATTCATCAGCTGTTGTAGTTTTCTCCTAGGTTTGAGGCGCTGCGGGCAAAGAATACAATTCCATGATTACGAACTTCCAGAACATTCATTGCGGGCTGCAGTATTTCACATGTGTACTGTTATATGCGTACATCTGGTGCTAATACAGTAGTAATATTCAGTATTAACAATGAAAGGTGCTATAAAATGGTTAATCAGTGTGCTTATATCTGTGACACTATGATAAATTTATCGCCTCAGTTCGAATTGACCACATGAAAGCTTTGCAAAATAATTTTGTCGGCTGCCCCAGATGGTGACAGTTTTATATGGCATGAGTTTATGAACATCCATGTCTCCGGTGACACTGTTCAGTTTTTGCTTGTGCTATGAACTCTAACCAGTGTATCAATTTCGACGAGGCTGCTATATTCCCCGGGGTTTCTTGATTGGAATCCTATTTCAATTCTTCAGGTGAAATCGTTTTTCCTATTCATTTTCCTCTTCCGGTTGTAAATGATTCCGTTCGCTAGAATTCCACGACAGTTCGTGATTTGAAAACAAAGGTATGTTCATATATGATACATTTGTACGAGGAAGTGTACCTGAACAAACTGTACTTACAGAACGCAAACAACTGCGATAATGAGTGCGCGTCGGGGACAAGTTCCTTGAGCGGAAAATCTTCTAAGTTGTCGTGATTAATCGTGCACGCGGTAAACGACCGAACGACCGTGGCAAAGATCAAAGAAATCGTGAATACTCGGAACCTATTCCACTTCCAATAAACAGTAGAAAACCCCATTTCATTACTCGACGTTTTCCCCTATCTGAATCTGTAGCAATGTTTTACAAAGATATACAACTGAGAGAAATTAATTGTTAAATTTTTAATAACAACTACAATGTGAAGATGAGCACGACTTCGTTTTTCACGTTCTCTCTAGTTTGTAATTCGCAGGCGTATGAAAAAAGTCACAAACACTGAAACACTGAGACAGTAGCTTCTAATGATGTTCATTTTACACTTATCTTAACACGGCGGACCATGGATCACTCGTCATGATCTTAAGGGAGTTGTGTCGAGAGCTTACCTAGGATGGCGAAGCCCTGTGTGCTGGGGATCAGGCTGGCGAGTAGGGCGAGAGACAGCAGTAGACTGATGACCAGCAGGTTCATACTGGGTCTGCCCGGAGCTCCGGCTACTCTCGCATTCTTCACGTCCACATAGTCTCTGTCACCGGTCCTTAACCGCGCCAGACCGCTAACCAGCATAATGACGTACCTAAAACTTTGTGCAGCTTTTCCTTCGCACTATCACAGCTAAAGAAACGACTTGTTTATTTTACATATAAGTATTCTCTTCCTTAAAACTTTTGAGAACTTGGTAAGCCTTCGAGGTAGTTAGTGTTTTATCCGTTTTCTGTAATCAAACAAATCCGATTGACAAATTCCCTTCCTTTGTTATCACTTGTGTAGTTATTTCTTGCAGTCTAGATGACAACTGAGTATTTCTAACTGTAAACCAAAAAAGTCGTCCGAATTTCTCGCTGTTGGCTTTTTCTCACATCCCGAGCGCGGAGACGTTCCCTTTATGGTGACACCGACACCCACACAACTTAACATTGGAACGTGAATCAAAGTGGGGTTTTAGTCGACCACGGAGCAACTGGTGTGACACGTTTCAATGCCTATTGGCAGTGGGGCGAGCCGAGCCGGGCAGGACGAGAGGAGACCGAGGGCGCGTCAATCGACTGCAGTCGGGCTCTTGGAGACTTGGGAGTCAAGTCGTGCGCTCGCTGAGTGAGTGAGTAAGTGTTGTCCCTGCCCACCATACTCCACCCCCCGCTCCCAGCAACCACCCCTCACAAAGACAGGGCATCTCACCACCGACGACGCTTAATTAGTATTGGTGCCAGCGTCGTGCAAACAACGCACCTATGAATCCGGAAATTTGTTTAACTTTGCTGGAATTGATCCCATCAATCGACTCACGACTAGTGTGATCAATTGTTATGGAATCTAGGGGATATGTAAGAGGCAGTGTCGGTGCCATTGTACATTCTATTTTATCCAAAACAATATAGGTTTTATTTAAGTACTGAACATTTCGCGCGCATGTGATCAAGCGCCTATTTCACAAAAAAATCTCAATCTTCTTTAGCAGCATTAGTTTAGCATTTGATAATGGTGGTTACTATGCGATCTCCTTTGTAAAATAGGCCCCAGAAATTCATGTGCAGACATTCCGAGTGAGATTTGGTTCCCAAAATTTGTCAGCTTCCATTGGCGTCATATCCCAATGACGGTAATGGTATCTTTTGAGAAGTTTTGTTCTGTGGCCACTGAACGGGCTGAGTATAAGTAAATACGGCTGGGATAAGAAATGGCAAGGCAGTCATATGAATTGCCATATGAATAACTACCATAAATGGTGTTGGTTTTGGCGTTTTGGATGACCAACGATCGAAGTGTATAAATCGAAGTTGGAAAAATTGCACTGAAAATTCCAATTTGATTGGTTCACGATAAATATTTCAACAGCTAGGTATTGCCTTTGTGGTGGTGAACTAGTTGTGTAAAAACTTACATGTCTATTTCCGAAAAAAGTTCATAATGATAATGTTTGGGAGACAGTCAATGTGAATATTTGGTGAGAAGTGTAGACTCGAAATTACACGAGAGCCTGTTAGGTTATATTTACTTTTAATTCATTGTACAATAGTTACAATTATTGAATTTAGGTACGTGCCAAATAAAACAAGATGAACAACAAAAATATGATAATCAACGTATGAAAATTAACCAAGGAAGTGGTGAAAAAAAAAAATCAGTCCTATTGACGAGGAGAGACGGACTAAAACATTGCACTCCATAAATGATTCGAATATAACTGTACATGATAACGAGGGAAGAGAGTGATATGTAGAACACACACATGTAACACGACAACCCAGACACTATCGCGAGGACATTTGACATAAAGTAAGCCTACATTCTAATTGATATTTGACATAGTATCGTACTTTACATTTATCCCAATGTTTTGCACTCAATGCAGATCAAACAGCGTTCAAAGTGTATATGTTTACAACTGTCACACCTTCCAAATTAATAACCTTAGCAGTTCGCATGCCAGTGGATTGCACATCCCGGACCTCCAGATGGACAGGCGGCGCGCTATGGGGCCAGGATAGGGTGGCAATCGGTGTCAGGTCACTGTTTCTGATCACCACGGCCTAATATAAGTATAATTGGCAATGGCTAAGGTACCCACGGGCAACACGAGGTTAACCCCCACCACCCTGTACTTGAGTATTGTAACTGCTATAGCTTCACAGACGCCACTCCGCCCTCATTGCATGTAACAAGGCACCAAGCGCTCGGATGACGGATGTCTCCCATACGTCATAATCGGCAAGACATAGGCCTACATGTACATATATGTACAAATTGTCACAGACAAAAGATCCCAGCACATAGAATACAGACTATATATATGGAAAACGGCCTGAAAATAGAATATGGAATAAATCATAATCGTGAACAACAGGTCGTTCGGAATGCAATGAATCGAACGGATTGGCAATCAACGATTATGGACTGATAAAAGTTCACTGAAGCCAAACAAATAAAAATATCTACAATAATGGTCAATGCCCAGTGGCAAGTCGTAAGTGGCTAATTTATGACTGAATCCTGTTTGAATCACAAATCGACGCTACGTCATCTGATGTAATTCGAGTTCTTATGAGCAAATTGATTGCTTGTGGGCCTTTGCTTAACGCGACATTTAATGCTAAAAGCGCCAACAATTTGGGGGCCACTTTGTGAACTCTCACCAGATAAAGAGGCGATTATCAGCTCCGATTCAATATTCCAGGGCGACAAGGGTTACACTCGCCCTAGAAATGAAATTGGAAATAACAGGAAAAAACTCAGCAAAGATTTTTCTCTAATGTGCATATCGTATCACAGTAACAATACATGCACAAGAAGCAAATTAATTAATGTTTACATATAAAAACACATTTTATATACTATCCCACCGAACAACCCTGTGGTGCTGACAGACAAAAAGTTGTCGGCTGGTTGAACGGAAAACAAAATTTATCTGACAACTTCCCCATGTGGGACCCCAGAATACGGCTTCCTTCCGAATGCAATTAGGCTAATGTCGTCACTCCTACGTGTGGATAACAACTGCAAACAAAGTGGTCATGATGCCAAGTGACCAATAGATCGGTGGCAAACGTTCTTTTATTATATACCACGAATTATTCAAATCCGCCATGGGCTGGAGTCTTTTGTCTCTGCCCTCGCCCGTGTCTGACCCGGTCTGGAGCGACTGACTGCACGAGGTGGTGTCGGCCCGCCACACAAGGCATTTATCCCGGGCGTTCCCGAAGGACAGCGCCCACCAAAGACCGACACCTTCCCACCCGATAATACAGTTGTCCCCGCGTCGTTATCTGCCCATGTAAGAAGCATCGATTCGATTATGTAAAGTCACTTGATGCTGCTGTTGACGTATTGGTGACTTTGGAGGAATGGGATTCATGCTCTCTGTGTGACAGATGGGGTAGTGAGAATGTTATTGTCTGTCAACAAAAATGGCCGAAATGGATGGCATTTTCAAATCTTGTATTATATTAGTTGCAATATTATCTGAAAGAGACAATGAACGCTGAAACATGTTAATTTTGAAGAGGAAACTGGCACCTACAAGCAATTTGAGCTACATGTACACACGGCAGCTATGACTTTCTGCAGGCATTCACGCCGTTCTTTCGTTGATTTACTTGTACTTCACTGATTTATTTTTATTGCAAATTGGATTGACATCGCATGCTTGATGCCTCTAAGGTGTATGTCTTGGCAGGGACACAATAGCCGCCCAATCAATGGATCAAACCAGGCGTATTATCCGGGCTCGTGTCAATAACACTTGACGACAGATTGACATTGCGGGGGTGAGCCGCGCACATGGCGTCACAGTGACGAACAACAGCCGTACCACGGCCTACACGTCACTCGAGTTCTGCTACTGTAGGTCTACAACGTGAAAAGTATAGCAATCGATATTTACTGCACATTTTCTTCTTGGATAATAATTCATCGAGCGAAATAATGGAAAATCACTCTTTATTTTCGGTTGGGATGAAGGAGTTTTTAGGTACTGATTCTTTGGTACGATAACCAATGGGCATGGCGTTGCGTCAGTCGTCCGTCTTCGTCCACATTTTATCTTCATTAGTTTACGATCGAATCTTTCTGATATTTTGCATAAAAAAATACCTAAATTATTCCAAGAGGGAGATCTTTTTAGTGCATTTTTAATTTCCCTTTTTTTTTCAAAATTGCGGCAGGTTTTGACGAAAAAGGACTTTGACGGCCATTTTCAGTTTCATTTTCGAAAGTAATTGTTCAGTAAGTTTTGATACTGTATTTTGATTTCGAAAAATGTACCTTTTTGACGTGTTTCGTTGCCATTGAATCGCCGGTCTGCATGTGGTGGCCATTTTGATTTTTCGACAGGTCGGTGAAATTTTTGTTTTGTCCCAAATCAATTCACTATTCGATTCAGAGCCATTTCCAACAATAACAAAAAAAATTGTAATCTGCTTTTCCTGAATGGGACTTCTATGGAGTAAACTCCTAGAACACTCCAAGATAGAGCTTGAATGGGGCATTCAAATGGACAATCAAATGTATATTACAATTTCGATGATAACTTCGAATTATACCTTCAATGACCCTTTTGTAAACCAATGATATTTGGACTTTGGTAGCCATTTTCTCGAAATCTCTTAGGTAACATTTTCTCGTATTGATGAATACGACTCCCAATATGACCCCCTGTGATGTGTATACGTTTCGTTGGCCTTGCACCGCCGGTCTGCATGTGGCGGTTTAATATATTGATTTCAAACGGGTCACCAGAAAAAAGTTTTGTTCAAAAATATTTTGCATCCCTTTTCTCTTCATAATGGGAGCTGTGCGAAATAAACTCCTAGGACACTTCAAGATAGTGATTTCTTTGAATGACTTTGAATTTGACAATTGAAAGGTAAAACGGTGGGAAACATTTTGGGCCAGAAAACAGTTGTGATTTTCTGTGATAAACTTTATTAACTGATTTTTATTAACCATGTATCATTAGTATTTTAAACTACCGCTAGTCAATTACAAATACGGAACTAATGCAAAACATAAAATGACATACATGTAGCTGAGTTTGTAAGTATGAATGTCTTCCGTGTTTTCAACCAAGGTTTCTAATTATAAACTTCTATTGTATTTTAACTAGGACTGTCTGTATGTTTATCAGATCAAACAATATCGTGTCTCGAGCATGCAATAACACTCTCGTTTCTCGTTTATCTCACGATCCTACTGTTCATTATCATTATTATGACTTACGCTGATTAATTGTTCAGGCTTCGCTATATTACGTTACAATACAATACAATACAATACAATACAATACAATACAATACAATACAATACAATTACAGTACAGTACAGTACAAAGTACAATACGAATGCTTTACTAGTTATAATCGTTTTGCTATCGATGAAATATGTACTCATATATATGTGATATTCTGATTTATAACTATCAATTTGATAAAACATTTGATCCCTCAAATAAATCGAAATGCAATCGCTATTGGTGAATAATTTGACCCTCCCTGTACATGTGTGTTTTCCACAATAGCAGGTTCCTGAAAGTTCATAACACCTTGTAACATATCTTAAGTCGGTGACTGACCTAGTTCTTTTGTCTTGGGGTCAGGTCATGTTATTGTCACCGACTTGAGCTCAGCTTTTTTGGATAGAAGATCGACACACCGTAAGAAAAATGTAATTTCTGCAATATAATGTTTATATATATAGTAACTGACTGGGATGATACGATGTCCGAGATACTACTACTCATTTATATACTTCACAAATATTAGTAGCGGTTGTTATTCTCCAGAAATAAGGTTTCTTCCGTCAATATTTACCCTAATTTTGACACGGTGATGAAGTTTATCGTCATTTTCAAGAACTTTTGGACACTGTATTTGAATAATATTTACACAGGAGTTAAAGACCTAGTAGCATGCCGATGAAAGTGCTTTTCATTTAGTCTATTATGAATAATTTTCAATAAATTCGAACGAATTTTACAAATACAATTAATGGGTTTCGAGATATCGAACCAAATAAGCACTCCTTCCGTAAATTGCCCAAGATTTAGATCCAGATTTTAGTGTGGGTCACGTGGTTGGTGACGTCAGTTGAGGCAGACCTGAAAGTACATGTAGCCAGCAAGGTAACTGCATGTCGCATATTCATTCCCCTGGTGTATGTTTGACAATAGGCGAAATCGGCATTCCGAAAATTGGTGGATAAACAAAAGCACATGTTGATTTTACTCACATCAAAGATTTTCTATACCAAGATAGTCCACTCAGGGCAAAACGGAAGCGAACATTTGAACAGTGTCGATCCTGGCGGTGAGACTGAAAGTTGGACGTATTTCCAATAGTGACGGCGGTTTTCATTCATAAAATGACGTTTTGGTCACAAATATTCATTCATAAAAACGAAAAAGTAGTAATTCCTCAGTCTCACCGCCAGGGGGATTGTTCGCTTCCGTTTTGGCCTGAGTGGGCTATCTTGGTATAGAAAATCTTTGCTCACATTAAAATCTGAGACAATGGGATTATCTCTGCAAAGTTTGACGTTTTTTTCTTAGACAACAATGTCACATGCATTTTTTTTATCCACCAAATTTACGTTTTTACGCATGCGCTCTTGTAATGCTGAACTAGCTTATTCAAGTGAAGGGGTGACATGGCAGAAATGCGGCATTTCTTGTCTCGATATTTAGAATCAGTACTATTTATTCGCCCATAAAAACGGAGGTTTGTTGAACTGCAAGATGTCCAGTATTTGCTGGGTTTTGCGTGTTTTCTGTTGAATTGCATGCATTTTGAAGTGATTTTCCGTCTTTGAGCTGGCCACCAAATTACGTATTTTACGTTTTCGGCGAGCCATCAAAGCACATTCTGCCTCAACCGACGTCACGATTACGGAAACTGCCGAAGCTATTTCTTTCATCGGCTGTAGAAGGCGATTGCAATACTGGCTCAATATACTACATTACATGTCGCTGTTATTAGTCACCAATTCACGCGAACACCTTTTTAATCACCAGATGTCTAAAATATCTTTATATGAACAGGAATAAAACCATATAATGGTACCTTGCTACTATTATTTAAGGTGATCATCTCATGCTACATATATTCTGTGCATATGTACAACTATTTTGTAATTTTTCAGTTATTCCTAAATTACTCCACATGCTTGTCGTGTCTTTGAGTCAAGTATACCCGACTTAGGTATACAATTTGGGTATAACATACCCACCGGTGGAATGAATTGAAATGTACAATGAGTTCTTAGGAAGGATTTCCTTGTGTCATATCCGTGGTGTCCCGGTCCGTAGGTGGGAATCACTCTCATTCTGAGACAGTGAGGTGTTCAGATCGTCCTCCGATTCTGTATCATTGTGACATAGGATGGGGCCGTTTCTGAGAGTTTTAGCCCTATGTTATAGCATAGGCGCATCGTATTTTTATAATGGGCATATAGTGCCCATGAAGCTAATTTATTCAGCGAGTATTCGTGGATAACAGTTAGACTAGGGACGTAGTACATTGTGACATAGGATGGGGCCGTTCCTGAGAGTCAAATTTTTAACCCCATGTTATAGCATACGTGTCTGTAGCCGAGTCGTACCCATTCGGTGCGTCATTGTCGCATCACAGTCTTCGTGCACAGTTTGTACGTGCATATCATTTGAATTGACAGCTAGATTTTTCTTTTGATTCATGAATGAACAAACGATGGGACAATGGAAATAATTCTTAAATGTACACATACTACCAGTGTGTATTTACATGATAAGTTTTCTCATTTTGCAAATATGAAGACAAGCATAATTATGGGAAGAAAATATTATAAACATTGTAATATGATGTTGCAATACAGACGGTTGATTTAACATCGGCGTTGGCTACTGCTTTCGCGTTTTTCATGGACATATATATCAGTCCTTTTTTGGTGAGATAACATCTTAAGTCGGTGACGCTTGATTCGAGGCGGTAACAATACAAACATGTGGAGTAATTTAGGAATAACTGAAAAATTACAAAATAGTTGTGCATATGCACAGGATTTATGAAACTTGAGATTATTATCCGATTTCACAGGAGATTATTAACTCATGTGTAAAGATTTTTCAAATACAGTGTCCAGAAGTTTTTGAAAATGACGATGAACGTCATCACCGTGTCAAAATCAAGGTAACTATTGACGGAAGAAACCTTATTTCTGGGGAATAACAACCGCTACTAATATTTGTGAAGTACATAAATGGGTGGTAGTATCTCGGACACCGTATCACCCCCATAGTTTTTGTATATATGCGTTATATTTCAGAAATTGCATCTTTCTTACCGTGTGTCGATCTTCTGTCCAAAAATTCTGAGCTCGAGTCGGTGACAATAACATGACCTGACCACTAGACAAAAGAACCATGTCAGTCACCGACTTAAGATATGTTGCAGGGTGATAATGTGTAACATCAGAGCGATGACCGCCAATATTCGACGAACAAAATGTTGGTACGACAATGTACACTGCCGGACAATAATTTATCACCGGCACATCACACAGACAGAGGCCGCAACATATCTTACGTGTATTACACACAAGAGTAATGCAATTATACTGCTCTGCTTGGATGTTTCAATTTTCCATACATGTGTCTTCTGGCAAAACAGTACACAACTCGAGTGTATCTTATATAAGTTATGCATAGCAGGCCTACACCACCACAAGCCGAGCACCTGCAAGTACTAGTTATACCAAGCACGTCTACCTGTTGAAGGACTGCGGCACCAGGCGTGAGTACGAGTAGGGATCATACCTCCGCTTGTAGTCCTCTTCGTCCTCCGACAGATCGCTCTGGGAGTCACTCTCAGAGAAGATCTCCCTGGTCACCGCGTCCCTGGGACGTGTCGGGGGCCGCCCATAGTACGACGACTCATCATCGCTCGCTGACAGCTCGGCCTCCGCCTTGGGTAGTTCCTGGTAAGAGTAGTCGGCCGTGTCGCGGGTGACGTGCGCGGCCGGCTTGGGAGCCGGCGGCCGAGGTGGGCTGGGTAGGTGGTTGAAAGTGCCTAACATCCGCTCCAGATCTCTCGCCACAGTTTGCTTCTTTATCTCCTTGACCTCCTCGAAGTCATCGTCGCCGCTCGAATCTCTGGGCGAAAGGACGGGAATAAACACATGCAATAAACGAACATCACACCAGCAGAACTAAAGGTTATGTGCGCTTCCACGGGCGTACGAATGAGATTGAAACCGATACTTGAGGACGAGTGAACACAGACACCATGATCATTGATATTGGTGTCAAATAAAACCCTAATATACACTTATACCAAACATATTGATCAGTTTGCTAATGATAATAAGAAGATGCTCGCGATCGTGAACTCGGATTGTTATAACCCTCTCGCCAGAAAGACTCTTCTTCAGTAGTCTACCGCCCACGTTCACTACTACTATCTCCTATACCGATTATTATCCGCAATTTTTGTTGAGTTGTCCATTATTTATGGAGATGTGACTTTCATTGCCATTTGTACATGTGCAAAGGACCATGCCACCATGGTATATATTTCCCAATCTTTGCTACTTCGTTGTGCATGTATTGTATTGTCTGTTTGTAGTATAATCCAGTAATAATGTCATCGTGGGCTTTACTCGGTACCAATGTTTCTACGCATGGGCAAGCTCCGCCCCAGTGATAATGGAGGACAAAATGAAGTAAAACATTTAGTACGGATAACGATGCACTTATACGAGTAGTCAGTGTCGCAAACGGCAGGACCACACAACAGTCAAAATAAAATATTAACTGGACCTCCATACACGGACGATAATTGTGTTTTGAAAGATAAACGAAACACAATTTTGTGAGGAAAAAATATCTGAAAAATTGACGACATGGTCATATGCATCGACATCCAATCAACATTCATGAACATTCTCAAGAGAGAGAGAGAGAGAGAAAAAAAGATAGATATAAAATATAGACACAATACATGTATCATGTAGGGTTCACAAAGCGTATAAATCTATTTTGTTACAGACATGTCTATTGTATTTTTTCCTATCTCAAAACTGAACGGAAGGAGTGGTCGATATCTATATTTTTGCAAATTGAACGGATCTACACATACACGTACGCCACGGATACACACTGCATAAGTCACACACTCATATCAAGTGCCTAGAAGCGTAATCAAATCTAATATCATATTATGGTCAACCACAAACAGCCATGGCCATGGGATTCACTTATAGGCAGGTTTTACTACACAAAAACTCCAATATGGAGAATTTTACATTGTGCAACAAACAGGTGTTGATTTAGTGTAAAAGGTACCCAATTATCGAAATAAACATTTGCCACCAATAATCACAGGTGTTCGATAAACAAACACGTGGGAGTCCCACGCCCCCCTAGAGTTCGAGAGTTCACAAAGTGGAAGTAAGTGAATTAGAAACTCGATAAATTATAACTCGATCACCGGTGATCGGGCACTGAGACGTGATATCATTGCGTGGGTCAGCTATCATCGAGATACTTGACACACCTAGAAATCTACCCCACTATAGTCTTTGATTACAAGGACAACAGTGGGCACGCTCGACTCAGGTACGCAAGGCAACCATCGGTAATCAACCCATTGCCGAAACCCATGCATGTGTATACAATGTATATGTATACAAGATATCAGATCTTCCATTAAAATAATGATCTATCGCACATGACGATCCTAATTAATTGGTCTTTCCTCTTTTCTCTCTATGTACATGACAATGAGAACACTACACATCGCTATAGACCTATATAGCAATCAGGGACAATTAGCAAATATAGTTTGATGTCACGAAATCTAAACAATGAGGCGTTGCTTCTGTGTCTACTAAGAGCAGGAACAATATATATGTTGAAATATTCACGACCAACTTATGGCATATTTTTGTGCTAATAACCTCGTTGTTGCAGACCATTCAAGCAGTGCAAGCAATCACAGCAGTACTGACTTGAATACCTGAACGAGCATGAAGCTGGAATTCGTGTTTTCTCGAAACTGAACACCTTTTCTAATACACATTGTCAGCGTGCGCGAGTGAAGCTTTATAAGCAGCTATTGCCATTATGTGTGGTCTACACGATATTCTTGACCAAGGACGACCAGATACCTTGCATCTTGTACTTGTACACATCATAATGAATGACTCACTTAGTGAAATTTCCGGCACTGATTTAAATATAGCCAGTCTCTTTCAAGGCGCCTATATCCTAAATCACAAGGGATCTCTTCTTCGTGCATTGATTTGCTTTATTCACGGACTAAATTGGCGTCAAAATTTATCATCCACATATCATAATGCCCTTAAACACCCGCGAGGAAGGTGACGGGCCTTCAGTAGGTTAGACGGAAGGTGTTATAGGAGGCATACATGTATACATCACATGATAACGCCATCGCTTTTAAGTTGTCGACTACATATCTTCCATTTTGGGAAATATAACAATATCCTGACTGATCCATACTTAGAATTAAGTTTGAGGAAATGTCGTGAATGTGTCATAGACGATCACCATTTTACCTTCAAGATATTGGCTAGTTACATGTCCATTGTGCTGCTATATACATGTATATACAATTCAGTTGAGCTACTCGAGAACAACATTCTCATTAGTCCCCCAAATCAGGTATCCAAAGATACAATCTAGATGTAGATACGCTGATAATACTCACGGGAAGTGATTCCTAGTGATTTCTTGTTTTGACGTAGAGTAATTAGAGTGAATATCAATGTTTTAGAACAGAATACAAAACAAAAATACTTCGGTCATTGGAAGTCTGTCATCGGAGTGGAAGTACATTTAGAAGCATGTGGGACATACTGAGGATGGGAGTAAGAGATTCAATGATTCATTCAACAGCTCTCGTTTGAAAAGTTGGCTCGGCCCTAATTACGCATATCATTTAAGGAAATGGATATAGAAGTGGATGGTATTCATAAAAGCCGAACAGCAGTATGTGGGTGTATTGCAGTGTGTGTATCTACCTTTCCTCGCTGATGTCCGAGCAGTCTCCGTAGTCTACAGGGTTCATGCAGATCGTACACAAGTTGTTGATGTCTGTGAAACAGTCCGGACAATATACGCCTGTATGGAGAAATACCAGTGATATTCTGCAATGTACACCGAATCTTTATATCAGAATGTTTTCAACATACATTCTTATGAATAATATTGAATGATTTGTTTTGGAAAAAAAACTGGTAATGCAAGAAAAATAATTATAAAGTTGTGGTGATGTACACGTAAAAGTAATTTATTTTATTGATGCCGCAATGTTACGCATATTATAATAAACTATTACTTTTAACTTCTACAATTGGATATCGATGATCTTTCATTTGGGTAAGCATGGAGAATGAGACGGACGGATTTGTCTCTGTTCTCTGTGACCGTATGACATTTACATACGTTTTTTTTGTCCGTGAATCAGCAATACCGAAAGCTATCATGCTGTAACTTAATTTCACCTGGGAGTCAAAAGGACAATATGCCAAACTTTTCAGACTTTCAGCTCTACCCCTAGTGTTAATATTAATCCCGTCATTCAATTTCCGGGGCCGTACACGATTTTGTGCATGTTTCACTGTCCCGAGTGGGGCGGGATCAAACAACTGTGCATGTGTTCTGGTCCAAAATTACAAGAATATTTCCAATTCTGGTGGCTGTAAACACGATCAAATCACGGAATATGCTCGAATTCTCGAGATCCTGTTTTCGCATGACATTTACCATTGGGATACATTGCTAACTGAACATGTTTTAAATAGATGTTTCACTTGCTTAGAAAATTGCCCTTTGAATCCCAGCTAAAGTATGTCAAGTTATAACATATTAATATTAGCAAAAAAAAACCCGATGTCAACAAGTTTGCGAAATCAGAGTACTAGTATAGACTGAAGGGTAAGTAATCAGTGTTTCGACTTACAGACTTATCACCAATTCATAAATTTGACATGTACGAAACGCAGATTGTCAAAGAAGACATTCCCAGATTCAAATTAAAGGTGTTCGTTTGATTCAAGATTTCACGGACATACTCTGGAAATAAGTCAGAGACGCGTTGTTTTGCGTGAGAGCGAGAATCTCGTCTCTGGGGCAGACTCAAGACTGTAAAACATATTCAGTTCGTGTCATATATTCTGTCTCACGAATGATAGTACTATATGGCTATATGTTCTAGTTGTAAGGTACAAAGTGACTGTGGAATTAATACAATATATGTATTATACAATCTCGTAAATGATAATTGGGCAAAATAATCCTAATATGTCGATGACCCAGTTGGATCCGGGGTGTGTGACCAGTTCATTCGCCCATATATATACCTGACACTATTTGAATAATTGTCCTTCAAAATCGTGGACAAGTGTGAATCAATAGAATGGCCATTTACCCCACTGGACGTCAGTTAGCCGCCCGTGCTGTGGGCGGGAGTCACGGGGGACCACTCGGCTGCCGGTTATCGCTACCGCAGACACAGAAAGCAAGCTCACTCGCTAATATTCTGATATTCGGAGGCTGTTAGTCGTATTGGCCACTTTGATCACGCTATAATGAAGAAGGCATTTAAATAGTCACGCTTTCTGGATATCCTGACTGCCCACGGCGGCAATAAACAGCCTTCTCCGGGTGCTTGAATTCCTTTCAGAAAGGTCTGACCGTAGAGAGCTCACCAACTCCGCACTTTTTTGCTATGATATGTATTATTCATATTCGGAGCAGGAATATAGCACAAAACGCGAACTTCAATCGACAGTCGGGTATATATGTATATAACTTTGAGAAGAAATAAATAGAATTAAAGGAGACGGACACAGTATAATTTTCGACTGTGAAAATCGCGTAAATTACCTGCGGTTGATCGATTTCGTTCAACTATTGAAATTTACCAGGACAACTCACATATAAGCGCGATGTAGAAAAAAAAACTGTGTAATTGGATTGTTTATATTTACCCATTTTGTATTTGGGGGCATTACTTAATGATGTGTTTTCAATGTTTGGTTACGTTGTCGTTCAACACACAAAATGCTAGTTTTCGAATGAATCATTTTAGAATCTTGTATTCAACCTAGTTAAATGAGATACATCGTGGAGCAATCAGCAGTATACTTGTTTAATTGGACACGACTGCGAACTGAAAAAAAAAATTACTCACAAATCAAGGTCGATATATACCAAATCCTCTAAATGACAGGCATGTTGAAATGTATCTTACATAAGTTATTGGCTAGACTGGTAATGACATTTCACGTAAATATATATGGGCATTATCATTCGTTTTCATTTACCATGAAACTGTGTTAAACTGGACGACATACGACACGGAAGGTCAAATTTAATTTCGACTAAAAATCTACTCCTATTACATTACGTTACTAAGATATATGAATCAGGTGACCGTATATACGCAAGAGGGCCTGGGGGCTGGGGCCACACATGTGACTGGCCTGTGACTAGTTGTAAATAGATAGAGTAGTGAGTAACATGAATCATACTACCAGTATGTAAATTGGACGGTTATGCTCCAATTCTATCAGGTGTACAGAGGAAACAACTATACGTTTCACACTCTCCGTCGATATGACTTTGGATATAAATGTTTCGGTCGAGCTATGTCGTTCACTTTTTAGTTTACCGGACCTTGGTCCGATAACCTGTTGCCGTAGCGTTCTGTCCGTTGTCCGTCGGCGTCGGTCTGCATTCTGATCTTTAAAGTTTACGGTCGGAATTTTGCACAAACATGCTTAAAATATTTCAAGAGGGAGATATTGGACTTTGGTGGCCATGTTTTAAAAATCTGTTCGGTAATTTTTTCTCTTATTGATGCAGAAAACTTCTTTTTTCGACGGGTCGGCCAAAGTCACTATTCGTTTCAGCCATTTCCAGCCCAAAAAAAAATCGCCATATAATGGGAAATGACACAACTGTACTGATGGAATGCTTGAAGATAAAGCTTAGATATGATACGTGTACATCACTTACAATAGATATGGGCACTTTCAAATGGAGAGTCTTATGTCATGATTTGTGTGGTGACCTCGGATTGACCTTTGATGACCTTGAAACGTTGACTTTGAAACATCTTTTGGTGACCTTGAACTTGACCTAAGGTGACTATGAGTGGTAATCGTCGAGGTAACATTCAAGGTGAATAATGTGCATTGACCGAAGCAGATAAAATGTTTGTAGATGGAGCTTAGATTTGCATTTTGAGCATATACTGTAGGCACTCACTTCGAGTGGTGCTCTTGGTGACCTTGACTTTGACCTTTAGCGGATTTGATATGCAAAGCAGCAATTGTACTGAATTTTACAACTTTTCCACGTGAATTACCCTATTTTCACGTGATCATGTACCAACATATGTTGATATGCTTTTGTTCTATACCCGGATAATTTGTACCTTTGCAGTCCTTGTTGTCGCAGTGTACGAATCCGTCAGCTGTGGTGTCCTTGCTGGGCGCCCCACACGCCAGGCAGTGTGTTCGACTGTAACCGAACATCCGCAGTACCTTAGCAACGGTGGGAGACCTGTGGGAGAGACATCCCACATGGTGTTTTAGGAAAAGGCTATTTGTGGATGAGTCATTTGAAACGCAACAATAATATCGCCCAGAGCGAAGCAAATTGATATAGGATATCGTACATTTAGCCTGAAAATAACATGGAGATTTTGTTTTTGTAATGTGAACTGCTTTCATCTGAATGTCAAATTTTTATCGGTCATAGTGAAACAATTTGATATTTTCAAATCGTTTTTTTAGGCTCATGATAATGGGGAATTATTTTTCCCTTTTTCAAAGCCAACTGCTTCGATATGAATGTCAAATTCGTGTATCTTGACAGTTCATTCGGTTCAATCAAATATATATATTTGCATGTAAAATATAAAAATCGTTGGAATATACCCACTCTAATTGTGCGTATGTCTGTCAGTAAATAATTTGACCGCCAATCTCTCAAATTAAGCACCGTTTCGCCAGCTAGCTTCCCGACTGCCGAGTAGTGGGTGTCACCTGACCGGACAGGTAGACTCCGGTTCTTATACTTTAGCTCAAGGCCACGAGTGTCGTTTGCTACAACTGGCTGTGGTGTCCGGTATCAGAAAGCCACACTACAGTAACTCACGAGGCGGCCAGTCGGGTGGCCAGACTGATCTTCTCTCGCTCCTTGGCGGTTCGGCCGTCACGCCGTAGCTGACGTCTCAGGTGTTTGAGGAAGCCCCCGCGCCGTGCAAGGATGCGGTTGTAGAGCCAGACGGCCCGCTCCTTGGCCCTCTGTGGATGGTAACACCCGGCCACCAGGTGCCGCAGTCGTAAGCCGTACGCCTCGAACAGAACCAGCACCAGGGACGACCCAAACAGCCCACCTAAACAACACAAATTAACACGACACGTTCGTCTGATGGTGCTATTATTATTACCTTTATGTACCAAAGCCTAGTTTATTTTGACTCGTATTTCATACTGCAATATATACCGTGCCATCAAATAATAATAACACAAGTGATATAATGTAATGACACAGCTCGACAAATCAAGCTCAAGTTTCGTTTCATGAACGTACATTCCCTTTTTTTCTCGAGATTCACACAGTAGTAGATCTGACAAAATTACAGAAATTAAGAGGCCGACTTAAATTAATCAACCCACAACTGGAATCTGAGCCAATGCGTGACTGCTGCAATTGTGCGAGGACAGCATACGATCAATCTTCTCCAATGTACATTCTACATATGCACATTCACACAAATGTGCATGGATGGATCCAGAAATTCAGGGACTGGGGGCCGAAGAACCCGAAGCGAGCCCAATGCGAACAAGAGCCTTGCGGTGTAAGAGTCCAAGAAGCCAAATCCTTCCTATGGGGTCTGTAAGTCTCTTGCCGTCTCGGTGTGATTATGGGGACCAACAAACATACACCCTGCGTTCAATATGAGTAGAACTCCAGGTAAAACTCAAACTATTCAGGTAACACAAAAGGTGTATATTTGTTGGTCCCCAGACTCACGCCGCGAAGGCACGTGACTCACAGATCCTATTCTTTATTTGGTAGTTTCTTGGCCCCTTCTGAGTATAAATTCCACACAATCGCACTGTAATCAGCCTGTTTTCGAACCTAACCTATTTCAACATTTTTTCCCACTCCGCCTATGAAGCTATGTTTATGTATGTAGGTTTTTCGATCGTTTGGCTAATAGTACATTACTTTTAATATCTGTGATATTTCAAAATACACGGAAGATATATTCGGTCATAAGACACTAACAACAATAAACGCATGACTTCCTTTGCCACATGATCTGGTGATTCATTTCGTGACAAAGTTATTGCATTTGAAGCCTGTTGAATTGTGAGAAGTTCACAGTCACACCTTCTTGTGCATAATACCAGGGGTTCCGGGGTGTCGACACTGACCTATGAGCTTGTACATGTGGTAGTTTGGGGCTGGGGGTGTCGACACTGACCTATGAGCTTGTACATGTGGTAGTTTGGGGCTGGGGGTGTCGACACTGACCTATGAGCTTGTATATGTGGTAGTTTGGGGCTGGGGGTGTCGACACTGACCTATGAGCTTGTACATGTGGTAGTTTGGGGCGCGGGGATGTCGACACTGACCCATGAGCTTGTACATGTGGTAGTTTGGGGCCGGGGGTGTCGACACTGACCTATGAGCTTGTACATGTGGTAGTTTGGGGCGCGGGGATACCGACACTGAACTATGAGGTTGTACATGTGGTAGTTGGGGACACTGACCTATGAGCTTGTACATGTGGTAGTTTGGGGCGCGGGGATACCGACACTGAACTATGAGGTTGTACATGTGGTAGTTTGGGGCCGGGGGTGTCGACACTGACCTATGAGCTTGTACATGTGGTAGTTTGGGGCCCGGGGATGTCGACACTGAACTATGAGGTTGTACATGTGGTAGTTGGGGACACTGACCTATGAGCTTGTACATGTGGTAGTTTGGGGCCGGGGGTGTCGACACTGACCTATGAGCTTGTACATGTGGTAGTTTGGGGCCCGGGGATGTCGACACTGAACTATGAGGTTGTACATGTGGTAGTTGGGGACACTGACCTATGAGCTTGTACATGTGGTAGTTTGGGGCGCGGGAATGTCGACACTGACCCATGAGCTTGTACATGTGGTAGTTTGGGGCCGGGGGTGTCGACACTGACCTATGAGCTTGTACATGTGGTAGTTTGGGGCCCAGGGATGTCGACACTGAACTATGAGGTTGTACATGTGGTAGTTGGGGACACTGACCTATGAGCTTGTACATGTGGTAGTTTGGGGCGCGGGAATGTCGACACTGACCTATGAGCTTGTACATGTGGTAGTTTGGGGCGAGGGGATGTCGACACTGACCTATGAGCTTGTACATGTGGTAGTTTGGGGCCGGGGGTGTCGACACTGACCTATGAGCTTGTACATGTGGTAGTTTGGGGCGCGGGGATACCGACACTGAACTATGAGCTTGTACATGTGGTAGTTGGGTACACTGACCTATGAGCTTGTACATGTGGTAGTTTGGGGCGAGGGGATGTCGACACTGACCTATGAGCTTGTACATGTGGTAGTTTGGGGCCGGGGGTGTCGACACTGACCTATGAGCTTGTACATGTGGTAGTTTGGGGCCCGGGGATGTCGACACTGAACTATGAGGTTGTACATGTGGTAGTTGGGGACACTGACCTATGAGCTTGTACATGTGGTAGTTTGGGGCCCGGGGATGTCGACACTGAACTATGAGGTTGTACATGTGGTAGTTGGGGACACTGACCTATGAGCTTGTACATGTGGTAGTTTGGGGCGCGGGGATACCGACACTGAACTATGAGGTTGTACATGTGGTAGTTGGGGACACTGACCTATGAGCTTGTACATGTGGTAGTTTGGGGCCCGGGGATGTCGACACTGACTTATGAGCTTGTACATGTGATAGTTTGGAGCTCGGGGATGTCGACACTGACCTATGAGCTTGTACATGTGGTAGTTTGGGGCCCGGGGATGCGGCAAACAGGCTGTAGTGTCGAGGTCTCCCATGGAACGAGCCGTAGGGTCGAATTTCGTGATCAAGGTTCTGTAAATGTCGGCCAGGATACCATCACTGAACTATGAGGTTGTACATGTGGTAGTTGGGGACACTGACCTATGAGCTTGTACATGTGGTAGTTTGGGGCCCGGGGATGTCGACACTGACTTATGAGCTTGTACATGTGATAGTTTGGAGCTCGGGGATGTCGACACTGACCTATGAGCTTGTACATGTGGTAGTTTGGGGCCCGGGGATGCGGCAAACAGGCTGTAGTGTCGAGGTCTCCCATGGAACGAGCCGTAGGGTCGAATTTCGTGATCAAGGTTCTGTAAATGTCGGCCAGGATACCATCACCTTGCACGTGCATACGGACGTGACTAGGCACTGCAGGCCGAGAAAATGACGTATCATAAATCACATAGGTCATTGTAATTATGACATGTATTACATGTATCACATGTATTACATGTAAGCATACATTGAATAACAAGATATCATAATTATGCCTATCAGTGTTATTGTCATCGATTGTATTGTTCTGAGTTTCAGTGACAGGTAAATAAATGATATACGTTGTGGTAAAATTGAGGTATTTGTGCCTCATGTCAATTACTGGAAACTTGGTAAATATAGTCTTTATCGTGACCTATGAGTACCACACGATATTCGAGACTGGGACATGACATATCGTATTTCCTATCGTGATCCTTGTAGATCCATTATAATACTCCAGGCAGCAGATTGACACCAGATTTGTCAGAATTCGATCCAATGGAACGAAATATTAAAACTTGATATTTTATTCAGGATTGATAACAAGACTATGAAACGCGTGCGTAGTCATATCCTGTCTGTGAAAAAAAAATTCCCCCAAATTCGCAAATCTCAAACATGGAATTGAGCTAATAGACTTGAGCTAACGGGCACTTGACACTCTACATTCTTCATACTTCTGCTACATTCTTCTGTCCGTCTGTTTTTCACTGATACACCCTGACAACCAAATAGGCATACCACCATAAACGACCCTACCGGCCCCATGTTGAACCCAGTGACTTCGTACCTTCCTGGTTGACGTCGAGGTGGCCGTGGTGGCGGAGCATGGTCAGGATCCAGTAGAGACCGTAGTCACACAGCATGTAGAAGCCGCCGTGACACAGCGTGCCGAACAGCAGCACCAGCGACACGATCAGCTTCCGTCGCTCCGGCGGAGTCAGCCGGATGGAAGCTACACGTGCGAGAGAACGATATATGCAAATTTGCTTTTGTTTCAGCTTCGAAAATATAATAATGTCACTTTGTTTTCAAGCCGCAAGATACTCATATATTCGTATCCTCTAATACCAGACAGATGTCAAATGACTAGTTTTAACTGCATAGCTTGATCCAGATTTTCAATATAATTATCGTCTCTAAATTGTTGATACAACACTGACTTGGGGGAATTGTTGGGTACATTGTCTCGAATATTGTCGATACAACACTGATGTGGGGGACTTGTTGGTTATATTGTTTCGAATATTGTCGATACAAGATGGATTCGGGGGGACTTGTTCGGTACATCACCTCGAATATTGTCGATACAACACGGATTTGGGAGGGGTGGGGTTGTTGGGTACATCGTCTCGAATATTGTCGATACAACACTGATGTGGGGGACTTGTTGGTTATATTGTTTCGAATATTGTCGATACAAGATGGATTTGGGGGGACTTGTTCGGTACATCATCTCGAATATTGTCGATACAACACGGATTTGGGAGGGGTGGGGTTGTTGGGTACATCGTCTCGAATATTGTCGATACAACACTGATGTGAGGGGCTTGTTGGTTTTATTGTCTCGAATATTGTCGATACAACACGTATTTGGGGGGACTTGTTGGGTACATCGTCGAATATTGTCGATACAACAAGGATTTGGGGGGACATCGTCTCGAGTATCGTCGATGCAACACTGATGTGGGGGACTTGTTGGTTATATTGTCTCGAATATTGTCCATTCAACATGGATTTGGGGAGACTTGTTGGGAACATCGTCTCGAATATTGTCGATACAACACTGATATGGGGGACGTGTTGGTTATATTGTCTCCAATATTGTCGATACAATATGGATTTGGGGGACTTGTTGGGTACATTGTCTCGAATATTGTCGATACAACACTGATATGGGGGACATGTTAGTTATATTGTCTCGAATATTGTCGATAGAACACGGATTTGGGGGGACTTGTTGGGTACATCGTCTTGAATATTGTCGATACAGCACTGACCTGGGGAACTTGTTGGGTACATCGTCTCGAATATTGTCGATACAACACTGACTTTGGGGACTTGTTGGGTAAATAACGAGATAGACGTGTCGAGATAGACGTGTCACCTCCCTCCCCCGCCCTACACCCCACAATGTGACCGTATTTACAGGTTTTGATGTATTTGGAGCGCTCTTGCCAGTTGAGTGGGAGTATTGTTTCCTTGTCCATCTCCTCTCGGCGAGCATCTACGTCTCGGACCTGGTACGATATGTAGCAGTTGTCGAACGCGTCCTTGGTCAGGTACTTGCGCCGGTAGAGCACCGCTCTGGAAACAGGAGCCGGGCCGCGAGGCGGGGCGGGGACAAACGGGACAAACAATTAACGTCTGATGCTCAACTAGCAGACGATAATCCTAAACCCCCATCCGCCAGCGCATATCTCGTTAATAATTAAAATTGTGATGCACCCGTGTAATGAGGTGACTCTTCCTGTTCGTAACAGTATAACTCAGACAGGGGTAACGAGACATCCGGCCAGGGTTTGTCTTGCCTATGTCTTGTACAGTACAACCAGGTTACACCACTTGCATGTGCGCCTCGATTTTTACGCCTATTAGACTGAAGAAAAAGGGGAAACATTAACTATGTATCATATGTATCCCGTCGTGATTTGAGACGTAAATACATCAAACAGGAGTTCATGGCGATATGCGTGCTTCACTGGGAATGTTCCCTCACATCTGAGTGCACTCTACTATGTGACTGATAGACACACATCGATCAGTTATCTGTGATCACTTTACTGTGATTGCTTCGTCTTTCATCTTCCAAACACCTTTACACTAAAGTGCTGACAAGTACAAATATATACTATATGTGTACGAGACAATCATCACCATTTGTGCAGTACGGTACTTAGATAGGGCACACTATTGATCAGAATCAACCCACAACGTAGGTTTATAAAGCTGTTTCATGTTGCATTATGGATAATTTTGTATGTTTTAATCGCATCTGACGACAACGGAGACAGTTACTGAGGCGGGAGAGATCTGTTTCGAGACCGAATGAACGTGTTTGGTAGATTTCATTCTGCTTAGACCATTCCTGGATGGACGATTCAAGAGTTCACATATCTGAATGGACGATTCCCCGTTAGACAATTGTGTATTTGTTTTTGCATAAGCCAATTTTTGTCCTGTAATTAGAAATGTTTACTTTTTATGGACATGCTTTGTCCTGAAAAACTTTTAGTGATCTTTCCACATTTTTAAGACAAATTTTTGTCATGTAGTGGGGAAAATCATTCTATGCCTATGGTGAGTCATAGCAACAAGTAACTTCAACTGTTGTACTAAACGTCGTACGAGATGTAGTTGTTAGGCTAAGATTTAATAATAAAAATTATATTTATTTTTCAAGTGTTATTGAATAAATTATCTTTCCAACGATAAAAAAAAATCCGCACATTTCATGAATTCGTATCAAACAATGACGTCTGCTCATCTTGCTTATGACGAAGCCTTATCCTTGCAAACTGTACGAGTATATGTGGCGTGCTCATCGATGAGGTAATCGCCGATGTTTTCAATAATTGATTGATCTTTATTATAGGGGCGATGACATACATGTATCAGGGCGAAGATACGATTCCGTTGCCTCGCCAAGATGGCGAGTCAATTGGTTAACTTGAAATATTTATGCTCACGGAGGCATATACGGTAAAAACTGGATGGAGTACATGCAAATTATTACTTTTAATGATATATACTATTGAATGAGTGAAACTAGCATCAATTTCACAAATGCGCCTTAGTATACAAAGGAATTCAAAATTATCGTCGAAGCGGGAATCCATTCGGATCGTCCATTCAGGTATCGTCTATTCAGAAATCCTCTATCTCGGATGAAACTGTATGATAACATAGACTTATCCGGCGCTACCGTTCGAGCTAACTCAACCGTTTGTATGAAACTCTCGGTCCCGAGCATTACGATCAGATCAGAATATTGAGCTATTTAGGATCCCTAACTTCATGTACGCGCAGCCATACCGAGATGAGTTGTTTGTTTGTGCAAGACTGAGTTGATTTGTTTAATTTTGATCTCAGTGCATCATGTTTTATGATTCATGTTCTGTTTTATTCGGAGCTCAACTTAGACTGCACTAGGTTGCCGAGCCAAACATACAACAAAACCACAGGTTAACCGCGGGTTAGCCTTAGGTTAGGTAACCTAGACCTAGCCTTGACATGGGAAACAGACCTGACCCACGCCCACGGGTCAGGGTTACCCCTGTGTTAGCTCACCCAGGGTTAACCATGGGTTTTGGACTTAACCTACCTGGGTTAACCCAGAGATGAGAAATCGGGCCTTTGTGTTGGATGATTCTGTTTGGCTGCATTCAGGGGCTTACAATGTCTAGGCCTATAGTGTGCATGATGTGACAGTTTATTTGGAGAAGTGTGTATGTTTGTAAGTGTGTAAGCAGTTCATGGTCCAATGGTGTACGGCTTTATACATGTACGTGTGTATTTACTGTATGTTTGAGCCGGGTCATCTTCTCAAACTTATTTTTTTGTGTTATGCTTGAGGTACTTCACGGTGAAGAGTTATATGTATGGCTATATGTACACGCATGTCTGCATGCTGGGGGCCATTACACGTATACAGTATGGAAACTTGTGTGTGGCTGCATATAGGCCTATGCTTATGCATGGGCCACGCAGTATGCATGAGAACATGTGCCTTGTTGCGTCTCTTCATGTGAGCAGATCCATGTTGTAATCTCTGTGATATTCAAGTCTGTTGGCCAAGACTGCTCCTTATCATCTCTATATCCAGGACAATAAAGTGTCATGTCAAGAGCACTGTACTGTCTCTTGAATAGGGAATAACTACCGCCAAGGGCAGTATCAAAAGGTGCATTTAATTTGTATTAATTGACACAGAAACGGGGACACTGTTGTGTATAGGATATAATACTAGACGAAGTGGACACATTATGTAACACTGCATGGAGAAACAGAAGCGGTGTACTAGGAGTAGTCGAAGAGGAGTTACTAAATATTACCGACGTTATCACGGTGCATGCTACACCAACCCCGCAAAAATGAGTTGTATAGGCCTCCATTGTATATTGTCGATGATATACAATTTGCAATAAACACCATACTTTGTTTTATTTGGTATGAACAAACAAATATCAAATATCAATTACGAGAACGTTACATGAACTCCGGTTGTTTTTTTGTGTGTGTGTGAGAGCGGTACTAATTAGTTGGTGATATATAGCCAGCAAAGCAACCCGTAGTTCCATTCCAGAAGTATGAAGTCGAATGACTAATGTGCTATTTGGGGGGTATTATGTCTATGTTAGGAAGACTGGTGTTAGGTTTGCCACATCCGGAACTATGTGATGCAATTGTTCACCAGATTCACAGGCTACAGAAATAGATATGTAAAACAAAAAACTCGTCATCTAAAGATGTGAAAAGAGTCATCGACAGAACTTCATATCCTCTACCACATGTACTATTTTCTATGATTATTCACAACTGAAAAAAAACATTCAATTGAAAGACATTTCAGGAAAATATTTCAATCCGATATTTCTGCTTCGAATAAATTTCCCCGAAAAAGAAAATGCAAGTTAACATGTGGGATCGGAAGAGTGTGTAGAACTATCTACATGAGGTTTAACATGTAAAAGACACTGTGCAAAGTTGAAGCACAAAAGAGTGAAAATATTTGAACAAGTGCTTGTGGTACAACCAGTGTAACTGGTTCTAAAAAAATTGACTTCCTTTGGCGTATAATTCGATATGTTAAATGTCATACGTTGTGGGATGAAGAGATCAACTTACTTTAGGACGAGCCATATGGTCATAGCCACGAGCATGACGTCAGAGAACTTTGCCAGTGCTGACAGTGGGCGGAGTCTAGCCTCGATCTCGTCCCGGATGTCTTTACGTATGTCGGAGAAGGTCCGGGACTGCTCGACCGTCAAGTTGTAGTGGTAAACCAGGGTCACGTTGAAATAGAACATGTCGTATACATCCTGAATGGCCAGCGATAGACCTGCAATACAGGCAAAAACATGTTTGATAATTAATTAATCGTACATAGTATAAAGCGACCTTAATTGTGTGCGGGAAACACAAAAACGGCTTTTACTTGATGGTACGATATAAAGGTCAAACTTCTCCAGTGGTGCTGTTCATTGGATGAGCACGGTCTTCGTGGAAGCAATGCTAAATGTGGCAGAGACTAATCCGCCCTCTATTCAATGGTGTTAATATACAGGTCTCTTTGTATTTTTGACGCGGGTCTTTTGAACTGTGACTTGTGAACAGCATTCGAGTGGATAAATATTGCCCCATTTTGTCACGGCATCGCCCCATCGTTATCAATAATGCGACACATGCCGTGGCGATCTACGCACTTGCCATATCTGTAGCTCTTGTACATAATTAAATCGTGCATGAAAATGTCCGATGGAGGAGTGTGAGTGGGGCGAGGTCGCGGCGGTGGGTCAGGACCAAGGGCTGGGTCGTGGACGGGGAGGAGAGAGAGGCTTACGTGCTGATATCTGCGAGGACACAAACTTCTTGACGCTGTTTGTTATGTGGCACAGGAGTTCTCCAACTGCAGACAGACAGGAAACATCGCTAAGTGTTGTGGTCTACTGACAGTGCTGGTTTGAGGAACAGTCGTCCAAACATACATCAATATGACAACCAGATTCATATCTTACACAAATGAGTTTTTCGCCTAATTCTGTTCTACTTTATTATTACACCGACGAGTATCATGAACAAATACACATAATGCAAATTAATTGTCCTCGCCCATTGAATACAAAGACGACGGTACGAATAACAATGGGACTGCGTATTACGTCTGACTTACTTCTTGCCAGATGACAGATGTGACTGATTCCTTTTGGGATATCACAGAGAAACTTAACGATCTTAAGTTTCCTCCTGTATGTGTAAGAATACAGAACGAGAGAAAGGTATAACATGCATAGAACATGAGATGTGCAGTGTGATCCGGAAGATAGGGAGTTGTTGTACGGCACTCTACTGAACGTTACTGGCTAATTAAACGTATGCTAGCTCACTACAGAAAATGTTGTTCATCAGGACTGAAAGTGAAACGCAGTGGTGACGTTTTCTGGATCACTCTCGGCTTGGGACAGTTTATACTTGTAGATCTTATAAATAATCGGCTTGAAACACGTGACAAATATGATAACTCATTAATGTGTATAACTCGACCACATTCCCGAGAATTTCAGCTAATATCGAGATATTAAACTGTTGCGACTAGATTCGGTTTGGTGTTGATCAAATATGACTGGTGTACAGTATGATTGCGTGATGGCAGAAATACATATCGTCATGTATTTCTGTCGATTATTGGCAGACCCACCTGCAATCGTCGATGGCCGAGTCGAAGGCTCCTCGGCACTTGGTATACGGCTGTCCCATCCGCTCATTGCATACGTTCACCATGTCCCCAAGCCACTGAAACGACCTCCTGATGGCTGCCACTGAGAACAGAGATTATTTATACGCATAGTGAGGCACCTATATAATATTTCGAAGATTCTAATGTGTTTCTTTCGACAATTCGCTGAGAATATTCAATTAAGGGAGCACTATTTCTCGTACTTATCTCTGCGAACAAGTCGCGAACTCTCATGAAAGCCCGCCGTAGTTTCTCGGCAAACTCAACCATTGCCGCTATCACCTCGCGGATACGGTTCAAGATCGCTGTAGAACGTACAACATCATGTATAGTATGGTGAATAATTTGTGTAGCATAGTATTCTTATTCATGATAATGTTCACGTTACTGACACGTACACTTCGCAGGCGCAAGAGCCATATCGACTGCTTCTTTGGTGGCGTTGTAGGCCATTTCCTGCCCGCACATGGCACTATCCGACATGACGTGGATGTTGTGGCTGAAGTTTGCCACAGGGTGGGACATTACCAGGAAAAACAGATACGCCATCAGCGCAGTACGACCCTGTTCTGTGAAAGTAGTATATGATCACTATGTTATACTGCATGTCGAGTCGTTAGGTGTGAATTCTGACAATTCATGTTTAAGGTACACGTGAAGGGTATCATGGTAAGTGCCAGTGTGACAGGAATGGTTGTCCGCAACACTACCAGTCCAGGGTCCTACCGTCTACGGCTCTATATCCCTAGAACTCATCCCCAGTCAAACTTCCTAGAAACAGTAGTCCACTACTTTGAACCTATGACATAACAACGTACTGTAGTTAAGGGCATGTATCATGGTACTATCTTTCCCGGAGGACGTACCATCTGTTGAAAAAGATATGTAAGCCCACGGGACAATCACTTCCTCCCCTGAACCTACGTCACGCGGACTACCATTCCTTTTACATCGGCAGATTTACTGACTTGAGCAGAGAGATGGCAGTATGAGGAGGGTGATACAGCGACAACTGGTGGAAAAGGCCAGGCCGATACTGAGAACGGTACCCAGGATACAGCACGTAACCAGGGAGACGTAGGCGCCGTACAGCAGCTGATGTACCATCACCAGGAACCACAAGTACGATATCACGATACCAGACATGAAACCTGCGTGAAGCAGAAATAGTAAAGATGCAGTATATCTATTTGAAGATTTATCCAGTATGTCATTGGTGTTGTTTGAGCCGTTGATGATAGGTCACATACCTATGAAGCTTTTGAGGACGGTGTTGGGGTAGGTTCCGCCTCTGAACAACCTGTATTTGCAGACTTGGGCTGATCTGTCTCGGCGGTACACGCAACACGAACAACAGGCGTTCTGGATCGTAGACTTGAGATTTTCACAGCAGGAGAAACACAGGTTCTCGTACCTTTTAAGAAATATAGATCTATGTGCTGCAGGTCTGTAAAGCAACTGTGTGGTAATGCATACATGTGGCTAATGTGACCAATGGAAGCACCACATGCTCAAGGTAGGGATTTACACAAGATCCAATTAAAGTTGGGACTGCGAAGATTGGATACAACAAGAAGGTGACCCTGGACCTTAATCTGCAGTAATAACCGAATATTTAAAGTGAACCTATCTCACAATTTTGCCATGATATTAATCAAATCAATGCTCTTGAATGATTGCTTTTTTTGTGGCAACCTATAGCCCTGCATACCACGGTCTGATTGGAGGCAGTCCCAGCCTCTCCCTCTCCGCGTTGATCTTTGCGCGCTCCATGGCCCTGAGGGTCTGGCGGACCTTCCACATCCGGTACAGTACTTTACAGCACGACATTTTGGATCCGAATAGTGTCGACCACTTGCTTGATGGATTGGAACTATAAAACTGCGACTGACTATGAATGGTCTTTTATAAAATTATGAGAATCGTACTGTACATGCCTGGCAAATATCATGGGTTATATTCAAATATGATGGTTGGTTACCATGGCAACACATCTTTTGAAAACGTCTTGTGACATTGTCCCCAGAGAGGTGAGGTTTGACTTGTATCGGGGGTGTCGGATGTGCCTATAACATTGATATACATCGATTCCTGCTTGATCTAAACCCTTCTGTAATACATTGATTCTGTAGATCTATCGGCTTCATATTATCGGTGCACAGTAGACTAGAAGATGCATTAAGGTGATGCCATAGGATTAGTACTTACATCAACATACGACTTATAATAACAAATGCATCACCATAGTTAAGTCTGATCAATTGTCTATCATATCATTCCAATATTGCATGGGTAAAGTTACATGTTCAGAATTAGTGAAAATGATTCATCGAACGATGGAGCAATAAAATGTAGCGAAAAGGTGACTTAATTTCACTAAATAATGCCCTCAAAATTCACCCACAAGTATTTTGTCGAGAGACAGAATCGTGCTGATAAAGACCATTAACTTGAGTGATTGCTACTTTAGAAGAAGAATCTGTTGATTAGGAACTGGTCAGAATGTACAGATTATCTAGTGAAAGAAGTTACTTCTAAGGATGCCAGTTGAAGTAACATATTATGCACGTAGATATGTCGTATACTACATGTATGAAAGATATATCACTATTTGATATATGTTCAGAGTTTTTCTTTAATCAGTCTCCATGAGTCCTTATGATGACAAAATAATTGAATTCTTCGATAATATTGAGATGTCGCCAGTACTCCATGCATAGTTGTCAATGAATATCAAGTAGAGATCTCGTTAACGTATAACTCTGATTATTCAAAAAGGCGTTCACGTCGTTTTTGCCTTTCACTGAAGTAACTTCGGCGGAACTATTCACCTGAATAGGGTCTATTACATGATACAAATGTCAATTAATTTACGCGCATCAGACTTCCGAAACGTAATAGGTTTCTTTAGGATAGGCCTATATTCAAAAGAAGACTTGCCCGTGGCCAAGGCGCTGGCATATTGTTTTCCTAACGAGTGTTTTCGGATACTTTCATAAAAATGAAAGCAGTTACACTTGAGTTTCAGATACCTTATCTGGGAAGATACCCCGGATGTGATGCAATTTATACATGTAAAAATAATCCAAATAATGCAGTACTAGTATATCGGGCAGACGACATCATCAATACTTTACAAAAAAAGTGACCCTAGTTCATAAATTATCATATTAGAGTAGTCACTGTTTTCAAAGGCAAGCTCCACGTGAAAGACCGTATTGAAAGGCGGTTTTATTATATTAACATTGCCCCGAGTGTTCTGTGGAGGTCATTTATTTTAATCGAGGAATGCCACGGGCTGACATATTTCTTGCTGTTATCTGGCATTTATCAATAAACATATGTGTGAATCCACTATTACTTGGTTTTTGTAGCGAGTTAATGCGCCAGTTGGCAATATTATATAATTATATTCTTGCACCCTGTCACTTGGCTTGTCGGCAGTGCGCCCGAGGTCGTATCGCGGGGGTATGAAAGAGTCGCCCAGATAATTAGGCGAGAGTACCGTGGAGGTGAATGAACATGTGTGATTTCCCTTGACGAGAATGTACCGACCATAAACAAGATCATCGGACGATATGTATTCTGAGAGCTGATCACTGGCTATCCGGAAATTGGCGTGAATAAAATAATCTATTTCAATTATTCGATAGCAACCTCACATGTGACAAATAGAATGGTAAATTTATGAAACATGAAACGACAAAAAGTCACAATATTGTAATTTTTATTTCCAGACAATGCCGCACGGGATGTTTCGTGATATGGGCGGTGCTATGCACAGGATAATGGAAGACTTCGTGTATTATCCCAATCACAAGTCACTCTGTCTCTCGAAGCTTTGTTTGTGGAAACACATTCTTCCATTTCCAACATGGACCGGAATAACCAGCACGGGGTATCAGATGTAGCCCGCATACATACTCTTGTAAGATTATAGCACTTTAATTGAACGTTCTCGTCGTTGCATTTGATTTTCAACTAAACAAACAAGGACACGTAGAACTACGCCTGAAACAAACAATAATTTGTAAAAAGTGTCTTTGACACTAATATACTGCTTCCTTATAACCAGAGGTGTATGCCAACAACTACTTACATTTAAACAGCGGAAAACTAGGCAAGCATAACAAGAAAAGTAATAACAAATGTTTCACAGTTGAGCACTTTGCTATGTATAATCGTAATTATTTTGTGCATCATTGAGATTATATACATTGTCTTGTCCCCAATCAATATTTGGTTATTTTCGAATAAATTTTCATTACGAAATTCTTCATGAAGCAAGAATCAATTGAACTGAGACCCGTGTGATTAAACATTTACATCGCGATGACGTCACGTGGATATATATAGTAACAATAGAATACGACCTTTCAGACTCAATACTCTACGCCAAGCCTCGAGATTCGTAAACAATAGGCTTGCATGTCCGCCTGTCACGATCAACTATAATAATTTAAAAATAACCGTACTCCACATAATACATGTCGTTAGCACTTATAATGCATACTATATACACTAGTAAACGTGACACAAACATATCATACCGCTACATTATCCACAGTATGGACACAATTATACACAGAAATGACTAGGAATGTTGAAGAAATTTTAAAATCCACAAAAAAAATTAAGTACACTTTTGTATATTTTCTAAGTTGCTAAAGTTAATCGAATTTGGCGCGACGCTTGCGTTTTTTGGAGAGGATGACAAGAACAATGAGGAGCACGGCCAGTGTACCGCCAGACACCACCATACACATCCCCGCCGTGGATCCGCCCTGAAACAGGGGAACAAGCAAATCTTGTCAATGACGTACGCACATCCGTGATATTGGATGAAAATGTGTTTCAGCTAATACGTGTCCCATGCAGTGAAGTTTGTGAATTAAACACTAGAATGGAAAATAGCATAAAGATGTTCTGCCACCGTCCTTTCGTATGACAACGTCTTTGGATTATGTGAAACTCAACCTGTCTTTAGATAACGATGTGTCTAGGAATTCTTACCGTGGCCATGCCGACGACCGCAGAAAACGCGGCGCTACTGCAAAATGCAAATACAATATATGTCACACATATTAGTACCGGCACACCCACAATTCCAATATCTACCTCCCACCATTGAATACACGCAGTCCACTCACAATATGGAGGCGCTGACAGGGCCCGGTACAGGGATTCCCTTCTGCTCCTTGAAGCCATTCCGTCCAAACGTGACGATGGCCCTGAAGTCCAGGTCCTCCTCGTCCAGTTCATACATCTGACCCTGGCTGAACCTGGATAGGAAAGTCCATGTGAGGGTAAGCATGGGCGCCTTGCTTGTTTTCACCTGGCCACGTGGACAACAGCACATGTTTCTCTCAAGGGCAGTTGTAGTCAACTTACACGACGAATGAAGGACAATCTGTGAAGTCCGCAAAGCGCTGTCGCAGACCGGGGTTGGCCGCAGTATCCACTTTTCCTACAACTGTCTGCTGCTTCAGACTGTAATGTCAATATAGCGAGGATCACAAATAAAAATCAAACCAAGTTTAATAAATATTTAATCTTTATTAATGGTTAGGTTATATCCAATGACATGTACTATGCCGCGTATACTGACCTCATCGCCACCCTTTCCCAGGACGCCAGGTAATCGGAACACTCTTGGTCATAACTGGAATAATAATAACTTGTGTATTATTGATAATAATTATTAAAGTATTATAACTTTGAGTGTATGGATAAAACTGAATGAAAAAATATCCTACTGGCGCGCTCGGTAACAATACAGTGTGCATTACATTCATGGTTTGGCGAGACATAACGCCCCAGGTATTTTCCCATTTTAATAAACTTGTTCATTCTAAACACGGAATAACGAGTCCAAAAGACATGGTCCATTAGAAAATGTTCTAACGAGGGTTTTAACGACAGAAGACAGTCCACTGTCTCAGTCTCTCTAGCTCTCTGTCTATTCTGCTACCAGGAAGACAAAAAATTCCCACAAATGCGAGTCTCCAAGTTATACCAGTATCGACACCGGTGCAGTCACATTATGATGGTGTCATACCGAACACATCCACAACGATTCTTAGCAAATTAATGGCAACATACTACGATGACTGTATGATCATTCGCTTGATTGATTACCACTTTAATGGGTACGTACATGACATACCCCTATTCGATACTCCTATAGAGTGGCATGATTCCACGAACGATATGCTCATCCAATCTTAAGACATGATGTTTGTTGATTTGTCATAAATTCAGACAAAAATTATGTTTCTACAAGAACACAAAAGCCATGCACACACCTTAAAAAACAACAACCTAATATCGCGCATTTTACAGGTGTACGTACAACATGATGAACCAGTTGCCGGTGGTGGCGCCCGTTGATGCCTGCGTGTCGTGCTCGAAGTTCCCGTCCGTCAGGGTATTGGCCTCCGTACTGCGATGCACGCTCATCCAGTCCCCAACATCGTAACTATCGCTGTCTTCCTCTGTCAAGACACGTCACATAACCACTCAGGGTGGTATACAGCTACATTCTACACGAACTTTGTCTGCCCCCAATGACATCAGTGTAGCTCTGAATATGAATGTTTGGTCGAGGCCTGTTTCTGTTCACAAGAATATTTAATAAGGTGTCCTATGCATCATAATGATTATGCGTGTCGATATATATATTGTACATCTGAATACATACTCATGAGCCTTGGTTCATTCGGAATACATCGATTGATATTTGGTGGGCGTATATTTCGATAGAGTATTGTGAATAACAGATTTGAACCCCAGCTATTATCGACAGATGCTCGTTCTAGACCTATACATGTATATATGGTAAACATGTTATGACACCGCCCTCAATATAATATGTATATATATGCATTGACAGAAATACATAAGACCATGGCCTCATGTAATTCTGATACAGAGTTTTGTCACACGAGGAAGTATCATTATGGAACGATCGAAGTTCTCGATTTTGAACTCCACCATGATTTTTCATGTAGACATGTTGTTGGACATGAAGAGTCATTATAACGATGCTCACCCCAGAGTCATCTTCTAATACGATTGTTATGTTGACACGTTATACACGCGATATCACCCCTGATAGAGTGGGGTGTATTTCATTATGTATTAAAATATTTGTTACTGGTGGTTAATACAGTCGTACAATTGGTTTGCACATTCGCAACGCATTCGCGAGTAGGCCTATTATTGAATGCTTCCACAATGGTGTTTTGGGTCATATGCAAATAACATCATCCCTTTCTAAAATAGAGGGATTACTAATCTGCATCCACGATCTATGACATGCAGTTTGGAGGCATCTATATGTAGGGACATGCTTGAACAGTAAGCGCATCAGCAGGCAGCTGTATATATGTAGCATAGGTATTTAATGCATATACGATGACACATGACTAAGCGTCGAATGCCATCTGTGGTGCTCATCGGCTCGTCCTATATCGACATATTCACGTGATTTCTATAACACCATAACACGTGCTGTATTCTTGTGCTTCAGACGTTACAACTTGAAATACATCGTCGTACATTTCTGAACATTTCATCGATTGCCGGCCGGCCACATTCAACATCTGGACTTTTCTTGCCTCTAGAATCTTTCATAAAATCCAATAAACTTGCCACCTGCACACTAGTGTTCGTCGACTGTCGACGCCCACTTCAGAATGTATTACTCGAGACTTGAGAACACCCAATAACTTGAATTAATCAGAACTGTAATGCAGTTTTTTTTCAGCACGTTGCACAACGTTGACGATAATAATGTTTAATGTTCATTATTGATTAGAAAATTTAATATTGCACGACATGCAAGGTTCAAAAGAGGCATACCTGAATAGAATATTGGAGTTCCCGATCTAAAGAATGCGATTGTTGGGAAGTCGAGGACCCCGTACATGTCAGCCGACTGCATGTCTGATGTCAGCACAGCCTCAATACCTGCAAATATATTATACAATAATATATCGTGCTTCACATAAGTACATTATTTTTTTCTACAGTAAGCAATGAGGTGTTACCTGGGAATCCCTTAACTTCATTATTGAAGAGCTTGACGACATCTCCAGTGTCCTGTACACACTCCTCTTGTGTGACCCCCTCATCGCCTGCAAACAAATGTGTATAAACAGATAAGGACCCCTTGCAATTGCAAGTATATCACAGTATGCGTATTTCATATGGAGTGAAAGTGGTGTCGATCGTCAAGTAGTCGGCAGGTAAATCCAGCCTGGTTTTTTTTAACTTCTTCCCCCGCCCCAAACCCCACATAGGACAACTGATGAAACCACGTGTTAAATTAGTTTGCAAGCTACATGTACTTCTGACAATTTGAAAAGCAAAGTATTGGTACTAGACTAATATATGCTGTATAGGGTTGACTATTTTTACTATACGAAGCTTTGATTAGTGCACTGTAGACGTATACACTACTATATATAGATACCCTCTGGAACATTACATGTATACCCTATAAAGAATAAAATATTAAAATGAATATTGGAAATGATTTATATTATGTGATATAAATTACCAAAACATTTTTTCAGTCACTTTTGGAGGCTAGCCTCATGTCCACCGCACGTGGTTTCAGTTAGGCAATGGCCTGTGATGGTTTGTTTACAATTTGCTGGAGTGCCACGTGGGTAGCACAGAACAATAACGACGAGATACTCACAGAATATCACCACGAGGAATTCGTTCGATTTAATTTTCTCCTGGATGACGAGCGTTGAGGATTCACTGGTCAAGATTCCGTGCGCACAATCAGCGAAATACAGCACTGATAACAACAGAAAACACACGGAAAACCGCCGCAGTATGCGTTGATATGTTATCGCCGACATCTTGGAGAGCATTATAATGTGACCAGTGGCTGGGTCTGTCGCTGACGGGGTTCTGGGCTGTGTGTGTCGAGATGAAAGGCGCGTGGTGTGACTGTGGGTACAGGGACGGGCGGTCGATATTCGGCGGTCACTGCATGGGATGCTGGCACGTGTTGCACAGCTGTGCGTACAACAAGCAAGGACAATGACATGCAATTGAATGCATCATGATCAGTTTTAGGGAAGCTTGTTAGGGACATTCACTTTTTTATACATATGATTTAACTTTTTATTCTCCCTGATGATTTACTCCCTGGGATAAACCAGAGAAACTGGGAAATAAATATTTAAAACCCGGAATTGAATATTAAAACCGGGAATTAAGTATTTAAACCTGGAATTAAATGTTCAAACCGGGAAATAATTATTTAAACCTGGAAATAAATGTCCGAACCCGGAATTAAATATTAAAACCCGGAATTAAGTATTAAAACCGGGAATTAAATGCTAAAACCGGGAAATAAATATTCAAACCGGGAAATAAATGTTCAAACCCGGAAATAAGTATTGCAACCGGGAATTAAATGTTCAAACCCGGAATTAAGCATTTAAACCAGGAATTAAATATTCAAACCCGGAATTAAGTGTTAAAACCGGCAATTAAATATTCAAACCGGGAAATAAATATTTAAACCTGGAAATAAATGTTCAAACCGGGAAATAAATATTAAAACCCGGAATTAAATATTCAAACCTTGAAATAAATATTAAAACCCGGAATTAAACATTTATAACCGGGAAATAAATATTAAAACCGGGAATTAAATATTATAACCTGGAAATAAATGTTTCTGGGCTTTAATAATTATTTCCCAGTTTTAATACTTAATTCCGGGTTTTAATATTTAATTCCAGGTTTGAATATTCAATTCCGGGTTGGGACATTTATTTCCAGGTTAAAATATTTATTTCCCGGTTTGAACACTTAATTCCAGGTTTAAATACTTAATTCCCGGTTTTAATATTTAATTCCGAGTTTTAAATATTTATTTCCCAGTTTCTCTGGTTTTTCCCAGGGAGTAAATTATTCTTCAGAAAAAAAAGTTAAATCATAAATAAAAAAAAATTGAATGTCCCTAATAAGCTTCCCTACAGTTTTGTGTGCCTGAGATGACATTTTCCTCACAGTGACATTTTTCTCTTAAACAGAACGAACTAGAAATATGAATTCAACAAACTCATTGAACTGAACTGACTCCAACCAACCAACCAACCAACCCCCAGACGTTGGCAATTATTGGTTTGTCACCTAAATCTTGCATTGGTTTGAAAGAAATACAGACAGGCTAGGCTGGATGATTGGCTTGTTTGAGTAGCACCAGAAACCCATTTTCGGGTTGCATGCATACAGCGAAACGGGTATGAGGCCGTATCATATAATACTAAGTAATGGCCCGGGCCAGGATTCTGTACGGCAGCCGCTCGGGAGTATTTCTTTTTCAAGAATTTTTTTTTCCAAGTAGTTTCTCGACTGAAGAAAAAGTAATAATAAGCAGGTTATTTTGTCTCCAGCCGGTGCTATAAACTCGAGAATCTGAATTAGTTCAGCTGGAAAAAACTTTGCCATATTTTTTGCAATTTGGCTTATATATTAAATTACTTTTCGATATCAAAATAGAAAAGAAGTTAGGCACGAGTAGGAGCCATTATATTTTTATTAAAAAAAACTTTGACAGATAGACACCTCCGTAATTTTATCCGCTGTTTCATCTGATTTATTTCTGATGTCACTTCAACACTGTCTAAAAGTAACAAAAACTTGTTATATTTGCTTGTACCGCAAAAATATGTTCTGTCAAGAACAATTTTAGAATTGACCACGTTCTTTTATATTCTGCAGTAGCTTTACAATGACAATTTCAGCACAACTTGGTCTGGAAATATGAATTATATGTGCTTAAAAATGAGTTGCCAAAACCAAATTTGGGCCAAATTTCATTAATTTTTTCCTCAAAGCGGCCGCGTTTATTGGTATTTAGCTAAATACTGTGGCAACCGGCAGGTTATCAAACACATTTAGGAATGCCATTTAACTCAATTGTAAAGTTTTATGAGAGAAATCACTTTCGAAATGGTTCAATTTTGATAAAATTTCAGTTATTGTAAGTTAAATATATTGCTTTAATGTTGAAGCAATATATGTAACTTACAAAATAAAAAAAATCAGCACATGTTGTAGGAATAGATCACACGCTACAAGAATTTGACCGTTAGCTGCTGACACCTGGCGAATTCCTCGGAAAGCAAACTCCCAAAACGGACCGGTTCGTTTATACGTATTCATGTATTCAGTAACAGCTCCAATCAACACGAAAATTCACATGTACATCGTAGAATGCCCCTATTACAACTATGCAAACCAAAAGAGAGACATTTTAAAGTAATGTATCGTTGTGACGTGGTGTGCGCGAGTAGTGACACCACGATTATGATGCTGCGGTGTGGACGGGTTTATAAGACATTCGCTGACACCACTGGCGGATTCAGGGGGGGGGGGGGTGCACCCGGCGCGCACCCCCCCCCCCCCTATTGGGCCGTGAAAAAAAGAGAAAAAGAAAAGAAAAAAGAGAGAGCAAAAAGCTATAGAAAATGTGGGTATGCACCTATGTAACGAAATATGAGTGTAATTTTCCTCGTTTGATATTTTTGACCGGGGGGGGGGGGGGGGGAGCGGAGGGAGTGGGGTAGAGCCCCACAATATATTTTCAACAAAAAAATCTGTGACTCAGAAATATGTTAAGGTGCATTACAGCGTTACATAGGCCTAACATTCGTTGGTCAATAATTATGCAATTGAGTGTCATTAATCATGAGTTCTTCAAGTTATATGATATGTAAAGTGACAATGAGTAGTTTTGGGATAAATAAATTTAAATACCAGCAGTATTTACATGCATGTGTGGAATGAAAAATACTCAATCAGAGCCAGAGAGAGCTCAGAATCAACCACAGAACATGAAAAAGCTCTGGCTTCTGGGGCCCTTGAGCGGGCCCCAGACCCCACGCCGTGTAAGCTACCACCTATCCACCTCACTTCGCTCGGTCGCTTGACTCCTCTAACCAGCTTGACACCCCCCACCCCCCACCCCTCCAATAATAAATCTAGTCCGACACACTTGACTTCATACTGAAACTGTCATTGAATATACACAGAGGATCTTTTTTATTTTATTTATTTGTTACAGACAGGATTCTTTATAACTCTGGAAATAATTATGGATGTCGGCATAACTTGGAAGATAATTATATCTTAACTTTATTATTAAACGATTGACCATCACCATGTCTGGTGCATAAGAACCTTAGAATGGTAGGACTATTAAACCTTCCTTTCTTTGAAAATCTATCCTTCATTTACAACAGAACTAAGCAGACTTCTATAGTAAAATTCTACTTATTGATTTCACAAGGTACAGTTGTAAAATACACCTTAAAAACCATCTCAGAGACACTAAATTAAAAAAATATCTCGGTACGCCCCCGAACCCCCAGACCGCATAAGGCTTCACTCGCTAGTCAGTGATGTATCCTCCATTCACAACAAAAACAGACTCCTAAAGTGAAAATCTACTTAGTGATTTCAAAAGGTACAGTTGTAAATACACCTTAGAAGCCATCTCAGAGACACTAAATTAAAAAAAAATATCTCGGGGGCGTACGGCGCCCCCGAACCCCCAGACCGCATAAGGCTTCACTCGCTAGTCAGTGATGTATCCTCCATTCACAACAAAAACAGACTCCTAAAGTGAAAATCTACTTAGTGATTTCAAAAGGTACAGTTGTAAATACACCTTAGAAGCCATCTCAGAGACACTAAATTAAAAAAAATATCTCGGGGGCGTACGGCGCCCCCGAACCCCCAGACCGCATAAGGCTTCACTCGCTAGTCAGTGATGTATCCTCCATTCACAACAAAAACAGACTCCTAAAGTGAAAATCTACTTAGTGATTTCAAAAGGTACAGTTGTAAAATACACCTCAGAAACCATCTCAGAGACACTAAATTAAAAAAATATCTCAGGGGCGTACGGCGCCCCCGAACCCCCAGACCGCATAAGGCTTCACTTGCTAGTCAGTGATGTATCCTCCATTCACAACAAAAACAGACTCCTAAACTGAAAATCTACTTGGTGATTTCACAAGGTACAGTTGTAAATACACCTTAGAAGCCATCTCAGAGACACTAAATTAAAAAAAATATCTCGGGGGCGTACGGCGCCCCCGAACTCCCAGACCGCATAAAGCTTCACTCGCTAGTCAGTGATGTATCCTCCATTCACAACAACAACAGACTCCTAAAGTGAAAATCTACTCAGTGATTTCACAAGGTACAGTTGTAAATACACCTTAGAAACCATCTCAAGAGACACTAAATTCCACAAATTTATCGGCGGGCTTACGGCGCCCCCCAAACCCCCAGACCGCATAAGGCTTCGCTCGCTACGCTCGCTCACACTATTTCAAGATTTCGTACATTTAAGAAGAGCACCCCCCCTATCCAAAAATCCTGGATCCGCCCCTGGACACTCCAGTAATGGGGTATACCTCTTTATCGTGGGGTCGCCGAACTTTACAGTAATACATGTGCATTTGGAGGAGAAACTGGGTTTTGACCATGAGGAAATCAATACCTGTCCATAACCGGCAAAGTCGACAAGCCAGTCATTCTCTATCATCCACCGTTTTGATGCCCAGTTAACCAGGATTTTCTGTGTCGGCTCCGCCCTTCGCGTGCCCGAGAACGAAATTGTTTGTTTAAATCGAACTGTGCATATTTTCTGTATATTCCTAACATTCCCGAGATATACATTAAAGTTTTCGTGACGAGGAAGAATGCTAAAAGTGGATGACTTTAAAATTGGTTCTAATTTTATTATCTAGAAATCCCAAGCCTGCCAACAATTTTACATGAAAAAATGAAGCGTGCACAGTATCTGCCCGTTTTTGATAAACTTTCAAATAACTTCTAGTACTTTGAGTCTGAATCAAAATCTGGAATCAAAGCTGTCCATAGTTCCATTAATATAGGCCTACAGGCCTACATTCAGCTGAATAAGGAGTGATAGCAATCTTTTATTCTTCCTTCTGGTTCATTTTTCCAGATATATAGCTTATATCGCTCATTCGTGTCTTTGATAATAGCGTATATTGTGCATCTCTGAATAACGAATTATCTACACTACGGCTTCCATATTTTTTTCCAGAAAGTACTGAAAATATTTGTTGAAAGTCTAATGTGGTATTAATAGTCATGTTTTGGACACAAATGTTACGTCGACATCATGATAAATGTGTGTGAATGTGACAGACCTTGGACGAAGTTGTAGGTTTCTAATAAATACACGTCACGATAACATCAGATGTTTTCATTAAAGTCACGATGATAACAAATATCATGCCAAAGACAGTCACCATAGCAGGCTTGATATTTAACATACCGTCGCGGTAGCATAATATTGCGAGTTTTTGTGCAATCATGACATATATTTTCACTCGGCATATTGGTACATCATTTGCTGTGTCCATTTGCCAAGTCATCGTAAATCATTTTATTTCTCAACGATCTGCGCGATATTTTCACTTGTCACATAAATTTCACGTAAATTACAAATAGTCGATTCCAAAACACCCAATACATACGCGATATGCAATACATATGCGATATGTTGTCATAAAACCATTGTGTTAACACGATTGGTCCTTGGTGTCATAACGACATAATGCTCCCATATTCGAGACCCCGAGTTTAACGCTTTATTATTTTTGATCGCCTGTCGTCTATACATTCATGATAAAAGAACATGTATATTGCGATTACCAATGTTGAACATCCTTAAGGGGTTGTTACCCTCGCCATATTTTAGTCAGTGATGCGCACTGAATATTTTTGAAAATGTTTTTTTTTTACAAAAATCAACACATATTTCACATAAATGTTATATTATCATGTTAATAACTAATTTAAAGCATTTTACGCGCAGTTATTATGCATCTTATGTTAAAATTGGTGAAATTGACTACCAAAATTTCGGGACATCCGTTCTTGTGGAAAAAGTCGATTACGAATGTTCCTAGTATTTTTCTGAGCATTACTACATATGCTAGTTTATGAGCCGAGAAATATTTTTTTGAAATTCAAATCCATTGCATCACAAATGATTTTTGAAGTTCAGACATTTATGGACAACTAAAAAATTTTCCCAAGTGGCCAGCACAGGCACTATTTTTTAACCCTTCAAGACACTGCCTCAGTGAGAGGGAGACTTCAATATCATATGCTCCACTGTGCACAATTCACACTGGCCTTTACATGTAGACTGCAACATGCTAGGGCTTCTGTGTGCATTGGGCCATGACACTACTCTATTCACCTGATCAATGCAAATAATAACCCGTATTTCCAAAGTGACAGTCATAAGTTTAAAACTTCTGGGGAAGTAACATCTTCTTGCATTTGGCATAATTCATAACACTCTGTGTTCATCGAATAACTAACAGTACATGTATGTCTTCACTGACCCTATTGTGCATAATGCTCGGTCTATGCATACAAAGAACACAAACCCCAAGCTAGATACAGGATACATCCTGATCCCAATAACATGTAAATGTAGATATCACCAGGCTTTTGATTCATTGTCATCATGATTACATGTCACATTAAAGTATCATTATTGCACATGGGTTGTGTCAACATAATTGATGTGAAATTCACACAGTGGTAGCATTTTATTAGTACAATTCATCTTTTGACATACATGGATCACAGGTATGATATCAAACATACCAGACAAGAAATGTCATGAATAAATAGTGTATTTGGTAGTATACTCCTTATCCATATGTTTATCTTACAAAGTTTGTACATGGAAGGTAAACAAGAACAAAATAAATCAAATATAATACCAATCAAAAAGATTATGAATTTATCATAATTGGCAAACAATTTTGCACATGGCCACTTGATACACTGCCATTCAAATCTTCATAATGTATTTCTGACCTACACATGTGTATCAATAACAAATTTTTGATACATACAATGTGTTGGCCACTTTATCCATTAAAATATAAAATATGAAAATATTATTAATTGGCCATTGAATCCCCAAATTGCTGTTGTATAAGATATCCAATTGCCTTATAGTGACATTACAATACCCAAAATGGTGGTGTGCAATTCTGTACAGGTGTTTCAGAATTACAGATCCAACATGCACCTAATTTGAATTTATATTTATATTGTTTTAATATACATGTATATATTGGTGCAAACTTCAAAACACAAGTTGTTGTTATGCTTTGACATCCATATTGTTGGCCAACTGAATGATTGCTCCTGGGTGCCTGTCATTGGGGGATCAGTCAAGTGGTGTGGAGCTGCTATTGCCTGTCTTCTGATTGAGACTTGAACCAGGATTTATGGAGCTTCTGGTTGTGTTGTCTTCTGGCTGAGCTGTCAGGAAAGTGGTGTGGAGTTGTCAGCAACATCTGGAGTCAGAAAAATATGAGATGATGGATTTGTCACATGGCACTCTATTCGGTTGCTGATACCAATCACATTGCCTTGAATTGATCATTAGAATATTACAATCAAGTAAACTTCTTGATTTAGAGAAATATATATATGTTGGTGATATGAATAACTCATATAGCTGCTTATTGATAATAACCTTATATACTTGTGCCAATCAGGGCACCTGATTTAAATTTCTTGACATACATATAGATATACATCAACATACAGTTTCATTTTGTTACCGAAATGTATTTAACCACGAACTTATGGAATAGGTACTCATAGATACTTGATCAGTGTTGATAGAGACGGGGCTCCAATATATAGAATGCTTAAATTAAATGTACGTACCTGAACAAATATAATATTATATTACCTATTTGTGAAAATGAACTCCCAATGTGCAAGAAGGGTCGAAAGAGGGTTAATAATCCGCCCCAGGACATGTGCTCGACGATTTTCCGTGTGGTTCCATGCGATCACTGACCGAGACTGGACTTGAGCAGCTAGTGAGTATTGCTCTTCACATTGAACTCAAAACTCCGTGCACGGATTTCAACGGCTTTCTCACCGGAGCGAATACAAACTCACGTGGTGAGCGATATGTCAGTTATCGTCTGGAAACATGGTTTTCAGTGTTTGTCATTCCCCGATCTACAACAATTCTTTGTCTATGAACTAATATGTCTTCGATTATGTACATAATTCTGGGATTACCTCCGTCATATGCCGATATACATGCATAACACATGGGACTGTTGGTTCCTCGCCGGAAAACATTTGGAGACGAAGCTACCGAATCTCATAGTCGCAAAATATGGTCTTCACAACCGAAGGAAATATTCCGAGGATGACCGCTACCAATTGGTATTACAAAACACATGTAATGTGTCGTACTGCGAACATTTCCTGCCGTAGTCCCGTTCAGTATTCAGAAAGTGGATTATTTGGTGTGATCAATGGATTAGACAGATTACCAGAATCGACATGACCAAAGATAAGTCTCGCGTAAGGATACATTAAACTTTGACCTGGGAAATATGTAAACACGATTTCGTGGCACCTGACGTTGAAAGTAGCCGATGTTCAGACTCAATTTTACGGGGGAAAACGCAATGTCACATGGCTGTGGATAGCTCGTCATGGAGTCTACGATGTACCAATCCCAAGTAAGTCAGCTATTTTTTGAAAATCATCAAAATAATAGATGATATTTCAAGTCTGTGTGTTGTCCAAATCCACGTGATATTTTGAAAATGGCGCATTTCGTAAATGTGTCAAAGACAGTCGGGCATTTTGTGACAAATGTAGGCGGTAAATTCAAAAAGTAATTCTCGGCTCATAGACACTGACTGCTCCACTATGTAAAAAGTCGATGTATTCTAAAGATTACGTGGTTGATATTGAGAACGGATGTACCAACTTTATCGTTATGATCCGGAATGATCCAGACGTTTCAGGTCGAAGATTGTATTTTTCTAAAACAAGAAAATGACTCCTCTATTCACTCCAACTGCAAAAAGTCACTTCGGACTACCAGAAGTTTTGTGACAAATGCTCATATTTTGTATGCGGTACTAAAGTCGTGAAATTTACTGCCAACAATCGGCAGGGTTTCACCATCTTAACTATCGATATGGTTACTGTGTACTTTTTCACTGTTCCATGTCTAAAGTGTTCAAATATTTCAATGTCATCTATCAGCTGTCATCTGTCATTCTCCTGTCAAAGATTTAAATGAATTATACAGTTACTATTCAAGAATGTTTTTCTTTTGGTCAAACGAAGGAAGAACTCGGACAACTCCGGGTGCGTGGCCCTGTATGTTTTCAGTGTGCCAAGTACTGGTATCATCCCCGAGCGAGATATGTGCAGAAGTGTATGCTTTGGGAATTGTGTAATTGCTCGCACATGGGTATCGATATCAATACTTAGTAAGTTAGTATCTTTTAGCATGAACCAACAGAGTAGAGGCAGAGTCATGTACACAGGTGCCCATGAATATGTCCGTCAAGTGAAGATTCAAACTAGGCCTACACCAGTGGTATCCATACAACATTAGGTAGGCCTAATCTGGTCAAACTGGGTTGCATAATTCTCACACATAGCTTGTTGATTATGTTATTATCTCAATACAATTGCTTCTAATCCACAGTAATCACCATGTCTACCTCTTTTTCTACCAACGTATTTGCTGTCACCATCAAGCATATTTCTGTTTGAAATACAAAGCATCTTCGTTTTTCTCGAGACATTCAGTCATATGATAATTATGCAAATTGGCGATGACGTCAACCGCGTCATTGAAGTATTTAAACCAATTAGTTGCGTAGTAATTTTGTCATGTTTTATCGCACATGGAACGTGTATAACTATATTGACTGATGACTTCAGACGGATTGATTGATTGGTAATATTTAGTACACACATATGTACAGTTACGCGCTGTGTTCAGAGCGCACTGACGTAATTTGGATATTGAACATTATCTGATTACCTGACTAATACATATATATAATATGCACGATTGTGATATCAACAGCGACAACGCGTTCAGAATATGAAGTGTTGGCAACACTTCAAAGTCGTTTTTCTTCTCTGCTACGATTACGAAAGTTTCTGCATGCAGCAGGTGGACCCTTAAAGACAGGTGCACGGAAGAATCTGTTTACCTGCCTGGCAGCGACATAGGGTAAATTACGAGGACTTGAAGCAGTGGACGGGAATAGAATTCTATGGATTATTCATAGATATCGCGTGGACCAGAAAACAGGGAAGCCTAAGTTTGCCAGAAGGAATGGCTAGCCAGCACTAGCCTAATTGTGGCCTGGCACCTCGGAGACACATTCGTCAGAGATCGACACTGATTATTGGAAATCACAACAGGAAGCACTTTTTAGATGAAAGGCACATTTTTACGATGACCATTCCATGACAATATTTGGATGGATATATATACTAGGAATCGATGATTCAATATATCCTAGAATTATTATTGTTGGTTGATGATTTTGTCATGTATATGTGGATGAATTTGGATCAACAGAATGGACTATTTGGACACGTGTAATGCTAGTTTTTGACCAGAGCAAATACTAACTATTCACATACATGTTCAAAGGACCTTACTACTAAGTGAAGACGTGGACATTCGATCAATCAATAACCAACATACTTCAAGTCACTTAAATCATTTGTAAAGGACTGAATCTTCAAACAGAACGCGTTTTCGAGACGACTCGCATGTTGTCTTACAGAAGTATTAAATGTCTCCTGAAGTCACGTATCGGCGTCGATGTCGATAAATATTGACTCTACCGGGCAACAACATCAAAGACGTAATTTACTCGGAATTGGCCAACAACAGTTTTCCATTTCAAGGAATAATCAACCACTAGAACTGAGCGTATAACATTGTTTTTTTCGACTGGTCGTACATGTATATATTTGGAACATTGTGATTAAAATTCCATATTTAACGGTATCATACTCGTATTTTGCCACCATTTCGCTATAGACAAGTGAGAGATTTGTCCACTATTTACCATAAGAACTATTCTCAAGATGGGAGAACGCTTGGCATTACACGCGAACCACCGACCTCGCTCCAGCACGTTGCCCGGTGACTTAGCTCGGCGACTGAGGCAGGGGAGAGTGGAGCTGGCTAGAGCCCGCAGCGAGAGATCCGTGAAGGAGGAGGTCCACAAGGTTGAGGTCTGGAGCGGCCCATGTCCCATCCCCGCCATATGCTCACCGGACGAGTCCAATCCTCGGTACAGCTCCACGCGTCAGAAGTCACACGTACAAGCTGAGCTCGTCAGACGGTTCCGTCACGTGGATGGCGATGTCTTCAAGAGATTATCGCCATCGGTGTCGCCGAACTGTCGCCGGCGCGCGAGTACCCACAGTCGCAGTCCCTCGCGGCGCGAAACGTCTTATCCGCCACGGACGACCAACGGTCAGGTGTCGACGATCCCGCAATCCAGGGCCGTCGTCATGGATACGCTACAGCTGCCAGTCATACACCCCATGAACAAGTATTCGAGTGTCGAGTCGCTCAATAGCCAATCATCATCTTCGGATACCATCGAGTACCTGGACGAATGCGTGAAGTCGGCCTCCAACGAGGCGCTGGCTGTATCCAGAGATCCATTACCCCGAGGCTCGCCCGCCTACGAATCGACCCTTCACTCACTGTCCCCGCCCAGGTCACGACCGCGGCCAGCAGCCAAGCCCGCCACACTCAGTGTCGACTCCTGTGCCGTCCGGATATGTAAGAGCGCGCCGTCCAGTCCTCGATCCACCCGACATGTACATTTTCGAAGCTCCTGATTATACTTGTGTGTTCCAAATAGACGTTACCATTCACGTTATACATGAACGTGCGATTATTTTGTCTCCAAGACTTGTTTGATCTTGTATGCCGTGCGTGAGTTCATAATGTAACTAATCATTCGAAGACCATAATAAAATGCATGTGTATCTAAAGATAAGCGTTTTTCGCGAATTAGTGAAATTGATATATTTGGTTTCATTTTAAAAATTAAGATACTTCACTATATGTATATCTGATGTGAGTCTATACCCGACTGAATAAAAGTAGCTGAAAGACCTAGTAGCATGCTGATGAAAGTACTTCTCATTTAGCCTATGATGAATAGTTTTCAATAAATTCGAACGAATTTTACAAATACAATCAATTGGTTTCGAGATATTGAATCAAATAGGCACTCCTTCCGTAAATTGCCGAAAATTTTGATCTAGATTTTAGTGTGGGTCGCGTGGTTTGTGACGTCAGTTGAGGCAGACCTGAAAGTACATGTAGCCAGCAAGGTAAACTGCATGTCGCATATTCATTTCCCTAGTGTATGTTTGGCAATTCAAGTGAACGGGTGGGAATACGGCATTTCTTGTCTTGATATTTAGAATCAGTACTATTTATTCACCCAGAATGGAGGTTTGTTGAAGTGCAAGATGTCCAGTATTTGCTGGTTTAGCGTGTTTTTTGTTGAATCACATGCATTTTGGAATGATTTCCATCTTTGAGCTGACCGCCCAAATTACGTATTTTACGTTCTTGGCGAGCCATCGAAGCACATTTTGCCTCAACTGACGTCACGATGACGGAAACTGCCGAAGTTAGTTCTATGTCTATGGTTTCTTCATTGGCATGAGAAGGTGATTGTAAAACTGGCTCAACATACTCAATTACGTGTCGCAGTTATTAGTTACCATCAAACGCGAAAATCTTTTTCTTTATCACCAAATGTCCACAATAGCTTTTTCTGAACAAGAATAAAACCATATAATGGTACCTTGCTACTATGACTTTAAGGGCTAGAATATCAGAAAAATGTACGTTGTTCAGCATGAAAATCCGAAATGGTGCTTTATTCATGCATGGTAATCAGTATGCCCGATTTGACCTTTCATATAGTCAGAGGTTTTAATCACAAACTAACAGCATTAGTTATAACCATCACTCAGTGGTTTCTCGAGGGAGCACGAAGCTGGGCTCCCTCTGTGTCGGCCATTTTGACTCGAGCAGTTGAAAGAACGACTACGACTAACACCATGCCAATATACACCGGTGATCGGACCATAACCTAAAAATCACGCATACAAATACGAATACCAATTTGAATTCTAATATACACAATATTTATTTAAAACTAACACCCCAAGTACACAAATATATCAAAAGCTCTATAGAGGCCATCCCAAGACGCAATATGGGTGGTATAATTAAGGGCCTGTAAGTCACGTGATGTCATGGTGTGATTTCCGGTGGCAAACAAACATACACCCTTTTGTTTAATATGAGTAGAACTCAATTCAAATCTCAAATTACTCAGGTAATACAAAAGGTGTATGTTTGTTTGTCACCAAAACCGTAACGGCACGTGACTTACAGGCCCTATTGCTTCGGATTTCTAAATGCTTTCAATCGGTTGTTTGGCTGTTTTATAGGCATGATACTCCCATCAGGTGTACATACTACATTTTTTGACAGGTAGTTCTGTCCTTTCTCATGCAGGCAGATGCAGTACATGTTTCGTCACAATTGTTTCTCTAGATTCCTTACTTACAAAATCAAAATCTAGTTATAAAGTTATACTAGATACCGATTAGCCAGTCGTACAAGATATAGTGAGCTCCATCATCCCAACCACTCTTCGGAAATGAGCGCTAGGGGATTGTTGAAAGCTGGTGTATGTATTGTGCGAAACACTGGAATCACCGAGTCAGTCCCACAGACTATGTTCATCACAATGTGATGGATCTCAGATGAATAAACTATCCAAAATTGCACACCTGTTTGCTATGTTTGCTACGGAAGCACAGTGCTGCCACACGAGAAAAAAATTAAGTCGTTTTAACGAGATAATAAGTCGTTTTAACCAGAAAATAAGTCGATTTAACGAGATAATTAAGTCGCTTTAACGAGATACTATCTGGCTAAAACGACTTATTATCCCGTTCAAACGACTTATTTCGACTTATTATGTTGTTAAATCGACTTATTATCTCGTTGAAACGACTTAATTTTTTTTCTCATGTAAGCCATTACTACGGAAGCGCAGTGCTGCCACATGAGAAAAAATACGACTTATCTCGTTAAAACGACTTAATTAGTTTTTCATGTGGCAGCACTGCGCTTCCGTATGTACGAGATCTGAAACGAATACTTCGTAGCCGTTTGGCTTGTGGCTACGTACCCATGTACGTGTCATGTATCTAATACATGGGGGTTATTTTGGATTTCTTAATTAGTTTCATAGGTTGTTGGGCAGTTATATGCTAATTCCACCTGGTGTACAGTAGAAACAACTACATTTCACACACTGTCTGCCCCTGATGACACCAGTATGTCTTTGCATAAGCTATTGGTCGGGCTTTGTTTCTATTGCAAAATGTTGTATTTTACGTTTGCTTTTCGTATCATCAAAATTTTGTTGCATTGGTGATAATACTTTGAAACCCGCGTGTCCAAAACGGACACTGCTGCGTCATTGGGCCTACAGTGGACGCATGTTTGTCTATAGTGTCATCATATACAGTACTAATATCTCGGAGACATGTTTGTGGTTTTCTCAAACTATCAACTGAAATTAAGGAAAACAAACTTTCTGAAATTTTTAATTTTTGAGCTAAATTTAAGAGTCATACACGTCCATTTTTTAAGCAATGTGGTATTCTCAAATTAAACGATCAATATACTTACAAAATTGTATGCATGATTATATCATAAAACACCTTCATTTAATGGAGTATTCCAGTATAGTAGAGACATTCATTGTATTTACGACAATAAACAAGACAATCGGATGATATACTTAGTATAAGTTCCACGTTGTGATTCAAGTGCAAAGTACCGGCATATAATTTTAACGTCGTATGGAATAAATGTTTTCACAAATCAGTGCTGCTCATTCAGCTGTTTTTAAATATGTAATGAAGAAACATGTCAAATATGATCCAATATTGGCACATTCAAATGTTGTAGCATGCTCGAATAGACAGTGTCCGAATTGCATTGATCAATAATGGAGTACATGTAAATCATGATTATATTTCTATTTTGTTATCATCATTCCATTCTTGTATTATGTTCCTGAAATATTCTTGGCCATTCAATCTATTCAAATTCCCCCCCACCCCTTCATCCATGGCTCTACACTGGTCCCTGAGAGCCATGATGCACCTCACTGCCCTTTAAATTTTCGATACCCAAGATATCAAATACATTTAAATTATTATATTAGTTATGAAGCTTAACTATCACTAGGTCAAACAAATAACTAAAAAACAATCATATCAATTATAAAAAATAAGTATTCGAGAATTGTGTATTTTATATGTATATGTACGTGCTTTAAATCTATTGTGATTGCATTGTATCATATGTCTCAACATATACTAGTATGGTAATGAGGCATGTCCGTATATTGACATTTCTGCGTATAAATTTTCATTCTACGCTGCCATGTTTGTAAATTGTATTCTTGTAGATATGTTACTGAGACCAAAAGGAAGACAACAATGAATATTTTGATCCCTCAGTTTCACATTGTCCTCATATAATACCTGTACCGATATAGACATTATCCTGTCCTATTATATTATCCTATCCTGTCCTACACACCGTGACGTCAAACAGTAATTTCTTACACTTCGGACAGCGCGTAAGTCGGAGGGTAATACGCTACCAAAATACAATAAATGAGTCCGTATCTAAACTTTCGTGAAAAATTGGGGAGCACTGTGAACCAATCCAGGGACAAGTAACTGTTTAGCCATGGTTAAATAAGAAAAGTCGATTTCGCCATCATTTTGCGGTGATGTGCGAATAACTTTTTGTATGTACCGTCCATTATGCTTCAACAGAGTGGATATTATACTTCCAGATCATGAGTGTGTGTTAAAAAAAGGCCACTGAAAGATTTTTTATTCAGGGTACATCACCGATATATATATTTTTAGGTTCAGGGCTAAACTTTTATCTAATTTGTTAATAATCCTTTCAATGGATTCAATTACGTTCCAGATTAGACAAAACGTAACAAGTAACGTTAACTAACACCGGATACCAAAAGTTTCTTCTTCATCAAATTCCAGTAATTTTGACATCAGAGTGTATGTACCACGTTGTGGAATCAGTTCGGTGTATCACGAAATACTTCGCCAGTGAGACATGAACTCGAGGTTGACCACTTGAAGTCATTCGAAATCTGCAAGCTAATTAACATAATTATGTTTCTCAAGATTTATCACTCAAGGTCATTTCTTGTTCGATGTAGCAAAATATATGCATATGGATAAACTATCTCACGAAACATATAAATATCAATATTTGCACAATACGGTTCCAAAGATTACATTCGATTAATTATACTTGAGTTTATTCTAGTTTCATGGCATTTCAGCAGCCATATTTGAGGAGAGGAACAGCTTCAATAATTGTTTCATGAAACATTAGGATAACCTTATATTTCTCAGAACGGTTGTCATGCAATTATCATCTCTAATCTAGAAATACAGAACGCAAAAATTTGAGAAAACGCTAAAAAGAATGAAGGTCCAGAATACACGGACAAGTACAATGAAATATCAATTTGAACAAACGTGACCAAAACTAAGGTGTTTCTTTGACATGGGTTATATTTGGCTAAATACGTGTGTTCTGTCATGCAAAACAACTACTGGATATGCACAATATTTACTTTTTCAATGCTCGTTTTTCGGAGACAATACGTCATATATTTATTGTATAGATATTGATGACTCAGTTGACTGAACAAACTGGGACATTCTCCTTGTTGTCCTCTACCACGTACATACGTCAGGGCTTCTGAAGATATATACCTGCTTATCCAGCATAATGTTGTCAACAGTTCTCCGTTCCATTTTCTATTGACCCTCGAAAATTAATTAGACTTAGTCAATCGATAAATCAGAAATAGGGACATTGACACAATTTTTACGTTTGAGTTGGTTTCCCTTTTATTGACTGCTGCATGTTTTCTGCAGTACGCTCATTCTAAAGGAAACTGCTGTTTCATGAAAGAACTATCAATAAAACAGTACCTCTGGAAGTTTATGCGTGGACTGGTTTCATACTTCATCGTTGATGTGTTTGAATGATGAACGACCGCACTTGACTTTCGATTAACCCACAACTTAGTACGCGTTTGACATCACCTGTTAAGAGGTCGTTAATGTGAATTAAACGTTTGTAATATTCTTCCTGAACGAGACATTCGTTTTCCATGTCATGAGTGAACGTTATGATAACATTTCGCTGCTCCGCTGGACCTTTAATAACTTAATTGGGGGTATGGTGCATCTGGGTGAAAAATTATAGCAGCTTCAAAGACGAGTAGTAAAAGTCTACCTCGTTGGAAACAAACATGACCAAACCAACAAACTATCCGATGAAGAGTCGTTGTTTTTTGTTTACCAACAAAACGATACATCCATTCATAATCATACGTGTGATTAATGAGCTTGATAAGCTACTTGAGTAGACATTTAATACTTTCGAGAATGACAGGTAAGGTAGATTGATAATCAACCCAAGGACAAACACTGCAATATTTCACATATATTATAAATATACAATAGACTTAAACATATTTCGGACGAATTTATATATCTGTTTCTATGTAGCAAATTAGTAATTTCAACGAACATTCTGATCCTGATCTGATTCTTTCTATTTCGACAAAACGCTGTTTTGAAATTTTTGGGCGGTTCGCGAGGAATCAACTCGGCTATCAGATTGGTGTTGCTGTCTGTTTGTCCGTCCGTCCGTAGACAATTTGTTATAAACGAGGTAACTTTCTATTGTAAGTTTTTATTGAAACAGAAAAAAGCAACACGCCCAAATCACACAAGAGATGCACTTAGGGACCAGCTCGGGTGAGTTCGATGGCTGATCTTGACTCATTATTCAAGGTCAGGATATTATTCCAACTTGACGATACTATTGAAAATGCATTTATTTAACGGAATACCTGCACACCAGACGAAATATTGTTGGAAAGCATGATCTTGGACGAGCTTGACGGTGTGTGACCTTGAGCTTTTTCACCCCATCCCTCCCCCCCCCCCCCCCCCCACCCAGTTGGCTCTCGAAGTCAGACTATAACTTGTTGTTCATGTTTTCATTAAAAAAAATACTTTCTTTTTTATGGACCTACAACAGTACAACACAATTTGGCTCTCGGCGTACCGAGATGTGATGGCTAGAAGGAACCTAGATTGTCAAGTCATAATATTAATGATACTGAACCAGACAGTGAAGAGAAATAGAGAATTTTTGAGAAATGTATCAGGTTGTTGATGACAACTCTTCTAACACAACACAACTTAAAATCATCGAAAGCTAATAACAATAAACAACTGGTAAAACGCCGGTGTCTGAAATCGAAGTGGATCTGAGTGCGGTTTCTGTGGATTCGGGTGCAATAAAAGGAACCGCACTCATCACCAGTTGAGTTGTCTTCAAAGCATTCAGGGGTCAAACACACCATGCTGTCAATTTGACGGAGTCGTTAATAGATAGAGATCGAACGGGATCGATTGGCTGTTTTGTTTTCACGTGACTGTGATAGAAAGCTGTTGACAAAGCTAATAGTCGGCTCCATAAAACAGAGGTTCCCCTCCGAGCCGAGTGTGTACACTTGTTATCGAGTGTGGGGTGCAGGTCGCCGTGGTTCACGCCAATGTAGATTTTGTCACGCACACCGACGGCAGTAGAAAGCCACCAAAATCACAGGAAGAGAAACACGAGCCGCAGTGTTTTCACTTTTTTCCTTCGACGGAAAATAATTCCAAGTAATTTCAGTTTTTGACCTGGCGCAGACGTCAAAACGGAGCTGGCTCGATCTCTGGGACTATTAAAAGGCCGCTACCTGCTGGGACGGAGCCAGAGAACAATAAAACTCCGACGGCAGGTTAGAAGTTCTGGATTGCTTAAGTCTGGTACCAATTGCGTCAAGTACCAACGCCGTTCGTCAGAGATCAGATCTGCTGATCAATAATTAGATTTTATTAGCCTTGTTCTCAAAAAAAGGAGAAGCAGATCGCCATCACAAACGCTGGCCAGGGACGGCAGTCGTTAATTATTTGAGGCTATTGTTGACTCTAAGATAAGGACCTTTGTCGAGACACGACAATATAACCATACTCCGAAGGTCTCCAATCTCAGCTACCCACCACTAAGGAAAGACAACCCTTGGTTCAGGCGGTAAGTCACCCCAGGGGTTGGATAGCTTGAAGATATCTGATCTACACGTACATGTATATCATATGTACATTTTAAAAGTCACATGTTTATCACACCGGATAATGCGAATATCGTTGTATAATATTGACCTCAACACTTTTGCTCTATGATAGATTATCGGGAAATGCGGCAAATGACCAATACTTTGGGCACAATGTCGCCTTATGAGAACGATGGCTCCACAGACGCATGGGCAATAACTCGAGTTCACGGCAAATCAGAATATAATTCCTCCGCGCTACCACTTGTGAATGGTGCAAACGACCTACCAACGGCCTCTCCGGACAGCTCAGAACGCTCACCTAAATCAGCTAAGAATGGAACAGCGAAGAAGAAAGTGTCCTTCCAGCTCTCGGACATAAGGCGGTACAGTCTGACAGGGTCTCTCCCGGACCTAGCTAAGGCATCGCAGCACGAGGTCAAAGCCTCCACGTCCGAGGATCAGCTGGAGCTGAACATCAAACGAGATCCCCTGCCTCTAGGTTCGGACACGTTCCGGGCCGCCATGGACGAAATAGACTCGGACAGCGATCCGGCCAGCTCCAACGAGAATATCTCGGACTCGCTGAGCCACAGTTGGAATGGGAGTACTCCCGGTAGGCGCGGTCCATCCAAACAACGCTTCCAGAGCAAAGCTGCCGCCGCCATCTACTGCAAGCTGTTCCCTATGAGCAAGGACCACCACCACACGGCCGTTCACAGTCCACGTCGTGTGAATCACGACGTCAAGTCGTCCCCGGACTGGAGTCCCTGTTCGTCCACGTCCTCATCCCCACAGACCTCGTGTCCCTCGTCACCAGGCCTAATGGCCCGACACAGCCCAGTCCCACGGCACACCAACCCGTCCACACCCACCACCGCACACAGACTCTCGCCCCTCGTCTCCGGACAGATCGGACATGTTCGGGTCTCTTCGGACAAAATCGGCATCCGTCGTCAAGTCTCAATGCCTGCAGAATCGCCGCGACTTTTGCAACGGACAAAATATCACCACACGCTGACAAAATCCGCGTCGCTGGATCGATAGAAGTTCAAAATAGCTACAGTTGCGGGGCATAATACACTTATGTTCGACAATTTTGTGTGAACATTAATGCGGGTGTTCCCATCACCTATTATCATAAGTTTACTTGCTATGTGCCATATATTACCATAATCAAGCGTTTGTTGTCCTCTGTTGTGTTTGTTCGTGGTAAGCAAGGGGTTAAATCGGGCCTCTGATAAACAGGCCTTTGATGAAAGCAAGTGGTCTACAAACATTGACTTATTCTCTCCAATGTCGTGTCATCTGTGATCAACGAGTTTTCAGACGAACATTGAATACCAGAACATACAGTGAATGTTGACATACTTTAAACAATCTGGCATCAGAAACAAAGCATGCTGTTTATCTAGTGAATTTTTGTATCGGGTAGTTTTTGTCTTATCAAATGGTGTAGCCGAACTAGTTTTCACGGAGAATTACCGTGGTGCTTTGTCGCTAGTTTATCTCATTACATGCATTTACTATGCAAGAGTGTATATTTTTTGGTGAATAGTATACTGTAACATTTTGTGTAATGCCGTCCTTTGTGCATATGCGTGCTTACATTGGTGATACGCATGTGTTCATACGAAATCAGGACATAAATAAAATAAACTTAAAACATCTATTGCCTCTTTAATACGCTTATGATGTTCGAAAATCGAACGCAGTGGTGACGAGGACTTCTCCGTGGAGACGAAGACGCCACATAGCGTGAGCTATTAAGAAAAGATTGGATCTTTGATAAAAACAATTCACTACAGGAGGTCTGAGTAAGTCCACGTGTCACCTGGAAATGAAGTATCTCATCATTAGTTCCCCGGTGATTGTAAATTACCTCTCACCACACGTCCGCGATATTACAGGAAAGGAACCCTATTCTCGGGGTTGTTACGAGCAAAATACTCGACAATCAAGAAGCCATCCAGAAAGTTATTAATGGCATACGATTGTGCACAGCTCGCCCATCGAGCAGACTGATATAATATGCCTTCATGCTTAATGGTTTGCAGTCATCGATAAAAAGTCCCATTGAAAACTCATGTTACTCGCATAAGAAATGAAATATTCGTGTTAAATATTCATGAACTTGATATATATGAAGATGATAAACTGTTTATATTTACTTCCTTCTAGTTCGACACAATACATCGTAATCACACTCAAGGGACCTTCTGTGTAAATTTGAATAAATAAGAGCTTTTGGCTTAAAAATAACCTTTCATGGTTTACAGATACTTAAATAAATCAGTCGAAACAAATATTTACATTACGATCGTCAAGTGAATATATTCATATAAATGCATGTGTTAGACTACACCATGGAAGCACTGCAGTTATTCACGATGGTCTAAATAAACTGTTACAGTACTTCGCAAATCAATATGTCTGTATAAATTTGTATACAATAGCTAATAGATATGCCACTACTTGAATACCTATGGCATTATCTGGGAACTCGTTCAATTATAGGTTATACATATGACATTTTCACTTCTATACACCAGATATTTCTTCGAATGGAATGAAAGTGATATCATTTATCATGGCCTTTACATTATCACTAATATATCATAACAACCTTTGTTGGTTAAGAATTACCAAGCATTCACTACGTATTTTTCATGTTTTGGACCTTTCATATCACACGGACTGCCCCCTGTTGTGTGGATGTATGACATGTCCCATTGACATGTTTTTGGCTTGTGGTTAAGTACTTACGTACTTGTTATAAATGTATCTATTCCATGGGGTGTGCTTCGGATTTCTAAATTATTTTTCATAGGTTGTTGAGCAGTGGTATACTACTTCCATCAGGTTTACAGTAGAAACAACTACACTTCACACACTATCCGCCGCTAATGACGCCAGTGTGTCCTTGGATAAACTATTTGGTCGGGCTTTGTTTCTATTCCAAAATGTTGTATTTTGCATTTGTTATAGGCATCATAAAAATTCAGCTATATTGGTGGTAATAGATTGATACTTACTTTCAGATATGTAATAGTATAAGATCAAGATGTTCAATTCCGAAAGAAAGTATGAAAGGTTTTGAAGCATGCAGAATCCGATTTCAATGGGATATACGCCGGCAAACCAAGTTTCCACTGAAAGTTGAGAAATCCAAGATGGCAGCCTTGTGTAATAATTTTTTTTACATTTAATGTCTCGGTTGCAAACTATAATTGTTTGCGTTAAATAATTTAGAATGCTGTTCTTGGTGGCAAACTATAGGGTTCATGTGAATGAGTATATTGATCAATGGTTTAAAATACTGTAAAGTGCATCCACAATAACATTCAACGTTGGCTATTTAGTAGAAGATAAGATAACACTGACAGAATGCACTCAAGCCAGAGAAGTTTGTTCAATGATTCAAGAGTTCTCTAAAATACCATGACCTCGATCGGCCGATGCTCTAGGTGCAGTGGCATGCACGAGGATATCTCGTTTATAACCCTGGGCTCAAGTCCTTGAGTGTTTCGGTCTCGCTCTTGGAATCGGATCTCAATAACTGGGAGATGAACCTCCAAAGTAGTGCAACTAGTGACCAATACGTTGAGCTGGTAGTGGGGATTCCTTAGTGACAAGGTCATTGAGCTCGTCTTGGAGAACTACGACAGGAATGCCACCACCCGAAAATTGCTGAGCTAGTCAAGATGAAGTGTGTTTCTTCACGAGGAACGAGTCTGTCGCCCATATATCATGTATATCTATGGAGTCGCAAGTAGCGCAGGCACAGATTCAGAGCCCCCCTCCCCTAACACCCCCTCCCCCCCCATCAGTCGAACCCGGTGCCATAAAAAGGCGCCCGGTTTCGTTTCAGTTCAAATTCTCAGACTCAAAATTTGGTAGCATCTGGAGAGCCTAGTACGGAAGCCCAGAACGGCCAGCTAGTATTTTTCTAGAGTTTGAATTTGTCTAGTTATTTTTTTCGAAATCCTGAGAAATATTTTCAAGATTTCGACTTTTTGAATTTTCGTTTTTTTGACTTTTCGAATTTTCGTTTTTTCGACTTTCGTTTTTTCGACTTTTTAACTTTTTTTTTTCGAATTTTCGATTTTTCGTTTTTTCGACTTTTTGACTATTGCAATCATGTCTATGTGAGTACATGTACATTCAATAACCAAGTCTATGGACATGTATACATGGCCCCTAGATTCCCCAACACACACTTTTTCCAAGAAAATGTGATAGCCTTCAATAGAGTATCCTAGCTATGACTAAGAAATGTCTGTGTTATTTGCGATATTTTCTACTAATATACAATTAATTAATCATGGTCACAATCAGATAATGCTCATAACCCTGCAGAGATCACCTATAATCCATTAGATTCGAAAAAACGAAAAATCAAAAAGTCGAAAAATCGAAAATTCGATAAAACGAAAAGTAAAAAAAACGAAAATTCGAAAAATCAAAAAGTCGAAAAAACGAAAATTAAAAAAAAAAAAGAAATTCAAAAAGTCGAAAAGTCAAAATATCGAAAAAACGAAAAGTCGAAAAAACGAAAATTCGAAAAATCAAAAAAACGAAAAGTCAAAAAGTCGAAAAAACGAAAATTCGAAAAAAACGAAGATTCAAAAAGTCGAAATCTTGAAACTATTTCTCAGGATTTCGAAAAAAATAACTAGACAAATTCAAACTCTAGAAAAATACTAGATGGCCGTTCTGGGCTTCCGTAGCCTAGAGAGTACCACTGAGCACGAGCTGCAAAATCCGCCCCCCCCCCCCCCCCCGCCCCGAACTCCGCACTTGTTTGTTTGCTGCGGCAGGCTGCGCTCCCAACCCCTCCCCCCACCACCACACTCATTCGTCAAATCCTGGATCCGCCCCTGCACAGTGGGCCACTTGGGGTGTTCATCATGCACACACCTACCTCAAGAAGTCAACCTCCAAGCTTTTGGAAGCCTCACACCACGATCGACTCCAGTTTTCTGGGCTAAACTTTTTGGCCCGAACGTCTTCTACAAGGCCGTCCTCGACTTGCAATCCCCAGTCCGAGGCACCCAAAGACGACAACCCCAAACAGTCTTGTCAGGGTCGTGACAACATTTTGGATTTTAAAGCTACTGTCTTCGAATCCAGTCAATATTTTTTAAAAACTATAGTTTATTTTATACATCACCAATCTAAACTACTACATGCTCCTTTTCGATCCTTTGGATCGTTCTGGATAGAAATTCGCGTACTGAAAGCAAGGCACGATCGTCTGCCTGCATGACTCGAGCGCTCCTTTTGCCGCCAAAACCGCCGCGCATATGCGCGCGCAGCTGCGCAGAAGCTTCACTTTTCTGTCCACCGCCATTTTTGCTTGGCAGCTTTGGATTTTGGTTCCCGGTGAATTCGTAGAATTTAGTCTGCAAACTAGACTTTTGCGATATATTCTTACGGAATTTCACCTGCCACGTTCATAGACATCGTTTTGTGTCTATTTGGATAAGTATCGGTCGATAGTTTGTTACTTGCTAGATCGTCAGCGATTTGTATAGCCAGTTCACCCTATTATCGTCCATCCGTCGTACTTGATAGTGTACTTGTTGTTTACATCTATCAATAGTTCTACGTTAATTTTCTACTGTATATATTGTGTATACGTATACTGTAGTTTATATATTCGTAGTCCTCTTAGGGTTCTTTTTTCAGCGCGGTCTCAGGTTTGCATATTTTGCCCGCCCTGTTACTGTGTGTGGTTAGTTCCCTTGTGTGATCATGACTTCACAATCCTCCCTTGGTACCGGTGCCATGGACGAACGTCCATGCCCGAAGTGTCTGGTCAATACCCTCCGAGGAGGGGAGAAACACAGTGTGTGTTTCGACTGTTTAGACCATGGCCCGGTATCTATGGAGGATTTGAGGTGTGATCTGTGTCGTTTCTGGCGTCCCTCTTCCTTCGTGCAGGCGACTGCAAAGTATTCCGAAGCCTCGTTGGCTCGTCGGGATGCTTTGAGGCTTGCGGAAGCTTCGGCTCCGCAAGTCCGCCAGTCGCCCATGGAGGTGGGTCCGGTGCGTCCGGTGTTAGCCAGCCCCTGGGGCTAACACAGGACATGGTCAACGCGGCTGTGCAATCTTTCTTTGCACAGTCGTTATCGTCCCTTCAGGGTCCCCTCCTGCCGGGTCTCTCTTCCCTGCTTGGACAGGGAGTCCCGGCCGGTTCTTCGGCTGCCCCTTCGTCGCAGGGAGAGCTTGCTCCCCCTGCTGGCAAGAAGTCGAAATCTTCTAAGAAGAAGGTTTCAGTTCTTGCCAAGGCGAAAGCAGCCAAGGAACCGCACTCCACCTTCGTCGTCCCTCAGTCGGGGCCGATCGAGGTGGAGGGGTCCGTAGTCTCTTCCCCGGGGCCTTCCAAGAAGAGGAAGCGTGCTTCCTCTAAGCGCCGTGGTGCTGAGACCACATCGATTTTCGATGTGGCTCAGGCTTCGTCCGACCTCTCGGTGGGCGACGATCAGGCTTCGGGCTTCGATCGGCGGGGCAGCTTGGATGGCTCATTCGGGTCCTCGGTCTCGAGGTTCGAGGGGGGAGAGTTCCCCTTGTTTGGGGGTGAGGCTCTCGATCGTTCGTGCGATCGGGAGTCTTCACTTGGCGGTCGTGCTCCTGGTCCTCGATCAGGGCACGATCGGGCGGGTGGTGCTGGGGTCGTTCCTCAGGGCCACTCAAGTCCTGTGTACGCGGATGTAAGTCGCCGGACGGGCGCGATCGCTGAGCAGGCATTCCCTCGCCCGTCCTTTGATGTACCCTTGGGGTCATCGAGGTCTTCGATCGGACCTGTGAGGTCCAACGATCGGGGGGGTCGAGTGGAAGCTGATCAGGAGTCGTCCTCCTCGGAGGATGAGACTTCCGATCAGGCCGGGGGTTCTAACTTCCGGTGGGCTTTGGAGTCGGTCGCAAGGCGAATGGACTTGCCGATCGATGCTCCAGGGCCCTCACGGGGAACCGGTAGGTTCGCGTCGGCGCCAGTTCGTCGGCCGATCCGGCTCCCTGTGGCTCCCGCGTTGGTCAAGTCCTTCGACAAGATCAACAAGGGAGTTATGGCTAAGAAGGATGTGGCTCGTACGGAGTCGACATTCCCGACCAGCCGTGTTCGACCTGAGTCGATCGACACCTATCGGACTGTAGAGTCCGAGGGTGGACATCAGACTTCCGTCCCGGTCGAAGACCCTAACCTTCACCTGCTTTCCCGGAAGCAGGGTACGGTCTGGTCAGCTTATGTGAAAAAGGCTCGCCTTTCTCACTGGCAGACGCTGTCTCATCAATTGATGGGGCAGCTCTCGTTGACAGATCACCTGACCACCTTGGTGCAGGAGTTTGTGGACGAGGCGGATCTGGAGGAGGGGAGTCGCGCCAACATTCATGCAGCACTCGGCGTCTTGGCCGGAGTGGTTCATGCTGCTGAGCGTGACAGTGCGCACCTGGGCGCACAATTGGATCTCACCATGCGTGATGCCGATCTCCGTCTGCTTGACGTGTCCGCTACGGACGTCGCTGAGCTACGTGGGAGGCCGCTGTTCTCAGGCTATACCTACGCCAACCTCTCTCGATCGGATATTTCCGTCATGCGGGAACATCTCCGGGATGAGGCTATGGCCAAGGCTTTGCTTGGGAAGTCGGCGGGGTCTGGGACAGGCAAGAAGACCAAGGGTCAGAAGCCTGCCCAGCCTCAGGCACCACATGCACCCGCTTCTACGCAGCCGCCCTTTCGTGGGGCGCAGCCTCCCCCTCCCCGGGGGGATGGCAAGCGCGGAGGCAAAGGGGGTGAACGCTTCAAGGGCAAAGGGAAAGCTTCTGGTAAGAAGTGACTCGTTGCGGGAAAGCGTAGGCTCTGTGGAAGGTTCAGTTCTGTCGGAATTCGATCTTCCACAACCTGGTCCAGTCGGGGGACGCCTGGCTCAGTTCGTCCAGAACTGGAGCGATCTGGCGTCGTCAGACAATTCAGTCGTGGCATGGGTGAAGTTCGGTCTCACCTTCAGATGGGAGGCTGGAAAACCACCGATCAGACCCAAAGCGTGGTTCTTCCCTGTGCCCGGCGATCGGGAAAAGTTTCAGCTTCTGCAGCACGAGGTGCAGCAGTTGCTAGAGAAACGTGCGATCGAGGTGGTCAAGGACGAGAGAGGATTCTATTCTCTCATCTTCCTAGTGCCCAAAAAGACAGGCGGGTGGCGCCCCGTTTTCGATCTGTCAAACCTCAACAAATTCCTGATCATACCCAGGTTCAAGATGGAGTCGGCGCTTTCCGTCCAGAAAGCTCTGTCCAAGGGGAAGTGGGCAGTCAGTATCGACGTCAAGGACGCGTACTTACATGTGCCAATACACCCAGCCGATCGGCGATACCTCAAGTTCGCCTTCGAAGGTTCGGTGTATCAGTTCAGGGTACTTCCTTTTGGAGTAGCCACCGCCCCTTACGTGTTCACCCGTATCGTAAGGACGATGGCAGCCAGGTTTCGATCGGTTGGAATTCAATTCCACCATTATATCGACGATTGGTTAATCATAGCCGACTCCCCGTCTCAGGCTATAGAGCAATCCGGGTTCGTCCTCAGGTTGGCGACCAGCCTCGGCTGGATCCCCAATTGGGCGAAGTCTCATCTGTCCCCGACACAGAGGTTCGAGTATGTCGGGGTAGATTACGATCTAGAGCGAGGAGTAGCTCTTCCTCCGCGGAAGAGAGTTCTCAAGGCGATTGCGGCGATGGAGGTCGCGCTGACGCAGTCGTCGATCACAGCTCGACAGTTTCTGTCCATCATCGGTCTGTTGGCGTCGATGGAGAAACAGGTGCCGTTCGGCAGGTGCTTCCTCAGACCCATTCAATGGTGTCTAGCGTTGCAATGGCGGATCCTCACCGATCGACTAGACCAAGTCGTATCGGTGGACGATCGTGCTCGGGAAGCAATGCATTGGTGGCGGGACCATCGGAATCTTTTCCGAGGGATGCCACTCGCGGAGTATCTGCCCGATCCGACCTTCTTCACCGATGCGTCAGAATTGGCTTGGGGAGCTCATATGGACGAGCACGAACTCTCTGCTGTGTGGAACACGAGCGAGAGGGCGTTGCACATCAATGTCCTAGAGCTGCGAGCGGTGAGACGTGCGTTCGAGATCTGGGGGACTCAGAGTCCCCCAGGGACGAAGTGGTTGGTCTTCACAGACAACAGCACAGTAGTGGCGCACATAAACAAACAAGGTGGAACTCGGTCGAGTCAGCTTTGTTTGGAGGCCGAGTGTCTGATCAGGTTTGCCTTCAAGTACCGTCTGTTTATCAGGGCGAGGCACCTGCCGGGTCACAGGAATGTCCTAGCGGACGCTCTGTCGAGACCGGACAAGATCATAGGCACGGAGTGGAGTCTGCATCCGGGGGTGTTTCGGCGCGTTTGTCAGGCGTTCGGGACACCGAACATAGACCTGTTCGCAACCTCTCGGAATCACAAGCTCCCGGTCTACTTCTCACCTCTGCCAGAGAGCGAGGCACTGGCTGTGGACGCGATGTCTCAGTCGTGGGACGGGATGTTCGGGTATGCGTACCCGCCAACTCGATTCCTAACAGAAGTGCTGCACAAAGTAGCCAGGTCTCAGTGCGAGATTCTGTTGGTGGCGCCATGCTGGCCGATGCAGGCGTGGTTCCCCCTGCTACTGTCCCTCCTGATCGATGTACCACGGGTTCTCCCGATCGAGGACAGGTTGCTGAAGCAACCGGGGCGGGATATATTTCACGATTCCGTCCACGTGCTCAAATTACACGTCTGGAGGCTATCGAGCGATCCTTCCAGGAGGCAGGATTTTCTCAGCAGGTGTCCGTACATCTCGCGAGAAAGAATAGGAGATCCTCCTCTAAAACGTATGAGGCTAAATGGAGAGTATTCGTACGTTGGTGTAACGGAAGGCGCATTGATCCGCTCTCTGCCCCTCTGAATGCAGTGCTAGACTTTCTCTGCTATCTCTTTGATAGGCTTAATTTGAAGCCTACTACGATCGAGGGATACAGGTCCATGCTGGGCCCTGTATGCCGTGCTAGGGGGATCGATTTAACTAATAATCGTATCCTTGCTGATCTCTTGGCGTCCTTTAGGACGCAAAGGCCACGTGGAGTTCCTACTCTACCGGATTGGGACATGGCTTTCGTGCTATATTGTCTTACTAAAGCACCTTGGGAGCCTCTCAAGGAAGTTTCCTTGCAGAGGTTAACTCTTAAGACTTTCCTGCTAGTTATGCTAGCAAGTGGTCGAAGACGCTCAGATGTCGCGGCGATCGACGTATCGCGAGTCGCATTTGGCGCGGATGGGTCCGTTTCCTTATACCCAGTACGTGATTTTATGCCTAAAACACGTGCTGCAGTTGAGGGCGGGAAAGCGTTCTCCCCTATCGTAATTCCGTCACTGGGCGGTTACGTAGGACGGAATGAGCCGGACGCTCTATTGTGTCCGGTAAGAGCGCTGAAAATCTACATCGATCGTACCAGATCGATCAGGAAAGATCGCAAGCGATTATTTATTTCCTATCAGCCTAACAGGGCTACGGATATCTCCACAGCTACACTATCCCGATGGGTGAAGGTTGTAGTGAGGACTGTCTATGCGGAATCAGGTGCTGACGATCGAGTCACTTACAAAATATCGTCCCACCAAATCCGACACATCTCGATGTCTTTGGCGGCCAGGTCGAATATTCCGTTGGAATATATCGTGAGGGCTGGAATGTGGACTAATTCTACGACATTCATCGGGTTCTATCTGTCCAATGCTGCCGAACTTCAGGACCAGTCGTCCAGATTTAGACTGGGTCCGCTGGTCGTAGCGCAAGCTGTTGTTTGAACCAGCTGGACAGAAAAGTCTTGGTTTTAACGTGCACGTGTATATAAGCAACACTTTGTGTTTGTGTTTGAATTCTTTATGTTACGGTCTCAAGTAGAGTTCCGTTTTCCACCGATGGGTGAAGAAGAAATTCGTGCATGTCGGAGGCAAGCGATCGCACCGCTAGGTGAGTATCTTTATTATTTTACTAAAGATATATCGAAAATGTAGCATTTTAGCGATTCGCTTGAAATCAAGACTATCGTCTGTTTTCATGACTCTCTAGCACTACTGCTCCACCGCCTATCCTTTGATTCTAAGGAGCATGTAGTAGTTTAGATTGGTGATGTATAAAATAAACTTCCCAAATTTTAATTGTAAATTTGCCGTTTATTGTTATTACTCACCTCTAAACTACTACAGTAAAGGCCCTCCCATCCATCCCCGCCAGTTGTGTGCTAGGGGCTTCCTTTTGTCGTTTTTTGGACAGAAAAGTGAAGCTTCTGCGCAGCTGCGCGCGCATATGCGCGGCGGTTTTGGCGGCAAAAGGAGCGCTCGAGTCATGCAGGCAGACGATCGTGCCTTGCTTTCAGTACGCGAATTTCTATCCAGAACGATCCAAAGGATCGAAAAGGAGCATGTAGTAGTTTAGAGGTGAGTAATAACAATAAACGGCAAATTTACAATTAAAATTTGGGAATTTCATATTAAACATGCTAAATCAACTGAATGAGACATACTCACATCAAATGTAATGACTATAATCAGTCCTCTGGGAAATTTTGCTCATTTGAAAATTTGAACTGTATCCATCACACGCAGATGTAAACAAAGCATAGAAGTGCAAGATGGACTGACAGTTTCACGCACATCATGGTTTATTACAGATCATTTTCCCATAACTACACTAGATGCACATACGAACTGAAAAATGTACTCGATGTGGACTTTTAAGCGTGATTCGGGCATTTGTTTACATTCGGTTTGATGGATGCACTTTCGTTTGTTTATATACGAAACCGGTACAAAATGTGTAATAAAACGGATGAAAAGACAATTCGGACAATTATAATGGTCAAAATCATTGAGCACACCTTTTGTTATCTTGCATTAGAGGTGTTGCAGAAAAATGTATTTTTGAAAAAAAAATATCGCATACATTCGAAGGCAGTAGCTTTAACACGTTGAACAAGTTCAAAGGCATAGTACTGATTATGGCCCCTCGGCAAGCATCTCGATTTTTGTGATTTGGGTTGGGAGCTCGTTTTCAGCCATACTAACATGTTTGGGATACAGTATAACCGGATGAATTTGTAACGGCAATCCTCCACAGAGGGTGAGGGTATACGATCCCATCTAGTTAGACGCCTGTCTTCTCCCCGTCTATCCCCTGGGACTGAAATATTTCAGATGATCTGACACCTCGTCAACAAAAACTTTGATCAATTGTAATAGAGGTTCCAGCTTCGAGAGATACAATGAAAAAGTAAAGTGAAAAAAGTACAAAAGAGTGAGATGCATTCAGAATACATTCCATCATGACTGCCATACATTCTACTAATTCTCATATCTGAGCCATAGTTGTACTACAACTTGAATTCCACTCTGAAACGAGGTTGAACACAGAAGGACACAAACTGAGTTAAGTTGAACCATAACTTATAGGACGGATTTTAACGACTTATTTTCATCCCAGGGCAGTAATCTGGTCCACCGCATCTCGGGTAACACCTCGTGTCAGTGTAAATTGACTTTCAGACCATGGCTAGTCATTGTGATTAGTCGAAAAATCAATAAAATATATGTTTTAAACCATGTTTCAATTTAGCGGCATGTCAGTTCGATTCCTCCCTTTTTTTACTTCAATTTTGAGTGGGAGCCAATAACATGGATCCAATCCTCAAGTATAAAATATTTCGAGCGAACAAAACGGAGTAATTTACCCAATCTCGAAATCAAGTGTCAGACAAAATTAAGACAACTTTTATGTAACTCTACAAACCCACATAGATATAAGGAGGTGAAATAAGGTGTTCCGGAAAGAGTGAACATGTCCTGCCCCACCCGTGGTACCCGTCATGAATTTAAAAAATAATAACATGCAAACAAGTCCTGCTGCATACCACATGTAGTCCTAGGTTTGATGTATAAGAAGATTCGAGATAACTACTTTTTATCTCGAGAAAACGAGTTCTTATTTCGAGATAACGAGTTTTGAAGTCGAGATAACGACTATTTATCTCCAGATAACGAGTATTTATTTGGTGATAACGAGTTTTTAAAATCGAGAAATCCATCTTCATATGTCAAAAATAGGTACATCGTATTTTACATTTGGAACCCCTAGTAATATAAAAACAAGCACCTATATTATACTATAAGTGTATACAACTTTTTATCTCGAGAACACGAGTTTTAAAGTCGAGATAACGAGTTCAATTTCGAAATCTCCCATTTTTTTTTTTTTTTCGCTATACGTTGTGGCCCTAATGCGCCTTCGTGGGAATTAGCGAATACCAGTACCATATACGTGAATTGTGTAGGAAAAGTATAGAGAAATCCATCCTCATATGTCGAAAATACGTACATCGTATTTTGCATATGGAACCCCTAGTAATATAAGACCAAGCACCTATATTATACCATAAGTGTATATATAATACATATATTATATATACACTTATACTTATGATTGTATCCAGGGTGATGAAGGTATATTGCGATCACTTCCTGTTACCTTAATCTGTGGTCTGACCAAAGCATGCTCGTCTGAAAGGACGACGAAGATTCTTCCACATGTTTCCCTTTTTTGGATATAAATTTGAAACTGAATACAAAAACTGTCGTAGACTCCCAAATTCAGTATGCTAGTGACATCTTGATAGGTTCTGACTTTTGGAAACACCCAGGTATACTATTACATGATGTCGTTAATTTTCTTTCAAGAGTCCGTTCATGTGACAAAGTACAATTTTATGTTGCCTGGTTCGGTCACCGAACTTTCAGTTTGTGTTGTTGTTATGTTAACATTAGCTTCGAAGCTGTTTATTTATATCGGATAGTGCAAAAACAAATGATAGGTCCGCTGATAATAAATTAAACGCACGAGCAAGACAACAATGGATTTATCTCCTTAGATCATGATTAGATACGTGTATAGGTATAGGTTGTCATATAGCATTATCAATAATATAAACTATAAGGTTACATGGTAGTACCTACCCATGATAATCAGAACAATAGAATGGTATGAATATGAAGAGGATGTGTCCCGGTTGAGATCTTTAGCTATCGTTTGACAGATCTCGTTTTCGGTTTACTTTCGAATCTCGTGAGCACGTTATGACACAGACTACACTCATTTTCTTCGATGCAATGTTGGTTCACTCTCCGTTTGCTTCACCTAAAATTGTGAAACGTACAGCTCATGATAATGGACCGTGAAAACAATATTCACTAACAAACAAAGTGGCAATGATTACATGTACTTCGAAAAAAAAATGCTGGGCCCATGTACGAGTTGAAAATGACGAAATTCCTCCAGTTGAAGTCGTCAGAAAGCCCGAAATATTTTTATGTAGGCATTTTGTTTTTCAGATCTCATGATAAATGATCTTCGTCGACAAAAGTTTTCAGCATGGTTTGCTAAAAGTGAACAATTTCTCATACTCACACGTTTTTTTTTCTCTCTCGGACAAACAGCGAAGTAGTATTTGTTATTCCAACTCATCAAATTGATGTTAAATTTATCGTCAGATCTCCTAATGTAAAGTTGCGTTCATGTGTTCACAGTGAACTATTTTTTATTATCACGATAGAAAGAAATGGCTTGAGTTTCGTAAAAACTACTTTTCAAAGGACACTGACCACAAAATAAAACCCAAGCCAACACGATCCGAAGCATTACATTGTGTTTTATTTTCATCTCAAAACAAAAGTAGATTTACAACCAAGTTAAAACAAGTACTATCTTTTGAAATTAACAACAACAAAAAAGAATCATAACAAAGATAAACATCAAGTGTTTTGATTTCATTTACTGTATTCTTCTTTGAAGGTCAGAATCGAAACGACATTCACCGTAATCAACATAAACCTGAAGTTCCCTGATGTGTGAAAAGTTCATAGTTTTCTCTCAGTTCAATTCTTACAACTTTTAAAAAACGCCCACTTGTAGCACATACCGTAAACATGTTATCTCATGTTATGTCCGTTGTTTTTGACCTAGGCATTGCAGTCACCACATCTCGTCAATTAACCCATCAGCGAATATCAAAAGAAACAATTGGTATGTCTGGAGGGAACCGGTGAAGTGGTCGGTCTTTGGTACGTGCGTCGCTGTTGTATAGTGCGACTCGCGTCAATTCGCAAGGACGACTGCAAGTGATAGGCATATTTTCCGACAAATGCACCATTAACATACTTATAATGTGCGCGGAGCGTGTCGCCTGTCATAAAATAATGGACGGACAGGGAGAAGGTGAGGAACATCGTACAAGCTGTGGATTTCCGAAAGCCTTGGACATCGTGTAAATCTTTTGGGCAAACTATTGGATAAACAGCTGTTTGTGAAAAAAAATAAACGATTTTCGAGATTCGACATAGAATGTTTGGATAAATATTCGCTTCAACATTAAAAAGTCGGCGATTACAGGTATGTTATATTTGTGTTGATTTGTGAAAATATAAAAAAATTCATTTATATACTAAATACCGTCTAAGAAGATAGAAATCGAGTTAATAACAGTGAATGTACATGTGGTCAGGATTCGGAAAAAATGCATATACTCCAGACAAAACATGAATATTTATGGTAATTATCTTTGGCAGGTCGTGTGTTGGTTTGACCTGTGTCGTGACCTTTGTGTTGGCGTGAGTGACGGACGGAAAGACAAACATGCCTGGAGTCTGGACGGCGCTGGGTCTCGTCCTACTCTGCTTGTCCCCTCAGGCCCTAGGAGGTACGCCGCACTCGTCACTCATACTATCGATAGTAGTCGTTGTAGGTCATATAGTGTGCTTTTTTAGGTTACCGACTTGTTGTCGTAACGTGTTGTCCGTCGTGTGTCAGCAGTGTGTCTTTGAATGCATTTGACGGAATTGTACATTGTACTAAAAAGAATCATTGAGGAAAATTCATATATCATATGAATTGCGTTTTTTCTGATTGATTCGATTCGGTCCGTATTAGTGGTTCGCAAAATATTGGCCTGATAATGAAGGGTGGGACCTGACATTGAAAAATTACAAAATTACAACAATGCTTCGAATCCTGGTGGATGTAAACAGGATCAAATCTCCGAATAAGCTCAGATTGTCGAGATCCCGTTTTTGGCTGAAATTTAATTTAACATTGGACCAGGGGTAGATTGCCAACTTCTTCAATTATTGCGATTGAAGTCTGAAATTTGGTAGAAAATTGCCGTTTGTCTACGAGGTGGAGGTATGCCAAGTTATAGAACGATACCATTTAGCATCGCAAAGATATCGTCAAAAACCAGTGTAAACAAGTTAGAAAAATCAGAGTATAGACAAAACGGACTAAATGAGATTTCTTATCCTAAACTCCTAATCTCTCGTGGATACAGGACCTTTTTCTGATATAATTGAATAAAGTCGTATACAGACGTCTTTTTATTGACTTTGCACCTGATCTTTCCTTGAATGACCCCAATCAAAATCAAAGTGACGCATATTTCAATTCAGTTTCTTAAAAGCTGTCTGATAACTTTTCTTCCAAACAATCATAGGTATTATCCATGACAACATTTCTGTGGCGTGTATTGGCCGCTTGAATAAATCGTTCGAAGTGGGTCAATTCAGCCTAAAACTGACTCGAATGGGCTAGTCACGGCCTTATCAATTGGGGGCATATATGAATTAATATACTAATTTTCTGTTAGTGACCTGGAAGATGATCTTGAATGGTCAAAATCAATGTGCGTTTTCGTGAAAAAAAAACTGTCAGAAAACTTAACTAAGACAAACAAGAAAATACTTCCATGGTGTCTGCTGAGCAATTGGATGGTATGAATTTAGCCATTTTGGCTGAAAAAAAACGGATTCAAAGGGGATTTTACAATATATTGTTGAATGTTGTTTCAGATGGAGATACATCGTTTTCAGGAATGTCAAATTAATGTCTATGATACTGTCGAGGGATCTGTATTGACTATGGTCCTTCACTGAATTCTACCCGGTAACCTACTCAGACTCTTTTGCTTGGTTTCGTTATTCTGAAGTTTAGCAACTTATAGAATTTGTGAATGCTCAGTACAGGAGATTGCGAGACCTATTACACCCAGTGTCATTAACGCGGGTCACTCGGTGTACCTGATATACTATAAAATTCAATTTACATTCGGGTGGTCATGTTTCAAAAAAAAAAAAATTGCGACAGAAGTCTGTAATTTGCTTTTGAAAAATGCCGTTTGACTCCCAGGTAAGAGTGCAAAGTTATAACACGATAAAAAATATGAACAAAAAAGATACATACGAGTTGAAAAATCAGTGTATATCCTGCCAGTCGGGCAAGGTTATCAAGGCTTTATTCTTTGTGTGCCGAGAGTTCCAATCACTCTAGGCATGCACATATCTATTGGACGCTGGACAAGGTAAATCATTCCAATTGTGTGGAGCGGTGATGGATAATATCCTTGGGCAAAGTAACTTCAACATCGAGACTTACCGGGCATTCACCATGAATTGTGTGTTGAGTGGCTTACACTAAAGAATGCATGTAGCTCCGAATATTTCTGATAATTAGTCATGTAGACTGCTAAAACACATCGCATATTTTCAACAATTCCAGACATTAGCAATTCCACACATTATTGGCGTGTTATTCATTCATTGTATTACGTTAGGGAGTAATATGCAGTCTATAGTCAATGTTTTTTTTTTCACTCTGCCCATATGTATTACTCATTCATAATAGACGTGTAACAAATAGCATCATTATTCCTCAAAAACCTGCTGAAGATTACTCAATAATCATACATGTCGATGTACATGTATGTGCAACATCTGTAGATAATCCATTTGACAAAATAAATTTACACACTAGTTGAAATTCCACTGGTTAATGATTAACGACACGCCGATGCTACGTCTCAGCACATTTATGGCTTGTTGAAAGCCATGAAAGTGGCCTTGTTATTCGTTGCATTCTTGGTTGTTTCGGATATGAATGTCCAATTGGTTAACGTGCCCGTGGCTTTGTTTTTAGTCTTGTCCTATAGCATGCGACAGTAATTAATCCTAGTAACTTGAAGTCGAAATGCACTGGTCCTAGGCTCGAATGCTGATCTAACACTTTGACCTACATGTGAATGTCACTTCTCTATATATTCGCCATAAGTTTCACGTTATGCCAAAATGGATGCTCAGCACCCGAAAGAGTCGATAAATAACGACTGAAACTCTCTCACTTTGTAAGATTTGTAAGATGGTATCAATTCCTTGTCCAATGCAGACCCCGCTGCTGAGCTCCAGTGCTACAGCTGTAAGTCGATGGAAGGTATGCCGTACGCTGAGGACTGTGTTGAGTACAGCGACCGTACACACATGACGCATTGCCACCCAGACGCCAGGTTCTGCAAGGTTTGTACGCTGTCGACCCATAGGATGACATTTTATCATTAGTCAAAACATGGGGGGAACATTCTCCACTTCGAAGATGTATTTTGTACAAATTTCAATATAAATATACAAAAATAACAAATATTGTAAAATTATAAATACTGTAAAGGCATAGTTGGCATATCAATCGTATATTTATCACCGTTGTACAGAAGCAGTCCATGAGACAGGGCAACCGGACGTACATGGAACGTACTTGTGAGCGAGACTGTCTGCCCCAGACTGGGATCTACCTGTGTGCCTCGGACATACACGTGGACGTGTACTGCTGTACCACGGACCTCTGTAACCATGGCAGCAGTCTGACCACCGCCTGGGTACCGCTAGGCGTGGCGCTCACCCTAGCATGGAGGCTACTCAGCTGATGTTGCTGTTATTTAGGAACTGGCTAGATTTTAATTTACAGTTTCCTCGAGTTGAACTTGCAGGCATATTATTGACGGGTAGTAGTTGAACTGGTATATCGAATCCTAAGGGTTTTTTTTGTACATTTCTGTTGAGATACTTGATGAACTAGCTTGTTTGTATTTAGGAAATATTCAGTTTATTTTTTATTTTTTTACTGATCTAAATCAATTGTGATAGTCACAAAATGTATTGTATATGCTTGTGAGCTGGCTGTACACTGTATGTACGGGGAAATGTCAAACTAAAATAGATTTGATTCAGAATGTTTTATTAGTTGCGTATCACATGCATAATTACTTACAGCTTATGATCGATATGGCAACGTGTTTTCACGGTAACTCGTGATAATAATGTGTATTTCGTATTATATAATACAAAGCTGGTGATGTACAGTTCGTGTTATCTGAATATATATCTATCACATACAATGATACTGCCATCGTGAGGTAGCACCTGCGTAGAACCTACCGATGAACATTTATCAGTGTCTTATTAGACTGCCCTGTAAGCCTAGTAATCCCAATGTCAAAAAGCCTCATGGAGAAACACGAAATCAGTTTGTATTTGTGCGAAAATGAATGTGATACCAATATATACATGTGTTTACACAAGAAAGTTTTATACAAGAAAGAATAAAAAATAATATCACAGCTGGAGTTATTTGGTACACAATCATACATAGTTTATGGACGTAGAGTACGTAGAACATTCACAGGTGCGTCCGTACCGCGAAAAGTCATGTAATCACGACTCAATGTATATCTCGTTATAGACAACCCAATACATATACATTGGATATATATATATATGCTGCATATCCGATATTGAATGTTCTGATCTATTTCTTCGTGATCAGAGATCGACCGAGTACCCAAGACTCAGTAATCCTCCCTGACGGAGCGGGTGCTGTTGGTGCGGACACTGCGTCTGTCGTCCTGGTCACGATGACCGCTCCCGTGGTTTGCCCCGCCCCGCTTGTTAGCCTGGAACTCCCTCTCTATGGCCCGCAACTCCTCCGCCAGGTCCGGCCGCCCACAGCTCATCAGCGCCGACACCAGGATATCCACCTGCATACAGCACATCCAAACTCAATGACTTCACGTCTACTGATATCGGATCAGAAACCCTCATGCGATAGGTTTCCAATCAGATCAAAAACATGTATTTGCAACACGAATTAACTATATATGAGCCGAGTAAAATTTTACTGGGCGCTGCGTTACAGACCTTGTTCTGGCTGCGAGGCACCTTCTTGAGCCAGGTGAGCAGCATGTCGTATTTGACATCGTCGTCCTCGCCCACGGGGTTGTTGCGGAGGATGGCCTGGATGCGCTGACGCCGCACGTTGAGCTGGTGCGCCACCCGCGTCCACTCGTCCCCGAGAGACTGGGACACGTGGCGCAGGGTCTCGTCATCCAGGCAGTGGCTCTCGTTCTTAATCACCACCGGCGCCTTGACCACCGACTGCGGGCCGTTCTCCTCCTCCTGTGTCGGTATACATGCAAGTCACGTGTAACAATGGAGAACCGCAGAAGGAAAAACAACAATAGCTTTACATTGAAGATAAAGCAAAAAGGTCGATATGAGCTGCAGGCAAACCTTGGGTATTTTGACCATGTGTTCAGAGATGAGATCCCGTTTGATTTCTACGCGAGGTTCCGTCTCTCCCTCGTTCTCCTCTTTCTTGGTGGGCATGTGGACGATCTTCGTCACCTTGACGAGCTTGACGAAGCCCCGGTAGTTGTTGAAGCCTCGCTGTAGGTACTTGTTCACCTCGATGATCGAGAAGGTCACCTGAGATTGGAGCTGGGAGTTGAATGTGAACCTCAGCGGTCTGTCCGTGTTGAGTGCGGTGATGTTGCCACGGAAGTCAATCTCCATGGTGTCACCCTCGTTGAGCACGCGCATGGATACCTCCTTGGTGGAGGGGACGTTGTTGTTAGTGTCCGTTTCGAAACCCTCGTCGTCCAGGGTTTTGAGTGTTTTGTCGACTTTGCCGGATGACACCACAGTCAGCAGTACGTCGCAGGGGTTTTCCAGTCTGAAGCAAATCACGAAATGGAGTTTGTTGTTTGCTGAACTACACCAATCTGAACCATTACTGCTACTGGGTATTTCTAAAAAAAAAACAATTGCCTACTTTAATTATTTGTATATAAACTTTATCATAGCATACACACACTACACACAAGATGACCTGACCTCTGTCTGAGTATGACGCCGACTACTCGCTCCTTCAGACACACCTCGATGTTCTCGGCCAAGGTCTGGGCCATCTTTGAGTCCGCCGTCGTTTTCGTCCTCAGCACCATGAATCTAGCAATGTTCCAAATTGTGTGATCACTCGAAAGACACTGCTAATACATTATGTACCAGTCTCAATTGATGTAACGGACCAATATACGTGTAACTGGTAACCATGTCAAGCAATACAAACCTGTCTATTGGTTCGTTGAATCTGAATTGCAACAGGTCCAGCTTGACCTGTACAATGGCCATGTGCTCCATTACCTGCCATTTACCGTTGGATAATCTCTTCAAGAACCAGAGTGAATCATTTTCATCGTCTGGAAAAGTGAAAAATAATTATTAACTATATATTCAGACTTTTTCATCTGTTCACTGCTTCTTGTAGTAGCCTAATTAAGAATCCGTTCCCATGATGATCGCCTGATTACCGTCGTTGTCGCCGTACTGTCCCATGTAGAACCTGACCGCGCTCTTGGGTCTGCCGTCCTCGTCGTCCCCGGCCGACCGCTGTTGCTGCTGCCTGTTTTTCTTCTTGTCACGGCGCCGGGGCTCGTCGTCATCGAGCACCTGCGGCTGGTGCGGGTTCTTCATCTTGGCCTCCTTGGCCGCCCGGGCCGCCGCCGCCTTCTTGGCCTTCACGGGGTTCGGCGGGCACGGCAACGTCATCTACGAAAGAGATATTAAAAAACTGAGACTGTGCAAGATAGGATTACAATTTTGGAAAGAGTTTCGGTCACGATGGCGAGATATGATAACCTAAACAAGAGGCGTCACATTTTATATGTTTTAGCTGTTTTGTGAGCTGTATACTGACGATGACAGGGCTGTCGAAGCTGCGACTGGTCCATTCCATGCTGACCATGGAGCTGGACGTGAGTAGGGCTTTGCCCTCCTCGGACCGCTCCTTGACTCGGCTGATCGTGGCAGAGTCAACCGGCTGCAACTGTTAGCGAAATGAAAAATATATAGGTATGCTGAAATTGCACAAGTAGGCCTAAACTCTCTATCAGTTCATCTCATGTCCTTGTGCATATATGGTACATATACATGTATGGTTTGAGCAGCTATTTCTTTCAATATGGGTTGTACCTGTACGATGAAGTTCTCGAGTTTCTTGAAGCAGCCTCTCTCGGCGGTGACGCTGACTCGGGCATCCACGGCCGAGGAGACTTTGCCGCCTTTCTTGGTAAAGTGGAGAAAGTTCCTTTTGTAGCGGGTCACCACACACAGACGCGAGAACGCCTTCATCTCTGCCTGCACAAACTTCACATCCTGTGCAGCAGAACGTTTAAATGGAATATTTCTCAGCAATTTTATGCAGCATAAATGGAATGCCTTGTGATAACCATTATGATTTTTGTCATCATCACGATTGATCATATCATGACGTTCTCTATCAGAGCATCACAACACTCAGTTGACAGTTTAAATTGTCACGGTCAGAGATACCTTGTATCCGTCGAGGGTGACCTCCTGACTCTTGAGCTCGGACCATTTGCCCTCGACCACCTCCGCTTTGATGACTGGCTCGCGGTACATCGCACTGGCCCGGGAGGTGCAGTGCGGCATCGCCACATAAACCGCCTTCTACAAACGCCACACAAACAGGTGTAGAATAATTCCATCGAATAAAAAGGTTTCAGGTATGTATGTAATGCAAAATTACTAATTTGCAGAACTTGGCATACAACGCGGTGGGGTGGCATTTGATTCGGTTGATCATAAGATCAATCATATGTGTCATATTTCATATATAATTTACCTGGATATTCTCGTCTCCGTGAGCCGATTTCAGGTTGATGACGTCGCCCACAAGTTCTTCGTTTTCACCCAGTAGCGAGTGCATATCAAGAGCGTTCAACAGTTCTACTGCCGCCATGCTCTCCTTGAAATTACCCGGGTCTCCGCGGATGATACACCCAATACCTTGATTGAAGTCGTTTGTCTCCACATTGTACCTGCCAGACGTCAGGATATTTTACCATTATAAGTTAAAAATAAAAAAAAAATCATTATTCACTTGTACAGTGACATAATGTATGAAGAATACTAGAACTTTATATAGAAAATAATTATTTCACGTGAACCCGTATAGGCCTACTAACGTGAAAGCGGGCCATGATTCCCACTCGGCCTGCTTGTTCTCGTCCGGTTTCTTGAGCCTAGAGGTGCGCGTCTCCTCTTCCTTTCTGACCTCTTCCTGCTGGCGCTCCTCCTCCTCTCGCCGTTTGCGTTGGGCCTCTCGCCGCTCCTCCTCGGCTCGCCTAGCCTCCGCCTCAGCCTTGCGCCGGGCCTCGTACTCCGCCTGGATCTGGCGGGCATCCTCCGCCGCCCGCTCGGCCACCGCGCTCGCCTCCACGGCTGCCACCTCAGTGTCCAGTGACATCTGCGAGGCTCGGAGCAGTTCCTCCGACACCTTGGCTAGCTCCCTGTTGAGCTGAGCGAGCTTGGCGTCCATCTCCCTCTCCTCCGCACTCTTCTTCTCGTGTACTGTAGCACGGGCAGATACAATAAATTCGTATGGAACGAGTGACAGTATGATGCAACAACAAATCATCCACAAAGCTACATATGAAATCAAATTGATTGATATTTACGTAATGGTTGAGATTATGGCAACCGACTCTTTAATCAGAAATTATGTAGTAATCATACTGTTAATGGTCATATGTTATTGACCTCTCTCATAACGGCAGTCACACTAATTTGATTTATAACATACTACATCTTCAGTAATTGATTTTTATTATTATGCTATGTCAAATGAGAAGCAAATGAGAACACTCAGGCATACGCGTACAAAATGTGGTTGTGAACGATCAGTTGATGGGCATATAGAAGTTCTGAGGTGAATTCATCAATGAAAGGAACCTCGAAGGCATGGATAAGTTAAATGGTGTGATCAAAGTAAATACTCAGTAACCAAATAGCCGTAGACAGTGCAAAGCAAATATTTACCATCAAGGTCAACGTCTTTGTAACTTGACCTGAATAAAATAATCTCTGGTTGTTGACGCTAAAGATTGATTGCTCTTCAATATCGACAGGATATAGTTGGCATCGGTACCTACACTAAATGTAACCCAATGTGGAAAGTATGGAAATCTTCTACATTTTATCCATTTATGCGGGAAATATATTACATATTTCAATCTGAATCAGACAAAACGATTACTGTGACAACCTGGCTTGATCCGTGTCAATGTTCGTAGTTTCATTCATGTGATTTAACTCTACTCCAGATAGTTCATCTGCGAAGAGCAGGCTCCAGTTCAACATGTGCGCGGAACTCTTGTCTTTTCCTTCCTATTCTACATGCATATATCAACATAATGACTGAAATCTCCACATAATTTCAAAATACTAAATATTCGGTGTTTTCGGTTTTTCGTTGGTGTCAGTCCTATATCTGTATTGAATGTGTGCTACTCGATGAAGTATATATTATGCATTATACATAATATATCGGGACTGTACTAGTGGTCACCATACGTATTGCCCATGACCTGGTGACCTGATGATAATATTCGAATATATTGACTTATTGGTAATTATTTTATCAGTATTGCAGGCGGAAACCTACGGAGCCCCTAAGAGGACACACCTGTGAGTGAAAAAATATTTTTTCGCGTTCCCTCTCGAAATAATAGAAAACAGTGCATTATGATGTTGCAATACAGACGGTTGATTCAATATCTGCGGTGGCTACTGCTTTTCGCGTTTTACATGGACATATACCAGTCCTTTTCTGATAAGATAACATCTTAAATCGGACGCTTGACTCAAATCGGTGACACGACAAGCATGTGGAGTAATTTAGGAACAACTGAAAAATTACAATATAGCTGTGCATATGCACAGGATATAATATTATGGAACATGAGATGATTATCTTAACTCCCGTGTAAAGATTATTCATATACAGTGTCCAAAAGTTTTGGAAATTACAAAAGTGTAAATATTGACGGAAGAAACTTATTTTTGGGGAGTATCAACCGCTACTAATATTTGTGAAGTACATAAATGGGTAGTAGTATCTCGGACATCGTAGCATTCCCTTCAGTTATTGTTCCCTCGCGATCTTATCACGTTCCCTCGCATTCCGGATCGCGTTCCCTCGCGATAGCCTTCATTGTGCTGATGCCCATTACTTCTGATCTGGAATGCGTGGGGACTCGATCCAGAATGAGACGGAACGCAATAAGATCACGAGGGAACGCAATAAGAATGCGAGGGAGCGCGATCAGGAATGTGAGGGAACGCAATAAGATCGCGAGGGAATGCGATCCGGAATTCGAGGGAACGCAATAATATTGCGAGGGAACGCAATAACGATATGTCTAAAAATAATTCTTTCATGTCCTTTCAGCGGCTCCGTAAGAATACCACGAATATGACACAAGAATCTTTCCTAAGAACCCACTGTGCAGTTCAATTCATTCAACCAGTGGGTATGTTATACCCAAATTGTATACCTAAGTCGGTGACACTTGACTCGAATCGGTGACACGACAAGCATGTGGAGTAATTTAAAAATAATTGAAAAATTACAAAATATGCATATGCACAGGATAATATGAAACACGAGATTTTTATCTGAAATGTTTTGGAAAATGACGATGAACATCAATACCGTGTCAAAATCAGGGTAAATATCGATGGAAAAAACCTTATTTCTGAAGAATATCAACCGCTACTAATATTTGTCCAAGTACATAAATGGGCAGTAGTATCTCGGAAATCGTATCACCCCCCCCCCCCCCTCAATTACTATATATATAAGCATTATATTGCAGGATATTGCATTTTTTTTAATCGGGTGTCGATCTTCTATCCAAGAAATTCTGAGCTCAAGTCGGGGACAATAACATGACCTGACCCCAGACAAAAGAACTAGGTCACTCACCGACTCAAGATATGTTACAGGGGGTGACAAGTGGCAGCTCATGGCAGGCGGCTGTGGTACAAATCCATGGGCACAAACATTTGTTCACTACTTGGTAACAGCACGAAACCCACCCACTCAAGTACGTCCACAGCTGAAAATGCAGACAGCTAACAAGGTTGCCTATATGAAGCAAGAACATAAATATCTCGCCAATGTATGAAAGAACTGTACGTGTACTGAGTTCTAAAACAGGCAGGCAAGTTTATTTTTACTATAATCTATAATCTATAGATATAGGCCTACATTTGTGGATGACATCACAACAATCACAAATATTCACGATCTATGTCGTTTTTTCTGATCATCCAGCTCAAGTACAAGATTCATTCGCTGTATTTATTCTGTAATGGGAGACGTATTATGACGGTTTATGGACACTTGTATCGTCATCAAACACGTAAGCCCCACTCTCTGTGTATTTATCAGTGAGTGATTCAGTCGGCTTTATTGGCTCTCTTAAAGCCGGAAAGCCCCGGGCTATAGAGTCGAGAGTGCCCAGAAGACGCTAAAACTACCTGGTATCCATGATGTATTAGCTCCTTTCACTATCCGAGAGACGAACCAATGATTACGGCTAAATCGATGTCCTGATACACGAAGCTACTATGGATGATTTATTTCATGGCTGGTCCCACTTTCCCACACGCCACGAGCCCTCGACATCACTTATTGATTGTTCCTAAACAGGGATGTGTGGGTCAAAGTGGTCGTCTGGAATGATGGTCTCAGATAATAGCTGCTCCCTACACGGGACTGCCAGAAACCATGACGACGGCATACACACAGCGACAACAAGGAAATGGGTCACCGCACAGCAATGTTTCTTTCACACAACACTATTGGAACAAATGAATTGACATAAAACATATCGTGAGCATAAAAAGTATGCTCACGATATGTTTTATATATGATTATATTAATATACGTTTGTAGGGCCTATTATATTCATATAGTCTATGAATACATGAGACAATAGACAATGCGAAATAGAAAATCCAAGAGCAGGCCACTGCCAAGAATTTTTTAAACTCTGCCTTTTGTTTCAAGGTGGCCATATTGAACAGATTTTACAATACATATAGTTGATATCAATGTGGTGCAGTAGTCTCCCTGATATTCTTTGTTTGCAATTTGCCCATGACATGAATGGAGGGGCTCTGCGGCAAATTGGAACCTCGTACGAATATATACCAGGGTAGTATAATGACTCGGAAATGAACTGCTGTGACCTTCAGCTTCAATCGGAAACTATAGGAGGGAAAGGGTCCTGGGTCAAATATCCACATGCATGTATGACAGGGAAACTTACTGGTCTTAGGGTCGAAGCCCTTGGCTTGTATCCGCTTGTACACTCGGTCCTTGATCTCCTTGAGCTGGTCTCGGACTGCCTCCAGGTGTTGCTGAGAGTGCATAGCGTAGCCCTTGAATTGGTCCATCACCGAGCTCACCGAGTGTACCATCTGCTTCAACTCAGACGCCGGGAAGTCGTTGTCAACGTGGCGCAGGTTGTCGGCTTGGAGTTTGGTCGACAGGTCGCTGACACTCGACAGGAACGACTTGCTGTCGAAGTTCTCCGGGTCGGAGCCCACAAGGACCACACTGGCGTCCTCATTGTCGCTCTGATCCTGTTCCTCCACATGCTGCAAATCGCTGGAGCGGTCCTCCTGCTCGTCATGCTGAGGCTCGTCCCGGGCGTTCTGGTCCTCGGACTCCAGCTCTCCCGCACCCGTGTCCGGATCGTCTGCCGTCTCACGCGCTCCGCTGTCGTCTGCTGGCTCGTCTTTTCCCGTGCTAGCCATAGACGCCCGCTCCTCCTTATCAGCACTGTCTCCCTCCGTCTTACGAGATTTATGATCGTGACCACTCGACATGATGGCTGATTTACGCGATCATCATAAAACTACAGTTATTGAATCGTTATCACTGCCAAATTCTGACAATCCGTCCGGCCTGGTAGCACTCAGGTGGACCTGGGACACATCAATTAGAGCCTAACCGTGGAATTTTAGGATCCGTATTCAAAACAGTTCTCCGAGAAATTCTAAATTTTATCTGAGCTAACGGAAACCAAACTACTCGGATCTTATCAATCACAAATCTATTCTCCACCGACTCGTGTTGACCCTAGGTAATCGATTCGCCGCGTCTACGGCTTTACTATCACGGTCCGCTGTCACAGGTCGATCCGTGGAGCGATCAACACTGGTCGCCTGAATATGTGGACCAGGTATCCACGGCTACACACCGCTAGATACGTGCTGCATGTATACTTCCAGTGTCGCTCCCCAGTCACGCAGGCAATACACTTTCAAATTGTAGTGTGCTATACTCCGCTATATATATCGGTACCGCTAATAAAAAGCCCCGTATGTAATTTCAGATCTCGATTTACCATCGGTATACGTATGTCGTTTGGAATTGTGATAGAGAGCATGTGCGTGAATTGTCAATGTTGACTGCCCGAACTTCGCTTTGGCAAACATGGCGCGAACTCTTCACAAGTCGAGCACGCCGCATGTTTTTGTGAATTTGTTTGTCGGTGGCAACAGTACACAATACAGGTCGATCAATAGATGTCATCAAAATGTCTTCAGCTTGACTGGGTCGAGAAGTTGACAGTGTCGCTGGGGCTTCCTAAAGTACCGACACAGCGTGAATTGAGCAAATATATATACTCAATGTTTCACATTACTCTGTACATTGTGTAAATTGTTTGGCTAATTTTATTGTAAAAATACGACACGAAAGACAATGAGGAGTTGGGATTCTAACAACCAACAAGGTCGGAGTATCACTGCTGTCGTTTTAGTGGGGAATCAAAAAATAAAAAGAAACAAAATATGATAATCATGAGGCGAGATTAAATTTTTGTTCATCAACGTTTCTAAATTTATGATAATTTCAGGAACGTACTCTGTCCTAAGTATACTTGCATTGTGCAATCCAAATTGCTATATTTTATATACTAACTTACACTCCTCATAGTTGACAGTTTGTTATCAACCGTGTAGTGGTTGTCATGGTGTTTATGTACACACGGGGCCACTCGACTTTGATCACAATAAATAGTTTGATCAGTGATCACCTAAGTTATAGATGGTGGAGATATGTGACCAAGTGGGTTATATACTACGCCGACACAGTCACGTCATATCTATAGCCTCAACTTAGGATTCCAATACATGTATTTCGAAATTTGTTTTTACCATACATAGAAAAAATAGAAACAGTTATATCCATGTTGTGTTATGGATTCTGTTTTTCAGTCGAGTATGCCTCGACATACAACGTATCTTCTGTTGTCTTCAGACTAAGATAAGAAATTAATGAGCATATACAATGGTTCCTATATATTCAGCATATACAACAGCAGGCACATGCGACCACATATCAGCCTGAATACTACTCCCCCGTGTAAACCTTGGCGTAATAATTTATGGTGCATAAATAATGTGTTCGTTCTCATGTACTGGGTGTATATTCTGTACTGGGTAGAACACTGCATTCTGACAAACTGACTACTAGTATGTACATGTACTCGCAATAACATGATAACACGGCCACTGATACCAGAGGGATATCCAAAATATTTTGTTGAGTTGTTTTCATATTAACTATTATTAAAATAGCATGACCATTTTGGCGCGTGTTTCACATATCAGCTCAAGTTGATAAAATATCTGCTACACTCAGAATTACCGGATATCAACTAACTATAGGCCTAGTCAATATATCTTCTTGTGTCAAACTTATTGGTGTGTACAATTGTTGCTGGTATAAACACAGCAGTATAGTTCTGACAGCCTTGCACTGACACTAGAAAAGTAAACACAACACGCAACATTATAAAAATTTACATCATCACTGACACATGGTTTGATAATTTATTGTATACGGCGTACAGTAACGTTAGTTCAGACGGTCGTAGTCAAGCCCAGCCAGAACGTGTCGTAGACTTCAACCACCGTGGCACTGTGGTTAGCAAAGATATAGTGCAGTAATACAGAGGCAGTGTTACTCTCCAAAGTCGTCAATATTTTTGTAATATTAAAACTTTGTCTTTGGATAAAATGTTTGGATAAGCTTTGTTCCTATTCCAAAAGTGTTCCATTCTAGGTTAATTTTATTGGCATCATCAAAATCGCGTGTTTCGTTAATGGTAGACCTAAGCTGGCTGAGACATATATGTATACATTCAAACGATGTGTGGATCAACATGACAGTTTGACGGTTCATTCAATGCCATATAGCTATTTTAGCAGTGAGCTACTTACCACCTCTAAGTCACAGGTAATGTTTATTATAAGCAATAGTGACAAGGGGGTTACCGACTGGAAGGTTAAGCCGGTGGGATCCCCGTCCCAGCGCAGTGTGACGGACGTCTTGTCGTTGTTGAAGATGTGAGTGGCAGCTCCATTATCAACTCCGCCACAGGGAGCCGTCTGTGCCCTGTGAACACAACAGCCGTGAACAATGCTTCGAATCGTAATAGTTAATCGTGCATAAATTAATGTTACGTTGATAAGTAGAAAGTGTTCTAAAAAAGAAGGTGGAACACTCGTTGCCGGATGAGGTGTATTTTGCGAAATTAAATTTATTTCTAGAATGTATTCAATATAAAGTCAAATACTGATTCTTTCCGATATCCAGTACGAAGCCATTCATGACGTCATAATTCTCATGGTTTCTATAGCTTGAAAAATGCACAGGTATTTACTGAAGTATCAAATCCTTCTGAATCAATGATCATTGAATATACACCAGATTGAACACCACTATGTGCCTCCAAGAGAACATATTCAATCTTAACCTCGTGAGTTCCACTTGGTGTTCCATCTGGTGTGAAGTAGTGGCAACTATATTGACACACCATATGCCCCTGATGACGCCAGTGTGTCTTTGGACATATGTTGGCTGGGTTTTGCCTATATTACAAAAGTGTTTGATATTAGGTTTTCTACGGTTCACATCAAAATCTTGCACTAACGGTAGCAGCGGAGAGGTGTCACTCTGCAAATCTCCATTGTCTACCATTTTCTCTCATGGAACACTATAATCATGGCGGTAGGAGGTAGTGTTGAAGCTTGTCGTCCAAAAAGACATTTGTGAGAATAGGTCACTTCGTTTTCTTAGCATATTCTTTCATTCATAAATTCATGTCATGGTAATAGTAGTAAACACATTCATTCAGAAACCCCCTCCACACGCCACCAGTCACCAGGAGTGCCACCAGTTCACAATACGAAATGGTGCCGATGGAGTGACACCTCTCTATTCTACACACTAGGATTATGATGATACATACAGGGTGATCCAGAAAAAAAGGTTACCGAACGGAATCTAGAGACCATGATAGCCCTATCTTATGTGCATATAGCTAGTCTACGAGGGGTTTAATTAGGAGAATTGCTCAATTTTATCAATACATATTCTTATTACAAAATAATGGTATTGTAGATATTTTGCTGTGAAAATATTTTGAACAATATAACTGATTCAGACGTTCGGTAGCTTTCTTTGGATCAGGCGTTCGGTAGATCACCCTGCACAATTCTAGTGGTACTACGTATCATACATGATAGAGGGTAGCTCTGGAACTCGTTGGGGTTTTCCATCAGAAGATCCTGTAGGCCTAGATGTTTAATTCAATCAACTGATTCCTTCTGTAATGTACATACTCATCGTCAGGGTTGACCAGAGAGAAGACCCCAACTGGTGTGGTGGAGCCATTATTCCTGGCCTGGAAGAAGAATCCACGGAAGGTGTTCGGGTTACCGGTCAACGTCACTGTAAAACAACATTGAGATTTGCTTCGAGAGTTTTGATTCGTATGTTTGTAGGTATGAGGATAGACACAATATGTAATCTGAGACCATTCAACAAAGTTTCAAAACTTTCAGATTGTTCTGCTTGCGAACGACCCAAACTATCAACTGATACGACACTTACCCATGTAGTGGTCATCCATTGGTGTGACTGTGTATGTGTAGGGCGGTGGCGAGGTTTGGGGATCATTGAAGTGGTTGGGAGTCATACTCTCGCAAGCCTCGGGAGGCGCTCCTGTAAGTCTGGCTTTGGTCAAACCCAGCGAGACCAAAAGCAGCAACAGCAACATGGTTAGACGAGAGAATGATGTAAACTAGTATATTCAAGACGTCGGAGAGGTTTGGTATACTGTATCCGAATGGTTATTTGACGGTGCATCTGAGATCTCACCAGATGACACTTTTCTCAAGGATACCTCTGTATACATCAACGTACATGGACGGGCTGATAAGTTGGCTCGAACGTTTTTAGTGTATACGATCGTTAGACGCACATTCTTAGTGGAGCATATGACGATTCTTCACAATGGTTTTGTTTTAACATTATGAAAATGAACAAGCATGCGTAAATTGAAGAGATATTTTCAAAATTTATACTTTATGTAGAAGAACACAGTGCATAAAACACATTGGTTTTTACAAAGCTGTATTATTTCCATGAGTTCGAGATCGACCCTGGTCATACCTGACAGCCTAATGGCAAAATTGAGTTAAAATATTTTGTATTATATCAATAAATGAGGTTCAATATTAGTAGGAGATTAGTTTCATAATGAAATCAGGCATATAGGACCTTATCAAGGACTTTGAAGGGCTTAATACTGCACTTGCCAACATGCCGTGGGAAGTCATGTTATTTGAGTCATAACACTACAGACGACATGACAAACGCTTATTGCCAGATTGTTATGGAAATGGCTAAAAGGTATATTCCATATCGCACTGTGACCATTCAAGCGATAAGCCTTGGATGTCTAGTCGACTGAAAAAACTAATTCGGAAACGTAACAGGTCATTCAAACGCTATATGCGTACTAAAAGACCAGCTCATCTAGATATATACCGCCGTGATAGGAACACGGCTCTAGCTGAAAATCGTCGCCTAAAGATTAGGTTTGACGATAGATTACTCGACTCTGTTTCACACGGTGTGTCAGGTGATAAAAACTTCTGGCATATAGCGAAATGCATGATGGGCAGCAAATCTTTATCTGAACTGCCTACACTCCTGACTGGATCAAATATTCCAGTGAGTGGTGATGCCGAAAAAGCCGATATTTTCGACGATTTTTAGGTTACCGGACCTATGGTCCGATAACCTATTGGCATGGCGTTGCGTCCGTCGTCCGTCGTCGTCGTCGTCGTCGTCGTCCACATTTTTATCTTTTTTGTTTACGGGCGAATTTTTCTGAAATTTTGCAGAAAAATACTTAAAAATAATTCAAGAAGGAGGTATTTTTTAGTTTTTTGATTTTCGCTTTTTCTTCAAAATGGCGGCCGTTTTCGACGAAAAAGGCCTGATTTTGGACTTTGGCGGCCATTTTCTCAAAATCTGTTCAGTAACTTTTTTTCTCTTTGATACATAAGACTCCTCATATGTACTTCTATGATGTCTATAAATTTCGTTGCGATTGAATCGCTCGAAGTGGGCCATTTTGGCCCAAACTCGGCCCAAATGGGACTTTCCCATGTTAAATTCTCCTATGCTTTATAATGGGACACACTATGCCTAATATCTCACTTGATATATAGCAATCAACTGTGGACATGATATATATGCTTAATGTTATATATGCTGAATATTCTCTTGACCTTGAATTCAACCAGTGACCTGGCTAACATCTAAAATATTAAACATTGTCCGGTAACCTATCTTCGGCCCTTGGCCTAATTTTTTTTCCTCCCAATGCAGACTTCCACAAAATGTCGAGGAAGATATGCTTCCTAGTTGTGATCCAAAGACCGAACACCGTCTGAGCTTAATTCAGTTCGACGTGGTCGATGTATACAAACCACTGTTGTCCCTAAAAGTCAACAAAGCAACTGCACCTGATAAGATTGGTAACCGGCTGCTCCGAGAGTGTGCAGTGCCACTTGCACTGCCGCTACATGTTATATTCCAATCGTCCCTTGAGAGTGGAATATTCCCTTCTTGTTGGAAAACAAGTAACGTCGTTCCTGTTCACAAAAAAAACAGTAGACAGGACGTGCGTAATTATAGACCAATCTCTCTCCTGAGCAACTCTAGCAAAATCTTTGATCTATACTTCGTTGTATGCCTATCTGGTCGACAATAAATTGTTAATCGGAAAAAATGCCGGTTTCAAAAAGGGAGATGGGACAATCTGCCAACTGATTTACATCACTCGCAATATTTACGAGGCTCTGGAGAAGGGATTAGAGGTGAGCCTTGTCTTCTTAGACTTCACCAAAGCATTTGACCGTGTATGGCATGCTGGCTTGATATGTAAGCTTGCCAGGCTGGGTGTGTGTGGTGCATTGCTCAAACTCATTCAGGGTTACCTTTCGGATCGCACTCAACGGGTAGTCATTAATGGAGCGACATCAGGAACACGACCTGTGATGGCTGGTGTACCTCAGGGATCAATACTTGGACCTTTGTTGTTCCTAGTGTACATAAATGACTTACCCGACTGTGTAACCTGCAATATTAACCTATTTGCTGATGACACTGTTCTCTGGGACACATCAGACGATCCACGTGCAACGTCAGCTCAGCTAAATGCTGATTTATCCAACATATCTGATTGGGCCAAAACATGGCATATGACTCTGAATCCTGAGAAAACCGAGTTTCTCAACATTTCAGCCAAAAAGCACAAACCTGACCGCCCGTGCTTGGTACTGGACAACGCAGTTCTAACCGAGGTAGCCACACATAAGCACCTGGGCCTTACTCTATCCTCAGATATGTCGTGGAATGCCCATATTGATCTTGTCTGTAAATCTGCAGGTCAAAGGATCCATACACTGCGCAAAATGTCATTTAAAATAAGTCGGAATATGCTAGAAGTGCTTTTCTTATCCTATATACGTCCCATTCTTGAATATGGACCCATTTTATATGAAGACCAGTCCTCTTCAAACGATAAAAAGCTTTAAATAAATACGTTTAAACTAAACTATCAACCATAGTTGCTATGGGCTTCGTAAGAGGAATGGCTACCTTGGTAATCAATTAAGGTAGCTAGATACTGCTAATATTTCATGCTTACCAAGACTTATAGCTGCCTTTAAGAAATTTTATGGACGCCATCATGATCTGATTGATAAATACACCAAATCCATGTCTGCCATGCAACTAGATCTATTTTCATGTTAATTTTGGGGAATTCATGACGGTTGTCACTAGTGGGGCAGGAAATGCTCACTCTTTCCGGAACACCTGATTTCACCTCCTAATGGCCGTTTTTAGGGGTTCATGAGTTTCTCTTTCATTTTTCTCTCACTTCGTATGCCTGATATGACTTTCTGTCCCCGGACTATGAGATTGGATAACGGACCCTGTTTTGTTTGCTCGGAATACTTAATACTGGGTATTGATTCTACGTCTAATAATGATATTAAACTGAACTCCCGACAATATTTAAATATTACATTTGGCTTTTGTGATGTTATATTAAATGCCAATAATAATCCTTAATCAAACCTCGATTTTGAGGTAAATATTGGAACAAAAATCAAGAAAATGTCATGGCGTAAACATTTACTGGTCAGTGGCACACAAAATGTTGATGTTGTGATCAATTTATAATTCATAATCTGACATACGCACTTTTCGGTCTTTTCGTGTGCAAATGTGTTGAAACATGATCGTGTAGGCAGCCTTCTGCATACCTAGGCCTACCAGTGTGAAAAAGAGACGAACTCGCTCTGGCAGAAAACTAGACCTCTAGCTAAAAAAGTGCGCCCCTATTTTAAGAATACAAACTGCGCGTCGTTTTTGTAAAATTTGGGGGCCTATTTCTCCCCCTACTGGGCCTGCGACTGCAGCCCCAATAGTCCCTATATGTTAATCTGGCCCTGGTAGCGATATTTGAATAATACATGGTTCTGAATAGTTAAAAACATTCACCATATGATAACAATGGTTTAATACAGAAACACTTGTGGAAATGCTGATGCTGTGTTATATTTTGCAGCTTCGGTGTGCATCATGATTTGACCGTTGCTTGTCATAATGAACCCCAACTAGTGTATCTATGGAGACAAAGAGTATTCCATTCAAATCACGAATGTACTTGTGGGAACAGGTCAAGGGAAGTCCTATACTAAACAAGGACTATCGGATTGGAACATGTGAACATCGAGGAAATGTAGCGAGATCAATAAGACAGTGGGCCGTTTGTCATCTCAATGTCATGTTTACAAATGTGCCAGTGCTGCAGATTCTTGTGGCTCGTATATCTGTGTTCAGTCGTTGCACTGCTTTGTGAATAAATGTGCAACTAGTGATGATTTTAGGGACACATAAACCATTATATTTGTTCAAGGTATGCAAGCTACGGCTTAATAGTTACAATTATCAAAAAATGTAATCATCGCATGATAGTGGCAAACCATTCATCAGCAAGTCTAACTATTGTGCAATCATAATCCAGTTTTAGTTGCGGAAAAATCTAGTATTACTTGACACATAAATTCGCTCTCGAACACATTGCAGCACACGAATGGGACCTTTCAGATATGCATACGTTGCAAGTCGTAAAACTTACATAATCTAGGTGTTCACTCGAAATTGATACAGACATTCGTTGGATTTATAGGATCATATGCAATAAAGTGTGATGATCCGATGCGTCATGAGTGGGTCCAACAATATAAAATTAATTGTTGCAAAAACATGAATTCAGCTATTCATGTAGCCAAATTGACATACACTTGATACGGACGGTGTCCGGTCTGAAACGAGTGCAGTCGAAAACTAGATCTAGATGTAATATATATATGTTTTCTGTTAAATAAATGCTTGATAAATTTCTGTGATATACTGTTAATCGTCTGCATTATTTTCTGTGACGTTAATTTCCTCCAGAGCTGTCTGACAGGATTCCCTTGTCACCAAACTATAACACGAACTCAGGAAATTATTCTAGCCAATTGAGCAAACCAACACGATGCAGCCCGACAGCCCTTGTGCCACGGGGATTCATTGCAATCCACAGTAATTTCATGAGGTTTAATTGAGTGACTGATTGGATTAGATATTTATAGCACTTCGATGCCGGGTTCGATATTTTCCAGTTGAGATAAAACACGATTATTCGTGTAAATAACCAGAGTAAAGGCATTCCATTATCACAAAATATCCTACCATTGGCAAAAAGCATGTGATCGTGCTATTATAAACTTAGCATCTTTTTGGCTTTTGATAGGGTACTAATGTTCTTGTCATACACCTATTGCATGGGGTTCGTTATGAATTTCTAAATTGTTCCCGGTGGTTGTTGGACAGCTAAATAGTATACTAATTCTATCAAGTGTACAGTACACACATATTTCACACACTCTATGCCCCTGATGACGCCAGTGTGGTTGTGGATGAAACTATTTGGTAGGGCATTGTTTTTATTCAGAAAATGCTGTAGTCAATTGGATTATTTTTGGCCTAGAATGGATCAAATTACTGATCTGCAGGCTACTCATGAGGGACAATGGCATAATCATGAAAATATGTTGGTTTTTTTGTGTGAAATGGAGCTCATTTAAGCAATAATAACAGTCATGTAATCCAAGAATGATGGAAACTACATCGAGGGTGTCACCTGACTGAGAGTGTAATTATTGAATTGAAGAAAAATGGTCTCGCTTTATTTTCACATTTGATTACATCACAATAGACAACTGCTGCATTTTGTGATAGCCTGATACACACAATTGTTGGACTTTTCGAATCCTATGCCAGTCAGTTTGGTTTTTCTAATGGTCACGACTTTGTCAATTGCTACAAATTGATTGTTGCAAAACATCAATTTAGGTAAACTTATGTCATGAACATGTATATCTCATCAACTAAATTGACATGCACTTGATATGGGCAGTGTGTGGTCTACAATTGCAGTCAAAAAGATGGACTAGGTAATATAACACCGAGTGAGTCATCACCTGCGTTCTTCCCAAAATTGTTTTTCAATCGAAACTGAAAATTAATGCGTAATGAATTTCCGTCAAATTCTGTTATGCAATCATCTGCACTATTTTCTGTGATGTTAATTTCGTCCCTATTTGTCTGACTAGATATACTTGCCACGAAGTATTACAACGAATACTGGAAATTATTCTGACCAATTTAAAGAATAGTCTTGTGTGTGCAGACACATCATCAGTATGAGATAAGCTACCATTGATAAAGAATCACACGATCCCATGGCATCGGATTACAAATATGACAAGAATATATTTTGGCAACGTTCTTTAACATACAAGTCAACTTTTAAACAAGGCCCAGGTATGGTGTGATTTATTGTTACGCATATATAACAATGTATTCTGATAGTTGTACTCCTGTAATTTTCATTCCACCATTCAGCCTATTGTTTTGTGAACATTGCAAAAACTTTTCTGCCTTCGCTTCATGGATGACACATCTGTCCACAACTCTGCTTGTGCCCCGTGATACGTGCCACCCAAGCCTCGTATAAGCTTTTACGGTGTCTCTGTCGCCAGTATTTGCTTTATTGAGGACTCATGGAATTAGATGATAAACATCCAGTCGTTTCGACAGTCCAAATTACATGTCACCGAGTGTGACACTTGGCCAGCTTCTAATTGAAAAACTGACCTCGGGCACCTGACGCGGGACGCACGGGTGAACCACACGTAGTGCAGCCGCCAGCAACGACCGCCAAGGGACTGGGTCACGCCTCCCGTGCATTAGCCTTGTTTTTATTGATGTCTCGCACTGCTGGCAGTCCGTCGTCCTCTCCAGCAGTATATCAACTTAACTAATCATGGGAAAAGTTCCCGGGCCAATTTAGTTACTCCAGACCACCTACATCAGAGGGTGCAAATGCCTCATGGCACTTCATCATATTACCCGAAAGTAAATTTAGATCTGCTAGTGTATCTATGGAAACAAAGAGTATTCCATTCTAATCACGAATGGAGTGCTGCAGGAGGGTTCAAGGGAAGTCCTATACTAAACAAGGACTATCGGATTGGAACATGTGAACATCGGGGAAATGTAGCGAGATCAATAAGACAGTGGGCCGTTTGTCATCTCAATGTCATGTTTACAAATGTGCCAGTGCTGTAGATTCTTGTGGATTCGTGTATCTGTGTTCAGTCGTTCTACTGCATTGTGAATAAATGTGCAACTAGTGATGATTTTAGGAACACATAAACCATTATATTTGTTCAAGGTATGCAAGCTACGGCTTAATAGTTACAATTATCAAAAAATATAATCATCGCATGATAGTGGCAAACCATTCATCAACAAGTCTAACTATTGTGCGATCATAATCCAGTTTTAGTTTCAGAAAAATCTAGTATTACTTGACACATAAATTCGCTCTCGAAAACATTGCAGCACACGAATGGGACCTTTCAGATATGCATACGTTGCAAGTCGTAAAACTTACATAATCTAGGTGTTCACTCGAAATTGATACAGACATTCGTTGGATTTATAGGATCATATGCAATAAAGTGTGATGATCTGATGCGTGATGAGTGGGTCGAACACTATAAATTTGATTGTTGCAAAAACATGAATTCAGCTATCCATGTAGCTAAATTGACATACCCTTGATACGGACGGCGTCCAGTCTGAAACGAGTGCAGTCGAAAACTAGATCTAGATGTAATATATATACACCAAGTGAGTATGTTTTCTGTTAAATAAATGCTTGATAAATTTCTGTGATATACTGTTAATCGTCTGCATTATTTTCTGTGACGTTAATTTCCTCCAGAGCTGTCTGACAGAATTCTCTTGTCACCAAACTATAACACGAACCCAGGAAATTATTCTAGCCAATTGAACAAACCAACGCGATGCAGCCCGACAGCCCTTGTGCCACGGGGATTCATTGCAATCCACAGTAATTTCATGAGGTTTAATTGAGTGACTGATTGGATTAGATATTTATAGCACTTCGATGCCGGGTTCGATATTTTCCAGTTGAGATAAAACACGATTACTCGTGTAAGTAACCACATTGAAAACATATCATCATCACAAAATAGCCTACCATTGACAAAACAGCATGTGATCGTGATATGATAAACTTAGCATCTTTTAGGCTTTTGATAGGGTACTTATGTTCTTGTCATACACCTATTGCATGGGGCTCGTTATGAATTTCTAAATTGTTCCCGGTGGTTGTTGGATGGTTAAGTAGTATACTAATTCCATCAAGTGTACAGTACACACACATTTAACACACTCTATGCCCCTGATGACGCCAGTGTGGTTGTGGATGTAACTATTTGGTAGGGCTTTGTTTTTAATCAGGAAATGCTGTAATTTTGGATTATTTTTGGCATCATCAAATTCTGGTTGTATTGGTGGTATACGGTTGATATACACACTCATCTGATTAAATATATATATTGACATTATCTGTCATAAATATATCTTGACAGTGTATCTATACATGGATATCATTTTGACATAAGTCAATTTCTGGACCCAAAATACATAACTAATGTGAATACCATAGACAGTATAATACAATCACGTAGATGTGCAATGTGGCCTAGAATGGATCAGGTTATTGATATGTAGGCTACTCATGAGGGACAATGGCATAATCATGAAAATATGTTTTCTGTGTGAAATGGAGCTCATTTAAGCAATAATAACAGCCATGTAATTCAAGAATCATGGAAACTACATCGAGATTGTCGCCTGACTGAGAGTGTAATTATTGAATGGATCTCGCGTTTATGTTCACATTTGATTACATCACAATAGACAGCTGCTGTATTTTGTGATGGACTGATACACACAATTGTTGGACTTTTCGAATCCTATGCCAATCAGTTTGGTTTTTCTAATGGTCACGACTTTGTCAATTGCTACAAATTGAATGTTGCAAAACATTCAATTTAGCTAAACTTATGTCATAAACATGTATCTCATCTCATCAACTAAATTGACATGCACTTGATATGGGCAGTGTGTGGTCTACAAGTGCAGTCAAAAACATAGACTAGGTAATATAACACCGAGTGAGTCAGCACCTGCGTTCTTCCCAAAATTGTTTTTTCACTCGAAACACACTGGCGTCAGAATTAGTGCTTAATAAATTTCCGGGAAATACTGTTAATCAATCATCTGCACTATTTTCTGTGATGTTAATTTCCTCTCTAGTTGTCTGACTGGATTTACTTGCCACCAAATTATAACACTCATCTTGGAAATTATTCTGGTAAATTTAACAAACACAGTGCTGGCTGACAGCCACTATTCCACTGAGAATCGGTGCAATTCATAGTAGTTTCATGTGGTTTATTAGATTGACTGACTTTATTAGATATTTGTAGCTCTTCAGCGCTGGATTCGACATCTTCCAATTGAGATAAAACAAGATTAGTCTTGTAATTTTTCATAGTGAAGACATATCATCAACATGACATAAGCTACCATTGATGAAGAATCACACGATCCCATGGCATCGGATTATATTCATATTATGTGACATGAATATATTTCGGCAATGTTCTTTAACATACAAATCAACTTTTAAACAAGGCGGAATTCTGGTGTGATTTATTGTTAGGCATATATAACAATGTACTCTGATAGTTGTACTCCTGTAATTTTCATTCCGCCATTCAGCCTATCGTTTTGCGAAGAAGAATTTTTCATTCGATATCTGGATCTGAGATTTGTGTCCAGCTTCTAATTGGCAAAATGACCACCACATGAACGGGTCACGCCTCGCGTGCATTAGCCTACTTTAATTGGTAGCCCACACCGCTGGCAGTAGATCCTCCTCTCCAGCAATGTATCAACTTTACTAATCATGGAAAAGGTTCCAGGGTCAATGTAGTTACAGCAGAACACCTACATCAGAGGGTGCAACTGCTGCGTGGTACTTTATCATATTACTGGGAAATGAGCTTAGATCCAAAAGTGTATCTATGGATACTAAGGATATTCCATCCGATCATGAATGAGACATTGTAGGAACATGTCAAGGGAAGTCATATACTAAACAAGGACTATTGGATTAGAAAATGTATCGAGACCAATAAGAAATTGAGTTGTTCGTCATTTTAAGGTCATGTTTACAAATGTGCCAGTGCTATATTCTTGTGCCTGATACATATATCTGCGTTCAGTCGTATCATATTTACGTGAATGGAAATCAAAACTAAGATTATCACTAAATATAAACATCGTGCGAGTGTACTGACTGCCTGTCCTAGGTCTGTATAGGATTCCTAAATTAGACCCCGACATAATTTACGAATCTGTACTTGACACCATAATTCTCCCGAACACCTCAATTCCTTTGCATACATGGCAAGCGGTAAAATGGACGTAAAACAGGATACATTCGTACTTTAGCAAAGAACACCCTAAGAACAAACACATCCTAAGAACAAGAACATCCTAAGAACATACTAATTCCATCAGGTGTACAGTAGAAACAACTACATTTACCGCACTGTCTGCCCCTGATGACGCCAGTGTCTCTTTTGATAAAGTAATTGGTCGGGCTTTGTTTCTATTGCAAAATGTTGTATTTTATGTTTGTTATTAGAATCATCAAAATTAAGTTTTTTTCCGTATGCTAACGTAAATCTAGGTTCTATTTTGATGCACAATTGTATAATAATGCATTTTAAGCTTACCGACCATGCATGTGGACCAATAAGCTATTGTTGCGATTTTTCTTCCGTCATCCATCCGGCAAATAATTTTTTTTTACCTTGATGAATCTTTCTGAAAATTCACTAAAGCATTCCTTGCGCTAATAAAATGAGACGTTTTTTTATTCAATCGTTTCTGCCGATTTGGTGGTCATTTTCGGCGAAAAACGGCCAGTTTCTCAAAAACTGTCTGACCAGTTTTGAGATTTTTGTTTCAAAACATGCTAACAGGGGTCATTGGTTCCGTTGACCAGAATTGTTTCTCCTGAATGTCAATGGAGGGAACCTTATGGGGCAATATTCCGCGGGACTCAAGCACCCACAGCAGAAGAGACTCAATGGGCTCAAGGCATGAAACTGTAGCCTGTCGTGAAGGATGCTTCATAACGCTTGACTAGTTGGGTGAGATGAGCAAATAATGATGGGGTTTTAGACAGATAATCAGATTATAAAACACGTGGTTAATATCTTTTACACTGATATAGGCTTTGATTCTGTTGTATTTGTTTTCTGTTGCAAAATGTTGTACTATACGTTTGTTGTTGGCATCATCCAAATCTGACTGTATCGGTGGTAATAGATTGATACTCACATTCATACCCCTGAGTCAGTGTCACTGCTGGCGGACGTTATATCTGTCCCCAAGGGTACCATCAACTCAGTAGCCTTCTGGCTTGTGATTAGGTACTTATTTACTGGTCATATATTTATTCCATGGGGTTTGTTTCGGATTTCTCAATTACCTTCATAGGTTGTTGGGCAGTTGTTTGCTAATTCCATCAGGTGTACAGTCGAAACAACTACATTTAACACACCGTCTGCCCCTGATGACGCCAGTGTGTCTTTGGATAAACTAGTTGGTCGGGCTTTGTTTCTGTTGCAAAATGTTGTAGTTTACGTTTGTTATTGGCATGATGAAAATCTGAGTGTATTGGTGGTAATAGATTGATACTTACATTCATATCACTGAGTCGGTGTCACTGCTGGCGGACGTCAAATCTGTCCCCGAGGATACCATCAACTCGGTAGCCTTCTGGCTTGTGATTAGGTACTTATGTACTTGTCATATGTCTATTCCATGGGGTTTGTTTCGGATTTCTAAATTATTTTCATAGGTTGTTGGGCAGTTGTATACTAACTCCATCAGGTGTACAGTAGAAACAACTACATTTACCACACTGTCTGCGCCTGATGACGCCAGTGTGTTTTTTGGATAAACTATTTGGTCGGGCTTAGTTTCTGTTGCAAAATGTTGTATTTTACGTTTGTTATTTGGCATCATCAAAATCTGACTGTATTGGTGGTAAAAGATTGATACTTACATAGGCCTAATAAATTCACTGAAGTTGAAAACACACCACGAATATTCAAGTAGGCCCTATGGCGGCATAGTGTCATGTGTTGTGATTCGTTTTCTGAAAGAAAGTCGTTATAATCAGTTATAATAATCGGTTATAATCAGTTACTTCGCCGTGGTGATCTACTAATTCGTACTGGCGAACTGCTAATTCGCCGTGGCGAACTGTTGATTTGCCGTGGCGAACTGCTAATTCGCCGTGGCAGAGTATTTATTCGCCTTGGCGAATTAGTATTTCGCAATGACGAATTACATTTTTTTGTGTTATGTCACCAATACGCTTCCGTACAAGTCGACTTTCCAGCAACAGCACGCAGAGCGGCGGGGTGTCACTGTATTCTTTATATATGACGAGGTACCGTAAACACATCAGACAATTCCAGAATGCCAGTGATTTTATAGCTATGTTTCGCTCTATTCTGATACCATATCACCTGCCATAGTTATCAGCAGGAACTGGCTAAATCGTCAGAATGATCAAGGGTCCTGTTTTTGTAACCTCTGATATAACGTCATCACCTGTAGTATTGTATACGATAAGCTTTGGAGAAGTAAAGCTCTTGACGAGGCGCCACATCACGTCCGTGTCATGTTGTCATTCAAGCACTATAGAACAACAGAAGGATTCTTCATATCCCCCGTGTTCTTAATATTCTTAGTACACTCGTGAAACAACGACTGTGTATAGAATAACGAGCATACATTTTCAGTGATGACATGTAATTAAAATATAATAAAGGTGTAGCCGTCTAAATAAACACTACTCACAAAAAGATGAAAAAGTATTTCACATTCATCATTTAAATGTGAAATGCGTTGGTAGAAGAGTGAAATGCGTGGATTTTTTTCTACAGTTGCCATACAAAGAAGCTACTTGTATCAAACCAATAAATATTTCCCTCACAGCCATATTTATTATCAATACATCCCAATGTATTTGCACTCTTGCACACAAAAAGGTTAATGTTGTCAGAAAAGGTTTGAAACGACCCCGATCTATTCCAATTCGAACCCCCACCTTATCATGTTTCATCACGTTCTATCATGTATTTGCTGGCATCTGATTGACATTTGCTGTGAAATGTTCAGTACATCAAATATGTTATGACAGTGGAAAAGGAGCTTAGTTTAACCGTATATCTTATGAACATGTATATATCTTTTTACTTCTACTCAATGAATTGCCAAATCCAATATATGATATGGCATTGCATATTGGTACCCTTTTACACGATATTTGGTTAATTCATATTGCGATGGTTTCTCTAAGAAAGAGAAAATCCAATTAAAGTATCTGACTGAGCTGCTGCCCCAAGTCCGTTCCATTAGAAGAGTGTACACCCGTGCTGCTTTGTACTGCCTCGGCGTCTGTCAGCACCAACTTTGGAACATTCAGTAAAACCGGTGATTCTGTCTTATTTTTCTTACTACTCGGTTCGTCATCAACTTTATCCAAATTCTTATGCTTCAAAGTGTCCCGTTCATTACCACTAATATGTGCAATGTTCATTGTGATTTGATGTTCAATGCTTTGCATATCACGCGACATGGACTGAATGGTATTTTTCATTTCACGTACTTCATTCCTCAGGTCCACGAGAACTGAGAAGACATGATCCATCGTAATCCCTGAACCAGAATCCCGTCCAGTCCGTACATCGTTCTCAGCCATTATGTCTGGTAATACGTACGGTTTTATAGTTCACACTCACAGAATTTCACTCATCAAGATCTGTAGACAAATATATCCTTTTAAACGGTGTCATTAATCTTTCATATCGACTCCATGATACTAGTCTGATGATGCTGAGGACTCTTGTTTCCGATCTGATATATGATATCTTGGTGTATCATTCGGTTTATTCCCTACCTCTGTGCCAGGAATTCACAAAGACGGACAATGACACGCCAGGTAATAACGCGAATCTAGCCAAGAGCAGTCGTCTCATCTGACAAACGACGGAACACAGACCGATACCTTTTTCTTCGGCTGTTCTCTTTTGAAATGAAGATCAACAGCTGCATATATATATGACATGATTTATTAGTCTTGTTCCTTGACAAGAACAGTCGTGGGTTCGCTTCACTCGCACATGTGTGCAATGATAAATGCATGATATATGATACGCTACACTAGTATTCTTCTTCGGCATCACGATCATGACATTCTTGGCTTAACAGATTTGAATTCGTCAGGGAAATGTACCTTTATTTTGTTCAGGCAAACATTGTAAATGCACTAGCGTCAATAAGTACCGTTTATTTTCAGGAGGATACGTGTGTCTTCGACAAAATAACGTCATTTGATAATTGAGTCTATGTGATATATAAAAGCAAGTCATGAAGGTTTGAACGAAAAAGATTGAGGATATGTACACTTCTCTAAAACAGAAACCTATATTACTTATCGGGTATATACTGATTTCAATATCCAAGATCAAAGTGTTTCAAATCTTTGTGAACAGGAGCCTTTTTGCAACCATAATAATTCAGTTTGATGCACGTACACAATAGGATTCGTTCTGGGATCCTTCAAGCGTACAGGGGTCAAAAAGATAATAACAAAACTGTTGCACTCTGCTGAGCGATGAAGTCTTCAATATTTTGATTCCCTTGGCATTAATTGTTGAGTTTTGTTATGAGTTGAGCTTTTCTTAATCATAATAATAACAATGTCCGAAGATAAGCAATATAGTTTTTTTCTCGAAAAGTCTACATAACGTGTTGTACACATATTAATATCACATATTTGCCGGTTGAATTTTATGAAGCAATGCGATGATAATACGATATGCCAAGAACATTTCATTTGACGAGATTGTCTATATGTTCAATAACAACAATTCTAACAGTGGAGCAAACTATTCATTGTTGATCAAGATATACCAACTCACAGTATCGATTGTCATCGAAGTTGATTATTATCACATGACAAAGGTTCCTGCACACATATTTTGAGCCCACCATGATTTTTTGTTGTTGTAATCAAAGTACACATCGCCTCTTGCTCTTCATTATTTAGCTGAACGCCTGTTGAACCATCATTGTAGTAATAAAACATACATGTATCTAAACTCTTCCGGAAAACGAATCTCCCTGGTATTAATACCGGGTCGGAAGGAAAAATGTAATATTGCATGTTACTCCGTTGATTGGTGGGCACAGCTTTATGTTAGTTACAGTGTAGTTGCTGCTCTTTACATGTTTTTACATAGAATGTTGCATACCTTGCACACACTCTTCCATAATGGAATGGTCTGCATGAATGATACGAATATAAGTGGGCATAGAAAATGGGTGACACTATGTGTAAAAATTATCCTCACGAGAAATGAACACGATCCTCAGTAATTAAGGAAATGGGGACAAACGCACTTTCACATCACGTCGTCACAGCTTATAATGTAGAGATTCTTGGCATATGTACTTGCCTATGTAGTGCTCTATGTGTACCAGCAGCATAATATTGGGATGTAGTGTTTGCTATTTTTACTACATTGCAGCAGAAAGGAATGGTGTTGCTTGCTTCTCATCTGATTTTCTGATCCCCATTCTACATGGATTCTTTGATACTGTGAGGTTTCTTTATTTTCTGATCAAATTCCTACTCATTTGCATCCACATATAGGCCTGTCCCCTTTCAGATTTTGAGATAACTGTCAGAAGAGCCGACGGGCGGACGTGAATGTCTTGTCTATGGGGAATACAGAATCTCAGCATGGTCAAAATAGAAGAAACTGATAATTTATTTGAACCGATCACCTTTCCCATATGATTTAGTTAAAATCAGTTAAAATACCAGAAAAAAATCAAGGTGTTATACCAATTTGATATGACTTTAACATAGAGGCAGGTCGGCTACTTGGATATCAGTGAAGTTTTGTTCATTTCCTTTGGATTAATATCAGATATATTATTTAGCACCACAGCGAAACAGTAAGCAACGCATTGATATTGAAAGTCGGTTTATATTACATGTAGCCCATCTATGCTTCAAAAGACTATAATCAGCCATACATTTTCCTAAAAAAAATATCAACTGACTGAAGCAGGTGCATGTCAACAAAAACAACATAGTTCATGATAGTTCACGATGGTTCATGACTTTTCCCTGTGGAGTGGGTAATAGGCCTGTATGTATATTACGATTTTTCGTTATCGTCGTCCTTCAAGTGCGAATAATGTACAAATTGTAGCTATATAACCTATATAAAAAAATCAGATTCATTGGTCTTAGTTGGACCTCGTTATCAACTTGGTATGTTGTCTACGCGATTTCGTTTCATAGTAGATGCACAGAACACACGATGGAATAGTACAATACGAATTCGAATCAAATGGGTGGTTCCGAATGAGCAATCGGACTCTGATTTGTTAACTTAGATTCGTTCTTGGAATAAGAATTTGTCTATTTGTCACAATCTAGTAGTGTTTCTGACTTCCCCAGTTCACACACACACCCAGGAATATTTCAAGCTATAGTTTATGTACATGTAATGTACATTAAAAATACAGTTACATGATATTTATTCCATTTCTGGCCATAATTCAGCAAGATATATCAGTAAAACACAGCACGTTAGATGTCGGGTACATGTCGGGCATATACACACTACGCACACATATAAGCAGAAAGGACAAAATACAGCATTGTTCGTCATAGGATCAGACATTCAAATTGTATGGGGTGTGTGCCAAGCTGAGTCAGTACGTTTTGCTCTGTAAGTTGGTGTGATCTTTGAATTCTATGGTGCCATTATTGGTCACACCAACGTGATGGATAACTTGATAACTGACACATTTAGTATCATATTTTTCCTAATCGTCCTTCTTCAATTCATGTGGACCACCGTACTGTCAACACAATTGCAGCTATCTTACCACAAAATATGTTCATATCTCTCAGAAAATGGTCACCTAAAGCTGAAAGTGAACCAGTTAGTGTGGATATACCATAAAGTACATGAGAAGGTATTGTTGAGCAATTTGAACTGAACTTTAATGCATATTGTACGTGTGTGTGCTCCACTAATCATAATATCGCCCACCCAAGCCTGTCTGTGATGATGTGAGCGTCCATAACAACGCTATGAACCCCGATACAATTCGCTGGACGTCACGCTTGACTGAACAATACCTCGTAGGCAAAGCGGGCTCATTGTCTTACGGAACCCTTGTAGTGACATTCAGTAAATTACATTAAATCGCAGGATTATCACTAAAAACTATAATGTAGAGGCATGGGACCAAAAAAGAAGGGCACCAAACATAGTCCTGAAAAACTCTATGCCGTTGCCCATGGAAGGAAATGGGGCATATTCACACAATGGAGCGACTGCTCCAAACAGGTTACTCGATTTCCTGGAAGTGTATACAAGGGTCTTCCTAATATAGAGGACTGTGTTGACTTTATCATCTTTAATAATGAGGGATGTACAGAATCTGGTGATATTAAAGTGTATGGCCCTAGAAACACAGAATGGACAGTTGATGAGTACACTAACATACACAGGAACCATTCCCAAGATCGTACTGATAATGATAGCAGCATGGAGTCCATACAGGACGAATGCCACTCACAAAATGAAGACTGTAGCCAGCCTCAAGATGGTGATCCCGGGCGACTGCCAGATCCAGAAGACGGGAATTCTCCTGCCATTGATGACGAAGAAGCTGAGAAAGGTGATGATCAACATCTTGTCAACGTATCCCAAGTACCTGCATATGTACAACCGGACAGATCATCAGAATCAACTGTGTTGCTTTTGGCAGCCGTGGAACGAATAGAGACTCGACTGATCAGTGCCATTGATAACAAGAACAAGGAGGTCATGGAATCTAAACTGGAAATGACGAGGCACTTTTATGAACAAAAAATTGCAGACTTGGAGTCCATGGTCAAGGATTATGAGGCGAACAGTCGTGACGGTAAAACATCAACCGAAGTGGCTCGTCGGCTGGAAAAACTGGAACAAAAATGCGATGTTTTGGAGTCTAAACTGGCAAACACACTAGCCAAACTCAAATCAACTGAAACTACACTTTCCACAAAATGTATGGAACTTCAACACGTACTTGAGGAGCTTCACATGATCACAGGAAAACTGAATGTGCTGGAAATCACTACAGGTGTCCTCAAGGCAGCGGTCAGTCAAAATGACAAGCAGTACTCAGAAGTCGTGAAATCTCCTTCACTGAGAGTAACCGCCATGGGAGATGAACCTCTGATGCCCGGGAAGCCAGAGCAACGTCCAACGCAGATGGAGCCACAGGTGATCCCATTCAATGGACAAGGCCACCCACTTTCAAACTTTTACCCCATCAGAAAACGACTAGTTATTGGGAATGACACGTTCGACTCTGCAGAGAAAGCCTACCAATACTTGAAGGCAAAGGTTCTGAATACTGATGAACAGCAATTGGCACTCATCAAAGATGCCCCACACCCTGCCAGAGCTAAGCGGCTTGGAGATGAGCTTGGTACATCAGATGATTGGGAATCGCAGAAAAATAAAACAATGTACCAGGTCCTGCAGGCCAAACTTGAATCATGTCCTGAACTCAGGGATACACTCATACAGTCTAAAAATTGCACTCTCGCAGAAACAACTCATGACACATACTGGGGAACAGGACTGAGTTCCACAGACACTAAGAATACTCCCAGCCAACAATGGCCTGGTTCTAACCATCTCGGCAGGATGCTGATGTGTCTTCGCGATGAACTAAAGGCTCATGGGGACATGCAATCAGAACCAGGCATAAATCAATCAGCAGAACGGGACCGCAGTTATGACCATGACCATGCCCGTACCCACCGCCACGATCTTTCTTCGATCGATACTGGACCACGTGTACTCATCCTTGGTGGTTCAAACATACGAAAAATTGACAGTTCCAAACTCTCAGGGAAACTGACCACCAAAATTGTCAGCACTGCTTACACATGTCAAGATGCTGAGTCATTGTTAGTGATAGCAGAACAGGACCTGAGACCTCCCAGCGTCATCGTGCTGCACATCGGAATGAACGACGCCAGACAGAGAAAAGTCCCTACGTACATGTGTGCCAATCGTATCTGCGATGTCGTCCACAAGGCCGTCCGATTATTTCCATCTGCCCAAGTCATCTTAGCACCTCTTACTCCAGCACAGGACCCCAACCTTGATGACAAAAGACGCGACATCAACAAGCTTGTTAGAGCGAACCTGAGCCACATAGACCGCGTGTCCTTCAACCAGGCAGACAATCTAAACTCGCGTCAAAACAATAGGTACAAATACTTGGTTGATGAAATTCATCTGAGCAACAGTGGTGTGAAAATTTTAGCTGCCTCATTGAAGTTTTCTATCAAGAAAGTGTTATATACGGATTATCGCAGGGATACACCCACATTCAAAGACTATGACTGACATGATGAGTACGAGTGATTCACTTGGTGAATTTGTCCCACCTTTCAAATCATTATCTAACTATCAACTAGAATGTATGTTACTGTCACCACAATTACGTATTAAGAAACAGTTGAGAGACAACAATTTTGCAGCTTATGTAGACACCATTTCAAATGAAAACATGCAAGATAAATTGAGTTGTACTTTATGTGATATTTCACATTTCACTGAAAAATGTAACTTTGATAATAAAATCCTAATATTCCATTTGAACATAGGAAGCTTGAATGCACATCGTACGGAATTAATAGCATATCTTGAATCTTTAACAGAAAAATTTGATGTGATCATGTTGTCTGAAATTGGTCACAGCAACCTTGATATGTTCTCTAACCTTCTAGACGGTTTCAATTTTGAGTTTGTCGCTTCGCCGACCCTGAAAGGTGGCGTGGGCATGTATCTTAGAGATATTTATTCACCATGTAACGTGTCCAAAAATGTCATTAGCAATAATCTATCGTGTGGATGCCAAAGCTGTCAAATTGAAGACATTTGGATTGAATTTAACGTAAACAATAATCACTGTGTAGTATGTACATGCTATCGACATCCTAAAGGCAATGTAGCCCACTTTGTCGAAGCTATGGAAAGCTCCATGAATTGTTTTAGTTCACAAAATATTTGTATTTTTGGTGGAGATATTAATATTGATCTAATGAGAGTGGAGAGCTGTCCTGTATATGATAACTATATGAAGCTACTTGTGTGCAATAGGTTATTACCAATGATCACACTTCCTACCAGAATAACTGATACTTCTGTTACACTAATTGACCACATATTTGTCAGATTACCTAAAAATATGAGTTCTTCAAAAGTTAATTCTGGAAATTTGTATTGTGATATCAGCGACCATCTACCGATTTTTTGTTGTATCGAAGGTGAACCTCAAGGATCTCGTTGTTCCCGACCAATGGTCAGACTATATAATGCTAAAAATTTCAGTCGATTTGTAGAACAGATGGAAGCTGTGAATATGTCTGATATATATTGTTGTAATGATGTGAATGTGGCATATAATATGTTTAGTGCCATTCTTGTTAAATGTCACGACGAATGCTTTCCACTAGTAAAAATGTCTCGCAGCAAATTCAAGAGCAAGCCATGGATTACACCTGCTATTAAAAATTTGATTCGTCGGAAAAATATTCTATTTCAGAAGTATATATCTCAACCAAGTCCTCAGCGGAAATCCAAATTAGCTGAGTATAGGAATGCACTCAACACTAAGTTACGTGAGGCTGAATCTCAATACTACATCGATTTACTTAGTGAAAAGCAGTCGTCAATGAAAAAAGTTTGGTCTGTAATTAACAATATCATTGGGAAAAAATCCACCGTCAATCATGTTGATACACTCATAAGTGAGGGAGTTTCACATACAGAAAACTACGACATTGCGAATGTATTTAATGAATATTTTTCAAACATCGGTGACGAACTAGCTGGTAAACTACCCCAACACCTCGCCAGAACACCCCATGACTATATGGATAGCGCATTACCTCATAGCATATTTTTACGTCCTATCACAACAAATGAAATTATAGAAGAAATTGGGAAACTGAAAGATGGTAAATCTCCTGGTTTGGATAATATTAAACCTAAATTGCTGAAATCCGCCTACCATGTGATATCGCATGTACTAGCTCATATATTCAACATTTCATTATCCAATGGAACTTATCCATCACTACTGAAAGTAGCGAAAGTCATTCCTATTTTTAAGAAAGGAAAGCGTAATTTACCAGAAAATTATCGCCCAATTAGTTTGTTGTCTTGCTTTAACAAAATTCTTGAGAAAATGATTGAAAAACGAATAAGGGAGTTTTTGTGTCAAAATAATAGTTTGTACGAGTATCAGTTCGGATTTAGGAAAAAGTATTCGACAGCCCAGGCTTTGCTGGAAATAACTAATAATATTCGCACATATCTGGATTTGGGGGAAAATGTATTGGGAATATATTTGGATTTAAGGAAAGCATTTGACACAGTAGATCATAACGTACTCAAGATGAAAATGTCATATTATGGACTCCGCGGAAAATGTTACAACCTATTGTCTAGCTATTTAACTGGTCGTGAACAACGTGTCTATGTTAATGGCGTTTACTCCAAGTCAAATATTGTTAATACCGGGGTTCCACAAGGGTCAGTACTTGGGCCGTTACTTTTTATATTGTATATTAATGATATTAAAAATGTTGTTCCCCATATCTCGATCCGTTTGTTTGCAGACGACACTAATGTATTTTTACACAACCGTTCATGTGAAAATCTTATTGCAAATGCCAGATGTACAATAACAAGTCTTAAAACATGGTTTGATGTGAACAAGCTTACTTTAAATTTGTCCAAGACAAGCTATATGATTTTTCATTGTAGAAATATCCGAAATCACGAATGTATCAATGAGATAATAATGGATAATATTGTCATTCCTCGAACTAGTACAACAACTTATCTCGGTGTCACAATAGATGAGAACTTGTCATGGAAACATCATGTACAGCATGTTTGCAATAATATAGTCAAATATACATCTATTTTTCACAGAATAAGAAATCACCTCACTGAAAATGTAAGGATTCAAATGTATTATGCTTTCATATATTCAAGAATATGTTATGGTATAGAAGTCTATGGTGTAGCCAAAGTAAGTCACCTTCACCCACTACAGATTATGCAAAACCGTATCCTTAAAATATTAATGAAAAAACCGTATAGATTTTCAACAAATATGCTGTACAAAGGTTATGATTTATTGAAGGTATCAGACATCCATTTATACCAAATGCACACGTTCTTATTCAAATATAAACAGAATGAACTCCCAACTATGTTTGATAATCTTATGAATCCTAACCGAAATCTTTGCGGAATCACCACCAGGCAAAATACCTCATTTACTGTTACCAAATCAAATACTAATCACGGCAACCTATTATTGAACAACTATTGTACCAAACTCTATCAAAGTCTACCTGTACAATTACACCAGATAAATTCATTAGCTACTTTCAAAAAGCATGTCAAACACAATTTAATGAGCAAATACTCGTAATTATCAAAGCATTGTAGCAGACAAATAGGTGACATATATGTGTATGTTTATGTGCGTATGTATGTATTTATATGTATATAAAATTGTTTCAATCATGTTTAAAATATTATGACTATCTTTTCGCTTGTACTTTGAGTTATTTTATTTTTGTGGTTTCTTGTTGTAACGTAGTATTCTGTTAAAATATTTATTTTTGTGGTCACCAGCCCGATGAGCTTGTCTCTTCTGGTGTCCAGCATATGTTCCCTTGGTTTTGTTTTGTTAACATATGTGAAATAAATTTTCTTTCTTTCTTTCTTTCTTTCTTTCATGAAATGATGTAAGTATGTGAGTATGAAATGATGTTATGCAGTATTCTCCCAAGGAACCAATCACATAACCGTATTTAACGTTCATAATTGAGGCTGGACAATATAGTCACTTCCGTATTTGTGCATTTGGGTCCAATACAAATAAAATCACAAATAGGGATCGCCTATTACACAGAAAATGTTCATGTTTATGGGGACAGAGCCTCATTCTTGTCATAATAACAGTCATGAAATTTATCAACAACAATTATGGAAGCTGCATCGGTGTGTTCACCTGACTCCCATGGTCGGTGTAATTATTAGATGGAAAACTGCCTTGCCTTGTATTAACATTCTGCCACAATAGACAATGGATTTACGGTGAAAAAATAATGGACGGTACATGTTATGAATTATAATTAGTGGTGCTTACTCCACTCCGGACCATAGTTTGCCAAACCAAATGTTATTACAACAGTATGAATGTCTGGCACTTACAAAAACAGGAAAAGACGCCGAAAGCCAAAGCATGCATGCACTCAGAGAAGCAAAATTGCTCGCAAAACAATCGTGACTCAGCTTAATACATAAGATAATTTATCATTTCTTGGTAAAAACTGTGGATGAACCCGTGTGAGTGTTTATGTGGAATCACCACATCATTTGCGTCATGCATTTATATATATTATTATTTCAGTCATTGATAACATATGACAGCAAAGCAAAGCTTCGATCTGGCAGTGATGATTTTCCGGAATTGGGCTGATTGATCTACAAGTATCACAACAACAGAACTAATGTCTATGTGTGTGCCCATTGGAGTAAAAAACAACAACAAACAATGATAGTAATAGTGCGTGATACATATATGACTGTATTTTCATCTCTCTGGAATCTTGTATCTCCAATGTTAAAAAACTATTTGGCGTGATAAGGATCTCAATATAATAGCTGAATTCAAAATTCTGTCAATGCTACATAGTCACACATTGTATAAAATATTGAAGGTAATATCACATTCAAGTGGCAGCGTCCACAGAGCAGCTTTTCAATCCTACTTAGGTACAAAAGGTGATAATTATCCATCAATACTCGCCACAGGGACATCAAATTGAATGTACCAGATGTGCCTCAGCTAAATTGTGCATAGAACCTAATATACAAGTACGTTTTTCATCAAACGAATTGTGAGTGTTCACAATGAAATGGTCATATATCCCAGCCCAGAAGACGAACGACTGAAATTATATTACATGTATATATTATCAAATTATTTTAGGCAAAACATTTAGTTCGGTGTTGAGTGTATGCCTCAAATACATACACATATATAATCAATCATGAAGAAACATAACACTCCAAATATCTAATGGACAACACACATGGCTATTGTCGCAAACACATATGAATTTAGCCAGACGCATATTTGTAGCCTGACACTAATAGCACTGAAACACGTGCAGAGAAAAGGTCGCATGCCATAGACCTCCTTGATCTCTGTGGTAACCAATGGTTCATGTCAAAGAGGTTTGGATATCTCAAGGACACGCGTTAAACTCAACTTTGGTGCTTTTGAATTACATACTTTGCTACACGAACCTAGAGGATGTCTGGCGACAACAACCCATGATGACGTAGATATGATAGCTGGGTCCAGTCACCAGCTGTACCTCACTTCTTGCCGTGACCTGTCTGACGGTCCCTTAGCTCTACAGTTAATTGCTCTCTGAGGATTTCTCTCTGCCTTTAAATCAAATTCTAATTCCAACCAAGCCTTAGTCTACAAGAAGTGGTACCCATGCGATAATCAGAAGTAACATAACCAGTGATTAAATTAGCTCTTGTTGTAAAGAATCCCTAATCATGGGATAATTACAATCATGACCCGGGGCGTGTACATAGAACTCCAGCGAGTGATAACATTTTACGGAGTATAAGAAAGGGATACATATCAATTGGCATATGTATACTCATTTCGAACACATACATACATAGTAATACACATAACCATACATGAAGCCATGTTCAAAATGTGTACTTAACACTGCTGTGCAGCAACAATAATGAAGCGAAGGAATATTCACTCTCAAGTGGTCCGTTCATAAAATGCTTAGCTGTCACATCCATTTTCCATCCACACTTCTCGTATGGCTTTGATGTTGTCAAAGATAATACCGTTAGTAGGCACAATATACTATAGAACCAATATATGAATACGATATATAGTCACGAGGAATGCATTGGGTATGGAGACCATAAAATGTCCGAAAATGGGTTCGTTATTACCAGGGAGCCGATATTTAAATTCATAGCTCAAGGCTATTATTATCGTCGTCTAGTATTCTTTGAGGGATAATTATCTGATGGCCAGCAGGATGTACATACACATGTTCGCCCTTGCCATGTCTAGTGATGAATATCCTAGAATAGGTAAAATGGCCAGCAATAGTCCACGAGATCAACCATATAGTTGCTTTACATTGTTGCAAAGTTATTTGTTGTAGCATGAACGTGTATGCCTATTAGTAATACTGGCATCCACTAGGCCTCCGGGAGGACCAGAGGTGGAGCACTACTTAGTCTGTAACATATTCATGTACCATAAACACTTGTACCAGTATCCAGCAAGAAACGTTTTGAGATCTTCAAAATTATATTTTTGCTATCAGTTGCTGTACGTTATGTTATGGCCGATAATGTTACGTTGTGAACATATTGGTGGTAACACTGACTTCAGTATCAACAACCATTTTCTAAGAAATGCTTGAGATTAAAATTAGGTAAAAATAAATGTTCGATTCGCGTCCAATTGATGCTCTGAATCCGGTGATATGGTGAGTTATGTTCTCTGTTTTCAGTAATAAAAGTTTAATGTACCGGTTTGGTCTGGATAAATAATTTCTTTGTGGCATATGAGGAACACCAAGTAGCCAACGTAATCAAAACACCAGAACTGATTTATTTGTTGCATGAAATAATAAGTGAAAATCAATACATTGGTTGAAAGTATACAATACATAATTATAGGTATGTGAGCACATACTGTAGTAATAAAAAAACCACAAAATATAGTCATCGTACCACTGTATTGATAACGCGCATCTCAGTTCCAATAGGGTTCACGAAGATTGTAATTGACACCTATATTTCCTCGAAACATAGAAACTATTCCACGAAACTGACCTTTCAACATGCCTGAAAACATCGCAGAACACGAATGTGACCTTTCAGATATACGTGCCTAGCAAGAGGTAAAACGTACAAAACATAGTATACATTCGTTCGTCATATAGCAATATGAGGAAATAATTGTTGCCCAAAATTGATACAGACAGTTGTTGGACTTATCAGATCTTATGCCAATCAGTATCGTTTTTCTGATGGTCACAAATTTGTCAAACGCTACGAATTGCCTCTTGCAAAAACGTGATTGAGGTCGATTTATGAGATCAACTAAATTGACATGCATTTGGCATGGATAGTGTGTCATCTACACTCTCAAGTCATCTAGACAGTTGGAATGAAACATTATATACAGATGTGATCTATAGATCTGAGTCATCACCTGTTTTCTCTTCCAAAATTGCTTTTCAATTGAAGCTGAAAATAATTGCTTGATAAATGTGTGATGCTGCCTGACAACCCCTATGTCAGTGGGATTCAGTGCAATCCGCTGCAACTTAGTGCAAGTCAATCCATTGTCTTGTGTTAGTTATTTATAACACTTTGTTGCTGTACTTGATGTCTTCCAGAATGTGTTAGATAATACAATAGACCCATATTATGCAAATTGAGTCGTGCACACAGAATACCTATGAAAACAGCTGTTGAAATATATACATACGGCAAGTCACCTTAAGACCTTAAGACTTGCCATCATTTAAGACTTGGGAATTCTGATATGTAGTGCATTTAATTAGGTATGAGGGCAAAGACGGTTTGGTCCAGTTTTCTTGGAAAACAGCTATCGAGTATTCCACGTGGATATTATCCATGATTATTGCCGAAGTCAAACTCGCTTACCGTAGCGATAGAAGAATTGAAAGTGATTGCTTCTGGGACATACACATAAAAAAGGGCGATCATTGGTTCGTCTGGCTACCGATTCGAGAACGTCTCGTCAACAGCACACAGATGGGTGATATGGAAGGTACGAATACCTGACCAGGTTCCGTATACATACTGGGAAACCTCAGTAATATTATGTCTATGTTTCTTGTTTGTATGATATCATATTGCCTGCCATGTTCGTGGACATGAACAGGCCCATATCGTGAGAACGATCATGTGTCTTGCTTTTGAAACCTTTGATATAAACTCGTCATTATAGCATTGCACATAATACGCTTAAGTCGAAGAATGCCCTCGACGAGGCGCCATATCACGTCGGTGTCATGTTGTCATTAAAGACGCATAGTACAAGGGAATGATTTATCATATTTCCATGTTCTTATTATTTTGAGGTAAGCTTGTGAAGGATACAATGTATGTGTATGGAATTACATGCATATTTTCCCAGCGACGACAGGTAATCAAGATTCAATCAAGATACAGCCACCCAAATTACACACACTACTCATGGGACTACTGACAAGAGAGAGAGAGAGAGACTATATCACACATATCATTGAAATGTAACACTTATTGGAAGAAGAATCAAAGTTGTGCAAAATATTTTTTATCTTTTTGTTGTATACTAATTCCATCAGGTGTACAGTGGAGGCAGCTAAATTTAACACACTGTCTGCCCCTGATGACGCCAGTGTGTCTTTGGACAAACATTCTGATTGGGCTTTGTTTCTATTGCAAAATGTTGTATTTTACGTTTGTAATTGGGATCATCAAAATCTGACTGTATTGGTGGTAATAGATTGATACTTACATTATAAGTCATGTATGGATGTGAACCATAAAAGAAGCTACTTGAAGGAAGTAAATAGCTCACACATAGTTTTATATATTATTACGATATTTTGTGATTGTGTGAAAACAAAATGTTGCACTCGAAAATGTTTGAGTTGTCAGTTTGAAACGACCTTGAGCTGTCATTTTTTGGATCCAAACTTGATAATGTCCGATCAATTTTCCTTCGCTGACAACTTAAGACAGTAAAGTGAGATGCAATGATTGTCCTCAAACAATTGTCATTTGTTATGATGTGTGCATTTTAAAAGTTTCCTTCCCCATCTCATGAATAAGCATTGTCAAATCCAATCTATCTGATATGTCACAACACATTGCTGCTAATTTGTGACACGATACCGAGTTCGCTCATATCACCGGTGCAACCGGCTTACCCAGAGAGAGAGAGAGAGAGAGAGAGAGAATCTAATTTTAGTATCTGGCTAAGCTACTGCCCCAGGTCCGTTCCATTACAGGAATGTACACCCGCGCTGTTTGCACTGGCTCATCGTCTATCTACATCAACTTCGGAACCTTCAGTAAAACTGGTGATTCTGTTTCATTTTTCTTACTACTCGGGTCATCATTAACTGTACCCCAATTATTGTGTTTCAAAGTGTCCCGTTCATTACATCTCGTGTTCGCTTCACGTACACACGCGTGCGATGACACATGTGTGCAATGACAATTGCAACATTCATGACATTCTTGGCTTCACAGTTTTACATTTCCCTGATAAATAAACGTTAAATACACCCAGGCAACAAATGCAAGTTTCACTATCGTCTCTGGTCCATTCATTCATGTATCTTGAAGAAAACTTTTCTGCTGAGATCATTCGTTTCTGTGAGAGCATATCAGCCTAGGACACATGACGTCATTTGAAGATGGAGGCTATACGATATACATACTACTCTTGAGAACATCCATTATAATTTGGAAAAAAATATTCTCGTTTGGAGAAAATTCATCAATATATATCAAGCTACCTAGTAAAATGCATGCAGCCCTGTATCACTTGAAATTATATAGAACATCACACTGATACCATTGAGTTCTTTGCTTTGTTAGTAACAGCATACAGTTGACACGAGCTTGGTTGTGTATATGGCATTTCAGACTGTAATACCAGGATTTGGCTAATTTGGTTATCAGAGTAAATATGTGCTGTGAAAAATCCAATATCACTTATTTGCCAGTTTCAATTGATGGTACAGTGTAAGTATTATACGATAATGCTACGATACAGTATATGGAATCTACTGTCTCGATAAAGGTTGGTGTTCGATGCTTAGGAACACATTGTCGTTCGATGTTCATAACTTAGATGAACCCATGCTATTAGGGACATTTCATATGCACGTTCGTGGTGGCACGAACAGCACGTACGTAGGAACCGCACGAACAGGCTGATCTGGAGGGGACCGGTTGTTATTTTGGTAGGAGTTTTGACGCATAATAATATATTCACAAAGCGACATAATAATACATGTATATTCACAAAACTCACCAGCTACTCACATCGGCACAATATTTTGAGTTGTATGTAGAATAGCCAGCAGAGGAGTGGTAACTTCGGTATTACACGCTCTTGGGGGTAAACCACGAAAATGTGAACAAGGGCGCTTCCAAATAAACTCATCGGATAATGACGGAGCGGGGGTATATGCCCAGATGGTAGCATCATCACTCTAGCTATCGGTACAATTATATAATATTTCGTGAGAGATTTTATGTTAACACACAGAACACTGACGGCAAAATGTCCACTATATGGCTTGTTACATTTAACTGGCGTGCTGAGGCCCATTACCTTGATTCAAATTCAGTTACCTTGCCAAACCCCACGTGTTATAATAGATTTTCACGTGATGTAAAGTTGGAATCAATTTTAAAATCAGCCAAATTTAGCATTCTTGTTTGTCACGCAAACTTGAAAGTACATCTCTAGATAGTCGGGAATATATAGGAAATATGCACAGTTCGACAACAGATACTTAGAAAATTGCCGTTAATCGTGCATGAAAACAGTGGATAGAGAATGATCGGCCTGCCTACATTGCCGGTTGCCACAGTATGTAAACAAATACCAATGACGTCATGAGACTTTGTGTAGAACTCGTCCTCAAGGCGGGCCGCTTTGAGGAAAATTTGGTGCGAGATTGACTGGCCCGAGTATGAATCTTGATTTGGCAACTCAATTTATGCACGTAATACACATTTTCAGACCCAAATTTCTACGATTTCTTATTCTATAGACAAAACAAAGCTACTGCAGAATAAATACATTTTGTCAATTCAAAAAGTGATTATAGCTTTAAAGTTACTTTTAAAGTATCATTCTGAAACGATTAAACACTCATTTGCAAGACATTGTGCATTAAGACATACTTTGGATTAAGGATTCTCTTCAGTGTGGTATCGGAATTATAGGTAATTTTAACCCAAATTATCTGCGAAATCGGCCAAATTTGATAATTTTCACTGAAACCAAGTATTGATGAAATATATGTAAAATTTACCCCTTGGTTTGTTTGTCAATTATGAACCTGTGTGCTTGATTTTGCTATGGATCGCCATGCTCATTTTATCGCTACAGGCATCCATTCCAGATTACCGAATTTTGCTTAAATTTAGAAAACAATGACTTACTCTCACAATTATCATGATATAGCCTAACAAAGTATTGAAGCCGATAATACCGATATACTTTTTGTTCGGTTGTTTGTTATTGAAAATTAGTTGATTGAAAATGGGCAAATTATCCATTACGCAGATATTTTCGGGTTAAAATTACCATAATTCGAATATGAATTGAAAATTACATCCAAAGTATGTTTTTTAATGGACATTACACGTCATGGGATTTGCGCATTGCCCGTCTCCTCGCACGTGGTTCTCGTGTATTCAGTCATGACAGGGTGTCCATATGGGTAAATTCTGTCAGCCAAAAGCCATGCTTCGGCTGAAAACGGTAGGTCGCCATTCAGACCAATTTGCGGAATGTTCCTATATGACTGCATTGCATTGTTCATATCTCCCAGAATGCACAAAACAAATTCACAGTTTGTTTGACAAAGAAAATATTTGGCAGTGATTCCAAGTGATCATACTCGGAATACCTACTCGGAATGTATACCTGTATTGTCCAATGTTCTATATCCCACTTCAATATTGTACGTTGTTTTAACATGTATTTCATACACACACTGCTTTGGCCAAAAACTTTAGATCTATGTACAATATTCGTGACACTTTCTTTAGCTTGGAGAATGTGCAATAAAAAATACATTGCATAAATATCTTCTCAGCTGGTACCAGAATATGTTAATCACATTCATTAATCACTTTTCGACAGTTTGGTGTTAAAAGGTTTATATTATAGCGATATATAACTAATGTCACGGCAAATGTATTTCCATAAATCCCAGATATTTACTATTATTACTATAATAACATCCATTACTAATTATAACACACAGCGGACGATAAATTTATGAACACAATGCAAATTACAAGTCGCGGCCCGTATACAGTTGATGCATTGGTCATCTCCGCGTCGCTCAGGTTGTGGTCATCTCTGCATAGTCTGTTCTGAAACAACAACCGGTCCCCTTCAAATCAGCCTGTTCGTGCGGTTCGTAGTACGTGCTGTTCGTGCCTCCACGAACGTGCATATGAAACATCCCTATTACCCATAATATAACCACTAGGAGACTCATATTGTGTTCCTAATAATGCGAATAACCTCTCTTTTCATAACTTATTCTGGTCATAATTCCAAGGCTTCATAGCACAGTGCAAAGATAAGAAGTGCGAATGTGAGCCAGTGCCTGTTGTTCCAATTTATGGTGCAGCCGCTGGTGGTCACAGTGTTGTGCTTGCCCACTGAGAGATCGCCCATTATTAGTGTCCCATAATTGCTGCTCCTTTATTTTTTGCATTCAAAGGGTCCATGTTCTGCCAAGAACGTTAACATTTTTGCACACCCTCTTTTTGATAATACCAGATCTCCATTTGTTAAGTATGCCCTGGTATGCCCTTATTTAGGTATAGTTGATAAAATTAGTATACAGCTTCCCAACAACCTACGAACACAATGAGAATCAAGGAACAAAAAACTACTTCATGATACCCTAATTAATGTTCTTCGTCAGTGCTAGGTTATTTCGTGATAATGATATGTCTGCAATGTGATAATTCACAGAGTAATCATGTGACGTGCTATGAATATTTAATCCAATCAGTCAAATATTCAAACAACATGCAATTAGATTGGCAGTCCGGCAGCATCTTGTTTGTTTGCTAAATTGGCTAGAGTACTTTCCTGGATCGTGTTAGAATTTGATGACCAGTAAATCCTGTCAGACAGCTCTGGAGGAAATTATCTTCGCAGAAAATATCGCAGACGATTAACAGTATATCACGGAAATGTATCAAGCATTTATATAGGCCTGATTTGATATAGGCCTACAGGGATATAAACCGAGCTAAATTGACAATTGTAGCGTTTGTCAAAGTCGAGACCCTCAAGATAACGACACTGATTGGTAGAGAATCTGATAAGAATTGACAAATATCTGTATCAATTCTGTACGAATGTTCTTGTATTGATATAGATGTGGGATGCGCGAATGTCGAAAATGTAAGGGCAATTAGCTGGAATAACCGATTTGTAATATTTCAAGTAATAGTAATTGTAAAACCACTGATGATATTCGACAAAATATCAGCATGAAGTATGTCGTATAAATCTGAGAGAGCTTGCGAATTTTTGGAGGTCAATATCAAGAATTGAGCTCGTGGTCGAGAAAATGGTCAACACAGAAATATCGCAAGAACTTTACTTTTAATAATGATTATTTCTCCCAGGATGTTTGTATTTTTCTATGGCCACTTCCGGACTATTCGATGTATGAGAATTGGTGACCGATATCCCCGATCGTCGCCCCGGTCGAAAATGTAAGGGTCATCATTAGTAACTGATTCTGAAGGGGCGAGGGTCTGCAATCTCTGATTGTCTCGTTGTGATATGTAATGGCAATTATATTATGAATACATTGCATACATTATGTCCTGCTCAATGAATATATTGACATTCGCCCACATTCCTTCAGTAATTACATGTTCCAATCCAACAGTCATTGTTTGGTATAGGACTTCCCTTGACCTCTTCTTACAATGTTGCATTCGTGATTAGAATGGAATATACTTTGTTCCATGCAATGACACTCTTGGATCTGAGCTTACTTTCGTGTAATATAATGAATTGCCACGAGGTATTTGCCCCGTCTGCTGAAGGTGTTTTGGTGTAACTGAATTGCCCCTGAAACTTTGTCCATGATTAGTAAGACTGACAAATTGCTGTATAGGACGGGGTACTGCCAACAGTGTGGGCTATCAATAAAAACAAGACTGATGCACTTGAGGCGTGACCCGGCCCGGTGCAGTCGTTTCTCGACCCAGGTGGCTGCACTACATGTGCGCGTGATTCACTCGTGTGCCGTGTGTCAGGTGGCCGAGGACAGGTTTTCAATTAGAAGGTGGCCAACTGTCACGATCGACATGTAATTTGGACTGTTGAAACAACTGGACGTTCATAATCTAATTCCCTCGATAAAGTAAATACTGGCGACGGAGACACACATGAAGTTCGCACGAGATTGGGTGCAGCGTGTATCACGAAACACATACAGCTTTGTGGACAGATGTGACATCCCCAAAACTAGATGATCGTTGACATCCCCAAAACCAGATGACCAGAAGTCAGATGATCGTTGTGCAATCTTCTGTGGTATTTTCGAACAGCTTTCGTGGGTTTTTTTTGGTTTGATTTTAAGGTAGAACTGAGGTATATGTTATTCAATGTGCCAAAGTTGGCAAAAACGGAAATATGGAAAAGCTATTATAATACTATCCATAATCCACATTGTTTTCACACAATTCAGAAGAATACTAATTTTACTCATTTAAACAGGTGTTTTATGCGGGATTTTTAATGTAGTTGCAGAAACTGTATTATCACACGCAGATGTAAACAAAACATAAAAATGCAAGGTGGACTGACAATTCCACACACATCAAACCACATATTCTACATATGTAAGCCACAGAATGGAAGAAGTACGTGATGGGGGCTTATGAGGGAAATTCGGGTTCACAGTTGGATTTGATGGACACACTTCGTTTGCTTCTATATAAACTTTCATGAAATGCGTGTTCAAACGTATGGGAATATGACTCGGATAGATTGATGAACTAAAATGTCGCGAAGATGACTATGGAATTCCATATTATAAAAGGTGCACAAAACACAAATACGAAGAATACAAGACCGGTTCGATTTAAGTGGGAGAAGTACAATATAATTTTCATATTAGTATGACGATATGACAAGAACTGTTCACACCAGGAAAAAGAGAAACGCCCGTTCATTGAAGAGCAGTTTGGGAATGACTCTCTGGTCACATGCTCGCAGACGACGTGGTTGTGTAAGGACTGTGCTTGGGTGATGTTTCAGACAAAGATCTGTAAAGGACAACTTTGAGCGCAGCCATCTGGCGAGCATTAGATTACTTCTCTCGGCATAGGAGAGAAAACCACCTCAGGGAAAAATCCACTGACGAAGAACTGTTTTACATGTGCCCTCGCACACCATTACGTTCCATGTGTACAGTGTTCAGTGAATATTCGTAGAATAGGTGGCAAACAATTGTTAGTTTTATTCCCGTATATAGCCTACAACTTCATTGCTTCATCTCTTCTTCTTCCTTGAATCTGCCGGTAAGCTACACGTCAGCTGGAGTGATGAATAAAAAAATCTGAAACAATGGAAATCTGCCGGGTTTTCAAATCACAACGAGCGCAGGTTACTAAACGCTAAACTGATGACAACATTTATATTCGATTTTTTAAAAATATAGTCACTGTGGTCCTGTTACAAAATAATCTGTAGTCTGTGGACTCATTTCTAAATGAAGCTACCTAGTTTCAAAACTACACAATGTACGAATTGGAATTTCAGAATGGGAAATAATATCGTTGGAATTTAGTTGTGTCAGCTACACGTCAGTTGGAGTGATGAATAAAAAAATCTGAAACAATGGAAATCTGCCGGGTTTTCAAATCACAACGAGCGCAGGTTACTAAACGCTAAACTGATGACAACATTTATATTCGATTTTTTAAAAATATAGTCACTGTGGTCCTGTTACAAAATAATCTGTAGTCTGTGGACTCATTTCTAAATGAAGCTACCTAGTTTCAAAACTACACAATGTACGAATTGGAATTTCAGAATGGGAAATAATATCGTTGGAATTTAGTTGTGTCATATTGTGTGATTGTAGGATTTATTCCTGAACTACTAGTCGAATTGTTTTTGTTGATCATCAAATTTTTGTTGATATTTTAATCGGAAATATCGAATAACTCTGAAATATTCCATGAACCGAATCATGTTTCTGAATCAAAAGTCAATACTATGAGACGGGTTATAGGAAGATACGGGGGGGGGGGGGGGGAGTGTTTAACCTACATTTGTTTGTCTGCTAATATAAGCGCATTATATTTTACCACTACATTTGCTAACAGTTTGCATCATCATGATGCGATAAAATGACACATTACAAAAATAGAATTGAATAAGAAATTTGATGTCTGCTTTCCAAGTGGCAAGAAAACACCGAATGTGGACAACGATTTACGCCCGCGCTTCACAAATGTGAGATCTTGGGATTTCCACACAGTCATAACTCAGAGGAACGTGTCTCAGCTAATCCCAAGATAACCATTACTTAACACGTCGGCAAATATACGGTCAAGTTCTGCGCAGTAGTTCAGATTAAGATTGCACAAACCCGTTATTCAACATTTTGAAGCTCAACAGGGCAGTGAACGAGAAAGAAATATGTTCGTATATATTTTGTTTGGTGTTAAATCTGTGTTTCAGTTGATGTATCTTTCGACCCATTTCTTCTCGTGCGCAGAAGTGCATCTGGGTTAAGAATGGATTAGATTGTAGAAATGGATTCGGGAATTGCAATCATCTAATCATAAAACCATGTTCACTGTTGTTTTTACGTTCATGTAATTTTACGAACAATAATTGTGGAAGCTACATCGAGGGTTTTACCTGACTCCCATTGTAATTATTGCATGCAAGAAAATGGTCTCGCATTACAGCAACAGCAATAAAGCGAAGGAATATTTGATAAACGGTCGTTTCCCAATATAGGTAACTCACAAGATCTAATTCCTTTGTGTAATATAAAGTATTTATATATCTTGTGTAGTCACAGACAGTGTGACATGATTCTGTCACTATTTCAGCGATATGTCTTCAAGAGATAATGTGGTTAGCACATACAGTCACAAGAACTGGACCAGACCACATAGAGTAACATGCCTGCAAGTGGGTTCTTCATGATTTACATAACCCAGTAGGCTAATTTACAATTCATAGCACGTGGCTACTGTTATTGTCGTCTATCGTTCTTTTGGGGATATTTATCTGATGGCCAACAGGTTGCTCATTTACATACACATTATTTTTGCCCATGTCAGCGCTAGTGATAAATATCCAAGAATGGGGACTGGTTAGCATAAGGGGCAGGGCACACAACAATTCGGGAAGAAAGCCCAAGATAATTATCAAAACATATATTCCAGTATCCAACAAAAAGTGTTTGGTGTGTTTCAAAGTTGTCATTATGTTTGGTCAGAGGTGCTACCTCGTACAAGTGTTCCACATACTGAAAATAATTTGTGTTCCACATACTGATTCCATACAGATAATATTCAAATTCTAAATAAAATGGCAACCAGAGTCGGAATATGACCCATAGCAACCACGTTGCTATGGATATTTTATTGCTAACTGATAATTCCACATTATTAGGACCTCAACTTTTGTCACATTATGATCCTTTGTAATAATGTTGAAAGAAAGTAGCAACTTACATGTCCTAATCATTAAGTTGTCCATAGCAAGCACCCAACAACTGGTTGCTATGGGTGTGCTTGCTCTGACTGTGTATCCTTGACATTATGCTAGCATAACAAAAGACTGACTATGCATTATCACAAAACATATCAGTTTCCATAGTAATCTTGATCTACATTATAACCCTTGCATAAATGAGATTTAGATAGCTAACTATGGTGATTAACTCATATGATGTCATGAATATCTAATTATAATAATTAATGAGGTCCAGCAAAATGCTGATAAATTGACAGAAAATGCTGATAGATTCACAATAATTTAAATATCTCTGGTTGTGAATGAGATTTTCAAGTTCTGTTAAAACCAGAATGATCAGGGAAACAATCTCCATGGGAACATTAAGTTCAGCTGCGAAGTGTTCGTATGATAATACTATGGCTGTGACTAAAGCATGTCCACGAGGCACCAACCTCGAAGTACATAGATCACATCTCAGGCCGAAAACTGTGGACATAAATAACGGGTAAAATGGTGCTTTCATCTGGTAGTCCTGAACATTACAAATCCATGAAACAACATTGTAGCACAAGTTCACACATAAAAAACTAGTGTCGGTTGTGTGCAAATGTGAGCCCAGTACACATCCTGTATATTGGTGTGGACTTCCGAGTTCCGGAGTATCATTGGTGCTTACACCGTAGTGTTTGAATAATCTGAGAAACTATGTTGGTAATGTGTCAAATATTTGTCCTGTTGGAGATATAGCCCTCTTCTGGTGGGTCAACGGGGCGACAGCGACTATTGCAAATTGGTTCAGGTCATTCAGTAGATACCCGACTTGCATTCTACAGTCACTTTAGGAGAAATTATTCATGCATAGCGAAGTCAGTGTTTTAGTCATCATACGCTGACCAACTCTTATGCATATTGATTTATTTTAGTCATGCCTGATTAACTCTTGAACAGTAGAGTATCCGTATATGGATATATGGACTACATCCAGAAAGATACAAGTGATTTGTCCCTTTTATCATTTTTTCTTCGAAGTTCACAATTGCTTTCCCAGATGGATTAAATATTCGTGAAATAACAATAGTCTATTTTTATATTTTAGAGTGAAACAAAACATATTTCCTGCGATAGAGTAAAACATGTTATTCTATTGACAGCAATTATGATTGAGTTAGCTTGAGGTATTCACCTGAACCCAGTGCAATTAGTGAATGATAAAAATGGTTCACATTTTATCAAAAATAGACAATCGCTTGATGTGGGAAAATACAAATTAAATTCTTGTATGTTATAAAATTATTGTGATACTTGAACTGCTTCAAGTTGAAAAACTTACCTTGGGCACTTGATGTGGGGAACCCGGGTAGACCACACATAGTGCAGCTACCAGTAACGACCGGCTCGGGACCGGGTAACGCCTGTCATGCATCAGCCTGCTTTTTCATTGTCCACATTATTGGGAGTTCAACGTCCGCTCCAGCAATGTATCAACCATACAAATCAAGGGAAAAGTTCCAGGGCCAATTTAGTTACAGCAGAACGCCTACATCACACGGTGCCAATGCCTCTCTTCAGATCAAGACTGGGGTGTTGTAGGAACAGGTCAGGGGAAGTTGTGTACCAAACAAGGACTTACGCCTGGGAGCAAGTGAACACTTGCTATATATTGATGTCATTTGCTATATATTGATGTTGACTCTTGTATATACATGTATCTTCGTGTTGCTGAGCTTTTTTTTCAGTGCTAATAATATCAAAGGTCATATCACTCATTTTAAGAATAAATGTGTACACAACAAAGTAATGTATTTGTTGAATGTATGCAAGACATAATATAGGTTTGCGAATACAGGTTAATAATCAGAATAATTAATAGATATAATAATCGGCACCAGCAGGTTCTAATATGGCGTGATCATCAGGATCCAGTTCCGGGTTCATGAAATACCTAAATGCCAAGTTCCTGGAGTTCGTTACACAAAACTGACGTGTCATTTTGTCTCCTGGAAATAAAATGGAAACTTGCGTGATATATTGAAACGTTTTCTATTATCTTCAAAAAGTCAACTTTTTCCAGAGCTTTCTGACAGGATTCACTTGTTACCAAACGATAACAAGAATCCCAGAAGCCATTATGGAACATTCATCAAACCCATACGATGCTGCTTGTGCCAGTTGGATTCAATGTAAACCGCTGTAATTCCATACTGTTTGGGATCCGGGTTCGATGACTTCCAACTCAAACAAATTACTATTATTCACATGAATGATCACAGTAAAGAAGTAAAGACATTATTATCATGAAATGATCTACCATTGACGAATAAACGCAAGATCTTATCTAATTCCCAATCTGACGTGAATATATATTGACAACAGATCTAAACAAGCAAGTTACATTGGTAGAAGCCAATTTCGATATGAACGCTATGTTTAATATATGCTTTGTAATGCATGCATCACAGTGCACCCTGGTATACATTTATTTACCAAAATGTCAAGTCTTCAATTTCTGGATCTAACATGCTTATGAATATGGCTGGCCTGTGAGTCTGGCCTTTACATTTTGCGATGATACTTTGGCGGTGAGAATGAAGGGTTATGAATAGTTAAATATAGAAAACCAGTACTGACGATACCTTTACAGTATGCCTGTACCATGCAATTGACCTATCGCCGAACCAATTTGTCCGAGTCTATTTAGGCCATTTACGACGCATTCTGCAAAACGATATTATTGAAATTTAGCGAATTTAATGAGCTCTGGGACTAAAGAAGATCAAATCCAGTTTGCCTTGGAAGCAATTATCTTCTATTCCACGTGGATATTATCCGTAAATCTTGCTGAGGTCAAACTCGCTTACCGGGAGCGACAAAAAAATTGCAAATAATTGCTTCTGGGACATGGACATGAAAGAGTGTGATCACTTATTTCGTCTGTGTGTTGAGTCCCATACATTCCATCAATAGCACACAAAGAGGCGGCGTGTCATCGGTAGGCGTATCTGACCAGGAACCGTAACAAAACTATAGAATGCCAGTATTATTAGGGTTATGTTTCACTTTTCTCTGACATGACATGTCATGTAATGACATGGATCAAGTGTCCTTTTATCTGAAACCTCTTTTAAAGTTTTCAAGGGTAGTATTGTACATAATAGACTTTAGAGAATTTAAGCTCATGACGAGGAGCCATATCACGTAAGTATCATGTTGTCATTAGAGCCCCATAGTACAAGGTAATGAATCATGTTATTCATATTTCCAGGCTCTTATTTTTCCAGTCAAGCTCGTAGGGACACAATGTATATGTACGCGCATGGCATTACAACCATATTTTTTACCATGATGACACATAATCAAAGTGTGATCAAGACAATACCATTAGAATAACAAACAATACTCACGGGGAAAATTATATCACATTCATCACTCAAATCTAGCACTTGTTGGTAGAAGAATGAAAATTGTAGAGAATAATGGTCACATATGAATAATATTTAAGTCATGAAAACGACATGAAGAAGTTACTTGAAAGGAGTAAATAGTTCACACAATATGCGATATTATGTGATAGCACCATGCTGCACGGAAATGGGTTACAGTTGTCAGTTGAAACGACCTTGAGCCGTCCACATTTGAATCACCACTTGATTATGTTCGAAAACTTCTCCTTTGTTGACATTTTAAGACAGCGAAGTGGGATAGAGTAATTGCCTTCAGACAACTGACTTTTTTCAAAGTACCCCCCACCCCCCGATTTGATGAAAAAACATTTTCAAATCCAACGTATTGCCACTACTTTGTCACACGATACATGCGTTAACTCATATTACCAGATTACAATTTGTTTACTCAGAGATAGAGAGAGATTATTCTATGAAAGGATCTGGCTGAACTGCTGCCCAAGGTCGGGTCTATTAGAGGACTGTACCACCCTGCTTCGGAACACTAAACAAAACCTGTGTATCATTCGGTTCCTCCCCTACCTTCTTTCAGGTATTCACGAAGATACAAACGGACATGCGGTGTAATTTTGCGAATCTAGCCAAGAAATAGCCTGACGAATGATAGAATGCGGACCAGTGTTATGTGTATCATAGTTCTCTCCCATTGAAGAAGCATCAACAGCTGCAATTACATACCATGATTTATTAGTCTTCCCCTTGACAAAGACAGTCGTGTGTTTCCTCCATGTACACACCTGTGCAATGGCACATGTGTGCATTGATAATTGCAACATTTCTATTCTTCTCCAGTATCACGATCATGACATTCTTGGCTCCACCTTTTCTATTTGCTTGGGAAATATGCGTTAAATATATCCAGGCAAATAATGGATGTTTCTGGGTTGTTCATAACCAATCCTTCTGTAGAGAATAATCGTTTCCTCGAGAGCATATGAGCCGTTCGAAGATGAAGGCTATGATATATAGCTGAAAACCTTCAAGTTTGATTTGGATAATATCTCAGTCATATCCATGCTATCCAGTATACTGCACTTGCGCTTCATCAATCAAAATAGTGTCGCGCACTACATCCATGCGATTGGTTTAGTTTGTAATTGATATAATTTTGATTTTGTAAATGGCACTTCAGATTGTGAATATATATATCTCTTATTGGCCATACAGTTCTACTTTTCGGAGCACTATAAATATGGTATAAAATTAATCATTATCTGACATTTTTTGTAATCACACTTTCAGCTAACTATGGAGTCTACTGCCGTAATCAAGGTTCGCATGGTCATTCAATGTTCATAGTTCAGACGAACCCTTGATTACCCATCATAACAGCAGTTAAAAACTCTAGCGCTCCTGTACATGTAACTAAACTCCCATTTCATAACTATCTCGGAGAATAATTCCCGTTCTTGGCGACACAGCATAAAATGAGAAGTGCAAGTGTGAGCTCAGTCTTGGTTGCTCCAGTAATTGGTGCAGCTGCTAATGGACACAATGCTGTGCTTCCACACAGAGAGATATCCGACTGTTAGTGGATCATAATGGCTGCTCGTTTTATGTTTTCACATTGAAAGGGTGTTTACTTTTTCTCGTGAACATTAACATTTTTGCAAACCCACTCTTTAATGACAGTGTGGGTTGCCTTCATAAACAACAATGATATAAATGGGCATTGGGAAATATGATGGTTGACACTATGTGTGAGAATGTATCTCCAGGAGGAAAAATCATAATTCATAGTCATTAAAGAAATTGGGAAAATGCATTTTCACAGCATTTCAAAATGTCCAGACAGTCTGGCGCCTGTACTGGCTTATGTATTATATTATTTGTTCCCAATGGTATATTCGGTATGCGTGTATACACCTACTAAAACAGTTTTACAATATTCTACATTATACAGCTTAATGGTCTGATGTGGGGGGGAGCGATCATCATCTCATAATCATTATTCCTGGACTCGTTATTCTTCCTACTGCGGGCTTGTGCATGGCCGAGATGCTGTTCACTTGTATTCATCTGTAGGTCTGTCCCTTATTAGATATTGAGATAAAATGTCCAGGGAGTGGTTAGCTAAATATCAATGCATTTTCGTGGGACAATGTCATATAAACCATATTATGGCAGCAATACATGTATATTGGAAGCAAGTTCCTCTTGCAGACTTCGCTGCCAAATTTTTATATTGAATGCCTGAAGAAGGTGTATTCCAAGTATTACGAACCTAGTTAATCACGATGAGATTATCTCCGCATATACAACTTTATTGTTTCACCTCCAAGATATATATTCCTGGAGTGAGCCCCCTACAAACTTGCAGGAGTGATGCGTCAGAGTCTAAAACTGTGAAAAACTTTTTTCACCGTTTTTCAATACAAATATGACGATCTTAAGATTTAATTTACAAAATATAAGTCAAATTGTTTTCTTATTATTTGAATGGAAGAATACAAGATCGATGTGTTTTGAATTAATCTCGGAACTATGACATGAACATATTTATGTTTCCTACTTTAGGTGGATACTATGAGAATTTTTGGCCCAAGTACCGTACACTGCTCCCTAGTAGGGGGCTCACTCGTCCACTGAAAACATACCATTTAATCCTGCTTGCATCTTTTTTATCCTGATTGAATATAGAGGAAGGCGCAGAATATGATACTTGGGCCGAATTTTTTAGGAACATATGGGGTGTTGAAATTACATTTGTATGTCTGCATATATTTATATAAGTGCACTATATTTCCATTACTTTTCTGACAGTTCGTATTACGACGGTGTAATAAAATGTCACATTATAAAAATAGAAATGTATAATAAATTTTGTGTCTGCTTTCCAAGTGGCAAGGAAACACCGAATGTGGACAACGATTTACGCCTGCGCTTCACAAATGTGAGATCTTGGGATTTCCACACAGTCATAACTCAGAGAAACGTGTCTCAGCTAATCCCAAGATAACCATTACTTAACACGTCGGCAAATATACGGTCAAGTTCTGCGCAGTAGTTCAGATTAAGATTGCACAAACCCGTTATTCAGCATTTTGAGGCTCGACAGGGCAGTGAACGCGAAAGAAATATGTTCACATATATTTTGTTTGGTGTTAATTTTGTGTGTTATTCGATGCAATGTATCAATCAACCCATTTATCTCTTGTGCAGAAGTGCACTTGGGTTAAGAATAGTATCGATTGCGGGATTGGTGTCGTGAATAGCAATCGCCTAATCATGAAATTATTTTTGATGTTTCAGTATAGAATGAAGTTCAATACTGTAAGAACATTTACTTATTCTATCAGCAATAATTATGGGAGGTATATCGAGGAAGTCACCGACTCCTTAATACCACATCTCAGGAATGTTACGTAAGAGCAAATCAGGGGCCTCCCAGGCCCCCTGACAAGAAAATGTGGGTTCTCACATACTTTCCTATTCTAAGTTACTACATGCTCCTTTTCAATACATTGTATCTTTTTTTATTGAAAATTCACTGGGGGTCTGTCAGATCTCTATTGGTACTGTGGGGTGGAAGTGTAAAATTATATCACATATAGAGCAAATCGACTGTAGCAGATTACGTCAGTCACATCGTGCATAGATTTCGATATATATATATATATTTTTCAGCAAACAGGGTGTGGACGATTTAAAATATTTCCACTGAACTGTTTTCATTTACCAGGATGGAGAAACTTCCGCTGATATATCATAGCTTATTACCTTGTTATGCCGAAATATTTAGGTAAAAAATATAAAATCAAATATACAGAAAAAAGGAATCCCGCTGCACATAAAATCCCCACCCTTCTAATGGACAAAATAAATCATTTTAAACAGATGTCTGGCAACATCCATTCATGCTAATATGGACAGGGTAGCTGTGTCTAGTAACCAGCTGTAGCTCACGTCTTGCCGTGACCCGTCTGACGGTCCCTTGGCTCTACAATTGATTGCACTCTGAGGAATTCTCTCTGCCTTTAAATCCAATTCTAATTCCAACCAAGCCTTAGTCTACACGAAATGACGCTCATGCGATAATCAGAAGAAACATAGCCCATGATTAAGTTAGGTTTTGTTGTGAAGAATCCCTAATCATGGGATAATTCCGATCATGACCTGGGGTGAGTGCATAGGGCTTACGTCAGCGATAAATTCCAATACTTTACTGCATACGGTATCGATGTGCATATATGTGCCGCACCCAAATGTTGAACAAATTACTATTAAAATGAATTCTTCCGTTTCGCAGTTATAACAGGCTCGTAAATGGGTTTGGTGTGACTCACCAAAATCCAGGAGGGGAATTTAAAATTCATGGCTCATGACTATTGTTTTTTGTCGTCTATCGTTCTTTGGGGATATTCATCTGATTGTCAGCAGGTCGCTCATTTACATACACATTTTTTGTTTCTACCTGATCAAGTGATAAATATCCGTGCATGGGAAAATGATTACCCACAAGTAAAAAATTAGGCCAAGGGCCGAAGATAGGTTACCGGACAATGTTTAATATTTTAGATGTTAGCCAGGTCACTGGTTGAATTCAAGGTCAAGAGAATATTCAGCATATATGACATTAGGCATATATCATGTCCACAGTTGATTGCTAAGCTGTAAATTCAATAATCAGAGAGATATTAGCAATTTTGTGCTGTGGCCTTGAAAATGAAGGGGCAAAGGTCAAATTCAAGATCATCAAAATATTCAATGTATATCATTTTGTATATCATGTCCACAATTGATTCCCAAGCCATACAGTCAATAGAGGAGCTAGATATGAGCCAGTTTGTCCTTGGACCTTGAAAATGAGGTCAGAGGTCAAATTCAAGGTCACGAGAATATTCAGCATATATCATTTCCTATATGTCCACAATTGACTCCTAAGCTGTAAAATCGATAATAAGTGAGATATTAGCCATTTTGTCCTGTGACCTTGAAAATGAGGTCAAAGGTCAAATTCAAGGTCAGGACAATAATCTGCATATATCATTTCCTATATGTTCATAATTGATTGCTAAGCTGTAAAGTCGATAACAAGCGAGATATTAGCCATTTTGTCCTGTGACCTTGAAAATGAGTTCGAAGGTCAAATTCAAGGTCATCAGAATATTCAGCATATATCATTTCCTATATGTCCACAATTGATTCCTAAGCTGAAGAGTCGATAATAAGCGAGATATAAGCCATTTTGTGCTCTGACCTTGAAACTGAGGTCAGAGGTCAAATTCAAGGTCACGAAAATATTCAGCATATATCATTTCCTATATGTTTACAATTGATTCCTAAACTGTAAAGTCGATAATAAGCGAGATATTAGCCATTTTGTCATGTGACCTTGAAAATGAGGTCAAAGGTCAAATTCAAGGTCACGAAAATATTCAGCATATATCATTTCCTATATGTTTACAATTGATTCCTAAACTGTAAAGTTAATAATAAGCGAGATATTAGCCATTTTGTCATGTGACCTTGAAAATGAGGTCAAAAGTCAAATTCAAGGTCACGAGAATATTCAGCATATATCATTTCCTATATGTCCACAATTCATTCCTAGTCTCTAATTTCAATATTAAGTGAGATATTAGGCTTAATGTGTGCCATTATAAAGCATAGAAAAATTTAACATGGGAAAGTCACATTTGGGCCGAGTTTGGGCCCAAAATGGCCCACTTCAAGCGATTCAAGCGCAACGAAATTTATACATGTCACAGGGGTACATATGAGGAGTGTTTTTCATCAATAAGAAAAAAAAGTTACTGAACAGATTTTGAGAAAACGACCGTCGAAGTCCAAAATTGGCCATTTTTTGACGAAAACGGCCGCTCTGACCTTGAAACCAAGGTCAGAGGTCAAATTCAAGGTCACGACAATATTCAGCATATATCATTTCCTATATGTCCACAATTGATTCCTAGTCTCTAATCTCAATATTAAGTGAGATATTAGGCTTTAATGTGTCCCATTATAAAGCATAGGAGAATTTAACATGGGAAAGTCCCATTTGGGCCGAGTTTGGGCCAAAATTGCCCACTTCGAGCGATTCAAGCGCAACGAAATTTATAGACATCATAGGAGTACATATGAGGAGTGTTATGTATCAAAAAGAAAAAAAGTTACTGAACAGATTTTGAGAAAATGGCCACCAAAGTCCAAAATCAGGCATTTTTCGTCGAAAACGGCCGCCATTTTGAAAAGAATGCGAAAATAAAAAAACTAAAAAATACCTCCTTCTTGAATTAGTTTTAAGTATTTTTGTGCTAAATTTCAGAGGAATTTGCCCGTAAACAAAAAAGATAAAAATGTGGACGACGACGACGACGACGGACGCCGGACGACGGACGCAACGCCACGGCAATAGGTTATCGGACCATAGGTCCGGTAACCTAAAAACGCACTTCAGGCAAAAATAATTTAGCATTAAATTCTTGCGAAACTATATACGTGTTGTAGCAAGTATGTGCTATATATCATCGATACGGATTTTACTTCGTTGTGTGGTAGAGAGAAAGTAAGTGGTACGTGTAGACACATAAAAAGCAATACATGTACTACGTTTGCAATTGTTCGCTTGAGAGTGGATAAATAATCGAAATACTCATTCCGTTATTCTGCAAGAAGTAGTGTGATTTGTTAAGAATTAGTTACCTTGCTATAAAGATTGTCATAATTATGATCGATGGAGTTCGGCAATAAAGTAATCATGGTGACAATTAGTCCAGCATGAACTGTTCATTTTTTATGAAATGATTAACAATCTCATAATCAATGAGGTCGTGACTTGTCAAGCATATTATTCAACAGCAAGTCATCTTAGAATGGTCGATACATTCAAATAACGGCTGAGGGTGACAACATGCTAATAAGCATACATTTGCCTGTAATGCTTTTGCATGTATGATCGATGACACATTTACTCGCGTAACTGGTAAGGAAAGTAATCACACGAAAACCATCCCATATTATAGAAGCATATACCGAACCACTGCCAATAATGTCTAAACTTGTCTGATGGTCTAAACTTGTCTAAACTTGTCCGATGGTCAACTGAAATGTTCATCAGTCACAACATACTTGGTAATCTTAACAACTTTTGAATGACAAATCTGTCATGATTTAGCTAGGGTTTGGTTACCCGTGATCTATCAATGGAAAAGGGATAACTCATTTGTTTCATATCAATGGACAGCGTCTCACAAGTAGCTAGTGTATCCCCCTATAAATTGCTGAAGACATCACCTTCAATTATATCCCGTTGAGGTGGCTTCCAATAACCGTGTTCATGGAAAGCTTATGCAATTAGCATATTCCATATATACTGGAATTCTCCGTAACCATATCATGAGAAATCAACTTTATAATAATATGTTTTGATATGTGGTCAGTATAAATCCATACACACAAATTAATATTGTCTTGTGCAAATGCAATTCAGTCCGTGTATTTGGCTGAGCTGAAGTCCCGGACTTCCCGTGCTGCTTTATGTCTACTCAGTGTCTATACTTTGAACCAACGCCCACACTCTCAGTAAAACTTGTCTTTCCGTCTTAGTTTTATCGGCTTGATTCAGTGCCACTTATAGGCACGTAATCCGCCTTCTTATGTTCCGAGTATATTTATAGTACCCAGGTTTGAGAATCACATCCATGGACTACGTTTGTGTCTGTTTGAGTCTTGATCAATTTCATATGATGTCATACATGATATGTCTATTTGCTACACGTGTGCCATACCTCAACTACCCAGGACAACATAATTTTCCCAGTATCTAGCAAAGATACAAAGATTACAGTATCTAGTAACTAATTCTAAAATCAACCCAACTGTAAGACGTCGTGTTTGTCATCGCAAGAACGTCAAATATATGTAGGCAAGTATATCGCAAGATTGCCAATAATATGCAGGAAGTATGCGCGGTTCGATGATCAAGATTGGGATCAATCTGTCAAAGAACTCGTCATACTCAGAGATACTTGAGCACCTCAAAAATGCGTTATTTTAGAACTTGTCCCAGGCAGAAGAACATGATTCAGGCGTATTAGGGACACACTTTGACCTCGACCTGAAACATCTTTCTGATATTTAAAAAAAAATAACTTTAATCTCTATCAATCATTGATAGAGATTAAAGTTATATTTTTAAAATATCAGATGTCTCACAAAATGGCACGGTAGAGTGAAGTGGATGCTATTTTTCGCCCTGAACAAACATGTCCTAGGGTGTTAGGGATGAAGTTTGACATGGCCTGAATGTTAGCTGCTGAGTCAGCAGTCTCAGATAATGCTGCCGAATTGCCTCCAAAGCATCTCTAGGACTAGGACTAGTATGTATATACGCGATTAATTGCGTATACAACAAACCAATGACAACCAAGATACTATGTGGATTAGACCACGATCTGGGCTTTTTGAAGTATCAGGGGAGTATCATGGTGGAAAGTGCACAATATGCCAGTAAAGTCGAAACAACACAGTTGCACAAAATTAAACACTAGAACGCGTGTCCGATGTGTACAGTCGAGCCCAGTAGCTCGTTCTCTGTAAGTACAGGGTTGTTATGAAAAGTATCCCGAAAATGGTGCCCAAATTCCACGGTAACATTGGTGGCCATACCATTGTGTGTGAATGCCGTGACAACTCCCGCTGTTAGTGTGTCATGATTGTCTTTTTCTAGATTATGATTAAGAAACAAGCGTAAAAGTAAAACCTTCACTTCAAAGTTCATAAATGAGGCTGAGCAATAATAATCATTTGCTATCATAATCGTTCATGATAGATATAACTCATGACGTAGTAATGGTCTAATCATAAAGTATTTTCATGTTTCAGTGTGATATAAAACTTGCTCATGCAATAATAGCAGTACATGTAATTCCATCGACAGCAATTATCGAAGCTACGTTGAGATTCACCTGACTCCCAGCAAATGGTAAAAAATGTATTATGTTCACATTTTATCATACTAGATAATGGCTTAATGGGTGAATTAGGATAAAATGGTATTCGTATTCGTTAAAAATGATATACTTGTAAATGACATAGGTTGAATACATCGGTTTGGTCACATATATAGCATTGTCGCTGCCTAATGGAACGTTCACTGCTCCACTCAACATCCATACGTTTTTCACACATCTTTAACTCTTTTCCCTGAAAAATGTCTGTGAAATGTGTACACCATGTCCCCAAAACTGCTGTGTTCAATGCATATGTTTATGGAATTTCTAAAAAAATCCATGAATTACACATAAGGCCTTTATCATATATCTGGGAGCATTGTCAAGTGCGAAAGTTTTGTCGAATGAAAACAAGCTTTTAAACTTGTTACATGGAGTGTTGAATACATATGCGACGTATCTTTCATTAGACCCAGTATATAAAAAAGACTTAATATACGAAAATATATAATATAAAAGTGGAATTTATATACTTGTCAATGCCTCATAACAGCCTCATCATTGGCTCATTCTATAGAGTATTGAATTCGATATTAAATGTAATGGCTGCAGCCGCGAAACACCTTATCAATATTTCGCAGGTACAAAAGGTGATAATTATCCATCAAAAACTCATCACAGGGACAGCAAATCGACTGTACCAGATGTGACTCCACAAATTTGTGCTGGGATCTTGATGTATGTTTTTTTACTGTGAACGGGATATGATTTGGTCACATTGAAATAGTTATTGTTGCTGGAAAAAATCTGTATTTTTCATTACTAGTTTCTAGTCGTTTCACAACACATTTATTATACTCCCCAGAGTTGGTGAAAACGAACATTTCACACCCGCAAAATCGATATCACCGGAATTGATGTGTACGACAAATGGACAGTCATCCTATGTATAATAGGGTAAAACCCAACGAATCAACATCACTCAATTGCTCAAAATGTATATAAAACAAGCAATTTTCAGCACACAACCTCAATAAGATTACAGAATTGTAATATCAACCAAGCCTTGTACATTATACATTCACAAGGAGTGGATTATATGTATGGAGGGGTCACAGCAAAATGCCTATGAACGGGTTCGTTATGTACCTATTAATACATGGTTAATTTCATAACGGACCGGTTATCGGGACCAAGTGGCAAATAACGGACCGAGCGGCAGCGAGGTCTGTTATGACACGGTCCCGATAACCGGTCTGTTATGAAGTTAACCATGTATTAATTTGCTTATTACACTACACATCATATCTAAATTTATCTACCAGTCAATAGACTAGAAACCATTAGATTTAATTGTTGGGAAATCTGTTCAATATGACATTATATCTTTCAGTCAAGTGTTCGGAAGAAAAATATTCTAATTTGGTGTTACCAAGTCACTGTGCATGCTAGGAGCGTATGACGCGGCATCGGTCTGTTATTCAGTTTACTATAAAAACGTCATTGCGTACTCATATCGGACCAGCAGGGCACATATCGGACCGGGTGGGCTGATATTGTTTGGTGACACACGACAATATCGGATTCGTTTAACCGTGCACGTTACGGTTCAGTATCAGTTAGATGTGTAATAAGACTCGTTTCAACTCATCAGAGATATTTAAATTCATGGCGCATAGCTATTGTTATTGTCGTCTACTGTTCTTTAGGGGATATTTATCTGATGGTCAGCAGGTTGCTCATTTGCATTTTTTGCGGCTGTCAGCTCTGGTGATGAATAGCGAAGAATGGGGAAAGGGAAGCGTGGTTAGCAATACATGTAAGTCTACGATACATGGCAGTTGGGGAAAAAGCTGCATTGATTTACAGGCATCATGTGCATCTGTCACATACTAGTATCTGGTTTGTTCGTACAGAATAAGTTACTCTCATTGCATATTTACCCTACAGAAAATAGAGGAACTGCATAAAATACCACACACAATTGAGGTAGCACATTCATGACATCCATGAATCCGTTTTTCGGTTCAACATTGGAATTTCCAGATGTTGAGACGAAGTACTTCTTCATGAATGTCCATACTTCATGAATGTTCTTAAAATACCACGTTATTAACAAAGTATGCAAATGTCAAAATTTGTGCATGCTGTGGATGCTTCAAACTCTCGCTTCTCTGTTGGGGATTGCCTGTGTTCCATGAAAGCAGAAAAGATGGCTTCAGCGTCCTGTGAGTAGCTAGTGTATTCCCTCATGATTTGGCGACAACGTTGCCTTCAATTATATCCCGCTGATGTGGCTTCCATTGACCTCGTTCATTGAAGACTATTGGAAGGATTAGCCTCGCCAAGCGCCAGGGGAATGCGGGAAGTGCAATTCGTCATCGGGGAAATCATCCTAATTTCATTCCTGACGTTTCTATCTACGACATTCACCACTGGTAAATGATGCATTTGTGTTGAGTATATTCTGGTAACCATCTCTGACAATGTAGACTCTTGCATGAAACTTTTGTTAATGTTCCAGGAAATAAATGACATCGAACGTACTAAAACACTTCACAGTACGACTTGATGACTGATCACGGTTACGAAGTGTTGTACTAACTTTGTCTATAATTTTTGTCAGCAACATTGTAATGTTCTTGCAATTCGGAAAGCGATTATAGTGACATACCCCATACAGTATGTCAACGAGTGGAATATATCAAGGCTGTGCGATCAGGGGTATTTTGATAATGATTGATCGATTTGTTTGTTGTACATTGCACCCAAAATTAGAATCCTTCCATAAAATAACAAATCCTCATGCGCTATTACACTGATTGGAACGGCACTGAGTGTAACAGCATTCGCAATGAAGTTTTAAATGCAGTAGAAAGTCTATGAGGGATGTCTTTTCCTCGCTTGAAACGAATGACCTCACACCATTTTTGACAAGTTTCCATCGAAATTGCGGGTGCATCATTCTCACAGTTGTTTCATTTCGAACTCTTCCAAAACTCAACTACACTCAACTAAAACACATCCCGTCACGTGTACATCAATTCATGTACACCAATAAATGGGCTAACTCGATGAAATGTCACACCTGTGTTTATGGACTGGGTTCTAACAATCACTCCATTTTATGATTGTGAACTTGTTTCAACTCTAGCAACGATCATGAGTATGTGCACATAATTTGACGGAAAGGATATAATTTCACTCCAGGTGTTGCTTTCATTAACCTTATTCTATATCACACCTGAAAAGTCGCCTCCATACCATGCCATACGTGAAGTCAGAAAGTAGAACATGGCCATTCGGAAAATAACGATTTCCTGGAGTCCGCTTTACATCGTTAGAATCACACAAATTCTTGCGTTTCGCTAGATGATACCTGTAAGCTGGAATGACTGAATATCCACGCAACCGCTTATGATTGAATTGAAATTTAAATGATGAATATTTACAAAATTATCGAACGTTCTTGGATACCCAAATAAAATGCTAAGGAATATCATGAAAAAAATAATTGGGGAAACACTATACTGTACATTATTCTATTGCCCATTTCATATTTTTAATAAGAGACAGGTAAGTGTTCGACGGGTAGATGGTATTGCATAGACTGCTGCGAGAAATTATACATCTAACTTTCACAACAAATTTTTGCCCGTCACAACTCGTTCCATCACCTGTTATCCTAGTGGCCATTCATGTCAAAGTAACACCCACCTCAGAGCACCATGTAGAAATGCACTAAATCTTATATACTATTCTCAAACGTCTCCGTCCGTGTAGACTAAGTCGTGATGAATCTCCTTTGGCTTCACTGGAAAGTGCTCCGAGTTGTCATGAACACAAAATGCGGAGTTATATCCATGTCACAACCTGCACATTATATTCCATATAACCCAATTCTCGAAAGGAAATACTCGAGCGCCTGGAGGATAGATATACGAGGATGAGATGGCTTACTGCCAATACAAAGGTGTCAAAAGACAGAGGTATTTTATAATCAAGTTGGTTACCTCGCAATAAAGACTGAGTGCGTGATACCTGCTTTAAACATCTCCCAAGGGCGCTTAAATGTCAGATCAATCAGTTGATTTTCATCACCATACATCAATATCGCATGTACGTTTACATGTCCATAATTCAATATCGCATGTACTGTAGGTTTGATGTTCTATCCGACGCAAACTTCAAGATTACCACAAGATCCACCATATATGACTTCATATATTCACAGATTACCACAAGATCCACCATATATGACATCATTATTCATAGGTTCTCATTACAAACCAAAACTCCACTACAGTTTTTTTGTATACAGAGGTCAATCTACACTTCTCATGTTGAACGTGGCCTTGACATTTATCACCCAAGGTGATTTGAAATGGGTAGAGTTCAAGGTTTCCAAATGATCCGTCATAAGTTTATTAAGCGACTTTCCATACGTTCATAACACGAACCCTGACTCTATCTGCGAGTGTTTTGTCGGCCAACTGACATAACATGTTTCGAGTCAGAAGTGAACAATTACCATAGCTCAAGATCATCCAAGATCACTAACTTCAAGACAATCAAAAGATGCTGCAAACCTAAAATTACAGTGTTATCAAAAGGTTGGTCATATACTTCCTGTATGCTCATAATACATATGCAAGCTTCGTCGAAAAACGTTCCGTCTCCGGTTGCCAATATCGTCAGGGTACCTAATCATCGACCCTGTCCCTAATCATCGACCCCTGCAAACACTGCCAAACAGCTGTGCAAAACAGATATCTGACAAAAACAACATTGAAAGTACTTCTAATAGACATTTCAGCACATTTCACATTTTAGTTTATTCAAGTTTTGCCCAGCCGTTTGCAGGGGTCGACGATTAGGGAGAGGGTCGATGATTAGGTACTCTGACGCTATGCACAAGGTCATTACATAGGTCATAGTACTATAGTTTTGTGCAGGTGGAAATAACTCCAAACGTTTCTTTGAGGTTAGCTTACCCAAACAATTACCAGCAGTTTTGGAAGTTTATGTGTAAACGGCCTACTATTTACCCACATACACTTGTGAAATGACTCCATAAACATCATCTAACATCTGGTTCATTCTGTTTCACGACCGCTCGTGCCACCAAGGATCAGCCTTTTGAATTGCTGAAGGGCACCAGCAAACTGAAAGTTTTCTACAGGGAAATCACTCTAGATTCATCACTGATGTTTCGTTCCAAATAATTGGCTAGTGGAACATGGGCCGCTTGATGCACACTCACGCAACTTCACGAATACTAGACACTGTCTGCAGCAGCAACAATGCATCTGAATAACACATCATATAAAATATTATGGCGGTGATTCTGTGAACATTTTGTATGTCACTGTTCCAGCATCACCGCTGTGACCAGTGTGAAGTAGGTAATAAAAAAACTGAAATGGATAAAATTTGGAATAGAAAGCCTAAACAAAATCCAGCACCTAGACATAGCGAAAGTGTCAGCGATGAATCAATGGGTGTAAATTATGCAACAGTCGCATAATTCACAGTGATGTACCATGCTCATTGCAGATTGCTTTGACACTGTTTCCATGATTTGCATCTCAAATGCCCAACATAACGTCACATTTACTTAATCATGATTATATGTTCAAAACAATTTTGACAGAAATATGTCATTATGCAAATGGCAAACTCGCTTTTGCAAGAATGGTACGTATGCTATATATTCCTGCACATCAAACAACCACGCATAAGAACTTTACCACTTACAGAGGACAAAATATCGCCACCATCAAAAGAAACACTGCAAGCTGATGTCAGAGGTTATCATTGCGATTCATAATTGGATAAACATCAAAAGAACATACATGGTACATACTTTGAAGTTCTTGCCATGTATAGTGATCAAATTCCGCACTCCGGTTCCTGGCTATGTTTTTAACACAATCGCTGCAACTTCCATACCACATTGAGATGTAGCTGATTTATCTCTTAGACAAGAAAATCAATTAAATAGAATGAGGTCATGTGTAACTTCATATATTCCTTTGATGTCTAATATGTAGTGCATTCGCATTCGTGCGAGTTCATTTGATTCCTCCAGTAATGTTGTTTTCCCCACATACATTATCAAGCTATGAATGTATTCTGTCTTCTATGAGAGAGGATTTGATAACGTGTCTGAAGCACGAGAACAATTAATGTTCAATTTCATGATCGAAAATGCCGAACGTTCATATACTGTGAATATCTTGTCAAATTGCTGGTCTCCGGCATCGCAAGCCAGAAATATCAAGTACAGTATATCCGAAATATCGAGAATAGACGTGGAATCAATACCCAGTATTAAGTGAGAATATATCACTTAAGTCTAGAGTCACATACTATATGAGCCGCTGAGGGGTATGGGAGAAGTTTTTTGACACATTTTTGTCGCATTCCCTAGAGATCTTGTTGCGTTCCCTTGCATTCCGGGCACATACCCTCATTCTGGATGGAGTTTTATCGCGCACTTGTAGGAGATCCTTCTCGGAAAACACAGGCCTCAGCATCATTAAGATCATCATGACGGAATGTGATCCGGAATGCGAGGGATCGCAGAAAGATCGCCAGGGAATGTACTCTATTTGTTGTGTCCTCTTAGCGGCTCGCTTAGAGAATAAAGTGAGGCAATTTTGCTTGTGGTATGACCTCGTTGATATATTTTTATTTAGTTGTGCTAATACATGAGTGTAGACTGTATGCTGACCGTATGCATGTAGATCGAAGATTGAAACGAGAGGGAGAGGCAATCACTGGTCTGTCAGAAGTCACTAAAATAGTTGTACATACATAGAGCAACACATTACCAATAAAACTGCACGTCCAATGGGCCTAACAAAACTCTTTTGTGTGTACATCATTTCGTGGTGCTTAACATTTTATCCATTTATCGTGCAATCTACTCAATGCAAATATACATCATGTCATGTCCGAACATACATGTGTTTTTCAATCCTACATGTAGATGGATCAACCCCAAAAGGTAAACAGTCGGTGGGATTGTTCCTCATTGATCATTCATCCTACTGCACTCGAACTACAGATACATGTAGATTACATTTTAGTACAACATCCAATTTTGACAGATGAAATGTTAAAGGGGATTTTGATATCATCCAGGAATTTGCGTGCAACGGTTGTCAAAAGAATGTTAGAGGTTGGATGCTGATGTGCACCTAGAGACAGGTAGCCGTTCCCCAGGTGTTCTGCCTTGAGCAAATTTTCAAACTTGCGAGTAATTGTCGATTGTAAAATCGAACAAAGTACCTCCCTCATGTTTGGCATATATTTCAATCGAAACTAATATTCCGAAGTTTATTGGCTCGATCATAGCTCTCAGATTGATCATGCTGACACAATTTCGTCACAATTTAAAACTAACCCGAGGGCTGAGAAAGGTAATTGGATACATTTATAGTATTGAGCCCCTCCTTTTGTCAACAAAATCGCCGTTTTGAAATTTCAAGGTCACCCATGGTACATTCGAGATAACCATTGAAACCACTATATGTGACTTTCCATTTGAACGGGTCAATATTCAAACACTATCTTGAAGGTTTCTAGCATCCTAGCACAGCTCCAATTATGAAGAGAATAAAGGATGAAATTTAGTACTTATCAAACTTTGTTTGGCTAAAAATGACTCAAAACAGATAGACGTGAAATCAATATCCAGTATTAAGTATTCCGAGCAAACAAAACAGGGTCCGTTATCCAATCTCATAGTCCGGGGACAGAAAGTCATATCAGGCATACGAAGTGAGAGAAAACAAAAGTGACAGGGAACTCATGAACCCCCAAAAATGGCCATTAGGAGGTGAAATCAGGTGTTCTGGAAAGAGTGAGCATTTCCTGCCCCAATAGTGGCACCCGTCATGAATTCCCCCAAATTAACATGAGAATAGATCTAGTTGCATGGCAGACATGGATTTGGTGTATTTCTCAACCACAGATCATGATGACGTCCAAAGAATTTCTTAAACGCAGCTATAAGGCTTGGTAAAACATATCCTTGTCGCAGCAGTTTAGAGACTAGCTGGGCACTTCGATAAACAAAATCCTTGTTGCAGCAGTTTAGAGACTAGCTGGGCACTTCGATAAACAAAGTCCTCATATTTGCAACTAGCTCTGGAATAGCGTATAAGTTGAGAAACATACACACCATATGCTGTTGACATAGGGATGTTGCTGCTCAGAAAAGGGAAATTGACTATGGAAAATACAATAGTGACTTAATTTCAAAAACAATGTAAAATAAAACACATCACAAAGGCACATTATGAGGAGTCTTATTCATGAGATAGAGAAAAGGTACTGGATACATTTCAAGAAAATGACTTCCAAAGCCTAAAACGCACGTTTTTCAACAAAAATGTCATTTTGACATTTCCATGTCATTAAAGGTCATTTCAAGTAGTATTCCAGGAGTAAACCTAAAATACAACATTTTGGAATATAAAATGAAGACCGGCCAAATAGTTTATATCATTTGTCGAATGTGCAATGTTCAATCTCTGCAGGAATTCACTCTAGGAGTTAACTAAAAACATTCGATGACAAAAAAATTGTTTTGGCTGGATATGATTCAAAACAGAGAGTGACTTGATATCGGCCAAAAATAAAGTTTCACCAACCCTTTGAAAGAATAAAAATGACCGCCACGCACAGACCAGCGAATCAATGACAAAGAAACGTATACGTATCACAAAAGTACAAAAGGCTAAAAAAGGTAATTAGGGTTCCCAAAAAAGTTATGCGGCGACGCGCTTTTTTCCCCCCTTTTTTATTCCCTAAATTTGGCTGCCGGTGAATGATCTGGCCGAATATGGCCCATTTGGCCAATCATTTTCCCCTGAAATTGCCTGCTGATGATCAACCCACTCGAATTTGGCCAATTTGGTCAGTCATACACCAATAATTGTGCAATATCAATGACAATCGGGACCTTTTGACTCGATCATTATCTCACCAAAATCAGCGTACAGGTGTCAATTTACAGAAAAAAAAGAAAATCGGCTCTCAACAAGTGATGTGCACAACTTTTCGTTAAAAAAAAAACAATGCTGCACAGGGTTTCAAGAGTAACGCACGCCTAACCAGAACCATAATACTTTTTTTGAGCCTACGGATACTCACTGGACACAAAAATCTCAACACTGATCAAAGTTTCTGAGAAAATGGCCGCCAAAGTCCAAAACTGGAGGTTCTTCATAAGAAATGGCAGCCAAAGCGAAAAAGACTATGAAACAAACCTCCCTCTTGAAATATTTTAGGCATTTTGGTGCGAATTTAAGAGAAAAATCTAACCATAAACTTTAAAGATAAGAATGTAGGCAGACAATGCCAACGGACAATGACAACAGACCTTGGCAATAGTTTATTGCACCAAAGGTTCGGTATTTAAAAATGTTGGAGATGAAAAGGCAAAGAGAATGAAAATGGCTTGGCTGTACTTGAAATATCTACCTAATTTATTGAAACGTGTTGTTCGATATACTCAGATGATGATTTGGTGAATTTGGGAACCTTATTACTGATCAGGGAAACAGTCAGAATGGAATCCCATTAACAACTGATGCACATATTGTGCATGCAAACTTTGCATCAAGAATGAAGTTCACAATATACCATACCACGATTAAAAGTACCTGGTAATGATCATTTGGGACAGCATTCAACAGGGCAACAACATCTTTATTAGCTTTGTGTAAGCAATCCATTTCAAAAGCTTGATATATGATTGGAGTGTGTATACATGATTCCAGTGGAGATTTATCGATTCTGAAAATTCTTTACTCCAGAGACGAATGACGAAGCACTGATAGGCTCAATTTTCTATCGTTTTCCATCATAGTCTTATGCCAATAGTAACCGGTCCATATAATCTACCCTTCTGCAGAATATAAACTGCAGTTGCTTCACTACCTACAGCCACTGTCGTCGTATTAAAATCGATTTTTCAATTTTTCGTTCGTTTACACCACATTCCCATATGAAGGCAGGACAATCCATTCGATTATGGTTACCTAAGTAATATGTCAAATGACCTTGTCTTCACTCCACACCTCATGGATTCAATATATACAACTGGCCAACAACCGATCAAACAAGCTAGCAATCAAAAACAAACCTCGCATAGGGGTATGACAATTACGCGAGTAGCCAATCAAAAGGCTACGGAGTCATCTGCTGTCCCCGTCTGAATAATGTCCTCGAAGACAGATTTGATGTTCACCAGCAGTGACACCGGCTCAGTGGCAGAAATGTATGTACAAACCAAATTGCCATAACGAAGTGAAATCAGATGTTCGGAATGAAATTGTGTGTGTTTCATCCCCACATGAAAAAAAATCAATATGAAAACAAGTCTTCCTGAATACGTGTCATATATTTGGTTTACTTATCAACCTGTTCATGGTGACGTGAAATTTATCGGGCAAGTGATCTACAGAATGGACAGTGTTGTGTTTCAGTGCAGTGTTTCGATATCAGCGTAAGCCTTTAATCATGGTGTATGGGGGGCGAATCGAATGTTTTGATATGGCTGGAATGATGTTGATGCTAACAATCGTGATTGGCTCTGGACCTCAAGCTAGTCTGGAATGATATTGATTGCGATATATTGCAAAACTTGCTTGTTGTATATAGGCAGGTCATGTATCGGGCAAGAGATAATATGTTTTCGAAGTTGTATACTATGATTAATATTATGTTATAATCGTATCATACACACTGACAAACTCGTTACAAAACACACTGACACACTCGTTACAGAACATGAAACAGAATATCAAATACATATATTTCAATCCACACAGCACATCTCGCACCATTTCGACATTATAAGGAAGCATGGATAAAGTCCTATATTCAGTGGATACTTTGGCGGATGCACTCTCTGACATTCCAATCGGTCAAACTGGTGACAACCAGAGACATCAGGCACCTGATGATATAAAGGAATTCATCGGGCGGACTGAAGTTTTATGATTGGACCTAATCTGTCACTCCCATCATAACAACCACCGGATGCAGTGATGCTATGTATTCATGTGTGGTTCAATAATCTCGGTGTCTTTGCATATTCAATATACTCAAATATTGTTTTATTGATATTAGAGCGTCGCCCCCAACCCTCTACATGTCTATGTGCTGACTTTTTCATGGAGGTTTCATGCCAACCTATCGACGCACGTTTTGACATGTAAACGTTTAGATACCTACTTCAAATGAAGATTTTTTTTGTCCTTGACATAAAATCTCTCGAATTGATGGGAAACTTTGACTATTCCAGATATATGAGGCATGAATCGATGTGCTAGGTTTGAGAAAATAACGTAAATGTTCAAATTATCTAGAAACGTCCCAAAATGGCGGAGCCGATGGAAATTGACGTTCCCAGAATGCAAAGCAAATTTTACCACAATGACGCGTATTTTGAAACACAATTTCTGTTCAGCAATTCGTGTATGCATACATGCATGTGTTTATTGTGGGCATCTGCGTGTGGACTTTTTTTGCGTTATGAAGTAAACACAGCGATTCGTCTGCGATGCCACGGCTACATTTACCGTAATTTGACGTATTTTATAATATGACAATTAAGCTGGTGTTCTGTGCTGGATTGCGAAGTCTTTTTATTCTTAACTGGTATTTTAATTTGCCCAGTAAAGGCATGTGTTAGGCTATATCTGATGTTATCAGATGCAGATATTCCTCATAGTTTTCAATGTTTTGAGGATATTTTAATGAGGTTCCATATCATTTTAGCAGGCATATCTGTTCCATTGATCGATTTTAAAATAAATGTTTGCTTATTAGTAATATGAATGAAGTAGGCCATGTTTTTCATCCTAGTATACGAAAATGAATTGGAATCACATAGGGGATGAAATTATTATTATTTCTTCTTTCTTTTTGGGGGGGGGGGGGGGGGTAGGCCTAACGTTGTGTAAGATATATTCAGCTGTCGTGGTGCTGATGATGTGCTCGAGCTCTAATGTCGTCTTCCGCAGTTTGCTGCATTTTCTTGTATTTGTTATATTGATGCCCATGACTCCTCATGGATACATGTGTGACTAGTATAAGTACTGTACTGGAGGTCATTTGGATGTTCAAACGAGTTGTCAAAAATGTTTTGTGTCGATAATCAAGTTACTACCCATTCACAGCCATTTATAGGCAATAAATGCATTTATTATATACTACTAAGAATCCCCACATTGTCATTGGTTGAAAGCTGGTCACGTGTCTATGCATAAAAATGCATATTCACCAGACCAATCGGTCAAGTTTTTCTTTTATATTCACCGATCGGTTCATATCACATATACTAGTATGTACCTCTCGCCAAAGAGCAATTCAAATGTTTTTTCATGTTTGTTTGTTTTTCTTCTGTTACTAGTATCGCGTATCTAGTGATATGGTGAATTGCATAAGCTTGTTTAAGAAACCATTCTTCGTTTGTGTTCCTGAAATATTGACATCAAATTGGAATTGAAAGGCGTGACCGGGCTTCAGTACTCATTCCAATCAACACATGACAGTATTGGATGTATTATGTTTATATCATAACAGCCACTTCATTCATAAACTTTGCTTCAGTATTTGCATGAACTTCCAAACGTTTCACATGTATTATATAATAAAACAAATATTAACTTTTGGTTTTGTTGCTCGTTGAATATGTCTTTTTCGAGAGGTACATATTTTCACGTATCCACCTCACAAAAAGTCAATATTTGTATAGTATCCTATTACTAATATGTATGAATGTATTATTAGCTTACCGGCCCATAAGGGCCGATAAGCTATTGTCGTGGTTTTTCGTCCGTCGTCGTCGTCGTCTGCCACATAATCTGTTAACATTTTTTATCTTTTTTTCGGGCTGATGAATTCCTCCATAAATTTGTGAGAATATCTATTGGGTCAATACCCCCAGATTTTTTTTCATTTTTTTGATTGAATCGATTATGCAGTTTTTTATGCCGAAAATGGCCTTTTTTGCATGTTTTCAACTTTAAAAATTATTTTCTCAAAGAACTGTCTGATCAGCTTTGAGATTTTAGTTTCAAAATGTTCCCCTCATGTATCCTTATAATGTGTATAAGTTTCGATGCTCTTGAATCGCCGGTCTGCGTGTGGCGGCCATTTTGATGTTCGTTACGGGGCCCAAATAGGACTTTCCCAAAATTCTCCTATGCTTTATAATGGGCCACAATGTTCTTGATATCTCACTTAATATTGAGATTAGAGACTTGGAATCAATTGTGGACATATAGAAAATGATATATGCTGAATATTCTCGTGACCTTGAATTGACCTTTAACCTCATTTTCAAGGTCAGGGCACAAAATGGCCAATATCTTGCTTATTATTGACTTAACAGCTTAGGAATCAATTGTGGACTTATAGGAAGTGATATATGCTGAATATTCTTGTGACCTTGAATTTGACCTTCGACCTCATTTTCAAGGTCAGAGCACAAAATGGCTAATATCTCGCTTATTATCGACTTTACAGCTTAGAAATCTATCGTGACCATATAGGAAATGATATATGCCGAATATTCTGATGACCTTGAATTTGACCTTTGACCTCATTTTCAAGGTCAGAGCACAAAATCGCTAATAGCTCGCTTATTATTCACTTGGGAATCAATTGTGGACATATAGGAAATGATATATGCTGAATATTCTCGTGACTTGAATTTGACCTTTACCCTCATTTTCAAGGTCAGAGCACAAAATGGCCAATATCCCGCTTATTATTGACTTTACAGCTTAGGAATCAATTGTGGACAGATAGGAAGTGATATATGCTGAACATTCTCGTGACCTTGAATTTGACCTTTGACCTCATTTTCAAGGTCAGAGCACAAAATGGCTAATATCTCGCTCATTGTCAGCTTTACAGCTTAGAAATTAATTGTATAGGAAATGATATATGCTGAATATTCTGATTGCCTTGAATTTGACCTTTGACCTCATTTTCAAGGTCAGAGCACAGAATGGCTAATATCTCGCTTATTATTTACTTTTCAGCTTGGGAATCAATTGTGGACATATTAGAAATAATATATACTGAATATTATCGTGACTTTGAATATGACCTTTGACCTCATTTTCAAGGTCAGAGCACGAAATGGCGCATATCTCACTTGTTGTCAACTTTACAGCTTACGAATCAAATTTGGACATATATAAAATGATATATGCTGAATATACTTGTAACCTTGAAGTTACCAGACCATAGGTCCGATCAACTATTGGCTAGCCAGTAAGCTACAGGTCCCTTGGGCCTATGTTTTTAAAATATTATCATTTGTTTGCCACTTTCTCCTCATTGAAATTGTATGTATTGATGCTCATAGAATGCTTCAAGATTCTATTGGTATATTCAAATGCCAGGACATATGAAAAACGATTCCAGTGGTCACCTTGAATTTCAGCTTTGATAACATGGAAAGCTTGAAACTGTCATATTAGTTGAGTTCTCTTCTGAACTGTTGCAAAGCATGAGCATGTACATAGTCGGTACAAGCATAACCACGCTACGGGAGCAAATGGATGAAGTTATCATGATAATGTCCTTTGTTTTTTGGGCTATGAATGTATTTGTCATACAACTATTTCAGGGGTTTGCACCAGATTTTAAAATTGTTTCAATAGGTTGTTGGGCAGGCATATACAACTGTTATCAACCATCTGTAGAAACATCTTTATATTGCTCACATAGTCTGCCCTTGATGACGTAAGGATGGAGGTGATATTTGGTCGTTTTCATCCATGACGGGTTATAGTTTAGAGTAGTTGTTGGCATTATCAAAATCCGTTTGTGTTGGTGGTAATCGGTTGGTACTTACATTAATGTGTTTTTTTTAAAACATTTGTTGGCCCATATGTATACATAGTCTTGAATCCATAGCACTTATTTGACCAGCCAAACTATGAAAGTGATTATCTAAAGTACTAAGGAAATACAGTTTAGTGTTTTTCAAAATATTTTACATGCACATTAATAAAGAATATGGTAACCAGTTATTTACTAGGTTCTCAATATGTTCACTTGGATTTTATCAGGACCAGAAACGAATACGGAATGTGTATTTTGTTGTCAAATCAGTAATGGATGAACAATGATAGTAATCAAACAGACGCCTGTTTGAAGCCCGAAAATAGAACGTGATCCACAATGAAGGATATCCAGCACCACAGGTATTGGTTAATGATCTCGATGGATGAATATCATATCATAGCCATTGACATTTGCCATCAACAACACAAAAATATTGATACCATCATACGATCAAAGCGAAACTAACGTCATGTGCTATGTGACAGAGGAGTTTACTCTGTCAAGCTTTCGAAATCCTGCTTTCAAAGTGGTGGACCCAAGAGGCTGAGGTGTGTCATTATTATAAAGTGACAAGTTTTCACTCGATTCCTGGAAGCCAGATCACGTGCACCAGAAGCGACGAGAAGATACCAAGGAGCTAAAAGGGGACACGACAAAAAAAATAGCTCGAGCTCGAGAGATTCGCGGACAGTCAATACACTGATGTACGTAATATTGAAAACTTCGACACATCTTGAAATTTTTCTCCAAAGAATTTGGACAATCTTTCTAATCTCTTAGTCAAAATCTTCAAAATGTAACCTTCAAAGCCACCAAAGTGTTTTCAAATATCACGCACACTCAGCTCACATAATGATTGACTGTACATGTGTTTGGGCACAACTCACAAGAAACTATTCGCCCTGTGTTGATCTGTTCAACAACATAGCTATCTAAAGACACCAAATTATGCATTATTTCACTCATAGGAGAATGCACTTATATGTACACAAATAAAGTACATATATAGCATTTGACTGACACAGATATCCCTTAAATGTCAGGTATTCCACTTGTTCCCAGCGCTACAAATTGCGATGAACATGAAGTGAATCCTTACTATATATGTTGAGAATAAGCTGAATCATTAGAAAAATAATTTGTTGCCTTGTATTCTAAATATTCTATCAGGTGTGATGTAAAACAATTATATTCACACACTGCCTTTTCCGATGACGCAAGTGTTTTAGTTCAAACATATTTATTTAAATTGGAAAATCCAACATCTTAGCTAATCTAAGGGCTCTCCACAATCATATATACAAGGACAGTAATGAACAACAAAAGTATTTTAGGAAAATGAATTAACCACAACCTCGAAGGATTGCCATATAATACAAGCTTTCGTTTGAATGAATGAATGAATGAATGAAAGAATGAATGAATGAATGAATGAATAAACAAGAAAAACATTTTTAGGAAAATAAATTAACCACAACCTTGAATAATTACTAAAATGAACATATAATAAAACCTTATATATGAATGAATGAATGAATGAATGAAATGAGCCGAACTCCCCACACTGATATGGATCAATAACGGATAGATTTACTAATATTGTTGACATAAACATGGACACCTGACCTCAGTTTAATCGTAGGGCCGTCTAGTTGGAATGTGTTAATGGATAAAAATATTTGGTCTGAGTCAGTCAGGTTACTATTTCAAGATATTTTTATTTTAGGGTTCGTGTATGACATAATCAAACTCCTGTGGTATTGATGCAAAAAGATTAATACATACACCTCATATTTAGAGAACAAATTGACTGTTGAAAGCCAGAAGGATATAAGCACCATAATTGGTTTTTTTTACAGGAGACACTTTTAAAGATATTTGTCGATTGCGAGATCTGTTTTCAAATGAATGTCTGCGAAAGTATCAGGACTAAAATTTGTTATAATGTACAATTAAAACTACACATCTTACATTTCGTCAGACTTGGTTACTATTTTAAACGAGACAATCAGAGATTGCAGACCCTCGCCCTTCACTAAAATTAGGCGATAATTGAGAGTTTTGGTCTTAAGACCATCGGTTGTACGCCATACGATTGGGAATTGGCCAAAGAAAAATACAAAAATAGGTTGAAAATTTAATATTGATTAGAAGCGGAGTTATAGCCAATTATGTGATTTTCTTTTTTCCGTTGCCATGGCAACCGTTTTCACCCGATTTGAGAGGGAATGAGTCACTACCATAGCACTCCAGCCCTATAAATTTCAAAGCGATCGGACCGTTTGCCTTTGAGTTATGAGCGCAGACACTTGCACTGAAATGCGCTGGCCAATAATAACCGAAATCGTGACCCCCAATTTTTCGACATCGGGCGATAATGGAGAGTTTTCGTCGTACGACCATCGGTCGTACATCAAACGATCGGGAATTGGCCAAAGAAAAATACAAAAATAGTTGGACAAATTAATATCAAGTAGAACCGGAGTTAGAGCCAACTATGTGATTTTGTTTTCCGTTGCCAAGGCAACCGTTTTCATCCGATTTTGGCAAAATTTTGAAGGGACTGAGCCATTATCATAGCACTCTTGTCCTATAAATTTCAAATCGATCGGACCGTTTACCTTTGAGTTATGAGCGCAGACATTTGCACTGAAACGTCGCTGGCCAAAAATAACCGAAATCGTGACCCCCAATTTTTCGACATCGGGCGATAATGGAGAGTCGTACACCATACGATCGGGAATTGGCCAAAGAAAAATACAAAAATAGTTGGAAAAATTGATATCAAGTAGAACCGGAGTTAGAGCCAATTATGTGATTTTCTTTTTTTCCGTTGCCATGGCAACCGTTTTCATCCGATTTTGGCAAAATTTTGAAGGGACTGAGCCAGCACCATAGCACTCTTGCCCTAAAAATTTCGACATCGGGCGATAATGGAGAGTTTTGGTCGTACGACCACGGGCCATATATCAGATGATCAGGAATTGGCCATAGAAAAATACAAAATTAGTTAGAAAAAATTATCTTGAATAGAACCGAAGTTATGGTCAATTATTGATTTTTACATTTTCCGTTGCCATGGCAACAGTTTTTGTCCGATTTTGACCAGATTCGAGGAGGACCGAGTCACTGAGATACCGCTTCATCCCTATAAGTTTCATGTTGATCGGGACATTCTCCTTCGAGATATGCGCGCGGACAGACAGACAGACAGACAGACAAACAAACAAACAGACATACAAACGGACAGACCCAATTGCAATACCCTCGCCCCCCTACGGGGCGAGGGTAAAAATCATTTTACATGTGTAGGGTTCGTGTATGGCATAATCAAAACCCCGTGGTGTTGATGCTAATAGATTGGTACATATATTTCAGCTATATTTGGAGATCATGTGTAACTGATTATATACAATTGTTGTTGAATACTTTACAGTGAATAGTGAAGTATGTGCTGTATGAATTGCAGTCAGTATATACACGCCTTTATAATAATAAGTTGTTACAGCATTTCACCACCTGGGTTTACAATGCCATAATTACATTATACTTTGATAAACTGTTTGGTCGGGCTTTGTTTCTATTCCAAGATGTTGTGTTTTGCTTTTGTTGTTGGCATCGTCGGGGTCTGGCTGTGTTGGTGGTAATAGATTGATACTTACATTATAGCGAAATGTCATCGCACTGAGATCAGAACATATCACGAATGATACTTACATTATAGCGAAATGTCATCGCACTGAGATCAGAACATATCACGAATGCGTGACTTGCTCTGTATACTGAATGAACCCAAAACAAAGAATATATAAGCTTCCACCAGATTTCAATTACACCATGCGGAAATTGTCCAGACGGTACCTAGGTCACTAAATAATATAAACACCACATAAAAGTGACAGTTGGAATGATAGAGATCCGCATATGGTCATGACGGGAATATGAAATGTTAAACCTGGGCGGCAGGTATGGTACTACTGCAATGCTCAATGTGTAAGCGGTGTTGGCATTCCAGTGATTGGAATTGAACGCCAAAATAGAACTGAGACAAGCAAATGATTTATGGCAGCAAACAAGAAATTGATGATTTATGTTTAAATTTATGTATCAATCACATAATTGTGGGACCAAGTTTACGTCAGGTATTTGCACTTGAAGTTATTGAATGCATTGGATGGTCATTATTGGTACTTTCGCTGATTGGCGTGTTCAATGTGTATCACCCTGCCTATCAAAGAAAACGTTCTAATAATGTTATTTATGGCATCGAATTTCAGCATTTAAAAAAAATTTTGAGTCAGCACAAATAAGATAACATGGATAGTATGTACTAAACACGTCAGGGAAAATGGATTAGATATGAGGAGAACATAGAATGGTGTACCCATAAATGGGTTTGGTATGAATCACAGTAATCCAGGAGGCAAATTTAAAATTCATGGCCCATGTCTATTGTTATTGTCGTCTATCGTTCTTTAGGGGATATTTATCTGATGGTCAACAGGTTGTTCATTTACATACATATTTTTGGTTGTTGCCAGTTCTAGTGATAAATATCCATGCACGAGGAAATCTTTTTCAACAAGTAAAAAAACGCAGTTTAGACAGAAATAATGTTGCATTAGATTCTTGCAAAGTTATGTGTTGTAGCATGTAAGTGGAAGTCACCGATAATGATTTTACTTCATTGCATGGTAGACAGAAAGTAAGTGGTATACCCAATAGAAGAGTAACACTAAGTTTGCAATTTTGTGTTTTTTGGTGGATAAATTTTCGAATATTACTTCCATGATCCTGTAATAATTGGTAAATTGCATAATCCAAGACTCTGTAATAATTTTCCCAGTATCAAGCAGTTGTAACTAATTTTGAAATCAACCCAACTGTAAGAAGTCGTGTTCGTCACCCAAGTGTCATCGCAAGAACTTCAGTAATATGTAGGCAAGTGCATCGCAAGAATGCCAATAATATGAAGGAATATGCGCGGTTCAATGATAATTGCCCAAAAGAAATCAGGGTTAATCACGCACCCAATCACCAGATAGAGAATAATCGGCTTGTCGACATAGCCGTTTGTCAAAGTGTACAAACAAAATATTAATGATGTCATGAGACTGTGTCTAAAACTCGACAGCAACGCGGGCCGTTGTGAAGTTTATCATCAAACGCTTTTGCAATAGAAACAATGCCCGATGAATTATGTGCATATTGCAGTCTTATATAGGACATAGATTGTTTGCATGGATGAGAACAATGGAACTCGTTTGACCGGCAAAACAATGTTCTCAGCTGGTAGTGGTATTTCCCTGAACACGTTATTCAGAGAGTATTCAGATAATTTTGCATGTTGGAAGTCTCATATCGATTTTGGGATCAATCTGTCAACGAACTCACCATACTTGAGTTTTACTACATACCTAAAAAAATGTATTATTTTAGAACTTGTCCCATGCAGACTAACATGATTCAGGCATACTAGGGATAAACTTTGACCTCGACCTGAAATATTTTTCTGATATTTTAAAAATATAACTTTAAATTTCATCAAGATCTCATAAAATGGCATGGTAGAGTGAAATGGATGTTATTTTTCGTCCTAAACAAACATGTCCTATGGTGTTAGGGATGAAGTTTGACATGGCCTGAATGTTAGCTACTGAATCAGCAGTTTAAAACAATGCTCCCGAATTGCCTCCGAAACATCTTACACTTGACGTCTAGCTTTTATAAACTCGATTAATTGCGTATAGAATAAACCAATAACAGCCAAGAGACTACATGTATTAGACCACGATCTGGCCTTTTTTCAAAGGGAGAATCATGGTTGAAAGTGCACAATATGCCTATGCCAGTAAACTCGAGACTACAGTGGCTGATTTCTGCCAGAATGAGTTCTATCCTGATTAGTTTTCATCGCGAATTTAACCAAAACGTTTTCTGCATTGAAAACATTCTCGCCGCAACCAAAACATTCTCGTGGCAGCGAAAATAGTTGTTGTCACAACTAAAACATTTTGGTCGTAACGAAAAACATTGTTGCCGTGACCAAAACATTCTCGCCGCAGCGAAAGCTGTTGTTGCCGCGACAAATACATTTCTGCTGCAGCGAGGATAATTACCATCCCGGCAATAATTGCACTTAACTCTGAATATTCTCCATGGCGATAATTGCAATAATAAATAATTTGTTTTCTTTGAGGTGATGAAAAAAAAACATTCTAACAAGTATGGTCATTCTCGGTGCAGCAATAATCATTTTCGCTGCAGCGAGAATGTTTCGGTTGCGACTAATCGCTTCGAGAACAATTTTGCTGCAGCGAAAGTGATTTTGGTCGCGACGATAATGTTTTTGCCACAGCTAAAAGTATTTAATTCACAGTGAGAATATTTTCGCCACAACGAAAACGTTTTGGTCACGGATTTAATGATTTTGGTCGTGATTTAAATAGCTTCAGTCGTCACAATTAAATTCGCAACGAAAACTGTTGAATAAAAATGAATTATGTCATGAATCAGCCAGCGTACGAGAAATCACAGTAGCACAAACTTACACACTAAAACGCGTGTGTACAATCGAGCCCAGTAGCTGGTAGGTTATATAAATATCCCGAAAATGGTGCCCAAATTCGACGGTAACATTGGTTGCCATACCATTGTGTGTGAATGCCGTGAGAACTCATGCTGTTAGTGTGCCATGACCGTTCCTAGATTATGATAAGAAACAAACGTCAAAGTAAAACCTTCACTCCAAAGTTCATATTTGACGCTATTCAATATAATCATTTGCGTAGATAGATAGAACTCATGGCGTAGTAATGGCCTAATCATAAAGTATTTTCATGATTCAGTGTGATATGAAACTTGCTCATGCAATAATAGCAGTACATGTAATTCCATCGACAGCAATTATCGAAGCTACGTTGAGATATTGAATTGAATTGAAATTTATACTGTACAACAGGCAAAAATCTACACAAAATAAAAGAAATTCACAGTATATGCCCGGTCCCATACATAGCCTAAGCTGTCTTCCTGTATGGGCCGTGAAACTGGAAAGGAGAAACACAAGGGCGGGAAATGTAGGTGAAGACATGTTCAGAGCAGACGGAGGCGCGGCAGAGAAAAGAGGAGGCCAGTACCGCCACCAGGGCCAGGCCGCCCCAGGGCGGGGGGAACATCGACATGCCACAGGCTGTAAAGAGGTCCCACAGACTGGAGTGATCATTAGGCCGCATTACTAAGAACCAGACCGCGGGACCTCTGTCATGACAAGAAGGAACCAATTATTCATTTATTGTGTACCATAACTGGAAATATAGTTTTGTTTAATTACATATTTCAATTTACCTCTTGCTGCTATCGTTTTGAGGTCAGTACTTATACAATTCCAAACGGTAGGTATGTTTTTGTATGGCAGTTTTTTTGAGAAATTTGTTCTGGCTCTTTTGGTGGTGATAAATTTGAGTTGTCTGGTGTTAACAACTGTGGGTCGAAAGGTGGGGTAAAAGTTAGGAGAACGGGAGTTTATTAGCATAATAATCATGTATAAACAACGAAGCTTGCAGTTTGTATATGTCATGAATTTTAAGAATTTTGCAATGTTTAAATAACCGGTCTGTAGGCGCTCTGTAAGTTGTTTTATTTATCACCCTTAACACTCTTTTTTTTGCAACTTTAGTAATTGTGATTGAAAGCTACTATTTCCCCATGCGAGAACTGCATTATTCAAATGACAGTGTATAATATATTGAAATTAACGCTTTGTATGGCAATACTTGTTTTACTTTGTTAATTATATAAATAGCTCTAGAAATTTTAGAACATATATCACATGTTGTTTCCAGCATAGCGTATCATCGAGCATAACCCCAAGAAATTTGAGGGGACTGCTGTTATCAGACTGTCTGCTAGAAAAGTACGATATTTCTTTGCCATTTAGGATTAATTTGAGGTTCACTGGTTTAACAAAATTATTGTTTGGCGAGAATAGCATATATTTAGTCTTGCCCACATTTAGATATAGCTTGTTCGTGACAAACCATTTATCGATTAGTATGAGTTCTTTGTTTACAGTGTTGAAAGTATTAACGAGGTTGGGTCCTGATGTGTATATTGTTGTATCATCCGCAAATGAGAGTAGGTTAAGATGAGTTGAGTTATGTAAGTCATTTATATAAATAAAAAAAAACAGAGGGCCTATAATAGAACCTTGTGGCACGCCGAATGAAATTGGTTCAGTATCAGAATTTGTGTTATTGTATCGCACAAACCGGTCCTGTAAATAATACATATACCCCTAATTCCGTACTTATTGAGTTTTTTTTAGAAGAATTTGATGTGAGATGGTGTCGAAAGCTTTACTCAGGTCCAAAAAAATTGCTAAGGTAATATTTTTAGTAGGTGCATCGTTTGATTCGGAAATTGATCTTAATAAATGCAAGAGTGGGTGAATTGTAGAGTGTTTAGACCGGAAACCATATTGATGTTGATACAGTATTTGTTCGTCAATAACATATTTATACAACTGTTTATGAACCAGTTTTTCAAATAACTTAGAGAATGCTGATAATAAGCTAATAGGTCTATAATTATTGAATATTTTTTTTGTCGTCGCTTTTGTATACAGGTATAACTTTTGCTACCTTGAATTTATCTGGCACTACCCCCGTTTGCAATGAAAGATTACACCCTTTGTTATATGTATGGTTTCTTTCATGACTTTGGTAGGGATATTATCTACACCAGAAGAGAATTTGGGCTTTATCAAGTTCGATGTCGAGACAATTTCAATAGGTATGATAGGAGTGAAGCAAAAACTAGTTTTAGGTGATTGGGTGATATATGACATAGGGTCGGTAGTTGGATCTGGGAGTTTACTATTGAGATTTGATGCTACCTGGGTGAAGAATGAGTTGAAGCCATTTGCGATCTGTTGTCAGCGAGTTATCATGCATAAACGATTGTCCTACATTTGGTTTAGAAGGTAGATTGTGCATAGCTCGACGCAGAATTTTCCAAGTTTGTTTGATATCATTGGCATGAAGATTTAACATATCGGAGTAGTATTTGGCTTTAGCCGCTCTTCTTACTTTATTGTAGATATTAGAATATGTTCTATACATATCAATATTTACTGGTGTTGGTTTTCTGATTTTTTTGTTGTAAAGTTTGTTTTTCCTTCTGGATGAAATGAGGAGTCCTTTAGTGAACCATGGTTCGCACTTACTACGTTTTCTATTGGTCTTGATTGCTTGGAGTGGGAAACAATTTTCAAAGGCGTTGGAGTCCAACTTGAGAAAATAATTATATGCCTCATTCGGGCAAGTCATATTGTATGCAGCAGAGAAATCAATATTACTCAAGATGTTTTTCAAAACAACAATTTTTGATTCATTGATTATACGTTTGTGAATAATGGTTTCGCTTGACTTCGAACTTGATCTGATTTTGAAAATAGAAAATGTGCCAAAATGATCAGAAATGTCAGTTATTAGGATAGCAGATTTAATCGCTGTATTGTCAGATATGTTACTGTATATGTGGTCGATCAGGGTTGCAGAATATTCAGTTATGCGTGTGGGCTTGGTGATATGTGGAATGATTCCATTTGATAGCAGATTTTCTACAAACATATTGGTTTTAGCATGAATATCATATTTCAGTAAGTCAATATTAAAATCACCCATAAGCGTTAAAGTCTGGTTAGATTTGGATACTATGTCAATTATTTCTTGCATATTGTCAGTGAATATATCAACACTGGCTCTCAGTGGCGAGTTGGGACGGTAAATTACTCCAAATATACACATTTTCTTATCCAAATTCATAATTTCAACAAATAACGTTTCGATAACATGAGGAATGAATATAGATAGATCTTCTCGGACAGTCACTTTGAGCTTACTATTTATGAAAAAGCCAACACCTCCACGATTGTCCTCCCCGCCTGGTCTACTTTTGTATATAATGTCATGATAGCCCGGTAGATCAAAGTTATTGCAGATTTTGAAAATTTCAGTGAGACCTATTATATCATATTGAAAGGTTTGTACTTGAGGTTTCATCTATTAAGGGGTTGTTACCCTCGCCATATTTTAGTCAGTGATGCGCACTGAATATTTTTGAAAATGTTTTTTTTACAAAAATCAACACATATTTCACATAAATGTTATATTATCATGTTAATAACTAATTTAAAGCATTTTACGCGCAGTTATTATGCATCTTATGTTAAAATTGGTGAAATTGACTACCAAAATTTCGGGACATCCGTTCTTGTGGAAAAAGTCGATTACGAATGTTCCTAGTATTTTTCTGAGCATTACTACATATGCTAGTTTATGAGCCGAGAAATATTTTTTTGAAATTCAAATCCATTGCATCACAAATGATTTTTGAAGTTCAGACATTTATGGACAACTAAAAAATTTTCCCAAGTAGCCAGCACAGGCACTATTTTTTAACCCTTCAAGACACTGCCACAGTGAGAGGGAGACTTCAATATCATATGCTCCACTGTGCACAATTCACACTGGCCTTTACATGTAGACTGCTACATGCTAGGGCTTCTGTGTGCATTGGGCCATGACACTACTCTATTCACCTGATCAATACAAATAATAACCCGTATTTCCAAAGTGACAGTTATAAGTTTAAAACTTCTGGGGAAGTAACATCTTCTTGCATTTGGCATAATTCATAACACTCTGTGTTCATCGAATAACTAACAGTACATGTATGTCTTCACTGACCCTATTGTGCATAATGCTCGGTCTATGCATACAAAGAACACAAACCCCAAGCTAGATACAGGATACATCCTGATCCCAATAACATGTAAATGTAGATATCACCAGGCTTTTGATTCATTGTCATCATGATTACATGTCACATTAAATATCATTATTGCACATGGGTTGTGTCAACATAATTGATGTGAAATTCACACAGTGGTAGCATTTTATTAGTACAATTCATCTTTTGACATACATGGATCACAGGTATGATATCAAACATACCAGACAAGAAATGTCATGAATAAATAGTGTATTTGGTAGTATACTCCTTATCCATATGTTTATCTTACAAAGTTTGTACATGGAAGGTAAACAAGAACAAAATAAATCAAATATAATACCAATCAAAAAGATTATGAATTTATCATAATTGGCAAACAATATTGCACATGGCCACTTGATACACTGCCATTCGAATCTTCATAATGTATTTCTGACCTACACATGTGTATCAATAACAAATTTTTGATACATACAATGTGTTGGCCACTTTATCCATTAAAATATAAAATATGAAAATATTATTAATTGGCCATTGAATCCCCAAATTGCTGTTGTATAAGATATCCAATTGCCTTATAGTGACATTACAATACCCAAAATGGTGGTGTGCAATTCTGTACAGGTGTTTCAGAATTACAGATCCAACATGCACCTAATTTGAATTTATATATATATTGTTTTAATATACATGTATATATTGGTGCAAACTTCAAAACACAAGTTGTTGTTATGCTTCGACATCCATATTGTTGGCCAACTGAATGATTGCTCCTGGGTGCCTGTCATTGGGGGATCAGTCAAGTGGTGTGGAGCTGCTATTGTCTGTCTTCTGATTGAGACTTGAACCAGGATTTATGGAGCTTCTGGTTGTGTTGTCTTCTGGCTGAGCTGTCAGGAAAGTGGTGTGGAGTTGTCAGCAACATCTGGAGTCATCTGGAGTCAGAAAAATATGAGATGATGGATTTGTCACATGGCACTCTATTCTGTTGCTGATACCAATCACATTGCCTTGAATTGATCATTGGAATATTACAATCAAGTAAAGTTCTTGATTTAGAGAAATATATATATGTTGGTGATATGAATAACTCATATAGCTGCTTATTGATAATAACCTTATATACTTGTGCCAATCAGGGCACCTGATTTAAATTTCTTGACATACATATAGATATACATCTACATACAGTTTCATTTTGTTACCGAAATGTATTTAACCACGAACTTATGGAATAGGTACTCATAGATACTTGATCAGTGTTGATAGAGACGGGGCTCCAATATATAGAATGCTTAAATTAAATATACGTACCTGAACAAATATAATATTATATTACCTATTTGTGAAAATGAACTCCCAATGTGCAAGAAGGGTCGAAAGAGGGTTAATAATCCGCCCCAGGACATGTGCTCGACGATTTTCCGTGTCGTTCCATGCGATCACTGACCGAGACTGGACTTGAGCAGCTAGTGAGTATTGCTCTTCACATTGAACTCAAAACTCCGTGCACGGATTTCAACGGCTTTCTCACCGGAGCGAATACAAACTCACGTGGTGAGCGATATGTCAGTTATCGTCTGGAAACATGGTTTTCAGTGTTTGTCATTCCCCGATCTACAACAATTCTTTGTCTATGAACTAATATGTCTTCGATTATGTACATAATTTTGGGATTACCTCCGTCATATGCCGATATACATGCATAACACATGGGACTGTTGGTGCCTCGCGGGAAAACATTTGGAGACGAAGCTACCGAATCTCATAGTCGCAAAATATGGTCTTCACAACCGAAGGAAATATTCCGAGGATGACCGCTACCAATTGATATTACAAAACACATGTAATCTGTCGTACTGCGAACATTTCCTGCCGTAGTCCCGTTCAGTATTCAGAAAGTGGATTATTTGGTGTGATCAATGGATTAGACAGATTACCAGAATCGACATGACCAAAGATAAGTCTCGCGTAAGGATACATTAAACTTTGACCTGGGAAATATGTAAACACGATTTCGTGGCACCTGACGTTGAAAGTAGCCGATGTTCAGACTCAATTTTACGGGGGAAAACGCAATGTCACATGGCTGTGGATAGCTCGTTATGGAGTCTACGATGTACCAATCCCAAGTAAGTCAGCTATTCTTTGAAAATCATCAAAATAATAGATGATATTTCAAGTCTGTGTGTTGTCCAAATCCACGTGATATTTTGAAAATGGCGCATTTCGTAAATGTGTCAAAGACAGTCGGGCATTTTGTGACAAATGTAGGCGGTAAATTCAAAAAGTAATTCTCGGCTCGTAGACACTGACTGCTCCACTATGTAAAAAGTCGATGTATTCTAAAGATTACGTGGTTGATATTGAGAACGGATGTACCAACTTTATCGTTATGATCCGGAATGATCCAGACGTTTCAGGTCGAAGATTGTATTTTTCTAAAACAAGAAAATGACTCCTCTATTCACTCCAACTGCAAAAAGTCACTTCGGACTACCAGAAGTTTTGTGACAAATGCTCATATTTTGTATGCGGTACTAAAGTCGTGAAATTTACTGCCAACAATCGGCAGGGTTTCACCATCTTAAATGCTTGAACTCGTCCTAGTGGGCATTTACACCCCAACAATTTAGAGAAAAATTGAGTAGTGGTTGTTTACTGAGGGCAGACTATCAGTTGTCATTTCTCTGAACGTTTCTAATGAGAAGTATTTACAATCAGCGGCTGACAAGGGGGGAAATAGGTCTGACATAGCGTCATCATTTTCATCTGATAGATTTGAGTTTTCAAGTAGATGAGCCAGATCGAAAGCATATTGTTGTTCCACCTGGTCAAGATCGATCTTATTCCCGGACATGACGACCGAAGCCCCCGCCCAGGGCCAAGCCAGCCCAGGCGACGCCCAGCCCCCCACCGCCGCAGATGACCGAACCACTCAAAACCGTCGCGCCAACGTCCGCCCTGAGAACATGTATGTAAAGGAAAAAGGAAACAAAAACAAGAAGTGGGAAAAGGATAAATGAAACTCGTGCAGAAAAGAAAAGTGTTATATGCATAAGGATAAAGTAATAGGTATGTACATAATACAGTCTTGGGAGAACGACAAATTACTCACGACAGAAAGCACGTGTAAAGCACGACAGAACTGTCTATACAACGGCTCATGTGTCAGTACTGAGTAGTAAACAACATAACATCAACAAACATATATTTTGAGAAGTACTCACTTGCACTAAGAGAGGGTAAAATATGGGTCACAGAATATAGTTCACAATTGTCAAATCATGGGGCAGGCTAGGCAATGTTATGAGAGACAGATAGAGAACTGAAATCTACCAGCATATGACAGGGACAGAGAATGTCATTTCACGATTGTACCTACTGATTTTGGAAGGAAAAAAATGGGTAACTGGACATTATGCAGTGTGTAAAATTCAGTAACTATACACACAAAATATTAAAAAAACAAAAAATAACCTTTAGAAAATAAACACACAAGGGTCTATATTCATTAAAACATGAAGTCTCATAGTGTATATCTCATCAATAATCTGACAGTCAAACACAGAATGTATTAAATAATACATATAGAAGAAATGCCATGGAATAATGAATACTTATGTGGCAAATATTCACCTGACTCCCAGCAAATGGGAAAAAAAAATCTTGCATTACGTTCACATTTTATCATACTAGATAATGGCTTGACGGGGGAATTAGGATAAAATGGTATTCTTGTACGTTAAAAATGCTATACGTGCAAATGACATAGGATAAATACCTCGGTTTGGTCACAGATATTGTATTATCGCTGCCTAATGGAACGTTCACTGGTCCACACAACATCAATTCGAAAGAAATGTAGCATTTTTTCTTGAAAAATGTTTGCTAAATGTGTACACCATGTCACCAAAATTGTGTTCAATGCATATGTTTACGGAATTTCTAAAATATTCATAAATGACACATAAGGCATTTAGAATATATTTGAGAGCGTTGTCAACTGTGATAGTTTTGTCGATTGAAAACATGTATTTAAACTTGTTACATGCAGTGTTGCATACAAATGCGACTGATCCTTCATTAGACCCAATATCTAAAACAAAGACTTAATCTAGAAAAAATATATAATTTAATAGTGGAATTTGTATACTTGTCATTGCCTCAGAACAGCCTCATCATTGGCTCATTCTATAGAGTATTGAATTTAATATCACTTGCAATGGCAGCAGCAACGAACTTATCAATCTTTTGCGGGTACAAAAGGTGATAATTATCCATCAAAACCTCGTCACATGGACAGCAAATCGACTGTACCAGATGTGCCTAGGCTAATTTGTACTGAGATCTTGATGGATGTATTTCTCTGTGAAGGGTTATGATTTGGTCACATTGAAAAAGTTATTGTTGCTGGAACAAAATCTGTATTTTTCATTACCAGTTTCTAGTAGTACCACAACACATTTAATATATTCACCAGAGTTGGAGAAAATGAACATTTCACACCGGCAAAATATATATCACTGGAATTGATGTGTATAACAAATGGACAGTCATCCTGTGTATAAAAGGGTAAAACGCAATTAACCTACAATACTCTGAAATGCATCCAACGGCATCCCCAATAAAATTACAAAAGGTCACGCGATATCAAACCAGACAATGCTTTCATAAGATTGTATTATCAACCAAACCTTGGGCATAATACATTCACAAGGAGTGGATTATAGGTATGGAGCGATCATAGCAAAATGCCCATAAACGGGTTCGTTATGACTCGTTTCAACCCATCAGAGATATTCAAATTCATGGCGCATATCTATTGGTATTGTTGTCTATTGCTCTTTAGGGGATATTTATCTGATGGTCAGCAGGTTGCTTATTTGCATAGGCCCTGAAAACGTTTTTTTTTTTGTGGCTGTCAGCTCTAGTGATGAATAGCGAAGAATGGGGAAAGGGAAGCGTGGTTAGCAATACATGTAAGTCTACGATACATGGCAGTTGGGGAAAAAGCTACATTGATTTACAAGCATCATGTGCATCTGCCACATACTAGTATCTGGTTTGTTCGTACAAAATGAGTTACCCTCATTGCATATTCACCCTACAGAAAATAGAGGAACTGCATAAAAATACAGCACACAATTGAGGTAGCACATTCATGACATCCATGAATGCGTTCTTCGGTTCAACATTGGAATTTCCAGATGTTGAGACGATTCATACTTCTTCATGAATGTCCGTAATTCATGAATGTTTTTAAAATACCACGTTATTAAGAAAGTGTGCAAATGTCAAAATTTATGCAAAATTAGATTGTTTTTTCCAGGTCATCCAAGCATAGTTAAAAAGGTGTCACATGTAGCCAAGAAGTTCAGCAAACGATCTGAACCCCTGTTCATCAATGAACAATATTCATAGGAGCACCGAAACGAATCAATCTCAGACCTGTACTGAAGGACGTCAAAGACTTAAATATGAAATGAACTCTGGCCCAGGAGTCATCATAGACAGCGAAGCCTACGCCGTGGCCAAACTGGATGACATTGATTGCCTTGGTACTCACATCACTGGCAACCATGTGGTATCAGTGGAAGGGTCTCTTCCTATGCCATTTATTCACACGGCAAGACCAGTTCAAACTCGATGATCATCCAATATTATGCAATAAGTTTTTATACATTATGATGTGATATGTACAGTTACGCTATCAATAGAGTTACACGGTGACACGTTTTGAAAGTTCGATTGAATAATACCATATCAATTAGGCTGTGGCGTATCAATCTTATCCAGTTAAGCTGCAAGGTAGTTATTCATTAACGAACCATCACAGAATGGTCAATAATGCCAGGAAGGCAACATGGTGAACAACATAGAAAGGGTATAAACATGTCATTTTGTGTGACGAATGGCAGCAGAATATAACTCGTATGAAAACCATGCCATATGAGGAGCCACACCAAATTATCTTGAACATTTGAAAATAAATGTGATGTTATTCCGTCGAAATACACGTCGGTTTTTTAATCATACAATCTCTCAATTGAAGATTTTCTGTATTCCATAGAAGCAAAAGATGGGTTCATTCCTTTGTAGATCGAACAGCATCCTCACATGAGTAGCTAGTGCATTCCCGCATGAATTGCCGACAACGTTGTCTTCAATTACATCCCGTTGATGTGGCTTCCATTGACCTCGTTCATTGAAGACCTTGGAAGGATTAGCCTCCCCAAGCGTTAGGGGAATGCGGGAAGTGCAAGTCGTCATCAGGGAAATCATCCTAATTTCATTCCTGACGTGTTCATGCACTCCATTCACCACAGATAAATGATGCACTTGTGCTGCGTGGCACCTCTATGGGTATCATTATGTACTGAGTCTAGTTGGAGGAAGTTCATTATCAGAATGTTGTGAAAAATATGCAAACATGAGGGTATTGACTTGTACGATAACAGCGCGAGCGGGTAAATACGAGGGCAAATGTCAAGAATTTCCCTTTACTTTCGATTCTGCCTGACATTGCCATTTAGATGGGACGACAGACTGAATTTGATTATTCATTGGGGTGAAATGAAGCTCGTTTCATGTAATGACAACGATAATTGTAATTCTATCAACAGAAATGTGGATGACATAATGTATTCACCTCCCTCCTAAGTGTAATAATTGGTAAATGGAAGACAATTACATTTACTTCGCATTATTCCATCACAGCAGATAATGCCTTGACGGGAAAATGATGAAAAAATAATCAGATCAAATTTTGATGTAATGTGCATTTCCCATTGTGGAAGTCCGAATAAACTTTGTTGGATTCAGAAACACATGTATTTGTTTATGTATTCTTTGGAGCTTCGTAATTATATAAATGAGAAAAAGATACTATTTATATGAAATGCGGTGAATACTTGAAGCCAATTTTCCCTCAATCCAAAATCTGCTGGGCTATAGAACACAGCATACTTATCTTATAGCAGCGGAAATGATGCTCCCGTTATTGCCACTGAATAACTTTGTGTAGAATATTGAATTTGATATGGAACACTAGCAAACAGCTTATGAATCGTACCGGAGGTAGGAAAGGTGCTAATTATCCATCAAAAACTCATCCCATGGACAGCAAATCGACAGCACCAGACGTGCGTCAGCTTATTAGTGCCTAGATCATGACAGATTTTTTCCGCACATGGGCGATAAACTCGCAGTATTGAATCTATTAGATGTTTTAGAACGAGCAACACTCGCTGCGTATTCCTGGAGTTCCATAGATCATGTTCAGATGTGACGAACACGAGACAAGCATAAAAGAAAGCTACTACACATCTCGCTTCTGAGGCAGTTATAGACATGGATTCAATATCAGATTTATGATGTCACTGAAGTCTATCAAAATACTGTGAAAACAATTTAGAACAATACTTCTCAGCTTTTTTTTATACCAGTGACTGATATCGTTTAACTGTTGTTTGTGTTCTATTTGTGCAAAATTATGGCAGTAATTTACGGAAAATTACATGCGCAAGTCATGTTGAACCACTCGTTTTGTATGCCTAGGATAATGTAAAATGTCGCATTTATCGAACATCAGGCACCTAATCTTTCCAATTATTAATTATAAACGGAGCCTCATAATTGAACCTGATATTTGGCGTAATCCCATTGAATCATTCCTCAAATATGACATCAGGGATATTTTTAATGCAACAAAACTCTGAGGCAGGAAAAAAAACACCATTCATAGCCTTTATAAGTAACAAATAAATTTCGGATGCACGATGATAGTTCTATTCCACATTTGCACATGGCCATGTCATTATAGAGGAGCCGTCTTTCCCCTACTCCCTAGTATGTAAACCTTGGTCCAGGTACCACCAGTAGCTCACCAACTGCCGCGATCTGTCTCGTTATCCAAGTGACATCACCAGCTTCCTGCATTTAAACTGATCTATAGCTGCTAATGTTCACACATCTCGCACTGAATCCATAACTCTGGCAATGAATAGATAACAATGTTTACGAATGTGACCTACTCATACATTGAACATAAAGTATTTTATATAGTGAACGAATTCGAAATATAAGATGTTTTTCAATATTTGTGTGCATAAGTGTCCATGTGCATACACGGACGTGCCAATAAATGGATTGTTAGACTATCATGGACTATTAGTGCCAGACAACTAGTCCTCTTCAGAAATTCGTTGATACTCTCAAACTTTACCACATGGTGATCAGGTTGTATTTCGAAACACTGTTCGGTTCTATATAACCACATAATATTTATGCTAGCCAATTACCTTTAAACGAATTACATACATTTCAGTGTGGTGTTTCTTTGAATATCTAGCGAGCGAAAACTTTCAATTCCCAACCAAATTCTGGAGGCCAAGGGTACCTGCATGTCACTGTTTTAAACATTCAGTAAGATATCTTTTAAAAAAAACTATGTTATCTCAAAAATTAGTGTGGACGTACTTGGCATATAATAGCATATATACCACGCGGTCACGAGAAATGGATATTTTATGTAAAGAGAGCACAATAATATGCCCATAACTGAGTTCGTTATGACCCACTCCAACCCAGGAGACCATACTTAAATTCATGGTTCATGGCTATTGTTATTGTCGTCTAGGGTTCTTTGGGGATATCTATCTGATGGCCAGCAGGTTGCTCATTTACATACACATTTTGCGGTGGCCAGCTCTGGTGATAAATATCCAAGACTTAGAAAAAAATGGTTAACATTGTGACCGAGGAAAATCGGCAGTTTACATAGAATGGAATCATATACAAGATTGGATATGTAATACTTACACATATAGAACACAATATCGTTCAACATGACAATATTCTAAATCTGCTGATAAAGTGATAAACATTTTATTACACTTGGTGATAGATATAGAGCACAGCGTTTTAGCTCGAACGTTGGTTATAGTCAACCATGGTGAAGGTATCGTAAGATAACACTGTATGTGAATATATGTCGACACAAACAATACATTATACATATGGACAATTGGATCTCCCACCAGAATATATAGTGCTGAGGCGTATGACAAATGATTACTTTGCTTAGCACTAGGTCCAATGCACGAACGAAATTGTGAAATATTCAAACATACAATGACATTGCATTTACTTGAGTGTAAGCCATTGTTATTTAGAGTCATGATCGATGACACTCGAGAAGTAGTCTCGGAGTGTGATGTTTCCAGAATGTTTTTTATCTGGCTGCCTGTCTTCGTCAGCGTGCGGAGAAATGATCTTACGCTTGGCTTCGCGGGGTGTGGGTGTTGAGGTTGCTGAGAGAGGAGCTATCCGGGGAGCAGAAGAGGAGTTGGAAGGCAACTGACGAGAACTCACAGCAGATGTCGCCTTCTCTATCAAGGCAGCGGGTGATACGGTGTCGTCTGGGTTCAGAGCTTGGGCCAACATGTCACCAGCTAACATGAGAATGTCACTGTTTGACTGTGGATTATGAGGGGCTTGGTTCATGTCCCGAACTCCATCAGAAGTTCACCGAGTACGTTCTTGCCGGGCCAGCTATCAGGGCGGCGTATCCGTGTGTCATCAGGTAGAAGACCAGATCCCCACTACTCGTCACGTGTGGCCTCAGCTATCAGCATGTCCTTGGTGTTCATCAATGCTTCCTTGAATTCAGGACAAGCATCGAGCTTGATTTGAAGTATCGCCTTCATTGTGTCAACCTTGATAGTTTCCCAGTTGGAGGTATCTTTCACGTCATCTTGCATTTGGTCGCCCAACTTCTTAGCTTCCCATGGATGCGTCACTGAGAGGATTTTCTCTGCCACGTCAGGGCGATCAAAGATCATGGCCTTCTCATGTTGATAGCAGTGTTCTGTGGTTAGAAAGTCATAGTCATGCATGTTTATAACGGCTGTAAAAAAATTGACAACGGGTTACGTTCGCCTCGGAACGCTTCAACTGGAGGACCACGTCCTTTCTCGCATTGCTTGGTGTTGTGAGCTCCATGACATACTCGACAATTGACGGGCTGGCCATCGTAATACACAGTGATGTGTAGGTCTACAGATCGCTCAGGGTTGATGGGATCAGGGATGGTGAATACACTGTACCTCTCCACAGGCTGGGACACTTTCGAGATATAGCAGTACCTGTTCCCATTCAACAGGGAGTGACAGGCGGCATCCTTCGGTCTTGCTTTCGCTTTCGTCACATTTGACACCCGACAAATGAACAGTCATCCTGTGTATAAAATGGTAAAACCCAACGAATCACTCTGGACTGCAACCAAAGGCATGTCAGTTGAATTGAAAACAAAAAGTATATAAAACTAGCAATTTTCAGCACACAACCTCAATAAGATTACAGAATTGTCCTATGTAACGCGATATCAAACCAGACAATGCTTTCATACGATTGTAATATCAACCAAGCCTTGTACATTTTACATTCACAAGGAGTGGATTATATGTATGGAGCGATCACAGCAAAATGCCCATGAACGGGTTCGTTATGACTCGTTTCAACCCATTAGAGATATTTAAATTCATGGCGCATATCTATTGTTATTGTCATCTATTGTTCTTTAGGGGACATTTATCTGATGGTCAGCAGGTTGCTCATTTGCATAGGCCCTAGAACGTTTTTTGCGGCTGTCAGCTCCGGTGATGAATAGCGAAGAATGGGGAAAGGGAAGCGTGGTTAGCAGTACATGTAAGTCTACAATACATGGCAGTTGGGAAGAAAGCTGCATTGAATTATAAGTATCTTGTGTATCTGTCACATACTAGTATCTGGTTTGTTCCTACAAAATGTGTTACCCTTTATGCATATATTCGCCCTGCAAAAAATACCACACAATTGAAGGATCACATTCATGACATCCATGAATGCGTTTTTCAGTTCGACATTGGATTTTCCAAATGTTGAGACAAAGTACTTTTTTCATCCAAGTTTCGTGAATGTTTTGAAAATACCACGTTATTAACAAAGTGCGCAAATGTCAAAGAAAGATGACATTCACATGCATTGAATACAATGATAAAAAAAACTGCAAAATAGTTTCGATCTCAAGATTGTAAAGCAAACACTGAAAACGACCTCATCTCACGAAAGAGTTTGATTACCTTAACACCGTAACAAAGAGCCGACTAATAAAATTCAAAAGCTATGCAATACAAGAGAATTTTATCTTCTCTGGTCTCGAGGGAAAAAAGGATGTGCTCTTCAGAAACATCTTCTTGAACGTGAATAAGTGAGATCAGCATCGTCAGCAGTAATTTGCCAGGTCATTCGACCATAGTTAAAAAAATGTTACATGTAGCCAAGAAGCTCAGCAAAGGATCCACACCTCTGTTCAGCAATGAACAATATCCACAAGTGCACAGAAATAGTCTAGTAGGAAAAGGGGGTCCCCGTGCACCCAAAACATATATTTTTCTAACCTATTTTCTTTTAATCCTAAAGGTGTCTGCTATATGAAAATAGATGTTCCCAAAGTGAATGTTTGTCCCATGGGGTCCATATGGCCGCTGAAAGTCGATAATTCATGTATCTATGGATCTAATAATCATACACAATCATGTAACACCATTTTCGGGGGTAGCTTTTCATGTGGAATATGATGTGAGGGTAATCAAGTTGATTTGAGCCACTTGGATGAAAATATAGAACAAATATAATAAATTTATATAACAAATTTATTTTTAAAAAACAAAACAATTTCACGCGATATACATACAGAGATCACACGCAAATGTTTTTAACACAACACATTAATGATTTAAAACTGTATTTAATAGTTATTAGTGAAATTAGTGTTTTCCTTGTTATAATAATGCCTATAATAATACCAAGTCACTATATTACGTCATTTTTGACCATTTTGGGGGCCATCTTGGATTATTGATGAGTTTCACTGAAAGTTATTAATCCATGTAACTTTGGATCTATCCATCATACACGGACATATGACCCCATTTTTGGGGGTAGCTTTCTACGCAGAATATCATGAGAGAGTCCTTATTTTGATCAGAACAATTTGGAAAAAAAAATAAAAATTAGCCCAAGGGCTAAGAAAGGTTACCGGAAAAATGTTTAATTTTAAAACAACTTTTTTCATCAAAATTGCTGTATTGACCTTTCAAGGTCATTGGAGGTTGAATTTACGGTCACCATTGAAACTGCAATATATGATCTCCCATTTGACACTACCAATATTTCAGCTCTATCTTGAAGTGTTCTAGGAGTTTACTCCATACAGCTCACAGTATGAATGAATAATGAGGTGAAAGGTCAAATTCAAGGTCAATATACACCACATATCATTTCATATGTACACAATTGATTCCTAAGCCATAAAGTTGCAAACAAACAAGATATTAACCATTTTGTGCTCTGACCTTGAAAATAATGTCAAAGGTCAAATTAATGTGGCGATTTTGCCCAAAGATCGCCGCAAGAGATTAGTTCTTAACATTATTCTTGTTTTGGCCGCTTCTGTTCGAAGCTCGTGAGTTGTCATGGCGACTCACCGTCCTTCTCTCTATCCACTATACTGTAACACTGGCCTTACGTCATCTCTCGTGCTCACGGCTCTGGTATAAATAAGCTCTGGCCGCTCTGGCCGCGCTTTGTGTGTTTGGAGTTCCTGAGCTAACAGAGTGAGAGGACGACAGGTGAGCTCTGCCATGAGCTCCTTGTCCCTTTTCTGCTAGGGCCGTAAGGCCTCAGGGACGACTTCCAATAGGGGGCGCAGGAGGGGGACCTTGATGATTCGGGGCTCGTCCCTGTGATCACCGGTCTCTCGCTCTGGGATGGTGCGACACAGGCTCTAGCGGACCGTCGGGCTGTCCAGGGTTCTATCCCTGCGGCAGTGCCGTCGGCGAGGCCGGCCAGCACCCATGCTTACGTGTGCCTACGCAACCATGCCTACGTGTGCGAGTTTATGCTCCCATGGCATCTCAGGCTTAGCACACGGCTACATTACCATAACTAATGTATATGTTGCATGATGGTGATGTTGATGATGTGTTATGATGTGATGTATGGTGGCCGAACTTGTCTGGACAGACTGTTACCTGGTTGTAGTTCTAGTAATTACGATGCCCGCCGCGTGCGCCCTGTGCGCCGTTACACAAACGTTACACTAATGTCAAAGGTCAAGATTATGAGAATATTCAGCTTATATGAATTCCTAAATGTACACAATCGAATCACAAACTGTAGCGTCAATAACCGGCAAGATATTAGTCATTCTGTGCTCTGACTGTGAAAATAAGGTCAAGGTCAACTTCAAGATCATGACAATATTCAGCATATATCATTTTCTTATGTTCACAATTATTTCCCAAGCTGTGAAGTTGATAATAACCGTGATAATAACCATTTTGTTCTGTGACCTTGAAAATGGGGTCAAAGGTCAAATTCAAACTCATGACAATATTCGGCTATATCATTGTGTGCCCACAGTTGATTCCTAACCTGTTAAGTTGATATGAAACCTTGAAAATAAGGTCAAAGGTCAAGTTCAAGGTCATGAGAATATATAGCATATATCATTTCCTATATGTGCGCAAATGATTCTTAATCTGTAAAGTCGATAATAAGCAATATATTACCCGTTTTGTGCTTTGACCGTGAAAACGAGGTCTAAGTTCAAGTTCATGATAATATTCAGCATATATGATTTCATATATGTGCACAATTGATTCCTAATTTGTAAAGTCGAGGATATATGTCATGCCGCAGTAGTGCTCATTCAACTTGAAGTACTTACATGTACATGTAAATCACTCAAAACGAGAAGCCTCAGCTGCAAAACCTCAGACTGGTGGAGAACAAGCCACTGCACACACATAGGCATTCGTTGCTGTGATTGACTTTCTACAGGGCACAATTATTGAAAAGAAACAACGAAACATGGGTTTCCGAATCAAGATTTTCGAAGCGAAAAACTCAAAGCAAGAATCAAGAAACATGGCATCAAAGAGAGCATTGCCAAAGTCAACCCTGTGACAAGGGATGTGTCATGTTTACTCTTGTCTACAGTGCCAGTATTTCTGTCGCAGAGGCTATTGCCCATTCCTATCAGCTTGGGTCGAAAGACAAGTATGAGGAAGTTGCTATGCTCATCCGCCATTCCATCCATCGAGCTTTCAAGGAAGCAGAACCTCTTCCCTGGCCTCCGACAGTTGACAACCTTGAAACAAAATCATCACAGACCCTACCACCAGACCTACTGAATTTCATGACATTCGTGATACATGGGGATGAGAGGGAAGACCCATGGTAGACCCATAGGAAGTTCATTTCAATATTTCCGGCTGACCAATATCCGCAACAATGGCTTCTGTCGTGTACACCTTTTCCCCGAGTGTAATCAGGATCGATCAATCCGTGGATAGGGATGCAGTTGTTATCTGCCCGAAGAGCTTGTAACCTCCGTAAAAAAACGCAGCTCAATGCTGCGGAAAGCGGACTCCCGCTTGTAAGTGCCCGTGGCTACGACGGTAACCTCTGAGCTGGAATCGACAAAGAACTGCACCGGCTCCCGCCTAAAAGACAAGGGCAGGCACCAGCATGGATCCTTAACCAGCGCACATATTGGGTGACTTGACGAAGAGTCGCCTGGCGCACTGACTTCCGCTACAGAGTCCTCATTGTCTGCCTCAGCAGCGGAGGAGCTAGACGTATCCTCAAGGAGCACTCCCGGACCAGTTATATATAACAGTGGAGGCCATAGCCAATGTGGTGCCGCCAAGCCGCGGCTCAGGCGCGGGTCCCAAGGCATGGGTCATCGCCACCTGCAGGCTCGGATGAACCGAGGGTAAGACCACGGACCGGCCATCTCTGGGCTGTAGGGGACCATAGTAGACAGGCTTGGTGTAGCGGGCTGACTGCACTTGTATTCATCCAGCGCAATCTGTATCAACCGCCGCTCCCTCTCCGACAGCCGCTCTGTAGAGGGCTGGTGTCACGGAGAAGCGAACGAGTCCTGCGGTCAGGTCGTCCCGCATGGGACCAGCTCATTGAGCAAGTCAGTGAGCTGATCTATCACACTCCTGATAGACTGGCCGACATCCGCGCCGGGGTTCCGAGAGGGGATCGACTTGGTTGGGTGAGGAAGGCACTGGGAATCTTCGCCGGAATTCGGCCACTCACACCCAGAGGCAACATAGGATGGAGTATCGACCCGTTAGGAAGGCCGGACAGTGGAGGGCATGGCGTACACCTGTCTCCGGATCCACCAGCAGCACCCTGAACACCAGAGTCGAACTCCGGAGCTCTCGCAGGCTGGCTCGCGGCCTGCCTGAGAATGGGTATGTTGGGAATACACTGTCGTTTTCGTTCATCAATATTGTTTATCTCTCGAGTATGTCCCGGAGGAGAGCAGGCAGTCCCCAGGAACGAGGGACAGAAATACTGGACAGTAGACTGCAATTGGACGCCATCAGGCTGATCCTGGTCACGGCTCTAGTGTAAAGTTTGATGCCCGCTATCTAGGGTCAATGTGGAAAGCTGCTACCTAGGGTCATGGCGGGCATATGTAATTACTTTAGAAGTATAGCCAGGTAAACAGTCCGCCGAACAAGTCCGGCCGTCATGCATTACTCAGATTTTGCATCATCACTGTAATGTAGCCCGCTGTGACGAGCCCGGAATGCCATGGGAACCCGTGCACTTGGGCGTGTTGCTGTCTGACCTCGCCGTTGGCACTGCCACGAGGATAGAACCCCGGACAGCTCAACGGTCTGCCAGAGCCTGTTTCGCACCATTTCAGGGCGAAGGACTACTCTTCCAGGGGGCGTGTGCCCCCGAATCTAAGTAATCCCCCTCCTGGGCTCCCAGGAAATTGCTCTCGGGGTCCTCGCGGATCCGCGTTAGCCAGGAAAAGGGGGTGTGGAGCACACGGCCTTGCTCGCCGTCATCCTCTCGCCTTGACAGCTCTGAGAGAACTCCGAGTAAGCAAATCGGGCTGGCAGCTTATACAGCTGCCAGCTTATATAGCTGCCAGCTTATATAGCTGCCAGCAAAGAGCGAAGGCTGACGTCAGACCATTGTTACAGTATAGTGGATCGATAAAAGAAAATGCGTCACTAAGCACGTGCTTCGGGCAAAATCGCCACACACTGCTCCGCTTGGTCTGTATGTTTTCACTGGGGATGATGTGACCAGTGCTTTCAAGGGAAATGGTTAAGCAGGACCCCTCAAGCAGCTACAGGGCCACCCAAAGTACCAAACTGCTTTCAGGTGAGATTGCTTTTTGTTTTGTTTCTGCAGCATATTACAACTATCAATGTGTGTTCACCAGTGGCCTACTACCAAATTATATTGGATAAACATCTCTTTCCATACATGTAGAAAGCTGGGTGGTGACTGGTCTGTACCACAAGAGCTGGTTGACGATCTTGAGGCGTTCGTTTGCTTGATGCATGGCAAACCACGGGAGAAGTCTGTCAACATTGTACGCTCGTTGATGCTTAAACAGATGGTTTGAGACAACGAACAACTGACTACTAGGTCCAAGGTGGTTGTTGCCCGTCTCCCACCTTGCAGGGACAATCTCCTTCCACACATCAACCGCGTCAATCATCGCTTGGCCCACTACAAGCGAGCAGACAAGGCAAGTGTCCTCACCCAAACCCAGTGATCCCGGTCAATGGGAAAAAAACACCACGAGGCACCCTGGAGCCTGTGTGGTCGAACGGCCCCGTCCTTCCTCCATAACTAGTTGACCTGTTGCATGTGACAGACGGGAGTAAAGACGACGAAGACGAAGTGGATCTTGATTATGATGAACTGCTTAGTGATGATGACTAATTAATTCCAAAAGGGAATGTTCATAATTATATGTGAAATTGTGTTAATGTATGTTTGCAAATATATGTGAATGATGGGTAGATCCCGACACACCGACCTGAATGTCTGAAAAAAAGTATGGGTTATAGATTGTGCTATATGTACTACAGCTGACATTATATATCCTGCAGCATATGTGACAAAATATCATCACATGTTATATATGCCTGTTATCTAGACTTTCAGCATAGTATCTATTACATAAAACATCGCATATATTGTTCATTTCAGATTTTGCGGTGTTTGAGATATGTGCATGAAATAAATACTTGAATGCATAAATTATTTGTTACATTTTGTTTTATTCTTATCCAACTTGTTTCGATCAACATGAGTACCATCTCAACATATTTTGCGTAAAAAGCTACCCCGAAAAATGGGGTAATATGTCTGTGTATGATGGATAGATCCGAAGTTACATGGATTATTTACTTTCAGTGAAAATCATCAAACATCCAAGATGGCCGCCAAAATGGCCAAAAATGACGTAACATAGTGACTTCACCATTATCACAACAAGGAAAAAAGTATTTTCCATAGTAACTATTAAATACACTTTGAATTCATTAAATTTTTGTGTTAAAAACATTTGCGTGTGAACTGTGTATGAATATATATCACGTGAATTGTTTTTTTTATATAAATTATTTATGTTTGTTATAAATAATTTCATCCAAATTGCTCAAATCGACATGAATACCCTCCTATCATAATCCGCATGAATAACTACCCCCAAAAATGGTGTTACATGACTGTGTATGATCATTAGATCCATCGATACATGAATTATCGACTTTCAGTGGAATTCTTAAAAAATCCAACATGGCCGCCAAAATGGCGGCCATATGGACCCCATGGGACAAAAATTTACTTTGGAAACATCTATTTTCATACAACATACATCTTTGGGGTTACGAAAAAATAGGTCAGAAAAATATATGTTTTGGGTGCATGGGGACCCCCCCTTTCCTACTTGACTAAAACGAATCAACCTAAGACCTGTACTGAAGGGAGTCAAAGAGTTCATGCTAGAACGCTGCCTCTATGAGTTCATGCTAGAACGTGACCCCATGACCATCAAGCGCATCAGATACGATCCTTGTGCCAAACTCGGGCACCAGAGCTTCCCCGGTCGTCTGTGCAGGCCGAGTTCGAGCAGAGCGGTGACTTCAAGATAATAATAATATATCATTATATTGCCATGGTAATTACTGTATGCTCACGAATAACCTACTACTACTAGTACCACTGCAGAATGACTACATACACTGTTAGACACACATAGATCTATAATTTTCATTGGCACATGCATTCTGATTCAATCAAAGATACCCAGTATAGGTATTAAACTTGTTTTCAATGAGAATTCCATCACAGAAACAGTCCTGACGCTGATATTCCTGCAGGTCTGAACGAGTGAAATAAGTGTGTGGTCAAACATCTTGAAATTCATTCCCGGCCCCTCAGGGCCGGGTATATGTGATTGTCGTTGACCTCACCCTATGTATCTCCTGTCTTCCGACTCTCTCGGACGACTTTCTTAGATTCAGCATACATTGGTGTTGGTTTCGCGAATTTGCAATAAAAGCCGCTAAATTCCGCTAAACTGATTCAAAAACACTGCTAATATCACTGTACTAACAATAAGAATTTGAATGACAATGAGGAGTGCTGTTTCAAATTAGTTTTCGGCTGGTATTCGCAAGTGCAATTACCGATTCTCCTGCCGGTTATTTTGGAACTTCTCATATTTGAACCGCCCCAGATATAATCACTGCGTTATATAACTACGTCAACAAGTAATCACTAAGAATATGTTGTATTGCAGCGACAGACAGTGATACATTAGGTGTAAGCATTTCAGAGAATAGTTTAAAATTATCTTTTCGAATTATTACAGTTGCATTAGGCCTGTTAGGCCATTTTTCGTGGGGCGATCAAGCGTTTAGCATAACAAAACTGAAGCATGAGAAATTTTGTTGCTTCACAAGCGCGATCGAATTTAATAGCCAAGACCGCCATAACGAAGCCGTGACGAATCCGTGCTTTCGACCACGGGTACTTAAAAACCCGGCAATATGTATAACCTTTATTCCAGTTTTATATGAGCCCTGCTATGGAATTTTGTACATATGCCTAGGGCCTGTGCAGGAACGGTTTGACATCTATCCATTGTAATACGGCTGTACACATACACTTTAGGCCTATATTCATCCAATCCTGCCGCCTCTATGTGAATATTTAAACCTATGGTGATGTTTTGGGGCATATTGGGAATGTGAGATTTTAAACTAGAAGATAGTTTCCAGATTCTTGGGCGACTTATGGAGCAGGAATTTAGTAGGATGTTTTTAACAGAGCTGCCGACGGCTAGGTCCAAAGACTGGCACTGGCGATCTGGCAAGGATACCGTACATTTAAGTGGACTTGGGGGAGATAAGTTGGCTGAGGGTGTACACGATTTCCTGTTTCATTTACTTTGATGTGAGTCATGTGACTGATTGTGTGACTTTTTATATGAACTGTACAACTATTGTTGTGAGTTATTCATATATATGTGTTGATTGTGTATTGAATTCAGTTTTGTGAGTCCATGGGAAACACGTACACATAAAAGGGCCGGGTTTTTTTCTGCCATGTTTTCTAAAACATGGCGTTTTACTTGTGTTTTATGTGACTAGGCCTAGATTTTGCCAGCTTTTGACCCCGCACAATCCGTCATCTCTTCTGGGGAATCATTTTATTATTTCGTGCGCAGGAATTATGCAAAAGTCTAGCATATTATAGTTCCACATTACAATTTGAAAATGTGCATGCATTTGAGTAAACAAGCTGCTTTTGAACACAGGCGAGAAACAGAAAATTTTTTTTTTTAATACCTAACCACTATAAGTAGTACATTGCTACATGTGTACCTTGTTTTCAAAGAGTCTTGACAATTCAGCTAACGCTTCTGAAGGGAACAGCAAACAGACATTGAACGAACCAACAAACAATTCTGATAACATGTCAGGAAAGTGTTCAGTCGAACATGTATGTGTGGTCATCAGTAATTACTAAATGGGACTGAATGGAAACATATGACTCTGATATTGAATATGCTGGGGATGTCATGTGGATCAGATGACTACCCAGTGTGGCATTTGTGCAAATTGTTCTTTCACAACAAAAATAAAATGGCTACTTTATTTTCATTATTACATACTTGGTTCGAAATCAATTAACTTGATGGAGGATTCCTATGTCAGACTCATGATATTTGTGACTTGTTTTGTTTCTGATAGAGTGTATTTCAGTGGTTTGCTTGATAATTACAACATCTCAGTATCTGCTCGGATCACATGCCATATTAATTGATATATAATAGCATCCAGTACATGAAACATGGCATCAACAAAGCCATTAGGAGTGATTATGGCGATCTTTTTCTGCGTTTGAATGCGATCTTTTGCGTTTCCTGGCGACTTTCGAATGCGATCTTTCGCGTATCCTCGCGATCTTTTTGCGTTCCCTCGCGATCTTGTACCAAAACCTTCTCAGAAGTCATGGGCATCACAATCAAGGCTTCGCGAGAATTTCGCGAGGGAATGCAAATTTGTTTTTTCACTGACAGGTGTGTCCTCTCAAGTTCTCCGTACAATTGCTCACAACTCAACAAGTATCAAAATCTACTCCGAGGCAGAACACCTGGGGCACCATCATTGGTCTCTAGCTGTACATCAGAGGTCAAACATGGAACTACTCTTGACAACAGCAGCACACGGATTCCCTGATGATATCACAATAATGCGCCCCTATATTCCATCTTCCCAAATTATCGTACACAAATGCATCTGCGGTCCTGGGTTTGTGGGTGTGTGCTGGGTTGAAATAATGAATGTTAAACAATGGAACTAATGAAATGTGACACAGATGAACACTGGTAATATTTTAACAAAATACTCTTGGGAGATGTCGGTAAAGAATAACTCCACCCAGCTTGCCTATAGTTTTAAGTGGAACCATTTAGGATTGCAAAAGTAAAGTGTACCCTTGCTTTGAATCATCTAGTATTCATGAAGGATTTATAAATATGATGTACCGCAAAAGAAACATACATGCAAATCGGATCGGCATGACACATATGTTATTACCTTGCTGTGAAACTCTTTCCCGAATTTCTGATGGACTTTTGATCATATATCCCTTTCGTTTAACTGCTTGTGCAGTTTCATTAAATATTCCACAGAAAATCGATATATTAGCGAAGCTATTTAAAGTGATATTGGCAGAAAAAAATATTTTTCCCAAATCAATTACATATATGCCTGTGGTCTCAGAAAAATAGGTTAAAAAACAAAATATGCTTGATCAGATGAATAAATCAAACATATTACAGTACTAGCAGCTGCTTGTCTATTGCTTTGTGCGCCACTAAGAGTCACCCCTGACTTAGTTCACGCTCGATTGACTTTGTACACATACGAGTAAGCTGGAATCGCATTGCATCAAGGGATACAATGCACTGAGAATGGCGGTAATGTAAACAAACTAAAACTATCTCCATCAGAAACTCGCAACGAAATCAATTAGAAATGGGCATCTGTTTGGGCATACAAGTGCAGATATATAACTAATATGTTTTCTTCGTTCGATCAGAAATGTATGGCAAAATCCATAACTTTCTTTCAATATCACTATTTTTAAGAACAAAATATCTGAAGTATGTGTTCCATCATACAAATGTAGGGCGTTATTCCGGATCTATGTATGTTGTTTTGGTGTATATCCTATTACAGAATGCAATGATAACCTCTGCTCGCGGTGTTTCTGTTGATGGTAGGTAGATTTTCTTGCAACTCCAGGGTAAAGGTTGTATGTGTGAAAGTTGCGAGACGTTTGAAAACGAATTTGGCATATTCATTTCAAAATTTCTTCATTTAACAATGAAGATATTAAATCAGTCACAAGCGTTTTATGTGACCATGATCAAGTGAACTGAATTTTATGTAAGGCCTTTGGATGCAAGTCATGAAAAACTATAAAAAATGTCATCGGTGATACCAGTATGCGTTATTTATTATTTGGCGTCACGAACATTTCACACACACCCATTGCCCCGTCAATAATTTGACCAAGCAGAATTAGACGACATATCACGCGATGAGCTTTTCCATCATTCCTAAACAACAAGACAGACCACCAGAGGACAATACTTGGCCAAGTATGTGCCGCTAAACAAAACAAGGACTCAAGTCTGCTGTAGAGCGCCCAGTGCGCGTTGACCGAGGCATGCGACCAACCGAAACAAGCATTCCTGTGTTTGTGAGAATAGACATATTTTTTAGCGAGCACACAATTCCCACAAAATATGAAATTCATACAAAAATGAATAAAGCCAGCCACAAATATTTGCCAACATAAGCAATACAATGCGGGAACGTGATGACTCTTCGAGACGAATCTTTGAACCTATATAATACGCATTCTGATAGAATAGAATTTTGTGCCACCAATATACGTTGGTTGAAACATTACTGTGCTTGTCATATATACAAATATAATACATAGAGATAATATTAGCCAGTTTCTCGCTGCACTCGTGTATTTCTTCAATTACCGACAGAAATCATGAGGCCATTCGAGGACTTGCAGACACTTCCGCACGAAGCAGAGCCTTGCATAATTAAACAAGGAGTGACCGATTATAGGTAATTCATGCAGCCTCAGCGTAATGTAACTGGTTAGTAGCTGATAACTCAGATCAACAAAATCCTAACCATAACTGATTTTATGGTGGTGATTATGTGGATGATAGTAGAGATTGCGTTTCCTTCGATCAGGGAATAAAGGATATATCACGTGCAGAATCAAGTATAATCACATTGTGAGAGGAACGAATAATCTTTTCACAGCAAACTAGACAATCAGAGATTGCAAACCCTCGCCCTGATTGAGTCACTACCGTGTCCGCAGTAGTTTCACATGGTGACTTTAAATAATGGTTGAATAAAGTTTATCGAAACCTTAGGCGATAACAGGGAATTTTGGTCGTGAACCATCAGTGGATTTTGACAATTTTGACCACTCCACTCCCCAGGCAGTCATGGGTTTGGTCATACGACCATTGGACATTCACCAGGTGGATCAGGAAATGGTCATAGAAAACACGATAGTGGGGAAAATTGATCTCGATTAGGTCCGGCAACCATTTTCATCCGATTATTGAGGCTCAAATTAGACCAATGGGGACCTACTTTACACTCCCTGTTCGAGTAATGAACATAGACATCTATTTTTGGCATTTTCATCTCACCAATTCCTGATCATGTGATTAAGTCGAAATTTCGGGGGGTCACGATTTATCCAAAATAAAGATGCACAACAATTGCATTCATACCCAAGATCATTCGGTATTTTTCTGGTCAGTTCCTCATCATTTGATATGCGCCTCGAGGTCAAACGACAAAAATCCCCTATATTTTGTGAATGGCGAATAGTAGTGATTCCGAAACCACTTATCCACGATATTCGAAAGAATATTCCAACAAAATGTTGCGAAGGTTTGAGAGCCTGTCAGCACAAAGGATTCATTTATGGTCGAGAAACAGGTCAGAATAGGAAAATCACAACATTCAGTCATTATTTTTTCTTGCTATTGTTTTCTGTCGTCAATTCCCATCATATGATCTATCCTTAGTGATCCTCTGACCAAAATTCAGTATTATCATCCAAAGTCGGAAAATTGAATGGTTATCAGCTGAAACTATAGGGAGGAAATCTAAGCGGCGTGGGTTTGCAATCTCTGATTGTCCAGTGTTTATCTAATAGTTGCTTCAATGACAGAGCTGCAAATCCAGGCATGACTAGGCTAAGATAATATCTGCATACTATTGATGAAACATTATTTGTATGGCTACATCGCCAACACCAGTTATGAAAAGGTAGGAAAAGATAATTACCTGTAGGTACATTTTGATCGATCATGCATTTAGTGTCATTGCTAAACGTTTCATTTGATAAACACAATGAAATGTGCATAGGTAAGTCGGTGCATGATGATACATTATCTGGGCTATTTTTTTCTATTATTGTGAAATCTCTCCTCCGACATGTATTATGTTCATGGTGTCCCATAAAAAAGGTGCATGAAGAATTTCGTTGATCCAGAACAATAATGGAACATTGACTAATTAAATCCCCCCCCCCCTCCCCCCAAGTTTAGTTTTTTTATGATACCGCATACCGCATGCAATTAAGCAGGTATACAAAAATACGTTGCCTTGCTGAGAAAAAGTGCCGAATATCACTCAGAAACTGCCCGGACTCGCACAAATGACCATGTTTCACACAAGAAGCAAGTAATCACAACATATATCTAAGTCAACAATAGGTTTGACTTTCGTGGGTGTCCAGATCTCACGATATAAAATAAATATGCACATTTGGAAGCACATGGTAAAAAAAACGGTAACCCGTTCTCTCGGCATTATCCACAAGGTAGGGCACAATTATATTGGCCGTTTCAATGTTCGTGAATGAGTCACAACTGGCCCCATTTGTGGTCGATCCAAGACACATGGATACGAAATAGAGAAACCCCGAGGAACAGGGGGTTATTCAACATGGTCGAGGGCGGCAGCCCGAGACTATGTTGAATAGCTCCCTGTTACTCGAGGGGTTTCTCTATTTTAAACCATACAGAAAACTACTCAGCCGTGACCGGCAGGTGTTTAACCAACATACAGCATTGATTAAACACCTACGAGAACAATGCAAGTATGGTTTAATTATATTTATTAAGGCTAACGCCCTCGACCATGTTGAATAACCCCCTGCTCCTCGGGGTTTCTCTATTTCTTAAATTGGGCTGCATTTGCTTGTCTGCTGTTCAAGCAATCGTTGAAACATATCAAGTCGCCTGTATGATACTTCGGCTTGCATTGGGTGTAATCAATTTCGCAATCACGTTGGGCTGCTATAATTGATATGGCTCGACTTCTGTACCCATGAGTGAATAGCCAGGACTACTGTACTTGTCTTCCTTTGTTCCATATGTCAATGTCGAGTCAAATGGCAATGCCCATTCTTCATTTTTCAGGCTCTTTGAAATATGTACGCTCTGTTCACAATTGGGAGGATGCTTATTTACATATTCTGCATATCCTAGTTTTTATTCATTAGGAGTAACACTGCCGTTTTCTAGACTCACAACCTGGAGATTGACATTGATTTGTGTATGGCTTTGAGAAAACTAATCGCACCTTTGATCACTGTCTTCGATTGGCTTTTGTATCAGTATCACAGTCAGGGAGGCTGACATTCACAGAACAAATTTACCCTTTAGATAATGACAACAGGTTATTCAATGAAACCGGCGGAGTTGTTCAAAGGGGGGCATTTGTAGGGCAGTTGGCAGCAGCACTTTTCACGAAGGTTTGCCATGAAATTGATTGTCTGAGTTGAGTGTTCTACGGCGACGGAGTATACGGTAATGAATTATTCAGCAGAAGGTTTTCATGATGTTGCTGGTACATTTTTGTCGCAAAGGAATTTGAAATGAAGTGGAGAACATTATATATACATCGGCGGGAGTTGCAGGTCAAATTCTGTACATAAATATTACGGTATTCTGAAGTTTTGAGTAAGATAATTTACTCACTAGAGAATTGAAAATTTGTACTTTTATCCACTCAAAACACGGTCCGTTGTGGATGGGAACACTCTGTTAGTACTGCAGCCAATAAAGCGTTACTCATACTATGGAGAATAACAGTATGTCTACTGTGCACGTACATTGAAAGAAAACATGAACGATGAAAATACAGCACATTTTCAGACTATATTCAAAAGATTGTCAAAATAACTTTTTCATTTATTGTTTGTGTGAGCGTTTCATCGCTTTGTCTGCTGTTCAACTTTTGGCTGCTCTGTTATTGCACCATTGTAAATTTCTGATGTCTACAATTTGACACTGTCAAGTAGATATGGGTAGAACAGTAGATTTTGTCAGGATTTTTGCTGAAGAAAAGGAATTATTCCTTAATTAATTATTCCTTATCATATGGACATACAGCTGTCACCTGCTTTGATATACTGTAGGTTCTTGTGATGGTATCGATAGGATAGATAGGCGGTGCAGTATTTTTGAAGCAGTGATGGTGATTCACGAGGATAAGATCTACCTGATCGATATATGGACAGCATTCTGTATGTTTGGGCCTTACTCAATCGACGGTCTACACGGGACAATTGGAAAGATATATTAAATATTAAACATTCACTTTAAAACATTTTACTTGTAGCACTGGCGTCAATAGGTTCAGATCATGTAAAATGTATTCTTCCCCACTATACATTATGTTAGGACTTGTGTACACCTGCATCATGGAGTTGTACGATGAAAAATATATAAATATGCAAGACAAAAGTTCACGGATGCGAATGCAATGAACTAACGAGGTGGCGATGTCATCGGAAGAGGGGTTTTAACGTCCAACAGGGGGAGACTTGTTCTATGGTGGAAATGCATTATATCTACTCTCGCCAACAGAAACCGATAAATCACTTAAAGAAATAAATCCTAGAACAGAAAGTTCAAACAAAGCCGGATGAAGCATAGACACCACAAAGCACACTATCGATAGCTGTGATCATGCCGTGTATGGGGGACAGAATTGTATATTGATTATAATCGTGAATATTTTCGCTCATATTTTTCTGTCCAGGGTTTAGTCATATCATATGTAGTACTCGGCATGTATACCAGTCTTCGATGGAACAACTTTTCACAATTCTCACTGTTAACAATCATTATTGTCTCATTGTATCGAGAAAGTCTTTATGTTTAGGAGCGTTCGTGTTTTACCATTTGCTGCATTGATTCGAGATCAATTATATACTACAGTTTATTCAGCCTGTTTGACAGTCGCAGATCACATTGACCAATACGATAAAGGGATAAAACCGTGACCCGTTCAAAACATATTTCAAAGGCAGATGAAAGGAAATTGTACAAAGCATCTGATTCAAAGGACGTGACAGACGATTCGTCTAATGGGCCTAAAACTATCCAATTTGGTATAGAAACTGACATATATACCGCCGTCAATAGCCAGTTGCCAACTTGACTGCCGCTACAAACGTTCAAATATGCTGGGTGAAATGTTACATGTCAAGTGTGCTTATATATTTATTATTCAAAGATTGTCCTTGGAAGCAACTTGATATAGTGGAGGTGGTACCAGGGCATTGATTGTTTCCATCTTTCCTTGACAAACTAATATTGGAGAGATATTCACATTTACTTCAACCATAGACATAGAAGAGATATGGAATGCCAACTCCGATATCACTCTCTCTGTTTCTAGTCATAGAGCTTGAGGTCACAAAAGGTTAGAGGAAGATGGCAGTTACACTTGCGTTGTCAACATATAACGTCCTATTGCCATTGTTCATTCCTGACGATCCTCAGCGTGTTGACGTCACGTACGGTATTCGACGTATTTTGACAATTCAATTTTCCCATGAAACTTCAAACCGGAATTAAAGTACCCATGCATGTTCCTCAGGTCACAAGCGCTCAAGGTCACTGAGGTCGAGTTGGCAGTCCATCTCTCTTCTATGTATATTCTCTGTCTATGACTTCAACAAGTGTGTCAGTGAAGTATTAGTATTAGTAAATTAAATAGGTGCAATCTCGCACAACTGGACCTGATTTATTGACCTAGTAGTTTCCGTGGTGAGTCATTGACGAGGTTTCAATCGCTAAATCAATTTCAATTACATTCAGAGATGTACACTTGTTTGCGGAGCACAAGATAAAGAAGATACCGCATGAAACAATACCGCATAATTCTTTATTGATGTACCATAATATATGTAATCTGTTCATTGAGCTGGTACCAGTGAAGGAAGGGACATATGATAATAACCAAATGTTAGAAGGGGAATTTATGGAAAGCCACTGATGAGTTAAAGATTACATCGAACCCATAACCCCCAATATTTTCTAAATCAGGTTTCACAGTTTATGTTTGTAACAATTCCCTTAAAACAGTCTGACTGACTAATTCAACAGCATCAGTGCATATATTTTTCAGATTTGTGGTGAACGGCGTATGCATGTTCTATAGACGACCTGTCATCGCAGTGTACTTCCATTCTCTGCCAGGTGACTGATGCCTAACTGTCATACACACGGGGATCGCTGACTTCCTGTTCACCACACATGCCACGCCAAATCAATGTTGATGTATATGTATATCAAACCAATGGAGTACTACATTATTTGTGACGTTCAGTATGATGACACGTCATTTAAAGTGTGAGACGTCATCAATTCGAAGTACTCGATGGATTGTGACCATGTAGCATGTTGTTGATCGTAGCGCATACCGCGATATATGTATTTGCCAACAAGACATGGTATACATAACTCAAAAACGAACGAACTGTTGAATTCTTAAATGTAACATTGATATATTTCCTCTTGTTGTAGTATGTATATAGGTTGGTATCAACGAATGTCACATTCGTCGGTATATCGTATAGCAGAACCCCATTGCTGAAGAAGCGGTGCATGAATTGATTGTACGAAAATCCCAAATGTCATCGTGTCAGAAAGGGCCAAACAGCAATGAATTATTCAGCTGAATTTTCATTTTGAAAGTGGTAAACTTACCGTCCGGGGAGTTCATAATGAAGTTGTTTGCATCATAAAAGCTTCCAAGGGAGTGAACAGTTTAAAATCCCGGAAACAGTACAGAATTGTATCTCAGTGACCGATCATTGGACTGGGTGACTGTGGAGCGATATACCCATATAAAAATCGATCTTTCCGGTCCACTAATGAAGCTTCCGTTCCCGATGTTCCCCCGAGTTGGAACTCCGGTTCAGTGTCTGTTTTGGGCGATCGCAGCATGTTGCCAACCATCAGACCATTTTGCGTGATTGATGCTTTGCGCAAAAATATTCAATAATACTACTGTAATGGAATAAACCGGGTATTTCTTGGTAAAAAAATGTTGTAGTATGTACATTGTATCTTTGGATTTACTGGAATAGTGGTAGCTATCAAGAATAAATGCAGATAACTACTTCTACACGTTATCAAATATAAGAATATTTCCTGGACGTCATCACGATCTGGTTGATAAGTATCTGTGACAAGCATGCATAAGGACTAAAGGGTGCCACATGTCGGGCAGGAAATGCACACGCCACCTCCGTATGGCCATATATGGAAAACCGTCATGTTTTATTTTATCCACAAATACGTTCTTGTGATTGTTGGTACATGTATGAATGTTGTGAACAAATTTTGTTTCGTTACAGATTGGATAACGGACCCTGTTTTGTTTGCTCGGAATACTTAATACTGGGTATTGATTCCACGTCTATTACTTACAGGGAACAACCCACAAGACTTTCCGTGTACTGCAGTCCCTTAGCTGCTCCAGGATCATTTGTCCCATTCTACCAGGGTCACCATGATTGCTCATACATAATGCGTTTTGTCTTAAAATTTGTGGGTTGATTCTTCGACAAATCATGGTCTCTCCGTAATGTGCCGGATGTGAATGCAGTGCATTCCTTTTTGTCATACCATCCGACCCAATAACCACAAAGCACCAGTACCTAAGATACATGATTACAGATAACCCCAAGAAAATCATTCATGGAACAACGCGTAGTATAGTGGTATAAAATGTGCATGTTGTGACCGTGCTAAGAAGTAAAATAACATACAGAGAATAGAGACTCATTAACACCAACAAGCATGGAACATGCCCAAGTGTGCATCTGATAGCTAGAAACGTTGTTGTTGAGAGTCCAGAGGAGCATGCCAACAACTGGCAATTACCAGTTTTACCCTCCTTTTTCTCTGACAGCATTTCCGGTGCCAACGTGCATAACAATTGTGTGGTATGACAACAAGATATCAATATAGTAAAAGTATGGTCAAAATTTAACACATGTAGTATTGACAAAAGTGATGTGATTGTAATGTTGTTACCACATAATTGCAATTAACATACACAAATAGCAGGAAATTTCAATTAACATAAGTATTAGTTTTTCTGGTAGATTTGGCGAAACCCTTCTATTCATGTTGACGAGGTATGGATGCTCTCACGATGGCAGCAGTAGCAGCCTTGAGTTTTATGATCTCGTTTTATGAACTCTCCCTGTCCTCAAAAACATTCATTCTATCCTGCAATATGTACGCAACATGCTTGTCATAACGGCGCAAAATAATTAAATTTAGCAACTAAATCATATTTCAAAAGTACTTTACAACGTGGGATAATAGATGGCGATGAGGCAAAGACTAAACTCATATTTAAAACTTAGTCATGAGGATAGTCATAAAGCAATCGTCATTGTATCATGGTCATAATTTGTGTGAATAGCTGCGTCTGTACTTTTGAGCCATTTATATTCCAAACGTATATATACACTACCGAGATTCATGATTGAATTGTATTGGGGTTTTTTGACGCCGCCATTTAGTCAATTAACGTACGGGAAAATATAATTGTGGCTGACGTCTGAGACGTTCGTGACTTCGCAAGCTTTCTGCTCATTACCGTCGCCTTATTATAGAATAATTCCGTGATTTCTCGGTAGTGCATCAAAGCGTTTTCCAAGGAAGAACGACGACAGCAAATCCGGCAGTTATCGTTCGAAACATCAACGTCGAAAGCAATAACGTAGGCGTTTGTAAATCGTTGTATGCCTTAATGCGTTGTCATCAAAGAATATTGCTGAAAATGATAAAAACTCGTGAACACATCAGTGGACGCAAATAGACCCTGAATTTATTTGCTACATATTATAATTTGTCGGTTTTTCTTGGTGATGAAGCACAGAGCACCTTATTACAAAAGTGATATTACTGTAGCGATGTGTTCTCGTTGTGTTTTTGGCCTGTATTTTTTCGGTTGAACCTTCCGTTTCTGTGTCCGTACGCTGGTTCATAGTGGAGACGTCCGTAATCCCAAACAAAGTATTTCTCAGGGAAGAGAAAAGTGCTGAAGACCTGCAGTATATTCAGTTTCTCGGGTTTAATACCAGTAGCGACGAGCAATAAACTGACAAAATATATGAAAATATAATCCACTTACACGGTGACCAGGTCTAGACATATCACCGGGCTTTACAACAGAAATATAGTTACACTGCGGGTCCGAGTTTAGACTGAAACCCTCTCTGCGTCCAACATCTTTACCAGCGTCCTGCCTCGTCCTGTGTACGCTTCAAATCAGAGGTAGAATGTTTGTACAGCTGTTCAGGACCTGGCATTAGTTTTGTGGTATGTTTATATTAGAAGGGCTGGGATACATGAAATTTGTGTTGACATGTGGACCCAAACCTATGTTCTACAGTCATCTTCTACTGTATTGCTGTGCTATCTATAGTATAAATCTTTCTCTTTTCCCATCTCATCGTGTCTTGGAACGACTGTCGGCGGCAAGACATGCTAGTAAAAGTGTTTACTTAACAACCTTTTTCTGCTAATACCAAAAGATTGGGATAATGATAGAAAAAACCCCTAAAATGAAACAATTTTTATTTCAACAACTTTGAACACTTATTTCCAGGTTTTAATATTTCCCGGTTTCAACATTGAATTCCAAGTTTAATACTTAATTCCAGGTTTTAATATTTAATTCCTGGTTTTAATAATTAACTCTGGGTTTAAATATTTAATTCCTGGTTTAAACATTTATTTCCAGGTTCTATAATTTATTTCCAGTTTGACATATTTATTCCCAGGTTTTACATATTTATTTCCCAGTTTGAGAAGTGAGTAAATAATTCTACATAAAAGAAGTTCAATCCTGAATAATAAAAAAAGGATTCCCTTATAAGCTTCCCTAAACGCAAGAGTTTAAAAATTGGCGAACTGACCGTTTAAACGAACATTCACGGGGTTGCCTATTTTGAACGATAAAGCCACAAATTGCCGGAATTTATTAGTTTTAAACTTACCCATTGATTGGCGAATTCATCGTATGTACTGTCGTTGTGTTGATCAATATATAGTATTCTTGATCCAATTTAGTACATGTTGGTCACCACATAATTAAGTTTTACCACGTGGCCATACACCAGACCAAAGACTGTGTCATAATATACTAGCATGTATATTGATCGTGACTGTATTTTCTTATCGCGTCTCTTTTTCAGAAAGTCTCATTCATTATGCAAATAACTCGCTATGGAAAAGTCCCTCAGAATTTGATATGCATATTGATTTGGCGAACATGGGATGACAATTTGCTGTAAGATGACACGTATTATGCCTTCAATTAAATGCTACACCTGTGCCATGTACGGCACACAGCGGATTTCCGACAATTCGAGAGGTCCTTGGTGGTAGGATATGGCCTTGGAAGACAATGATCGTTTTCTTCTATCATGGGTATCCGGGTGGGACGAATAAGTAGTTCCACAGCCGAGCATTCGGGTCAGAAGCAAACAGACGGTCAATGATAAAATCGAGGGAATCACCGCCTCACTATCTCCCGTTACTCGTGAATGTGCTGTCAGCTTTCCCACATCAATTATGGATATCAAGAATATCAAGAGAAGTGAAAAAACAACAAACTCAGGCATGGTTGTACCACCCGATGCAATGTCGTTACTGGCAGAAATACGTAAGGATATCGGAGAAATGAAGGCATCTGTTGCGGAGCTGTCCACTGTCATAAAGGAAATAAAGATTCGAATAGATAAGTGTGCAAGCTGTGGGTCTCAACTTGATGTGGAAGATGTACTCAACTCTAGATATCAAGGATCGAAGTTGAGGATTGCTAGGTGCTTGGATTCGCCAGCAAGGGCTCTCGAGCGTAAAGCGACGTCGCTAGAGTCGTGTGCAATTGTACCTATCACTCTTCAATACAGCCACAAGGCACATACTGGTCCTGAAAGAAGAATGTCCAAGTCCGTGAATTCTCTGGAGGGTCGCGATGGATTAGAACTGGGCCATCAACTGAGTCAAATATTGTAACTTCGCCTGCTGGATCTAAACGAAAACAGCCGGCGGTGCATTTATTACAACTTCAATATGTAGACAGTGAGATTTGTTTTAACCGATTTCGGATGTTGACATCGCATTCTAACGCTATGTACCCGTACATTCAACTTGCAAACAGAGTCGTTTCTAATGTGTTTAAAATGTTTGCATGTCATCGTAAACTGTTTAGAGCACGTTATATACACAGTAGCACCATATAAAACTACATATCAGTGGATAATCATGGTGAGTAATATCGTTCATCAAAGTACTGTACATGTATAGTTTATTTCACATTTCAGCGTACAATACTTATACAATTATTTTTGTTACAACCGTTAATGTCAAAGAAATTTCAAATGCATTAGTATTATGCAATTGAGTTATGGACGTTCTATCGAATAATAAACAATGTCGCTTCTTTCTTTCTTGAGTAATTCGAGGCATTAAGTAGTAAACAACATGTACGTCCGTCGTTTTTGTTAATCGCAAAACATCACCTACAAATACTGAGCGCATGTGCCAGTTCAAATTGTAGCTGATGTGATCCCATATCTGTCGTGGTGTGATAGATTATGCTTAATTGCGAATATCATCCGTGCCAGGTACAATGCATTTGTTTGCGTTCTTGATGTACAACAGAGGATCTCAACATGTTTGTCATTCAGTTTCCCGTTGTTGTCAGTGGTGTGAGATAATCACACCACACGTGATGGTAATTCGGTTAATGGGCGGGTTCATTAGAGAAAACTGTCAAATATTCCTTTCAAAGAGATTCACGGTATCCCTGCTGAAAGCGCGGTGGAGAAACTGGTATGCCTTGACGTTTAGTAGTGTAGTGTGACTATATTTGGAGGATGCTTATATCGGATTGTGTGATTGTGACCAGAACAAAAAAAAATGATGAAATGGGATAATTCTTTGATGCTGGCTTAAATGTTACTCTCGTTCAGGTACCGTACAGATACAATAATTTTCACTATGACCGAATGTCATAAAACGGACAAAGACATCAGCATGACAGCTCTGCAATGAAACATTAATTATGTGCAATTAGCGACCTTTTCACTCCCTCTGTCTGAGTATATTCAACACAGTGTGTGGTTTTGCTGCGTGTACTTGTTATCACAACCAATGAAGAGAACGAGTTCTTTTCAGCGTGTCATAACCACATATTGCTCAAGGGTAGGCTACATGATACGGAATTAAAAATCATTGAAACTGTACGAAGTTCGATTGAAGATTGTTTAGACGTCATACTATGATCGCATAGGCATATAAAGCGGCATTGAACACCATAAAAACGGTGATATATTTTACAGCATACGTGAGCATATATAATTTAAAACTCTTGAAAACATCATTTTCATTTTTGCTACCAGAATTCATTTGCTTTTCCTAGACACCGTTATCATGGTTATAATGTTCAATGCCAACCACTGGAGTAGTAGCAATATTTCTTACACAAGCCCCTGAGGACCGATCAGACAATCCACATCATACTAGCTGTCAGACGGGCTTCCCATGGGCCACATTGTCTCGTGGATCGCCATACAGGCAAACTGACAACTGATAGACATGTCATGTCAGTAGCAAGCTATGATTCGATTGTCACCATCGTTTAGGCACCCACGCTGTTAGTTCGGATGGACAACCGATTCTAGACAAGTGTGTACAACCCGAATGTTAACAGTTGGTGTCAATAAACTACTTTGGCTAATAGGAGTCCTTATACAAACAAGATATCAACGATTTATCTACTACCTTCTCAGAAATTGATGTGACATACAGTAATTTCCTAACGCGAGAACATTGCATCCCACTTAATACGAATGACATACTAAGATTTATGTTAATTATTACATGTAGAACTACATGTAATTAATGTACACCTTGTCACTCCAGAGAGACAGTCTCACTTTTAGTTTGGTTGCGTCACTGTGTACCATACCCGACTCTCAAGTTTGACATTTCACATTCCCGTCATGTTCACATGGGGATCTCTATCATCCGACTGTCACTTTTATGTGGTGTTTATGTTATTTAGTGACCTAGGTATCGTCTGGACAATTTCCGTTTGGGGTAATTGAAATCTGGTGTAAGCTTATATGTTCATTGTTTTGGGTTCATTTAGTATGTAGAACAAGTCACCTATTTCTGATATGATCTGATCGCAGTGCGATGACATTTCGCTGTATGTAACCATAACATTGTGAACCCAGATGGTGAAATGCTGTAGCGAATTAAGTCTTCTGTGTGAGAAACGGGAAATTTTGACAGTCTACCCTAATGTTTAACTTTGGTCCCAAATGAACATTCGGTCCCAATGTTTAGCTTGGTCAGAGCTTTCAAGGTATTCATCTTGAACAAAAGTGCACCAGTTGTGATTTTTTAAATTAGTTTTTAGTTGCAAGATACGTGAAGGTGTATTGAATAAAATATTGGTTTTAGAGGTACTATGCACTTCGAATAAATGTCAAATTGAGGTGAGGTGGAATTTAACATTGGAGTACAGATTGCCAACTTCTCTGTTTCAAGTTTCAAGATGTCTGAAATTCAGTGAAAAAAATGGCTTGATGCCAAATGGAAGCACCTGTAACTTCAAATTGATCCGGCAATCATAAACAAAATTATTGCCAGTATCATGCGAGGTTTCGCCTCGAAGATGACTTTAGAAGACATATGTATATACAGCAAACTACATCTAGAATATCTGAAGTAACAATCACTGTAGGTGAGGTGCAATCAATATTGGAAAATTGGCGGTAAATAAAGCCAGTGGTCTTGATAACGTTGGGAACTTGATCCTTAAAAATGTTCATATTCTATCTGCCCGTCCATTACTAAGCTTACAAATAGATTTTTCGAATTAGGTAAAGTTCCATCGCAATGGAGAATCGATAGTGTCACGCCTGTGTAATAAAAAGGCGAACATTGTTCAGTTGATTATACGATTATTGTCTTTCAAATGATCTCCTAACTTGGAGGAATTTGGGATTTGAAAAATTGGATTCTGCAATGAACCAAATAATGAATATCACACATAGAATTAATTGTAATCTAGATGCGGGGACAGAAACTTGCTTGGTTTTTCTCGACATAAGCAAAGCATTTGATAGGGTGTGGCATGATGGTCTCCTATTCAAGCTACAGTGTAAAGGGATTGATTGTATTTTTTTGGACTGGTACCGCTCATATCTAGACAATAGAATGCAATGCGTTGGTATGAATTTTTCTACATTGAACCGATTCAATTCAATCTCAACATATATAGTAATCGATACACCTTCTATATTTATTGTAATTTGTAGTGCTGAAAACAGAAATGGAACCTGAAATATGAGATACATTCGGCAGTCAATCGAATATGTGCATTCTTCTATAAGTGAACTAAAACATAATTCCGGTCCGGGTCACTGAATAACTACGTTGTCTAATATATCAGCACAGGCAAACATTTTCTTGTGAACTGTATCCAAACACACACACACATTCAACATTTGTGTGAGCTAAGTGTGTGGGTTATTTTAAAACACTTTGGTGGCTTTGGAATTCACAATTTAAGGATTTTGACTGAAAGAATAGACAAGACTATCCAAGTTCTTTTAGCCACAATTTCTAGCTGAAACTAATTTTCATAGTGGAACTTACATTTGTATTACTACTGTTGACTGTCTTGCCATATGTCACGGTTTTCAATATTTACGTACATCAATGTATTGATGCTCCGCGAATCTTAGCACCGTCACTGTACACTCTCTCGAGCTATTTTTTCTGGCATTGTGTCCCCTTGCAGCGCCGTTGCGTCTTCTCATCCCTCCCCGGATGATTAGAAGTGGTCGTTAACATTCAGACTGGTGCGCGTGATCTAGCTCCAAGGAATCAAGTGGAAACTTGTCACCTTCTAATAATGGCACACGTTAGCCTCTTGGGTCCAGAAAATTGAAAGCAGGATTTCGAAAGCATGATATCTAGCACGCACAAGATTTAGAATACACGTAATCTCCTCAATCATATAGCACACGATGTTAGATTCGCTTGACATTTGTTCGATTGTTACCCTCGCCCCGATAGGAGTTCATAATGAAGTTGTTTGCATCATAAAAGCTTCCAAGGGAGTGAACAGTTTAAAATCCCGGAAACATTACAGAATTGTATCTCAGTGACCGATCATTGGACTGGGTGACTGTGGAGCGATATACCCATATAAAAATTGATCTTTCCGGTCCACTAATGAAGCTTCCGTTCCCGATGTTCCCCCGAGTTGGAACTCCGGTTCAGTGTCTGTTTTGGGCGATCGCAGCATGTTGCCAACCATCAGACCATTTTGCGTGATTGATGCTTTGCGCAAAAATATTCAATAATACTACTGTAATGGAATAAACCGGGTATTTCTTGGTAAAAAAAAAATGTTGTAGTATGTACATTGTATCTTTGGATTTACTGGAATAGTGGTAGCTATCGATAATAAATGCAGATAACTACTTCTACACGTTATCAAATATCAGAATATTTCCTGGACGTCATCACGATCTGGTTGATAAGTATCTGTGACAAGCATGCATAAGGACTAAAGGGTGCCACATGTCGGGCAGGAAATGCACACGCCACCTCCGTATGGCCATATATGGAAAACCGTCATGTTTTATTTTATCCACAAATACGTTCTTGTGATTGTTGGTACATGTATGAATGTTGTGAACAAATTTTGTTTCGTTACAGATTGGATAACGGACCCTGTTTTGTTTGCTCGGAATACTTAATACTGGGTATTGATTCCACGTCTATTACTTACAGGGAACAACCCACAAGACTTTCCGTGTACTGCAGTCCCTTAGCTGCTCCAGGATCATTTGTCCCATTCTACCAGGGTCACCATGATTGCTCATACATAATGCGTTTTGTCTTAAAATTTGTGGGTTGATTCTTCGACAAATCATGGTCTCTCCGTAATGTGCCTGATGTGAATGCAGTGCATTCCTTTTTGTCATACCATCCGACTCAATAACCACAAAGCACCAGTACCTAAGATACATGATTACAGATAACCCCAAGAAAATCATTCATGGAACAACGTGTAGTATAGTGGTATAAAAAGTGCATGTTGTGACCGTGCTAAGAAATAAAATAACATACAGAGAATAGAAACTCATTAACACCAACAAGCATGGAACATGCCTAAGTGTGCATCTGATAGCTAGAAACGTTGTTGTTAAGTGTCCAGAGGGGCATGCCAACAACTGGCAATTACCAGTTTTACCCTGCTTTTTCTCTGACAGCATTTCGGGTGCCAACGTGCATAACAATTGTGTGGTATGACAACAAGATATCAATATAGTAAAAGTATGGTCGAAATTTAACACATGTAGTATTGACAAAAGTGATGTGATTGTAATGTTGTTACCACATAATTGCAATTAACATACACAAATAGCAGGAAATTTCAATTAACATAAGTATTAGTTTTTCTGGTAGATTTGGCGAAACCCTTCTATTCATGTTGACGAGGTATGGATGCTCTCACGATGGCAGCAGTAGCAGCCTTGAGTTTTATGATCTCGTTTTATGAACTCTCCCTGTCCTCAAAAACATTCATTCTATCCTGCAATATGTACGCAACATGCTTGTCATAACGGCGCAAAATAATTAAATTTAGCAACTAAATCATATTTCAAAAGTACTTTACAACGTGGGATAATAGATGGCGACGAGGCAAAGACTAAACTCATATTTAAAACTTAGTCATGAGGATAGTCATAAAGCAATCGTCATTGTATCATGGTCATAATTTGTGTGAATAGCTGCGTCTGTACTTTTGAGCCATTTATATTCCAAACGTATATATACACTACCGAGATTCATGATTGAATTGTATTGGGTTTTTTTGACGCCGCCATTTAGTCAATTAACGTACGGGAAAATATAATTGTGGCTGACGTCTGAGACGTTCGTGACTTCGCAAGCTTTCTGCTCATTACCGTCGCCTTATTATAAAATAATTCCGTGATTTCTCGGTAGTGCATCAAAGCGTTTTCCAAGGAAGAACGACGACAGCAAATCCGGCAGTTATCGTTCGAAACATCAACGTCGAAAGCAATAACGTAGGCGTTTGTAAATCGTTGTATGCCTTAATGCGTTGTCATCAAAGAATATTGCTGAAAATGATAAAAACTCGTGAACACATTAGTGGACGCAAATAGACCCTGAATTTATTTGCTACATATTATAATTTGTCGGTTTTTCTTGGTGATGAAGCACAGAGCACCTTATTACAAAAGTGATATTACTGTACCGATGTGTTCTCGTTGTGTTTTTGGCCTGTATTTTTTCGGTTGAACCTTCCGTTTCTGTGTCCGTACGCTGGTTCATAGTGGAGACGTCCGTAATCCCAAACAAAGTATTTCTCAGGGAAGAGAAAAGTGCTGAAGACCTGCAGTATATTCAGTTTCTCGGGTTTAATACCAGTAGCGACGAGCAATACACTGACAAAATATATGAAAATATAATCCACTTACACGGTGACCTGGTCTAGACCATAGAAATATAGCGAAGGGAATGCCGACTGTGACGTCATTCACAGCATTTTCAATATAGCGATGTTGGGGCGACGGTGGCGCCGCCTCTTAGAGTCAAACTTTGAATCTCCCGCACTCACCTGGGCTCGTGCACATACTGTAAACCAATATATCTCTAAACAGCACGCCGGATTCGTCAGTGTTTAGGGCCTACGAGATTTGATTCACCACGGATGGATGATATCGAAAGCTTGTTAGAGGTGAATAAATCAGTTATAATGTGCAAATTAAATCGATGTAGTCGAAGTGAAGCGTGAGCGATAATACGGGAAATGGTCATTCCCACTATGATATACTAGCACTATTCACGGGCTGAACTAATGATATACAGCTGATGTTTGGTCATAAAAAAACAAAAACATCTGATGACCTGTACCAGATGCAATTACAAGAATAACAGTGGAATCATTGGGATTTTTATTCATTTTTTACAGAGCTTTGATGAAGAGGAGACAGTTGACGATACCTCACATCTGAGTGACAGTCACAGTGGTCCTACACTGACAGACCAATGGCAAGTGAACATCAATCTGGTGCAGAAGTTGTTGGCTGACCTGAGGGAGGACAAGATACTGTCGCTAGGAGATGTTGGTCAACTTCAAGGCATCACTGGTAATTATTTATATAGCACTGCAAATTTATTTTTATTAGATGCAGTAGAGCTTAGATCTAGTAGTCGTCAACTGATCGTGAGTTTTTTTATGGTGAATTTTAACCATTGTATATGATAGGCATAGGGATCAGAATTCAGATACATGTAAGCTTGTGTAACTACCAGCATTCTGACTAACAGATTTTGTTGGGTTATTAATTTTTGCAGGGGATCAACTCGTCCTACCACTGCAGAAGTTGAGTCAGTGTGTGAAAGTTGGTGCAAACTCATTATCCACACAAGAAACATCTTGGACTTCATTTTCACATCATCGAGACGCCATCACACAAGCTGTTGATGCCATCGTCATGAATCGCCCACTCTCATCCTTCATCGTACAATCATGCATGGAAGAGTTGCTTTCATCACCACCAAGTGTGCCATCGCCTCAAGTCACCTCAGTCGAATTCGAGACCATTTCCGAGGATGAGAAGGACATTTTGATTTATGTTTCAAGTTATATTATGTTTCGTGCAAAGAAATATTTTGTCAGTGAATCTCACCAGTTAGTTGTTAAAAAGTGCTTGAAAAAGGAAGTCTCAAATAAGTTGACCATAGCAAAGTCTCGAGGTGGTTTATGCGAAATTAAAGATGATCTTTTTCCTTTTTTTCATTTCCTTGAAATCTGCTTCAGAAAGATGTTTGGCAAAACAACACTAGACGCGTTTGTCACTTTTGCTTTATCCCATGAAGAGAACGTTTCTGTATTCTTAAGTTGCACATACTGTGACTCAGAAATGGATGTACAGGACAACGTTTTGAAGTATGTGGTCAGATGTCGATGTACAGCAAAATGTAGAAAAATTATGGAAATGTACTTGAACAAAGCTAAGACTTCAAGAAAACAGAAAGCACTGAGGCAAACATTAACATAAATTCGGATCAATGATGGTCAAGGCTGAACATCAGAATAAATGCTATGAAATGTTTTTGTGCATTTTCTCTTGTGTTTGAGATGATGTATAAATAAACGGAAAGCACATTTGAGATTGCTTTATTGATAGCTCACAATTAATTCACAGCTTAGGAATCATAGATTCAGAGCTTCGAGTATACATATGGTCATTTTCTTAATGTCATATGAACATGGTCAACTTGTGTATACATTTATTAATTGTTTTTTTACACAAACCTGAATTTTCTATATGAACATGTACATGTACTGGCCAACAGTCAAGATAAATCCCTGTAATTACACACGCTGATCACACAACACATTCATATTTGATACCAATTAAAAACAAATTAGCCCAAGGGCTAAGATAGATTACCGGACAATTTTAGTTTGAATCATTTCATGTGATCTATGAGCTTGATATTTACCAACCAAGGTCATCTTTGTAGACTCCACTGTCAACATTTATAGGTGGGTTGCAATGCTGCATATGACTTTCCTGTACGTGTATGTTCATAATACAAACATATAAGCTGTATCAACAAGTATTTTATCTGCCGAGGCCAATTCACACATCAGGTCAGGCAAAACTTTGAGATATATCCTTCAAGGTCATCAAAGATGAAGTTCAAGGTCACCAAATGGTGTACCACATATAAATGATTTCCTATATGCTTATAATACAATTCTAACGTATAGATGCAAACCTAAAAACCTCAGCGGCCAATTTACACATTTTAGATCAGACATTTAGCACTCAAAGTCATCCGAGGTCAAGCTCAAGGTCATCATTACCGGTAGTTGTCCCATATATAACTTCTTATATGTTCATAATGCAAACATATGTTCCATATACAGGAATTTTGAGACATTTTTCAAGTTCATTGAAGGTCACCACACAAATCGACAATAGTATATGATTTCCCAGTTAAAAGTGCCAATTTCTAAGCTCTATCTTCCGGCGTTCTATGAGTACAGTGGTGGCAGTTCCCATTGTGAAGGAATGAAGTGCCGAAAAGTCCAATTTTTTTTTTCAAAGGTTGAAAAAAACTGTTTTGTCTAGATATTACACAAAGTGGATAGTAATGCGATTTGAAGAAATTTTTTTTTTTAAACAAAAATCTCAAAACTGAACAGTTTTTGCGAAAATGGCCGTCCAAAATTGGGCATTTTTCATCGAAAATGGCTGGCATTTTGAAAATGCGAGCATGAAAAAACATCTTTCCTGGCAATATTTTTCAGTATTTTTGTGCAGAATTTCAGGAAAATTCGACTGTAAACCTCAAAGATAAAAATGTGGACGGATGACAGATGGACTGGTGCAACGCCATGCCTATAGATTATTTGACCAAAGGCACCGTAATCTAAAAAAAAAGTTTCCTACTCAACAGGTAACAGGAGTTTTCGTGGCTTGTAAGACTTTAGAAGTGACAGACCTGGTGTCTGAACATAGCAGTAGCAGGGAAACATTCACCAACAATAATGATTTCAGTGCCGCTTTACTTTCTTCAGAGGACTGTCAGAAACAGCTACAGAGGGAGATTCCTTTTTCTTGCCTGCTGTGTTTCCTTTTGGCTGAAACTTGAAAGCCAAGGACCTTTGGAGTCTCAGCTTGTTGTCCTGATACCTGGAAGAACATACACGACAGAGAAAACGTTTATGTGTTTGATTATGCTGATGTAGAGTATCAAAAAGACCTTTCTGTATGTTGTGCCTTTGTTATTTTGTTTTTTAGTTTAAGTGAATAAACTCGCCCGAACTGCTGCACTGTTGGGTTCACCGCTCTCCCCGACAGACCACGATGCCTGCCGAAGTGCTCTTCCAGAGCGTCTTGGCTGAAGACATAGGGGACTCCTTGAGACAACAGATAGCGTGTCGCTGCCACAAAGGAGAGCACTGCAAAGGTTCAAGAAACATGACATCTCAAAATGAGGCCAAGATAATCATAGTGATGTGCTTGGTCATTCCCACTTAACAATCTTGTAGGAAATTGTATTCAATCTCATGCCATTCAATTAACCAATTGGCAGCAGGCAGGTTATGTTACAGGTATGAATAAATTACAAATGAAACATCTACCTGTCATTTTAATTCCTTCGACAGTCTGTGCAGACAGAACCATTTTGTTTTTTTCTGTCTTGGTGAACTTTTTCCTTTCCTCTACACTCTTGGCCCACTTGTCCAGATACCCAACCACGTCTTCCAGCAGGAACTTTAACAAAAACATGAATTTACAAAACTGTAAGAAAGGAACTGCATAGTTTTGATCAGTATTCTAAAATGAAAACTCCTGAATAAAATACATTATTTATGTGAACTACCTCAAATCGAGCATCTTCCATGTCTGTGTATGGCAGTAAGTCAGCATTTTTCTTTGTGAAGCCCTCCTTGTGAGAACGGACGTTCAAACAATCGAAGAATCGATTAAATGTCAAACAAAACTGTGCGCTGCCCGACATCTCATCCGCATAATAGGTCTGCATAATTTGGCCAACGCTATGGCTGATCACCTATGAAGAAACAAGGCAGAATTTCAAATAAGGCAGAACTTCAGCAGTCAGTGCTGTGAGTTACGACATTTTTTGTAAAGATTATTATCCGGATGATTTTTCTTTATCACTTGTAACTATATGTACATTAGATTCCAAATATACCTGTACAGCGAGGCTGACTCTCATCCTAGATGAAGGAGTCAAGCAAACATGATCCCTTGTTAGCTTTGTGCGGTAGAGCTCTCGACTCATGTCATCCTGATAGAGGCGAAACACATGGGTCCACAAAATATGCTGGCCATCGTTCTGTTAGGCAAAAACACCACAGACCGAATTAAAACAAGGCAAATTGATCTGAAATACAGGTTATACATATACATATTTTATGCACACAGTTAAACCTTGTATTCAAATTTTAGCATGCTACAGAGAGAACAAGCAGAAACATTATTTTGTTGCATTATTAATCAGAAAACTCATGGTTAGGAGGACACATGTATGGGATACAAACCCAGAGACACCTTGTTCCTCCCTCTCTGGATTTTTCGAAGTTGTTTCGCAGTGTCTTCATTGAGTGTGGAACATCGGAAATGAAGTACACATATCTTGATTCTTTAGCATAAGGGTTGAGTGCACGATAGGTCACGCCATCCTCAGACTTGTGCATTCGATACAGCTTGGCATTTGGGCTAGCCTTGTCACTGGTGGAGGAAATAACCTGAAAAAAAAACAAAGAAAAATTAAACAATCCACAACAAAATTCAAATTCTCTTATTGAACAATGATAAGGCTATAGAAATTATAGCTTGTAATGAAACATATCTTCAGACTGTGGCCTACCTTCAGATTACAGGCTATCTCCAAATAGGAAATGGCTTTCCACATGAGGGGGAACATCCGGCCAGCAGTCATGGTCCTGGTTGGGAAATACCCGATGCTCATCTTGACGTTGTTGTTAATTCCAAGGACCATGAACACGAGGACATGGGTGGCAATATTCTCCAAGGATGCCTTCATAAACAATAGAAAATTTTTATTCATGTTCCACAGCTTTACAGGGGAGGGGGGGGGGGGTTTACAACAATAAAATTTAAAATAATATTTGTACTTTGTACTTCTAATTGCAATTTCATCATCTCGGAAATGATCATGCTTTCACAATATTGATATATACCTCTTCAGAGAAAGTCCAGCTATTAGCATGAATGAACCCAACAAGCTCCTGTGTCCGCTTATCATAGACAAGGTCTGACTTGATCATCATCTCGTCGTGTAAGAGGCACACATACCTCTGATTGTCATCAAGCTGTGCTGATGACCTCCGGAGCTCCTGCAAATATGTTTGGGAATAAAACTGTATAACAAAAGAAGCCTTATTTCATGTTCATACCCTCTACTCCAAATCGTCACATTCTCAGCCTTGGAAATTGTAGCAAAAGACGTTGTCTTCAGAATTGGAAGTTTTTAAATACAGCAAATTGGATTGAAATCAAATACTGTATATTATGGTTTTTTTTTGGAAAATCATGAAACAGTTAACACCTGCAAAAAAATAACTCATTTCACCATGTTGCCTGAAAATATGACTTTTAATCACATTCGCAATTTATCTACCTCAAAAGTATGGGGTTGGAAACCACTCTGAGCAGGCATGTAGTTGGAATAATCCCTCAAAGTTGATTCATTCGGAAGCTGCAGCACTCCAACAGACCTCAATGCATTGTAGGCTCTTGGGCTTTGGTAATGGAGGTATATTGCCAACCGAATCATCATGGGGTGCCAACGGTTACCATGAGGATTCCGACTCAGTGCTTTCCTTTGTTCCTCCCAGAAAAGGCGCAGCAAAGGCTGGTCAGGTGGCAACTGCAGTTCCGGTGCTGTAATGCCCTGACACGCTTGAAAATCCTGGATCAAGGACTTCAGGAATTTGTTGAGGTGAAGTTTTTCCAAGCTGTATCTTTTTGGAACAGGAATTTCTGGAAGATATTTGATAAGTCACCACATTACCTATAAATTTTTCAGTACAAATTATCATTGCATGCAGAAATAAAATTCATATGTGCAGGTGAAGTTGTTGGCCTTGAAAAATGGTAAATGATAGAAATTTAATACCGCTGCAAAATCTAGGCCACAATATGCCAATCTAGACGAAGTTGAGCTTACATTATGCTTGATCATGTCTGAAAAAAATTCCAATTTACACTCACCGGATTTGATTTGATGTGTACATACCTCCAAATTTGATGACAGTGGTGAAATTGCTGTGTATGGTGACTTGAATTTGGAGACGTGATGCTTGAATATCAAACAGACCCAGAATTATTTTCTCTGGATCACTATGCAACACTGCCCATGCCCCCTGCTTTTCAGCATCTTTCACCAGCTCTTCGAATGTAAGGTAGGCAACTATCTCAGGAATGGCAGGAGGTTCACGGTGAGTCTAGAAATAACAAAAATATCATCCAATCACACTCTATTTCACTCAAATTCCTATTGATACTCCATATTATACATTATTTCTATATAATCATGATAATGTTCCGTTCTAGTGTGAAAATTTGCAGTTATAGCACACCTTCACAAAATGCTCACCTGTTTCTGATGTGCCTTTGACACAAACAACAGAACCACAACAGAACTGCAAAAGAATGAACGAAACCTTGATTAAACACAAAACAATTAAACTCAATGAACATGATTCAAACAACAGAACGAACATGAAACTTGAAAGTTTTTTTTCCTTGAAAAATACTCAACCAAACAATGGATACGAACCGGTTCTCTTCTGGGAGGCAGCTTAGGTGTCTCCACGCTTTTCACAGGCAAGTTCAATGTCGGAAGACTTCCAGTCGCTAATTTCACACCTCGTCCTATAAATGTGAATAATATTTCGGTGATACTTAGAAAATGAAATGTAACAATTTCAAGCTCATTCTAAGTTCCCTGGCTATAAATATGGTGCAGGACTGATGTTATTCATTTAACATGTTTAATACCTGTACATTTTAATTGTTTACACATTTCTGGACTGGGAGGGAGAGGAGGGGGACGATAATGGATAGATGCCAGACTGATCTCTGAGTGATCTATCAATGAGGGGGGGGGGGGGGGGAGGGGGATTTGACAGTATTATTAAAATATGCACAATGGACAATTTGCTGACATTACAAAGTTATGATTCTAATTTGTGCCTTGTTTGGTTCAAGACAGGGGATTTTATTCTAGACTATTTCAGATACCAATATATAATACAAGTAAAGACCCAATCCCATATTTCTAGATACGGTTTTTTATCAGTTCAATCCAATCATGGGCTAGGATGTACAATAACGTGGGCAATTTTATTACCAACTAATTTTCCATACTTAGGATCCTGAATGACAATTGGTTATGTTCTTTTTATATGTATTTATCGTTTTGTGCCACTGATAAACTCATCATTGTCATTGAATATCATAGAGAAACAGGATTGCCCACTAAATTGTACATGTGCTCCCAATCATGGATCATTCAATGCCAAATCATGTCAAATGACACAGCCCATCCATGGACCCATCACCTGATCACTGTCACTGACCCGTTCCAATCAATATTTAGTAATTTCGGAAAGCACTCGTTCTTGTACAACTAACAAAGGCAATAAAATATTCGTGTTTGCTCACCATGGAATAAAAAACATCTCTGTTCGAAGTGAACTGAGCATATGTGTTGGGTATCTGGGTTGAATGAGGGGTCTGTCCGCTGAACCGCCGCAATAAGCTTCGCCCTCCACTCATCCTGTTCAGCTGAGATGCCTTTCTTAGGAAAAGAATGGAAGCTCACGTCTTTGTCTTTAGCATTGTGTTTGTGACACCCGACAATACAACAGTGTTTGCCACCCATGACCGCTGATTGTCACATCTTTCAGTGTCTTTCTGCACACAAAAGCATCCCTCCAAATGACCGAATTATCGCCCACCTTGACTCTCAGAGGTGGCGCCACAATCGGCACAACATAAAACGCGGAATACGGGAGTCGGCATTCCCTTCGCTATATTTCTATGTCTAGACATATCACCGGGCTTTACAACAGAAATATAGTTACACTGCGGGTCCGAGTTTAGACTGAAACCCTCTCTGCGTCCAACATCTTTACCAGCGTCCTGCCTCGTCCTGTGTACGCTTCAACTCAGAGGTAGAATGTTTGTACAGCTGTTCAGGACCTGACATTAGTTTTGTGGTATGTTTATATTAGAAGGGCTGGGATACATGAAATTTGTGTTGACATGTGGACCCAAACCTATGTTCCACAGTCATCTTCTACTGTATTGCTGTGCTATCTATAGTATAAATCTTTCTCTTTTCCCATCTCATCGTGTCTTGGAACGACTGTCGGCGGCAAGACATGCTAGTAAAAGTGTTTACTTAACAACCTTTTTCTGCTAATACCAAAAGATTGGGATAATGATAAAAAAAAACCTAAAATGAAACAATTTTTATTTCAACAACTTTGAACACTTATTTCCAGGTTTTAATATTTCCCGGTTTCAACATTGAATTCCAAGTTTAATACTTAATTCCAGGTTTTAATATTTAATTCCTGGTTTTAATAATTAACTCTGGGTTTAAATATTTAATTCCTGGTTTAAACATTTATTTCCAGGTTCTAATATTTATTTCCAGTTTGACATATTTATTCCCAGGTTTTACATATTTATTTCCCAGTTTGAGAAGTGAGTAAATAATTCTACATAAAAGAAGCTCAATCCTGAATAATAAAAAAAGGATTCCCTTATAAGCTTCCCTAAACGCAAGAGTTTAAAAATTGGCGAACTGACCGTTTAAACGAACATTCATGGGGTTGCCTATTTTGAACGATAAAGCCACAAATTGCCGGAATTTATTAGTTTTAAACTTACCCATTGATTGGCGAATTCATCGTATGTACTGTCGTTGTGTTGATCAATATATAGTATTCTTGATCCAATTTAGTACATGTTGGTCACCACATAATTAAGTTTTACCACGTGGCCATACACCAGACCAAAGACTGTGTCATAATATACTAGCATGTATATTGATCGTGACTGTATTTTCTTATCGCGTCTCTTTTTCAGAAAGTCTCATTCATTATGCAAATAACTCGCTATGGAAAAGTCCCTCAGAATTTGATATGCATATTGATTTGGCGAACATGGGATGACAATTTGCTGTAAGATGACACGTATTGTGCCTTCAATTAAATGCTACACCTGTGCCATGTACGGCACACAGCGGATTTCCGACAATTCGAGAGGTCCTTGGTGGTAGGATATGGCCTTGGAAGACAATGATCTTTTTCTTCTATCATGGGTATCCGGGTGGGTCGAATAAGTAGTTCCACAGCCGAGCATTCAAACAGACGGTCAATGATAAAATCGAGGGAATCACCGCCTCACTATCTCCCGTTACTCGTGAATGTGCTGTCAGCTTTCCCACATCAATTATGGATATCAAGAATATCAAGAGAAGTGAAAAAACAACAAACTCAGGCATGGTTGTACCACCCGATGCAATGTCGTTACTGGCAGAAATACGTAAGGATATCGGAGAAATGAAGGCATCTGTTGCGGAGCTGTCCACTGTCATAAAGGAAATAAAGATTCGAATAGATAAGTGTGCAAGCTGTGGGTCTCAACTTGATGTGGAAGATGTACTCAACTCTAGATATCAAGGATCGAAGTTGAGGATTGCTAGGTGCTTGGATTCGCCAGCAAGGGCTCTCGAGCGTAAAGCGACGTCGCTAGAGTCGTGTGCAATTGTACCTATCACTCTTCAATACAGCCACAAGGCACATACTGGTCCTGAAAGAAGAATGTCCAAGTCCGGGAATTCTCTGGAGGGTCGCGATGGATTAGAACTGGGCCATCAACTGAGTCAATTATTGTAACTTCGCCTGCTGGATCTAAACGAAAACAGCCGGCGGTGCATTTATTACAACTTCAATATGTAGACAGTGAGATTTGTTTTAACCGATTTCGGATGTTGACATCGCATTCTAACGCTATGTACCCGTACATTTAACTTGCAAACAGAGTCGTTTCTAATGTGTTTAAAATGTTTGCATGTCATCGTAAACTGTTTAGAGCACGTTATATACACAGTAGCACCATATAAAACTACATATCAGTGGAGAATCATGGTGAGTAATATCGTTCATCAAAGTACTGTACATGTATAGTTTATTTCACATTTCAGCGTACAATACTTATACAATTATTTTTGTTACAACCGTTAATGTCAAAGAAATTTCAAATGCATTAGTATTATGCAATTGAGTTATGGACGTTCTATCGAATAATAAACAATGTCGCTTCTTTCTTTCTTGAGTAATTCGAGGCATTAAGTAGTAAACAACATGTACGTCCGTCGTTTTTGTTAATCGCAAAACATCACCTACAAATACTGAGCGCATGTGCCAGTTCAAATTGTAGCTGATGTGATCCCATATCTGTCATGGTGTGTTAGATTATGCTTAATTGCGAATATCATCCGTGCCAGGTACAATGCATTTATTTGCGTTCTTGATGTACAACAGAGGATATCAACATGTTTGTGATTCAGTTTCCCGTTGTTGTCAGTGGTGTGAGATAATCACACCACACGTGATGGTAATTCGGTTAATGGGCGGGTTCATTAGAGAAAACTGTCAAATATTCCTTTCAAAGAGATTCACGGTATCCCTGCTGAAAGCGCGGTGGAGAAACTGGTATGCTTTAACGTTTAGTAGTGCAGTGTGACTATATTTGGAGGATGCTTATATCGGATTGTGTGATTGTGACCAGAACAAAACAAAATGATGAAATGGGATAATTCTTTGATGCTGGCTTAAATGTTACTCTCGTTCAGGTACCGTACAGATACAATAATTTTCACTATGACCGAATGTCATAAAACGGACAAAGACATCAGCATGACAGCTCTGCAATGAAACATTAATTATGTGCAATTACCGACCTTTTCACTCCCTTTGTCCGAGTATATTCAACACAGTGTGTGGTTTTGCTGCGTGTACTTGTTATCACAACCAATGAAGAGAACGAGTTCTTTTCAGCGTGTCATAACCACATTTTGCTCAAGGGTACATGATACGGAATTAAAAATCATTGAAACTGTACGAAGTTCGATTGAAGATTGTTTAGACGTCATACTATGAACGCATAGGCATATAAAGCGGCATTGAACACCATAAAAACGGTGATATATTTTGTCCCCGGACTATGAGATTGGATAACGGACTCTGTTTTGCTCGCTCGGAATTTTGGGGAATTCATGACGGGTGCCACTAGTGGGGCAGGAAATGCTCACTTTTTCCGGAACACCTGATTTCACCTCCTAATGGCCATTTACGGGGGTTCATGAGTTTCCCTGTCATTTTTGTTTTCTCTCACTTCGTATGCCTGATATGACTTTCTGTCCCCGGACTATGAGATTGGATAACGGACCCTGTTTTGTTTGCTCGGAATACTTAATACTGGGTATTGATTCCACGTCTATTACAGCATACGTGAGCATATATAATTTAAAACTCTTTAAAACATCATTTTCATTTTTGCTACCAGAATTCATTTGCTTTTCTTATACACTATTATAATGTTCAATGCCAACCACTGGAGTAGTAGCAATATATCTTACACAAGCCCCTGAGGACCGATCAGACAATCCACATCATACTAGCTGTCAGACGGGCTTCCCATGGGCCACATTGTCTCGTGGATCGCCATACAGGCAAACTGACAACTGATAGACATGTCATGTCAGTAGCAAGCTATGATTCGATTGTCACCATCGTTTAGCCACCCACGCTGTTCGTTCGGATGGACAACGGATTCCAGACAAGTGTGTACAACCCGAATGTTAACACTTGGCGTCAATAAACTACTTTGGCTAATAGGAGTCCTTCCACAAACAAGATATCAACGATTTATCTACTACCTTCTCAGAAATTGATGTGACATACAGTAATTTCCTAACGCGAGAACATTGCATCCCACTTAATACGAATGACATACTAAGATTGATGTTAATTATTACATGTAGAACTACATGTAATTAATGTACACTTTGTCACTCTAGAGAGACAGTCTCACTTTTAGTTTGGTTGCGTCACTGTGTACCATACCCGACTCTCAAGTTTGACATTTCACATTCCCGTCATGTTCACATGGGGATCTCTATCATCCGACTGTCACTTTTATGTGGTGTTTATGTTATTTAGTGACCTAGGTATCGTCTGGACAATTTCCGTTTGGGGTAATTGAAATCTGGTGTAAGCTTATATGTTCATTGTTTTGGGTTCATTTAGTATGTAGAACAAGTCACCTATTTCTGATATGATCTGATCGCAGTGCGATGACATTTCGCTGTATGTAACCATAACATTGTGAACCCAGATGGTGAAATGCTGTAGCGAATTAAGTTAGCGCAACCTCGATGATTTTTGGCCATAACGTCGTTTAGAATTGCCGGGTCAATTGAACATTAATATGTGTCCATGCAGCATGAAACCATATTTTTCGCAAATTTCAAGACCTCTGTGTGAGAAACGGGAAATTTTGACAGTCTACCCTAATGTTTAACTTTGGTCCCAAATGAACATTCGGTCCCAATGTTTAGCTTGGTCAGAGCTTTCAAGGTATTCATCTTGAACAAAAGTGCACCAGTTGTGATTTTTTAAATTAGTTTTTAGTTGCAAGATACGTGAAGGTGTATTGAATAAAATATTGGTTTTAGAGGTACTATGCACTTCGAATAAATGTCAAATTGAGGTGAGGTGGAATTTAACATTGGAGTACAGATTGCCAACTTCTCTGTTTCAAGTTTCAAGATGTCTGAAATTCAGTGAAAAAAATGGCTTGATGCCAAATGGAAGCACCTGTAACTTCAAATTGATCCGGCAATCATAAACAAAATTATTGCCAGTATCATGCGAGGTTTCGCCTCGAAGATGACTTTAGAAGACATATGTATATACAGCAAACTACATCTAGAATATCTGAAGTAACAATCACTGTAGGTGAGGTGCAATCAATATTGGAAAATTGGCGGTAAATAAAGCCAGTGGTCTTGATAACGTTGGGAACTTGATCCTTAAAAATGTTCATATTCTATCTGCCCGTCCATTACTAAGCTTACAAATAAATTTTTCGAATTAGGTAAAGTTCCATCGCAATGGAGAATCGATAGTGTCACGCCTGTGTAATAAAAAGGCGAACATTGTTCAGTTGATTATACGATTATTGTCTTTCAAATGATCTCCTAACTTGGAGGAATTTGGGATTTGAAAAATTGGATTCTGCAATGAACCAAATAATGAATATCACACATAGAATTAATTGTAATCTAGATGCGGGGACAGAAACTTGCTTGGTTTTTCTCGACATAAGCAAAGCATTTGATAGGGTGTGGCATGATGGTCTCCTATTCAAGCTACAGTGTAAAGGGATTGATTGTATTTTTTTGGACTGGTACCGCTCATATCTAGACAATAGAATGCAATGCGTTGGTATGAATTTTTCTACATTGAACCGATTCAATTCAATCTCAACATATATAGTAATCGATACACCTTCTATATTTATTGTAATTTGTAGTGCTGAAAACAGAAATGGAACCTGAAATATGAGCTACATTTGGCAGTCAATCGAATATGTGTACCTTATTGGTGTAGTCCATGTGCATTCTTCTATAAGTGAAATAAAACATAATTCCGGTCCGGGTCACTGAATAACTACGTTGTCTATTATATCAGCACAGGCAAACATTTTCTTGTGAACTGTATCCAAACACACACACATTCAACATTTGTGTGAGCTAAGTGTGTGGGATAATTTAAAACACTTTGGTGGCTTTGGAATTCACAATTTAAGGATTTTGACTGAATAGACAAGACTATACTATCCTGAAACTAATTTTCATAGTGGTACTTACATTTGTATTACTACTGTTGACTGTCTTGCCATATGTCACGGTTTTCAATATTTACGTACATCAATGTATTGATGCTCCGCGAATCTTAGCACCGTCACTGTACACTCTCTCGAGCTATTTTTTCTGGCATTGTGTCCTCTTGCAGCGCCGTGGCGTCTTCTCATCCCTCCCCGGATGATTAGAAGTGGTCGTTAACATTCAGACTGGTGCGCGTGATCTAGCTCCAAGGAATCAAGTGGAAACTTGTCACCTTCTAATAATGGCACACGTAAGCCTCTTGGGTCCAGAAAATTGAAAGCAGGATTTCGAAAGCATGATATCTAGCACGCACAAGATTTAGAATACACGTAATCTCCTCAATCATACAGCACACGATGTTAGATTCGCTTGACATGTGTTCGACTGTTCAACAACTGAATTTATCAGTTGGTATCGTGTTTGTATGGTTACCGTTAACAGCAGTGTTAATTTCCGATTTGAAATTTGTATATTCTCGTCCTGTTTATGAATGCGGAGCATGAATGGTCATGATGGTATCAATATTTTAGTGTTCTTGTTGGCAATTTTCAACGCATCATCAATCTTGTGATTTGATACTCATCCATAAAGCCCATCAAACTAATAGCAGTGGTGCTGATTATCCATCATGGCGGAACACGTCCTTTCTGTCCCCGGACTATGAGACTGGATAACGGACCCTGTTTTGTTCGCTCGGAATACTTAATACTGGGTTTTAAGATTCCACGTCTATTCCAACATGTCTTTGTATGAGTGATGGCATCCTTTATCGACCCATTACTGATTACACAACTTATATACACAATATGAAATCACATTCGCGTCAGATCATCGTCGAATCTTAGTGGAAATTTTGAGCACATAATACATTAGTGTGTGACCATATTCTTTATTATAAATGTGTATGTAAAATACTTTGAAAACGATTGAAATTGTTCATGTTCAAACAAACGTTTTCCACAGAAGAAAAGAAAATTGTTCGCAGTGTGGCTCCAGATATAAATGTGGTCGGACATTGTTTCTATTGATGAAACCTTTGGTGTCGGGAGTTTCTATTGACATCATTCAAATCTTGTGCCAGGCGGTAATAGGTTGCCTGGAAATGAACAGCAACTTGCAACACAAAAACATGTTCGTTCACTTGATTGAACATCCAAATAACCACCATTCGTAAAACTGGGGATTCAAACCCAACAATACTTATACGTGTTACACATATAAACCATAAGGATTCATGGGCATCAATATAATAAAAATGAGGACGTTTGAGTATTTCGGATTCCCAAGGTAACCTGGATTATTGAACAGCACATGGAACACATAGCGTCACTGCATTCGGTGGTTGTTATGATGGAAGTGACGGATTAGGTCCAATTATAAAGAAAAACTTCAGTCCGCCTTACATGCCCTATGAATTGCTTGACATCATCAGGTGGCTGATGCGTCTGGTTGTCACCAGTTTGACGGATTGGAATGTCAGAGATTGCATCCGACAAAGGGTTTCACTAAATAAAAGACTTCATCCATGTTTCCTTCTTATGGTCGAAATGATATGAGATGGGCTGTGTAGATCTGAATCTATGTGTTTGATATTTTGTTCCAGGTCCTGTAACACTAAATCGAGTGTGTCATTCCATATAATACGGTTATTTTGCACTATTAATCATATTATACAACTTCTAAAACATCTTGCCTACACAAGACTCTAAGACATGCGCTCCTTTCGAAATTTCTTTACACCAAGCAAGTTCCGCAATATCAACAAATATGCTTCCTATTCAATAATGCAATCGAGGACATTCCAGATGAGCTTGAGGTCTAGTATCAGTCACGACCATTAGCATCATTATCATTCCAGTGATAAGCTTTCGATTCCACCATCTGTACACCACGATTATACATAAATCTCTTCACGTAGAACACCGTGAAGTAACATACAACACATCAAAACACGAAACACTGTATTGAACACAACACCGATTATCATATGGAAGACCACTTAACTGCCTGATATAAACACACATATTGTGATATTATATGGCATTGTGAAGACTCGTTTGCATTATAATGTTTTTCACATGTTGGACAGGAAACAATTATTCCTAATGCCTGATTGGGCACTCATGCTTGCTTTGGATGGCTAAATAATTTGATCTGTTATTAGACAGTCATATATTACCTCTTTCAGGTGTACTGCACAGTACTGACTACTACATTTGACATACTGTCTGCTCCTGATGACGGTACCACTCAGTATTATTACTACTTACGACTTACTGTATATGACAAGCTACGGTACAGCCATTTGCACAAGCACAAAAAAACAATCATATAGACGTTATAATATCGACCAATTGAACAAGGATTATTCATGGGGTAACATATTATCGCACAACAACCAGAGAAGTTTCTGTCAATTGTAACGAACGCAGTGCATACGTCCTCTGTAATTGACCAAGACTGCATTGTTGTGGGTGACTTATTAATCGCATATACCTTCTACATCAAACGTTGGGGGAAAGAGAGCCTCAACAAAGCATGCATCTCGTTATCTCCAGGAGTTTTGTCCAACACAGGAAGAGGTCCTTTACAAGTATAATACGTTTGTGGTAATACATCTGCCAATTATTTTCAATGACAGGCTATACGTGTAACACAATAATCTGGTTTTTATTTTACATATTATATTTTATGCGTTTTGCAGTGCGTCCCTCATCTGAGCATTGTTATATATATCCATCAATAGAGTTGTGTTCGATACAGATATATATACTGACCAAAAAAAGAAACGCAAATAATTAATAATACTACATATCCCATCGAAATCGGTCAATTCATTGTATTCCTGTGCAATATCATGATTGAGTTCACACAGATTAATGGTGTATTGGTTTTATTGACACATATGACCAATGAGCGGAACCACACGACGAAAACCAAAATTACAGACTTGTCGTGTTTGAGCATATCTGGCGTCGGGCCGACCCCATTTGTATACTGAGTAGTTTCCCTTGTCTGGGGCCTACAAAAATCCGAGCAAACATCAGAGAAAATGTCACTTTTCAAAATGCCACGATTGACGGGAACGGAGCGTGAACGAGCCATCGGAATGCTGCAAGCCGGAAGTCACGTGGATCGCGTTGCCCGTGAATTCAACGTTCACGCATCTACGATCAGCCGCCTGAGAAGCCGATTACATGCCACAGGAAGCACGTCGGATCGTCCCAGAAGTGGCAGACCACGTGTTACGACCGATCGGGATGATCGTCGTATTCGCATGTTGCACCTCCGCGATCGACTGAGGCCGGCTACTGTGACTGCAGCCGAAACACCTGGTCTGCACAACAACAGAATCAGTGACCAAACCGTCCGCAACCGACTTCGGCATGCCGGTCTTCGAGCAAGGAGGCCCTATCGTGGTCTGGTGCTCACTGCCCCTAGACGACAACAGCGGATGCGTTGGGTGATCACACACAGTCGATGGACAATAAACCAGTGGTCACAGATTCTGTTCACGGACGAGTCCAGATTTTCACTGTCTGGTTCCGACGGAAGAGCACGTGTGTGGCGCAGGAGAGGTGAACGCTACTCCGACGCTTGCGTGGTGCAGCGGGATCGCTGAGGTGGTCCTAGTATCATGGCGTGGGGTGGCATATCTGCAACACATCGTACTGAGCTGCAGTTCATTCGAGGAAATCTAACAGGACTCCGATACAGAGATGAAATTCTACGTCCAGTTGTGGTCCCCTTCGTCCGGCGTTTCAGGCTGACCTTGCAGCAAGACAACGCCCGGCCACATGTCGCCAGAGTCTGTGGGGAACTCCTTCAGGCAGAAAACGTGGACGTTCTTCCATGGCCTGCTTTTTCTCCGGACCTGTCGCCCATAGAACACATGTGGGATATTCTGGATAGGGCGATCCGTACACGCCAGCCACAGCCTGGGAATGTGCAAGAACTTCGCCAGGCTTTGGTGGAGGAGTGGAACAATATCCCACAAGCACAGATTACTCGCCTGGTGACGTCCATGAGGCGGAGGTGCGCCGCAGTTCGTGACGCCAATGGTGGACATACACGCTACTGAACTTGTGACTCTTGCATCTTAGTGTTGTAACTTCGCTCGTGTAGTACAGGGTATATGATGAGCGATATGTTAATATAACCTTATAATGTGATACTGTAGAATCTAGGCTGTCATTTGCTCACTTGACTTCCAATATTTCACCCATAAATAAATATACATACGATTGGGGGAAAAATTGCGTTTCTTTTTTTGGTCAGTATATATCTTCATGTCTGAAAATCTTACATATTGTATGTGTTTTATCCGTTTTATGTTTTAAAATTGTCCAAGATGGCAGCGAAAGCATGTGCTTTGAAGGTCAAAGGGAATACACAGGGAATTGTCAAGCCATTCCAAATTCCGTACTTGTACGTTCCAATCTAGCCTCAGTATAATCTGAGCTTCTAATTACCGAACCGTTACTTCAAAACATTGGTTTAGGGGCATATCACATGGTCAACTGGACCATGATCACCCGAACCTAAGTGCCAGGCCTCTGGAACTGGTTACATCATGGACACATTATAAAAGTATCATAATTCGAACTTATATCGATAATATACATATATACATTTTGTCACAGTATGTGCCACAATCAGGATGCCAAATGATGTGTTTGAATTTATTCATATTTGGAGGTTCTCCCCTTCGCGATATGTATGTCGGCTACACCTGCACGTCTTGCACATAATATGTCCGCACAACCCATCAACTCTGTTGGCAAGAATCTGTTTACTCTTTCATGCTAATCGATATGGCTAATATTCCGCAAGAATCTAAATTCTCAATCCCAATTTTTAACAATATACCAACCGTGCATAGAACACAGTGATAATAATTTTGCCTTTTACACAGGTCTGGACTCACTCCTGAGCTATACAGATTCCACTGACTAAAATCTAAAGGGTAATACTCATCGAACATGCCAATCATGGACCATAAATATCAATAAAGCGCATCCAACGCATTCAATCAATTCGTGAGCAAAGTACCTGACATAAACTTGGTCCCACATTAATGTGATTGATACGTAAGTTTAAACATATATATCATCAATTTCTTGTTTGCTACCATAAATTATTTGCTTGTCCCAGTTCTATTATGACGTTCAATGCCAATCACTGGAATTGTAGCGACATTTGTTCCGCGAGTACCTGAGGACCGAGGACAAAAAATCCCATCATTCTAGTTGTCACATTGTCTTCACGTAGGTTAGTTTGTTTCGTAAATCGTCATGCAAGCAAACGGACAACTGATAGGCTTGGCATGTCAGTAGCAAAGCTATAATTCGACTGTAACCATCGTTTAGGTACAGACGTTGTCACTTTGGATTAGACAGATGCCTACAACCCAGATGTTAAAAATGGGCGTGGATAAAATGATATGACTAATATATCAATAATTGCATCATCATTGCATCGTCTAGGATTATGCCTGACGCGATTCCATCCACATATAAGTAATCAATGATTGTAGTGTTTCAATGATTGCATCATTATTGAATCATCGATGACGATACACCTAATATAATCAAATACCTTCTCAGAAATTGATATGAGACATATAACAATAATAATTTTCTAGCACAATATTGAGTGGCGAGTTCCGAAACTGAGAACAGTGCATCCCATGTAATATGGATGACATACTAATGTATATGTTAACTAGTACATGTATATTTAGTTGACGCATAACTATATTCTATTCTTACTATATTATAATTTGCTTATTTTACTTCTATCAACATGGACAGAATGCTACCACCGCCTACACAGTTAGCATTGCAGTAGTACCATACCTGCCGCCCAAATTTTTGACATTTCATATTCCCGTCATAACCATATGGTGATCTCTATCATTCCAACTGTCACGTTTATGTGGTGTTTATATTATTTAGTGACCTAGGTACCGTCTGGACAATTTCCGCATGGTGTAATTGAAATCTGGTGGAAGCTTATATATTCTTTGTTTCCGGTTCATTCAGTATGCAGAGCAAGTCACGCGTTCGTGATATGATCTGATTTCAGTGCGATGACATTTCGCTATAATGTATACATGACATTGTGAACCCAGGCTGTCAGATGTTGTAACAACTTTGTATTATAAAGGCATGTATATGCTGACTGCGATTCATAAAGCACATACTTCACTATTCACTGTAAAGCATTTAACAATTTTATATAATCAGTTACACATGATCTTTAAATATAGCTGAAATATATGTAACAATCTATTAGGCTCAATACCACAGGATTTTGATTATGCCATACACAAACACTACACCTGTAAAATGATTTTTTTAAAAATAGTAACCAAGTCCGACCAAATGTAGGATGCGTAATTTTAACTGTGCATTATAACAATTTTTAGTCCTGATACTTTAGCAGACATTCATTTGAAAACAGATATCGCAATCGACAAATATCCTTAAAAGTGTCTCCTGTAAAAAAAATTATGATGCTTATAACCTTCTGGCTTTCAACAATCAACATGATCTCTAGTATAGCAGAAATGTATGTATTAATATTTTAGCATCAATACCACAGGAGTTTGATTATGCCATACACGAACCCTAAAATGAAAATATCTTGGAATAGTAACCAAATCCGACCAAATATTTATGTCCATTGACACACTTGCGTCATCGGAGCAGGCAGTGTGTAAATATAGCTGTTTCTACATCACACCTGATAGAATTCATTTAAAATACAAAGGCAACAAATCAGGTTTCTAATGCAAACCGATTCAGCTTATTCTCAACATGCACAGTAACGATGGACCTCATATTCAATGTGGAATACCTAATATATCATGTATATAAGGGATATCTGTGACTGTCAAACGGTATATATGTACCTTATTTGTGTACATATGAGTGCATTCTTCTATGGGTGTAATAATGCATAATTTGGTATCACTATTAAAATAGCTACGTTGTCGAACAGACCAACACAGGCAGGTATTTTCTTGCGAGTTATACCCAAACAAATGTACAGTTAATCATGTATGTGAGCTGAAGGTGCGTGATATTTCAAAACACTTTGGTGGCTTTGAAGTTTACATATAACTGGGACAGATTTTGTCTGAAAGGATAGGAAAGACTATCCAAATTTATTTAAGACAATTTCAAGATGTGTAGAAGTTTTAATATTACGAACATCAGTGTATTGAATGTCCGCGAATCTTATCACCGTCACTGGATAGTCTCTCGAGCTATTTTTTTTGTCGCTGTGTCCCCTTTTAGCTCCATTGCGTCTTCGTCTTCTCGTTGCTTTCCGAGGATGATTAGAAGTGGTCGTTAACATTCAGACTGGTGCACGTGATCTGGCTTCCAGGAATCAAGTGGGAACTTGTCACCTTCTAATAATGGCACACCTCAGCCTCTTGGGTTCACCACATTGAAAGCAGGATTTTGAAAGCAGGACATCTCGCGTCTCAAACACGCACAAGATTTTAGGATACACATAAACGCCGCCATCTGTCACATAACACATAGATTCAGATAGTTAGATTCGCTGGACATTTGTTGTACAAAATTTATCAGTTGTGGGTATCATGTTTGGATGGTAACCGTTAACATCAGTATCAATTTCATATTTTGAATTTATATATTCCCATAATGTTTATGAATGTCGAGTATGATTTAGAATTATAATATCAATATTTGTTGATGGCAATTGTCAATAGCTATGATATGATATGATATTCATCCATCGAGATCAATAACCAATACATATGGTGCTGGATATCAATCATGGCAGATCACGTTCTATTCCCGGGCTTCAAACACGCCTCCGATTTGACAACAAAATACAAATTCCGAAATCTCCTCTGTTTCTGGCCCTAATAAGATCGAAGTGAAAATATTGAGCACCTAGTAAATTACTGGTTACCATATTCTTTATAATGTGTATGTAAAATATTTTGAAAAACACTGGACTGTATTTCTTTAGTACTTTAAATGATAACTTCTTCCCTAGTTTGGCTGTTAAATAATTGCTATGGATTCAAGACTATGTATACATATGGGCCAACACATATATATATAAAAAAAAAACCCAACATATTCAATGTAAGTGTCAACCGATTATCGCCAACACAAACGGATTGTGATGATGCCAACAACAAAGCTAAACTATAACCCGTCATGTATGAAAACGACCAAATATCACATCCATCCTTGCGTCACCAGGGGTAGACTATGTGAGCAAAATAAAGACGTTTCTATAGATGGTTGATAAAAGTTGTATATGCCTGTCCAACAACCTATTGAAACAACCTATTTATAATACATGTGAACAGTTCGAATGAGTACTGTGCCAGTCACGCCTTTAAAACGAAGAAACCAAGAATGGTTTCTTAAACAAGCCTATTCAATTCACCATATCACAAGGAAACATGAAAAAGAAAAACAAGGAAACATGAAAAAACGAACGCACCCCCTAAAATTCAGAAGAAAAATAATTCGTAGAGTGGAAAAAAATACGGATTGGTTATTTTATTCAAGTTCTGCAGAGGGAGTGTTCCTCAAACCAAATTACTGTAATGTTTGTTACTCTGTTATAGTTTATGACTCTTGTGCCTGTCATATTTAAGGCTCTCTACCACGGTCCTTTTGAGTCGCGTATTGTACGGAATTCTCAAAAATATACAGGCAAGGTTCCGCAGCATGGGCTGGGTTGTGTGATGGCAGCCAGGAAAAAGTCCACGTACAGGTAACGTTAGGGCTCCTTACGTATAATAATATCCACGCAAATTAATGAAGACCTGATAATATCTTAGCTTTCAACTCATAAATAGAGCGAGATTCCGATATCCAATATGAGTTTTGGTTTGTCTTTTGGAGCTTCCCCTCCCGTTCATCGTTTGGTTAAGTGCCAGCGTATAGTATTGTATTTTCATTTAAATGGTGAATTAATGTATGCCCATTTAGCATCCTGCACCATTACCAGAAACGAATATATCTATCTTTAAATATCAAACATAATTAACCACGCCTGTGCATGGAATACGCCAGGTCCTTGCATCTTTGCATTAACACTGAAATAATCGGGCTTGTCCATTGTGGTGATTGATGAGCAAGTTAGATATACCCCAGAGTAGCGACTGTAACCCCATTACAACTTATTAAAGCTGCTGCCTTCGAATGTATGCAATATTTGTTTCAAAACCAATTTTTTGTTAAACACATCTAATGCAATATGAGAGGTGTGCTCAATGATTTTGACGATTACAGTCCGTCCGAGTTGTCTTTTCATCCATTTTAGTGCCCATCCATTCCTCCATTCATCCATTTTGTACCGGTTTTGTAAATAAACAAACGAAGTTTATCCATAAACCCGAATGTAAACAAATGCTCAAATCGCGCTTAAAATCCACATCGAGTAAATTTTTCAGTTCATATAGTGTAGTTGTGAGAAAATAATCAGTGATATGCCATGATGTGCGTGGAATTGTCAGTCTATCTCGCACTTGTATGCTTTGTTTACATCTGCGTGTGATGGATACAGTTCCTGTATTTACGTGATAACCGCCTGTTGAAATGAGCAAAATTTCCCTGAGGACTGGTTATTTTCATTACATTTGATGTGAGTATGTTTCATTCAGTTAGTTTAGCATGTTTAATATGAAATATAGTTTTCAAAAAATATTGACTGGTTTCGAAGGCAGCTGCTTTAGGAAGCGAAGTCATTAGGTTTTCTACTCATTTGTTTGGCACTGAAAAGTTATATGGCATGAGTGATTGAAAACCAGGCCCATGCTTGCCAACCATGAACTTCCAAGCCCATGCATGGCAAAACCAGGCCTACGATTTTTTTTTGGAAATTCCAAAGATCTACACCATACGGGAGGATTTTTTTCGATTTTCGCCACCAATTTCGCCAAATACTGTGGATGCTTCGAGGGCTTTGGCTTCATTCCATATTAATCTTAATAAAACTTTTCCGAAAATCGAAATTCAATGATGATAATGCACCACAGTTTTAGAATCTTGCAGCAAAATAACACATTAATGATGTGATGAAAACGTGGTCAGATATGCTCAGAATCGCTCTCAGAAAGATTAGAATGCTAAATTTTCTCGGGGGCTTACGCGGCCCCCCGAACCCCCAGACCGTTTTAGCTTCGCTCACTGCGCTCGCTCGCCGATATCTCACAAACCCTCTATCACTTTTATCAAAACGCACCCCCTACATATTATATCGTCCTACGGCCCTGGCATCCGGTGGTTGTTATGATGGGAGTGACAGATTAGGTCCAAACATAAAACTTCAGTTCACCCGATGAATTCCTCCACATCACCAGGTGCCTGATGTGTCTGGTTGTCACCAGTTTGACCGATTGGAATGTCAGAGAGTACATCCACCAAATTATCCACTAAATATAGGACTTTATCCATGCTTCCTTATAATGGTGAAATGGTGCGAGATGTGCTGTGTAGATTGAGATAATATCTACATACATATAATCAAATACATATATTATATGTATTTGATACTCTGTTCCATGTTCTATAACGAGTGCGTCAGTGTGTTTTGTAACGAGTGTGTCAGTATGTATAATACGATTATAACATAATATTAATCATAGTATACAACTTCGAAAACATATCTCTTGCCCAATACATGACCTGCCTATATACAGCAAGCAAGTTTGGCAATATATCGCAATCAATATCATTCCAGACTAGCTTGAGGTCCAGAGTCAGTCACGATCGTTAGCATCATTATCATTCCAGCCATATCAAAACATTCGATTCGCCCTCCCGTACACCATGATCAAAGTCCTGAGCTATGAGAAAAAGTCATAGGTGTATAAAATTATCTCCATCTAAAACACAACGCTGATATTGAAACACTGCAATGAAACACAACACTGTTCATTCTGTATATCACATGGGTTGCCCGATATGAATGAAGATATTGTGATAACCTGTCACCATGAACAGGTTGATAAGTAAACCAAATATATGACATGTATTCAGGAAGCCTTGTTTTCATGTTGGTTTTTTTTTCATGTGGGGCAGGAAACACACGCAATCTCATTCCGAACACTTGATTTTACTTCGTGATGGCAATTTGGTTGGTACATACATTTCTGCCACTGAGCCGGTGTCACTGCTGGTGAACATCAAATTTGTCTTCGAGGACATTAATTATCCAGTTCGGGACAGCAGATGACTCCGTTGTCTTTCGATTGGCTTCTCACATACATGTCATACATCTATGTGAGGTTTGTTTCTGATTGCTAGATTGTTTGATCGGTTGTTGGCCAGATGTATATTGAATCCATCAGGTGTAGGGTAAAAACAAGGTCATTTGGCATACTGTCTGACCCTGGTGACGCCAGAGTGTTTTTATATTGAAAAACTTGGTCGGGTTTTCTAGTCCGAGTGTTTCAGTCCAAATGTTTGTTATTTACATATTGTGCGGGGTTGTGGTAATAGGTTGACACATACATTACCAGTCATTATTATTACGAGTTACTATGTATGACCGATGAATTGCACAAGCTTTGGTACAGCCACTGCACAAGCACAAACAATGATATACACATTATAAAATCGAGCAATATGGAATATACATTGCCCGGGTGCATATTCTCGCACAACAGCCAAAGAAGTTTCTGTCAATTGTAGTGAAAGCAGTGCATACGGTCTCTGTAATTTACCAAGACTACATTGTTATGGATGCCTCATTAAGCGTCTATTCCTTTCACATCAAACGTCGGGAGAAGAGGGCTTTAGTAAAGCAGCTCTAGGCGTTTTGTCCAACACAGGAAGAGGTTCTTACAAGTATAATACGTTTGTGGTAATACATATTGGCAATTATATGTAATGGCGAGCTATATGTGTAATACAATACGCTATTTTGTTTTTCATTTGATGGGAATATGCCTGGACGTTCCGAGCTTTTGACACCGCACGATCCATCCACTCTGTTTATTTGGTGATATTCCACTCACTCTTTCCGGAACACCTGATTTCACCTCCTAATGGCCATTTTTGGGGGTTCATGAGTTTCCCTGTCATTTTTGTTTTCTGTCACTTCGTATGCCTGATATGACTTTCTGTCCCCGGACTATGAGATTGGATAACGGACCTTGTTTTGTTTGCTCGGAATACTTAGTACTGGGTATTGATTCCACGTCTACTCCGCAAGAATCTCACATCTCTCAATCAAGATACCTTACACTACTACATACATAACTTTTTTCCTCGTGGAGTTATGGATATCAAGCTAACACTCCAGACACAAATAGCAGGAAAGTATTGTCGAACAACGGATGATAAATCGAGGAGAATAATTTTTACGTAGTCATATTTAATTACTAAATGGAACCAAATGGAAACATATGAGTATGTAATGTAATATCGTCCATTGCTGGCGATGACATGTGGATCAGATGACAACTGTTTCTTTGTCTGACATTTGTGCAAAATGGTTTTACACAATAAAAGTATATATTGGGCACTTATGTTTCACTATGTGTTGACTCAACATTACTTTGAACCTAATAAAGTGTATTTCATTGGTTAATTGTAACATCAAATTGTTTGCCCGCAAACACATGACATAATAAATTGAAAGAAGCATCTTGATCATGGACTCAATAGCATTCAATATCATTCATATGTGTCCTGAACGACGTATTCATGACGTCATACAGTCTAGGAAAGGCTGTTTTGGGACTGAATATACACTTTCTGAGATCTTCAACTCAAAATCATTCACTGTATCAACCCAATGCAGAATAAAATTGGTGCTACTAATAAATAGACCTGCTGGTGACATTTAATAGAATTGGAGTTCTCGCTCTATTATGTTCGTTCTTTTACAATTCGGACAAAACTCCGGATAACACACGTATAAACTCTGTCCCTGACCACACGTTTTACACGTATAATTCGCGAGACATGTGTCTATGTATGAACTCGGAAACGCATTTTAAAAGAAAGAACGTAATAGAACGAGACATAGAGTACACATATGAGGTTGAGCTGCGTGAGTGACTCCGGATTAGAAAAATCCGAATACTGGGGGTATCGTGGATCATTGAAGGTGATGTGCAGCACTAGACTGACAAAACATATCCCCACGTACGAACATTGAATGTACTTCTCTGCTGAATGTGTCAAAATTTTCGTGGCTGACCTAATCCGTGTTCATCCTTCAGCAGCTTGTAGACCAGCAAGCGTGTATCTTTGGCTCTGGAAAGTAAAATGGAGCAGTTTGTGTTTCTATCCAACAAGCGTCAACGGATCAATGACTAAACATCAGTTCCCAGAAATTGCTATTCTTATTGGCTGTATTGATGACACACACGTCCGGATCATAGTAAAGACTTTAGGTCCTGAAGAATAACATATGAATTGTAGTTATGTATTTTGTATCTATTGATTGCTATTTTCTACAAACTGCCCCAGCCCATACGCGAAACGAATCGGAATTTCGTAAAGCGGTATTTGCACTTAGTTACTAATATTTGTTCGAATTGAAAAAAACAGCTCAGTCGACAAAATTATATCAAAACAATTAAGTATGATCACCAAAATCGCATACACATGGCTGAAACAAAGGTTGACAGTGGTGTTTACATCAAGATTGACAGGCGCGCAAGTTTATGTTTATGTTTACATTGGAATTAGGTGTTTGAGAGAGGAATCCCTGACACGTCACACATTCAACCACGGTGGCCAGTCGTTCCGCATTGTTGCTGGTAAGATATCGATTTTAGTATGGTTTGGGTCCGTGTCATTTTAAACACACTGGATGCGCCTACGTTCCAACATGGTCCTGGTAAAATGCGATAATTCATACATAGAATATTGGTGTACAACACCAGTTTCTCAGAATGTTGATTTTTTCATGACATTGCTGAAAATGCGCGGAATTCGTTATTCAACTAGCAACATGCGAAACGAATGGGCACCGTATATGAGACATCAACACTCACCAAGCTCATGAATATGCAAATATCACGCATGGCCGCATGCTAGGCCATCGAGTGAACAGAGGAAGTGACCGAGGAAATCCCTCGATATTTTAGCTTACAAGACCCGTGTGTGCTTTTCTATTGTCACTATTTTGCAACTGACATGTCTATCAGTTGATAGGACTCAAAATATGCATAGGCCCAAAAAATATTCTGGGAAGTGTAAGGAAGTGAAAGAGCCCTTTTAATATTAAGGGCCTAAGGGATATTATTCCGTCAACGTCCGACTAATATGTGAGGATTATAAAATGTGTTTTCAACTAGCCTGGGTCTACACACGACTCACGCATTTTACGAGAAAGTGCCTTGTTTCCTTTCATGGAAGAGAGCAATGGTGATGACATCTCTCGGGGACAGCGGCTACCCACAGAGGCACTGAATGATGACATCATGCCTGAGGCCAAGTTGACAGAAGAACGCTCCAATGCGTCGTAAACACGCAATGTCATAAAGTGGTGTAATGGACGGAAGAAGCAACGGTTCCATTGTATTAAAAACAGGATCCTGGTGTCACCGCTAAGAGTGTGTACAGTTATTCGCGTTGTTATTGTGTTGCGCAACCTTAGTGTGGTGTACAATAAATCCATTGGCAATGATTTGGATGACGTTGATGATGACGACAATGCAGTAATTAAACTAGACGTTAACATTGGCAATGCTGCGACGCTAGAGGCCGTGTCATTAGAAATATATTTATTGAAGATACCTTCGTGTAACATTAGATCAGAATAAACCATAATGAAAATCATAATGTCTATTTAAACCATCACAATATTTTCACTTGGATAAATAGTTACACCCAATTGGTATTCCTGTTTTGCCATTTCAAGCATAAATTTCTGGCTTTCCAGCTCGAGGTTTTCGCGCTTGGCCCTTGTCTTTAAGATTTCCCCAGGGAGCAAATCCCCCCGAGATTCGTCACGGGTCATAGACAGCAGCGGGTCCTTCGGGGTCCCTATTGGAGAATCGGATACACCTTCAGTGTCAACGACCTCCCTGTGATCGATGCCGGTGTTGCTCGAACAACTGGTGCTGAGTTGGTCGCCCATGTCGGTTTCTTCATTTGTGACTTCTGTTTCTGGTGCACCTTTCTCCACAACCTAATAATAATACTAATGACAATGACAATGATAGCAACCACAAGAATGAAGGAAACAAGGAGCGCGTTGGTGTTCGCGAGATGGTGTCCGCGATAATATCTAGGTAAGGACTCTCCTTCGGGATTTTTCCCCAGCCCCTTGTCATTTGGTTTACCCTGGTGGAAAGTTTATGCTTGCACTGGGATTCCAAGTCTTTCCACTTGTGATTGAACTCGTCTGCCGTTTGGTTTTCATGTCCCACGTCATTCACCGCGTCACTGATTTACGACCATGTGTTGCGTTTGTTTTTGACTTGAACCGTGGACCCAAGATTTGAATACAGACTTTTGCTGTCCCCGAACTACTCCAGAATTATACACATTTCTGCATCACTAATTGTCCTTTTTTTGGTCTTAGGCTCACTGTCCTAGGAGTTGTTAAATACTTGGTAAGATGCCCCCAACGAGATATCTCTCTTCACACATGCCGATGTACACGTACAAGTAGAGTAGTTCACTGAGTCTGCATTGCACTCAAGACACCTACTCATATTGTGAGTTTTCAAATCATGACAACTTTGACCTTATACTCTAAAACAGACTCCGATCCGTCCGTGTCCTCGCCGAGGACCAGCGAACAACCCGCGACTTTGTGGTACACACCAGACGGTCGGAGAATGTAAGCCAAACCGACGCACAAACTACGCCTATTTTACGACGGTTTGGTGAATTAGGCCCTTGATATCTTCCACCGGACCCCAGGCCTTTAATTAATTAACCATAATCGAATGTGTCCTTGCTTCGTATGGGAATGTGATGTAGACGAAGGAAAATTTGAAAATGCGATCTTAATACGATGACAGTGGCTGTAGGTAGTGAAGCAACTGCAGTTTTATTTACAGAAGACTCCCATGTCACATTGAAATATCAAACACCAAACAGAAGGATATATTCTATTGAAGACCCATTACTATCGGCATAAGAGATAAGACTATGATGGAAAACGATAGGAAATTGAGCCTATCCGTGTTTCTCCATTCGTCTCTGGAGTGAAGAAGTTTCAGGATCAATAAATCTCCACTGGAATCATGTATATACACTCCAACCATATTATGAAGCGTTTGGAACGGATTGCACACAGTCACAATGCTAATGAAGATGTTGTTGTCCTGTTGAACACGGTCCCAATTGATCACTAGCAGGTAGGTACCTTATGTGACATTAATCGCGGTATGGTATATTGTAAATTTCAGTCTTAATTTCCCTGATCACGAATAAGGTTCCCAAATTCACCAAATCATCATCTGATTATATCGAACAACACGTTTCAATAAATTAGGTAGATATTTCAAGTACAGCCAAGCCATTTTCATCTCCACCCTTTTTAAATACCGAACCTTTGATGCAATAACCTATTGCCATGCTGTGTTGTCGTTGTCCGTTGGCATTGTCTGCCTATATTCTAATCTTTCAAGTTTATAGTAAGATTTTTTCCTTAAAATTTGCACCAAAATGCCTAAAAATATTTTAATGGGGGGTGTTTTTTCGCAGTTTTTTTCCAAAAAGGCTGCCATTTTTATGAATAACCTCCAATTTTGGCGGCCATTTTCTCAAAAAGTGTGATCAGTGTTGAAATTTTTGTGTCCAGTGAGTATCCTCACTGGACTTGATACTCACTGGACTTTTTGACTCCCAAAAACTATTATGGTTTTGGTTAGGCGCGCATGTCACTTGAAACCACACGCAGCATTGGTTTTGTTTTAAAAACGAAAAAGATAATCCCTTTCTGAGAGCCGATTTTTAGCTTACCGGCCCTTTGGGCCGATAAGCTATTATCGTGGTTTTTCGTCCGTCGTCCGTCCGTCGTCCGTCCGGATCTGTAACTTTTTTTTGGCATGATGAATTTCCCCATAAATTTGTCAGAATATACCTTAGGCCAATATCTAAAAACGTTTTTTAGGTTACCGAACCTATGGTCCGTAACCTATTGGCATGGCGATGCGTCCAGCGTCGTCGTCCGTCGTCGTCGTCCGTCAACAATTTTATCTTTAAAGTTTACGATCGAATTTTTCTGAAATTTTGCACAAAAATGCCTAAAAATATTTCGAGGGGGAAGTATTTTTTAGTTTTTTGATTTTCGCATTCTTTTCAAAATGGCGGCCGTTTTCGTCGAAAAATGGCCAATTTTGGACTTTGGCGGTCGTTTTCTCAAAATCTGTTCAGTAACTTTTTTTTTATTGATGCATAAGACTCCTCATATGTACCCCTGTGACATGTATAAATTTCGTTGCCCTTGAATCGCTTGAAGTGGGCCATTTTGGGCCCAAGCTCGGCCCAAATGTGACTTTCCCATGTTAAATTTTCCTATGCTTTATAATGGGACACATTAAGCCTAATATGTCACTTAATATTGAAATTAGAGACTAGGAATGAATTGTGGACATATAGGAAATGATATATGCTGAATATTGTCGTGACCTTGAATTTGACCTTTGACCTCATTTTCAAGGTCACAGGACAAAATGGCTGATATCTCGCTTATTATCGACTTCACAGCTTAGGAATCAATTGTGAACATATAGGAAATGATATATGCTGAATATTCTCGTGACCTTGAATTTGACCTTTGACCTCATTTTCAAGGTCACATGACAAAATGGCCAATATCTCGCTTATTATCGACTTTACAGTTTAGGAATCAATTGTGAACATATAGGAAATGATATATGCTGAATATTTTCATGACCTTGAATTTGACCCTGAACTCATTTCCAAGGTCACAGGACAAAATAGCTAATATCGCGCTTATTATCGACTTTACAGCTTAGGAATCAATTGTGAACATATAGGAAATGATATATGCTGAATATTCTCCTGACCTTGAATTTGACCTTTGACCTCATTTTCAAGGTCACGGGACAAATTGGCCAATATCTTGCATATTAGCGACTTTACAGCTTAGGAATCAATTGTGAACATATAGGAAATGATATATGCTGAAAATTCTCGTGACCTTGAATTTGACCTTTGACCTCATTTTCAAGGTCACAGGACAAAATGGCCAATATCTTGCTTATCAGCGACTTAACAGCTTAGAAATCAATTGTGAACATATAGGAAATGATATATTCTGAAAATTCTCATGACCTTGAATTTGACCTTTGACCTCATTTTGAAGGTCACATGACAAAATGGCTAAGATCTCGCTTATTATCGACTTTACAGCTTACGAATCAATTGTGAACATATAGGAAATGATATACGCAGAATATTCTCATGACCTTGAATTTGACCTTTGACCTCATTTCCAAGGTCACAGGACAAAATTGCTGATATCTCGCTTATTAACGACTTTACAGCTTAGGAATCAATTGTGAACATATGGGAAATGATATATGCTGAATATTCTCTTGACCTTGAATTTGACCTTTGACCTCATTTTCAAGGTCACAGGACAAAATGGCCAATGTCTTGCTTATTAGCGACTTTACAGCTTAGGAATCAATTGTGAACATATAGGAAATGATATATGCTGAAAATGCTCGTGACCTTGAATTTGACCTTTGACCTATTTTCAAGGTCACAGGACAAAATGGCCAATATCTTGCTTATTAGCGACTTTACAGCTTAGGAATTAATTGTGAACATATAGGAAATAATATAAGCTGAAAATTCTCATGACCTTGAATTTGACCTTTGACCTCATTTCAAGGTCAACAGGACAAAATGGCTAATATCTTGCTTATTATCGACTTTACAGCTTAGGAATCAATTGTGAACATATAGGAAATGATATATTCTGAATATTATAATGATATTGAATTTGACCTTTGACCTAAATTTCAAGGTCAGTCATTTTATTTTCAAAGTCAGATTACAAAATGGCTTATATCTCGCTTATTATCAAATTTACAGCTTAGGGGTCCATAGTGAACATATAGGAAATGATGTATGCTGAATAGTTTGGTGATCTAGAATTTAACCTTTGATCCCATTTTCAAGGTTAGAGATATGGCGATTTCAGTGGTCACCTTGAATAAGACTTTCAACTTTCTCGGCTTAACTCTGTATATTTCTCCGGTAACCTTACTAGCCCATTGGGCTAATTCTTTTATTTTTTTGATTGAATCGTTTTTGCCGAATTGTCGGCCATTTTTGACGAAAAATTGCCAATTTTGGACTTTGGTGGCCATTTTCTCAAAAACTGTCTGATCAGTTTTGAGATTTTTGTTTCAAAACATTCCTCTCATGTACCACTATGACATGTATAGGTTTCGTTGCCCTTGAATCGCCGGTCTGCGTGTGGCGGCCACTTTGATGTTTTGGAGGGGCCGGCGAAAAAAAAAATTTTTGTCCCAAATTTGTTTCGAACCATTTCCAGCAAAAAAAAAAAAACTTTTTTTTTGACCATTGAAAATTTTTTTGGACTTAAAAAATTTCACCCAATTTTTCCTTCATAATGGGAGATATGCAGAGTAATCTCATGGAACACTTCAAGATAGAGCCTAAGTATTGGCACATTCAAATGGGAAATCAAATATTGCGGTTTGAGTGGCAACCTTGAATTTGACCTTCAATGACCTTGAAAGGTCAAAACGACCTTTTTTGTCGAAAAAACGATGAATTTTGCCTTTGGTGGTCATTTTCTCGAAATCTATTCAGACAGTTTTCCTCAAAATCATGTATAAGATTCTCCTTATGTACCTTTGTGATGTGTATAAATTTCGTTGCCTTTGAAATGACGGTCTGCGTGTGGCGGTCATTTTGATTTTTTGACGGTTCGGCGAAAAGAATTTTTTTTGTCCCAAAGTCACTATTCGTTTTGAGCCATTTCCAGCAAAAAAAAAAATTTTTTTTTGACCATTGAAAATTATTTTGGACTTTTATATTGTATTCGGTATTTTACGCAATTCACATGATTGCCGGTAAGCTACAGCACCCTTGGTGCTAAGTTCTTGTGTGAAATGACACCAGTACGCCGACTTTGGTGCGATTATGATCGAGTCAAATGGTCCCGATTGTCATTGACATTGCACAATTTGGTGTATGGCTGACCAAATCGGCCAAATTCGACTGGATTAATCACCAGCAGGCAATTTCAGGGCAAAATGATTGGCCAAATGGGCCATTTTTGGCCAGATCTTTCAGCAGCAGCCAAATTTAGGGAATAAAAAATGGGAACTTTTGTGATATGTATAAGTTTCGTTGTCATTCAATCGCTGGTCTATGCGTGGGGGTCATTTTTATTCTTTCAAAAGGTTGATGAAAAAGGTAAATTGTTTTGGCCGATATCAAGTCACTCTCTGTTTTGAACCATATCCAGCCAAAACATTTTTTTGTTGTCATTGAATGTTTTCAGTGAAATACTGGAGTGAGCTCCTGCAGAGATTAAACATTGCACATTCAACAAATGACATAGCCTTTCCTCTTTTTGATAAATAAGACTCCTCATTTGTACCCTTTGTACCCTCGTAATGTGTATAAATTTCATTGTTCTTGAATATTTTGATTTTCCGATGGGTCGGCAAAAGAAAAATTGGCCCGAAATTAAGTCACTATCTGTTTTGATTTATTTCTATCGAATTGAAGTTTGAGAAATACTTTGTACTAGGGAATTTTCATCCTTCATTCTCGTCATGATGGGAGCTGTGCTGGGATGTTAGAAACTTCATAATAGTGTTTAAATATTGACCCGTTCAAATGGGAAGTCTCATATAGTGGTTTCAATGGTTATCTTCAATGTACCTTGGGTGACCTTGAAAGTTCAATTTTGTTGACAAAAGAAGTTGTCTCAACATTATAAACTTTCTTAGCCCTCGGGCTAGTTTTCAATAGTGACGAAATTATGTCAACAAGATCATTCTGAGAACCATGATCATGATGATCGAGCCAATAAACTTCGGAATATCTGTGTCGATTGAAATATATGCCTGAACGTGAGGGAGGTACTTTGTTTATATTTACTCGCAAGTTCTAAAATTTACTCAAGGCAGAACACATGGGGCACGACCACCTGTCTCTAGCTTGTACATCAGCATCCAAGCGCTGAAAATTCTTGTGACAACCGTTGCACACACATTCCCAGGTGATATCAAAATCTTCCCTTTAACATTTCATCTGTCAAAATTGGATGTTGTACCAAAATGTAATGTACATGTATCTGCAGTCCCAGTGCAGTCGGATGAGTGAAGAGTGACGAATAATCCCACCCAACTGTTTACCTTTTTGGTTTGATCCATCTCCACGTAGGATTGAAAAGCACATGTATATGTTCGGACATGACGTAGTAATATATTTGCTTTGAGTCGTGTAGAATGCACGTTAAATGGATGAAATGTGAAGCACCACGGAATGATGTACACACGAGTGAGCTTTGTATGGCCCATTGGACGTGCATATAGGTAATATTGGTAATATGTATTTATGTATAACTATTTTAGTGACTTCTGACAGACCAGTGATTGCCTCTCCCTCTCGTTTCAATCCTTGATGTACAATGTCAGCATACAGTCTACATTCATGTAGTATTAGCACAACTAAATATAAATATATCAACAAGGTTATACCAAAAACAAAATTGCATCACTAACTTTGCTTGGTGTTTATTCTCCAGTGACTAAGACTACAGGGTCGCTAAGAGGACACAACAGATTAAAAAAAAAATTGTTGGGCGTACCCATTTTTGCGCATATTCTGTGCAACTTAATTATGGTGTGTGATATATACTTACAACTGTGAAGTTCCAGTTGGATTGGGACTGCATGACAGGGCTATGTCACACGCTTCCTATCATACCGTTCATGGACCTGGCGTGGGATGTCCCTACCAGACCATGAATCTATCCTGGTGTCAACCAGGCCCGATGAACATAGCACCTGCAGACCCTATGGTAATCATACCCATTCCTGAATCATACCACCAGGAAATCCCCCAATATCGTACTCGTAGGTGAGTGTAAGTATCAATCTATTACCACCAATACAGTGAGATTTTAAAGATGCCAATAACAAACGAAAATACAATATTTTGCAATAGAAACAAAGCCCGACCGAATAGTTTATCCAAAGACACACTAGTGTCATCAGGGGCAGACAGTGTGTTAACTGTAGTTGTTTCTACTGTACACCTGATTGAACTAGTATACAACTGCCCAACAACCTATGAAAACAAATTAGAAATCCGAAACAACCCCAATGGAACAGATATATGACAAGTACATAAGTACCTAATCACAAGCCCGAAGGCTACTGAGTTGATGGTATCCTCGGGGACAGATTTAACGTCCGCCAGCAGTGACACCGACTCAGTGGTATGAATGTAAGTATCAATCTATTACCACCAATACAGTGAGATTTTAAAGATGCCAATGACTGAGTGGTCAGCCTTCCCATGGAGCCCACAGCACACCCATCCTGAGTGGGGATCGGCCATGATAAATCCCTTGGTCATCGATGGGATTCAAACTTACGACCTCCCGACTTTGAATCCTGCAGCTTAACCACTGCGCTACAGGGGCCGGTGGAGGACGCAACAAATATTTTTTTACTAATTGTTATCCCGTTCCCTTGCAATATCATGGCATTCCCTCTCCTTCTGGATCGCGATCATATTGCGTTTCCTCGCACCCGGATCGTGTTCCTTCACGATTTTATTGCATTCGCCATCTTTTTGCGAACCCTTGCATTCCGGTTCATATTCCGTCATGATGATCTTAATTATGCTGAGGCCTGTGATTTCCGAGAAGGATTTCCTACAAGTGCGCGATGAAACTCGATCCAGAATGAGGGTACATGGCCCGGAATGCAAGGGAACGCAATGAGATCTCCAGGGAATGCGACAATAATGTGTCAAAAAACTTCTTCCATGTCCCCTCAGCGGCTCATACAGTATGTGACTCTAGACTTAAGTGATATATTCAACTTGATATTTTGGAACTGGCTTGCGATGCCGGCAATTTGACAAGATATTCACAGTATATGAGCATTTTCGATCATGAAATTGAACATTAATTGTTCTCGTGCTTCAGACACGTTATCGAATCCTCTCTCATAGAAGACAGAATACATTCATAGCTACCGTTTATGATAATGTATGTGGGGGAAAAACAACATAGCTGGAGGAATCGAACAAACTCGCAGAATGCAATATAATAGACAACAAAGGAATAGAAGAAGATCGCATGACCGCATTATATTTAAAGCAGCTGGCTTCGAAACCAGTCAATATTTTTTGAAAACAATATTTCATATTAAACATGCTAAACCAACTGAATGAAACATACTACACCTCTAATGTAATGAAAATAACCAGTCCTCACGGAAATATTGCTCATTTGAACAGGCGGTTCTCGCGTAAATACAGGAACGGTATCCATCACACGCAGATGTAAACAAAGTATAGAAGTGCGGGATAGACTGACAATTCCACGCAAATCATGGAATATCACTGATTATTTTCTCACAACTACACAATATATGCAGATACGAACTGGAAAATGTACTCGATGTGGACTTTTAGGCGCGATTTGAGCATTTGTTTACATTCGGGTTTGATGGATACACTTCGTTTGTTTATTCACAAAACCGGTACAAAATGGGCACTTAAACGGATGAAAAGACAACTCGGACGAACTGTAATCGTCAAAATCATTGAGCACACCTTTTGTTATATTGCAATAGGTGTGTTTAACAAAAAAAATAGTTTTGAAAAAATATTGCTTACATTCGAAGGCAGCAGCTTTAATTGATTTTCTTGTCTAAGAGATAACTCAGCTATATCTCATTGTGTTATGGAAGTTGCAGCGATTGTGTTAAAACATAGCTAGCAACCGGAGTGCGGAATTTGATCACTATACATGGGAAGAACTTCAAAGTATGTACCATGTATGTTCTTTGATGTTTATCCAATTATAAATCGCAATGATAACCTCTGACATAAGCTTGCAGTGTTTCTTTTGATGATGGCGATATTTTGTTCTCTGTAAGTGGTAAGGTTCTTATGCGTGGTTGTTTGATATGCAGGAATATATAGCATATACGTATCATTCTTGCAAAAGCGAATTTGGCATTGCATAACAACATTGTTTTTGAACATATAATCATGACTAAGTAAATGTGACGTTACGTTGGGCATTTGAGATGCAAATCATGAAAACAGCGTCAAAGCAATCTTCAATGAGCATGGTACATCACTGTGAATTATGAGACTGTTGCATAATTTACACCCATTGATTCATCGCTGACACTATCGCTATGTCTAGGTGCTGGATATTGTCTAGGCTTTTTGTTCCAAATTTTATCCATTTCAGTTTTTTATTAGCTACGTCACACTGGTCACAGCGGTGTTGCTGGAACAGTGACATACACAATGTTCACATAATCACCTCAATAATATTTTATATGATGTTTTATTCAGATGCATTGTTGCAGCTGCAGACAGTGTCTAGTATTCGCCAAATTGCGGGAGTGTGGATCAAGCGACTCAGTTGTAGAATTGCTGCCTTGTCTGGCCTGGGGTGTCCCATTTTCCACTATCCAATTATTTGGGAAGAAACATCAGTGATGAATTTAGAGTGATTTCCCTATAGACAACTTTCAGTTTGCCGATGCCCTTCAGCAATTCAAAAGGCTAATCCTTGGTGGCACGAGCGGTCGTGAAACAGAAATGAACCTGATGATGGTTATGGAGTCATTTCGCAAGTATTATGTGGGTAAGTAGAAGGCCGCTTGCACATGGACTTCCAAAATTGCTGGTAATTGTTTGGGTAAGCTAACCTGAAAGAAACGTATGTAGCCATTTTGACCTGCACAAAACTATAGCCTGATGACCTATGTAGTGAACTTGTGCATATTGGCAACCGGAGACGGTACGTTTGTCGACAAAACTTGCATTTGAATTATGAGCATACAGAAAGTATATGATCAACCTTTTGATAACACTGTAATCTCAAATTTGTAGCATCAATATCTTTTGATTGTCTTGAAGTTAGTGATCTCAGATGATCTTGAGCTACGGTAATTGTTTACATCTGACTTGAAACATGTCAATTGGCCAACAAAACACTCGTAGATAGAGTTTAGGTTTGTGTTATAAGCGTATGGAAAGTCACTCAATAAAATTATGAGTGATCTTCTGGAGACTCTACCCATTTCCATTTCATTTTCCTTTTGAACTCTACCCATTTCAAATCACCTTGAGGGATAAATGTCAAGGTCACATTCACGCGCTCGGTCTTGATTGCGAGGTAACCGACTTGATTATAAAATACCTCTGTCTCTTGACACCTTTGTATTGGCAGTAAGCCATCTCATCCTCGTATATCTATCCTTCAGGCGCTCGAGTATTTCCTTTCGAGAATTGGGTTATATGGAATATAATGTGCAGGTTGTGACATGGCTATAACTCCGCATTTTGTGTTCATAACAACTCGGAGTACTTTCCAGTGGCGCCAAAGGAGATTCATCACGACTTAGTCTACACGGACGGAGACGTTTGAGAATAGTATTCAAGATTTAGTGCATTTCTACATGGTGCTCTGAGGTGGGTGTAACTTTACACGAATGGTCACTAGCATAACAAGTGATGGAACGAATTGTGACGGGCGAAAATTTGTTGGGAATATTAAATGTATAATTTCTCACAGCAGTCTATGCAATACCATCTACTCATCAAACATTTTACCGTCTTTTTGAAAATTATGAAATGGGCAAAAGAATAATGTAAGTATAGTGTTCCCTCAATTATTTTTTCCATGATATTCCATAGCAATTCGAACGTTCAATAATTTTGTAAATATTCATCATTTACATTCCAACTCAATCATAAGTGGCTGCGTGGATATTCAGTCGTTCCAGTCTATATTTATCATCTAGCAAAACGAATGAAATCATGTGATCCTAACAGTGTAACGCGGTCTCCAGGAAATCGTTATTTTCCCAATGGCCATGTTCTACTTTTTGACTTCACTTATGGCATAGTATGGAGGCGACATTTCAGGTGTAATATATAGTGCTTGAGGTTAATGATAGCAACACCTGGAGTGAAACTATATCCTTTTCTTCAAAATACATGTGCATACTCAACTGCCAGAAATGAAACAAATTCATAATCATAGAATGGCGTAATTGTTAGAACCCAGTCCATAAACACAGGTGTGATGTTTTATCAAGTTAGCCCATTTATTGGTGTACATGAATTGATGTACACGTGACGGGATGTGTTTTAGTTGAAATTTGGAAGAGCTCGAAACGAAACAGCTGTGAAAATGATGCAGTCATAATTTCAATGAAAACTTGTCAAAAACGGTGCGAGGTCATTCGATTAAAGCAGGAAGATATCCCACACAGACTTTCTGCTACATTTAAAAACTTCATTGCGAATGCCGTTGCACTCAGTACCGTCCCACTCAGTGTAATAGCGCATGAGGATGTGTTATTTTATGGAAGGATTCTAATTTTGGGTGCAATGTACAACAAACAAATTGATCAATCATTATCAAAATACCCCTGATCGCACAGCCTTGATACATTCCACTCGTTCACATATGGGGTATTTCACTATAATATTCGCTTTCTAAATTGCAAGCATTATAGACAATTTTGCTGACCAGTTGGTACAACACTTTGTAACCGTGATCAGTCACCAAGTCGTACTGTGAAGTGTTTTAGTTCGTTCGATGCCAATAATTTCCTGGAACATTAACAAAAGTTTCGTGCAAGAGTCTACATTGTCAGAGATGGTTACCAGAATATACTCAACACAAGTGCATCATTTACCAGTGGTGAATGTCATAGATAGAAACGTCAGAAATGAAATTAGGATGATTTCCCCGATGACGAATTGCACTTCCCGCATTCCCATGGCGCTTGGCGAGACTAATCCTTCCAATAGTCTTCAATGAACGAGGTCAATGGAAGCCACATCAGCGGGATATAATTGAAGGCAACGTTGTTGGCAAATCATGAGGGAATACACTAGCTACTCACGTGACGCTGAAGCCATCTTTTTTGCTTTCATGGAACACAGGCAATCCCCAACAGAGAAGTGAGTTTGAAGCATTTACAGTGTGGTTGGTATTTTCTCCACTATCTAAACTATACCTGTGACGTCACTCCTTTGTTTCAACTGTAGATTCTTATCTACGAATCTAATTTTTCTGAGATATCTACCAAATGTACATTATACATCTTGACACAAACTGTAGATTTAACTGTAGATTCTGATCCACGAATCTACACTTGTTTGAGATACCAACCAAATGTAGATTAAACATCAATACACAAACTGTAGGTTTAACTAGAGATTCTGATCTACGGATCTACACTTTCTGAGAGACTGATCCAAATGTGGATTATACATGTACAGACACAAACACAATTTCCAAACAACGATTGTTTTGCAGGCGAAAAGTTATACAAAAGAATCTACTTATTTTCCACATGCACTCTGTTGCTCACGTTACTGTCGGACATTACAGTCACCGTGGGTACTTTTTTCTCCCAGTGGCGAACAGTGCTGCCAGTCGTAGGCTTACACTGACCGGCTTGCGTTGTGCACCGGTCGTTCTCTTGTAGGTTTTTAGGCACAAAAAAATCCTTTTCTGTAGGGAGCGTATTTCCCGGCCTTTTAGCGCGAGGTGTAACTGAATGGTGATCACCAGCTCATTTGTGTTGCGGCCTGATAGGGGTCGTCACGCCTTTCCTGGCGTCCAAGACGGACCGTCTCAAAGAGAAGCAATAGTCATTCAAGTCGTATTATAGAGGTGTCCACGTCATGCAGCAGTGTGCGATTGCGTTCGAAATTCACCAGGCTTTCCATTCGTTGAAGAGACCGACTGCCGCGTACACTTCTTCGTGGAAGCACACAAACTACAAAACATATACCAAATCCAATATTTACGAATGTATAAAAAAAATCAGTCACTCCGTCGAAGCAGACAAACAAATTCAATAATCACGAATTATCAAAACGCATTTAAATTAATTAGTGCACTGTAAATTAAACATAATTTTACCTTTTGCGGCTTTCTATTTTAACTTCCGACTGTCTAGTGGTTTATTTCCGAATTTATTTTATTGATCAGAATTTTGTTACTCAAGTTGCTACGAGCTCATCGCGGGTACATCTGAAAACTGAAAAGATCTGAAAATCTTATTTGCTACTTAAAGACTTAAAGGCTATGAATGGCGCTTCTTTCCCGCCTCAGAATTTTGTTGCATAAAAAAATGTCCCTGGTGTCACATTTGATGAATAGTCCAATGGAATTACGCCAAATATCGGGTTCAATTGAAATATGAGGCTCTGCTTATTATTAACAAGTGGAAAAATTAGGCGCCCGATGATCGATAAATGGGACATCTTAGATTATCCTGGGCATACAAAACTAGTGGTTTAACATGACTTGCGCATGTAAATTTGTAATTTTCCGTAAACAGTTAAACGATATCAGTCACTGGTATTAAAAGGCAGAGAACTGTCTTCAATTTGTCACAGTATTTTGATACTTTCAGTGACATCTCAAATGTGGTATTGCATCCATGTCTATAACGATGTCAGATGCGAGATGTGTAGTAGCTTTCTTTTATGCTTGTCTCGTGTTTGTCACATCTGAACATGATCTATGGAACTCCAGGAATACGCAGCGAATGTTGCTCGTTCTAAAACATCTAATAGATTCAATACTACGAGTTCATCTCCCATGTGCGGAAAAAATCTGTCAAGATCTAGGCACTAATAAGCTGAAGCACGTCTGGTACTGTCGATTTGCTGTCCATGGGATGAGTTTTTGATGGATAATTAGCACCTTTCCTAACTTCGGTACGATTCATGAGCTGTTTGCTAGTGTTCCATATCAAATTCAATATTCTACACAACGTTGTTCCGTGGCAATGACGGGAACATCATTTCCGCTACTACAAGATGAGTATGTTGTGTTCTGTAGCCCAACAGATTTTGGATGGAGGAAAGTTGGCGGTATTGACCGCACTCCATATATTAATAGTATCTTTTTCTATATTTCACATTTATATAAGTACGAAGCATCTGACGAATACACGTGTTTCTGACTCCAACAAAGTTTATTTGGGCTCCCACAATGGGAAATGCACATTACATCAACATATAAGCTGATTATTTTTTCATCATTTTCCCATCAAGGCATTATCTGCTGTGATGGAATAATGCGAAGTGCATGTAATTGTCTTCCATTAACCAATTATTACGCTTAAGGGGGAGGTGAATACATTATAGCATCCACATTTCTGTTGATAGAATTACATTTATCGTTGTCATTATATGAAATGAGCTTCATTCCACCCCAATAAATAATCAATTCAGTTTGTTGTCCCATCTAAATGGCAATGTCAGGCAGAATCGAAAGTAAAGGGAAATTCTTGACATTTGCCCTGGTATTTGCCCGCTCGCGCAGTTATCGTGCAAGTCAATACCCTCATGTTTGCGTATTATTCACAACATTCTGAAAGTAAACTCCCTCCAACTAGACTCAATACATAATAATACCCATAGAGGTGCCACACAGCACAAGTGCATCATTTATCTGTGGTGAATGGAGTGGATGAACACGTCAGGAATGAAATTAAGATGATTTCCCCGATGACGACTTGCACTTCCCGCATTCCCCTGTCGCTTGGGGAGGCTAATCCTTCCAAAGATCTTCAATGAACAAGGTCAATGGAAGCCACATCAACGGGATATAATTGAAGGCAACGTTGTCGGCAATTCATGTGGGAATACACTAGCTACTCATGAGAGGAAGCCTTTCGATCTACAAACGAATGAATCCATCTTTTGCTTCTATGGAATACAGAAAATCTTCAACGAAGAAATGAGACTATGGTTAAAAACCCGAGGTGTATTTCGATGAAAAACGTATTATATTTATTTCCAAATATTCAAGATAATTTGCTGTGGTTGCTCATATGCTGCTCCATTGAAGTACTAGTATAGTGAAAATTTGATGTGAATTTATATGAAAGATCTCATTGATCTGAGCAAAATGGTTTTTACGGCATGTAAATATCACAATCCGTTCAAAAGTTATAGCCCTTTGAAGACTGAAATCGGCAAATTTGCTTTTTCAAAACAATTTAGCTAATTAGTATGCAAATGAGATATTCCTGACGTCATCGGGGGAAGTTGTTTTAATTAGGTTATTGATATGTATTTTTCATTCATTTAATGTTATGATTATTCATCAAAACTTATTCTATACAGTTTTTAATATGAATAATCAGTGTTTTCACTTTTTCTGTTGTTGTCAAGGTAACCAGTGACCTGGTATGGCCCATAGCAACCATGGTTGCTAGGGCCAGAAACCCACTTAGAACAGGGTATGCACAAATAAAAATGGTGCCAACTTGAGATCTATAATAATTTATTTCATAAATAATCGACAGAGAGTCTGTGGAAATACTGACTTGGCAGTTAATGGCCATGGCAACCATGAGTAACTACGGCTATAGGGAACAACTAGTAACCATAGCAACAGTACAGTTTGTGTGGATATTGACTATGTATGGTACATAATAATATGCACTAGTCAGATCGTCAGAACCTTCAATAAGAATCATTATATCATGGCTTGAAATATCCTATTTAAAAATTGTTCCCCTCGTGACGTCATGAATTCTCATTAGCATCTAATTTGCATATTAATGAGTTGCTAGAATATTTCATGTGACTTCTGTAATGTAGTGCCGGAATGGCAGTTTCAAATGGCTGTACCTTTTGATTCCACGTCTAATACTATAACTGAGTCGGTGTCTTTGCTGGTGGATAATTATTTGTCCCCGCTGGCACCATCAGCTCAGTAAACCTAGTATAGTTAGGTTTAACCTAGTATTTGAAATGACTATGCAGTACAAAGACAACGGAAACAAACTGGTTGACACGGCGCCCAGTATAAAAAGGTGTCAAAAAGCTGTGTCCAAGGGCACGGTCACAGCTTCCTCAGAAGGTGCCCCTAGACTCATCATATCAGATATTATGAAAACATCATACGTAGTCTCTTCTGATCGTTCCCTATGGTACAACAACTCGTGTAATTTTATTAATATTAGAGATTGCAAAATCAAACTTCCAGATATAATGAAAGCAAAGGGTGATGATTGTCAATATAGTATTAATAAATGTAGAGCAAAAAACTGCAAAACTTGTGATATATTAATTACAGATTCACAGTTCACAAGTTCACTTACCAAACGTTCATATACTAGTAAAAGTTATGAAAACATCAATTGCAAGACCAGCAATATCGTATATGGAATTGAATGCACTATATGTGGTCTCGTATATATTGGAGAAACCAAAGGACAGCTTAACAAGAGAGTTAATGGTCATCGTTCCAACATCAATAATAATTCTAATCAACTACTTTATCAACATTTTAATCAGGATGACCATTCTATTTTGTCAATGAAAGTTCGAGTCATAGAAAAAATATACCACCATACTAATAGTCCCTCATTAAGTACACCCACCCGCAGGAAACGAGAAGAACATTGGATACGTGAACTAGGCACAGCTACACCTTATGGCTGTAACGATAATATCAGTTCAGTGGGAAACCTGACAAGCCCAGGATGCAGTTCAGTCAATGTAATGAATTTATTTACATCATTTAAACGTAGGAAACGAAGCCATGGACAACGACATTATAATCGACCATCTATTCATAATATTTCCTTTGATGGTCTACTCGAAATATTGAAACAACCACTTGGACTGCACTATGTTCGCACTAAATTATTTGCCATACCTCATGTTAAACTTAAAGAACTAGAGGACCAATGTCCTACCCACTATATCAGAAATACCAATAGCTATGAATTTCGTCTGTATTCCATTATCATGGATATTGTTTATCATCGGCTTTATAAGCCAACACAGAATTCCGAATATATACCACCCAAACGGTCTTTTCTGAAGATAAAATTTGCCAATAAAGGTATTGATGCAATTAACATCGGTAATATATTACATCATAAGTCTGTTCAGTCCCAGGTACCATCATACTTCACTGACACGGCTGCTCCATCTGTATCCTACTCATATACCAAATCTGTTGCTTCCAAGATTTTCAACTACAAACAAACATTGAATGATTTGGATATTGATGATCTCTTACATAACCCACCCTCCTGCACTTGCATTAACTCTCCGTTCATACACGATCCAGTTGGGCATGTTATTTCAGGCGACCTCAATATAGTGGAGAATGAATCATTGAAAGACATTTTGTCCAAAGGTCCCAAATATAGAGAGCCCACGTCGTTTTCATGGAGATACAATTTTAAGTTAATCATGGATGCAGTTGAGGAGCATGCCAGAAAATGGACAAAGCGAGAAAAGGCAGAAACTGATTCTCTGTCAGAATGGGTCAAACAGATTAGGTCATTGGTAAACAAACGCATCAATGTTTTGTCAAAGTCAGTTAGTACTAAATATAGCTCTGTCTTCAATGATCCCGTGGTTACTAATAGTTTGTTGAAACTTCAAGAAAGGTTCGTCATTGTCCCTGCAGATAAAGCTTCTAATAATGTTGTTTTTGTTTGTAAAGCATACTATATACAGTGCCTGTTTGACGAACTGGGTATTGCCAATAATACTAATCCCAATAGTACATACCAAGCCGTTACCGTGCCCAAACAGGATATCTTTATCAAATCATTTGTCTGTATTGCATTCGTTTGGTATTACTACCTCATGTAAAGATTCTAATCTACCGAACTTATATTGGATCCCAAAGTTGCACAAAAATCCACACAAACGAAGATATATTTCTGGTTCAGCATCATGTTCTACCAAAGCCCTTTCTAAAATATTAACTACTATATTGTCTAAAATTAAACAGGGTTTCCAAAAGTACTCTGAAACCATCTATTCTAGAAGTGGTATAAACCAAATGTGGATATTAAAAAATTCCAAATCTTTATTGGAATATCTACATGCGCACACACTTTCAAAAGTAACGTCTATCAAAACATTTGATTTCTCCACTTTGTACACAACTATACCTCATTCTGAACTGAAATCTCAACTTAAAAAACTAATCAATAATTCATTTTTCTCTAAAAAGGGACAACGTCGGTACCACTATATTGTAGTTAAATATAATACCGCTTATTTTGTTAAAGGCGACTCTGATGCCCCATACAAATATACTGAAATAGATGTGGTAAATATGGTTAATTTTCTGATTGATAATATTTTTGTGGAATTTGGTGGTCGAATATTTCAACAAACTATTGGTATTCCCATGGGTACAAACTGTGCACCATTATTGGCAGACCTGTTTTTATACTCATATGAATCAGATTTTATCCAACATTTACAAAGAGGAGGTTCTAAGAAACTAACATGTAATTTTAATTTCACTTTCCGATACATAGATGATGTATTGTCGCTAAATAATCCCAAGTTTGGTGATTATTTGGATGTCATATATCCTAAGGAACTTGAAATTAAGGATACTACAGAATCCGCTAATTTTTCCAACTATCTAGACCTGAGGTTGGAGATTGATAATGATTCTAACCTGTCAACTAGATTATATGACAAACGTGATGATTTCAATTTTTCCATAGTCAATTTCCCTTTTCTAAGCAGCAACATTCCTATGTCACCGGCATATGGTGTGTTTGTTTCTCAACTTATACGCTATTCCAGAGCTAGTTGCAAATATGAGGACTTTGTCTATCGAAGTGCCCAGCTAGTCTCTAAACTGCTACGACAAGGATATGTTTTACCAAGACTTATCGCTGCGTTTAAGAAATTCTATGGACGTCATCATGATCTGGTTGATAAATACAGCAAATCCATGTCTGCCATGCAACTAGATCTATTTTCATGTTAATTTTGGGGAATTCATGACGGGTGCCACTAGTGGGGCAGGAAATGCTCACTCTTTCCGGAACACCTGATTTCACCTCCTGATGGCCATTTACGGGGGTTCATGAGTTTCCCTGTCATTTTTGTTTTCTCTCACTTCGTATGCCTGATATGACTTTCTGTCCCCGGACTATGAGATTGGATAACGGACCCTGTTTTGTTTGCTCGGAATACTTGATACTGGGTATTGATTCCACGTCTATTTTGAACGGATAGAGATATTGATAAACCGTAAAGATCATTTTGCTCAGATCAATGAGATCTTTCATATAACAGAACATCATATTTTCACTTTACTAGTACTTTAAGTTGAATTCAAGTTTACACCGAAGTTCGGATGGTTTCCATGCATGGTTTTCATACGAGTTATGCATGCATAAGTCTTCTGCCATTCGTCACACAAAATGACATGTTTATGCCTTTTCTATGTTGTTCACCATGTTGCCTTCCGGGCATTATTGACCATTCTGTGATGGTCCATTGATGAACTACCTTGAAGTTTAATTGGATAAGATTGATGCGCCACAGCTATTGATATAAATTTAATGGTAATAGATTGATACTTACATTTATTCAATCGAGCTTTCAAAAGGTGTCACAATAACTCTATTTATAGCGTAACTCTACCGATCACATCATAATGTATAAAAACTTATTGCCTAATATTGGATGATGGATAAACCGCTGCTTGTTGGATATAATGGGGAACCTGCTGATGCCATGTGCCTTTGGGGCTCTAAAACAGTCTAAACAGTACAAAACAACGTCATGTCCATTGTCTGCATTATGCAAAAACAAACGATACAAAAATTTAATTTAACATTGTTACGTTTTTGTATGTATCTGGCAAAGTAGACTGTTTCTATGGTTTATCTATACCTGAATTACATGGTGGGGATCCTGGGTGGCGAACAGGAACCCCATTGAACTTTGTTGCAAAGTTTCACGTCACCGCTCACCTCAATAGCTCTTTCTGTGTTGGACAAATGCGAATCCGGGGGTACACATGAGCAGTGCACGAAGACGTACTGCAAAACGCCACATCTAGAATACTATAAATCCCAATATTTTCTCTGGGTTTGGGGATGTAAACTGCACCCCTGAACCCCCAGACTTGGAAGAGCTGCGCTCATTTGCGTTTCAACATAAATTTCAAAGTATAAAAAATTGCACCCTCCTACCACTACTACCCTTCTAATACTCCATTCGATTCATACGCAAATTGCTTATAGTATACTACTCCGTTTGATTTATGCGCATATCATTGATAATGCATTTAACGTTGATGTTTTTGTCATTGGTGTTTGAAATCGGATCCCAATACAACAAAATGTTGTCCATGGCTATTTGCGGCATATCGACCAGCTCAATTTCCAAAGCCCGGTCATATTAGGGAAAACCATGTGTCCACATAGTGAAATTAGTGTAACTTTGTATATTTTCAAAAGCAATTATTTTGATTATTTCTCCTACATAATTTCATCGTGGACATAGGATACACATTAAATGTATAGAATGTTACAAATCAATCACAACAGGATTCGTTGTCAAATCTCTATCCGGAAATTTCACGCCCTATTAGTGACACACAAAATGAAAATATGCAAAGTTTCCCTGCATACTGTCATAGATTTTGATTATTTATCAGTCCGATCATGACGACTTCTATGGAATTCCCTGAAGGCAGTTATTAGTCCATATAAATACAATATTGGTAGCACCTCTTTATCATTATTTGCATACCTGCAACTACACCTGGAATAGATTATGAATACACTTATGGCGGGGTGGCGGCAGAAAAGTAAATCGAACAAGGTTAAATGAAGAACATTACATTTGTCATATAAACTGGTTGAAATGGTATGATTCTCTCGAATCTGAGCCTATGTCTAAATTTAACTATAGAGCAGTCTGTGGCATCTTAAATTTGCTTGGCATCCTTGAGACATATGACAGTTACATGTTTGTTTCTTTGGTTCTCCTCGTTGTGAAAATGTTGGATGAAATCTGACTAATACGAATACAAAAATAGGTTTGCCAATAAATCTGCACATATGTTTGTATCCACTGTAATTGTGTATTGAAATATTCCACCCCCAGATTTCGCAGAAATATTATCAAAAATTGGAAAGGTAATCATATGCAAAACATATAATATATACTTTGGGGGGGGGGGGGGGGGGTTATTGGGTGATTTCTCATGCCTGCGACTTCTAAATCAGGTGTCTTGGAAAATTCGAATGTTTTACTATTCCTGGACTAGTAGTTACTGTGACTGAATCTCCAGCTCCCTTGAGTTTGGAGCCTAAAATAACAGAACATGAAATAAAAAATCAAATACATATATCTATAGCTATTGCTGCACATATCACTTTTTTTCGACCATAAGCAGCAACAGCGGACAAAGTGGTATACTTAGTGGCAGTCTTTGGCGGATGCAATCTCTGACATTGCAATCGGTCACACTGGTGACAACCAGACAAATTAGCCACCTGATGATGTCTAGGATATTCATCTCAAGCAGATTGGAGTTTTATAATTGGACCTAATTCGTCACATACCATCATAATAACCCTTCGAAGCTGCGTCTCGTCATGTATCGTCGAGAATTCATCCAATATGAGTGGTTCAATAATCCAGTTGCAGTTACATGTACATATTCAATATACTCGCATGTTTTGAAGCTTCACGACTTTGAGTTTGAGTGCCCACTGACAGCTTGTTATTCACTGTACTGAAAGAAATTTGTATGAACTATCTTTCCCATTTATATATTTATACCATACTTAAACTCCTAGGTAACGCACCTTGGTTCATCAGAGATCCAGTTGTAAGATACGTTTCCTGACATGTTAGATATGTTTGATCACGGCACATATTTGGTCCTTTTCATGCATGTGGTCCGACTATCTTTTGAAATGGAATTATGTTCATCGTCGAACTGTCGTCGTTTGTCATCCACGTTATTATCTTTAATTTTTGGACAAAATACTTGTTTGATAGTTCAAGAGGGAGGTATCTCCTAGTTTGTTGCAGTTTTTTCTTCAAAATTTGGTGGCTATTTTATTGGATTCAACAGGTGAACTCCAGTGTATAAGGATTTTTTTTTTGCATCTGAAGAACATTTCGAAACCGAAAACTTCAAGCCACTACTTCTATCATAACAATGTTTTGTTTTTGTACTCCTATAGACCTCACATATTGCCGAGTGGTGAGTTATATATGGCGATTTAAGTAGCGATCTTGAAATGGACCATTGCACAGGGTCCCCGTAGATCTCATGGTATATCTGGTATTACTCGCTAATTTTCATAGTTCAAAACGGACCAATCGCTACTGAGGCCAGAGCTTCCATGGCAGCGTAAAACCACACACGAGATTCCGAAAATGTCTTGCATGGGTGCGCTCATCGCGTGCACGCTCAAGTAGTCATGTGACATGGGCGAGTCGAGTTATGGCTTTATTTAAGCCCCTCGTTTATGATTGGTCCAAAAGTATTTACGATTTCAGACTTCGGAAATATTTGGCGGGAGTCCCTGTGAAATGGTCACTACCTTTGATAATTTTACAAGTATACATACCTAGAGAGAGTGTGTTATATGAAAAATCCCATGAGGCGATATTGCGCCTTCATGCGTGGAAGCAGCCAACAACAACTACAAGTGTACAAACTGTGTATGCCAAAACAACAACACGTGTTTGTTTGCTTGAGTCATTGTCATCATTGCCGAAAGTTATTTCGGTTGACGACACACACTGTGGGTCGAGGCAGAATTATATAGAAACCATATTGCGATATGTTTGTGGTGTTCATACTGAACCCATATCCATTTGACGATAGGTGTCAAAGGGTTGGCCAAAACATTAGGGTTGGGGATAGAAGTATAATTTTCAATGACACGGATGTATGACTGGAATGACCAATCAATGATCAGTCAAGATGTATTCAATGTATCATTTGCTTGTAGAAGGCACACGACAAATTTAACGTTTATAGCCTTGTATGGCATTACTATGAGTTTTGTCAACAAACGAAATTCATTCCCTTATCATAGCCAGGATATAGAACATAACAAGAAAATGCAGCAAACTGCGGAAGACGACATTAGAGCTTGAGCACATCATCAGCACCACGACAGCATTAAAATATCCTCAAAACATTGGAAATTATGAGGAATATATGCATCTGATATCATCAGATATAGCCTAACACATGCCTTTACTGGGCAAATTAAAAAACCAGTTAAGTATGAAAAGACTTAATCCAGCACAGAACACCAGCTTAATTGTCATTTTATAAAATACGTCAAATTACGGTAAATGTAGCCGTGGCATCGCAGACGAATCGGTGTGTCTACTTCATAACGCCAAAAATGTCCACATGCAGATGCCCACATGCATGTATGCATACACGAATTGCTGAACAGAAATTGTATTAAAAAATACGCGTGATTGTGGTAAAATTTGCTTTGCATTCTGGGAACGTCAATTTCCATCGGCTCCGCCATTTTGGGACGTTTCTAGATGATTTGTACATTTTACGTAATTTTCTCAAACCTGACACATCAATTTATGCCTAATATATCTGTGGAATAGTCACAATTTCCCATCAATTCGAGAGATTTTAGTTCAAGGACGAAGAAAATCATCATTTGAAGTAGGTATCTAAACATTTACATGCCAAAACGAGCGTCGATAAGTTGGCATGAAACCTCCATGAAAAAGTCAGCACATAGACATGTAGAGGGTTGGGGGCTTCGCCCCCAACGCTCTAATGTCAAAAAATGGTGTCGATACCAGGTAACACTGGCGCCACCTAGTTTAGATTATGTATTGCTCTTACGTGTGGAGCAGACGTATGTCTCACATGTACAGGCCTTGCTGAAGTGAAGCGCGACGGGCGCGTCCATTGTTCATATCCCGCTCTAGGGGCGATATGAGGACCATTCCACATTATTTGGGGAGGTTCTGGTCGTTTTTGGCAATAAAAACAATCGGTTTTACTCGGTATGTATGACAAATAATACACTGTCACCCCTCGGCGATATACACGATCATCACGCCTCGCTGACGCTCGGCATGATATCGTGTATATCGCCTCAGTAACAGTGTATTATTTCACACTTAAAGCTGCCTTTTCGGTGGAGTTCTCTGGTACACATTCTAGACTATGGAATCACATGGATCCGAAAGGAATAATGCGCATGTATGAAATTTTACCTGTGTGAAGAATTTGTTCTTGAAAAAGAAGACATGTCTTTGAACATTTTACCGGTCATGAATCGCCAGTAATCACCAAACAGAACAATAAATTCATTTCGCAAGTGAGAGAAATCATCAAAAATACTGTATCAAAATGTATTATATGCATTACCAGAAATACATAAGATTCTCATTATGATTCTCGTGTATTTCTGATATTACTATAGAGGAATATGGTAACCCGCAGTTTGACGAGGTGTGTTATATGTTCACTGGAATCACACATCATAGGGAGTTCAGACCGTTGTGCAATGAGTAATGACCGCGAGTAAACGATAATGGCACTCGAACAGAGAGAATGTTGAAAGCATGGGAATAGGACGTGATCCACCATGATGGATAATCAGCACAGCAGCTATTAGGTTGATGATCTTGATGGATGAATATCATATCACATGACGGATGATGTACTGCCTAATAGCTGTTGAAAATTATCATCAATAACCCAGTAAACATGACAGACCTGGCCCGATACCACCTTCCCATCGTGTACGGGGCCCTGTATCATTCTGCACAGCGGCCTGAATCTGGCCCAGTTTGGTGGTCCTTTTCGGGGCCAGAACATTCGAGTAATAGGGCCATTTTTTACCCAGTGTACTCTAGCCACTATCATATTGCAGCACTATTGCAGTACTGGTTCCATTTCTTGGGTCATTGTCAACACTTTACCACATGAAACTGCAACTCCTGGGCTAGTATCGTATTTTTCTTTACCGTATTCACTTTGGATTAACAGAGCAGCAAACCACCGAAGACATGTTTTTAATTACTTCCTTGCTTTCCACCGATGTAGCCCATGCCAATTGTTTTGGGGGCCATGTCATGTATGAGGCATAACAACATCACTTTATAGTTGACGGTAGCACTCCACCCTGAGCAAGGTGAGTTACCTGAAAAGATTATCGTTCAGCTAGCAGATGCAGCTACCAAACGTGAATGATAGAAATTATTATACTGAGTACTTATCTGAAAAGAGATTTCAACAAATGAACGCTCTCAATATTTTCACTTTTAATACATTGAAATAGGAGCTTCAGGCAACCGTCTACATTCAGCATCTCTTCAACAGTAGCCATTGAGAAGCCCAGTCCTTCATCTTTGCCTGAACATAGTACATATATTATGTTCATGTTTCATATACAATGTTCATGTCCATACCAGTAAAGAAAAAAAAACTGGCATGGTGACTACATCTAGCTCTCGATTAAGAAAACGGCAAACGTGAAACAAAATGCCATCCAATTTTTGCGCTATTAACATACATGTGTACATGTGTGGCACCGAGAACTGACTATCACTGTACTCCATAATAATTATTTGATCGAATACGCAGCATGTTGTTCTGACATCGCTTCTCCAACACTTTCTTGGATTCAAACGACAGCCAGTATCAACAGAGCCAATGTGATGGGGACAAGCTCTATTTCGTTCTCCTCCAAGACTATATACATTATTGCGTCGTATGCATGTACAAAAAGCGGTCTATAGGAACGAGAAAGAAAATAAATTATGTACAAATTTTATGAATGTATAATGCCAACTGAAAAATTAGCCCAAAGGCCAAGAAAGGTTAACGGACAATGTGCTTTATATTTTAAATATTAACCATTTTAGTATATATATGTTGTTGTGTAATTCCGTGCCACTTTCATATTGATTTTGATTTGTGGTGATTTTTCATCAAAGTGGACCCCAATGAGATGAGAAAAAACTGTTTCCATTTTTTTCGCCCATTGGTTGTGTGAAAATCCAAGATGGCCGCCAATTATCACCAAAAATCGAAAAATCACCATATCTTTGGCCCTAATTGGCATAGAAGGATTGAATTGGGGTCGTTTTATATATTTCCAGGCACGAGGAAATAAAGCATTTTTTTAAAAACCATTGTTTTTATTCTTTCGCCCATTGATTGTGTGAAAATCCAAGATGGCTGCCAATTATCATAAAAAATCGAATAATCACTATATCCCTGGCCCTAATTGGTATAGAAACTTGGAAGTGGGGTAGTTTTATATGTTTCCAGGCACAAGGAATCAAAACCAATTTTTTCGATTTTTTTCTAGCCCACTGGTCATGTGAAAATCCAAGATGGCCGCCAATTATCACCAAAAATCGAATAATCACCAATGGTATATCTTTGGCCCTAATTGACATAAAAACATTAAATTAGGGTACTTTGATTTGTTTTCGGACACAAACAATCATTTAAAACCATTGCTTTAGTGATACACACACATATGCATTAGACTGTTGAACAGTTGCCCAAGTAGCTAGGTACGTATGTGGGCTGATGCCTCACCAATGAAATGACTGTCGAACTGGATCAGTGGGGTATCACCTGGTTCTCTGGTCTCCTCCCACATTGACGACCACCGTTACGCCAGATCCAAGCCAACAAGAGATGTTGATATAAGCATATGTGCTTGATGATACACCATAACCATCATCATCAGTCATGTTCAGGCAAGTTTCAGTCGCCTCACACTTGTTTTCCATGCAAGCCACGCCGAATAATTCTCCTGGCATTGCCGGAACCACATTTCGCGAGTTATACAACTGCCTCTGGTGTTGTGTGCTTCTGGTGTTCTTTGGTATCTTAAGCCATAACCACTGGCCATCCCACTACTACTAGATTCAACATTTATCGGCTCGGACACTGTGTCTTCTGATCAAACATTTGCCTGGTATGCAGTCTCAGCAGATTGCTCAACGATCATATTCCAAGATGACACACAGATGCCATCACTAGGAGCTTCAAGAAGTAAGAAAGTGGAAACCCCTTATTAAATGTGGATGAGGTCCGTCGTATTCTTGGATACATGTGGTTTTGCTGCTCCCTCCCTAAAGACAAAGGCTTCAGAGAAAATATCATACTCCACTTGAGGGTATCTGATGGTAAATTTACCCCCAAGACAAAATATGTTCCTCAACCCAGAAGATTGACCTACATGATGTGCAATGCAGAAATGTTGTTATTCGACATCGACTCTGTTTCTACAGTGGAAAGTGACGCCCGCAGCAGGATACATCAAAGGTTTACATCCAGAAACACCTAAATTTCTGAATGAAGGGGCATGCCAAACACCTGTGGGACAGAATATTGCCGGGTATCCCAGATTAGGACGATGATTATGCCGACATTTCACACACTTCAATACAAGTACACATGTATGTCGCCCTGAGCAGGGGCAAACAGAGGCAGCCTCCACTACAAGGAGGTTGAAGCTTGAATGGAGCAGCGAAAAGGGGTGGTTAATAAAAGACGGAGTTTTTTCCCATGGCTGGTACCACCCCAGCCCGAGTCGGATAGAGCACTCATGCTAATGTCCACTCACTTTGGCAGTCTGAGCCTGACCGAATCAAGCGAGTGGCTTGCAAACCAAAACAAAGTGGTCGCATGCATTCAGGAAAAAATTGATAATTGGCAATATGCAAACCTTACAACTAGCAATACCGAAAAGCCTGTCTCAGTAGAATCTCTATATTGTTCAGGGAAATAAGGTTTCGCACCCGATTTTGACTGGTTCCAATCCAGACATCACAATCTATGGAGATGTTATGCATAGATTTTCTTAGTTTCGAGTCATCCAAAGGAGGTTATGAGTATAACATCGTCCTGACCAATCACTACACCAAATATGTACAGGCCATACCCACGAGAAAATGAACTTTCTTCTACTTTCGCCAAGACAGTATATAGTGGACCTAAAGAGTCCACTTTGGAACCCCACCTCGTTTACACAGTGAACACGCCTCGAGAGTGATAATTAAGTTCTGTTGAACTGTATGTACGAGACCAGTGGGCATGCAAGCCAGCTAGGTACTGATTATTTTTGAATTCAGTGTAGTTGTTGATTCAGTTGAGCATAATTGTTTTGTTGACAAATAAATGGAGGTATTGATTGTTCCAAAAGGAACACAGAGACAATACTTTCTTGTGATAGGACGAACTCTAATGAGGTATTGTTTACAGCTTTATATATTCACGCGCCAATTAAGTGGTAATGTTTGTGACGTCGAGAAAGAAAGTAGTCTGAGCAGTCCCCGGGAGAACTTTTGAGATTTTTCCAGTGGAATCCACGGATTCGTCATCTTGAGACTCATCAGGGAAGTGGCACAGGCAAAATTGGACATTGAAAGAAACCCATTCACTATTAAGTGGGTGACTAGCTGTTAGCATTTAGAAGTGGAGAGGGGTGGAAGGCAGCTGAATTATTTGTGGTGAGAAAATAAGGGAGGTGCTTCTCTGCTTTGTTAGATTAGAACAGTATATTTTGGTTTGGATGAACTTGATTGGTGGTCAGAAAGAATTAATAAACAGTTGTCTTCTCTACGGGTTGTAGAGGAGAGGGCAAAAAAGGAAACCTTTCCGGAGAAGTTTTTTTTTAAATCTGTTTTTTATCTGTTCTCTTTTTGGTATGAAAGGAAAGGCTACACTATGCAGCCCACCGGAAACACAGTTTATGAAATGTTTAACAAGCATGCTGAAAAAGGCTAGTCTTACAGGATGTACAAGCAATGGTCATGCTAATAACTGCACCAAACATGAGTCACGAGTCATCACAGGTGCCAGTTGATGTGATGTTTGAGCTCAAGTTGAATCTTAGAAAGAGTGGCTTAAGACACTACACATACGATCTGAAGATGATGCCCAACGTGTATAAGGTTGCCATTGCAGCCCGAGAAAAGGAGCCTGATTGTGACCAGCAGTACTACGATTGGAAGACCATATGAGTTGTTGCTGCAACTCGTGATAAGTTAAAAAAAAAACATGGGTCATAAACTGGAAAGCGAACTGATTCAGTCGCTATAATGATACTATTTTGTGTAATATTTCTCTGACGGCCCAGTACTTGCATTTATCTAATACACACTGGTTTTACTGTATTCCTTGTCCCAGAAAACGTATAAAACGACACCAGATTTATTTTTCTAGGTCAATTATTGCCGAAGATATGGTGATTTTCTGATTTTCGGAGACCGTTGGCAGCCATCTTGGATTTTCAGTCGAAAAAATGGTTGAAAAAAATGGAAACAGCTTTTTTTTCGTTTCACTGGGGTCTACTTTGATGGGAAATCACCGCAAATCAAAATCAATATGAAAATGGAGCGGGATCAGTATTTGCAACATAACCGCATATACTATTTTGTCCCATGACCTTAAAAATAAGGTATCACTGGTCAAATTCAAGGTCATGAGAATATTTAGCATATGTCCTTTCCTTTATTTCCACAATTTATTGCTAAGCTGTTAATTCAACAATACATATATTGGCAATTTTGTCCTGTGATCTTGAAAATAAGTCAAATTAAAGGTCATCAGAATAATCGGCATATATATCCTCTATGTCCACAATTGATTCTCTAGTTAAAGTCGATAATGAACGAGATTGTAGTATGACCATGAAAATGATGTAAAAGCTGAACTTCATCGTCATCAAAATATTCGGCATACATCATTTCCTTTATGTACACAAGTGATTTTCAAGCCATAAAGTCCATGAGAAGTGAGATATAAGCCAGTTCGTCCTGTGACCTTGAAGAATAGTCACTGAAAAATAAAATTCAAGGGCTCGATAATATACAGCATAATAAATATCATATCCACAGTTAATTGCTAAGCTGAAATTCAAAAATCGAACAGATATCAGCAATGGTGTCTTGTGACCTTGAAAATGAAGTCACGGGTCAAATTCACGATCATCAGAATAATCGGCATATATGTCATTTCCTGTAATTCCACAAATGATTCTCAAATTGTAAAGTCGTTAATAAACAATATATTAGCCATTTTACAAACATATTTGTCCAGTGATACAAAATATGCATTTTTCTCATTGAAACATGCGCAAGTGCGTACTTCATTATCGTACATGCACATGGGATATCAGCTATTTCATTATCTATTTCACTAGATTCTAATATTAACCATTTCCTATGTACACATCCCACTTCTTCTTCCTTCTGTTTACCAGTTCCATATGCTCAAAATTGTACGATTAGTTATAGTTGGATCTATTCAGGCAATGTCGAAGTTTGTGCTGTATATGGAACACAACATACATATACATGTCTTCTATAATAACTACTTGTCACAGCATCTCGCCACCTGGGTTCACAATGTCATGGTTACATCATATCGGAATGTCATTGCACAGAGATCAAAATGATATCAGAAATTCGTGACTTGCTCTACATACAGAATAAACCCAAAACAATGACTATATAAGCTTGCACCAGATTTCAATTACAACAAACGGAAATTGTCCAGACGATACCCAGGTCATATGGTCATGACAGGAATATGAAATGTCAAACTGTCATGTATGGTGCTACAGCGATGTTCAGTGTGTAGGCGGTGTTGGCAGATTCGTCCAAGTTGATAGGATTGAAAGAACTATCATATCTCGGGATGGGTAAAACAACTGGATGTATATGTTCTGGTAACACGCATATACATACTGGTATATACGCTAATCTGCCATCTATATTACATGAGATACTTTACCTTTTTTTGGGAATCAGCCATCTAGGCAATTATTGTATGTCTTATATCGATTTTCTGGGGACCTAAATCAGCCAAACAGTTTATCGACGCCCATTGTTAACATCAGGACCCTGGGGCACCATGCCATCGGTGATACTTCGGTGACAACGTCCACCGTAAAATCATTTATCACTATGCCCCATGTACTTTCCCCGTCGATGTATGAACTGGTGTGTCGGTCGTATGAAACTATTGGACGTGAAATCTGCGACTGATACTGACCACTCGTAGACAGGTTGTACAGTGTGTAGCTCTCAAAATGATTAATGTATATTGTCATTGCTATTGCTAATCTCTGGAAATGCATCCATTTCACTATTGGAAATTCGGTATTATCGCCCCATTGTTTTCCCCCTGACATGGCCTTGACCTTGCTGATTGTGCAGACAACTCAAATAGAGCTGTAGCTCCTCAAAACTACTCATCTAAAAACCCCTAATTGGGTTTTAAGCCTTGTTGAAAATAGAAGACAGAGTCGCACAACAAATCTGTTCCTGATGTGAACTATGCATTTGGTAAGTCAATTTTGTTTAGTTGCTGAGATGAGTAGAACGTCATCTCAATGGTACTTTCAGCAATGTCAAGGCCAAGTTAGGTGAATAACAATGGGCGAAAATACCGAATTGCTCAATATTGCAATTGTTGTTCACTATGTCATTTATTGTTCCATTTGGTGAATGAAATGCACAAATAATCTATTGAAAACAAATAAAGTACTCTTGGTTGTACATTCTGATAAACAATGAACTTCAAAGGGCAGTAGAAATACACCCCAACAGTGCATCTATTAATCGGCGGGGGGGGGGGGGGGGTACAACAACCATTCCGTGGAAGACACGACCCGTCTGTAAAACTTTGCGACTTCTTGGTGCACAACACGCTTTTGTTGATTACACTTCGGACATTTCTACGATGGACGTGGAATCAACCAACGGTAAAGCGTGAGTTGTAGGTAGCAGTTGCCCTGAGTTGTACCCTGAATTGTACATCGCAGATGCTGTCTAATTCGTTGCCGATCAAAGTGACAGTGTGTGCCTACACCATTGTGGTAATCGAATCATAGCTTTTGCTGCTGACATGACATGTCTATCAGTTGTCAGCGTGCCTCTATGGCGATCTACGAGACAAACTAACCCATGGGGAGTCCCATCTTGCAGCTAGTATGGAGCTTGTCTGATCAATGCTCACGGGTCTGGCGTAACAAAATTTTGCTTCTCTTTCAGTGATTGACATCACATCATAATCTCTGACAGAAACAATGCTTTTGCTTCAGAGGTTAAAGCGGCTCTTTCACTTCATTCCACTTTCCAGAATATTTTTTGGGCCTATGCATATTTTGCGTCAAATCAACTGATAGACATGTCAGTTGCAAAATAGCGACAATAAAACAACACATAAGGGTCTTGTAAGCTAAAACATCGAGGGATTTCCTCGGTCATTTTCTCGGTTCACTCGATCGCTTAGCATGCGGCCATGCGTGATATTTGCATATTCATGAGTTTGATGAGTGTTGATGTCTCACATATGGTGGCCATTCGTTTCCCGTTGTTGCTGGTTCTAATGAAACGAATTCCGCGCATTTTCTACAATGCCATAAAAAAATTCAATATTCCGAGAAACTGGTGTAGTATACCAATATTCTATATATCTTTATAAATTATCACATTTCACCAGGACCATGTTGGAACGTAGGCGCATCCAGTGTGTTTATTATTATAACAACACGGACCCTAACCACACTGATGTGAAAATCGATTTTTTCACCAGCAACAATGCGGAATGGATGGCCTCTGTGGTTGAACGTGTGACGTGTCAGGGATTCCTCTCTCAAAGACCTGATTCCGATGTAAACATAAACAAACCTTGCAAACCTGTCTATCTTGATGTAAACACCATTTTCAGCCTTCTGTTTCGGGTGAGATAGCACATAAATAGCCATGTGTATGCGTTATTGGGAATAATAATGTGACAACCGAAAATTCGTTGCCCACACCGGGGATCGAACTCACGATCTCTGCGTTTTGAGACCGACGCTCCACCAAGTGAGCTAAAGGGATAACCCACTAGCCAAACTAGTAGGAGCGAGGTCACATATGGTGGCAGCGGCGGGACACATCGTCCTCGATGTGTGGGGTGTCCTCATCCGTTAATCCCCTGGAATATATCCATTTCACACCGGGGAAATGCCCTAACTGCTCCCTACCAACCTACCCTGCTCGCAGCGCCAAATGTGACAACTGAAAAATTTGTGGGATGTGTTCGGTGGGATGGATATTTTTCAACTGGGTTGAATATACTCATACAAATGGACTGTTCTGACAACGTCCATCATTCTAAATAATTAATGATTTATAACGGATCTCATGGTGATGGCTTTCCCTTTCAGCATGCATTTGCACATGCATGGTAAAAGTTCTGTTAGACGTTTGCTCACAGCGACAGTACTGTTGTTGTACATGTTCCTAGGAAAGAGGACAATTTCATCCGCCATCAAAAAGTCCTTCCATTTATCCTTTTTTTATGTTCAATTCACTTTCACACGATTCGATGTCGACAGCCTCCGATAAATAATCACACTATAGCACTGAATGTGAGTGCACACCAGTTTCATCAGTGAGCTTCCCGACAAGATAATTACTGTAATTCCCCATAAATAGGAAACTTTCAAAAGGTGTCCTTTAACTAAATTCCCATCTCATCGGAATTACCATCATAGTGTTGAAGATCAACCAGCACCCGTGGCACCGTGGCAAAAAGAGTATCTGAATGGTAAGCAATTTTATGTCCTTTGAGGTTGTGGGTATCAAGAGCGCGAATAATGATAGTTGTAATTAACCATAATCCACAACAACAATTAGCGACAGTTTGAATTGGCATTGGCGCTCAGTATTTGTCAACGTTCTTTTGCGATCTAGGATGATGGACCTACATGTTGTATTATTACTGTAGGCGTCTCTAACACAAGAGTCTAAGTTGTTCAGATAATATACAAATTTGATATACTGTGAATGAAACGCAAAATATACTTAAATATTTATGTGTTACAAAGTGGGCCGGTGATTTCTTATCGTTGACCAGCTCTGTTGATCGGCTGAGAAACTAGTTATTCGACCCGGGAAAACCATGAAAGAAAAAGGCTTCCAAGGTCATACCACAGCACCAAGGACCTCTCGAATTGTGGAGAATCCTCCGTGTGCCGTACAAGGCACAGGTGTAGCATTTAACTGGTCCCACATCAAATGGTGATCCCATGTTCGGCAGATCAATATACCTATCAAATTCTGTGGGACTTTTCCATAGTGAATGTAAGTATCAATCTATTACCACCAATACAGACAAATTTTGATGATTCCAATAACAAACATAAAATAGAAACAAAGCCCGACCAATTACTTTATCAATTTTACTTTATCATTTGGATAATGATTGATATACAATGATTGTGAAAGAAGAAGTGATAACAAGGTAAAATCACTGGCTCTTCTACCACATTACAAATCTGTTGCATGGGTATAGGCTGTAGACCATGTAGACCAGTGAAGATTATGGTAGCTTGTGTTTGGACATCAGTGTTTGGTTTGGGTTTTGTTCGTAATCCAAGTGTTTGATTTGAGTTTCCTGTTGGCATCATCAACATCTGGTAGTAAACGGTAATTGGTTTTAAAAATCAAATATATATAAAAATGGGTTATAAAAAACGGTAATATATCAATACTTGGCTGTTTTAGTGGTAATAGATTGATACTTACATTCATACCACTGAGCTGGTGTCACTGCTGGTGGACCTTAAGTCTGTCCCCGAGGATACCATCAACTCAGTAGCCTTTTGGCTTGTGATTAGCTACCTATGTACTTGTCATATATCTATTCCATGGGGTTTGTTTCGGATTTCTAAATTATTTTCATAGGTTGTTGGGCAGCTGTATACTAATTCCATCAGGTGTACAGTAGAAACAACTACATTTACCACACTGTCTGCCCCTGATGACGCCAGTGTGTCTCTTGATAAAGGAATTGGTCGGGCTTTGTTTCTATTGCAAAATGTATTTTATGTTTGTTATTGGAATCACCAAAATTTGGTTGTATTGGTGCTAATAGATTGATACTTGCATTGATAAACACATGTAAATTTATACCAGACTAGCATATTATGATACGGATCGCAGGATTGTGTATGGCCACATACTGAAATGAATCGTCTGTGGACCGATGATCTAAGTGTGATCGAGAGACATCACATACGCATCCACACAATGACATAACGCATAGTGACACTTGTCATCAATGGATACATTTATTAATAATTGCTCGCATTAGTCCCCCCCCCCAACACAAAATGTCAGTGCACGTAATTCCTTTCACTTTTATCAGAAACCCATAAGATTATGTTTACAATGTAGACAGTGAAATACCTGTAAATCAGCTCATGTTCATTTGTAAGAAAGAATAACCTTTGTATTCGAAACTTGATATCAATACAAAAACATCTTTTCCAAGAGATTCTGCTTTAATTCTGCAATCTATTGTGATCTCGAGTATGTAATAAAAAAACCCCAACAAAACCTCAACACCAATCTCCAAGAACCATTGGTACATAACCTAAATAAGCATCCAAATATGATATGTTCTGATTAAGTTCAAGGTTATTTATTACACCCCTCGTCAATCCCTCGTGCAATTGTAAGATACTTACCACCAGAAAATATATCAGTAATCATATTCAATCAGAAAATATGGCGTCTTTTGTTGCTGGTTCGCAATCGCTATGTCGGTGTCATAAATCAATGAAATTGAATAATGTTGAAACACTGTGACAAATAATCTCATTACTCGTACCTCCTGTAAAAATAGTTCCGATGATCTCCCCGAATACTCACTACGATTCGATATCACTTCAGAATGTGACTGAGTATTGAGTTTTGAGTGTGTAATTTGATGTGATAGGGCCTGGGCACTACTTTGAACTGGTCTAGAAGGGGACGACTCTCCCCAGTTTGTTTGGGTTATTGTGAATTACTGTTTCGCATATACGAATTACAATTTGCACATACGAATTATTGATTCATATCTGAGAAATATTATCTTATATATGTACGGTGACTTATTGGTGCAACATTTATTTTGTTCCTGTATTACTTGTTTTGAAAGCAAGTCACATATGGAGCAATTACTTTGCTATGTATAACGAGGCCAACTTTAAAGTGATGTTGGCAGAAAGTTTTGCCATACCTTTCTGATTAAATGAAGACATAAAACTTATATATCTGCACTTGTATGCCCAAACAGATGCCCCTTTCTAATAGATTTCCTTGCAAATTTCTGGTGAATACAGTTTGAGTTTGTTTACATTACCGCCGTTTTTGGTGCTTTGTACCCCTAATGCAATGCGAGTCCAGCTTACTCGTATATGGTCGAGCCAGTCGAGCGTGAACTAGGTTAAGTCAGAGGTAACTCTGAGTGGCGCACAAAAAAAAGAAGCGGCTGCTAGTCATATGCTTGACTTATCCATCGGATCAAGCATAGTTTGCGTTGTAACCTATTTTTCTGATACCACAGGCATATATGTAACTGATTTGGAAAAAATAGTTTTTATGCCAATATCACTTTAAGATATAGATAGTTGCAAATTTTTTTTCCCATCGCAAACTGCCTATTCTATATATCAATCGTTTTTGTCATGGCGTAAATTATATTCTTCTCGGAAGAAACCTTTGCCCGTGTTGTAAATATTCATTGCATGTTCAGTGTGTAGTTACGATATTTATGCCAGATTTTTTTTTAAATATGGCAGGAATAACCAACCATACATATGAAAAATATTAATTAGCATTTGCGAAATAGTAATTCGTATTTGCAAAACAGTAGTTCGTATTCATAATAATTCACTGCAGTGGCAGTTCTACGCTGCCGTAAATATCCGAAGCATTGTTCTCAACTATTCAGATGAGTAGAGATACATGAATATGTATCGGTATTATATTTTGAAATTCACTGATTTCTACTTTCTTAGATTAAATTATTTTTACTTAGCTCATGATCGCGCAAATTCCTATTCACGTCTCATTTTCATATTATTTTTAATATCATCAAATTATTTTCATATTATTTTGCATATATATATCTATATATCCTGTGATATGGTGACAAAATGGTACATTGAAATGAAAATAACGTTTGACCCAATCTAGAGAAGTCGATGCAGGATAAAAGCGTAGAATTTAGTTAGAGATAATTCAGCGTGGCAGTACCAATCGAGCTACACTACAAACCCACACTGGACATAATGAGTGTTAACCTGTGCATTGTGCAAAACAATAAATATTTATCTGATTGTGTTGATTAATCAATATCTTGGGCCTGTACCAAAGACAGGCCCAAGGACTAACTTCAGGATTTAGCCTACTTGACTTAGTCTGCTAAGATTTAGATTCTTTGTGAAACAGGCCCCTGATATTGTTGCCGAGAAAAGTTGAATATCAATGAACACATTCTTGTTTATTTAGGTGAAATTATCAGTTTCTGAAATTCGTTATCAATCCATTGGTTAGCCTATATTAGATGATATAGCATGGTTACAACCCCCCAAAATACGTCCGCATGACTTTGCAGTGGAGTTTGAACATACCGTAAAAACGCACGGTGTGAACGAATTGTTTACATCTGCCCCAATATAAACAAAGACACGAATTTCCTTATATTGTCATTATTTGCAACACAAAAGAATCAAACCTAATACTTGAAGTTCCATCACTGAAATATACCATATATGTACGAGATTCAAGTGATAAGGCTCTCACTATTTCAATAATGTGCTATGTGGTTCATTACCTACCGAAAATTCATCCACAAATCGTAACACAAGCGTAGCACGAGTGAGTTAATCTGCAGAGTACGCTAACATCATATGGTGATAAGGATTTATCTACCTGCATTATCTTCATACCACTGGTTTGCCCGCCCATACTGTACACACACAGAGGTTTGGATAATTTCAAATTATTATATTGAACAATATACTTTGATGACAGTGCATTGAGTAATACTATACAGTACAACGGATCATAAACGCCTACGTTATTGCTTTCGACGTTTATGTTTCAAGCCATAACTGTTGGATTTGCTGTCTCGGTTTTCGTTGTGAAAAGCGTTGATGCACTATCGAGAAATCACAGAAATATTTTATAATTGGACGACGCTAATGAGCAGAAAGCTTGTGAAGTCATGAACGTCTCAGAAGCCAGCTGCAATTATATTTCCCTTATGCCAATTGTCAGATTGGCGGCGTTAATAAAATCCCTCGTTCCTGTATCGACACAATTGTTTCATTTGGGATATAAATGCATGCATTCTTTGCTCTCTCCATATAAATGTCTCAAGGTAAACTTAGCTGTTTACACAAACTCCAGTCATGGTTGTAATAACGTGATGATTTGGCTAATCTTCTGACTGAAATTGGTGTTGGTGGTGACAGATTGATACTTACATTCAACTATGAATTTAGTCGGTTGTCTCGTTGCAAAACTAATATATGGGGTTGCACAGTATATATATTTATATATGATTCATTTATTCACATATTTCCTGATCTTCAGAGACTCTAGAAGGAACATGGCCACCAATCCTGAGAACATCCCAACCACATTAACTTGAATAGAGGGGTTTTGTCAAATTTTCGAAATGTACAAGTGTTCTATTTGGAACTCATTTGCTACACGTAGATGTAGTAAAATATTACAATCACATCAATTTCTACGATATACGTGCACTGTCTTGAAATTTCCCTTGTCGCAATAGAGACCTGTCACTGCCACTCGAGAGCCGTTCTCTATGAGTGTTAAAACCAGTAATAACCAGTTGTTAACATGCTTCTCTGTACACTTATTAGCACATCTCTGGCTGTCAGTTGCACACTGAGGCACGTTTCCACGCATGTTGGTGTTAATCAGTTTCTATTTTCTGCATGGTGTTTCTCAACATGCTGCAATACTATATACTACGTGCTCCAATAATGATTTTCTGGTAGTTTTCAGTACCAATGCCTTCAATCGATACTGGTACTCTAAATACACCACACCCGCATTTCTCGTTTGTTGTCATTGATGTCGATGGTAAAACACATGCAATAAAAGACACTACACTCACCTCCGTTGCTCGGCAATGTTTATGAGAGGTGTGACTGCCGAAACACAATCCATCAACACAACTTTTCAAGACAAATTGTGCAATACATGTATGTATAATATTGAACATGGTACCTCTAGTGTGGTAAATGAGAATACTTCTCCAAGATTAGCTAGAGGAATAGATTGATGTTCACCGGAATTCGTGGGAGGATTCCCTTCAAACGTAACGGAAGTCGTTTTTAACGTCTGTATTAATGATTACAAGAATAAGCATATTGGCAAAACATATTTTTGACACAATTATTAGTAATTAAGGTCGAGGAATGTATCCCTCTCACTAAAACGTCTGATCATGTGTGTTACAATTCACAGTCCATGGCGAATCCGTGACCCAAAATGAGTGGATATGAACAACTCGACTGGCCAATAATGTCCCGTAAACGGATTTATCCTGATGCTGGGACTTATGAAGTATAGCGGATAGTGTCTATCTACCAACGCCGCAATTGCACGTTAATTGAAATGACGCAATATGCATAATCTCTATCAGAAATTGCGTATGAAGAACGATATCAAATAACATGGTATAGAAATTGAGTTACGTTGTATAGTCTATTCCTGTTAGACAAATACCAAGTCGCAGGCAAATTATAATCATTGACGTCCAATTTATATGAAAGGAAAGTATATACGGAATGTTGCTCCATAGTCGCTCTGCCCAGTGATCCATTACTGGAATACAATTTTGTACTGGTTCCGGCATTCCGAACTGTTAACTCCCATGAAAGCATTTACGATACACACAACTTCATTATGAACTCCCCTGACAGTAAATTTACCATGAAAGCGTTTATGATACACACAACTTCATTATGAAGTCCCCTGACGGTAAATTTACCACTTTCAAAATGAAAATTCAGCTGAATTATTCAATACTAGTTGGTCAATCTGACGCCACGGAGCCTTTGGGGTGTTCGTACAATCAATATATGGACCTCAAGAATAATATAAACGAGAGGCCATAGGCCACACACTTGCCGGACTAAGTACGCAATTATGACGTCATTTGCCGTCAATTCTATACTGCTAACTTACTGTAAATGGAGTTTTTAAATATGCATGATATAATCGTGTTTATATATGTTATATTATAACCAGACAAGATCATAATATCTTCAAATGATGAGTTTCCTTTGAATTTTTACCGATTTGTTGCCACAAAAACGTCAATTACGTCAAAACGGATATATCAATTGTGCTAAAAATTGACAGAGACCATCACAGGACGACTCCACATCGTTTGCATATGCTAAATATGCAGTAAATGTTATAACTTTGCACATATGACACTCAAAAGGCCAAAATGTCAGTCTGAAATCACGTTTGACGTCATTATGACGTCAATTGACGTCCGATTCCGAAAATGACAACTTCGACCTCAGGCGCTTGCAAAGGCTATCGGTCATACGCCTTAGGTGTAAATGCAAAAGTTGTTAGGCTAAGTAAGTGCAATACTGCGGATTTATTTTCGTGTCTCTATCATGCTTACTTCCTGAGATATAGTGATCCACATGGTTTTCACTTGCAGGTCAATATTAACCTTGACTTTCGACCTTTGACCTTGAAATTTTCTGGAACAAAAGAACTTATCCTTGACTATAAACTGGTGTAATATCAGATTTTTACACACATTATTGACGCTTTTATCAGCATCGACAGCTTGAAACATGCAATTTCTCTTATAATGGGGCTGATTTCGTTGCCATAGAAACGTCAATTACGTCATAACGAATTGGCCGATCGGGCTAAAAATTGACATTGAGCATGAGGGACCGGTCCCACATCGTTTCCAAGCATCAGATCGAAAATCGGAGGAGGTGACCTCCAAGGTCAAATGTTCGACCTCGGGCGAACTTCTCAAGGTCAAAGGTCAAGGTCACAGAAGATAGAACTCGAGTTTATCTACAATATGAACTTAATTTGAAGTCTCTAGGACCATTAGAACCGAAGTTATGGCCACTTATGTGTTTTCGACGTTTTGCTTGACCTTGACCTTGACCTTTGACCTAGACACACCAAAATAGGACGTTTTCTGCGCGGTATACTAGAGAATAAGCACACCAAGTTTGAGAGAAATCTGGTGGGAATTGTGGACGCTAGGCTGCACACAAACAAACAAACACATCCTCAAACAAATCCACGAGCAGACCAACATACTTGCCGAAATCTTTAGATTCCGGCAAGTAAAAATACCGACCAAAACGCAGGAGAATGGGACGCAGTCTCTATCATTAAGTGCAACCTGAATGTCTCGTTCAAACTACTAGCGTTACGTATACATACATAGCAGTATGTCAACTTGCTAGCTTGTGCCCAGTACTATTCATCGTTACGACACTGGATTTGGACTGACTGTGATATATTCCACGGAATTGACTATAATATATTCCATGGACAGCATACCGGGTGAGTATGTAAAATTGGATGGATTTGAAATTATTATATATATGCTGCGAATGACACTCATCTGAATAGTACTAATCAATCAAGTACTTCAACTGGCAGATGTGCCACAATTAACACGACAACGGGTCATCATGAGCTGAACTATAAACATAATATATTGCAATATTGACATCAAGTTTGACATCAATGTTGATTTGTATCAACGTAGCAAGTGATTTGGCGTGGCACTTGTGTTGAACAGGAAGCCAGCGATCTCGTGTGTATGACAATTAGGCATCAGTCACCTGGCAGAGAATGGACGTAAACACTACGATGACAGGTCCACAGACTGGGTTCATTGTGCTTCCTTACTCGTCGATGGCCTCCCTTGAGATTTCCTTCAACAATTGGTTTCTATTAATTGTTCTCTGTGTTACATGAGTACCAGCTGATTAAACACATTCCGAATGTTACTGTTATATCCATAGAGAAATGTAGGCTATTCCTTGCAGTATCAGATTTATCTTGTACTTTGCATTCACGTGTAAACTCCTATATGTATTTGAAGCCTAACTAGAGTGAAAAATTTTTTTTTTTAGTTTAGTGTCAATATCAAAGACTGAAGTCTGGGGATCATTTCTGTTTTCACAAAAATGAAATATCTTGAATAGTCACTATTTTACGGAGGTTTGTTTATGACATGTCCCATTGACCTTTCGGGGTCATATGCAAATGAGCAATGATGACGTCATATGATTCACTGAAAGATAATGAGCTCATTGAAACCAGTTCTGCGTAATATTAAAGAACATGAAAATAATTTTTGTTCTACATAATGACTCCATGCAGAGAATCTTCAGATTTTAAATAAATTTTGTTGGTGTCATGGCAACCAAAACCGGAATATGGCCCATAGCAACCACGTTGCTATGGAGATTTTGTTGCTAACCACTGATGATTCCACATTATAAGGACCTCACATTTTGTTACATTATGATCCTTCGTAAAAATGTTAAAAGGAAGTAGCACCTTCACATGTCCTAGCAGTTCAGTTGTCCATAGCAACCCACCCAACAACTGGTTGCTAAGGGGCGCTAGCTCTGATTTTGTAGCCTTGACAACATGCTGGCATAACATAAGACTGACTATACATTACCACAAAACATATCAGTGTCTATAGGGACCTTTATCTACAATATAACCCTTGCATAAATGAGGTTTAGATAGCTAATTATGGTACCTGACTCATATGACGTCATGAATATCTAATTATAATCATTAAATAGGTCCTGCAAAATGCTGATAGATTGGGAAAAAAGTATTTCACGAAAATAGAAATATCTCTGGTTGTGATTGAGATTTTCAAGTTCTGTAAAAACCAAAATGATCAGGGACACCACCTCCATGGTATAAGAACATGAAAATGATACATTCTAGTTAGACTTTAACATTGATCAAGCTATATAAATTATACATTGTCAAGCAACAATAACGCTACAGACACAGTTTAATTGTTTAAGTAAATGTTAACATTTCTTCAGTAATAAATTATCATGGAGGGATGACTGTAATTAATGCCTTGGTGGCCGTCCCGACTATATCAAGCTGCTACCAAGGGCAATTTTTAACAATAAATATATAAGTATGTTTCGTTGTTTGCTTAGTTTGCCTTGACAGGTAAAATTTCATTCAGGCGGCTGACAACTGACTGTTGACAGCGTTATATATGTCAATCATAGACCAATTTGAACAATTTGTGGGGCATTAGAAAACTCGCCTGTGGATGTTTTAAGGATGACGTTTATCATTTTCTCTTTCATGTATTTTTGAAGTGCTTCATACAGGCCAGGTTAATAAGTCCCATTATCACATTGGACAATGTGATCTGCGGCCTGTCATCAGACTCAATAGACGGCGATGTACAATTGATCTCAATCCAGAATAGTGAGTGGCGAATCATAAAAGCGTGCAATCACAAAAACTTCCTTACACTAGACTACAGATTGATTGTTGAGAGGGGTCTCAAAACTTCTGCCGATAATTGCCATATATGTAGAAACATACACAGGACACGGACAAGCCTCAGACAAACTCCGGTAATTTTCAAGTATATCAAACTTTTACGAGTGCTTTCTATTCAAGCTGTCAACTGTGAGGTAGGAATGTATATGCTTGGCAAAGTTTGTTAAAATACGGGTTCTTATGTTATCAGTAAGAGGTCGATATATGAATTTCTACCTCGTGAGTTGATGTCACTGTTGGTGATAAACCTTTCCCCGATTACACCATCAACTCATGAGCCTTTCGCTTGGATACATTTGATACATCACTTCGTTGGATATTCGTTTCATTGTATGAATTGTTTTTATCAGATGTTGTTGGACAATTATATACAAATTCCGCCAAGCCAACAGTACAAACAACAACTAGTACATTTTACACATTGTACACAGCTCCTGAAGCAGCATGGTTCAGGATACATGACTGTGTTCTAGGGTTTGTAACTGTTCAAAGCGTTGTTCCCCTGAGTTGTCCGGTTGGCATCATAATTACCTCATGATAGGTAGTAAGGCGATATATACCAATCAACAATTGTCATCGCTGGCAGACTATAACATCTCTTCGATAACACCAGTACCTCAGCATCCTTTTGATTGGGTATTTATGGCCTTACATACATTTATTGCATGGGGGCTTGTATCGGAGTTTTATATCGTTTCATTCAGTACAACTTGTGCAGGTGCAGACTGTTTCTAGTAGGTGTAGTATGGACATAAGTGCATTTGACAGTGCCCTTGATGACGCCATTGGTTGGGATTATACGCTCATTCAGGATCTGTTTTAAACTGCCAATATTTACTGATTTTTATGATATATGCTATCATCACAATAGCATATATAAGAAAGTCCATGTAAAATTCAACATTTTAGTGCAATGAAATCACATATACTACTGGTGAATTTTTGGTGTTGTATGGAAAAACATTTGGAATAAATTGTCAACAGTTTAGTAGAGTGAAAACTATTTCACTCAATATTTTTTCTGCGTTTGTATGGTCCCTATATTTTGTTTCACTTTACCCAAATAGGTATGTATCAACAAAAAATTATTTTACACACTTAATGTAATTTAAGACATGCTCTGCGAGGATATCATTAGCTTGGGTGGCTAGTAATGGGTGTCAAATCTTGGAACATGGAGTTGGATTATTGATTGTTCCGGTGGTATGCCTCAGAGATATGACTATATAATACTACCTGCTATATACACGATACCTACCACACAAAACTACTCGAAATATCAAAGTTCATATTGCATGGTTGTGTTGACTTGCATATGAGTAACGCTTTTGTGCCTCCAGTGTTCACAACGGATCAGTGTTCATAATTATCATTGGGAACATTGTCAGAAATCCACAATGGACCGTAAGGGCGTCCAAAGGTATAATAATACGATTTGAATCATCCTATTCAGGGCCATGGGAATAACATTTGTGTGAGGAATCTTAGTTACAACTCTTATCGACATAAATATAATGTTCTTCACTTCATGCGAAATTCCTTTGAGAGATGAATGTACCAGCAACATGATGAAAACCTTTTGCTGAATAATTCATTACTGTGTAGTCCGTCCGACGTCATATAACACACAAGTCAGACAATCAAATTCATGGACAGACCTTCGTGAAACAAAGTGCAGCTGCCGATTGCCCTAAAACTGCATCGTTGGATAAACTCCACCGGTTTCATTGAATAACCTAGTGCCATTACATGAAAGGCGAATTCGTTTTGTCAATGCGAGCTTCCAAGTTTGTGATATTGATACACAAGCAAATCGAAGACAATGGCAAAGGTGTGGTAAACTTTCTCAAGTTCACAAATATGACAAATCACTGTCAATCTGTATTTTGTAGATAAACGGCAGCCTCACTGCAATGAATAAAAACTAGGATATTCACACTAAGTAAATGCGCATTTTCACCGATCTTGAACAAACCGTACTTTGACTGCACGGTGGCAAATAAAACAAAGAAGGCAAAAAACAAAGAAGGCAAAAAATAGAAGGCTGCTCATACATGAGTGCTGTACAGTAGTCAGTGAGACCATATTAGTTACAGCTTCAAAGTGACAAGTAATGAAGCACACTGAATCTTTAACTGACCAACACGAGCCCCCGAAAGTACAAAAACACCTGAGCACACGTATTTGCTAGAATCGAACAAAACCAGGCCTCACCATTTATTTTTGTAACGATAACTGATAAATACAGTCTGACACGTAATTCGACAGAAAATTGTCAGTGCATATTATGTTTTTCACATTCGCGGTGAATGGAGTGTGAATGTATTATAGTCGACCTGTCATCACAGTGTGACTTTCATTCTCTGCCAGATAACTGATGCCTAACTGTCAGACACACGGGGTCGCTAACTTCCTGTTCACCACACGGGCCAAATCAATGTTGATATATATCGGAAGTCATATCAATGTTTCAATATATTATTTTTGTGGTTCAGTGTATGATAAACCGATATTGTGTAAATTCTTCGTGGCTCGTCTTCAAAATGTGGATTGAGTCAAAATACACTAGAGGGCGGTCATGAGAGGCAGTCGGTCTCACGACCGCACAGGTGTCCCCTGGTAAGTTTCGAAATAAAGTGACGTCACTTTCCTGAAAAAAATAATGCTTTGTTTTTTTTGTGGCTGCCATTTTGTTCTTCCGATTTGGCTGAAAACCAATAGCAACCTACCTCAGGGTGCGCTGTATGTGTAACAAGAGTTGATATACATGATGATGTCTTGGTAAATATTACAATCACATCAATTTCTACGATATACGTGCACTGTCTTGAAATTTCCTTTGTCGCAATAGAGACCTGTCACTGCCACTCGAGAGCCGTTCTCTATGAGTGTTAAAACCAGTAATAACCAGTTGTTAACATGCTTCTCTGTACACTTATTAGCACATCTCTGGCTGTCAGTTGCACACTGAGGCACGTTTCCACGCATGTTGGTGTTAATCAGTTTCTATTTTCTGCACGGTGTTTCTCAACATGCTGCAATACTATATACTACGTGCTCCAATAATGATTTTCTGGTAGTTTTCAGTACCAATGCCTTCAATCGATACTGGTACTCTAAATACACCACACCCGCATTTCTCGTTTGTTGTCATTGATGTCGATGGTAAAACACATGCAATAAAAGACACTACACTCACCTCCGTTGCTCGGCAATGTTTATGAGGGGTGTGACTGCCGAAACACAATCCATCAACACAACTTTTCAAGACAAATTGTGCAATACATGTATGTATAATATTGAACATGGTACCTCTAGTGTGGTAAATGAGAATACTTATCCAAGATTAGCTAGGGGAATAGATTGATGTTCACCGGAATTCGTGGGAGGATTCCCTTCAAACGTAACGGAAGTCGTTTTTAACGTCTGTATTAATGATTACAAGAATAAGCATATTGGCAAAACATATTTTTGACACAATTATTAGTAATTAAGGTCGAGGAATGTATCCCTCTCACTAAAACGTCTGATCATGTGTGTTACAATTCACAGTCCATGGCGAATCCGTGACCCAAAATGAGTGGATATGAACAACTCGACTGGCCAATAATGTCCCATAAACGGATTTATCCTGATGCTGGGACTTATGAAGTATAGCGGATAGTGTCTATCTACCAACGCCGCAATTGCACGTTAATTGAAATGACGCAATATGCATAATCTCTATCAGAAATTGCGTATGAAGAACGATATCAAATAACATGGTATAGAAATTGAGTTACGTTGTATAGTCTATTCCTGTTAGACAAATACCAAGTCGCAGGCAAATTATAATCATTGACGTCCAATTTATATGAAAGGAAAGTATATACGGAATGTTGCTCCATAGTCGCTCTGCCCAGTGATCCATTACTGGAATACAATTTTGTACTGGTTCCGGCATTCCGAACTGTTAACTCCCATGAAAGCATTTACGATACACACAACTTCATTATGAACTCCCCTGACAGTAAATTTACCATGAAAGCGTTTATGATACACACAACTTCATTATGAAGTCCCCTGACGGTAAATTTACCACTTTCAAAATGAAAATTCAGCTGAATTATTCAATACTAGTTGGTCAATCTGACGCCACGGAGCCTTTGGGGTGTTCGTACAATCAATATATGGACCTCAAGAATAATATAAACGAGAGGCCATAGGCCACACACTTGCCGGACTAAGTACGCAATTATGACGTCATTTGCCGTCAATTCTATACTGCTAACTTACTGTAAATGGAGTTTTTAAATATGCATGATATAATCGTGTTTATATATGTTATATTATAACCAGACAAGATCATAATATCTTCAAATGATGAGTTTCCTTTGAATTTTTACCGATTTGTTGCCACAAAAACGTCAATTACGTCAAAACGTATATATCAATTGTGCTAAAAATTGACAGAGACCATCACAGGACGACTCCACATCGTTTGCATATGCTAAATATGCAGTAAATGTTATAACTTTGCACATATGACACTCAAAAGGCCAAAATGTCAGTCTGAAATCACGTTTGACGTCATTATGACGTCAATTGACGTCCGATTCCGAAAATGACAACATATTTGGAAAGTACTCTCCAAGACCTTTCAAACGAGCTACTACTCGATATTTTTGCACAAGGTCAAGGTCAAGGTCATTTTTGAGGTCAACTTCGACCTCAGGCGCTTGCAAAGGCTATCGGTCATACGCCTTAGGTGTAAATGCAAAAGTTGTTAGGCTAAGTAAGTGCAATACTGCGGATTTATTTTCGTGTCTCTATCTTGCTTACTTCCTGAGATATAGTGATCCACATGGTTTTCACTTGCAGGTCAATATTGACCTTGACTTTCGACCTTTGACCTTGAAATTTTCTGGAACAAAAGAACTTATCCTTGACTATAAACTGGTGTAATATCAGATTTTTACACACATTATTGACGCTTTTATCAGCATCGACAGCTTGAAACATGCAATTTCTCTTATAATGGGGCTGATTTCGTTGCCATAGAAACGTCAATTACGTCATAACGAATTGGCCGATCGGGCTAAAAATTGACATTGAGCACGAGGGACCGGTCCCACATCGTTTCCAAGCATCAGATCGAAAATCGGAGGAGGTGACCTCCAAGGTCAAATGTTCGACCTCGGGCGAACTTCTCAAGGTCAAAGGTCAAGGTCAAGGTCACAGAAGATAGAACTCGAGTTTATCTACAATATGAACTTAATTTGAAGTCTCTAGGACCATTAGAACCGAAGTTATGGCCACTTATGTGTTTTCGACGTTTTGCTTGACCTTGACCTTGACCTTTGACCTAGACACACCAAAATAGGACGTTTTCTGCGCGGTATACTAGAGAATAAGCACACCAAGTTTGAGAGAAATCTGGTGGGAATTGTGGACGCTAGGCTGCACACAAACAAACAAACACATCCTCAAACAAATCCACGAGCAGACCAACATACTTGCCGAAATCTTTAGATTCCGGCAAGTAAAAATACCGACCAAAACGCAGGAGAATGGGACGCAGTCTCTATCATTAAGTGCAACCTGAATGTCTCGTTCAAACTACTAGCGTTACGTATACATACATAGCAGTATGTCAACTTGCTAGCTTGTGCCCAGTACTATTCATCGTTACGACACTGGATTTGGACTGACTGTGATATATTCCACGGAATTGACTATAATATATTCCATGGACAGCATACCGGGTGAGTATGTAAAATTGGATGGATTTGAAATTATTATATATATGCTGCGAATGACACTCATCTGAATAGTACTAATCAATCAAGTACTTCAACTGGCAGATGTGCCACAATTAACACGACAACGGGTCATCATGAGCTGAACTATAAACATAATATATTGCAATATTGACATCAAGTTTGACATCAATGTTGATTTGTATCAACGTAGCAAGTGATTTGGCGTGGCACTTGTGTTGAACAGGAAGCCAGCGATCTCGTGTGTATGACAATTAGGCATCAGTCACCTGGCAGAGAATGGACGTAAACACTACGATGACAGGTCCACAGACTGGGTTCATTGTGCTTCCTTACTCGTCGATGGCCTCCCTTGAGATTTCCTTCAACAATTGGTTTCTATTAATTGTTCTCTGTGTTACATGAGTACCAGCTGATTAAACACATTCCGAATGTTACTGTTATATCCATAGAGAAATGTAGGCTATTCCTTGCAGTATCAGATTTATCTTGTACTTTGCATTCACGTGTAAACTCCTATATGTATTTGAAGCCTAACTAGAGTGAAAAATTTTTTTTTTTAGTTTAGTGTCAATATCAAAGACTGAAGTCTGGGGATCATTTCTGTTTTCACAAAAATGAAATATCTTGAATAGTCACTATTTTACGGAGGTTTGTTTATGACATGTCCCATTGACCTTTCGGGGTCATATGCAAATGAGCAATGATGACGTCATATGATTCACTGAAAGATAATGAGCTCATTGAAACCAGTTCTGCGTAATATTAAAGAACATGAAAATAATTTTTGTTCTACATAATGACTCCATGCAGAGAATCTTCAGATTTTAAATAAATTTTGTTGGTGTCATGGCAACCAAAACCGGAATATGGCCCATAGCAACCACGTTGCTATGGAGATTTTGTTGCTAACCACTGATGATTCCACATTATAAGGACCTCACATTTTGTTACATTATGATCCTTCGTAAAAATGTTAAAAGGAAGTAGCACCTTCACATGTCCTAGCAGTTCAGTTGTCCATAGCAACCCACCCAACAACTGGTTGCTAAGGGGCGCTAGCTCTGATTTTGTAGCCTTGACAACATGCTGGCATAACATAAGACTGACTATACATTACCACAAAACATATCAGTGTCTATAGGGACCTTTATCTACAATATAACCCTTGCATAAATGAGGTTTAGATAGCTAATTATGGTACCTGACTCATATGACGTCATGAATATCTAATTATAATCATTAAATAGGTCCTGCAAAATGCTGATAGATTGGGAAAAAAGTATTTCACGAAAATAGAAATATCTCTGGTTGTGATTGAGATTTTCAAGTTCTGTAAAAACCAAAATGATCAGGGACACCACCTCCATGGTATAAGAACATGAAAATGATACATTCTAGTTAGACTTTAACATTGATCAAGCTATATAAATTATACATTGTCAAGCAACAATAACGCTACAGACACAGTTTAATTGTTTAAGTAAATGTTAACATTTCTTCAGTAATAAATTATCATGGAGGGATGACTGTAATTAATGCCTTGGTGGCCGTCCCGACTATATCAAGCTGCTACCAAGGGCAATTTTTAACAATAAATATATAAGTATGTTTCGTTGTTTGCTTAGTTTGCCTTGACAGGTAAAATTTCATTCAGGCGGCTGACAACTGACTGTTGACAGCGTTATATATGTCAATCATAGACCAATTTGAACAATTTGTGGGGCATTAGAAAACTCGCCTGTGGATGTTTTAAGGATGACGTTTATCATTTTCTCTTTCATGTATTTTTGAAGTGCTTCATACAGGCCAGGTTAATAAGTCCCATTATCACATTGGACAATGTGATCTGCGGCCTGTCATCAGACTCAATAGACGGCGATGTACAATTGATCTCAATCCAGAATAGTGAGTGGCGAATCATAAAAGCGTGCAATCACAAAAACTTCCTTACACTAGACTACAGATTGATTGTTGAGAGGGGTCTCAAAACTTCTGCCGATAATTGCCATATATGTAGAAACATACACAGGACACGGACAAGCCTCAGACAAACTCCGGTAATTTTCAAGTATATCAAACTTTTACGAGTGCTTTCTATTCAAGCTGTCAACTGTGAGGTAGGAATGTATATGCTTGGCAAAGTTTGTTAAAATACGGGTTCTTATGTTATCAGTAAGAGGTCGATATATGAATTTCTACCTCGTGAGTTGATGTCACTGTTGGTGATAAACCTTTCCCCGATTACACCATCAACTCATGAGCCTTTCGCTTGGATACATTTGATACATCACTTCGTTGGATATTCGTTTCATTGTATGAATTGTTTTTATCAGATGTTGTTGGACAATTATATACAAATTCCGCCAAGCCAACAGTACAAACAACAACTAGTACATTTTACACATTGTACACAGCTCCTGAAGCAGCATGGTTCAGGATACATGACTGTGTTCTAGGGTTTGTAACTGTTCAAAGCGTTGTTCCCCTGAGTTGTCCGGTTGGCATCATAATTACCTCATGATAGGTAGTAAGGCGATATATACCAATCAACAATTGTCATCGCTGGCAGACTATAACATCTCTTCGATAACACCAGTACCTCAGCATCCTTTTGATTGGGTATTTATGGCCTTACATACATTTATTGCATGGGGGCTTGTATCGGAGTTTTATATCGTTTCATTCAGTACAACTTGTGCAGGTGCAGACTGTTTCTAGTAGGTGTAGTATGGACATAAGTGCATTTGACAGTGCCCTTGATGACGCCATTGGTTGGGATTATACGCTCATTCAGGATCTGTTTTAAACTGCCAATATTTACTGATTTTTATGATATATGCTATCATCACAATAGCATATATAAGAAAGTCCATGTAAAATTCAACATTTTAGTGCAATGAAATCACATATACTACTGGTGAATTTTTGGTGTTGTATGGAAAAACATTTGGAATAAATTGTCAACAGTTTAGTAGAGTGAAAACTATTTCACTCAATATTTTTTCTGCGTTTGTATGGTCCCTATATTTTGTTTCACTTTACCCAAATAGGTATGTATCAACAAAAAATTATTTTACACACTTAATGTAATTTAAGACATGCTCTGCGAGGATATCATTAGCTTGGGTGGCTAGTAATGGGTGTCAAATCTTGGAACATGGAGTTGGATTATTGATTGTTCCGGTGGTATGCCTCAGAGATATGACTATATAATACTACCTGCTATATACACGATACCTACCACACAAAACTACTCGAAATATCAAAGTTCATATTGCATGGTTGTGTTGACTTGCATATGAGTAACGCTTTTGTGCCTCCAGTGTTCACAACGGATCAGTGTTCATAATTATCATTGGGAACATTGTCAGAAATCCACAATGGACCGTAAGGGCGTCCAAAGGTATAATAATACGATTTGAATCATCCTATTCAGGGCCATGGGAATAACATTTGTGTGAGGAATCTTAGTTACAACTCTTATCGACATAAATATAATGTTCTTCACTTCATGCGAAATTCCTTTGAGAGATGAATGTACCAGCAACATGATGAAAACCTTTTGCTGAATAATTCATTACTGTGTAGTCCGTCCGACGTCATATAACACACAAGTCAGACAATCAAATTCATGGACAGACCTTCGTGAAACAAAGTGCAGCTGCCGATTGCCCTAAAACTGCATCGTTGGATAAACTCCACCGGTTTCATTGAATAACCTAGTGCCATTACATGAAAGGCGAATTCGTTTTGTCAATGCGAGCTTCCAAGTTTGTGATATTGATACACAAGCAAATCGAAGACAATGGCAAAGGTGTGGTAAACTTTCTCAAGTTCACAAATATGACAAATCACTGTCAATCTGTATTTTGTAGATAAACGGCAGCCTCACTGCAATGAATAAAAACTAGGATATTCACACTAAGTAAATGCGCATTTTCACCGATCTTGAACAAACCGTACTTTGACTGCACGGTGGCAAATAAAACAAAGAAGGCAAAAAACAAAGAAGGCAAAAAATAGAAGGCTGCTCATACATGAGTGCTGTACAGTAGTCAGTGAGACCATATTAGTTACAGCTTCAAAGTGACAAGTAATGAAGCACACTGAATCTTTAACTGACCAACACGAGCCCCCGAAAGTACAAAAACACCTGAGCACACGTATTTGCTAGAATCGAACAAAACCAGGCCTCACCATTTATTTTTGTAACGATAACTGATAAATACAGTCTGACACGTAATTCGACAGAAAATTGTCAGTGCATATTATGTTTTTCACATTCGCGGTGAATGGAGTGTGAATGTATTATAGTCGACCTGTCATCACAGTGTGACTTTCATTCTCTGCCAGATAACTGATGCCTAACTGTCAGACACACGGGGTCGCTAACTTCCTGTTCACCACACGGGCCAAATCAATGTTGATATATATCGGAAGTCATATCAATGTTTCAATATATTATTTTTGTGGTTCAGTGTATGATAAACCGATATTGTGTAAATTCTTCGTGGCTCGTCTTCAAAATGTGGATTGAGTCAAAATACACTAGAGGGCGGTCATGAGAGGCAGTCGGTCTCACGACCGCACAGGTGTCCCCTGGTAAGTTTCGAAATAAAGTGACGTCACTTTCCTGAAAAAAATAATGCTTTGTTTTTTTTGTGGCTGCCATTTTGTTCTTCCGATTTGGCTGAAAACCAATAGCAACCTACCTCAGGGTGCGCTGTATGTGTAACAAGAGTTGATATACATGATGATGTCTTGGTAAATATTACAATCACATCAATTTCTACGATATACGTGCACTGTCTTGAAATTTCCTTTGTCGCAATAGAGACCTGTCACTGCCACTCGAGAGCCGTTCTCTATGAGTGTTAAAACCAGTAATAACCAGTTGTTAACATGCTTCTCTGTACACTTATTAGCACATCTCTGGCTGTCAGTTGCACACTGAGGCACGTTTCCACGCATGTTGGTGTTAATCAGTTTCTATTTTCTGCACGGTGTTTCTCAACATGCTGCAATACTATATACTACGTGCTCCAATAATGATTTTCTGGTAGTTTTCAGTACCAATGCCTTCAATCGATACTGGTACTCTAAATACACCACACCCGCATTTCTCGTTTGTTGTCATTGATGTCGATGGTAAAACACATGCAATAAAAGACACTACACTCACCTCCGTTGCTCGGCAATGTTTATGAGGGGTGTGACTGCCGAAACACAATCCATCAACACAACTTTTCAAGACAAATTGTGCAATACATGTATGTATAATATTGAACATGGTACCTCTAGTGTGGTAAATGAGAATACTTATCCAAGATTAGCTAGGGGAATAGATTGATGTTCACCGGAATTCGTGGGAGGATTCCCTTCAAACGTAACGGAAGTCGTTTTTAACGTCTGTATTAATGATTACAAGAATAAGCATATTGGCAAAACATATTTTTGACACAATTATTAGTAATTAAGGTCGAGGAATGTATCCCTCTCACTAAAACGTCTGATCATGTGTGTTACAATTCACAGTCCATGGCGAATCCGTGACCCAAAATGAGTGGATATGAACAACTCGACTGGCCAATAATGTCCCATAAACGGATTTATCCTGATGCTGGGACTTATGAAGTATAGCGGATAGTGTCTATCTACCAACGCCGCAATTGCACGTTAATTGAAATGACGCAATATGCATAATCTCTATCAGAAATTGCGTATGAAGAACGATATCAAATAACATGGTATAGAAATTGAGTTACGTTGTATAGTCTATTCCTGTTAGACAAATACCAAGTCGCAGGCAAATTATAATCATTGACGTCCAATTTATATGAAAGGAAAGTATATACGGAATGTTGCTCCATAGTCGCTCTGCCCAGTGATCCATTACTGGAATACAATTTTGTACTGGTTCCGGCATTCCGAACTGTTAACTCCCATGAAAGCATTTACGATACACACAACTTCATTATGAACTCCCCTGACAGTAAATTTACCATGAAAGCGTTTATGATACACACAACTTCATTATGAAGTCCCCTGACGGTAAATTTACCACTTTCAAAATGAAAATTCAGCTGAATTATTCAATACTAGTTGGTCAATCTGACGCCACGGAGCCTTTGGGGTGTTCGTACAATCAATATATGGACCTCAAGAATAATATAAACGAGAGGCCATAGGCCACACACTTGCCGGACTAAGTACGCAATTATGACGTCATTTGCCGTCAATTCTATACTGCTAACTTACTGTAAATGGAGTTTTTAAATATGCATGATATAATCGTGTTTATATATGTTATATTATAACCAGACAAGATCATAATATCTTCAAATGATGAGTTTCCTTTGAATTTTTACCGATTTGTTGCCACAAAAACGTCAATTACGTCAAAACGTATATATCAATTGTGCTAAAAATTGACAGAGACCATCACAGGACGACTCCACATCGTTTGCATATGCTAAATATGCAGTAAATGTTATAACTTTGCACATATGACACTCAAAAGGCCAAAATGTCAGTCTGAAATCACGTTTGACGTCATTATGACGTCAATTAACGTCCGATTCCGAAAATGACAACATATTTGGAAAGTACTCTCCAAGACCTTTCAAACGAGCTACTAGTCGATATTTTTGCACAAGGTCAAGGTCAAGGTCATTTTTGAGGTCAACTTCGACCTCAGGCGCTTGCAAAGGCTATCGGTCATACGCCTTAGGTGTAAATGCAAAAGTTGTTAGGCTAAGTAAGTGCAATACTGCGGATTTATTTTCGTGTCTCTATCTTGCTTACTTCCTGAGATATAGTGATCCACATGGTTTTCACTTGCAGGTCAATATTGACCTTGACTTTCGACCTTTGACCTTGAAATTTTCTGGAACAAAAGAACTTATCCTTGACTATAAACTGGTGTAATATCAGATTTTTACACACATTATTGACGCTTTTATCAGCATCGACAGCTTGAAACATGCAATTTCTCTTATAATGGGGCTGATTTCGTTGCCATAGAAACGTCAATTACGTCATAACGAATTGGCCGATCGGGCTAAAAATTGACATTGAGCATGAGGGACCGGTCCCACATCGTTTCCAAGCATCAGATCGAAAATCGGAGGAGGTGACCTCCAAGGTCAAATGTTCGACCTCGGGCGAACTTCTCAAGGTCAAAGGTCAAGGTCAAGGTCACAGAAGATAGAACTCGAGTTTATCTACAATATGAACTTAATTTGAAGTCTCTAGGACCATTAGAACCGAAGTTATGGCCACTTATGTGTTTTCGACGTTTTGCTTGACCTTGACCTTGACCTTTGACCTAGACACACCAAAATAGGACGTTTTCTGCGCGGTATACTAGAGAATAAGCACACCAAGTTTGAGAGAAATCTGGTGGGAATTGTGGACGCTAGGCTGCACACAAACAAACAAACACATCCTCAAACAAATCCACGAGCAGACCAACATACTTGCCGAAATCTTTAGATTCCGGCAAGTAAAAATACCGACCAAAACGCAGGAGAATGGGACGCAGTCTCTATCATTAAGTGCAACCTGAATGTCTCGTTCAAACTACTAGCGTTACGTATACATACATAGCAGTATGTCAACTTGCTAGCTTGTGCCCAGTACTATTCATCGTTACGACACTGGATTTGGACTGACTGTGATATATTCCACGGAATTGACTATAATATATTCCATGGACAGCATACCGGGTGAGTATGTAAAATTGGATGGATTTGAAATTATTATATATATGCTGCGAATGACACTCATCTGAATAGTACTAATCAATCAAGTACTTCAACTGGCAGATGTGCCACATTTACACGACAACGGGTCATCATGAGCTGAACTATAAACATAATATATTGCAATATTGACATCAAGTTTGACATCAATGTTGATTTGTATCAACGTAGCAAGTGATTTGGCGTGGCACTTGTGTTGAACAGGAAGCCAGCGATCTCGTGTGTATGACAATTAGGCATCAGTCACCTGGCAGAGAATGGACGTAAACACTACGATGACAGGTCCACAGACTGGGTTCATTGTGCTTCCTTACTCGTCGATGGCCTCCCTTGAGATTTCCTTCAACAATTGGTTTCTATTAATTGTTCTCTGTGTTACATGAGTACCAGCTGATTAAACACATTCCGAATGTTACTGTTATATCCATAGAGAAATGTAGGCTATTCCTTGCAGTATCAGATTTATCTTGTACTTTGCATTCACGTGTAAACTCCTATATGTATTTGAAGCCTAACTAGAGTGAAAAAAATTTTTTTTTAGTTTAGTGTCAATATCAAAGACGGAAGTCTGGGGATCATTTCTGTTTTCACAAAAATGAAATATCTTGAATAGTCACTATTTTACGGAGGTTTGTTTATGACATGTCCCATTGACCTTTCGGGGTCATATGCAAATGAGCAATGATGACGTCATATGAGTCACTGAAAGATAATGAGCTCATTGAAACCAGTTCTGCGTAATATTAAAGAACATGAAAATAATTTTTGTTCTACATAATGACTCCATGCAGAGAATCTTCAGATTTTAAATAAATTTTGTTGGTGTCATGGCAACCAAAACCGGAATATGGCCCATAGCAACCACGTTGCTATGGAGATTTTGTTGCTAACCACTGATGATTCCACATTATAAGGACCTCACATTTTGTTACATTATGATCCTTCGTAAAAATGTTAAAAGGAAGTAGCACCTTCACATGTCCTAGCAGTTCAGTTGTCCATAGCAACCCACCCAACAACTGGTTGCTAAGGGGCGCTAGCTCTGATTTTGTAGCCTTGACAACATGCTGGCATAACATAAGACTGACTATACATTACCACAAAACATATCAGTGTCTATAGGGACCTTTATCTACATTATAACCCTTGCATAAATGAGGTTTAGATAGCTAATTATGGTACCTGACTCATATGACGTCATGAATATCTAATTATAATAATTAAATAGGTCCTGCAAAATGCTGATAGATTGGGAAAAAAGTATTTCACGAAAATAGAAATATCTCTGGTTGTGATTGAGATTTTCAAGTTCTGTAAAAACCAAAATGATCAGGGACACCACCTCCATGGTATAAGAACATGAAAATGATACATTCTAGTTAGACTTTAACATTGATCAAGCTATATAAATTATACATTGTCAAGCAACAATAACGCTACAGACACAGTTTAATTGTTTAAGTAAATGTTAACATTTCTTCAGTAATAAATTATCATGGAGGGATGACTGTAATTAATGCCTTGGTGGCCGTCCCGACTATATCAAGCTGCTACCAAGGGCAATTTTTAACAATAAATATATAAGTATGTTTCGTTGTTTGCTTAGTTTGCCTTGACAGGTAAAATTTCATTCAGGCGGCTGACAACTGACTGTTGACAGCGTTATATATGTCAATCATAGACCAATTTGAACAATTTGTGGGGCATTAGAAAACTCGCCTGTGGATGTTTTAAGGATGACGTTTATCATTTTCTCTTTCATGTATTTTTGAAGTGCTTCATACAGGCCAGGTTAATAAGTCCCATTATCACATTGGACAATGTGATCTGCGGCCTGTCATCAGACTCAATAGACGGCGATGTACAATTGATCTCAATCCAGAATAGTGAGTGGCGAATCATAAAAGCGTGCAATCACAAAAACTTCCTTACACTAGACTACAGATGGATTGTTGAGAGGGGTCTCAAAACTTCTGCCGATAATTGCCATATATGTAGAAACATACACAGGACACGGACAAGCCTCAGACAAACTCCGGTAATTTTCAAGTATATCAAACTTTTACGAGTGCTTTCTATTCAAGCTGTCAACTGTGAGGTAGGAATGTATATGCTTGGCAAAGTTTGTTAAAATACGGGTTCTTATGTTATCAGTAAGAGGTCGATATATGAATTTCTACCTCGTGAGTTGATGTCACTGTTGGTGATAAACCTTTCCCCGATTACACCATCAACTCATGAGCCTTTCGCTTGGATACATTTGATACATCACTTCGTTGGATATTCGTTTCATTGTATGAATTGTTTTTATCAGATGTTGTTGGACAATTATATACAAATTCCGCCAAGCCAACAGTACAAACAACAACTAGTACATTTTACACATTGTACACAGCTCCTGAAGCAGCATGGTTCAGGATACATGACTGTGTTCTAGGGTTTGTAACTGTTCAAAGCGTTGTTCCCCTGAGTTGTCTGGTTGGCATCATAATTACCTCATGATAGGTAGTAAGGCGATATATACCAATCAACAATTGTCATCGCTGGCAGACTATAACATCTCTTCGATAACACCAGTACCTCAGCATCCTTTTGATTGGGTATTTATGGCCTTACATACATTTATTGCATGGGGGCTTGTATCGGAGTTTTATATCGTTTCATTCAGTACAACTTGTGCAGGTGCAGACTGTTTCTAGTAGGTGTAGTATGGACATAAGTGCATTTGACAGTGCCCTTGATGACGCCATTGGTTGGGATTATACGCTCATTCAGGATCTGTTTTAAACTGCCAATATTTACTGATTTTTATGATATATGCTATCATCACAATAGCATATATAAGAAAGTCCATGTAAAATTCAACATTTTAGTGCAATGAAATCACATATACTACTGGTGAATTTTTGGTGTTGTATGGAAAAACATTTGGAATAAATTGTCAACAGTTTAGTAGAGTGAAAACTATTTCACTCAATATTTTTTCTGCGTTTGTATGGTCCCTATATTTTGTTTCACTTTACCCAAATAGGTATGTATCAACAAAAAATTATTTTACACACTTAATGTAATTTAAGACATGCTCTGCGAGGATATCATTAGCTTGGGTGGCTAGTAATGGGTGTCAAATCTTGGAACATGGAGTTGGATTATTGATTGTTCCGGTGGTATGCCTCAGAGATATGACTATATAATACTACCTGCTATATACACGATACCTACCACACAAAACTACTCGAAATATCAAAGTTCATATTGCATGGTTGTGTTGACTTGCATATGAGTAACGCTTTTGTGCCTCCAGTGTTCACAACGGATCAGTGTTCATAATTATCATTGGGAACATTGTCAGAAATCCACAATGGACCGTAAGGGCGTCCAAAGGTATAATAATACGATTTGAATCATCCTATTCAGGGCCATGGGAATAACATTTGTGTGAGGAATCTTAGTTACAACTCTTATCGACATAAATATAATGTTCTTCACTTCATGCGAAATTCCTTTGAGAGATGAATGTACCAGCAACATGATGAAAACCTTTTGCTGAATAATTCATTACTGTGTAGTCCGTCCGACGTCATATAACACACAAGTCAGACGATCAAATTCATGGACAGACCTTCGTGAAACAAAGTGCAGCTGCCGATTGCCCTAAAACTGCATCGTTGGATAAACTCCACCGGTTTCATTGAATAACCTAGTGCCATTACATGAAAGGCGAATTCGTTTTGTCAATGCGAGCTTCCAAGTTTGTGATATTGATACACAAGCAAATCGAAGACAATGGCAAAGGTGTGGTAAACTTTCTCAAGTTCACAAATATGACAAATCACTGTCAATCTGTATTTTGTAGATAAACGGCAGCCTCACTGCAATGAATAAAAACTAGGATATTCACACTAAGTAAATGCGCATTTTCACCGATCTTGAACAAACCGTACTTTGACTGCACGGTGGCAAATAAAACAAAGAAGGCAAAAAACAAAGAAGGCAAAAAATAGAAGGCTGCTCATACATGAGTGCTGTACAGGAGTCAGTGAGACCATATTAGTTACAGCTTCAAAGTGACAAGTAATGAAGCACACTGAATCTTTAACTGACCAACACGAGCCCCCGAAAGTACAAAAACACCTGAGCACACGTATTTGCTAGAATCGAACAAAACCAGGCCTCACCATTTATTTTTGTAACGATAACTGATAAATACAGTCTGACACGTAATTCGACAGAAAATTGTCAGTGCATATTATGTTTTTCACATTCGCGGTGAATGGAGTGTGAATGTATTATAGTCGACCTGTCATCACAGTGTGACTTTCATTCTCTGCCAGATAACTGATGCCTAACTGTCAGACACACGGGGTCGCTAACTTCCTGTTCACCACACGGGCCAAATCAATGTTGATATATATCGGAAGTCATATCAATGTTTCAATATATTATTTTTGTGGTTCAGTGTATGATAAACCGATATTGTGTAAATTCTTCGTGGCTCGTCTTCAAAATGTGGATTGAGTCAAAATACACTAGAGGGCGGTCATGAGAGGCAGTCGGTCTCACGACCGCACAGGTGTCCCCTGGTAAGTTTCGAAATAAAGTGACGTCACTTTCCTGAAAAAAATAATGCTTTGTTTTTTTTGTGGCTGCCATTTTGTTCTTCCGATTTGGCTGAAAACCAATAGCAACCTACCTCAGGGTGCGCTGTATGTGTAACAAGAGTTGATATACATGATGATGTCTTGGTAAATATTACAATCACATCAATTTCTACGATATACGTGCACTGTCTTGAAATTTCCTTTGTCGCAATAGAGACCTGTCACTGCCACTCGAGAGCCGTTCTCTATGAGTGTTAAAACCAGTAATAACCAGTTGTTAACATGCTTCTCTGTACACTTATTAGCACATCTCTGGCTGTCAGTTGCACACTGAGGCACGTTTCCACGCATGTTGGTGTTAATCAGTTTCTATTTTCTGCACGGTGTTTCTCAACATGCTGCAATACTATATACTACGTGCTCCAATAATGATTTTCTGGTAGTTTTCAGTACCAATGCCTTCAATCGATACTGGTACTCTAAATACACCACACCCGCATTTCTCGTTTGTTGTCATTGATGTCGATGGTAAAACACATGCAATAAAAGACACTACACTCACCTCCGTTGCTCGGCAATGTTTATGAGGGGTGTGACTGCCGAAACACAATCCATCAACACAACTTTTCAAGACAAATTGTGCAATACATGTATGTATAATATTGAACATGGTACCTCTAGTGTGGTAAATGAGAATACTTATCCAAGATTAGCTAGGGGAATAGATTGATGTTCACCGGAATTCGTGGGAGGATTCCCTTCAAACGTAACGGAAGTCGTTTTTAACGTCTGTATTAATGATTACAAGAATAAGCATATTGGCAAAACATATTTTTGACACAATTATTAGTAATTAAGGTCGAGGAATGTATCCCTCTCACTAAAACGTCTGATCATGTGTGTTACAATTCACAGTCCATGGCGAATCCGTGACCCAAAATGAGTGGATATGAACAACTCGACTGGCCAATAATGTCCCATAAACGGATTTATCCTGATGCTGGGACTTATGAAGTATAGCGGATAGTGTCTATCTACCAACGCCGCAATTGCACGTTAATTGAAATGACGCAATATGCATAATCTCTATCAGAAATTGCGTATGAAGAACGATATCAAATAACATGGTATAGAAATTGAGTTACGTTGTATAGTCTATTCCTGTTAGACAAATACCAAGTCGCAGGCAAATTATAATCATTGACGTCCAATTTATATGAAAGGAAAGTATATACGGAATGTTGCTCCATAGTCGCTCTGCCCAGTGATCCATTACTGGAATACAATTTTGTACTGGTTCCGGCATTCCGAACTGTTAACTCCCATGAAAGCATTTACGATACACACAACTTCATTATGAACTCCCCTGACAGTAAATTTACCATGAAAGCGTTTATGATACACACAACTTCATTATGAAGTCCCCTGACGGTAAATTTACCACTTTCAAAATGAAAATTCAGCTGAATTATTCAATACTAGTTGGTCAATCTGACGCCACGGAGCCTTTGGGGTGTTCGTACAATCAATATATGGACCTCAAGAATAATATAAACGAGAGGCCATAGGCCACACACTTGCCGGACTAAGTACGCAATTATGACGTCATTTGCCGTCAATTCTATACTGCTAACTTACTGTAAATGGAGTTTTTAAATATGCATGATATAATCGTGTTTATATATGTTATATTATAACCAGACAAGATCATAATATCTTCAAATGATGAGTTTCCTTTGAATTTTTACCGATTTGTTGCCACAAAAACGTCAATTACGTCAAAACGTATATATCAATTGTGCTAAAAATTGACAGAGACCATCACAGGACGACTCCACATCGTTTGCATATGCTAAATATGCAGTAAATGTTATAACTTTGCACATATGACACTCAAAAGGCCAAAATGTCAGTCTGAAATCACGTTTGACGTCATTATGACGTCAATTGACGTCCGATTCCGAAAATGACAACATATTTGGAAAGTACTCTCCAAGACCTTTCAAACGAGCTACTACTCGATATTTTTGCACAAGGTCAAGGTCAAGGTCATTTTTGAGGTCAACTTCGACCTCAGGCGCTTGCAAAGGCTATCGGTCATACGCCTTAGGTGTAAATGCAAAAGTTGTTAGGCTAAGTAAGTGCAATACTGCGGATTTATTTTCGTGTCTCTATCTTGCTTACTTCCTGAGATATAGTGATCCACATGGTTTTCACTTGCAGGTCAATATTGACCTTGACTTTCGACCTTTGACCTTGAAATTTTCTGGAACAAAAGAACTTATCCTTGACTATAAACTGGTGTAATATCAGATTTTTACACACATTATTGACGCTTTTATCAGCATCGACAGCTTGAAACATGCAATTTCTCTTATAATGGGGCTGATTTCGTTGCCATAGAAACGTCAATTACGTCATAACGAATTGGCCGATCGGGCTAAAAATTGACATTGAGCATGAGGGACCGGTCCCACATCGTTTCCAAGCATCAGATCGAAAATCGGAGGAGGTGACCTCCAAGGTCAAATGTTCGACCTCGGGCGAACTTCTCAAGGTCAAAGGTCAAGGTCAAGGTCACAGAAGATAGAACTCGAGTTTATCTACAATATGAACTTAATTTGAAGTCTCTAGGACCATTAGAACCGAAGTTATGGCCACTTATGTGTTTTCGACGTTTTGCTTGACCTTGACCTTGACCTTTGACCTAGACACACCAAAATAGGACGTTTTCTGCGCGGTATACTAGAGAATAAGCACACCAAGTTTGAGAGAAATCTGGTGGGAATTGTGGACGCTAGGCTGCACACAAACGAACAAACACATCCTCAAACAAATCCACGAGCAGACCAACATACTTGCCGAAATCTTTAGATTCCGGCAAGTAAAAATACCGACCAAAACGCAGGAGAATGGGACGCAGTCTCTATCATTAAGTGCAACCTGAATGTCTCGTTCAAACTACTAGCGTTACGTATACATACATAGCAGTATGTCAACTTGCTAGCTTGTGCCCAGTACTATTCATCGTTACGACACTGGATTTGGACTGACTGTGATATATTCCACGGAATTGACTATAATATATTCCATGGACAGCATACCGGGTGAGTATGTAAAATTGGATGGATTTGAAATTATTATATATATGCTGCGAATGACACTCATCTGAATAGTACTAATCAATCAAGTACTTCAACTGGCAGATGTGCCACATTTACACGACAACGGGTCATCATGAGCTGAACTATAAACATAATATATTGCAATATTGACATCAAGTTTGACATCAATGTTGATTTGTATCAACGTAGCAAGTGATTTGGCGTGGCACTTGTGTTGAACAGGAAGCCAGCGATCTCGTGTGTATGACAATTAGGCATCAGTCACCTGGCAGAGAATGGACGTAAACACTACGATGACAGGTCCACAGACTGGGTTCATTGTGCTTCCTTACTCGTCGATGGCCTCCCTTGAGATTTCCTTCAACAATTGGTTTCTATTAATTGTTCTCTGTGTTACATGAGTACCAGCTGATTAAACACATTCCGAATGTTACTGTTATATCCATAGAGAAATGTAGGCTATTCCTTGCAGTATCAGATTTATCTTGTACTTTGCATTCACGTGTAAACTCCTATATGTATTTGAAGCCTAACTAGAGTGAAAAAAATTTTTTTTTAGTTTAGTGTCAATATCAAAGACGGAAGTCTGGGGATCATTTCTGTTTTCACAAAAATGAAATATCTTGAATAGTCACTATTTTACGGAGGTTTGTTTATGACATGTCCCATTGACCTTTCGGGGTCATATGCAAATGAGCAATGATGACGTCATATGAGTCACTGAAAGATAATGAGCTCATTGAAACCAGTTCTGCGTAATATTAAAGAACATGAAAATAATTTTTGTTCTACATAATGACTCCATGCAGAGAATCTTCAGATTTTAAATAAATTTTGTTGGTGTCATGGCAACCAAAACCGGAATATGGCCCATAGCAACCACGTTGCTATGGAGATTTTGTTGCTAACCACTGATGATTCCACATTATAAGGACCTCACATTTTGTTACATTATGATCCTTCGTAAAAATGTTAAAAGGAAGTAGCACCTTCACATGTCCTAGCAGTTCAGTTGTCCATAGCAACCCACCCAACAACTGGTTGCTAAGGGGCGCTAGCTCTGATTTTGTAGCCTTGACAACATGCTGGCATAACATAAGACTGACTATACATTACCACAAAACATATCAGTGTCTATAGGGACCTTTATCTACATTATAACCCTTGCATAAATGAGGTTTAGATAGCTAATTATGGTACCTGACTCATATGACGTCATGAATATCTAATTATAATAATTAAATAGGTCCTGCAAAATGCTGATAGATTGGGAAAAAAGTATTTCACGAAAATAGAAATATCTCTGGTTGTGATTGAGATTTTCAAGTTCTGTAAAAACCAAAATGATCAGGGACACCACCTCCATGGTATAAGAACATGAAAATGATACATTCTAGTTAGACTTTAACATTGATTAAGCTATATAAATTATACATTGTCAAGCAACAATAACGCTACAGACACAGTTTAATTGTTTAAGTAAATGTTAACATTTCTTCAGTAATAAATTATCATGGAGGGATGACTGTAATTAATGCCTTGGTGGCCGTCCCGACTATATCAAGCTGCTACCAAGGGCAATTTTTAACAATAAATATATAAGTATGTTTCGTTGTTTGCTTAGTTTGCCTTGACAGGTAAAATTTCATTCAGGCGGCTGACAACTGACTGTTGACAGCGTTATATATGTCAATCATAGACCAATTTGAACAATTTGTGGGGCATTAGAAAACTCGCCTGTGGATGTTTTAAGGATGACGTTTATCATTTTCTCTTTCATGTATTTTTGAAGTGCTTCATACAGGCCAGGTTAATAAGTCCCATTATCACATTGGACAATGTGATCTGCGGCCTGTCATCAGACTCAATAGACGGCGATGTACAATTGATCTCAATCCAGAATAGTGAGTGGCGAATCATAAAAGCGTGCAATCACAAAAACTTCCTTACACTAGACTACAGATGGATTGTTGAGAGGGGTCTCAAAACTTCTGCCGATAATTGCCATATATGTAGAAACATACACAGGACACGGACAAGCCTCAGACAAACTCCGGTAATTTTCAAGTATATCAAACTTTTACGAGTGCTTTCTATTCAAGCTGTCAACTGTGAGGTAGGAATGTATATGCTTGGCAAAGTTTGTTAAAATACGGGTTCTTATGTTATCAGTAAGAGGTCGATATATGAATTTCTACCTCGTGAGTTGATGTCACTGTTGGTGATAAACCTTTCCCCGATTACACCATCAACTCATGAGCCTTTCGCTTGGATACATTTGATACATCACTTCGTTGGATATTCGTTTCATTGTATGAATTGTTTTTATCAGATGTTGTTGGACAATTATATACAAATTCCGCCAAGCCAACAGTACAAACAACAACTAGTACATTTTACACATTGTACACAGCTCCTGAAGCAGCATGGTTCAGGATACATGACTGTGTTCTAGGGTTTGTAACTGTTCAAAGCGTTGTTCCCCTGAGTTGTCCGGTTGGCATCATAATTACCTCATGATAGGTAGTAAGGCGATATATACCAATCAACAATTGTCATCGCTGGCAGACTATAACATCTCTTCGATAACACCAGTACCTCAGCATCCTTTTGATTGGGTATTTACGGCCTTACATACATTTATTGCATGGGGGCTTGTATCGGAGTTTTATATCGTTTCATTCAGTACAAATTGTGCAGGTGCAGACTGTTTCTAGTAGGTGTAGTATGGACATAAGTGCATTTGACAGTGCCCTTGATGACGCCATTGGTTGGGATTATACGCTCATTCAGGATCTGTTTTAAACTGCCAATATTTACTGATTTTTATGATATATGCTATCATCACAATAGCATATATAAGAAAGTCCATGTAAAATTCAACATTTTAGTGCAATGAAATCACATATACTACTGGTGAATTTTTGGTGTTGTATGGAAAAACATTTGGAATAAATTGTCAACAGTTTAGTAGAGTGAAAACTATTTCACTCAATATTTTTTCTGCGTTTGTATGGTCCCTATATTTTGTTTCACTTTACCCAAATAGGTATGTATCAACAAAAAATTATTTTACACACTTAATGTAATTTAAGACATGCTCTGCGAGGATATCATTAGCTTGGGTGGCTAGTAATGGGTGTCAAATCTTGGAACATGGAGTTGGATTATTGATTGTTCCGGTGGTATGCCTCAGAGATATGACTATATAATACTACCTGCTATATACACGATACCTACCACACAAAACTACTCGAAATATCAAAGTTCATATTGCATGGTTGTGTTGACTTGCATATGAGTAACGCTTTTGTGCCTCCAGTGTTCACAACGGATCAGTGTTCATAATTATCATTGGGAACATTGTCAGAAATCCACAATGGACCGTAAGGGCGTCCAAAGGTATAATAATACGATTTGAATCATCCTATTCAGGGCCATGGGAATAACATTTGTGTGAGGAATCTTAGTTACAACTCTTATCGACATAAATATAATGTTCTTCACTTCATGCGAAATTCCTTTGAGAGATGAATGTACCAGCAACATGATGAAAACCTTTTGCTGAATAATTCATTACTGTGTAGTCCGTCCGACGTCATATAACACACAAATCAGACAATCAAATTCATGGACAGACCTTCGTGAAACAAAGTGCAGCTGCCGATTGCCCTAAAACTGCATCGTTGGATAAACTCCACCGGTTTCATTGAATAACCTAGTGCCATTACATGAAAGGCGAATTCGTTTTGTCAATGCGAGCTTCCAAGTTTGTGATATTGATACACAAGCAAATCGAAGACAATGGCAAAGGTGTGGTAAACTTTCTCAAGTTCACAAATATGACAAATCACTGTCAATCTGTATTTTGTAGATAAACGGCAGCCTCACTGCAATGAATAAAAACTAGGATATTCACACTAAGTGAATGCCCATTTTCACCGATCTTGAACAAACCGTACTTTGACTGCACGGTGGCAAATAAAACAAAGAAGGCAAAAAATAGAAGGCTGCTCATACATGAGTGCTGTACAGGAGTCAGTGAGACCATATTAGTTACAGCTTCAAAGTGACAAGTAATGAAGCACACTGAATCTTTAACTGACCAACACGAGCCCCCGAAAGTACAAAAACACCTGAGCACACGTATTTGCTAGAATCGAACAAAACCAGGCCTCACCATTTATTTTTGTAACGATAACTGATAAATACAGTCTGACACGTAATTCGACAGAAAATTGTCAGTGCATATTATGTTTTTCACATTCGCGGTGAATGGAGTGTGAATGTATTATAGTCGACCTGTCATCACAGTGTGACTTTCATTCTCTGCCAGATAACTGATGCCTAACTGTCAGACACACGGGGTCGCTAACTTCCTGTTCACCACACGGGCCAAATCAATGTTGATATATATCGGAAGTCATATCAATGTTTCAATATATTATTTTTGTGGTTCAGTGTATGATAAACCGATATTGTGTAAATTCTTCGTGGCTCGTCTTCAAAATGTGGATTGAGTCAAAATACACTAGAGGGCGGTCATGAGAGGCAGTCGGTCTCACGACCGCACAGGTGTCCCCTGGTAAGTTTCGAAATAAAGTGACGTCACTTTCCTGAAAAAAATAATGCTTTGTTTTTTTTGTGGCTGCCATTTTGTTCTTCCGATTTGGCTGAAAACCAATAGCAACCTACCTCAGGGTGCGCTGTATGTGTAAAAGAGTTGATATATATGATGATATCTTGGTAAAGTTCGGAAAAAGTGCGTAACGTCGTTCTCCCGAAAATGATCAATGTTGTTTTGGCGGCCATGTTGTTTTTCCGACTTGGCTGAAATTCACTGGCAACCTACCTCAGCATCCGATGTATGTGTTCAAAGTTTTGTGATGATATCCTGTACGTTTCTGAATAAATCACCAATGCCTACGTTATTGCTTTCGACGTTTATGTTTCAAGCCATAACCGTTGGATTTTCTGTCTCGGTTTCCGTTTAAAGAAGCTTTGATGCACTACGCAGAAATCACAGAATAATTTTATAATTAGTCGATCGTAATGAGCGAAACGTTTGCGAAGTCACGAACGTCTCAGATGCCAGCCACAATTATATTTTCCCATACGCCAATTGACTGGCGGCGATAAATAAAATTCATGGAATTTTATCATGAATATCGCTCCTGTATCCACACATTTGCTGTTTCATTTGGAATATAATGTTTTCAAATATACACATTTAGCAGTTGACACACACACTACAGCTATGAGTGAAATAACGTTGCGATTTGACTATTCTTATGACTAAACTTCAACCATGAATTTAGTCATTGTGTCGATGCAAAACTATTATTATGGAGTTGTACAGTATATGATTCATTCATCACTACGCCTAATATGCTGCGTCATTATGACAAGTAGGTCAGAAGCACATTACATATTACAGGATATGAATATCTTATTGGAGTTCCCTTCAAACGTAACGAACCAAACATTGTTTGACAAGTTTGTTTGAATGATAACAAGAATTGGCAAATACGTATTTTATGACACATTAATTATTATTAATTAATTAAGATTGAGGAATATGTCGCTCTCACCGAACCGACTGTCACAATGTACAGTCCATGGTGAATCTGTGCCCTAAAAACGAATCGGTGTTCTCATTAGCGTGGGAATGAGTGGATATGAACAACTCGACTGGCTTATAAAATCCCATAAACTGATATGCGGTGCTGTTGAGTATAGTGAAGTACATGTATAGCGGATATTGTCTATCTACCAACGCCACAATGGCGCGTTAATTGAAGTAACCCATTATGCATAATCTCTATCAGAAATTGCGTATGAAGAACTATATCAAATTACATGGTAAAGAAATTGAGTTACGTTGTATTGTTTATTCCTGCTAGGTAAATACCATGTTGCAAGCAAATTGTTATATCTAAAAAAAAACTAAGTATGTATATACATTGACGTCCAATTTATATGAAAGGAAAGTATATACGGAATACTGCTTCATAGTCGCTCCGAACAGTGATCCATTACTGGAATACAATTCTGTAATGGTTCCTACATTTCAAACTGTTAACTCCCATGGAAGCGTTTAAAATGCACACAACTTCATTATGAACTCCCCTGACGGTAAATTTACCACTTTCAAAATGAAAATTTATCTGAATAATTTATTGCTGGTTGGCCAATCTGACGCCATGGAGCCTTTGGGGGTGTTTTTACAATCAATTCATGGACGGCTCCTCCAGGAATAATATACAAAATACCGGCCAAACCGCAAGCGAATGGGCCGCAGTCTCTCAATAGGTGCGACCTGAATGTCTCGTCCAAACTACTAGCATTATGAAAAGTATACATGAATATCGAAGGCAATCACAAATGTGGCTTTTATATGATATAGCGATGTTACAATTAATATGTCAACTTGCTAGTTTGTGCCTAGTTACCATACATTGTTACGATACTGGTTTTGGTTTCGTGTCTAGAGAACTGACTATACTATATTTCATGGACAACGTAAATATGTAACATTGGATATATTTAAAAAATATTTTATATACACTGCGAATGACACAGTGATAAATAGTACGAATCAATCAAATACTTCGACTCGCGTGTGCCACATAATACATGACAACGGGTCATGAGCTGAACTACAAACATAATATATTGCAATAATGACATGATGTTTGGCATACATCAACATTGATTTGTAATGCATCGATGTAGCAAGTGATTTGGCGTGGAACTTGTGGTGAACAGGAAGTCAGCGATCCCCGTGTGTATGATAGTTAGGCATCAGTCACCTGGCAGAGAATGGAAATAACACTGGGATGACAGATCTACAATAAAACATTCACACCCTGTTTACCACAATATGCAAGGACACATTTCTGTGGAATTAGATGTTCAGAGTGTTTTTATCCGATATCGTTGCAAAAATAAATGGTGAACGCTGGATTCTGGCTGCTGGTGAGTTATGGGCTCATTGTGGTTCTTTACTCGTCGATGGCTTCCCTTAAGATTTCATTCAACACTTGGTGTCTTATTATTTGTTATCCGTTTTACATGAGTCCCAGCTGATTAAACACATTCCGAATGTTACTGTTATATCCGTAAAGAAATGTAACGCTATTCCATCCAGAACCAGAATCATCTTGTACTCTGAATACACGTGTACACTCCTACATGTAATTAACATTGATCAAGCGAGAAAAATTATACCTTGTCATACGATAGCCCACGGCGGAATTTACTAGGTGAATAAATTGTCACGCGTTGGGGAATAACTTTAACCTTCTAATACAATTTAATTGTTGAAGGAAATATTATTTTTTCTTCAATAATAGTTTGTCATGGAGGGATGAATGTCATAAATGCCCTGGTGTCCGTCCCACGATATCAAGCTGCTATTAAGACCAATATATAAGTCTGTTTTTTTGTTTGCACAGTTTGCCTTGACATGTAAAATTTCAGTGTGAAGACTGGCTGTTGACAACGCTATATATGTCAATTATAGACCTATTTTAACAATTTGTGGGGCATTGAAGATGAGGTTTTATCTTTTCTCTTTCATGTAATTTTAAAGTGCTTCGTACAGGCCAGGTTAATAAGTCACATCATCACATTGAACAATGCGATCTGCGGAACTGCCATGAGACTCAATAGACGGCACTGTACAATTGATCTCAATCCAGAATGGTAAAGACTTTCAGAGTCACAGTGACTTCCTCACACTAAACAACAGAGTGATTGTTGAACGAGATCTCAAACTTTCTACCGATAATTGCCATATCTGTAGAGGCATACACAGGACATGGACAAGCCACAGAAAAAGTACTCCGAGAATTTTCAAGCATATTAAATTTTTACTTGGCCTTTCTATTCAAGCTGTCAACAATGAGGTTGGGATATATATGCTTGATCAGGTTTTTCTTCTGTTTGGAAAGATACGGGTCTTATATTACCAGTAAGAGGTCCATACATGATTCTCTACCCCTGATTTGATATTACTGTTGGTGAGTCAAACTTCTCCCGGGTACACAATCAAATCATTAGCCAGAAACAGATGACGCTCCAGGTGTCCACACGATAATAAACATCGTATTGAATTCGTTGTTACATATATCACACTTTAGAATATAACGGTGCCTAAAAAGTTAATTATAGAACTACATGTAATACAGCATCTCTAAATATAGCAACATCTACTGCGCTGCTCTTATTACCTGGCTGTGCAACATAGCTTTCAGAATCACAATCGTGCAAAATAATGGCCAAAATTGCATTGAACAACACAATGAAAGAAATACATGAAATACATTTACGTTTTGACTGTTCACTCAATACTTCTCCTGAGTTGTATGGTCCCTGTCTTGTTCATTTTACCCAAACACTGTGTATCAAGATATATTGTACACATTCATTTTAAGACATGCTGCGACATCATTACCTTGGGTGGCTGGTAGCATAATTATTAATGTGACCATTGTCAGAAATCCACAATGGACCGTCAGGGCGTTCAATTGTATAATAATACGATTTGAATCACCCAATTCAGGGCCGTGGGAATAACATTTGTGTGAGAAATCTGACTGAAGACTCCCATCGACACATACGATGTTCTTCCCTTCATTAAAATTTCCTTTGAGAGATGAATGTGCTAGCAACTCGATGAAAACCTTTTGCTGAATAATTCATCACTGTGTAGTCCGTCCGACGCCATATAACACCCAAGTCAGACAATCAATTTCATGGACAGACCTTCGTGAACTAAAGTGCAGCTGCCAACTGCCCTAAAACTGCGGCTTTGGATGAACTCCACCAGTTTTATTGAATAACCTGGTGCCATTACCTGAAAGTCGAATTCGTTTTTGTCAATGTGAGCTTCCAAGATTGTCAATCGAGAAAGACAATCGAAGACAATGACGAAAGGTGTGGTTAGCACTCTCAAGTTCATTCACAAATGACTGTCAATCTGTATCTACTTGTAGATATAGAAAACGGCAGCCTCACTGGAAATGAATAAAATCTAGGATACCTCGAATGAGTGGATGAGTATTTTCACCAATCGTGGACAAACTGCACATTTCTCAGTTCTACTGCACGGCGGCAAGTAGAACAAAGAAGACAAGGTATTGCTGGCTGGTCATATATATGGGTGCTATGCAGAAATCCGTCAGAACCTACCGGTTACAGATTCAGTTGTAGTTAGATGTGAACAAGCAACGAATCACATTCAACCTTTCAAAATGTTGTATTTTACGTTTGTTATTGTAATCATCAAAATTTGGCTGTTTTTGGTGGTAATAGATTGATACTTACATTTCACTCACTAACATGGGCCCTAGAAAAAAAAAACTGAACACATGTAATTGCCAGAATCGAACGCCGTCTGACCACGTAATTCGACAGGAATGTGTCAGTGCCTATGTTTTACATTCGTGGTGAGCAGAGTGTGAATGTTTTATAGTGGACCTGTCATCACAGTGCTACTCTCATTCTCTGTAAGGTGACCAGTGCCTGGTTCTCGTACACCCAGGGATCCCGTGCTTCGTGTTCACCACACGTGCAACGCCATGTCACTTGCTACATCGATACAAATCAATGTTGATATATATTGAAAGTCATATCAATGTTGCAATATATTGTTTTTGTGGTTCAACGTATGATGATCGCTTTTGTGTAAAATATTGCTCACCTTCGATTCAGCATACGTAGTCGATCCGTACCATGCAGCAGTATATTTATTATTCATAACAAAAAATCTTGGAATATGAATTTGTCTGTTTGTTGGTATCTCTTTCTACATCTATTTAATATTGTCAGGTGTAGTCAGTGTGACACACATACCTGAAACATATTCAGTCCAATAAAAAATGTAACCAAGTTCATTAACGTTAAAACTTATATGTGAACAAAAACTTGCAGATTGTTGACATAGCAAACACAATATTGTACAACTCCTCATGTTGTAATCTATACTAATATGAAGACAAAACGCTGAGTGTTGTAAGGCAAGCTTCAAAACTCACGTTACTATGCCTTATCTTCGCAGATCTTGTAACCGGTCTGTTGGAACGAGCGGAGTTGCTGGTTTACTCGAGGGGTTTGGCGCGTAAGATGCCCAAATATTTACTCGGATCTTGCAGCGACAAAACCAGGCACAAATATGAACATCCTTGCAAGACATTTATAGTTTTCACGAACAGCACCAAAAGCAATATTTATCATATAACCCAGAGCATGTGGCTTTGTTTATTGTGCATTTATTAAATGGTAATACATCTCTTTCTGTGAGGCGGGCACACAATTTGTATAGCTACGATGACCCTACTAGTAACGCCCACATTCATGATTTGATGGCATGTAGCAACAGAAGACCTGTAATTCACGTCAAGCTCTATTGGCGACCAATCATGGGCTACAGAAAACATAGGGCCAAGGGCCCTGTCGCTCATCGGAAGACGACCAGAATATTTCACCAAGTTATATGTTGTGCATATATGATTTCCTATATCATGTACATATGCTCATAATACAATACCAACTGACCAATTCCCACATTTGAGGTAGAGTTTACCTTGATCTTCAGATCATATCTTGGATCAAATTCAGGGTCACCAAGAGATATACCATACTGATTCCTCATATCCATGCTAAACTAATTTTAAGTGTTGTCTCCAAAGACCTATATTTACAAATTTCGTGAAGGTCACCATGCAAAGGATACACCATACATATATTACCTCATAATATATCCCCCCTCCTCTGTGTTTTAAATATTGTTATTTTAATCCTTAAATTGTATTTTATAAATTGTATACGTATAATTCGGTGAGCTAATATATTTTCTGAGTGACAAATCGATGAGCTATTGCCAAGATTTGATTGCTGTTTGTTCATTCTTGGAGATTAGGACGATCTCGAACAGGTCCTGGGCAAACTTGGGCATTCCAAAATCGCGCACGTTTTGCCCTTTGGTATTCCAAGATTGTTCTGCGCAAGCTGACAGGCCCAAGAATTCCAAATACCCAAGAGTGAGCACGGCATTCTTCTCACGATGTGAATACGACAAATGTGGATTTTCGGAGGTAATAACAAATTCCCCCAAAAACACAAGTATCTGCTCCTGTCAATGCTATGACATGATATATCGCGTCTCTCGGTCGAAACGCGATGGTAAACAATCGCCATTTGCAATCGTAATACCCCTCTGCGCATGTGCTGATTTTCCAGCCGCAACCCGTATTTATATTATAACTTATTATTACTTTTGGAGACCACACAATAACCAAGCACTATGCCAGGTTTTGGGACCATAGGGATAGTACTTTCGGCGGAGAAGTATCTGACAGATTTGAGTCAGAGAAACATGGGGCAACAAACACAGACACCGTGTCAATCCATCCCAATAGCTCTACGGCTTTCAGCCGATGAGCTAAAAAAGATACTGACTATTGACTGACAATTCATGTATATTCATGTATACATCTCGAGATTGTTCAGGTTGCAAAAACAAATGGAGACTATATGCCTTAGTGTAGTCAGTTGGTACTTTGTATGATATTCTTCAAGTCCAAGAAATGCTTGTACAATATCCCAAATGCTCCATGGCGACAGATGTGCCAACTAGCAAGGAATTAATTATCCAGCTGAATTCTGAAATTGATAACTTTACTATCAGGAGAGTTCACAATAAAGTCGTGTGCTTCATAAAACTATCCATGTTCATTATTTCTTGTGATAATTAGTACGAATTTTATCAATGAATTTTGCTCTATTTCATATGAAGGGTAACACCCTGGACAAGAACTTTGTTTCATCCTACAACTCCCTACTTCCTCGCGGACAAAGGTCGCCACGGTCAGAATTATACGTAATGCACAATTTGTGTGGGTTGAGAGTTGTGGGTTGATGGATTGTTCTCTGACAATTTATGGTGGCACCACTCATACACGTTGCCGAACACCGGAGGTGAGTACAGTGTCTTCTATTGTGTCCGGTCATCCGACTCCATCACCACAAAAGAAAAGTGTGGGTGTAGTGTATAATAGAGTACCAATATGACTAAAAACACATGAATACTGATTACTACCAGAAATCAGGACTAAACCATGTAGTTTATAGTGGTGTACTCTATTCTAAACATGAAACTGAAGCAACGTGCAGAGAATCTAACCTGGTTAACAGCAAAACGCAGGGAAACGTGCCTTAGTGTACATGTAAGTATCAATCTGTTACCGCCAATACAGCCAGATTTTGATAATGCCAATAACAAACGTAAAATACAACATTTTGCAATAGAAACAAAGCCCGTCCAAATAGTTTATATGACAGTCAGAAATGTTGTTGATAAGTGTTCAGAGATGCATCACGGGGACTAGCCATTCCGTAATGAATTGTTCACGAGTGTTCGCATGTATTTGCCACCAGTCAAAACAAGAGCTTGCGGTGCGATCTCCTCACGATTACGTCCTCAATACTTATCTATTTACCCCCAAGTGTATATCAGTTATTTGTTCCTGACATATTTTTGATATTGGCAGGTATTTTGATCGCAACACGTACAATGTCGCATCACATGTTTCAATTTACCGATACGATATATGTCTTAATATTAATTTGTTTCAGTGAAAACACATATGGACGCTGATGTGGCAACTATCATACTTTGGGTCCGCACATGAAATGTGCATCTACATGTTTTTGTGTATGATGAGAACAATATGATGTTTATGTACATGATGCATATGATGTGAACACGTGGAATCGTATCAAACCAAACATGCTTGCTCTGTCACATTTCGACGTTTACGTTTCCTACCTGAATCGCCCAAAACCACATTCAGCTCGAAACATGCATCTATCAACTATCCATCTGTCACACACTATCTCTGCAGAGTTCAAGACCAATTTCGTGGAATAAATTTACTTTTTTTTCGTTGTTTTTTTTTAATAATAAATCATATACATTGTATATAAAATGCGAGGCAGCAATGTCAGCAGTGGCTCAGTAACCGAAGAAAAGAACCAATAAAACGGGAAATTGGAAACAAGAAAGAAGTCGGGAATGTACATATGATTAAATTATTGGGGATATTACCAGTTCAGTACTATGAACAGGATCGATAGTAGGGCGGAAGCAGACAACAGACCACGACAATATCTCACCATCACAGGTGTTCTAAAATGTGGGTTCAGTAATAATACACTGTTTGTTCATGATATTCTGATGGTGCGAATATCGTATATTGTATCACGGCAGAATATGTATGAATAGAATAATGGTTTTAACGGAAAACAAGTAAATTAGAATACAACCGAACCTGTCACTAGTTTCGTCCCTCCATGGGTTCTTCTAGACATCAAAACGCTGTTGGATAAGATGTTAATTCAATATTAGCACCTTATGCTATGTAAAATTAGAAATCTTTGATAGCATTGCCCAATGCCGTTATCCTGTAAATCACAACACACAACCACGTGAATCGGAACCATGGTATATGCTTGTTTCGGTGAATCGGAACATTCCAATTTATCCCCCTTGATACTATCCCCAAACTATCATTTTCCCAACATAAATGATTTCCTGTCCATATTTACACGAGTTACATATAGAAATAGACAAAGACATTAAATATTAGCAGTATGTTTCGTGGATGTGGATTCTATTTGGATTCTATTTATGGTCATGTGGTGAGGATTGAGAGCGGCGGTAGGTGATGGTAATAAACATATCCAACACAAATCATGTCACACGCACAATCGTATGCGAAAACATATGTTCCATGAAATATATATATTTGAAAAGAATCAAATTTTAAAAAAAAATTGGTGACATATTTGCATGACATGAATACGATATAAAGTGGATCTAATACTATATTGTTATTACCGCGTTTGAGCTATATATTTTATGATCTCAAAAAACAGATGGTTTGGATACTTCAGTGTGATGAATGATAAAATTGGTATCGTAATGGGGAGAATCGGTTAACAAAGTGCTGTTCATAATCCACTTGTGCAATACCAGCCTTCATTGTGTCACAGAAATTATCATCCAATAACAAACATCTTTGGTGCTTGCGTTTTTTTGGGCAAGGTGAGGCAAGGTATATGAAAATATAGCCCATAAGGCATACGTCATCAATTAACAATCAATCAGCGAGCGTTCACCTCACTGAGGCCATATCTTGGACTTTGAATTCGGTGTGAGATTGACATTTGATAGTCGGGTTTGCAAGGTAATATATGGATGAAATTATGCTTGGGAAACTGCGAATGAAAATAGGTGTTGAGAAATGGCTGGTTCTAGCTTCAAATTTTAGCCTATCTCAGCCCCTCTTGTCATGATGTGGTACATCACATGAATATGATAGAAATCATGTTTGCCTGTTTGATGTTCAACGGATATTCACAATGTGAAAGAACAAAAAAAAGCTTGCCATTCAGATACTTTTTGCTGTCAATGGTGTTCGAAAATCACCACGACCCTTTGTGATACTTCGGTTGAGGCGGGAATTTAATTAGAGGAAACCTCTTAGAAGTTTCCTTTCATCGGGAATTACAGTTATTATCCTAACTGAAAGCGCACTGGCAAAGCTGGTGTGTAGGCTACTCACGTGTATTGCAATAGCGTGGTTATACATTGGAGAATGTCGAGTGTATGATTGGGACCAGAAAATGCGGTATAAGATGGAATGACTCTTTTATCCTTGTTGATATTGTTATCTTTACTAGGTATATGTACAACAAATGTCGCTGTGACCAAACGTCTAACACACATTGAAGCTTTTCACCATGTATGTGCAAATGCATGCTGAAATGGACGATGACAACTCTATTATAGAATGATTTTTATGTACAATTACAGACCTTGTAACAAGCCATTTATATGAGTGCATTTAACCATGCAAGGCCGTTATAAAGATAAAAGGTACAACAAAACGGCATTATAAGAATCGTTGAAAATATATGAAATTTGACGTAATATTATGAATACATATATTCAAAATTCAGGCGCCCTCATATTCTCTCAAAAGTAATGTAGCACCACCGAACACATAATCACGGTAGTTCACACAATATATACACTTCCCACCCAGTTTTATTTCCAGGGAAAACACATGACGACGATCTTGGTCACAATCATATATACCATTCAGAAAGTTCAACATTATAAAGCATCAAATTCGTGTTTGCTAGCAGAAATCATTGGCTTTTCTGATGGACTATTATGATGTTCAATGTCAATCAGCGATATTTGGTTAGGAGGGTCTCCGAGGACCGATCAGACAAGCACCATCATACTATCTTGTCTCATGGGCTAAGTTTGTCTCGTAGAACGCCACGCAGGCAATTGGCAACTGACAGACACGCCATGTCAGAGGCAAAGCTATAATTCGATTATCACAATAGTGTAGGCACACACGTTGTCGGTTTTGACGGACAATGGATTGGACAGATGCGTACAACCCAAATGTTCACAATATGCGGGGATGAGCTGCTGATTATCTGATACCTCAATGATTTTCTAACACGTGACGTAATCCGATCTAGTTGTCACGGATTTACTCACTCGAAGGAGACAGTTTCACCTTGGCTCTTTTACCCCTATGAGCGTGGAAAAATCTGTCAACAGTGAAACATGGTTTTGTAGTAGCATACCTGACTGAGTTTGACAAGATTGACATTTTGCATGAATTTCCCGTCATGACCACATATTTGGGAATCTCTATCATTCCTTTTGACACTTTTACGTCGTGTATATATAACTCTATCTAGTGATCTGGGTACAGTCTGAACAATTTCCGTTTGGTGTAACTGAAATCTGGTGCAAGCATATATTTTCGTTGTTGTTGGTTCATTCAGTATGCAGAGCGAGTCGGTATTTCCGATGTCAATCCGATCTCCAGTTATTTGTGAGTATGACAATTGTGACAATAAAATATTAGTGATTAGTGATAATGAGATCTGATCGTGATATGTTGACAAATACCATACCATACATGTTTCATTGCTGAATGTCTTTCCATATGTCACATTGTCCAATATTGTGATTATCAGTTATATATCCTCGACTAATGTGAAATCAGCACTGTACAGTCTTTCGATTGATTTCTTGCTGACATCCTGTCCCCTTGTAGAGCTGCAGCGTCTCCGGCTGTCTCCTCATCGCTTCCGAAAGATGATTAGAAGTGGTCGTTAACATTCAGACTGGCGCGCGCGATTTAGCTTCCCGGAATCAAGTGGGAACTTGTCACCTTCTAATAATGACACACATCAGCCTCTTGGGTCCACCATTTGGAAGTAGGGTGTCAAGAACAGGATTTCTTGGCTCTCAATCACGCACTAGTTTTTGAGAATGAACGTAAACACCATCGTCATATAGCACATGACGTTAGATTCTCCTCACATCTATTGGACAAATTGTACCAGTTGTGGGCATCACGTTTGAATGTTTAAGTTTAACAGCTGTAATAACTCCAAATGTGTATATTATTATTTGGTTTATGAATGCCGAATATGAATGAGCATGATGGTATCAATATTTTATGGCAATTTGCAAGAGCCATTATTCAGTATATCATCAATCTTGTGATACGATATTCATCCATCAAGATCATCAACCTAATAGCTATGGTGCTGAGTATCCATCATGGTGGATCACGTCCTGTTCCCGGGCTTCCAACATGTCTCTGTTTAAGTGCTACCATCATTTACTCACACGTTATTGGAAAACGAAATGCACAATCTGAAATCACATTGGTCTTAGAAGTACAATCCTGTGGACATATTGCATATTCCGTCAATTCACAGGTTACCATATTCAGGAAATGTTTATATAAAATATATTTTGTGAAAACAAGCATTCGGAGTGAATTTCCGCACTAGGCCTACTCAAATTCATGAACTTCCCCATTTTGTCTGGTCATGATTACTATGTATTTATGGCCCGCAAAGGTTGAACCCCATGGAATAACTGTATTACAAGTTCGTTAGTACCCACTCACATGATGCTATTGGGTTTTTGGTAAAAAAAACATTGGGCATATGAGTCATCCAATTTCAGATTTATTTCTATCCGTGGCGTGATTATGCGTGTGCCATCTATGGATACGCAGATACAGGAAGAGTACTCAGAACTTGCCTGAGAATCTAACTAAAATTGCATCTTATCTTTCCAAGTTATGGAAGATCACATTTAAAGTGATCACTAAAATTGCCCTGATATGACCCGCAATTTGGAAGTGCCAAATGCCAGTAACTCCATTTCTAGCTTGAAACGTTCTAGGCGTATCAATACATACAAACTCCAATGGAGATAAATTGACTGGAATCGTTCATGTTTCAGCAAATATTTCTCAAAAGCGAAAAGAAAAGAAAAACATGTTATTGCATGGAGATGGCTGAAACGCATGACTCTGCCATTGAACCATGACAATGTGGTGGAAATATTGTGAAAACGTTCGGATACTCAGCAGTTGGTCTGTCGATAGTTGTTTACCTGACTCACGTATGGCGACGGAATGGAATCCATAAAAGTCTGAGCAGAAAGAATCGCTCCAAATCATCACAGGTGAACACTATATCTAAAATTAAATACCGACGTACCTGCCTGGTTTCATCTGATGTGTACAGAAATATATGTGATATGTTGACCAACCTGTCAACAGATGTGTCTGAAACTGTGGAAAAATGGAACAGTGGAAAAACAACAATATAAAACAAACTAACCTGATTATTAACACAACAACACTTTAGTGAAATCATCAGATTCGTGCAGACGAAAACTTACTTGACGATGCCCCTGCTGGGGCTCATCTGATGTACACAGAGATCTATGAGATATGATATACGACCTATCAAGAGATGTGTCTGAAACTGTAGAAAAATTGTCGGTTTCACACTTTCAGTGAAAAAATTACAAGCTAAAACAAACTAGCTTCAACCCAATTTTCATCTAATCGTCGGATTCATGCCCCGCAACATCAAGTTTTCAATAACGTGATTCACCATCAAACAAAATTATCCCAAGGGCTAAGAAATGTTACAGGAGAAACTTACAATGTTGACCCAGAACTGTTTTTTTTTTCACCAAACTGCTGCTTTGGCCTCTTTAAGGTCACTCAAAGTCAAATTCAAGGTAACCAGGTAAATGACTATATGAGATTTCATTTGAATGTGTCGATATTTAAGCGTTATCTTGAAGTATTCTTGGAGTTCACGATTGTATGCATGATTTTGAAAAACTTGTCTGAACATATTTTGAGAAAATGGCTGTTAGAGTCCAAAATCGGGCGTTTCCGACCTTTCAAGTTCGTTGGAGGTCAAACTCAAGATCATCGCTGAAACCACAATATATGATTTCCCATTTGAATGTGCCAATATTTACCATCTATCGTGAAGTGTTGTAGGAGTTTACTCTATACATCTCCCATTATGAAGGAAAACATTGAGTGTATAATACTTATGCATGAGAAGGTAATAGGGGGACCTTTTGCGACAAAATGAAGCTTTTTTTTCAGAAAAACACCGCCAAAGACAGGAATTGACTGTTTTGCGTTGAAATAGCCGCCATTTTGAAAAAGAAAAATAAGAAAAAATAATAAATACTTCCCTAAATACTTCCCTCTCGAAATATTTTTAGGCGTTTTTGCGCAAAATTCCATACAGATTTGATCGTAAACTTCAAAAACACAAATGTAGACGAACGATGACGGTCGACGGAGGCAACACCAGGTCCGGTAACCTAAAAAAGACAAATCATAAAGGTAACACATGAAATGTTTATGTGCCGGTGGTTTTAATGAGCAGCATACACTCTGAATTATGTACATGTAGTGCTAGGGCACTATATGTGCATTATCTGCAATTTACTGGTTTACCTGAATTCCAAATAGACGCGGATTTCGTTCAATAATTTGCCATTATCATATTGAGCGGCATGCTTTAGTTACATCGCATTGAGACAGTACATGTGCAAAGAATCACAAACGCCTACGTTATTGATACGGTATGTTTCACGGGATAACTGTTGGACTTGTTGTCTCGGTTTTTCTTTGGAAAGAGCTTTGATGCGCTATCGAGAAATAAAAAAAATATAATTAGTCGAAGGTATTGAGCAAATATCTTACGAAGTAACGAACGTCTCAGACCCCAGCCACAATGTTATGCTCCCACACACTAATTGACTGAAAGGTGTGTCCCCACCTTTGTTGAGAGAGAGAGAGAGAGTTCAGGAAACAATGGCCAGCCATATCAAGATCAAAACCTCAGAGACTCAAAAACTACCACGGTTACCAATCCTCAGAGTATCTACAACACGTCAACATGAATAGAATGGTTTTGCCAAATCCACGAAGCATACAATTTTTATCCTAACTTTGGATGGCAATTGTTATTCTTGGTAACGACACTGAAATCGCATCAATGCTTTTTTTTATTCAATAGTATATATTCCATGTTGAACGCGGCACGCCACGAATAACGCGTAACGACTAACCACCGTGGTACATGTACTGTTTTGATTGTCGCACTACACTATGTTCATGCACGTCCTCACTCGAGCTGTTGTCAGAGAGGCAAATTTGGTAAATGTCAGTGACTGGCATGCTTCTCTCAACACATATCAGCCACATTTATGGCTGCCACGTGCACACTTATATTCTCTGCACGATGTTTCATTTATTAACACGGTGCCATGGCCTCAAAATACTATAATACTTTATACTGTTCTAATAGTGATTCGCTCCTAGTTATCAGTATCCATATGTCTTCTGTCGATGCTGGTAGTCTATTTTACACCACCATCGAGTTTTTCTTTTGTGTTTATTGAGTCGGATGGTAGGATACAATGGAAGACACTGCATTCACCTCCGGCCTTCGGCAGCGTTTACGAGGGTGTGACTATAAATTATCAAAGTAGAATCACCCCCCAACTTTTCAAGACAAATTGTGCATTATGTATAACGCTGAACGTGGTGACCTTTGTTCAGGAGTAACCAAAGAGTCACAAAACGTTGGATGAGACCAATTTGTCCAGTGTGCTTCTTTTTGAGCAAAGTTTCACTATCGAAAACTACCAGTCAGGGAAACAAAGAATTTTGGCATGAAATCAAGCCAGCATGATAGTTAACAGAGGTGTACCATCGTAATAACAAATGTGTCGATTGGGAATAGACTACTGTGTTCTTTGCACCAAACCGTCTGGTCGAGTGTATTAAGATTCAAAGTATATGGTAACCTAAAACGAAACAAACCATTGTTGATGCTTCCATTAGAATGGAAGTTAGAGGATATGAATAAATTATGTCCCATAAATGGATCTGTGGTGTTGTTGGGAATTGTGTTGTATATACATTATATTGAATAGTGTTCAGCTGATAACGTCATAAATGCACATTAATTGATCTGGCGCATTATGTATAATTTCTGGCAGAAATTCTTTATTGAGAACGATATCAAATAACATGGTATAGAAATTAAGTTATGTCGTGTAGGCTACCAAACGCTAAGTCGCCCAGCAATCATAATCATTAATGTCCGATTTATAGGAAAGAAAGCGTATACGAAATATCCCTTCATAGTCGCTCTGCCCATCAATCCATTACTGGAAAACAATTCTGTAATGGTTCCGGGATTTCAAACCGTCAACTCTCATGGAAGCGTTTATGACACACACGACTTCATCATGAACTCCCATGACGGTAAATTGACTATTTTCAAAATGAAAAACCAGCTGAAAAATCCATTGCTAGTTGGGTCATCTGTCGCCATGGAGAGATCGGGATGTTGTACCTACAAAATTGTTCTTTCAGGAATAATGTACGAAATACTAAAAGTAGGATGTTGGTCTATTTGTAGTAGCATCTCGCATAATATACAAATATGGGGCTTGGTTGAGTGCAATACCACTTTTAATGGCGCTTCGGAAAATTATATGGTACGAGGCGAAGCCGAATGCTATATAATTTTTAGAAGTGCCATCAGATAATTATCTGATTATATTCCCATTTTACTTGTACTTCAATAACATGACATTCAAATTCATATCAACGACTTCCGGTTTTAGTTAAGACTACATTTTGATATCGAGACAAAGAATTTTGAAATCGAGATAACAACTTTAAATTTAAGGATAAGGAGGCATTTAATCGATTTCCATTCCGAGATATTGACTTATTTATTTTTTTGCTTTATCATGTGGTCCCAATGCACTTTGGTAGAAACAAACAACCAGAGGACAAAACTTGGCCTAGTTGGTGTCACCACCGACAAGGGCCAACCTGCCGAAACAAGCACACCTGTAGATGAGAAGGTTTATGGAAATAACGCGGGTATACAGGTTCCAATAATGGGAAACTCAAATGTTGACAACATAATGTATATATCTATGTATATTAGTCATGTATTATCAGTAACGTGACTCTCCGAGACTAGTAAATGAGAAAATCTATATTCTCAGGAAATACAATTGTGCATCACCAGTGTACCATGGTTTAAATGTTGGTATGTTTGAATAATACATAGAGACATTAATACAATGATACATGGTTTCTCGCTACAGTGATTTCCCTGGTACTCCTGCATTCCGTCAATTACGGACTGAAATCTTCAAGCTATTCAAGGACTCTTCCACACCAAACACAGAGCCTTGCATAATTGAACAAGAAGTGACGGATCGCACGCGCTTCATGCATCCCCGGCGTTAAAACTGGTTAGTAGATGATAACTCATATCAACCAAAAAAAATACACCTCAACCACATTTCATTTTATGCTGGTGATTATGAGGATGATGGAGGAAATTGCAATTTCCCTGTGAGCATGAAATGAGGTATATATCAGATACGAGTACAGCATAATCACTTTCACAAAAGAACAAATAATCTGCGAATGGACAAAGTCTGTACAACAATTGCATATCTATGGGTAGAAAAGTTTGAGGTGTATTTTTCGGTCCCCGTTTTATATTACAAACTTCAAATTAATAACAGTATGATATCAGATACTGTGATCGTTTCAAACCCGGACCGTACATTTTATACGTTCGGAGTAGCTAAATGCCAAAGCTGCAAAACCAAGCAAGACGAAGTACTCCGATGAAACATTGATTGCCTGGTAACATCCTCAACACCAGTTCTGAAGAGTTAAGAACAGACAACCACATGTAGGTACAATCTGATCGACTACGCATCTGGTGACATTAGTAAGCGTTTTGTTTGATGGACACAATATGGTGCGCATAGGTAAGTCGGTGCATGATGATACATTATTTAACACCGATTCTTTCTATCATTGGGAAATAACTGTCAACATGTATTATGTGCAATGATACAGTTTCATGTTCCATTTAAACGGGTCATGAAGAACTTTGTTGGTTCGGAACACTAATGAAACATTGAGCGCGTTTCACAAGCACTGGTTCATATGAACTGGTTCATGTCTTGGACCAAAACGTTAAACCGAAAATCTCACACTTGCAACAAATCTCAAAAAGATAAATCAAATACAAACTGGTTCACGTTAACTTTTCCTATGAAACGCGCACAAAGTTGAACCACTTCTCAAATGTTGGAAAAATGTATTGTTAGCTTTTACTAAAATAATAAATATCCCAATGAGAACTATCCATGTGAACAATGGGCAATGTCTTTACTTCTACTCTCTCAGAGCAGTTATAGGTCCAAGTGTTAACTGCTTCAACTTTGTGTGATTTGGTCCAACTTTGACTTGCACCAGTTATTATGAACCTTTTTTTATGAATGCGCAGGAGTACTTGTACTTGTACTAGGGGTAAGGGGGCGCCATAACTCGATGATATGCCCCCTAGACAGAAACCCGGGATCGGGGGAATCCCCTACTCTTTACGATAAATGCCAAGGGATTTTTTAGGTGCCAGACACCATAGACAGTCTCTGACACCACCCGGCCTTTGTTTTTACCGCCAGTCGGGCTGCACTGGCGTGGGAGGTTTTCAGGCACAAGTGGTGCTGAGCGGACTCGAACCCACGACCTGTAGATCATGGGCCAAGCGCTCTGCCACTGCACCATCCCGCCCCCATGAATGCGCAGGTTCATATGAACCAGTTTATATAATCCAGTGTTTGTGAAACGCATTCACTGATTAATTGAACAATGACACGCATGAAAAGTTAATCATAGTGGTAAGGGAACTCGTATCGGATTAGTCTAGGTCACATTTGTTTTTGATACCCTGTATTTATTTACACTACACGACCTTAGTACGAATTATTAAAGAGGAATATCACAAATTTCAGTGCAAAATAATAACACATGAAATGATATCGTTATGTATAATGTAGTAATCGATCTATAAAGTGCATCAACTATTATGTAAATATTGCCATGGTTTTGGCGATAGTCAATCCAGCAGGCACACTGAGAACTAGGCCTACTTCAACGACATACAGGTCTTCATGTCAACAATAGTGACTGATCTTTATTAGTTTACGAATATCCTGATATAAAGTAAACATATACATTTGAAAGTACCGTTAAGTGAAAAATTGATCAAGCAATGAGCCACCATTTTGTGGTAGACCTCAGAAACACGGATGTACAAAATTACTTTGGGCTGGGAGCAGATATGAGTTAAGTCATGTGTATGATAATTTAGCGTGTATACGTGAGTTCGGAAATGTTTCCAGGTCAGGTTAGTGGAATTGGGTCAGGGTCAAGTGGTATAAACATAGCCAATCCATGCTGTCGAGATACCATTGTCGTGTCACTGTCACCAACTCATTACTCGATTTCGCCTGTCCAATACTAAATACTTTGTTTACTTAGAGTTCACCGCGTCACTCACATCTGAACACAGTGCGTAATAACACCACTTCACCTGACCTGGAAACATTTCCGAACTGGCTTATTCAGTATCATTAATTTTCTACTTGCGTTGAGCTGCTTTTGAAGCTATAATTGATAGGGTGTGAGTAGAACACCCCCCTGTTCGCCACATGCCACTGCGGAGTCAAGAAGCAATGCTCATTCCCATTCTTGAGGCTCTTTGAAATTATGTGCACCATGTTCATAATTGGGACATGTTTGTTTATACATTCCGAGTATCCTTGTTTTTATGTCTTTGAAAAAAGCTCACGTTCCCAAAACAAACTCACCCTTCAGGTAACAAGCTACAGAATAGTAGGAATGGAAAGTGTTAAGAATATGAAAAAGGGCATTATATACGGGACAATTATAGATAACCAAAACTTGGATCATAGCACTTTATGGGAACTAATTAAGGTCATGGTTAGAGGGGAAAGTATTCAGTATTGTACAATGAAAAAACGTAATAAAACAGATCTGCTGGAGGTTTTGTCCAGAAGGCTTGAGTTTTGGGAGAGAAAATATTCACTATTGCCAAATGACGAAGACGAACTACACATAGCCATGGTCAAATCTGACATTGATGACATATTACAACAACAGGTTGACAGCTTAAAAATGAGATCAAAATGTGACTGGGTAGAATATGGAGAAAAACCTACGAACTTCTTTTTAAGTCTGGAAAAAAAGAATTATAACAAAAAGACTATAAAACTGTTACGAACGGATAAAGGAGATTCAATAGCAGGTCCCAGAGAAACTCTAGCTGAAACAAATAAATTCTACCGAAAACTATATTCCCTACCCGAGACAAATATAAACAGTACGGATATCCAGCTGTATTTGAATAAAAAATAATGCGCCAAAATTAACACAAAACAACAAATAAAATGTGAAGGCCTTCTGAAAGAATCCGAAATACTATCAGTTCTAAAAACATGTAAAAATAACCAAACCCCGGGGTCAGATGGTTTCCCAGCCGAATTTTACAAAGTTTTTTACCAAGTTATAAAGGAACCTCTTGTAAATGCACTTAATTTGGCGTTGAAACAGAAAAAAACTATCATATACACAAAGAGAAGGTACCATCACCCTACTACCTAAAAAAGACAAGGACACACTTACCCTGAAAAACTGGCGCCCGATCACTTTACCTAATCAGGATTATAAACTGGCCACAAAAGCAATTGCAAAACGGATATGTGAAATATTACCTTCCATTATAAATACAGATCAAACGGGTTTCATCAAAGATAGATTTATAGGTGAAAATATATTTAAAGTACAAAATATCATAGACTATGTTGATACAGAAAATATTCCTGCTATGTTATTAGGAGTAGATTTTGAAAAAGCGTTCGATTGTTTGAGATGGGACTTTATTAGAGAAACTCTTGTCAAATTCAACTTCGGCCCAACAATAATACAGTGGATAGAAATATTCTATACTGGCATTTTTGGTAGAATTATTAACAACGGAGAAATCTCGGATAAATTTGAACTAGAAAGAGGAGCAAGACAAGTATGCCCACTGTCCCCCTATATATTTATTCTGAGCGTGGAAATGTTAGCAAATGCATTTAGACAAGATAAAGATATAACAGGTATCCAGCTGGAGAATAAGAAATTCATTATAAGTCAATATGCAGATGACACAGTGCTGACATTGAAATACAATGAAAAATGTTTGAACCGTGCTATAAGTATCTCAATGAATTTGAAAATGTCTCTGGTTTAAAAGTAAATCTCGACAAAACAGAAATAGTTCCAATTGGACCAGGAAAAAAGAACTATACAATACTTTGCCCACATTTAGGGATAAAATGGTCCACCGGTCCAATGAAAATACTTGGTGTTTCATTATGTCATGATCACGAACAGATGACTCAGTTAAATTATAGTAAAGCATTGGAAAAAATAAAAAATAATTTGAACATTTGGAAACGGAGAAAACTGTCGCTATACGGTAAAATTGTCATCCTGAACACATTCGTTATTTCACAGTTTGTATATCTCATGTCCAACCTACCCAGTCCACCAGATAAATTGATGAAAGAAGCAGAGCAAAATATATTCAAATTTCTTTGGGATGGTAAAGTTGACAAAATCAAAAGAAAGGTTCTAACTTCCGGAAAAGATAACGGTGGACTCTCAGTGCCCGACTTATATCTAAAAAACAAATCGTTAAAAATTTCATGGGTAAAAAGGATAATAAATGATAATAATGAAAACTGGTCTAAGTTTATATATAAATATACACCAATTAAAAACTATATTTTTTTGTGAGTGTAATTTGAACAAAAAAGATGTACGAGGAATATCCGAGAAATGTCCAAATCCCATAACTCGAGATATACTTAACTTTTGGTTCGATTATACTTTCCAACACCCAGAAAATATTAAAAATTTCAAGACACAAAAAGTTATAGGGAATTCCTTACTACGAATAGACAATAAACCCATCTTCATCCCAAGCCTGATAGACAAACAAATTCTAAATATTGCGCATTTCGTTGACACGAATGGACAATGGAAAAATTATGAGAACTTTATGAGGATAAATGACGTAAAATTAAACTTCATTAATTACTTAGGAATACTTTCAGCAATACCTATAGATTGGAAAGGCCATATCCTGGGGATCGACACACATCACATCAATGATAATACAAGTATTACAAACAAGATATTAAAACAAAAACACGTTTGCAAAATGGTTTACTGGGATATTAAGACAAAAGAAACTGACGTTTCACAAATAAATGGTATGAAGAAGTGGCGAGAATATTTTTCAGGCAATCTAAATGATGAAGAATGGCTAAATGCAATCAAAAATATGTACACCACTACAAAGTATACAAAATTACTAGACTTTCAATATAAAATATTACATTCAATACTGACAACTAATGAGAAATTATATCAATGGAATATAGTGGATAGTGATATCTGCGATTTTTGTGAAGAAGAAATAGAAACTATAGCACATATTTTCTGGAATGTGAGTTGGTCAAATTATTTTGGAAAGATCTTAAGGACTGGATTCATAACATAACAAACATGTCGTATGACCTTACAAATAAAGAAGTGGTATTTGGTATATCTAACATGACTGATCCAGAATTAAGTGCAATTAACAATGTTTTCCTTATAGCTAAAAGATATATTTACACAGAAAGATGTCGCAATTTGAAATTATCTCTAACCAGATTCACGGTTTATTTCAGGGAAATGATGACTGTTGAAAAACAAATAGCAAAATCTAAATGTGAGATAGAGGGCTTCCGAAGATATTGGGGAAATTTTATCCGATATGCGTGAAAAGTTTTTTTTTGTTTTTGTTTTTTTTTTGGATTCTGGTCCCATCCTTTGACGAAATAATTTAATAACATATCCAGATATAAAATAGAAATATTATGATGACGCCAGTGTGTCTTTGGATGAACTATTTGGTCGGGCTTTGTTTCTATTGCAAAAAGTTGTATTTTACTTTTCTTATTGGCATCATCAAAATATGATTGTATTGGTGGTAATAGATGGACTCTTACATATAGTTAATATGCCATGTTGCTATGTCTACACTGTACACTGTATATTCAAATTGTAAGAGGTGTGTTTTTGATATAAATAAATTTAATAATAGGGCACGTAAGTGAAAACGCTATGTTCTCGAAATAAGCCTCGACCAGGATTTTCTGGTCTCAACCTATTATCGCCCACTTTTCGCCTAACTCTGTTTCCACATAAATCAACTATTATTGTAAGAAAAACAGATGCGATTAACGATATTAACCATATTCGATGACTCTCGACTATAATTGGCCACGATATTGTCAGTAAGACTGGAAAACAAAGCACAGTAGATGTACGGCCTTTAACTTCATACCGTTTATAAAATAGAATAATGCGGGCTTATATGCATGTTTGGTCTTTAAAGGTAGCAAGTCGTTAGTTTTTCATCACACGGCACAACACATAATTTACTGATTTGATATAACGTTAATTATCAACTTATTAGCTATCACTCCATTATGAAGGATAGGACGATAGGACCAAAAGGCTTGCACAACGAATATTTTCATGCGTTTCGAACGATATTCGAAACTCACTTAAGCTCCCTATTGGAAAAAAAAAAATATGTCCGGAGGAAATGTTTTGCTGTTTTTTTTATTTATGAATTAAATTAATATTAACTAATGCGGGGAGACTTCTTAAACGCTCACTGAGATTCCCATGGGGGAAATACTCTGCGACTGGGGGAAAAACCTGTTGTCGAGGAGAAAATACTCGAAACGTTTGTTTCACAGTGTTGGACGTAAACAATACAGTTAATTAATATAATCTGGCGAATATTTTCATCGAATGGAGCAAATTTTTCGTCACTCTCGCCGATTTACGTCAACATCTGCGTGTCGGCGGGGTTTGAGAATACATCCATCACCAAGGTGTGCATTCAGTCAACCGGGTATCACTTTTGTCCCTACTGCCGAGCCATCGCTCACTTCTCACGCTTATACTTTCTATCAGTGCCTAATTCTCCTTGTTTTGGAGAATTAAAATTAGCCGTTTGTTTCGTTCCATTTTCTGATTGCATCTTTACTTTTAACACTCATACGCATTTATTTTTCGCTGTCCCACAACAGCTGATGTTTCGCTCGCAAAGTGCGGAAGATTGATTACCGTGGTATTTATCGTTGGCAATGTGTAAAAGTCGGAATGGGCTCCGAGTTCAACACCACCGCCTTCAACATTGATATTTCAGTGCTTATAAATATTCCGACGGTACTCAAATTTATTGGACACTTCTCACATGACATATATTGTCGCATATTTGTACACCATTGACCAAAAACAACTTTACGAATATATGGAATTTTGGGTCAAATAGAAAACGGTGCTGAATTTTATGAACACCTTGTTATTTTTTAATGCGCGTACTCGATCAGGGACTCGATTTTTTCTATGGGCGTACTCGATCAGTGTTCATACGAACTATACGGTACCAATTGCTTTCACATCGGTATATTCGTCCGGCATGGACATTGTAGGCATATATATTATGCGCACGGAATTAAATTGAAAACAGTGCTAAAAATGATCGCGCTATTGACTTCTGTCATCCGTGGAGATCTGGTGCTTTGCACCAGGTATGATTCTTGTATTATTCTCCAGTGCTCGAGTCTTCACTCCAGGGTTTTTTTTTATGCGCATATGCCTATATCCTATTCTAAGTGCGATTATAATATGATTCTATTATGTGCTGTTTTAGGGCAGTTGACAGCTGCACTTTATTTCACGAAGGTCTATCCATGAATTTGATTGTCTGACTTGTGTGTTATATGGCGTCGGACGGACTACACAGTAATACATTATTCATTATACATTATTCGTAATACATTATTTTCATCATGCTGCTGGTACATTCATCTCTCAAAGGAATTTTACATGAAGTGGAGAACACCATATAAGCATCGTTGGGAGTTGTAAGTCTCACACAATTTTCATACTCACCCCCTGGTAGCTAAATTTATTAATACAAACTATTGGTATTCCCATGGGTACAAACTGTGCACCATTATTGGCCTGTTTTTAGAACTGTTTTTATACTCATATGAATCAGATTTTATCCAACATTTACAACGAGGAGGTTCTAAGAAACTAACATGTAATTTTAATTTCACTTTCCGATACATAGATGATGTATTGTCGCTAAATAATCCCAAGTTTGATGATTATTTGGATGTCATATATCCTAAGGAACTTGAAATTAAGGATACTACAGAATCCGCTAATTTTTCCAACTATCTACATCTGAGGTTGGAGATTGATAATGATTCTAACCTGTCAACTAGATTATATGACAAACATGATGATTTCAACTTTTCCATAGTCAATTTCCGTTTTATGAGCAGCAACATTCCTATGTCGCCGCATATGGTGTGTTTGTTTCTCAACTTATACGCTATTCCAGAGCTAGTTGCAAATATGAGGACTTTGTCTATCGAAGTGCCCAGCTAGTCTCTAAACTGCTGCGATAAAGATATTTTTTTCACAAGACTTATAGCTGCGTTTAAGAAATTCTATGGACGTCATCATGATTTGGTTGATAAATACACCAAATCCATGTCTGCCATGTAACTAGATCTATTTTCATGTTAATTTTTGGGGAATTCATGACGGGTGCCACTAGTGGGGCAGGAAATGCTCACTCTTTCCGGAACACCTGATTCATGAGTTTCCCTGTCATTTTTGTTTTCTCTCACTTCGTATGCCTGATATGACTTTCTGTCCCCGGACTATGAGATTGGATAACGGACCCTGTTTTGTTTGCTCGGAATGCTTAATACTGGGTATTGATTCCACGTCTATTACTAACAATTGCTTTTATATCCATCTGAATCCTTTGTCGATCCGTTGTGGATATCGCACAGAGTGAGAAATTATATACACTCATTTGTGTACTCATGTAAAAGACGTATATAGCCAATATGTTCTGTATTTGAGTAGATTCGTGTGGTAGGTATTAGATGTAAAATTTGTTGTAACTATACAAGTATATATCCATCATCTTCCACAATCGTTGTGTGCAGCTACCGTCAAATCCTAGTACTGTCAAATCTCTAGGTGGGATCGACAGCCTTGGGAGTGAACTTCAACCAGCACCTAGGGCGAGAGAAACAAGTGTCTTACACTGTGCAATGTTGTAACCAATCACTTTCCCAGCTTGCCCGAATCCGCAAGTAGATCACACAAGACACTTGAGTAACACAAGACTAATTTTGAGCCGCATAGACTATTGCAACTATTGCTAGTTAACGCCCCGATAGCCCTAATCAACAAACTCCTGTCGTGAAATCAACATCCACATTTCAAAGCTCCTTCAGGAGCTAAGTTGGCTAACTGTACGGAAGAGGATTCAATCTGTGAAGCTAGGCATACAAATGCGTACCAGCGTCAACGCCTTAAAACCCATACATGTCCGTCACATCTGCGACAGCTCGGAGCCATCGACCTATCAACACTATCAACCTCGTTGAAAATCGGCTCCACAGCATTCTCTATAGCGGCACCGGCACTCTGCTCTTGGAGATCAGAACTTCAGACAACCTCATACATGTAGCCCCCCGAATATCACTGAAAACAAATCTTTGGAGACTAGACGCATGAACAGTCAACGTTTTGCTTTAATGCATTTCATCTGGGCTATGTTTTGTTTGTCAAAATGTTAGTGTGTACAACGCAATGATATAGAATGCTGCTCTGAACTTACAAGCATGAAAAAATAAATATAGCAAGTTTATGATGCTTTCATTTCTGAGGCGTACCAACTAAACAGTTCCATGTCTCAACGTTCAGGCCCCACTGAACATTACAGTGTATTATCCTTATTAGAAAATTCCACATGTTAAAGAATTAACATCAATAGAACCAGATTTGTATGGTGCCAGTAGCTAACTCAAAATGCAACATTTTCGTAATAAAAAAAAACAAGTAGCCCTCTCTCCCGGGAGAGTTTGACTTTCACCAACAGAGACACCGAATCAGTGGTAGAAATCCATGTGTCGACTTCTTGCTCATGATAGAGAAATCCGTAACTGTCGGAATTTAAACAAAGCCTGGTCAAACTCCCACAGGTAACAGCGTGAATGGTTACCAGGCCTCGTAAAAGGTTGATATGCTTCAATATTATCGTTTTTTTGTGTTTGGATTGTCCGTATTTTTCTATTTATATGGTGGTTATCAATAGAATGATGTTTGGAATCGCACTGAATCATATATTGCGAGGAAATCTTTGTGATTACAAGCTCTTCTTTTTCTATTCACTATATTGATTCGAGATCAATTGTACAGCGCCGTCTATTGAGTCTGTATGGCAGTACCGCATATAACATTGTCCCATTTGACAATGGGGCTTATTAACCCCGCCATTACGAAGCACTTCAAAAATACATGAAAAAGAACCGATAAAGCATCATCTTTAATGGACCTAGCAGACGAGTTTCGCATACCCCGCAAATGTCTTTAATTAGTTTATAATTGACATACATAACACTGTAAACAGCCAGTTGATATTCGCCTGATAGCTGGCTGAAATTTCACCTATTAAGGCGAACTGTGCAAATAAGGGAACAGACTCATATATTTATCATTTAAAATATCCTTGGTAGCAACTTGATATAGTGGGGGCGGCCACCAAGGCATTGATTGCATTCATCTGTTCCTGACAAACCATAATTGAAGAGAAATTAACCTCAACAATTGAATTGCATTAGTAAGTTTGTATCACTAATATGGAAAGTTGCAGTATTCCCCCATCTTGTGACGATTGAATAAGCTAGTATGTCCCGTGGTGAGTGACTGCATGACGAAATACAATTTCGATCACACGATAAGTAGCAAACCCATATAAGAATGTACACATAATAAAAAATAAATTTGATAATGAATGAAACTGCATTTCGCTTCTCTTTGGGTGTATCAATAATATTTGTAGATAATCTGTAAGTGGGCTGATACTCGTATAGGACAGAGGAATATTAATAAACATCAAGTTTTGAAAGAAATCTTAAGGAACGTCATCGATGAGTAAAGAAGTACACTGATCCTATAACCCACCAACATGCGCCCCAGACATGGAATCAGTACCAAGGATGAGGTGTTCCCATGCAGTGATCACAAACAGTCCCAATGATAAGGAAAGCGGCAATTTACTAGTCACTACCATTCACCATACTTATCATTCACTACTAATGAATTTCGGTCACACGCAATAAGTTGTTCGAATTTGTGAAAATGGCTGTTCTGTTTATCTTGTGTAAATTGTCAGGCAAGGGTAATAGTAAGTGAGTGCTAGTAACAATGAGTGATTAGATGATTTAGAAGTTAGTTGATTTAGTAGTTCCAAGCCTTTTGGCTTGTGACTAGGTACTTATGTACTTGTCATATATCTATTCCATGGGGTTTATTTCGGATTTCTAATTATTTTCATAGGTTCTTGGGCAGTTGTATACTAATTCCATCAGGTGTACAGTAGAAACAACTACATTTCACACACTGTCTGCCCCTGATGACGCCAGTGTGTCTTTTGATAAAGTAGTTGGTCGGGCTTTGTTTCTATTGCAAAATGTTGTGTTTTACGTTTGTTATTGAATTCATCAAAATTTGGCTGTATTGGTGGTAATAGATTGATACTTACATCCATAAAGTGTACAATAGAACAAACAATATTCACACATTGTCTGGCCCTGGTGATGCCAGTATAGCACTGGATGTATATCTCAGGTAGGGCTTTGTTTTCATTAAAAAATTTGTATTTTAGATGTGTGTTTGGTCTCATCAAAATCTGGTTTTATTGGTGGCATTAGATTGATTTATACAGTCAGATGGTTGAACGACGTGGTTTTCCACCAAACGCCTCAAGGATTAAAATGGATAGTTGGAGATGACGAATTGTGAATGATAAGTAATAAGTCGCTTGTCTGGTGTGAGGCCAAAACCAGGGAGTTGTACATGAGGCCATGTTGGGTTTTTTCTTTGTTTCCCGCCAACTTTTTTTTTTTCGCAAATACCAGCCAGCCAGGAAAAAAAACAAACACAGAAAAAAACACAGACGTTTATTATCTTAATTCACGAAGTAACTCATGCCAAAAATGTAAAATTAAATGGTATTTGATCATTTGCTAAGCTATTAATACTTTATTAATACATAACAGAGGGGAACGCAGCAAAATGGAAACGAGTCACAATCGTTATCGATGTTCAGTGTTTTGGGGTATAAGAAAACACTGATTTTTGGGGAGAAAAACGAACAAAAGGTTTGTGTTTTTCTCTCAAAATAATTGCTATTTTTACCCGCCCGCTGACGGGTAACAAATAATTAAAAAAACACAGCCTGATATTACACAATAATTATTGTATCATGTAACTCACCGGTGTTACAGAGTATGAAACAAAATTTATACAAGACATAACATTTCGATCTATACTGCACATTTTCGACAATTGTTTCGACCAGAATAAGATAAACTAGATTCAAATTTATATTGCTCAATGCAATCTCTTGTCATTGCACTCGATCACACTGGTGACCACCAGAGCATTAGGCACCTGACGAGGGAATTCATTCGACACACTTGAGTTTTATGATTGGACGTGATATGTCAGCTGTGCTAATTTAAATGACGGGAATTTATCTGATACGTATGGTTCAATAATCCACTTACCGCTGCACAATTGAAACTATACGGCTCTTGAGATTCCAATGGTGATAACCCGAAAACCTAAAAATATAGGATCAACATTCTGAGACCAAGCCAAAAAAGACGATCTGCTATATGAAACATAGCCCATATTATGGGTCAATCATATCACGGTGGATGCTCTGAGACTGTGGTTGGTGAAGTTGCCAGGGATTCTAGCCATGAACATCATGTTTGTGGTGATTACGGCCAGTGTGTTGTGTCCTATTGTCACCTCCCCATACCATGTGTGGCCGTTGGTTTGAACAAATCCTTCAGGTGAACGGCTTTGTCGCTCATGTCTGGACACAAACTGATGCACTTCCTAAGAATATGAACAGGACACTTACGCGAGTTTTAAATGGCATCAGCGGCGTATTAAGCGCGGTTAGTTTCCAATGTGACACACCTCCTTGGTCATTTTTGGAGACGTGTTGTCGATATTCAACGTATTCCCTGTTGTTGGTCCTATAAGATAGAATACGGCGTTGAAGAGTGTTATGGGATCGGCATCACCGAGAACACCCATTTCCCACAACAGGGTCTTCATCTCTTCAGTGACGGGGTCTGCTTTCCTGACACAGGTAGTTCTTCGAGGCAACCAGTTGGACGGACCTCTGTTTGAACGGGAAGTACTTCTGTAGGGCGTTTATTATTTTGTTGAGTGTTTTTCCAGGGTATGACTCGCCGTTTTTTTTGCCCTATGGTATTGCCGAAAACGGGCTCTAACAAGTCGGCAGGTATGTCGAGAATGTTGTCATTCTCTGCGATGATTTTGTCGAATTCGGCGTGTTCGCAAAGTGATATCCACCAGAGCTGCCCACTTCAGATATATGTCCATGGCCCATTTCGATTTCAGTTGTGCCTTTTGTGGCGTTCCAACTTCTATCAGCGTCCCAGCTGCATTGGCGCAGCGCCGACAAATCTTTGAACGGGCCTGTATGAGGCATACAGCATTTGCGTCATTATCTGTACGACTTGATATTCTATAAAACAAACACTGTGATAGTGTTTATGTTTACTTTCATACATTCACTGTCCGGAATCCGTTTCGGCACAGGATATTGGAAAACGATATTTTTCGGTTGGGAAACGATATGTTCGATTGGGAAACGCCAAGCTGAACGGGGGTAGGTGTTGTTTTCTTCAATAAAGTATGAAAAAATAGGTGTAATCGTTAATCAAAAGAAAGACAAACATGCGTTAATGTTGTATAAAGTCTTCAGTGTCGACCAAACCTGCTATGCTTGATGTAATTTCGTTTTTGTTACGTAAAATGCGATGAAAATAACACCGTTTTGAAAAAATGAACACTGATGATTAAATATGTGTCTGATGCACACAAAAAGTAACATGAGTCAAGAGAAAGGTGTATTACATGATCCCCACCGAAAAGACACATTTTACATCGTCTCATTAATGAATATTTGTTGATTTTCTGAACCATTGATGTTTCGCTGGGTAAACGATACGTATGGAGAAGGCGCCGGTTGGTAATCGATGCTGTTTCGATTGGGAAACGGAAAATTTTGTACATATGAAATACGAGACCAACTGTTATACCACTGTCCGGAATCCGTTTCGGCACAGGATATTGGAAAACGATATTTTTCGATTGGGAAACGATATGTTCGAATGGGAAACGCCAAGCTGAACGGGGGTAGGTGTTGTTTTCCTCAATAAAGTATGAAAAATAGGTGTAATCGTTAATCAAAAGAAAGACAAACATGTGTTAATGTTGTATAAAGTCTTCAGTGTCGACCAAACCTGCTATGCTTGATGTAATTTCGTTTTTGTTACGTGAAATGCGATGAAAATAACACCGTTTTGAAAAAATGAACACTGATGATTAAATATGTGTCTGATGTACACAAAAAGTAACACGAGTCAAGAGAAAGGTGTATTACATGATCCCCACCGAAAAGACACATTTTACATCGTCTCATTAAAAAATATTTGTTGATTTTCTGAACCATTTCTGAACCAGCCTGGTAACGCTTTTTCCCTGTTTCATCATCCACAACGGGTCTCAATATTGAAAAGGTTTTTCCTTGGTGCTTGTCAAATAAGTGATTTACTATGTGGTTAGAGTCTTCAAACTTTAAATGACAGTGATAACACCTGGCGTTGAAGCTGCGAGACGCCATCTGTTGGGAGAAATAAGAAGTATGAATTAATAATAGCCAAAAACGAGCCTTAACCGGCCATAAATTTCCAATAAAATATCGTTTACCAATCGAAACACCCATATTCGGAACTGATGTCCAATCGGAACAGTATCGTTTACCCAGCGAAACATCAATGGTTCAGAAAATCAACAACTATTTATTAATGAGACGATGTAAAATATGTCTTTTCGGTGGCGATCATGTAATACACCTTTCTCTTGACTCGTGTTACTTTTTGTGTGTATCAGACACATATTTAATCATCAGTGTTCATTTTTTCAAAACGGTGTTATTTTCATCGCATTTCATGTAACAAAAACGAAATTACATCAAGCATAGCAGGTTTGGTCGACACTGAAGACTTTATACAACATTAACGCATGTTTGTCTTTCTTTTGATTAACGATTACACCTATTTTTTCATACTTTATTGAGGAAAACAACACCTACCCCCGTTCAGCTTGGCGTTTCCCAATCGAACATATCGTTTCCCAACCGAAAAATATCGTTTTCCAATATCCTGTGCCGAAACGGATTCCGGACAGTGACATTCGTGAGGTGCTTGAGTATATGCCAAATTCAACAGTAATAAATTATACTTGCCATCGGTTGTAGAAGTTGCTGGTATGGATTCCTGTCGATGTCTTTTAAACGCTGGGACACTGGTATGCTGGTACGAGCATTGCAAGGTGCATGAACTCAACAATACTGCTCATTTCGTGTATGCCTCAATAAGCCTCACAATGCTTGTACCAGTATACCAGCGTACCAGCGTTTAGAAGACATCGGATTCCTGTAGCCTCCCTGTGGTCGTACATATCCACCACTAGAAAATGTACATATATATCTCTTTTTTCTGGTGAGGCACACTCAATAATAATGTTAATGTGATGATATATATGGAGCGTTTTTAGGGTCAATATTCATTGACATGCTTTGTAGATTTTCTTGTTGTGAATGATTATATCAACCGCAAAATTCTTTATTCCACATTACTATTTCTAAACTTTCTGTGTCGAATTCACACATTCTTACTGCATAGTTCTAACTTCAATCTCCTTGCTGCATACTTCCAAGTTCTCACTAATACTTTCTCAATGCTAACACCTTTGGCCATGCAAACTATCAAAAACAAATCGCATCTGGCACAATGCATATGGAACTTAGCACATTGCATTTAGTATATATATAGCATATCGCATGATGAACAACGCACAACGAACGAAGCACTCGGCGCTTAGCGCCGCCTGTCGTCATAATGATACAGTAGTAATTGTTGTGGACAAAATTACTACTGCAACATTATGACGACAGGAGGCGCTGGCCGCACGTAGCCCTATGATGTATGAGAAACTAAGACCTCCCTTATCATTGGTCACGTGAATTTTCGGCGCGACCAACAGCTGAGCACAGGCCCCAATGAATTCCCGCACCCTGCCCTGTAAATTAAAGAATAGTGAGTCTAGTGAGAGATGGTTAACATGAGCCTATTAATAAGATTTCTTTGCTAATAATCAATTTTCGATGTGACGTCATGAATACTCATTATAATATAATACACTGTTGCTAATTAGGTGCAAATATTATCATGACATAGGCCTAAAATTAACATACACAAAATGGTCATAACTTGAGAACGGACAGTGATAATTGAGATGTGAAAAAAAATTCTCAGGGAACTGGTGGCTATCTTTTTCAAGGCTAAATATGATATCTCTCCGATCATAATTTCTTCATGCCGTTAATTTGGCACGATTCCAACTCGTGACAGTACAGTAGATACACTAGTACCAGGGGCGTATCTAGAAATCACAGGAAGGGGGGGGGGACCAAGAATTAAATTGAATGTATGGTCCTCACGAAACGAGGCACGAGCGCAGCGAGTCCCAAGTAGTAGGGGGTCTGGGGCCCGCTCAAGGGGACCCGCTCAAAAGCCAAATGCTTTTTGGCGTTTGCTGGTGCATTCTAGCCCTATTTTGGGTACATATTACCCTTGACAACTCAACAGTTATGCCTACAAGTACAGCCAGTTTTGTAATCAAATATTTATACTATACACTGGTATGCATTCAGTTGTAATTTGACATAAACCATAAAATATATGCATGTGAAAATTCAACTAATTTTCATAGATAAATGATCAAAGGGCGAGTATAAATTGTATGTGAAGTTCTTCCAACATAAGTCAGAGAATACAATATGTTGTTCCTTATGTATACAGGTACTGACATGCATATCTATTTTCAATTACTTGGCAATAATGGTGGCACTTTTTAGTAATATATAAAATACAAGTGTTTGGTCCACAATAAACATGTTAAAACGTGTTTTTGTATTTTCCGCCAAATTGAGTAATCGAAATACATGAAACTAAGAGCGGTACAGTGATTCCAGGGGCGGAACCAGGATTTCGAAAAGAGGGGGGTCCAACATTATACGGCGTGGGGTCTGGGGCTCGCTCAAGAGCCCCAGAATCCAGATCCTTTTTTATGTCCTATGGTAGCTTCCTGGTATCTCCTGGGTATAAATCCCACTTCTTGCCTGTCCGGTGGGGTTTCTGGGGCCACTCAAGAGACCCTGAAGCCAGTGCTTTTTATGATAAATGCAAGGAATTGAAACGAAACGAACCCATCTCAACTGGGAGTCTGGGGCCTCCTGAAGGGCCCAGAAGTCAGAGCCTTCTTATGTTCTGAATTAATATTGTGCCCTATCCTGGGAATAAATTGCACTTAAAAATTCATCGATTCCTATTTCCTGAAAAGTTTGTAAAAAAAACTGTAGAAGGGAAGCTGCACATTTGGGCCGGGGGTCTGGGGCCCGCTGAAGGGTCCCACAAGGCTGCCACACGCAGACCGGCGATTCACGGGCAATGAAACTTGCCATTGATGTACATGAGGGAAATGTCCTGAAACAAAAATCTCAAACTGATCTGACAGTTTTCGAGAAAAAGGCCATAAAAGTCCAAAATTAGCCACTTTTTATAAAAAATGGCCGCCAAATCGGCAAAAACGATTGAAAAAATAAACGAAAACAAAACGTCTCAGGGTATTAGCCCAACGAATTTTTCAGTAAATTTTTTTTAAAAATTCATCAAGGCAAAAATTATGTTATTTGCAGGACGGACGACGGACGAACGTACCAAATGTTTAGGTTAAAGGGCTTTCGCCATGTTAAATTTCCTCTCCCGTGTGAGCCTTTATCCCCAAATTAATCCCCTAAATACACGTCTGCTCATAAAAAGTGAGTTGGGCTATTTTCAGCTTTTTCAAGCCCCTAAACCCCGGAAGTTTTCCCGGACGGATGACGGACGAAAAACCACGCCAATAGCTCATCGGGCCATGGGCCGGTAAGCTAAATATACAGCATCGGACCAGCGGTCCATCAAACCAAGGTTTTTCCTCCATCCGGGAGTCTTCATTTTCTCATTCACAATGTGGCCACTCGACCGGCAGCGCCGTCTGTCGTCATAATAGTGCAGTAGTAATTTTGACACATGAAATGCTTCATTCGTTGTGCTTTGTTCTTCGTGCGATGTGCTGTATTCTAAATGAAATGTGCGAAGTTCCATATGCATTGTGCCAGATACTATTTGTTATTTGATAGTTTGCATGAACAAAGGTGTTAGAATTTGGCATGATGAATCAAGCCTTGAGAAAGTACCAGTGAGAACTTGGAAGTAAGCAGCAAGGAGATGGAAGTTAGAACTATGCAGCAGGAATATGTAAATTCGACACAGAAAGTTTAGAAATAGTAATGTGGAATAAAGAATTTTGCGATTGAAATAATCAATCACAACAAGAAAATCTACAATGCATGTCAATGAATATTGACCCTAAAAACGCTCCATAGATATATGATTCTTCGAAAACTAATTGGCGACGATACCAAACTAAACCGATACCTTTATTCTGACGCGGTTTCCGCGCATACAAGACTGTAGGTCCCCGTTTAAGGTGCGGTACGAGCACATTAGTGAGCTATAGTATATTTGAGTTGGTGCTAGGGGCCTTTCTAGCCAATGAGGGGGGTTAGATCACCATTTGACCTTACGACGGTGTATGCTTTGAGTTGTTTTTCGGAGGGGATTACTATTGTTCGGCAATATTTGTCCGAGGTGTACGCTTTAAAGAAAAGGTGTTCAACCATGACAGTCGTAAGGTCAATTGTGGCATGTTCAGTCAGTCAACGGCATCTCTCACTGCGTTTATTAAATCCTCAACATTAATACCCATCACAGATTTCCTGTCTTTGTCGGGATCACTCCGAGTTCTGACCAAAGTTTGTCCAATTTGGCTGAGTACAGTGTTGGACAACGTTACATGTACTAGCGGCTCATACGGGATAGTTGTTGCATGCTCTAGAATATAAAGGGCTTCATCCACAGTATCCGAATCCGACCGACTTTTCAATGTATTTTGCATTAGGGATATCTCCCCGTTTTCCTCACATTTGTCCATTTTATGGGGTCTTCTTTGAAAACCAGTCCAGTATTGTAACTTTGGTGCATTTGAGTGGAGCGCTGCCGCATGTGTCCGTGTTCGTTCCCGCTCGTGGGAGGTAACTAACTGGGCAAATCACTCAATCTGGGTATCCCATACATTCTGAATGAACCCAAACAACGAATATATAAGTTCGCACCAAATTTCAATCACACCAAATAGAAATGATTCAGACGTTACCGATATCACTAAATAATATGAACAAGACATAAAAGTGACGGTTGGAATGATAAAGATCCCCATGTGGTCATGACGGGAATATATAAGTGTATGTCAGGTATGGTTATACGGCAATGCTCTGTGTGCAATTCAATATCTTCCTTGAAAATTATTGTATGCCCCTTACCAGTGTCTGAGACGATGATAAATCGTTGATATGATGTTTGTCCATGACAACCCAGATATATGTTTAGGGGAACGGTCTTATAGATTTGACACTGACGTGACGTCTGTTTTGTCAGTGTGAATGTATGGCGATCTACGAAACAAACTGACAAACTCACGGAGATTCCATGTGACGGCCAGTATATGATGGGGCTTGTGTGATCGGTCTTCGGGGACACGCATTGCGAATATCACTCCTATTCCAGTGATTGGATTTGAACATCATGTAGTCTCTGGAAAGGTAAAACACGAAGTTCATGCTTTGAAATGTTAAATTATGACTTAGTCAAAACTGAGATCGAATACGAGGTGGGATGTTTATGTATGATAATAACTATATTACCGTGTTCGATTAGTGTTACTATGTCTCGCAATCTGAGGAAATATCTATGATTACGTCATTTTAACGAATTTAAGCATTATTGCCTGCATCCGGGATGTTCCTCGGTCCGATATGTGCTCATGGCATACTAAAATCATGTTCTCTTTGCTCCTTACGATATCGTGTACACGCAGCAGTAACACACTTTGTTGAAAATACTCAGACAGAGGGGATGTCCTGACAAGGTCCCAAATTCACATAATTATTGTTCGGAAAGAGAACTCTGTCATCTTGATGTCTTTGTCCATTTCAGCATGCATTTGCACATACATGGTAAAAGCTTCCATCGGTTTTACACATTTGGTCACAGTGATGATAGTTGTACATGTACCCAGGAAAGAGGACAATTTCAGCTAACATCAAAGTGTCCTTCCCTTTTATCCCGCTTTTTTTCATATTCACACAGCCTGATATAAACAGTATGTAGTCACACTATAGCGCTAAATGCGAGAGCATACCAGTTTACCAGTGCAATTTCAGCCAAGTTCATTACTGTAAATCCCTGTAAAGGAAAACTTTGAAAGGATTTCTCTAATTAACTTCCCACCTCAACGGAATTATCACCACGGGCGCCGTGATTTTCCAACACTATTCACAACAAGGGCTGGTAAGTTATTTATTTTGTTCTTTTCTACATCAAAAGCGTTAACAACTGCAAATGTACAGAAAAGATATACATAGATTTATTGTCTAGTGCACAAGAGAAATTCGAGCAATTTGAACAGTAACCTGATGAGTGATATTTCACACAACGTTTCCATATCGATATCGTATATCAATAATTGTGGTTTTGATATAGTGCTATGTATGTATCAATCCCGCTGCAATCACGTCCCTCTATGCTCGAGAACCATCGCTGGTAAATGCAGATGCCTGACATGGGCATGCAAACATTATCAACACATCAAAAACTACTTTGTATTCAATCTAAATAGTTACATGAATTAAAAACCGCTACATATAAGGTCGATCCACCAGAATTGAATAAAAAAGCATACTATCTGCAAGATCAAGATATAATATTGCACTGTCTTCTATTTCCGTTTAGATCTATCGCGCGTATTTACAGTACTAGACTTAGCTGATGGCCCAGTTTTGATCCACCCTGACCCTCTAGGTATTTGACGGTCGATGAGTGTTCTCTTTCAACACGTTTGTGCCTTGTGGTTATTTCGACGAGTGTAAGGTACAGTAGTAAGCGACTCTAATGACACCTCTCTGTGCACGAGAGCCCTCGCTGGCGAAACCGGATGCGTGAATGCCATCACTTGACATTCTTGATGGGTAGAGCACAACACATCTTTGACACAGTGCTCAGACCTACAACTTGCACACATATCCATTCGAATCTTCATTTTGGTTGTGACATTTCGGTTATGACCTTCACTTCCCAGATCATCATGTGGTGCAACCATGGTTACTTCAGCTGTATTTTTCACTTCTGATACTTCGTTTGGTCCTGACCAGAATGCCCGGCTGAGGAACTAGTTATCCTACCCACCCGGTAAACCACAGAAGAAAAAGGCCATTGCCTTCCAATGACATATCGCAACACCACGGAGCTCCCCTGGTGCCGTACATGGCACAGGTGTAGCATTTAATTGAATCTTATAGCAAATTATGAGCCCATGTTCGACAGATCAATATGCATATAAAACTCTGTGGGACTCTTCAACAGTGTGTCATTTACATAATAAATGATACTTTGTGAAAGAAGACGCAATAAGAAATACATAAATGATACTTTGTGAAAGAACATGCAATAAGAAAGTGAAGTCACGCGCTTCTAGCACACTGCAGAGCTGTTCTTTGGAGATGGTTGTAGATCTGTGAAGACGCCATGGTAGTGTTTGTTAGGACATGTTTGGTTGGGCTACGGCAGTACATTTAGGTTGATAGATTCATACATTTCATATATTTCCAGCAGCACAGTGATTATGTTTGGCTATTCTATACTTCAAAGTGCATTAATGCAAAAGTATCCATTTGTATATTGTGAAATAGACTTTAGTATTATGTATGGTCACATGCTAAAATGAATTATTGGGGGGGGGGGGGGGGTCAACAAACTAAATGGGATATTGACTAATAATCGCTCACCACGGCCCAAAAAAGGTTTTTTGCCGATTTTACACTAACCTTACTAAATAATGATTGCTTACAATGAAGTCAATTCGCCAATACTCATGAATAAAAAATGGACAATGGTATTTCAAACTGGATATCAGTATATTTTTTTCTAAAAAAAAAAAGATCAGATGGATTTTTGCTTTCAAATAAGATATCGGGTATGTTAAAAAACAAATCAGCACCATGGCACCAATCTACCAAAAGATATATTTGATTATTAAATCGGTGATGTAGTAGGAAGGTACTCATCAACCTGGAAAATATATCAGCAATCATGTCATATCAATCAGAAAAGATGACTCCTTTTGTGGCTGCTGCACAATCGTTATGTGTCTTGCATAAGTCACTGAAATTGAATGATGTTGACAAACACTGCAACAAATACTCTCGTTATTTGCAACTTCTACAGGAACAGTTTAGATGATCCCGCCCAATATCCACTGCGATTTGCATTCATTTCAGAATGTGACTGCGCACTGAGTTATAAGTGTATGATTTGATGTGATGGGAACTGGTGACTACTTCGAAGATACCTAGAAAGGAGAAAGGTGTTCATCCAATAGGCCAAAACAACCAAGCAAAATATTATTATCTTTACTTTGGATGTCAATTGCTATTCATGGCAATAACATTACACTCACAAAAATGAACATGACATAGTCCATTTTGGCCCTACTTCCACTGTGTTGAGATATTATTGGTCCTACTGCACACGTTGTTACTCAAACTGTCAAGATGATGGGTCACGCTGGCAACTACCAGATGTTAACATGCTTCTCTGAACACTCATCAGCAACATTCGTGGCTGTCAAATGCACAATTATTCACAATTCCATGCGAGTTGATGCTAATCAGGTTCCATTTTCTGCATGGTAGTCCATTTAATAGCACGGTGGTTTCAACATGCTATCACGCTAAAACAGCATGTTCTAGCAGTGATTTCCTGGTAGTGATCACTATACACGTGTCTTCGGTCGATGCTGGTACTCTATTATACCCCACAACCGCATTTCTATTCTGTGATTGATGAGTCGGATGGTGGGACACAATGTAAGACACTGCATTACGAGGAGTGGAAAGATAAATTGTCAAAGAACAATTCGTCAGCCCACAAGTTCCTATACAAATTGTGCATTATGTATAACTCTGACCATGGTGACCCTTGTCTGGGAGGAAGTAGAAAGTTACAGAATCCTGGTCGAGCGAAACGCGCCAAAACTCATCCGTAAAATTCGTACTAATAACCATTGCCAGTATGTCAGGAGAACGAAATTCCATGGGACTGTTGGTATGAAATCGAGCCAGCATGATTCACAGTGCCGAAACCGACTATGGTAACGCGCATTACCATAGTCAAAAATGGCGACAGGCAATTGTGGTTCGAATTTGCTCGTGAATTTATATGCATATAACGTGTATAAATCCAGAGGATCTTCGAAATATAGCGAAATCGATACATGTAGGTTAATCCCGATTATGTACAATGAGTCACTTGGTGATATATTAGTGGAAACGGAGTGTGGACAATTGTGTCCTGACTAGGGTAACGCAAATGTCAGACTATGGTAATGTGATTTGTAGGAAATTTAATGACTATGGTAATGCGATAGGGCTTTCGTACACAAACACAATTCTTTGTCAACATAACAATGATTTGATGGGTAGAATATTTGTGTTGAAAAACTCTCGAATCATCTGTTATTTTATCACAAATCCATGTAAAAAAGAGAACATTTGCGATTGTATTACTGTACACAGTTCAGCAACTCCATCAATGTTATTATTTCAGACCTATACTACACATGATGAGAAACACCAAGTTGTCGAATAAACGCAGGGTCTGGCATAAAGTCACATTTGAATTTATACAAATTTGTGCATATCCCCATCAAATCGTCAGAAATGTTGATGAATTTCAAAAACGGGAGTCAGACTATGCGAGTCAGTTGCAGCGACTCGGTTGCACGCCAATCGCATGCGATCTGGTCGCGGCGACCGTCCCTGGTCACACTATGCGTTCAAGTCGCATGTAAATTGACTATATATTTTGAGTGCGATTTGTCGGTACCTTTTCACGACAACAATCATGCCTAAATACGAAAGAGAAGGCAAAATAGAGGTTGCAAAAGGAGTGTGTTGGGCCTGTGGGTCATACCTGTGGCACCGTTCATCTTGTTTTCTATGTAAGCCTTTCTCCTATCGAGAACAAACCATGTTTGCCTGGGTAAATACAGTCATTCAGGCAGTTACGAGATTCAGGCAGTATCGAGAAATGTAAAGATTGGTACGGTGTTAAAAATAAAAATATCTATTGTTTTCCAAAGGTAATGATATTACGTTGAAACCATATCATTTGCGCTTTTTTGGTGGAGAAAGAACACCATTACCGTATTTTCCTTACATGAGATTCAAGGATGAGCATATAGCAGTCGCCTTATATTTGTACCGCACAAACTGTCGTAAATCGCTCATGCAGCGAAAGGCAGCTGAGAACATCCTAAAGCAATTGAATTTTTCATATATTTATGTTTTATATGTATGGGGTATGTGTCGGGATTAAAATAGGAGAGTTTGAGACATCTACAGTATTTTATCAGCTAATGCTGTGTAAGAAACCTTTTGCAGAAAGTTCGATGTGGATTTGTCAGCATAGCTCCATATAAAAAATATATGATGAAATAAAAATAACATTCACGAATGTCGCAAGTGACACGTATAATTCTGTTATATGTCAAAATATAAATTTGTGGCATTTATTTTATGTATAGCGAATTAGTGATAATGATAATTCATCGAAACATTCTACATTTATACTATCACAAAGCTTGCATATGGCTTGAAAAGGTTATCAATAGGATGCTACGGAGTACAAAATGGAAACATCCATAGACAATACACATATATCAATTTGGCAAGTATTACCTGCGAGAGTCGAATATGGCACCTAAATGTATAATAATGAGACGGGGCAGGTGGGGGTGGGATAGAGGGGGAGGGGGAAACAGAGAGAGAGAGAGAGAGAGAGGGAGAGAGGAAGATATAAAAAAAATGTTTGGCAGAAAATTGGCGGGAAATGTACATGGATTCAATATCCAGAAAATCAAAATCACGCAATTTGACGTTTTAAATCTCGTTTTTGGTACGCTCATAACAATAGGAGAGTAAATCTGGTCATGAGAGTATGGTAGCTACAGTCATATTAGATATCTATGGCTACAGTGTTGTATCAACGTCACTCACCCAATGATCCATGTGACATTGCTCAAATTGTTTCATGTGTTACATGTACAGTATATATTTTGGAATTTATAAGCACGAGTTATTGGGTTAATATCCAAACTATGTATATTTGTTTCTATAGGAACACGAAAAACGTGTCGAAAAAAAAGTTAAATAATTTTCATCAATACTTGTAATTAACATCGAATAAATTATGCATTGTATTGTCGTTAACTGTGTTTCCAGTTCATGCTTGTGACACGTCGATTTCGTACGTCCATTCACATGTTTACTGAGACGGTGACGGCTGTTAATTTTTAAATAAACAGTTATCTCATGTACTGTTTATAGGCCTATGTTAACATATGCGACCCTTGCTTGGCCTGTCAGCAACATTGAATTAAGGCGGGTCGATAACCTCTCCGAAACACGGACCCGCGGCCGTGGGTGTCACGTACACGGCATTTACGTTTTCGAGTTTCTCGCCTTTTGCCGTGATGTTAGTAATCGGTGTGATATTTTTTTGCATAAATCTTTACAAATTACATAAAGTAATGATTCAATATTACATAAAGCATTCCGATAGTTGTCATAATCTCTGTGTATACCAATGCGATGGTCCCTTGTCGCTCAAACTGTTCACAACATAACATTTCTCGATACTGCCGGAATTCTATCTAAACTACCCAAATTTCATTCATTAGATTATGGCCTACAGCTAAAAATACAATGGAAATATATTCGCACGATTTTCAGTTGTTAAATGGGTACAATATTTGCTATCCATCTCAGCAAAAATATCATAACATTCGACGATCATTATAAAGATATATGCACTTTTCCAAAATGTTTCTCGTAACTGCCTGAACGACTGTATTAATACTGGTATGTCGGCACTGACTTTGGAACCATGCTGTTTGAGTCTCTGGGAACTTGCACCCCAATTATACTACTACTATGTTACTCCATGATCCACTAAATGTGGATGTCATTCTATTCGTCTGCCACCTTTATCTCTGATAAAATATACTGATCGAGTAGTAAGAGGAGTAGGGAACTTAGTTCGAGGCTACTGTCTTACAACGGATGTTTGAGGGTAAGAAGTGTCCTTTGGGCCGATAAGGTATTGTCGTGGTATTTCGTCCGTCGTCCGGCGTCCGTCGTCCGTCCGTCGTCGGTCCGGGTCTGTAACTTTTTTTTGACATTATGAATTTCCCCATCAATTTGTCAGAACATACCTTGGGCCAGTATCTAAAGATGTTTTTTAAAATTTTTTGATTGAAACGTTTTTGCCGATTTGGCAGCCATTTTTGACGAAAAATTGCCAATTTTGGACTTTGGAGGCCATTTTCTCAAAAACTGTCTTATCAGTTTTGAGATTTTTGTTTCAAAACATTCCTCTCATGTACCTTTATGACGTGTATAAGTTTCGTTGCCCTTGAATCGGCGGTCTGCGTGTGGCGGCCATTTTGATTTTTTGACGGGTCGGCGAAAAAAAAATTTTTTGTCCCAAATCAAGTCACTATTCGTTTTGAGCCATTTCCAGCAAAAAAAAAAAAAATTGTACCATTGAAACATTTTTTGGACTTGAAAAATTTCACCCAACTTTTCCTTCATAATGGGAGCTGTGCGGAGTAAACTCATAGAAGACTTCAAAATAGAGCCTAAGTATTAACACATTCAAATGGGAAATCATATATTGCGGTTTGAGTGATGACCTTGAATTTGACCATCATCGACCTTGAAAGGTCAAAAACGATGAATTTTGTCTTTGGTGGCCATTTTGTCAAAATCTGTTCAGACAGTTTTTCTCAAAATAATGTATAAGATTCTCTTTATCTACATTTGTGATGTGTAATTTGATTTCGTATTATAGTCCATGCAGAAAATGTGTTTCCCGCAACATTTACGAACATGTTTTGACAATTAGAGTTCAAGATCAGTGTAACAATTTATATGTTGGAAAATCAATACTCTGCGTTTCTCATGATTGCCGGTAAGCTACAGCACCCTTGGTGCTATGTTATTCAAATATTTCAATATTTACTGGTCCGACGCACCCTTGTCCTTGTTTCTGTATTCGGAACAGTGACGTCGGAAAGTGACGGACTGTGATTAACATCGTCCGTAAACTGTGTTCAGTCCATAGATCCTGTTGTCATAAAATTACCAAGTGTCAGCATGTACCCGGTACATTTGTACCGGGACTAATCACATGCGACTCAGTGGTTCTACATCGACTCAGTGGTTCTACATCTCATGATGTCAGCATGGGTTTCAGCACTGTACTACACCCAGTAAATGCAGTTTTAAAGAAAATAATGTACTGTAACCTGAAATAGACCTATTCTCTGTAGTAAATATCCGAATATCGTATAAATTACAGTTCAATTCTCGTGTTATATATGTTATTTGCAGTGAAGTAGTGAATGCATTACCATAGTCGACACTGCGTTACCCTAGTCAATGTATCCTTGGACTCGGGCGTTACCATAGTCAGCCATGATTTTCACTCGCCGATATCTCGTAGAAAAAGCGTATTTTTCTGTAACTCGCCTTAGTAATTATGTGCAGCACAATCAACTTTATATCATAGACTTCTGAATGCTTCAAAATAGCATCTCATTCAAGTTGTTAAGCTCGATCAAATTCGAACCACAAACACCTGCCGCCATTTTTGATTATGGTAATGCGCATTACCATAGTCGGTTTCGGCACTGTGATGATTGGAATATTGGAGTGGACCATTATAATAATAAAAATGTGTCAATAGATAATCGACTGTGTTCTATCCACCAACCCGTCTAGTCAGCTGTCTTAAAATACAAAGTCTATGGTGAAATCTTCCCCTGACAAAAAATCAAACCATTTTATATGCTTCCATCAACGTGGTGATGAGAGGACATGAACAATACGAGTGTCCGATTGTGTCCCATAAATGGATTTGTGGTGCTATTCGGAATTATGTCCATCTGCTGACACCAAAATTGCACACTAATTGAAAAATGACACATTATGCTCAATTTCTGTACGACAGTATCAAATAACATGGTACAGAAATTAGGTTACGTTCAGATACGGAGTGCTAAGTCGCCCAGCTATCATAATAATTGACGTCCGAGCTATATGAAAGTGAAGCATTCAAATATCGTTTCATGACCCATTACTGGATTACAATTCTATAATCGTCCAAGGATTTCAAACTGTTTACTCCCATAGAAACGGTTTTGATGGATACATACATTTCGAAGCCAATATCATACAACCAATATAAATAATATGACACCATGCCTTGGAAGTTGGAACATGTTGTTTCTATGTCAACAATTTGCTAGTTTGTGCCCACATAACGATAATGATATTGGTTCCATTGTCTATAAAACTGATTATCAGGTGTGTAAAACTGAATAGGGCTCTTTCAGGAAATAATATACACTACGAGTGACATAAAGCTTAATGATACGAAACAATTACGTACTTCGACACGAAGATGTACTACATTTACACTAAAATCGTACCACAAACATAACATATTGCAACATTGATATGACGTTCAATGTACATCAACACTGATTTGTAACGGTGTAGCAATTGATATGGCGTGGCACGTGTGATGAACAGGAAGTCAGCGAACCCCGTGTGTATGACAGGCTTCAGTCAAGGTGCAAAGAACGGAAGTAACAATGTGATGACAGGTCGACTATAAAACATTCACACTCCGTTCACCACGGCTGTGAAAAATCCATGCATTGACACATTCCTGTCCAATTACTAGGTGGTCAGACTGTATTCATCTGGTACTGTTAAAATATAAACTGTGAAAAATGGTGTTCTTTGATTCTGGTACATACGTGTGTACATATATGTATTCAGCATTGATCAAGCGATAGAAATTGTACCTTGTCGTGTAATAAATCACCACGGTAACTATCAGTTTAATAAGAAATATGGAATATAATTTATCTATTCACCTTACTGATACAACCCAAGTAGTACAATTCAATCGTTAAATGTCAATGCCCTGACAGCCGCCGCACTAGATCAATTTGCTACCAAAGACAGTTTACCATAATAATAAATACATAATTATGTTTAGTTGTTTACAAGTTTGCCTTAACGGAGACAATTTCAGCCAGTATAATTGAACAATTATCGACCCAAGTATCATATCCTGCGCGTTCCTCTATATTCAGTAAGGATAGAAAAGGTGACAGACGGATTAAATGGCATTCATTTAGTGGACGAGTAGTATAAGGCGCAGCGTATGTTACTGGGGCCCAATTGTCGATTAAGTTTAGTTGTAATTTCAGCGTTATTGTTCAATTTTTTTCTACACACAGTCTCATGACGTCATTTGAATTTGTCTAGATACTGTGGCAACCGGCAATGTAGACAGGCCGATCATTCTCTATCCACTGTTTTCATGCACGATTAACGGCAATTTTCTAAGTATCTGTTGTTGGACCGTGCATATTTCCTGTATACGGACGGTGCTGTACAATGTTCTTCCCATAAACAATAATTCTTTAGACGTCCATGTAGTTTAAACAAATGCAGTTTGTCCCACAAAAATGGTTCCTTTGTCACTGTTGTTATTTTTGTCATGCACGTTATTGGCTGAATTAGTTAATGTTTCATTATTGTCACAGATCAACAAAATTCTTCATGGCCCTTTTCTATGTGAACACAAAGAACATAATATATGTAGCCAGAGAGATTTCACAATGATAGAGAAAATTGGTCTAAATAAAGTATCCTCATGCACCGACTTACCTATGCGCATTTGAGTGTGCCTTCAAACAAAACGCTTACTAACATCATTATATGCATGGTCGATCAGAATAAACCTAGATCTGATTTTCTGTCCCTACTTCTCCAGAACTGGTGTTGACGATGTCACCAGGCAATTAATGTTTCATAGAGAGTATTCACGTCAAATCATACTCTCGTCTCGCCTGGTTTTGCAGCTTTGGTATTGAATCTACTCCAAGGTAAAAAAAAAACAATCATTGATTGCAGACCGTGGCCCCTTGGATTTAGTTACTAAAATAGGGAGCGTGAGTTTCGCATATCGTTCGAAACGCATGAAAATATTCGTTGTGCAAGCCTTTTGGTCCTATCGTCCTATCCTTTATAATGGAGTGATAGCTATTAAGTTGATAATTAATGTTATATCAAATCAGTAAATTATGTGTTGTACCATGCGATGAAAAACTAACGATTTGCTACCTATTAAGACCAAACATGCATATAAGCCCGCATTATTCTATTTTATAAGCGGCATGTTAACGGCCGTAAATCTACTGTGCTTTGTTTTGCAGTTTTACTGACAATATCGTGGCCAGTTATGGTCGAGAGTCATCGAATATGGTTAATGTCGTTAATTGCATATGTTTTTCTTACAGTGATAGTTGATTTTTGGAAAACGAGCTAGGCAAAAAGTGAGCGATAATAGGTTGAGACCAGAAAATCCTGGTCGAGGCTTATTTCGAGAATATAGCGTTTTCTCTTACGTGCCCTATTAAAGATGACGACCCTTACATATTCGACCTGGGCAATAATCGGGGATTTTGGTCGTGGATTTGGCCATTGGTCATACCGGTATATCAAATGGTTGAGGATTGGCCACAGAGAAATACAAATATCATGAGAGAACATCATCATCAATAACAGTAGAGTTCTTGCGATCTTGACAATATTCTCGACCACGGACTGAATTCTTGACACTGACCTCCCAAACTCCGCAGGCTCTCATATTTATACTGCATTCTCTACATTATGTTCTTTATTTTATTGAATATCCTCAGTGGTTTGGGAATTAGTATTACTTTAAGTATTACGAATCGGTGATTTTTTTAATACCCTCAGTGGTTTTGGAATTACTATTACTTGAAGTATAACGAAATTGGTGATTTCAGTTGATGACCCTTCCATATTCGTCCTGGGCCGATAATTGGGTAATCTGGTCGAACCATCATCGGTCATAGAGCAAATGATGGGGAATTGATCACAGAAAAAATACAAAATTAATAGGGGAAATTCATCATGAATATAAGGAGATAATGCAACTTTTCGATTTTGACCTTCTCTGTGACTTTGACCTTATCGATCAATATAACGCTAAATAATTCACAATATTGTTTCTATTGTCAAGGCACATCTCCTGAACGAAAACAATTTAAAAAGATGCAGTACTGGCTTCACAATATGGTCAGAATGTCAGATGTCAGAACACTCAACAGTCAAATCGTGACCCCCCCCCCCCCCCCCCCCCGGTTAACAAATTTCGACTTTGGGCGATAATGGGTAGTTTTGGTGTTATGACCATCATAGGATCGGAAATTTGCCCAAAGAAAAATACAATATTGGTTGGGGAAATTAATATAAAATTAGTTGGAAAAATTAGAACGAAAGTTTTGGCAATTGTGTGATTTTTCATTTTTGTCGGTTGTCATGGCAACCATTTTCATTCGATTTTGACAAAAATGAGGAGGAACGAGCCACTGCCATACCGCATCATCCCTAAAATTTATGTACGCCGACAGACAAACCGACAGACAGACCCAAAGGCAATACCTTCTCCCCTATAAATGGTTTGGAACGAGCACAATAGTTCATGCCTTACGGTCATTAATTTGAAATTCGTAATATATAATGGACACTGAGGACTAGACATCGAACGTTTCGACCCATGCATTTGGTGCACATAATTCCCTCAATTGCAGCCAAATGATTACTTGTTCTTTTGTCAGTGTGATTATATTTGCACCCATTTCTGATGGAAATATAGCCAACATTCTTCGCTCCCAGGGAAAATGCATCTCCACCATCATCCTCATAATCACCACCATAAATCAGATGTGGTTAGGATTTAGTTTTTTTGTTGATAGAGTTGTCATCTACTAACATGTTATAAGCCTGGGGAAGCATGAACTGCGTGCAATCATTCACTCCTTGTTCAATTATGCAACGCCCTGTTTGATGCGAAAGTTTCTGCAAGTCCTTGCACGGCTCGAGGATTCCAGTCAGTAATTGACGGAAGTAGTCAGGGAAAATCACTGTAGCGAGAAACATTGTTGTCTCATACATGTAGATTCGGTGCGCACAGTAGTAATTCAATCATGGTACACTAGTCAACATTTGCTAGGGATCACAGATATATGATTGTTATATTGGGGTGTTGACTAGTGTACATTGATAGAACACCATTGTATTTCGTCAGAAATTATTGACAATACTGCCAATATATAGCTGATATATAGAAAGCTATGCATTTTAATGAATTCCACAGTTTGTGGAAATTGCGTACTCGCAAAATGTGTTTATTTTCACAACCTCTTCAATACAGGTTCGGTTGGTCAAAATACCTCTGTCATCACGCACTGGGTGCCAAAAAAACCCTCTCTGTTCGTATGTTGTTTAATTGCACTTACTTGGCTAAGTATTGGTTTTGGTGGTGTGTTTCGTTGGTCAGAAATGATGGATAAGCTCATCGCGTGATTTGCTGTCTAATTTTGTTTGGTCAAATTATTGTAGGCAACAATAGGGTTTTGTGAAACGTTCGTGACGCCAAATGATAAATAACACATACTGGCGTCGATGAAAGTATCACTGGGTGACATTTGTTATGTTAAGGTTCCTTGGAACGGGTCAGTGAGTCAATGCTAGCTATCCGTGCCATTCAACAATTCTTAATTTAGGCTGGTTAGAGGAGTCAAGCGACCAAGCGAAGTGTGGTGGATAGGTGGTAGCTTACACGGCGTGGGGTCTGGGGCCCGCTCAAGGTCCCCAGAAGCCAGAGCTTTTTTCATGTTCTGTGGTTGACTCTGAGCTCTCTCTGGCTCTGATTGAGTATCCACACATGCATGTAAACATTGCTGGTACATGTATTTAAATTTATTTATCCCAAAACTACTCATTGTCACGTTACATAGTATATGTCATACAACTTGAAGAACTCATGATTAATGACACTCAATTGCATAATTATTGAGCAACGAATGTTGGGCTTATACAACGCTGTAATGCACCTTAACATATTTCTGAGTCACAGATTTTTTGTTGAAAATTTATAGTAGAATTTCACTTCAGAAGTCTGCTTAGTTCTGTTGTAAATGAAGGATAGATAGATTACGGAAGGTCTAGTGGTCCTGCCATTCTAAGGCTGTTCGTAGGTTCTTATGCACCAGACATGGTGATGGTCAATCGTTTAATAATAAAGATGAGATATAATTATCTGCAAAGTTATGTTATATCCAGAGTTATACAGAACTCTGTTTGAATCAAACAGATAAAAAAAAGTTCAAATATCCCCTGTGTAGTTTAAGTATGAAGTCAAGTGTGTCGGACTAGATTTATTATTGGAGGGGCGCGGGGGTGGCAGGCTGGTTAGAGGAGTCAAGCGACCAAGCGAAGTGTGGTGGATAGGTGGTAGCTTACACGGCGTGGGGTCTGGGGCCCGCTCAAGGTCCCCAGAAGCCAGAGCTTTTTTCATGTTCTGTGGTTGACTCTGAGCTCTCTCTGGCTCTGATTGAGTATCCACACATGCATGTAAACATTGCTGGTACATGTATTTAAATTTATTTATCCCAAAACTACTCATTGTCACGTTACATAGTATATGTCATATAACTTGAAGAACTCATGATTAATGACACTCAATTGCATAATTATTGAGCAACGAATGTTGGGCTTATACAACGCTGTAATGCACCTTAACATATTTCTGAGTCACAGATTTTTTGTTGAAAATTTATTGTGGGGCTGTATCCCCCCCACCCCCCCCCCCCCTCCTGCTCCCGCTCCCCCAGCGCGCCGGGTGCACCCCCCTCTAAATCCGCCAGTGTATATCATGTCAAAGGTCAGACTTCGTGTGACGCTTCTATTCTCTCAATCTCAAAATATCAGACTTCTGACATGTACATAATGACATGGAAATTGTGTACTCGCAATATTTGTTTATTTTCAGAAACCTCTTCAATACAGGTAAGGTTGGTCACACACCTCGGTCAACATGCACTGCGTGCCAATAAAGCAGCACTTTCTTGGCTCTCTCTGGCTCTGATTGAGTATCCACACATGCATGTAAACATTGCTGGTACATGTATTTAAATTTATTTATCCCAAAACTACTCATTGTCACGTTACATAGTATATGTCATATAACTTAAAGAACTGATGATTAATGACACTCAATTACATAATTATTGAGCAACGAATGTTAGGCTTATACAACGCTGTAATGCACCTTAACATATTTCTGAGTCACAGATTTTTTGCTGAAAATTTATTGTGGGGCTGTATCCCCCCCCCCCCCCTCCTGCTCCCGCTCCCCCAGTCTAAAATATCAAACGAGGAAAATTACACATATTTCGTTACATGTAGGTGCATACCCACATTTCCTATAGCTTCTTGCTATTTTTTTCTCTTTTTTTTTCACGACCCAATAGGGGGGGGGGGGGGAGGGTTGCGCGCCGGGTGCATCCCCCTCTAAATCCGCCAGTGTATATCATGTCAAAGGTCAGACTTCGTGTGACGCTTCTATTCTCTCAATCTCGAAATATCATACTTCTGACATGTACATAATGACATGGAAATTGTGTACTCGCAATATTTGTTTATTTTCAAAAAACCTCTTCAATACAGGTACGGTTGGTCACATACCTCGGTCAACATGCAATGCGTGCAAATAAAGCAGCACTTTCTTGGCCAAATATTGGCCTTTGATGATTTGTGTCGTTGGTTGGAAATGATGGAAAAGCTCATCGCGTGATATGCCGTCTAACTTTATTTGGCCAAATCATTGTAGGCAACAATAGCGTTGTGTGAAGCGACGCCAAATGATAAATGACACATACATATGCATCTCACACCAGGTACATTCACAGTGCAGACACGGACTGGGGTAAAGTGCTTTACCCTAGTCCAAAATGGCGAGTGGTAAGTGCGGCTCGATTTGTTTATGTTTCGTGTACACTGGATTGACAGTTATCACGAATGGTGTTCATGCAGGCTGATAGATTGAAATCGCATAGACTTGCAACTCTAAGTATGACATTATAAATTGCTAATAATTCACGTAATTTGAATGCTAGAATTCATCCTTGACCAGGGTAAAGTGAAACCGAGACTAGGGTAAAGAGGAATGTAACGGTATTCGTGATTAGGGTAAAGTGTGTGGTTAAGTGTGTCGTGAAATGTGTTTCACATGGTATATACCGGTACCACAAAAGTATACGCCACACATAACATATATACGTTAAACCAAAAAGGTTTTGAAATGTCACATGAACTTGGCTTGTTTTGCAACTTAGTTTGATCCTCCAATTTGGCTAGCGTGCTCGATGTCTAGGCTAAAAAAAACCGATCAAACTACCGTCCACGTCTGTGACAACCCGAGCTAATAAGAACAGACACCAATATTTGACTATTCTAATCTTTTGTCGAAATGTATGCCTTTTTTAATCGATCTATCAAAATTTGTTGAGGAATTAAAACATGTATCACTGAGAAATAACAACTTGTTCGAAATAATAGTTCCCAATAAACTGCAGCATCATATGTACAGTGACGGTATAGCAATCGGACATTGATATTGGGAATAAAAACACAAGGGGAATACTACACAAAACTGAGATCTAGACTTATATTTAATTGATACTTCCAGGTACAAAAATTTGGAAGAATAATAAAAAAAAATATCTGTAATTTTGACATTAGTAGTGAATTGCGAGTTCAGATTAGTGGAGTTATAAGTAGAAAAAAGTAGGTAATATAACACAAATATTGGATGTCTCGGAGTCCAATACAGAGTTTACGGGATTCAGAACAGTCCAATATAGAACAATATATTGGACCTGAATCCCGTAAACTCTGTATTGGACGACAAGCATCCAATCTTAGCTAGATATTATCAATTGAACCAATCAGTCAGTTAATTTATTTGCATTTTGCACGTACCGGCTAATACACGGATTCCCGATGTCTCGGGTCCCGTATACTTTTTTTAGGAACAGACATGTTGATTGGATGCAATATACCATTTTGGGATCCAGCATACAGTATTTGGGAGTGACACGTGGTACAAGTAGACCAATCAGGGAGAGGGGTTCGTGCCGATTTATTAATATATCTTGCTATTGCGTTGTTCTAAATTAAAAATATCACCCACTTCAGATTTTAACCGTATTTACTTGTGTTGAATATGATAATATAAATATATATGATATTTGCAGTTTTTCATAAGTCATGTATTCGGCAACCACTGGTTTATGAGGTAGCAGCATTCCTTTGACAGTCACTTTACCCTAGTAGTGAAAACACTTCACCCTAGTCCTGAATTCCCGTCTACGACACTTTACCCTAATCCACCGGTAAAATTGAACGTCATTTTATAAATCAACGATGTGCAATTTCCATCAAAACAGTATCGCATTTTATCAATATACCATTTTGTGTGCTCTTGAATGGTTTATGATGAACCCACTAGATACAAAACTGACAGGATGACTTTGTTTGCAAGTAACAAGCATGTACCGGCCAATATACAAAATGCCAATGTCTCGGATCCAGTATTCGTTTTCCTTTAGGAACAAACATGCTGATTGGATGAGGCTGTCGCTCTGTCCGATACAAGAATGCAACATACCATTTTCGGATCCAGCATACAGTATTTAGGAGTGACACGTCGTACAAATAGACCAATCAGGGAGAGGGATTCGTGCCGATTTATTATCTGTTATTGCGTGGTTCTACATTAAAAATATCACCCACTTCCGATTTTAATGTAAGTCATTTGTGTCGGATATGATAATATAAATTTATATGATATTTCCAGTTTTTCATGTATAGTCATGTATACTGCATCTACCATTCGTCTATGAACATAAATGAAGGTAGCAGCATTCCGTTGAGAGTCACTTTACCCTAGTAGTGAAAACACTTCACCCTAGTCCTGAATTCCCGTCTATGACATTTTACCCTAATCCGCCAGTAAAATTGATCGTCGTTTTATAAATCAACGATGTGCAGTTTCCATCAAAGCAGTATCGCATTTTACCAATACCCCATTAATTAATAGCTCTAAGTATATACAGCACATAGAACTGATACCGATAGCCCCCTCGATTGTCCAAGCAAAAATCGAACTGCGCGTACCTGTCGCCATCTTGGACTAGGGTAAAGCACTTTACCCTAGTCCGTGTCTGCACTGTGTACATTGATTAAAATTGTGATATTGTATGTGATACTGGAATTCAAATGTCCATTATATTTTTACTGTTCAAGAGCATTTTGCACAAATGCCACACCAGCCTGTAGTTGTCATTCTATCCCTTTGCCATCCCCAGAAGTGGGCGATATTGAATGTCGGATTCTTATGTTTCCATTTAGTTACATTCATCAATTACAGAAAAAAAAACTTTAGAAATAAAACCGAAACAATATTTATATGATATATTATCCATTGTTCATTGATACTCACTCAATGTTCGGGTTTGTTTCCTGTTTATATATGACGTGTTAGTTGAATTTCCATGACTCCAAGAGGATAACATATCGAAAGTGTTGTCACAGTGTTGGGTAATTCATATGCATGTATTTGTAAACTGTGATTGAATTTTTTGGGTGCAACATGTAGACTTTTGCAGAATATTAGCAATATTTTTCAGCACGAAACGATGATAGAACATTTTATTCTTAAAAACAGAGCTGATGGGTCGTCTGGTATTGCAAGCCAGGGACGTCCAGACATATTCACATAGAAAAAGATATGTAAACACAATAGAGTATTGTGTTACACGTATAGCTCGCCATTAAATATAATTACCAGATGTATTACCTCAAACGTATTATACATGTAAAGGACCTCGTCCTGTGTTGGACAAAACGCCAGAAGATAACGAGATCGTTGCTTTGTTGAGGCCCTCTTACGCCCACGTTTGATGTGAAGAGCATGGGTGGTTAAGATGGTGAAACCCTGCCGATTGTTGGCAGTAAATTTCACGACTTTAGTACCGCATACAAAATCTGAGCATTTGTCATAAAACTTCTGGTAGTCCGAAGTGACTTTTTGCAGTTGGAGTGAATAGAGGAGTCATTTTCATGTTTTAGAAAAATACAATCTTCGACCTGAAACGTCTGGATCATTCCGGATCATAACGATAAAGTTGGTACATCCGTTCTCAATATCAATCACGTAATCTTTAGAATACATCGACTTTTTACATAGTGGAGCAGTCAGTGTCTATGAGCCGAGAATTACTTTTTGAATTTACCGCCTACATTTGTCACAAAATGCCCGACTGTCTTTGACACATTTACGAAGTGCGCCATTTTCAAAATATCACGTGGATTTGGACAACACACAGACTTGAAATATCATCTATTATTTTGATGATTTTCAAAGAATAACTGACTTACTTGGAATTGGTACATCGTAGACTCCATAACGAGCTATCCAAAGCCATGTGACAACGCGTTTTCCCCCGTAAAATTGAGTCTGAACATCGGCTACTTTCAACGTCAGGTGCCACGAAATCGTGTTTACATATTTCCCAGGTCAAAGTTTAATGTATCCTTACGCGAGACTTATCTTTGGTCATGTCGATTCTGGTAATCTGTATAATCCATTGATCACACCAAATAATCCACTTTCTGAATACTGAACGGGATCACGGCAGAAAATGTTTGCAGTACGACACATTACATGTGTTTTGTGATATCAATTGGTAGCGGTCATCCTCGGAATATTTCCTTCGGTTGTGAAGACCATATTTTGCGACTATGAGATTCGGTAGCTTCGTCTCCAAATGTTTTCCCGCGAGGCACCAACAGTCCCATGTGTTATGCATGTATATCGGCATATGACGGAGGTAATCCCAGAAATATGTACATAATCGAAGACATATTAGTTCATAGACAAAGAATTGTTGTAGATCGGGGAATGACAAACACTGAAAACCATGTTTCCAGACGATAACTGACATATCGCTCACCACGTGAGTTTGTATTCGCTCCGGTGAGAAAGCCGTTGAAATCCGTGCATAGGGTTTTGAGTTCAATGTGAAGAGCAATACTCACTAGCTGCTCAAGTCCAGTCTCGGTCAGTGATCGCATGGAACCACACGGAAAATCGTCGAGCACATGTCCTGGGGCGGATTATTAACCCTCTTTCAACCCTTCTTGCACATTGGGAGTTCATTTTCCCAAATAGGTAATATAATACTATAGTTGTTCAGGTACGTACACGTAATTTAAGCATTCTGTATATTGGAGCCCCGTCTCTATCAACACTGATGAAGTATCTATGAGTACCTATTCCATAAGTTCGTGGTTAATTTAATAAATACATCTCGATAACAAAATGAAACTGTATGTAGATGTATATCTATATGTATGTCAAGAAATTTAAATCAGGTGCCCTGATTGGCACAAGTATATGAGGTACTTATCAATAAGCAGCTATATGAGTTATTCATATCACCAACATATATATATTTCTCTAAATCAAGAAGTTTACTTGATTGTAATATTCCAATAATCAATTCAAGGCAATGTGATTGGTATCAGCAACAGAATAGAGTGCCATCTGACAAATCCATCATCTCATATTTTTCTGACTCCAGATGACTCCAGATGTTGCTGACAACTCCACACCACTTTCTTGACTGCTCAGCCAGAAGACAACACAACCAGAAGCTCCATAAATCCTGGTTCAAGTCTCAATCAGAAGACAGGCAATAGCAGCTCCACACCACTTGACTGATCCCCCAGTGACAGGCACCCAGGAGCAATCATTCATTTGGCCAACAATATGGATGTCAAAGCATAACAACAACTTGTGTTTTAAAGTTTGCACCAATATATACATGTATATTAAAACAATATATATATAATTTCAAATTAAGTGCATGTTGGATCTGTGTTTCTGAAAAACCTGTACAGAATTGCACACCACCATTTTGGGTATTGTAGTGTCAATAAGACAATTGGATATCTTAAACAACAGCAATTTGGGGATTCAATGGCCAATTAATAATATTTCGATATTTTATATTTTAATGGATAAAGTGGCCAACACATTGTATGTATAAAAAATTTGTTATTGATACACATGTGTAGGTCAGAAATACATTATGAAGATTTGAATGGCAGTGTATCAAGTGGCCATGTGCAATATTGTTTGCCAATTATGATAAATTCATAATCTTTTTGATTGGTATTATATTTGATTCATTTTGTTCTTGTTTACCTTCCATGTACAAACTTGAATAAACATATGGATAAGGAGTATACCACCAAATACACTATTTATTCATGACATTTCTTGTCTGGTATGTTTGATATCATACCTGTGATCCATGTATGTCAAAAGATGAAGTGCTCCAATTCATAACTCATGAATTGTACTAATAAAATGCTACCACTGTGTGAATTTCACATCAATTATGTTGACACAACCCATGTGCAATAATGATACTTTAATGTCACATGTAATCATGATGACAATGAATCAAAAGCCTGGTGATATTTACATTTACATGTTATTGGGATCAGGATGTATCCTGTATCTAGCTTGGGATTTGTGTTCTTTGTATGCATAGACACAAGCATTATGCACAATATGGTCAGTGAATACATACATGTACTGTTAGTTATTTGATGAACACAGAGTGTTATGAATTATGCCGAATGCAAGAAGATGTTACTTCCCCAGAAGTTTTGAACTTATAACTGTCACTTTGGAAATACGGGTTATTATTTGCATTGATCAGGTGAATACAATGTAGAGTAGTGTCATGGCCCAATGCACACAGAAGCCCTAGCATGTAGCAGTCTACATGTAAAAGCCAGTGTGAAGTGTGCACAGTGGAGCATATGATATTGAAGTCTCCCTCTCACTGTGGCAGTGTCTTGAAGGGTTAAAAAATAGTGCCTGTGCTGGCCACTTGGGAAAATTTTTCAGTTGTCAATAAATGTCTGAACTTCAAAAATCATTTGTGATGCAATGGATTTGAATTTCAAAAAAATATTTCTCGGCTCATAAACTAGCATATGTAGTAATGCTCAGAAAAATACTTGGAACATTCGTAATCGACTTTTTCCACAAGAACGGATGTCCCGAAATTTTGGTAGTCAATTTCACCAATTTTAACATAAGATGCATAATAACTGCGCGTAAAATGCTTTAAATTAGTTATTAACATGATAATATAACATTTATGTGAAATATGTGTTTATTTCTTCAAGAAAAAACATTTTCAAAAATATTCAGTGCGCATCACTGACTAAAATATGGCGAGGGTAACAACCCCTTAATAAGTCGTTCATAACAATGTAGTGTTGGGAAATTGTATACGTCGTATGCATAGTGACAGAAGCTACTTTAGTTGTTGTATTAGAACAAAATCAATGGTCAAATAATCAGTATTATATTAGAAAACTCATTTGCACCTACTTTAAATGGAATGCTTTATGTTTCTCTCATGAACCTTTGAAGTGCTCTGTATAGGTCGGGTAAATAAGTTCTTTATCACATAGCATAATGTGACTGTCATCAGACTAAAAAAAAGGCGTTGTACAACTGGTCTCAAATCAATACAGTAAATGGCAAGTCATAAGAGGGTGCAATCACGAAGACTCCCCCATACTTCACGACAGAGTTAGTATTGAGGTCAAACGTTATATCGATAAATGCTGAGGTAGAGGACAAGGACAAACCACAGACAAACTACTCAGACTATTCATACATATCAAACTTTGCCCGGTGTCCATTCAAACTTTTGCAACAATCAGCGTGTAAAATTGTGATTATAGAAGTTGTCCAAATGGTCATTCATCACAACTGTAAATATGTGGTGAAAAATTGCTTTGACGATGGGACGCGGTCGAAACTTGAGTTTGCACTATGTGTTGCACTATGTGATGCCGACTTCAGTATGCCTCGTATTGCTATTCAACATGGCTGTAGCCGAGAAGCAGGTCGAAAGGACATCCCAGGTAGAGGCAGGACCCCGATATCAACATGTCGCCAGAACAACCAACGGAGTGTGTATCTCTGAATAATTATGAATTTGATTTCACAGAAAATTAGAAACCATACATAAACTAGTCATAAATGGAGAGTTCAACTGGTGTATTTTATATCGTGTGTTTCTAATATTGAAAAGAAGTTGACAATACTTCGGGTAGTGCGTATCAATAGCTTCACGGTGATCCAACATCCACTTGGAATGGACCGTTATTTGATAACGGATAGTTATCACCATAAATATATTGTTGAAACGAAAATTTGGACAGACACAAATGACCGTTATGATCGTGGAACTGGCTTATATTTTTTTCCATTACTAATACAATTCCCCGCTGAGCAAACTGCTCTATTCTGGTACATGTGTATAACATTTTTGTGAAGAGACTTACAACTCCCATCGATACTTATATGATGTTCTACACTTCATTTAAAATTCCTTTGAGAGACGAATGTACCAGCAATATGATGAAAACCTTTTGCTGAATAATTTATTACTGTATAGTCCGTCCGACGCAGTAGAACGGCCAACGCAGACAATCAATTTCATGAACAGACCCTCCTGGAATAAAGTGCAGCTGCCAACTGCCCTAAAACAGCGGCTTTGGATCAACCCATTCGGGTTTTATTAAATGACTCATTGTCATTACCTGAAGGCTGAAGTTCATTTGTGAATGTGACCTTCCCAGACTGTGGTATTGACACACAAGCCAATCGAAGACAATGATCAAAGGCGTGATTAGTTTTCTAAAGGATAGGATAGAATATAATTTGAACGTCAGTGAATTGAACACTTGGATGATAGATGAAACAATTACAAATGATATGACACATACATTGGTTTACGTACACAAAATACAATATTATATATTTATACATCCACGTCTCTGGGGTCTACCACAAGAAGAGACCATCTGGTTAACTTGGTGACATCGAATACATACAAACACAGAGCCTTTCCCAAAATTATTACGAACATAGCACAACTAGGTCAGAAGAGCCTAAAATACGAGGAATTGGCATTACTTTTGCCCCCACGGTGAATGTGGAAGAAATTAGGGCCAGGTAAGCCTGGTAACACAAACAGGAACAGAAGTCCGTCAGACCCCGTCAATTTTAGCTTCATCTGGAGCTCCACGTGAATAATATGTGACATTGAATGCACAATGAAGTATCTTTATTAAATGCACCATTAATTTGTCATTATTATCTGCTTTCAGCTCAATTTTACACACGTTTATAAGTTTATATATTCATATCTGTGGGATCTACCACAAGATGGTCTACTTTTGATTACTCATTTCTGGACAGTGAAATTTCTGATTTCTGTGTGGTACCAAATGGAGAATGTTAACCCTTTCACTGCCGGTGGCGACTTTAGTCGACAGAGGGGTTCACTGCCGGAGGCGACTTTAGTCGACCAAAATTGGGAGAAATCAGGACAAACTGAAACCCGAGAAATTAATATTCTACTTATGTTTCAACAGTGACATTTTGCAACTTAAATTGTATATGAAGTACTCAGAACAAACCCTCTTGATATTTTGATATAATTGAAAATGTTTGACAGTAAATATGTCATTCAAAAAATAATATACTTTGAAATAACTTGGCAATGGGAGACAAGATCTGAAACAGTTTTTGGCAGTGAAAGGGTTAAAGAGAGGCTTCATTATTTTTTCTCATACAACCTCATACTTCGAAATTTGCTTGTTTAATTTAGATCACGAGATCCGGAAACACAGAAAAGCTCAGTCACTATTGTTGGCATGTTTTGTGAATGTTGTGAATTCAGCAGTCCTACCTTCAACGCATCTTTTTTTACTTGTGTCTGATATATCCATCATTCCTTGCTTGCAGGAAAATCTCCACCCCATCCTCATAATCATCAGCATGAAATCAGATATGGTTAGAATTTAGTTTTTTGTTGATATGAGTTATCATCAGCTAATCAGTTACTAACCTGGGGATGGATGAAGTGCATGTAATCCGTCACTCCTTGTTCAATTATGCAAAGCTCTGCTTGGTGCAGAAGTGTCTGTGAGTCCTTGAATGGCTGGAGGATTTCAGCCATAATTGACGAAATGCAAGAGTCCCGGGGAAATCAATGTGGCGCGAAACCATGAACCCTTGTATTATTGTCTCTGTGAGTTTTATGCATGGCAAGCGCACTAATATTTTAACCATGGTACACTGGTGTGAACTAGAAATGACATAGATACTATGATTCCCTGGTGTTAGAAAGTCATCCCATTATTGACAAAACTGTACATGGCCGATAAATATATAAAATATATACATGTAGACATATATTTTATACTAAGCTGGTAAAACTTGAATATCATGTGTCCGCGTTATTCGTTATTCGTACAATATGTTATTGACATCGTCAATATCTAGTTGTATTAGTGGTATTAGATTGACACATACATTTGGCAAGAATCAAATTTTGAGATAAGGACTTTCTCAGATTGAGATACGAATATCAAATTCGACTTTACTTTCAAGATTAAATTTTTTTCTGTATCTGTGCTGGCCCTGATGCACTTTCATATGTTTCATTGTTTCTGGAATGATGGGAAAGCTCATCACGTGGTATGTCGTCTAATTCTGTTTGATAAAATTCTTGAAGACAACATTGGGTGTGTGAAACGTTTGTGACGCCGAATGATAAATAATGCATACTGGCGTCGATGAAGGTACCGATGAAGGATGACATTTGTTAGGATACGGGTCAGTGAGTCTAATTTTAACTCTCGGTACCATTTCACAATTATTGGGTCACATATTTGGCAAGACATGGTGTCCGAACGCACCTTCATGTCGGTGTTATAAGCAGATCATTTGTGATTAGGCCAAAAAAAAACATTATGGTTCTGGTTATTAGGGTTTTCTTTTTTTTCTTTTTTATCCCCTAAAATTGGCTGCTGGTGAATGATCCGGTCAAATATTGCCCAGTTGGACAACCATTTTTCCCTAAAATCGGCTGCTCATGACTGACCCTGTCGAATTTGGCCCATTTGGCCAGCAATACACAACATTTTGCAATGTCAAAGACAATCGAGACCATTTTACTCGATCATTCTCCCAAAAATCGGTGTACGGGTGTCAGTTCACTAAGAAAAAAGAAAGAAACTCAGCTCTCAAAAAGTGATGCATGCAATTTTATTTTGGGTTGGGGGGGGGGGGGGGGTTAAAAATAAACAAGTGATGCACGGGGTTAAAACTGACGCGCGCGCCTAGCCAGAACCATAATAGTTTTTTTTTTTGGCAACTTCGGGGATTGGGTGTGTGTGACTGTAGATTTGAGGTTGTTGTACTAGTCACCTTAATCTCTAATTTGTTATTATAATGACAAAACTAGGTGAGTGTGTTTTCCAGCACACGGGAAAGGTCAAGTGCTTTCTGATCTTCCGCCAGTTCAAACAAGATCTTTCCCGTGTGCTGGAAAACACACGAAACAGGTTTTGTTTTTATCACATGCTATGAATTTATAATTCTGAAATATTTGGAAACCCAAACCATGTACATAAGAGTGAAATTGTACCAAAGATTGCAAGAACTTCTTACAATCCTTGATTTTACCCAAGGACCCTTGTACTGAGCAGATCGAAGACCCGTAAACATGTGCGTTGCTAGGAAACAGTATAAACAATGCAGATCATCTGGTCGTCACTTTGTATTATGACGTCACGGTGGTTGTACGTTTTCTGCATGGTTATATGTTGCTAAGGTTGAATCGCGTGATGTTTCATTGTCACGTCATAGAACACTCGTGATTTCATTGTTCTTTCAAATCATGTGAGTATGTGAAATGTGAAGCAAAATGTGAAGAAAAAAATAGTGCAAACATGATGTTTCCGGCAAAGGTTATCACACTGTCGGAAATCACTGTGTGTTCCTACTGTTTGTAGTTTAAGATAAATTCATAGCATGTGATAAAATACAAAAGCAGGAGCAATTTAACACAAATTCATCAGATATTGCCACAATGCCAACAAAAGTCAGTTGTGTGAAAACTGGGAACTGTCCGTAGTGTACAATCACAAACATTTGGAACTGGTACTGTTAATCAATGGTCTATAGTGGTTTTGTGTGTTCTTGTGATCACGTACAGAGGTCATGTACTTTCCTCCGTGTATTCCACTTGTGCAGTTGTGAAAAAGGGGTGGTAGCCTCGCGGTGTGTTGGGAAGGAATACGTTCATTGAATCGTGAGGTCAGAGACTAGGTTCATGAATTAAAATCGGTGACCATGTTTCCCTACGTTTAAATCTCAAAATGTCCTTCTGCGTGCGGGAGTCATTGTGGAAGATGCACATTCTGAAGGGTTGAATGCATTTTGTTTGTTTCATGAAGGCACATGGATACAAATGTGGCCTTATGTTGTCACCACCATTGAGGCTTTAATATATGGTGGTAAAACACTTCTTCACGGTTCCCGATATGATTTCATTGTATGTATCTGTACCAGCTCTGACTTCGTGAACCACAACCCTGTTCTCGTAATTTCAAAATATCAGACTAATAACATGTACATATTGACTTTTTACCATAGGCTCAGTCTTTCCAGATCACCTGATTCCAATTCAATTTGTACAGATCACAAACGTGATCCCGAACAGGATCAGATTTATGATCCGTACACCGAAAATTAGGCCAAGGGCCAAAGATAGGTTACTGGACAATGTTTAATATTTTAGATGTTAGCCAGGTCACTGGTTAAATTCAAGGTCAAGAGAATATTCAGCATATATAATATTAAGTATATCTCATGTCCACAGTTGATTGCTAAGCTGTAAATTCAATAATCAGAGAGATATTAGCAGTTTTGTACTGTGGCCTTGAAAATGAAGGCAAATATCAAATTCAAGGTCCTCAAAATATTCAGTGTATATCATTTTCTATATGTCAACAATTGATTCCCAAGCCATACAGTCAATAGAGGAGCAAGATATGAGCCAGTTTGTCCTTGGACCTTGAAAATGAGGTCAGAGGTCAAATTCATGGTCACGAGAATATTCAGCATATATCATTTCCAATATGTCCACAATTGATTCCTAAACTGTAAAATCAATAAGAAGTGAGATATTAGCCATTTTGTCATGTGACCTTGAAAATGAGGTCAAACGTCACATTCAAGGTCATGACAATAATCTGCATATATCATTTCTTATATGTCCATAACTGATTCCTAAGCTGTAAAGTCGAAAACAAGCGAGATATTGGCCATTTTTTCGTATGACCTTGAAAATGGGATGGAAGGTCAAATTCAAGGTCATCAAAATATTCAGCATATATCATTCCCTATATGTCCACAATTGATTCCTAAGCAGTAGAGTCGATGATAAGCGAGATATAAGCCATTTTGTGCTCTGACCTTGTAACTCAGGTCAGAGGTCAAATTCAAGGTCACGAGAATGTTCAGCATATATCATTTCCTATATGTCCACAATTGATTCCTAGTCTCTAATCTCAATATTAAGTGAGATATTAGGCATAATATGTCCCATTATAAAGCATAGGAGAATTTAACATGGGAAAGTCCAATTTGGGCCGAGTTTGGGCCAAAATGGCCCACTTCGAGCGATTCAAGCGCAATGAAGTTTATAGGAATCATGGGAGTACATATGAGGAGTGTTATGTATCAAAAAGAAAAAAAGTTACTGAACAGATTTTGAGAAAATGGCAGCCAAAGTCCAAAATCAGGCATTTTTCGTCAAAAACGGCCGCCATTTTGAAAAAAATGTGAAAATCAAAAAACTACAAAATACCTTCTTCTTGAATTATTTTTAAGTATTTTTGTGCAAAATTTCAGAAACATTCGCCCATGAACAATAAAGATAAAAATGTGGACGACGACGGACGACGACGACGGACTACGGACGCAACGCCATGCCAATAGGTTATCGGACCATAGGTCTGGTAACCCAAAAACAACTCTGATCCCAAAATCTGATCAACCATTATTGCTGGGCAACAACATTATTAAAATGAAAATATTAAATGTTCTGTATATTATATCCATCTTTCAGAAGCGGTAGATCTATGCACATTTCATACATGACTACATTGGCTTAGCATTTGGGATCGGAGAAATCAGTTTTCCATGGTGATTTTTCTGATCCTGATCCGTACTATTTTTTGCAGGATCAGGTTTGTGATTTGGGATCAGATTTGTGATCTGTATAAATGAAACGCACCCAATGTGTTGCCAATCAGCCATTTTGGTTGCTATGGTAACACAAATTGACATGTGTCGTAGTTTTACCACCATACATGTCCATATAAAATATTTGGATGAGAATTTTGACCTGTAGAGTACTCACAAGACAATCTGTGAACATGGATGCAGAAACAGCGTGACAACGCAAATCTATAGTATCCTCAATAGTCTATATCATGTAGGCCTATGCATAGCTATCGTATGTGTTTAGAACAAAGTATACCAGCATCAATTATGCTACATAACTTTCCTTTCATGTTCACAATATCGTCGTCAATTTTCAGATTCGCAAGCTGCACTCAACTACCTGTTGCTCTTCCCCTGTTTCCATGGCTACGCCCAATTATCCAGCGTGAAAACAAGCAAATTATACTAGCCTGATTTTTTACCTTTTCATTGATAAACTGGACAATAAAACAATGTTTCTGAACTGTCACACATGTCCATACAAAAAAATAACAAATTTGGATGAGAAATTTGACCTGTAGAAGACTCGCAAGCAAAGCTCTGCGCATGTGAATGTAGATGCAGCGCAATAACGCGAATGCATAGTATCTGCCAAACTTTTTTCGGAATACAGTAATATATATCACATAAACGCATATCGATCACATCTGTTTTGAACAAGTTTGCACACATTCGCAAAACATTAGGCTCAATAACTTTCATATGTATCATATCGTCATCAAATTTCAGATTCGCAGGCCGCAATCAACTAGGTGTTGTTATCCCCCTGTTTCCATGGCAACACACAACTATCCAGGGTGCTAACAAGCAAATTATGAAATCCTGGCCTTTTACCTTTCCACTGATTTATAAAACAATGTGTATGAAGGGGGGGGGGGGGGGGCGGAGGGTGTAGAAACATCTTTGTTTTGGGGGGTGATCTCATGAAGTACGAGCTCAGTCTTTCCAGATCACCTGATTCCACCTCAGAGCTCCTGACGCTCATTCATGTGATCGCTGGATTATTTAAATTTTCATGAACAATATGCCTTGGTAAGCATAATCATTCACGGATATCAATGGCTCGCCGTTTTTAGTGAATATGGCAGATGATAATTCAATGTATTTAAGATGTCATGTGTTTGCAAGTGGATCACTCGATGTTGAAAATTAGCAAGCCAGCGAAATACACGTTATCATAAATATAGTATTGTAAAGCACAAATATCATTTGTCTGTCGTATAAATCTACCATGAAGTAAATTGATGTGAAACAAGACTATTAATATATGATAATGGAATTCAAATGTCTGTCATATTTTTATTGTATAGAAACAATTTGCAGGCGTGCAGTTGTGATTTGATCCCTCTGTCATCCTCAGCAATGGTGGATATTTTCATGTCAGACTCATATGTTCCATTTTGTGACATTAAGCAGTTATACAAAATTGAGGGATAAAACATTGAAATATTGTCCATTGTTCAGTGAAACCTCTTTCAGTGTAGGATAACTCATATGCATATTTGCAGAATATTAGCAATACTTCGAAAACTGGGAACGCCCAGGCATATTCACATAAAATATAATATGTAAACAGAATAGAATATTTTGTTACACGTATAGCTCGCCATCAAATATATTTGCCTGATGTATTATCACAGACGTATTACACGTCGTGTAAAAACCTCTTCCTGTGTTGGACAAAACGCCTGGAGATAACGAGATTGTTGCTTTATTGAGACCTTTTTCCGCCCACGCTGGATGTGCAAAACATGGGTGTTTAATAAGTCCTTCGCAACAGTGAAACATGAATGAAAGTAGAAAAAATCATATACCGGGCATACTTCTACTCAAATGGTCATTAGAAGGCATGCTCAGGCTCACAAGAAGCTCTTCATTGTTATACAATTTACGCCTATGATATCAATCACCGGGTAATAGCGTTCCAATTACATTATATATTTTCTGTACCAGACCTAACCGTTAGTTTTAGCAATGGACCTTTTCACAGAGGCCTCTCGGAGACAATGAATATTCGGCAATCGTCGGGTTATTCCGTCAATTCAAACTAACCACTGAAGACTGCTCGCTCGCACGTGCGTGTCATGGCAACTTAAAACCACGTTCGTGAAACTCCGTGGCCTATGACCACCCTTTGAACCCCTACCACCGTGAAGAATATAAGCGTGCAATCTACCAATAGCACGTGGACATATATTACATGATTCAAAATAGCGTGGTAGATGTTTTGGCATGGAAATTTGTAAATCAAATCTATTGCGTATCAAATTTTTAGTGATACTGAATTTAAAACATTCAATACAATGCTCCGTAACCTCGAATAAGCCTTTCTCATTCATTCACGTGTGGAAAATAGGCTACAAATCATCATTACACAGCAGACTTAACATTTTATCCTGATAATAGCCTATTTGTTCTTCTGATTTTCGTGTACATGTACTTCGTGAATAATGACGAGAAAAAATGGCAGGAAAAGTATGTACACTGTTGCCGTAAATTTACTTATTTTGTCTAGCAAATTCGCAAAAATAAATTAAGAGACTGTAATATTCATTTGTGAATATTTTTATTCCATTGTATATTCACTTGATTCATCAACTGTAATATCTTGAATACCCTATCTGTGCTAGAGTAGGTAAATTTTATGTCCAATAAAGATCTATGCAATGATAGTGTGAATGAATCTGTGGTACGACCCAACTTCGATCATTGCCAGAGTTACCTCTTCTCATGCGCTGTCTCACGCCAGGTGGAATATTGTACATTTTTAATGTGAAAAACTAGCTCCTCCGTAATTTACACCGTACGATATATAACTTTCAAATAGCGTGTTGACTATTACCGTTCGAGATGCTGCATTACGGTAATTGGGTTCCACGGAGGATAGTCCGTTGACCAGTATCTTCTCAAAATTGCACGTGCTAGCCGCACGTGGTTTTAGTATTATGTCGAACGACCGTTTAAACCCGCCTAAGAAATGCGTACTATTTTCGTTTCAGATTGATAAAATAAACACAAACGGCCAATATGACAACTCTACTTATGAAAATACTTCATATTTTGATGTAAAAATCGGCTTTACTTCCGCTACAAAGATTGTGTTTACGACCGTTTAATGACTCGAATGCGAGCACTTGTGATTGGTCGGAAAATGACAGCATTCGGGAAATTTTGGCGGGAAAGTCTATGAAAAGGTCCATTGCGTTCATCGGGATCAAACTCATGGTTTATCGAAAGGAGCAATATAAAACTTCCTATACATCTACTTATTTATCTCGTACAAAGTACAAGTACGAGGTGCAATACATCAAGAAAAGTGATGCAGTATAAAATCTTTCTAAGGCATGCAAATGGTTTGAATGAACGGTATACACAGTTCGTAGGTAAACCACTGAAGTGACATTTTACCATGTTTACCCTGGACATGAAGTCAGTTATGAATTTGTTTACAATGTCTGAGCTGCTTACATTACCTATCAGATTGCCGAGATGCACATCATTTTTCACATCAATACTTCCACCCCCTAAAAATAAGTTTGGTCTTAGATGGTTTACAGAACCGTGTTTCACAATTACTTTGCTCTTAGAAAAATAACACATGTTCATCAGCATATTCGGAACAGACACCAATCAGCTTGTCGAGGCTAGAGACAGTAGGAGTAAGTAGTACAATGTCATCGGCATACACAAGGGCTCCACAAAACTGTCCATTAATATAACACCCAGAACCTGATTAGCTAAGCCGAGTAAGTAGCTCATCAATGTATACTGTAAATAACAGATGTAAATGTACTCCACCCTGGGCTACGCCATATGGTATTATGAAACTTTGCCCCCATTTGACACGAATGTCGTGATTAATTTACATAGAAACAAGGAAACGTACATTAATTGGGTAAATATCCTTGCGTAATGACAGTTCAAACAGCTTCATATATTCAACTTGATCGAAGGCACGACTTGCATCCCACAATGCCAGATAAACTTTGGAAGTATTATTGTCGTAGTACTGTGATAATTCATTTACAACAAAAGTTAATTGCGTGGTAGAATTTCTACTCTTGAAAACAAATTGTAAAACAGACGTTGATAAAACTGAGCTACATTTACACAACAGTATTTTGTCAAATAACTTACCAAGTGCATGTATGCTGCTAAGTGCAATTGCTTGGGAGTTATTTGAATCGTTTATTGACTTAATGACGGTTTCTGTTTTGGGGTATAGGTATCAAGGTTGACAGTAATAATTCCAAAGTAGCAAAGCCGTGGCCTAATAGGGAGTTGAATAACAGGAAAATGGAAACATACAATAGAATGTTTGTTTAGCTCAAGGCGTTTGACAGCATCGACATCATCCATATTAAACCAGTGATCACATCCCTCGTCATCATGATGTCTTATTTGTTCGTCGATATCAGACTTCGATTGAGACATTTGTCCACGATCGTAAGACACACTATTGTAAAGATCAGAATATTTCTTTGTGAACAAATCATTCAAATTTACCTCAACACATACGTCACACATGTGCAGAAGTGGTTTTACCGCGTATTTTATATACTCATAGATTTGATTTTTGTTATCAAGAAACAAAGAACAAAATGTCATTGCACAAAGATCAAAACCCACAACAACGAATATAAGCTTCCACTAGATTTCAATCACACCGAAAATAATTGTGAAGATATCACCCAGATCTCTAACTAATATATAGAAACATAAAGTCAAATTGATAAAGAACCCCTAGTGGTCATGATAGGAATATGAAATGTGAAACTTGGGAGTGGGATATAGTACTACAGCGATGCTCAACATAGTTACACAGTTTGACAGTAGGGTCACGACTAATTAGGTCCACACTTACTCGTAAACGTATACGCTTGTATGTCATCCATATTACACTGAATAAATTGTTCCCATTTTTCAAATAGGCCATTCAATATCGTGCTTGGAAATGATTGTATGCCTCATATCTGTTTCTGAGAAGGTAGTAGATATCGTTGAAATGATCATTTGTCCAGAAACTCGCATCAGCCAGTTCGGCTTCTCAGATCGATTGTTAACACCTGGGTTGTACGCATCTGTCTAGTCCATCGTCGGTCCAAAACTGACAGCGTGTGTCCCTAAAAGATGGTGACAATCGAATCATAGCTTTGCTACTGACATGACGTGTCTATCAGTTGTCAGGTTGTCTGTATGGCGGTCCAAGCGAAGAAAGAACCCACGAGAAGCCCATATGACAGCCAATATATGACGAGGCTTGTGTGATAGGTCCCGTGGGAAATCCATTACGAATATCAGTCCTATTCCAGTGATTGGTGTCGATCCTCATAAAAGACTCTGAAAAGCTAAACTCGAAATTGATGTCAGAAATGGTAAAATGTGTGTATCAATGACATGATTTTTTTTCCAAACGGAGATCAAAATGCAATATGACATGTTCATGTATGATATAAACCATCATTACTATGTTCCATTAATATTTTTAGCGTTATGTTTAGGATCCGTGATGTTCTTTGGAGCGATATGTGCTCATGACATGCTACAACCTCGTACTCTTTGTCAATTACGATAATGTGTAGCTGCAGAAGTAACACACACTTGTTGAATATCCTCAGGGATTGTTCGGACAAGATCTGAAGTATTGTTCGGAAAGAGAGTTTTGTGGTCCATTCCAGCATGCATTTGCCCATGTATGGTAAAAGCTTTCATGTGTGTTAGACGTTTTGTCACGGTGACATCCCTAGTACAGGTACCTGGAAAAGAGAGTAATTTCAACCAGCATGAAAGATTCCTTCCAATGTATCCCGCATTTTTCTATTCACACAGCCCGAACTATTGCACTAAATGTGAGTACACATCAGTTTCACCAGCGCACTCCCAGCCAGGATAATTACTGCAAATCCTTGTAGAGGAAAACTTCGAAAAGGTTTTCTCTAATTAAATTCCCACCTCACCGGAATTATCATCAAGGATTCTTCAACACCTTTCCAACACCATTCACAACAGAGACTATCTGAATGTTGAGCAAGTTTGGTGTTCTTTGAGGTTGTGAATCTCCGTGTACATCAAAAGCGCGAACAACAGCAATGTACCTGACGCAGAAGATAATTGCTACTAACCATAATACACCACCTCATGACAATGAAGGGATCACAATAGCTACAATAAGAAGTAGCCTGCTCACTCACAGCATTACATTTTTGTAGTTGCAGTTTTTTTTTCAATCCTGAATACAATGGGTCTATAAGTAGTATTGTTATATGCCTCACCTACATTGCTTGAACTTGGAAAGATGAGGTGACCACAAGAGGGTTGTTTATTAACATCCACAAGGGGGTGTTTATTAATCCTTAGAACGGCCAGTATTTAGGGGGAAATCGTGTTTGGGAAATTCGGGCAACTGGAATTTCGTGTTTAGTCTACAAATGGAATATAATCAAGTTTTACAGTTATATGATACATGGATTACAACTCGTTACGATACAACATCGACCTACCAGAATTGAATGAAACAAATCGCACTATCTGCGTGTTAAAGATATACATTAATATTGCTTCCGTTGTATATCATAATCATCAGTTATTTTTGTTTGAATCCAGCAAGCCAAGTCACAGTATTTGACTTAGTTCATGGCCCAGTTTTGATCCACCACGACCCGCTAGTGAATTGACTGTCAATGAGTGTTCTCTTTCAGCACCGGTTTGTGCATGGTGGCTGTTTCGATGAGTGAGAGGTACAGTAGTACGCGACTCTAATGACGTCGCTCCATGCTCGAAAGCCCGCGCTGGCGAAACCGGACACCTGACTGCATCCACTTGAAATTCTTGATGTGTAGAGCATACCACATCGTTCACACAGAGTTCAGACCTACAACTTGCACACATATCCATTCGCATCTTCATTTCGTTCATGACAGTGGACATCTCAGCAACAGATGCCTTCATTCTTTGGATATCCTTACGTATCTCCGCCAACACTGACAATACATCAGGTGGTGCAACTATGGTTGCTTCAGTTGTATTTTCACTTCTTTTGATATTTTTGGTATCCATATTTGATGTGTCGACAGACAGCACATTCACGAGTGGTGGGGAGGTATGAGGCGGAGATTTCCTCGATTTTTTCGTTGAGCGATTCCGTTTGGTTCTGACCATACTGCCCGGCTGAGGAACTATTTATACCACCCACTCGGTAAACCACAGAAGAAAAAGGCCATTGCCTTTCAAGGTCATTTCAAAGCACCCAGGACCTCTCGAGTTGTCGGGAATCCCCTGTGTCGCGTACGCAGCACAATACGTGTCTTACAGCAAATTTTGATCCCATGTTCGGAAGATCAGTGTATATATCAAATTATGTGGGATTCGTCCACAGTGATTCATTTGCATAATGAATGATACTTTGTGAAAAAAGATGCAATAAGGAAGTAACGTCACGCGCTTCTACCACATTGCAAAGCTGTTCTATGGATACGGGTAGATCAGTGGTAGTATGGGTTTGGACATTGATGCTTGGTTGGGTTTTCTTTCTAATCCACAAGTGTTTGATGTAAGGTAGTAGATACATACATACGTTTCAGGTCCAGGCTGTTTTATATGGAAGTGTTAATTGATCATACACTAAATCACATAGCCTTTCACAAACGGTCGTTTAGAGTAGCTTGCCTTGTCGTGAAGAAATATCATGGCAAGCTGTCGTATTGTGAAAAGTAAGAAAATCATCTTGACAAGACTTATCATGAAAATTATCCCAACTATGAATCTTATTGAGAAGAAATATCATGTGAAAATTTGTTGCCATGAAAATTATCAAAAGGAGACGTTTTGTCATGTTCAATATAATAGTAAGTCACCATACATATTGTTATATTTTCCCATGTTAAGTTGTCTTGTCATATTGCTTCAAAGTAAGACATCTTGTCGTCATACACATCGTCTTTCGGTTAAACAAAATCCAGAGTAAGGCGTCTTTTCATTATATCTTGAAAAGATAAAGTTGAATAATGTTGGCAAACACTGCAACGAATCGTCTCGATGTTTGCAACTTCTGCAGAAACAGTTTGGATGATCCAACTGAAGTTCCATAACTGGACATTGAGTTGTAAGTGTATGATTTGGTGTCATTGGACATACCAACTACTCCAAAAATATCCAGAAAGGAATTGACTGTTTTCGGATGGGTGTGGTTCAACACGTTTACGTGGTTCATGTTATCCTTCAGTGATGCCATTTTGGGTCTTATTAAGACGTGCTAGACAGATGCAGATGGACAGGCAGAAACATGAATTTGTGTCTACATTGAATTACAGTGTCTTTACTATCTTATTTTGCTCATGAGTGCATGAATTCTTATCGACATCACATTTCCATATTATTGATTATAACTTTTCAAATGACTTTTCCAAATTGGTGAAAGTTCACCCAATACAGAAACTGACGCAGGGTAGAATTCATAACATTCAGTTAAGCACTCCTTCGTCGACCATTTTAATAACGAATGATATCAGCAAACAATAACGGACAATTCATTGCACATAAGATGTTGATGTAGTTTTAACCTGCACCATAAATATGCACCCACCATCTTTTGGTGATCTGGTTCTACCTGCATTTATGTTCAAAGCACTGCTTTGCTCGCGTGCAATGAAGGCACAGATTTTCCATCACATGATGTCATCGTAATGAGCAATATGCTTTCAAGACAGCACATTGGAACATACAACGATCCACAAATGTTATTACTTTCTACGTTGATGTCTAAAGCGAACACTGTTGGATTTGCCTATCGGCTTTTCTTTGGGAAGAGCTTAGATCAAATCACGGAATATATTCATAATTAGACGACGTAAATAGACAGAAAGCTTGCGGCGTCACGAACGTCTCAGATCCCAGCCAGAATGAAATTTTCCCATACATAACTGACTGACTGAATGCGTCAATAAAATCCATGCAATCTAATTATGAATTTCTTTCCTTTGGAATATAAATGCCTCAACGTATAAGCACATAGCTATGTATACAAACTCCAGTCATGAATACAATAAAGTATTCAAGAATTGACTAATCTTGAGTAAACTTCAACAATAAATTTATTCATTGCCTCATTGCAAAAGTATTATATGCTGTATTTGTTAATCACACTAAGCTGTAATGACAAGCCGATTGAGTACAAAATTTCACAAAGATATGAATGCTTTTGACAACAAGGAGCGCTCATGAACTGATGGGCATATATCGCTATCAAATCTTCAGCGACTCAATAACTGTTAGGGGTGCCAATCCTCAGAACATCTTCACCACATCAACATAATTAAAAGGGTTTTGCTGAATCCACGAAACAAAATATTATTATCTTAACTTTGAATGTTATTTGCTACTAACGGTAACAATATCACAATCACATCAATTTCTTCAACACGACATAGTCCACTTCGGACAAGATTGCCCTTGTCACAGTAGCATAATTGTAGTGCACATTATCACTCGAACTGTTGTCAGAGAGAGGTAAAACTGGTAATTGCCAGTTGTTCACATGGTTCTCAGAACACTTGTCAACCAACATTTCTCGCTGTCAGATGCACACTTAGGCACGTGTCCATGCCTGTTGGTGTTAATCAGTTTCTATTCTCTGCATCTTGCATTATTTCTCAACACGGTGCCAGGGTCACAACATGCTACATACACCACTATCTACTACATTTCCTAGTGGTGATTTCCTGGTAGTTATCACTATTCATGTGTCGTCGGTGGGTATTGGTACTGTATTATACACCACACCCGCATTTCTCTTCTGTAGATTTCCTGGTAGTATCACACTTATTGTAGTTAATGAGTTGGATGGTGATATACAATAGAAGACACTGTACGCACCTACAAGTCATGTGATCATACATTGTAAACCCACAACTTTGCAAGACATATTGTGCATCGCGTTTAACTCTGAACGTGATAAATGTAAGATGAACCTTGTCCAGGAGGAACTGGAGAGTTTCGGAACCGTGATAGGAATTGTCCAATGTTTATCTCTACGAAATGGACTCAAATTTGTACTAATTATCACAAGAATTAATTAACATATGTGTAGGATGTATACTCAGTATTAAGTAGGAGCTGATTTCTTTATCGAAAGATGCCAGTATGTCAGGAAAACAAAAACAAAAATGTTTATCAAAAACGATTGAGATAGACGTAGAATCAATACCCAGTATGAAGTATTCCGAGCGAACAAAACAGGGTCGGTTATTCAATCTCATAGTCCAGGGACAGAAAGTCACATCAGGCATATGAAGTGGGAGAAAATATCATATATGAATCATAGCCATATATATTATAATTAAAAGTATGTGGTAAATTCGTCACCTGAAAGCGAATTAGATTTTTTTTGTGCCTCCGTCAATATGGGGATGAGATAATATGAATAACACGTCTGGCCAATTGTGTCCCATAAACGGAACTGTGGCGTTGTCTGCTGACGCCACAAATGCACACTGATTACATTGAAGCATTATGCATAATCTATATCTGAAATTCCATATGAATGACGGTATCAAATAACATGATATTGACATTAAGTTATGTTGTATAGACTGCCGAATGCTAAGTCTCTCACTTTTTATAATCGTTGACCTCCGATTTATTTGAAAGGATGGTACATACGAAATATCACTCCATAGTTGCTCCACCTAGTAATCTAATACTGAAATACAATGCTGTATGGAAGTGTTTATGACACACAGGACTTCATTTTGAAATCCCATAACAGTGAATTGACTAGTTTCAAAATAAAATTTCTGCTTAATAATTCATTACTAGGTTGCCCATCTGACGCCATTGAGCACTTGGGATATTGTAATACATACCATGGGTTATTCCAGTAGGAATATTGTACAAAACACTAAGAATGGCAGTAGTTTTGATTGAAGTACTGGTAAAGTGCACATATGATGTGAACTAATGTGATCTGATTATTCTAAGCAAAATATTTTAATTTTTAATATTTGTCCTCTTCCTGGAGGACCTGAAATTCACATAATTATTGTTCGAAAAGAGAAGTTTGTCGTCGTGATGTCTTTGTCCATTTCAGCATGCACATACACATGTATGGTAAAAAATTTCATGTGTGTTAAACGTTTGGTCACGGCGACATCTGTTGTACAGGTAAAATATTTAAATTTTTAATATTTGTCCTCTTCCTGGAGGATCTGAAATTCACATAATTATTGTTCGAAAAGAGAAGTTTGTCGTCGTGATGTCATTGTCCATTTCAGCATGCACATACACATGTATGGTAAAAAATTTCATGTGTGTTAGACGTTTGGTCACGGCGACATCTGTTGTACAGGTACCCCAAAAAAGGGATAATTTTAAACAGCATGAAAGAGTCTTTCCAATGTATTCCGCACTTTTCTATTCACACTGCCCGATGTTCATAACCTTCAATATACATTCACACTATTGCACTAAAGGTGAGTACACACCAGTTGTACCACTGCACTTCCAGACAGGATAATTACTGCAAATCCCTGTAGAGGGAAACTTGGAAGAGGTTTCCTCCAATTAAATTCCCACGTCACCGGAATTATCACCAAGGACTCTTCAACACCTTTCCAACACCACTCACAACAGAGACTATCTTGAATGCTGAGCAATTTTGTTCTTTGAGGTTGTGTTTCTCCCGTGTACATCAAAAGGGCGAACAGCTGCAATCTAGCTGACCCAGGAGATAATTGCCACTAACCATAATACACCACCCCATGACAATGAAGGGATCACAAAAGCTACAATTAGAAGTAGCATGCTCACTCACAAAATCAAATTTTTGTAGTATTTTAATTATGAATATGATGGGTATTGTTATATGCCTCACATACATTGCTTCAATTTGGAAACATGAGGTAAACACAAGAGGTTTATTTATTAACAACCACAAGGGGGTGTTTATTAATCCTTAGAATGTTGCCAATGTTTAGGGGGAAATCGTGTTAAAAAAAATTCGTGCAATTGGAATTTAGTGTTTAGTGTACGAATGGAACATAATAAATTTTTACAGTTATATGATAAGCGATATTTCCCACTACTGTAACAGTTCTATATCGATATTGATATCGTGCACAATGAAATAAATGTAGTTTTCACATAGTGCTACAAAACTGCATGGCTTACAATGACAAGCAAACAATATCAACACGTCAAAATCCACTTTGACGTGTTTCCATTTAAATACATGGATTACAACTCGTTACGATACAACGTCGACTTACAAGAATTGAATGAAACAAATCGCACTATCTGCGTGTTAAAGATATATACGTTAATATTGCTTCCGTTGTATATCATACATCAATTCTTGATGTGTAAGGCATAACACATCTCTCACACAGAGCTCAGACCTACAGCTTGCACACATTTCCATTCGCATCTTCATTTCGTTCATGACAGTGGACATCTCAGCAACAAATGCCTTTATTCTTTGGATATACTTACGTATCTCCGCCAACACTGACAATACATCAGGTGGTGCAACTATGGTTGCTTCAGTTGTATTTTCACTTCTTTTGATATTTTTGGTATCCATATCTGATGTGTCGACAGACAGCACATTCACGAGTGGTGGGAAGGTTATCAGGCGGAGATTTCCTCGATTTTATCACTGAGCGACTCCGTTTGGTTCTGACCATACTGCCCGGCTGAGGAACTAGTTATACCACCCACACGATAAATCACAGAAGAAAAAGGCCATTGCCTTTCAAGGCCATATCAAAGCACCAAGGACCTCTCGAGTTGTCGGGAATCCCCTGTATCGCGTACGTAGCATAGGTATAGCATTTAATTGAAGGCATAATACGTGTCTTACAGCAAATTTTGATCCCATGTTCGGCAGATCAGTATACAGATCAAATTATGCAGGATTCGTCCACAGTGATTCATTTGCATAACGAATGATACTTTGTGAAAAACGATGCAATAAAGAAATTAAAGTCACGCGCTTCTACCACATTGCAAAGCTGTTCTATGGATAGAGGTAGATCAGTGAAGAATCCATGGTAGTATGGGTTTGGACATTGATGCTTGCTTGGGTATTCTTTCTTTTCTTTTTGTGTGATGTAAGGTAGTAGATACATGCATACGTTTCAGGTCCAGGCTGTTTTATATGGAAGCGTTAATTGATCATCCACTTAACCACAAAATCTTTCACGACCGGTCGTTTAGAGTAACTTGCCTTGTCGTGAAGAAATATCATGGCAAGCTGTCGTATTGTGAAAAGTAAGAAAATCATCTTGACAAGACTCACCATGAAAACAACAATGAATCTTATCGAGAAGAAATATCATTTGAAAATGTGTTGCCATGAAACTTATCAAAAGAATACGTTTTGTCATGTTTAATATAATAGTAAGTCACCATTCATAGTTATATTTTCCCATGTTAAGTTGTCTTGTCATCATATTTTTTCACAGTAAGACATCTTGTCGTCATACTCATCGCTTTCTTGTTAAACAAAATCCAGAGTAAGGCGTTTTATCGTTATATCTTTCACGATAAGACATCTTGTCATGATAAATTGTCACAATATAATTTTGGAGATTTTCATTTTCAAGACGTCTTTTTGTGATACTGCACAAAATAGGTCTTGAAACGGTATTTGGTTCAGCAGATGATCAATTAACGCATATTCGCTGAAGTTGGATAAAGTTGAATAATGTTGGCAAACACTGCAACGAATAGTCTCGATGTTTGCATCATCTGCAGAAACAGTTTGGATGATCCAACTGAAGTTCCATAACTGGGCACTGAGTTGTAAGTGTATGATTTGATGTCACGGGACATAGTAACAAAAATATCTAGAAAGGAATTAACTGTTTTCGGATGGGTGTGGTCCAACACGTTTACGTGGTTCATGTTATCCTTCAGTGATGCCATTTTGGGTCTTATTAAGACGTTCTAGACAGATGCAGATGGACAGGCAGAAACAGGAATTTGTGTCTGCATTGAATTCCAGTGACTTTACTATCTTATTTTGCTCATTAGTGCATGAATTCTTATCGACATCATATTTCCATATTATTGATTATAGCTTTTCGAATGACTTTCCCAAATTGGTGAAAGTTCACCCAATACAGAAACCGACGCAGGGTAGAATTCATAACATTCAGTTGAGCACTTACTCATTAACCATTTTAGTGATATCAGCAAACAATAACGGACAAATCATTGCACATAAAATGTTGATGTAGCTTTTACCTGCACCATAAATATGCACTCACCATCACTTGGTGATAAGTTTTACCTGCATTTATGTTCAAAGCACTGCTTTGCTCGCGTGCAATGAAGGCACAGATTTTCCATCACATGATGTCATCGTAATGAGCAATATGCTTCCAAGACAGCATATTGAAACATACAACGATCCACAAATGTTATTACTTTCTACGTTGATGTCTCAAGCGAACACTGTTGGATTTGCCTATCGGCTTTTCTTTGGGAAAAGCTTAGATCAAATCACGGAATATATTCATAATTAGACGACGTTAATAGACAGAAAGCTCGCGGCGTCACGAACGTCTCGGATCCCAGCCAGAATGGAATTTTCCCATACATAACTGGCTGACTGAATGCGTCAATAAATTTCATGCAATCTAATTATGAATTTCTTTCCTTTGGAATATAAATGCCTCAAAGTATGAACACATAGCTATGTACACAAACTCCAGCCATGAATACAATAAAGTATTCAAGAATTGACTAATCTTGAGTAAACTTCAACAATATATTTATTCATTGCCTCATTGCAAAAGTATTATATGCTGTATTTGTTAATCACACTAAGCTGTAATGACAAGCTGATTCAGTACAAAATTTCACAAAGATATGAATGCTTTTGACAACAAGGAGCGCTCATGAACTGATGGGCATATATCGCTATCAAATCTTCAGAGACTCAATAACTGTTAGGGGTACCAATCCTCAGAACATCGTCACCTCATCAACATAAATAAAAGGGTTTTGCCAAATCCACGAAACAAAATATTATTATCCTAACTTTGGATGTTATTTGCTACTAATGGTAACAATATCACAATCACATCGATTTCTTCAACACGACATAGTCCACTTCGGACAAGATTGCCCTTGTCACAGTAGCATAATTGTAGTGCACGTTATCACTTGAACTGTTGTCAGAGAGAGGTAAAACTGGTAATTGCCAGTTGCTGACATGCTTCTCAGAACACTTATCAACCAACATTTCTCGCTGTCAGATGCACACTTAAGCACGTGTCCATGCCTGTTGGTGTTAATCAGTTTCTATTCTCTGCATGTTGTATTATTTCTCAACACGGTGCCAGGGTAACAACATGCTACACCACTATCTACTACATTTCCTAGTGGTGATTTCCTGGTAGTTATCACTATTTTTGTGTCGTCGGTGGGTATTGGTACTGTATTATACACCACACCCGCATTTCTCTTCTGTAGATTTCCTGGTAGTTATCACTTTTCTTGTGAATAATGAGTCGGATGGTGGTACATAATGGAAGAAACTGTCGGTCGTCAACCACAACTTTGCAAGGCATATTGTGCATCTCATTTAACTCTGAACGTGATAAATGTCAGATGAACCTTGTCCAGGAAGAACTGGGGAGTTTAAGAATCGTGATAGGATTTGTCCAGTGTTTATGTCTACGAAATGGACTCAAATCCATTAATATAATTCGTACTTATTATCACAAGAATTAATTAGCATATGTGTAGGATGTATTAAGTAGGAGCTGATGAGCCGATTTCTTTATCGAAAGCTACCAGTATGTCAGGAAAACAAAAAAAATGTTTATCAAAAACGATTGAGATAGACGTAGAATCAATACCCAGCCGTGTATTAAGTATTCCGAGCGAACAAAACAGGGTCCGTTATTTAATCTCATAGTCCATGGACAGAAAGTCACATCAGGCATACGAAGTGAGAGAAAATATCATATATGAATCATAGTCATATATATTATAAATAAATGTATGTGGTGAATTCGTCACCTAAAAGCGAATCAGATCTTTTTTTGTGCCTCCGTCAATATGGGGATGAGAGTATGAACAACACGACTGGCCGATTGTGTCCCATAAACGGAACTGTGGCGTTGTCTGCTGACGCCAAAAATGCACACTGATTACAGTGACGCATTATGCTTAATCTATATCGGAAATCCTGTATGAATGATGGTATCAAATAACATGATATAGACATTACGTTACATTGTATAGACTGCCGAATGCTAAGTCTCTCACTTTTTATAATTGTTGACGTCCGATTTATATGAAAGGGTGGTACATACGAAATATCACTCCATAGTTGCTCCACCTAGTAATCTAATACTGGGATACAATGCTGTCTGGAAGTGTTTATGACACACAGAACTTCATTATGAATTCCCAGGACAGTGAATTGACTAGTTTCAAAATGAAATTTCTGCTGAATAATTCATTACTAGGTTGTCCATCTGACGCCATTGAGCACTTGGGATATTGTAATACATACCATGGTTATTCCAGTAGGAATATTGTACAAAACACTAAGAATGGCAGTTGTTTTGATTGGAGTACTGGTAAAGTGCACATATGATGTGAACCAATGTGATCTGATTATTCTGAGCAAAATATTTTAATTTTTAATATTTTCCTCTTCCTGAAAGACCTGAAACTCACATAATTATTGTTCGAAAAGAGAAGTTTGTCGTCGTGATGTCTTTGTCCGTTTCAGCATTCACATGTATGGAAAAAAAATTCATGTGTGTTAGAGTTTGGTCACGGCGACACCTGTTGTACAGCTACCTAAAACATGATAATTTTAAACAACATGAAAGAGTCCTTCCAATGTTCTCCGTATTTTTCTATTCACACTGCCCGATGTATATAACCTTCAATATACATTCACACTATTGCACTAAAGGTGAGTACACACCAGTGTTACCAGTGCACTTCCAGCCAGGATAATTACTGCAAATCCCTGTAGTAGGAAACTTGGAAAAGGTTTCCTCTAATTAAATTCCCACCTCACCGGAATTATCACCAAGGACCCTGTGACTTTCCAACACATCACAACAGAGACTATCTTGGATGTTGAGCAATTTTGTTGTTCTTTGAGGTTGTGTATCTCCGGTGTACATCAAAAGGGCGAACAGCTGCAATCTACCTGACGCAGAAGATAATTGCCACTAACCATAATACACCACCCCCTGACAATGAAGGGATCACAATAGCTACAATTAGAAGTAGCATGCTCGCTCACAACATTAAAGTTTTGTAGATACAGTTTTTTCAATCATGAATACGATGGGTATTGTTATATGCCTCACCTACATTGCTTCAATTCGGAAACATGAGGTAAATACAAGAGGTTTATTTTTAACAACCACAAGGAGATGTTTATTAATCCTTAGAATGGCCAATGTTTAGGGGGAAATCGTGTTTGAAAATTCCTGCAATTGGAATTTAGTGTTTAGTGTACGAATGGAACATAATCAATTTTTACAGTTATATGATATTTCCCACTACAGTTCTCTATCGATGTTGATATCGTGCAGATGAAATAAATGTAGTTTTTGCATAGTAATACAATACTCGATGGCTTACAATGACAAGCAAACAATATCAACACGTCAAAATCCACTTTGGTTTCCATTTACATGGATTACAACCCGTTACGATACAACGTCGACTTACCAGAATTTAATGAAACAAATCGCACTATCTGCGTGTTAAAGATATACGTTAATATTGCTTCCGTTGTATATCATGCATCATCAGTTATTTGCGCTTGAATCCAGCAAGCCAAGTCACAGTATTTGACTTAGTTGATGGCCAAGTTTTGATCCACCACGACCCTCTAGGGAATTGACTGTCAATGAGAGTTCTCTTTCAACACCGGTTTGTGCATGGTGGCTGTTTCGATGAGTGAGAGGTACAGCAGTACGCGACTCTAATGACGTCGCTCCATGCTCGAGACCCCTCGCTGGCAAATCCGGACACCTGACTGAATCCACTTGAAACATCTCAGCAACAGATGCCTTCATTCTTTGGATATCCTTACGTATCTCCGCCAACACTAACAATACAACGGGTGGTGCAACCATGGTTGCTTCAGTTGTATTTTCAATTCTTTTGATATTTTTGATGTCCGTATTTGATGTGTCGAAACACACAGCACATTCACGAGTGGTGGGAAGGTTATGAGGCGGAGATTTCCTCGATTCTATCATTGAGCGAAACCGTTTGGTCCTGACCATACTATCTAGTTATAACATCCACACGGTAAACCACAGAAGAAAAAGGCCATTGCCTTTCAAGGCCATATCAAAGCACCCAGGACCTCTCGAGTTGTCGGGAATCCCCTGTGTCGCGTACGTAGCATAGGTATAGCATTTAATTGAAGGCATAATACGTGTCTTACAGCAAATTTTGATCACATGTTCGGCAGATCAGTATACATATCAAATTATGCAGGATTCGTCCACAGTGATTCATTTGCATAACGAATGATACTTTGTGAAAAACGATGCAATAAGGAAATTAAAGTCACGCGCTTCTAGCACATTGCAAAGCTGTGCACATTGCAAAGCTGCTTTGTAAAGCTACAGATAGATCAGTGAAGATTCCATGCCAGTATGGGTTTGGACATTGATGCTTGGTTGGGTATTTTTTCTTTTCCTTTTGTTTGATGTAAGGTATTAGATACATGCATACGTTTCAGGTCCAGGCTGTTTTATATGGAAGCTTTAATTGATCATCCACTTAACCACAAAATCTTTTACGACCGGTCGTTTAGAGTAACTTGCCTTGTCTTGAAGAAATATCATGGCAAGCTGTCGTATTGTGAAAAGTAAGAAAGTTATCTTGACAAGACATGAAAAATATCACAACAATGAACCATATCGAGAAGAAAATTCATGTGAAAATGTGTTGCCATGAAACTTATCAAAAGAATACGTTTTGTCGTGTTTAGTAAATCACCATACATAGTGTTATGTTTTCCCATGTTAAGTTGTCTTGTTGTCATTATTTTTCACAGTAAGGCATATTGTCATCATACTCATCGTTTTTTGGTTAAACAAAATCCAGAGTAAGGCGTTTCATCGTTATATCTTTCACGATAAGACATCTTGTCGTGATAAATTATCACAATATGATTTTGGAGATTTTCATTTTCAAGACGTCTTTTTGTGATACTGCACAAAACAGGTCATGAAACGTTATTTGGTTAAGTGGATGATCAGTTAACACATAAGTCGCTGAAATTGGATAAATTTGAATAATGTTGGCAAACACTGCAACGAATAGTGTCGATATTTGCAACTTCTGCAGAAACAGTTTGGATGATCCAAATGAAGTTTCATAACTGGGCATTGAGTTGTACGTGTATGATTTGATGTCATGGGACATAGTCACAAAAATATCTAGAAAGGAATTGACTGTTTTCGTATGGGTGTGGTTCAACACATTTACGTGGTTCATGTCGTATTAAGTATTAAGACGTTCTAGACAGATGCAGATGAACAGGCAGAACATGATTTTGTGTATGCATTGAATTCCAGTGTCTGATTTCGCTTGAGAGTGCATGAATTCTTATCGACATCACATTTCCATATTATTGATTATAACTTTTCGAATGACTTTTCCAAATTGGCGAAAGTTCACCCAATACAGAAACTGACGCAGGGTAGAATTCATAACATTCAGTTAAGCACTTCCTCGTTGACCAATTTAATAATGATATCAGCAAACATTAACGGACAAATCATTGCACATAAGATGTTGATGTAGTTTTAACCTGCACCATAAATATGCACCCACCATCTTTTGGTGATATGGTTCGCGTGCAATGAAGGCATAGATTTTCCATCACATGATGTCATCGTAATGAGCAATATGTTTTCAAGACAGCACATTGAATTATACAACGATCCACAAACGTTATTACTTTCTACGTTGATGTCTCAAGCGCACACGGTTGGATTTGCTGTATCGGCTTTTCCTTGGGAAAAGCTTCGATCAAATATCGGAATAATTTCATAATTAGACAACGTTAACAGACAGAAAGCTCGCGGAGTCACGAACGTCTCAGATCCCAGCCAGAAATTTCCCATACATAAACTGACTGACTGGATGCGTCAATAAAATCCATGCAATTTAATTATGAATTTCTTTCCCTTGGAATATAAATGCCCCAAAGTATAAACACATAGCTATGTACACAAACTCCAGCCATGAATACAATAAAGTACTCAAGAATTGACTAATCTTGAGTAAACTTCAACAATAAATTTATTCATTGCCTCACTGCAAAAGTATTATGTGCTGTATTTGTTAATCACACTCAAATGAAATGACAAGCTGATTGAGTACAAAACCACACAAAGATATGAATGTTTTTGAGAACAAGGAGCGCTCGTGAAGGGATGGGCATATATCGCTATCAAATCTTCAGTGACTCAATGACAGTTAAGGGTACCAATCCTCAGAACATCTTCACCACATCAACATAAATAAAAAGGTTTTGCCAAATCTACGAAACAAAATATATTATTATCTTAACTTTGGATGTTATTTGCTACTAATGGAAACAATATCACAATCACATCGATTTCTTCAACACAACATAGTCCACTTCCCACAAGATTGCCCTTGTCATACTGCATAATTTTAGTGCACGTTATCACTCAAACTGTTGTCAGAGAGAGGTAAAAATGGTAATTACCAGTTGTTTACATGCTTTTCAGAACACTTATCAGCAACAATCCTCGCTGCCATATGCACACTTAGTCACGTGTCAATGCGTGTTGGTGTTAATCAGTTTCTATTATCTGCACGTTGTATTATTTCTCAGCACGGTGTCAGGGTCACAACATGTCACAACACTATCTACCACATTTTCTAATGGTGATTTCCTGGTAGTTCTCAGTATCCATGTGTGTTCGATCGGTAATGGTACTCTGTTATACACCACACCCGTATTTCTCTTTTGTAGTGATTTCCTGGTAGTTATCACTCTTCTTGTGGTTAATGAGTCAGATGGTGGCACACAATGGAAGACACTGCACTCATCTACCGGACTCGGCAAGTCATGTGATCATAAATTGTAGAAGAACGTTTATCAACCCACAACTTTGCAAGACATATTGTGCATTTCGTTTAACTCTGAACGTGATGTAAGATGAACCTTGTCCAGGAGGAACTGGAGAGTTTCAGAACCGTGGTAGGAATTGTCCAGTGTTTATCGCTACGAAATGGACCCAAATTCATCAATATTATTTGTACTAATTATCACAAAAATTAATGAACATATATGTGTAAGATGTATACTTAGTATTAAGTAGGGGCTGATAAGGCTATTTCTTTATCGAAAGCTGCCAGTATGTCAGGAATTTTTTTTTAAGAAAAGATTGAGAATCATAGTCAGATATATTAAAATTCAAAGTATGTGGTGAAATCGTCACCTAGAAGCGAATCTTTGTTGTGTCTCCATATGAGGGAATATGATCGACACGACTGGCCGATTGTGTCCCATAAACGGAATTGTGGCGTTGTCTGCTGACGCCACAAATGTACACTGATTGAAGTGACGCATTATGTTATATCGGAAATTCCGTGTAAATGACGGTATCATATAACATTATATAGACAGTATGTTATGTTGTATAGGCTGCCGAATGCTAAGACTCTTGCTAAGACTCTTATGAAAAGATGGTATATATGGAATATCACTCCATGGTTGCTCCACCTAGTGATCTCTTACTGGAATACAAATCTGTATGAAAACGTTTATGACAAACACGACTTCATTATGAATTCCCATGACAGAAAAGTGACTAGTTTCAAAATGAAAATTCTGCTGAATAATTCATTACTAGATTGCCCATCTGACGCCATTGACCACTTGGGATATTGTAATACATACCATGGATCATTTCAGCAGTAATAAAGTACATGTACGAAACACTAAGAATTGGCAGTAGTTTCGATTGAAATACTGGCAAAGTGCACATATGATGTGAACTAATGATGTGATCTGATTAATCTGCGCAAAATATATTCTTTTTTAATAATTTTCCTCCTACAGGAGCATCAGGCCACCGAACAAATCACAAATATTATTTTTTACATCCAAAGACATGTGAAATATTGTTTCATGCAGAATAAAATGTATCTTGTACTCTATATACACGTGTAAATTCTTATTAATGATCGAATGATAGAAATTGTACCTCGTCATGAAGTCAATCATCACGGGACATGCTAGCTTATTAAATTGTCATAACTTGTGAATACTGCAACATCTCCCATTACTAATACAAACTTACTAATACAAGTCAATTGTTTCAGGTTAATCTTAATTTCTCTTCAACTTTCGTTTGTCATGAACAGATGAGTGCTATCAATGCTCCGGTGGTCGACCTCACTATATAAAGTTGCTACCAAGGATAATTTTAATTAATGCATATATGAATATGTTCCCTTGTTTGAGCAGTTTGCCTTAACAGGTGAAATTTCAGCCAGCATAATTGAGCATTTGTCTGGCAACTGGCTGTTGACAGTGTTTATATGTCAATTATATACCAATCTGAACAATTTACAGGGCATGAGAAGTCACCTATTAGGTCCATTAAAGATTATGCTTCATCGGTTCCTTTTCATGTATTTTTGAAGTGCTTCGTACTGGCCAGGTTAATAAGCCCCAATGTTACATAGGACAATGTTATATGCGGTACTGGCATACAGACTTAATGGACGGCGTTGTACCATTGAACGCGAATCAATATAGGAAATGACAAATCATAATAGCTTGTAATCACAAAGATTTTCTCGCCAAATAGGATTGAGTGCGATTGCAAATTTTATGCTATTGATAACTACCATATATGTAGGGAAGTACACAGGACACGGACAATCCACACACAATAATTGAGAAAACTGACGCATATCAACATTTTACGAGGTTTGATATCCATTCAAGCTGTCAACGGTGATGTTGTGAGAGTATGTAATCGATCAGGCTTTGTTTCTGTTCCGACAGTTACAGATTTTTATATTATGAAGAAGTAGATATATGAATCTCTACCACTGAGTGGTGTCCTTGTTGGTGAAATTTGTGATGTTCCTCCCAGAAACAGTAATTCTTAACAAGTTGTAGTGTATACAAATAGAGAGTGTCCAAAAAAATTGTGACGTAGACCAATTCTGAGTTTCTCTATCACTATTGTAATTCTTGACATGGATGTTACTGTTGGAATTAGTCAATGCTTCAGTATTGTTCTGGTCCAACAAAAGTGGACTGGTCCGAACACTATCATGGTACAAAATACCATGTCGGCAGAGATATTCCACAATGATGGAAAAAATGGTCGAAATAATTTATCATCATGCTCCGACTGATATGCCTTTGCACAGTTTATGGTGTCCATGAAATGAAACGCTTACTATTGTCACCAAACGCATACAGTCGATCAGAATATACCTGCATGTGATTCTCTATACCTACCTCTCCAGAATTGGTGTTGACGATGTCACCAGGCAATCAATGTTTCATCGACAGTATTCACGTCAAATCATATCCTCGTCTCGCTCGATTTGGCAGCTTTGGTAATGACGCTACTCCAAGGTAAAAAATAAATGGTTTGGAACGACCACAATAGTTCATTTCATAGTGCTGTTAATTTGAAATTCGTAATATATGATGAGACTGAAAAATACACGTCGAACTTTCTATCCATGCATTTGGAGCACATAATTCGCTCATTTGCAGCCAAAAGAGTACTTGTTCTTCTGTCAGTGTGATTATACTAGTAAGTAAGTAAATAATTTATTTCCAGTTTTCATATATAAATCATTCAATATACAATATGATACATAAAATGCACAATTATTTGAGGAGAGAAATAAATGATATAAGGTATTCGAGTATTTGGTATAGTATTAGTATTAACTTTATGAAAACTAGGGGACCCAAATAGCTGGATGCTGTTTTTACATTTGGCCCTTAAATGAATTTAATGATATTAATTTTATATTGTACATGATAATTGATAAAAAAAAGAACAAAAACACAAATTAAAAGCTAGCCCTAGAGTTATAGGAAAGGTTACCGGAGAAAAGTGTAGTGCAGCACAGTCTGGTCAGAAAAGACGACTCAGTAGACCAAAATTACCATGTGTAGACCTATCCAGGTCATCAAAGATCGAATATTATATATTAATACTATATTGAATATTGATTATCAAATATATTAATTACCACATATCATCGAATGTGGCAATAACTCGACTATATCAATATATATTCATGTATATATATACATATTATGACATCAACAAATCAAGGTATATATAGATCCATGTGTATTCTATTATGGTATTCTAATACTTTTTTAAAAAAATGATAGAAGTTGGTCTAGAGCTCCAAAGATAAACATGTGGACGGACAGACAACAGACGGACGAAACACCATGACAAAAGGTAAAAAACTGGGGGGTGTGTTGCGTGCAGGGCAGGGCCGGCACGTCGTGGGCCAGACAGATGGGTAGCAGCCGGGTCGTGAAGGCATCCAAATTTTGTTTAAGTTTTTTGGCGGAGCAAGGTCGAGAGAAGCGTCATAATGCAAGGTGTAAATACATTGGGAACATTATGATGTACAATCATTGCAGAGTGGGTTGTTGCACTTAACATTTTGGGAATATTCAGATAGTAGCAGGGATTTAACCTTGTATTTAATTGTGCTTTTGAAAGGTATATTATCTAGCTTGGTGGTCCATTCATTCCAAATTTTGGGAAAATTAAAAAGAGGCTGTTTGCTAGCAAAGTTTGAGTTGCATTTTTTAACATAAATCAGGTTTGACTGCCTTGTAGTGTAACTACAGTTTATTTCATGGTTGTATTTGAAAGTGCCTGCAAAAGATAAAGGTAGTTTATTACAGGAGAATTTGTGCATGAAGATAGTTGCTTCATGGATATATTTATCATGAAGTTTAAGTATTTGGCATTTTTTAAATAGGGGATCTGTGTGACTGCTATAAGTCGCTTTGTTGATATACCTAATAGCGCGTTTGTGGAGGATATTGTTTTTTTTAAGTAAACTCGGATTTGCATTACCCCAGGCTAAAATACCATAATTTAAATATGGTTGTATCATTGAAAAAGTATAAAGTCCTCAAGGTTTCAGCTGGGAGATAATTTCTAACTTGCTTAATCTGAAAGAGAGATTTAGATATTTTGTTGTTAATGTGGTCAATATGATACTTCCAAGATAATGAGTTATCGATATGTAAACCTAGGAATTAGTACTTTTTTCATCAAACTTAGTTCCTATCTGAGAAAGAGGGGTATCTTTTATGAACAAATGAAAGGTGTCGGTGTTGATCGCGTGTCGAGGGTCTTGTATTACAATAAATTTAGTTTTATTGGCATTCAGGGATAATTTGTTTGCACAAAACCATTCATACAGATTATTGATTTCCTTATTGCCATGGTCAAAAAGTTTATTGATGTCATTGTCATTTAAAATCAATGATGTGTCATCGGCAAATGATGATATCTTACTGTTTGTGGAGTTATGGATGTCATTCACATATATCAAATACAGTAAAGGGCCTAAGATTGGACCTTGTGGAACTCCACAAGTTATTGGATGGGGATCAGAATTGATGTTGTCGATATTAACATATTGCATACGATTTGTTAGGTAGCTTTTTATCCAATCCTTCGCTATACCTCTTATACCGTAGTATTCAAGTTTGAAAAATAGTATGTCATGAATTATAATATCGAAAGCTTTAGATAGGTCACAAAGTATTGACATAGTTAGGTTCTTGGGTGATTTATGAACAGAGTCGGCTATTTCGTTTAGAAAATGTATTATAGGATGGATGGTGGAGTGTTTGACAATATTAATAACTATAGGCCCATTAGCTTACTTCCTGCGTTCTCAAAAATTTTTGAGAAAATTATGTTCAAAAAAGTTTTATCATTTTTTGACAGTCAAAATTTATTTTATCAACACCAATATGGATTCCGGCCGAGGTTCACAGGATTTGTAAATTGGAACAACTTTGGCTATTTTTAATTTATTTGTGACAATCCCATATTCTAATGACTTATTTATGATGTGTGTCACGGGACTAATTATGTTTTCAATGGTGTCTTTCATGATTTTAGAAGATATACAGTCATGTCCAGAGCTTGATTTGCTCTTTATATTGTTGGCAGCTTCTATAATATGTTTGGGGTCTACTGGTTCAATATATATACTATTGATATTGGGCTTTTTGAGATATTCTGTGAAATGCTTGCTAGAAGCTGGTACATTTTCGCTTGTTTTCCTTCCTATATTTGAAAAGTAATTATTGAAATGTTCAGCAATGTGTTTTTTATCAATGATATGTTTACTATCAATCAAAAAGGTGCTCGGCAGTTGTGGTTTGCCCTGGTCTTTACCCAGGATGTTTTTAATAATTTTCCATGTTTCCTTTATGCTTCTTTTATTGGCTTCTATAATGTCCCCATAGTAATTTTTCTTTAGCGTATGTCTTATTTTGTTGTAAATTTTGTTAAACAATTTGTATTTGTTAATACTGGAAGGAGTAGGGGATTTAAGCTTTTTGGTCAGTAATTTACTTTTTGTCTTTCTTGATGCCAGGAAACCAGTGGTTACCCAGGGTTCTTGTTTTATATATTTTTTATTTGCTTTAACTGTAACTAGGGGAAATGCCTTTTCAAACTGTTCATTATATATGTTCATAAAAGTATCATATGCCATATAAGGGCAAGCAAATTCATTGACTAATGAGAAACCTGTTTCTGAAAGCAGGCTTTTAAACAGGTGTATTTTATTTTCAGTGATGATTCTTTTTTGTGTGGGAGCATTCTTGTCTATCATGTCTATTTTAGCTTTCTCGGTCATAATATGAAAAATTCCGAAGTGATCAGCCACATCTGTAAGAATAATACCTGAAATAGATTTTATTGTTATATTGTTATTATAAATATGGTCAATTAGAGTTGCAGATGATTCGGTTACTCTGGTGGGTTTGGTAATTGCTGGGATGAAACCCCTGGAAAAAAGACTGTCTACATAATCATTTGTTTTAGTGTGGATATTATGCTTCAGTAGATCTATGTTTGCATCTCCCATGATTACACATTGTTTTTGTTCATGATTTATTTTATCAATTGTTTCATAGAGAGTTGTCATGTATAGGTCCAAATCTGCATGGGGTTGTGTATTAGGGCGATATATAACACCAACTATTTTATTTGAGTAGGAAGCTGTACCTGTTGTAGTTTCTATAAATAGTGATTCGTATACATTATCAATAAAAATACTCAAATCAGCTCTAACTTTGTAATTTATGCTGTCTTTAATGAAAAGTCCTACCCCACCCCCTCTTTTTCCTTGTTTTCTAGTATTTAGTAGTAATTTATGATATACATGTAGTTTCAATCTTTCATCATTTTTGCAATTGAATACTTCGCTCAGTCCAATAAAGTCAAAAGAAAATTTTTCTGAGTGGATTTCATTAGTTAAATTACAAAATGATTCCCAATTTGATGATAAACTGCGGCAGTTTAAGTGGAAGAAAGAGACCGCATTGAATAATGGTTCAGTAGTTGTTTTAAATTGGTTTGTATCATAGTACTTGCAACATGTTGTGTTATAAGGTGAGAAAGAATTTTCATCATCCTGACTTGAGAAAGTGTCTCAAAATTGTAATGGATATCATTCTCGACCTGGTCCAGTGAAATAGGTGGATTCATCATCTATCATGGTACCTCCACGTCCAGCTGCGTCCACCCACTGTCACACGATTCAGCAGCTCCATACCTACAGGCAACACATCCCCCACACATGGAAATATATTGATATTTACATGTAACACATAAGCATTGAAGATATGAAGATAACAAGCACACAGGTCAGCAAAGTTATATACACTTGTTATATACATATTCTACAGACTCTAGCTAGCTCATGGATTGGTCTTCGTAAATCTAGATCTATTTTAAATAGGTTCACCAGAATTTCTGAGAAAAATTTGTGAGGTTCATAGTCACTTATAGCTGTTAAATATTAGCTGTTAAATATTGGAATATTTTTTATTGATATGATTATGGCATCGTACTTTATGACTTAGTACAGCAGGGGTAAGTACCAGTAAAAAGGGGTAAATAGTAATACTAGTCCCACGTACAGGAATCCAATGTTCCATGCGAGGGATGGGCGATAATACCGATTTTTAATGAGTGTCAGTAATTTATACACATTATGACGTTCACATATCCTGGTAATAACAAAGCAATACATGGTGTATGATTGTTTCGATACATGTAATGCAAAATTACCTGCAACAAGCGTTTATCCATTTCTTTTTTGGTCGTGGATTATGTCATCAGGTCATGTCAAAACATAAACAAGTATGGCAAGGCTATTGAGACTTATAAACTGTGGCCGGGTCTTTATAAAATGCAGATGTCATCGAGACTCGGATACACGCGGTTTTACTAGAATCGTATTAGTGTAACAATCAGGGAATGAGGTTCTGAACACACACACCTACACGCACAAATACACCATACACCCTCACACACACTTTTTATATACATAGGCATATATATATATATTTCATGGGTCTGGTTTGGTGGGCATGATTAGAATCATCATCATTTTATAGCGTTCCTCGAATTTCCTCCAGTAATTTTCCCATCGTATTTCGTCCTTTCCACTGGGTTGAGTTCAAAATGTCAGGGTGTTTGAGGCCCTTTCCGCACCCCCAGTAGCTGTCCCGGCTCGCCTCGGCGATATTCTTGTCTCCCGTGGCCTTGAGAGCATCACGTGCCGTCTGGGACTGTTCGAATTTGGATGATAGAATAGTTTTCATATGAGCAGCGGCCTGCCACTGTGGGTGTTTGATATTAATTTTATCACCGATGTTCTTCATTTGGACGGGGTCAGAAGTAAGCATTATGTCGATGGCGGCCTGACTGTCTTTGGCTGTGATTGCTTTTTTGTGTTGATAGGCCTGTTCGGCACATGAATATGTTACGTCGTCTATCGAAATGACACACTTATTGAAGTTACTCAATGGCGATAGTCTTCCTAGGAAGGCGATGGCATGATCGTTTTCAGTTTGGTTCACATCGGCGGTGTCAAAAGGAATGTCCTGGAGATTGTCTAGGGTGATTAGTGTACCGTCTATGTAAAGTTGGTCTTCTTTCAGATGAGCTTTTTTCTTTTCTTGTTTGGCTTTTTTTAGGATTGGTTGGAGAAGTCGTTTTTTTTCTGTCACTGATGTGGGGTACTGTTGGTTAATGTATATGGCTGGTCTGCTGTCTTTGAGTTTCTTGCCTCTGCTCAGGACCAGTTCTACCTGATCTTTGTTCTCTAGGCGCACAACTACATTCCTGGGTTTTTCAGGTTCTCCTTGTCGTGGTTTCAGTGGTCTGAGGCGGTGAGTTGCGAGGATGTTGATGTCCGTGGCATTGAGCTCAAGCTTGTCAGTGAAGAGTGCCTTCAGTTTCTGGACTATGTCTTCATCAGTCTCCTCTGGTATTCCAGAGATAATGAGGTTGTCCCTCATAGAGCGACATTCTAAGTGTGTGAGACGTCTGTCCATTCGATCCTGATTTAGTCTGATTTTGGATATTACAGAGTCCATGGTCGTAGCCTTCACCTCAAGTGCTGATGTTCGGTCCATTAGGGTTGTAAATGTCAGCTTTGATTTTTCCTAATGCACTATCTAACACATTTTCCATAAGTGTTTTTAGCTCACTTTTGAATTGTTGTGCCCAGGTTGGTAAACTGTCTGTGTTTTGCTTGCCCTTGGCCATTTTGTTGTTCGGTAGATACTTGATGTAAGGGGAGATGCTCAGTCAAATGTTGTTTTAGTAATCTCATACAGTGTTGCCACCGAAGCAGTCACGCTTGGGCGACCACGTCAAAAAATTTGTTCATGGCAAGTGTCTTATTATCACAAGGTGGATCCTTGTAAAATGGATGGAAAGGGATGTACTCACACTTTTTCTATCAGATCAGTGTTTGTTACCTTGATTTGATCATTTTTAACTTAATGTGACCAGTTTTTATCCAGGAGCTTTGCAATTGTTTTTATGTCGCCATTGCTATGGAACTTATTACTTATACCAATTCCTGATAGAACTATGTCCATCATTCTTCGCTCCCAGGGAAAATGCGATCTCCACCGTCGTACTCATAACCACCACCATAAAGCAGATGTCGTTAGTATTTAGTTTCTTGTTGATATAATAGTCTTCCACTAACCAGTTATAAGGGTGGTTATGCATGAAGTGCCTGCAATCCTGCACTCCTTGCTCAATTATACAGCGCTCTGTTTGGTGCGAAAGTGTCTGCAAGTCCTTACATGGCTCGGAGATTTTTGTGAAAATAGAATTGGTGCACAATTCTATGTCGTCAAAGAGTTAGTGATATATATTTTCTAAGTCCCAAGTCTTGGATTACTCATCACGTTACCAGCAACATGTACGAAGTGAGCCAAAAAAACTGTACCGGAAAAAAGCTTATGGTGTATTTGTATAAAGTAATCAAGATAATTCATAGTAAAATATTCAGAATTCAACACAATAAACAGTCCCAAGTTCAGTTCAACGGATGACATGTTCAATATGAGCACCATTCCGAGAACATAATTCCGGCCTTTAACGGATATTGTCGATGACGGTGCAGAAAAAGTGTTCGGTTATGGACGAGATCACACATTGAGTTTCATTTGTCCATGGTTCAGGGTCACCAGAACACTTGCTCTTGACGAAATCCCAGAGATTCCTGCCCAGTGGAGTTGGATGTGGAGAGGACGTACAAATATGTTTGGACTGTCGAAAAACGTTGAAGAATTGTGTATTTAGGCATTATGATAATATGCTCACCACTAAGTGAACTTCATTATTTATGATCAAGGCGATAAACTCAAAGACTAGTCACCTGTATGTCATGCAATTATTGTGATGTGAGACAAATTATTCTGATGTCACTGGAAAAGAACTTCTCAATTACATATATCGATACTAGCTTATTAAAATATTCACTGCTAATAAAGTAGTGTCACATAAAGGAAAACCAGCAGTAAGTAATTTCGGTATAGTTTAATTTGTCTGACACTGTAGGTGATATATAAAACGCTTCGCATTTCTGAACAAACTCCACAGTTTGTGGAAATTGTGTACTCGCAAAATATGTTTGTAAGGAGGTCCGTCTTCAACACGAGTAATGCGGTGACAAACCCTTTATTGAAAAATAAACAATATACGACATGATAACAAGGCACACAACAATAACAAATAAATGGTGGTGTAAGTTTGATACAACACAGGCCTCGTATAGTAACAACCCATGGATAGCCATGATTATGTTAATGTTTGGTGACATCTATTTTGTTTCCTTCAGGTTCGCCAACCCGCCAGATAGACTAGGTGAAAGTGTACCAAATAACAAATCAACTTGTGCGAGGAACTCATACCAAACACATCAAATGGAGTCTTACCTCAAAGTGAGAGGACATTGGCTATGAGTTGGTCAGTGCCATCCGGTGTGTATCTCTGAGTTACACAGCTACATGGACACAAATGTGGATACAACAGTTATTTGGTAAGAATATACTTCAGAACTTATATACACTTGTTAAAACCCAAATTATCTGAATTCCTAGATAATTTCATAACACACAATTTGCTGATAGTTACTCTAATATTTTGGCAAAATGTATCCTAGTACGGACAGAAATAGTTAACTTTGTGACCATGATGAACGTGTGTCAAAAATCAATATGGCTGCCGGGAAAACTATTACTAAGAAAGAAATACACACGATCTTTCTACTTGGACAAGCTTATTAGTTATGAAACAGTGATCTTAGATTACCAGAATATGTTATTACATATTTATATACACGGTTATTCAGCAAATACCAGTACAAATTCCTTACTTTTCTGAGAGGCCACAACAAAATGTGGCGATGTGGGCTAAGATGGCTGACCAACTGATGACTTTGAACCGTGTGCAAAACTACGTCACTTCCTTCCAGGAAGTATGTACAATACACGCACTCGCTAGATGGCAGCAGTTACCGTTAACAGAATAACGATTGTATACGTTACACGTTATGACAAATCATAATGGTTCGAACAAGCTGGCTCTACATTGTGACATTTTCCAACCTGTCACATGTTTATTTTCACAAACCTTTTCAACACAGGTAAGCTTGTTTCAGTTGGTCACATGCCTCGGTCATCACGCACCAGGTGTCAAAAGCGACACTTACTTGGCCATATGTGGGCCTTTGAGGGTGTGTCTCGTTGGTTGAAAATGATGGAAAACTTCATCGCGTTATATGCGGTGTAATTTTGCCTGGTCAAGTTATTGTAGGTAACGATAGGGTTGTTTGAAACGTTCGTGACGCCAAATGATGAATAATGCATACTATCGTCGAGCTTATGGTCATGGAGTTCATTATCTTCGGGGAAATTAGAGATTTGGATAAAAGACTTGAATATGATATTTTGGAATATACATATTCATGAACAATATTCCTACAAGGGTAACCATAATCGTTAACAAATATGAATGGCTCACCCTTTTCGTGAGTATGACAGATGCCATTTCAATGTAATTATGATGGCGTGTGTTTGGGAGCAGATCCTCAAGTGTTGCAAAAAAGTAAGGAATTGAAATGCACGTTATTAGAGACATGATAAGTAACAAATATCATTGGTTCGTTGTATGAATTTCCCATCAAGTAAATTGATTTGAAATGTGATATTGTATGTGATATTTGAATTTTAATGTCCATTATATTTTTACTGTGCAAAAACATTTTGCACAAATGCCACACCAGCCTTCAGTTGTCATTTAATCCCTATATGTCATCGCCAGCAATGGGCGATATTACAGCGTAAGACGCATATGTTTCCATTTAGATACATTCTGCAACTGCAGAAAAAAAGTAAAACCAAAACAATATTTTTGTGATATACAAATAAATCTGTTATTCATTGATCTTTGATATTCATTCAATGTTCGTTTGATGTTTTACTTTTGGTTTCTGACGAATTAATTGGTTTCCATGAATCCAAAAAAGTAACTTACTTATGGCACAGTGCCGAGCAACCCAAAAGCTTGTCCTTCTGAATTGTGATTGAATTTTGTGTGTACAACGTGTAGATTTTGCAGAATGTTAGCAATATTTTTAGAATGAAACGATGAAAGAACATTTTATTTTTGCAAACATAGCTGATGAGTTGTGTGGTGTCAAAAGCTGGGAACGTCCAGATATATTCACATGAAACAAAAAATGTGAACAAAATAGAGTATTGTGTTACACTGTAGCTCGCCATTAAATATAATTACTAGTACCAGATGTATTACCACAAACGTATTATACGTGTAAAGGACCTCTCCCTGTGTTGGACAAAACACCAGATGATAATGAGATCGTGGCTTTGTTGAGGCCCTCTCAAAATATGTGAAGAACCTCTTCCAAAGGTCTTGCTTATCCTTAACTTCATTTCAATATATGAGGAAAAAATATTTTATGTTCTGCTCCAATCAAATTTATTATGTTATGTGGAAGATGATTGTGTCTTCCCGTATGTGCTCTCGGTATTAAAATTCGTTCACGGATAAATAATCATAAATCGTTATGCTGAGGACTAATGCATTGTATATTACAAATAAAAACTTGTAAGTTCTGGGTACCATTTCATGTTAGTCTAATAAAGGCGTTATATAATGTAACTGATTACGTATCTCAACATACTAGCGAGACCACTACCCCTATATACATATGTATGTATGTATCGTCCCAAACCACCAAAACAACAAAATAGGAACCTGGTCAAAAATTCATACTGAAAGCCACACTGGCGTCAATCGAAGAAGAGAGTATTGAGAAGGTAGTTTCCTGTAAGTTTCCCTGCTCTGGACGGGAAACGAGTTTTCAAGACTTGTGATGTTTCTATTCTCTGCACATTGTTCCATTCATCAATACGGTGTCATAGTCACAACATACTACAACACAAAACAAAATGCACGCTCTAGTAGTGAATTCCTGGTAGTTATCTAATTCCTGGTTATTATCAGTATTTTGATGTCTTCAGTCGATATTGGTACTCAATTATACACCACACCCGCATTTTTCTTTTGTGGTTATTGAGTCTGACGGTGGGACACAATGAAAGACATTGCACTCACCCTCGGCGCTCGGCAACGTTTACAAGGGACCATAAATTGTCATAGAACATTCCATAAGCCCACAACATACATAAATTACATATAATTCTGAACGTGATGACCCTTGTCTGGGAGAAAGTACGGCGACATTCCCGAATTCGTCCAGGGTGTTTCTCCTAAACGAAATGGGCCGAAATCACGAGAAATGATGAACATAGTTTTTATACTCAATATTAAATAGGATATAGGAGGTGATATACGTCTACAAATTTGATTGAGAATTGAGAATTCCCATAAAAGTGGGAATTTTTAGTATGAAAGGAAGCCATCATGATATGTGCTTGAAGTGGATACTCATGATAAAAGATATGTCTGTATAAATGGATTGTTTTCCCAACGTGTACGGTGAATTCGTCAATGGATTTATGGTGCTGTTGGGAATTGAATCTTCGATAGTAATCATTGGGTAATATGCACGCATGCGCAGATTGGTATAACTATGGTATACGATGGCGGCCATTGTCCGATTTCGTGTTTTCGCCCATGGAAATTAGGCGAAAAGACGAAGCGAAAAGACGAAATCACAAAGCGAAAATCGAAAATATATTTCGTTATTTTGCTTCGTAATTTCGCGTTTTCGCTTCGTGATTTCGTGTTTTCGCTTTATTTTTTAAGGACCAGAGCATGAAATCAAAATATGGCCGCCATCGTACACCATAGAGAATCATAGAGAATGGCAGTGACACTGGGATCACAGATCGACTATAAAACCACGGATGTAAAAATAATCAATGCACTGCCACATTTCTGCAGGTGATCAGACTGTATTCATTCGGTATTGTTGAGACAACTAAAAAGTGAAACCTGGTGTTCCTCAAATCTGGTACACATACTGTTCTAGAAGTTTTCCGGATTTTCGGAGGTCCGTGTTGTTGGGTAATAAGTTCAGAGTGTTTCTTTACCTGGCTGGTAACTGGCTGTTGACAGCGTTATATATGTCAATTATAGACCAATTTGAACAGTTTATGGGGCATTAGAAAACTCGCCTGTAGGTGCTTTAAAGATGAAGCTTTATCATTTTTCTTTCATGTACTCTTGGAGTGCTTCGTGCAGGTCAGGTTAATAAGTCTCATTATCTCACGGGACAATGGGATCTGCGGTACTGTCATCAGGCTCAATAGACGGCGTTGTACCATTGATCTCAAATCAAAGTAGTAAATGACAAACCATAAAGGCGTGTGGTCACAAAGACTTCCGCATATTATAGGGCAGAGATAGTGTTGAGAGGGACGTCAACGTGCTATCGATAATTGCCATAATGTAGAGGATATGGACAATCCACAGAATACTCTACTACTCTTGAAATGAAAGATACTACAAATTACTCTAATTTTTCCAACTAATTAGATCCAAGGTTGGAGAATGACAAAGATTCCAAACTGTCAGCTAGATTATATGACAAACGTGATTTTTCGATTTTTCCATGGTCAATTTGCCTTTTTGAGTAGCAACATTCCTATGTCGACAACATGTGGTATGCTTGTCTCACAACGTATACGTTATTCCAGAGTTGGTTGCAGATATGATGACCTTGCTAACAGGAGTTTCCAGTTTGCATCCAAACTGCTGCGACAATGAAATATTTTACCAAGAATAATATTAGTTTTGAAAATTTTATGAAAGTCATCATGATTTGGCTGATATAAGTACACCAATTCTGTGACTAGTATGCCGCAAGGCTTGTTTGCATACTTATTTTTAAATTCATGATGGGTGCCGCATGTGGGGCAGGAAATGCTCACTGATTGTGGAACACCTGATGTCACCTACTTTTGACCATACGGTCAAACCTGTATATACCAGCCATTATTGGGACTGTGGGTTAACCTAACGCTAACCTAACATATGTAACTGTAGGTAAAATTATGATAATTTTATCATTCATTCATGCATCACAACGTACCAGGTATTTGCAACATACATGTGTTTTGAAACATGCATGTACTGGTATGTATATCAGTATTACTCGTACATCATTGAATACCTTCTACTTTACAAGACACAAGCACATGTAAAAAAAGTTCACTGAGACACAGTCTTGGAGGTGTGATTGTTTCTTTTCCTTGATCAGTCCGATCTCGTCTTTTTAGTCCACAACGATCAGTAGGTAAGATGCGTCGCCAGCCTCCAAAGCAAACATTTTGGCCCGATTTCTCATCTCTGGGTTAACCAAGGTAGGTTGAGTCCAAAACCCAGGGTGAACCCAGTCTAGGATGGGATCCGAATAAGACTGGGAATATGATGCACTGAGATCAAAATTAAACAAATCAACTCAGTCTTGCACACACAAACAACTCATCCCGGCAAGGCTGCACGTACATCAAGTTTGGTTCCTAAACAGCTCAATATTCTGATCTGATCGTAACACTCGGGACCGATACTTTCGTACATATCGTCTGTTGGCTCAAGCGGTGGCGCCGGATAAGTCTGTGTCATCATACGGTGTCATCCCAGATAGACGATTTCTGAATAGACGATACCTGAATGGACGATCCGAAATGGACGATTCCTGCTTCGAAGATAATTTTGAATTTTCTTCTACAACTAAGGCCTATTTGTGAGATTGGTGCTAGTTTCACTCATTCAATAGTAAATGTCATTAAAAGTAATAAATTGCATATACTCCATTTGACTCGCCACCTTGGCGAGACAATGGAGCCGTATCATCACCCTTATACTATAGACTAATCAATTAATGATAATATCGGCGAGTACCTGTTATTAAGTGGCGAGCAGCTCGAACGCTCATCGTTGAGCACGTCATATATACATGTTGCAAGAATAGGGCTTCGTCGTAAGCAAGAAAAGCAGACATCATTGTCTGATACGACTTCATGAAATGTGTGGATTTTTTTTAATCTTTGAATAGATCAATTATTCAATACCATTTCAAAACTGTGTCATCGAAAATTCTTAGCCTAACCACTACATCTCGTACGACGTCCAGTACGCCAGTTGAAGTTAAATGCTGCAATGGCTCAGTGTAGGCAAAGAACAAATTTTCCCCACTAAATGACAATAATTTGTCTCAAAAAGGTGGACAGATCCTTAGAATTTATTCAGGACATGTCCATAAACAGTAAACATTTTACATTCTAGGATAACAAATGGCTTATATCTAAAAGCAAATACACAATCGTCTAAGGGGGAATCGTCCATTTATACATATGAAAACTCGAGTCGTCCATACAGGAATGGTCTAAGCAGAATGGAATCCATACATGCCAAACACGTTCATTTGGTCTCGAAACACTCTCCCCGCCTCAGTAACTGTCTCCGTTGTCGTCAGATGCGATAAAAACGTACAGAGTTATCCATAGTGCAACATAAAACACTTCCATAAACCTACTGTATACCAGGGTTAAGAAAATAATACAAGTTAGCACAGGGTTACCCCTGGGTTACACAAACCCACAGATGAGAAATCGATGTTGTGGGTTACCTTTGGGTTAATAACGTGTTAACCCTGGGTTACGAAACCCATGGATAACCGAAGGATAAATCGAACATTAGAAATGCGATATGAAGGTGACCTACAGGTTATCCCATGGTTAGCCTTGGGTTATGAAAACCCAGGGGTAACCCGGAGATGAGAAATTGGGCCTTTGAGTTTCTCTAACAGTGCACTTGAGCCAACAATAGTGGGTCCCTTGGGCTGTTCAACCTCATAATTTATGAACACTCATGAATCATTGTAAGACGTGGTTGTGATTTGCGAATCTCTATAAAATCCATGCTTTTATGCAATGTCCCCCATTATTATTATTATTATTATTATTATTATTATTATTATTATTATTATTATTATTATGACACTGAACTTTGAGATTGGATAACGGTTTTGTTCGCTCCGACTATTTATACTTGGTTGGTGGTTCCATGTTTATTTACGAGTTCTTATATCGGTAAGTGGATTAACATGTAATTCATACTCTTTGGTCTGCCCCTGATGAATCAGTGTGGTTTTGGATACGTGTGTTAAAGACCTAGTAGCATGTCGATGAAAGTGCCTTTCATTTAGTCTATTATGAATAATTTTCAATAACTTTGAACTAATTTTACAAATACAATCAATTAGGCACTTCTTCAGTAAATTGGCGAAGATTTTGATCCTAATTTTAGTGTGGGTCACGTGGAAGAACTGAAAGTGCAAGTAGCCAGCAAGGTAAACTGCATGTCCCATACTCATTCTTCTGCTGTATGTTTGACAATTCAAGTGAACGGGTGAGATGGTGGCAATTCGGCATTTCTTGCTTTGGTATTTAGAATCAGTACTATTTATTTCGTGAGTGGACCGACGAAACGTAGACTGCCTATATAATTCTTTATTGATACAAATCTAGAACAATCAAACAAAGTTTTTTACAACTTGAAGATATGATGATGTACATTTGTGCATGGAAAATAATGTACAAATACTGTACATGGAAAATAACTTACCCCAAAGGAGCCATATGAGTGACCATGGGACATGAACATGGGAGCGAAATGGGTAAGATACAAGAACGGAGGTTTGTTGAACTGCAAGATGTCCAGTATTTGATGGTTTTGGCGTGTTTTCTGTTGAATCGTATGCATTTTGGAGAGATTTTCTATCTGAGCTGGCCACCAAATTGTGTATTTTACTTTTTTGGCGAGCCATCAAAGCACATTTTGCCTCAACGGACGTCACGATTACGGAAACTGCCGAAGCTAGTTTTTTCATCGGCTTGAGAAGGCGATTTATTGTAATACTGGCCCAACATACTCGATTACATGTCGCTGTCATTAGTTACCAATTAACGCGAACATCTTTTTTATAACCAAATGTCCACAATGTCTTTATCTGAACTGGAATAAAGCCATATAATTGCACCTTGCTACTATGACTTTAATTATAAAATTAACATTGAAATCTATTCTTGAAGACCGTACTGTTTAACGGTGCGTATAAAGTAATTATATCAATAATATTAGCGTCATCTCAACTAATAGTAGCCTCCTCTCGAATGAGAAAAAACCGGAAGAATACTCATAATAATTGAGAGCAATGTCAGATATCTAAAACGGACCATAAGTCGATCATATGGATAGCAATACAATACTCCGCTGAGCAAACTGCCTTATTCAGGGACGTGGGTATCACATTTGTGTGAAAGGTTTGACTTACAACTCATATCGATGCTTATATACTGTTTTCCACATCATTTAAAATTCCTTTGAGAGATGAATGTACCAGCAACTAATGAAAACCTTTTACTGAATAATTCATTACTGTATAGTCCGTTCGACACCACAGAAAACCCAGCTCAGACATCAAACTTTCGTGGAATAAAGTGCAGCTGCCAACTGCCGTCAAATTGCGGCTTTGGATCAACTCCGTCGGGTCTTATTGAATAACCTGTTGCCATTACTAGAAAGGTAATTGTTTGTGAGAGTGAGTTCTACCACTGATGTTTTTAAGTACCAGTAGCATATATTGGATCACATAATTGGTGATAATGACCACACATTTGTTTAAAATATCAAAGTTTCATGAACAAAATATGAAAAAATATGCAATTATGATGGACGCCATCTTGGATTTCATGCCGGAGCACTATGCTAAAGTAGTTGAAAACAATTTCATTGCATTCCTTGACCTCTAAAACGTAAGTTTAGGTACCAAGTTTGTGTCTCTAGCACAATTAGTAGCAAAAATTTATGCAATTTTGTTTATTGTCGATTAAATTCGGTTTTGTCGCAATTCTGTTTATTGCCAATTCAAGGTAATTTTTTAGCATTTAAGGCATTGGGGAAGGCATTGTTATCAAGTACCAATAGCATGTATTAAGGCACAAAATTGTTGATAATCTCCACAGAGTTCCTTAAAATATTAAAGTTTTAGGAAAAAATATGCGATTCTGATGGTCGCCATCTTGGATTTCATGCAGAAGGGGTATGCTGAAGTAGCTGAAATTATTTTTATTGCATTCCTTGCCATCGAAAACATATGTTTAGGTACTTACTTTGTGTCTCTAGCACAATTAGGGGCAAAGATATATACAACTTTGTGTTTATTGTTGATCGAATTCGGTTTCGCCTCGATTGTGTTTATTGCCAAATTCAACGCATTTTTCAGCAATTAAGGCATTGGGGACATTGTTATTTTTGCCACTGATGTTATCTAGTACCAATAGCAAGTATTAGGGCACATAATTGTCAATAATGGCCACACAGTTCCTTAAAATATTAAAGTTTTAGAAAAAATATGCGATTCTGAAGGCCGCCATCTTGGATTTCATGCTGAAGGGATAGGCTGGAGTAGTTGAAAATATTTTTATTGCATTTCTTGACCTCTAAAATATATGTTTAGGTACCAAAATCGTGTCTCTAGCACAATTAGGGGCGAAGAAAAATACAAATTTGTGTTTCAAGAAATGTCTCGGTTTTGATGGCGGCCATTTTGAAAAGCCGCCATTCTGGATAGTTCATCCCAGGATATCGAGTGTTAACAAGTGGATTCTGAAGCTCAAGGGTCCCCTGAACAAAATGACACCCCTCGCGGAGAGTCCTGGGGGGGGGGGGTGCACGGTGGACCCCCTGAGCTCATGGACTATAAATGGAACTGCCAGCAATTAAAGCTATAATCACTTTTAGAATTGACAAAATTCATTAATTCTGCGAGAGCTTTATTTTGTCTATAGAATGAGAAATCGTACAAATTAGTGTCGAAAAATGTGTATTACGTGCCTAAATTGAGTTGCTAAATCAAGGTTCAAATTCGGGCCAGTCAAACTCGCATCATTTTCTTCCTCAACGCGGCCCGCCTTGTGGGCGAGTTCTAACAGTCAGATGACGTCATTGGTATTTGTCTAGATACTATGGCAACTGGCAATGTAGACAGGCCGATCATTCTCTATCCACTGTTTTCATGCACTATTAAACGCAATATTCTGAGTATCTGTTTTCGAACTGTGCATATTTCCTATATATTCCCGACAATTCGAGATGTACTTTCAAGGTGGCGTGACAAACAAAAATTCTAAATTTGTCTGATTTTAAAATTGATCCCAACTTTAACTAACTTCAACGAATACTGTTGAATGTGTTACAAAAACTTGTGTAACAGGTGTGAAGCAGTAGGAATAAACAGGTGTGAAACAGTAGGATTGTAGGAATCTTGTAACATGTACATAATTACCAAACACAACATCATAAATACCTTGTTTTGGTCAAATTTGATATTCTGTTTCTTCAGTGTATTCCTGACATTTTTCAGAATGTGAGGGACGTCGTTTATGGCAAATATCTTGTGGCCCTGGAACTGAAAATTAAATTTTTGAAAGATTCCATTGAATGGTCTCGGAGAAGACGATTGAAGAAATTGCTAAAGACAACGATGAGGACGACAAGGACGACTACGGACGACGCATTGACGACAATTGCTTATCGGCCTGTGGCGGGTGAGCTAAAAAAAACATTTGCATCCAAATAATACCTGGAAGAATGGCTGATGTTGGCTAACACAGAGCACGTTGTAGAGAGAGCGATTACACGGGCCCTGATCACAAACAATGATGACTGGCTTCAGGCCTATCCCAAACAACGCTTCCAAGATATTGTAGAGTAGCAAGCGCATATGGTATGCTGATGCAGCATTCTCACTGAAATAGAATGCTATTGGTTGTTTCCAATTCTTGGCAATGCCCCGCAACTGAAAAAAAGAAGCACAACAATTATTTTATTATCATTCTAGGATCACATAAATCAATTTGGATATTGACCTGGCACCAGATGTACCACAATGGGCTACTTTTGGCTGCTTGCAGATATTTCACTGAAGAATGCGTCATTACTTTCTACTCTCGCCACCGAATAAAATTTCCCAATTATTTTTGTTACATACCATGAAAACTAATGCCTGATTACAGGCACGAGGCTGACGTTCAGTGAGGTGCACCAGACCATCGACCTCATCTCTCTGGGAGTTGTTCCGGAACTCTTTCCGCAAACTCATTTCGTCAAACGTCAAGACGCAGTGCCTTAGCATGTCATCCATTGAGCGAGCCTTCAAACTCAGTAGCTGGAGGATATCAGCACTCAAACCAGGGTTGGTAGGAATAGCCCGAACAAATCTGAAAGGTTCATATACTCGTTCAATATAAAATACATGAAACGTACATGTAAATAGACATCAGAATAGCAAACAAAATTTGGCATAGCGAACAAATTTTGGGCTTATAAATGTCCTCTTAAGACAATTCAATAAAAACAGTGTTTTTTACCTTATAAGGTACTTGGAGAAGGCATTATGAACAACTGGCTGAGTGTTTTGTAAGCCTGTTTGCTCTTGAAGAAAATTCCAAGGGCAACTCCTCTGTCCTTCACTGTCCACCGGTAACCTATCAGAGATGGTCATAATAAACATGTTGTATACATGTGCATGTGGAGGTCAGTGTTAAACATATAAATAAAGACTACTTCAATTTAAATATCACATTAAATCTCATAATTTAAGTCCAATTACAAATGTACCCTTGGACATTTGACTTTGTTTTTATTTATTAATATGGTGATTTTTTAGACCTTTGGCATCCCTGTTACAATTCCTCAGCTGGCCCTTGAAGAAGTTGGCTGTTGACGGTTTCATACCCAAAGCCACAGCTGAATCAACAACTCCATCAACTGTCAGTAGGATATCTAATGGCAGTTTGATAGTTTCCTCAAGTTGCTGAATTTCATTTTGTAGATAATTACTTTCTGAAAAATATACAACTTTATGTCAGATAACTTTAATCAATTTATTGATGTCAACGTGATACATTACTGTGTAGTATCAGTTTGCTGAAGTTCGAGTGTAAAACCAATATTACCTGTGCGATATTCTGTACGCCTATTTCGTTGAACTTTTCTCCAGCCTGCACGGTACCTTTCTCCTCAGAATAGTAACTGTGGTCGTTGTTCTTAAGATGAGAATAAACATGTACAAGGAGCTAAATTTTAAACGCCCCAAAAATTCAACATTTCTTGCAATATACATATATTACATAGAACTAAATATATACATATTATGACACAATTTGTAATAATTCTTGATAAAATTACATCCACATACCACTACTTCTACTGTCGCTGTCGTGATTGTGTCTGCAGCTGACGATGCTGGAGACTCTAGAGCGCTTGCATGTCGGTCTCTCGGAGGTTTTCTTTCTTTCACGTGAAGGTGCATTGAAAGAAAAGCAGCTTGGCAAGGCATTCCAGACTAGCTTCTCGTGGTTCTTGTTCATGAATGCTTGTTCACTGAAATGCTCTTCACACAAACGACAATTTTCGTTGAGATACTTCGTATCTTTGCCGAGTAGGTCCTGTCGACGACACTTTACTACCCAAGTTTTTGATCTGTGAAATAATAACCACATACCAGTCAATTAGTAATACTAAAAAATGTGGACATAATTCTAGATCACCTACACTGTCATGAGAAAATATGACAAAAACCACGTTGAAGTAGATCTACACCTATCAGTACACTTTTGCCCAGAGAGCAGTCGATGGTAGTTTGAGTTCTAAATATAGCTAGATAACGCTAGATCTAAATATAATTACTGTATATATTATAACAGACCTATAGATCTACATTACTGCATCATTATCATAATTCATTGTTCATAGTGATAGACATACTCATGATATTGTTATTAACTGTGTCAGTAGATCTACAGTAGATCTAGTATAATTTCATTTTCAGTGACACTGACACGGTCTGACGGTGACAGTGGCACTCACACTACGACTAGTCACTGACAAAGGCTAGCTGTAACTAAAGAAGTTAGGATCCATCAAGACGTAGGCCTATAATTTTTTTCCAACCTTTCTTTATCACGTGGGAAGCGAAAAAAATGCAACGACGGGTCCTTCTTCTTGCTTTTGCTGCAGCCATATGCTGCACAAAAAGAGCCTCCGTGAGGCTTTTTGGCAGCCGCCGCCATTTCTCATTCTTCAAGACACACGGCCGCTAGGATCACTGCAGTGCATGGATTAAAAATGGCGGACAACGGCAAAAGAGGGAAGTGACGTATCTGTGTGTTTACGATCTCTGATAATACACAATATATGACGGAAGAGATATTCCACAATGATGAAGAAAATTAGTCTGAATAAAGTACCATCATGCACCGGCTTACCTATGTGCCTCTTATTGTGTCCATTAAATAAAATGCTTAGTAATGTTACCAAATGCATGGTCAATACAAATGTACCTACATGTGATTATCTGTTTCTGCCTCAGCATAACCACATGTAGTGTTGACAATGTCGCCAGGCAATAAATGTTTCATCGAGGGTATTCAGGTCTAATCATATATACTGTACCTCCGTCACGCGTGGTTTTGCAAATTTGGCATTGAAGCTACTCCCGAGGTAACTAATTAATGGTTCTTTTCCGCAATAGCCCATGTCTTGATGTTACTAATTTTAAGTTCATAATATATAATAGAGACTGGAAAATACACGTCGAACTTTTCTACCAATGCATTTGGTGCACATAGTTCGTTTATTTGCAGCTATATTGATCGTATGTTCTTTCGTTAGTGTGATTAGACAGTGTATTCTTGTCTGATATATCCACCATTTTTTGCTCGCAGGGAAAACGCAATGTCCACCATCATCCTCATAATCACCATCATAAAATCAGATGTGGTTAGGATTTAATTTTTTGTTGATACGAGTTATCATCTACTAACCAATTATAACACCGGGGATGCATGAAGCGCCTGTAATCCGTCACTCCTTGTTCAATTATGCAAGGATCTGCTTGGTGTAGAAGTGTCTGTGAGTCCTTGAATAGGATTTCAGTCAGTAATTGACGGAATGCACTAGTCCAAGGAAAATCATTGTAGCAAGAAACTTGTTGCCTCATATGTGTATATGTAACAAGCACAGTAGTGTTTCAAGCATGGTACAACGGTGGTACACAGTTTTATTTCATAAGAAAGTGAATAATGATTTTCCCAGTCCCTAGTCTTGAAGCGTTATTACGTTCTTGATATATGTAGCTGATGTGTAGAGAGCTATTTTACATTATGCTAGAAACATTTTGTGAATGTATATATATGCATTTTTTAATGAATTCCACAATTTGTGGTAAATTGTGTACTCGCGAAATCTGTTCATTTTTCACAAACCTCTTCAATACAGGTACGTTTTTTTCCGATTGGGCACATGCCTTGGTCATCACGCACTGGTTGCCGATAGAGATGGACTGGGTTCGTGGTACTAATGCCCGAGTCACATTTGCACCCGTCGCTGACAGGTGTGGGGACATCTGGGGTTTTCACCGGTGGTCCGGCCGCCGTGAGGTTTTCAGGCATCTTTTCCACATCTTGTGAGTGGTAATGAAACCACCGGGCATTACCCATTTGGCGACCTGTATTCCCGGCGATCGCACGTCTTGACCGTGTCCGTGAAAATTTCCAGAATTGACAAGAAAGACTTGTCAACCAATGATGTCCTAACAGACACAACATGATACCTTACCATTACCTGCTCGGTGGCCAGCCGATATGTACAATTCGGCCGTTTAGCTGAAGGCCACTTTCCAGACATCCATTGGTGACCTGGGGGATACTCTGAAGTGCTCGCTGGGTGAGCTACCCATAATGTTCGGTCGAAAAATTCCGTAAATCCCCTCGGCGCTGGGTGGAGGGGCTCTGATCTGTCGTCGGAAGATCCATTCCACCGATCGCCATGAGAAAATAATTATGCGTTATTTTCTTCCGACGCCTCCACCAACATCTGTCCGACAGTTGCCCGCTGGTCACGGATGGCCCTCAGTGGATGACCGGCCGAAATGGCGAAATTTCAGCATTTCCGGGCATCGCATTCTCATCGGCGGAGTGATCGGTGCAAATGTGACTGAGGTGTTACTTGGCCAAGTATTGTCCTCTGGTGGTCTGTCTTGTTGTTTAGGAATGATAGAAAAGCTCATCGCGTGATATGTCGTCTAATTTTGTTTGGTCAAATTATTGAAGGCGACAATAGGGGTGTGTGAAACGTTCGTGACGCCAAATGATAAATAACGCATACTGGCGTCGATGAAGGTACCGCCGGATGACATTTGTTATGATAAGGTTTCTTAGAACGGGTCAGTGAGTCAAACACTAGCTCGTGCGGTTCCACAATTCTTAATCACATTTAATATACGTAACATGGCATTCGCCCGTACGCCGTGGTGGTGTTAAAAGCAAGTCATTTGTCATTAACTTCAGGATGGTGTTCAGGATTTGTTGCCGAACGGGAAAGTAGTTCAATGCTGTTGGGTATGTTTGACTGTACAGTAATGCAAAAGTTAGTGTAATAATAGGCCTACTATCCCAAATCTCTACATTGTTTTTACGATAAAAACACTTGATGATAGATACGTCAGACATTGTATGTGTACAGCAGTGCCAATAAATTTCAGTTGCGTGAGAACTGGGAAATATTTTTTTTCGTAGAGTCAACAGAATATTTTCAAAAAAAAAACTTTTCTGCACCAATGTAAGTATCAATCTATTACCACCGATACAGCCAAATTTTGATGATTCCAATAACAAACGTAAAAAACATTTTGAAATAGAAACAAAGCCCGACCAAATACCTTATCAAAAGACACACTGACGTCATCAGGGGCAGACAGTGTGGTAAATGTAGTTGTTTCTACTGTATACCTGATGGAATTAGTATACAACTGCCCAACAACTTATGAAAATAATTCAGAAATCCGAAACAAACCCCCATGGAATAGATATATGACAAGTATTAGGTACCTAATCACAAGCCAAAAGGCTACTGAGTTGATCAGACCCATTCTTTATGTATAAATTATTTACTAAAAATGCATCAATAAAGTGTTCTAACCTAAGCATGTTTGCATACATGATACTATCCGATATACATGCAATATTTCACATATATTTGGTGTGTATATTTAAACTACAAACCGTCAGGGAAGCAATTAATTAAAAGCGGGGAAACGGAATAGTTTCTTAGATATTAACTGAATGTCATGAGTGACTGTGCTAGAGCTGCAAACTCAAAGCAAGTACAGAACTTCATCTACAAGTATCAGGGTAGCAGATTGATGCAAGGTACAACAGTTGCATTGTGCATTTCTGATATCGGTTGCAGTATATCCATGCACTCGGTATATTGCATGGATATGTCAAGGCAATAATAAAAACATCGACGTGCATCTGAGCCACTTAAATAATGGTGAACTCAATTTGAAAAGTTTCTCAGGTCGAAAGGCCTGTTAATAACGAGGGAAAGCGTTTTGGCTTTCTTCCGCTCTTTCTCTACCAATTAGTCACAAGACAAATATCATTCGTTGTTTTTTAAAGACAGCCGTGGTAATTAACCTTGGAGTTGTTAGCAATGAATGACTAAGAAGTACTTAATTACCAATGCATTAGTAGAGCGTGATCGCATTTTTAGGTTACCGAACCTTTGGTCCGATAACCTATTTCCGTGGTATTGCGTCCATCGTCGTCTGCGGCCGTCTACATTTTCATCTTCAAAGTTTACGGTCGAATCTTTCTGAAATTTTGCACAAAAGTACCTAAAAATATTTCAAGAGGGAGATATTTTTTATTTTTTTTATTTTCGCAATTTTTTCGAAATGGCGGCCATTGAAAAATGGCCATGTTTGGACTTTGACGGTCATTTTCTCAAACACTGTCTGACCACATTTGAGAGTTTTGTTTCAAAACATTCCCTTCATATACATCCGTGACATGTATAAGTTTCATTGCCCTTGAATCGCCGGTCTGCGTGCGGCAGCCATTTTGATGTTTTCGACGGGTCCCAAATGGGACTTTGCCATGTTAAAATTTCCTATGCTTTATATTGGGAAATATTTTCCCTGATATCTCACTTAATATTGAGACTATAGATGAGGAATCAATTGTGGACATATAGGAAATGATATATGCCAAATATTCTCGTGACCTTGAATTTGAATTTGAATTTTTCAAGGTCACAGCACAGAATGGCTAATATCTCGCTTATTATCGACTTTACAGCTCAGGAATCAATTGTGAAAATATAGGAAATGATGTGTGCCGAATATTTTGATGACCTTGAATTTGATCTTTGACATCATTTTCAATGGCTAATATCTCACTTATGATCGACTTTACAGATTAGGAATCAATTGTGCACATATAAGAAATGATATGTACTGAATATTCTCATGACCTTGAGCTTGACCTTGGACATCATTTTCAAGGTCAAAGAACAAAATGAGTAATATCTTGCTTATCATCAACTTTACAGATTTGAAGTCAATTGTGCACATATAGGGTAATAATGGGTAAATATATTACCCAAAATGGGTAATATATCGCTTGTGATCAACTTTACAGATTTGGAATTAATTACTATTATCATGACTTCGAACTTGAATCTTATTTTCAAGACCAAAGCACAAAATGACTAATATCTTGCCTAATATCAACTTAATAGGTTAGAAATCAATTGTGTACACATGGAAAATGATGTATACCGAATATTCTCATAATTTGGAAATTGACCTTCGACCTCATTTTTAAGGTCAAAGAACAAAATGGTTATTATCTCGCTTATTTTTGACTTAATAGCTTGGGAATCAATTGTGAACACATAGGAAATGATATGTGCTGAATATTGTCATGACTTTGAACTTGACCTTGACCTTATTTCCAAAGTCAGAGCACAGAATGACTAATATCTTGGTGATTATTGACTTTACAGTTTGTGAATCGATTGTGTACATATAGAAACTGATATAAACTGAATATTCTCATAACCTTGAATTTGACCTTTGACATTATTTTCAAGGTCAAAGCACAAAATGGGTGATATCTTGTTTGTTAGCAACATTTTGGCTTAGGAATCAATTGTGTACATATGATATGATATATGATGAATATTGTTATGACCTTGAGTTTGACCTTTGATATTCTTCCTACTTAATGGGAGCTGTATGGAGTTCTACTCCTAGAACACTTCAAGGTAGAGCTTAAATATTGGTAGTATCAAATGGGATATTATCATGTATTGCAGTTTCAATGGTGGTCGTAAATTGGACCTTCATTGACCTTGAAAGGTCAATACGGCAATTTAGATGAAAAATGTTGCTTTGAAACTAAACATTGTTCCGGTAAACTTTCTTAACCCTAAGGTTAATTTTATCTTTTGCTTGTTCTGGATACGATCAATCTATGTATGTGGTTTAACACATGAAAATGGTCGTTCCAGTAACCAGAAATATTTTCCCAGTGTTATTGAAAATTTCTAGCAGGTCAGATTTGAAACCAGTGGTTTCCTTCTGGACGGGTGGTTGGGTGATGGTTAACTCACCCTGAAAAACGAAGACTTTCCACCAATCAGGCAATCAATCGGTACATCTTTATGTTAAAATGTCGCTTTTCAGACAACGTCTTTAGTAAATGTCCAGACCTGTGATTATCATTGCCTGAAATTGTCGATATATAGTTGGCAGTTTGATTGTCTCATGTGATGCTTAATCTGCTGACAATTTGACGGGTTTGTATATCGTGCGCGAATAAGATGATATCGGCTATTTTCCATTTGGACTCCAAAATAATATGTGGTCCATGATTGAAGAAGTCATTTGAAGCACTGCTCCAGGGTTTCTCAAGGGCCGTGATCTCGAGACGTAACTCTTGTTTTCATTATTGGAAAGTTTACGGTTTAATACAATATATTACCCTGGAGAAAGCCAGATCTTTTGGGCGATCCGGCTCATTGTGTGATTACTCGAAACCAGTACGGCACGACTGAGTGGCATTTTGGCAGGGCTGCAATTCGTCGATAATCCGGTTCAACCGTCCACGAGTCCCAATCGCTCGGATCTTCTGATTAAATCTCTCTCCCGTTGCTTCCGCTGCCTCACATTACTCCAACGCCCTTCGCTGATTGCAACACCCACGATAAAAGCTTTTTTTCCCCGAGATCTAACGTGGGTGCTGCATTTTCAATTAAATATTCCCTGTTTGTCAATGAAATACGGCTGACAGGAGAACAGGTCCGCGTATTTAGCGTGCAGGGCGTGAGAGACAAAAATAAAATAAAATCTGACACCACGATGTAAACAGAACACAATTTGTTCAGTATTATGTTCTAATTTGTTTTGGCCAAGAACCGCAACCGTCTTGAACATCCGCCCGACAGACTTGCAATTAGTCTTCCTGATAAAGGCTCATCTCCTGTCAAGGGGATAATTAATGGACAGTGTTCATAAAATGTAACACAAAAGGTGACAGGCAAGAACAGAGCCCATGAAAGTTTCCATGCCCGGTCCATAAGACACGGGCCCATTGATGTGACTCGGTAAGGCTATCAGATTGCTGTGAGCTAGTCCGTGGCCCCTCGGTGCCTGGCTGTCTCTGCCGAAGGTCATCGCTGCCAGAAGATGCCAAGCAATCCACACCGACAGCAACAGCTTCGAGGACAGCGCAGCAGCCCGTGAGAGCGTCGAGTCACTCTGCTGTCTACGGCCAACAGCAAGGCAACAGGAAAGCCACCAGATAGGGGAATAAGGAGCGATTGAGTCTTCATGTAGGGGGCGGCCAGCACACGGTAACAGTTTACCGTTCCCCTTCCATGGCGCCGTCCCCCATCGGTCTGCTCACCATCGGCAGGATCAGCTGGTGACTCGCCGCCAATGCTATTGCGTGCTACTGCAAGGGGCCTCAGGATTAAAGGATTTATCACAAGATTTGCTACAGGAAAATACCACAGGACAAAGATTCGTTGTCCCTCAACAACGGACTTGTTCCTTGTCATTTTGGTTTCCGTCCGTTGATTTATGCGGAATAAAACAGCGGATACCTTCTCTCATTATGTGCTGAATGGCAGGGCAGTGTCCCGAGAGAAGTTGCCGCTACAAGACTTCGGAAACTTCCACGAAGCAGCCTTTATCTTGAGGGACTCTATCTTCTTACAATCCTTGTAGGACCCGGAGTACCCGAGCGTTTTGAGGGCCTGTGTCCGGCACAGGATGTCAGAAACAAAGCCAGTCTGCGCCCGAGCTACAGAGGTGTCAATTGCTTTGAACCGATGTTAAAGTTGCATGTGGTGGCCTTTCTTCCTCTTGCTTCTGGCAAGGCGTTCGTGTTATGACCACCAGGGGGCAGTCCTCTATGGAATATCGCATTGGATAATGTAATTTGCTTCATCATTCAGGGAAGTCTAGTCCCCACCAACTGCTGCCAACAATGGAAAGTATTTGTGACACGATGCATGCAATGTGAACATCAGTAGCCATCAATATCAACTAGAGACAAGTCGGCCGACATAATTAAATTCACTGGCGCACAGAGAACTTGCAAGAGGATTAAATAGCATTTGTTACGGTTTGCTCTTTCGGAAGGAGTTAATTAAACTGTAGTGCACATGATCATGAAAATGAGACTCTCATTGACCTGTTGTATGAACACTATTATCAAACAAACTGTGGTACTGTTTGGCATAGCCACAGTTGTTACTCGCTCACAACACAGGGACCATGGTAAGTTTCGCCATCTGACTAATTGTCTCATGTAACATGAGCAATGGCATATCCCATAAAGCTTTAATTGAAATGTGACATAGCATAATATATATTTGTATGAAATATCTTCATAGGTGTGAAGCTTCGCACCAACATTAATTGAAGTGATATTACATCAGAGTGGTTTCGTTCTGGATTGCATGTCCACACGTGTGTGGAACAACTCTTATTGCTTCACACGGTAAAGAGGGTGATCAGGCACAAAGGACATTTGTATGTAAAAGTGTTGCGGACGGATATGTCGGCGGAGCGCACAGAAGAGCGAATTAAAATCGAATAAGCCTCGGGTTGAACGAACTTGCGATATTGAGTTAAATTGTGGACGGAGAAGGGGACAGCGGACCGTGGTGTTGGTCGGGGCGTAATATACCGTCCTGCTGCGACAGACCTCGTCGCCAGCGGGTCCCGGGACAATGGTCCAGAAATACTTTGACAGGGGAAACAGGCTAGAGAAATACGACTTTGTGCCCTCGGGGGGATAAACCTTCCCCGATCAGTCTCGGACAAGACAGGATTCTTAATGACCGTCCGGGAAGCGTCTTTGGCCCCGCAGTGCGCATAATTCTTCGGACGGCTTGTGCTGCGATATGCGCGTTGATATTAATTGCGCCGCAGGGAGTACAGGGTTGAGCAGGTTCTGATTGTTGCGGCGGTCACCTGTCCCTCCTGGTGTCGTGTGGCACTGAGTAATGAGCCCCGCCAGCACAGGGATCACCACGTAATAAATACGACAGTCACGTGAACCAAACCATTACTGAACTATTTCTCGGTACACTATTTGTACCAATTACCGAGGAATTATTTCCGTCTCTCATACCAATTATTGTGGAATAATATTCCTCATCGAAAAGTATGCAACATATGAATGCACATATTTTAATAGATAAAGTTGTCTCCAATGTTGCATTTGGAAGGATAAGGTTTGTCATACACACAAACCTTTTTAGATCTGTGATTTAGATATATGCACAACACAAATCGTTTCAGGGTTGTGAAGAAGGTATAGTAAAGATTTTAACACGATGCCAAAGAGCTATCAGTGATTAGAAACCATATAGGACGATTATATTGTTTAAAAATTTGTTTCATACTGCTTGGGAGATCAGGGGTCTCTCGTACAGGGGGGCGACGACGTGCGTTCGTCCATCGCTGCAGGTTTGTACTCCACGAACCGCGTTGCCATTGCTACGTGTACATCTAGTGGTTTCAATGACTCCAATGACGCTGACAGAACTTTGATTAATGACAAAAGTGCAGCAATGATTAATTCAATATCGCGAAGGCGTACACGAGCCTTTGTGCGGCGGGATTAGCAGCTAATCTGCTTTCGAATTTACTACTTTCACGTAGAACCTGTCATAATCAATCTATCACTTGAGGATGGATCGCTTACTGATTCCCCGCTAACATCACATCAATGTACGGAGACAATGCGTCTTTAATTTGTCGTCAATCAACACGTGGGACAGAGTCATTGTCTTGGGTTTAAGTTAACGCAGAATTGTGTGCTACAGAAATCCGATTTGTCACTATCAGACGGTAAACTTGTCCACAGGCAACAATGTAAAGCCAGAATAATGAATTTATTCAATCAAATCCCTTCACATTCCCTCCAATGATCAGAAACACTGATAGTGTTATGGGTATGCCATTCGCGTAGGGTCAAATACACGGACATGGACGTATAAAAAGTGAATACTGCATCGAGATAAAACAAAAGCCCCATACTTGTGGTTCTAGAAACCTACGCCAATGAATTTCGGGAGCCAGTATCGTTTTGATCTGTTCTTAGTTACTGCGCCCGAGGCAGCTCAGAGGATTGGTGGAAGCAATTTTGGAAAGGTTTTGTAAATGTTGCTTTGCGTGTAGGGACAGGGCGGGAAGCAGGAACACTGTCCCCTTAATCCGAAGCGTGTTCGATGTTGATAAAGCTCGAGCACAGAGGGATGCTGCCGGCGACTCTGGCTTGAACTGTTCAGTCTAAACTCTGTCCTTCCCTGGCCCAGAGGGATAGTTTCAATTCGTTATATCACAAGGAAAGAAGATTAAGCTGCATAAAGAGCACATTAGATGGCCATTGTAGATGGGTATTCACCTCCCGCACATATATTGAAGTGATATTGTTTGGGAAAGGCTGAATATTTGCAGGGGGAATCAGAATAATTGTGTATTTTCATTAGTATTAGTTCACCAAGGAGCCTGTTTTTCGATCTTGAGGTACAAAATTTTCATCAGACATCAGGTAGAGGGAAATGATCAGTCCTAGAGTCTGTCAGCTTGTAGGAAAATAGATATGTGACCCACGGCATCAGGAAGTCCAATTTAACTTTTCTGTTTCCGTCAGGATATTTCAGGAAGATGCAAGCGTCGTGTTTTCGGTCCCAGTTGTAATTGGCTAGATAGCCCTCAGCCAGTCCACGGCTTAGCCCACTTGTTCCGTTGTTATCCCCGCTTCTAGAAGGTCATTAAGACAATTGACTTATTGATGATTTTGGCGAGGGACCGCGACCCCCCTAACATGGGGATTGCTCCTAAAACCACCCAAGAGTCACCAGCGCAATCATCATCAAACCGACCTATCACGCTATCTTGCTGCTTTGTGCTGGACACCAGATAGCCAGTAACATTGCCTCTGATGCTATACCTTATTGAAGATATGTGCATCTCTATTCGATAAGGAACGCACGAAATGCCAATCGTTGTCACGAGTCGGGGACTCTCGGATCCAAGAGAAGTCTGCCCGGATGATCGATCACCCAGCATCAGGCTGTTGCGGTGTGCATGTAAAGCATACCGCTGTCTATTACCGGCTTAATTACACACACGGCGGCCATAAAGCTGCACAATTGTTCTCCGCAGTCGGGAATGGCACGCTGGCACGTGCAGGAAGTCCGCATGCGACAAAAAAACCTTCGAACGAACGTGATCACATCTTACAGGATGCTGTCCCAGTTTACCTAGAAGATTGACATGGTGAATAAAATTCCACGTTCTATGTCAAACGCCTACAGCATGTTGCAGCGTTATACGTCCATTTAAGAGGCTTGCTTCTCCACGTAAAATCACAATAGCCACAGCACTTGTGACACGCAATATAAAAAGTCGGGAACCTCGTTTTGTCCCCAATATTAGCTTACTTTCAATCGCGAACATGCTCATCCTTTCGTAGAATACACATATCTCTGTAAACAAACCAATGACTACGGTGTATTGGTATTATCCTGATAGTAATTATAATACATTTATGACAAAGGATTGCCGATTTCGGGACTGAAAACCGTCCATCCCTGAGCTACTTGTCAATGTTGTCCTACCATTTCACCCGTGGTCTGGATTATTGTTCTTCTCGAGTGCGCAGATGAGCAGGACACCTGCCCCCTTTGAGGCTATACAAACGAACATTGGTCAAACTGACAATTAATGACATTCGGGATGGAAAGCTAACAAATGATACCTTTTCCCGGCATCAAAGGTTAATAAGAACTGTTATTGGGAAAAGCCTTTGGGCATTAACGTGCCCGAAATTATACTGAGTCACAGATGAATAATAAATGGTTGAGGGGAATGTGTCAATGGTATGGTCCATTATCGTGGCAGTTTCGCTCGTTCCGAGGGCAAAGCACAATCTGCTGCCATATTCTCCTGTTGCCTTCCTTTGGCTTTATCTGAAGCGTTCCGTGCCGCGTCTTACGCACATCCTGGGAGAGAGAAGAGGGGCAGCCGTCAGGAATGGCTCGGCACATCCCGTGCATTTCATGACGGCGGGAGAAGGGAAATGAGGGGGTTAGCATATAGCTGTCTCATCAATTTATGATGAGTTTTTTAACGAAGCAACGCATCTCCATTGTGTTCACTGCCGACAGATGCCGGTAGTAAATCCCATGCATGTGTCGATAATTTTGAATATAGCAACACGTATGGCGAGCAGTGGCTCTATTATAGAGAACAAAAACCCTCGTGGTCCCCACAATGTCATTAGCATGGCCCTACGCAGCTCATCGATCACTATGTCGTATACCAGTTGCATATATCATCCTGTGGTTGGTTCATTTGTTTCACTGCTATATTATGTATGAAAGTGATTTGCTACACACCATTAGTTGGACTAATCACATAATCAAATTAGTGACATTTTGGTGGAGCAAACATCAATTCCTTTTCAATTCATAATCTGCCATCGGGATTCTTTTGCAACTAAAACATTTACGTTCCATTGAAATCGTTAAATATTTTGCAGCATTGAACTTGAAGTAGACCCAACTAGGATTATAACTTGTTTCACTGTTATTCGGGCTCGAAATAACCGCAGTCAACTCGCAACCGTTCATACTCACATGCTACATATAATTCTCATCTGGCGTTTTTCGTTATTGAATAATTTGAGCCAATCGATCACTTTATGAAGCTGACAATGCCGGAGTCTGCAAGAGGCGTCGTGCTGAAAGTGTTCCGAAGTGGTCCCCTAATCAACACCTCACGCCACCAGGGTACAACCAGCGCTCGTCCGAACGTCTCCCGCCTCGTCGTTTGTTTTTATTCGGCAAACGAAATTATGAATTTGAAGAACAATACACCAAGTAGCAATTTTGGCCGTTTGATGCACCCCATGTTGTTTTAGATGATTGATCGTGCATCACAAAGTGCGAGTGCTCTATCAATATTGGCTGGATTACACTCGAGGCCGGTGTAAAGTTATTAAATTCATGGGCAAGCCTCGGGAATTGCCATCAACACGGCGATGGAAACGTTGTTGTGCATAATGGTTCTAAATCCTATTTTGAATCACAGAATGTAATTTTTATGTCCTTGGTGATAGTCGGTTATTTCAGTTTCCGTGATGCACCTTGCCTTATTGAAATAAACCAGACCCCATTTCATTGTGTGAGTTGTCGCAAAACTTGTCGACATGGATGTTTCAGAACCCAGTTCCTCGGCTAAAATTCCATTCGTGTATCACTTGTGTGAAAGGAACATTCATATCGCATTTACCAGCTTGTCGGATTGACAAGGCAGCAAATTGACCAATTTTATCTTCTTTTCTTGGGAGGGCGATAGAAGGTGACACTCGGGCTATCGAACAGGCACAATTTCACAGCATTCAGAGTCAATAAGCCCGAATGTTGAAGGGCTTACGAAGAGACTAGTATTCGCCCTGCGATGAAAGTCAAACGGGTGGAGATCAATAATAAATGGCCGCGCTGTGTCGCCTTAAATGGACCCATTATGGCCCCAAGGCTCTTTTGGACGACACGCCACAATTTGTCGGGGTTTATCGCCTGTTGCGTTCCTCTCTGAGGCCGATAATGGCATATCTATGACAACCAGCGACTTCACCCTCTACACCCCTAACCCTCCGCGCTATATCAGAGCCCCCAATAAATGTACGGCATCCTCGGGATGTCCCCCAAGTGGCAAATTTTGCAGCATTTTATCACCTTCGTAGAAAGTGCCATTCTGTCATATATAAATTGCCGAAATATAGTTTCTTTTCCATGATGACAAGAGATAAATCATGACGAGTAATGGTCTTGATGTAATACATTTTTTCTAACTAGCACTCTCCTGTCGTCAGCGCTTCGCGGATTAGTTTCAACGCCAAATGTCACTCTCCCAAACGCACCGCTGCCTGCACCAAGACAAATGACTTAAATATGCACGGCATTTCTCGCCTTTGTGATGTCTGGCTGTATGTGGCGTGTAACTCATTATTAAGTAAATTATAATCTACACGAAAACGCTGTTGTTGACAATCTTGTCAGGAGCGTCATTAATTGTTACACGTGCACATATCTCTGTATTGGTCAATACTTGACATGAGAACATTAACGCAGACGCCTTTGAATACTGGAACCTTTCGCACTTATCAAAATGTGAACTCGACAATACACTTCAACTATAGTTTAATTTCACGATCACGTGGAGCAACTGTAACGACTGAAGGAACACAGAAAGTATCGTTTCATTTTCTGTCATGAACAGTCCCGAACAGATCGTTCAAAGTTAGCTCCTGCGGGGAACAAAAGGTGTTAGCTCTGTAAATTTGGTCTTATGATTGATGAAGGGACTAATTCGACGTTGCTGATCCGGCATCACATACTGAAAGTCCCAGAGTCAACAAGATAAATGGCTTAGAATGTTCATTTTCTCCGTGGCAAATGTACATGAATTATTCCAGCTAGTCCCTTTTGTTTATTTAATATAGCCAACAGACCAAAGCAGCCAATTCTGCTGACAAACGGCTCCGGGGATTTCAGGAACACGTCCCTCATCATAAGTACCATGACAGGCGAGCACCGACTGCGTCCGGACCCGACTATTTGCCGGCCCCGTCCGTCCTCCATAAGTCACAACAGTTGGCCAGCCCATAGCCTGGTGTGAAAAAATAAATCATGGAAATTGCATTTAAAGCTCGCGGTGTTCAATGTCACTAGCAGCGACGCATGTTGATGAATAGCTGATAACCATAGGGAAACACCTCAAGCGCGGAAAGCCGTGCTGGTGGGAGAGAGAATGGAGCGGGGAAATGGGTCAGACTACCTTTGAACCGGCTTGATAAGTGACTAGCTTTTTTATGATTGACTGTTCCATTCTTTCAGGTGTTCAACAAATTTGCCAGACCGAGAACTTCGAGGCCAGCTGTCCGCAGCCCGATGAAATTATCTTTATAGAAGAGGCTTTCTATGGTCGAATGGAACTGGGTCGGTGTGTCAAAAACAACTATGGCAACGTCGGCTGCAAGGAAAACGTGCTGCGCGAAACTGACAGACGATGTTCAGGGAAGCCCTTGTGTCGGATAACGATACCCGACGCACAGTTCGACCTGACGGAGCCGTGTCCTGTAGACTTCAAGACATACTTTCAAGTTGCGTACAAGTGCCTTAAAAGTAAGAACCATGGTTATGTGAATTGGATAGGTATGTGAATATATAGGCCTTTCAGACACTTTATACGAAACAAATGGTCAAAATGACAACTGATTTATCCATTGTTTTCGGGCGCTGCATTTAAGATTGGGAACAGTTACATTTACTCTGAAGAACCATTAGATCAAAGCCATATCAAATAAGCTTTGTGCATGTTTCACTGAAAGAACAACTCATCAAACCCTTGGTTTCAACAAATCTTTAGGTATCGGTCTCATGTGTAAATGTGGGGCGCTTATCAATTTACAAGGTCCCTAGCCAATGCAATTACACGTTTTTGCACTCCAGTCACGGTTCCCGAGCAGACGGCCTCCTGTCCGGACGACGAATATCTTTCTGTAAAAGCGCCGTCGGGGTTCATCGCCAGCAGTACGACAGAATCAAGGGGCTACGGCTCTTTGACCTGTCCCTGGAAGATTCTGGTCCCTCGGGGTCAGCGGATCAACATCACGCTGATCGACTTCAAGACCCCAGAGTATGACGGGCGGGCTCCGGGGACAGCGATACGGCCTCGGGGACGTGATCATGACTTGGCCGGATCTAGCCGGGATATAGACTGTGCCACACCGTACGCCATCCTCACGGAGCGGTGGTCTTCGGACAGAACCGTCAACGTGTGTGGCGGCTCAGATAGGGAGAGACACGTCTTCCTCTCGAAAACCAATAGCGTCGACGTCCGCATAATACCCAGCAACGCTCAGCAATTTGGCGACGAAAACTTCTTCGTTCTGAAATATGAAGGTACTGGATGAGTAATTACCAGTAGCTGACAGGCCAATTACCGCTGCATTGATTTATTTGAGGAACGACTGTTGAGCAACGAAACAAACTGAGGCAATACAGCATGACCACACAAATTATGCGCTGTTTTTCCAAAATTTCTACCATGAAACAAAACCTATACATTCCAATATTATATAGTTTATCGGAATTCTTCTATATACCCAAAACAGCCTATAATTATTTTTGCGTGATATTAAGCCCACATTAGTTTTTTCACAACGCCTAATTCAAGAATGAACTAAAATAAATTAAAAACTGAATTTGTTTCTGGAAGCGCGTGGGTGACGTACCATATACAGAATACATGACAATACCGCGTTGTCGTTTCAGCCGTGGGTTGCGCCGATCCCGCCCCGCCCACGAACGGCTGGGTGGACCGCGGCACGGACGACAAGGCCATGATGGGCTGCAACTACTCGTCGGGGTTCACGTGGACCATCATGTGTGAGGGGAACAACTGGGTCGGACCCATTCATAACTGCTCTGCTGGTAAGTGTGATTAATGAACCGCTGTCGTCTCATAAAATATATATGGAATCACTCAGTGTAGCAACCGTGGTCTAATGGAGAGTTATCTCGAGAAAACTCTCAGTACCTTATCCAAATGGCAGTTCTAATGTGCACTAACGGGTATGAATGCAACGTTCATTGTGACTGAAAAAAAAACTACTAAATTGGGTTGTTATTTACTATATGTAGATAAAAATAGAACTCTGGGATACGTCACCGCTGACACCTGAGTGAACTAGCTGATATATTTCCCATATAAACTCCTACTTTCTTTATACACCAGATCAAGGTTAAGTAATTTCAATGATGTAACGTAATTATTCAGCGTCATTCGTTGAATATTAATTTCATCCCAAGATATGAATCCGGTATCGAAATTATTTAGTTATATAGATCTATATGAGTGTTTTCATCGAGGTGGTTAATATTATATCTTTAATTTCAAGTTATTGCTTGTTAACATTATTTCATTTCGGTTGTGAATATTGTTTATCACCCACTAAGTTACCATCTGTTTGAGTTGTTTGATATGTTTGAAACCATTAATTAAGTTAACTCCCTTGTGGCGGTCCAAAATTTGCAAATGTACCAACTTATTGGTCAGTTGGTGACTGACCTACTGTTCGTTGTATCATCGTGTGTTTGAACCGACCATACATACATACATGACCAATTGACCATCCACAAAAGAGAAAAACGTTGCGACTAACGATCCTGTAACTATACGATTGTTGATGCGACTTCACGAACACAGATTTTCCACGATTCCTATCGAAATCTGTCATGACATATATATAATATTAAACGAAAACAGAATGCACAGGGACCGTTCACACAAGCATATCTGGCCATAAGTACAATATTACAAATTGTATCCCAATTATTGTGAAATATGCAGTTGGACTTATAACTAAATTTCTGATCAATCGGTTTGCAGATAATCCCAGGCCTAAAGCTGAAACAGCACCTGACCCTGTCTCTGAGTACGGTCCAATGGCTGAGAACGAGCAAGCCGCATGGGGCCAGGGCAACGGTGCAGGAAAATCCGGAATTTCGACTTTGACCTTGTGCTTTCTACTATATGGACTAAGCCATATTCGGTGAATGGACACCTGAAAGAACACGTTGTTCAGCGAACTCACAGCTACGTGATTTTCCTGACCACTGACTCGAAGTCATTGACATACCTTAGCCCGAAAAGTTCTGGCATTTCTCTGATAACCCGTAACATACGTGTACATGATATGGAACATGTATCACCTCACAGGGTATTCATGAATACCAAACAACATTTAAAAGCTTTGAATGCTACAATACATGTCACACGTCAACAGTCAAATGGTCGGTCTTTGTGTCGTCTTGTTCTCATCGCATGCCAATTTTTGCATGTTTCATTAATTTGTACTTCATTTAACCTTCTTTTTTCTTGTGTTTAATTCAAATGGGTCTCTAAATTTGATTTGATAATACTGCTTATGAACGACCCGAATGTATTTTTTTTTCATACATATGAAACTTTGATGGTGTTTGTGCTAGGATGGTAGCAGAAATGCGTATCAGTTGTTATGTATTTCTGATGTAAGTTGCACCGCTGAGGAAAATCGGCTGTCTTTACTCAACACATTAGATGGTGTTGCGTATATAGCTACGTAGATATCGGGATTCTAGCAAAATGATCATTGCAAATAACCATATTGTACAAATGTACATACAGTCAGTACTGTACTTCTTCACTGCTATTTGTGGTTTTATTGTGGTGCACAACATGTGATACAACTAGTTGGAGTGGATAACTGGAACCTGTCATTTGAGGCTAATCTATTAGCAGTATAGAGGAGAACGCTTGTTTGTCGCAAGATCTACCTCCCTGTTTACATAGATTAGTTATGGTGAATTAGAAAATTTAATATCATGTCCGTGTAAAATTATGTTAGAATTACATCAAGATATCCCATGCGCCGTAAATGCTGAATAATAAAGAAATGAAATTAGGAATGTTGAAGTTAGAACCACTTTTAGAATTGACCAAATTTATTCACTCTGCAGTAGCTTTATTGTGTCTGTACAATGACGAATCGCGCATAAATTGGTATGGAAATATGTATTATATGCTTTTAAAAACCAAGATTCAAACACAGGCCAATCTCATCCACCGCCCCCCCCCCCCCCCCCTAAAAAACGGCCCGCGTTGCTTGCGAATTCTACACACAGTCTCATGACGTCATTGTTCTCTGTCTGGATACTGCAATCGGCAGTGTCTTCATACACGATTAGTTGTGAAATTCTGAGTAACTGTCATCGAACTGTGCATATTTCGTATATATTCATGACATTCTCGAGATGGAGTTCAGTGACGAACAAGAAAGCTAAAAAATTTTGATTTTAAAATTGGATTCAACTTCAACACCTTCATTAATTTCACGGTGCATTACAAAGGAGTTCCATAATATTTATGGCAAGCTCGACGTATTGGGATGAAATTTATTAGATATCTGTAAATAATATCTACAATCGTTCTCTCACTTATAGCAAATTTCACTGTTACTATGGTGCGTTTATTAATTTCTAAGTTACAGTTAAACTCCGGTTATTGTTTCTAAATATAGATATATATCATCCCCGGTAAATGTGTATTATGTGATGTACATACAATCCATCGTCTTAGACATAATTTCCTCATATCGCGCACACACTGCTCAAACACATCCATGGGAAAGGAACCGGTTTTGTTCATTCAATGTACGCTTTCTTATGTAATATCCTCAATCAAAGCACAGGTGCAACTATTTGATTATACATCACCTTGTGTCTTTTATACACATGTTTGGAATTCGTATTTGCTTCTTGTCCACACATTTAATGTCGATTTTGACTTGTAATTTTCAGTTGCACTGCTTTATCTAAATACTTGTATCTTGGATTCATTAATGAAACAGAAATGTATTCTTGAATTTTGAAATAAATGCCTTTCCTTCTCATGCTCTAAAAGCCATTTTGTTTCTTACTTGAACCAAATGAGTTCAGCAATTGCAAAGCTGAAACGTTGATGCTTCGGTACACACGTCAGGCAACTGACAAAATATGTGTAAATTCCTAATGAATATGATCGGAACGCATAACTTCAGATAGTACTCGTCACTGGCCGGTGGCACGACACTTGGCAAAATGGTATTTTTTAGGTATTTTCAGCTGAGGTAAAGATAAAAAATGTACTTCGTTTCCTCCTTGCTGATTGCTGTCTAAACGTAAATATTGCATTAACAGACGTAAGAACATGCCTATCGATACACCAACGTGTTGGTATCATTGTTATTATTATGTTACATGGAAACAATAATTTTGAATTTAATAATGTCATGTATGGTTCTCGAAAATTCAATGTAAAACCTACACGATTTGTATGTCGTAATAAATGGTTGCTATACAGGGCATTCAACATTAGCAGTCAAACTGTATTTAGCCATCCAATGCAATAAATAAAGTATAAACACACGAGCTATGTTCACCCAGATGTCGTCTAGTATCAGTATAATTGTTGTTCTACTATTCCAGCCCCTCCCAAGAATACAGAAGACAGAGTTAAATGGGGGAAATTTTCACTACCTTACGGTAAGTCTCACATACTCGACGCCCTTTCACATATCCTAAGAGATGCCTCGATATTAGCATGATTTTTCCTCCATCCCTCCCCCTCCCTCCTTCCATGTTATAATCACCAATTTTTCATTCAACAGGAGTGTCTGTAGGGGTTGTCATTGGTCTTGCAATTATCGTGGGAGTTATCATCCTGTTAGTCGGTTTGATTTGCCTGGAATGGTAAGACCCAGCCAAGAACAGTGGAATAAATTGATATTCATAGTGCGTTAAAAAGCAATGTAGTTTTATTGCAGTTGTAAAATGTCAACATTTACCACGACATTTACAGGGATGTTTGCAACGAATTTTATTTTATATGTTCAGGAGGAAGATGCGTCGAGTGGAGAAGGCGGAGGTGATCGCCCAGAACATGAAGCTGAACCTGACGCCGGACCTGCTGGACCAGGAGGATCATTACGAGCGGGGTACGTTTGCCTACACCCAAGCCAACAACGTCAACGAGAAGGACCCGGACGACGTGGGCAAAGACTCGGACTACACGTACGTCCGCGAGATGTGGCCACTCGCGCCGCCCCCACCCTGCAACGTCAACGGCCAAAACATGTTCAACGACCAGCGAGAAGCCAAAAACGTTGTGCAGTCGCAAGCACATAAACACACCTCGAACACACTGCCCACCAATGGTATATTGAAGAACGCTTGTAAAACCATTCCCGAGGAGCTGTCACACGTCTACGACAGTCCTCGCTCTCTGCGCAAAATTGGCACGGTTGCCAGAGTGAAGCCATATTTTGATCTTGATAACGCTCAAGTTGACAAAGAAATTGTCATTGGTGAAACATGCGTAGACGATCCTAAATCTTTTAAACCGTGTCTTGTGTAACTATCATTGTATGTACATAGTGTCTCTTTGTTTGGACTCACTTAATTATACACGTTCTCTACGCAGAACCGTTGACAACACCGATTAGTTACGTGTAAATAAATCTGATAATTCTTTTATACATTTATATTAGCAATCTTATAATTATTAGATTTCCCCCCGCTATTCGTGCTTCAGCGTGCTTCCATGCCTGCGACTTGCGTGCCAGCCGCAGCGGTCTATTACGAATAACTGTTTTCACTCAGTAGCCCTGAATTGTGAGCACCTTCGAAAACATTTTCAAATATTCACATTGATATTGGATTATCACAGCTATACATTGTCAAGTGATTATCCGATGCAGTCATATATACATGTATCATGACAAAACGTTTTATATACTAATTGTTGTATACAAACTTCCTTTGGTGTTGTGGAGTTATTAGTGTGAAATAAGAACTAGTTCTATTTAATAATATCATTTTACCTCTACTGGTTTATTTGCCTTGATAACAGTGATATTGAATGCTCATAATAAAATTTTATTCCCAAATAAATCCCGCCTTTGTATTGCACTCGACGCGCAAACAATAGAGCATCGTGTTATGTAAAAAATTATAAGGATAATGATTATAATTCATAGAGAAATTATCACTTATAAATATAAAGGCACCAGGATATATAATAATAGATATTCGTGTAGACTTGTATTCGCTGGTAAAATATACGTGCTATTACAACAAATATTATTTTGTATAAACAATATTAATATTTCATTCCCTAACACAATATACGTTCAGTTGAGAGACATTTTATATGCAAAACTGCTTCAGAGTGTGCATTTAATTGAATATAAACATGTCCTTGGAAACACCAAATGGAAAGTGTACTTGACACAAGGCAAATGACAATATCATAATGTGAGTGTCGAATATACGACTAAAACAAGGGATGTCCTTCACACGCACCAAGAACTGAATTCTAAACCAGTGGATCACAATTGTTTGAGAAACACTGACTGTACGCCATCCTTACCTCACCCCGCCTCGGGCAGCGAGAACTAATCTTAGAACCACTTGTTCTTCCGCTCAGCAATAGACAATATGACCACGTTTACTCGAACTGAATAACCAGTCTCGAGGTCTCTTCCATGACCTCAAACGTTTGGACTGTTCCATACATCACCATAGACTCCCAAGTCTGCAAAATGATCGCCTGAACAAACACTTTTATGAAATTTGGAAACCCCTCGGATGCCAGTGTTGGTTTAGTTGAATAGGAAAAATAAATTAGGTTTATGCAGAGTTCGGGACATATTAAACCTTCATATTAATATCCTTGTAGCATCAATAGGTGTGTCATATTACATGAAGTCGGTAAAACTGATGCCTATAATAGCATTTTTATGTTGTCCAGGGAGATGTGTGTATCAAAATTCCCTAATCTCATTACTAAACCCGATGGAGGTATCGATTTTCTTCAAAGTATGAACATATCATGTGTCGCATATTAGGCATTTTTTTCTCGCGCATCTCAATGGCATTTGTGTCGTGCCATAGCCAATGTACAAGATTTGAGTGGGACCAGATGAACAGAAATTTGTCACACGATATGGACATGGGTGATTTTGGGTATGGTCACATGGCTATATATCTCTTAAATAGGGTTTGCGTTGATTTTGCAAATGTTTATCGCGATACCTTGTACAAAACACACGCAACAAGAAAGTGACACGCCAAGCTACAAGCGTTCTACATACGAACTGTTTGAGGCAACAAAAACTTATTCCGTTCTTCAACATGGTTTACTGGTACCCCGAAAGACAAAAATTCATAAACGGCAAAGATATTATCCATGTATCCTTATTCTGGTCTCAGAAGGGCTATTCTGGTGATTCACTATTGATTTTGTCTGCACAATCTTCGGTATCATCTTTGACCCCTTGGGTGGCGTTCTGTATATCATCTACCACCGGCCGTATATTTATATCGTGCTCGCAAACAATGAGCGGTGTAAAATACCGGACCTATTTAATACGGTCAGTTGCCTCTGATATTTTCATGAAATGAAAATTATATTTAACGTTATCCATACAATGAAAAATACAAGTGTGTAGCCGTGTGTAATCACTTGGACATATAATCTATTATTTGATTATATCATTTGTGATATTGCTATTAATTAAATGAATATGTATTAACCTATTACTGCTGGTATGCTAGGTTATGATGTTGCAAATAGCAAATATAGAACACCTTTCAAAATCAAAGTGAAACCAACCATTTATGTCCAAATACACACTGGCGTTATCAGGGGAAGAGAGTGTGTAAAATATAGTTGCCTGTACTATACAACATATCAAAATAGTAGGCAATTGCCAAATAACTCATTGCCCAATAACTAAAAAAACTATATTGTTTTTTTTGTTGAGATCAACGCATTTAACAAGAAGGTCATTAGGGTTTTCACATTTATATGGTTAACGGACTTATGCGGTAATTACAAAGCAAAACTACATGTTGTTAATGTTTGAACACCACAGCGTCGATCTGAAAATATCGCAGTCGCTCAAGGCTTGTGGTCAATTTTCATTCTAAACAGCTATGCCAGACATCAAAGATGTTTACTGTCGCAAAGACGCCAAAGAGTACTTAGCCACCCGATGTAATTACACGGTCCTTGTGATGTACTTTTATGACTGCTTCCACAAAAGACCATATCTGACACTTGGCTTGAATGAAGCAGCATGTAATGAAAAAGGACTCATCCTTTCCCTATCCGATGATAAACAATCAGCTGATTGCAGAATAGGAACTACAACTGGGCACCACATGATATGTATAAGTTAGGGTGATTTTGAAATTTATTGCAGCAAAAAATATGATATTCATATTTAACTTCTGATACGACATTCACTTAACCAAGGAGCACGCTTGTCAATATTTCCTTCAAATACAAATGCAAAGAAAAATGATTCACGACGTAGTATTCCATCATAAATTTGGGACTGATAGAACCCTAAGTGAAACGTATATTGACACATGTACAGTTTCACATTTTCACTCAATTCGAAAAGACTGAGATAAAATCAGACGGAGACAGATAATGTTTGGCTCCAAGTTTCGATAAGTAGTCACACTTACATTGTTTCCTCTGACGATTTTTTTTTTCAAACCGTAGCGAGCGCGATACCTAATGAAAGCAATATAGGGCAATGTTCACCTGATTCACTGCAAAAAAATTTACGTTGTAATCGCACAAAGTACAATGGGGATTCTTTTGATTTTTCATGGTGATGACACAAGTTCTAAGTTTCGTCATCTCGATTTTTAGAAACACACAGCAAGGAAATTATTCGAATTTTGCGAGATATAACACGATATTAGTCATTTCCGATCTTGATTTGCGATGATATGTTCGTTCATATCTTCCACTGAAAGCAACAGCTCTTCGATTTCCTCAATTGGGTCCTAAATTTTGCAATGGAATAGAGACTGTGACCTCGAGTCCTTGACATGTCAGAAGAATGTGAAAATCTAACCATTGTCCTACGAGAGTAACTACTATGGATCTCTCGTCGTCTGGAGATTCTCTGACACGTGGATATCGGTGTCGTTTGTTGAAGGAAATTGGGAGGGATACGAAACGACGAGTGATCTATCACGATTGATTTTAGGTGTGTACAAGACCAAGCCCCGTATTATCTCACTGCATGCATGTCTGTAGGAAGAATATATCACACCTTAGTACATGTGTACATATAGTTTTAGGCTCCGGCAAATGGCTTTCACATCACAACGGCCTGTATTTTTCTTCGAATATTCCGTACATTGATATGCGTTTACGCTGAATGAAAATGAACGATTCCGGATTGCCACTTGTAGCTAACAAAATACTTCCCGATTTCACGTGAACGCCACCTTATGTTCCAGGTATGTGTTTGATCCAATGTAGAGTTATGCTTTTCGACATAGACTTGCAAATCGAGAATGGGATCATTATTCAATGTTCATATAACTTGCATCCACAGTTACAGCTGACGAAAGTGGTGAAAAAACCATAATATATTCAAACCCTCAGTACATATCCACCCGCATCTGCTTACAGCGTGCACAAAGAGACACAAAACTTTTACATACGAGAAAGTCGGTTGTGTAGCACTCTATATGCACAATTTCCATTCTATGCAGCTTTGGTCAAGACATCAAAGATGTTTACTGTCGCAAAGAGTACTTAGCCACTCGCTGTAATTACATGGTCCTTGTGATGTACTTTTATGACGGCTTCCACAAAGGACTTCATCTGACACTTGGCTCGAAAGATAAATCCCCAAATGAAAACGGCTCCAGTCTTTTCTTGATCCGCTCATATACTATCAGTATATTGCATACATTTTCAATGAGATTAGCATGAGATGACACTAAGAAAATGATACAAGACTATAACGTAACACAAGTTTACCTCTCATATTTATGTCCAGATATAAACGTAAGATATAATCTTATAGGATGTTGCATCATGCGCCTCTGCATTCATTTTGAATATCATGGTGTCGTACATGAGCATCGACATAATGTTGGTAGTCATGTCCAAATTGCAGTGTTTTAATCAACAATTATTTAATGAAAATAAATGGTGCATCGAATGAATCCAAATGGTTCGTCATTACACGTATTGTATATTGAATTACATGTATATGAGACGTGGTAGCCATTATTTTAGGTGCACATGAGCTATTTTGGTTTCGTTACCACTTCTCTTCTATAAATCTTCAGCGTTTGTGACCTGAAATTCGATTTAGCCTACTCTGTAAAAGTGGGCAGGAGACCACGTTAAATACATTGTCATCGATTTCGGGCAAGCGAGGATACTTCAGTCGTGCTGTTGTCTTTGAAGCTGTCAATTAATCAACGCCACACATTTGCTTTACTTGTGAAAAAGCCATGTTTATATTTACATTCGGTGACTTTTGCCTTTTTAACTTTACTTACTTGCCAGTTTACTTTATCACCAAATTTAAAATATAGAATATGGGTTAATGTCTCGTGATAGGTGTGTTGGAGCTTGTCTATGGGTTAGCTAGTAGTATTTTTTCTTGATTATGGCTGTGTTCAACCTTTAAACCAGTTTGTAGGTCTGGGCATTCTACAATTCAGCAAAACTTGTTTGAATGTCAAAAATATCAATGATACTGAATGTCAATGATATTTTTGCAAGAATTTGTTTCGTCAAAAAAAAACAGAACTACACCGACCACATTTGTGTATCACTTTCAGCATTCAGCATCGAGTTGTATGGAAGTAGAAATTATCATGAATAGACAAATATTTAGCGATTTTTTCGAATTTTTATTACGCACTGTAGTGTGGCAAAATAATTGTGACCATTCAGATCGCTTCCCTTTCCATGCTTTTCTTGTCGAAAACATACACAATGTAAGGAAAACAAAAAAAGAAATCCGGTGTTGAGTGTCAAGTTACCAGATCATGACATTCCAAAAAGCATACATTTGATTGTCATGTAATTTAGGCGAGATTTGTGCAGTCTCGTTATAACAGCTCGCACCAAACACGTTATGATGGTGGACAGAGATGGTCCTGCCATTTAAATATCGCCATTGTTGGCGATCCATTGTAACTTTAGGAGAAGTAATTGTATGTCATCAATTTGTATCAAACTGATATTCTACATGTTCATACAGTTTACCCTATGTTGTTACCTAGTGGGCGAGTTGACCTTGGGTATTCAACCTGCCTAACTATTGGATATTAGCACAGATACGCGTCAAGCCACAACTAAGAGCCTTACAATAATACCAGCTGGTTTATTATATGAATCAAAGAAGACCAGTTTCTATTAAATAATATACATCTAAATATACAGTAAATAATGGGCTCAGAAATACAATGTACACTTCATATTGCACGGACTGATACTTATTTGGTTTGGGCCATTGTGATCGATTTGAAGGGGAAAACGATTTGGTGCGAGTAAATACTAGTACTCCCACAATCGGGAGACGGATATGGATTTTATCAAGTGTGTTTGTTCGAACAAAACTATATTTCTCAATACAATTAGGTTTGTCAGAAAACAAAACAGCTGGAGATGATAATGTTATTTTCAACAGTTAGTCGTTTTTGTGTATGCATTGGCAACTACGTGACATGAGGATAAGATTACAACTTGCTGACTACCAGGGAACATGTGCCTGAATATGGATTTTGTCTAGCTGTTGTATTGTCCAGTCAGCTGACAAATATACACACTGATGACCAAGAATTACCTGATCATTTTTATATAGGTATAGGGTCTGCGATACTTTGCACCAAGAACTATCAATGAACGCATGGTCCGCTTAGCAATGGAACTCTCGTTCGATTTGAAAATTAGCCCAGAGGCTAAGAAAGGTTACCGGACTGTGGTTTTTTTTTCACCAAAATTGACATTTTGACCTTAAGGGTCATTCAAGGTCACCATTGAAAGCATTATATGTGACTTTCCATTTGAATGTGTCAATATATCAACTCTAGGAGTTCAACCTGTACAGCGCCCATCATGAAGAGAAAAATGGATTGAATACTCCGAGTCCAGACAATTTTTCAATGGCAGAAAACTATACGACGCAGAACCTTTTTTTTGCTGACCCATTAGAAAATCAAAATGGCCGCCACGTGCAGACCTGTGGTTCAAGTACAACGAAACTTTTATCCGTCACAGGAGTATATATGGGAAGTTTTTTTTCATCAATTAGAAAAAAAGTTACCGAACAGATTTCGAGAAAATGGCAGCCAAAGTAAAAAAAAACTCGTTTTTTTTACAAGACCTTTCAAGGTATATGAAGTCAAATTCCAGGTTGCCACTGAAACCGCAACATATGATCTTCCATTTAAATGTTCAAATATTTAGACTCTATCTTGAAGTAATTGCTCCGCATAACTCTCATTATAAGGGGAAAAGTGGAGGCAACTTTCCAAAAGATTTCCAAACAAAATGTCCAATGGGGATAAAACACTTTCTTTCACCGACCCGTCAAAAATTGAAAAGGCCCCCACCTGCAGACTGGCGATTCAAGAGCAATGAATTGTTTTATACACATCACAAAGGGAATATTTTGAAACAAAAATCTCAAGTCTGTCTGAACAGTTTTTGAGAAAATGGCTGCCAAAGTCTGTAATTGGCCTGTTTTTCGTCAAAAATGGCTGCCAGCTTGAAAAAAGCTCAACGATAAAAAAAACATTGAAAGAATACCTCCCACTTTTTTCAGATATTTTGTGTAAAATTTCAGCAAAATCTGACCATAAACTCCAAAGATAAAAATGTGACCGACATCGGACGACACGCCATACCAATAGGTTATCGGACCTAAGGTTCGGTACCTAAAAATGGATACATCAGGTTGGACAGAGCATTTACCTGAGAATGGAAATGAACAGCATTCTCCAATATACGCTTCGTGAAACTGGGCAATAATAGGCATATCATATACAGCTGGTGAAATTCGTAACGCATGGGCTGGATTTGATATATCACCGCATGTACCGACACACCCCTGCAGTAAAATGTCGCATTGATCGCCCATACTCTTGTCAGCTGTGGCACTGAATGTGCTGTGGTCACATGACACGACGCCTTCTATTCGTATATTCGAGTTTATATATATGTTTAATAAGCTACAGGATAGTGTGAATGGAAAGCGTAAGAATTTGTCCGGGAGACATTTTTTAATGACATTTTTTAAAGCGACAGGGCAATTAATGAGCTCATTACTATAATATGGCTTGTAATATTAAATTCTTTTGAATTATAATTATTGAGTCAGAGATTGTTTTGCAGAAATCAGGTGGTTACCACATACATGTACATCAGCTTTACATGCGTTCTATGGCAACAGCTCAAATGCCGGCAACACATCCATCCAAATCGTGCCCCGGGGGTGATCCCCTACCCAACGATACCCCCAAAATACAGCCGTATTTTCATTTTTCGGCCTTTTATTCCCAAACTTGATTTTCGTGGATGGCGCTATTAGCCTTAATAGACTCTATTATATCAGCCCGTGAAAAAAAATCACTGGCCTGGGCAGACGGACCGACCCCATTTGCGATCCCCGCTGTATCACACGGACGTACTACAATTCACAGAAAACTAGTAACCGAGCGAATCCCGCACAATATCGCGCAACGTATGTCCACCGTGAATCCGCTCAATTTCCGTCACTGCGGAGACATCGCAAACGGAAATAATTAAACTTACCACGAATTTAGTAGTACCGGGCGAAGTACCGGGACAATCACTTTTTGTTGATATTGCCATTAAAGTGAATATTGCAATATATTCAAGTTCTCATTCCTGTGATTGACGCAGATCAACAGGAAAGTCACCGATCATTACAATTAGGGGGTTAGACTACTAAGTTGTTGAATGCAATGCAAAATTGCATGATTTTAGTGTTTGAACATCACATCGTCAACATGATGGTTTGTGCATGATTCTTTACAGCTTAGGGTCAGACATCAAAGCTGTTCATCTTCACGAATAATACTTAGCAACCCGCAGTGATTCACGTTTACACTGCTTCCACAAAGGACAACATCTGACAGTTTGAACTAAAAATCATTTAAAGCAAATGGACCTTTCCGGTCCGCTAGTAAACAATCAGCTGATTGCAGAGGAAGAACCACAGCAAGACGTCAGGTAGGATTACTTTGAAATTCATTGTAAATAAAAGTATGATATTCACATTCCAATATGACAAAGACTAACAAATCATCAAAATTTGGCTGTATTTGTGGTAATAGATTGATTTTTACACTCATCTATGCAGCGCCTTGGTCAATTTTCCTTTTCAGAGGCAAAGATAACTGATGACGTAATGTTCCCTCATAAATATGGGGCTTCTACTACCATCAGTAAAACATGTTTCGAAAGTTAAACAGTTTACATATTCACTCAGTTCGACGAGATGGAAATTCCGTCCATATTGTTTCTAAGTTTCAATCACAGAATTTCGAGTGTTTGGTGAATTTCATAGCGACATTTTCATTGCATTAACTGTCACAGTGTTGTTCCAATCCACGTGAGCATAAAATCAGGTTTAGCTGATTCATTGGCGAATTTTCAACTTGTCACCTCTGTCGATATTTTATGGTGATAACACGCTTTTTGTATCATCTCCTGGAGTTATATCTTGTAGAAGCACACAATACATATTACATGGGAAATGTTTGAATTTTTTGTTTTTGGACAAAAATATTTATTATTTCCAAACATGACTTTGGATGATACGTTTATTAATTATCTTCTGGTGGAAGAAGCACCTCTTCCTTTTTTCTTGTGAATGAAAAAGGACTCGGGAATGAAACAAAATCGACATAGAGACAGCGGTCTTGAGTTCGCGACAACATGACAAATCTTACCATTGCCGTCAGTAGGGGACGCATATGAATCTCCTGTGTGGTTGTGTGATAGCCTATATGCACAGTGTCCATTCTATGCAGATTTGGTCACCAAGATGTTTACTTCCCAAAGTGTACTTAGCCAATCGTTGTAATTACATGGTGATGTACTTTTATGACTGCTTTCACAAAGGACCTTATCTGACATTTAACTTGCAAGATAAATCCCCGAATGAAAATGGCTTCAGTCTTGTCTTGATCCACCCATACATGTGCATACATATGCATGCATTAGTCTGATGCCTAGATAATAGTACGACACATTGTTATAACGGATAACTCCTTTCTTCGTATCTTAACACTGCTTTATTCTCCATATTTATGTTAACAAATAATATAATTATATAATGAAATGAGATGTTGCGTCATGAGTTATAGGTAGCCCCTTATAAACTCCTTCGCATCTATGTCAATTCCATCGTGCCCCATATGCACATCAACATAAAATTTTTATAGTCACGTCCATGTTTCAATAAGCAATTTTCAGTGATAACAAATCACCAATAGAATAATCGAAATGTTTTGTCATTATCTTGTATGGGACATGAAGGCCAGTATCACATTTGTATGGCAGCAAGTGACAACAAGAGTTAAAGAGTGATGTAAGTCGACAAGAACTGAAATTCATTTTTTAACGACATCATTCGGACACAAACGTGTTAATCCACTCACAGCATAAAGGAGTAGACATGACTTTGGTATAGGAATTGAATCTTGCATATTTCTCAAAGTATTCCTAGTGATCATATAATCCGTGTGATGTACTTTTATGACTGCACCCACAAAGGACCGCATCGAACACTTTGCTTGATAAACATGATAAATATATCCCCAAATGAAGATCGCTTCAGCATTTTTTTATCTACCAGTTTGCATATATATGTATATATATATCAGTAAGATGATGCTAAGATAATAGTTCGACATATTATTATGGAGATCTTCGTATCTTAACACTGCTTTACTTTCCATATTCATGATCCCCCCTCCCCCCCCCCCCCCAAAAAAAAAAGTTTCATAATGAGATATGATGTGTCATTATATTACAAGTGACTCCTTATGAAGTCCTTCACATTTGTGTTAATTTCATCGTGTCCATTATGCAGATCAACGTAAGATTTCATAGTCACGTCCATATTTGAATGAGCAATTTTCAATGATATCAAATCACAAATAGAATGAATCAAAATTGCTTGCCAATTTATTATATGTGTACATTAGCCATAACATAACTTCGCTTGTTCGTATTATTAAACTACGGTATTACCGCTCAGTACAAGACTTTGATGATGTAAATGACAAAACAAACATCAAACACTTTTGAATAGAAACAAAGCCCGACCTAACATTCATATCTGAAGCCACACTGGTGTCATCAGGGAGGGACAGTGTGTGAAACGAGTTGTTTCCAGATGTCATGAATTATGAAAAATTGGAATGATAATGTGTGAGATTGGGAAAGAATCGACACATCACCTCAATGTTACCTTGAGTGGCAACAAGTGTTAAAGATGATGGGAGTCTAAAAATAACTGGAATAAATTTTGTCAACAGTAGCATATTCTTCCGGACACAAACGTGTTCATGAGTAGACATGACATTGATATACGAACTGAATCTTCCTCATGCATGAAAGTTGTTATGTAGTAGTATAAATGAAGAATGTTCATTCTGTACCGCTCTGGTCACGACATCAAAGATGTTAACACTCACAAACAGTAGCTAGCTATCCCCTGCAACAGTCTTTGTGATGTACTTTTATGACTGCTGTCACAAAGAACCCCATCTGACACTTGGTTTGCGAGATGAATCCCCGGATGAAAATGGCTTCAGTCGTGTTTGTTTCATCTGCCCATATACTTCCAGTAAGTTGCATACGTCGGCGAGATGATGCTAAGATAATAGTATGATATTATATTACAGGAGATTATTCTAGTCTCCATAACACTACACTACTTTACATTCCATATTATATTCACGAAAAAAATATCATATAATGTGATAGGTTTTTGCGTCAATAAATTAGAAGTAGCTCCATATACATTTCACCAAATCATATCTACACGTCGACTTAATATTTTGTAGTCAGGTCCATGTTTTAGCGTTTGATGATAGCAAAAATACAGTAAATACTAGTAGAGATTTATTTTGGACTTTGGACCTGTCTGAGAATAGCTGCACGGAAAAATATCATTAATCTTTGTGTTTTCAATTCTTGTGTATTTTATTCATTTAATTGTTGAGAAATTAATGCAGACAGTTGTCGACAGACATCTACCACTGATGCCAAGAGGAAAACAACTAATCGATACTACTAGACTGCGGAATGTTGAATGTTTACAGTACTACGCATGAACAGGGACTCAACAATCGTCACTAAGTGCCTTCGGATGTCACCTCGACTGTAACATTATCTTTTTTGCGAGAATCTTTTTTCGCCTAAGAAAGAACTACACGTGCCCCAACTGTGGCTTGAGTGAGTCTTCCCGCTAGTGTTTCTCAATATGATGACATACTCCTCAGCAACACTCAAATGTGTATCGAAAAGGAATCAACACAAACGGAAACAATTAATGGCGTAAGGATTCTAACCTTTCGAATATATTAAGGTCCTAACGATGTGATAAGTTATTTCAGAGTAAACTGCAATTATGAGGGTTTTGTCAATCGAAGTGCCCAGCTAGTCTCTGAACTGCTGCGACAAGGATATGTTATACCAAGACTTATAGCTGCGTTTAAGAAATTATATGGACGTCATCATGATTTGGTTGATAAATACACCAAATCCATGTCTGCCATGCAACTAGATCTATTTTCATGTTAATTTTGGGGAATTAATGACGGATGCCACTAGTTGGGCAGGAAATTTTCACTCTCTCCGGAACACCTGATTTCACCTCCTAATTGTCATTTTTGGGTGTTCATGAGTTTCCTTGTCATTTTTGCTTTCTTTCACTTCGTATGCCTGATATGACTTTCTGTCCCCGGACTATGAGATTGGATAACGGACCCTGTTTTGTTTGCTCGGAATACTTAATACTGTGTATTGATTCCACGTCTATTTCACCAGCTGCCTTCAAATCTATGACTAATATGCAGTAGGACTTATATGCATGCTAGTTCTTTCCAAATTCATCACGGGTGTCAAATGTGTAGTGTTTTCCGTGAGTTTTCAAGCTATATCCCATACATACGACACCTAGTCTAGCATTTACAAATGAAATCACTCGTAGTTCGTATTACGAGAAATATGATCACAATGTTTTTTTTATTACGAAACATAGTCACTGTAGGAATCCCCGATCAAAGCGATTACCATAACACTCGTTACGGTAATAAAAAACATGACGGAAGATGAGTCGGATCGAATATAAACTGCGTATCTAGGGTATATCAAATCTAGGGTATATTATTGGAGTGAAAGTGATACCCATATATATTAGAATTTGTGATAAATACATCGTTGTACAGCGTTGTAGAGTTTGATGCGAGCACGGAGAGATATTAAAATTTGGGAAAGATTACCGTAACCGTAATGTTTGGCATGTTTGCTGTAATATATATAAACATGTGTTGTTATGCGAATGATCAAATGTCTGTGCATAAGTGTACAAGTGTCCTTTGTACGGTGATTCCTAAATTACATGATTATTCTCGCATTTGGGTAGTAACATAAATAACTAGATTCACACGCGAAAATAAATAACTAGATTCACACGCGAAAATAAATAACTAGATTCACACGCATCCTTTGGCCTCTTTGTATTTTAAATAACTGGATGCACATTCACCTATATGAATTTATATTAGTTATCTCAAATAGCCTAGGTTATGTCATGATCAAGAATATAATTTAAATTCCTTTGCAATGAAGTAGGCAGCATGTACTACTTGTAATCACATCACTTGAAATAATTATTTTAACATGTCACGTTACCGTTATCACAGCTGCCAAACTTGATGAAGTTGCCGTGATCCAGGGACATTTTTACTCAGACAAAATATTAGAGCATACCGTGAATTGAGACAAACGACCAACTCGCTGAATGCTAAACAATGTACAAACTCCCATAGCAATGATTCAAGTGCAGAAAATTAATCGCGATTTTTTGGGAATGGACATGGACGAAATGAACTGACTCACCTTCCGTCATGTTTTGGATTACCGTAACGCGCGTTACGGTAATCGTTTCGATCGGGGATTCCTACAGTGCTAGCAAGATGAGAAATTTGTAATCATGCAGTTTGTATTGTTCTTTTACTCCTCTTTTCATGGATCTTTCTGTTTGCAGTAGTCGATTTGTTTTAGGCTTTGATTTTAGTCCGTCTGGATAATCTGATGTGCTAAATCGCTAAATCTAGGGTTATTCAATGATATAGGTTACATATGTATCAGTGATATGGAACGAACTGGCTTTTCGGTTATCTCATCTTTTTATGAAGTAATAGTCTGATTCATCGAAAAATATGTTTATTTATGAAATATGTAAATATCAGAAAAATATGTTTATTTATGAAATATGTAAATATCAGAAAAATATGTTTATTCATGAAATATGTAAATTTTTTATTCATAGAAAAAGCATAACATAGGAAAATAATCATTCTGTCATCATTTTGAATTATAAAAATCGTATGAACACACAATCAAACAATTTCTCCAATTGCATAGAAAGCCATAGGAGATGGCCCTTTGTCCTCAAGCTTACCAAACATTGGCTTCCAACAGATTATCGTCAACAAAACTCCTCGCAATATTACTATCTGCTGTGTCATATGCACTCAAGATGACTTATTGCTCTGAGTTGCTAAACATCGTCAACTGCTCAATGTAGGGTGAATAAGGGCCCAGAAATACAATACACATTAGATATGGAACTGACCGATGATAATGTGCTTTATTACGATCCACTTGAGAAGGACGACGACTCCGTGGTTCGGTGCAAACAAACACAAACTACTTATAGGAGTCCCACAACCAGGAGCCGATTATTAGCTGTACCGTAGTCGTGTTTGTTCACAGGAAAGCAGAACAACTTGAATAAAAAGGTTATTCTCAACAGAGATCTCCTGGCCATAATTATATCATTGATTAGTACAGATTTGAACTGTGTGAATGTATAGTTTTACAAATATACAAATTATCTAGTATAGGGTTGATGTCTCCTTATATTTCATAATGGGGTGAATTCAAGGTTTTGAACAAATAAAAGAAATTTGCATATTTGAGGTATGCATAGACCAATTGTGAAATACAATCACTGATTTTTCATAGGAATTTCTCATAGATCGTTCAGCCCTATCAACTCAAGCCACGATAACATAATGAATTGTCGCGCCCTATCCTCGTTTAAATTTGATAGATCATCACTAATCTTGTCTCACAGTTAAAGTGCGACTTATACGTATACTTGGTATTATTACGTCTGGGACCATTAACACGTGTTTCCTTATTATGTATAGGATTAAAGTGCAATATGCAATAATGTGCATATCGCATGATGATGGAGTTATGTCCGGCATCCATGAGGTACAAAGCGAAAACAAGCCTTTGTGTTATTTCGTCTCTCGAGCTGTGAGGACATCTGATGTATTATCATTGCATGTATTTACGTCGAATTAACCTGAATTAACAAGAACTTGACAAAACCGTCATATCGTTTAAAATGGTACTTGCAAAATCCCTTGTGTTAATAGTAGATCACTACCGAATATGCTCGACCCATGTACGTTTATTGCTACGTCTCTCAACTAAGCATTTGGCATGTCGTAAGTATGCAATGACAGATTCAGTAGTGTGTGGAATTATGGTTTAAAATTGGAATAAAAAATTGTTAAATTGAGAACGAATCGACCCATCATGATCTCAGTATTGGAGTCCGATAGACTGAGCTATACTCGTAACATAAGTAAAGACTCACGGCGTTCATAAGTATACATGACAACGATATGCAAATTGTATCTCTTTTACATACTCAAAAGTTTATGTATAGTATTATAAAATACCGCCATGGCAACACATTAAAAAGACAATGGAAAACAACAAGTTATGAGAAGTGTCGAACTCCCTTGCAGGAGGGGGTTCGATGCTCACGAACCATCGGCCGCTCCACCAATTATCCACTTTTTGGAATATAAACAACAACTTGAGTTATACAAGATTATTGTATTTCACATTTGTTTTTTGAAGCACCTGATGCAATATATTTGCAATACACAACACAAATGTCACTCCCTTAGACCTAATAATGCCTATAAGCTTGATCACTACAGTATATCATTGCAAGTCAAAAACACACTCAGAAAACGAAAATTCCAATGCAGTCTGAGTGTCATCAAAAAATGTTCTATATAATCCAGTGGCATCATTCCATTGTCCATTATGTATCCGGTGAAAGAAGTGTCCAGGGCGAAGCTGTAGCAGCTACTTGTTTCTTGTCTCCTCTTGTGTGGGGTCTGGGGCATGACTGCACCCGACAGGTCGTCCTTCAAGTCCCCGTCTTGAAAAACCAGTACACAACAGTTCTGCAAGCTGCCGCTTCACCCCTGTGAACAGAAAGATTTCAGCGTCATGCAACTTCATTTCATACAGTCAAAATTATATTTCAAAGACAGCATAGGCCTACACACGAACATTATGGGATGTTGATAATGTCCTGAAGAACTAACAAATAATTTTATGTGCACATAAGAATGGATTCATCGAAGTAATCAGTGATACATTGACAGCAACGATGCGAATAAATCAGTCGTCGGTTGGTCATCAGCTGGTCATGTTTACATGAAATTCGGCCCAGTATGCAATTGAGCAAAAGTTATATATTCTATACGTCTTTGGTCAAGTCGTAAACGATGCTAACTGTCACAAAGAATAACTAACCATTCTCTGTAAGTTCATAGTCCTTGTGATGTACTATTATGGCTGCTCCCACGAAGGACCTCATCTGACACTTGGCTTGAGAGGTAAATCCCTGGAGAAATGGCTTCGGCCTTTTCTTGATCTGCTCATATACGATAAGTAGTTGCATACATACATTGGCAAAATGAGGGCAAGGTGACGATATAAGACTATAATATCATGTTGCAACACTGAATAATAAGCAAAGGCATATAAATTGTTCTGTGTTGTGTCAAATTTTGTTGTATCGCGTCTGTGCATTTGCATGTAGTGTAGTCACGCACATGTTTTATCATATTAATCAGCAATTGATTGTGAACGACCCATAGAATGACTCAAAATAGTTCGCCATTGAAATATATGGGTTGTGATTGTCATTATTTAAGTTGCGCGTGAGCTATTCTTGTCTTGTTGCAACTTCTTTTGTATAAATTTCCAATGTTTTTTTTTACCTGAAATTCAATTTAGCCTACTTTACGGAAGTGGACAGGAGATCACGTTAAATACATTGTCATCGATTTTGGGCAAGCGAGGACACTTCAGTCGTGCTGTTGTCTTTGAAGCTGTCAATTAATCAACGCCATGCATTATTTTTACGTGTGGACAACACATGTATATATTTAAATCTGTTGGATTGTGTTCGTTTTTTCCTTTTTTATTCGCTGTGTTCCAATTGTCAATTTTACTAATTAAATTGCATGATATTGGTTAATTTCTCATGAAATGCACGGTGAAAGTTAGTGACTATATCTTATATAATCTGGTCAGTAGGTTATACTATTTCTGTCTATATGGCTGCGTTTTACCTTCAAACTAATGCGACGACTAGGTCTCTGGATCGTTCATTTTAGCAAGATCTGGCTGGCGATTCGCCCATCATATTCATGGTGGGCTTTCGACAAAGATTATCATCATAACACAGCCATTTCCTTGCAATAATATTATTGACTGGTTTATCGGACGGACCAAAATGTCACACTGTTTTCAATACAGCGTCAAGTGTTCCACTTTTGAGGTCACGAAGTCTCCGGTGTTTGGTGTAAATAAATGGCAAAGTATTTGTAGGAGTCATATTTGTTTGTTCAAACGAAAAAAAAATCGTAATATTTCTCTCAGATAAGCAGAACAACTTGGATAACGAAGTTATTCTTAACAGATATGTCCAGCTCATAATAATGTCATTGACCAGGACAGATGTCTTCGTTATATTTGGACTATGTCAATATATAGTTTACATATGTATAATTTATATCGGTAATAACTCTGCATTCTCATTTGAATGCGATGAATGATGTGGGTATATTCTACCAGGAACAGTACTAATCTTACCTGACAGTTGAAGTGCACCTTATACGTATATCCTGACACGTCCCTGACACATTCTCCCACTCGACATACACGGCACAGATTCATCACATGACTTCATACTTACTTACCTTACGTCACCGGGCACACACCGTCCTCGCACCACATCTACATGTAAACAACATCGCTCACGCTATCACTTCCAACAATCCCACCAATCACCACATTCCCAGACACATGACTCCGCCCACACAGACATGACATCACTTTCCCGCCATTTACATGAACACCTGCCACATTACGCGGGAAAATCCACACACATCATAGACTTAGCCCCGCGCTTTCCCACGGACAAGTCAGTTGTAACAAGAGAGTTGTAATAAAGTAGTTGGATAGAGAAGTTGGATTGAGAGGTACTACGCCAAATATTGTTATTAGAAGTTATCAAATTCATATTGGACTATTTAATACTTCGGACTATTGTGGGAATTACGATTGAGTGTGAGAGTGATCGTACATCGGACCAAAATCATCCCAATAAACTCGGATATTGTTGAAATTTACGTCGGACTTACTGGTGGTGTGTTAACGCACAACATACATCGAACTATTCGATCAGTGGGCGTAATAGCCGCCCGAAGAACTCCGCTATTCCGTCACATTGGTGCCGTGACCAGGATAGCGAAGGCCAGTTCTCGGCTTACGAACTATCCCGACGTACGAACTTCCAATGAATACCCGATCTACGATTCGGAACCCGATCGGACCAAGCCCGGAAGATGAGGTGACGATGAATCCGGTCCAGTCGAACCATCGAACTTCACGACCGAGGTCAGTGGCGATGAGCGATACTGTTACGCTATCGCAAGTGCAACCACCAAACGAACTGTACGAACATGCCGGACTGGATGCGAGCCGATAGTAACCTCGAAGAACTGTTGGACGGTGACCCGTACCAGCCGTCGCGCACGGTGACAGAAATCCTTGACGCGCATGCGCGGTCGTACCACGCGACACCTGCCGGACCGCCAAGGTCGCGACCAAGCGACGGAAGTGAAACGGACTATGCGCGCTTCCAGCGCCAACCCAATACCGACCCGCTACCCAAGTCGGTGAGTGTACGCCCAACGAACTATGACAATTCAATGCTAACGCACCCGCCGAGTCGGTCGCGTGTCCAACAATGGTCGCACGGATCGGATACACGTGCTGAACCGTATCCGCGACACGACAATGTAATGTCGCGCCCATCGGTAACGATCCACACACTGACGCGACCCGACCGAACCCCGCCGGTGTACTCCAGAGTACCGGCCGACCCAGTCGTCACGGGAGAGCTGCCGGATGTCCACCTGCCGAACCGGAGAAGAGCCGCCACCGAGAGTACCCCCGCGGCCGACCCCAGGTTCAACGCCGCCCAGACGAACGACCCGCCGACACGATTCCACGCACCCGCGCCAAGATCGGAGGTCCGATACACCAGCGACACCATCGATCGCCGACCGCGCAACATCGGAGTACCGATCTCCGACACCCGCGAAAACACCCGCGCACCCTGCGCATCTACCACCACCGGTAGTCAACATCGGACCATCGAACGGCGAACTGTCGCTACCAGCGGAACATTCCGCCTCACACGGCTACATGCCCAACCATGGAAATGCGGTGCCCATGCACAATCATGGGGGAGTAGCAGTATCGAACTATGGAAATGCGGTGCCCATGCACAATCATGGGGGAATAGCAGTACCCAATCATGGGGGAGTAGCTTATCAAACCATGGAGTATCAGCGTACGGTGTCGCCGCGTACAATCGCGGAATAGTGCCCAATCTGGGAATTGTGCCACAAAACCCTGGAGTAGCAGTTCCAAGTGTGTACGCTCCTGGTTCGGGATATCAGTTCCCACAAATGTCACACCCAACTCCGTCATACGGAATGCCGGAAATGTCGCCGCCATACGGACCGGTCTCCCAAACCGCGCCGTTGCCAAATCACGCTGGCTATCCGCCCGCACCCGACGCCACGCCATACGTCGTACCGGTCACCACGACCACTGGCGCACCAACCATCTTGCCGTTTCTACGACGACTGCCAGCGCTACGACAGCGGCATCACAAGCGCCCATCATCCCGACGCCAGCGCTGAGCACTGCCAAACCAACACAGTGGCGAGCCACGTTCAAGGAGGGTAATCTGAACCAGTACCTCCGCAGCTTCGAACAGTTTACGGCTGCCTTTACATACACGGACTTAAACAAAACTATGACATTCCGTAGTCTGTTACGCGGACGAGCGGAAGCAATCGCTCTGAACATTCTGTTTGATACGCCTTGGGACGAGTTCAGGCGCCGCCTCCTGGAACTTCCAGTGGAAGAATGGGAACCAACGGCCCGTCGTCAAGCGAAACGTGACGACTTTCCGTTTCTGAAACGTGAGTGGAAAGAGGACGCCGAACATTTCTTAGAACGATTGCAGGCCATGGCGGAACAGGTGTTCGATGACGTCACGCCTGAGTTCCGTCAACGAACTGTTATTTCGCAATTCGTCAATGGTCAGCCTGACCATATTGCGGATAGACTTTGTGTAATGACATTTACTTCGCACAGCGACGCACTCACGGCTGTACTAAAGGCGGAGAGTCGGCAGCAACGGATCAAGAGGGACCGACCACACGATACCCGCCAAGCGGACGCTACCTACCACGGGTACGTCAACGACACGGAACTGAATGACGAACTTTCATGTGCGATCGGACAATCGAACCACTGGGATACGCCCACTCCCGATCAGATCGCTGCGTATTACGACCCCGCCGATAGCGACACGACCGGACTGCAAGGGTGTGAGGAACATTCAGTCCCTTCCTGCTCTCGCGAATGGGTTGCGGAAGCATTCCAGTGTGCTGTCAGTGATGAGTGCAGACAATATGGTGAGGACACACTGTACTCTGTCCTACGAGCCACCGCTCAAGCTCGTGGCGACCGTCCTACGCCTAAAGGTCGAACTGAAATAAGTTTCTTTTGTAAGAAACCCGGACACAGATGGATACGGTGTTTCCGTTTGAAGGAAATATTGGTACGAAACGGAATGAAACCGTTCCCGCCACGCTCTGGCGCAAATCGGAATAACGGACAGATCGGTATACCGAACTCGAACTCTCAGCCAATGGCTACGACGCCACCGGCCCAGCCACCACCACAGGCCAGGCCGTCAAACTAAGGGAGGAAGGAACTGCGGAGCAAGAACCTTCCGTTAAACCGAGCTACGCTCACAGCTCCAAACCAGTGGTTGTGTCCACAGCCACGAACACGACACCGCTCAAGTTGGCGCCGACACCACGGGCCCTTCCGCTCCGCGAAGGGGTGTGCGCCAAGTGTTCTTCGTCGACTTCAGGTACGGAATCCCTCCATGAAGGGGTGTCCGAGCCACTGCCGCGCAGGCCATCACGGACTAATCGTCACGAAGGGGTGTTGTCACGCTCCGTCAGACGGATTAAGGTGGTTCCCGTCGGACCCGAGAAAGACCCCCTGGACAGTGATACTATGACATCACCAGTCTTGTCTCGGATGATCTCAGTGCGCCAGGCCGCCCGTGTGCGAGCGCTGGATGCGAAGTTGAACGGACAAACATGGTTATCCGACTACTCCAGCGCCGATATCGTTGCCGCAGAGCAAGCCGACCCGAGCGTCGGATTCGTACGACAGGAGGTATTGAACGGAACGAAACCCACGTCAAAGGAAGTCGCCCGCTACGGCGAGGAAGTGAAAACTTTGGTTTCACGATGGACTTTGTTAGCGCTACAGGATGGAGTCCTCATACGAAATACCAAGCCGGACCCAGCTGGTCGGACTGTCGTACAAACTGTGTTACCAGCGGCATTACGAACGGTGGTTCTACACCAACTCCACGACCTCAAGGTCGTAGGCCACCTCGGAATACAACGGACTGTTGGGAGAGTAAAGCGCCGGTTTTACTGGCCAGGTCTCGCCTTGGATGTTGCCCGCTGGTGCGCCCGCTGCCCGCAGTGTGTGTCACGGAAAGGAAAACCAGCGCCCAGGAAATCGCCTCTAACGCAACTACCAACTGGGGCGCCATTTGATCGTATTGCCATGGATATCTTAGATACCCATAAAGTTACCGGACGTGGAAACAGGTACATTCTTGTCATATCGGACTACTTTTCAAAGTACACGGACGCATTCCCGCTCCGCCGCCATACGGCCAAAAATGTCGCCGTTGTTCTGGTGAATCGTTGGATCGTGTACCACGGGGTACCGAAAGCCATACACAGCGACCAAGGAACGGAATTTGAGTCGTCATTATTTCGGAGCGTTGTACGCCTTCTGGGCGCCAAGAAAATTCGGACCACGCCCTACCGCCCACAAAGTGACGGTCAAGTCGAACGATTCAATCGGACTTTGTTGAATATGTTGAGTGCATTCGTCAGTGATCGTGGGAATGACTGGGATCTGCACTTACCATATGTACTCATGGCGTACCTCGGTGCATTCTTCTACCGGGTGTACACCACACCTGATGGTATACGGACATGAATGCAATTTGCCTCTTGACTTGATGTTTCCTACGTATGACCCAGAACCGCTACCTCCATGCGGACCCGAATACGTCGAGTATCTCCGAACTGCTATCAGAGCTGCCCATGGGTTTGCGCAAGATCATCTGCAAAAAGCTGCAACCCGCCAGAAAATGGGGTATGACGCACATGCGAAATCTCGCCCTCAGTTCCAGCCGGGAGAGTTGGTACAGTACTACTACCTGCCCCTCACTCAGAACAACAAATTCGCCCGACCCTGGACCGGACCCTGGAGAGTCCTGGAACGCGTTACTGAGGTAGACTATCGAATTGCTCTAGTCTCCAATCCACGAAATATTAGAGTCGTCAATCTGGACGTCATTAAACCATACGAAGGCGACACACAGTTGCTGAACCTTCAACCTCAAGTCGGATCGCCACCTGAGTCGTCAAGCAGCACAGACTCCAAGACCGAACCATCGAACGATCCCCTGGAGCTCCTCAAGGAATTCCTCTACCCTTGGGACGTCACCGTACAAGACAAATCGTCAGACACAGATCGGACTACCGAAACTGATACTACGTCATCACCCGCTAGTCGGAGAAGTCCCGCAATCGGACCGCGACGCCGTCGCCAGAAGCGAAAATCACGCAAGTCGAACTCCAGCGCTTCACAGCGAGCGCCAAAACCCCGCAGACCCAAACCCGCGATTGCTACGGACTCATCAACAAGCGAGGCTACGCCCCAGCCTGCTCCGTACAATCGACCCAGACGCACGATTCGCCGCCCAGCCCGGTTCAGATAACCACGGCTGTGCCAAGGGACTGATCTCTATGATGATGAATAAATGCCTGTCTATTGGACTATGATGTCATATAACCCCAAAATATATTTAAAATATAATAATATTATGTACATATTCATTTCAATAACCATTTTTATGTACCGATGTCAGTGAGGCAATTTTCATATATAATATTGATATGACGTTATAATATTGATGCTGGTTACGATGCTATAATGTGGTATATGTGTGTTATGCATTGCATATAACTTCGTACTTCTCCATACCATCTCGCGCCTGTTGCGCACTGCCTAAATATTGCATGACTAACAATTCCACCCATGTGTCAGCCGTCATGTGCTGCCGTGAGTAAGATCACTTTGTCGCGGACGAGGTGAGAGGATAGCCGTCTCCCGAGCAAGCGTCTGATGAGAGCCTCTGCTCCCCCTACGCACAATTAAGGGGAATGCCCTCAGGAGCAGGATTCAGCTATGAACAAACCTCTGCATTCCAACGCGCGATCTGTCATCACATTCATTGAAAATTATGCAACGTGCCACGGCAGGGCCGCCCAGATCACCCCATCACCCCTCATGATAATATCAGCGGTTCCATTATCTACGGCACTAGATGAAAATGAACGGACTGAGCAAACTTCTGTGAGCTTGGTATTTATACCTCAGAATATGTACAGACAGTAATCATCTGTTATAAACAAGTTGGTCAAAAGTTTATTGTGTGCTAACTGCGCAGATAAGGAACGGACTAATTGTAAGAGTTCACACGGAAAAGCATGAAGCTCAAGTAAACACTGAAGCCACCCGCGGCACCCCCATAAACTTTCCCAGCTAATACAATAGAGAGTGGAAGCACGTAAAAGGTGCAGTAATTTTGACTGTATGCTAGAAGGACAGTGAAATGATTGGATTGCGTTATCCAGAAGTTTGTGTCAGACTATGGGAAAATAGAGCAGCTGTGTGCTAACCTACTGCCCCCGCTTGACTGGTGTCATGAACCAGAGCTTTGATGTACACGCGTTGCCCAGGTGATGGACCGCCCCCTCTTCGCACGACTGAGAGCCGAGATGGATCAAGCGAACGTAAAAAGACGTATAAAGACAATAGACAGAGCGCACCCCAACCCCCCCCCCCCCCCCCCCGATTGTGGAAAACCGCAAAAGACACTGTCAGCACTTTGTGTGTGTACGGATGCCAGATAAGCAGGAAAGTTTTGGAAGTGGATCATTCTGGCTGCGGACACTGGAGAGTGAACATCTAGTGGAAAAGTGTTGATACTACAGTGATCTTGAGAGACAATCAGACACTACTTTGAATATATATTTCGTACGGCAATAGCACAGACTATTGAATAACATTTTACGAACTTTGTGTGTGATTTGATACGTACATTGTACTAAATAACCAGTCGGACTATTGAGTGAGGGCTCACGCCAGTGAGCGAAGTTCGAACTATGTCGTCTTCCGACAAGGAGAGAGACAAGCCACCGGACAATAAGACGGCATCTGATGCTGATAACAACGGACTTCCACTTGCCGTGAGAATAGTGGAGGCTGGGGATGAGCCGGAACATCCCATCGTACTTGAAGAATCGGCGACAGCCGACAGCGCACCGGGAACAGTTTCCCCTACTTCGGACCTGATCACGATATCAGATACAGAAACGGCCTCTGGGGCCGAAACGGACATTCGTAAGAAAGTGATAGCGAAACTCGCTCAACGTGGAGAGCGTCATACGCCGAGTCCATCATCGGACTCGATGTCAGACTTGAGTGCGCCTGACTTTCAGCGCCTGGAAGAAGGCGGGAAAATTGTGGAGCAAGCCATGGCTGCTAGAGACGCAGCTAAAGCCACGGCTAGTGTTACTTCGGACTCCGGACCAAAACTAATGATGGCTACTCCACCAGTGACAGCCTCACGACCGACCGCCGTGTCGGCTACTTCGCCTGCTTCAGCCAAACCGGCCAAGCCTGTACGACCTCTCGCGTTGCTCCCGCACGCGACGACATCGCGACTATACTCCTCAGCATACACGGACTTATTCTGGACTCAGGGAAATCATGAGTCGCGGGATCTACGACAACGGACATATCGCCGTCAAGTTGACGAGTTGATGGAACTCGTACCTCGTCCCCCTACACCCCACGGGACGAGTCCGATCGACTGGAACGCGGTTCCACTTTACGACCGAAACCGACAAGCGGGATATGGACACGTCCATGACTTTTCGGTGCCATCGACGTTGACAGAGAGTCAGTACCTGCCGTTACGCCTCGGGACAGGAGGCTTCGACTGTCCTTCCTGTACCAGTGAGGAGGAGTCAGAGCACGAACGGACCTGGCCCACGGTGCCTCGCCGGGCCCCACTTCGGACCCCACAGGAGCTGGATGCTCATGTTCTGACGTACCACATGCCATTTGTACGATTCTTTGTGTGCCCCGCACGGACGGCGGGGCACACAAAGAACTATCGCCCACCTCGCGTACCTGCACATGTACCAATTTTCAGACGGACACCAGACTCCGTACTGACATTCGGAATATGGGCGATGGCACCTGCCCTGATGGCCCAGTACCCGCCGAACACCGCACCGGAGGTCCAGCTGGTGCTGGATCGGATCGAGTTCGCTCAGCTAAAAACCAGTACTGACGAAGTGAAAGTCGAAGGGATGGTAAGCGACATCCAGCTAATTAACCGGCACGTCCGCTATCGAAAGCCGGGAGCTTTCTATTTCGACCGTCCTGTCGTCTACCGGACCTTGGCCATGAAGGCCGCCGAACCTCGGACTTCGGCTTCACCAGCCACAGGAGTTTCCACTCCCGCACGGAGTTCGCCCTCGGGGGCGATACCAAAATTAGCCCAATGGGCTAGAAAGGTTACCGGAGAAATATACAGAGTTAAGCCGAGAAAATGGCCCACTTCGAGCGATTCAAGCGCAACGAAATTTATACATGTCACAGGGGTACATATGAGGAGTGTTATGCATCAATAATAAAAAAAGTTACTGAACAGATTTTGTGAAAATGGCCGCCAAAATCCAAAATTGACCGTTTTTCGACGAAAACGGCTGCCATTTTGAAAAAAATGCGAAAATCAAAAAACTAAAAAATACCTCCCTCTCGAAATATTTTTGGGCATTTTTGTGCAAAATTTGATCGTAAACTTTAAAGATAAAATTGTTGACGGACAACGACGACGACGACGCCGGACGCATCGCCATGCCAATAGGTTACGGACCATAGGTCCGGTAACCTAAAAAGTCGGACTGTTGAGAGGCCTACAGCGCCTAATGTTACGGACTATAGAGTTCGGGAGGGACTTGTGCCACCCCCGGACGAATATCCGCCCCTGCCGAGTCGACCCACGGTCGAGACAGACGCGGCTGAATCTTCGGACTCAGTTAAGACTTCGGACCCAGCCGAACCCATGGAAACGGCTAAGATTACGGACTCTGTGGATAGAGAGCCTTCTCCAAGGACGGCTTCTCAAGCCCCAATCACGGACACTGAGTCGCCAATGGAGTGCGACCAGCCGCCACCACTTCGGACGATCGAGGACGAATCAGAGCCTCGACCACGTCGAACACCCGACAGCAGGCCGGGCTCCCATGGAGCTGTCCCGCGGCCTAATCACCTTCGGACCGCCTCCTCCGTACCTGGATTACGAGGAGGAGTTGTTGCCACCAACGACCACCTTGGTCACTCGGGCCAACGACCCGGACAGGCCTCGGCTAAGGATGGAGGTCCTGGAGGACCAGGATCCATTACCTCGCGACCTGGAGGTTAATTTCGGACTACACGGATCTGGTGAGTTCGGTGCGGACTACCAGTTACTTCGCCAGCACGGGCAACAATTGCTCGAACGGACCCTACCTGGACTACAAGTACTCCCCGGAGTTAATCCGGACTTTGCCGAACTTTATCAGGACGACAACACGCGTCGTCTTCCCGCGGGACTTGGACCTCATCAGTCCTACTGGATGGATCAGATCACCCAGGCTGCGACGGACGCGGACCCTTTGCTGCTAGCGGAGGACGCCGAACACCACCTCCCGTCGTTGGCACTGGCCAGCGCGGACGACCTGGCGCTACAACATCTACGAGCCATCCGCCGCGGGTATGTACTTGCCATGGACGCACACATCCGCCAGGCATAGTACAATGCCATGTCCCTCGGATTTGGGATGGGGTCGCTCCACGAGCGACAGACCCCTACGGCTCCGCACCCTCTCCTGGAGGAGAACCGTCGACTCCGGGAGGAGCTCCGCACCGCGGAACAAATGAACTCGGACTTACGGGAAGAGGTACAGGAGCTTGGAGCCCGCCTCTCTACGACTTCGTCTTCGTCACCGGAACCTCAGGGAATCCCTGACGAGCTTTGGACGACGATTGTGGCGGTTCTACCGCACTTGCCGGCTGAGGAACAATGGCGGCTGATGCAACAGGCATCGCCAAGCCGCCCGACCTCCCGCGTCAAGGAGGCGCGACCGCCCTACGGACTAGGGTGATAGTAATTCGTACCCCAGGGCACAGCACCAGGATAGTTGTGTCCTGTATATGTCGTACCAATCATATCATATGATATATATGTGTGTATTTCGAACTGATTAATCCTGGTCACTTTCAGGTGTTTCGGACTTTAAAGTGTTTCCGTTCCGCTAGGGAACGTAGAGGATTATTTTTTACATTCCAATAATATAATATGTATATATATTTGTGATTCTTTTAACTTTGATTTATGTGTTGATTTATGTGTTTCATCGTCACCTGTCGTTGTTTTAAATGTATTTGTCAAATGTGTTCATATCATTTTAGTGACTGTTGACTGACTGACTAATGACTTTATTTTGACAGTTAGAATTTTTATTGTATCCATTGTTTTACCATTGTCTCGCGCGGTGAATGTGTTTTCCCTTTAGGACTTTTAGCTTATCATGTTTAGATTTTTGGACAGTTAGGTTTCCGGGAGGGTAAATTCCCAGGGGGTAATTTGACGAAGGGGTGTTTTGTAGAATATTTATGACTATTATGGCCCGAAACCCGTCCCTGACACATTCTCCCACTCGACATACACGGCACAGATTCATCACATGACTTCATACTTACTTACCTTACGTCACCGGGCACGCACCGTCCTCGCACCACATCTACATGTAAACAACATCGCTCACGCTATCACTTCCAACAATCCCACCAATCACCACATTCCCAGACACATGACTCCGCCCACACAGACATGACATCACTTTCCCGCCATTTACATGAACACCTGCCACATTACGCGGGAAAATCCACACACATCATAGACTTAGCCCCGCGCTTTCCCACGGACAAGTCAGTTGTAACAAGAGAGTTGTAATAAAGTAGTTGGATAGAGAAGTTGGATTGAGAGGTACTACGCCAAATATTGTTATTAGAAGTTATCAAATTCATATTGGACTATTTAATACTTCGGACTATTGTGGGAATTACGATTGAGTGTGAGAGTGATCGTACATCGGACCAAAATCATCCCAATAAGCTCGGATATTGTTAAAATTTACGTCGGACTTACTGGTGGTGTGTTAACGCACAACATACATCGAACTATTCGATCAGTGGGCGTAATAGCCGCCCGAAGAACTCCGCTATTCCGTCACAGTAGTAATATGTTTCCATAACTGTAATCTATATATGGTAACCAAAGTGTCATTTGTAACATATTATAGAAGTTCGATATGCATGCCATACAGACAATGATCGGTCAGCAGTTGTTTCTATTCCAGAAACCTATCAATTTGGGTTTCCTGTAGCATCATTCGACCATCTACTATTATCACTGATGCACTGTTAATCAACTGCATATATTATGGTATAGAGCACTTGCACATGAAAGATACTGTCTGAAATTGAATCAAAATTGTTTGAGGAATTCTCCAGACACCAGCATTTGCATATCTACCTAATAATCTACTTACACCCAAAACTAAGTAAATTTGGCATTGTGATGAGAACTGTAGTAGGGAGTGCACATTTGCTATTCTGTGCAGCTTCGGTCAAGACATCAAAGATGTTAACTGTCACAAAGAATACTTAGCTACCCTCTGTAATTACATGGTCTGTGTGATATTTCATGATGGCTTCCACAAGTGAACTGATCTGGCATTTGGCTTGAGAGATAAATCAATGAATATGGCTTCAGATCTGCTCATATACTATCAGTAAATTGCAAACGTTGGCAAGATGACGCCAATATAAACATACAAGAATATGTAAGAGAAGATAACTACAGTTTTGTGTTTCCTAAACTGGCAGCACAATTGTTCACTCCTACTACCCCCCAAAAGGTAACGGACTGTGTTACATTTCTCATTATATCTATAGACTAGTTGAAATGAAATCAGTCAGTGGAGGTATATTTGATATACGTGACACCCACACTGAACCGGCCTGGATCTAGATGCATGGCAAACACGTGTATTTCGTTTCGTTTATTCATCAGATAAATCTGATACATTACAAGGAAATGTAAATTAGATGATGAAAGAAAATAAAAATAAACGAGTCACAAAGGTATGGTTATTAATTTAATTCGATTGTGGTTTGTTGTGTTCTGTGTTAATGCTAACAGGTATAATAACAAGCTCTAGTGTTTCACTAAATCACAATGTCTTATGATTTCTTGGGCAATTAGTTCAAGCGGGCAAGAATAAATCCCTTCTCGTTTTACTATAGATGACAAAGGGATACAATGAATGCGATAATGAATCAACACTACTACATTGGGGAATGTAGTGCCTTTACATTGGCACACTTGGACATGGAGTCGTCAGTTGGTACTGAGTGCCTTGAGTTGTCAAATTATCATTTTGTGTCCGAATCGTTTTTTTTTTTTCGTTTTAGAAAGAAAACAAATACACGAACAACATCTGTGGATTCGTTGAGTCTTTCCGGTAGTGTTTCCCAACTTGGTGATATTCTCTTCAGCTTCACCAAACGTGTTTCAAAGTAGAATCATCATTACATCAGCTAACCATGTACATGTACGAGGTATGTTGAAAGTTATTACATTACAATATTCGTTGATTAGAAAATTAGAAAATGACCATTCTGAAGATGTTTTGATGCAAAATGTATCCATGAATAAATCTGAAAATAATGATGGTGAGAAAGTGATATCAGTCAACATATACACATGTCATGTTTTGCATAAGTCGGCGTATCCAATTAGGCGAATGAAGATGAACACGACACCTGTTCGTGTCGTGAGAACATTACCAATGTAAACACTTACGCTCAATTATACTACATGAAATATGACCAAAATGTTATTTTTTATGAACCGTTGTTAGAAATAATTGTGATCTTGTTGATCGTATCATCTATCTACTTTTCTTTTCATGCGCATTTTAGGTTACCGAACCTATTGGGATGGCGTTTCGTCCGTCGTCGTCCACGTTTTTATCTTTAAAGTTTACGATCGGAGTGTTCTGAAATTTTGCACAAAAATACCTAGACATTTTTGAATCGCCGTTGCCCTTGAATCGCCGGTATGCGTGTGACGGCCATTTTTATTTTTTCAATGGGTTCCAAATGAGACTTTCCCATGTTATATTCTCCTATGCTTTATAATGGGACGAATTTTCCCGAATGTTTCACTTAATAGTGAGATTACAGATTAGTAGTAAATTGTGGACATATACATGTATTTTGGCAGTGTGACAATATGGATCAATATTAGACCAGCTCACATGGAATCAAGCAGTGGGTGGCTGTGGTGCATGTTCTTGGTTTTCAAGAAAATGTCCTAGTTTAGCCTATCTGGTTACATTTTCCAATTCTCCAGAATACGTGTGACTTAGAATAAATTAGTTGGTGGATGGCATGTGAAGACAATGATATTTTTGCAAAGTTGCCGAGATTGAGGACAAAAATTTGTACGCCACTTTTTGCATACATTTCCTGGTGTTATTTTTTTCATTCAGGTTTTCGTGTTTCAATAAAAGCCTTTGAATGCAGATGTTGGTCAGCCAATGTCGATCAGTTTCATTATTGTATTTCATGCAAGACAAAACTAACATCGTAAGAAACTGATATACACCCAATCAGCGTGCATGGACACGTGGACTGGCAGCGGGATTCCCACACTGGACGAAGCATAGTCTGGAGAAAACACTCATACTGCGCATCCGTGAGGCTATTTAAGACATGACACTCATATGATATCTTCTTCGAAGTGTCCCTTTAGGCATGTTGAGATTAGGTACGCGTGTCACATAATCCTCAAGCATAAAACATAAATTGTGTTTCAAAAAGGTTAAAGCCGTTAAAAATATATCCTTGGGAAAAGCGATGCCTTTGAAATTGGGAATCTCAGTAGTTACAGGGATAAACTTCACACAAGGTCACGGGAGGGTAATTTCCGTGCAAAGTGAACAATATGGGTATGGTGTACAGGATCGAAAGCCATCCCCGCTCTGTTCCATTTTCGATTGATTTCCGATAAGCCTCACACGGTCGTTATGTTTATCATTACCTACAAGCAATTTCCGCTGTTTTGTTAGCATGATTTATTATGAATGATTTCTCAAATGGTTATCGGAGAAGTGTGCACCGGTCTCCGTCTTATCCATACCATACATGATTTTGACAAGCTATAAACTGCAAGCTATTGTGACGTTGTCATAAAAATTTAACCTGGTAAGTAATACGGAAGTACGGAATACGGAATCGTACGATAGCTCAACAGTTAAAACTATGGCTGGAAACGCTAATGTTATCAATTTCATGCCGTGACTTGTTCTGAGTACAGATAAGTGACCTGAAATTGATGTATTTACAGCTGCAAGATATTTATTAAAATACACCTGTGACGTCACACTATTGTTTGTTCGCTCCATTCTTTTTCAGGAATGGACAGAAATAAAAGAATGTAGTCCATTCTTATTGAGTCTAAGAATGGACAGTCTGGGGGTGTATTTTAAGTCAGAGAAAGCACCCGTAAACTGTCCATTCGTAGATCTGAAAAGCCTCGGCCCTTCGGGCCTCGGCCTTTCACATCTACGAATGGACAGTTACTCGTACTTTCTCTATTACAGAAACTACATAAGCAACACTTAAACGCCACTCAAATAGTGGAGTGAGTGGTGCAGTGGATAAGGCGTCGGACTCGTAATCCAAAGATCATGGGTTCGAGTCTCGAGCTGGACTGCTGTGCCATTTCACTAGTGTCCTTAGGCAAGGCATTTACCACTAATGTGTCTATCTTCACCCAGGATTAAATGGGTACCGGTTGATAATGGGCGTTGTATAGAGCGCTTTGAGTGTGGCAGCTCCAAGTACAATCACTCAGACTGGGGTTAAAGTGTAAAGCGCCTTTGAAAGCGGATTTAGTTCGGCTGGAAAGAGCGCTATATCAAATCTGATAACTTTAACTTTATTTACTGACTGTTGAACAACAACATACATTGTGGTATTAATAAAGTACTTGCACGTGAAAGATTCATCACTGTTACCGTCTAAAATTCAATCAAAATTGTTTGAAGTCTACTGATTATCTACTTACAACATACATACATATGATATTGATATGAGAACTAAATCTCTTACATACGTTGAAGGTGTTTGTGTTGTAATGTATGTGCACCATTGCTATTCTTTGCAGCTTTTGTCAAGACATCAAAGATGTTAACTGTCACAGAGAATACTTAGCTACCCTCTTTAATTATATGGTTTGTGAGATATTTCATGACTGCTTCCACAAATGACTTCATCTGGCATTTGGCTTCAGAGATATATCCCGGAATGAAAATGGCTTCAGGTCCGCTCGTATACTATTAGTAAATTGCAAACGTTGGCAAGATGACGCCAATATAAAAGTACAAGAATTATATAAAAGAAGCTAACCACAGTTTTGTGTTTCCTGAACTGGCAGGACAATTTTTCTGTCCTACCACCCCGTGAAGGTAATCGACTTTGATACATTTCTATAGACTATTATATCTATAGACTATTTGAAATGAAATTAGTCAGTGGAGGTCAGTACTGGAATGAATAAACGTTTTTCATATGTTTGATATAAGTGACACCCATACTGGACCAGTCTAAAATTTGATGCATTTGCATTTGGTTTGTTGTCTTTGTTTTTTGTTTCATGCAAACAAGCATAAATGTAGTAGTAGGCTGTAGTGTCACACAATTACACAGTGTCTTGTGATTTGTTGTGCAGGTGAGCAAAACAAATCTCTATATGTTTTACTATAGATGACAAGAGGATACATTGAATGCGACAATGAATCAATACTACTACATTGGGGAATGTGGTGCCTTTACAGGGGAGTCATCAGTCGACACTAAGTGCCTTGGCTTGTCATATTATCATTTTGTGCCTGAATCTTTTTTGGTTTGAGAAAGAAACGAGATACATGAGCAACATCTGTGGCTCCACTGAATCTTTCCGACAGTGTTTCTCAACATGACGATATGCTCTTCAGCATCACCCATACGTGTTTCGAAGTATAATCATCAACGACAGCTAATCATGTACACGTACGAGATATCTCAGGAGCCGTGACATTACAATACTTGTTGATCAGAAAAGATAAGAAAAATAACCATTCGGCAGATGTGTTGATGGAAAATGTAATTATGAATCCAAATGGATTTAATTACGGCAAGAAAGTGTTATCAGACAACATATACACATGTCATGCTTTCCATAAGTTGGCGTATCCAATTAGGTGAATGAAAAGGTACACGACATCTAGTTATCATATTAATCTCGTAACTCTAACATTGCAAATGAAACTACTTATACTTAGCATTACACGAAATATGATTTTGTTATGATCCATGGTTAAAAAATAGCTGTGGTCATGATGCATCTACTTTTCTTTTGCAGTGTTCGTTTTGTCTCAAAAATATTTTTTGTGAGGAAACGAATTAGAAACGAAAACCATGTCGAGTTCATACAATGCTGAAAAAAGCGTTCATTTATTGTCCTTCTAGTAGCATGGGATTTGCTTGTGAATGTGTGTTTGTGATACTACTAAGCGGGTCGTTATATGATGACGTTTATTTGTGATAATGCTACCTGGGTCGTTATATTATAACGGTTTATTTTGAGATTGTATAGAAAACCGGCTGCGTGATTATATTGGTAGTGGACCCAGCCATATCCGTACATCTTATATATAAAACTGAGTGATAATCATGTGGGCAGATTCATTGTTTATCACTTGAACGAGGGGATGACTTCGTGGGTATGACGCAAATAAGTACAAACTACTTGTAATAGTCCCGCAAAAGCGCACAATAGGAACTACTTCTGATAGATATATTGAGTGTATGCATCAGTCAGTAACATGATTACACAATAACGATTCAGGCGCCAACTGTATTCCCATCAATAGCCCCATGGTGAGAGAAAACATTTATTATCTCGTAAACTTTGTTCAGAACATGTTCGAACCATTCCACACTTAATAGCTGTATTATTTATTTCAACAGTGCAGGATGCCGCCATCAAATTTTAATGTTGTATTGTAAAATTCAACATTGTATCATATACGTGTTTGTTAAAACGAAAAACATATTACCGGATATACTCATATATTATATCTGTTGTATCTGAATATTATGGTTGTCAAGTCAAATAATCCAGGCAGACTTGAAGTAAGGATCCACCGAGACCATACACATCACATCTCCTCGGAGCTCAAGAGACCAATTAACACAAAAGCTTATTTTATTCTATATTTATGGATGCCGGACGAAACTCCACCATCATGCAATATGCACATTTATGCATTATATACATGATGAGAAAACATATGGTATTGGTCCCAAGTGTAATAATATACGACGTATAAGGCGCACTTAAACTGTCAGGCAAGATTAAGGGTGTCCCGGGCAGAATCTTACCACATCATCGAATTAAACGAAAATTGAGTGCGAGAACTGACGTATGATATGACTAGAAGCTACTACTAATAACTTACAAACTTCTACTACATTTTTCTTCCTATACATGTATATTGATAAAGTCCACGTAATACGAGAGAGGATACCGTCTGTAGTGAGTGATAATAATCCGCAGGACGGTTCTGACGATAAAGTTTTTGTATTGTTAGTAGACCAAAATTGTCATTATTTCAGTTACTAATATAGTACTACTATTACAAATATTTGTTGAAAGAAAACAACTCTATTCGTGTTGTTTCACCACTTCGTTCATAGGATTTGAACGACAGATTCGGACGACAGAAAAGAACACACAACTTTTGGCTTGATGATATTTTAGTACCGGATTCTTTGAATTGGGAATCGGTTTTCTCGTTCGTTATTGGAACCGGGAATAAACCCTACTTAAGACCTCTGGGTTATTAGGTGGAATATATCGGCTGATTCCCTTGCGGCAGTAGCAATTTGACAAAGGTGTGTGGGCAAACATGATGGAATGTATTGCATAGCATCATTCCAAACACATTATTGGCAAGCACTGGTCATGAGATTTAAAACAGTCAGTTTTCATCTATTAAAACGAAATGTCAGTTGAATGATAATGTATTTCGAACAGAATTGTTTTTCTGCTTCTAAAATTTATAATCCTGAGCTCTGTTTCAGGAACCAATTTACACGCATTGAAACAGATATAATTTTCGTTAAAAACCTTAGAACGAATCCGAAATCAATGCAATGTTACCAAAATAAGAAATACATGATTTCCCATATTTTCAAACTAAAACAGAAGCTCTGATTTTGTATATCTTCAATGATTTGTTCCTCAGAATCCTCGAGCTTGATAACTATATTCACCTCAGGACAAGTTCTATCACTATACACCCGGGGTAAACGGTTGCGTGCGTACTGTATTGAATGCTAAGCAAAATCCCGGATGTGTATGCACGCAAAACACAAGGTAAGAAGGAACCATAGGTGATTTTCTTGTTGTGTTTTGGCAACTAGAATCTATTTAGTAGGAATCAAAAACACAAGTACCTCGATTCGATGTCAATTGTCACAAGCTCATTAACTATCAAACAGTTTGGGGTTCTTATACTGCTAACATTGTGTAATTTGAGTATCGAGTGTACAGGTACCCCTATTATCGCCCCATTCGAATGTTACAGTCCACTACCGTCGTCCAAATTCCCAGTATATTAACCACAACCAGCACAATTCGAACAAAAAATAAGCACTGCTTTAGTGTATAATGAAATATTCAGACAAAACTTTGATTTTGCCAGTAAGTTGATAATTTTCACGAATGTACGCAGTCAGATTTCTGCACGCATGTAATGCACAATGAAAATAAACACGATAGATAGAAACATTTGGAAATACAAGTGATTTAGGATTACTGGAAGGGGGTGTAGTGTTTGGATGTCAGATTAGTCAACAAGTATCCACAACACAATGTGGTAGGTGACTTCTCGTCACAGTAGGCACTGCATTCGTAACGACTACTATGTAAGTATCAATCTATTACCACCAATACAGTCAGATCACTATGCCACACCATGGCGTTTAACATCTCAGACCTCCATTTTAAGGTCACCAGGGTGCATTCGGAGGGGAATATAGAATAGAATAGAATTTATTTCGACACACTTAAATGTATTTACATGAGGGATTACAAAAAAACTGTTTGATAGAAGTCCGGACTTCACATAGCCACAGTTGGCTGTCTTCCCATGAAGCCCGTTTTGAAAAAAATGCACACCTAACAAAAAAAATAATAATAATGGCAATAATAATACTAAAAAAGGTGGACAAAATCAATAATAAGCTCTCAAAACGGTGCACGACAATTATATGCCAGTGAGATTATGGATGAGAGTGAGAATGAAGTTGTCCTTTCGGGAAAGAGCCGCCGTTGGTTGATAGCTGGTGAATGAAAAACCCCGCCAGTAACATGAATGAAAATATTTTCAGCCAAGTCAGAGGCTTGTACAGGAAGGGGAACCAACTTATGGACGGCAATCCGGACATACATTGTTTTGACACTTTACGGTTGATTTATATTGGTCTGTAAGACGTTTTGATATTTTTTGCTTGAATGTATTACGATTTTTTATTGAATGTATATCATTTCCCATTATATTCCAATTTTTCCCTGCTATATTTCGGGGGGAGCGTTGTGACAGATGTGAACGGCTTATCGTGAGAGTCACGTGGGTTGATTGACGGGTTTTTATATGTATAAATGTTTCAGGGAAAAAGCCCTGAAATGATATAGGCAACCGATTCGACCTGTAGTCATGTACAAGTAGAGCAGTAAATAACTTATGTACGTCTGGTACCTTTAGTATTTTGTCTTTCTTGAATAGCGGGTCAGTGTGTGCATTATATTTTTTGTTGTTTATTATTCTGATAACCTTCTTTTGCAGAGTAAATATTTTGTTTGCAGATGCAGCATGTCCCCAGGCAGTGATGCCATACGTAATATGGCCATGAAATAGTGCGAAATAAATTGCTTTCAGTGCATCAAGTGGAAGAAATTTTTTTACTCTGTTTAATATGCAGATAGTGCCGCATAACTTTGTTTTAAGTTTTGATATATGTGCTTTCCAAGAGAGTTGCTCGTCAATTGTGAGCCCGAGGAATTTGACAGTTGGAAGGCGGAGTATTTCAACATCATTTAGACTCAAATTTAGGTCCTCGTCAGGCGGTATCCGCTTATTTGAAAATAAAGAATGGTTGGTTTTTTTAACATTAATGGCTAATTTGTTAGCTTTGAACCAGCAGTCAAGTTTTTTTAATTCATAATTAGTTTTCTGATATAAATAAGTTACGTTTGTACCTGACATATATACAGTAGTGTCATCTGCGTAAGACAATAAATTTAATTCCGTTGATGCTTTCACGTCATTTATGTAAATCAGGAATAATATGGGTCCCAAGATGCTTCCTTGAGGAACACCACAGGTTATATTTTTAAGTGAAGAACAGTAGTCATTTATCTGCACAAACTGTTTTCTATTAGTAAGGTAGTTCCTAAACCACTCAAGGCAAATTCCACGTATTCCATAATATTCAGGTTTCCTCATCAAAGTGTCATGGTTAATGGTATCAAAAGCTTTTGATAGATCTATGAAGACCGCTAAAGTTGACTCTCTAGTTGGTTTGTTATCACCGTCAGATATATCCTGAATTAGTTGCAAAATGGGATGTATAGTGGAGTGTTTCTTTCTGAAGCCATATTGGTGTTTGTTTAAGATATTGTTACACTTCAGAAAACTTGTTAGTCGATTGCATATCAGCTTTTCCAGGAGTTTCGATATTGCAAGGAGTAGGCTGATAGGTCGATAATTATTCATGAGCTTATTATTACCGTTTTTAAAAATTGGAATTATTTTTGCAATTTTAAGATCCTGGGGCACTACACCAGTACTTATGGACTGGTTGAATATATGCGTCAATGGGATAGCTATGGTATCAACGATTTCTTTAAGAAGTTTGGAAGACATATTATCATGACCTTGGCTAGTTTTAGATTTCAGCTTTGACGCAACCTTAATTAGCTCAGGTGGTGTAATTGGGGTGAGGTAGAGATTAGTATAAGAATATGCGGGCATATAAAATGAAAAATGTTTCTCCGCTTTTGGTACACTGTCACTAACAGATTGTCCTATGGAAGAAAAGAAAATATTGAAATGTTCTGCGATATCAGCTGGGTCACTTATTTCTAAGCCATTCACGGAGAAGGTGCTAGGTAACGTATCGTAGGATTTTGTCGAGATCAGAGTTTTCAACATTTTCCAGGTTTGTTTAATATTGTTTTTATTCTTATCAAAAATGTTGTTATAGTATAAGCGTTTCGCTTTCCGTTTGGTTTTGTTGAAAATAGACAGATAAGTTTTGTATACGGTCAAATTATGTTGATTCGGATGTTTAAGTTGTTTATGGTATAGTTTGATTTTTGTCCGTGTCGAAATAAGGAGTCCATTGGTGATCCATGGATCGTGCTTAACAAATTTTCTATGTGTCGTAATCGTTTTAATTGGAAAAGCCACCTCGTAAGCCTCAGAATACATTTTCGCAAAAACAATATATGCCCAGTCGGGATTTTCCTCAGCAAGTATGTTTGTGTAGTCATATGTCGTCAGTGATTCTCGAAAGGTGCGTATATTTGATTCCTTGAAGGATCTTATTTTAATTTGCGTTGGAGGCGGGGAGTCCATCAAATCCTCAATGAGTGTAAAGATACCGAAATGGTCTGACAAGTCACTGATAATGATACCAGTCTCATACTTAGATTCGAAGTCATTCGTATACATATGATCAATTAAAGTCGCTGAGTGGGATGTTACACGTGTTGGTTTCAGTATTAAAGGTAGCATATTTGCTTCGAATAGTTCGTCCACATATTCATGAGTTCGTTTGTGCGTCTCGAATTGCAAGAGATCAATATTGAAGTCTCCCATTAGTAATATCTTTTTGTTTTCTGATTTAACTTGTTGTATCAATTCAAATAAAGTATGTTCAAAGATATCTAGGCTTGCTTTTGGTGGTGTGTTGGGTCTGTAGATTGTCCCGATTACGAGGGTGTTTTTTGTTGTTTTAATCTCTATGAATAAGGATTCAAATACATTAGGAATAAATATAGAAATATCTTTGCGCAATATATATTGTAGATTTTCTATCACATACATCCCAACCCCTCCGTGTGCATTATTTCCTTCCCGTGTGGCAGAGAGTAACTTATTATAACCAGGAAGCGTGTAATTGATAAGATCGTGTTTTTGGAAAATTTCTGTTAAACCGATAACATCAAACGCAAAATTGTCACCAGTCATTTCAGCCAATAATTCAGTTAACTTGTTCCATTTAGCACTCAAACTTTGGCAATTTATACAAAACAGAGATAGACTATATCTCTCTGGCTTCCATGTGTTAACAAATTGTACTGGCATGTAATAGTTACACTCAGATGTGAAATTGTGAAATGGAGATATGACACCTTCCTCATCAATGCCATCGTCATGAAGAAATTCTTCATACATCCCGCGTAAAGCATGACCTGGCTGGAAGCTGTATCGGTCTTTTGACTTGCCATCATGAAGTCGTACCGCCAGGGCTCTCAACCAACCCGCCATCCCCACACGGAATGGCTAGTCCCGAGAAGACAACATGAGGAAATGTGAGATGATGCATGGACTGATGAGTGGGTGAGTACAAAACAACAATATGTGCACAATACATACAAACATATACAAATACTCGACAGATATGCGTATCAAATACTGAGTCAAAGGCATATTCAACATGTCATCAAGTACAAAATGTGTCAATCTACATGGGATGTCGAGATAAAGCATTGATCTCAAGTGGGTATAGGCCTATATCAGATATATTGAGCAATGTTCACCACTGTATTAAATTTACTCAATAACAAAGGCTGAGCACGCAGTATCGTCTAGGGTTTTCTGGTCAATATTGAACTCACTACATCGTGACGCATGTATACACATATACATCAAAACAATAACATTATCGAACTATAGAGTTGTTGTTAAGACGTGGTATGTTATAATTGGACCATGGTACTGAATTACAAGCAACAAACCAATTTGTGGTTATTCGCACATGGAGTTGTATTATCTGACATGGAGGATTACAATTGAATAACTACGCACAGATGCTTTACATACTTCTATGTACAGTACAGTCATTTATTTTGCACAATCGCACAATATTGTGTTATACGCAGGACTAGTGACTTGGAGTACCTGAAGCAGATCATCTGACACAAAACATTGTTATTTGCACAAGACATTGTTATTTGCCATCAGCTGATCCACTACATAAGTACTTATTTGGTATATGATGTCTGTTTCACCTGTATCATAATTGAACAAATTATAAACTATTAATATTTTTCAGCCTATTGATGCAATGCATTAGAGGTGTGGAATGTTGGGTATGGTGTACATAATAGGTTATGTATTTTTGTCATTGTGCTAACATTTCATATGTGATATATTATTAATATGAGTTGTACATTTTGCATCAGCCAATCCACTACAAAATTTGTTTGTTCTGCCTGTGTTATAGTTGAACAAGTTGTCCATACTATGAACTATTTATATTTTAAAGTGTACTGCTGTGTTCACATGCATTGTGATAGAGGTGTTGAATATTTGGTATGATGTACAGAATAGGACATATATTTTTTCCCATTGTGCTATGGTTTTATGTGGCTTACTTTTATCGCATTGGCATTACAAATGTGATATAATGTTTGTATGAATTGTACATAGTTAAAACCTATTGACCAAGTAACAATGCATACAACAGATGTAAACAATTAGTTTGACAGATTTGTAGAATATCACTTACATACATTCAATGTAGATCAAATATTTTTGAGTTAACAAAGGTGGGAGGAATTTGTTGTCACTTTATGTGGGGATGTCCACATAAAAGTGGTATCTCTTATCGTCAGGGCTATGTGGCTAATACAAAAACGATGGCAACCAGCATTTTCGATAGTAGTGTGAATACCTGTAAATGTAGTATGATTGTCAATGTCATATATGAAAGAGGTTAGGGTTATGTCAAATTTGTTGCACGATGCCTCTGAGGCCCCTGAATGACGGATAAAGTTTACGCCTTGAATAATGTATGACATCAGTGAATCTGTAATGACATTTTATGGACGTTTTGTTTCAATTTTCAAGATAAACTTTATGTCACAATCAATATGAATGTGTATGGTATGCCGAGGTGAATGTAACATGGACCCCATGTTGTACATTTTCGCAATTCAGATATCCTCCTTGTTGACTCTATCATGGGTAGGAGTAAGCTGCGACTGAGTCAAGTAAAACAAGTTTTCTACATCAGGAAACGGAAATATCCAAAATGGACCACTCCAGCCAAAACAAAAGGGGGAAAAACTCAGTATGACTCCAGTCATATCAACTCCCGCCCCATCCCGGAAACATAAGAAGACATCGACAGCGAAATCACACAAATTTCGTATTCATTCAGCCAAAGTTCCCCCCACCCCGACAAGCCTACATCACGCCACAACCTGCTTGCAGTAAAATTCCATGGAATGGAAAGCAAAGAGTGTTATTTTGTGATGCATAAAAATATTGCAGGCTAACAATTTGGAAGAATTATTTCCTGATATGTGCTCTGTGATCTGCAACCGAAGCCTCCCGCTGTCCAATATCTGTTTCCTCCCATTCGTCAATCTCATGAATTTTCTGACTGCCAGTGAAGTTAGAACATTTCACTACCAGGAAGAAACACTCTTATGGTGGTATGTAGTATGGAAGTTCGCTGGCGAGCATGACTCAAAATGTTGGGAGCTCTGGTCGACTCCAAAGGCGAGGGATCATCTCAGCTGTCTCCATCAGCAGCAAACGTGAATTTTTCGGTCCCTAGTCCAAGCATTTTGAGGAACGTGAAGCCACTGAACCTGGAATTTCCCCAGAGGAGAATGCCTGGTGTTTTTGGTGATGTACTGCTGCTATAAAGTCAGACAACAGCATCTGCTACAATCTACAGTTTGATGGGAAACTATTGAAGCAGGGACTGTCCGAGTCTCATTGGGAAATTGATTGCCTTGGTCACGAGAAAGCTCCAAACGTTGGAGAACGCCGTCGGCAGCATGACACTGAAACTGCATTCGTCACAGACCTGCACGAGTTCGTTGAAACAATGGCAAGAAACATGAAATACGGTGATGATATACCATTGCCCATGGCAACTGCGTTAACCGAAAAATTGGCACAACTACACATGATGATTTCGAAGAACATCGAAGATCTTCGAATGCTGAAACAACAGAAGCTGAGAGCAGTTATCCGTAAGCCCCTTATATAAGAGTATATATATGAGTTTCGTGTCATCCATATCCACATGTTCATTTTGGTCGGTTCTAATTACAGCGTTTCCATGTTATATCACATGCATGTATGTAGCCTCTGCGGTACATTGGTTTGATCATTGAACTCGTGTGTTTACTTGGACTAACGAATCTTAATGAAATCATTCTTAAGTATTGATGCATGACGTGCGTACAGAAATCATTGACTGTGTATAGTGGTAAAAATTATCAATTTACTGGCAAACCCGAAATTGTGTCTGAATATTTCATTATACACTAAAGCATTGCTTATTTTTTTAACGAATTGTGTTGGTACTAGGTAATATACCGGGAATTTGGACGACGGGAAGGGACTGTAACATTCGAATGGGGCGATAATAGGGGTACCTGTACACTCGGTACCAAATTACACAATGTTAGCAGTATAAGAACCCCAAACTGCTTGCTAGTTATTGAGCTTGTGACAATTGACATCGAATCCAGGTATTTGTGACTTTAATTCCTTCTGAATAGACTCTAGTGGGCAAAACACAACAAGAAAACCACCTATGATTCCTTCTTACCTTGTGTTTAGCAAGCGTACTCATTCGGGATATTGTTTAGCATTCAATACAGCACGCACGCATCCGTTTACCCCGGGTGCTCTAGGATGCATTATATTCGACGTCATGATGTCCCAAATATCATCAATCATGAAGTCCTTGTGTTTCCAGAAGACATTACTGCGTGTTGGAGATCATCAAGAGACCACCTGAACAAAATAGGCGTATCTAACATACCGATAATACATCTCTACTAGAAGACGGTATAAGACCAAATTACCAACAGGTGTTAAACATGGATACCATGACAGGTGTGTGCGGGTGTACATGCAGAACACTCAAACTGGAGTAATCGGTTCCTTATTTTTGGTATGGAACTACCAGCATGCAATTTAATATTCATTGGATCACAAATGAAAAGTAGCAAATACCAAAGACAAGTATCAAGTACGAATCTTGAAAACAGTCGGAAACGGGTGTTTGTTTACATTATCGAGATATATATACAGATCTCTCACAGAGTGATTTTTGTTACTATGTTCAAAATTCACAGTATGTTCATCGGAGCGCAGTTTGGAGGATGTGTCAGTTTAATAGAAATATATAATCCTGAGCTCTATTTAACCAACCAATTTACATTAGATAGATTCCCATATAGCATATGCTACCCAATTGTTTCCTAATATACTTAGTAATCAATAGAACCGATTTTGGTTGTTCCTCAAGTTCTCATGATTGAAAAAGTTCAACCTCATGTTTTCAATGCATCTTCTAATGTAATCTTCTAATGTGAAGATGCGTGATTTGAATATGCCATTATGGGCAATTTTTCATGAACACAGCACCAAAGTAAGTGAATTACTGGAAAATTATATTCAATATAGACATGTCGGTCCGACGTCTGAATGTAATTAAGATTGTGTCATATTCCCTTGTTGTGCCCTATTTCCTCCTCAATTCCGCACTTCTTCTTACTGTAGATATTCTTTAGATATATTGTAATATTGTAATTTCTTGTACGTTTAGTCTGTATATAATGACTATTGTATACATAGTTATTTTTATATATTAGATATTTTGCACGATTACTCACGATTGGGATTTCAGGAATCGAACAAATTCGGGAATTTGATAGTTTATATGTACAAAGAATTTTGTTGTTGTAATTTTTAACTAAATTATATGCTTGGGTTTGGCTTATTCTGCCGACATATATTGAGAGGATTGCACGACTCAAAGATGAAGGAAAATGCAAGAAATTGAGTTCATACCCAGAAATTCTGGGGCTAGAATTAATATTTTGAGGTGGACTGCCAAGTTTTGCCATATTTCAGACAGAGATTTGAAACTTGGCAGACGCTCGCTGGTTAATTCCCAGGTGATATGTGTCAAGTAACAACAGGATACCTCATAGCATTTTGAAACTATGAGCAAAACAGAACGTTAACATGTCATCTAAATCAGAGTTGAGCAACTCATTTCTCACTGTTAACATTTAACAACACAATGTCGATCCAGTATCTGAACTAAATGAAGAGTAAGAGTAGTTGCCGAGTTTCTTTTTCACAAGCAAAAAGGATCAATATTGAATGTCAAGTTCAATCTTAACGTTAGTAGGTTCCTAAAGAAGTATAATTGAGATCAGGTGCTACTTGACGTCCCAGCAGTGCACAAAAATTACGCGATGTGCATGTCAGTACGGAAAAAACTTCTTCACCCCATTCACTGTAGAAAGATCACATTCCAGGATATTTACAAGTGATTAACAAATCAACAATACCTTCATCTTAAGATATGTAATGACAATGAGACTTTTCAGCTGATGATCCCACTTGGTTTATTGCCTGAAATCCCTATTAATAATACCATAGGATTCTGATTCACTCAATGGAATTGCCAGAGTAAATAGTATTTGAGAGCCCGGATAAAAACACTTAAACAAGAAAGGTTGTCATATATATTTTCTCAACCATAAAACCCGAGAGTGTTTAAGGCCACATTGCAGAAAGTGAGTGCCAGCGAAATGGATTATGTTTGATTTCAACCCACACCCTTGATGTCCAGAACAAAGACATCATTTGGTTGTTGTGTGGCAGTTACTCTGCAGGTATTTTGGCAGTGTGGCAATAGTTCGTGACAACAGACCAGTTCATAATGAAGCAAGCAGTAGATGGCTGTGTTGCAATGTTCTTGGTTTTCAAGATAGGATATGTACTAGCTTTCCCTACTTAGGTTCAATCGACCACAATAAGTCCATAATGCACATTTAGGAACTGGACTACGGAAGCTTATCTGATTACAACTTCCAATTCCCTAGTATACGTGTGACGTGGAATAAATTACATGGTGGATGAAATGATGACAATGATATTTCTGTAAAATTGCCGAGAGCGAGAACATTAATTTGTATGCCACTTTTTGCGTACATTTCCTGGTGCTTTTTCATTCAAGTTTTCTTGCTTCAATAGAAATTTGACTGCAGACGTTGTTCCGCCAATGACGATCAGTTTCATTATTCATGATGACGCATTTTGTGCAATAAAACCGATATCAGTGGGCCATCACCATTATATACCTCGTTAGATATTGCAGAAAATACATCAGGAATAAATTTTATTCTGAATGTATTAGCAACCCATTATGACCAATACAACCAGGTTTTGATGAATTATCCGGCTATATGATCAAATAAAGGTTCAAGTTTAAAACGTTGTATCACATAATATTATACGACATGGCGGCATTTGCTGAACACCAAGTCATGTTTGTAGTGTATATTTGTTATCCTCCTGTGAAATGTGTAGCGCAGTATGCATGTCAATTTATGATCAAGTATTTGTGCCAAAAACATTCAGCTTTTCAGCTCATGCAAAACAAACTGATATCGTTAGAAACTGATATACGCCCGATCATTGTGCATGTATGATGTACGCGTGGACTGGCAGCGGAATTCCTACATTGGAAGACGCAGTCTGGAGAATACAGTCATGTTGAGCGATCATGTTTAAAACATGAAACTCCTGTCATGTCTTCTTCGAAGTGTCCCTTCCGGCATGTTGAGATTACGTGCGCATGTCACATAATCCTCAAGCAGAAAACATAAACTGTGTTTCAAAAAAGTAAAAAAAAAAGGGCAATTCATCCTTGGGAAAAAAGATGCCTACGTGTTGGGAATCTGAATAATTACAGGGATAAACATCACACCTGACCGCGGGGCGGTATTAGTAGTGTTATGTGCCCAAGTGAACAATATGGGTATGGTGTACAGGATCAAAAGATATTCCCGCTCTGTTCCATTTTTCAGGTTGATTTCCGATAAGCCTCACACGGTCGGTATGTTTATCATTTCCTACAAGCAATTTCCGCTGTTCTGTTTGCATGATTTATTTTGAATGATTTCCCAAATGGTTATCTTAGTACTGTGAACTGGTCTCCGGCATCTTATCCATACCATAGATGGTCAACAATCGTGGGATTGTTCGGTAATTTGTTTTTGACAATCTAGTAGCTGTAGCTCTTGTGACGTTGCCATAGCAGTTGGACATGGCAGGGAATGGAACCTACTGATAACAGTTTGTCCTGCACTGCGGAATGGAAAAACACTAACGTTATCAATTATATGTCGTTACTCGCTCTGAGTGCAGATAAAGGATGTTGAATTGGTGTATTTACAGCTGTAATATATACAGTAACATTCAGAAGACTAGAAGAGAAAGTATATAAGCAATACTTAGATATTTTTGGGCTGACCACATTCCAACATACCAGGTAGTCTATGTCAGCAAATAAATATATAATTATTGTCAAGTACTGGTATTTTGATCGTTGTGTGAAACACGTGCGGTACAATTTACCTTCGGGCTCAAGCATACCGGATATGGCTCAAATTGAACTGAGCCATTCTGACTCCCGTTATGTGTAGGATCACGACATTAGAGCGTGGACAATCACTGAGGCGATTGATCAAGTCATATTACTGCTGTAGATAACAGTCGTCACGTCAATCTGCCAGACTTGGCTGCGCCCTGAACCGCAAAATAACAAAATTGATGTAGAAAATGTGCCGAGTGTTCAATGAACTCAGGCAAAAATGCCTATATGAGACTCCAGTTTGTTGGAAAGGGAATAACTGCTCGAACTCACATTCCTCCTTCTGTTGTGTTGAACTGTACAGAATCCAAAGGCTATCACTGGAGGGATTCGGGACGTATACGAAAGATTATATTATTGTGACCTATACGAAAGTAATTCTGACTTGCTATTTGTGTCAACTTTCAATATACATGTATTTCATTATCAAACAAGAATTCAGGCAGAGCATGTTTACCATTCGTCTTGAAATATTATAAACCAAACTATTCAATGTTCAAGTATATTATATTTCATGTGTGGTTAGTTCATGTAAGTTGAAACCTGTGTATTTGGTTCCCTGCTGAACCACAAGTAAAGCAGTAAGCACATTTGAGGTATTTATGAGACGTCTTGACACATTGTGGGACAAAGTTCTTCAACATTCAAGTATTACAGTTGTAACAAAATACATGCAACTGCCGCGCTAAAAACGTTCGTTAGGAACGGTCACGTGACCTTCAAAGTCCACTTGCGAAGACACCGTTCGCGGAAGAACCGTTCGCGGAAGCACGATTGCGGAAGCATCATCAGCGGAAGCATCGTTCGCGGAAGAACCGTTCGCGGAAGCACGGTTGCGGAAGCATCATCAGCGGAAGCATCAGTCGCGGAAGCACCGTTCGCGGAAGAGGAGCCTTCGCGGAAGAACCGTTCGCGGACGCAGTCTTCACCACGTGGAGAAGAGTGCGGAAGATACGTTCGCGGACGAAGATGCGCGCGCAGCCACCCTGGCTATATAAGGGAAAGCGGACGGCCGCTCTGAGAGCACTGCAACAGCGACATCGACCGTGGGGAGATCGTCACCGCCACAGCCAAGGGACTCGACGAACTCCGAGCGGACGACTCCTTCTTCAGGGCCTTAGAGTCAACCGGGATTAGACCGACTACCTGGAGAAACCATTCGACTAAACGGGACGGGAAACTTCAACGGGAAGGGACAGAGAGACGCCGCCGGCTAAGAACTCTTTTTAGTTGTGCCCTCGTGCACTATTTATTTTTGAAATGTGATCATACAGTGCTCCATGTCTGAACTTCATATTTGTACGTCACGTGGGTGACCAGCCATACAATTGTAAGTTGATTTGATGTATATAAATCTTCAATTTATTTACATCTGAGTTGCTTCTTGCCTAAGTGAAGCCGGTAAGGTATGGAGTGATGATACACCAGCGTTGGGGGACACCAATTTAGTGACGGCTCTCGAATCACAACGAGCGGGAGTTACATAAAGTCTATACGATCAGAGAAACCAGGTTTTTTGGGCCACACCGAAAACAAGTCATTACCAAACGTCACAACTTGGTGCCGTGACCAGGATCCCCGAGGGTCTACTGCCAGGGAACGAACCTCAGCATCACTCATGTCCGGCGAAAACGACGAAACTGCCCCAGGGAAGACAGGAGGTGAAGAGGAAGACTCTTCGCGGACGGCCTCACTTGCGGACGAGGAAGACAGCGGTTTGCGGAAGCCGACCTTTGCGGAAGAGGGAGACGACCGTTCGCGGAAGACGTTCGCGGAAGACGACCGTTCGCAGAAGACGTTCGCGGAAGACGACCGTTCGCGGAAGACGTTCGTGGAAGACGTTCGCGGACGACAACCGTTCGCGGAAGACGACCTTGGCGGAAGAGGCCGACGACCGTTCGCGGAAGACAACGTTCGCGGAAGACGACCGTTCGCGGAAGAGCAGCTTCACAGCCAGGGGTAGACGGGACGTTTCAACGAGTGAGGAGCAACCAGGGAGGTCGAGATCTTCCATGGGCCAGTCGACGAGTCAACAGAGACCCCGGAGCCAGACACCCGACAACCGTTTTCTTTTCAGACACGACTCTGGGTGGCAGCACGATCGAGACAGGGAGAGGTCAACCTACCTTGAGAGCATAAGAAGGGGCCCCGAGTTCCGACGAGTGCTGGGACCGGAGTACGTCAATCTGGACGGGGAGGACGGCGAAATCTGGGCGAGGAGGGATCGGCTACAGCTACCGGAGCAGAGTCCAAGTGTGGCACCTCCAGAGAATGCAGCATTGAGATGGCTTTGGGACCAGTCCCAGCAGCAGTCTGGTGCAACAGGGCAGCGGTCTGGTGTGACGAGTCGACAAACGGGAGTGACTGGAGGACGGGTTACTTGGGCTCCGACCCAAGAGAGCAGCTCGAGAGGGAGAGGACTTTTCGCGGAAGAGAACATTCGCGGACGAGAGGCATTCTTCGGCGACAGGGATGCTTGCAGCCGGGGATCCTTCGTGGATGAACGGGCTCGTGGGCGAGGGGGAGTCTTTGGTGACGAGAACGCTTGTGACCGTGGAGGGCCCTTCGCGGACGAGGACGACTCGCGGAAGAGAGTGTTCGCGGAAGAGAGGAGTCTTCAGCCAGACGGCGGCTCGACGAAAGGAGTGATCCAGGCGACCAATCTTCCTTTCCAGTTTTTCAGAGTAGACGGGGAAGACCATTCGCAGATGAGCCGGTTCGCGGAAGACTCGCGGAAGATGGCGTTCGCGGACGTGCATCTTTTGTGGAGGGACGTCTCCGAGACATCTTGGCGGACGAGCCCGTTCGCGGAAGACTCACGGAAGACGGCGTTCGCGGAAGAGGCCTGTTCGCGGAAGAACTTCTTCGGGAGCTGTTGGCGGAAGAGTCCATTCGCGGAAGGTTCGCGGAAGACAGTGTTCGCGGAAGGTTCGCGGAAGACAGCGTTCGCGGAAGAGGGAGGTCTTCACCCAGTCGACAACCGAGACAGCCAGCCTCCTGGAGAAATCCAGCTTCTATTTCAGTCACCCAGGGAGGCCGGAGACAGCACCCTTTCTCATCATCGGGCGATGAGGGGCCTTCATCTGATGGAGGGACCGACAGCAGCCATGGTTACCCAGGACGGGGGAGGAGACCACCGAGGCGGGGACCGCCGCTGCACCGACGAAGCCCTAGGCCGAGACGGAGGCAGGAGGACTCGTCGTCCGAGGACAGCACAGCCTGGAATCAGAAGGAACCGGAAGATGCTGACCCCTGACAAGTTCGATGGGACTTCCATAGAGTGGCCGGTGTACCGGGCCCACTTTGACGTCATCGCAGAGGTCAACGGATGGAGCAAGCGGGAACAGGGCATCTACTTAGCCGGGAGCTTGACAGGAGAGGCGCGACGAATGCTGACCAGCCTGAGTCCTGCAGACCGGAGGGACATCGACGTTCTGACCGACAAGCTGACCCTACGATTCGACCCTGACTGTCAGGAGGAGTCCTACAAGGCGACCTTGGGACAGAGAACCCGCAGGAAGGCAGAGACACCCCAGCAGTACGGCTATGAGTTGCAGCGACTGGCCGGCCGTGGTTATCCGGATCTGAACTCCGCAGCTCAAGAGGCTATCGCCTTAGACCACTTCTGGAAGGGCCATCCAGATGGGGACATGAAGGTGATGGCGCTCATGAGGAAGATGAAGACCATGGAGGAGGCCATAGCGTTCGTGACCCAGTACGAATGTGTCAAACCCAAGCCTGGGAAGCCGGTGATGTCCATAGAGTCGGAGGACTCCGAGCCAGCTCTAGGACGGGTCCTACAGCTATTAAAGAACCAGCAGGGAGGCGAGATTACCACCAGTGGGCAGCAGAGCAACCAGCCGAACGTAGCGGGTCTACCCAGACTTCCCTACTTCAAGGGGCTCTTTGAGAGCCAAGACAGGAAGCTGGATCGACTAATCGAGCTGTGTGAGCAGGTGCTATCCATCAAGCCGAGGGCCGCCACTGCTGAGAACAAGGGACCAAGCGCTAGGCCGGGACCAGATGACTGTTGGTACTGTGGGAAGCCGGGTCATCGGAAGTACCAGTGTCCAGATCGGCCGCCACCTCGGACCAAGGAGGAGCGCTTGAGTCGACTAATCGAGGAGATTGGTGAGCGGAACAGTTTGACAGACGAGGAGCCATTGGCAGGTGTGTGCACGGCTTCACAGGCGAGAAGCTCGACGAAGACGTGAAGAACACATTGCCAGGGGGGAATTTTTAGTTTCACAGATTTTTAATAGGTTTTTCCGGTGTGCATCCGAAGTAACTGGATGGGCGCAGGAGGAGCTCGAGGATCGAATTCTCGACTATTTGGAGGGCAAGCCTGTCAACACAGACGGGAGTGCCAATGTACAGCAAACTGATGGAGCCGCAGAGCGTCTAATGACCCGTGGAGACGTCGACGAAATGCAGACCGATGGAGCCGTGGAGCGTCTGGGGACCCACGGAGACATCAACGAGGTTTCTGCTAGCAGCAAGGAGAACCAACAGGTTACAACCTTGAGGCTGGAGGCTGCGAAACAGCAGGGACCCCCCCATGCAACTGAACCACAAGCGGCCGTGAAAGAGGAGACGGAGGGCCGGTGGAGCGGAATGACCAAGGGGCCAGCGCAGCAGCTATTGCTGGTGGACGACTCATTACTTATCCGGAGCGGCGGTTCCGAGGGGAGTGATTCCCTTAAGACTGACAGAGAGGACCAGGGTGGTGCATCACTGTGGGTGGACGACTCAGTACTTATCCAGGGCGGCGTCCCTGAGGAGAGTGGCAGCTCTCTTAAGATTGACAGAAATGGCCAGGTGGTGTCGCTGTCAGCCGGTGCCCGAGGCACATTGGCGTGGTATGCGGCATGCCACGTTATGGGGAAGGCGACTCGTATGTTGGTGGACACGGGTGCCTCTTCCACCATTCTGGACGAGTGTCTCTTCGACCAAATGGATGACGAACATAAAGCAATGATAAGGCAGACGAGAATAAGGTTACGGGCAGCAACCGGAGACTACTTACAGGTTCAAGGAGAGATGACAGTTCAACTTCTACTGGGCACACGACTCGTGTCGGCAGACGTACTGGTAGCCAAACTAGGGATCCCGGGAGTGTTGGGGCTTGATGTACTTCAGCAGATTGGGGGACAGCTGGATCTGCGTAAGGGCGAGTGGCAGGTGGGCGACACTACCGTAGTGATGAGCTCGGGCCACGAGGACGCCGTCTACACACTGGTGACGGAGGAGACGGTCGTCTTGCCACCCTTTTCAGAGATGATGGTGGACCTCAAGCTGACAGGAAGTGAGGGAGGAGTTCCGAAGGCCGGCCTCGTGCAGTCCGCAAGAGAGCCGTTGGAGGACGACCCCCTCGTAGTGGGACGAGCCCTGGTACGACCCCGAGGACGCCTGGTACCGGTGGTACTTCTGAACGCCGGCGCTGGAGCTTGCACTGTGCTGATGGGGACCATCTTAGCTGAGCTTCACGGAATAGAGGCCGTGATCGACCTAGGATTTCGTCCCGATGGAGGGAAAACAACCCAGAATGAACCTAAAAGGGAACAGTGGTACCGGGAGGAGAGCGGGAGGGAGCATGAGCCCCTTACACCAAACTCCACCAAGTGGCGGAACCGGACGCCTGAGCAGCCCGAAACCAGAGTGCGTGCCATGCACGCAGAATCGTCGACGAAGACACCAGAGTGCCCGGAGCATCTAAAGCCGCTCCTGGAGGGAATGCATCCGGACTTGACAGAAAAAGAAGGTGGAGGTCGTCAGCGATCTCCTTCGACGCCACCAGCAGGTCTTTATGGGACCAGATGGGAGGTTGGGCCGGACGTCCCTGGCGAAACACGTCATCGACACGGGAGATCACCCCCCGATCAAGCAGCCTCTGAGGAGAGCCCCGTACTACCAACAAGAGCTGATCGAGGACGAGGTCGACAAGATGTTGAAAGCTGACGTTGTGGAGCCAAGCGACAGTCCATGGTCGTCTCCCATCGTGCTAGTGAAAAAGAAGGATGGTGCACTGAGATTTTGCGTCGACTACCGCCGTCTAAATGATGTCACCCGGAAGGATGCGTACCCCCTGCCTCGAGTCGACGAGAGTTTTGATACCTTGTCAGGAGGACGATATTTTTCGACGCTAGACTTGGCTAGTGATTACTGGCAGGTCGAGATGGACGACAGGGACAAGGAGAAAACGGCGTTCACTACCCGTAGTGGACTCTATCAATTTAAAGTGATGCCGTTTGGATTGGCGACGGCCCCGGCTACTTTTGAACATCTAATGGAGCTGGCACTGAGGGGACTCCAATGGAAGCGTTGTCTAATTTATTTGGACGATGTCGTCTGTCTTGGAAAGACTTTCCAAGAAGCCGTGGACAACCTCGAGGACGTGTTCCGGAGACTGCAGGCTGCCGGGCTGAAGCTGAAACCCGCCAAGTGTGAGCTGTTTCGACAACAGGTCAACTTCCTGGGCCATGTCGTGTCCGACCGAGGCATCCAGTGCGACCCTGCCAAGGTCGAAGCTGTAACGAAAATGGTTCCTCCGACCACCTTGACAGAACTAAGGAGCTTCCTTGGGTTCGTGGGGTACTACCGCAGATTCATCCCTGACTTTGCCACCCGAGCGGGACCCCTCAACCACCTGTTAAAGAAGGAAGTCAACTACCATTGGAGCGAGGCTCATCAGCAGGCGTTCGAGGCGCTGCGTCAACCCCTGACCGAGCACCCCCTGCTGGTGTACCCTGACATGGACCAAGAATTTATTTTAGATACTGATGCTAGCGGCTACGGAGTGGGAGGCGTCTTATCCCAAGTACAGGACGGACGAGAGCGGGTGATTGCCTATGCTTCCAGAACCCTGAGGGACACCCAGCGGAATTACTGCACCACCAAGCGGGAGCTCCTGGCCGTCGTCAGTATGATACACCATTTCAGACATTTATTGTGGGGGAGAGCGTTCTTACTACGAACCGACCACGCCTCTCTCAAGTGGCTACTGAACTTTCGGGATGCGGAAGGAATGATCGCTAGATGGGCAGCTCGCATCGCCAGCTACGCCTTCAGGTGTGAGGTCCGACCGGGAGTACAACACGGGAATGCAGACGGGATGTCCAGATGCCGACAGTGCCGGAGACCGGATTGTCCCGCCCCTCGCCACACCACAAGACCCGAAGGAGAAGAGGAGGCCTGTCCGACTCAGGAGGAGTGTCCCCTACCCCTGGAGGACCTCTCGGACGAGGATCTGCTTCCACCGATCAGCGGAGAAGGATGGAGCCCCGGAGGACCTCAAGTTAACATCTTGCGGGAGGTCCCTGTGGAGCCCTGGACGGAGGACTACTATTGCGGAGATGGAGTCGGGATATTCCAGATCTGGGAGGTGCACTGCCAGGAGGACCCGAGGACGACTACCCAGCCGACCGAAGGGTGCCTGCCTGACCGGAGCCCCCCACAGACGGAGGAAGGAGCCAGGAGCGTCTGCAGAACCCTGCATCAGCTCCGCCCCTCTGCCTGGGTTTGGTTTCTCCTGATGATGCTCCTCGCACTGCATGGTTTGGGACCGGAGGTTGTGGCCGGAGCAGCGATCGGCGCGACGGCCGACGTGTGGATGCGCTGCCGAGAGGAGCCCTTCCTGGACCCATGCCCCAACCCTGTGGTCCGAGATCCAGACAAACAAATGCTAGCTGTCACGCGGGCTATGGCTACGAGAGGACGCCGGAATCCGATGGAGGGAGCCCCGGAGGCCGAGGTCCTGAATGGTTATTCCCAGGAGGACCTAGTGACCCTGCAACGAGCTGACCCTGAAGTTGGAGGCATCCTCGGGTGGAAGAATATTTTCACTGAGAGACCTGCATGGCCCGAAGTCAGAACAAAAAGTCAGCAAATGAAGACTCTGTGGCAACAGTGGGACCAGCTGGAGCTACGTGATGGGCTTCTGTACCGGCGGTACCAAGCGGCTTGCCAGAACGCACCAATCCATCAACTGGTCGTTCCACAGGTCCTGAGACGCGCCGTCATGAAGGAGGTCCACACCGGCAAGCTGATGAGCCACCAGGGAGTCACCAAAACAGTCAACCGACTAAAAGCGAGAATGTACTGGCCGGGTATGACGAAGGACGTGGAGCGTTGGTGCCGGGAGTGCCTGAAGTGTAGTGGGAGAAAGCCGCAACCGGGGCCCAAGTACCACCCCATGGGAAATCTACCGGTAGGCGATCGGCTAGAAAGGGTGGCCATGGACATTTTGGAGCCTGGAACGATCACCAATTCTGGGAACCGGTATATACTGGTCGTGGGTGATTATTTCACCAAGTGGACTGAGGCCTACGCTCTACCCAACCATGAGGCTCAGACGGTGGCGGACATCTTTGTGACTGAGTTCGTGTGCCGCCTGGGAATGCCAGCCAAGATACATACCGACCAGGGACGAGAGTTCGAGAGTAAGCTTTTCCTTGAGATGATCAAGATCCTAGGAGGGGAGAAGAGTCGGATGACCCCTTATCACGCCAAATCAGACGGGATGGTCGAGCGATTCAACCGGACCCTGCTGAACCTTCTGGCCGTGGTCGTGGACGAGAACCATGACGACTGGGACGACCATCTGCCCTACGTGATGGCGACTTATAGAACATCAGTCCACGAAAGCACCGGTGTACACCATTTCGAATGATGATGGGACGGGAGGCAACCACCCCATTGGACCTGAGGTACCGGACGGAACCGGACGATTTGGGAGGACCAGTCCCCGAGTGTGCGTCCGAATACGTCGAATGGGTGAAGGAAGCCACCATACAAGCTCATGAGACTGCCCGAGAGTGCCTGAAGACGGCTACGGTGCGACAAAAGCGCCATCATGACGTGAAATCAGCCGCTCGACATTTTCCGGTGGGCACCTGGGTGATGTATTGGTACCCTCCAAAGGCTTTACCAAATTAGGACTAGGGTGGACGGGACCTTATCTCGTTGTGAAGTCTCATCTCGGATGGATGGTGTCCATACAAGATCGACCCGGTGGCAAGATTAAAGATGTCCACATTGACAATATAAAAAGGTGCTGGTTTACCCCTGAAACCGACGCCTGGATACCCAATCCGGACGATGTGACCCCAGTCCGGACCCCCAGTGATGACGAGGGACGAGTGGAAAACGGCGGGAATGCAGTCCAAACGATGTAAACGACGACGGGAGCGTTCGCGGAAGAACCGTTCGCGGAAGCAGCGTTCGCGGAAGAACCGTTCGCGGAAGCACGTTCGCGGAAGCACGTTCGCGGAAGCAGCGTTCGCGGAAGAACCGTTCGCGGAAGCAAGCGAAAAACGTTATTTCGTTCCACGACAATGCTTTTTCCCCCAGATCCCTGGTCCGCGCCTTTTCTATATAAGCAGGCCGGCCTACGATTCCGTCATCACTTCAACCATGAACACACCAACTCTGCAGATCATTGAGATACCCGCATTTGCACACGAAGATTTCGGGGACGTTCCAGATTTCGACTTGGCTGACTTTCTGCCCCTTGAAGTCGACAAGATGAGCGACCCACCTACCAAGACAGACAAGCCTGACCGGAAGCGGGAGCGCTCGAGGAGCCGGGAGCGTCGTGAGGAGCCCCGAGGAGGTCGACGGTCCCCTGCCCGGAAGTTGTCTACCGAGAGAGGGCGACGCTGGTGCAGCCCCTGCCGGATCCACGTGACGGCATCCAACTTTAGCCGACACGTGGCGACCAAACACACGCAGAAGGAGGGGCGGCACCTCTGCAAGATGTGCAGCCAGCGATTCGCCCGCCGAGCCGACAGAGACCGGCATGAGACGTCGCATGCCAGCGGCAACACCCTCAAGCCAGGGCGAAGGAGGACGGCAACTGACACGCCCGTGTCCGACCCCCGAGATGGTCCGGCTACTGTGTCTGCCCCTGACCTGAAGACTGTCAGCTTTGCGGCCAGCGGGACGACCAGCTCCACGCCATCAAGCCCCCGGGAGGACGCCCCCAGGTCAGAGGACGCCCCAGACCCCGAGGACGACCCCGCGAATAGCGAAGAGGAACCGGAGTCTCAGCAGGAGCGGAGAGAGGCGGAATCCCCGGAGGCCCCCACCCCCGAGGACGACGGACCCCCCGTTCCCAGAGACTCGGCCCCTACCTACAAGCCCCTAGACCTGAGTTGGTACCTCAAGCCCGTTCCGGAGGAGGAGGACCAACTGCGACCGTATGTGGAGGGCCTGGGCAGAGCGGTCACTGCCGGAGAGAAGGCCCTGGAGGACCTGGCGTCCACTATAGCCATGGGACGACGCCACCTGACCCAGTCGGAGGCTCGGCTCCAAGCCAAGGAGGAGCAGAGACAGCTCGAGGCCGAGGTGCTGCAGCTGCGAGGGGAGGCCTCTCAACGAGAGAAGAGCCACCGGAAGGAGCTGCGGGCCCACGTCCGAGAGACTAAGCAGCTCCGAGCATACACAGACACTCGGGACAGGCTGGCGGAGACGTCCGAAAGCGAGGTGGATCGCCAGTGAAGTGGAGGGAGAGAGCCCTGTAAACAACAAACAGGCAGGAAAAGACGAAGAAGGAGGAAGAAGAGAAGAGAAGAGAGAGAAAGGATCAACGGGGACGTTGATCTCCAGAAAGGGTGGAGTTGTAACAAAATACATGCAACTGCCGCACTAAAAACGTTCGTTAGGAACGGTCACGTGACCTTCAAAGCCCACTTGCGAAGACACTGTTCGCGGAAGAACCGTTCGCGGAAGCACGATTGCGGAAGCATCATCAGCGGAAGCATCGTTCGTGGAAGAACCGTTCGCGGAAGCACGATTGCGGAAGCATCATCAGCGGAAGCATCAGTCGCGGAAGCACCGTTCGCGGAAGAGGAGCCTTCGTGGAAGTACCGTTCGCGGACGCAGTCTTCACCACGTGGAGAAGAGTGCGGAAGATACGTTCGCGGACGAAGATGCGCGCGCAGACACCCTGGCTATATAAGGGAGAGCGGACGGCCGCTCTGAGAGCACTGCAACAGCGACATCGACCGTGGGGAGATCGTCACCGCCACAGCCAAGGGACTCGACGAACTCCGTGCGGACGACTCCTTCTTCAGGGCCTTAGAGTCAACCGGGATTAGACCGACTACCTGGAGAAACCATTCGACTAAACGGGACGGGAAACTTCAACGGGAAGGGACAGAGAGACGCCGCCGGCTAAGAACTCTTTTTAGTTGTGCCCTCGTGCACTATTTATTTTTGAAATGTGATCATACAGTGCTCCATGTCTGAACTTCATATTTGTACGTCACGTGGGTGACCAGCCATACAATTGTAAGTTGATTTGATGTATATAAATCTTCAATTTATTTACATCTGAGTTGCTTCTTGCCTAAGTGAAGCCGGTAAGCTACGGAGTGATGATACACCAGCGTTGGGGGACACCAATTTAGTGACGGCTCTCGAATCACAACGAGCGGGAGTTACATAAAGTCTATACGATCAGAGAAACCAGGTTTTTTGGGCCACACCGAAAACAAGTCATTACCAAAGGTCACACTACATTTCATGTGTGAGGAGTCCATACATTCATTCAAGTTGAAACTTCTGATTGTTCGATTTCCTCTTGGATCCACAAGTGACACAGTAACAAAATACATCAACGTATCAATAACGAGATAAGATCGCGATATAGGAGAGAAGATATTGACATAGCGAGATAAAAACGACCTTCTCGTGTGTCCTAAATCAACTACCGTACACAGGGCAGCCACAACGCATATGATAATTCATCTAATCATCTGACGATTGACATACAGTATCAATCCTATATTCATACTACGTTAAGAGTAAGTATGGTTGCTGAGCTTGTTTTTCCACAATCAAAATACTTCATGTCAGGTTCACGTTAATAGGCTCTTACAGGACGATAATTGAGATCAGGTGCTACTGGACGTCCCAGGAGTGCACAAAATTTACGCGATGTGCATGTCAGTACGCAAAAGACGATTCTTCCCGATCACCCTCTATCATACAAGTGATCATGCTCTGGGATATTACAAACAATTTAGGAATCGACCGTATGTCCAAATTAAGATTTGTGTAATAACAATTAAAATATGGAATGATAAACTAATTTTTCATCCTTAAAACCCCTGTTGTCGGTACCTATGCATACGATTGTTATTTACTGAATTAAAAATAAATACGAAGCTACAACCCTAAAATTCACCATCCAAGATAACACCTCCAGTTTCTGGGAACAGATGCGCAGATTCCCCGGCGTTTTGAATGTGCCCCAACCCCCCATTTTCGGAAATATGGAACTTTATGAACCCCTATTTATGGCCGTGAGGAGGTGACATCTGCCTTGTGCACAGTGACAGAAAACGTTTTGGAACTGGTCGCTGTTGCCAAATAGTGGTCACGAGAGAGCAACGGAAATCTCTACTTCCATCCTGCCGTGCTACGGAACGTATTCTTCATTGAACGCACTGCTAGTGTTTCTGAAAGTGTGAGCATTTCCTGGTGTAAATTTGGCATCCGTCATGGCTGAAACAAATAAAGCAAACAAACCTTGCTGCATACTTGTACCATATTTTATTACGTACGAGTATTTGTTCACCGAAGTTCCCAGCTAGTCACTAAAATGCCGTGACATGGATACACGAAGACTAATAGCTGCGTTCAGGAAATTATATGGACGTCATGGCGATCTGGCTGATAAGTACATCAACTTTGTGACAAGTATGCACATGACTTGTTTGCATATTAATGATTTTGTAATTCATGACGGGGCCACAAGTGGGGCATGAAATGCTCTCTTTCGGAACACCCTATTTTACCTCCTTATGGTCATATATCGGTGTTCATGAAGTTCCACAAACTTTTCTCAGTTTTGCCCGACATCGGAGATTGCGTAACGGACTGTTCCTTCGCTCGGAATACGGTAATTTGCGTGTTAGTTCCATGGCAGTCAACACACACAACACGATGGCGACCATGATCCCGGAATGTTGCTGATTAGGAAAATTGAGGGAAATGGACTGGAAAACTTAGTCATCACATTTGTCATATATGGCTGTTGACGTTGATTTTATTGGCAGTGTGACATTATTTCGTGGCAATGGACCATTTCATAATAAACCAACCTGGATGGCTGTGGGTTTCGTGTGTTGTATTGTCTTCGTTTGCTTGCATGTAGCTAAGTTCGTATTTTTTTTAGCCTACCATAAAATACTACCATAATTAGAGCATTTAGGTACCAGAATACTAATGCCCTATCTGGTTACTACTACTATTTCTTCAGGTTATGTGTAGCATGGGATAAATTAGTTGGTGGATGAAACTTGATGACAATGACATTTCTGTAAAATTGTCTACAGGGAGAACGTCGATTTGTGTAACATTTTTTGCCATCTTTTTGGTGGGGCCAATGGTTAGGACCAGATCATATGTCTCGAGATACTGGCACATTCGTTGGGTTGAAGTATTCGTGTTGTTTTCGTTCGGGTTCTTGGGTTTGCTTTTGCCTTGCCGATGTTAGCCACTCAGTGTTGAGTAGTTTCATTATTGGTGCATTTCACACAAGATGTCTATTTTTTTTACCAATGACGAACTCCAATGGATCATCTTTGATCCATATTGATCTAATTAAATATTAGAGCGGAAAATATATGCTGCACTTTGAAGTGCTGAAACGGCCAATAAACGCATTGCAATGCGATAGTGGATAATTATTTTGTAGGCCCACTTCAACATTGAGAAACTAATGGAATATATATGAGCACATGCCAACATGTTCCATAGCACCAACATGTTTATTCCCTTTCAAATACATGTGACATTCCACACTACAATGGTGAGTGAATAAATGTATAATTATTGCTTAGTTCTAGTACTTTATTTTCGGTAATAAATTGTGGAACACTTTTACCTACAGGCCACAGGCCTACCGGATATGGATTGAAAATAGGGAAATTGAATAATCTTTACTGGGTTAGAAGGACGGTGATTTTGTGGGAAGTCGGAGGTCCATTAGCTCAAGGTTCTCTCTTTATGTGTAAGATCATGACATCACTGAGGCGGTTATTCGGATTATATTACTGCTACTGAGAACGTTCGTCGCGTCAATCTGTCAGCCTCCACCGCTTCTTGAGCTGCAAACGGACAATATTAAGAGAAAATTGTGTCGAGTGTTCAATAAACTCAGGCAATAATGCCTATATGAGACTTCAGTTTCCTGGGAAGCGAAAAACTGTCCGAATCCAGTTTGTTCCTTCTGTTGCTTGCAACTGAACAAAACGCAAACTGAGGTGTTTGGATATTCTTGAGACGTACACAGAAGTTATATTAACGTCTGTCCTTTGAGTGAACACTAAATTCATTTTTTTAAAGTGTCTATTCTGGCAGAGCATATTTACCATTCGTCTTGACATATTATGAGGCGAAGTTATTTAATATTCAAATATATTATAATTAATGGGTGAGTAGTCCATCCGTTATTGTGAGTCAAAACCTCTAAATTATTGTATGAGTTTCCCATGGACCCACGATGAATATCGTGAAACCTCCAGTTCTCGATAAAACAACGCAATCAAATCCATAACTGTTTGAGATTGGATTTGAATTACTGTTCGGTGAATATGGTGGTATTCGGAGACGTCCAACGTGGATAATGTTTTCCTACTCAATGGTCTTTATGCAATATCGTGCAATAATGTGAATGAGATACGCAATATATCATTGGAGTTCCAGGAGAAATATCCAACCTAACAAAAATCGGGCATTTTCAGTTCGATTTTTTTGTCAACATTTCACGTGGATGACAACCTTTCTGTATCAGATGTATTCTGTATGAGTTCACTGTTACATCTCAATTCACATATATTTGTAATTAGAAAGAATGGTCAAACAGTGCTGAGGACTCATCACTGCCTTGTATATTTTCGAAATAAACATCTGTAAAGTTATTGACTACCGTCCGCTCTTCGGGATCCTCGAGGATAGTCCTCTCTCATCCGAGTCCTTGCGGACGCGCATCCGCTATTCCGGATCCTCGCGGCAGGGCCGCTCACCGGAGGTCGCGGCGGACACGGTAACTACTTCATCATTAACGGTAACCAGGTAACAGCCCACCCGACACTCCCAGGCCTACGGACACCGTTCAGAAACTGGTTCATCACCACGGTGTTAACTGGCGGGGCCTGGCGAGCCGCGGTCTGCCTCGGGGACGGAACCCCGTACAGTCCGACATGCTGGCCAGAGCCTCTGTCACATGTCCCGGGAAGGGAGAGAGCTGGCGATCCACAGGGCCGAAGGCCCCCGAGTCAGCAACTCGTCTCTCCCAGCCCGGGCCTCCCCACGGAAATCGTCCCCAGGGCTCTAGGAGCCCACTACTCAGACCCAGGGAACACAAAGCTCATGGCGAGCCTCGTGTGCGTCCTAGTCTCGATCTTGGACAATCTCCTCGAACGAGTCGCTTCCAGTGTATATATAATACACCACAAACTGTAGGACGCACGCGAGGTTAAATCGATCCATTGTTATAGTTTACTGGAGCGTAAATTACAATACGTCGCCGTGGCAACGCACGCTCGAACGGAGCATGTCAAAACAAGGCCAAGTACAGAAAGGCCACATAAATGGCTTTTATGTTTACAAACACCTGCCGCGTGCTTAGGGCAAAATCGCCACATTACCCCCTTCTTACAATGTTGGTCCCCAACATGTTCCGCCCGCGCCCAAAATGCTCGAAACCCGACGAAGGCTTCGCATGGCGGGGGCCGGAAGAAGGCACGATGGCAACGCCCGGAAGTCACGGCGCAAACACTAGGACTTTAAGAGTCCCTTTTGGAAGAATGGGGAACTACCCCCGGACTTATGGAGTAAACTATAACGCGCTTTGCAATTTTGAATAAATCCTAATAAACAAGCTAAAATTTTGACCGAGGTGGTCCAAAACCGTGTGATGACCTTGAAAGGTCATCCATTATAAAAGGACGGTGTGTCGAGTCTTTGGAATATCTTTAAGGTTAGACTTTAAATTTAGAAATTTTGTAAAACGACACACCGAGTGATCAAAAGTGATAGTACCTCTAAAATGTTGCCGACCGCCCTGCCGGCCGGCCCCTCAGATCCGCAGAACGGGTCTGAGGCAGGGCGGAGCCGCGGGAGCGACTCCGGCACGCCGCCGCACACGTGCAGCGACGAGGCTAGCACCCTAGCCTTCCTCCGTCGTCATCGGCTCCTCATCCGTGCCGCCTGTCTTGGGGTCGGGCGGCGGTGACGGGTCCCTACGCCGCGGAAGCAGCGGAGCCGGCAGAGTGAAAGCCGGCTGCACGGGCGGATGAGGCAGGCCCGGTGGAGCTTGCACGGGCTTTTGTGGTGAGCCCTGCAATCCGGGTCCTGACGGAGCCATCACAACGGAGGCCGGTAGAGATGTCGCGCCGAGATCTGCTATGGCGCGGAACATCTCCACCGTATCGCGGGTGCGCTGTGGACCGGCCGTCCGCTCTCCCCACACCTGGACTAGGTATGGGTAGATGGCCAGCTCCAAAGCGGCATCCGCGCGCCGGAGAGCCGCCTGGTTCAGGGCGGACGACTCGGGGTCATCGACGCCCTGGATTAGGCGAGTCCGAGCGGCCTCGGCTTCGTCAAGACGACGCCGTAGCTGCTCATTCTCAGCCTCCAGGTGCTCCATCCGTGCGGCCACCTCTGGGGCGGGGGCGGACGCCCCGGACTGCTCGGCAAGAGCGGCGGTCCGACCCTGGTCGAACGCGCGCCGCTCAATGACGGCCGACAAAGTCCGGTGGCTCTCTAGGCTCCGCCGGGTGCCTTCCATGAGGCCCTGGTCGTATGCGAGATCGCATGCGACACGGGAGGCCTCGGCGCGGCACCGGCTGAACCGATCCAGAGAGCTGTCCATCTCCGCCACAAGGTACTCCGCCGCTCGGGTGAGTCGACCACGCTGGGGGTGATCCCAGGGGTGCTCCTCCCGAGCGCGGACCAACGCGGCCACACCTGCGGACCCCAAGTCACGAATGGCTCGAGGCACCGGCAGGTTCACCAACGCCGGATCACCGGGGATCCGGTCCATACCATCGCGACGATGGCCGACCGCCTGGCCTACAGACTCGCGGAAAGTCTCGTAGACGCTGGCGGTCGTGGGACCGAGCCTCCGGCGTACGTCCGCCGTGGCGTCGAGGGGGTCCAAGTCCAGGGAGGCAGTGCTTTGCCACCCTGCGGACGTCCCCTCAACCACCAACGAGGACGCGGACGCCGACCTCGTGAGAGGTACCGCACGTCCGCTACTGCTCGCTACCGAGGGAGTCACGCGTGGAGTCCTTGGCGGGACCGCCGACGCGGTACTCGAGGAGGCGGAGGTGTCTGCCACCACCCGTCCCTCAGACGGACCCGCGGGTACCGTCACCTCGAGCAAGCCCGGGTAGTCCTCCTGCGTCAGCGCACCCGGAGACTGCAAGGGCGTCGTCCCGGCCGGAGTCTTTCCGGCGGACGAACTCTTCCCCTGAGTCTTTGGCTGGGGGCGCGGCTTAGGAGTAGCCACTCGTGTCTTGGCCGCGATCTGCGGCATCTCCGACACGATCATGGTCACCCGGTGCCGTTCTTCACCGGCCTGGATCACCGGCGGTTCACGGACAGCCTCTGCTGCTGTCCGGGCGGCTTCCGCCGCCTGGAACTCCGCCGGGGTCTGGCCCATCGTAGCCGTCAGGCGAGCGGTGTAGCTCGAGCCCGCGGACACAACGCCAGACTGCCTCCAGGCATCGTCCATGACGCGCTGTGCAAAGCGCCATGGACCCCAGTGATAGAACCGGTGATTCGCCGTCCCTGACGTAGTCATGAACGACGCCACCCTCGGTGGTATGTATCCATAATTGAATACAGGCCCCACTTCATTTCCAACGAGATGAAGTCCCTCACCGCGGTGTGCACCCGAGCGGTGATCGTTTAGGGCCTCTAAACTGGCGAAATATCGCTGCTGAGGGGTGCCGGAGTAGCACCTCTTGCAAACGAACATTTGCATCCAGGGGTAGTGGTACCCCGCAATGTGTCGACTCAAGTGGTCGTAGGTAGGGTACCTACGATCCCGGTTGAGCGCACGGTGCGGGTCCTCATACCCGTCCAGGGATTTCGGACAGAGTTGGCATATTACACCCTCCTCTGGCTCGGGCGGCAATCCGACACGCTCCTCGTCCGTGAGTGGACGAGGCCGTGTGAAAGGCGTGTCGGCCGCCGCGCCGGCCGCCGCGGTGCGGCGTCCCTGCGGATCCCTGCCGTAACGCGGGAGGAACATGTGTCCCTGACGGACTCCAGGGAGTTCGGGGCCCATTTCGGCCCGCAGCCTCTGGATAGAGGGCTGCTCCGAGGACGACCGTTTCTTCTTTTTGGCCGCCCCCGAACGATTCTCCGACCTGGTTTGTCGGGGCACACTCTTCCCGCGTGGGGGCGCGGCCCTCCGTTGCTGCGCAACGAAGGCCCGCGCTCCCGCTTCCAGTGCGGCGTCAGACAGGTGGACCCCGTCTTGCTCCGCGCGCTTCCGGAGGAGTTCTAAACGAAGATCTCCCTCCTTCGGCACGGGACGCCCTCTGTCCACTGGACTAGACCCCACCTCCGCAGCTCCGGTAGGTTTCTTGGTACCGGAGGAAGAAGAAGAGGAGGTTCCTTTCGGTGCCTTGATAGGCACCCGCTTACCGGAACCTCCCGCGCCTGGGCCGGATCCCGCGGAGGCGCCGCCCGCACCAGATCCCGAGGGATTAGGCGTCTTGGCGACTCCGGGTTTGGCGGAGGACCCTTTCTGGCCGCCCGGCTTAGGCGCCAGTGGCTGAGGTCCTCCGGACTTCGATCCTGCTTGAGGCGAGGGGCCGCCGGACTTCTTTTTCCGGTGCGGCCGCTTCTTCTTTTTCTTCTTTGGAGGCGAGGAGGCCGGGTCCGGGTCGGATCCGGCCTCAGATTGCCCATGTTCAGCGGCTTCCAGCTCTTGCTGGGCTCTCCACTGCTTTTGAGCAATCTCCCGGGCTCGACGGCGAGTACGCCTAGAGACGGGCGATGTAAACCCGTCATCTCGGTTCTCGGTCTCCTTCGAGCCAGACTCCTGTTCCTGAGGCGGCGCTTGGGATGCGGCTTCCTCAGCCGCGTCAACCTGCTCCGCCCAAGTCCCAGGGGCCTTCTGGTCGTGCGGACCAGACTCCGCAGGTGCGGACACCGAGGAGTTCTCGGCGGAACCGGTGTCCGGACGGCTACGGCCATCCGGACGGGTTTCCGCACGAGTACTCTCATCCGGACCCAAAGACGCAAGCATCTCCGGGTGCGGATGCAACTCAATGTCCACACTAGCAAGTCCCGCACCACCGCAGTCCATCATCTCTTCCATACGAGAAAAAGACGACGGATCTAGGAGTAACTCAGCGCCTGCCGTGGCCGAGTCACTCTCTGCGGGGCGGTCCTCCGCGACCTCGCTCTCAGACTCGGTTCCTGAGTAAGAACCGGAGCTGGAGCTGGATTCCTCAGAACCCACATAGGCTCCCCGAGGGATGTCCTCGCGGTCATCCTCCTCGGGCCTAGACAGGGGTCTCGAGTACGAATTACCGCGCTCAAGAGACCCCTCTTCCCTCCCTTCATCACCTCCCCAGCCGTCGCTACTTTCCGACATTTCAAGCGCTCTAATCGCTCTAAACACTGGGAGTCAGATCCGCAGATCCGTCTCCACCAGTGCCGAGCGCTTGAATGACGAGAAGGTGTCGAGTTACATCGATTATAGGCATCAAGTGTTGGCAGTTATACTGCACACGCATCGTATGACGCGTTCCCGTGGAAACGTCTATTCACTGCATCTACCCGATCGACAGACAAAAGGACGTTTTACATTCCCGCATTCCCATACACGCATCTCCCCCCGGTGACTCCTTTCATGCCATGTATACGGGTGGCTTGTGTACACAAGCCATCCCGGGGGAACCCGCTAAAATACTACAGTAATTAACAGCAGTCATTAGCAATAGCTTTCGCACTGGCGATCAATGACGTGAAGTTAATCACCCTCGCAGGTTAAAGATTGTATACAATGTATCAAAAAGCCAAACTACTTGTGGGTGTTACGATTATGTCACCCTATCAGCAGCGATAAATAAAAATTTAACACCGCTCAAGCAGCAATGAAAATAAATCCACCACCGCTTGCATGCTTTTCATAGATCACGGCATACAGCCTTCGATACAATGTACACAATCTCCTACACCCCTCTTGCGAAAGCAGAAATCTCCCGATTTCTTACTCTCTATTGCACCAGGGAAAAGATATATCACTAAACTTTCTCATATATGGGATAAATGAGTAAGAATAGCATTTCCACGGGAAACACGCACACACTTGTGGCTTATAATCCTCCCATAAATAATAAATGAGATGGAAAATAAACAAAATCACTCCCCATAGCCGCTGGCACGCTTACAGGGCGATCGGACATACCCATGACGTCCGGACAGACAATCGGGCGCCCTATGGGCGTTTGCAAAGCGCCCACTAGCATCCCCGACGTACTGCCCGGCCGCGGAGCGGTGCCCGGTCCAGCCCAGAGCCTCCTCAAACGACTACCGGAGCGCGGAGCCAATAGATTTAGACGCGGAGCCGGCATGGTCCATAACCGCACTGGTTAGGGGGCGAACCCTTCATACCGGCGCCCAATCTAGAGGCGCCCAAAGATGGTGAAAGCAATAGCCGGCGGACGTCCGGGGCTGCCCGCGGACGGAGTCCAGGCCGGACGTCTACCATTGTACGGCGTATTGCCCTTATCCAATGAAGATGAAATTGGAATTAGAAGCCACCACAAGTGTTGCGCATGTAATATACGACCCCCTTCTTAGAAGGAGGCCGGGGTTCCGGTCATTCCGGCCGGACCGCGTATTATAAGGTACGATCCGGACGAGAACGAGCGTCACCCGCTGCCGCGGCTGGTCCGCACACGCGGACTTAACAACCGCTCCATTATCATAATGGATAGTCGGTTTCCTGCCGTAAGAAACCTTAATCTACTATAACCGCAATTACAGTAGTGGCTCACGGGGGATAACTACACCGAAGTGCGTCATCTTAAAGCGCCGCGGACGCCGGACGAGTCACGCGGACGAACCGCGGACATCAGCCCTCATCGGCGGACACTATCCCCGCGTCCAGAGCCAGTTCCCCAAATCCGTGGGAAGACGCTTCTCCCGTAGCGGACGTAAATCCCAACCTCAGTCTGGCCATATAAGAGGTTGTCCCGGGACCAGGGGCGTCCGGCCGAATCAGTAAATTCGTCCGGCCAGCGTAACCGTTGTACGGATTACGCCGGACAGCCGTCCACAAGGTGCGGACTGGCCATCCGCACGTCCCTGGCGCTAGAAACTACAGGAGGGCGGATGCGGAGCGGCGGCGTTACGACATGAAAGTCTCCGCGGACCTCAACTCCGAAGATGGCCACAAAGTAGCCACCCGCGGAGGTAAGTCGTTCGGACTCTCACGGAACGACCTAAAACCCGTCCGTAGTATGATAGACGGGTACCGCAGACGCATCCGCATGGGCGGAAGGTTATTCCCACCCATACCGGGCTGGCGCACGTGGTTTCCGGCGTGGCCGCCCGTCATCCGCAGGTACTGGAGGGAGTGGAGGTACCTGCGGATCGCCGTCATCTGGCTGATAGCCACCCAGCCCATCATCTGGCGGGTCAGAGAGGTCCGGGAGGCCCACCATACGGCGCACACGCTCGTCCGGAGTCCGCGGATGCTGACCGGACGGATCCCATACGGGAGCATCATCCGGTTCCGCATCTTGAATTAGCGGATCCATGACCAGCGGGCCCTCGTACTTCTTCAGATTATCGATATGGACAACCAGAACCCTGTCCGGATCGGAATCCCTCCGGATCCGGTAGTCCACATCTGTCACCTGTTTCAGTACGGTAAACGGGCCTATCCACGGCTTAGCAAATTTATTGCCTTGCTTAAGCGGCGGATAATAGTAGCGCACCTTGTCGCCTTCCGCAAAAGCTGGCCTACCCTTAGCATGGGCGTCATAGCCTCGCTTCTGCCGGAGGGCAGACTTGTCCAGGCGCGCGCGCGCGAAATCATGGGCGTTCGCCAGGGCGCGGCGAATCCACTCCACGTACTCCGGACCGCACTGGGGTACTGCGCCGGTCTCTGCCGCAGTTGGATACATAATATCCACGGGCAAATTTAACTCCCGGCCGTACAACATCGCGTGCGGAGTAACTCCGGTCGAAGAGTGGACCGACGACCTGTACGCCATTAAGACATACGGGAGGTGGTCATCCCAATCATTCGCACGATCATTCACAAAGGCCGCCAGCATGTTGAGGACCGATCGATTAAAACGTTCGACCTGGCCATCAGACTGGGGCCTATAGGGGGTGGTACGCACCTTGGTACTCCCTAGCATCTGTGCTAGGTTCCGGAACAGGTTGCTCTCAAATTGCGTGCCCTGATCCGAATGTACCTGTTTAGGTACCCCATGGTACACCACCCATCTATTCACCAATAACCGAGCTACCTCGTCCGCAGTCTGGCGGCGCAGTGGGTAGGCGTCGGTATACTTGGTAAAATAGTCGGATATCACCAGGATGTACCGGAAACCGCGCGGGGTGACCCGGTGGGTATCCAGTATATCCAGAGCTATCCGATCAAACGGCGCGCCCGCCTTAACCGTGGTTAAGGGGTGGCGGCCAGGAGTCGGGACTCCTTTGCGAGCTTGACACCGAGGGCAGGCTGCGCACCACCGTTGCACGTCCAAGCCGCTACCAGGCCAATGAAAGCGCTGTTGTAGCCTGTGGACGGTCCTCCGGATTCCCAAGTGACCGGTCACTCGGAGGTCATGCAACTGGTGGAGTACTTCTTTCCGCAGCTCCGCCGGAAGCACCAACTGCCATATTGGAGGCAGTGGGGTCGGTGGCTCATAGCGCCGGTATAAGAGGCCATCCCTCAAGGAGAGTCGTTCCCACTGAGATACTAGAGACAAGGTCTCCTCCCTGTAGGTCTTCCGCTCATCCTTCGAGGGCTTCTGGCCGGCCTCAAGGGCTGTGATTACCGGTGCCAGAGCTCTGTCAGCTCTCTGCGCCGCAGCTATCTGCGCCGGAGAGTAGCCACCCAAGTAATTAGGCTCCTCATCCGTCGCGTCCGGCTGCGCCGCAGCGGCCATCACCACAGGGGGCAAGGACCGCTCATACTCAGACTCTCCAGAGGACGAGGGTACCCACGAGGAGTACACCGCCGGACTCGAGGAAGACTCGCTGGAGCTGAGCCGCACCTCCGCTTCATATGCGGGACGCCCTCGCCGATATCGGCGGGTCCGCGCGCGGAGATGAGCCCTAGACGCTCCGGCCGCCGTGTTGTTAGAGGGGGCGGCGGCCCGCGGTCTCCCCGGAACGTCCAATTCCGAGTCTGAGGACGAATCCGCGGCTTGCTGGAATGGTGCCATCCCTGCACAACCCGGATTCTTGCACTTATGACAACGGGACAGGCCGTCCGCGTTGCCGTGCAACTTACCAGCGCGATGCTCTATCTGCATGTCATACTCTTGGAGTTTGACGAGCCACCGCGCCACCAAGCCATCGGCCTCACTATAGTTGAGGAGCCATCTCAGCGAACTATGATCAGTCCGCAAGCGGAAATGGCGTCCCAACAAATAGTGCCGGAAGCGCTTGGTCATCGTAACCACCGCGAGCAACTCGCGATGAGTGGTGCAGTAGTTCATTTGAGAGCGGCTCAAGGCCACACTCGCATAAGCTACTACCCGCTCTTGCCCATCCACGATCTGCGAGAGGACACCGCCAAGCGCGAAGTTACTCGCGTCGGTGTCCAGGATGAACTCGCAGTCCGGACGAGGGTGCCGCAGCACCGGGGCCACTACCAAGGCCTGCCGGAGTCCCGAGAAGGCGTTAGCCTGCTCGGCGGACCAAACAAAATCGGCGCCCTTTTCCGTGAGGATAGTAAGGGGACGCGCGATCTCCGCAAAGCCGCGAATAAACCTGCGGTGGTAGCTCGCGAAGCCCAAGAAGGACCTCACGTCCGCCACGTTACATGGCGGAGGCCATTTCTGCACGGCCGCCACCTTTGCGGGGTCTGGTCTCACTCCGGTGCCCGTTACCATGAAGCCCAAGTACAGGATTTCCTGCGCGAATAGCTCGCACTTACTTGGCTTCAATTTAAGCCCTGCTCCGCGGATGCGATGGAGCACCATCTGGAGGTTGGTGAGGGTTTCCTCGAACGACCGGCCATACACGACGACATCGTCGATGTAGACCATACATCGCTTCCAGAGGAACCCTTTGAGTACCATCTCCATGAGGCGCTCGAACGTCGCTGGTGCGTTACAGAGCCCGAACGGCATTACCTTGAATTGGTAGAGCCCGTTCTTGGTAACGAAGGCAGTCTTCGCCCGATCACTCTCCTCCATCTCCACCTGCCAATACCCGGAGGCCAGATCCAGAGCACAGAAATAGTGCGACCCGGCCAGGGCATCGAAGGTATCCTCAATGTGCGGGAGAGGATATGAGTCCTTCCGCGTGGCATCGTTGAGTTTCCGATAGTCCACGCAGAACCTCCACGAGCCGTCCTTCTTCTTCACCATAACCACCGGACTGGCCCAAGGGCTGTCACTGGGTTCGATGATGTCCAAGTCGAGCATCTTTTGCACCTCCTGGTCTATGACCTCTTGGTGCACTATTGCTGCCCGACGAAGACGCTGCTTGAGAGGACGCTCGTCCACGAGGTCGATGCGGTGCTTGGCGACGTCAGTCTTGCCAACCGCACCATCAGGACCCATGAACACATCCGCATACTGCCGCAGCAGTCTGCGGAGCGCTTGGCGCTGCTCTTCATCCAGCCGGTCCTTCGGAACCCGAGATTCCAAATGGTCCGGCAGGGTGAACGGATCATCTCCGGCGGCCGCCGCCGCGCACGCAGCGCGGCAGACCGGATCGTCGGGGATGACACGACTCGAAGCCGCGGGAATAGCAGTAGCTGCTATGCATCCGCGCTTCAGTACAATCGGAGCATCCGTAGGATTCACCACAAGGATGGGCATCGCGCGGGGGTTGGACATGACCAGGGCCCCACCCAGCACGAGCCCAGTTCCTGCGGCGAAACTGCTCACGGGTTGCACTATACACGGACGACCATCGAGGGGCATGCGGGGACGCCGCGGCCTCGTCTCGATGATCATCTCACTCATCGGCGGCACTACTACAGTGCGCGATGTCCGCATCTGGAATGAATGCATCGGGCCCGAGCGGAAGAGGAAGTGTGTGTCCTCTCCCATCCGGAACTCGCCAGCGCTAAAGTTGGCAATCACCCGGTGGACCCGTAGGAAATTCATCCCAATTATCCCGGCCGCTCCGATATCCGCCACGATCGCCTCTGTCAGATACACCTTGTCCCCAAGGGTAATAGGCAGATCGATGATGCCATGGATACGGATGCGGTTGTCTCCCGCTCCGTAGAGCTTGTATGGTCCGGGATCTCGCAACTCAAGGTTGCGGAGTGCGGGCTCCTTCCTAAACGTTCCGGCGGCCACGAGGGTCACCTCCGAGCCTGAGTCTATGAGGAACCGGACCGGCTCCCGTCCGAAGGACAGGGGCAGGTACCAGCAGGGGTCCCTCACCAGCGCGCAGGTCGGGCGATACCTTTCGCACGCGCTGGGCTCATCTACGGAGTCCTCGCCATCCGCCTCAGCCGCGGAGGAGCTAGACTGGTCTCCAAGGACTACTTCCGGAGAAGTCATATCCACTTGGGGTCCGTCCTGCTCATCAGCGGGTGGGGCGGCATCGTTTGCCACCGAACAACTATCCCCGGACGCAGTGTTGGTCGCCACCACGTCCGGATCTAGTTTCCCTGCCGCGGGTTCCGATTCTGCTGTCCCGGAGGACCAGACCGGAAGGAATTCCTCCGTTGCGGGCCAGGGAGAGCTCCCTGGTATCCGCGCGACCGCAGGCGTTCCAACAACTCCGGACACTTCAGCCAAAAGTGTCCCTGCTTTCCGCAGAAGTAGCAGGGACGGTTCTGAGCTGGTCCGGAGGTGAACGCGCAACATTCTGCGGCTCCCGGAGCTTCGAGCCCGGCGCAGTGCGCAATCATCTGCGCGGCGCCGAGGTCGTATTCCTCTATGTCGCACTCGTCCGAAGGCGAGTGCGGCGCGGCGACCGGTGCCGCATGTGCGGGCGCCCCTGTAGAAGGTGCCGGCGCACTAACCCATTGCTGGGTAGGTTCCCTGGCGGGTTCCCGGACGACCGGGTCCTGCCACGGGGTTACCTGCGATGCCTTGACCGGAGGAGGAGTCGCCACCTGCGCGGGTACAGCCGGGGCCGGAGCCGAGGCTGGAGGCAACTGTCTAGGACGGACAGCCATCTCAAGCGCAAGCGCGGAGTCTATCGCCTCCTCCATCGATCGCTTTTCATGGGTGGCCAGCCCGTACGCTAGGTGGTAAGGCTGGCCATCGATGAACTGATCGATCAGCATCGTCTCGAACCGTCTGGAGTCCATGTCCGGAAAGGCTTTCCGGCCGAGTATGCGTAAGCCGTACGCATAGTCTGTCACGGACTCAGTCGGCTGGCGGATACGCGCCTTGAACTCTCGTTCAGACTGCCGCCGATTGGTCGTCGGCGGGAACAGCAGGCGAAGTTGACGAGCAACCTCGCCGAACGTCACTGTTCCTACCGGCAGACACGGCATCACGCGGAGAGCTTTCCCTTCCAGGCTCCCCGCGAGGACGTGTCCAGCCTCAGGCTGGGACCATCCTTCGTACACGGCGGTACGCCATACCTGGAGCAAGTAGTCCTCCAAGTCGGCGTTATCCCCGTTGAACCGTTTCCGCCACGAAGAGTGGTCGGGCCCGTCATCGCGTTTGTTACGCGCCCGACGTGCGGTCCCGGCTCCGGGGTCGTCCGTGTACTGCGGCAAGTTCCGCGCGCTTCCCACGCCTGCGGCGGAGTCTGCCGGAGCAAACATCGACGCCGCGGACATAGGAGCAGGGAAGCTCACGTTTGCCGCCGGGATCATTCCCGCTGAAAACCCACTCTGGCTAGGTGCGGGCGGGGCTCCCATCGAACCTACTGGGTAGGCTCCAGAAGGGGCGGCAAAGCTTGGGGCCGAAGCCGCCTGTTGCCACTGCCCGTCCGACACACTGTACGTGCCAGGGTAAGTCGACCACGCGGCTTGCGCTCCAACCGTCGGAACGGTCGACGCGGTCGCCAACGTGGTGCCTCCGAGCCGCGGGGCAGGCGCGGGTCCCATTGCGGGGGCCACTGGCGCCTGCGGACTCGGCAGGACTTGGGGAGGGGCTACTGGCCCAGACATCCCCGGACTTAGGGTGACCGACGGGTCAACGCTCGAATGCAGCTGATTCCGCTTGAACAGTACAAGCGCCTCGGAAATCAGCCACCTCTCCCTCTCCGTCAAAGGCCCCGAGTTGCCTTGTGACAGCGGAGAAGGGGAGCGGTTCCGCCGGTCTGATCGTCCCTGATGGGGCGACCGGGCGCGGTCATAGCGCCCGAGGGGAGCCAGCTCACCAAGTGCGTCGGTGAGCTGATCCACCACACTGCCCGGTGCGGACCGACCAGAACCCATGCCAGAGGCCCGCGAGGGAGCCCACCCGGCCGGGTGCGGCATCTGGTAAGACTGGTCCGCTCGTCCAGAAGGACCCGCATGCATCGGCGCTCGATTCCGGACGCTCGAAGGCGTCTTATGGAAGGGTGCCGATTGCCACGGATCTGTTCTGGGCGCGGGCGGGCGCGGCGTAGAGCCGTTGCCAGCTCCACCCACCGCGCCTAACACGTCAAGGTCCGGCCTTGACGGCAACTCCTGCTGCGGCCCCGCGGGGCCCGACTCTACGTCCGAAGACGGAGCCAGGGACGCCGGAGTCGTCTCCGCGGACGGGGTCTTGTCCACGGAGGTTTCCGCGCGTTCCTTGCGGCCGCCGGAGTCGTCCGGAGACGTCTCACGGGGGCTGTCGCGTGACCGGGTGTGGTCCGCGACACTTCCACCCTTATCCCTCCCCTTGGATTCATCGGCCTTATCTTTGGCCTTCTCTTTCGCTCTCGTCATTTTTTCGAGACGTCCTTGAGGAGCGGGCGATCCCCAGGGACTAAGGAGGCGACAACACTGTGACGGTAGGCTGCGATGGAACACTGTCGGACTGATCCTGGTCACGGCACCAATGTAAAGTTATTGACTACCGTCCGCTCTTCGGGATCCTCGAGGATAGTCCTCTCTCATCCGAGTCCTTGCGGACGCGCATCCGCTATTCCGGATCCTCGCGGCAGGGCCGCTCACCGGAGGTCGCGGCGGACACGGTAACTACTTCATCATTAACGGTAACCAGGTAACAGCCCACCCGACACTCCCAGGCCTACGGACACCGTTCAGAAACTGGTTCATCACCACGGTGTTAACTGGCGGGGCCTGGCGAGCCGCGGTCTGCCTCGGGGACGGAACCCCGTACAGTCCGACATGCTGGCCAGAGCCTCTGTCACATGTCCCGGGAAGGGAGAGAGCTGGCGATCCACAGGGCCGAAGGCCCCCGAGTCAGCAACTCGTCTCTCCCAGCCCGGGCCTCCCCACGGAAATCGTCCCCAGGGCTCTAGGAGCCCACTACTCAGACCCAGGGAACACAAAGCTCATGGCGAGCCTCGTGTGCGTCCTAGTCTCGATCTTGGACAATCTCCTCGAACGAGTCGCTTCCAGTGTATATATAATACACCACAAACTGTAGGACGCACGCGAGGTTAAATCGATCCATTGTTATAGTTTACTGGAGCGTAAATTACAATACGTCGCCGTGGCAACGCACGCTCGAACGGAGCATGTCAAAACAAGGCCAAGTACAGAAAGGCCACATAAATGGCTTTTATGTTTACAAACACCTGCCGCGTGCTTAGGGCAAAATCGCCACACATCAAACACAAGAGATAAAATATTGATTAACCAAACAAGTAATTGTATTTATACATCCAAATCAGGTGTCCAGGTATTATAAATTGCATATGCAATAATTATGTGCATTGGGGACTATGGGCTGATTAACTGATAACCCATCCCATTAAACTAATGAATGCATGAAATACAATATTATCCCCAGCACAAAATCAACAGGTGCTGCCTGTTGGGAAGAAAATCGTTCATTTCCCCATCTCAGAGTGACAAAATTTTGATGTTTTGCTTCAGTTAAATTTCCGGGAATACTTTGCAAAATTACAATTTTCATATGATCCCTATTTTCAACGCTGATTGCAAAACGTCCAAGATCATTGTTACTTTTGAAAACCGTTTCTGTATAATGTACATTTCATTTAATGTGGCCATTTTAATTTTTTGATGGGTCTACGCAAAAACAACTGTATTGTCCTAAATCGAGTCACTATTCATATTGAGCCATTTCCAGCAAAAATTGAAACATGGCCATTGAAACATATTTGGGGAAATTTTACACAATTTTTCCTTCATAATGGGAGCTGTGAAGAGTAACCTCACAGAACACTTCAAGATAGAGCCTAAGCATTGGCACATTCAAATGGGAAATCATATATTGCGGTTTGATTGGTGACGTTGAATGACCTGGGAAAAAGCGATGATGTTTGTCTTTGGCAGCCATTTTCTTAAAATCTATTCAGACATTTTTTTTCCAAAACATGCATAACAGTCTCCTTTTGTACCTTAACCCTTTTTCATTTTTCCTGATTTCGTACTATAGTCCAAACGGAAAACGTGTTTGGCAACATTTAGGAGCATGTTTTGACAATAGATTTGAACAATTTATATTTTGAAAAAATCAATACTCTGTACCATTCTCATGATTTGTCCGTAAGCTATGTTTGTGATTTATTACATGGCAACAAAATTAGTATCCAATATTTGAGAGAATGTTGTTTCACTCGATGAAATTTTTGGATGACTGTATGGATCTTCAGCATTATGACACACCTTTGCCACATTGAAATAATAGAAGTACATGGACATCTGTGCAGCAAACCTCACCAAAACCAAACAACCCTGGTGAAATCATCAAAATCAATCAGTTCTGGTGAACATGACAATGTAGCAACTCATCTTCTCGTCCATGCCAAAAACAATTGACACAATGTTGATCCAGTATTCGCACCACATTAAAAATAAGTGTTGCTGAGTGTGTTATTCCACATACTAATTTAGGCCAAGTGCAGTATTCACGTTAGCATGTTTCTAACAGGACGATAATTGAGATCAGGTGCTATTGGACGTCCCAGGAGTGCACAAAAATTACGCGATGTGCATGTCAGTCTGGGTTACTTGAAAATGATGTACAAAGCAAACATTGTCCGGAAGCACCGTTGTCATAAAAATTATACTTTGAACTGACGATTTCACTTTATTCACCCCCTACAAATCTATGTAGAGCATCCGTGTTTATTACTTAGTATCCATGATACTACCAGGGAGTGAGTTTCACAAGTCATCTGTGGACGACACGTGATGACAATGATATTTCTGTAGAATTGCCTACAGGGAATCCCTCAATTTGTATGAATTTTTCTTTCAATTTGATGGGAAAATTAGGTGTGCTCAGATCATGTGTACGGCAGTACTACCGAGATATTTGTTATGTTATGGTGTACAGTTCCCAACTGTATCTTTTCACTCACGTTCTAGCATTTCAGGAAACGTCTTCGTCATGTATATCAGTCTCATAACTCGTATGATGTACCTTAGGTAATAACTTGTCTTTTTCATAATTACTGACTTCAGTGGAAAACTATTTCAGTTTGGATATTGGATATTGGCGGCAAAGTTCTTGAGCATGTTTCATACCAATTCAAAAATCCACCTTTAATACAGCTAAATGTGACGTTATGTTACAGGATAAAATAAAGGTCCATTCATTGTAGTCAGACTGTTTCATAACATGATATGATAACGGTATATGATAATGTTTACTACATGGTGGCATACACAGACTTTGTTGCGTTGTGCCAGATACTCAGATTTCTTGTGTATCTTTCATAAATAGATTGTATACATAGCAAGCTGGATCACATTGCTTGGTATATATGATCAGCATTTGTGCGAACTGCTATATTGTTAGAACTCGATATATACCTAATAATTGTGCATGTAAAAGTGGACTGAGAACAGGATTCCTACTGTTTAAAACAACCAGTCTGCAGAATGCATACTGCACAGCCGCGAGGCATTTCAGGGTGTTCTTACCGCCATATTGCGTCACGTGTATGGTACCATATCTTCAAGCAGAAAGCATAAACTGACACGAACTAAAACGGATAAACTTCACACCAGAACTCGGCCAAATGCACGACATGGGTCTTGTATACAAAATCAATGTCCCGTTTTAGGTAGATTTCTGATAATCCTTACATTGTCGTTATGTTTATCACTTCTCTCTAATGTGTTGAACTGTACAGAGTGCAACGGGTGTTATTGAAAGTATTTGAATATTCTTGAGACGTACAGAAAGAATATAATAACTTCTGGTATTTTGTGTGGGCATTGCATATTTTTTTCTTTGACGAGTGTTCTATTTACCATTTGTCTTGACATATTACGAAGTGAAGCTCTTCAACATTATTATATTTCATGTGAAAATCCATGCATTCGTGTACGTCCATATCTCTGACTTGAGTTCCACTGGGACCCACAACTAATGCAGTAAAGCCTCCAGTTTGCTCGATAAAACAAAGTTATCAGACCCATATCAGTTTGATGTCGGATTGCAGTTGCTGTTCAATGTATATGGTGGTATTCTGAGACGTCCTACAAAGAACGTGATGTTTTGTGACTCATTTGGGGCAAACTGGTCCTACTGCAATATCATGCAACTACGTGAGTGTTTGTAGCAAGTTTCGTGGGCAATAATAATTCTTGGGCAATGAATTACTGGCATTCAGAAATGCACACCACACAAAACGGGAATATCTTCAGTTAGCATTTACTAGCAGCAGTATTATACACCACACAAAACGGAAATATCTTCAGCGAAGCATATATTCGAGATTTTCCGTGCATGACACAAAAACCTCTCGGTATATAATTTTTTAAAAGTGGTCATATATTGAAACCATCTCTAAAACGGAAATGGTCAAACAGTTCTGAGCACTCCTTACTGCCTTGTAAATGCAATGGTTTCATACAATTAACAGAAAGGAATGTATCTCTTACCCACTTACTAGGAACCTCTTGCTCCCTTCGTCAACATATGAAATCCTTTGATATGATAAATATGATCATAAAATATACTTATATTCCATAATATTATAACAATATTGAAACCCCTTGTTTCTGCCAGAAGATGCAACTGTTATTTCAGACTGGCTAACTCGTGTGCAAATGTTGTACAACATGGAAGTTTTCCTAACCAGTTTGCTCATTTCAAGCCGAATGTGAACTTATTTCATTTGAAACACTGGAGGTCATCTGATATCTGCAGTTATTCGAGACGACAAAGATTCAAAACGTCAGACCAGTAGTCTGCTAACCTAAAAGCACACATTTATCGTGGCCTAGCAAGGGCGTCTCACGCACAAAATATTTACACGGCTCCAGGGACATCTTTATTCATTAGACTGTGTGTTTTATAGAATGTCATCACTATAAATAGGTCATAAACTTCGCAAGTTATCATGTTTCCCTCCGCGTATGTGTCTTTATGTGACAGAATAATCCCCCATTCGGCGCCTAATATCTGACCGTCACATACCTCCAGAGACAGGTTCTGCCAGAAAGCTACTAAGTTGTGCTGCAAAAATAGATTACGTAAATCTACTGTAACAGTTGTCTGATACATTGTCAACAGCATTTCTCCGTTGCCTTTTATTTTTATCCGTTTGTTACTCAGTTCCACAATTTAATGATGCAAATAAATCAGGATACAACTATGACTCCCAGTACATGTATTATCATTCACTTTGTGGTGAGCAAAATGAAAGACAATAATAAAAAATATACGTATACTGTATGATGAATATTTTTTCGGCGGGGGGGGGGGGGGGGGGGGGGCAGGACACTGCAATCGGCAAACATGGCGAGAACGAAATAACTACGGGGAAACGAAAGGGATTTGCGAGATATATATTTTCTCAAAGGCTGAGAATACCTCAAAATTTTTATGGAAAAAGACAAATAGATCTATTGACAAATTATTTTTTGTATGATACCCATCAACAATGTAGATGCATCTTTCGTGGCTTGCACGCCTGTAGTTGATGCCTGAGAGGCTGAGCTGGTGCCTGACTTCGGCTTGATTTCATTATTAGTGTCATTGAAATATGTCAACAAATTAAAAATCTTATTGATTTTACGGCAGTGAATTGTAAGCTGTCACGAATAGTTCCCTACACAATTGGTGAGTCTGTGCACTCCCCGACACCATCAAAAACAGAACTGACAAAAACGTCATCCTATCGCCACCCGGTCGAATTTCTCGGTACAATCGTTCAGAATACTACCAAACCTGTTATGAATGTTGATTCTCATCAAAAATTACATATATTCGGCTTGTTGCTGCACTTGTTTTCCTCAATCTCATCCATGTTTTGTCGGTCGATAATACCAGACAGCCAGCGAATTAACCAATCAGAATGCACGTCTTTGGCCTTGTTCGGAAATCGACCTATCAGAGCACAGTTCTCCAAGATGGCTGTAAGTATAACCCCCAATGAAGGAAAAAAGTAAATGCATCTAGTAAATGCTATCCAATAGTTTGTTACCGAATTTCAGAAACCGATTATTCCACTTTAACCCCAAATACAAATTCAGAATCAAAAGAACTGCAAAACCAGGGGTGTTCTGAATCATTGCAAGTCATTCGAATCCCACACCCTTAATTGCCGATGCAAAGCCATCATGCGGTTTTCATGCGGTAGTTACTCTGCATGTATTGGTTGATGGCATTGGTCGTATGACACTATTCTGAGACAATAGGCCATTTCACAATGAATCACACTGCGCATGGATGTGGGTCTGGTGTGTTGCAATGTCCTTGGTTTTCTGAATTGGATCTGTCCTAGATTAGCGCACTCAATTTCAACTTACCATGAGACTTCCACAGGACGACTACCAGAAGGTCCAGTGCTCATTTGAGTAGAACTACTAATCCTCCATGATACATCTAGTGCGGAATGAATTACAAAACGCATGTAGTTCGTTGATGTAACTTGAGGCAACGATATTTCTGTAGAATTGGCTACAGGGATGGAATACGAAAATTCGTATGATTGTTTTTCATTTTGATGAGAAAATTAGCTGTGCTCAGATCATGTGTCCGGCAGTACTGAGACATTCATTATATTATGGCGTGCATTTCTTAACTCTATCTTTTCAGTCATGTTCTAGTATTTCAGAAGACGCCTTTGTTTTGGTCATGTATATCAGTTCAATTATCCGTATGGTGTGCCTCAGGCAATAACTGGTCTTTTTCATAATTACAGACTCCACTGGGTCACTATTTTGGTTGCTATTTGATATTAGTGCAAAAACCACAAAAATGTATTTTATTTCAAATTCCTGAACCTGTTTGATACCACGTCAAAACTCCATCTTTGATACTGGTAAATGGGACGTCACGTAACAGGATAAATAACAGGTCCATATGTATGCTCATAACATGATGTGATAACGCTATATCACAAAGTTCAGAATATTCCTTCCGGAACATAGGGATCACGTATGCATATCACATAATCTTCAAGCAGAAAACATGCATTGAAAATGGATAAATTTCACACCAGGACACAAGGGGGTATTAGTAGTGTTATTCGGCCAAACGAACGATATGGGTCTTTTATACAGGATCGAAAATCATTCCCCCTCTATTCAATTCTAGGTTGATTTCTGATAATCCTTACATTGTCGTTATGTTTATCATCTCATGCAAGCAATTTACTCATTTTCTTTTTATTCGATGTTCGATTGTAAACATATTTATGTAATATACATCGAATATGTCTCCCGACTCCAAATCAACACAATAGTTTCATTCTGTAAAGGCATGAGCATGATAAAAACAATAAATTTGTTGGATTTTTTCTTATACCATTTCGGACTCAAATATACAATTGGGGTAGATCGCCAACTTTTTTCTCTATTTCTACATAGAAGTTTAACTTGGAAAATTACAGTCTCATACCCAATTAAGACATATAAAATTTCAAGTTGATCCAATATCCCATACAAAACTACAACAAAAGATGTGTCTAATTTTAAATGTCGTTGAGTTTGATATTCTGATCGTGGTAATAAAGTGGTGAATAGTTCACCGATGGGCCGCTGGCCTGCTTAAAGTTGGAATCAATTTTAAAATCAGCCAAATTTAGCATTCTTGTTTGTCACGCAAACTTGAAAGTACATCTCGAGATAGTCAGGAATATATAAGAAATATGCACAGTTCGACCACAGATTCTTAGAAAATTGCTGTTATTCGTGCATGAAAACAGTGGGTAGAGAATGATCGGCCTGTCTACATTGCCGGTTGCCACAGTATCTAGACAAATACCAATGACGTCATGAGACTGTGTGTAGAACTCGCCCGCAAGGCGGGCCGCTTTGAGGAAAAAATTGATGCGACATTGACTAGCGAGAATTTGAATCTTGAATTGGCAACTCAATTTAGGCACGTAATTGGCCCAAATTTGTACGATTTCTAATTCTATAGACAAAATAGAGCTACCATTGAATGAATAATTTTTGTCAATTCTAAAAGTGATTATAGCTTTAATATGTCACGTGAAAATAAGTTGAATAGCATGGACTATATTACACTGGACAGTGATTTTATCGTTTTTCCGAGAACCATTAGCTCACGATAAGATCATCATATCAGCCCGTAGAAAATCACTGAAGCAGTTGATCAACGTATATAACTGCTATAGATTGCGACAATATTGAGTGATAAAACTGTGTCGAGTGTTCAATAAACTCACGCAATAATGCCTATATGAGACTCGAGTTGCCAGGAATGGGGAAAAACTCCCCACATCTGAGATAGTTATCTCTAATGCGTTGAACTGTGCAGAATGCAACTGGTGTTATTGAATATATTCGAATATTCTTGAGACGTACAAAAAGGTTATAATAACTTCAGGGTTTTTTGTGTGGACACTGGATTATTTTTTGACAAGCGCCTATTCAGACAGAGTATATTGTCCATTTGTCTTGACATATTACGAAGTGAAGCTCTTCAGTATTCAAGTATATTATATTTCATGTGGGAGCCCATTCATTCGTGTACGTCGAAACATCTGATTTGAGTTCCCCTGGGACACACAACTAATGCAGTAAAACCCGCAATGCTCGATAAAACAAAGTAATCAGACCCATATCAGTTTGATGTCGGATTGCAGTTGCTGTTCAATGTATATGGTGGTATTCTGAGATGTCCTATCCAGATAGTGATGTTTGTGACTCATTTGGGGCAAAATGGTCTTAATGCAATATCATGCAATTACGTGAGTGTTTGTAGCAAGTTTCGTGGGCAATCACAAAATCACTTTGAGAGATAACAAATGAATTACTGGCATTCAGAAATAAACACCAAACAAAACGGGAATATCTTCAGTCAGCATTTACTGGCAGCAGAAATATACACCACACAAAACATACATATTTCAGCAGCATTTGAAGGTGATCACATGTTGATAACCACTTTTGAAACCGAAATGGTTAAACAGTTTCAAGGACTCATTGCTGCCTTGTAAACTAAATGCCAACTGCTTACGTCATACAATTAACAGAACCAAAGTATCCCTCACCGACTTACTATCGACTCCTTGCTCCCCTCTTCAAAATATTGTATCCTTCGATGTGACGTATAATCCATATGTGTAATATTGAACCCCGTGTTTATGCCAGAAGATGCAAACATTATTGTAGACTGACAAACTCGTGTGCGTGATGTGTTGTATATAATGCGGTATGCTGTGCAACGTGAATATTTTTTCCCATAAACCAGTTTGTTCATTTCAAGCCAAATAAAAATCTATTTCATTCAAACAGTGGAGGTCGTCTGGTATAGGCAGTTATTCCAGGTTATCAAGACACACAACGTCAGATCAATGGTCTGCTAACCTAAAAGCACACATTTTTCGTGGCCCAGCAAGGGCGTCTCACTCACAAACTATTTACACGGCTCCTGGGACATCTTTATTCATTAAACCGTGTGCTTTATAGAAAGTCATCACTATGAATACGTCATAAACTTCGCAGGTTATCGTGTTCCCCTCCACGTATGTGTCTTTATGTGACAGAATAATCCCCCCATTCGGCGCCTAATATCTGACGTAACATACCTCCAGAGACAGGTTCTGCCAGAAAGCTACTAAGTTTTTCTGCAAAAATAGATTACGTAAATCCACTATTGTTGGATGCATTGTCAACAGCATTTCTTCGTCGCGTTCCATTTTTATGCGTTTGTTACTCGGGTCCACAATTTAATGATGCAACTAAATCAGGGTGCAACAAAGACTCCCAGTACATGTCCAATCATTTGCTTTGGTAATGAGCAACCCTCGCGCTGGTGGGCGCAATAAAAGACATAATTTGAAATAGATGTATATCGTAGGCCTATGACGAATAGTTTTGGCAGAGGGAGGGAAATCGGCAAACCCTTAGAACAAAGTAACTACGAGGTACCGATAGTTATTTCTCCCATAATTACAAATCACTTTCTCTAATGTATGTCTGGTGGGAACATTGATCTATGCGATAACACACTGAAGAGTACCTATACGGTCTTTATGCGGTAGGCGATACTGATAACCCGTTCAAATGCACATGGATTAGATTGTAAACACTAGTTTTAGTTTGTGAGTTAGATGTACCTTATATATATCACAGGCACACCGACGATATAGTGTGTTTTATTGTAAATATTTCGCTACACGAGGCATACTGTAATGATAATAAGTCCCACAAACATGAAAATACACTCGTTACACAAAATCGGATCACACTTTGACATCCGTCAAATAAACGCGCAGAACGCCATATCCGTAATCCGACTTTGCTATAAGAAGATGACAATACGGACGTAATTACTACGTCTGACTCCAAGTGGGATGTGTATGGCTTTCTCTGGGCTCAGACACTGTAAGAGGACTTAGCCACCTCGTCCAACAGGAATCAAGGTCACTCCTGGAAAAACAATATCACAGGATGTAATATTGCTTCCCCCAAGACATAAATCTGTCACCCAGATTCATGAATATGAGCATACATGTAGCTAGTCTAGATTACACACCAATTGAAATATCTACGTTTTTATAACAACCGCTTCCAGCACTTCTATTCGGAAATATTTTGTGACCGTAAACATAGGTGATATAAGTTTTGTGCTGGGTGTGATTTTTCATCATCAGAAATGAATGCATATTGTTTCAGTTTCGGAAACATGAGAATAGTATAAGTTCTATTAGTATATATTGAAGTTACGGTATGGCTAATACATGAAACTGTTGTGGGTTCTTTAGTTTATTGATTTTCATACGATATGTGTATGTAGAATATGTAGGTATAGATTCTATCCAAAACCACATCAAAGCCACAAAGCGGCACATTCGTGTAGCTTTTTGTAGCTGTCATTCATTTGTCCTATAAAGGTATTTGTCGCCATACGTTGAATGGGACTCCAGATATAGCACGTGCACGGTGCCTCATCTAGAGGATAGACATTACATCACCGGGAACAACATTATGACACCCTGACACGGTACATGTACCTCGCAGGGTTTCGAGATGTTTGTTCAATTGGAGGGGGGAGTATCTAACACAAAGTGCTCCTAAATACACACGTAGAGGGGTTGTTTCGCCATTTTGAGCGTAATTCCGACGCGTAATTATTAATCAACGCAAGCTGAAGACCAGAAACGAACACGTTATGATGACGAACAAAGCTGGTCCTGCTATTGACTGAGTATCGCCATTCATGACGAACCACTTCCTCTTTTTGGGAAGAACCTATTTTCACCGACAATACTGCAGTGTCTGTCACTTGTGACTGACAGCTTCTTCTTACGATTATCGAGCTTTTACATGAAACACCACGTGTTATTTTATATATTAATTTAAACGATGAAGACATATTCGGTATTCAATTATTACAAGTGTCTAACTGTATGATTGCTTAGACCAGGGGCGGATCCAGGAATTTGAAAAGAGGGGGTCCAACATTATATGGCGTGGGGTCTGGGGCCCGCTCAAGGGCCCCAGAAGCCAGAGCCTTTGTTCTGTCCTGTGGTAGCTTCCTGGTATCTCCTGGGTGTAAATCCCACTTATTGCACCTGGTATATTTGTAAAAAAAATGTTGTGAGTGAAGCGAGCCTGTCCCAGTAAAGGTCTGGGGTCCGCTCAAGAGACCCTGAAGCCAGAGTCTTTTTTATGACTTGAGGTAAGTTGAAAGCGTCTCCTGGGTATAATTTTCATTTGAATACCCATTTATCATCATACTTCCATAATAAATGCAAAAACTAGAAACAAGCGAACCTGTCTCAGCTTGGGGGATGGGGGGGGGGGGGGGGGTGGAGGGTCAAGCCTGCTGAGGGGCCCAGAAATCAAAGCCTCTTTATGTTCTGAATTAGTTTTGTGACCTTTCCTGGGAATAAATTGCACTTAAAAGTTCATCGATGACCATGTTCTGGAAACTTTGGTAGAAAGTAGAAGGGAAGCTACCCATTTTGGCCGGGGGTCTGGGGCCCGCTTAAGGGCCCCAGAAGTCACAGCCCTATTTATGTTCTGAACTTATTTTGTGGCCTCCTCCTGGGAATAAATTGCACTTAAAAATTCATCGATGGCCATGCTCTGGAAACGTTGGTAGAAAGTAGGAGGGAAGCTATCCATTTGGGCCGGGGGTCCATTTGGCCCGCTCAAGGGCCCCAGAATTCATAACCCTTTTTATGTTCTGAACTTATTTTGTGGCCTTCTCCTGGGAATAAATTGCATTTAAAAATTCATCGATGACCATGTTTTGGAAAGTTTGTGAAAAATGTACATGCAGAAGGGAAGGTACACATTTGGGCCGGGGGTCCTGGGGCCTGCGCAAAGGCCCCAGAAGTCATAGCCTTCCTTATGTTCTGAACTAATTTTGTGCCCTTTCCTGGGAATAGTTGCACTTAAGAATTCATTGATGACCATATTCTGGAAAGTTTGTAAAAAGGTGAAAGAGAAGCTGGAGATTTGGGCCGGGGGTCTGAGCCCACTGAAGGGCCCCAAAAATCATAGCTTTTTTATGTTCTGAATTAATTTAGTGGCTCTCCTGGGTATATATTGCAGTTAAATTTCATTGATGACTATGTCCTGAAGAGTTTGTAAAAAAAAGTGTAGGAGGGAATCTGCACACTTGGGTGGGGGGTCCGGGGCCTGCTGAAGGACCCCAGAAGCCAGACCTCTTTTTATGTCCTGTGATAGCTTCCCGAGTATACATTTCGAACAAACTCACCATGATCAACTTGTTCTTAAACATGATATTTCAACATCATTTTTCTCGGGCAGGAACGCTGAACCCGCCTATGTATATGTATTTTTTTTCGAAAAGGGGGGGTCCTGACCCCAGTAACCCCCCCTCTAAATCCGCTACTGGCTTAGACGAATATAATACCGAACATCAGTAAATGTATCGGTAATTTCAAATATGCTTGTTTTTTTTATTCTCAAGCAAATACATGCATAATCATTATAAGCAATGCATGTAATAAATACACGAGGACTGCCAATGAGCGAATTCACATGGTGAATCGTATTGCATTTGAGGCAACAAACATGATAAAACTAGTGCCTTCATATGAATCAACATTGCGGTGTGTCGAACACTAATGAGCAATTTCGTTGATGTATAAATATCGTCTCAATTCAATAGGGAGACAGGTGAGTTTCGGAACACACTTGAAGGTATTTTCCACGAAACTGTTCCTGATACACAGTCTGCATAGTTGTTTCAACGACTTTGCTTGTTTGCTTTGCAATAGATAGTCGTCGAAATCAAGATTGTACTTGAGCGATAACTGCCGTCTTTCCTCCTCCGTGAACTCATACCCAGCCAGTGTCAGGAGAGGGACTACTGGGTAATACCTCAGGTCTGGCCCCCCGCACATCGGGGGCAGGTAGTGCAAAATGTCCTCGACCACGTGCTCCAAGACAACTCCACAGTTGGCGGCTTTGATCATGATGATAGCGCCGTCTATCGTCAGTAGCAGCCCGGCTCTGTACTGGGCATCTGGATTCTCGCCGTCACACCAGTCTGCACGCCAGTCCTGCACGAACGACAGCTTAAGACTCTGTAGAGTGGCTGACGAGTCGACACTGATGACCTTGTCCTGGCACGATACCACGTACTCGCCCTCAGTATCACTGCTGATGCTCTCCCACATGTTCACTGTCCTTTGATACTCGGAGTTTGGCACAATTGTCGGTATGAACGGCGACCGCCAGAAGTTCTCTGGATCTATACCCATTTGCAAGAGATGGATGACCAAATCGTTCATTTCGAACCATATCGCAACTTGTAACATCAACCCACTTAGTCTGTAATTATCCTCCGAGTGGAGATCGCGGATTAACGCTGATAGCTCCCGTAGCAGTGCCTTGTCTTTCATCACATGTAGAATGAGCTTGTGTAAGGTAGCACCCTTGGCCCCACGCTTGAGCAAGTCTCTGACCTCAGTCGGGATCCTGAATTGGGTCTCTGTAGCGTGGGAGTAAGGACAGAAGTGATTGTGTAAGATGTCGCCGTCGGGAGGGAGGGTTTTTCCCAGGGCGATATCCAGGGGTGTCTCGTGTTCCTTGTTGATGACATTTACTGGCGAACCGCTGTCCAACAGGTAGTTTATGAGGGAGTTATGGCCACGGCGTAGCGCAAGAGCGAGTGCAGTGTCGCCTTTCTTGTTGAGTGGCATTGCGAGGAGAGCGGTCTTCTTCCCCAGAGCTCCATGATCGCTCGATCTGGCGTTATTGAGTGGTATCACAGGTATAGCGCTGCACTCCGTGCAATCAGTACCAGAATCTAGGCACCCAGATTCTTCACACTGTGCAAGAATCGTGCGAATATCTCCCAAGTCTCCGGAACATACGGCAGACTTGAGAATCGCTGCCTTCGGGTAGCTGGAATTCCCCATCCCCGGCTACTCTATGAACGGATGGATCAATCCAGAACAACCATGGCGCGCACTTTATCTGTTCCACACTGTAAAATTCTTACGTCTCCGTGGCCCAACGATGTACGCCTATTGAACATCAAAGAATGAATTAGTTATAAGGAATACATTTGGTTATATATCGACATAACAGTTATAAGTATAGTTATACACACAATAAATATATCCTCCATCCAGTTCGAACATATCGAACTTTTTATTATGTATGCGTCGACCTGTTCTGCCAAAAAAATCAACCTATACATGTATAGCATACGCTGTACCTAGATTTCTTTGTCAAGTTTTATTCCGAGATATACAAAACCGGTGAACAGAGGAACAATTTACCAAAATAAGCAGAAGAAATCTCACCTTGCTCGTCATGCGCGAGGATTCGATTTGGTCCGATGATATACATGGAACGCCTGCCCTGTGACGTAACATCAATGTTATTGGGCGTACAATATTGTGCGTTGTTTCTCTCACAATCCAGCGTATGCGAATGTATGCAGTGATCGTCTAGCAGGCATATGATAGTGGGCGATATTACGATTATTTATGGCGGAAAACTTACATGTACCCTATGCCCTGCGATAGCGTTGTTATCGCTCGAATTGGTGAACTACGCCACTAGACATACTCCTTACTGAACCATTTGTTTATCTGAGTGTACGGACTACTGCGTACAGACAAACACGGCCCGCCTGGCCGGGCCGACAGCCAGCAACTTATCTACAAGTGTCTGTACCGTTCAAGGCGCCGTCTTGCGAACAGCCTAAACACAGTGAACATTAATCATAGAGATATGACGGCTATTTATATATACTCGATACCTACATGTACGTATATGCATGTAATGATTGAGGAAACCATGCACCTTATCATATATATCATAATCGAACTGATCGGGCCGATGACATTATTATTCATTTGTGAATCGACTCTTTCAAAATGTATGTGAACTAGTATATAATGTAATATTATTTGTTTCTGCAGATATTTCGGTAGCACAGTGTGCATGTATGTACGACTACGATAATATGTCACCACAAACGCTGGTTTCGCGACGGGCGGGCACCAGAGATCAGAGGTGAAGCTGTCTGTGGTATTGGTACTTCCAGTCGACTTGCTCGATGGCCGAGGAATTCACACTCTGTGGTGAAAAAACTATGATAACTATTTGATACATGGTGTCATTACTCACTAACGCATTACCACATCCGACCTTACAGTTGGCTGTACTTCCTATCAATGCAGTGAAAGTTGAATAGTTCCTTTTCATAAAGCATCAACTGAAGAAAAAAATGTTTTGTAGATACGCACATCCTGCCCCTTCACATATTAACCCCCCCCCCCCCCCCCCCAGATTTTCAGGCGCTTGAGTCTGCAAATACATGTACGTATATCATTCAGACACGAAGTAATATAAGATATTCGTGTCCAGTAGGAAGCGATGGAATTTCAACAAGAGAAATATTCAATGGAAAGTTGTGCCATTTCATACCACTGAGCCGGTGTCACTGCTGGTGGACGTTAAGTCTGTCCCCGAGGATACCATCAACTCAGTAGCCTTGTATTGGCTGTATTTGGCTGTATTGGTGGTAATAGATTGATACTTACATTCAGTGCCTGACAAAATTGGACAATATGGTTCCAACTTTCGAATTGGCATCCACCAAACCTGAAGCTTTTTTGTATATAAATACAGACAATATATTGCTGAAACACGCAGGAAAACTACATTGATATGATCCGAGCTTTGCTTTTGGTTACGGAAATTCATATCTTGTTTTGAAATGCATTCAAATGTCTATATGTATATGCATATCAAATAATGTGGTGGAGATGGTTTCACTAAAACCCGACACGGGGTACCCTCGACTATGTACAGAAAGATACAAATAATTTGTGGCTTCCGATAATATACCCCAGTGTGTACGTTTTCGAACAGGCTATATAATTCCGTATATCACAACCTACAAATTAGTAATTCAATGGTTATACAATAACTGTCACCAAACAGTCCCAAACATCTGCAAATGAGGTTGATATTAATAGCGCGACCAGTCAGGCAGCACTTAATTGACATGAAGTGGTACAATATATAGTCAATTGACACAGCACCGTAGCAAAAACATATGTGAAGCCAATTGCCCGTCTTGAGGCAAAGCAGTGTTCTCCCTGTACGGGTGATAGACAAACGCCGGAAGATGAGGCCAAGCATGATGTTCAGTGCTCTCTATTCTGGTCGCAAGGGAAAATAATCGGATATATATCACTGTAGGAACCCTACTACCGTAACGCGACGTTACGGTAGTCCTAACGATGGCGGAAGGTATTAGCTTCGAAAAATTATTTCACGATAAACTAGGTATTAGGCAGGTTTCGCACATAACACCTACACGAGGCGAATTGTCTAGATATGCTTTGTAGTGTGGCAATATGATTAAACTGTGAATCTGATCGATTTGCGAGTAAAAACGGTTTGAAATATGCGACGATTACTACCGTAACGTTAGCGGCCCACTACCGTAACGTCAACTTCCAGATTTCAAGTACTACCGTAACGCTTGCATATTTATAAAATTACCATGATGTAAAACTTTGATTTTGATCATACTTTAGGATTTTCGTTATGGATAAATAAAACATATATTGTTGTAGATCGATGATCATAATGATTTTTTGGGGAATTTGTCATGCATATGTAGCCTATGTGAACAATATATCAGGATACATATGTTATTACTGCCCTTTGACCAGCCATTCGCCAAACAGAATTTTAGAGCATGTTATTGAACATCATTCAGAGTCTCATTTTAGCATCAGACTTAGATGTATAGACGATGAATCTGGTAATGATTCACGGTGTTCCGTTCACTTTGGAATGGAGTTCGAGGCTTTAGGTCCTGGTACGACTTTGACTCCAGACACTTACTCATAAACTGTAATTAAAGAATACCTAGTATCCTAACAGAAATTCAATAATCGTTACAGCTTTGTGAAGATGATTTTTTGGGGACGGTGACAAAGCTTTGCCGTTCTTCCGTGGATACATTGCGGTTGGACCAGTGGCGACCTTATCAAGTTCACCTCAAAGTTGAAGTTCATCTTATACCGTACGTTTAAAAGTTTGACTGACACCAACGGAACATGGTACATAAATAAGGATTCACTCTTTCATAGTATGCATTATCTTTTGATATGATTTTACAGACGTCGATAAAAAATCAAATGTCAAAAAGAGACCATATCTGATGCATATCACTGTGCGAATCTATATTCATAATTGATGCCAATTAAATCATTGTTGTAAACTTCATAAATTTTTCCTCAGACGAGTGTGTAATGCTGTGCAACGGTCAACGTTTGCATGTTCATGTAAATTATACGGCTCGGAATACACAAATGTATCTTTACATTTTATATATTGATACGACAACGATATATGGCATTGAAATAAATCAAAACATCCACATCATTATCTTAGTTAAGATAAAAGTATCTTGTCAATATTATTACCTCACTCATACCTTATCATAAAATTAGTACAACAAAATTTTCTACGCTGGGGTAACATTCGGAAATGTCATCATTCAATGTATGAACTTTGCTTATTTGCTTGCTCACTTTCTGCTCCTTCGACAACCCGTTTTCATTTATACACCAGTTAAACACCACATTTCGTCATTTTACATGACATCAAACAGTATCAGTAGTATAATATAACAATTAATTGTACCTCGAAATCAATTCCGTATATGCAAGCTCCTTATATTCGAAATTCTTATCTGAAACGATGCAAAAGACATATTACGAAAGACCTAGTATGGGACCAAGATTTTTATTACGGTAGTACATGCTTGCCGTTACGGTAGTACCCCGCATCTACCGATCTGACGTTACCGTAGTAATCACTTGATATTCATTTTCCATTTTTTTACTAATTAAGAGCAATTTTCCCACAAAACAATATGCCAACAGATGCGAAACTTCAAGAGGCATCAAAGCACACCGTCGGAGAAGAGTGACATGTGTTCTATAAACGATAATCTCAAGAACACCAATCGAACCACTCGCCTGCCGTCATCGTGCCGTACTACCGTAACGCCGCGTTACGGTAGTGGGGTTCCTACAGTGTATATGCCTTATTGAGCTTTTACTGCACTGAATTTCTAACAAGCTCAGGCACAGATCCACTGAATATGTGTTTTCATGAATCGTACATCATAGTCCATTAGCTGCCTTGCCTGGCCTGTCTTGTCCATCCAGGCATATGATTAATAAAAGCGCTTCAAGTAGGTTTGATGGAAAAAAAACGACATTTTGATCATGCCACTGTCGTCAAAAGTAACACTTATCGTCCAACGTGCTCGACAGCTTAACTCTGGAATACATCATAACGACATATATATCCTATATTTATAAATGGCAATATGAATAATCAATGAAGCTAACTGAATCAGTGTTGAATTATATTTTCCCGAAGCCATTACCTGTATGGGTGTTATTGAGTTATGATACTATTCCTGTCAATCGCCGGATGTCCATTAAAACTTAACTGACTGACAGTTTTGAAAATCCATCATATATGTATAGAAATATTCACACCACCTATTGCATAGCACGGCATATTACTGTATAATCCCTCGGAAGTCTTTGTTGACATGTCCATGTCCACTGGGTGAATTGTGTTAAACTTCGCAGAACCATACATCTCCGTCACCTAACATGTAGATATATATGATTTTTGATAATTTGAGACGGCCATATATGTTTACATGCAATATTGTTCAAGTCAGATTAGGCCAATCTTAAGGAAAAATGACTGGTGAAGATGATGTCCGCTTCGCATGAAAACTCATCCTAACGATGCATTTCACAGACCAATATTTGCATGTAATGGAACACCGGAATATAGTGTTTCCGTTGCTTGTCCACTGACATACCGAATGATGATGGTCTGCGTGTGTTGTTTTGTCTCGTGTGAACCAATTTGCATTCCATTTTTATTTCTGCATATATCGAGTTTGTCGAGAATTTTGTGATTTAGACAATTCGGGATGAATATTTTGAGGTTATCTTCATCGATCACACGTTGTATGAGGACAGTTTTCTGGCGAACCTATATGGCGAGAAATCTAGGTGATTCATGAACAGACTACATGTATGGTGATTGCTTGGCACACAATACATTCTCAATGCATGGTAGCGACACTTGAAAACAATAAAAGTTTGGTGTTGCAGCTCTAGAGGTGTTACCAAATTGCTTGTAGCTCATGAAGGTATGATGCAGCATGACTTGAAATTCGTAGCTGGATAGTGTGTATTAGCAGATAATCCACGATGGACATTATGATTCCTACTGAGCGAGTCCAGAGAGGAGATTGCTGTGTGTTTAGAATTATAATGTACATACATGTATATCATTATGTTGTTAGTTATCCACTGTGCCAAATATTTATGATAGTATGATGGCTCATTCATGATGACTTGATATGAGTGGTTTCATAATTTTACCCGTGCTGCTTTTTGTATTTTTAATTTGTAAATTTAACATGCATCACAAACTTCGGAAAATGACCCGTTTACATTTTGCTAATCAAAACAAACTCCAGAAATTTACATCGGCTCTATGGTCTTGTCTGATGGAACCCCTGACTAGAAAACATCATTGGAAGTAGCTTGAGTACCAACTACAATAAACACAATATCCTCTGTGATGAGAAATTGACACCCATCAAGGATTTGGCGATTATGAATTATGAACACACTTAATGTTATAAACATCTGAATGAGGATATTAGGTGATACTCCTCATTCTGGTAATGAATTGTTGTCGCTATACATATGAATGTTGGCAATATACCAGTGAGCCGATGTCGCTGCTGGTGGACGTTAAATCTTTGCTGGAGGATACCATAAACTCAGTAGCCTTTTGGCTTGTGATTGAGTACTTATGTACTTGTCACACACCTATTGCGTGGGGTTGTGATTTTTAAATTGTTCTAGTAGGTCGATAGGCAGTTGTTCACCAGTTCCATCAAGTTTTCAGCAGAAACACCTATACTTCACTCACTTTCTGCCCCAGGCTTTATTTTTATAATAAGAATGTTGTATTTGGGTATGCTATTGACATCATCAAAATCTAGTTGTGTTCGTGGTAATAGGTTGACATTTATATTGTTTGTCAGTAACCAGTCTCAGAGCCGACGGCCTTTAGACTGCTCTCACAGGGGCGGATCCAGGAATTTGAAAAGAGGGGGTCCAACATTATATGGCGTGGGGTCTGGGGCCCGCTCAAGGGCCCCAGAAGCCAGAGCCTTTGTTCTGTCCTGTGGTAGCTTCCTGGTATCTCCTGGGTGTAAATCCCACTTATTGCACCTGGTATATTTGTAAAAAAAATGTTGTGAGTGAAGCGAGCCTGTCCCAGTAAAGGTCTGGGGTCCGCTCAAGAGACCCTGAAGCCAGAGTCTTTTTTATGACTTGAGGTAAGTTGATGGCGTCTCCTGGGTATAATTTTCATTTGAATACCCATTTATCATCATACTTCCATAATAAATGCAAAAACTAGAAACAAGCGAACCTGTCTCAGCTTGGGGGATGGGGGGGGGGGGGGGGGGGGGGTGGAGGGTCAAGCCTGCTGAGGGGCCCAGAAATCAAAGCCTCTTTATGTTCTGAATTAGTTTTGTGACCTTTCCTGGGAATAAATTGCACTTAAAAGTTCATCGATGACCATGTTCTGGAAACTTTGGTAGAAAGTAGAAGGGAAGCTACCCATTTTGGCCGGGGGTCTGGGGCCCGCTTAAGGGCCCCAGAAGTCACAGCCCTATTTATGTTCTGAACTTATTTTGTGGCCTCCTCCTGGGAATAAATTGCACTTAAAAATTCATCGATGGCCATGCTCTGGAAACGTTGGTAGAAAGTAGGAGGGAAGCTATCCATTTGGGCCGGGGGTCCATTTGGCCCGCTCAAGGGCCCCAGAATTCATAACCCTTTTTATGTTCTGAACTTATTTTGTGGCCTTCTCCTGGGAATAAATTGCATTTAAAAATTCATCGATGACCATGTTTTGGAAAGTTTGTGAAAAATGTACATGCAGAAGGGAAGGTACACATTTGGGCCGGGGGTCCTGGGGCCTGCGCAAAGGCCCCAGAAGTCATAGCCTTCCTTATGTTCTGAACTAATTTTGTGCCCTTTCCTGGGAATAGTTGCACTTAAGAATTCATTGATGACCATATTCTGGAAAGTTTGTAAAAAGGTGAAAGAGAAGCTGGAGATTTGGGCCGGGGGTCTGAGCCCACTGAAGGGCCCCAAAAATCATAGCTTTTTTATGTTCTGAATTAATTTAGTGGCTCTCCTGGGTATATATTGCAGTTAAATTTCATTGATGACTATGTCCTGAAGAGTTTGTCCGGGGCCTGCTGAAGGACCCCAGAAGCCAGACCTCTTTTTATGTCCTGTGATAGCTTCCCGAGTATACATTTCGAACAAACTCACCATGATCAACTTGTTCTTAAACATGATATTTCAACATCATTTTTCTCGGGCAGGAACGCTGAACCCGCCTATGTATATGTATTTTTTTTCGAAAAGGGGGGGTCCTGACCCCAGTAACCCCCCCTCTAAATCCGCTACTGTCTCAATTAAAACATGTTTGTGCAAATATATGACTTATATGTGCCGCATGAATGGATGAGGCATTGCATGAATTAATGGATGAATTGACGAATGACTGAATGGACGAAATTCGAACTAGACGTCAGGGCATTAAGATGCCTTGTAGGCATTTTAGTCTAAAATCCTAATTTGAAACAAGTTGAATATTATATACCAGCGAAAAATTCATGCTCAAATTTGAATACCCAACATGTTTGCTTAGGACGACGAGTCTGAAAGTAACGTCGAATTTGCTGTACAACGCATATCCGAGATATCGACGAAAATGAAAAATGCAGCCTCAGCACAAATATTTCAAATATTCTCAATCAACTAAAATGAAAAATGCACACTCATTTCAGTTCAAGGTCAAAGTTCGTCCTCAATACCCCATAAGACATGCTTGACTAGGGATATGAGTCCGAAAAATATCATTCGATTCGCTCTATGACGCACCGTTTCTGAGAGATGCAGGAAGAATTGCAGGAAGTTTTTTGAGTTTCTGCACAGAAACGAAGTAAAAAAATTACATTGATTTCATCCTCACAGACCCGACGGACCTCTTGTCTGGCTCCAAAACTATGCAGCACATCTACACAATATGTCTGAACAGTCGTGAACATTTCAAGTCGATCTGTTACGTATCCCTTTGAGAATTTCTGTTGAGATTTTCGCACAGAAACAAAAGAAAAAAAAAAGAATTCTGATAAAAACCATAAAGTAATTTCTGCCGAAATGCCTTAATTGACAAGCTACAGGGGACTCTTCATATTTCGAAATATTTTTGGTTTCAACTCTGATCATATCGTTTACCGTACAGGCTATCATTGTACCTGGTACGAGTTACATACCCTGTAACGAATGACATTATACAACGTTGCTATTATGTGGTACTATGTCCATCGATAGACAATGATAGATTGTCATGCTATGACCCCACTGGGCATTGTACTTTATTAACGTCACCATATATTCCTCAACACTAGCAAATTAAGTTGTCACTCTTATTGCAAGGAATAAAACCTGGTTGGCTCATCTTCACAAAAGACGATTCTAATATTACTCTGAGAAAATTGGACGTTAAACTGGACAGGAACCTTATACATTCGAAGGACAAATATAAATTGGCAATGCAAATTGATTTATAAACCTCTTCTCTAGATGGATAATTATATACTTTAGAGGTCCTTCTTAGCAGATACTTATCTCCTTGTTGGAGATATCTTGTGTTCTTTTGAGTACTTTTGCAATGTAAAAAACAAATACAAATCGTCTACAAATATTAAGTCAAGAAATCACTTATTTTCACAAATCCTGTGCAATCACAACATCTGCACACAAACAGAACCACTCAAGTGACCATGTACGATACTCGATCAACTCTACCTCCACATGTTTAGATTGAGAAAACATCGCTGGCAATTAATAATTCTGGGTGTATGATGTCTCCTACCGGTGACAATGCATTGCCTTGCTAACTAATAGCTCTGACAAAATCAACGGCAGTAAGACTACTCTTAGTATCATTCCCTGCATGACATAGGATGTCGCAATGTAGTACTGAAATCTTTTTAAAATAGGACAATATTAATTACGATAAAATCAGGACAACGTCATGCATAAAAGCCACACAACGAGGAGGGATCATCTGACAGGTTCTGCCGAAAAAGGAACACGTCAGTTATATTCCGAAACTTGATAGTGAGCAGTCTTTTCCATGCACATTTCACGAATGTTGAAATTCAGTTTTTTCAAATGTAAATATGATGTTTTTATGGTCCTTCCTCGATAGTACAGAGAGTCCTGGTTGGGATTGCCTGTCAGTCGAAAATATTGCACGTGCAAGATTATTTTGCAAACCGTGAATTTAATTTATACAAGCATGTACAATTGAAATCATACTAATAGACGATCAGAGAACGTATTGCTGAGATACTGTTGTTGCTATCCATAAACTCTAACGGGACGGGGCAGCATATTATACATCAATGACTCGTCCATTCTTGGATCGACCACATGCTTCCGGGCTTGGGAAATTTGTTTATTGGATATGTTTTCTCGGGATAATGTTTATCTAAAGTAACTGCAACCACCATTATGCAACCCCCAGTGTGCATATCACTGGAACAACACAAGGTTTATTTTTTAGGATACTAGACATAATAATTTATGTTCCAGCTATATTGAAGACATGTATTCATGTAGGCCTAGGTGTCATCTGCAAACAGCAAACGTTTTCGTAATGTTGTCAAGATAACAACCAAGTTATAAACCCTGGATAACAAATGAAAGTAAATTGCAGCGTCATTTCCAATTAAAAGATAAGTTATGTCTCGGGCACAATAACATGACATATCTCAAGGAATCGCATCTCGACGACGTGACAAGGTCATCGATAAATCAAGGGAAATCTTGCATGCAGTTATGTATCGTGGCATATATCCGGTGATTTTTTTCCAAAATATGCAATGATTGTGGATGATGGATATATACTTGTACCAGCATGAGGTGATGGACTTTTTAATGATATCATTTAGAGTGATTGCATATATGTGCACGATAAAAGGCAGATTCAGAAGTTATATGTAAATACATGTGGTGCACATGATGCCGAGTGAAATATGCAATTATATCGGAAGGCTTCTCCTTACATATGAGGTGGGGAACGTTTGCACGACGAGCCATGAGTAGTCTAGACGCTAGACGGAACAAGAAACCCTCAAAATCAAATGCCGACTTCCACAACCCCCAAACACATTAACCTGGGGTGACATTTCACTCCAAAGTGGACCATCCAATTCGTGCTGAAATAAATTAATTTCACCATCATCTCATTGTGTGATATGTGTGTAGTTGGTTCAAAGGTGTTCTCAAACATAATTACAATGATTATTGGGGTAACAATTTTATCACAAATTTCTATTCCAAAGGGGTTTATTGTTAAATTTTTATTGTCAACATCAGCATCTCACTGACTGGTAATAGGGATGATACATACATTTCTGCCAATCAGCCGGTGTCACTGCTGGTGGACGTCAAATCCCTCTCCCAGGCTATCGTAGCAATAACATGAGTAGTACCAAATAGTCATCACATTCACAAGCAGTGTGTCTTGAGTCAAAGCAGTGCTCACCCAGTGCGGGCGACAGAAACTACCTGAGGCAGAGGCCAACGAGGGTAAAGGTGTGCAGTTTTTAGGTTACCGGACCTTTGGTCCGCTAACCTATTGGCATGGCGTTGCGTCCGTCGTCCGTCGTCGTCGTCCGTCGTCCGTCGTCCACATTTTTATCTTTTTTGTTTACGGTCGAATCTTTCTGAAAGTTTGCACAAAAATGCCTAAAAATATTTCGGGAGGGAGGTATTTTTTTTGTTTTTTGATTTTCGCATTTCTTTCAAAATGGCGGCCGTTTTCGTGGGAAAATCGCCAATTTTGGACTTTGGCGGCAGTTTTCTCAAAATCTGTTCAGTAACTTTTTTTCTTATTGATGCATAACACTCCTCATATATACCCCTATGATGTGTATAAGTTTCGTTGCCCTTGAATCGCTCGAAGTGGGCCATTTTGGGCCCAAACTCGGCCCAAATGGGACATTCCCATGTTAAATTCTCCTATGCTTCATAATGGGACACGTTATGCCTAATATCCCACTTAGTATTGAGATTAGAGACTAGGAATCAATTGTGGACATATAGGAAATGATATCTGCTGAAAATCTTCATGACCTTGAATTTGACCTTTGACCTCATTTTCAAGGTCAAAGCACGAAATGGCTAATATCTCACTTATTATAGACTTTACAGCTTAGATATCAATTGTGGACATATAGGAAATGATATCAGTCGAATATTCTCGTGACCTTGAATTTGACCTCTGACCTCATTTTCAAGGTCAAAGCACAAAATGACTAATATCTCGCTTATTATCGACTTCACAGCTTAGAAATCAATTGTGGACATATAGGAAATGATATATGCTGAATATTCTGATGACCTTGAATTCGACCTTTGACCTCCTTTTCAAGGTCAAAGCACAAAATGGCTAATATCTCACTTATTATGGACTTTACAGCTCAGATATCAATTGTGGACATATAGGAAATGATATCGGCCGATTATTCTCATGACCTTGAATCTGACCTTTGACCTCATTTTCTAGGTCAAAGCACAAAATGGCTAATATCTTGCTTATTATCGACTTTACAGCTTAGAAATCAATTGTGGACATATAGGAAATGATATATGCTGAATATTCTGATGAACTTGAAATTGATCTTTGATCTCATCTTCAAGGTCAGAGCACAAAACGGCTAATATCTCACTTATTATTGACTTTACAGCTTAGAAATCAATTGTGGACATATAGGAAATGATATATGCCGAATATTCTGATGAACTTGAAATTGATCTTTGATCTCATCTTCAAGGTCAGAGCACAAAACGGCTAATATCTCACTTATTATTGACTTTACAGCTTAGAAATCAATTGTGAACATATAGGAAACGATATATGCTGAATATTCTCGTGACCTTGAATTTGACCTTTGACCTCATTTTCAAGGTCACATAACAAAATGGCTAATATCTCGCTTATTATCGACTTTACAGTTTAGGAATCAATTGTGAACATATACGAAAGGATATATGCTGAATATTTTCGTGACCTTGAATTTGACCTTTGACCTCATTTCCAAGGTCACAGGACAAAATTGCTAATATCTCGCTTATTATCGACTTTACAGCTTAGGAATCAATTGTGAACATATAGGAAATGATATATGCTGAATATTCTCGTGACCTTGAATTTGACCTTTGACCTCATTTTCAAGGTCACAGGACAAAATGGCCAATATCTTGCTTATTATCGACTTTACAGCTTAGGAATCAATTGTGAACATATAGGAAATGATATATGCTGAAAATTCTCATGACCTTGAATTTGACCTTTGACCTCATTTTCAAGGTCACAGGACAAAATTGCCAATATCTTGCTCATTAGCTACTTTACATCTTAGGAATCAATTGTGAACATATAGGAAATGATATATGCTGAAATTTCTCATGACCTTGAATTTGACTTTTGACCTCATTTTCAAGGTCACATGACAAAATGGCTAATATCTCGCTTATTATCGACTTTACAGCTTAGGAATCAATTGTGAACATATAGGAAATGATATATGCTGAAAATTCTCATGACCCTGAATTTGACCTTTGACCTAATTTTCAAGGTCACATGACAAAATGGCTAATATCTTGCTTATTATCGACTTTACAGCTTAGGAATCAATTGTGAACATAAAGGAAATGATATATGCTGAATATTCTCATGACCTTGAATTTGACCTTTGACCTCATTTCCAAGGTCACAGGACAAAATTGCTAATATCTCGCTTATCATCGACTTTACAGCTTAGGAATCAATTGTGAACATATAGGAAATGATATTCTCGTGACCTTGAATTTGACCTTTGACCTCATTTTCAAGGTCACAGGACAAAATGGCCAATATCTTGCTTATTAGTGACTTTACAGCTTAGGAATCAATTGTGAACATATAGGAAATGATAGATGCTGAATATTCTAGTGACCTTGAATTTGACTTTCGACCTCATTTTCAAGGTCAACAGGCCAAAATGGCCAATATCTTGCTTATTAGCGACTTTACAGCTTAGGAATCAATTGTGAACATATAGGAAATGATATATTATGCTGAAAATTCTCATGACCTTGAATTTGACCTTTGACCTCATTTTCAAGGTCACATGACAAAATGGCTAATATCTCGCTTATTATCGACTTTACAGCTTAGGAATCAATTGTGAACATATAGGAAATGATATATGCTGAATATTCTGATGACCTTGAATTTGACCTTTGACCGCATTTTCAAGGTCATAGGACAAAATGGCTAATATCTCGCTTGTTATCTACTTTACAGCTTAGGAATCAGTTATGAACATATAGGAAATGATATATGCAGATTATTGTCATGACCTTGAATTTGACCTTTGACCTCATTTTCAAGGTCACAGGACAAAATGTCTAATATCTCACTTATTATCGATTTTACAGCTTAGGAATCAATTGTGGACATGTAGGAAATGATATATGCTGAATATTCTCGGACCTTGAATTTGACCTCTGACCTCATTTTCAAGGTCCAAGAACAAACTGGCTCATATCTTGCCCCTCTATTGACTGTATGGCTTGGGAATCAATTGTGGACATGATATAGAAAATGATATACACTGAATATTTTGATGACCTTGAATTTGACCTTTGCCCCTTCATTTTCAAGGCCACAGCACAAAATTGCTAATATCTCGCTGATTATTGATTTTACAGCTTAGGAATCAACTGTGGACATGATATATGCTTAATGTTATATATGCTGAATATTCTCTTGACCTTGAATTCAACCAGTGACCTGGCTAACATCTAAAATATTAAACATTGTCCGGTAACCTATCTTCGGCCCTTGGCCTAATTTTTTAGTTTTTTGATTTTCGCATTTTTTTCAAAATGGCGGCCGTTTTCGTCGAAAAATGGCCAATTTTGAACTTTGGCGGTCGTTTTCTCAAAATCTGTTCAGTAACTTTTTAGGTTACCGGACCTATGGTCCGATAACCTATTGGCATGGCGTTGCGTCCGTCGTCTGTCGTCCGTCGTCGTCCGTCGTCGTCGTCGTCGTCGTCGTCCACATTTTTATCTTTTTTGTTTACGTTTCTTCTGAAATTTTGCACAAAAATACTTAAAAATAATTCAAGAAGGAGGTATTTTTTAGTTTTTTAATTTTCGCATTTTTTTCAAAATGGCGGCCGTTTTTGACGAAAAAGGCCTGATTTTGGACTTTGGTGGCCATTTTCTCAAAATCTGTTCAGTAACTTTTTTTCTTTTTGATACATAACACTCCTCATATGTACTCCTATGATGTCTATAAATTTCGTTGCGCTTGAATCGCTCGAAGTGGGCCATTTTGGCCCAAACTCGGCCCAAATGGGACTTTCCCATGTTAAATTCTCCTATGCTTTATAATGGGACACATTATGCCTAATATCTCACTTGATATTGAGATTAGAGACTAGGAATCAATTGTGGACATGTAGGAAATGATATATGCTGAATATTCTCGTGACCTTGAATTTGACCTCTGACCTCAGTTTCAAGGTCAGAGCACAAAATGACTTATATCTCGCTTATTATCGACTCTACAGCTTAGGAATCAATTGTGGACTTATAGGAAATGATATATGCTGAATATTTTCGTGACCTTGAATTTGACCTCTGACCTCAGTTTCAAGGTCAGAGCACAAAATGGCTTATATCTCGCTTATTATCGACTCTACAGCTTAGGAATCAATTGTGGACATATAGGATATGATATATGCTGAATATTCTGATGACCTTGAATTCGACCTTTGACCTCTTTTTCAAGGTCACAGGACAAACAGGCTAATATCTCACTTATTATCGATTTTACAGCTTAGGAATCAATTGTGGACATATATAGGAAATGATATATCCTGAATATTCTCGTGACCTTGAATTTGACCTCTGACCTCATTTTCAAGGTCCAAGGACAAACTGGCTCATATCTTGCTCCTCTATTGACTGTATGGCTTGGGAATCAATTGTGGACATGATATAGAAAATGATATACATTGAATATTTTGATGACCTTGAATTTGACCTTTGCCCCTTCATTTTCAAGGCCACAGCACAAAATTGCTTATATCTCTCTGATTATTGAATTTACAGCTTAGCGATCAACTGTGGACATGATGTATGCTTAATGTTATATATGCTGAATATTCTCTTGACCTTGAATTCAACCAGTGACCTGGCTAACATCTAAAATATTAAACATTGTCCGGTAACCTATCTTCGGCCCTTGGCCTAATTTTTTTAGGTTACCGGACCTATGGTCCGATAACCTATTGGCATGGCGTTGCGTCCGGCATCAGGTGTCGGCGTTCACATTTTTATCTTTTTTGTTTACGGACCAATCTTTCCGAAATTTTGCACAAAAATGCACAAAAATAATTCAAGAAGGAGGTATTTTTTTTAGTTTTTTGATTTTCACAATATTTTCAAAATGGCGGCCGTTTTCGTCGAAAATCGGCCAATTTTGGACTTTGGCGGCCAATTTCTCAAAATCTGTTCAGTAACTTTTTTTCTTTTTTTGCAAGGGCAAGTTTCGTTGCCCTTGATTCGCTGGTCTGCGTGTGGCGGCCATTTTGAATTTGTCGTTTTCGTCGAAAATCGGTCAATTTTGGGCTTTGGCGGCCATTTTCTCAAAATCTGTTCAGTAACTTTTTTTCTTTTTTTGCACAAGGATGCCTTATTATGTCCTTCATAATGTGTATAAGTTTCGTTGCCCTTGAATCGCTGGTCTGCGTGTGGCGGCCATTTTGAATTTTTCGATGGGTCGGTGAAATCGCGTTACTATCCATTTTGGGCCATTTCTAGGCAAAAAAAAAATTTTTTTTTTTTGCCCCTTTGAAAAAATTTTCGGACTTAGAAAATTTTCGCCACTTTTTTCCTTCATAATGGGGGCTGCTGTCTGAGTTCACCCAGAGCGCTTGAAGATAGAGCTTAGATAATGGCACTTTCAAATGGGAAGTCATATATGTTGATTTGTGTGTTGACCTTGAATTTGACCTTCGATGACCTTGAAAGGTCAAAATGGCCATTCCAATATGGCCTAAATCCACAAAATGGCCTCTGGAGTGAAAACGCTTGATCATAGAGCTTAGGTTTGTATTATGAGCATATAGGAAGTCATATATGGCGCAACTTTTGGTGACCTTGAATTTGACCTTTGATGAACATGAAGGGTCAAAACTGCCATTCCAAAATCGCCTGAAATCCATAAATTGGCCTTTGGAGTGAAAACGCTTGATCATAGAGCTTAGGTTTGTATTATGAGCATATAGGAAGTCATATATGGCGCAACTATTGCTGACCTTGAATTCGACCTTTGATGACCTTGAAAGGTCAAAGCAGCCATTCCAAAATGGCCTGAAATCCACAAATTGGCCTCTGGAGTGAAAACGCTTGATCATAGAGCTTAGGTTTGTATTATGAGCATATAGGAAGTCATATATGGCGCAACTATTGGTGACCTTGAAATCGACCTTTGAAGACCTTGAAAGGTCAAATCGGCCATTCCAAAATGGCCTGAAATCCACAAATTGGCCTCTGAAGTGAAAACGCTCGATCATAGAGGTTAAGTTTGTATTATGAGCATATAGGAAGTCATATATGGCACAACTTTTGGTGACCTTGAACTTGACCTCAGATGACCTTGAGTGCTAAATCTTAAGGTCACATGTAAAAATTGTCCGGTAACCTATTTCAGCCCTTGGGCTAATTTTTTCCTATGGTTTATAGAAGAGAAGCATGTACCGCGCCTTTATTCTGCTCCCACGGAAAATAATCGGATATATGCTTCAAGGAGCTTTTGCTGCGGTGAATTTCTAATCAACTTATGCGCATATTCACTGAGAATGTGTGATCCTGAAACGTGTTCAAAGTAGGTGTGATGGAGGAAAATTTTATTGTTACCACTTTCCATAACAAATACCTCTTCTCGGCAAACATACTTGACGGCTTTACGTTGCAATAGGACAGTCGCATATTAAACAGTACATGTATGAGAACTTGATGAGGCAACTCCTCGTAGTAAATTACATGTGTTGATGTTATGTAATATTGTTCATCTCTCTGGTGTCCATTACAATTGGCTGATGGTTTCAAATATCCATCTATGACATGGAGATACACACACCGGCTATTGCATAACACTATATCTTTGATACGGAATGCTGCTAAGCGTTACACAAACATCTACGGCTTCATTTCAACTACACTGTAGACAAGAAGGTAAAGTATCACTGAACTGGTTAGGCTAAATAAAGTATCACCGAACTGTTTGATATAAACAACAGACAAATATACTTTTCACGTGGGAACCATTCGAAATTGATCTCTAACCGTTCAAAATTGATCGCCAACCGTTCGAAATTATCAACCATGCCTGTTCGAAATTATTTTACCGCGCCACCGCTTGTCTACAGTGACATGCGTCTATCCACTGAATGGAGTGTGATATAGTTAACGGAACCATACACTTCATAAGCTAACATTTTATAAATATATTGCTTTTGGTAATTTGACATGGCCACATATGTATACATCTAATATTATTAAGATCACATAAAGCTAATAAAAAAAAAGACTAATTAAGCTGATATTCACTGCGTATGGCATCTTATGTTTGCGGTGGTATTTACAGACTAATATATGCATGTAATGTCACATTGATATACAATGATCTGTTACTGCTTATCGCCTCGAATACATCACGATGATTGTCATGATGTTTTGTTTCGTTTCTCGCGTGAAACAATTTGCATGATACTTAATTCTACATATCTAAATTTTGTTGAGAAAAAGGTGATTGAGGCAATTTGTGGTGAATATTTGGAGGTAATCATCATCGATCACACGTTGTCTGAGGACAGTTCCCTGGCGGATGATACATGTGATTATTCTGACATGCGAAGAAACCTGTATGGAAATAAATCTAGATATACATGAATCATGTACACTTTATGGTGATTGCTCAGCACACAGTACACCCTCAATGCATGATAACGACACATGGCAACAAGACACGAGGCTGATGGGCGTTAACAAATTGCTTGTAGCTCATGAAGATATGATTGACATGATTAAAATTTGTGTTAGCAAATAATCTAGAATGGACATTATGGTTCTCACTTAGCATGTCCAGAGAGGAGTTTTATGTATTTAGAATTATAATGTACATATATCATTATCCTGTTAGTAATCAATTGCGAGCAATGTACTTCAAGACTGCTACTTCATGATGATATGATGTGATTGGTTTCTCACTTTCATCCATGCATGCTACGCTCACATTCTTGTGAAATGACCCCATTTACATTTTGCTGATCGAAACAAACTCCACATCAGGAATCCACATCAGCTCGCTGGTCTTGTTTGATGGAACCCCTCACTAGAATAACATCGGAAGTAGCTCGAGTGTCAACCACCATAAATACAATATACTATGTGATGTGGGACTGATGCGGATCAAGCATTTGGCAATAATAACTGCTGTGTCGATGTTTGGAATTGTGACCTACTAAAGGTTATACACACCTGAATGATTCGATCATGTGGTACTATGTATATTGATAATATTTCTGATTTCTTTTACATTTTGATCGGTGCTTATTTGTTAGTTTTCAACGATTAAATTACCTAAAACACAAGCATATAATAATCCAATGCGTTTTGCGATCTGACATAAGTAGTTAATACTTTTCTTGTTTTATATATAATGATCTATTGTTTGTTAGTAATCTACTGAGCCGACAGCCATGAGACTCCAAAACCATTTGGTGTAAGGATATGACTACAATGTTCCAATTGAATGAAAAAAAAAGTTATTAAAGGAATGAATGAATGTATGAGCCCATATTGACATGCTTGAGTAGACTTATTGTCTTTTCTAATAATTTTGGTATCAACTACGATACCGTTCACCATGAAGGCTTATAATATATATGGTCTGATATGCATACCGCGTTATGTAATAATACAATACTGGATGACGCTATGCTGTAGTGTTGTTTACTATACAATGATATACTGTCATGCTATGATGACACCGTGCAATGTGCTTAATTACACCCTATTTTCATTGACACAAGTAAATTGTCACTCTTATAACAAGGAATAAAACCTGCTTGGCTCATGTTCACAAGAGATAATTGCTGTGAGAAAATTGGACTCTAAACTTAGCAGTAGTGTTATATATTCGAGAGAGGGAAACAATATGGAAATGCTAATTGATTTTATAAATTCAGAGGATAAACATCTCAAAATGTATAATATATATGCTTTGGTGGTGCTATTTGGCATATACTTATCTCTCTGATGGAGATATCTTTTGTTTGTATAATTTTGCAATGGAAATAATTAATCCAAATCGTCAGCAAATGTTGAGTTCCGAAATCACTCATTATCTCGAAGCAGGCAGTCCATGCTCGACATCAAAATAGCAGTATTACTTGTCTTGCTCTTCACGAAATTCTATGCGACAGTTACACAATTCATGACCAAGAATGGAAGTCTTCGACGACATTAATTTCCCAACATTCAAAACAAGCACAAGATGCCAATCAAGGGACACAGCGAATACCAATTCTTGACAATTGAGTTACTACAGACATTATCATACGACGGGAATGTTAAATGGATATGGAATGGCATGGGAATTATCACAACATATAAACACTAACTGAACCACACAGGTAAACATTTATGATACTCGGTCAACTCTACCTTCTAAACCTTAAACCTTTGAGTTTGAGAGAATGACCACTGGTATTTATGCCTTGATTTATGTCTCCTGTCAGCACGAACGTAGACCTAGATCTAGCACGGATGTAACTGGTAGATTTGAAAACAAATCAATGGTAGTAAGACTATGGTGCCCAGCATGTCTTAAGTTGTTGTAAACTAGATCTAGTCATGTTTTAGAACTTTTTTTTTTAAAAAAGGACAGTATCAATTAGGGCAAGATTACAAGCTGTGCCAAACAACCTCACACGTGAATTCACTATTCCGAAATTTGAGACGAGTCGGCAGTTTTTGTCTATAATGTGCATTTCACACATGTTGAGACTCAGTTTCTTCTAATGTGAATATGGTTATTTCCGATCCTCCCTCGATAGCACCGAAAGTGCTGGTTGGGATTTTGTGTCTGTCAGACTATTGCATGTTGAAGCTTATTTTGCACACCATGAAATTGATGTATATAACCACGTTATTTCAATGATTTATTTTACATCCGAATTGTATGATATTCTCATGCATAGGCCAGTTGGCATCATACAAATAGACGACCAGAGAAGGTATTGCTAAGTCAGTGATACTGTTATTGCCTTCCATATACTCGGACGGGGCAGCATATTATACATCAGTTCTTGGATCGACCTCATGCTTCCGGACTAGAGAAATTTGCTTTATTGGATTTTATGTGATCTATTCTCGGGAAAAAGAGGTAAAACTAATTAAGGTGAATCAGCATGCGGCCAATTTCCTGATCGCATCAAGAAAACTACAACCACCAGTATGCATATTACTAGAACAGCATAAGGCTTATTATTTTAGAATACTAGACATTATATATTTCCTTTATATTGATGACATGTATTCATTTACGCTTTGGTGTCATCTGTAAAAAGCAAACGTTTTTTACCTTGTCAAGATAACAGCCATATTACAAACCCTGACTGGTCCGTGTATATGCCGTTCAATCGTCTACCGTTCATTGTACGGTAAACGAAATACGGGAAACAAACCACATTCCGTTTTTCGTACCGCAAACGGTAAATGAAATACGGGAAACAAACCACATTCCGTTTTTCGTACCGCAAACGGTAAACGAAATACGGGAAACAAACCACATTCCGTTTTTCTTACCGAAAATGGTATACGAAACACGGGAAACAAACTTCATTCCGTTTTTCGTACTGAAAACGGTAAGCGATGAGCGAAATACGAAAAACAAACTACATCCGGTTTTTCGTACTAAAAACGGTAAACGATATACAGAAAACAAACTCCATTCCGTTTTTCTTACCAAAAAACGGTAAACGAATCACGAAAAACGAACTCCATTCCTTTTTTCTTTGCATTTGAAACAGTGAAAGAAATAGGCCTACAAAAAAATTCCATTCCGTTTTTCCGTTTTTTTTTTTGCACTCAAAACGTAAACGGAATGCGGTGAAAGATCCCTTTTACTGTATGCCGATCAGTACACGGTATGAGGAAAACGAGTGGCGCTTCAGTCGCGTCACTGACTTATTCTTCGCAGCGTTGTAAGCGGCGATTACACGTGTCGCGACAACCACGTGCATGGTCCTTTGACCCAGATCATAGACATATAGGTATATAAGTCTACACCCAGATCTGTGCATGCCACAAAACAAAAATCATGGACCGATACGTTCTGTTCTTGGGGGAGAAGAGGGTCACTTTTTCCGTAGAGGATATCTCGTCGCCAAATATTTGTCGGATATTCAAGGTATTAAAAGAATAATAATAATATATTCTAATTGACGTTTTTAATAATTAATTGAAGCGGCAGTAGACATAATATTATGTAGGCCCCTATTATGGGACATAGGACCTAAAGTAGGACCTAAAGAAACAATTATTCTATGGACGTCATCATGATCTGGTGGATAAATACAGCAATTCCATGTCTGCCATGCAACTAGATCTATTTTCATGTTAATTTTGGGGAATTCATGACGGGTGCCACTAGTGGGGCAGGAAATGCTCACTCTTTCCGGAACACCTGATTTCACCTCCTAATGGCAATTTTGGGGGGGTTCATGAGTTTCCCTGTCATTTTTGTTTTCTCTCACTTCGTATGCCTGATATGATTTTCTGTCCCCGGCTATGAGATTGGATAACGGACCCTGCTTTGTTTGCTCGGAATACTTAATACTGGGTATTGATTCCACGTCTAATACAGTAATCCCTGTTTTCTCTGTGTGGTACATTTATTTTCTTCGCCTATGATTTGAAACTTACGTCCTTGTATCGTTAATTGGCGACGTTTAGGCTGCGCTGCTGATCCTGATCTGGTAACAGGTATTGCTGTCGATGTTACGATGGTAAACTCTGACCAGGCAACACAAGGAGAAATAAATCCTAAATGTTGACACTAAAGGTGAATACTAGTACCACTTTCATGTTTGAAATTTTAAAGCTAATAATACCCTAACTTGTTTTGAATAAATATAAAAATATTCATATATGTAATTTCACGAATTCATTCCTTACAGGTCCAATGTATCGGTCACAGTCGGACACATCACTAGACATTCTGAAATTGATGTCACGCAGCTGTCGGACGAACGAAAATATAGTCTTATCGAACAAAGAAAGCCTGTTCCATCATACAAATTTCCTGGACGTGCATACAAAGAAAAACGTACCAAGAGTGGCAGTGCTCAGCGTTACTGCCGGCACGAGTGGTTTTCGATATATGTAGTCCATGAGCCGAAGGGTGATTTTTTAGGAATTGCTACCATGAGAGGGCACCAGACTTTTTGACTTGATTTTGTTAGATATATGTATCTACTATCAGAAACAGCATGATGGACACTTCGGGAGAGTAGCTTAGCTTCAGTACAAGCTAAAATGTTAGAGTGGGGGTATAAACCGCTTTAGACGAACGCGATTCAACCCGCTACATATATCCTCTACATCAAACTGGTTTTTTTTTTACTATTAATGTATCATAGTGAACTATACAGGTTATGTGGATAGTATGACAAGTCAAAATATACTGGAACTTGTCTTGGATTATATTATTTTTTCAAATTAGAGTCAATTTGTACATAGCAGAAACCGCAGCAAATGAGATAGCACCACATTTCAAGTAATTTGTTCTATTTCGATTGTATTGATGTTTACATGAATATCAGCATTTTTTTCTTTCGTTATTTCTTTCAGAAACTTATTTCGTTACTCCATCCATACATCCAAATTAAAACCCTATGTAAAAACTTGACACTTTCCGCTCACGACCGCTGGGGTATATCCCCTGTAGCCCTATCATCCATCTAGCCCCATATTCGTGTTATCAACAGGGGGGGGGGGGGGGATTAGAGCAACGGCTGAAAAAGGTTATCATAGAAAAGTGAAGTGTTAAGCCGCAACTGGTTTTTTTTCACCCAAATTGCTGCTCTGACCTTTCAAAGTCATTGAAGATCAAATTTAAGGTCACCACAGAAATCACTTTGTTTGAATTTCCATTCTGACATGTTCGATATGATGACAAAATTATAGCCGGGTCGAACTTTTCACCAAAAGATATGTTTCAACTCAAAATATTTGACAACGTTGACTTTAAGTGGAAATTCAATATGAAAGTTGACCAATACTGCATCCACAAGCTATCTTTCTACTCAAAATATTCGACAAACTTGGTTTCGAATGCAATTTTCCAGTAAAAGTTGACCGAAACTGCATTCCAAGATTACGAAATTGGAGCCAGATCAAACTTTTCACCACAAGTTATATCTTCACTCAAAATAAGTGCCAAACTGGGTTTCAAGTTGAATTTAAAGTAAAAAAGGAAACCCATATGGGTTTCAGGTACTGGAAAGGTACCTGGAACTCAAAACTCAAAACTAGAGCCAGGTCAAAATTTTACCACAAGTTATATTTTAACTCAAAGTATTTGCCAAATATACTTGGTTTCAAGTTGAAATTCGAAACAACTGTTGACCAAAACTGCATTTCAAGATAACAAAATTGGAGTTAAATCACACTTTTGTCCATATGTTATATTTGCACTCAAAATATGTGCGAAATCTGGTTTCAAGTTGATATTACAACAAAAAGTTGACCAAAACTGCATTTGAAGATGCTAAAATTTAAGCCGAAACAAAAGTTCTATTTTCACCCCCAAAAATGTACCAAATTTGGTTCAAAATTGAAATTCCAAACGAATATCGACCAACTGCATTTCAAGATGATGAAATTGGAGCCAGATCAAAGCCAGATCGCAAAAAGCTCTATTTTTACCCCAAATATGTTCCAAATGAGGTTTGAATGTGAAATTCAATTAAAAGTTAACCAAAAGTGTTGTATTCGAAAATGATGAAAGATTATGAAGCTGGATCAGTATGTCCAATAAAACTTCTATTTCTATTCAAAATAAGTGCTAGCTGAGTTCAAAGTTGACAAATTAATGAATGGGTTCACAGCATGTTATAACTAGCCAAATCAATCTTAACTTATTCAGTATAATCTGTGGTAGTGCAGCCATGAATTCACTACTGAACATGACCTTTTCCCGGTTGAGCACAATAATATATGTTGATAGCATCAAATATCTTTATTGTGTTCAACGAAAAACATAAGCAGCAAAATTGATATTAATTTATTCAGTAATTTATTGGTAGTAAAGCCATGAAATCACTACTGGACACAACATTTTCCTCATTGATCGCAAAAATAAAAGTCACTCACCTTAATTATTTTTATTGTAATAAACAATAATAAACTTAACTAGCAAAATTAATATCAACTCATTAGGTAATATCAACATTATTACTAATTTTCAACTGCACAAAACCTTTTCCCCATTGAGCGGAACAATAAATGTTCCTTGTCTTATCTTTTTTATTATATTTAATAATAGACTCAACTAGCCAAATTAATGTTGACTTATTCAGTAATATCAATGGTACTACAGCCTTATACTCAGTACTGGACAGAACATTTTCCTTACTGAGCCCAATAATAAATGTACCCTGCCTTAGCTATTCTTATTGTGCTCAGTAATGAACATAAATGAAACTATCAAAATTCATGTTAACTTATTCAGTAATATAATGTTACTACAGCCATAAAATCTTTACTGAACAAAGCTTTCACATTGTTGACCCCAATAAAAATATTACTCGCCTAAACTATTTTTATTGTGCTCAATAATAAAATTTACTAGCAAAATTAATATTTTTAAAAACTTATTTACTAATAAGAATGTTACTACTTACCTTGTTGAGCCCAATAATAAATGGTCCTCGTCCTTAATATTTGTTTTTGTGTTCAATAATAGACTCAACTAGCAAAATTAATGTTAACTTATTCTGACAGTAATATCAATGTTACCATAAAATCTTTCACTTTGCCGAGCCCAAAAATGAATGTTTCTTGTCGTGAAACTAATGGAACAAGCTTTATTTGGTAATGTTGTTGTAACTTGTAACCAAAAACATCAGTTCTCTATTCTGAACAAGAAAATCCAGTGCCATTATTCTCCATAGTACAGGCAATTGGAATGATCATAAATGTCAAAATCGGTATTTCACATATCTGTAATAAGTTAGGCCGTTAACATATTAATATTGATATGATCATTCTGAGAAACTATTCCTTCCCAACAACATTCCCAAATATTATTAAGATTCGTCGAACACTACCGTCTGTAGAGTGTTCACAAGTCATGTGTCTCAAACAGGCTGATTTCAAGGCAAAATGTGTCCCCAAACCACCAATTAAGTTGGCAACCAAAAACGATTGGTATCGTGGTTTTACCGATATATATGAGGCTGTAAAAAATTACTGTAATTGGGTGAGAATTGGCTTGTAGCACATTCACAAGAAAACCTATATTAATAGGTTGATACTTACATTCAATTAACACCATAATATTTCATGAAACAATATTTGTTGGTTTCTCTGTGACCTTTGAAAAAACATACTCGCTGGAATGTGCATTCAAATCCCTCATTTTGTCATTCGCTATAGCATAACATGCCGATATGTTCAAAATTCCGTAGAAAATTTAAGCTACTCTTCTGAGAAGTCCATCATGATGTTTTGACATGTTGAGGATCATATAAACTGGAAAAAACAGTCAAAGTTTGGTGCCCTTTCATGGTAGTAAATTTTGGCTGGGCTCATGGACTAATGATTTTATTTCTTACTCAAAGAAAGAAGACGGCAAACTGTTTGGCTTGTGTGCTATTTCCAACCGACTCTGGTGGCCATGGTATTGCGACTAACTTCATAAAAAAATCATTACACTAACTGGAAAGATGCTCGAGCTGACTGCTTACATCACAGTAATTTGGATTATCACATGCTATGAATTTATCTTAAACTACAAACAGTGAGAACACACAGTGATTTCCGACAGTGTGATAACCTTCGCCGGAAACATCATGTTTGCACTATTTTTTTCTTCACATTTTTGCTTCACATTTCACATGCACTTGTCTGAATGCGTTTTTCTTTAAAGAACAATTAAAGCACGAGTGTTCTATGACGTCACAATGAAACATCACGCGATTCAGCCTTATACTCTGATTTTTTAAAATTTGTTTACACCGTTTTTTGCCTTTAGTTCAGTCAAGTTACTTCGAGCGAACTATTCAACTGAATATTGCATATATGTGGTACAAACGGCAATTAATTCACACAAACCTGCCTTACGGAACGCTATCTGTTTCTTTAAAAACAAAAGTTTTATCTAAGCGAGGATTTGCTTGAACCATGGGCGTCGACATATTGCTTGGTTCTCGACAACTGATGACGGAATCCAAATGAACAAGTTCAAATTAGTCATAATAGGGGGATCGGGTTGTCAGTTGTCGTCAAGGTGCCTGCACGTGCGAGTCATTTCGAATCAGTTTACCTGCGTGGGCGGTCCCAAATCCTAACCCTCGCCCCTATGCAAATTATCCGAACAGAATCGCCCATCACGTGCCAAAGGAAAACAAAATTTGTTGACATGCAAACGACAGGATTTCAGGGAAAATTTATCATTGCAGTAGATTGCTAACTCTCACAGTTCTATGAGCAGAAGTCTGAAATTTTGCAGAAAAATGCCGTTTGATCTCCAGGGGAAGTATGCAAAGTTACAATACGATACCATTAAACATCGGAAAAATTTCGGGTATATGTTCCATGGTAACGCCCATGAAAACTTTTACCATGATAAGAGATAGGCATCAAACAAGGGTATTTTCATGGGTTTTATTAGTGATGTTCATGGCATACATGGCATATGTCGTAATGCCACGAGACCACGTCCATGGTCCATGGTCCATGGTCCGCACAGTCTACCCAATGTGACAATAGTGACATGCATGGCACCAGAAAGCCAGAGAGGGCTATTTTCAATGCCACCAATGCCATCATATGTCACAATGTCACGAGACCCCACGACTGTGCCACCATGGCATATTAGCTCTCACCATCCGAACAGCATGTCCAGCCTGACATGATGACACCAGGACCCCAAAGAGGGCTATTTTCGATGCCACCAATGTCATCATATGTCACAATGCCACGAGACGTCCACGACTGTGCCATTATGGCATATTACCTGCCACCATCCGCACAGAATGTCCAGCCTGACATGCATGGCACCAGAATCCCAGAGAGGGCTATTTTCTATGCCACCAATGTCATCATATGTCACAATGCCACGAGACGTCCACGACTGTGCCATCATGGTATATTACCTGCCACCATCCGCACAGCATGTCCAGCCTGACATGATGACACCAGAACCCCAGAGAGGGCTATTTTCTATGCCACCAATGTCATCATATGTCACAATGCCACGAGACGTCCACGACTGTGGCATCATGGCATATTACCTGCCACGATCCGCACAGCATGTCCAGCCTGACATGCATGGCACCAGAACCCCAGAGAGGGCTATTGTCAATGCCACCAATGTCATCACAGTGCCACGAGACACCACGACTGTGCCATAATGGCATATTACCTGCCACGATCCGCACAGTATGTCCAGCCTGACATGCATGGCACCAGAACCCCAGAGAGGGCTATTTTCTATGCCACCAATGTCATCATATGTCACAATGCCACGAGACGTCCACGACTGTGCCATCATGGCATATTAGCTGCCACCATCCGCACAGCATGTCCAGCCTGACATGATGACACCAGGACCCCAAAGAGGGCTATTTTCTATGCCACCAATGTCATCATATGTCACAGTGCCACGAGACGTTCACGACTGTGCCATCATGGCATATTACCTGCCACCATCCGCACAGAATGTCCAGCCTGACATGCATGGCACCAGAACCCCAGAGAGGGCTATTTTCTATGCCACCAATGTCATCATATGTCACAATGCCACGAGACGTCCACGACTGTGCCATCATGGTATATTACCTGCCACCATCCGCACAGCATGTCCAGCCTGACATGATGAAACCAGAACCCCAGAGAGGGCTATTTTCAAAGCCACCAATGTCATCATATGTCAAAATGTCACAAGACACGCACGACTGTGCCATCGTGGCATATTACCTGCCACCATCCGCACAGCATGTACAGCCTGACATGATGACACCAGGACCCCAGAGAGAGCTATTTTCTATGCCACCAATGTCATCATATGTCACAGTGCCACGAGACTTCCACGACTGTGCCATCATGGCATATTACCTGCCACCATCCACGACTGTGCCATCATGAGTGAATATGTGCGTGTGCGATCGCGTGCAAAGCGCGTGAAATTTCCAGATAAATTAGTGAGGTGGGCAAAACTTTCATGACCCCCCTCACAGGTAGGGTCAAAACTTTTTGTACCCCCTCCCCCCCTGAATTATCCGACCCCCCCCCCCCCCTGTCATAAATAATGAACACTCCCTTATTGTGTAGTGTCACATAGGCCAATGTTGAAATAATTATTGCTTCCCAGCTAACACGAAAACTTTTCATAAACGTTTTATACACGTATTCAACAAGTTTTTAATTAACACAACGTTTCAAGAAGAAAGGTGATATAAATATTAAAACTATCATACATACATATATGTAACTCTCAGTTATGCATTTCTGGTATCGTATGGACCATGAACTATGCATTGCTAAGTACATGTAACATCATCCAGCTGCCGGGTGCCTAAAATGATACGTGCATTTCAAATTGTGTGGTATCATGTTTCAAAATACCTTCTCATTTCAGTTTGGTACCTTTGACCAGCAGAGATTTATCTCGCGATGACAGGGTGATCCGCGCATGTGAGGCTGTAAATGCAAACGTGTACTCGAGGATGTTTGATCGAAATCAATCATCGGAATTCACAAGCTACATGTACAGCCTAACCGAACAGTATGAAGAAAGACCACCCCGCGAAAAAGTGCTGTACAAAGTGGCTAAGGTTATAATATTCTTATATTGAAATACCCAATGCACTACTATTAGCTTCGCGTGGAGCTTTTTCGATGCCGAGTTGTCCGGCGTCCGACCGTCGTCTGCGTCGTCGTCAACTTTTGACTTTGGGGACTTTTTTTTAAAATTTATGTTGTGCACCTCTCATGCTTACATTTGTTAAGCGTATGAGTTTCGTTACCATTGAATCCCTTTAACATATAAGGCCTGAAATCTTGGCCCAAAAGACGGAAAAAGGCCGGAAAATGCAGGGTTTAACTTTGTTCAGCGAAAACTTGGCCCGAAAGACCCCCCCCCAAAAAGGCCCCAAAAAGCAGGGTTTTCAACTTTGGCGGTCATTTTCTCCCTATCTGTTCGATAAATTTCTGTTAAATTCATGTTATGCACTCTTCATGCTTACTTTTGTTGACAGTTTTGTTACTATTGAATTGCTCTAAGGCCTGAAATCTTGGCCCAAAATACGCCCCAAAAGAAGGAAAAATGTCCCAAAATTATTCATTTGTCCTTCTAGGCCAACGTAGGCTCTGCCCAAATTTGAGCACATTATTATTTATACATTCCTTGTGTCAGAGGCTCAGAGGATGAGTTATCAAGGTAAGGTCACAAATTTAAACCTATTAAGCCCTTGGGCTAATTTTTTTTACTATACGCAATCATGTATGTTCAGTAGTATCAGTACACTGAAATTTCTGTAGCCTGGTAATTGACCATGCATTCCCATGATCAATCACCAAGATACCAAGATATTCTATCAGCTGGCCAGGGTTTGCTGGTTCATAATTCCTACATTACATGTATGTATATGCGGTTAACCGTAGTAGATCTAATGTTTTGGCAATACTTGTTCTTGTTGTACAAATGTCATTTTACATCATGTTACTAATATGGAAAAAATTATATGAACAGAATGTGCGAAATATGATGGAATATTTGACGTGTTTTAGTTCTATTTGTATTTTTTAGATCGTCGGTAGGCAGCCTTGCGGAAAGGTATCACTATTCAACAATGGAACATTGATACTTGACGAGAGGGGAAATAAGGTGGAGTCATCGACATACATATGGACTGGTCCCAAATCCGTCGTGACAATTGACCTGCCATTGGACCAAACTGGACAGGTACCAGGGAGTTTGACATAATCACTTCTATCACACATGTATAATAAATGAATACGGTTTCATTGTCCAGGGTATCTCAAGATGAGTGTGTAATTTGCGTACAATTTTACCAAGCCGTTGTGATATTACCATATAAAATCGAACATTGTACTGTATTGCCTGCTGACCATTCATCACCAACTACATGTAATTGGTCCACGCGTATACCCCTTGACTCACCAATATCTTATCTCTGGTACAGGTTATCGTTGACCTGCTGGTGACGGCTAAAGCTCTGTTGACCTCCAATTATCCCGCTTTTTGTATGCTCATTGGTGGAGTGGTCATGGCAGCAAACTATCCAACAAACATCAAGGCGACCAAGATGTGCCCGATTGTTGCCGTCGTTGGGGTTCCAGACAGCGGCAAGACAACTTCCAGCCAGGCAGCATTGTCAATATGTGGTGACACCAACATCGCAGGTAGTGGATCAACAATTGAATATATAATTATACTTGATTTCATATTAGCGAGTGTTGAGTGGAAGTGTATTGCAATTGGTTCTGTATGTGCTTTTGTCGGAGTCGGGGTTGTCTATACCCAAAACATTGTAAAATCAGCACACGTGTGCATGCACTTTCATGCAGATATTTTAGTTTAAAAACGAAAGTCATCGATCCTGAATCTAAGAATAATTAACATTCTGAACTATTCTCAAGTTATGTATTGTCCAGCATTTATTTAATCAGAACGTGATACCTTTAATTTACTATTTTTACTATTTAATTACCTATAATTTACTATTATTCATCTATTTTGCCAGATTACACCACCTTCAGTGCGTTGCAAACCGCCTGCGGTCGAAGTATCCCGTTCATTTGGGACGACTGCATGCATAGGAATGAGACGATCAAGTACATTATGCAAGCTTTTGCCAATGTATGTTGTTGTAATAATTGTATTGCAAAATTGTGAAATACATGTACCTGTATGTTCCCATATAAAAGTGTTAAAAATATATATTATAATGTTCGCAACTAAATGTATATCTAAAGCAGTATCACATCAGAATGTGATAATGTAAAAGAAATAAATGCTATACAGTATAATTGTGATGCCTAAAGTAGTTTTATACAATCAAATTTAATGAAAAATGAGGCCATTGGTCCTTTTAGACTGGCAATATATACAAATGGACATGAAAATAAACCTTATACTGCACTTCATTGCATTTGTTACATGTATCATTTTGGTGTCTCGTATTTCAGAAAGACCGAGTAACAAAAGACTCAGAAACGGTATCTTTGAAGGGGCAAACATCAGCTATTCTTGTGAACAACACTGTGATCTCAGACCTACACAAAAAAGAGTTATTCGATTTCAATTACATATATGTGTAATTCCGTTCCTTTACCCATCCTCAGTCTTTATTAAGTCTTCTAATAGTAGTGTGACACAACGACAATGAGATTTGAATGTTTATCACCAGATAATAAAAGTAATAGGTACTAGTATATATACAACATGGTTGGTATAGGTATTGATTTATTGGGCAGGCCTTCATTTTTGAGGCGAGCTATCACTCTCGCTCTCCTCAGCTCGCCTAAAATGAACTTCAGGTGAGCTTTTTTTCACTCACCTCAAAGCAAAACTGCTCACCTGGGGTCTCAATTTCGGTGGTGCATCAAAAATTATTTTTGCCATCCAACACAAACAAACCTTTTATTATGATCAGTAAACAATATTCTTTGTATTTATCAACATATTTTGTTTGCTTATTGAAAATTAATGATACTATCTTGGTAGCACAAAAAAATCACTCACCTGGGCAATTTCAGGTGAGCTATTCTAAGCTCGCCTGCTATTTTCAAAAATGAAGACCTGATTGGGTAAAAATTATAGCAAATAGTGTACAATAATACAAAAGTAAACATATATAAAAAGCACAGAGGATAACACAAAAAAGCATAAAACTTATTTCCATTGTGGTCCTCACACATTATTCAATACTTACGACCTGCTTGCGGTTCGCTAAGTAAGATCCAAACCAATCCACTGATTGAGCATCAAAACCAAGAGCCTGTAACTTGCTCAGTAATATGTTATGCTCGACCGTGTCAAAGGCCTTCTGAAGGTCTAAAACAACCATGCCTGTGTAGTTGCAACGGTCACTTTCAGCTTTTATGTGATCTGAAAGGTGGATTAGACAAGTGTCTGTAGAGAAAGATGATCGAAAACCTGACTGAAACTCATATAGGAGTTTGTTGGACTGTAGATATGAGTCCACTTGGTTATAAATAACCCTCTCCAATAGTTTTGAGATGCCGAAGGTCACAATTGAACTGATATTTTTTATGAAGCACTAGATTTGTTGACCTGTGGCCAGTGTGGGTATGAAAAGGGTTAAAAGGCCCATTGCAAAACTGATTGGTTTTTAAAATATAGTTTCTCCCATTCGTAGAATCGGATCCAGGATGGTATTGGTATCCTTCGACAAGCCAGTCCCCAGACATGACCATACGGAGGCAGACATCCTTCAAGCTGAGTTAGAGGAAGCGATGATCCACGCCAGCCGTGGTTTTCCTCTGGTCATCCGGGCGGGTACGGCCTTCCAGTCCGCGGTCAAAGGAAAAGATGACCAAGCCAAAGCCCTATACGATGACATCGGTGCTTGGTTAACAACACTGGGAATAACTGGAAGACATCACCAGGCATACTCCATCAGTGTGTTCTACACGTTCCAGGTGAAAACTATACTGTAATTGTGTTCTGACATGGATTTATCAATTTGCCTGGGAACATGATTTATTTGAACTTTGATGGAATAAACAACATCCCCATGCATTCCATGAAGTCTAGATAGATTCTAAAAATGTTTTATGTTTAAGGTGAATTATTATCAGTATACATTCAGTTTTTATGTTTGTATAATAATGTTAGTGTGTTCATATTGCAGATGCTGCATCAAGTTGGCAGAAGAGAAGACATCGGTGTAGTAAAGATGTACTTCAAAGACGTCATCCGCCCCCTGGTGTTGGGCCACAAAAAGATAACGGAGGTGAAGACGGGGACGAAAGGGGGAGCTGAGAGTCAAACCAAGGACGTTCAGACCAACGGAGAATGGTGGACAACCTTCCTTAAATGTCTGCCCACCTGGACCCCAAACAAGGTAAAGATCATTGTTGTATCTCCCAGACGGAAGTCTGAAGAAGTATCCCCATTGGATGTATATAGGGATATTTTAGTGCTATTCGATCTGTCAGACTCAAATTTCGACATTTTTTTAATTTTAGCAACATTTTGGTCAACGTTCGGATGGAATTTTCGAACGGGACTGCTAGCTGCAGGCTATTGTTGGCATGATTTTTTAATAAATATTCCATCCTACTCATATTTCGATATTTTTTACCGCCATTTTGGTCAACTTTCGGTATAGAATTTTGAAAGCCCTTTGAACAAATATTTACATGGCTCTGTATGAACGTGTTCCATGTAACACATGTTCCATGTAACACCTGCTCAGTCATACATGTATGCCTGTAGGGAATAACATTATATTCTGGTCTAGGTCATTCCAAATTGTTGTATTCTGGTTTTGGTCATTCTGTCAAATTCTGTCATTCTGTCGAATTTTTAATAACCTCGACCTTCACTTATCAAAGACAAAGTGCTAAACTATCTTATCAAGGTTAAATTATTATTGGCTAGCTTAGAACCCTCTCATTACTAAGTCCCGAAAATTCGGGAAATAATAGCACTATTATTCTTTTTATGTAAATTTTTATGTAAATTTTATTTGTGCATATTTTGGTTAATAAATGCCCATAAGTGTCCTCCATCACAATACCCATAGTTTGCAACCAATCTGTGGTTGCTATGGTAACCTTGAGACTATAAAGTGCATGAAAACATGACATTTAGGAAGCCGGTAATGAGAGGGTTAAAAGAAAAATAAGAAATAGTCCTTGCCTTTAGGCCATAAACAATTAATAAACCGTTTCTCGACCACTCCCGCACATGCTGAAAACGGCCGCATCTGAAAGTTTATTTCACATTTTCAAATAAAAATTGCCTCCCGCCCCTAATTTTGGCCAACTAACGAACTATTTCCACTTCCACACCATTGTTCTATTGACTCAGATGATGAAATTTTATTAATTTTGTTGTTCAAATGTAGCTTGCTAATTCCTGAAATTTATTCTATGTCTTGTCCATTAAATTAATGAAACATAAGTCTTTAGTCACTTATAGATCACATAATTATGTTTCATAATACTAGTGTAACTGATCCATATATTTATTTGGTCTTGAACAAATTGTTCCGACACACCAATAAAAATTAAAAAAGTGCCTCCCTTCCCTATGGCACAAAAGGCAGAGGACGGTCATTTTGGCAAAATGAAAAATAAAATATGAAAAGTACCTCTCGCCCTGGTTTTGAAGACGAGAAACATTTTATTAATTTTTAATGGCCTTAGGCTCATATTTATATTATTGAGATACTCTGAATGTACATATATTTGTCAAATTGGTTTGCACCCACATACACCCAAACCATACACATATCTGGTTGTGTTTCATACTGAAGGTTCAACAGTGTATAAAGAGCGGTTTGATGATGGTACTTGGGAAGAAATGCGACCACTTGGTGATCGCTGTGGAAACGGTCCTCACCATGTTGACAGAAGACGCAACATCCGACGTTTCCCAAGCAGAGGCATGGTTATGTGAGCATTACCAGCTGACAGCAAGCGACTACATCAAAAAACCAGACATGGCATCATCTGATGATATCTTGGTGCGGTCGGCCCAGAAGGACATTTCAGGGAAGAGGCGCCAAAAGAGATGTGTCTGCATCCCAATCCGCAGGCTCAATGCTGCAGACTTGACCGTATTCACAGATGGTAAGTTATTTAATTACACCTTCTAATAATTTACTTTATATGTTAAGTTACCGTATTGATGCGCATATAAGTGCATGCGCCTATATGTGAATATGCGCCTATACTCGAGCATAGGCGCAGGCGCCTATAAATTCATGCGAGACCCACAATATTTTTCATACTCAATTTTTAACCATTATATGCGCATCAATACGGTAAAGCACCAGAGTACTACTTGGAATGAATTATCAAATGTTATATGGATTTTCACTACATATCGGTTGAAGTTTCCAGCTCTATCGAGCATGTTGAGCTAACTTTCTTATGTAATGAGAAATATATATATAGAGCTGTATAGCTATGTTTATATGTGTGCATTCATAAGTTCATAACCTAGTATCCACTTTGGGAGAAATAGCACTAATCTATAATATTGATGTCTTTGCAGCTCTTGCAAGAGTGAGAGTGATCAAAGAAGAGATACGGACGAGATTACAGCAAGATAACCCGGCGATCGACAACCCCAACCCGGCCATCGACAACCCCAACCCGGTCATCGACAACCCGGCCATCGACAACACCAACCCGGCCATCGACAACCCGGCGATCGACAACACCAACCCGGCCATCGACAACCCCAACCCGGCAATCGACAACCCGGTGATCGACAACCCGGCGATCGACAACCCCAACCCGGCCATCGACAACCCCAACTCGGCGATCGACAACCCCAACCTGGCCATCGACAACCCCAACCCGGCCATCGACAACCCCAACCCGGCCATCGACAACCCCAACCCGGCGATCGACAACCCCAACCCGGCGATCGACAACCCCAACCCGGCGATTGACAACCCCAACCTGGCGATCGACAACCCTAACTCTGTGATCGACAACCCCAACCCGGCGATTGACAACCCCAACCTGGCGATCGACAACCCCAACCCGGCGATCGACAACCCGGCCATCGACAACCCCAACCCGGCAATCGACAAGACGGTTATCGACAAAACCGCCATAGTGAAAGACATACGCCAACGTCCAACAGCCAAGAAGCGACTGAACACTTGCCTGAAAAGGATAAAGGACGCAGGCATATTGTCTGCGGGTCCTGTCAAGAGGAAGAGGATCCTCAAAAATTAATTTCATATACAAACACCTGTTCGTTAACGTGCATAAACCACCGTACTCGAGCAGACATAATACATGTTTTTAGCAATGTGTGAATGTTAATCACGAATTGAGCAGTGATAGCTTGTAGTAGTTTGTAGTAGGCCATGTTGTACATACCTATAGCTGTTGCTGATTTGGGGTATCTCCGATTATCGTCATTATAGCCTTCAATATTTATAGTTAACGTGACAACTACCAGTATTTACATTTTCACATTGCCGAAAACATGTAATATGCTGTTCTGAAACAAGAGAAGAAATTTGCAAGCCTTTGGCCAAAGCAAGCTCGCCAAAGCAAGCCTTTGGCGAGCTAAACTGCAAATTTCTTCCCGGGTTGTAAAACATCGATATCAAATGACAACGAATTGTTTATTCTCTTTATCACATGAAACTCCCTATGAAGCACAATCGCAAAATATAGGATTTATGATGCAAAATAAAGCTTACAAAACGACATTTTGCTGTCTTCCCTGCTGCACGCCTGACGTATTTTCGTCTCGCGTGTGGCAGGGGAAACAACAAAATGTTGTTTCGTCAACTTTAGTTTGTATCATACATCCTATATTTTGTGATTGTGCTTCACATGGAGATATGATAAATAGAATAGAAAATGAGTTTGTCATTTGATATCGATGTTCTGAAACTCGAGAAGAAATTTGCAGTTTTATTTCTTCTCTCGTTTCAGAACATCGATACCAAATGACAACTCATTTTCTATTCTCTATATTTTCAACTACAATGTAGTAATTAGTTTCATTGGTGGCATTGAAAATAGCACTCTCTGGGGTTCTGGTGCCATGCATGTCAGGCTGGAAATACTATGCGGATGGTGGCAGGTAATATGCCATGATGCCACAGTCGTGGACGTCTCGTGGCACTGTGACATATGATGACATTGGTGGCATTGAAAATAGCCCTCCCTGGGGGTCTGGTGCCATGCATGCCAGGCTGGACATGCTGTGCGGATCGTGGCAGGTAATATGCCATGATGGCACAGTCGTGGACGTCTCGTGGCACTGTGACATATGATGACATTGGTGGCATTGAAAATAGCCCTCCCTGGGGGTCTGGTGCCATGCATGCCAGGCTGGACATGCTGTGCGGATCGTGGCAGGTAATATGCCATGATGGCACAGTCGTGGACGTCTCGTGGCACTGTGACATATGATGACATTGGTGGCATTGAAAATAGCCCTCCCTGGGGTTCTGGTGCCATCCATGTCAGGCTGGACATGCTGTGCGGATGGTGGCAGGTAATATGCCATGATGCCACAGTCGTGGGCGTCTCGTGACATTGTGACATATGATGACATTGGTGGCATTGAAAATAGCCCTCCCTGGGGGTCTGGTGCCATGCATGTCAGGCTGGACATGCTGTGTGGATGGTGGCAGATAATGTGCCATGATGGCACAGTCGTTGACGTCTCGTGGCACTGTGACATATGATGACATTGGTGGCATTGCAAATAGCCCTCCCTGGGGTTCTGGTGCCATGCATGTCAGGCTGGACATGCTGTGCGTATCATGGCAGGTAATATGCCATGATGGCACAGTCGTGGAAATCTCGTGGCACTGTGACATATGATGACATTGGTGGCATTGAAAATAGCCCTCTCTGGGGTTCTGGTGCCATGCATGTCAGGCTGGACATACTGTGCGGATGGTGGCAGGTAATATGCCATGATGCCACAGTCGTGGACGTCTCGTGGCACTGTGACATATGATGACATTGGTGGCATTGAAAATAGCCCTCCCTGGGGTTCTGGTGCCATCCATGTCAGGCTGGACATGCTGTGCGGATGGTGGCAGGTAATATGCCATGATGCCACAGTCGTGGGCGTCTCGTGACATTGTGACATATGATGACATTGGTGGCATTGAAAATAGCCCTCCCTGGGGCTCTGGTGCCATGCATGTCAGGCTGGACATGCTGTGCGGATGGTGGCAGATAATGTACCATGATGGCACAGTCGTGGGGTCTCGTGACATTGTGACATATGATGACATTGGTGGCATTGAAAATAGCCCTCTCTGGGGTTCTGGTGCCATGCATGTCAGGCTGGACATGCTGTGCGTATCATGGCAGGTAATATGCCATAATGGCACAGTCGTGGACGTCTCGTGGCACTGTGACAAATGATGACATTGGTGGCATTGAAAATAGCCCTCCCTGGGGTTCTGGTGCCATGCATGTCAAGCTGGACATGCTGTGCGGATGGTGGCAGGTAATATGCCATGATGGCACAGTCGTGGAAATCTCGTGGCACTGTGACATATGATGACATTGGTGGCATTGAAAATAGCCCTCTCTGGGGTTCTGGTGCCATGCATGTCAAGCTGGACATGCTGTGCGGATGATGGCAGGTAATATGCCATGATGCCACAGTCGTGGACGTCTCGTGGTACTGTGACATATGATGACATTGGTGTCATTGAAAAATAGCCCTCCCTGGGGGTCTGGTGCCATGCATGCCAGGCTGGACATGCTGTGCGGATCGTGGCAGGTAATATGCCATGATGGCACAGTCGTGGACGTCTCGTGGCACTGTGACATATGATGACATTGGTGGCATTGAAAATAGCCCTCCCTGGGGGTCTGGTGCCATGCATGCCAGGCTGGACATGCTGTGCGGATCGTGGCAGGTAATATGCCATGATGCCACAGTCGTGAACGTCTCGTGGCACTGTGACATATGATGACATTGGTGGCATTGAAAATAGCCCTCCCTGGGGTTCTGGTGCCATGCATGTCAGGCTGGACATATACTGTGCGGATCGTGGCAGGTAATATGCCATGATGGCACAGTCGTGGATGGTGGCAGGTAATATGCCATGATGGCACAGTCGTGGAAGTCTCGTGGCACTGTGACATATGATGACATTGGTGGCATAGAAAATAGCTCTCTCTGGGGTCCTGGTGTCATCATGTCAGGCTGGACATGCTGTGCGGATGGTGGCAGCTAATATGCCATTATGGCACAGTCGTGGACGTCTCGTGGCATTGTGACATATGATGACATTGGTGGCATAGAAAATAGCCCTCTCTGGGGTTCTGGTGCCATGCATGTCAGGCTGGACATGGTTCGGTTCGTGGCAGGTAATATATGCCATGACGTCTTGTGACATTGTGATGTATGATGACAGTGCATGACATTGTGACGTATGGTGACATTAGATCTACATGTCATGTCAGGATGGATAGATATATCCATGATGGTACAGTCGGGTTGAGTTCCAATGCCACCAATGCACTGGTGCTATGGATTATGCCAGGCATATCTCTCATCATTCCAAGTTTCATGGGCGTTACCATGAACCATATACCAAATTTCGGCAAAAAGGGGTGTAAACCGAGTAAGAAAAATCAGAGTATAGTAACATATAACCATTTAGAAAACGTACAACCACTGTGACGTCGTAATACAAAGTATTTGACGACCCGTTGTTCTGCATTGTTTATATTGTTTCCTAGCAACGCACATGTTTACGGGTCTTCTACACAGGGTCCTTGAGTGCAATCAAAGATTGTAAGAAGTTCTTGCAATCTTTGGTACAATTTTGCTTTAATTTACAGGGGTTGGGTTTTCAAATGCTTCAGAATCATAAATTCATAGCATGTGATAAAAACAAAACCGGTTTCGTGTGTTTTCCAGCACACGGGAAAGATCTCGTTTGAACTGGCGGGAGAGCACAAGAAAACACTCGACCTTCGGTCTCGTGCTCTCTGGTATTCTTCCGCCAGTTCAAACTCGATCTTCCCCGCGTGCTGGAAAACACACTCACCTAGTTTTGAGTAAGGTGCGGTATTCGACTTTCACCATGGTGATCTAACCCCCCTCATTGGTTAGAGAGGCCCCTAGCACCAACTCAAATATACTATAGCTCACTAATGTGCTCGTACCGCACCTTAAACCTAGTTTTGTCATTGTATCACATACTAGCTCAAGCGAGAATGGTCAACTTTGTAAAGTCTCACGAATGTCCAAAAGCACATATTGACCAGCGTTTGTCTGCAGAGGAGATTACTCTATTGCAAAAAACGCCACATTTTGAAGTCTATCGCGAAGGGGAACTTCAGGGCACTCCTTGAGGTGCGCGTGGATTCAGGAGACACAATAGGCCTACTTCGCGAACATTCAGAGTTATGTAACAAAAATGCTACGTACATTTCAAAAACGTCTCAGAATGATATCTTAGACTGCATGAGGACATATATTCAGGACCAAATCATCAAACAAATCAATGAACAAGAATGCGGTTACTACTAATATTTTCAACATCATGGCCGATGAGGTGACGGACGTTTCTAACTGGGAACAGATGGGCATTGCACTGCGATTTCTTGCCAAAAATTAGCCTTGTGAAAAGTTGATTGCATATGAAAAACGTGCATCCATTACGGGAGAGGCTCTTGCCAGTACCATCATTAACGTTATCAGAGATGTTGGTCTCGACATTTCATTCTGTCGAGCACAGACATATGATGGTGCTGCGAACATGCGTGGTAAAATCCAAGGATGCTCGACACCTCCATTGCTAATCACATTCATTAAACCTGGCCCTTTCATATTCAAGTGTCACAATTAGCAGTAGGAAACTGTATATCGGGTATGGATAAATGTGTGAAGACCCAAAGAAAACACCAGTATAATGCTTGAAAATAATATATTGATACCAAATACACGTTTACAATATATTACAAGTTACAGTCAATAATCCCAGTATATACAAATACGACACCCACACCCACACACACACACACAATGCACACACTCACACAGATCTTGAAGTTTGCTGATTCCGCTACGTTTCTACAATGTCCCACGACGACTCCAAGGATGCATGTCGCCGGACTGTCGGAGCGCGGTTTCTCTATCGCCCGACGTTTGCGACAGCCGGACCCTGACTCAGTAATCCCACGAAGATATCTGATGGCTTGGCTTGCTCAACGCGAATGTGACTGGACCCCCAAGACGTGATGACCAGACTGTACTGACGACACTGGACTGACTCGACAGTCGACTCCCGAACGGACTCTTGACGCTCGCTTCCACATCTGACTTGACACCCGTCGACAATTGGACTCGACACGGACACTCGTCTGACACTCGACAATGACTTGATACAGACACTCGAGATATTCCGTCTATGACGCTCTACTCTATATAATATATATTCTCCCAATTCACAGCTGATACTGTATATATTCTCCTATTCTGTAATTCTCCGTACAATATATATATGCGGCTCACGGCACACTTGACCGCCCGCTACTCCCAGCACTTGTATCATACAACTCTGATGCAACTTGTTTCTCCCATGTCTGTGAAACATTTTACCGGTCTATGTATACACAACTGTGACCACTCCTATAGACACACCTTTTGTGCATTGCTACTCACAAAATTTTTCTGCAACTGCAGGTATTTTATATATAATTTACCCCGTGAACAAAACTCATGAGAATACTGGTGTCACATCGACACACCTCAGTGAACAACTGAAAACAGTGACCAGACTCACTGGTGTAAAACGTACCTATTAATACATGGTTAATTTCATAACGGACCGGTTATCGGGACCAAGTGGCAAATAACGGACCGAGCGGCAGCGACGTCTGTTATGACACGGTTTAAAATCGTGTCGTCAGCTATTACACTACACATCATATCTACATTTATCTACCAGTCAATAGACTAGAAACCATTAGATTTAATTGTTGGGAAATTTGTTCAATGTGACATTACATCTTCCAGTCAATTGTTCGAGAGAAAAATATTATAATTTGGTGTTACCAAGTCACTGTGCATGCTGGGAGCGTATGACGCGGCATCGGTCAGTTATTCGGTTTACTATAAAAACGTCATTGCGAACTCATATCGGACCAGTGGGACACATATCGGACCGGGTGGGCTGATATTGTTTGGCGACATACAATATCGGATTCGTTGAACCGTGCACGTTACGGTTCAGTGTCAGTTAGATGTGTAATAAATGAATTTAGTACACGGTACTATTGTCCTATGCAATCGACTATTTTTCATAATCCACTCGCAGTAGTAGATTATTTGCGTTCAGTAGATTATTGAGTATATTATTCAAATAATGTACTCCAATAATCTACTCCTGTGTAGAAATAACGAACCACAACAAACCGATGTATGAACGCTACATATTTATTCAGGTAACAAATTACAGCACGAGATGCATCACAAATTGCAAAAACAAAAAGCAATGTTGGAACATTTCTCATTGTCGATGTACAGATGATCATTGCAGCCATGAGATGCTGATTAATATCCATGGATTGGGTTGTATTTGGCTTTTCACTTCGTGATATAATCCATTTGCAGATATCCAGTGAAAACATTATCCTCGATATTTTGATATTCCTTGGAGATTCCGTAGGTCCAAAATTGTGAATATTTCTGCCAGAAATCTCCAGATCATATTCGCAAACATTTCACACATTTCCTGCAAATATACAGAATGTACAAGCCTATGAAACATTAAATGCTTAGCTTGTCATTTTGAATATAACGTAATAATTATAGTGCCTATTTGGCGGCATATTCACAATTTTGAACATAACGTATCCATTATCGAATAAATAGCGCAAAGTAAAAATACACCTACTCACCAGTATGATGGATCGTATATATCGAGGCCAGGGATGAATCTTTTCAACCAGTCTTGAACCCACGCAAAATTATGCCATAGATAAATCGTATATCTTGAAACGAATTATAGGATGCAGAATATTCATATTCATTTTGTATGGACTTTAAGGCATCCGCATTTTGATGCAGAAAGTAAAAGAATGTTATCTCGGTTGAAACTTCAATGAAATCAGAATAACTCACCTGTTTGCCGACATGTGCTCGCATCATTTTTTAGGTTCTCCCAATTCAAAATGCCGTTTTGAATGCCGTTTCAAATAAATGAATGCCGTTTTAAATACTCAAGTAGCATTCCCTGGTACTTTATGGGCCCCCGCTTTGAAATCCAATTGTACTATCCAAATGCTTCTTTCCGACATCACGGAGCTTTTCCAGTGAGCTTTCTGTGGCAAAAGAGAGCGCGTCTGTTGTCGTGTTTCCTTTTATACTGCTTCATTCGAGTAATACTCACAACCATATGAAAAGAGGCGAAAACGACTAAACGCACATTGCGAATCAACTAAAACACTTTTCAATCGGAACCGTGTAAACTGTAGTCATAGCAGCAGGAAGCTCTCTGTCATATTTAGCTCAGCCATGTAAACATCAGAGTTGAGTGGAAGGCCCCTGCCGTGATGTTGGTTCCACTTGACCGCATAAATGAGAACAAAATTACTGAAAATCTTGGGACTAATATTGCGCACCATCGGAGGCATGATGTCAAATAGCTTGGTCAAAGAATTAAATCATCCGAGACGGCCGTATATTTGTTTGCATGTAGGTGTGTGTGGATATCCCTTACATAAACACCTATACAACGTACCAATAGAAAACCAATAATCTATCTACCTAGAGTAAATAAAGCCCAAAGACATCAAGTAAACTCCCCGAAATACACAATTTGGTGGAAGTATTAAAGTCGGTCGCTGTCTTTTTAAGTACTCACCCAAGCGCCAAAGATATCTTGAAAAACATATTGAAGAGGAAAACACGAAGGTCTCCACCTCCAAGAAAATCAGCAAATCTAAAATAAAGCCATTGTGTGAATCACGGTGGGTTGAACGCCATGAGTCTCACAACTTTTGAACAGTTATATATACCATTGGTGGAAACGATTGACAGTATTATCCACGATACACGATTCGATGCCAAGAACAAAACTGAAGCACAAGGCTTGCTAACACAAATTTGTGATTCAAAGTTTATTGCTGCTTTCCAATCTTGCAATTTTTTGTTTGGTTTCACAGAACAGCTAAGTGTTTTATTGCAAGGAGAAGCCATGGACGTTGTAGCGGGTTACAGGGAGGTTGGTGCAGTGCTGGATGAGTTTCGTGGTATGAGAGAGGATGCAACGTACTCAAAACACGTTTGGACAGCAATGAAGAAAATTAGGCCAAGGGCCGAAGATAGGTTACCGAACAATGTTTAATATTTTAGATGTTAGCCAGGTCACTGGTTGAATTCAAGGTCAAGAGAATATTCAGCATATATAACATTAAGCATATATCATGTCCACAGTTGATTGCTAAGCTGTAAATTCAATAATACGAGAGATATTAGCAATTTTGTGCTGTGGCCTTGAAAATGAAGGGGCAAAGGTCAAATTCAAGGTCATCAAAATATTCAATGTATATCATTTTCTATATCATGTCCACAATTGATTCCCAAGCCATACAGTCAATAGAGGAGCTAGATATGAGCCAGTTTGTCCTTGGACCTTGAAAATGAGGTCAGAGGTCAAATTCAAGGTCACGAGAATATTCAGCATATATCATTTCCTATATGTCCACAATTGATTCCTAAGCTGTAAAATCGATAATAAGTGAGATTTTAGCCATTTGTCCTGTGACCTTGAAAATGAGGTCAAAGGTCAAATTCAAGGTCATGACAATAATCTGCATATATCATTTCCTATATGTTCATAATTGATTGCTAAGCTGTAAAGTCGATAACAAGCGAGATATTAGCCATTTTGTCCTGTGACCTTGAAAATGAGTTCGAAGGTCAAATTCAAGGTCATCAGAATATTCAGCATATATCATTTCCTATATGTCCACAATTGATTCCTAAGCTGTAGAGTCGACAATAAGCGAGATATAAGCCATTTTGTGCTCTGACCTTGAAACTGAGGTCAGAGGTCAAATTCAAGGTCACGAGAATATTCAGCATATATTATTTCCTATATGTCCACAATTGATTCCTAAGCTGTAGAGTCGATAATAAGCGAGATATAAGCCATTTTGTGCTCTGACCTTGAAACTGAGGTCAGAGGTCAAATTCAAGGTCACGAGAATATTCAGCATATATCATTTCCTACATGTCCACAATTGATTCCTAGTCTCTAATCTCAATATCAAGTGAGATATTAGGCATAATGTGTCCCATTATAAAGCATAGGAGAATTTAACATGGGAAAGTCCCATTTGGGCCGAGTTTGCGCCAAAATGGCCCACTTCGAGCGATTCAAGCGCAACGAAATTTATAGACATCATAGAAGTACATATGAGGAGTCTTATGTATCAAAAAGAAAAAAAGTTACTGAAGAGATTTCAGTACAAAATCAGGCATTTTTCGTCAAAAACGGCCGCCATTTTGAAAAAAAAATGCGAAAATAAAAAAACTAAAAAATACTTCCTTGATTTCAGCAAAATTTCAGAAAAATTCGCCCGTAAACAAAAAAGATAAAAATGTGGACGACGACGACGACGACGACGACGACGGACGACGGACGCAACGCCATGCCAATAGGTTATCGGACCATAGGTCCGGTAACCTAAAAATGGCTGTGATTTCTAACAGTGAGCTGAAAGTTCCTCGACGTTGTGGTAAACAAACGTTAAGAAACAATATGCCCGAGAAACCCCTGAAGTTTACTTCAGGCGTACAACATTTCTACATTTCCTGGATACACTTCGCTTTCGCCTCGCTCTCTAAAGCGAATTCGCCGGCGATTCGCAAACGGTGTTTGTTTTAATTGCCTCGGACAAGATACAGCAGATAGGTGAATATCATCTATATCATTTAGTAAGGAATGTAATAGTTATTGTTTGTTTTACGTTTTTAAACTCGAGAATTCCCTGTAAACACGGAATAATTGTTCACCAATTCATGCAACGGTTTTTCAAGATTCACACACAAAATATACCACAATAAATACACACTACACTGTAGCATACGAAAGTACTTATATCGGCAAATAATTATGACATCCAAAGAGGTATCAGCAGAAATTTTTATAGGCAAATTACAAAGTTATCCCTACCTGTACGACACAAGTAGGAAAGATTAGAAGGACGCCAAAAAGAAAGAAAACGCATGGACGAAATTGGGAAAAGAGTTAAAAATGTCTCGTGAGTATAATAACATACGCGCAATCATATATTATAATTATTAAAAATATTACAGCAACCGATCTCCAAAAAAAATTCAAGAATCTTCGTGACACCTACGCCAGGAAGAAGCGTGAACTCGCTGTTAAATCCAGGAGCGGATCGAAGGCATCCTTCACATCAAAGTGGATCCACTATGATCTAATGTCTTTCTTGGACCCCTTCGTCAGGATGTCTAAGTACGCATCTATCATTATGCATCGTAATTACATATCACGATCAATATATCGATCGGCAAATAATACCAATTCGCAAAACTATGAATTGATTTTTCCAATGTTATTATATGTTTCAACTCATTTAAGCATTATATTAGAGCTTATTGGTTTATACTATGAGACATAATGAAACCAGTCGTTTAAACCGTTATCATCAAAAGCTCGCAAACATATGAACGAAAATGAAGTATGCACATGTACTTGTAAATACTAGAGGGAACATGTTGATATGTATCCCATCACCAGGACTCATGGCAACTTCAACTACGAATCATCGAGCGACGAGGAAACTGAAGAGAAGGATGTACAGTCAGAAAAGTTCTCGGAGAAACGATCCGACTCGGAGACAGCGACCCCAACTACGTCGGCAGAAAGCTTCAGCAGACCAGAATACAGCTCCACAAGTCTGAAGCGGAAGTCGTCGGGCATGGAAGGACATTTCATCAAAGTCCTTGCGGATTCAAATGACGCCGTCTTGAAGGGCCTGCAGAGCAAGGATGAAAACACTCTGTGGGCAGAATCTCTCGGAAAACGCCTGAACAATCTATCTACTTATCAGCAGGCTGTTGCCAAACTTAAAATCCAGGAACTGATGATAGAGATCGAATTTGGCACTCCAAAAGAACCAATCAAAGTGAATCCCCAGCCTGTATGTAACAACACAGAATTGCAAAACTCGTTTACCATGTACACCGGCGTGATGTAATTTAACCAAGTAGAGAAATGATCGGCATTATGCTAAAGTACTCATATTATACATAAGTGTATGACAGCGAATAAGTAAATGTGGTACATGTTTAATAAATTAATTCACAAGTGTTATTTACTTTCAGCTAAATATATGACCCACACGCAAATGTATAGAAAAAACACACACATATTCAGTAATAATGTAGACTCTGTGGTATCATGGGTATACCTGATTATATACCGCGCTTGATCTTTTTGATTTGCCAGCTAACAGACCCTGCAGGCGAGTTAAGATATGAATTCAAAGTGACTCTTGTGTCTGAGATGTCTGCTGAATCATCGTCCGGCTCAAGATCTTGAAAGGCTCCGCCTTCATTTGGACTGATGTCATTTTCCCCGTACTGGATATCCTCCCGTCCGCTGATCACTTTGTCTCGTAGCAGATTGTGTAGGCACACACAGGCTTTGACGATTTTGATAGCATTCTCTGCTTTCGCTGCTATTGGAGTATGGAAAATACGCCATCGGCTTACCATGATACCGAAGGTGTTTTCAATTACTCGCCGAGCTCTCGACAGACGATAGTTAAAAACAGCTTGGTCATCTGGAAGGTAGTGACCAGAATATGGTCTCATCATGTATTCTTTCAATGCGAAAGCCTCGTCTCCTACGAAGAAATATGGAACCTTTCGGTTTTGGACACCATCTATTTCTTCAGCCTCAGGGAAGTCGAAATATCCTCTTTCCATGGCTTTCCCGAAAGACGAGTGGCAAAACACGCCGCCATCACTGAAGCGGCCGGGACTGCCGATATATACCAGGGTGAACCTGTAATCAGCATCACACGCAGCCATCAGGACGATGCTGTGAGTGCCTTTGTAGTTATAGAAAGACGACCCCGAATTGTTTGACGCTTGTATGATAAAATGCTTCCCATCCACAGTACCTAAATGTGAGAATAATTTGATGAAGGAGGGTAGCATGGTCCTTGTTTGACGCCATTCTACATGTTTTTGACTATTTTCACACATATGAATAGGGGTCTAACAATTGAAAGTTTTCGTACGGAATATGAGTCAATAAAATTATGATAATATCAGTTGATAACATGTAATGAAATCAATTAACGTACCGACGCAGTGCGGAAAATTCCATACAGTGGAAAATCGGTCGGCAATGGTCTTAAGGCCACCTTTGTCTGGTACAGGCAATACACTTGGCGCCAGTGCATCCCATATCCCCCCACATACTTCGGCGATAATGTTGCTGATAGAGGACGGAGATATACGGTACCGGAGAAAGATTTTTGAGAATCTCCTGATGCCAGATACCTAAAATATAACACGTATCTGTATGAATAAAATATTTTTAAAATATAGTAGACGTGTCGATAGGTCTGTCTTATTTTATAGACTGTAGTAGGCCTATCAAGAAATTTAAGCTTGCGACAAAAATGAAAAATCAGGCACATAATAACTAACGTAAATTGCATTTTATTTCAATATGAATATTAATGAATATCAATAAAGTATATCAAACTAGATATGACAGAGTTTAAATATTTTCTTCCAACATCTATATGTCTACCGCAGCGTAATTGCAAGTTTTACTCGGCGTGGTATCGGATATCTGTGACGTTGTCCAGCATCTTTAACAACTTCTCCACCAAATCCTCTCTCGTGTAATTTTTGAAGAGATCTATGTCTTCCTTTGCCAGGTTCTCTACAAGTGTTCGGTATTCTCCTATATCGTCCCTTTTAGTGAAAAAATCCCAAATATAGGAGTTCCTTTGGCGCTTATTTCTGATATGATTGTAGAGTAAAATCGATGATATTATTTTTTGCCTATTCATAATAGCGTTATACGCCATCGCCGGAAAACTTTCAAATAAATCAAATTTGTTTACAAAACACGTTTGAACTGTTATAACAATCGTTATCATGGTGTTATAACAATCGTTATCATGGTGAATATAATACAACAACCGCAAAGCAAGACGTCGGGTGAATTTCGCACAAATCGCCGGCGATTCGCTATCGATGAAAGCGAACTGAGAGCGAGGCGAAAGCGATGCAGTATGAATGGCCCTTAATTCTCAATTTTCTTGTTGTTTCACTGGTGCATCTGCGGTGGCAGTCCAAGGATTGCAACTAATCCCAGCCCATGTAAATGAATTGAGTGATCAGTCTTTATCTGACATTGGGGAGTACTTTGAGCCTGATCTCCCAGATCCTGCCGTTTTTGTTCAAGAAGTCATAATGTGGAAACGTCGGTGGAGGTCTCAGCCTAATTCTCAGTGTGATACAATGCCCCAAACGCTACAAGGAGCATTGAAGTCCTGCGATAAACAGTTGTTCCCAACGTTCACGCCATATTGTGTTGTCTGCTGATCATTCCTCTCACAAGCGCAAGTGTAGAAAGGGCTCACTCATTCTTACGATTTGTAAAAAAACTGGTACCGCAGTGCAATGGGTGAATCACGTCTGAAAGTTGTAGATTTATTTTGTTTAAGACATCCGAGGAGAATGTTGTTGTTCAAGAATAAAATATTGTTATGAAATGAACTTATGACACTAATATAGTTTTTCTTGACATTTGTTGATGTTTGTTCACTTTTGTCAACATGTGTATGAAACTTATCTTACATGCATGTATAGTGAGCCAGAGTACATGTACTATTATCTGTTCACGCAAAGCCAATGAGTCATGATTCAGCCAATGAGTGAGCAGTAGGTTTCCACCCGCATTCCACGCATGTTGAGTCTCTTTTAATGTAAATATCAAGTTTCTCACAGTCCTGCTTCCATAGCACCGAGAATGTCAGAGAAGATTTCGTGCCGGTCGAGGTATTGCATATGCAAGCTTGCACCAGCAGGTGATTCTCCCTGTTCTGTTTCTACCTCGGAATGGAAAGACTGAGAGCTCAAAATATCACCATGCATATCTGATACTTGTATCAGATAACAGTATCTCTTGCATGTATCTTTTAACGTACATCAGGGATGTAGTACGTATATCCATCAACCAGCTGAAAATTATGATTATGAACTGTTGTCCAACTGCTTGATGTATACATCATGACAATGAATTCAATTTATATAAATAGATAATATCTACCTGGACGACCAGGCAGCATGTTGTACATCACACGACCGTTCTTGGATCGGCCTCCTGCTCCCAAGCTAGGAAAGTATGTTTCATTGGATTGTACTTGATTTATTCTCGGGATAAAGATGTTGAACGCATTAGGATGAATTAGCCTGGGGTCATTTCGAAATCACATTTATAAAAGTGCACATATGCATTCATATTACTTGAAAAGCACAAGGCTTACGTTTTCGGATACTGGGAATTCATTATACTCCAAGTTGTTGATATGTATTCATGTAGGTATACTTGTAATCTCTTTTTCTAGAGTAATAGCCATTGTGATAAAACCAATATAACATAGATTGAAAGTAGATTGCAGCGTCATTTTCAATTCAAAAATGTGTTATGTATTGAGATAACGTGACATACCTCAGGGACCGTATCTGGAAGACATGACACCATCATCAATAAACCGAGGGATATCTTACCACTATTACCACAATTTTGAGATGTTCCTTTTTCAATTTCGTGTTGAGCAATTGAGAAATTTCTTACAAAGTGATATGTGCATGTGAAAGTTAGGAATTTCAGGAAGTTCTTCCTTGACATGTTGGTTGTTCAGCAATCAATATCACATAGTGTGAACGGAGATGTTTACAGGATATCGTTGAACGCAAATGCAGACTAGTTTCCCACGCCAATCTTTTTAGGTCAAATGATGCCGAAATATCTCTTTAGTTTGTCCAAATTATGCGATGATTGTGGATGATGGACAATTGGATACAGTCTTCCTCAACATGAGGTGATGGACACTTGAATTATATATAGTGCGAGTGGGTATATGCACAAAATGGCAGACAGATTTAGAAGATACATGTATGGAATACTTTCTCTTAGGTGCACTATCATATTGTTTTGTGCTTTGATTGGTCTCTGGTTCACATGGTGCAGGAAATTTCTTGATACTTCGTATCAATTAGAGAAGTGTGCAAATGTATCCGATAGATCTGTCTTAGATATGAGGTGAGAAACGTTTGCAAAACGAACCATGAGTAGTCTGTATGCTAGACGGAACAAGAAGCCTTTAAAATCAATTGCCGTCACCATTGACGCCCAAAGACATTAACCTCGGTTGACATTTCACTCCGTATCTAAGTGAACCATCCAATTCGTGCTAAGGTAAAATAACTCGTCGCCATCATCTCATCCTGGGAGAAGTGTAGTTGGTTCAGATGTGCTCATAAACATAACTGCAACAATCATCCGAGCTGTAATTTTATAAACATTTCGTTTCTATTTATTATGTATGTATCGTATCCTATCCTAACCAACCCAATACATGAAATACCTTCTATTAACAATCAATTTAATTGTGAACCACTGAGAATCGTTTTTCCATCACTGGAAATTGTATGAGATTGACATAAAATGAAAACACTATGATGGAAGGCAACGTCAGATGTTATTAAAGGTTAATACCTCGAGCGCAGTGGGTAGGCACCATGGGGCTAGAAAGGCTTCCCTATCCTTTTAGGTTCTGGAGGACCATTGTGTGTGTGGGCGAATGCTGGACCAATCTCCTGCTGTCTCAGATACTTATACTACAATATGACTCTATATCTCTATACATACAGATGGTCGCCTAATAAGGCGACTCTTTTTGTTACGGCGCTAAATGCGTTGATCAGTCAACCATCTGCTATCGATTCTGTCTATCATCAACACACTACACGACATTTTACATGTCTTGTTCGAACACTTTTCTTGCCTGTCTCTTCATCTTGAATACATTCAAGGCAAAATGCATTTGAAAATTTCATATCAAATTATGTATTCAATATTCATACATGTTGTCATATTTTATTCTTATATTCCTTTGTTTCCTTTCCTTTCCTTCTATTTATTTGACCAATGATTATTGTATACATTTTGGGTTTTAGTGATCTCAGTTCGAACCTCAGATTACTTGCACCAGCTTCTCCTTCCGTCTTCGAGTATAGGGAACATGACCTTTTAGATTTAGGGAAGCCAGCTAAGTAGTTGAGATACGGGTGTATATTTCCCAAGCATCTAAATAGTAAATAAGATTGTTACGATAAATGTCTTTATACGTGACCCTTGCAAGCTGACACATCATGTGGAGTTCAAGTTATACTTTGAGCTCCACATGATTGCACTGTTAGCAGAACAATTCACAGAAAGCTCATATTATGCCTAAAACGGAGCATCTGTTTTGTTTGATGAAAATCTTATACAGGTTTGAAATACAATTAGTCCATGTTAAATCAATATCGGATCAACAGATTCCAACAAACTCCTTGTCACCTCAATCAGGATAACTACCGAGTAGAATCGAATGAATCCAATATCTTCACATGCCAGGTGAATGAACATGTAACCAATACCCAGATATAAAATATCCCGAGTGAACGAAACCACATCTACTGTCCAATGCCAGTTTCTATGAACATAGATTGATTCACTGATGGATTAACTACTAGACATTGAAGATGTATGAAAATGGCAAATCGGTTCTAAGTACTGAGTGATACAAATAATTTGTGGCTTCAGTTCATGCACCACGTTGTATGCATTTAACAACACAGCTTTAAAATTAAGTATTGGTAATTCATTGTTCATACGATAGATGTCACGAAACCATCCCAACCATCTGTGAATGAGTCTCATACTTAGAGAGTGACCAGTCAGACAGCATATAGTTCGAACAGACATGGAGCGGTCGCTTCTACAATAAATGCCGATTGGCTGTCTCCATGCAAATCTGTGCTGTAAGGGGCGACAGACAAATGCCGGAAGACGAGGCTAACAAGGGTGTGCACTTCTTTCTATTCTGGTCGCACCGGAAAATAATCGGATATATGCCTTAACGAGCTTTTACTGCAGTGAATTTGCAACAAGCTTACGCACAGATCCAATGCATATGTGTTTTCCAAAAAAGGTACATTATGGTCCATTAGCGGCCTTGGCTTGTCTGTCTTGTGCATCCATGCCTATGATTTATAAAAGCGCTTCAAGTAGGTTTGTTGGAGGAAAACAAAATTTTTATGATACCATTTTCGTCACAAGTAACTCGTCGTCTAGAATACTCGACAGCTTTACACTCGAATAGATCATATTGCAAGTCACATAAAATTATGGCAGTGCGCATTATTGACAAAGCTAACTGAATAAATGTTGATTTTCTTGTACCTATTGTATGTTTAGGTGTTTATGAGCTGTTGTCGTATTGCATTTTTCTCTCTCGTCGAAAATCCATTAAAAACAAAATGACTGACAGTTTTGAATATCTATCAAACAATCATATCTATCTGACAGTTTTGAATATCTATCAGTATATGAAACCGGAATCTCGGTTGATATAATAAATCTATCCACAGGATTAGTTGTGCTAGACTTAAAGTAACCATACATCTTCATCATCTAACATTGTAGATAGATTACTTCTGATAATTTGACACGGCCATATATGTATACATGCAATATTTTTCAGATCAGATTACGCCAATCTAAATGAAAAATGACTGTTGAAGATGATATCTGCTGCGTTTGACAAATTATTTTAACGATGCTATTACAGACCAATGTCTGCATGTAATGGAACACTGGTATATACAAGAATATTTTGTTGCTTTTCGACTCTCATACGTCACGATGGTGGTCGTCGTGTGTTTCTTTGTCTCTCGCATGAATCATTATTATTTCTGCACATCTCGATTTGTTGAAAAAAATCGTGATTGAGACAACTTGGGTTGAATATTTGAAGGTTATCATCATCCATCACATATTGTCTAAGGGTGCATTCTTGGCGGATAAAACATGTGAGTATTCTGAGTTGCGAACGAACCGGTATGGAGAGATACACAATAGTCATGTACAATATAAAAGATATGTAAAAGCTCAGCACACAATACATGCTAAATATGTGAGAGTGACATGTCAAAAAGAAAATCTCCGTCTTGAAGTTTGAGAATCATTACCAAATCGCTTATAGCTCATGAAGATATGATGTAGCATGATTGGAATTCGCAGCTCGAGAGTGTGTGTTACCAAGTGATTTATAATGGGCATTATGATTCGGACTTAGCTAGTCCGGAGGGGAGTTTTGTGTGTGAGTTTAGAATTATACTGTTCACGTTTCATTATCCTGTTATCCATTCTTCGCAATGCAGGGCATCACGAGGATTAATTGGGGCCCACGATTGTGTTAGAAGTATACCAGCATTCTTGATGAACACAAGTTAACAATTTTGAATGGAGTAGCGAAATCAATTACAGCAATTATATAATTACGTTATGATAATAGTTGAGATAGACGTATATTACCGAATAAAATCGCCTTTCATGGAGATTGTTCGCTCTAACGGAGATTCTAACCTTCTGGCTCCAATAATTCCAGTTAGGGTTCCACGGCATACTGACATGATAGCTACTTCATGATGGTATGATATGATCTGTTTCATATTTTCATACATGATGAACTAAATCTTTTATTATTATTTTGTGAATTTGGCATGCATCAAAAGCTTCGGGAACAGTCCCATTTACATTTTAACAATTGAAACAAACTACAGGAAATCAAACCTCGTTGGTCCTGTCTGATTGAACCCCTGACTGGAATAACATCGGAAGTAGCTTGAGTGTCAACCATCATAAATACAATAATTATACTCTGTGATGTGAGACCGACACGCTTCAAGCATTAGGCATAAACAGACCATGTCCATGTGTGGTATTGTGAAAACACTAAAGGTTATAAGCACCTGAATGATGATATTAGGTGGTACTCTGAATTCTGGTATTGAACTGTTTTCGATTCACATTTGTATATCAGCAATATCGGAAAACGTTTTTGTGATCTTTCCGAATTAATTGGTTTCTTGTTATTGTTGGGTATTTATAGGTTTTGGGCAATTACATCCCGTACTATTCAAATTAGTAATGAAATATTTTCTGACACTCGCATATAACTAGGTTTTTTGCTGTACATTTGAGAACGCTTTCGAAGTATAGATGATGATCTGAAATAAGAAAGTCATTGTATCTTGTTCGACAGAATGAACTATTGTTTGTTAGTAACCGGTCACACAGCTGACAGCCATGAATTTATTCCAAAACAGTTGCAATACTGTAATTGCAATGTGTCGAATGAATGAATTGAAGAATGAAAACGAATAGACATTCTTGTTTACAGAGGACTCCGTTTTCAAATAACTTTGGTATCACCTGAGACACTGTTGACCGTAAATCGTTGTATATGGTCTAATATACATACCATGTTATGCAATAATATGATACTGGATGTTGGAATGCAAGATATTCATCGACACTAGCAAATCAAGTTGTCACGATTATTGCATGGAATAAAACCTATAGTTCCTCATCTTCACAAGAGACTGTTCTAATGGTACCATGTGAAAAATGGACGCTAAACTGGACAGCAATGTCATACATTCGAGAGACAAACAAATTGGAAATGCAAATTGATCTGTACATTCAGAGGGCAAACATCTTTTCAAGATAACCAATATATAGGCCTATTCTTTTGGCATCCCACTTTGTAGGTACTTATCTCTTTGATGGAGATGTCTTGTGTCCTCTCCCATACTTTTACAATGGACAAAATAAAGTAAATGGTCAGCAAATATTAGGCGAAGAAATCATTTATAACTACATAGCAGGCAGTCAATGCTAGACATAAGAACCATAGTATACTTTGGTTACACGCCACGAGATTCAATGCGACGAGAAAGTATGAAGCAAAGCATCGGAATTCTACCACGGCATTACTTTCTCAACCTTCGAAACAAACACGAAACACCGGACCTATGGACACAGCGAACATCAGTACTTGACTATTGAATTACTACAGACATTCATTACAACACATTACAACCTCCCGGTTCATTTTTTATCTCAGGGTGTAAAGTTAGACCGAGAGCTCAGAAAATAACCATGCATATCCACGGTCTAGTAAAGGAACAGTATCTCTTCGTGTTCTTTATAACGTACAGCGGAGATATAGCATGTATACCAGGCAATTTTCATTACCGGAAATCATGGTTTAAATGAGCCGTTACTCAACTGGGTGACGTGTACCCCTTCAACATGAATTCAATTTATATAGATGAACAGATTATTTCACTTGTCAGCCATCGTTTTATTTTAATGCACCCAAATTTCATGATATTGTCATACATACGCCAACTGGCATCATATAACTAGACGATCGAAGAACGTATTGCTGAATCAGTGATACTGTTGTTGCCATCCATAAACTCTGAATATACATCAATGACACGTCCATGCTTTGGTAGACCTCATGCGCCCGGCCTGCTTTATTGGATTTTATTTGATCTATTCTGGTGATAAAGATGTTGAACTAATTAGGATGAATGAGCCAGGGGCAGTTTCAAAATCGCATTAAGAAAGCAGCCATCAACACAAGGCTTATGTTTTCGGAGACTAGACATTGATAATAAGTTATCTTTGTGGAGGTCGTTGGTCGAATATTCCAACAAACTATTGGTATCCCTATGGGTACAATCTGTGCACCATTATTGACAAACATGTTTTTATACTCATATGAATTTAGATTTCATTCAACATGTACAAAAGTAAGAGCCTAAGAAGCTAACTAGTAGCTTTAATTTCACTTTCCAATACATCGATGATTGTTACTGAGTAATCCTTTGCTGGGTGATTATTTGGATGTTACATATCGTAAGGAACTTGAAATTAAAGATATTACAGACTCCTCTAATTTTTCCAACTATCTGGATCTACGGTTGGAGATTGGTGAAGATTCTAACCTTTTCAACTAGATTATATGACAGGCGTGATGATTTAAATTTGTCCATAGTTAATTTCCCTTTCCAAGGCAGCAACATTCCTGTGTCCCCAGCATATGGCGTGTTTGTCTCACAACTCATGCGCTTTTTTGAGCTAGTTGCATATATGGGGGGATTTGTTCACCGAATTCCCAGCTATGTCTTTAAACTGCTGCGACAAGGATATGTTCCACAAAGACTAATAGCTGCATTCAAGAAATTCTATGGACGTCACCACAATCTGGTTGATAAGTACACACAATCTGTCACCAGCATGCAGCAAGATCTTTCTGCATGTTAATGTTTTGGAATTTAGGAAATACTCACTCTTTCCGGAACACCTGATTCCACACCGTCCCCCCCCCCCCCCCTTATGGCCATATAATGGGGTTTCATGAAGTTCTCTATACTTTTATCGATGTTGCCTGACACTGGACTTGGAGATTGGATAATAGACTCGGTTTAATTCGCCCAGAATACTTTGTCCTTGAGTATTGGTTCCATGTTTATCATACTCCAACCAAATTAATACAAGTATGTATTCATTTTGGCCTACATGTAATATGCAAGAAGCAATGGTTTTTCATATTGTTGTCAAAGAAATAACCGTGTAATATCGCTGAATAACAGAGAATGAAGTAGACTGTAGCTTCATTTCCAAAGATAAGATATGCTATGTCTTGGGAGCAATAACGTGATATGTCTCAAGGAATCGAATCTAAATGACGTGACAAGGCCATCGATAAACCGAGGGATATCTTACCGCTGTCAAGCTTGTGATGTTGCCTGTTCAATTTCGTGATGAGCAGTTGAGACATTTTTGACAAAGTGATTTTTGTGTGCATGTTAGGAAGTTCAGAAAGCTATTCCTTTGTACGTTGAATAACTTGTTCACATAGTGTGAATCGAGATTTGTACGGGGATATGATTCAATGGGGGTGGGATGGGGAGGCTTCATTAAACTTTCATATTTTCAGCTGGGGAATAGCAAACGTATAAGCCTAGGCTTCCCTGCATTCCCCTTTCAATATCTATATTGTTGTGAATGTAATGTGTCTTTGTACTATGTGTTGATGTTGAAATAAATTGAATTGAATGAATCTTTCTTACATGTGAGATTAGGAACGTTTGTATGACGAACCATGAGTAGTCCAGACGCTAGATGGAACAAGAAGCCCTTGAAATCAATCGCCAACACCATTGACACCCAAAGACATTAACCTTGGGTGACATTTGCCTTCCAAAGTAAGTGGACCGTCCAATTCATACCTAGGTAGAAAAACTGGTCACCATCATCTCCTTGGCTTCGATACGTGGAGTTGCTTCAAAGGCGCTCATAAACATAATTACATCTACACTAGTTATCAGAGTAACAACTTCATAACGGATTTAGTGTCTATCCATTTTGTATGTTTCTTGTGAACTCACCCAACAAATGAAACACCATCTCTTACCAATCAATTCAATGTTGAACCACTGGGAATCGTTTTTCCATCACTGAGAATTGGATGAGATTGACATAAAATGAATACACTATGATTGAAGGCAGCGTCAGATGTTACCAAAGGTTAATATCTCGAGCGTCGAGGGTGGGCACTATGGGACTAGGAAGGCTTCTCTATCCATTTGGGAGTCTGGAGGACCATTGTGAGTGTGGGACAAATGCTCCTTGAACACTCCTATTACAACATGACTATATATACTCGCCTAATAACGCAAATATTTTGTAATAAACAACACGAATTAATCCTTTAATCCTCAAATCGTTTTGATCCCTCCGTTTATATACATGCATATAATATTACAGAGAAGACTGTAACTGTATGAAGTTGTGTAACGGAACGGCCGAAGTAACTAGTCTACAAGTTAGAAATAACAAATCAAGTAAATTTTGAACCTATTTGAAACCTTTTCAAGTTCTATTAAATTGATGAAATCAACACAAAATTGTATGCGTATGATCAAAATCATGTTTTGGTGACAGAAAGCTTTTGGTTCGAAATACATTTGAACGTATGTTCATTGAGTGAGGTGGCAGAAATAATTTCATTAAAACCTGACACACTGGGGGTACCGGCGACTATGTTCTGAGTTCAGGAAGATAAATAACCTGTAGTCTCCGATGATATACCCCATTGTTTACGTTTACCCGCAGGCTATAAAATGCCGTACATCACAACCTACAAATTCGTAATTCACTGGTTATACAATAAATGTCACCAAACAGTCCCAAACATCTGCAAATGAGGTGGGTATTTATAGAGCGACCAGTCAGACAGCAATTTATCCAAATGGACATAAAGTGGTATGTACTACAATAAATAGTCTATTGTCACAGCACCATAGCAAAACCATATGTAGCACCAATTGGCCGTCTCAATTAGCAATGTTCTCCCTGTACAGGCGACAACTGCAGGACGATTAGGAGAAGCAGGGGGTGCATTTCCTATTCCGGTCGCACGAGAAAATAATTTGACATAATATGCTTTAACAAGTTTTCCCTGCTTTGAATTTCCAACAAGCATAAACACAGATCCACTGAAATGTGTTTTCCTGAAAAGGAGAGTTTATTAACTGCCTTGGTTGGGTCTGTCTTTTTCATCAATGCCTATGATTTATAAAAGCGCTTCAAGTAGGTTGATAGATGTATACGACATTTTTATCATGCCACTTTCGTCACAAGTAACTCTCGTTGTCCAACGTACTTGACGGCTTCACTCTGGAATACATCATAACGACAGTCCTATATATGGCAGTATGAATAATCGATAAGACTAACTGAATCAGTGTTTTACGAAGCCATTACTTATACAGGTGAGCTGTAAATTCTGAGCTGTATGTGTATTGTTCCTCTAGATCGTCGGATGTTCATCAAAACTAAACTGCTGAAAGTTTTGAAGATCCATCATATATGTATCATGATATTCACACCATCTATATCAGAGCACAGAACGAGATATACATTTCCAATATCATATCATAGTACTGTAAAATTCTGGGTTCCTCTTGATGTCAAAATGCTCCTGACGGAACGAAACACTGTCGCTACAACTGATGATCAATTGTGTTAAAATTCACAGAACCATACATCTTCATCAGATCAGATTTCAGATCAGATTGGGCCAATCGCAATGAAAAATGACTGATGAAGATGATATCCGCTGCATGTGACAACTTGTTTTTAACGATGCTATCTACAGACCAATATCTGCATGTATTGGAGCACTGGTATATACAAGAACAGTTTGTTGCTTCTCGGCTGTCATACACCACGATAATGGTCCTCGTGTGTTTTTTGTCTCTAGTTGGGTCGATAATATATAGAGAGTTTATCATCATCGATCACACATTGTTTGGGACCTGTTCACCGGCGGATGACACGTGTGAATATTTGTACGTACCTACTTGGCGAGAAATGTAGATATACTTGATTCATGAACAGTGAATTTTGATAGCTCAATACACGTTCAATGCATACCAGCAACAAGTGAAGAAAATACAGTGATAAAGCTCGAGAGGTGTTAAAAATGTTTTCCAGTGATGAAGCTATATGTAGCGTGATTGACATTTGTAGCTGGTGAGTTTGTTATAAGGTTTTTATCTAGAATGGCATTACATGTAGGATTCCCACTTTTTCAGTCCAGAGGAGAGTTTTGAAATATAATGTAGACCTACCTATACCACATCCTGTCAGTAATCTATTGCACTGTGCAATGTGCTCTATGACGGTATAATGGCTACTTAATGAGGGCATGATATGATTGGTTTGGTGTTTTCATGCATATTGTTCTTTTTGTTTTTATTACTTTGTAAATTTAACATGCATCACAAACTTCGGAAATGACCCCATTTACATTTTGCTAATCAAAACAAACTCCAGAAATTCACATTGGCTGCATGGTCTTGTCTAATGGAACGCCTGACTTGAATAACATCGGAAGTAGCTTAATTGTCAAACACGATAACCAAAACATCCTCTGTGATGTGAGACCGATGTGCATCAAGCGTTTAGCAATAAAAGCTGCGTTCATGTATGGACCCATTAAATAATACCCTCAGGAACGGTATTATGTGGTACTCCAAGGTCTGGTAATAAACTGTCGCGATTCATATATGTGTATTGGCAATATTGGAAAATGCCTTCGATTGCCTTTCCATTTGATCGAAGCTTACTTCTTGTATATTTTTAAGTTTTCAACAATTGCATCATTTAACATGCAATGATACATTCATCAAACACTCACAAAAAAATTTCCTCGTTGTTGTTTGCCAACAGATCCAAAGTCTAGTTGACAATATATACGAAAAGTCAAATATATGCAAGTATCAATCCACCTCCAACAACACAGCCAGACCCTGACGACGCCTACAACAAACGCAAAACAACACCCTGCAACAGAAACAAAGCCTGACAAAACAGTTTATCCAAAGAAACACCAGCGCCACCAGGGGCAGACAGTGCGCCAAATGCAGTTGTCTTCACCGCACACCCAATGGAACCAGTACACAACCGCCCAACAACCCACGAAAATAATTTAGAAATCCAAAACAAACCCCATGAAATAGACACATGAGAAGCACACAAGCACCCAACCACAAGCCAGAAGGCTACTGAGTTGATGGTATCGTCGGGGACAGATTTAACGTCCGCCAGCAGTGACACGGTTTGCCAACAGATCCAAAGTCTAGTTGACAATATATACGAAAAGTCAAATATATGCAAGTATCAATCCACCACCACCAACACAGCCAGACCCTGACGATGCCAACAACAAACGCAAAACACAACACCCTGCAACAGAAACAAAGCCCGACCAAACAGTTTATCCAAAGACACAGACAATGGAATATCTTATTCAGTAGGATAATCTATTGTCTGTTAGTAACCAGTCACGGAATCGACAGCCATGAGACCGCTACAAAACCGGTGCAACGCTATAATAGTGCAACGCAACGCTATGTGCCGCATGAACGAATCAATTAATGAACTCAAATTGACATTTGAAGCTACAGGCGGTACATTGTGAAATAATTTCGGTTTCAACTATGATACCGTGTACCGTACTGGTTATCATTGTACCTGATCTGAGGTACATACCATGTAAGTAATGATATTATACTATGTTGCTATGTTGTAGTACTATTCAAATATTATATTTTCATGCTTTGATGACACTTTGTAATGTACTTTATTAATATATTTATCTATATCCTCGACACTATAAAATTAAGTTATCACTCACATTACAAAGGATGAAACCTGGTTCTAATATTGCCATGGACTCTGAAAATGACAGCAATGGCCGGAAAACCAGAAACCAATGAAGTGCCAATGTCTAGATGCCTATAATGCTTCAGATCAACTTATCAGGGGTATACAGTTGCAAATCGGCACACATGTAAAAAAACAACAACTAATAATCTGTTTCATAGGTTAAACCAGCAAAATATCTCAAACAGTTTACCATCAGAGTCAAAGCCAGGGCTAGTGAGTTGGTCAGCTACTCACACTTTGCCTAAAGATGAAAGGAAGTACAACCGGTGTTGATTCATAGGAATCTGCTGGCCAACTGACGTGCAACGCCAAGTACAATACAAATTTAAAACACAGAAACTCGATGCGCATATTAAACGAAACGAATCGAGAATATGACAATACTCGAAATGAGACCATACATCGATAATTGATGAGCAGCAGTAGTATAATCAATACGAAAAACTACAATAAACATTTTGTGACTCCTCACAATTATCATAGTAACCATTTGACTGTTTGTTATGTATGTTTCTTATGAACGCACATAATACGTGAAATACCATCTCTTACAAATAAATTCAATTGTGAACCACTGGGAATCCAAAAAAAATCAAATCAAAGAAAATCGTTTGCCATCAATGAGAATTGAATGAGATTGGCATAAAATGAATACACCATGCTAGGAGACAACGTCCGATGGTACTAGAGGTTAATAGCTCAAGCGCGGAGGGTAGACACAATAAAAACGCGTCCCTATCCATGTAGTTCCTGCAAGACCGTTGTAGGTGTGGATAAATGCTGGACATAAATCCTACTGTCTCGGACACTGATGTTTACAAATAGACTATTTATATAAGTGCATTGATCAGTCAACCATCTGCTGTTGTTATCTACTTTCCATTAACACATCTGCTATCTACTTTCCATTAACACATTACACCACGTTTCCAGTGTTTTGTTGTTCGCTATATATAATTGCGTATTCAAATGCAAGATCAAATCAATTCGTAAAAATGCATGTATATTTCCGTTTACTTTGTTTAAAGTTTTACAGTTTAATCATTTCTAATAACCGCAAAATAGGGGCGAGCATTTAGGTAGTTTCAACAGAGAATTCCGACTCGGTGTTTGACGCAATGTCTCTTCATTTCTCAAAAACTATTTTGAAAGATACCGTTCATTTGTGATAATGATATTGTTCTGGATGGGACGAACGTGTTAGGAACATTCTTCCATATCGATATGAAGATCTTCGAAAATAACCCTCGACTCTTCTATGGCACAAACCAATGGTAACATCATAAAACGTTGATAACTTGATATCACTGATAAACGTGTGCCCTTCGGAACACAAGAATTTGTCATTTGAGCTACTCAATATATTTCCTACCACGTTTATGGACTAATTTGCATTTTCCATTTATTTTTCTTCCTCATAGGGTCGTTCCTTGAGCACGACCCATTTTTTCTTGCTGAGAGGATAATAGATAGGTCTCATGTGAGACATCGTGCCGAACAGTTTTAACGCAATACCGCCAACGTGATGGAACGAATAAAGGAGCTCCAGTGTTACGAAATGTGCGAGACCACTGCAACAATTGTGCTACTTCACGCAACACATGCCCCATGTATTTATAGGTTCTTTGCATTCTTTCAGTTAGAAAACACAAAATAATGGAACAGAAACTTATACAATATGTGTCAAATTAGAGACTATTATCCATACACCAGGGATAACTCCATAGAAAGTCTTACAGGAGAAAGTTCCATTTAGAATAATATATATACAAATAGAAGAGTAAAATACAATGTAAAAGAACAGATGGTATAAAAGTTACTAGACATAATGACTAGAATAAATTGATATATATCATATATAGTTAGAAGGCTGGCACTTTGTATGGAAAAGTTAAAATTACACAAATACAGTGGTAAAAACTAATCGTGTCTTTATGTGTTGCCTATATTTGTAAAAATGCTGATGAATATGAATACTGCCTGTCCTCCAACGCAATGGCGTGGTGCAAAACCAAATGTTTTTTTCTCTAAGTAAATAAAGTATATCACAACCAAAGTGATCTAAAACACCGGGCATTGTTTATAATCAACATTAGTTGATATGTATGCAATAGAAAAGACAATATATTTTTTTCATTCGCAAAATGTGATATGTAGTGCAGTTAACAATGGTGTTTACCCCATCTCAGAAATGTATATGTCATCGACACACCATTCCTAGAGATAAATCGATTTATTGTCCCAAAGACGTATTGTAGCGTTATGACGTGGTGTGCGTGAGTGGTGGCACCACGGTTATGATGCTGCAGTGTGGGCGGATTTATAAGCGATTCGGTGACACTCCAGTAATGGGGTATACCTCTTTGTCGTGGGGTCGCCGAACCCTACATTGGTGCCGTAACTTTCGAACCACTGGGTTCTCTCGGCGTCACTCCGGGGTCGGCCCCCGCTGTTGACTCGCATCACCGCCATGTTGTGTGTGGTTCGATGTGGTCTGTGATGTGGCAGTGGAATATAACTGACCGCGGGGACGAGGTCTCTCCGAAAGGGGAAAGCACTGTAGCGTCATGACGTGGTGTGCGCGAGTAGTGGCACTACGGTTATGATGCTGCAGTGTGGGCGTACCTACAAGACATTCGGTGACACTCCAGTAATGGGGTATACCTCTTTATCGTGGGGTCGCCGAACCCTACAGTAATTTATCATTACCCTCGCCCGATAGGGGGAGAGGGTATTGCATTTGGGTCTGTCTGTTTGTCTGTCTGTCCTCCCGCGCGCATAACTCGACAACATATGGTTCTATAGACTTCAAACCTAACTGGGATGAAGTGGTATGGCAGTGGCTCAGTCCTCCTCAATTTTCTTAGGAATCGGTCAAAAACGGTTGCCATGGCAACGGAAAACGTGAAAATCACATAAATGGCTATAACTCCGGTTCTACTTGATATTAATTTTTCCAACTATTTTTGTATTTTTCTTTGGCCAATTCCCGATCGCATGGTGTACGTTGAATGATCGTACGACGAAAATTCTCCATTATCGCCCGATGTCGAAAAATTGGGGGTCACGATTTCGGTTATTTTTTGCCAGCGACTTTACAGTGCAATGTAAGTATCAATCTATTACCACCAATACAGCCAAATTTTGATGATTCCAATAACAAACATAAACCACAACATTTCGCAATAGAAACAAAGCCCGACCAATTACTATATCAAAAGACACACTGGCGTCATCAGGGGCAGACAGTGTGGTAAATGTAGCTGTTTCTACTGTACACCTGATGGAATTAGTATATGCAAATGTCTGCGCGCACAAGTCAAAGACAATCAATCTGAAATTTATAGGACCGAAGCGCTATGGCAGTGGCACAGTTCGCCTTAAATTTTGTCGGAATCGGATGGAAAAGGTTGCCATGGCAACGGAAAACGTGGAAATCACATAATTGGCTATAACTCCAGTTCTACTTGATATTAACTTTTCCAACAACATTTGTATTTTTCTTTGGCCAATTCCCGATCGTATGGTGTACGACCGATTATCGTAGGACGAAAACTCTCCATTATGGCCCGATGTCGAAAAAATTGGCAGTCACGACATTGGTTATTTTTTTTACAGCGACTTTTCAGTACATGTCTACGCTCATAACTTGACGACACCCAATCCAATCAATCTGAAATTTATAGGGCTGAAGCGTTATGGTAGTTCTCCACAAATTTCGTCAAAATCGGATGAAACAGGTTGCCATGGCAACGGAAAAGTGAAAATCAAATAATTGTCTACAACTCCAGTTCTACTTAATATTAATTTTTCCAACTATTTTTGTATTTATCTTTGACCAATTCCCGATCGTATGGTGTACGGCCGATGGTAGTACGACGAAAACTCTCCATTATCGCCCAATGTCGAAAAATTGGGGTCACAAGTTTTTACTTTGGGTGTTCTGAGATTCAAGACCATGACACTTTGCGAAGCCATTTTCGATCTTTTTGAACCATTTTCGTTCAGGAGACGTGCCTTGATAATAGAAACAACATTGCGAAATTTTACAGCACAATATTGAGCAACAAGGTCAAGGTCACGGGAAAGATCAAAATCGAAAAGTCGCAATAGCTCTGCTTTAATATATTCATTATTAATTTCCCTCATTAATTTTGTATTTTTCGATTGTCCAATCCACATCATTTGCTATATGATCGATGGTCGTACGATCCAAATTCCCTTTTATCGCCCAAGGTCAACAATGTAAGGGTCATCAGCTTTGATTTTAGTAACCAAATCTGAAGGGGCGAGGGTCTGCAATCTCTGATTGTCTCGTTTATTTTGGAATCCAATTCATATGTTATTCAATGTTTATTACATGAATTTTATATTTATATATAATTATATATCACATGTAGGCCTTCGTGATACATAATGTCGCCAATTTGTTAGCAATATAATAATAACAATGTATTACTAGTGTACTTTCTCATCTAGGCTAGCGTTTCACGCAGGCAAATGTATAACATCCAAAACCATAGACCTGGTGCTTTCCCGGCAATGTGCATACATACTGGTGGTCACAGCTTTCTTAATGCAGTCTCCAAATGGTTCCAGACTCATTCATTCTGATTAGTTTAACATCTTTATCCCGAGAATAGATCAAATAAAATCCAATAAAGCAGACCTTCCTATGGCGGGATCAGCAGGTCAATCCATGCACGAATGTGTAATTGATGTGTAGCACGCTGCCTTGTCCAGTGAGATTGAGCTGACTCAGCAATGAGTTTATAAGGCGAATTGGTTACAATATATGGGTATATAGATATAATGTGCTTACTTACAAGAATGTTCTAGCTATGCTTACTTAAGTGAAAAATATATCTATTCAAGTTCAATTAATGGTTAACGTATACGTCACCACAGTGATTAAATGTTCATTTGAATCTTAATTGTTGGTCAAAACAATTACCTGATATGCATGCTACCTTATACATTCCCGTTCTGCGACGTAAGGGACTCGAGAGACCATTGATGTGCCTGAGCTTTTGTAACCACACATGTCAGTTTGAAGCCATTGTTCTATATAGGACATTGAAACTTTGCAAATGCTATTGATATTGGAACAGTCTCAAGGCGGTCGGCGTCCGGGCACTAACAAGCAAGGGAACATCCTATTGAACATAATATATATTACATTGTTTTTGTCATATCGTTACCTTGACTCGATATGAAAAAAATCAATTTGAACTTTGAAACTGTTCAAAAACATGCAACAAACAAACCGAAACATATGTGAAACATGCGATTGATAAATATATGCTTGCAATTTATGAGATTAATTTGCTGACAACTTTGAAATACTGAACGAGTAAGCACTGATTAGAAGGGAAGGGAAATCTTAAACCATTTGCCCAACTTGCAAATATACATACATTCAGTATCATCGGCAACAGTTCATTGCCAGAACTTATTCAGAACCTATCACCATAAATCAGTTGGGTTTGCAACACAACAGCTTTTATTGCCAAATGCTTGATGCACATCACTGTTACACCACATAGTATATTGTATTTATGATGGATGATACCCAAGCTACTTCTGATGTCATTCTAGGCACCACACCATTATATGTCATTCATAGACATCTTGTCATTTCCGATGTCATTCTATTCATCAGTCATGTAAGTATCAATCTATTACCGCCAATACAGTCAGTCAGATTTTGATGATGCCAATAATAAACGTGAAATACAATATCTTACAATAGAAACAAAGCCCGACCAAATAGTTTATCGAAAGACACACTGGCGTCATCAAGGGCAGACAGTGTGTTAAATGTAGTTGTTTCTACTGTACACATGATGGTCATCTAGCCCATCACAAAAACCAGCGGGTTGGTTCGAATTCTTGGAGTGTGTTTCAACTATCGAATGTAAATGAGTTTCATTTCCTAAGTTTGTAATGCATGCTAAGTTAACAACTAGCGAATGTGATAGTATATATTTCGGCAGCTATTGCACACGGTGGATAATGAGGAGATGAAAATGAGTTCATGTACATCATATTTTCTACATGCACAAAATATCCTCTGTACGGTGGACTTGCTACTCAGTAATCTTAATGTCCATACTAGATTACCTGAAAACACACATTCACCAGCTGCAAATTGCAATCATGCAAGATTATATATTCGTGAACTAATAGCAATCTAGCAACGCCTCTCGAGCTACAATACTGTGGTTTTCTTCTCGTCGACGTGATGCAATTATGCATTGACGATGCTATTGTGTGCTGAGCTATCACCATAAACTGTTCATGAATCATGTATATCGAGACTTATCGCCGTGTAGGTCCGTCCACATGTCAGAATAATCACATGCATCATTCACGATTGAACCGACCTAAGACAACGTGTGATCGATGGCGATAACTTCTAAATATTCACCCCCAAATATTCTCAATCACGATGTTCTCAACAAACTCGAGAAGTGCAGAAATCAAAATGGAATGCAAATCGGCCCACGTTATACAGCGCAACACACCACGAGGAACATAATCGTGACGTATGAGAGTCTACAAGCAACGGAAATACTCTTGTTCAATATTATGCCAGTGTCCCTTTTGCATGAATATATTAGTCTGTTAATATCATCGTTAATATGAGTTGTCAAAGTTGATATTGCCTTTGTCAGTCAATTTTCATTTATATTGGTTTCATCTGATGTGGAGAATATGGCATCTGAACGTATATGACCGTCTCGAAATATCAGAAGTAATATATTTACAATGCTGTCTGATGAAGATGTATGATTCTATGATCTTTAACACAATGCGTCCAGTGGCCAGACACATGTACACCCATTGTAATGACAGTTTCCCGTTCTTTCAGATGGAAATCCGGAAATACAATGATAAGAAATGCTTTTGAATTAGTCACAAAATGTTGTGCATGTAACTGTACATCATTATCAGTCTTCACAAGTGCAAATGTATAGAGATACTATATCCACCTAGAGGTATAGTATATCTCTATGCCATATATGATTATGATGGATATAGAGGGGATGAACATGGATATTCAAAATATTAGTTAGCCAATCTCGATTGCTATTTTCAATATCCATGTCAAGCTTAGTTTAGAAAAAAAGCAATAAGTGAGGTGGAAAACATCACCTAAACACATATACATGTGATGGCTTCCAGAAAACGGAAAAAAATATATATAATAAGATTTTGCTTGTTTGGGGATCCTCAATAAATTTTATACAAGTAAAAATGAACATTGATTGAGTTCGCCCTCTCAATATACTTAGCGTCAAGTGAATGAATGTCCTTGTCAGTACGTGGCGTGATATTAGTTTCTTGCGATGAAAGTGGCATTATTTCCCTACTTGGAGCGCTCTGATAAATCAAGGGCATGGGTGGATAAGGGAGATCAAGCCCAGACAGCTAATGGACTATACTGTACATTTTAGGGAAAACGCCTACTCAGTGAATCTGTGCGTTAGTTTATTAGACATTCACTTCAACGAAAGCTCGTTATTTATTTTATAACCGATTGTATTCCTGTCCGATCAGAATACATTCATTGTGCTCCTAGATTCCAAGGAAAACCTTGTACGCTGGTTGGCCTCATCTTGCGGCATTCGTCAATCACCCGTACGACGAGAATTCTGCTTGCCTGGAGACACTGCTTCTGATGTCTAACTGACGCTACATATGTCTGACTCCTCGTCCTATAATTGTTCCAACTGCTTGCGGATACTAAAAGCTATATATATAGCGTGTGTATACGATTTCCTTCAGATTAGTGAAATAACATATACCAAGTTGAATGTAAGTATCAATCTATTACCACCAATAGTCAGATATCGATGATGCCAATAACAAACGTAAAATACAACATTTTACAATAGAAACAAAGCCCGACCAAATAGTTTATCCACACACTGGCGTCATCAGGGGCAGACAGTGTGTTAAATGTAGTTGTTTCTACTGTATACCAGATGGAATTAGCATACAACTGCCCAACAACCTATGAAAATAATTTAGAAATCCAAAGCAAACCCCATGGAATAGATATATGAAAAGTACATAAGTACCTAATCACATGCCCGAAGGCTACTGAGTTGATGGTATCCTCGGGGACAGATTTAACGTCCGCCAGCAGTGACACCGACTCAGTGGTATGAATGTAAGTATCAATCTATTACCACCAATAGTCAGATATCGATGATGCCAATAACAACCGTAAAATACAACATTTTGCAATAGAAACAAAGCCCGACCAAATAGTTTATCCAAAGACACACTGGCGTCATCAGGGGCAGACAGTGTGTTAAAAATTGGAATATATTGCCTGAGAATATGTATTATAACCGTGAACAGGCTATACAATTTTTCCGGCGTACTTGAAATTCCATCACTTCTTTTTTAAACACGAAGGCTTTTGTTTGTATACGGATGAGCACAGCCTAATTGAACATATAGCAAATAATGTGAAAATTTCGTACTGAAGTTCATGATCCATTTCGTTTAAGAGAACCATGTGAGTCAGATGCAATTTTGACAACCGTGAGCCATTTGAAACGATCCATTTGTCTCATTTTTACGGAACATCTGCTACATTAGTGATTGAGTATGAGATGGTGGCCATAAGAACGATCACCCAGGTAGGCAATACGTCTCGGCACACAGTAATGACCCATATAATTACAATCAATTACATGGAACATGGTTGTTCCAGGGGGAGAGCATGTGCCAGCTAAAACACGTGGAATCAATACCCAGTGTTAAGTATTCCGAGCAAAAAAAACAGGGTCCGTTATCCAATCTCATAGTCCGGGGACAGAAAGTCATATCAGGCATACGAAGTGAGATAAAACAAAAATGACAGGGAAACTCATGAACCCCCCAAAATGGCCATTACGAGGTGACATCAGGTGTTCCGGAAAGAGTGAGCATTTCCTGCCCCACTAGTGGCACCCGTCATGAATTCCCCAAAATTAACATGAAAATCTAGTTGCAGGGCAGACATGGATTTGGTGTATTTATCAACCAGATCATGATGACGTCCATAGAATTTCTTAAACGCAGCTATAACAAATGATAGAACATATCATTTGGGCATGCCTCGTATGGTATTCCTATCTAATGGTGGAACACATAATTTAATTTTTTGACAGGCACGTTGATTACTCAGTCAGAATACTTACTTCGGGAAGACAATATTCCCACTTGACAGGTATTAGTCCCTCCATTCTTCATAATACACGAAGAATCCCACCACACTATAGGCATTTATCATTGATTGTATCATTTACTAATGCACCTCATAAACTAGGTCAAATAAACCCAGAAGAATGTGTGACTTGTTTCGACCATTTTGAGGATGTAACTCGCAACGTATCTCCTAATTGGTAATCCTCTTTCGTTCACTGTCAGTAATGGTAGGGACTGGCATATGTCCAAAAGAAAAGATACATCAAATTGTGTATCGAGATATCGTGTTCTTGTTGGTACTAAGGTAATACTTATATCTGTTTTCCAGACTGTAGTTTAATTGTTGAGTCAATATTGGAGCAGATAGAACAAAGTTCATGAATGACACTGACAGGTTTTTACTGCTTAACAGGTTTCATCGAATTTTCATATCCGGGTTTACTCCCCTATTAACACAATGGATAACATGTCCAGTTACTATTGCCCTTCGATATGTATTATTACACACACTTGCGAATAGGCATGTCACGGTCGAACAGGTGTCATCATCCTGCACCCCAAATTCCAACTAAATATCGACTTTTATCCTTGATTGTATAAACAAAAACTGTGAAATATCTTCTTTTTTGTGATTTTGTGAACTATTGCTGAAAAATGATGTTTTTGTGTTTTATGATAATTCTTTGTTTTGAAGCCACAACTTCACATTTATATATCCTGTAAATGTTAATACTGTATATCAGAACTGTATGAGGTATATACAAATGGCATGCCTCAGTTAGCACACGCTACCCCCATTTAAAATCCCTGGATTACGTAATTCATTACAATTATATAACTAATTACTCTACCCATGGAACCTACCCGGGTTAGCGTTTTCCCATGCCGGTCGTTAGTATCATTCTCTTCTCAATCACTGGTGTAGCAGGTGTTCCGTCGAACAAGGCAAACGAATCCTATAGATAGATGTTGCACAACAATTGATCCATATAATCATTTATGATGTGCACACACATAAACTAGTGTCTTGGTACATCATACATATAGGAATAATTCTCTGAATACTCATTCAATACCCTTACCATCATGATCGGAAACGTGTGGTCGAGGTCTCCATCATGATCGGAAACGTGTCGACGAGAATAATATAACTTACTAACCTATTATTTTAAATATGTGAAAACGGGTTTCCTTTGGAATTACCCGAAAAAAATTTTCAGTGCACTTGAATTCCAACCAATTTTATTTCAATCACATGTGCGACTACTGGTTTACGAATGTGTTTCATGTTAGAATCAGTATCATCTGTATTCGACGTTTGTATTCTGAAAGAATGATGGACGTGTGGTGTCATGTAGTGAAAACGTCCCTCACACTTATCCCCGTGAAATGTCTTCCCTTCTGTATTTTGCTCTCCCAAACAACATACACACTGACGTCAATGTTGGGCGCTTTCAGCGATGAAATGATGAAGACCCAATGAGAACCAATGTCTCAGCTGGGTCGAACGGGGTTCCCACTGGGTTTGGCCACAAACTGTCCTTCGGGATCATACATTTTCACAATGTAATTTCCGGTTTACTATGGTGTGTTAGTAGCAGTGCCAGTGCCGTGGTGATCAACTGACCCAACCCTAGTACTCTATATACAGCCTACCCCCGCCCCCCTAATTTAAATTTAAAGGAATGACCATTGCGAAAGGAATGGTCATGTAAAAACCTTTTCTAAGCAGCAACATTCCTATGTCACCGGCATATGGTGTGTTCGTTTCTCAACTTATACGCTATTCCAGAGCTAGTTGCAAATATGAGGACTTTGTCTATCGAAGTGCCCAGCTAGTCTCTGAACTGCTACGACAAGGATATGTTTTACCAAGACTTATAGCTGCGTTTAAGAAATTCTATGGACGTCATCATGATCTGGTTGATAAATACAGCAAATCCATGTCTGCCATGCAAGTAGATCTATTTTCATGTTAATTTTGGGGAATTCATGACGGGTGCCACTAGTGGGGCAGGAAATGCTCACTCTTTCCGGAACACCTGATTTCACCTCCTAATGGCCATTTACGGGGGTTCATGAGTTTCCCTGTCATTTTTGTTTTCTCTCACTTCGTATGCCTGATATGACTTTCTGTCCCCAGACTATGAGATTGGATAACGGACCCTGTTTGGTTTGCTAGGAATACTTAATACTGGGTATTGATTCCACGTCTATTCATCGCTCAATCATTTGACATACCTACTGGGAATCTGACCCAGTGGGAAACTCATCATTTCATCCTTTCAACTGACCCAGTGGGAACCTCACCCACTCAGACATTCATCATTCCACTTGACCTAGTGGGATACTCATCATTTCATTTCACCCAGTCAGACATTCATCGCTTCATCATTTCACTTGACCTAGTGGGACACTCATCATTTCATCATTTCCACTGACCCAATGGATACCAGACCCAGTCAGACATTCAATGCTTCAACATTTCACTTGACCAGAAATACATTGGTCTTATGTATTTCTGACTTGACCTAGTGGGGCACTCATCATTTCATCCTTTCAACTGACCCAGTGGGAACCTCACCCAGTCTGGCTGGGTGAGGTTCCAATTGGGTCAGTTGAAAGGATGAAATGATGAGTGTCCCACTGGGTCAGGTAAAATGATGAAGCGACGAATTTCTGACTGGGTCAGGTTCCCACTGGGTCATTTGAAAGAATGAATTGATGAGTGTCCCACTGGGTCATGTAAAATGATGAAGTGATGAATGTCTGGCTGGGTCAGGTTCCCACTGGGTCAGTTAAAACGATGAAATGATGAATGTCCCACTGGGTCATGTAAAATGATGAAGCGATGAATGTCTGGCTGGGTGAGGTTCCCACTGGGTTAGTTGAAAGGATGAAATGATGAATGTCCCACTGGGTCATGTAAAATGATGAATGTTTCACTGGGTCAGGTTCCCACTGGGTCAATTGAAAGATGAAATGATGAGTATCCCACTGGGTCATGTAAAATGATGAATGTTTCACTGGTTCAGGTTCCCACTGGGTCAATTGGAATGATGAAATGATGAGGTTCCCACTGGGTCAGTTGAAAGGATGAAATGATGAATGTCCCACTAGGTCAGGTAAAATGATGAAGCAATGAATTTCTGACTGGGTCAGGTTCCCACTGGGTCATTTGAAAGAATGAATTGATGAGTGTCCCACTGGGTCATGTAAAATGATGAAGTGATGAATGTCTGGCTGGGTCAGGTTCCCACTGGGTCAGTAAAAACGATGAAATGATGAATGTCCCATGGGTCATGTAAAATGATGATGCGATGAATGTCTGGCTGGGTCAGGTTCCCACTGGGTCGGTTAAAACGATGAAATGATGAATGTCCCACTGGGTCATGTAAAATGATGAAGCGATGAATGTCTGGCTGGGTGAGGTTCCAACTGGGTCAGTTGAAAGGATGAAGTGATGAGTGTCCCACTGGGTCAGGTAAAATGATGAAGCAATGAATTTCTGACTGGGTCAGGTTCCCACTGGGTCATTTGAAAGAATGAATTGATGAGTGTCCCTCTGGGTCATGTAAAATGATGAAGTGATGAATGTCTGGCTGGGTCAGGTTCCCACTGGGTCAGTTAAAACGATGAAATGATGAATGTCCCACTGGGTCATGTAAAATGATGAAGCAAGGAATGTCTGGCTGGGTCAGGTTCCCACTGGGTCATATAAAAGGATGAAATGATGAATGTCCCACTGGGTCATGTAAAATGATGAAATGATGAATGTTGCACTGGGTCAGGTTCCCACTGGGTCAATTGGAATGATGAAATGATGAGGTTCCCACTGGGTCAGTTGAAAGGATGAAATGATGAGTGTCCCATTGGGTCATGTGAAATGATGAAATGAAGAATGTCTCACTGGGTCATATATTGATGAAATGATGAATGTCTGACTGGGTCAGATTCCCACTGGGTCAGTTGAAATGATAAAATGATGAGTGCCCCACTGGGTCATGTTAAATGATGAAGCGATGAATGTCTGGCTAGGTCAGGTTCCCACTGGGTCAGCTGAAAGGATGAAATAAGTGTCCCACTTATTCAGGTAAAATGGTGAAGCGATGAATGTCTGGCTGGGTCAGGTAAACTCAGGTTCCCACTGGGTCAGTTGAAAGGATGAAATGATGAATGTCCCACTGGGTCATGTAAAATGATGAAGCGATGAATGTCTGGCTGGGTGAGGTTCCCACTGGGTCAGTTGAAAGGATGAAATGATGATTGTCCCACTGGCTCAGGTAAAACGAAGAAGCGATGAATGTCTGGCTGGGCTAGGTTCCCACTGGGTCAGTTGAAAGGATGAAATGATGAATGTCCCACTGGGTCATGTAGAATGATGAAATGATGAATGTCTGGCTTGGTCAGGTTCTCACTGGGTCATTTAAAAGGATGAAATGATGAATGTCCCACTGGATCATGTGAAATGATGAAGCGATGAATGTCTGGCTGGGTCAGGTTCCCACTGGGTCAGTTGAAAGGATGAAATGATGAATGTCCCACTGGGTCATGTAAAATGATGAAATGATGAATGTTTCACTGGGTCAGGTTCCCACTGGGTTAATTGGAATGATGAAATGATGAGGTTCCCACTGGGTCAGTTGAAAGGATGAAATGATGAATGTCCCACTGGGTCATGTAAAATGATGAAGCGATGAATGTCTGGCTGGGTGAGGTTCCCACTGGGTCAGTTGAAAGGATGAAATGATGAGTGTTCCATTGGGTCACATATAATGACAAAACAAATGCTCCTGGCTGTGCTCCGTTTTGTCTTTTCGAGAGACCCAGCTGAGACCTGTTGGTTGTCACTGGGTCTTCATGTTGAGGAGGGGAACATTCTGAGGAGTACTTTTTGCAGAACCCGTCATTGAGGCTTTCAACTGAAACATACAGCGACATGTTTCGGTTAGTTACATTCGGTCGAAAGACGAAATTGTCCCTCTTTCGTTTACAAAGATACCAGCTTATAGCGACACAGACTCTGGAGGTGACATTGATGTCTGTACCCTGGTGCGCTTGTGATGAATAATCGACCAACTGATGCTCACTATATATATAGCTAAAATTTCACAAATATCGCTCCTTGTTATATACAGGCGAGCGGAACACGTCTTGTAGATCACTCGGAGCTTAACGAGGATGCACACGTGTCACACTTATCAGGATCAAGCAACACTTATACTCTGATTTTTCTAACTCGTTTACGTTTTTTGCTTTGGTTTCAGCCATATTACTTCAATCGAACTATTTAACTGAATATTAAATGCCTATGATGCAAACGGCAATAGAATTTCACAAACCTGGCTTCCGAAACGCTACATGTTTCTTTCAAAACACGAAATTTCTATTCGAGCGAGGATTTTCACTGCTGTGGGGCACTGCCATGTTGCATTGTTCATTACGCAATTAAAGTGGACAAGTTCAAGTTAGGTACAATATATGTACCAATCACATGCTGGGACGGTCCCATTCCTACCCGCGCTCCCTGTGTAAATCATCCGAATAGACTCTTCCGTCACGCGCTCAAAATAAACAATGTCAGTTGACATGCAGAGGAAAAGGAGGAGATTATCACTGCAGTAGATTACTAACATTATCAGATTCATGTGCGGAAGTCTGATACGATGTAGCATCGCAAAAATATCAGCAAAAACGGTGTAAACCAGTTTTAAAAAATCAGCGTATATCTAGCTCAGGCGGGGGAACAACTTGATCAGCATTGAATAGCATTTTTGTAACGGATGCGTGCTGAACAAGTTTACCACTTTCAAACGTTTATGGACAAAATAGGAAAACATGACAGTGTAAGATACAGAGTGTAAATATTTCAAACATTACCCTGTAACACAACAAGACTGATGTAGCCTGTGGTAAAGATGCTGATACGATGATGCTGTAGACGCATGGTGTGACTACTCCCTGAACTATGTTCACGTGAACCTGACAGTGGGCAATAATCATTGTGGTGAAATAGCTGCATCCAGTAAAGCAGTAAACAATTATACAGTAATCCCAGTTTCAACTTCTCCAAAATATATTTTCATTTAATGTCATTCCTGTTCAGTAGTAGGTGATAAAATTTCTACGATGCTAAATTCGTGTAGTCTAGTTTTGTTCAGAATACATATTCACAGACAGTATTTACATCATCAACCTTGCTTCTGATGACAAACTGGAATGTATACATATATTGGTCTATGAAGTGAATTGGTAGGGATGATTTCACTAAGGATAACAATATTGTATACCATTAACCACATCCTATGGAATGGATTATACCACAATCTAGACATTTGTAATTTACTGGCTAGACGATGTACATTGTCTGCAGTGTTCATAGTCATAATCGATAAGATCACCTAAACTTCCCAAACATCTGCAAATGAGGGTGATATTTATAGAGCGACCAGTCAGACAGCAATTAATTCATATGGCCGTGAAGTGGTCGATTTTACCATAAATAGTCTATTGACACAGCACTACAGCAATAACATGTAGCACCAATTAGACATCACAAGCAGTGTCTCGAGGCAATGCAGTGTTCTCTCTATGGGTGACAGACAAATGCCTGAAGAAAGGCCAACCAGCGAACGCAGCTATCTTAAAGGGATGCGTGTTCTACGACCATTTACTCTGCTCATACCAGAAAACAATAAATTATGCTAACAAATTCTACTGCAGTGAATTTAAAAACTTATACACTGAATATCCGTCATGAATGACATTAAAATGTACATCATACATGTAGTACATTAGCCACCTTGGCTTGGTGTGTATTGTCTTTTATTAAATGCATACAAAGTCGTTCCTAGTAGACTCGAAGCGGAAAAACAATATTTTAATCATGTAACAAGTAAATTTCAGCATTCAGTGTACTTGACGACTTCACTCTGGATGACAGACATGTACATAGCAGCATGCATATTAAAAACTTAACGTTCATTTCCATTGTTTCGAGATCATTAAACGTATAATGGGTCATATGTGTGGTATAGTTCGTCCCAATTATCGGATGCCCATTAACTGCTATTTTTTTTACATATCCCTCATAATGATATATACCGAATACATCACATAAGCTATGTCTTTGCTCTTGTATGTTCATAAGTAGGGTGTATAAAGTCAAGCACACTATATACCCACAAATATAATGACATTCGGTATTACTGCATTATAGGATTCTGTTGGGATTTCGAAAACATGAAGTAATGAAATACTGTTCATACATGCATTGCAATTAAGATCGACGAACTATACATTCTCAGCAGCTAACAATGCGGAAAAATTACTGATGGATTACATTGCTAATTTGGCATGGCATCACATACAAAGTACTATACACCCTGCAACATATCTTAAGGCGGTGACTGACCTAGTTCTTTTGTCTAGGGGTCAGGTCATGTTATTGTCACCGACTTGTGCTCAGATTTTTTGGAAGAAAGATCAACACACGGTAAGAAAAATGCAATTTCTGCAACATAACGCATATATATTATAACTGAGGGGGATGATACGATGTCCGAGATACTACTACAAATTTAAGTATTTCACAAATATTTGTATGAGCTGAAATTCCCCAGAAATAAGGTTTCTTCCATCAATGTTTACCCCAATTTTGACAGGGTGATTACGTTCATGGTCATTTTCAATAAATTATGCACACTGTTTTTCGATAATCTGTACACGGGAGTTAAGATAGTCATCTCATGTTTCATATATCCTGCGCATACGCTCCAATATATTGAAATTTTGCACTTATTCCTAAATTACTACACACGCTTGTCGTGTCACCGATTTGAGTCAAGCGTCACCGACTTAAGATGTTAGTTGCTCATTGTACCGTTAAACTCATTCAACCAGTGGGTATGTTATACCCAAAATGTAAACTTAAGTCGGTGACGCTTGACTCAAATCGGTGACAGGACAAGCATGTGTAATAATTCAGGAATAACTGAGAAATTACAAGATATTAGTGCATATGGGCAGGGTGTATGAAACATGAGATGATTATCTTAACTCCCGTGTGCAGATTATCGAAAAACAATGTGTAGAATTGATTGAAAATGACCAAGAATTTGATCACCGTTTCAAAATTGGGGTAAACATTGATGGAAGAAACCTTATTTCTGGGGAATTTCAGCTCATACAAATATTTGTGAAATACATAAATTTGTAGTAGCATCTCGGACATCGTATCATCCCCCCTCAGTTATAATATATATGCGTTATGTTGCAGAAATTGCATTTTTCTTACCTTGTGTTTATCTTCCTTCCAAAAAATCTGAGCACAAGTCGGTGATAATAACATGACCTGACCCCAAGACAAAGGAACTAGGTCAGTCACCGCTTTAAGATATGTTGCAGGGTGTATAGGTATACACTATGTTTTTACATCCACTCAGCTTGAAAACTCATTTTAACGTTGCTAGTTAAAGCCCAATGTCTATGAAACACTGATAAATAGAATAATATTTTGTTGCTTGTCGACTCTCCTACGACACATTAATGCTCTTAGTGTGTGTGCTTTTGTCACTCGTATGATTTGCTATGCATTCCGGTTTTTTTTTCTGCACATCTCGGATTCTTGTCTATCCCATGAACCACTTTGCATTCTATTATATTATTTCTCTATGTCTAGACTTTGTTGAGAAAATCATGATTATGGCAATTCGCGGTGAATATTTGAAGGTTATCATCATCGATCACACGTTGTCTGAGGATAGTTTCCTGGCGGATGATACATGTGATTATTCTGACATTCGTCCGGACCGTCACAGTGAAAAGTATCGATGTACATGATTCATGTACAATTTATGGTGATAGCTCAGCACGCAATGCACCCTCAACTCATATATGCGACACATCGACAACAAGGGAACATGATTGCTGCAGCTCAAGAAACGTCGCCAAACGCTTGTAGTTCACCGATAAATATAATCTTGCATGATTGAAATTTGCAGCTGATGAAATGTGTCTTGTGACGTCCATCTAGAATGGACAGAATGGATCTCCAATAAGCAAATCCACGAGCTATCATCCACCTTAGTTCTCCATGGCGTTGATGGTCACTCTTAGATGGTATGATATGATCGGAGTGTATATATTATCAATCATGCGCTAGATCCTCCTTTCAATATTTTGAAAATTCACGATGTATCACAAGCTTTGGAAAGATACCATTTTACCTTTTGCTCTTCGAAACGATCTGCGACCCTTGACCAGAATATCATTGGAAATATCAACCTCCATGAATACAATGTACTCTTTGATGTGAAACCGATGTGTATCAAGCATTTCGCAATAAAAGCTGTTGTATCAATGTGTTTTATTGAAACACTAGAACTACGATACAATATGGTACTTCAAATTCAGAACTGTTGCCTGATTGAAATGCAATGAAAATTGACATGTACATAATCCATTTTCATTTCTTTTCAATCAGTGCCGTCTTATTGAATATTTGTTTAGTTTCAAGTTTCTCACAGGGTTTACTGTATTAGCTATCATTGTAATGGCCTGATGCACATACCGTGTTAAACGATAGTAGTGTGATATATCACACCATTTTACTTGACACTAGCTGTCACTTGTATTGCAAGGATCTTGAACTTTACAAGAGACTGTTCTAATGTTACCACGAGAGCGTTGGACGCTAAACAGGACAGCAGCGTTATACATTAGAGGGAGAAAAGTAAATTGGAAATGCAAATTGATCTATAAATTCAGAGGATAAACATCTATCAGATCTTACTCCCAAGAATACATCCTTTAGAGATACTTCAGCGAATACTTATTTCTCCAGAAGTGATGTCTTATGTTTTTGGAATACATTTGCATTTGACATAATACATTCATAGTCAGCAAGTTAGCCAAGAAATTATTTATTCTCACAAAGCAGCCAGCTAATGCTGGGCATCAAAATCATAGTATACTTTTAGCAAAGCACTAGACGTCCACGACGGCATTAGTTTCCGAACTGTCGAAACGAGCACAACGAGCTGGCTCCATGGACACAGCGAACACCAGTTTGTGACTATTAGATTACTACAGACATTAATTACACGATATGGTGAATTTTGACATAAAGCTAAGAACTTGCATGAAAGCTATTGGAACATTTTCGGCAATGCGCACAAGTTACATACTGGTAGCTACTGGTGTTTATCACGCCCAGTTTACTCGATATGGTTTCTTTTTTTGTAGATTCTTGGCATTTTCACGAATGTGATTACAGATATAAGATAGGCCCGATTCGAAGTAATCAAAATATATTTGTTATATTATAAAATGAAAGTTGGGTTTCACTGCACATATACAGAACCACACATGTCTGGTTATAGTACACACTAATGACCACTAACTGTAAGAATCCTCGATTTATATAGGTCTGCCGCCATGTCAGCGTTGCCTTTTTAACCCAGCAGAGGGGGAAACAAATCAACACAAGGAAGAAAGTACGGCGCTTAGCGTGGTATAAGTTGAGTTGACGTAACGAAATCATGTTCCGACATCCCCTACGTTGCACCACAAGACAAGGATATGGACCAGTTTTGGCGATGGGTGACCCATGAAGTAGTAACAATTTAGAATCTGTGATGAGAGAAAAGTATGTTTTGTACGTGCAGTTCCTGACGAAAATCAACGCAACTCTCATATTTCTTATAATCTAACATCGGCAGCATTAAAAGAACTGGAGGTGATTTTGTGTAGATTGACTGATGCAGACACAGATGAGTACGCAATTCTCTCTGTTCATCTCGGGGTCCATACCCGGATAGACACTGTCACAGTTCTGGCATCACACCATATCATTTTTCAACTGAATGTATACATACATGGGATATGTAACATGAATCAGGCAAGTGTCATGTTCATTGAACATTTATTCACTGATTTATCGTTTAAGCCATGACCAAGCCTGAAGTCAATACACACTTTAAACTATCACCTTTCCGTGAGAGAAAAAATATGTCAGAAACCCCGTTTATAGTAGTACACCCAGCTGAATGGAAGTGATATCGAACTTCTATCATCTGCATCACACTCGTAGATGCTCGATGAACGTATTGCTGATTCAATGGTAATGTTGCTGCCATTGATAAACTGTTACTGGACACGGGGCAGCGTGTAATAGTACATCAATTAGATGATCGTTCTCGGGTTGAACTCCTGATCTCGACCGGAAAAGGTCATCTTTATTGGATTTTATTTGATAGATTCTCGGGATAAAGATGTTGAACTAATTAGAATGAATGAGTCTAGGGTACTTCGCAGACTGTACATGAGAGAAAACGTTACATGAAAACAATACATGAAACTATTGGAAACACAATTGTTGCAAATCACACAGAGATGTGTGCACTATATCCAAGTAATAAAACCACAAATAACAGAGGAAGTAATTTGTAGCGTCATTTCCTAATAAAAGATATATTATGTCTTGGGAACAATAACGCCACATATCTCAAGAAATCGCCTCGCAATGACGTAACAAGGTCGAGGAATATTTTACAACTATCATGATTGTGGATGTTGCTCTTCTATATGGAGCTGAGCAGTTGAAAAATTTCTAACAATTTGTTTTCTGTTTCCACATTTGAAAGTTTGCACAGTTTTCTTCGAATATTGGTTGTTTGATCAATTGATATGAAAATATAGTGTAGTCAGAGATATGTATACGAACTAATCATATACGTTTGGTTTACAGCTGTTAATAAACATAATTTCAAAAAAATAAAGTTGAAAGTTTCTTTTTGAAAATTCCGAATTTAGTTCAACAACGTCTATTTCATATGGACTCCCCGAATACAGAAAATATAATCTCTTACCAACCAATGCAATTCTGAACCACTGGGAATCATTTTTCCATTACCGATAAGTGGATGAGATTGTTATTTAGTTAATACTCTATGATGGAAGGAAATGTCATTAGTTGCCAAAGGTTAATTTCTTGAGTGCGAAGGGTAGGCACCATGGGGCTAGGAAGGCTTCCCGACCGGTTTAGAGTTTTTTTCTCCCAAAATATTGTTCTCACAAAACTGGAATATTAGGGTTTAGTGTTCACCAATGTATATGTACACACGTAAACTGTCATCCAATGTGGGATCAGTTATTCCACACAATGTCCCGGGAGACCACCTTATCTTGACTACATGCTGCTCATTGGAGACATTCCTACCTGCTATCTTCCAAGAACACAATATGATGGAAATGCAAATTGGTCTATACAGCTAGGAATTCATGTAGCTGCATCTATCTTATCATGGGACTGATTGGACTCATTTGGATTTGGGTGGATATCATTTCCAATAAGGGAAGATATCAACTTTTTCGCAGAGCAATACATATTCGGATGCTTTATGTTTCTCCTTGTTCATATTTGTGTTCAGAATCTTGATAGGTACATAGTATGGATCACCAAATTAGCATGTTATTGTGATATGTACGAACTGCGGCACCGATTTGATTAACATCACTAGGATACGATTTCAAAACATTCATCACCAGCATTTCATCACTTCATTGTTCAATACATAATATAATTCATTGCAAACAGGAAAAACAACACATCAATTCCATCTTCGTCCCCGGGCTACCGGTCTTTGATTATGTGTATCATATAAAATCGGTTATCGTCATCGGGGATTGTTGCGTTTGGGCGATTTTGTTGATTTGTTCATTTATACCACATCGAATAGCAAACAATGTTCAATTACACATCAACATAATACATAAGTGGGCAAACACAGATTTGTGTGCACAATCATACGAGTATGAAACTAGTTTCAGCTTATATCATAAACACTTTCCAGGCGAACTAAAAAAGGTGGTTATTTGAAAACATCATATCGAATTTTTACTCTACTACCCAATGTATTACATCAAGATAACAAGTAAACGTCAGGGATCCAGAGTAGCAAAAGTGGTCGCCGCATGAAACAAATGCGTTGGCCAAAATTCTTGCTGTGAGATCGTCAGTCAAATAAACTGATAAAATTGAATGATGTTTGTGCTAGAATATCAGTTCGTGCGCTGAGCGGCAGGTGGAAAAAGGTGCACTGTGCTAAGCGGCACCGGAAGTTAAAGTAACTTTGTATTTGATATAGGCCGCCGCTGATGCGGCGACCAATGATGCACTTTGCGTATCATATCCTTAGAACCATCTGAAGTGATAAAATACTGTTTTCTCACATGCATTACAATAAAGATCACATAACTGTACATGTTCAGCAGCTAACATTGCGGATAGATCATATTAATATTTTGACATAGCACACTTCATATTCAGGCATTGAATTGTTGTCTAATTGAAATGAAATGAAAATTGGCATGCACATATATGTCAATGTTCATTTCATTTCAACTCGTGCCTACTTGTTGAATATTTGTTTATTTTCGAATTTTTTTCACACGGTTTATTGTATTAGCTATTCTTGTAATGGCCTGATGCACATACAGTGCTATATGATAGTATTGTCATATTTAGACATCACCCCATGCTACTTTACATTGGTAAATTAAGTTGTCACTCGTGTTGTAAGGAATAAAAACCTGGCTTGTTCATCTTGAACTTCACAATAGACGGTTCTAATGGTACCATGAGAACTTTGGATACTAAACAGGACAGAAACGTTATACATTCGAGGGTGAAAAGTAATTTGGAAATACAAATTGATCTATAAATTCAGAAGATAAACATCCATCAGATCTTACTCTCAATATTACATTCTTCAGAGATACTTCAGCAGACACTTACCTCTCTGGTGGAAATGTCTTGTTAATTGGAATATTTTTGTACAATACAATACATTCAAATAGTCAGCATATTATCCAAGAAATTCTTTATTATTACAAGGCAGCCGGCTAATGCTGTTCATCACAATCACAATATACATTCAGCGAAGCACTAAACTTCCACCACAGAATTAGTTTTCAAACGGTCAAAACGAGCAGGAAAACGCTGGCTCGAGGGACACAGCGAATACCAGGTACATGACTATTGAAATTCTACAGACATTAATTATACGTATGGTGATTTTTTACGTAAAGCTGAGAACTTGCATGAAAGCTATCCGAACATTTTCGGCAATGTGATCTAATTACATACATGTAGCTACTGGTGTTTATCACGCCCATTTTACTCGATGTGGTTTCTACTCAAATTTTGTAGATTCTTGTCATTTTCCCCTATATAATTCCAGGTATAAATAGGTCCGACTCAAAAGAATATATATATGTGTTATATTAGAAAATAGAAGTTTGGTTTCACTGAACACATCCACACATGTATGTGATAGGTACCTATTAATACATGGTTAATTTCATAACAGACCGGTTATCGGGATCAAGTGGCGAATAACGGACCGAGCGGCAGCGAGTGCAGGCACAAATGACGGACCAGTGCAGGCACAAATGACTACGCAATTATCTCTGTTCATCTCGAGGTCCTTCTCCGGATACATAGTTCTGGCATACGCCATATCATTGATTAACTGAATGTGTACATACAGGGGATATGCAACATGTATGTATCAGGCAAGTGTTGTGTAAATAATGAACAGTTTTGTCACTGATTTGTCATTTACGCACTAGCATCTGCATCACATATGTAGATGCTCGAAGAGCGTATTGCTGAGTCAATGATAATGTTGCTGCTATCGGTGCCCGCGTTTTATAGTACATCAATTAGATGATCGTTCTGGGGATGAACTCCTGATCTCGACCGGAAAAGGTGATTTTTATTGGATTTTATTTGATATGTTCTCCGGATAAAGATGGTAAACTAATTAGGATGAATGGATCTAGGGTCATTTGTAGACTGCAGTAGAGAAAACGTTACACTGTTACCATAAGCGACACAACCATGCGGATGTATTCATATCATTGGAAAAGCACACGGTTTATTATTTTCAGGATAATAGTCATAAGCAATATTCAAAACCACGAAATACCAGCCTATACTTCAATGTGAAAAACTGAATACGATAGCATTATTATATTCCAACCGAAAGGATGATATTATATATCCCTGCAGGTCAACGTACAATCTGCAACTAACACGAGTTTTCATAATGTTGTCAAAAAAGCAACGCACAATTTATGAAAAGTATTAGAAAATACCACGGTTACAAATAACATGGAAATTTGGGTACTTTATCTATGTAATAAATCCACACATGACAGAGAATGAAGTAGTTTCTAGCGTCATTTCCCATTAAAAGATAAGTTATGTCTTGGAAACAATTGCGCGACATATCGCATGGAATCGCCTCTCAATAACGTGACAAGGTCATCGATAAACCAAGGGATATGTTACCACTGTCAAGTTTGTGCTGTTGCTCTTCAATATAGAGCTGAGCAGTTGAGACATTGATTTCAAATTAATTTCTGTTTTCACGTTTGAAAGAACACAGATTTTTCTTCGTATATTGGTCGCTTGATCAGTTCATGATATCATACGTATAAAGTAGTCGGAGATATGTATAGGAACTGATCGTGTGTTTGGTTCATAGATGCTCATAAACATATTCTCGAAAATAATCAGAGTAAAAATGTCTCTCTGAAAATTCCAGATTTAGTTCAAGGAATCTGTTTAATTGGTCTACTTCATATGATCACTGAACCACTTGGAATTTTTTCTCCATTACCGATAAGTGGATGAGATTGTTCTGTAGTGAATACTCTATGAATACTTCTTTGTTGTCAAAGGTTAATACTTTGAATGCCAAGGGTAGGCACCATGGGAATAGAAAGTTTTCCCGATCGGTTTAAAGTCATAGTAGCAAGGTACCATTATATGGTTTTATTCTTGTTCAGAAGAAGCTATTGTGGACATTTGGTGATAAAAAAAAGGTTCGCGTTAAATGGTAACTAATAACTGCGACATGTAATCGAGTATACTGAGCCAGTATTACAATCGCCTTCTCATGCCCATGAAAAAAATATCTTCGGCAGTTTCCGTAATCGTGACGTCAGTTGAGGCAAAATGTGCTTTAATGGCTCGCCAAAAACGTAAAATACGTAATTTGGGCGGTCAGCTCAAAGATAGAAAATATCTTTAAAATGCATGTGATTCAACAGAAAACACTCTAAAACCAGCAAATACTGGACATCTCGCAGTTCAACAAACCTCCGTTCTGGGTGAATAAATAGTACTGATTCTAAATATCAAGACAACAAAAGCCGTATTCCCCGACTATCTCACCCGTTCACTTGAATTGTCAAACATACACCAGGTAAATGAATATGCGACATGCAGTTTACCTTGCTGGCTACACGTACTTTCAGTTCTGCCTCAAATGACGTCACCAACCACGTGACCCACCCTAAAATCTGGATCAAACTCTTCGGCACTTTACGGAAGGAGTGCCTATTTGATTCAATATCTCGAAATCAATTGATTGTATTTGTGAAATTCTTTCGATTTTATTGAAGACTATTCATAATAGACTAAATGAAAAGTACTTTCATCAGCATGCTACTAGGTCTTTAATCTGGACGATCATGGGGGGGGGGGTGAAATGCTAGACCAGTCTCCTACTATCTCAGACACTGATTGGGCAACTATTCTGCAATAACGCTACATGCATAGATCAGTCAACCGTCTCGAATTGTCTTGTTATCTGTACATTTTTCGAATGACACCATGTATTTGTTTATCCCAAAATATTGTTCTCACAAAAATGGAATATTAGGGTTTAATGTTCACCGATGTATATGTACACACGTAAACTGTCATCCAATGTGGGATCAGTTATTCCACACAATGTCCCGGTAGACCACCTTATCTTGACTTCATGATGCTCATAGGAGACATTCCTACATGGTATCTACCAAGGACACAATATAATGGAAATGCAAATTCATCTACACAACTTAGAATTCATGTAGCTGGTGCTTATCATGGGACTCATTTGGATTTGTGTGGATCTCTTTCACAATAAGGGAAGATATTAACTTCTTTCTTGCAGAGACTCAGACATCAGGATGCTTTATGTTTCTCCCTGTTCATATTTGTGTCCAGAACATAATATGGATAAAAAAAAGTTAGCCTATTATTGTGATATATACCAACTGCGGCCCCGTGTTGACTAATATTACTAGGAAATGAATTCAAAACATTCATCACCAGCATAAGATCACTTGATTATTCAATACAAATGCAATTCATTGCAAATAAGTAAAACAATACATCAATTCCATCTTCGTCCCCGGGCTCCCGGTCTTCGAGAACATTGTGCTTATTTTATATGTGTATTATATCAAGTTAGTTATCCTCAACAGGGATTGTTGGGTTTGGGCGAGTTTGTTGATTTGTTCATTCATACCACATCGAATAGCAAACAATATCCGGTTACACACTTAACAACATATTATACATGATTGGGCAAACACATGTTCGTGTGCACAATCATACGAGTATGAAATGATTTCAGCTTATATCATAAACACTTTCCAGGCGAAGTAAAAAAGTTATTTATTTGAAAACATCATAATATCGAATTCTCACTTTAGTATCCAATGTATCAAGTCAATATCATGATGCCTTTGCATATCATATTCTTATCTCCATCTGAAGTGAAAAAATTAGCCCAATGGGCTAGTAAGGTTACCGGAGAAATATACAGAGTTAAGCCGAGAAAGTTGAAAGTCAAATTCTAGGTGACCACTGAAATCGCCATATCTCTAACCGTGAAAATGGGATCAAAGGTTAAATTCTAGATCACCAAACTATTCAGCATACATCATTTCCTATATGTTCACTATGGACCCCTAAGCTGTAAATTTGATAATAAGCGAGATATAAGCCATTTTGTAATCTGACTTTGAAAATAAAATGACTGACCTTGAAATTTAGGTCAAAGGTCAAATTCAATATCATTAAAATATTCAGAATATATCATTTCCTATATGTTCACAATTGATTCCTAAGCTGTAAAGTCGATAATAAGCAAGATATTAGCCATTTTGTCCTGTTGACCTTGAAAATGAGGTCAAAGGTCAAATTCAAGGTCATGAGAATTTTCAGCATATATCATTTCCTATACGTTCACAATTAATTCCTAAGCTGTAAAGTCGCTAATAAGCAAGATATTGGCCATTTTGTCCTGTGACCCTGAAAATAGGTCAAAGGTAAAATTCAAGGTCACGAGCATTTTCAGCATATATCATTTCCTATATGTTCACAATTGATTCCTAAGCTGTAAAGTCGCTAATAAGCAAGATATTGGCCATTTTGTCCTGTGACCTTGAAAATAGGTCAAAGGTCAAATTCAAGGTCACGAGCATTTTCTGCATATATCATTTCCTATACGTTCACAATTGATTCCTAAGCTGTAAAGTCGATAATAAGCAAGATATTGGCCATTTTGTCCTGTGACCTTGAAAATGAGGTCAAAGGTCAAATTCAAGGTCACGAGCATTTTCATTGATTCCTAAGCTGTAAAGTCGCTAATAAGCAAGATATTGGCCATTTTGTCCTGTGACCTTGAAAATGAGGTCAAAGGTCAAATTCAAGGTCACGAGAATATTCAGCATATATCATTTCCCATATGTTCACAATTGATTCCTAAGCTGTAAAGTCGATAATAAGCGAGATATCAGCAATTTTGTCCTGTGACCTTGGAAATGAGGTCAAAGGTCAAATTCAAGGTCATGAGAATATTCTGCGTATATCATTTCCTATATGTTCACAATTGATTCCTAAGCTGTAAAGTCGATAATAAGCGAGATCTTAGCCATTTGTCATGTGACCTTCAAAATGAGGTCAAAGGTCAAATTCAAGGTCATGAGAATTTTCAGCATATATCATTCCCTATATGTTCACAATTGATTTCTAAGCTGTTAAGTCGCTGATAAGCAAGATATTGGCCATTTTGTCCTGTGACCTTGAAAATGAGGTCAAAGGTCAAATTCAAGGTCACGAGAATTTTCAGCATATATCATTTCCTATATGTTCACAATTGATTCCTAAGCTGTAAAATCGCTAATAAGCAAGATATTGGCCAATTTGTCCTGTGACCTTGAAAATGAGGTCAAAGGTCAAATTCAAGGTCATGAGAATATTCAGCATATATCATTTCCTATATGTTCACAACTGATTCCTAAGCTGTAAAGTCGATAATAAGCGAGATATTAGCAATTTTGTCCTGTGACCTTGGAAATGAGGTCAGGGTCAAATTCAAGGTCATGAAAATATTCAGCATATATCATTTCCTATATGTTCACAATTGATTCCTAAACTGTAAAGTCGATAATAAGCGAGATATTAGCCATTTTGTCATGTGACCTTGAAAATGAGGTCAAAGGTCAAATTCAAGGTCACAAGAATATTCAGCATATAATATTTCCTATATGTTCACAACTGATTCCTAAGCTGTAAAGTCGATAATAAGCGAGATGTTAGCCATTTTGTCCTGTGACCTTGAAAATGAGGTCAAAAGTCAAATTCAAGGTCACGAGAATATTCAGCATATATCATTTCCTATATGTCCACAATTCATTCCTAGTCTCTAATTTCAATATTAAGTGAGATATTAGGCTTAATGTGTCCCATTATAAAGCATAGGAGAATTTAACATGGGAAAGTCCCATTTGGGCTGAGTTTGGGCCCAAAATGGCCCACTTCGAGCGATTCAAGGGCAACAAAATTTATGCATGTCACAGGGGTACATAGGAGGAGTGTCATGCATCAATAAGAAAAAAAGTTACTGAACAGATTTTGAGAAAACGACCGTCGAAGTCCAAAATTGGCCATTTTTCGACAAAAACGGCCGCTCTGACCTTGAAACCAAGGTCAGAGGTCAAATTCAAGGTCACGACAATATTCAGCATATATCATTTCCTATATGTCCACAATTGATTCCTAGTCTCTAATCTCAATATTAAGTGAGATATTAGGCTTTAATGTGTCCCATTATAAAGCATAGGAGAATTTAACATGGGAAAGTCCCATTTGGGCCGAGTTTGGGCCAAAATGGCCCACTTCGAGCAATTCAAGCGCAACGAAATTTATAGACATCATAGAAGTACATATGAGGAGTCTTATTTATCAAAGAGAAAAAAAGTTACTGAACAGATTTTGAGAAAATGGCCGCCAAAGTCCAAAATCAGGCCTTTTTCGTCGAAAACGGCCGCCATTTTGAAGAAAAAGCGAAAATCAAAAAACTAAAAAATACCTCCTTCTTGAATTATTTTTAAGTATTTTTCTGCAAAATTTCAGAAAAATTCGCACGTAAACAAAAAAGATAAAAATGTGGACGACGACGACGACGACGACGACGACGGACGACGACGGACGAGGGACGCAACGCCATGCCAATAGGTTATCGGACCATAGGTCCGGTAACCTAAAAAAATACTGTTCATACATGCATTGCGGTAAAGATCACATACCTTTACATATTCAGTAGCTAACAATACGGATATATTACATTGATAATTTGACATAGCATTACATGTTTACATAGCACGATATGTATAAAACAGATTATATCCTTAATGAATATCATACACCACTGGGCTTGGGAAAAATATTAAACGATGCTAGTAACAGCACAATATATGTATGTAATGGAACACTGGTATAAACAAAAATAGTTTGTGGCTTGTCAACTCTCATATGTACGGTGGCTCATATTCGCCAGATGGAGGAATGCACATTTTTCTTTACAGCGTTATAACACTGTAATACAGCGTAATAACGCTCTAATTTACAGCGTAATAACGCTCTAATTTACAGCGTAATAACGCTCTAATTTACAGCGTAATTACGCTCTAATACAGTGTAATAACGCTCTAAATTACAGCGTAATAACGCTCTAAATTACACTGCCAGAGACATCATCGGACCTGCTGGTTCATGAGCTCAATCATATGTAGGGAAATCTCAAAATTACTCTGATCTAGGATATGTTTATTATAAATCACGACATTGGAAATATGATGGGAAGGTGAACGGTTTAATTTAGAGCGTAATAACGCTCTAAATTAGAGCGTTATAACGCTGTAAATTAGAGCGTTATAACGCTGTATTACAGCGTTATTACACTGTAATTAGAGCGTTATAACGCTCTAAACAAGAAAATACAGCTAACTGTGAGAGTCGACATTAGAGCTCGAGCACACCATCAGCACCCTAGACAGCGGAATGTATTCTACTCAACCTTCCCCCCCCCCCCCCCCCCTCCAAATAAAAATGCTACCATAATGATATCCTCCCTTAAATGATTCCAATTCATTCCCTATATTACGATGAAAGCATAGGCCTACTTCATTCAAATTTTTCTAATAGGCCCCTAAGTAAACATATTCATTTTGAACTCAATGAAACAGATACTCCTGCTAAAATGGTATTGAACCTTAATGAAATATCCTCAAAAATATTTTAAACTATGAGGAAAATCTGCATCTGATATCATGATAATCAACATATATGCCCACTGGGCTAATGAAAAGACCAGTTTAAAATATAAAGGATTTTCTGAAGGCTTCGCAAACCCAACCCCTTGACATATAAAATACGTCAAATTATGGTAAATGTAGCCGTGGCATCGCAGACGAATCGTTGTGTTCGCTTCATAAGACCGAGGAATGCCACACGGCACACGCAAGCTTACATGGATGCTGCACAGGAGATTGTGTGCTCCAAAATACGCGTCATTGCGGTAAAATTTGCTTTGCATTCTGGGAACGTCAATTTCCATCGGCTCCGCCATATTGACGTTTTCCAAACAATCTCAGCATTTTGCGTAATTTTCTCAAACCTAACACATCGATTTATGCATTATACATGTGTGGAATATTCAAAGTTTACCATCAATTCGAGAGATTTCATGTCAAGGACGAAGAAAATTCTCATTTGAAGTAGGTTTCTAAACGTTTAAATGCCAAAACGGGCGTCGATAGGTTGGCATGAAACCTCCATGAAAAAGTCAGCACATAGACTTGTAGAGGGTTGGGGGCTTCGCCCCCAACGCTCTAATGTCAAAAAAATTGTGCTCCTCTATGTGGCGAATATGAGCTTCCGTACATATGTCACAATAAAAGTCCTTGTGTGTTGTTTTTGTCTCTTGCGTGAACTACTTCGCATTTCGCATTATTTCTGTACGTCTAAACTTTGTTGAGAAAATCATGATTGAGAAAATTTGGGGTGATTATTTGAAGGTTATCATCATCGATCACACGTTGTCTGAGGACAGTTACCTGGCGGATGATACATGTGATTATTCTGACATGCGGACGGACCTACATAGTGAGAAGTCTCGATGCTCGTGATTCATGAAGAGTTTATGGTGATAGCTCAGCGCACAATACATCCTCAACGCATTGACGAAACATCGACAACAAGAAAACATGACTGTTTCAGCACAAGAAACGTCACTAACCGCTTGTAGTTCATGGATAAATATATTCTTGTATGACTGAAGTTTGCAGCTGATGAATGTGTCTTGTGACGTCCATCTAGAATGTACAGAATGGATCTCCTATAAGCAAATACAAGAGCTATTTAATTATCCACCTTAGTTCTCCATGGCGTTGATGGTCACTTTTAAATGGTACGATATGATCGGTTTAATAATTATCAATCATGTGCTTGATCTTTCTTTCAATATTTTGACATTTTGCCATTCATCACATGCTTCGGAAAGGATCCCATTTTACATTTTGCTCTTCGAAACGATCTCTAGGAATTCACAGTAGCTGCATCCCCTGATTAGATTAACATCGGAAAGGTCAACCATCATGAATGCAATGCACTCTTTGAAATGAAACCGATGCGCATCAATACAAGTATTCGGCAATAAAAGCTGTTGTATCATTGTGTTTTATTGTGAAAATTGACATGTACATATGTCAAATTTTCATTTCACTTCAATCGGTGCCGTCTTGTTGAATATTTGTTTAGTTTCAAGTTTCTGACAGGGTTTACTGTATTAGCTATCATTGTAATGGCCTGGTGCACATACCGTGTTAAATGATAGTAGTGTGATATATAAACATCACCCCATGTTACTTGACACTAGCAAATTAAGTTGTCACTCGTATTCACTGTAGACAAGCGGTGGCGCGGTAAAATAATTTCGAACGGGCTTGGTGATCAATTTCGAACGGTTGATGGTCAATTTCGATTGGTTGGCGATCTATTTTGAACGGTCCACATATTAAAGTATGTGAAAAGTATATTTGTCTGATGTTTATGTCACAAATATTTATATTTACCACCTCGGTGAAACTTTACTGACCTGTGGAATGCTTTTGAAGCACATCGGGAGTTTCTATGATTATTTATTATCTATTTTTGAATGGCGAGAAGCAGTACACATGTCATTAATATGTAATATCGTTATTAGTGTGTGCAAACGTTTGATGAGTCCGTTAAATTGAACATGTACCTAGACATAGCTGAAGTGAATCACGTTATGCTGTTTGATTGATGCATATTCCTCAAAACGAGCCCGAATCAAGTAGAATAGAAAATTTAAATGTGGTCAATTTCGAACGCTCATAAATGACAGGCGGATAATTTCGAAGGGTCATACGAGTAATTTCGAACGGTTTGTTGATAGCTCTGCTGAAATATTTCACCGTGAAAATTGTGTATGTGTTGTGATTTCTTTTGATTTCTGTTTCTTGGGTGGGGGGTGGGGGGTTACAAATATTAGTAGGTTAGTCATTATTACTTTTCATTACTTTTTATCTCTCGGATAAGCCTATGACAAGCCAAAATTCTATTTGGTGTTTAGCATTGAAAGGATTATATACATACACTGTACATGACACTGTAAATTGATTAAATGCATATATGTTGAGCATCTAGCCACCTCCCCTTCTCGCTCTCCTCTCCATGTACATGAGGTGATTAGTCTACGAGTAGTAGTACGGGTGGGTATAAAATATGTCTGGAAAGCGCATAATCGGTATACATATACAATGTGAAATGTATCCTGGCTCAGTATTGTCCAAAGTGTCACACAAGAAAGATGAATGTATCAGAAGTTCAGCTGCCTTTATATATAACGCTGAAATTACTCGTGATTAATACCATTATTTGTGATGTACGCTGTATTTTATTTGTCTCAAACCACGATATATTGTATGTTTCTACGCATATATATGGGCCCGTTGACCTTTGTGAATAAAGCATTATCATAATCGGTATCCGCAAGCATTGACATACCATCCAGTAGTAAAATGTAGCTGTATATGCATGAATATGTGCACATACAGGTCAACATCCCAAAAAGTTACATAGGCTATGGTGTATATGGTATCCCGGCGTGGCGGGCCAGCTCATTTCGGTCCTTCATATAAACACTGATAGTGTATATATGAAGGCTCTATCGATGAATGTGATACTATATCTAATGAACATTAAACTGTTAAAAAATTCGCCTTCAACCAGCATAAAATATCTTTGAATGGCCGATGATGTCACATCTGATTCCACAAAGTCGTAGTCATCACCATCTTCATCCATTGGCAGTGGTACATCTTTAACCACCAGTCTCTTAGACACATCTGACATTTCTAGGGGTTGACAAATACCTTTGCTCAGGTATTTTTTTCAACGGACTTCCTGTGTCTTAAGTCTTTTGTCTGAATATCAGTCAACCCTCTTCAACCGTGCAAACATCGCTTGGCATATCCTTTGCCATACATTTGTAGTGCAAGGCTTATAGCCTTTATTATCTTTGCACAATTATGCTACTTCTCATTCCCGCGTGGTCTGTGTCATCATGAGGAATCTTACAGTGGTATCACCAAAAACTGACCATGATGACGCCGATAGGAACCCATAGAAAACATTATACAGGAGGAATAAAATATTTTTTGAACGTTCGAAATTGATCGCCTATGAAAAAAAACCGTTCGAAATCAACACCGCCCGTTCGAAATCGATCGCTTATCAATATTATTCTTATCACGGTGTTAGCATCTTTATCCTTTGATCTCCATACTTCAGTTTTTAGATATAGGTTGTGGGCCATATGTTCTTTGAAAATCATCAATATACGATAATAAAATTGGTCTATATATTACGCAAATTGTCATCGAACTGGAGTCATCAGGGAATACAAGATGACTTGTGTTTCCACGTCTACCTTGAAACCCTCAACTGCTTACAAATGACATACGATCATATCTTTGTCCCGTAATTGAAAGTTTATGTCTATAGATCTGAAATTACTTCACAATTTACAAATTTTTCACCCTGTTTCAGTGTGCGGACCGTTCGAAATTGGTAACTAACCGTTCGAAATTGATCACCAACCGTTCGAAATTGATCACCAACCCCTTTCAAAATTATTTTACCGCGCCACCGCTTGTCTACAGTGGTATTGCAAGGCATAAAAACCTCATTGGCTTGTCTTGAACTTGACAAGAGATGGTTCTTATGTTACCATGAGAACGTTGGACGCTAAACAGGACAACAACGCTATATATTCGAGGGAGAAAAGTAAATTGGATATGCAAATTGATCTATAAATTCAGAGGATAAACATCTATCAGATCTTACTTATTATTTAGAGATACTTTAGTAGATACTCATTTCTCCGGTGATGAGGTCTTGTGTTTTTAGAATAATTTTGCATTTGACATAATACATTCAAATAGTCAGCAAGTTAGCCAAGAAATAATTTATTATCACAAAGCAATCAACCATTTGCTGGGCATCAGAATCACAGTATACTTTTAGCAAAGCACTAGACGTCCAAGACGGCATTAGTTCCCAATTGGTCAAAACGAGCACAAAACGCTGGCTCCATGGACATAGCGAATACGAGGTACGTAGCTGTACATGACTATTAAATTACTACAGACAATAATTACGCGACATGATGAATTTTTACATAAAGCTAAGAACATGCACGGGAGCTATCAGAACACTTTCGGCAGTGCGATCTAGTTACATACTGGCAGCTACTGGTGTTTATCACGCCCATTTTACTCGATATGGTTTCTACTTATTTTGTAGATTCTTGTCACTTTCCCGTAATTGATCGCAGGTATAAAATATGCCCGACTCGGAAGAATATATATATTTGTTATATTAGAGAATAGAAGTTTCACTGCACACATGCAGAACCACACAGGTCTGGTGAGAGTACACAATAATAACCGCTGGCTATAAGACTCCACGATTTATGTGTTTGTCGCCATGTCAGCGTTGTCTTGTTAACCCAACAGATGGAAAAAAAACACAGGGAAGTAATTGTGGTGCCTAGCACGGTATAAGATGAGTGTAGATGTGGCAAAATCATGTTCTGACATCTCCTACGTCGGCGCCACAAGACAAGGAGAGATACCAGTTTTGCCAATATGGGTTACACATGAAGTCACTATTTAGAATCTGTGACTAGTGAAAAGTATGTTTTGCACGTGCATTTCTTGACGAACATCAACGGAACTGTCATGTTACTTATGGTCTATTATATCGGCAGCATCAAAAGAGCTGGATGTGATTTTGTGTGGATCGACTAATGCAGGCACAGATGAGTACACAATTATCTCTGTTCATCTCAGGATCCTTCTCCGGATACATAGTTCTGGCATACGCCATATCGTTTATTAACTGAATGTATACATGCATGCAAGTGATATGTCCATTGAACAGTTATTCACTGATTTATCGTTATCATAAACACCCAGTGGATGTGAGTGATATCGGCCTACTAGCATCTGCATCACACATGTAGATGCTCGAAGAACGTATTGCTGGGTAAATGATAATGTTGTTGCCATCGATAAACTCGACGGTGAAGCGTGTTATAGTACATCAATTAGATGATCGTTCTCGGGATGAACTCCTGATCTTGACCAGAGAGGGTGATCTTTATTGGATTTCATTAATATATTCTCCGGACAAAGATGTTGAACTAATTGATCTAGGGTCATTTGCAGACTGCATTAAGAAAACTGCAGTAGAGAAAACGTTACAATGTTACCATAAGCACACAATAGTCTACCAAAATTAGGTCCAAAAAGCCCATAAGGTAGACATTTGGGTGTCAAAGCTGAATTTTTGCACAGTGACTCTGGAGACCATATAGATAACCCACAAAAAAGTCCCCATCAATCCCATGGGGGGTTTTCCCAAAAATCCAAGATGGCCGCCATTTATACGCGAAATAGCTTAAAATTGACCTAGCGAGTTACCTACTGCACCTACGTTGGTGATTTTAATGTCTACCCCCATGTTTTTTGACCCAAGGAATCTGATGGCGATATTGCTGAGTCTCTGTGGCGGTTGGTTGTTTCAAATTCCAATATGGCTGCCACAAAAACCCGAGAAATTCGTAAAATCACGTTTTCAGCTATATTTCAGCTCATATGGCTAATAGTGGCAAAATATTGGTGTCTACCCCCAAGTTTTCTTACCTAAGGAATCCAATGGTGATAATGCTGGGTCTATGTGACTGGTAATTGCCTCGGAATTCAAAATGGCTGCCATCAATACCGGTGAGATTTGGAAAATTACGTTTTCTTGCAATATTTCAGCTAATGATCTATCATACATTTTGGTATCTGACCCCGTGTGTTCTGATCAGAGGATATTCTAAAGATATTGCTGAGTCTCTGTCACTAATAGTGGCCTCAGAATTCAATATGGCTGTCATAAAAACCTGTGAAATTCGCAAAATTAAATTTCGATTGTGTAAGCTTCTCTGGCAGAGCGAAGCAAGATTTTGGTGTTTACTCCACGTTTTCTGACCAATGGAGTCCAATGGTAATGTTGGAACGGTGATAATAGTCTCTGGGTATTAAAGTTCCAGTGATATCGGAACCACAAATCCAGGTTTCTGGCTAGATGAGCACGAATAGATATATCAACAAACATATAAATTCATATCCGAAGACCAAGGACACAATCCATCCAATCAAAATACATGTAAGCAGAAACCCATAAGATCTCTTATGGGTTTCTGATGTAAGTGGTAAAATCCAGATGATACTATCAGTTACAAAGTCGTAGCCACCTAAACATCACATGTAACCAAGCAATTGAGTGTGAGATCAAGTGCTCCGGATTAGTGAGTATCTCTTGCCCCGCCAGTGGCATTTGCTTCCACACCTGTAAATTTAGATGCAAATATATCCACAAAATCACAATGATGGGAAAATATATACCATGTACATCTTACATGTATGTGAGATGTTTTAACTAATCTTCAACCATGCCTACCATGAAATCCTTTAAAGTCTAAACATTATACAATCATGTTTGAGCAGTTTGGTAGTCGAAACCTGTGCTCCGGCTATGAGTTCCTGGTAAGATGTATTCATCTGGCGAAGCTGGAAAACTGCGACACACATGTTAAGACGCCGTAGGCTGGTAAAGTTGCGATATTACCGCTCAAAACATAGATATTGATAAGAGGAAACCAGATTCGTCACGTTTGTCATACAATTTTGTACACACTTTACCTATTGTGGTCAATTTCGAGGAAAATATCGAGGTAAGAAGTTGACATTGAAGAATCAATAATTTGTGTGCTTTTCAATCCGTCTGGATATATCTGATGTAGGTATTCACCAAATCTGGGGGTATTCCGTGATATGACACCAGCAATATATCTGAAGGTGAAATCTAACGAACCGCATGTACCTATTCGTTTATATCAACAATATAATCAATCCATCAAGATTATGCCAGCATGTATGACAAACATATACAACATTTTGGTGTCCACATCCTGGTTTTGTGACCCAAGGAATTCAAGAAAGACAACAGTGGACTCATATGTAAGTACAACGTATAACTTCTATAGATGCAATATGGCTACCAAGTACAATGTAGTGAATGTGTCCGTAAACTGGAGTATATGTCATGATGTATCATACTCACATTTAATAACTACTTGTATACTGTGGTTCTTTGCAATATGAATAATCAACACGTGTGTAAAACACCATCAAACATTTAGTTTGCTTTTTTTACCAAGGGCATGGCAGTATATGAGCAGTTAATTTAAAGTTCATTTCATGTGCAAATATTCGGTCAGTCTGTCATATCTGTGATGTCTTCATCTGGCACAGCTGTACAGCTTAAACCCACCATGTCCACACATTCTAAGCCAGCAAGTTGCTTGAAAATCATAATAGATCAATTTGAGCAATCCCTTTGGAACAGCAGCACGATCTGAGCCGACATTTGGGAGATTTCAAGCCCGTAGTTCCCCTCTGAAACCAATGCGCTCAAACTATTTGCCATATCAAAACTGAACTTACAGGAACATGCGGGCTGTTGAAGGGATCTCAGCAGAGCAACTTGCTTACAGTATCATTGTGGGTGAGAGTTGTGGATGTGGATGAGCTGAGATCCATTGTGGAGGAGTTCTTGTCGTGCAATGATCTGCTTTAGAAGTACATGCAAGCTCCATCAAGAATTTTGACATGCTTTGCCTCTCATTAATAAGCAATAATCTACTCTCCCTGTTTGTGAATATGACAAGAGATCATCAAAACTCTTTGCTGTGCTGAGCAGACACCATTCACACAGCTGTGGTTGTCATTCGAGACGAAGCCTCTTTGTAAATAAAAAAAAATATTGCATCGTGACCAGCAATTATTCATCAAAATTGTGGACTTATTCCAAACTACTACCGAACAGATGATTGCTACTTTCAGTCATGAAAAACTGAGTTGTCTCTCTTGAGCAAATGGCTCTGCTAAGATGCAGTCCATCCACATTCCTGCAAATTCAATTCGGCACTGTGATTGTCATTATGTCACATCAATAAATTGTAGTGAGCCAATGTCTGTGTTGGTTCTAAACTTCAATTTATGAGTTTACAGAGATTATGTAGCATTTTTAACTTGTTAGTTGAATATGGGTCCACTGGTGCTCGTATTTCTTTCACTGGGTAAATCATAGATATAGACACCAAAATCTTTTATCTGCCACAGAAGCAGATATATAGTCGAAACGGGGTTTGTGAAAAAAAAAAATTCACAAATTTTGATGGCAGTCATATTCATTTCTGTGGCAAACAACAGTTACAGAGACACGGCATTATCACCACTGTATTCCTTGGGTCAGAAAATATGGGGGTAGACACCAAAATGTTGCCTCAATCTGCCATAGAAGCTGGAATATAGCTGGAAACATGATTTTTCGAATTCTACGGGGTTTTGTTGTGGCCATTTTGGATTTTGAAACAACCATCAGTCACACAGACTCAACATTATCACAATTTGATTCCTCAGGTCAGCAAACGGGGTGGTAGACACCAAAATTTTGCTTCTATCTGCCATAGCAGCTGAAATATAGCTGGAAACGTGATTTTACGAATTTACCGGGTTTTTATGGCAGCCATTTTGGATTTTGAAACAACCAACAGTCACATAGACTCAGCATTATCACCATTGGATTCCTTAGGTCAGAAAACATGCGGGTAGACACCAAAATTCTGCTTCTATCTGCCATAGCCGCTGAAATATAGCTGGAAACGTGATTTTACGAATTTCCCGGGTTTTCGTGGCAGCCATGTTGGATTTTGAAACAACCAACCGTCACAGAGACTCAGCAATATCACCATCAGATTCCTTGGGTCAGAAAACATGGGGGTAGACACTAAAATCACCATCGTAGGTGCAATAGGTAACTCGCTAGGTCAATTTTAAGCTATTTCGCGTATAAATGGCGGCCATCTTGGATTTTTGGGAAAACCCCCCATGGGATTGATGGGGACTTTTTTGTGGGTTATCTATATGGTCTCCAGAGTCACTGTGCAAAAATTCAGCTTTGACACCCAAATGTCTACCCCAAACCCTAAATACAGTAGACTACAACCAACGGCATGTATTCATATTATTGGAAAAGCACACGGTTTATTTTATAGGATATTACTCAAAACAAATATTTCAAGCCAAGAAACACCAGCCAATACTTCCGTGTGAAAAACAGAATACACTAGCATTATTATATTTCAACCGAAGGGATGACAACATCTACTCATGCAGGTCTACGAATGATCTGCAACTAACACGATGTCCAAAAAATCAACGCACAATTCATTAAAAATAAGCCACAAACTTATGTAATAAGCCACAAATAACAGAGAATAGAGTAGTTTGTAGCGTCCCGTCAAAAGACTTCCTATTAAAAGATATGTGATGTCTTGGGAACAATAACGTCACATATCTCAAGGAATCGCCTCTCAATGACGTGACAAGGTCATCGATAAACCGAGGGATATTTTACCACTGTCAAGTTTGTGTTGTTGCTGCTCTTCAACATGGAGCTGAGCAGCTGAGACATTTTTGACAAATTGCTTTCTGTTTCCACGAAAGTGCGCAAAGATTTTTCATCATATATTGGTTGTCTGATCAATTGATGATATTTTAGAGTGTAGTCGGAGATATTTATACGAACTGATTGTGTGTTTGGTTTACAGGTGCTCATAAACATACTTTCAAAAATAACCAGAGTGGAAATTTCATTTTTGAAAATTCGAAATATAGTTCAACGAATCTATTTAATATGTCTATTTCATATGGACTCCCGAATACAGAGAATATAATTTCTTTCCAACCAATTAAATTCTGAACCACTGGGAATCATTTTTCCAGTACTGATAAGTGGATGAGATTGTTATGTAGTGCATACTCTATGATGGAAGGCAACGCCAGAAGTTGCCAAAGGTTAATGCCTTGAGTACCCAGTGTAGGCACCATGGGGCTAGGAAGACTTCCCGACCGAGTCTGGACGATCATATTATTTGGGAGGGTGAAATGCGAGACCGACCTCCTTGTGATCAAACATTGATGTATATTATGATGTCGATACATTCTATCACCCTAATACGGCAACTATTTTTTCAATAAAGTTACATGCATAAATCAATCAATCGTCTGATATTGTCTTGTATTCTGTACATTTTTCATATGACCTCATATATTCTTGTCCCAACATTCGCACAAAACTGGGATATTATGTTTAATGTTCCAATATTCGTGTGGCCTGTGGAAGATTTCGCCGGATTGGTGGATCATCAGTCACCAGTATTGCAGACAAAAAGCAAAAAGTCGATACCCCTTCAAGTATTAGCTACACTACCACAGTTGTAACTCCACAAAAGAACCAAACAGGAATCCTTCTAAACAAATTCTGGGCCCTTTTAACTCACAAAAACCGAATCCAACTGTTTGGAAACAGAAGTAATCTATCTTTACTATGGCCACCTCTCATACCGATATTGCCAATGTATATGTACACACGCGCAATGTCAAACTATATGGGCCCAGTTATTCCACACAATGTGTCAGGAGACCACCTTATCTTGACTACATGATGCTCATAGGAGACATTCCTACATGGTATCTACCAAGGACACAATATAATGGAAATGCAAATTGGTCTATATAACTTGGAATTCATGTAGCTGCGTCCCATCATGGGACTCACTTGGCTTTGAGTGGATCTCTTTCCCAATGAGGGAAAATATCAACTTCTTTCTTGCAGAGGATCAGACATCCAGATGCTTTATATTTCTCATTGTTCATGTTCGTGTCCAGAAAAATGTTATCGTTCAAACTACGACCCTGTGTTGACTAGTATAACTAAGAAATGAATTCAATACATCTGAAACCAGCATTTTACCAAAAAATACATCTTACTGTGAAAATACTGAACTTATTTGATATATGTACTGTCTAAAGTTGGTCATCCTCATAACCGACTTTTGGCATTTGGGCGAATTTTTTGCGTTGTTTTTTTCATACCACGTCGAATAGCAAACGATAATCAGTTACACATGTTGTTCATGAATGGGCAAGAACAAATTTGTTTATACAATCATACGGGTATAATATAGTTTGAACTATTAGATCTACTAGATCTCATCAACCCTTTCCAGGCCAAGTACAAATTTTTATTATTTGACAACACCATATTGAATTCTTCATCTAGTACTGTCTTTGTATATTCATACGAGTATGATTTAGTTTGAACTATTAGATCCACTAGATCTCATAAAACTTTTCCTGACTAAGTACAAAATTTTATTATTTGACAACACCATATTAAATTCTTCCTCTAGTACCAATGTATTGAGTCAATATCACAATTGCGTCTTCGTATATTGTATTCTAATATATTGTTTGCTATTGGGGTCATGATTTTCTGTTACATGATATCTGACATGACTTGTTATCTGAATCAGCTTACTCAGTCCGTTACTCGGCTGCATAGCGTTGGAAATGTTTGGCACGATATCTCACATAAGACCTTCCTAATATCCTCACAGCAGTAGCACCAAGAATCATGCTTTAGGAACGACCCTGTCTATGAGGAAGAAAAATAAGTCGGAAATGCAGATTAGCCCAGGAAAGTGGTAAGAAGTTCTTTCTTGACCGAAAGACACTTTTTTGTTTTCGGAAGCACAAAACTGTATCAGTCACATCGGGTTATCAACGTTTTATGAGACGATCATTGGTTTGTGCCGTAATTTGCTGCTCGTTGCAGTGAATGTTCTTTTTTCTAGACAGTATCTACCAGGTCTCATGGATCCACGACGACTAATGAGTGAACACATAGGTAGCCGAGATTGTTATGGTTAATACAAATTCATGCTGCAGGTGCAGCACATCCAGTTCGTATGTCCACTTCCTATACTTACATACTTACATTCATATGTGCAGTCCGCAACACAGGTCACTGAATGATTAATTTTTCAATCCATGCATCGGAATCTACGGAAGCGTAGAAGGGCCACTATGTATTTTTTTATTTCCCGTGTTATATCTTGATAATATCGACTTATAACTCGATAATATCGACTTATATCTTGATAATATCGACTTATAACTCGATAATATCGACTTATATCTTGATAATATCGACTTATAACTCGATAATATCGACTTATATCTTGATAATATCGACTTATAACTCGATAATATCGACTTATATCTTGATAATATCGACTTATATCTTGATAATATCGACTTATAACTCGATAATATCGACTTATATCTTGATAATATCGACTTATAACTCGATAATATCGACTTATATCTTGATAATATCGACTTATAACTCGATAATATCGACTTATATCTTGATAATATCGACTTATAACTCGATAATATCGACTTATATCTTGATAACATCGACTTATATCTCGATAATATCGACTTTTATCTTGATAATATCGACTTATAACTCGATAATATCGACTTTTATCTCGATAATATCGACTTATAACTCGATAATATCGACTTATATCTCGATAATATCGACTTATAACTCGATAATATCGAGTTATACTTTCTCCTGTAAAGTCCGCACTTTTTAGTAATCCTTTTCAATGTACGAACACTTAACGTATAACCATGTAAATAATCTAGACAATTCAAAATTTCTTGGTACTTCAATAGACGTGGAATCAATACCCAGTATCAAGTATTCCGAGCAAACAAAACAGGGTCCGTTATCCAATCTCATAGTCCGGGGACAGAAAGTCATATCAGGCATACGAAGTGAGAGAAAACAAAAATGACAGGGAAACTCATGAACCCCCGTAAAATACTTACCAGGCGAAAATACTTCACTACAAGTTCATCACGGTCATTCCTGTTGAGTATTTGTGGGCGTGTACGATTAGTTTGTCAACTGTAATATGTACCGAGGTCCTAATCAGTTACAATATATAAAGTTAAGTCGATATTATCGAGATATAAGTCGATATTATCGAGATATAAGTCGATATTACCGAGATATAAGTCGATATTTTCGAGTTATAAGTCGATATTAGTAAGTAATCAGTTCAAACCAAAGACCAGTATTTGCAAACTCTGATTACATCTTGAGCCGTCTGTGCGAATTGGGAAGCGCAACCTTGAGGTATGAATGTCAGGAGCAGAAGATCAGTGAAGATATCCGAGCGTTATGTCAAAATTGGCTGTATTGGTGGTAATAGATCGACACTTACATTCATACCACTGAGCCAGTGTCACTGCTGGTGGACGTTAAGTCTGTCCCGAGGATACCATCAACTCAGTAGCGTTGTGGCTTGTGATTAGGTACTTGTCATATATCTATTCCATGGGGGTTTGTTTCAGATTTCTAAATTATTTTCATAGGTTGTTGGGCAGTTGTATACTAATTCCATCAGGTGTGCAGTAGAAACAACTACATTTACCACACTGTCTGCCCCTGATGACGCCAGTGTGCCTTTTGATAAAGTAATCGGTCGGGCTTTGTTTCTATTGCAAATTGTTATATGTTTGTTATTGGAATCATCACAATTTGGCTGTATTGGTGGTAACAGGTCGATACTCACATGTACCACACATACGTTTATCTGTCCCATTAATTGCATTGATATAGTACATGTGTTGGAGTACATCGTAGCACCGTGCACTGTTTTACCTGACAGGTGCATAATGCGTGGGGTACTGTATTATGTGTGAGATAATGCACTGATATATGACGAGTGATATCACTCTCTGTTGTAGGCATAGCCGAGAACAGATGGGGATATCGACGGCGACTGAATCAAACATCACAGCCCTAGGGGTTTATCTACACACAGAGACTGATCACAATAGTATCTGCAGTGAATAAATCTGATATTTTCCTGTGTGGGTTGACCAATATCGCAAGGTCTGTCACACATAGTGATTCTGACCGGGGTGAGTTGTAAATATATGTGTATTGTTTCTAGAAACAATTAGTATTGTTCTTAGAAACACCATATTAGATACTACCCATGTTTATTGGGAAAGAACTTGTTGCTGCAGTTCTATTCGAATTTCACCACGTGCAGTTCTATTCTAATTTCACCACGTGATATTTTACACATCATCTGCCGTTGGTGATGACACCAATATGCATTAGATGTAAATTTTCGGTCGGGTTTCATTTATATCCCAAAATTTTGTAAAAGGTTTCTTCATTAATGAACAAATTCTGGTTGTATTAGTGGTAGTAGGTTGATGCATGCATTCGCCACATATTTCACCCTCACCTTCTCAATAATTTTAAATTCTCCCCCTAGCTGATATGGCCTTGATGTATTAAATCTGGCACCAGATATCATATCTGGTATCCTGGTGTGACATGACAGATATACATATCCTCAAAAGACACAACAACAGACATTTTATTTGTACTTCTTACTTCATAGTAATGTTGTACATAATTAGCATTTCTTGGACCTTCAACTCAATATCATCAACACTATACATTAATGTATACTAATGCGGGTACAAATACATATTTCAGCCAGTAATTATTCCATTCAATGTTACAATCTTGCAACATACTAATCTCACAATATGCTCCTCTACTAATTGAAATCATATAAACGTGTGATGTTTCGTCGTGGTTATCTTTGTGGATATGCTTCTAGTTCTCAGGAAAATATTTGTATATTCATTTCGACTGCAGCTTGTGACTTCCTATTCAAGAAATCATTGTATATTTATTTCGATTGCTGCACAAGATCATGAGTGTTCGTGCAGTCATTTTGTAACAAATAAGTAATGACAGTTGAATGCATGTAGTGCATAAACTGCAAAATAAGTGTTAAAGACTATTTGACTAACTTGGTACATGTGGGTCCTCGATGAAATCAATTCAACTTGGAGTAAATACTTCTGGATGAATTTGGTGATCACGAAGCACTCAAAAGCAGCCTGTTCTGTTGGTTAATATCATCTGTCTTGGGATGGAGATTTCTCGAGTGTCATAGATAGTTCTGCCAATATGCTTTTTGTTTGTTTTCCTTTTAACAACACCACTGATGAAACGTGAAATAATATTAAATGTCGGACTCGGTTCATATTTGCTTGCATGTGTCTCATTCCTATGGTTTATCACCTTATTTCAAGGTAATATTTTGTAATGAACAAAATAGGTCTAAACTTATAAACTATCTGTTTTTAGGTTTCCGTGCGAGCGGTACTGACTATTAGCTGTCTACAAATCAGATGAACACTACAAAATGTTCACTGCAACCTTAACGTAGTCCGCTACAAACCCTGAGGTAACGAAGAGTTAAAATTTAAAAGTCATTTCTTGAATATTATCTCTTCAAAATGACATATTTTATAGAGTAAATGATCAGCATCCTAATACTGAAAAGAAAACAGGGGGTCACCGTGCTCGTTTCTTCTACATATTCGATCGAAATCACACACATTTACCTGAAATGATATAAATTATGGCATTTTTGCACATTTTTTCATTCATATTCACATCTTGCATCGTGTTTTCCATGCGAACGGATACGGTGACCCCCTATTTTCTTTTCAGTTTCAGAATGCTGAACAGTTACTCTATAAAATATATCAGTTTGAAGCTCTAGATTATGTTGACACAGTTATTTATATTAAAATAACTCTTTGACCCCCTCCCCTCACTGTTTGGAGCGGACTACCTTAAATTTGTTAACATTTGGCATTGGAAGTCAGCATCTTCGTCTTCTCACGCGATACCAAAACAACAGAAATACGGAAGAATGTACAGTTTATTCGCTTGTAGCTCGCACGTGTAAAGTATCATAGAAAATCGTATCTGGTGCATATTTTGAGGATCTTGAACTTGACCTCAGTTGTTATTTTGTGCTCAAACTCAAGGCCATGTCTAGCCTTACACCAAGGAATACATTATATTATAGCGACGGAGTCCACATTATTCAAACGACAATAAATACCAACACTGTTTATGTTAACGCAAATGTAAACAATGTGTTCACATCGTGCATTTTTCGGTATGTAACGTCACCAGGGCATAGTTCGGAGGATCTATCAGTGTAAGAATCAACCTATTACCACAAGCTCAACTAGATTTCAATGATGACATTAACAAACCTAAAATACAACATTTTGACAGGAAAACAAAGCGCAACCAAACACTTGCGGCCAAAGCCACATTGGCGTCATCAGAGGCAGAAAGTTTGTGAAATATAGGTGTTCCTGCTGAGCACTAGATGGAATTTGTATACAACTGCCCAACAACCTACTAGAACAATATAGAAATCCGTCACGAAACCAGGCAACAGGTGTATGACAAGCACTCAATCACAGGCCAAAAAGCTACTGAATTTATGGTATTCTCGGGGACACATTTAATGTCCACCAGCAGTGACACCGGCTCAGTGGTGTCAATGTAAGAATCGACATATTATCACCAACTAGATTTTGAAGATAGCAAAAACAAACCTGAAATACAATATATCTGGAATAAAACAGGCTCAACCAAACACTTACGGCTAAAACCACACTGGTGTTATCTGGGGCAGAAAGTGTGTAAAACATAGGTGTTTCTACTGTACACTAGGTTGAATTAGTATACAACTGCCAAACAACCTTCTGGAGCAATTTATATATCCAAACAAACCCAGGCAATAGGTGTATGACAAGTACAACAGTACCCATTCACAGGCTAAAAGGCTACTGAGTAATGGTATGTATAGTTTTATCTCATCGAAAAAATGGTAGCCAATTGTTCTATGACAACTTGCAGGAGTGTGTCACTATAAACCCACTGACTGCAGATACGGGGTATTTTCATTGTTTCAATACATAGATTAATCACAGGAGACACATTTATTATGGTCGCTGGATCATTTGCAAATGATCATTCGTTGATTGATCATTTGTGCAGCAGGTGTTTCATTCAGCCATGGTAATGAAACGGAGCGAGTTCACTCACAGTGTGTGCTAATGAGCAGCTGTGATGTCCCTGACTGATTAGAACGGGCAAAAACAGAATATTTGTAGCATATATTTTCTTGCATTGACATATATGCAGTACCTGTGCATTATTTCACATCCCTGTGACATACTTGATATGAATGGAAGAATTTATTTCTGGAAGCTTAAATCAATATGAGAAATTACACTACAAATATATACTCAAGTTCAACACAAAATCTCATATGATTTTTGGCGATAACTTCGTTTGGGATGGTCGGATCAATTTGAACTTTCATAAGTTTCCATTTGGCACAAAACCATATTTTTCACTTAAATTTCAGACTTCTATCTTGAAAACTGACACAGTTGGCAATTTACCCCCAATGTTAAATTTTGGACACAAATCGGATCACATGAATTCAAGCAAATTTGGGGATTTCATTATCTTTATTCCGCTAGAAATGTAATATGAGGAGAGTTTGGGAGTTATAAGAATGATTTCTAATAAAATATCGTTCTTACAAAGTACTGTGCAATGGGAACATCGAACAACCTACCAAACTCTGTTCAGACTCGCACGTTTCATATTTGATGTGAAATTTAACATTTGAGTAGATTGCCAACTTTTTCGAATTTGCAAGAGAGAAGTCTGAAATTTGGTGACAAAAATGCGGTTTTCTTTAAACTTGATCCGACCATCCTAAACGAAGTTATGCCCAAACATCATATGTTTTGTGCTGAACTTGACTCTAACAAATATCAGAATCAATTTGCGATATATTATAAAATGTATGATGATCCACTATACCGAAACACTCTACTCTTGCCGAGCAGGCCATATGAATATATGGAACCATACACTAGACATAATGTCCTCAGGTAATATGTGAAAATTGCAGGAGACTGGTACATCTGGTACCAGTTTGAGGTTAATGAAGTTGGGAGCACAAATTTGTGACAAAACGTTAAATGAATGTCTCAACTAAACTGGACCATAACGAGCTCGTTGCCTGGTATGGGTACATAACTATGTTTGTCAATTTTACATATAGGTGATTCCATTTGTTAAACGAAATTATAAGAGTATTTACATCTGTCCGATATGAATTTTCAAATACATTATATTGAATTGATAATAGAAAGAATGAAGAGAAAACTTTTACCATTAGCTGATAATGTACAGTGGATATACGGTGAGTTTTGGCATTAAAATAAATGAAACAGGTCCCACTCTGACAGTGGATTATCTGTCTTCGCCATCTAGTTCATGAGCTGCGTTAGTATTACAGCCAGGGATAATGGTGGGTAGAACTCTGCTAGAACTTTGTGTCAATAATACAGGACTGGTATATATTGGGACGAGGTAATTGTGATATAGTCTGCAGAGTAACACGTATATATTTTTTTGACAATGAATACAGCAGGTACCTCAACTGACCATGTTTACTTTTGGTGTGTATAGGGAAGTGAATATTGAATAGTAATTTTGATGAGGCCAGATACGTAATGGCGTCAAGTGTTAGACTCCATTATATCTTCTTTGAATATCTATCGCTCGTTCATGAGCTGTATTAGAATTCAGTTGGCAAGGATAAGCGTCGATACTGATCCCCATACTCAAACAACCAAACCGTACTCCCTATGTGTAGGTATGACCGCTGTGTTGCTTGTTTGTTACTTTAGTTACCCATACTTTTGATTGGATTTTGTCCTCTTTGGTATAATATTACGAGCAAATACATGTATCATATAACATATTGTCACGATGTATTACAACTAAATCACTGTGTGACAGAGAGAGATTAAATATCATGTGACAGTTGCGAATGGAATTTGCAACAATGGAATACGCACGAAAACTTTATATGTATATTATATGATTTCATGGAGTTAATTTATGTGACTTTTTTACCCCTAATTAGCAAAACATGACCGTGAAACAACCAAAATAATAATGTGAGTATAATATACTTCATTGAAACTTGAACTCAAACCTAGATTTCAGTCTAGTTATTCCATGCAATGTCAACAGAGCACGAGATCTTGATTACTCAAAGCTCGCGGGAATCATTCCTGCATGCTGTCTATTCGGTGCATAGTACAACAGGAATGCAAATTGACCTAAAAAAAAAAAACTTGCAAGAGACATATTTCGTTGTATCACAGTTCAGTTATGGAGTTGATATAGCGATTTTCTTTACAGAAAACTTGATATCTAATGCTGTTTCTGTATATTTAACTACATTCGTACAACTGATGAAGGACATTTGTGGGTTAAAAAAACGGTAATTTGTTGAGAATCATAAGCTACATTACTTCCGGTATGATCTCTTAATCTGTTACTTACTCGTGTGTGAAACAGTGCGTTCATCGTAAAATTATGGGAAATCTAAGCTCCGTGTGGATGACTCGGCAAACGTTCGTCTAACAGTCCATCTTGAGCACGCTACTGGTGTTTTTTTTCTGTCAGAAACAGAAAGCTGGTCATAGTCTGCTCATATTATGGAGAAGCCACTGCCCGTCTAGCGCTGGCGATCTGGAATATTGCATTTTACACTGCGTAACAATAGATACTTAAATCGTGAATATGAATTGGCCCTGGGATGTAGATGTTAACAACACGTACATAATAACATGATAATGATTACATGATGTCCATGATAACGTCAAAATGAACGAAACATGTCACAATTTCTCTTGGTTTATCAGGCCTCGCTATCTAGTTCATGAGCTGCATTAATTGATACAATCGAGGATAAACGTTGGTACTGTGACGGGATTATGTGTGTGTGAGGAATTCGGACGGTACATGTTCAGTAGAGCAGTGGCACCAGTGATCGATACCTAGTGAAATTTCTCAAATATTCGATGTATATATCTCTGAAATATTTACTGTATGTATTTCTGTGTTTCTGTATTATTTTGGTGTGTGTAATGTTTTTCAAAAAAAATAAATTACTAATTTACTTCATCTTTTCATGTGTATCTACATTTTATTGTAGAATTTCACATCAATCACATGCCACAATCCACATCATATAATATTTCATGCATTATATACAAGTCAAATAAATAAATAAATAAATAAATACACACAATGTCATAACACAGTCAGATACCAATAATGGACTCGTTCACAGAAATTCCCGCCAAATTTGCCGAATGCCCGACCAATCAGAGACTGGTCTCACTAACGGCGATAAACAACTTGGCAAACTGCGGTTGTATTGCGTTGTTTGAAGAAATTAATACAAGTTATTGCACGAACGTTCATACTCCTGCTAATATATTAGTATTAGGGCGTGAAACTTAATTTTCTGACCGTGAAGTGCATGATACACATATATTTCCGTAAAACCATCCCGGGCACGGGAACCCATCTCAAAACCACCAGTGTTTGTTGATGTTGAATGTGGAGGGACCGGTTATTGTTTCAGTTTGGCATGAGACCACCGCATCGGTCAGATATTAAAGTCGTGATTGGAGAGTAGTGATGAACATGTTCACCGAACACTATTAGGTATTATTATTCTACCATAGCAATGATCTTAGTATTATCAATAACGCACACAATTGTCATATACCTCGTAGACGATGGCTGCAAATGATGGATATACGTATAGTACTTCACTGGAATGAATAAATAAATTGGTTCACCAACACGAGTCCAATGACCTTCATATGCACGTATATAGATCTTATCTCGAATTGGAATATTATAATAACCTGAACAAGAAAACAAATCATATAAATGGGCCTAACTTGTCTGAAATTTCATGATTGATATAGCGTGATAATAACAACACATTACCAGTATTTGTGATACCCCGGTAACCTTATTATGACAACTGGTCCATATTTACGAATGGCAGTATTACAGGCTATAGCGAGTACACAAATGACAGCAGAGAACGCACCCTTTCTATCCGGAATATTAGAGAATTGGTAAATCTCACGAAATAAATTTTACATGTATTTTGTCCTTGCTCAGGTGGTCCTCAGCCCATCTGTGTGCGATAAATTTTGGGGAAATTTTTACATGTGGATCGGGGACTGGAAAAAATAGCGCCGCTATGAAATTATACCTGGCTAAAAGGAATCAGGTACACTGTCTAAACACAACGAAATAGTCAGTGTGCTTCCATTCAACAGACCTACTGTCTGTAAATTATTTGCTCTGCATGTAAAACCAGTATCCCGAATCAGTATGTACCCAGCAAAACACCTCTAAACCACAATTATCATGGTTTAAAAAATCTAACTGGTCCCTCCCAGTTTTCTATCTTTGGAACCTCCATCAGCTATTCATGGAAATGAGCCCCGCATATAAACGTGAAATTGGAGTAACACGTGTTCGCAATCACGTATGGTACAAATTCAATCATATTCGATTGTTTCTTGCTCAAATACGTCGCCAAGGCGGTTTATGTGATTCACAGTTGAGGACAATGCACATTTGTGGTTTCCCGCCATTTCGTGTTGCAAATGGTTATATCAGTAGTCGGAAGGAGATACCCGTATGTGAGACCAGCGATTCAGTGGTCCGTTTGAATTACGGAAAAGTCCGAATATGCATGAGATGGCGGGAAAGTCTATGAATTGGTCCATTCAAACAAAATAATACTGGCAAAACTACATCAAGGATATATCAAGACTATCAACAATGAATGACTGATACAATCATAGTAGTAATAATAGTAGTAATTCACTAGCAATAATTCAAGCAAGATAATACTGGCCAATGTAAAAATGGATTATACATGATCACAAATTAACTTAATTAACACAGGTCACATTTGAGAAAGTAGTCTTCCAGCTCCTCACAGCTCAGCTCACATACATGATCATTCTTCGTGCAAGATATGTGCCAGAACCGTGGACACATATCACACCCAGCCCAATCTATCGAAAATCCGTCTCCTCTCCCACATCTTGCACACACGTTCGCGTCCACAAAGTCGTGGCTTGCCTGGTCATCTGAATCGTCGTGGACTGACATACCGGTACATGCCGCTGATTCGTCATTGTCACTCTCCACAGGCCTTGACTTCTTTCCTTTTCTTCCCTTCTGTTTCGGCATGGCTCTCTCTTTTTCTCGCTCTTGTTCTTTCCTCTTCCTCTCAGCCTCACGTTCCTCACGTCCTTCTCTCTCTCTCTGCCTTCCGCTGTTGTTTGGCCTCTTCTCCCTTCTTCCTCTCCTCTGCTCGGCGCGCATGCCACTCAACGGCCTTGGTGCCTGACAAAGCTTTCGGAAAATGGCCCTCTTTCTGTGCCTTGGCCTTCGTTTTCCCTTCTGTATCAGGCACAGACAACGACCGAAAGGCTAGGGGTTCAGCAGCTGTGGTCCATTTGTTAACGGCTTCCGTCCTCAGATGTGTAGATGTCGACTGCGATGGCATGTCACCATCTGGGCTGGACACTCTAGACGAAAGCCTCCTATCCAGCCGGTCAAGTGCCATCTGAGGGGAAATGATGGAAGAAGATCGTGAGAGGTCCGTGGTCTGGCGAGAATCACAACTGGACCTCTCGCAGTTGGCGAAATATCTCTTGAGAGTGGAACTTTCAGAATCACAGATGCTCCTCCTTGGTGTTACTTGGGAAGTTGAAGCCTACGGGGTCAACTGTGGTGTCTTGTCTTGGGGAACGCCAGATTCAAGCCTGTGGGGACAGCTGAGTGAACTTTGTTCGATCTATGCCGGTAACGGTAAAGGGATACATCCCTGAACGGAGGAATGCTAACTTGGCATTCTTGACAGTTGCCACGGTTCCCCAGACCTCCCGGAAGACTCCATTTGATGGTCCATTTGCCATTTCTTCACTTCCTTGGCCCATGCTTACTCCATCTGTGAGAACAACTCCACATCACAGGCCTGGAGCACGTGGGTGTCATTTGCTACCAAGCAGTACAGGACTATCTGATTACCGGAGCAAAATTTGGTGGCTTTTCAAAAAAAATTACCGGAGCAAAATTTGGTGTTTTTCAAAAAAAATAAATTACTAATTTACTTCATCTTTTTATGTGTATCTACATTTTATTGTAGAATTTCACATCAATCACATGCCACAATCCACATCATATAATATTTCATGCGTTACATACAAGTCAAATAAATAAATAAATAAATAAATAAATACACACAATGTCATAACACAGTCAGATACCAATAATGGACTCGTTCACAGAAATTCCCGCCAAATTTGCCGAATGCCCGACCAATCAGAGACTGGTCTCACTAACGGCGATAAACAACTTGGCAAACTGCGGTTGTATTGCGTTGTTTGAAGAAATTAATACAAGTTATTGCACGAACGTTCATACTCCTGCTAATATATTAGTATTAGGGCGTGAAACTTAATTTTCTGACCGTGAAATGCATGATACACTTATATTTCCGTAAAACCATCCCGGGCACGGGAACCCATCTCAAAACCACCAGTGTTTGTTGATGTTGAATGTGGAGGGACCGGTTATTGTTTCAGTTTGGCATGAGACCACCGCATCGGTCAGATATTAAAGTCGTCATTGGAGAGTAGTGATGAACATGTTCACCGAACACTATTAGGTATTATTATTCTACCATAGCAATGATCTTAGTATTATCAATAACGCACACAATTGTCATATACCTCGTAGACGATGGCTGCAAATGATGGATATACGTATAGTACTTCACTGGAATGAATAAATAAATTGGTTCACCAACACGAGTCCAATTCCAATCTTATCTCGAATTGGAATATTATAATAACCTGAACAAGAAAACAAATCATATAAATGGGCCTAACTTGTCTGAAATTTCATGATTGATATAGCGTGATAATAACAACACATTACCAGTATTTGTGATACCCCGGTAACCTTATTATGACAACTGGTCCATATTTACGAATGGCAGTATTACAGGCTATAGCGAGTACACAAATGACAGCAGAGAACGCACCCTTTCTATCCGGAATATTAGAGAATTGGTAAATCTCACGAAATAAATTTTACATGTATTTTGTCCTTGCTCAGGTGGTCCTCAGCCCATCTGTGTGCGATAAATTTTGGGGAAATTTTTACATGTGGATCGGGGACTGGAAAAAATAGCGCCGCTATGAAATTATACCTGGCTAAAAGGAATCAGGTACACTGTCTAAACACAACGAAATAGTCAGTGTGCTTCCATTCAACAGACCTACTGTCTGTAAATTATTTGCTCTGCATGTAAAACCAGTATCCCGAATCAGTATGTACCCAGCAAAACACCTCTAAACCACAATTATCATGGTTTAAAAAATCTAACTGGTCCCTCCCAGTTTTCTATCTTTGGAACCTCCATCAGCTATTCATGGAAATGAGCCCCGCATATAAACGTGAAATTGGAGTAACACGTGTTCGCAATCACGTATGGTACAAATTCAATCATATTCGATTGTTTCTTGCTCAAATACGTCGCCAAGGCGGTTTATGTGATTCACAGTTGAGGACAATGCACATTTGTGGTTTCCCGCCATTTCGTGTTGCAAATGGTTATATCAGTAGTCGGAAGGAGATACCCGTATGTGAGACCAGCGATTCAGTGGTCCGTTTGAATTACGGAAAAGTCCGAATATGCATGAGATGGCGGGAAAGTCTATGAATTGGTCCATTCAAACAAAATAATACTGGCAAAACTACATCAAGGATATATCAAGACTATCAACAATGAATGACTGATACAATCATAGTAGTAATAATAGTAGTAATTCACTAGCAATAATTCACGCAAGATAATACTGGCCAATGTAAAAATGGATTATACATGATCACAAATTAACTTAATTAACACAGGTCACATTTGAGAAAGTAGTCTTCCAGCTCCTCACAGCTCAGCTCACATACATGATCATTCTTCGTGCAAGATATGTGCCAGAACCGTGGACACATATCACACCCAGCCCAATCTATCGAAAATCCGTCTCCTCTCCCACATCTTGCACACACGTTCGCGTCCACAAAGTCGTGGCTTGCCTGGTCATCTGAATCGTCGTGGACTGACATACCGGTACATGCCGCTGATTCGTCATTGTCACTCTCCACAGGCCTTGGCTTCTTTCCTTTTCTTCCCTTCTGTTTCGGCATGGCTCTCTCTTTTTCTCGCTCTTGTTCTTTCCTCTTCCTCTCAGCCTCACGTTCCTACTTCTTCTCTCTCTCTCTCTGTCTTCCGCTGTTGTTTGGCCTCTTCTCCCTTCTTCCTCTCCTCTGCTCGGCGCGCATGCCACTCAACGGCCTTGGTGCCTGACAAAGCTTTCGGAAAATGGCCCTCTTTCTGTGCCTTGGCCTTCGTTTTCCCTTCTGTATCAGGCACAGACAACGACCGAAAGGCTAGGGGTTCAGCAGCTGTGGTCCATTTGTTAACGGCTTCCGTCCTCAGATGTGTAGATGTCGACTGCGATGGCATGTCACCATCTGGGCTGGACACTCTAGACGAAAGCCTCCTATCCAGCCGGTCAAGTGCCATATGAGGGGAAATGATGGAAGAAGATCGTGAGAGGTCCGTGGTCTGGCGAGAATCACAACTGGACCTCTCGCAGTTGGCGAAATATCTCTTGAGAGTGGAACTTTCAGAATCACAGATGCTCCTCCTTGGTGTTACTTGGGAAGTTGAAGCCTACGGGGTCAACTGTGGTGTCTTGTCTTGGGGAACGCCAGATTCAAGCCTGTGGGGACAGCTGAGTGAACTTTGTTCGATCTATGCCGGTAACGGTAAAGGGATACATCCCTGAACGGAGGAATGCTGACTTGGCATTCTTGACAGTTGCCACGGTTCCCCAGACCTCCCGGAAGACTCCATTTGATGGTCCATTTGCCATTTCTTCACTTCCTTGGCCCATGCTTACTCCATCTGTGAGAACAACTCCACATCACAGGCCTGGAGCACGTGGGTGTCATTTGCTACCAAGCAGTACAGGACTATCTGATTACCGGAGCAAAATTTGGTGGCTTTTCAAAAAAAATTACCGGAGCAAAATTTGGTGTTTTTCAAAAAAAATAAATTACTAATTTACTTCATCTTTTTATGTGTATCTACATTTTATTGTAGAATTTCACATCAATCACATGCCACAATCCACATCATATAATATTTCATGCATTACATACAAGTCAAATAAATAAATAAATAAATACACACAATGTCATAACACAGTCAGATACCAATAATGGACTCGTTCACAGAAATTCCCGCCAAATTTGCTGAATGCCCGACCAATCAGAGACTGGTCTCACTAACGGCGATAAACAACTTGGCAAACTGCGGTTGTATTGCGTTGTTTGAAGAAATTAATACAAGTTATTGCACGAACGTTCATACTCCTGCTAATATATTAGTATTAGGGCGTGAAACTTAATTTTCTGACCGTGAAATGCATGATACACTTATATTTCCGTAAAACCATCCCGGGCACGGGAACCCATCTCAAAACCACCAGTGTTTGTTGATGTTGAATGTGGAGGGACCGGTTATTGTTTCAGTTTGGCATGAGACCACCGCATCGGTCAGATATTAAAGTCGTCATTGGAGAGTAGTGATGAACATGTTCACCGAACACTATTAGGTATTATTATTCTACCATAGCAATGATCTTAGTATTATCAATAACGCACACAATTGTCATATACCTCGTAGACGATGGCTGCAAATGATGGATATACGTATAGTACTTCACTGGAATGAATAAATAAATTGGTTCACCAACACGAGTCCAATGACCTTCATATGCACGTATATAGATCTTATCTCGAATTGGAATATTATAATAACCTGAACAAGAAAACAAATCATATAAATGGGCCTAACTTGTCTGAAATTTCATGATTGATATAGCGTGATAATAACAACACATTACCAGTATTTGTGATACCCCGGTAACCTTATTATGACAACTGGTCCATATTTACGAATGGCAGTATTACAGGCTATAGCGAGTACACAAATGACAGCAGAGAACGCACCCTTTCTATCCGGAATATTAGAGAATTGGTAAATCTCACGAAATAAATTTTACATGTATTTTGTCCTTGCTCAGGTGGTCCTCAGCCCATCTGTGTGCGATAAATTTTGGGGAAATTTTTACATGTGGATCGGGGACTGGAAAAAATAGCGCCGCTATGAAATTATACCTGGCTAAAAGGAATCAGGTACACTGTCTAAACACAACGAAATAGTCAGTGTGCTTCCATTCAACAGACCTACTGTCTGTAAATTATTTGCTCTGCATGTAAAACCAGTATCCCGAATCAGTATGTACCCAGCAAAACACCTCTAAACCACAATTATCATGGTTTAAAAAATCTAACTGGTCCCTCCCAGTTTTCTATCTTTGGAACCTCCATCAGCTATTCATGGAAATGAGCCCCGCATATAAACGTGAAATTGGAGTAACACGTGTTCGCAATCACGTATGGTACAAATTCAATCATATTCGATTGTTTCTTGCTCAAATACGTCGCCAAGGCGGTTTATGTGATTCACAGTTGAGGACAATGCACATTTGTGGTTTCCCGCCATTTCGTGTTGCAAATGGTTATATCAGTAGTCGGAAGGAGATACCCGTATGTGAGACCAGCGATTCAGTGGTCCGTTTGAATTACGGAAAAGTCCGAATATGCATGAGATGGCGGGAAAGTCTATGAATTGGTCCATTCAAACAAAATAATACTGGCAAAACTACATCAAGGATATATCAAGACTATCAACAATGAATGACTGATACAATCATAGTAGTAATAATAGTAGTAATTCACTAGCAATAATTCAAGCAAGATAATACTGGCCAATGTAAAAATGGATTATACATGATCACAAATTAACTTAATTAACACAGGTCACATTTGAGAAAGTAGTCTTCCAGCTCCTCACAGCTCAGCTCACATACATGATCATTCTTCGTGCAAGATATGTGCCAGAACCGTGGACACATATCACACCCAGCCCAATCTATCGAAAATCCGTCTCCTCTCCCACATCTTGCACACACGTTCGCGTCCACAAAGTCGTGGCTTGCCTGGTCATCTGAATCGTCGTGGACTGACATACCGGTACATGCCGCTGATTCGTCATTGTCACTCTCCACAGGCCTTGGCTTCTTTCCTTTTCTTCCCTTCTGTTTCGGCATGGCTCTCTCTTTTTCTCGCTCTTGTTCTTTCCTCTTCCTCTCAGCCTCACGTTCCTACTTCTTCTCTCTCTCTCTGCCTTCCGCTGTTGTTTGGCCTCTTCTCCCTTCTTCCTCTCCTCTGCTCGGCGCGCATGCCACTCAACGGCCTTGGTGCCTGACAAAGCTTTCGGAAAATGGCCCTCTTTCTGTGCCTTGGCCTTCGTTTTCCCTTCTGTATCAGGCACAGACAATGACCGAAAGGCTAGGGGTTCAGCAGCTGTGGTCCATTTGTTAACGGCTTCCGTCCTCAGATGTTTAGATGTCGACTGCGATGGCATGTCACCATCTGGGCTGGACACTCTAGACGAAAGCCTCCTATCCAGCCGGTCAAGTGCCATCTGAGGGGAAATGATGGAAGAAGATCGTGAGAGGTCCGTGGTCTGGCGAGAATCACAACTGGACCTCTCGCAGTTGGCGAAATATCTCTTGAGAGTGGAACTTTCAGAATCACAGATGCTCCTCCTTGGTGTTACTTGGGAAGTTGAAGCCTACGGGGTCAACTGTGGTGTCTTGTCTTGGGGAACGCCAGATTCAAGCCTGTGGGGACAGCTGAGTGAACTTTGTTCGATCTATGCCGGTAACGGTAAAGGGATACATCCCTGAACGGAGGAATGCTGACTTGGCATTCTTGACAGTTGCCACGGTTCCCCAGACCTCCCGGAAGACTCCATTTGATGGTCCATTTGCCATTTCTTCACTTCCTTGGCCCATGCTTACTCCATCTGTGAGAACAACTCCACATCACAGGCCTGGAGCACGTGGGTGTCATTTGCTACCAAGCAGTACAGGACTATCTGATTACCGGAGCAAAATTTGGTGGCTTGTCTCGACATATGTGTGCTGTGCCTGTCAACAAATAAGATAACTGGCCTTTGGATTTCCTTGTCGTTGAAAAAGGGAGCAAAGAAATGAACAAATCTGCCGTCACCCAACCATTGTCAGAGCAGGCGTAGGTGGCTTCAGGATATTGCTCCATGCCAGTATCACGTAACCTCTGCCTGGGTAGACGATCATGGGAGGAGGGATGCCGCCCATCACCGTGATTGTTGCTTGCTGCTGTTAGTTATTTGATAAACATGGCGCATATCTCTAGGACACAAAACCTTTCCAGACTTGACATTCAATGAGAATCCGCTTTCGTCACAGTTGTAAACTCCCTGAGGATCAGCAAACATCTGCTCCCAGCTTTGGACCTCTTCCTTCAGGAAAGTAGTGCATCTATCAAACCATACATTGACGGCTTCATACGTGTGGCGGCCCGTTCCTTGCCGAGTCTTTGAGGGAACCCTTCATTGAGGCCTGGATTCCGGCTCTCAAATGCCTTCAGCCAATACTTTACCTGAAGAGGCAGAATAACATTTTGGTAAGTTCACCGCTATATTATAAAATTAGCCCAAAGGCTAACATAGGTTACTGGACAATTTTAGTTTTAACCATTGCAGGGATTACCCTGAAAATTACCAATCAAGGTCATTTTGGTCATGTTCAGCTTCACCGAAAGAGTCAACATTAGATCAACCATTTTGTTTGTAGCGGCCAACAAGTACACATCTAATGCCAGGTGTATATTCCACGTCAGACATTTAGCACTCAAAGTCAAGCTCAAGTTCATCATTAGTTGTTCCATATAAGACTTCCTATATGCTCATGATGCAACCATAAGCATTTCGTCTGTAGAAGTAAATTTGGGCATTTTTTTACCCGAAACTGGCTGTTTTGACCATTCAGGCTCATCGAAGGTCAAATTCAATCTCACTACACAATTCGCCATATATGACTCCCTATTTGAAAGTGTCTAAGCTATATCCTCAGGCGTCTATGAGTACAGTGGTGATAGTTCCCATTATGAAGGAAAAAGTCCAAAGGGGTGAACACTTTTTTTCCTTAGAAAATTTCTTTTTGCCATTTTGAGAAAAAAAATAATAAAAAATACCTCCTTTTTTAATTATTTTAAGGTATCTACTGAACTATATACCGTTCTCCAGCGCTGTATCACGCTAAATCATATAGGCCTAATAACAGTGATATGACCAAATATGGCCAAACGCTGTCAACGCAGAGATAATGGATACTACCCACAATATGACATAGATACATGTATTTTGTGGTATTGTGTGTTATTGGAAAGCGAAAATGAACTCTCAACATTGGATTAAACTGAAATAGAAATTAATCAGCGAAGTAGATTCATATATTTCCTGGTGTAGTTTGTGTTCGGTCGGAAAAGCAATTCCTCTCTATGGACTAGTTACATTGGTTAGGATTTGTTATCAGGTGGTATTAATTAATATCCCCTGTAATATCACCACCTGTTAGTATCAACTAATACCATATCAAAATGAAATCGATATACTAATAAACATGGAATCAATACCCAATTACAGAGTATTCCGACCGAACAAAACAAAGTTCTTTATCCGATCTCAAAGTGACCCAGTGTCGACAAAATCGAGAAAATTATATGGAACTTCATGAACCCCCATATATGGTCATAAAGGGGTGAAATCAGGTGTTCCAGACACATATCCTGACCCACATGTGGCACCCGTCATGAATTGAAAAAAAAACATGCAAACAGGTCTTGCTTCATACTACGTATGGTGATAACATCCATATAATTTCTTGAAAACAGCTATTAATCTTGGCAAAACATAACCTTGTTGCATCAGTTTAGAGATTAGTTGGGAATTTCGATGAACAAACTCCTCATAACTACAATTAGCTATGGAATGGCGTATGAGTTGTGAGACAAATACACCATATGCTGGCGACATAGGAATGTTGCTGCTTAGAAAAGGCAAATTGACCATAGAAATATTTAAATTATCACGTTTGTCGAATAATCTAATTGACAAGTTAGAACCATTCTTACCAATAACCGTACATGTATATTTAAGTACATGGACAAATTAGAGGAGTCTATATAGTATCTATAAATTCAAGTTCCTCGTGATATATAACATGTAAATAATCACCTAACTTAGGATTATTCAGTGGCAATACATCACCTATGTATCGGAAAGTGAAACTAAAGTTACTAGTTTGTTTCTTAGACTCTTATTTGTATATGAATATATTGTGTTTGGCATGGAGATTCACACATGTGCGCATTGAGATGTACATTATGGGTTTGTCATTTTGATTATCGTCATCCCTTCATCGTGAGGAGATATTTTGGCTGATGTGCTACCTTTGCAATAACTCTCGAAGGAGCATTACATCATACTGTGCAGGACTGTGCGAGTTGACATACTGTGTACAAGACATAAAACGGTAAAAAAACAAATCTCGATATTTAAATTGGTGTAACATCAAACAGACATTAAAGTGCGAATTAGGTTCTGCCTTGTGCGACAGGTTGTCAACAAAATGTGTCCACCGTTTTAACTTTAGCACTCAGATGGTGTTTATTATTCGAAATAATAACTAGAGGCTTTCCGGTCGCCGACGACCGCTGGGGTGTATTCCCCGCAGCCCTATCTTCCCTGTCGCCCCCAAACTATTAAAAGACTCAGCTAGTAGAAATTGTTATTTTATAATATGACCATTATTACTACAACCATCAAATTTCTACTGACCAGAACCTTTACCTTGAGCTCAATCAATAAATTTTCTGGCCCTAACTATTTTTTACTGTGGTCATGTGTATTCCCCGCAGCCCTATCTTCCCTGTCGCCCCCAAACTATTAAAAGACTCAGCTAGTAGAAATTGTTATTTTATAATATGACCATTATTACTACAACCATCAAATTTCTACTGACCAGAACCTTTACCTTGAGCTCAATCAATAAATTTTCTGGCCCTAACTATTTTTTACTGTGGTCATTATTAGAATTAACTAGTATAATGAATGGTAACTTATTCGCTTACAGCCATGAAATGTGTGCTGGGCAGAACCTTCACCTTGTTGAGCCCAATAATAAATGATTCATGTCTTAACTATTTTTATTGTGGTCAATAATTACCTTTACTAGTGAAACCTATTCAGTTACAGTCATGAAATCCCTATTGGGCAGGACCTCTACCTTGTTGAATCCAAAATAAATGTTTTTGTCTTAACTATATTTATTGTGACCAATAATAGACTCAACTAGTAAAACTAATGTTAACTTGTTTGGTTACAACCAATAAATCTCTACTGGACAAAACCTTTACCTTGTTGAGTCCAATAATTAATGTTTCTTGTCGTAACTTCTTTTGTGGTCATTATTAGACTTAACTAGTAAAACTAATGTTAACTTATTCGGTAATATTTATTCTGTTTTCACCAAAAACATCAGTTCTCAATTCCGAACAAGAATTCACTGCCATTTGCTTTCACAGTACAGGTTTTTGGAGTGATCACAAATGTCAAAGTTGGTATTTTAATGGTCGTGATAAGTTAGTTAGTTCACTAATTAATATTTATTCGATCATTCTAAAAAACAGTAAGTTTCATGTGATGGTCTTTCTTATCGAGCCTGTGCGATTTCATAATCATTCATAAAAACTCCCACCCGTACAGCGTTCACAATCCATGTGTGTTGAACAGGCTAATTTGAGCACAAAATGTGTCGCCAATTGGCCAATTTGGTTGCTATGGCAAACAAAATCGATTGGTGTCGGGATCTTACCACAAAAGTGTCTGCATATAGAATTATTAGAATCGGTTAAGATTTGCAACCTGCAGAGCTTTCACAAGAAAATCTCTACGGCGGCAGCGGCGCGACGGAGACAAATCCATAGTATCCGCCGAATTTTGTTCGAGGGATACAATTATGTTGCTTATTATGTGTGCATTTGTCTACACACATGCAAATACAATATCACAATTGGATATGTTCACATAGAAATTACATATGTAGTAGAGAAAAAGAAACCTACAAAGTAACAGCTAACACGACATTAAAATGAAAACTGTTTTTATTTACTGGTGCATAAAATAAGCAAATTTCATTCACTGGTTTTACTGGCCATTCTTTTCGCATTCAGCATATTCCATACATGTACCGAAACTGAAGAGTAACTGTCTTTGTTAGAGCCATAATATATGTTGAAAGTGTGACTTCAGCCAATAAAAATATCTTCCGCCTAATTACCGTGATTTCAGGTTTCTTCTGTATTTTCTTAAGGACATAAACATCAGAATGGGTAATCATGCGTGGTGGTTCCTAATGAATGAATACTGGTACTGCTCTTTCGTTGTTAAACAGCATTGCTCGCCAAGTTTGTTGATGACGGAAAATGGTTGTAATTGCATTCTGCAAAAGTCCATCACTGAGGCTTTGAACTGAAAAGTATGTACATATTTCAGTTTGTTACGTTGGCGGTAGGACTAAAATTTCCCTCCTCCGTATGCAAGGATACCTTTTTATGGTGACATAGACTTTGGAGAAGGTGACATTGATGTCCTTGCTCTGCCAGTGCTGTGAACATCCACTGCCTCCTATTTATAGCTACAAATTAGTTCGGCTAATGAAACGGGTGTAACTCATAAACAACACTGTATACCATCTACTCTTGATGGCGTATATACTAACAGAATACACCTTGTAGTTTATTTGTAGCTTAGGATTCCTTCAATGATAATGCACACCTATTAGTATTGACCAGTGTCTGTCCGAATTTAGCATTGAACGAAGCAGGTTCAACAACTTGTTGGGTTTCAATCGTCTATAAATAAAACGCGAAAACCTGAAAATATAAGCTACAGAGTGTAAATGAACCACATTATGTGTTACAACAGACGTATGACTGTATGTGGTGTTGACTATGTCTAATAGACTAGCCCGTGGTTGAGGAATTTCAAATGTGTGGTGAAAACTCATGATGATTATTTAAAAACTTATTAATATAGGCGGAACTAATATCATGTCGAATTCACATTTGGAATCTCTCCCTTTTCATGTGGTGAAAACTAGCCACTTATATAGTAATCCCTCAAATTACTATATTTAAAATTACCATCCGCACAGCCTATCATTTCAGATATTTTCAATGTTTTCAGGCACGAGTCTCTATTACGGAAATCATGCAGAAAAGGATTTTTAATGAATGACATACACGTTCACCAAGAAATGGCGAAATTTGTGCAACGCCAAACTAATGTAGCCTGTTAATGATTAGAATACCGCGTAACATTTATGATTTGAACTCTGCTTTCGGCTGAGATGAACGTATATTTTGTTTTCGAAATACATTTTAACACAATACTCTCCTTCTTTTGTCTTGGTCACGATGGTTTCACCAACACAATTGTATATGTTTAGCCACTCGCTATAATAGGCACTTTACCACAATTTATATTCAATATCAATAGGATCCCCTGACAGTCCTGAACATCCCTAAATGGACATGATATTTATTTCATCTTTACATGAGTCAGACAGCAACTAGTTCGAATAGATTTGAACTGGTTGATTTTGCCATATGACAAATAGTCTATTGACACAGCACCATAGCAAAACCATATGTAGCACCAATTAGTCATCACAAGCAGTGTCTCAAGGCAAATCAGTGCTCTCCATGAACGGGCGAGACATGTCGGGAGATGAGGCAAACCAGCGTAGGCAGTTTTTCTGTGGAGTATGGAGGAGGCGTATGTACTACGACTTTATTCTGGTCACACAGGAAAATAATAGGATATGTGCTTCAGCCAGCTTCCACTGCAGTGAATTTCTAATAAACTTATGCACTGTATATGTGTGCTCATAAAACGTACATCATAGTCCATTATCTGCTTTGGCGGGGTCTGTCTTGTGCATCCATGCTTTTGATTTATGAAAGCGCTTGAAATGGGTTTGAGGGAGAAATAAAAAATACCTTTATCATGTCACTTTCCGTCACAAGTGAAGTACTTGACGGTTTTATTCTGGAATACATCATAACGACAGTCAGAATTACGGTATGGCAGTACGCAAACTAAGTCAATATTCATTTCCAATTCCTCGCAGCCATTACATGTACAGGTGTTTAGATAGATATTGATATTGTAGATATTATATATTGTCTGTCACTCGTTTTGGATCCCATTCAAACTGGCACGACTTAGAGATATACACGCCATATATTGCATAGCACAATATCTCAATGGTTGAATGCTGATATGGTTGTACACAAACATGAGAAGTTTTTGTTGGGACTAATTTAACAGAATTGGTACTGTATTTTCCTGTTTTCAAATACATTCGCAGGAACAAAATAATGTCATTACTACCGGTTGACATGCCCATATCCACTGAATTTATTGTTATGAAGTTCATAAAACCATACGTCTTCAGCAGCTGACATTTTTTTTAGATATATTACGTTTGATAATTTGACACAACCATGTATGTATGCATGCAATATTTTTCAAATCAAATTAAGCCATTCTAAATGTGAAATGAATGACGAGGATTATATCCACTACGTTTGACATCTCGTTCTAACGATGCTTTTGACAGAACACTTATATATGCACGAATATCTTGTTGCTTGTCGACTCTCATTCGCAATGATGATGGTCCCCGATTGCAATTTTGTTTCTCGTGTAACAATTTGCATATCATTGTTGTTTCTGCTCATCTTGACATTGCTGAAACAATTTGGGCGAATATTTGGAAGTTCTCGTCATCGATCACACCTTGTCTCATGATGATTGTGACATACGAACGAACCTGTATGGAGAGAAATCTCGCTATTGATGATTCATGATCAGTTTTATGGTGATTGCTCAGAACACAATACATATTTGATGCACATAGCGACACTGAACAACAACAGAAAACACAGTGTTACAGCTCGAGAAGCATTATCAAATTGCTTGTAATTTATGAAGATATAATCTTGCAGGATGAAACTTGTAGCTGGTGAGTGTCTGTTGTCAGGTGATCCAGAATGGAATGAATTCCCAATCAGTGAGTCCAGAGAGATTATTCTTGTTTGTGTTTGGAAATGAAATTTACACACTGGACTTTGAGATTGGATAACAGATTTGATTTCGATTGCTCTAAGTTACGTAACAACACTGTAATTCTATTGATCTGTAAATTGATCTGTAAATTCGGAGAATTCGCATCTATCAGGTTTTACTATGGATGATATATATTCTTGAGACACACTATTCAGCAGATATTTACCTCTGCGGTAGATATGTATTGTGTTCTTGGAATACTTTTTCAATGGACATAATACATTCAAATAGTCAACAAATAGTTAGTTAATTCGGTATATGCGGCATAATATATGCCTTCAGTCCATGCTTCAGTCAGCATATCACACTCGGCCTGCGGCCTCGTGGGATATGTTGACTTCAGACAGATATCACGCCGTACTGGGCTCTGAAACCATAATATCATTGCTAGGGTTTACTAACTTGTTTTGATTTATTAGTATATTACCAAACCGAATTGTCCAATGCACAAATTAAACTCCAGCCTACTGCCTGCAAACTGCCTGTAAATGTGTAGTATTTCGCTGATATTGCATTGTTTCAATAAAAAGGCTTATCACAAAGAATACCATTGCCAATTAACCGTTTGTGCACCAGCTGTTTTGGTCAGCAAGAATAATGACACGGAGCTGTTAGCGCATACTGCGTGCTTATGAACAGCTGAGCTGTCCCGAACTGATCAGAGCTCGCCAATTGAAAAAAATGTGATACAGAATATTTGCAGCAACTATTTCCCTTGCATTATGTGTGCACAGTACGTGTGAATTATGTTACAATTCCGTGAAGTGTGAGATAAAAATGAGTCCAAGTATTTCTGAAGGCATAGAGCACTACAAAAATGTAATATCAAGTATGACAAACATCAGGATACACACCCAATTTGGAATGCATATCTTGCAGGTCAGGCCACATGAGCACAAAAATGTGACAACATAAATAAACATAAAATTTGATTTATTGGTTGGATTCATTGGTTGGATTAATAATCTGATACTGTATTGAGGGTGGAGTTCATGGTGTCGAAACAAAGAAACAAGTTCTATTTTCACAGGGGATTTTCTGTCCTCGCTATCCTGCGTCAGTAATTGATACAATCAAGAATGCACGTGAAACTTTATGTTATGTGATTAGCAGGGGACGTGTACAGGCTCGAACGTCAACAACTGGGACGAAAACATGTAACAATATATAGAGAGAGACATCGGCTACTTTTCATGTTTCCTTTTGGTGTGAATATGGCAGTAAAAGCCTGATAAACAGTAGAGATAGGTGAGCTTCATATGCAAGACTCTGTTATATAGTCATTGGACTATGAATTGTGCTAATCACTCGGCAAGGACAGGCGTCGATACTGATCTCCTAAAATGGTCCTGCCATATGTTTATTAATAATGGGAAATCCCATTTGTGGGCAGTGATCGAACTTTTGTATTGTTACTTGTCACTTGTTTTACCCTTTAATTTTCACTATTGTTGGACTGCCTCCTCTTTGGTGTAATATTGCCAACAAATATATGTACCATGTAACTTATTGCCACAATATATAATAATTGACAACTGGATAATGGTGTGACAAAGAGATTATTAAATATCATGTGACAGTTGCCAGTTGCCTGCTGAAGTCTGGTTACCTACGTCATTAAAAGTAATAATCTGGACTGGTTTGTTACGATATATCAATAAACACAATCTGCACCAAAAACGTGAGTCAGATATTTCACTGGTCTATGTGATGATGATTCACAATAATTATATAATTTTTAGATCCAGAAGCAACCTTGAATCCAGAATGATATCTTAATCATTCATTGATTACTCTTGTGTGAAGGGGGTTAAGCTTCAGAAAATGGAAGCTTATCACAGCTAGCTCATGTTATGGAGGAACCACTGCCCGTTTAACGCTGGCGATCTGGAATGTCGTATTTTACATTGCATAACTTCACCTAATTTAACCTGATATACTGTGAACTCACTATAAAGACCTAGAGAAACAAACGAAGTGTACTAAAAGATATTTTAAACATACAATATCTCTCACAGTGTACTCCTGATTAATTGATTTCATTTTACTCATGAATCAAAACAATAAATAAGCATTCGTACTAAGGTTGATATGTTAACAATATGATGCACACACATACAAAGGGTGAAGACTTGTTTTACGGGTTTATTTTGGTTGACAAAACAATATTCCAAATAATTCAAATTGATTCAGCTCTGAAGCGGAGATAAAGGCACCTTAATTTTAAGATATTGAAGAATAAAAGTGTATGACGCATGTGTATGAAGGCATACAAATTTATTCTTATCTCACAATATTTTTTTCACTTAGTTAATACCACTACGGAATAGAATTACCAACGAATGATGTAATGGAGACATGGTGGGAACTCTGGCATCAAAATGAACGAAACAGGTCACAATTTCCTCCGGGTATATCTGGCATCGCTATCTAGTTTATGAGCTGCATTAGTAATTGATACGATCAAGGATGAATGCTGGATGTGTGACCGGATTTTGTGTGTTTGGTGAGGAATGCGGAAGGGGGACATTACATATTCAATTGTAACATAGTCCACTGAACAAGTACGTGCAGCATTAAATAATCAAAGAAATATTTAAATGAATTTTCAAAGTAAAGTTTCACGCAAAATTATGTAGGCCTAATAAGAATAATATGCCCAGACACACAATATGACAAAACGCTCTCAATGAAAATAATGGTACTACCCAAATTAGGAACTAGGTACATGTATTATGTGGTATTGGGTGGCCTCATATATTTTCAGATGTCATTTGTGTTCAATCGAAGTGAAATGCAGAACAAGTTCTTGACACATATTGTATGGACTAGTTAGGAATACGTTATTCGGTGGTTTTAACCGACATACTACCAGAATGACATTGTTACACTGTTAATATATACTATGTTTGGTATGGAGATCGCATGTGCGCCTTGAGCTGTGAAATATGCGTTTGTCATCTGGATTATCGTCATCTCGTCATTTTGAGAATACATTAATTTTTACTGATGCCACATTTGCAATAACTCACAAAAAACACCGGTAACTCGCGGAGGACATTGCAGTCCTGCACCATAGTCTGCTGGATTATTATATATATGAATTTCGAAGATCTATTACTATAATAAACGAATCATGACATTCAAATTGCTGCGTAACATCAAACATACATTGACGTGAGAACATCAGGGAAACTGTTCTGCCTTGTCCCACAACTTGTCAATAAAAATTGCCCCAAAACCATTTTACATTTTCCACTTTGATGACATTTTGTACATTGATCGAAATAATATATTGCTCGAGTTCGGGATTGGGGTCATTCAATTAAGATAGTGATCTCATGCAAATATGTTGTGTAAATACACACGTACATTGTGTGATATATTTCATACAAGTGGCTTCTTGATCGACCGGTCTCAGCTGCCGCTACTAGTTATATCGTTTTTTTTTATATAAAACTGGTAACTGATAACTAACTGGCAGATCCAGTTGTTTATTCTCTGTCATTTTGTTACGTAAATAACGCCATATTATTTCATGAGCATGTAAACCATTAATTTACTCGAACAAATATGACATATTGCTGACACGATTGCGTCATCTGGTTTGATCATACCATACGAGACATGGACGAATGACATGTCTCAGAAAGAACACACTATCATGCGATAATTTACTGGTGATAACGTAATTTATTGTAATGATATGGTCCAGTACTGTGACAAGATATATTACGTATCCGGTTGATCGTTCTTCCATGGTGGTCGTTATTATCATTTCTCACTCAATCATTCCCTATGCGAATAAATCACTCCTAGCCCATTTCTAGCACTAGTTTCACTGTTTCCGTTATGAGTTGGAATCAAGAGAGATATACATTAAATGTGTAAACGTTTAAGAATGGGGTGTGAAATAAATATACGAAGTAACAACTATACAACATTTCAGTCAGTAGCTAAGCCGACAATTCACATATCGCAATTAGTATAATCCATACATGAATCAATATTTATGAGTTAGATCCAGAATAAATATTGGATGTGTGGTGTCATATAGTAGAAGCCCCTGCCCCCCCCCCCCCCCCCCCCCCCGCATTCCACACTCTGAACTCAGTGTAATCAACCTGAAAAGTCGTTCCTCTTGCATTTACTTGAGGACATAGCTTTATAGCACGTGATCGTTTTTTCTTGGTTGTGTTTCTTGATGAATAAATACTGGCACTGCTCTTGTGAACAGAACACGCAATGGCGGCAATATCCACGTTCGAAGACTCTGTAATTCAAGTTTATTGAGGAGGGAAGACGAATGGATGCTTTCAATTGAACAATATAATGGCATGTTTCAGGTTGTGGCGTTGATGGTAAGACGCCTTTTTATGATGCCATAGACTTTCGAGCAGGTGACATTGATGTCCCTGGTCTGGCCACCTAGGTGCTCAATCGACAATCCATTAATCTCTCTCTCTATATATATAGCAAATTAGTTCGGTTGATGAAATGGGGTGGACGTCATTGATAAAGACATAAACCACGGTATATTGACGAACAACACACACCAACCGAGGCTACATATTCAAATTCGAAATAATGTTTTCAAGATCGAGATAACGAAATTTGGACTTGGAATAAAAAAAATTTAAATTTGAAATAAATTTTATTTCGAGATACCGAGTTTTAAAATTTGAGATAACAAACTTTAAATAACGCATTTTAGTAAACTTTACCTATTCAGCTATTCACAATTACATCAGACGTGCGAGTCTCACGCACGGAAATCATTCAGACACGAGGTTTTCTTAATGACATTCAAGTTCATTATGAAGTGACCGAATTTCCACAATGGCAAACTCATGAAACCTCTTTGTGGTTAGAATACAAATTCTCAAAAAATAATGTACACAAATATATGCAACAATGATTCAATGACAGAAACTCCTATCGAGTAATTTGGTTTCACACACTAAAGCATTTATCATACAATAAGAAATGGATGTTTTGCAGTGTTTGTGGGTAATCAATAAGTTCACCCCACAGTCCCAAACATCCGCAAAAAGGGTTATATTCATAAAGCGACCAGTCAGACAGCAATTAAATTGAATGGACCTGAAGTGGTCCATTTTACCATAAATAGTACATGTAGATGGACATTGCATCGCAGCAATAGCATAACAACATATAGTGTGCTTTGGGGAGACCAACAAGCGTATATACTTTTCCTTTGGAGTCCAGAAGAGACGCATGTAGCGTGACTGTATTCTAGTCACACATATAGGGAAATGATCGGATATATGATATAACGAGCTTCGCTAAAGTGAAATTCGAACGATGGGATGCACATATTTATTGAATATTGTGTTCCTGAAAGGTACATCATTTTACAATTAACATTTATTATAGCACACTTCTACATATACAGCCAAAGGTGATTATCAATTCATAGTCCATTAGCTGCGTTGGCTTGACCTGTCTTGTTCACCCACACCTATGGTTCACATAAGTGTTTCAAGTACATATGGTAGGTTTGATGGAGAAAAACTATTTTCTTATGCCCCAGTCTCACTGGCGGAATATGGGCTTACGGAGAACAACGTTTCACAACGGAAGAGAAACGCGGTAGAACGTGAAGAAAAGTGGAGTTACGTAAACAAACGTGCTGCTGCGTGGTTGAAAGCAGGTCTTTCCGTCGACATTCCGTGGAGCCAAAATATTTTTTTAAAGTTTTAAAATTTTTCCACTTTCTTCAACGGAAGTTTATGTACGTACTGAAACACCGTGTTAGGTAACACTCCGTGCAGATGCGCGCTGCTACGCACATTGAACGCTATGATCAGTGAAGCCAGCTATACCAAAGTACTAGTACGTATACATACGCATGATAGCAGAACTTTGACGGACATTAACGGCAAGTGCGCATTTTTACGACGTATAAATAAGTATTTGTACTGTTTTATACGCAATGGTGTACGTTTTGCAACGTTATACAACGCATACTTACGTGTCACTACGTTCTGTGGCGTATCAGTACCCAATTCCACGTTGTACAACGTTTCACAGCTTCCAACAACGGTAAATCGACGTATAATCACGTGTGTCTAACATAAGCATCGATGATCATATATCTTTGACGGGCCTGGCCATCAAATCATTCCTCTCGAAGCATCATGTTCTCCAAACATATAACCCCCTGGCAAAGGGCTTTCATAGAAAATGAAATCTTACAGATACAGGTTGACATGTACAACAACAGCGTTCATCTTCTTGAGGTTGTCCTCGAGGAAGAAATAAAACCTCGTCGGCGCAGAAGGAGGTTCTGGGTTCGTCAGTGGCTGCTTCAGAGACCTCTTTATGGTCAATACGAGAAACTTATGAAGCAACTGGCTGATAACGACATCGGGGGTTTCCGGAACTTCATCCGTGTCGATCCATCCACTTCTATGAAATCATCGGAAGAATTGGGCAACGTCTCGAAAAGACAGTCACCAACGCCAGGCTGCCACTTGGCCCTGCACTGAAGATATCCATAGCATTGCGTCATTATGCTTCCGGTGAGAGTTATCATTCTCTCATGTACGGATTTCGTGTGGCGCATAATACGATTAGCAGCATCGTCATGGATGTTTCCATGGCCATCATTGATGAATACCCTTCGGAAGCTATCAAATTTCCGACATCAGCAGAAGAATGGAAGGCCATTCCCGACAAGTTTACTGAAATGTAATTAAACTTGACCATAAATTTACATCCATGTACATGAAATGAACTCTTATGTCAACTCTCTTAAGGCCGTTCGATTACATAGACGTGGAATCAATACCCAGTATTAAGTATTCCGAGTAAAATAAAGTAGTAACAATATAACAGCGCTCATTATACTAACCTATCAATCGATTTTCCGTTTTTCTTCTATATTTAATATATTTCCTTTGTTTTCAGTTGGCAGTTTCATCATGTACTCGGAGCCTTGGATGGGAAGCACATTCGCATCCGCAAACCGCCAAATGGTGGATCATTATATTATAATTATAAGGGTTATCACTCCATAATACTGATAGCCATAGTGGATGCAGAATATAATTTCCTGTTGTATGATTTGGGTATCCCTGGCTCCTACTCCGATGCCCAAATTTGCCCAAACAACTCCGAGCTTAAGGAAGGAATCGACAACAATGCACTCGGGATACCGCCTGTTGAACCGCTACCCGGAGACGATGATACACGACCAATCCCGTACTTCCTTATCGGCGACGACGCGTTCGCTTTAAAGACAACCATGATGAAACCCTACTGCACAAAACCTATGCCACGAGCTGAACGCATATTCAATTACAGGCTCTCTCGAGGACGACGCGTTGTCGAGAACGGATTTGGAATACTCACTAGCAGATTCCAGTGCCTCCTGTTTGAGAGATTGCAATATCCGGACAACGTTGACGTCATTGCGGAAGCCTGCATCATACTACACAATCTATGCCGTAAGTGGTACCCGAAGTTGAAGGAACATGAAACAGACACTGAAGAAGATGGCGTCTTGATACCTGGTGCATGGAGGAATGGATGTGAGATGGATGATGCCAGCCCTCCAGCGAGAGGAAACACGGGTACAAAGGAAAGGAAGTCGCAACGGAACTACCTGAAACATTATCACAGTTCTGAGGCTGGCAAAGTTCCCTGGCAGGATCGTATGATTGACAATAATCGAGATTGGTGAACCCTAGTTAACATACATTTGTAGCACACCACACCACGTCATCCAAGACAAGCTGTGTCTGTACTGGTATCACGAATTATGACGCCCCATGACGCCCAACCGTTTCACGTGTATAATTGATTTCAACTAACAGAGTTAGGCTTGATGCGAATTTGTGAGAATAAATCCAAATTGTTTTACAATAGAAGCACTAATATGCTAACTTTATATATCGGAATGTGAAGATCAGTCGACAAAATGACTATGTCTGGTAGCGTGTTAAGAGATATGAGAAATAAAGAAAACATGAGAAAATGTGCATATTTTTTTTTATTGACAAAGGTTAGTTTACATGACAAACACAATCACGCATTTCTAAAATCGCATCTGAAAGGAACACACTTTCTGTTCTGCAGCCAAATTAGAACAATATTAAATGATTCAACTGTTGCAGTGTAACGCTGTGAAATTGAACAATCTGATACCAGTTTACATGTAAAGCATGTTTGCATACATTGCTATGATGCCGTTGTAGAATATTTATGACAGTTATCGGCCCGAAACCCCTCCCTGACACATTTCTCCCACTTGACATACAAGACATAGATTCATCACATGACTTCATACTTACCTTACGTCACCCGCACGCACCGTCCAAGCGATTGGATTCGGTCAGAGATGCTTCGTGTTTTATGATAGGAAGAGATATAAAATATTGAGAGGTACACTTGAAGAATATTGAGGATCCAAAAAAAGTTAACTAGAAATCGGACTATAATATACATCGGACTATACTGTGGGATCACGAGTGAATGTGTGAGTGACCGTGATCGTCATCGAACTATAATCATCCCAATAAACTCCGGATTATTGTGGAATCTACGTCGGACTTCTTGTCTTGTGTTTTACGCACGACCTACATCGTACTGTACGATTCGGCGTAATAGCCGCCGGTAGTCACGCTATTCCGCCACACCGTCATATTGGCATATCGACATAAAGAACCCTGGAAGTCAACTATAGTCTAATCAAATCAATTACTGAGGTCCTTTCCCGGCCTGTAACAATGATCATGATCATTTTATGTATATTTGTGTACATTTGAACTTCGTTAACAAATTGACCGAATTGTTGGCGCTCAACACTGACTAATTACAAAAAAGACTTCCTTTTTCGGACGATTACAGTGAATAATCTCAATAAACTAGCGGAATGTCTGGCACATGACAAGGAGTCATTCACTTGTCGTTGTTCTCGGAAGGACGCGACACATCCGTTACATTTATGAGTTCATTATCTGTGTGTTCGACCACCGCTGATGTAGGTACATGTGCGGCTGTATCAGCGCCAGATGCAATGGAGCTGGGTATGGATAGGTTTGCCTGAACAGGGAACTCTGTGCGGGGTGTCTGCAAACTGGACATCACTGAGTCCAGGCGGCGGAGATAGGAGTCGTTCAGATTGGCGTTCAACATAGTTGACAAACTTTCGTCAGACTCCGGTGTGTGACGGGTTGCTATGGGCTGTCCATAAGTAGGCGTCGCAATGCTCTCAAAGACTGATGAACTCCTGGGCCTCCCACCAGTATCTCCGACAGCTGAACGACCTGCTCTCGGTTCACAAGCTTGGGAAAGAGGGAAGTCCTCCAGCGTTGGGATGAAGTCTCTCAACCTAGTGGAGGCATGTGGACGCATAGTCGGGAGCAAATTGGTTCAAATTTGTTATTTGCAACGCTATAACAACAATAACAATAATATGAATGTTGATAGGTGTTTGTCTGACTCGGGTATGTACGACTCCGATACATCTTGTCTTTTTTCTCATCACTACGAAAAAAGCCAATAGACTAATAAGCTGTCCACTTTACGGTGTTACTTTACGGTGTTACTAATATGTATGTGAGGCCCTTGGAAACATTTGATAATTATAATAATAATACCGGTTGTGTCGGCATGTACACCTGCTGGTAACTGGATCGGGGTGGGCACTGAGGCTGGAAGGTCATGGGGGTTGGCTGGGGGAGCTGCTGGAAGCGCACGTTGCATGGCTCACGTGACTGCTGGGATGTGATATCCGATTGTCTCCAGTGGCGTAACTACCATTTGCGCAAATGCGCACGTGAACATACATTTTTTTTCAGCAGCCAGTTGAAGAAAAATAAATCCAATACACAATGATGTGTAGTGAAAGTATGGTAAGAGACTTTCATTAGGATGTTCGATGGATGTGGTTGCCAGGGTGGCACACGTGTAGGATCCAGGTTTAGTACTACTCCCTCCTACACCCACAGACTCGCACATACTTCTCTCTGCACCACACCACCACCGGGTTGTCTGCTGACATGAACACACGTGTACATACACTATAAGCACCAAAAGTTTAGGTTCAAAATGTAGGAGACATCTGGACTCTGAAGTAGTCAGCTCAAGGTCCAGATATGAACTCCATCTAAATGTTGTTCGAATTGTTCGAATTGTTCCTTGTTCGAATGGTGTTACAGAGGCACCATGGCAGCCCTTGAAACATGTCTGCGGGAAAAGTGGGCAAGAGTTATTCAGGACCTTTTTCTCTTAATCTTATCTGGATCTTGTCAGGAACTTGTAGTATAGAGTCCGGGCCGTGTGAGAAGTCCGAGAACAACACATAAATGAACCCTAAAATTACACACATTTATTCCAACAATAACGTATCTGTCGTACTGAGGCTTCTCACAAGGCCCAGACTCTGCACGACAAGCACCTGACGAGATCCAGACAAGCATCCTGGGTGACTCTTGCTCAGTTTTCATGCAAACTTGTCTCAAGTGCTGCCAGGGTGTCTGGAGGTGTCAGTTCAACAGCATACCCATGTGTGAGATAGAATTTAGGTGAGGTTCAGATCTGGACTTTGAGCTGACCACTTCCTGGGTCCTGATGTCGCTTACATTATGAACCTAAACTTTTGGTGCTTAGTGTGCATGCTACTGAAGGTCCTGTGGGCTGAATATCAAGCAGCGAAGCTATCCTCAGCAGCTCAAGCGATTGTCACCCAAAGGATCACTTCTGCACACCTCCATCTCCCTGGTCTCAAATACTTGCTCGGCTCGAATACCTGCTGTATTCATTAAGACCCTCCCCCTGCCACCCCCCCCCCCCCCTTCCCAAGGGGACAATTATAGGAAGCCTGTCATGGATAGGCTAATTATCCGTCGTATTAGGTGAGGGTGAGGGGGTTGCAGATCTACATGTATCTACGTCTGCGTGTATGCATATGCGTCCTCACTGTGTGTCATTTGTCCAGTTGTAGTGTGCATCACATGTAGTAAGTATATGTCTAATATATTTTGTATTTCAACAGCCGTTTGACATCCGTCAGAGCATGAAACACACACTGATTAAATTCAAATATAACACACCAATATGCTCTGAAATGCTCTGGAAAAACATCAAAATGTAAAATTTTCTTGGGGGCTTACAGCGCCCCCCAAACCCCCAGACCGAATTTGTTATGCTCGCTTCGCTCGCTACGTTATTTACCTTTGCTTTATTTCACTCGAATCATGAGCAATCATTTTTTTTAGCCTAGTTACGCCCCTGGTCTCTGGGGTAGGTCTGTAGCACTTGCCCTTGTAGCACTTATCCTTGTCGCAGTAGTGTGGAGACTAGTAGTTTGGAGGTGGGAAAATCCTTGAAATTGTGTCGAAATAGCTCCCTGTCGAGAATCAACGGAATTATCATGTTTATTATGATCCAATATGGACAGTATCAAAATGGATTGAGGGGATTTTACGTGGACCAACAAATGCTCCACAACTGAGTACGTGCCGTATTTCATACCTATCGCTGGTAATAGGTTGATGGATACACCATTATGTTTCAGCCCCAGATTTTCAATATTGCCAACGAAAATCTAGTCCAGAGCGTAATATGACTCGCAAAGAATTATTGCCACGATGTATTATATCTGGCTGCTAAATCATGGTCTGGCGTCACAGAGATATAACATCTCATATGGCACTTTGACAAAGAAATTTGCAACAACATATAGCTTTATTCGTCCATCTTACTTCATGATACCGATGTGCATAATTAGCTTTTCTTGGACCGGCTTGGATCTGTTAATCAAGTCAAGATTACACAACAGTGTATACCAATGGGGTACAAACATCCCAATATGAATAATTGAATGGAAGACATATTTTAGTATATTTATTTCCTGCAATATTACATTCTTGCATACTAATTTCTGAGCAAACTAATCTATTAATTTAAAGCTGATATAATATGCTTCAATCATGGATATCTTTCTGGATATTTTATTCCTGTAACAAATGCCTTCGGATGAATTTGCTGATCCTGGAAAGCCCTGGAGTAAAAGTGGAACCAATACCCGAGTATGAAGTATTCTGGGCGAGTCCGTTATCCATTCTCAAAGTCCATCGCCAAGTCGAGATATTTATATGGCACTTCATGAACTCCCATATATGACCATAAGGAGGTAAACTCAGGTATTTCGGAAGTAGTGAACATTTGCTATCCCACTTGCGGCACCCGTGATGAATTTAAAAGAAAAAGAGTAATATGCAAACAGGTCTAGTTGCACACCAGTCACAGATTTGGTGTATTTATCAACTAGATTGTGACAACGCCAATGGAATTTCTTAGAAGCAGCTATTAGTTTTGGTAAAACTTAACCTTGTCGCATTAGTTTGGAAACTAGTAGTTTGGAGGTGGGAAATTCCTTGAAATGATGACTGCTCTTTCATTCAGTGGCCTATGTCATGAGACGGGTCTCAGAGATAGTTGTGCCAACAGATCGTGTTGTGTTTCCTTTTCACCCTGCAACATATCTTAAGGCGGTGACTGACCTAGTTCTTTTGTCTAGGGGTCAGGTCATGTTATTGTCACCGACTTGTGCTCAGATTTTTTGGAAGGAAGATCAAAACAAGGTAAGAAATATGCAATTTCTGCAACATAACGCATCTATATAATAACAGAGGTGGATGATACGATGTCCGAGGTACTACTACAAATTTATGTACTTCACAAATATTTGTAGGGGCTGAAATTCCCCAGAAATAAGGTTTATTCCATCAATGTTTACCCCAATTTTGACACGGTGATCACGTTCATGGTCATTTTCAATGAATTCTGCACATTGTATTTCGATAATCTGTACACGGGAGTTAAGATAATCATCTCATGTTTCATACATCCTGCGCATATGCACTAATAGCTTGTAATTTTTCAGTTATTCCTAAATTATTCTACATGCTTGTTGTGTCACAGATTTGAGTCAAGCGTCACCGACTTAGGTTTATATTTTGGGTATAACATACCCGCTGGTTGAATGAGTGGAACTGTACAATGAGTTCTCAGGAAAGGTGTTCTCGTGTAATAAATTGTCATAAAAACGGTCGTAACGTCAGGAAGCGTTGCAAAAGTGTTTATTGCACTGCATTTCGTGCATGCCGGTGGTTCATCTCTCCATCAGTCACTGTGATTTACAAATCATCGCCCGATTCTGTAGCCGAGTCTGCAGCCGAGTCGGACCCCGTCGGTGCGTCATTGTCGCATTGCTATCTTCGCAGTTTGTACGTGCACACCTGATTGGACAGGTACAACTTTCTTTTCCTGCCATGATTCCTGAATGAACAAACGATGGGACTATGCAAATAATTCAGGCGTGTCCACGTATTATGAGTGTGTATAGTGTACATGTTAATTTTGCTCATTTTCCAAATATGAAGACAAGAATAAGGAAAGAAAATGATATAAACATTTGCAATATGATGTTGCAATGCATATTGAACATCGGCGGTGGCTAATACTTTCTGCATTTTTCGTGGAGAGATACGAGTCCTTTTCTGGGCAACTAGCATCTTAAGTCGGTGACGCTTGACTCAAATCCGTGACACGACAAGCGTGTGTAATAATTTAGGAATAAGTGAAAAATTACAATATATTGGTGCGTATGCGCAGGATATATGAAACATGAGATGACTATCTTAACTCCCGTGTACAGATGATCGAAATACAATGTGCAGAATTTATTGAAAATGACCATGAACGTGTTCACCGTGTCAAAATTGGGGGTGAACATTGATGGAAGAAACCTTATTTCTGGGGAATTTCAGCCCCTACAAATATTTGTGAAGTACATAAATTTGTAGTAGTATCTCGGACACCGTATCATCCACCTCAGTTATTATATAGATGCGTTATGTTGCAGAAATTGCATTTTTCTTACCTTGTGTTGATCTTCCTTCCAAAAAATCTGAGCACAAGTCGGTGACAATAACATGACCTGACCCCTAGACAAAAGAACTAGGTCAGTCACCGCCTTAAGATATGTTGCAGGGTGTTTTGACTACACGACAAACGATCAACTGAATATTTTTACACGTGAAAGTCATGATACGTATCTCCCTGCAAGTGTCTGTATTGCATTATCTCATTGATATGGTTTATTATGGTGCTCGGATTTATCAGTATTATACCAACCAAATTGTTCAATGCACAACATAAAATTCAGCCAGTTTCTGTATATATCGGGTATTTGCATTGTTACGGTACAAAGATTTATCACAAGAGATATCATTCTGTATGGTTGCTAAATCATTTTCCAATTAGTCACTTATGCAGCAGGTGTTTTGTTCAGCAAGATTAATGGAACAGAGAACAGTTGGCACATTCTGCATGCAGATGACCAGCTGTGCTGTCCCTGACTGTCTGAGCAGCTATGGTAATTTACAAATATATTCTTTGTGATGCTTATTCTTCGTGATACAGATGTACAAAAACGTGACAATAGATTATACAAAACTATTATCAAAATAAATTTTCCAGGTCACGCTTTCACATGGGTGGTCTGCATCGCTATTTAGTTTATGAGCTTTTGTTGATTGATACAATCAGGGATAAACGTTAGTACTGTGATGAGATTTTGTGTGAGTGATGTGGGGCTGGTTCTGACGTTTTTGGGACAAGTACATGTAACAATAAATTTGGAAGACCACTGATATCTAGCCACGTTTCGTTTTGGTGTGAATAGGGAATATGAAGTTGGAGAGTATATTTAATTAATCCAGATCAGCAGTGGAGATGCATGAGCGTCATGTGTGAGACTATGCTATAAATAAATCTATAAATATCTAGAGCTAGTACATGAGCTGTGTTGGAATTCGGTTAGGCGTCAATACTGACTCGGCAATGTTTGATCGTGCAAGGTGTCATTCGAGTGTTTGCATCATAGTTCCTTGTGAGCATCATAGATCCTTCTGTGTGGAACTAGTGAGAAACTACATGCATACATTGCAATTCTCGTGATAGTTGGTGGGGCCATCGATACAACTGCAATGTGCTCGCAAAATGGTCCATTCTGGCCTTGACTCGTTATTTCGTTACTTGTGTAACCAACCGCCTCGTCTTGATTATTGATTTCCATGGCCTAATATGACCAGAAATCAGTGTATTGTATGCAACGATGTATTATAATTAACATAAAAATCATGGCCTAACAAAGTAATACTATATCTCATGTTGCACTTGCCAGTGGAATGGTTTTTTTTATATCTGATCTCATAACGTTGAGGTGCGTACTTATGAAAATTTATAAACGTGATAATAACAACACATTATCATGACAAATTCACAATAGTGATGTCGGTGTAATATACTTCATGAAAATTCCATCCTAGTTCCTCCATCCAACCAAATGTCGATATAGGTTCCTCCATGTCAATAAAGGTGACGATATGTTGATCACACAAACCGCGATTACACATTGCAATATTTCGTGTGAAATATTTAATGATATGTTGATTGATTTCAGTGGATTTATGATACATGCGTACATACCTTATGAAAGGTGGGATACCATATTCGTGTTTGTCATGAATTTATGAAGATTGATTGTTTTTAACGACCAATGTAAGAGTCGAGTGGATTGGTTTGTTTGTATAATATATTGATACAAATATGCACAATATTTCCCGACACTGGCCAATAAGGTCTATAAATTGGACAGCAACGTTATACATTCAAGGGACAAAAGAAATTGGAACTGCAAATTGATCTAATACTTAGCTGACAATGTCTTATATTCTTTGATATATTTTGGATATAGTCAGCAAATAGTGGCAAATAGGCATATGTTTATGTCACTATGCCACATGTTTGAGTGAATCATGAAATTATTTTTATCATGCAAATAGGCAGTCAATGCTCGACATCATATTCAGAGTTTACCCGTCATGCACTTCGCGAGATTCAATGCGACAGCAACACACTTCATGACCAGGTATGGAACAAAATATTGGACGTCCACGACGGCATTTGTATCCGAACCGTCAAAACAAGCCCGAAACGTGAGATCCAGGGACACAGAAAAATCTAGTACGTGACTATCGGATATTATAATTACAGATATTACAAATATTAATTACAGATATTAATTACACAACTGACCGGTAAAGTTATACATAAAATTGAGCATGTCACTTGCTTTCACAACATTCATTTTTTGCAGAGATATCTAGTTACATACTGAATCACACCCATTCTGCGTTCTACTTATTCTATAGATTCTTGTCATTTTCACGTACAAGTTTACACGTATAATATTGGCCGCACTCGATTACCAATATATATTTTGATATTATAATATGGGTCAATTAGGAATAATCGCCACGCAAACATAACCACACAGGTGGCATGATAATGACGATTCATGTCGTTTTCTGTCTTTTTCACTGCTAGATATGAAGTCTATGAAGAAAATATGGTGCACAGCACGTGGTTTAATAAGGTTATTTTTCAAAAGAAAATGAAAGTCGTCTCTTGTCAAAGCCAAAAGATCAGGAGAGACACTGGGACAAGTTGTGTCGAAAGAGCTTCCTGTCGAAAATCAACGGAATTATCATGTTTCTTACAGTCCAATATGCAGAGTATCAAAAGGGATGGAGGGGACTTACGTGGACCAACAAATGCAGGCCTGCACAACTGACTTCGTGCCGTATTTCATACCTATCGTTGGTAATAGGTTGATGCATACACCATTATGTTTCAGCCCCAGATTTTCAATATTGCCAACGAAAATCTAATCCAGAGCGTAATATGACTCGCAAAGAATTATTGCCACGATGTATTATATCTGGCAGCTAAATCATGGTCTGACGTCACAGAGATATAGCATCTCCTCATATGGCACTTTGTCAAAGAAATTTGCAACAACATATACCTTTATTCGTCCGTTTAACTTGATGGTACTGATGTGTATAATTAGCATTTCTTGGAGCGGCTTGGCTCTGTAAATCAACAATAAAAGTCAACATTACACAATAATGTATACCAATGGGCGTACAAACATCCCAATATGAATAATTGATGGGAAGACATATTCTAGTATATCTATTCCCTCCAATGTTACATTCTTGCATACTAGTATCTGAGCGCGCTGATATATTATTTAGAAGCTTATAGTATGCTTCAATCATGGATATCTTTCTGGATATTTTATCCCTGTAACGAATGCTTTTGGATGAATTTGCTGATCTTGAAAAGCCCTGAAGCAAAAGTGGAACCAATACCTGAGTATGAAGTATTCTGGACGAGTCCGTTATCCATTCACAAAGTCCACTGCCAAGTGGAGAATTTCATATGACACTTTATGAACCCCCTTATATATGGCCATATGGAGGTGAAATCAGTATTCCGGGAGTAGTGAACATTTGCTATCCCACTTGCGGCACCCGTGATGAATTTAAAAAGAGTAATATGCAAACAGGTGTTTTTGCACACCAGTCTCAGATTTGGTGTACTTATCAACCAGATTGTGACAACGTCCATGGAATTTCTTAGAAGCAGCTATCAGTCTTGGCAAAACTTATCCTTGTCGCAGTAGTTTAGATACTAGGTGGGAAAATCCCTGAAATGCTGACTGCTCTCCCATTCAATGGTCTATGTCATGATGACGGGACTCAGAGATAGGTGTGCCAACAGATCTTGTTTTGTTTCCTTTTGATTACACGACAAAGGATCAATAAATATTCTTACATGTGGAAGTCCTGATACGCATCTGAACTGAATTGAATATTTTTTTCAAACTGATAAGTAAAATTTACAAAGGTAAGTATGTTAGTCGAAGAAGCGCTACCTATCTTAATGTCTCTTACCCAAGACATTAAGTCTGTACAACGGGGAACCCGTGACATAAATTGCAACATAAGATTGAAAACACATAGACGTCCACATAAATAGATATGCATATTTAAACTGGATGACATATATACATATATAATACAATGACATATAACAGTGATTGGCGACAATATTACATAATTATAATGATGATGGTAAGAACAACTGAGTGATAGTGTGATGATCAGGAGGGATGGATAATTATGATGGGCCAAATATATGACTAATATTTGTTAATGTAGTGTTTTTCTAAAATTGTTAGAAAATTGTTATTTAATTGTTCGTTTGGATTTGATACAACATGGTAGGATTAGGGCATTGATGTATAAAATATATTCGATATTCTATGGGTTTTACTATAGCTAACGCGGGTGATAATTGTGTATGTTATTGTTAGGTTCAAATAACAATTGCCGTTGCCATAAGAAAACATATACTTGCAGAGATGCAAATTATAGATATCGTCTAATTTCAGTATTCCGGTGGATGTATAAAGCGGAGATGTGTGTTCGTCATATTTGAAATGTTTCGAATGCATCGTTTTTGTAAACGTTCTATTTTCTGTGATAGACGTACAATCAATACCCAGTATGAAATATTCCGAGCAAACAAAACAGGGTCCGTTATCCAATCTCATAGTCCGGGGACAGAAAGTCATATCAGGCATATGAAGTGACAGAAAACAAAAATGACAGGGAAACTCATGAACCTCCCAAAAATAGCCATTAAAAGGTGAAATCGGTGATTGTACAGCAGAACCCCAAACAAGTATTCCATATTCAATATGGGGATGTATTAGACTGTAATATAATAACTTCAGAATAGAATGTGATAATACCCTTTTTGCTGAATTAATGCCATATGACCCACTTGACAATCTTTTTCTGATATGATCAATATGTTTTGTCCATTCTAGCCTTTCGTCGATATGAACACATAGGAATTTAGTACATTTAACACGCAAAATTTGTTGACTCCCAAGATCTCCCTGCAGGTGTCTGTATTGCATTATCTCATCGCTATGGTTTATTATTTTGCTCTGATTTATCAGTATTTTACCAACCAAATTGATCAATGCACATTAAATTCAGCCAGTTTCTGTATATCGACGGGTGAAAGTCAGAAGGTCGTAAACGCCATCTGAGTGATTTTACAGGAGAAGGTATATTTCGTTTGTGATGATATACGGCCATAACCGAGAACATCTTTTGCACACACCACTTGTGTTAAAGTACAGTGCGGTGAATTAATCTATTCTGAGGGGGAAAATTGTCGGTATTTTAAAATTATCGAGTGATTTGTCGCTTACGACGTTCTGGCGTTTTCGTTCGAAATGGCATCTCAATAAATTTGAACTGCCAGAAGGTCGTAGACACCACAGTAAAATTAGATTTTTCATTGATTGGAAACACTTTCAAACATCTATTTATGAATAATTAAGGATGCCATACAACAAAAGTTTATTGTGTGTACGTTTCGAATCAGTATGTTGCAAATGGTGCTTGCGACCTTCTGACTCGTAGAAAATCTATGGAATCAGCAAAATCGTTAAACGCCAGAAGGTCGTATCTAGTTTTCACCAGGACAAAACTCGGTTGCCTCTCAAATTACAATAATGACACAAAGCCAGGACACGTACTGTGAAATACTCTAGAATAATAACGCATCATTCTAAATATCCAACAGTGTTTATATATCTGAATCGGAAAAAGGTCGTGAACGCCAGCAGGAATCGCCAGAAGGTCGTAAGTGCCAGAACCAGTACTGTGACTTAGCTCATCACAATGGCGTAATTACTTCATATATATTCAAATTTGAGTGAATTTTATTTGTGGTATCATTACAGCTTGAATTATCCGACACAACGCTTGGCGATTGAGAATTTAGATGTATACTCTGATTTTTTCTAACTCGTTTACAGTGTTTTTCGCTGATATTCTTGCGATGCTAAATGCATCGTTCTATAACTTGGCATAGTTCACCTGGGAGTCAAACGGCAATTTTCTATCGAATTTCAGACTTATATGGAAATTGAAAAAGTTTGAAAAAGCAGTCTACCACAATATTAAATTTAGCCCTGTCAATTAATTTCTGGGTCCGCATATAATTTTGTGCATTTGTTTGGTTTTGTAGCTGTGTAGTCTTTCAAAATGTTTAGTTCAAATCATATTTATTAAAAAATTAAGCATTGACCAGCAGGGCAAGCCCTATTTCAAGATCTCTGCGTGTGCAAATCTACAAGGTGCATAGGCATATATTCGCAAAATAAGTCCACTTTAAAAATTGATACAAAGAAACATATATACATCAGAAGTATATACAATACTTACAACGAAAAACATTAGCAAGATAGGTGATAATAAATAGGACAATAAAACTTATCAAAATAAGTTAAACAATGTGATTTAAGTTACATAATATAGTCCAACTATAATACATGACACAATTGTAACGCAGAATTATCCATTATCACGAAATCTCAGAGAATATCAGGACAGTACGTAACTATGTACACAAAATACGTGTCAATGTGTCTTCTGGATCAAATGTAAGTATCAATCTATTACCACCAATATAGCCAAATTTTGATGATTCCAATAACAAACGTAAAATACATTTTGCAATAGAAACAAAGCCCGACCAAACACTTTATCAAAAGACACACTGGCGTCATCAGGGGCAGACAGTGTGCTAAATGTAGTTGTTTCTACTGTACACCTGATGGAATTAGTATACAACTGCCCAATAAGATAATACTTTAGAAATCCGAAACAAACCCAATGGAATAGATATATGAAAAGTACATAAGTACAAAATTACGATAATACGTCGAATCCTGATGGATGTAAACGGGACCAAATCCTCGAATATGCTCAGATTCTCGAGATCCCCTTTTGGCCTGAAAGCTAACATTGGGGTAGATTGCCAACTTCTTGAATTTTTGCGATAGAAATATGAAATGGGTAGAAAATTGCCACGTTATGGAAGGATATGATTTAGCATCGCAATAATATAGTCATATTGCAGTGTAAAGAAGTTTTAGAAATCAGAGTATACCGTATATAATACGAAGATCGTGAAAAAAACCCAATCGTTTCCAATAAAATTTTAATGTGAACATAATGCATTCGTCGTTAGTTCCAGTAAATAGATCGTGACCTTGGTCCGGCATTTGTATATCAATGGCATTTTGTTGCTGGAGAGTGCTTGCTTTTGAGGAAGAAAATCATTTAAAAGATAAAAAAAAAAACAGCCGTCACCCGCAGTTCAGTGATTCGATACGACACGAATTTATTTGAATAGCTAGACATTGGAAAACTAATCATTAAAGAGCATTCTACCCGGGGTGAAACATATCCGCATTGTGATCCCATATATTGAAAAAAGAGAAGCCGAGACGGTGACCCCCCGAGAGCCCCAAGGAAGTCGAGGCAGAGTGGACTTACAGCAATTGATATATTATTCATTGATTATATGATATGACTATCAAATACTGAATGATCTTGTTAACTTCTTTTAATTTCTTAACTTTTTGTTAATTTTGTACCGTAAATCTGGACCTATATCTACATATGGGCCCAAGTATCATATACTGCGCCTTCTTCTGTATTCAATAAGGATTAAAAATGTGACAGACGGATTAAATGGCATTCATTTAGTGGACGAGTTGTATTGAGGCGTAGTGTATGATACTTGGGCCTAAATATGTTCGCAGCTAAAGTTGGGCTGTTATTATCGGCCCAAGCATCGTAAACTGCGCATTCCTCTATATTCAATAAGGATTAAAAAGGTGACAGACGGATTAAATGGCATTCATTTAGTGGACGAGTAGTGTTAAGGCGCAGTGTATGATACTTGGGCCGAAATATTAGTGAATAATACGGAGTGAGCATTATGCTCACGCTTACACGTTTTACGTCATATAAGACATTCACTCCACTATTCAGTTTCTTTTCCACATGATTGATATGTTCGTGCCAATTAAGAGACGAGTCTATACTTATTCCAAAAACTGTAATACAGTTTTTTTCTCTATTTCATCATTGCAGCTTAGAAATATCAGGCGGTGCATTTGCTTCATTTTGGAAGAACGCACAGTTTGTTTCAGTGGCCTAATATCACCAAACAACCAGATTTTGACGATGAAAATAACGAACCTAGAATACCTTTTGGAATGACAATAAAGCCCAAGCAAATATTCACAAACAAAGCCACTCTGTCATCATTAGGGGCAGACAGTGTATTAAATATAGATTTTCTACTGCACACCAGATAGAATTAGTACACAACTGCCCAACAACCATGTATCATGTAAGTATCAATCTATTACCGCCAATCCAGCTAAATTTTGATGATTCCGATAACAAACGTGAAACGTAAAATACATGTACAACATTTTGCAATAGAAACAAAGCCCGACCAAATACTTTATCAAAAGACACACTGGCGTCATCAGGGGCAGACAAGGTTGTAAATAGTTGTTTCTACTGTAAACCTGATGGAATTAGTATACAACTGCCCAACAACCCATGAAAATAATTTAGAAATCCGAAACCCCATGGAATAGATATATGACAAGTACATAAGTACCTAATCACAAGCCAAAAGGCTACTGAGTTTTGAAAGATAAACAGTTGACATGAAACCATTCATCTAGGGTATCAAGATCATAGTCTTATATTTTTGAAGGCATCGAAACTTATACAAGTCACAAGGTCAGGGTACGTAGGGAGAGCCATATACACAAATTAAAAAAAAAACCTTAACAAGTTCTGTAGGAATGGCCTAAAAATTCCAAAATTGCCAATTTCTCGACAAGAATTTTTGCTTTGACCCATCAAAGATGAAATTCGAAGTCAACAGTGAAATCGTGATATATCCTTTCCTATTTACATGTACGAAAAGCTAAGCTCTATCTTCGAATGTTTTATTAGTACAGTCTGCATTTCTGCGATAAATGTATGAGGGACAAATGTGGCTAAAATTTCGCAAATTCCAAAAATCCGAGTTTAGTTCCCAAAGGATTTTTTTGCTGGAAATGGCTCGAAATATCAGGCCCTCACTGACTCGTCGCAAAATGAAAATGGCCGCCCAGCCTACCAGCAATTCAACATATTCAATAACAATTATGATAATTAACAACGATGATGGGTACCATTTACATGATTTAGGTGCCATTAAAAAAATTGTCATCTGTTCAAGAGCTTCTCTATTAGCATGATTAGGTTTAATTTTGAAGTATATGTTAATTTGGTGTATAATAATAAGTATTACTATATACTACTAAGAATCCCGACGTTGTCATTGGTTAAAAGCTGGTCACGTGTCTTTGCATAAAAGTACATATTCACCAGACCAGCCGGTGAAGTTTTTTTGATATTCACGGATCGGTCCATATCACATATATATGTACCTCTCGCCAAAGAGCAACCCAAATGTTTTTTCATGCTTGTTTTCTACTTCTCTTACTAGTATCGCGTATCTAATGATATAGCGAGATGAATGAGCTTGTTTCAGAAACCATTCCTCGTTTGTATATACTGTTCCTGAAATATTGACATCAAACTGAAACCTAAAGGCCTGACTGGCGCAGTACTTATTCGAATAAACACATGATAGTTTTAGATGTATTATGTTTATATCATAAATCCACGTCATACATAAACATTGCTTCAGTATTTGCATCAACTTTTCACATGTATTATATAATAAAACAAATATTAACTTTTAGTTTCGGTGAATACGTGAAAATATGTACCTCTCGCCAGAGACATATTCACCTCGCAAGCTTGGTGAATATGTCTTTTGCGAGAGGTACATATTTTCACGTATTCACCTCACCAAAAGTCAATATTTGTATAATATATTCAAAATAATAATATTTCAATGATGATTTCCATTTCAGGCGACATTTAAAAAACTGCCCTATGTTCAAAGAGCAATACGTATCATAATCAATTATATAACAATGATGTATCATTGTAGGCGACATTTTAAAAAACCCACTGTCCTGTGTTCCAAGAGCTTCTAAAGTAAGTGTGAATTTTGAAGTGTCTTGGTTTGGCATTGAAACCTTTTGTAGAAAATTATGGGGAAAACAATCAAAGTAACGGGCGATCGATTGCTTCGGTACACATCCTATGGGTAAATGCGACAGCGTGATTAATAGTACTAGTTCTGTAAGTGAAGTAAACCTTTTTGGGCACATTGGAGTATCAATTCAGGTGGTACTATCCATAACCATAATATTATCATCTTGCAATAATTACCAATGCAGAAGGGCTATGGGTGTTATAGGGTTTGGGTGACATCTTAAAGTAAAATGTCGTCATTCAAGTACTCAGGGGAGATGTATGATTTGTACTTCAATTTATACTTCGGTATAATACTCCGTTGACACTTGCAACTAGATGTATCAGACGAGCACAGGGATCACGGACCACCACCACTTTGTGGACTGTGCCCTCTCAAATAGAACTTTCAGTAGCCACAACTATTGGTGTAACTATTGGTGTACTGATTTAATATGAGTTCTCGAATAGAGCTTCAGTGACTAGTGTCAGAAGGTTGCAAGAAACGTGAATCAAACATTTTGCCCCAGTGGCCCTAACCCTCAGCCATTTGTGACTCACTTCCCTTGTGCAGCTTTTCGCCTTCCGCCCCCCCCCCCCCCCCCCTCTCCCTTCATATTTCTATATATGACCCTTGACTGGGGATATCGGCGTCCTGTTATGAAAAGCTAAAACCCCACACATTCTATTCTTCAAGATATGGATGTCAAAAATACCCCATGATGTACCACTGGTCACTTTCGAACTTGCCCCGTTCTAGCAAAATCCGCCAAATAATGGAGGTTTAAATAATGTGGAAGTTTGTTGATGTAGCCGGGTATTCATTTATGGGTTGGAGCTAAAGTTATTCCTAATAGTTATTATTTGTTGTAGTATGGTATTTCCACTAATGACGCCACTTGCCAGTCTGACAGTCATCACCACACTTGTATAATATAGAACACTGTGAATAAACTGCACTGATTCTACCTGTGTGTCCTGGAGTCTACCTCCAAACGGCGACAAATGGCGCAGTCGGCAGGATAAACGAATATGTCGCCGTGAGCCAACTTCCCTAGATCAGGGATGGTCAGCAAGCAGGGCACACAGGTAGCGAATTTCTACACTTGTTTTCTTCATTTTGCACGTACGATCATCGCCTTCGGCTGGCAAGTGGACCGACGTTGATCAGCAGCCCGTTTCAACTCAAAACGTTCTCGTTTATTGATTTTCTACGGCGGAGCGACCCAGTGTGTGAGGTGATTGTGAAGTCTCCCGTATTTTCAACACTGCGCTTCGTCTCCGTGTGCCGTATCCACTGGACTGTTCCTGTAAGTTTTCTCCTGGACTGTTGTCTACGCTCGTATCGTCATGCTGATGGGTAGAATTCCCGCGGATCGCACAATGGGTGAGATTCCCGCGACCACGCTGTGATGGGTAGATTCCCGCATGCGACCCGGTTTGCCATGGACAGGCCATATCTTTCTCCGTCTTCGATGGACCTGTCGTTCCTAGATCTTCATGGAGCGCGCACATGGTTTCTCTGAATGACACTTTATCGGGACATTTTATTATTATTCGTTTCCAAAATACCTTTGTAACTGTTGAAACGCTGATTAATGTATTTGTTCATATTTCACTGCCAAAGCTTCTTGGGTCAGTTCTACCAAGTTTGAAAACATATTTTGTGTATGAGCCTACGGGTTTTGCTGCTGATCAACTGGTCTTTGTAATATTTTGGAATATTCATTTGTTTGTATGGTCATCATTTGTATATAGTATCATTGCTTGAGAATTTGTTAATATTGTTGTATGTAAGTTGGCTATGAAAGTATCATCAGGGTTTTTAAATGTTTCACTTGCACTGTACAGTTATGATGACTTCAGGTTCCACATTAATATTATTGTATTAACCAGGTTCCCTATGGAGTTAGTAAAAATATTTTGACTACAGTAATTAACTTGTTTAATAGATTATCCAATAATGGCGTATTTATTTACTGTGAATGAAGTTTGGTAATATATTTGAATATATTTCAATTAATATTGGCATTGTAGTTCATGGTTTACTTTATGATAACTTTTTGGTGTGTTGGAAAAGCATGACTAGCTGTTGTCTAGCAGGACTTGGTGTTTGATTCTTGACATCGTCAGGTTGTCATTTCATGGTGTGTGGCTCAGGTTAGTTATTTATAGATTTATTACCAGATCTATATATTATATTTTTCTGATTACGCATATGTATGTTGTTTCTCTACACTTATCTGATTTGTTTAGTTATAGTGTACTGTATACTTTTGTAGTGTTTAATCGCGGTAATATCTCTACAATGTACACTCATCACTTGGTCGAGGCATGACTAGCTACGTCTAGCAGGGAGTTCGGTATTTGTTAGCGTCAATTTTCGTGGCAGAACTAAAATATCTGATAGTGTATTTTAATAACATTCGATGTTCTAATTGTTGTGATAGTTATCTATCTTCGTGTGTATTAGTTTTATACTTGTGTTATGGTTCAGTATCATTACATTCTACTGATGTTCAGTTAGTTTCCAATAATGTTTGAACTTAGCTCAATATCTGTGTCGTTGCAAAGCGTCTCTTTATACTGGTATCCTGTTGTTACAAGTTTATTTTTTGGTGGAGTTCATTCTCCTCGGATCTATTTTGAAGCCATTATTTATTGAACAACTGTGGTAGTTGACCCTGGTGTAGTATTTTGTATACTCCTGGTCTTCTTTAGTATTGGTGTTATTTCCAATATTTATTTGCATATCACCATGCTTACTTTATATCTACCAATTGTACATGTATTGCTTATTGGTTTCACTTGTAATATTTCTCAGGATCAGTATTTCGGATGTTGTTCTGAGTTCTGCATTAGTCTTTTTTTCTGTATATTTCATAATGTCGAGGACGACATTTGTTTTTGTGGGGAAGTATGTAGCCGGGTATTCATTTATGGGTTGGAGCTAAAGTTATTCCTAATAGTTATTATTTGTTGTAGTATGGTAATTCCACTAATGACGCCACTTGCCAGTCTGACAGTCATCACCACACTTGTATAATATAGAACACTGTGAATAAACTGCACTGATTCTACCTGTGTGTCCTGGAGTCTACCTCCAAACGGCGACATTGACATTTAATTATTATTTTTTATAACCAGGGAAATATGCTACACCCAGAAATACATTATTAAGCTCACTATAAATTATTTCAACCAGGAATGAATTATTTTTACCAGGAAAGTTAGAAACGTAGAATTAATTACTGGGGAAAAAGCTGCCTATTGTTTGCTTGTGATTTATGTCATCTATGGATTCAATTTTATTTACTCTCGTAAAATTGCTAATAAATTTTCCGTGTTTTAAGTCATAAATTTCCGTTTCAAATTATTTATTTCCAGTGTGAATGATGTCTTCCCGGTTTAAATATTTTATCTCGGTTTCATTAATTTATTCCAGAATTTATGCACGGTTTACGAAACAAAAATTAATTCAAATAATGCTGGATGACACAAATAAGCTTCTATATATTTATGCGGTCGCATATTCATTTGGCACCGCAGCATGAAATTTCTTCGGCAGTGGCCTTTATACAGTAGGCATTAACTTGTGAGAAACACAGCTACTGTTTCTCTGTTGTTCTTTGTTTGTTTGTTTGTTCAGGCACTGGTTATTCACAATGAAATCAAATACATCTTTATAACGTTATTCCAAAATGAGTATCATCGCTCAGGTTAAAAATTGTATTGTTCATATTTGAGGTATTCTCTAAAAACATGTATAGGCGATTCAGCGGCATGAAATCATGCAATTGAAGGATGAACTCGTATTCAAGCAGACAAGTTAAAAATTAAAACATTATAGTCAGCAAGCCTACTAACTCATGTATGTGGAAGCATGCGTTTGGCGTTTAAGACGTGCTGGCTGAAACCAGCATTGTCGCTTACGATCTTCTGGCATCAACTGTGTGCCGTGCTGGATGCAGTTGCGACCTTCTGCCTAAAATCACTGGCGGTTACGACCTTTTGCCGATCACGCTTTCCACAGATTGGCGCTTACGACCATTTCAAACATATCACTATTTAGGATGTTTAACTGTACAAGAACATGAATGAACACTGCAAATGAGTGGCAAGGCTGAATAGGCATTCATTTGGCAGGAAAACTCATTTTTGACAAAAATGTCGCTTACGACCTTCTGACTTTCACCCGTCGATATATCGTGTATTTGCATGATATTGCATTGTTTCGGTACATAGACTTATCACAAGAGATATCATTCTGTATGGTTGCTAAATCATTTTCCAATTAGTCACTTGTGCAGCAGGTGTTTTGATCAGCAAGACTGATGGAACAGAGAACAGTTGGCACAATCTGCATGCAGATGACCAGCTGTGCTGTCCCTGACTGACTGAGCATGCAGCTATGGCAATTTACAAATATATTCTTTGTGATGCATTTTTTTCGTGATACAGATGTACAAAAACGCGACAATAGATTATACAAAATCTATTATCAAAATAAATTTTCCAGGTCGCGCTTTCACATGGGTTGTCTGCATCGCTTTCCAGTGTATGAACTTTTGTTAATTGATACAATCAGGGATAAACGTTAGTACTGTGATGAGATTTTGTGTGAGTTATGTGAAGCTGGTTCTGACGTTTTTGGGACAAGTACATGTAACAATAAAAATGGATGGCCACTGATATCTAGCCACGTTTCCTTATGGTGTGAATAGGGAATAGGAAGTTGGAGAGTAAATTTGATTAATCCAGATAAGCAGTGGAGATGCATGAGCGTCATGTGTGAGACTCTGGTCTATCTGCTATATATATCTAGAGCTAGTACATGAGCTGTGTTGGAATTCGGTTAGGCGTCAATACTGACTCGGCAATGTTTGATCGTGCAAGGTGTCATTCGAGTGTTGAGCATCATAGCTCCTTCTATGTGGAGCTAGTGAGAATTTACATGCATACAGTGCAATTCTCGTGATAGTCGGTGGGGTCAATACCCAGTATTAAGTATTTCGACCAAACAAAACAGGGTCCGTTATCCAGTCTCATAGTCCGAGGACAGAAAGTCATATCAGGCATACGAAATGACAGAAAACAAAAATGACAGGGAAACTCATGAACCCCCCAAAAATGGCCTTTAGGAGTTGAAATCAGTGATTTATAGCAGAACCCCAAACAAGTATCCCATATTCAATATGGGGATGTATCAGTCTGTAATATAATAACTTTAGAATAGATTGTGATAATACCCTTTTCGCTGGATTATTGGCATAGGACCCACTTGACAATTTTTTGCTGATATGATCAATATGTTTTGTCCATTTTAGCCTTTCGTCGATATGAACACATAGGAATTTAGTACATTTAACACGCAAAAATTTTTTCATTCCCAAGATTTCCCTGCATGTGTCTGTATTGCATTATCTCATTGCTATGGTTTATTATTTTGCTCTGATTTATCAGTATTTTACCAACCAAATTGTTCAATGCACAACATGAAATTCAGCCAGTTTCTGTATATATCGGGTATTTGCATGGTATTGCATTGTTTCGGTACATAGACTTATCACAAGAGATATCATTTTGTATGGTTGCTAAATCATTTTCCAATTAGTCACTTGTGCTGCTGTGCAGCAGGTGTTTTGTTCAGCTATGGTAATTTACAAATATATTCTTTGTGATGCATATTCTTTGTGATACAGATGTACAAAAACGCGACAATAGATTATACAAAATCTCTAATCAAAACAAATTTTCCAGGTCACGTTTTCACAGGGGTTGTCTGCTTTTGTTTAAGGAATAATGTATAGATTTGGAGTTATTGTCGCACAATAAACTTCGAGGGCAAGGTGATATGGTCCCGAGGCGCCGAGGGCTATATCACCTGTCCCCAGAAGTTTATTTTGCAGACAATTACGACAAATCTATACATTATTTATATTCTAACATAGTAAATGATTGTTAGGAAATAAACGTTACCATGGCTACACACGTTTGTTGCGGTCATGACGTTTTTGTAGGCCATTGCTACTGGAAACAAAATCTGATATAGGCCCTAGGGCCGTATATCAACTGATATAACACCTTTTGAACTGACTGAAATGCTAAGAGCCCTCTGACGTCACCAGGTTAGAATAATTGATACAATCAGTTATAAACGTTAGTACTGTGATGAGATTTTGTGTGAGTGATATGGGGCTGGTTCTGACGTTTTTGGGACAAGTACATGTAACAATAAATTTGGAAGGCCATTGATATCTAGCCACGTTTCCTTTTGGTGTGGATAGGGAGTAGGAGAGTAAATTTGATTAATCCATAAGCAGTGGAGATGCGTGAGCGTCATGTGTGAGACTCTGGTCTATCTGCTATAAATATCCAGAGCTAGTTCATGAGCTGTGTTGGAATTTGGTTAGGCGTCACTACTGACTCGGCAATGTTTGATCGTGCGAGGTGTCAATCGAGTGTTGAGCATCATAGTTCCTTCTGTGTGGAACCAGTGAGAAACTACATGCATACATTGCAATTCTCGTGATAGTTGGTGGGGCCATCGATACAACTGCAATGTGCTCGCAAAATGGTCCATTCATATGTAAATAAATTACGTGCAAATCTGGCATTGACTCGTCATTTCGTTACTTGTGTAATCAACCGCTTCGTCTTGATTATTAATTTCCATGGCCTAATATGACCAGAAATCCGTGTATTGTATGCAACGATGTGTAATCATTGACATGAAAATTATGGCCTAACAAAGTAATACTATATCTCATGTTGCACTTGACAGTGCAATGTCTTTTATATATCTGATCCCATAAGAGTCAAGTGGATTGGTTTGTTTGTATAATATATTGATACAAATAAGCACAATATTCCCTGACATTGGCAAATTAGGTATCTAAACAGGACAGCAACGTTATACATTCAAGGGACAAAAGAAATTGGAAATGCAAATTGATCTAATACTCAACTGGTGATGTCTTGTGTTCCTTGGGATATTCTGGGTACAGTCAGCAAATGGTGGCAAGTAGGCATATGTTTTTGTCACTATGCCACATGTCTTGAATGAATCACGAAATTATTTTTATCACGCAAATAGAGAGTCAACGCTCGACATCATATTCAAAGTTTACCCGTCATACACTTCACGAGATTCAATGCGACAGCAACACACTTCATGACCAGGTATGGAACAAAACATTGGACATCCAGGACGGCATTAGTTTCCAAACCGTCAAAACAAGCCCGAAACATGTGATCCAGGGACACAGAAAAATCTAGTACGTGACTATTGGATTACTACAGATATTAATAACACAACGTATCGGTGAATTTGTACATAAAATTGAGAATGTCACTTGCTTTCATAACATTGCAGAGACATCTAGTTTCATACTGGCGTTTTTTCACACCCGTTCTACTCGTTCTGGATTCTATTTATTCTATAGATTCTTGTCATTTTCACGTACAAGATTACAGGTATAATTTCGGCCGTACTCGATTATCAACATATATATTTCGCCTTCTGTCCGCATGTCAGCGATGACTTTCTTACTGGCAGATGTGAAAAGTCTATGACGAAAATATGGCGCACAGCACAGAATTTAATTAGGTCATTATTCAAAAGAAAATTATCCTTTCTTGTCAGAGCCAAAAGATCAGGGAGGACACTGGGACACGTGTTCAAAGAGCTCCCTGTCGTGAATCAACGGAATTATCATGTTTATTATGATCCAATATGGACAGTATCAAAATGGAGTGAGGGATTTTACCTGGACCAACAAATGCTGCCACAACTGAGTGCGTGCCGTATTTCATACCTATCGCTGGTAATAGGTTGATGCATACACCATTATGTTTCAGCCCCAGATTTTCAATATTGCCAACGAAAATCTAGTCCAGAGCGTAATATGAGTCGCAAAGAATTATTGCCACGATGTATTATATCTGGCAGCTAAATCATGGTCTGACGTCACAGAGATATAACATCTCCTCATATGACACTTTGACAAAGAAATTTGCAACAACATATATCTTTTTTCATCCGTCTTACTTCGTGGTACTGTTGTGTATAATTAGCATTTCTTGGAGCGGCTTGGATCTGTAAATCAACAATAACAGTCAACATTACACAACAATGTATACCAATGGGCGTACAAGCATCCCAATATGAATAATTGACGGGAAGACATATTCTAGTATATTTATTCCCACCAATGTTACATTCTTGCATACTAATATCTGAGCGCGCTGATAAATTAACTTAAAGCTTATATAGTATGCTTCAATCATGGATATCTTTCTGGATATTTTATTCCTGTAACAAATGCCTTCGGATGAATTTGCTGATCCTGAAAAGCCCTGAAGCAAAAGTGGAACCAATACCCGAATATGAAGTATTCTGGGCGAGCCCGTTATCCATTCTCAAAGTCCATTGCCAAGTGGAGATATTTATTTGACACTTCATGAATCCCCATATATATGGCCATATGGAGGTGAATTCAGGTATTCCGGAAGTAGTGAACATTTGCTATCCCACTTGCGGCACCCGTGATGAATTTTAGAAAATAAGTAATATGCAAACAGGTATTTTTTGCACACCAGTCACAGATTCGGTGTACTTATCAACCAGATTGAGACAATGTCCATGGAATTTCTTAGAAGCAGCTATTAGTTTTGGTGAAACGTATCCTTGTCGCAGTAGTTTAGAGACCAGCTTGGAAAATTCCTGAAAAGCTGACTGCTCTCCCATTCAATGGCATATGTCATGTGACGGGTCTCAGAGATAGTTGTGCCAACAGATCTTGTTTTGTTTCCTTTTGACTACACGGATATTGTTTGCACACCAGTCACAGATTCGGTGTACTTATCAACCAGATTGAGACAATGTCCATGGAATTTCTTAGAAGCAGCTATTAGTTTTGGTGAAACGTATCCTTGTCGCAGTAGTTTAGAGACCAGCTTGGAAAATTCCTGAAAAGCTGACTGCTCTCCCATTCAATGGCATATGTCATGTGACGGGTCTCAGAGATAGTTGTGCCAACAGATCTTGTTTTGTTTCCTTTTGACTACACGTCATTAAATATTCTTACATGTGGATGTCATGATACGTATCTCCCTACAGGTGTCTGTATTGCATTATCTCATTGATATGTTTTTATGGTGCTCTGATATATCAGTATTTTACCAACCAAATTGTTCAATGCACAACATAAAATTATTTGTATGATATTGCATTGTTTCGGTACATATATTTATCACAAAAGATATTCTGTATGGTTGCTAAATCATTTTCCAATCAGTCACTTGTGCAGCAGGTGTTTTGTTCATCAACACTAATGGAACAGAAAACAGTTGGCACATGCTGCATGCAGATGACCATCTGTGCTGTCCCTTTTTTTTTTATACAATATTTATTTAACGAGGATGGTACACGCCAATTTCTTGGCACTAGGTATTCTCCTGTGCTGTCCCTGACTGACTAAACACTCATGGCAATTTTTTTTTAAAATATATTCTTCGTGATATATATTCTTCGTGATACAGAAGACATTCTTTGAGGTATTTACCTTTTTCCTTAAATTCCATGCAATTATTCTACATTTCTATGCCATACTTACCTGCATGAAAATATCATATCTGATAGTCTAGGGTACTTAGAAGTACAAAAACCTGACAATAGATTATACATAGAGAGAACCTTGCCGACTAAATGACACTAGAACAAGCTGCTCGGTTTGTTACACAAATATTTTTATCACTACCACTTCAATGTTTACATCTGTCATTTAACTTATTATCGCTGATATCAAAATATAAATCTGGTGAACGAGAATAGTGAACGAAAGAACGATCATTAGATAACATGCTGGAGGTTTGACGTCAACATCATATGGGTCTTCTGCATCGCTATTTAGTTTATGAGTTTTTGTCAATTGATACAATCAGGGATACGTTAGTACTGTGATGGGGTTTTGTATGAGTGATGTGGGGCTTGTTCCGACGTTTTGGGGACGATCGGGACACACTGCATAACAAGTTCAATGTAACAATAAATCTGGAAGGCCACTGATATCTAGCCACGTTTCCGTTTGGTGTGAATAGGGAATAGGAAGTAAATTTGATTAATCTATATAAGCAGTGGAGATGCATGAGCGTCATGTGTGAGACTCTGGTCTATCTGCTATAAATATCTAGAGCTAGTTCATGAGCTGTGTTGGAATTTGGTTAGGCGTCAATACTGACTCGGCAATGTTTGATCGTGTGATGTGTCATTTGAGTGTTTTTTTGAGCATCATAGTTCCTTCTGTGTGGAGCTAGTGAGAATCTACATGCATACATTGCAATTCTCGTGATAGTTGGTTGGGGCCATTGATACAACTGCAGTGTGCCCGCAAAATGGTCCATTAATATGTTAATAATTTATGTGCAAATCTGGCATGAAAATCATGGCCAACAAAGTAATACTAAGTCTTTTGTTGCATGTGCCAATGGAATGTATTATATATCTGATCTCATGACGTTGAGGTGCGTACTTGTGGTAACTTGTAAATACTATATCTCATGTTGCACTTGCCAATGGAATGTCTTTATATATCTGATCTCATAACGTTGAGGTGCGTACTTTTGGTAACTTATAAACATGTTAATAACAACATATTATCATGACAGAATCACAATAGTGATGTCGGTATAATATACTTCATGAAAACTCCAGCCTAGTTCCTCCATCCAATAAAATGTCAATAAAAGTTCCTCCATGTCAATAAAAGTGACGATATGTTGATCACACAAACCGTGATTACTTGCACTGTATCTAGGCTACTATTTATATATAAACAAGAGACACATTGCTATATTTCGTGTGACGTCGTATATATTGATGTGTTGATTAAATTCAGTGTATTTATGATACATGCGTACATACTTTATGAAAAAATCTACCCAAATTGACCGTTACTTGGAAGCTTTTACGTGTTACCCGAATATGAATTTTATATCATGACACTGTTCGGTTGAGTTGCCCCCTGAAACAAATATTGTGGGCATACATACTAATATGTGGGTCGCAAAATAAAAAATATATTACCTTATTATGTCCATGAAAAATACACAATCTCCTAGAGAAAAGCAAATACGAATGAGTTCCTCGTCAGTGTAGCTTCATTTGAGTACTCAGACAAAATGCAATACATCAATTATATCTCTCAGTTCCTGGGCTGACATTTGACCCTGGTCTGTGAGAACATTGAGCTTATTGGATTTATTTGATGTATGTCTTGGATATATGTGGTCATCCTAATCGGGAACTATGGCCTTTGGTTGAATTTGTTGAACCTTCGTTGACACATTTGCCCACATTGCATCCTTCTGTGCAAAATGAGGCCTGCTCTGAGATATTTCCGACAATTACACGCACATATTTTCAAGATAAATCGTTAATACCCAATGAATGCAGGTTGCTGAAGTCTGGTTGCAATAAGTGAATTTGTCATTCAGTATGAATTTAAACTCAAGGTGAGATACCATGGTCGTGTTTGTCATTCAATCAATGAAGATTGATTGATTCTAAATATTCCACTGTAAGAGTCAAGTGGATTGGTTTGTTCGTATAATATAATATATTAATACAAATAAGCACAATGCACAACAAATCGAGCCACATTATATCAGCACTCTTTGCGATGATGCCTCGTTTCAGAAGACATTTTTATTCTTTTCGGGAGTTACCATTCTTCCGAAGTGATCGCTTCATCATTTGCCAATTAATCTAGTCATTCCTTTGGGAAGCAGGTGCTTTGCACAGCAGAAGTATTGACCCTGATGACGGTATACCGTGTTTCAGATAAACCACTGCGGCCACTGCTGGACCAGTGTTGGCGTACTTGATTATCGTTATTCACATTACTGAATTTCAATTACTTCAGCCATGCGTTGGGGCTCATGAAATTCCTCACATTAGATACTCAATATCGGGATGTACAGACAGACTAGGTTTTGTTCAATCAGAACTTGAAGTTTTATACCTCGTGTTGCTTACACTGTCTTATGTGAGGTGATCACAATATGCGGATCATTTGGTGTAGTAAAATGCAGAAAGTATTCTCATATTCGAATGTTCAAGTGTGAATGCTTTTCAATGAATAGGTCTATGACATTGACTCTGACACTTTCAAAACACAAATCCAATAACTGATGAAAATGTATCCCCATCGGGTTTATTTTGGATTTTAAGTTTGTTTTATTATGTATTCTTTTATCAGGTATATGCAGCAATGCCAACTATATTGCTGCAGCAAAGTTGTGAGCAAATAATATCATATGCTTATAATTACAAATAATTCAATATTTGAAACATTTTTTCAAGACAAAAACATGGGATGCCTGTGAGTGTATTTTATCCTAATCCTAATATTTTTTCACCTCATACTTTTTGTTCGATCAGTCCCTGCCATTACTGATAGTGTGACGAATGTGGACTACTAATAACGAGTGTGTGCTGGAGATACGATGGAAGGTTTGGCATCAGGAGAGACGGAACAGGTCACACTTTCCTCTGGGTTTATCTGTCCTCACTATCTAGTTTATGAGCTGCCTCGGTAATTGATACAATCAAGGATAAACGTCGGTACCCTGGTGGGATACTGAGCGAATGACGAGGACTGGAGGGTCTGGTACATGCTCGATTGGAAAATAGTCTACCCGCCAAGAACTTGTGAATAATAAATAACGAAGGTGACAATTCCTAACCATGCTATTTCATGTACGAGAATAATGCAATCACATATACCCGAGCACTCTGGCAGCGAATGAAATGGCACTATCCAAATGATGAAATAGATACCCGACAGCGAAAACAAATCTCATCATATGGCTAAACTGAAATGGATATAATGGTCAGTTATGATGTTTTTGGAAGGAAACAAGACCATGTGATGTCGGTATAGATATGAATCTTAATATTGTTTGTTACTGTACCAAAACGGACCTTGGTATACAGAGGAATCTTTCGGATAAAACACACTATCTTACTGAAATACTCTGAGTAATCGTTCCGTCATGGCGGTCGTTTTTTTTCATTTCATACTCGATCACTTAGCATGAATATGCCATCAAAGAATATTAATTTTGGTGGCACACAAGTGACAAATATTGGATCGGAGAGGTCAATACCTGGTGGCTGGAATGTCGGTTTTCAATCTCATTTATGGGATGCGATTATCTGCGTACACACATAAGAACAAAAATGGAAGTGAATCACTCCTAGCCCATTCTGAGCACTCATTCTACTCCGATCATCATGAGTCGAAATTTCGTATCGAGAGGAATATATCGACCATTAAATATGTACAAATTACATTTATAGTAGTGTAAAACAAAACTACAAATTACCAACTGTACTCGACATTCAACTTGAATTATTTTAGTGTTTTTCTTTCATTCGATGGTTTTCAATCCATTCAATGATTTTATATTCCATTGAACTCCAAGTCAATATTTCATATCATTCCACAATGATATGATCTATACTATACATTTGACGTTCGGTGTCACGCTGTGAAACCTTCCAATGCACACGATCGTGAATCGTCCTTCTTTCTGCATTTGGTCGAGGACATGAACATTTATAGAGGGTAATCCCGCATGGATCTTAATGAATAAACACAGACACTGCTCTTGTGAACAGCACGCACGATGACGTCATTATCCACTTTTAAAGACCTTGTAATTCTAGTTTGTTGAGGAGGTAAAAAGGCTGCAGACTACATTCTGCAAAAGCCATCATTGAGGCTTTCAACTGAAAAGTACAACGGCATGTTTCAGGTTGTTACGTTGGCGGTAGGACTAAAATTTCCCTCCTTCGTATGCAAAGATACCTTTTTATGGTGACATAGACTTTGGACAAGGTGACATTGATGTCCCTGCTTCGGCACACTCAAGGCGCTTAATCGACCATCCACTGCTCGCTATATATAGCACCAAATTAGTTCGGTTAATGAAACAAGGTTGATGTCTGTGGAAGTAACTCATAAACATCGCTGCGTGTTATCTACAGTTTCTACAGGCTGGCAGAACTCACCTTGTAATGTATTTACATCTTGGGAAATATTCACTAGGATGGGCGTCGATCAACATCGAACAATACACACGTGTCTCTATCACTCTCTGTCTGTGTGTTGATACATATGTTGTAAGAAGGATTCAATAAGTAAGGTCACCTCAACAAAAACACCTCAATAGCTTTATTCTCGGCACATCATGTAGTGATATCGGGACATTGACGCACGAATCACATAACAGCCATGCACGAGCATGATCGTATGTATACAAACAAACTTCACTAAAAGCAATACCACAATTTGGAATTTGCAGTTCCATGAATGTCAGTACTAGTAAAGTGCAAATTCAAGGGGCTTCTCTAAAATCAAAGGGCTTTTGTAATGTAGGGCCGAAATGGCAATTTCAAATGGCTGCATCTTTTGAACGGATATTAAATGGTGACATACTAGTACCGTTCTTTTCAACTGAACGAGATATATCAGATAAGTAACGTTTGTACATAATGCCTGTACTACTACATAATGCCTGACGTTGTACTGTGGCATCAAGAAGTCCACACGTTTCCTAACATCTGTACGATTTACACTTTAAGCAATTTGTGACCATTGAAAATCTTTGGTATTAATATTTCAAGAATATTTCTTCTGATCACAAATCGTTCCATTGTCGGTTGAATTTTCATCATATTAGGCTACTGTTGTGGGCGGTTGATATCTAATTCAGTAGAACTTAGCATATCAAACGGCTGAAAAATATCATATTAGACTCATAGTCACAATAATACTCACTCAACACGAAGGCAATCTCAAATGCAAGCATAGCACCAGCTAGGGCATTGATCAGTTTATGTGTTGTTGCATTGACAATCACAGCCAAAGACCTCACACGGTTGTCTTATGATCCGGTTTTGCACCTGTTCGGTTATAACGTAGCCAAATATTCAACATTTGGGACAAAGTCAAGGAGACATGTAAAATCAATACTCGACTGGTTTAGATGTGTATTAGGACAATCTATTATCCGAATATCCCTATGAATTCGTCCAGCTGTGAAGCTAAAACAACCGTGCCCCCACTATTTTGCAATTGTATCAATGTACAACGATTCTGAAAAAATATAGGGTCGGGATCAGAATCACTGATTGGGCATGAATACATTTCTGATACCTATGACTGATGAATGATCGAGGAATCGAATCACAACATGCAACTTAGGCATATATTTAACTTACCTCCTTGTTCTCACTCTACGCCAAATGAGACAAAGAGGTTACCAGTTTCCAAAAACAGTTATTCTATGTGGTTACGTGTATGTAATAATACATATAAAATTGTGATCAAGAATTGATTTACTTTTTTTCCTCATGTATTCTTCAATGGACATATTAACTGATAGAACGGTTCTCCACAATTACTCATCATTGAATATATTATCAACTGATGGTTTTTGATAATAATACTACTAGAACACAGAATCAACCTGTCTGTGCTGACTGCTAGCATGATGGCACACCAGTAGTGCCAATGTGCCCGGCCAAAAGGTTTCAAGCCCAAATAAATCAAGCCTCTAGAAATGAAATCATTGAAGTCATGTGTTACACATGATTTCAATTTTAAAGGCTCGATTCATTTGGGCTTGAATGCGTCTGTGCGCAAGTGTTTTTTTTTTCAATCAAATTTATTTTCATATGTGTGAAATGTCGTCCCACCAAAAATAAAAAATAAAAAGTGAATCCCTACCCAATTTTCTCTTGAGCTGAGGACCGTATTTTCTGCAAAATAAAAAATTAAAATTAAAAAGTCCCTCCCTACCCAGTTTTGAAAAAATCGGAGGACGAGAAACAGAAAATTACTTTTTTTAGGCCTAAGCGAGCGTTTGACTTGACGTATTCACTGGCACAGGTCTTACAATCTTTTTGTCAAACAAATTGCCATATTGATATGAACAACTGTCTAATACTATATACGATTTATTCAGTATAAAAAAAATAGCATTAATGTAAGTTGTACGAAGCATATTTTTCCCTGACAATTCTGCGGTAGATATTTATTTCCGATGACAGTTTGTCTGGATTTCAGAATGAGTTCGGAAATTATTGTTTTGGCACAAAATATTTGATGTGATGCAAATCCGTCTTCGAGATTGAGATATTTGAATGTTCGGACATTACACATGTTTTTTTTTCAATCATTATGATATTTACCTCATCAGCAGAAAAAAATACAGAGAATTTGAGTTAGTGTAATACAATCAAAATGTAAAACCCACATGAAGTACAAATCTACTGTAAAATATATATATATATATATATATATATATTATGAGGATCATGTTGTCTCCTAATTAATATAGGCTGCCCGCATTAGCAGGTATGTGTCACGTGATATTCGTCATCAGAAGGGCCACTAGTACACACAATCTCTTCACTGCTGCGGGTCGGGAATAATAGTCGACAGAAGGTGCAGTGTCAGGGATTTGTTGGCCGAGTGAGACGAAACTCGGTACGTGACCATCACGACAAGATGAAGATTGACGGGAAAGACAAGCCAAAGACAGGAGCGGCGGCGCCAGCTGCAGCAGTCACTGACGCCGTGAACTCTGCTCTCGAGGACACCGCAACTGACGCCGTGAATTCTGCTCTCGAGGATGCCGCAACTGACGCCGTGAACACCGGACTGCCGACCACAGACGACGACATTGATCCCGGACTCATGAATGGCGCGGCCGACGACTTCCTCAACAATGGCCCCGGAGACCACGAAGGGGACGGCGACAACTCGTCTCCCAACGGTACAGAGCAGCCACTGTTCGAGGTCGCCGTGGCCAACCCGAACGAGTTCATCAAAGAAAAAATTGAAAAATATCGGGAGGAGGTACGTTTCTCTCCAGCCATGTTCTCACCAATCCAATCCGAGACCTGATAGAGTGAAATAATAATCAACATCTCATGATCGATATTGCTTGTATTCACATACGTGTGTTTGTTAAAGCAAGTATTACCTTGCATTCATGTTTATTTGGTGTAAACGTGGCGCACGTTAATACGCATCCGTGTTCGACGGGCCTTTGGTTGTAGTTGATCCATCTGAATCTAAGCTGGGGTTATTACTTATGACTAATCTAGTTGACCTATAATAGTTGCATCACTCGTATATTTGTCATCAACCAAACGAACAATTCCAGCTAACTCCAAACGTGGATACGAAAACAATGTAAATATGACAATTACAACATGAATCACATTACCATATGGGTTCTAAGTAGAATGCGGGCAAACGAAGCCGGTTAAGCTATTAGCACAAAAATGTAGTTGGAGGAAAAATTTGAAGTATAGCTAAATAAACTACCAGTATGTGAAACATATCGATATTACTGTGTCATCCACATATTTGTTGCAATGGTTTAGTGGCGTCGGAAGGAGCATAATAGTATGGGGTCCATCTAAGTCTGGAAGACATGGTTCGGATTACACCCCCCCCCCCCCCCATTACGATGGCTCATTACCGTCAAAATTACGTTCGTGCATTTTACACCACATCTATATTTACCACCTCATGATATTCACCGAGTTTATAATATCCACCCGTTTATAATTACCACCTCATTATCCACCCGTTTATAATATCCACCCGTCTATATTTACAACCTCATAATATTAACTCTCGGCCGTTTATAAGTCCAATCCTTCTATAAATACCACATCATAATGTTCACCCTGTTTATAATATCCACCCCATCTATAATTACCACCTCAGAATAATCATCGAGTTTATAATAGCCACCTCGTCTATAATTACCACCCTTAGTTATAGACGGGGTGTAAAATGCACGAACGCAATTAGCGGTAATGAGCCCCCGTACCCCATGGTAATTTAGTTTATGTACTTACTTTTTTCTGTGGTGTTTTATTTGGATCTGTCGGTTAAGTTCTTTACCAAAATAGTTCATAAACCGTATTTACAGGAATGTCTTCGGTTAGGGGGCTCGACATGGCTTGATATTTTCAGATTTATGTTTATGATTTTAGACTTATATTGATATGTAATGAGACACTCATGTAACAGATATTCAATGAATGTTGTTTTCAAAGAGATCGAATGGATATATATACATACACGACTATACATGTCTAATGATCTCAACTGGAAGCAGACGAACAATAAACTGGGCAGGAAGGGAGGGGAGTAATGGATGGGTTGTAAACTCAGTTGTTCTCAGGTTGGTTCTCAGGCCCCAGACAATGCTCCGACCCAATGAATACAGGTATCAACGGAGAGGAGAATGAATACTGGATTAAGGGCTGTCTACGAGACCTGCCTATCGTCTCGTGAAATGTTTCAAAATGGATATCCCCAATTTATTATTGGGCCCAAAAAGCATCTGTCAATGATAGCATCTTCATTGAGGTATCAACCTCGCTTTCTTTTTGTATGGCGTTTCTCATGTGAGCTTCAAAGCCATTACGGGTCGCCAATGACTGCTACAACAGACTCCGTCCCAATCGAACTTGAGGGCGAAAGGATTCCAGTAAACTACACATCTGATTACTATCATTTTGTCTTCATTATTATAGAAAATCGACAATGCCTTCTACGTGGCTAACCTCAAAGTGATCGAAGCTAAATATGATAAATGGGTCGAAGCGCTTCCCCGCGTCAAACCATACTACGGTGAATATTCATTAAAATATGAAACGTGAAAGGTTTATTATTAACTACCACTGGTCTGTTTGTTATTTTCACAATCAAATACTATGATCATGATTTCCTTCATGCAATTCAATGAACACTTTCACATGGATTTGCACAGAGGTTCGCTGCAATAACGATCCAGCCATTCTGTACCTGCTGAATGAGGAGGGGGTCGGCTTCGCTTGTTCCAGCAAGGTAAGAAAACGTAGACAGTCCAGACTACAACAGCTTAGTATTGGCAAGATATTGAAATGTTCCTTTGCCAACTGTCGTGTCACGTGCCGCCCAGGGTGAGATAGACGAATTACTGAGACTGGGGGTGACTCCCGCATCCATCCTGCTGACCAGCGCCTGCAAGGTTCCCTCTCACATCCGTCACGCCGCCACCGTCGGCGTCACCACCATGATGTTTGACAACAATTACGAGCTACAGAAGATCAAGGACAACTTCCCCACCGCCAGGTTCAGTTTACAGAGATTATGTGATGACTGAAACTATCAAATACAATGACATGTTTTTTCGACATGCAACGAACCCATGGAGATCTGCCAGATGCGCCCATAATTTATTGACATGTTTTTCACTATTCAGGTTAGTGCTACAGATCAAGTCATCTGACCAAGAGGACATGAGTCTGTTGGAGAACCAGTACGGATGTCCCATGGAGGACGTCGAGGGGATCCTGACTGACGCCAAGGAGCTTGAACTCAACGTCATCGGGATCAGGTCAATACGCTAATGATGGAATGAAATAGTCCAATCGAACCGAACCGATACTGTAACCCAACCGAATATACATAATAATGTCAATACGTCATGCAAGTGACCCAAGCACATTCTGTCATCTGAACAGTTTCCAGGTGCCTGGTGTGCAAGGAGACGGCGAAAAGTACGTGGAAGGTCTTGAAAAGGCCAAGAATGCGATCGAGATTGGAACCAAGCTGGGGTTCAAGTTTGAGCTTATCGATATAGGCGGTGGGTTCCCCGGGGAATCTAACTGCGGAAATATGTTCAAGGAGGTAAGTTATCTACATTTTTGATGAAATTTCGACCAATAGGTACGGAGTTTTGTTTCCATGTGACCATATCAAATCATGCTTTCACGATATCATACTGAATACCCTTTTCCTGTTCCAGATCACCACTACTCTTAAAACGTATATCGACAAGAACTTCCCAAAAAAGAAAAACATCAATATTTTTGCTGAGGCCGGAGTATTTCTCGTAAACTCTGCTTACAATCTCGTGGCAAACATCATCGGTAAACGTGATCAGAGCGATGGAGAAGGAACAAAACTAGAAGATGAAAACGAGTCGCCAGAAGAAGAACCAGGCAACGAAGATGGCAACCCTGGTGCTGACAATGCGGAAGCCACTGATGAAGTTGATGGCCCACTCGCTAATGGTGATGGCGGTGAAGAAATTGATGAGGAGACAACTGCACCTGACAATGCTGATAGTGCTTTGGGAAGTACCAAAGAATCAGAGGGAGACGTAGACGCGGAATCTGAGAATGGAAACGACAAAAGTACTTTTCAAAACGTTCAATAATATATAGCTATCAGTTAGTGACGCAGTTACCAAATAACAAATCCAAATAGGACGAAAACACTAAAGAAACACCTACCCGATACAATTATATGGAAAAACAACAACAACAACATTACTAATTCAAATGCAAATGCCCTGATATTCTTCTATGTTTGTGTTACATTGAGCGCACATATTCTGAACATTTCAGGCAGTTACAATTCCGAGTCAGAACAACCTGGCGGTAAATCTTTCATCTATTACATAAACGACGGTGTACTTGGTCCCACGCCTCCACATATCGCTCAGACAGCCATTGGCATCCCTAAGGTAGGAAATACAGACAAAACTTGTGATGAATGATTCTTGCAGTAGTTGTGAATGATATTCTGTACTGTGATACTGTGAATAACGATGTGTCGTTGTGAATAATTCGTTTTTTATGTTTTTGTAAAATATATGTGAATGTAATGTATTAGTGAACCAGCAAACCTGCTTTTGGTTTTTTTTACTCAAGGATGAATAACAGACAATCTGAATGAATGGTGCTATTCCAACAGGATAGCGGTGAGGACGGGGTGCAAGTGTATCCGACTAGTATCTGGGACCAGACGGCCACGAACGGTCAGAGCTGTACCCAGCCGGGTGTCCAGCTGCCAGAACTTGACGTCGGTGATTGGGTCGTCTTTGCCGACTGTGGCGCATACACTTTCGTGATGGCGTCCAACTTCACCAGTCCACAGAAAGCCGAGATATTCTACGTGTCTTGGGAAGAAACTCCACCGTACGTACCTCTAGTATGTTTCAGTAATAACTTTTTATAGTTATCAAAGGTTGTATATATCCAATGTATATGCAATATATTCATCTATAATATAACGATTCCATTACTGGTTAATTTACAATAGGAAAGTCAATCTTATAATATGATCATATCGCTGTTCCAGAACTGATACACCGAAGAAGAAGAAACGAAAGTCGAAAGAATGCTCCATTTTATAAGTGCCAACAAATGTATCCAGTGTAATTTGGTGCCGCTTATCGTATTTGTGCTGATAATATAATGTATTTTGCATCAGATTTATAATGTTTAAAAGGTTCCATATTTGATGTTGAATATTTTCCATCAAAATGGTGTCTAGAATGCTAGATTCGTTTGCCCGCTGTTATGGTGACCACTTATTGTTAATATGTTGATTATATATTATTCTATTTTATAGATGTGCAAGTAACTAACTGAATGTGTAAGGTATTAAATGCCCATGTCTAAGCATGTGTAGTACACGAGGTATGTTTGCAACACGTCTACTTGTAAAACTGCAAAGTATTTTATTCCTGCATCGTTATTTTATGTGATATTAAACTGTATTTCTTTTCATTCCCTGTGTCTATTATGTCCTTTAAAAATCTTTGACCGTTGGTTAATAGACACCCAGAGTTCCTACACTATATTGTGTAGTATAGAACAGTTACATATTTCACTCTCCACACAGTCATTGGTTCAGTCATTGGTTCCCAATAGCAAGCCGTTCCAACAGATGAATCTTGCGATCAAACTCAGTCTACAAGCCATACTCAGCCCGAGATACATGTCCTGGAATGGAAAAAGGTACAATACAAACAGATATCTGATAATAATCTCAATCTGCAACCCATATACAGAACGAAACATATTATAAAGCACAAAACTATATCCAACCACAAAAGGATTGTTTTAGTGTTTATATTATAAATGTAAACGCACATGGCTACGAAAAGATGAAATAATTGAATTGCTTTATATGAAAGGAAACAGGAGAAATCAGCACTAGTAGAAAAGCAGTATAATACTGTATTAGTACTTAACACAGCACAAAATATTATTTTAAAGTCTTATGTATCCCAGTCTCAGGAAGTCGGTTTGTTGGACGGTTAGATGGCATACCACAACACACTTTCGACATACGACATGTACGTTTGAGTATGAATTACTTCCACACACAGGTGAAAATGTTTGTATGTTGGATGAAAAGTTCTACTCCCAGGTGAAAACATTTTCATATGGGTGAAAAACTTCTACACCCACGTGAAAACGTTCGAATATATGTGAAAATTGTACACTCAGGTGAAAACTTTTGCATTTAGGTGAACAATTTTACACCCAGGTGAAAACGTTCGCATATGGGTGAAAAGTTCTACACGCAGATGAACACGTTTTCATATGAGTAAAAAAACTTCTACACCCACGTGGGAACGTTCGTGTTTGAGTGAGAATTGTACACCCAGGTGAAAACTTTTCCATATAGGTGAACAATTTTACACCGACGTGAAAACGATTGCATACGGGTGAAAAGCTCTACACGCAGGTGAAAATGTTTGCATATGGGTGAAAAGTCATGTGACCGGAGGTCGATATCAAGACCACTTGGTTGAAAGTAACGTGACCTAACCAATAACCCTGGTGTACAAGTTCGTAACTGGGTGCCAATTAAAAAAAAATCACCTGACCAAAATCGTCTAACGTAGGTGGGAAAATATGCATCCGTTGTCATGCTCAAACCTCGAACTTATTTCTAGGTTCTATAACTAGTCTGGAATGGAAGAAAATAAATATAGTGTGAATAAAATATTTCTGTTCTATGCGTGGTTCGTCAACCTGAAATTCTCCAAATGTACACAAATTCTTCAAATCATGGCCAATATCAGGAAGATAAATGGAAGTGTACTGATGTGCATACATGTACTTTTATTTATATATTTAATGTATACCATATGACCCTATTTGTATAAACAGTTTATACCCGCATCAAACGAACTTTTCATGCGTTCATAATCCAGTGAAAACTATGCACATTTTGTTTTGGAATAACGCAGTTTCTCAAATCATTCTATAGTTGCAGGTGGTAGTTACGTATGACAAAATATTTCATGACCCTTGTCCAGACAATGATGTAAGCTCAATGATCCACCTTTGAAATCCTGAATAAGAAAGCTTAGTAGGAAGTCTACCGACATGAAGCCAAAGGAAACAAAGGTTGACTCTGGGGTATGCGATTCGATCGAGAAAGATGTGAACATCTTTAATCCAACTGGAGACGTGGACATTGAGAAAGTGAACCCGCATGAATTTATCAAAGACATACTCGGAGATCGTGGAATGCAGGTTAGTGATGGTACATTTCATACAATTGTTATGACCCATATACGGCTTTTGTTGATGTTTTTCAATCAAACCTGGATTCGGGTTACATATCTCAACTTCTTTGATATCATGGCCGTGACGTCACGTAATATTGCAGGTCTACCACTTGCTTATTGCGCATTTCATATTGAAATTTAATGTACACATTAATGCGGGCGAGTCTGTAAAACAAAACTGGTATCTTCAGCGGTTCATGACATGAGCATTCAGATTCAATGAAGACATATTTTTTACAATACGATGCATCCGTTTTTCTTCTATATCACCTAAGTTCTTTTCCCTCGTAGACGGAGTTTCATATTGATAGGTCTATGATCTCAGCATGTATCAGATACACGTCTATACCTTTTTCTGCTTTGTTATAGGGAAGAGAAGACGCATTCTATGTCGTTAATTTGAAAGTGATTGAGTCCAAATTCAAGAAATGGATTTCGAATTTTCCTGGAATAAAACCGTACTATGGTCAGTGTTGGATCTAAAAGAAATGAGAAAAACATTATATACGAGAACAAAACTTTTACGTCATACCATCGTTGTGAAAATCATGCTGTAAACAGTATTGTATAATGGTAGGCCTATATGAAGGACTCGAGAATTATTATAATACACTCGATTATGATTATATTTGCAGAGGTACGATGCAACAACGATCCAACTATTTTGATCCAACTGAGAAACCTTGGTGTTGGATTCGCTTGTTCCAGCAAGGTGTATTTTAAAGATTGATTCGACGGTCTCTGCAACTTATTCTGTAAATAGTACCGTGCATTTTAATGCTCCGTGCATTGTTCCCAGGGTGAAATAGACGAGTTATTGACACTGGGGGTGACTCCCGCCTCCATCCTGCTGACCAGCGCCTGCAAGGTTCCCTCTCACATCCGTCACGCCGCCATTGTCGGCGTCACCACCATGATGTTTGACAACAAATACGAGCTCCAAAAGATCAAGGACAACTTCCCCGCCGCTAGGTCCGTACCATACACCATCCATGATTTGAACCATGAACACCCTGCAACATATCTTAACGTAGTCCGCTACAAACATGGAGGTAAAGGAGAGTCAAAATTTTAAAGTAATTTCTTGAATATTATCTCTTCAAAATGACATTATTTTATAGAGTAAATGATCAGCATCCTAATACTGAAAAGAAAATAGGGGGTCACCGTGCTCGTTTCTTCTACATATTCGATCAAAATCACACATATTTACCTAAAATGACATAAATTCTGGCATTTTTGCATATTTTTTCGTCCATATTCACATCTTGCATCGTGTTTTCCATGAGAACGGATACGGTGACCCCCTATTTTCTTTTCAGTTTTAGGATGCTGAACAGTTACTCTATAAAATATATCATTTTGAAGCTCTAGATTACGTTGACACAGTTATTTATTTTTAAAAACTCTTTGACCCCCTCCCTTCACTGTTTGGAGCGGACTACCTTAAGGCGGTGACGACCTATTTCTTTTGTCTAGGGGTCAGGTCATGTTATTGTCACCGACTTGAGCTCAGATTTTTTGGACATAAAATCGACACAGGATAAGAAAAATTCAATTTCTGCCATTTGATGCATATATAGAGTAACTGCCCATTTATGTAATTCACAAATGTTAGTAGCAATTAATATTCCCCAGAAATAAGGTTTCTGGGGATATATTGCAGGGTGTGAAGGTTATAATTTCTACAAGACTCGTATACCCACAATACAACACTCACAAGAAACTTTTAGCTGTATCTTTCGGCATATATGCCGCAGTGACAAGCCTCAATGTATAACCACGTCGTTACGAAGTGAGTAGTGAAAAGGTGACTATTGTTCTATCGATCTTGCTTTCAGGTTAGTGCTACAGATCAAGTCGTCTGACCAAGAGGACATGAGTCTCTTAGAGAACCAGTACGGATGTCCAATGGAGTGTGTTGAGGGGATTTTGACTGAGGCCCAGGAGCTTAAACTCAACGTCATCGGGATCAGGTTATGATTCTGCACCTAAAGTTTGTGGTCTTCGGGATCCACACCATTATTTAAGTACAACATTCAGTTTTGTACCCCATGACATGTTTATTTTCTTTGTAGGGGGGAGGGGGCTAGTCCTTGCAAATACCAATGTCTTAGAGCTTGAAATGGCCTTTCCTTATCATATAATATCAATTACCGTACTGAACCACATTTTGTCGCCATGGTGACAGTTTCCAGGTGAGTGGTGTGCAGGGGGAAGGTCACCAGTACGTCGAGGGTCTGGACAAGGCCATGGAAACCATGTCAATTGGAGCGAAATTGGGCTTTAGTTTCGAACTCCTCGACATCGGTGGTGGATTCCCGGGAGAATCTAACAGCAAAATTACCTTCGCACAAGTGAGTTGCTCGTTATTTAGACAATCATTTTGAACAATTTCCCAAGTTCAAAATTGGCGATTCTACTCCCGTTTAGCAGTTTATGATGGGAAATGTTCTTCCACAGGTCAGTTCAACAGTAATGAACCACGTGCGCAGAAACTTTAAGAAGAACGATGTTCAGCTGTGCGCGGAAGTCGGCGTGTTTCTGGTGAACTCCGCATGCCAGCTCGTAGCGAACATCATCGGCAAGCGGGAGGTGGAGAATCTAAATGGTAAGACCGAAGCTCATGTGGCTCTTTGCTATAAAAGTATGAAGGGTCCTTGGAACGATATCCACTGGCGGATTCAGGGGGGGGGGGGGTGCACCCGGCGCGCACCCACCCCCCCCCCCCCCTATTGGGCCGTGAAAAAAAGAAAAGAAAAAAAATTTTTTTTTTTCAAGAACTTATGTAAAATTTATGTAGGCGACGAAAATGTTTGCGTTTAAAACATTTTCGTTGCGTTTAAAACATTTTCGTTGCGTTTAAAACATTTTCGTCACGTTTAAAATGATTTTCAACGCGTTTAAAACATTTTCGTCACGATGAAATTGATTTTCGTCACGTCTAAAATGATTTTCGTCGCCAACATAAATTTTACATAAGTTCTTGAAAAAAAAAAATTATGGCCGAAAAAAGCCACCGTAGTAACGAAATATGAGTGTAATTTTCCTCGTTTGATATTCTTGACCTGGGGGGGGGGGGGGGGTAGAGCCCCACAATATATTTTCAACAAAAAATTCTGTGACTCAGAAATATGTTAAGGTGCATTACAGCGCTACATAGGCCTAACATTCGTTGGTCAATAATTATGCAATTGAGTGTCATTAATCATGAGTTCTTCAAGTTATATGACATATGATATGTAAAGTGACAATGAGTAGTTTTGGGATAAATAAATTCAAATACCAGCAATATTTACATGCATGTGTGGAATGAAAAATACTCAATCAGAGCCAGAGAGAGCTCAGAATCAACCACAGAACATGAAAAAAGCTCTGGCTTCTGGGGCCCTTCAGCGGACCCCAGACCCCACGCCGTGTAAGCTACCACCTATCCACCTCACTTCGCTCGGTCGCTTCACTCCTCTAACCATCTTGCTATCCCCCCCCCCCCCCCACCCCTCAAATAATAAATCCAGTCCGACACACTAGACTTCATACTGAAACTGTCACTGAATATACACAGGGGATATTTTTTATTTTATTTATTTGTTACAGACAGGGTTCTTTATAACTCTGGTTATAGTTCAGGATGTCGGCATAACTTGGAAGATAATTATATCTTATCTTTATTATTAAACGATTGACCATCACCATGTCTGGTGCATAAGAACCTTAGAATGGTAGGACTAGTGTCCTGCAACTACGTGTACCAAAGTGAAGATAATTGTTTCAGCTGTTTCCAGAGAAATAATGATTTTGTCGAGACAAAACAGCATAACACATGTTACTGTGGACAACAACACATGTTACACTGGAACATTTAAATTTGTTAATATAGTTTAAATGCTTCTACAATCAATTGTATTTTGCTTTTCGATTTGATTAAACTTTACTGTTTCATAACCTGAATAAATTTGAATGATCGTGGAAGTTTTCCAATCATATAACAACAAATATTAGAACAGGGTATTCCGACGTTTGGGGAAAACAACATTTTTTTGCTACGCTCGCTCACACTATTTCAAGATTACGTACATTTAAGAAGAGCACCCCCCCCCCCCCCCATTAAAAAATCCTGGATCCGCCCCTGATATCGGTGGATTGCAGCGACGATGATGGAAGATACGATAACGTTACATATATCACGAATACATCGCTTTTTTATAGTACATTGTACTGACTTCAGGGTTTTGACACCATTGAGAAGTGCTGCCGTGATTACAAATATTTTGCTATCGTTGACATTGAGCCACGTATATTTTCAGCTGATGTTAATGAATCGGATACACCGTGCTTCATATATTATATCAACGACGGCTTGTTCGGACCGACCCCTCCACATATACCTCAGTCGGCGATCCAACTTCCAGAGGTGCGTCGATAGGCTATTCATAAATTCTCTTTTATAAATACGTGTGATTGTCTTCCACTGTGACACGCAATTTTGATAGCTCGATTTCATCTGGTTCAGCTGCCTGAGAAGGACGGAAGGCAAGTGTATCCGACTAGTATCTGGGACCAGACGGCCACGAACGGTCAGAGCTGTACCCAGCCGGGTGTTCAGCTGCCAGAACTTGTCGTCGGTGATTGGGTCGTCTTTGCCGACTGTGGCGCATACACTTTCGTGATGGCGTCCAACTTCACCAGTCCACAGAAAGCCGAGATGTTCTATGTGTCTTGGGAAGAAACACCACCGTACGTACCATGCAATATTACCTGAATGTGACAGCTACATGTCACACTGGAGCACACGATTGAACGACCGTGGTTTTCATGAACGGACAGTTAGTCGTACAACCACAATATCCTAACTATTTCATATTTCTATTCTTCCAGAGAAGCACCAAAGAAAAAGAAGAAGGCCAAGCGGTGTGTCATCATTTGAATAGCAGTCTACGACTACGAGCATGTATACGAGTGTGGGATCACTGAGATGACGTGACATCCAGGCATACAGCCAGCTCGCTGTGAAATTTACATACTGCATGTATGACGCTAAATGGTGCCAACACAGACTTGAATAATTCCGGACATTGGTGCATCGACTTGATTTATATTGCTAGTAACAATAATAGCCACCACGTTGGGAGTATAGCATCACTAATCACTAATAGGCCTAGGGTGCACAATATAACTGTTATCTTTATTCATGGTATGTATATCAGACATAATGTGTGTCTATGGTGATACTGTGGATGAAAATTGCGCAAAACTGTCAAAACTAGTTTGTTTTGCTGTAAAATGGTGATACTGTGGATGAAAATTGCGCAAAAGTTTCAAAACTACTTTGTTTTGCTGTAAAATGGCATTTTCCTCTGCTACTGGTGCAGACGTTTTGCCTTCACTGTTAATAGCTCTGAATAGACAGTGTCGTGGTGTGACACTCCAGGGATCATTTCCACTCTTCTGATACTGGAGGGTTTGTGATAAATATTTCGAAAATGTTCTGACCTCTGGTTCGTGTCTATACCATTTGCGTTAGGCCGTTGTCTTCCAGGGTATCCATGACCTCTTGGGGGAGGCTGGCATGCTGTGTTATGTTCCATCCAGGAAAATTGAAGTCTCCAGCAGATATCACAAGTGGGACTCCCGCGATTGATTTCATTGAATTTTAAAAAAAAAACAAGTATGAGGCGAGTTCTACGACCGAAACTGCCGCCTTCTCTGAAAGTCGGCAAAATGTACGTTCCTGTGATACAAAATACATTTATGCAATCAACCAATTTTACTATTATGCATTTGAATCAGCTCTTCTGATGTCAGAATCTGTCAACTAAGTTCGATTTTGTTGCTGAAAAGGTTTGAGCCATGCTAGAAAGATTTGTGCCACGTATAAAGGGTTTGCACCATTCTGGAAAGGTTTGCACCCTGCTGAAAACGTTTGTGCCCTGTTAGTAAGGATTGAACCTGGCTAAAAAGGTTTGTACCGGGTGTAAAGGGTTGTGTTCTCCTAGAAACTAGTTTCATGACTGAAAATAATTGTTCACTAACTAGGAAACTGAAAACTACTCGTAAAACTACTCTTCACCCAGTAATGAATAATGGCAGCATTGAACATACACACCAAAAAATTATAATGATGTAAAGTAGCCTAACCTTTACTTTCTTGAAATGACCACTGTATATTTTTGAATATAATTGTGTACTATAATGTAAATAAATTGCACTGCACATTGTTGTATATGCACGGAGGAGACTCCCTAGTGACTTCGGCTGTGGTTATAAAGTTTACATGACATTACTTTGTGTGATCAAAATGTCACTGAATGATCAAAATGTCAAAAGATTTTTTAAAATGTATGAAATCTGGGGAAAGGAAACCAGGTCAGTTAAGAGCCAGAAGCTCAGAATCAACCTCAGAACACCAAAACACAACAAATGAAAAGGGTAATTTTTTAAGTCAAGTTTGACACTAAGCTTCAAATGATTTTTGCCAAAACTTTGTTCAGGATCGTCGGACCGGTCTGAAATTTTATAACAAAGTCATATAAAACTTTTACCTCGAAAACTGAAAAAGGTTAGCGATCAACCCCAAAACGGTGAAATTGATGAAATTGTTATTGCCTGCCACAGGCTGCTTCCCATTTCCTCACGAAGAAAGCGTAAACTCACGACTTTACGCGGCACTCCTTGAATAACGCGTAATGCATTACCACCGTAATGACAGACGGGCTCGAGAGGAACTGTAGCCAGTGCGACGAGTGTTCATACTTGAGCATCGTGGTATTTTGGTATTGGTCAGTGGTTATAGTTGTTAGTATTTAACATTTCTCGCCACAAAATGTTCCTTTCATCAAATTTTACATCGGTTGTCACCTGGTCACATCGAGTGATGTTACTAGTATTCCTGTAAGACCGGGAATGCATTAAATACCGCTTATTTTTTACTTTTATTCATGAATAGCTAGATCTGTTAAATTCGTTGTTGTTGTTTTTTCACGAGTTTTTAAAACTAACTTAAGTTCATCCGTAATACAAAATGATACATACAAAAAACAACAAACGTTGTGTAACAACAAAAAATAATTTCTATCACAACCATTGACTGTTCACACAAGGGATGGCGAGGACATACAGTACAGATCATCACGGTTTGAGATTTCAAACCATGTACACAGGTAGGAACCGTTTGTCAGATTCTATGTGCATTATTCTGATTCTATGGGCAACAAGAAAATGCAGCTAACTGCGGGAGACGACATTAGAGCTCGAGTACACCATCAGCACCACGACAGCTGTCTTACATAACGTTAACCCCCCCACCCCCGAAAAAAAAGAATAAACTTGCTTTTCCCACATGATCCCCACATGATTCCAAATCATTCCCTATATTGTGGTGAAAATCTACTTCATTCATATTCCTAATAAGTAAACATTATTTTGAACTCAACATTATTTTGCCTGCTAAAATGTTATTGAACGTCACTAAAATATCCGTGAAAATATTACGAATTATGTGGAATATCTGCATCTGATATCATGATATAGCATAACACATGCCTAATGGGCAAATTGGAAAAACAGTTTAAAATAAAATAAACCGTCTTCGATCGCAACCGAGCATAAAACAACTTGTCATATGATAAAATACGTCAAATTACATTAAATGTCACCGTGGCATCGCAGACGAATCGTTGTGTTCACCTCATGACGCGAAAGAAGACCACACGTAAGCTAGCTTACATGTATGCATGCACGAATAGCTGCACGGAAAATATTTGTTCCAAAATACGCGTCATTACGGTAAAATTTGCATTGCATTCTGGAAACGTCAATTTCCATCAGCTCCGCCATTTTGAACGTTTTTAGAGAACTGGGGCATTTTGCGTAATTTTCTCAAACCCAACACATCGACTTATGCATTATATGTCTGTGGAATATTCAAATTTGCCATCATTCGAGAGATTTCATGTCAAGAACGAAGAAAATCCTCATTTGGAGTAGGTGTCTAAACGTTTACATGCCAAAACGGCGACGATAGGTTGGCATGAAACCTCCATGAAAATGTCAGCACATAGACATGTAGAGAGAAAGGAGTCTGATTCTATGAGCAAATTGTCTGATTCTATAGGCGAATAAGCAAGTAAGCGGTGGGGCACCAGTAAAACATGCTGGATCAACGATAAATTTCTCAACACAATCTGATGGCATATGTTCTGTTTACTCCATATATCATTGCAGAATATGGATTATGTTCAGTTTCTTATGCAGTGTTTACCGTTGTTCATACATTTGTCGCACAAAAGTGGAACGGCCAGGTGGTGGAGCAGTTATCCATAATAAATCACCAACTGCAAAGCGTTCACACTAACCTACCTGGGCATCTGGACAAAAAGTCTAGTTGGCATTCTGATTGTTCCTAGATGTGAAATCAGCTACCTAATCAAACAAAATTGATCATAGATCAAAAATAACAGAAACAAACCTGATTCTATGGAAACAAACCTGATTCTATGGGTAGGTTTATTTGATAACCATGGAACTATGGCCTACGATCTGTCATCCATGTTATTGACCTTCTCCTAGAAACAGAACATAACATCAAGCTTCAGTACTATATTTACCTAAACTTACATAGTTCACTCATGGTGACGGATTTCCTGCTCGTTGATTTACACAGAGACAGAATGACGCGCCTCTAGTCATTCCCTAGAGGCGCCACTGTACGGTTGTTGTTCAGATTACAGTTTATTCAGGATCAGCATCGAGAAGCTCTTAGTTCCATGGCTATGACAACACCCTACCCATAGAATCAGGTTTGTTCCCATAGAATCAGGTTTGTTTCTGTTATTTTTATTTTATGTCCAATTTTGTTGGATTACATAGCTGACTTCACATCCAGGAACAATCAAAATTTTAACTGGAATAATTGTCTTGCAATTGTGGTCAAGATATTCTGGTAAGTAACTGGAAGCGCTTTGTCTTTGGTGATTTATGATGGCTAACTGCTCCACTGCCTAGCCGATTCCCTTTTGTGCGACAGATATATGAAGAGCAGTGAACACCACATAAGAAACTGAACATGAATCATATTCTGCAATGATTTAAGAAGTAAACAGAACATATGCCATCAGATTTTGTTGAGAAATTAGCCGTCGATCCATCATGTTTTACAGGTGCCCCGCAGCTTACTTGCTTATTTGCCCATAGAATCAGACAATTTGCTCATAGAATCAGACTTTTTGCCCATAGAATCAAGCAAACGCACATAGAATCAGACAAACGGTTCCTCCCTGTGATGTATGTCCCATTGAATGAAACATTTAAAAACGAATACAAATAGATAAAATAGAGAGTAATCGTTCAGTACTCCTTCCTGAGAACCAATAACAATATAAAATCAACTAATTTGTCTTTGCTCAAAAGTTTTTTTTTTCTATTCAACGACTAAAAATCATGCGCCTACTCTGCAGGAAACATCCTCTTGAAAACTCGATTCGTGTTTGTGCTCCGTGTTCTGGGAATTTAAGAGTTCAGTTCCAGGAATGCCTTGCTATAATACAAATATTGGATGTTGAGGAGTCCAATATACAGTTTACGGGATGAAGAAATGTCATATTGGCCGAGGCGTCTATATTGAACGACTCTCAACATCCAACATTTGCTATATTATTTACGGGGTCAAAACGAACAAAAGCAACGTTCTTTTTTGTTGCGAAAAACCCAGAGTGGGGAAAACCCACATGTTACACGCGCTCTGATTTGTTGATGAGCAAACATCGTCCAAGTACATTTTTGCCGTCCAATATAGATTTTCGCGTCCAATATAGAGTATGCAGGATTGTCACGTGGTACAAATCGTCTAATCAGGAGTGTCCTTACAGTGAGAATACCACCAAGTGAATAATATTGGCCAAGATTTGATTTCCACGGAGTATATCTTGCAGTCGATTCCGCTCGCTATAGATCCGCTTTACTTTTGATCATTTTGTACTTCTGTCGAGGCTTTTCCTCCTGAAATGCGACCTCCTCACCCTCCGCTCTTCTCTGGAGGTTCGTCACCAGCATGGACGCCACTAGGATTCCGAGGAGCTGCAGGGTAACATGATATCAATAAATAAGTACCATGTGCTGGATTTATGTGATTTGTATTTACTACATCATACCCATCCCCATACGAACCTGAGCGGCGAATATGATAGCCGTTATGATGAGTATGAAGCGGACCATGGTATTGGCCGTTGTTGTCAGTGAGCCGCTACATCCACTCTGTGTTCAAAATAATAAAGTACCCGAAAATAATATATTTTACGTGTTTTGTAGTACATGCATTGATCCTGATGTGTGTGCATGTGTATATAACTCACTTGGATCTAGTCAAGTTCAAATCAATACTATGCTGAAACAAATATGATTCCATGTACAATGGAGATATGAATTCTTAAGTTGATCCGATGACCCATACCAAGTTATGGGCATAAGTTATATTTAGTGCTGCAGGATGGGCCACCAAATGGGAGGGGACCCAACATGGCTGTACTACATTTGTCCACAGGGTTTTTCTTGCAGATGTATATATCTAGTTGATGAAACACGATGATGCCAAGCCAGCAATCACGGGGAAAATAAGTTTTGAGCTTTTGAAATAGGGTACCGTATACGAGACTTTGTGCGAAAAACCGGTTAGCGATATTTAGGGTATGGTTACTCAACAGGCTGCCGTTCCTTACTGACTCGAAGGATCCCCACATATGGTGTATCTATGGATAGGGATTGTAATTGCCTTTCTAATGACATCTGCTTTTCTTACTTGTATCGAAGATTTACCTCGTTATTTCCAGTAGAACCTTATTGGTGACATGCAGCTTGATGCTATTTTCAGTCAAAAAAGCAATACTTTAGAGGGTATACTTCACACCATTTTTATTTTTTGCTGTCCAGGTCACCGAGATCATTTAATGTTATACTCCATTGCAATCAGTATTTAAATACCTTTCCAGCAGCATCTGGATTATAGTTTATTATGCATGCATGTAATTTAAAAGTACGACGAAAATCAAGATGACAATACTTTATCTAGATAGGAACAACAGTAATAAGGTGAGTCAATATCAGAAACTATAATCGAGATATTGCTGGAAAGGTAATCACATACATACATACATACATACATACGTACGTACGTGGCAAACAATGAACTATTCAAAGGTATAATAGAATTATTGGAAATTTCACTTAAATGTAATGACTTTGAATTTGACGGTAAGACATTCCTACAAGTTTCAGGCACAGCCATGGGTCAGAAATATGCACCTCATTATGCAGATATTTATATGGCTGAATTTGAAAAGCAAGCTTTACAAAAGTGTCCATTCAAACCAGATTGCTATTATAGGTATTTAGATGACATTTTCCTCATTTGGCCACATGGCATTTCCAAATTTCACCAGTTTCTCGAAATTTTCAATTCTCATAGGGCATCAATCAACTTCAAAGCTGAAATTAGTACTGATTCAGTTAATTTTTTGGATACTACTTTGTTCAGGAGCAAAGAAAACACATTAGAAGCAAAAGTTTTCTTCAAGCCAACGGATACTCATCAGTTGTTGCATAAGCTCTCTTTTCATCCAAAACACACTTATAAAGGACTAATCAAGTCCCAAGTTTTTCGATTTTTCCAAATTTGCTCATATCCAGATGATGTTGAATCAGCTTGTCAAATATTATTCAAGGCACTTTCGAAACGTAACTATTCAAAACGTTGGCTTCGCAAAATCAAGAATGAAACATTGAGAATTTTGAACAGTGAGGAAAGACTAGGTGCTGATTTTCAATTGCCCACTTCCAGCTCGTCTGGCTCAAAACCTTGTAATTCTAGACAATGTCAGACATGTCATTTAGTTCCAAATTGTCAAAATTTCTCGGGATCAGTTTTTGAACAGACCTACTCAATCAACTCAGCTTTGGATTGCAACTCAGAAAATATAATTTATCTATACACTTGTAAGCTTTGCGAAAAACAATATGTAGGTGAAACCGGTAAATCACTCAAATTCAGAAACAATCGTCACCGTGCTGCAATAACTAGCTGCAATGAGGAAAATGCATTATACAGTCATCTATCTAAATTTCACAGCAAAACTGAATTTTCCATTGAATGTTTTTCTCTTTTACCAATTGAACAGGTTTCCGATCTTGGTGATGAACTTTTAAACAAACAATGGCGACTTGAAAGGGAATATTGTTGGATTGATACTCTAGGCACTTTCGAACCTCATGGCCTCAACGTTCAAAAATTTACAAAGTATGACCCTTTGAACAAAAGTAAAAATAAATTCGACATGGTGTATATAGTACCCTTCTCAAAAACAGGTACTCTTTCAGCCCAAATTGTTAAAAAGCATATGAAACAACTCAACAAAAATACTGATGGTGATATTAAAATAGCAACAGCTTACAAGAAGCATCAAAATCTTAAAGAACTTTTAGTCAGAAGCAAACTTAAATAATCCAACAAAATTTGTTCAATGTCGCTCATTGAATTTTTATTGCTGTTTTATGTTATGTGTTACTCTTACAATTATCTTGTGCCAGTGCATTTTTTATACTCTCCAAAACATACATACATACGTACGTACGTACGTACGTACGTGTTTATCCTACATAACTTATCCTACATAATCACTGCATTAGAGCTTCCACAGGACAGTCACTACTTCATAAATCATTTGTATTTGAATGGAAAAATCATCGAATATAGCATCAGAAAGCATACATGTGGGTAAAAGCAACTTGATTTGATACAGATAGTTAAATATAGCAGTGAGATTTCATACAGGAAAGTCTATTTTACTTACAGCGTCACACTTCAAATACACACATGAAAATCACTACTTCACATGCACACACGAAAGTCACTACTTCATATACGTACAAGGAAGTCACTAGTTATTTTAACAAACATCGAAAACAAATAGCGACCTGCAGGAGAAAGCAGATAACCTACTGGAATTACATATTTGATCAGATATAGCATTGCACGGCATAATAATGTGTATAAACAGCTTCATCATTCATGAACATTTGACATCACAATCAATCACCAGTAATCACATGAAGGTCACACACGAAAAACACTACATCAAATACACACATGAAAGTCACTACTTCAAATACACACATGGAAGTCACTACATCAAATACACACATGAAAGTCACTACATCGAATACACACATGGAAATCACTACCTCATGACAAACACGGCAGTCACTACTTCAAATAAACACATGATGGACAGGTACAAACACGAATGCACAGGACAGTCTTGTATAGGAGAGGGCAAGAACATGAGAAGGACAAGTCGGGTACATTTAGGAGAGGGATGAAATACGAAGGGACAGGTCAAGAATATTCAGGATAAGGCACAAAGACGAACAGACTGGTTGTGCACATGTATAACATGGGCATGAACATGAAGGGAAAGGTCGGGCACATGTAGAGGAGGGCAGAGGTAGGAAGGGACAGGAGAGCACTGAAGCCAATCTAGGGGTATGGTAAACATGGTAAATATAAGAAACTGCATGAACATGAAGGGCAGGCTGGATAAATGTAGGAAAAGACGTGAACACAGGTTGGGTACATATGGGAGAGGGCAGGAACATGCATGGACAGGTCGGGTATATGTAGGAGAAGGCATCAACTGAAAGAGACAGGTAAGGTAGCTGTAGGAGATGAAGGAGAGGGCATAAACACAGAGATATGTCCTGGATACATGTAGGAGATGGAATCAACACAAAGGGACATCAAAACGAGGGAACAGGTCATCAAGTACATGTAGGATAGGGCAGGAATACGAAGAGACAAGTCGGGTACATGTAGGACAGGGCAGGAATACGAAGGGACAGGTCGGGTAACTGTAAGACGGCAGAAACACAGGGTCGGATAGATATAGGAGAGGATATCAAAAAGATGAGACAGGTCAGGTACATGTAGGTGAGGGCATCAACACAAAGGAACAGGTCGGGAACATGTATGAGAGGGCATTGACATGGAGGGTCAGTTTGGCTGTATCGATGGTAATAGATTGATACTTACAATCAGCTCGGCAACCTGAACGAGAGGGCAGGAACATCCAGGGACAGGTCAGGTAGATGTTGTAGAGGACCACGGAGGGACAGGTCGGGAGATGTGACAGAGGGCATCAACACAAAGGGGCAGGTTGGGTACATGTAGGAGAGGGCATCAGCACAGAGATACAGGGGCCTCTAACTCAAAGTACTCTTATCCTTACGTTAATACTTACGACAACCCTAAGATTTTCTCCCTCTAACTCGACACTGTCTTACCTGAGATCGTAATCTTAAGTCATAGATTTACTTAAGGGAGCTTGGGAGATGGTGTAACGCCATCTTAGCGGAATTTGCAACGAGCTCTGCTTTCAAATGTTTCACATAATTATATTGCAACGACGTGAAAATCGGCGGCGTTTTCCGGGAAAGGGACTTTCAACACACAATTTTTAATTGATTTGTCCATAGCATTAATTTGGATCGTCAGTTCAATTTGAAATTCAATCTGAAATTATTTGACATACATTTTTTGAAGACTTTTATCTTCAAAACTGAAGAAAAATTGCAATCTACTCCAATGTTAAATGTCAGCCGCAAATGGGATCACCTGAATTCGAGCAAATTTTAGGATTTCATGATGTTTGTTTGAGCCCATGAGCAATGTACAAATTGTGAGGTTTTTATGACAGAAAACTACAAGTGTATTCTGGTCAAATATCTTCTTGCCAAAGCACTGTACAAATCAAACATCCATTAACTTGCCAAATTGTGCTCAGATTATCAAAATTCATGGTTGAGGTGAAATTGAACAGTGTAGATTATTAACTTTTTTTCTTTCAGTTTTGAAGATAAAATGTGGTGGAAATAATTTATGTTCAAAAATGACTTGGAGAAGCTAACTGCTCGTTGTATTGCATTCTCCGAACCAATGCAAGTTACAAACAGTTATTGATCTTCACAGCTCAATGATGACAATCATACTTATCTGCATGGTATCAGCGCCATGTCTGCGTCTCGCTATGTGAACAGTGTAGCTGCTGCAATATGCAGGAGCAATAATAGATTTATATTCTTTCCACTTGATGCTGCGGGTTGTTCAATACTTGTTCAATTAATTACAAATACTTGTTCAATTTAGTGGGCAATTTAATTCCCAGCTGATTCCATATACTTGAGTTCCAGAATGACGATTGGTTATGATGGAAAAATGTTTACTATGACACACCATTTCTTCTTTTTATCTGTGACTATCATTTTGTACAGCTGTCGAACTCATCATTATCATTGATTATCATGGAGAAACAAAATTGCCCATTAAATTGAACATGTGCTCCAATGCTGCGAGTCAAAAGCGAATCAAAGAAATATTTCATGACACTGCAACTTTCCTTACGTGATAGGTGCAACAAAGCAACATTTCCCGTATTTCTAAAGACAAGTCTTACCTAAGTTGGTCTTACCCAAGTGTGTGTTACGAGTGCTTCGAGTTATGGACGTGGCTGAGCTAAGATTTCGGTGTAAGTATGTCTTAGGATATACTTACGTAAGACGTCATCGAGTTAGAGGCCACAGGGCGGCAACATGTAGGAGAGGGAATCAACATGGAGGGACGGGTCGGCAACATGTATGAGAGGGCAGAAACACAAAAGGACATCGTGCACAATGTCATGTAGGGGAGAGCGGGAACATGAAGGGACAAGTCATGTCGATGTAGGAGGGGACAGGAACATGAAGGGACAAGTCGTAACCATGTGGGAGAGGACAGGAACACGGAGGGACGGATCAACTACATGTAGGAGAGGGCACCAACTTAAAGAGACATGTTAGGAGGGAAGTAACACAAAGGGATAGGTCAGGTACAAGTAGGAGAAGGCAGGATCACGAAGGACCAGCTCGGATACATAGAAGAGAGAACATGAAGGGACCGGTCGGGTACATATAAGAGAGGGCAAGAACACGAAGGAACAGGTCGAGTACATATAAGAGAGGGCAAGAACACGAAAGACAGGTCGAGTAAATGTTCGAGAGGGCAGGAAAACAACGGGACCGGTCATCAACATGTTGGAGATGTAGGACATGAAGGGACAGGTCGGGTAGATGTAGATGTAGAAAAGAGCAGGATCACGAAAGTTGGCAACATGTAGGAGAGGGCAGGAGAGGTTGTTCCGTTCTGAGTATTTAAATTATCGTTATATGTTCTGGTCTATATAAGGATTTGATTTAAACAGTCAGCCAAACTGTTCTGAAACATTGATTGCTAATCAGTCCTTCCCTTCTGAGAGATTAAATTATAGTATTTTTTCGGTTCTGCGAGTTTATATGATAGCCAAGTATTGCTTAGAGAGTGTATATGCCAATCAGCATTCCTGCTTGGCTAAAGAATACAGTACATGGTGTACCACGAGGGGCAATAGTCGATTACTCAACTTCCTGTTTTAGTGACCGAATGTTATTTGCTAACTGACTGGTCTTATGAATAAAATGTATGCAAATGTGAGTTTTTCCATCATAAATAAAACGAAACAATGAAGAGTGTTTATCCTGCGAAAAACTCCCTCCAGACGACAATACTTCATCTGGATAAAACCAGCAATAATAGGACAAATCATTATCACCCATGCACAACCATACATTGCTGGAAAGGTATTTCAATGCTGATTCCAATGGGGTATGACATGAAATGATTATAGTGTCCTGGACAGCAAAAAGTACTTTGGTGTAAGTATACCCTATATATATATGAAGTGTTGCTTTTTCGACTGAAAATAGCATCAAGCTGCATGTCTCGAATGAGGTTATAAGGGGAATAACGAGGTAAATATTTGACACAAATATGAAAATCAGATGCCATTAGAAAGGAAAATACATTACCTATATATAGATATAACATATGTGGGGATCCTTCCAGTCAGTAAGGAACGGCAGCCTGTTGAGTAACCATACCCTAAATATCGCTAACCGGTTTTTCGCACAAAGTCTCGTATACGGTACCCTGTTTCAAAAGCTCATAACTTATTTTCCCCTTGATTGCTGGCTTGGCATCATCGTGTTTCATCAACTAGATATATACATCTACAAGAAAATCCCTGAGGACAAATGTAGTACAGCCATGTTGGGTCACTTGAAAATTAGAGCCCTTTTAGAGTTGGCCCTGCAGCACTAATTATGGAGGTCTTCATTTGAATTTGAATTTCAATATTATTTGTGATATTCATCCAATAGTCTGTGTTATCTACTAATAACGAATGTATTACCATGTAAGGCTCGTAGACAAAGGTATCGAGGTAGAGCGTGACGTTGTAGCAGGACACGTCAAGGTCAAGGTCACTGTCAGTGGTGGTGGTTGTTGTTGTTGTATTCACGTTCACACTCTCAGTTGTGGTGGTTGTTGTTGTTGTTGTATTCACGTCCACAACATAGTCCGTGGCATTGCTGTACCCGCAACACTCCAGCTACCAACACATGTTCACATGTATTCATCAACCTATCACTAGTATATCACCCAGAATGAAACACTCTGAATAGAAACAAAACCCAACTAAACAGTTTAGTCCAAAGGCACACTGGTGCCATCAGGGGCAGCTAGACAGTGTGCAAGTTGACTTTTGTTAAGGTTATGTCAAAAGTGATGTAATTTTCATTGTCTCGGAGTGCAGAGGTATCAAACAAGACGTGACCCTATAATTGGAAGAGAACTCATCCAACAATGGGTCATACGACTGTTCATTATGATGATCCTTGGCCTTGGCCTTTTGACCTCGACTGCTTAAGGTGTGATTGCACGTAACTTACCGGTGACTGCACTGAGGCACTTTTCCATTGACTTATAATGTGAAAGTAAAGGTAACAAAATCACCAAAACAATACAATCCCCTGACCTGAAACTTGGCTAGCACACACACATATGCTCATGGTTGATGAACCGAGACATGGTTTCATAAATGATATCACGAAAGCTGTGCAATTTGATGAATAGATAAATCATTGAATACGTTTCACCAAAACGAAGATTCGAGTGTTCTGCTTGACAAGCATTGGCTGTTGCATATATTTATTCCTTGTTGTCGTCAAAATAATGAGAATATCTAGGGCTATACTTTCTGTGAGATGAATACAATGAGCTGAACATTCATAATCCCTAACACCTCGGTGCACCCGAGTGCATATCACCTGTGAGTTTTACTGGCCTCACTAGCTACAATGTATTTGCTGCACAGCATAATCCTTTCGCTCGCCCTGTTGCGAGTGTATTTTGTAAACTGAGAAATAGGTCGGAAAATGACATATGAAAACGATGAATTTAACAAATTTAACATTGCTTAGTAAGAAACAGAGTCTCGGTTAGTAGTCCTTGATGGCTAACAATCAGAAAGGCAAAATTTCACGTTGATTGAAAGTGTGTAAATTCATGAATTTGTTACCTTTATATTTACATTATAAGTGAATGGACAGCTGGTCAATGCCAGGTTCATGACGATCACATGCAATCAATCCTTAATATGACAATTATATACCAAATAGCTGGAATAGGCAGTCTGCTGACTGCTCCATAATGCATTTAGTAAGTTTGAAATGGAGACACTGGACCAATACAGATACATTGAATGTTACCGCCATGAGATGAAAGAACACTGGTATTCAGTATGAAAACACGTGATCGATTCCCGCGCGAAAACATCAATACAAATCCAATAAACACTGCTCATCTATACTCTAATGGCATGGATAATGTACAACATAAAATTCTCAAAAACAAATATAAACTATATATATTCATATACTGAAATGAATACTGGTATCTATGGATTTCTGCAGCATATTGATGTCGCCGTGGGTTGTAATTTACAGACCGTTAAATGTCAATGAGCGGCAAATCATTTCTGTAATTAATTTCGATCGGTCGTTTCATTGAAGGCATATATAGTACATTTGTCAGATGGTTAATTTATTTTTCATTATAATAACTATATCTGAAAGGACAACTTTAAATTAAAAATAATGTTCAAAGGATCGGACATTCACACCTGACCTCTCCAAAAGTGAAAATATTTATGTATGCATCATTATTTTCTGCTCCGCATAATCTTTTTGCAATGGTCCGTCATGTCGTTACATGGTACATGTATCCTGCAGTTGTGTTTAAACTTGAAATTGGCCATCTTGACTCCGTTCGGAGTCTGCATAGCTCACAATATATGACGAGTATGATATTTTTAGAAGGCCTCCGAAAATTGATCGCTTTTCAATATTTCTTTTAATCACAATGCTGCCGTCATTACCACATCCGACCTCCAAATTTTACTGATAGATTGGGGGGGGGGCGGGGCGGGGCGGTCATGGGTGTTTTGGAAATCACCCAGTTACGATATTGATCTATATCGCACGCATTTGGAAACAAATAGGAATACATGAGAAGCGCAAGATGTCTCGTGCTTCCACATCGGTTTAGTTCTACCCGCGGAAGTACAGCTTACGAAAGACATAAAATATGTATGAACATTATGTTCTGCTATATCTATTATATCATTCATAAATTTGAGAGTAGGCTACGTGGATATTGTTAACGGCAAACCTTGTGTTTTCCTCGATCTTACAAAAATCATCTTCCTTAAAGCCGTATTCAAAACACTTTCCCACTGGCCACACAATATACTGCAGAACACAGCAGAACTCAAAACACATGGAAAAAACAACCTAGCTTCATTTTTCGAGTGGAGACGGGAGACAGGTACATACCTCTATTTGTACGCCGTTCTGGGCATCACTGTTGGCCATCCAAGAACTCCGGTAGTCGGCATCCTATCAAATCATACACAATTCACCACTCGGTCGGCAGACGGTAATGTTGGATATGTGTAGGGTTATTTGGTATAGGGTTGTCATTTTGTTTGTTGTACTTACACCGGCCATAAGCAGGTTAATCATGTAAGCCATCATCGCCAAGTTCAAGAGGAAGAATATCGCAACCAGAGCTATGTACTGTCAAAAGAAGTCAAAACTACACAATCTTAGCACTCGGAATAAAAAATGACAACAACTTTTGTTTTTCAATCTATGGGCTGCTTACCGCTTTCATGCATCCTTTGTTTAACCGTACCGCAGTACAATATCCAACCATTCCTATTAAGGTGAAAATTCAATGTTAAAATTTCTTGGGATCGAAGGTCCGATGAAGAACATAGAGGATACAGTGAAAATCATGAACAAAATTATAAAAATAGATAATAGAGCAATGCAGCATGGGCATATATTACTTTTAAAAATATGATTCGACACATTAATTTGGGAAAGTGCGTAAAAATGTAAAGCTGCGTATCGTAAATGTAAATTAGGGCAACTTGATGTATACATACCTATTACAAATAGGATCACACCACTGATAATGAGGATATATGCAATGGCCTGAAAGTTGAGGAACATATTCTAGACTGCAGATAGGATGACAGGATACGAGTATAGGATGTATGAACGGAACAGAAAGCTATCACGGCATGGCCTGCATACTTTATTATTATGCCACTGATAATCGGGGTATCAGTAGTCGTTTTTCAATCATTGTTTAGTGATTATGATATAACCATCCAACATTTCTGGCGAAAGGCTTCAGTGATTTACCCGGAACACGGTATATTATCTAAAAAAAATTTATCAACCGTTGCAAACAAGGGCAATTGTTCGTCAGATTCGAATAACAACAGGGGTTCTCCTCAACATGGATTCTCGTACTCCTCGTTCAAGTTCTCTGAAAAGACTTCCGCTCGGTATCAACAATAAATGTTCCATATGAATGGTCTATAGCAATTTTATAGCTACATGGTATTTCAACGTATTATTGGCAGGAAATATATAGATTACATAGAGGGCAACGTCTGTGATATTAATGATATTGGCATTTACTCTCGAAATCAGCTGTTAAATGGCTTGCGTGACTAGTGATTGATTCCCCGAGAAAACTATTACACGTACTTGTTTTTGTAACAATTTTAATTGCTTTTTCGCCATTTTCACCTTTTGCTTCACATATTTTACCTGTTGCCCGAGCAGGAAAGAAACTGTGACTGGCCTCACGACGAGGTGGTAGGCCAGGTATATCACTAGTGCGAGTGAGCAGCCCTGTAATAACAAACAATCAGAATAAATGATAATTTGTATCATGGTGGATGACCAGGGCTTTCCTGATAATTATTTAGTGGTGCAAAATGACAAAGAATTCCATGTGTGATTCTAGACGTTTCGTATTTGCAGTTAACAAATAGGAAACGTTCACACTACTCTATGATTGGCTATGGCTGATGTGGAGTGATGTTATAGCATCAACATTTGACCAACCCTATTGTCGCGGCCCTATTGTTCCTACTACACTATATGGTTTTTGTACAATATTTCGGTCCAAATTATTTCAAAAGCCCGAAGGGAAGCCGGGAGAGGGTGGGGGTTAACGCGAATTCGGCCCAAGAGAATAACAACCAATATCGTGCAAAATCCTGTTGATATCACACAATTTAACCGTTTTTGTTGTTGTTGATATTTTGGCGATGCTAATAGGTATCGTATTATAATTTGGCATACTTCATACGATAGTCTAACGGGAACTTTCCACCGAATTTCAGACTTTTATCGCAAAAATTGAAAAAGTTGGCAACCTATCCCCAATGCCTCATCATAGAATTTCTGGTCCGCACACGATTTGGTGAATTATAGCGGTACCAGTCAACATGAAATCAACATGTCTGTGCAGAATACACCCAGAGTGTGTCTTTTAGTCCAAACCTATAACAATATTCTGAATCCTGATGGAAGTAAAGTCGACCAAATCCCCGAATATGCTCAGATTCTTGAGATCCCATTTTTGGCTGGAATTTAACATTGGGGTAGATTGCCAACTTTTTCAATTATTTCGAAACAAGTCTGAAATTCGGTAGAAAAATACCGTTTGACTCCGAGGTGAAGTATGCCAAGTTATAAGATACATTTCACCATCGCGGAAGCGACTTAGAAAAACCAGAGTATATTAGATCGTTAGATGTGGGTGAGTCTTCATGCGAGAAAGTTGTCAACATATATATGTTTGATAAAATGATTCTTTCAAGTCGAATTATAGGTTGTGTAATGTTCCACTTACCCAGAATATGATGTTTATGATGAGTAATGCCACTCTCAATGCAGTGAAGCCAGCTTTTGATATTCCTAAGCATGTTGGACTTCGAGAACACACGTCACAAGCCGTACGCCTTGTGACTTTCCGCATTCCGTCTCCCCCATTCTTTGGTTTGATTTTCTCCATTTGTCTGCGATGATCAGCTCTTCGATTCCACTTGTTTATCCGTCATTGTCATGTGTCTTATGATAGGGGGCCTAGTGTTGATTAGCTCAAAACTCCATATCGGGTCTGTAACATACAGTATCGTCCCACAGTGAAATGTTCCTTTAGAATGTAATAATTATATTGATGGCAAGAATAGTTAGCTGCTGGTTTTCGGGACCCACTCGAGCGTAACGTATTCTAGATCAAGTTTATCGATCCGCTTTTTATTCGGCACAAACACTGTTGCCAAAAACATGTAGGGGCCACAAGCAGTAGGCATACATGTAGGTACAAAACGTGGTCACTTATTGCTTATTGTAGGCCCTTATTGCTTTCACGCCTCACGACCACCCATAATAGTATCGTATAACTTAAGGTGTAGTATAGATCTATTATATTTCAGCGGCCGACTGAGAATTATGTGATTATACGCATTATTTTATTGGATTTTGTAAAAAAAAAAAAAAAAAAACATTGGAATACATGTAGAATAGCGTGGTCAATTTTTGATCACCATATAGAGAACACCATCAAGTTTCAACAACTGTCAACACTGTAAGTTGTGCACTCTGTCCTATTTTTTATACATGTATTTTTTTCTGGTTAGAAACCAAGTCGATCGCTATTACTTCTCACAAACACAGGATCTTGTCAAAACATGTCTTATTCGGGTGATTTCAACAACAACAACAAAAGACAGTTTTCTAAAAGATTTAATTTTTTGTCGGTTCCTTGCTATACACAGTTATAAACCGATGTCTTCTAAACGCTGGTACACTGGTATGCTGGTACAAGCATTGCAAGGTGCATTAACTCAACAATACTGCTCATTTCGTGTATGCCTCAATGAGCCTCATAATGCTTGTACCAGTATACCAGCGTACCAGCGTTTAGAAGACATCGGTTATAAACACTTGATCCATTAGATTGTTGTGCCGCACTAGCCGTACTATATCTGTTATTGTAACCCATGGTACCATGGGGGGAGGGAGGGGGTAGCTTGCCAATACGTGGACTGATTGCTCCCGAGTTAATACTAGAAATTAGTAATAACATCATTAAACATTTAGATAAAGGACAAAATGTATTGGACTTATACTTAGATCTAAAAAAAGGCTTTCGATACGGTAAACCATAAGCTTCTCAAATATAAATTACTAAATCATGGGATAAGGGGTAAATGTTGTGATTTGATGTCAAGTTATTTGACAGGTAAAAACCAGATTATGTATGTAAATGGTGAAAGTTCTGATAGTTTACCGGTTACCACGGGAGTTCCACAAGGTTCGGTGTTAGGTCCGTTGTTATTTATGTAATTTACGTTAATGATATTTAAAGTGCGATCCCCGATGTTTCCATTAGATTGTTTGCAGATGACACCAACCTATTCCTACACGATCATAACTGTAAAAATTTAGTTTCTAAAAGCTGATCCTCAATAACCACACTAGAAACATGTTTTGATACAAACAAATTGACTTTGCATTTAGGTAACACTAATTTCATGATGTATATAGTTACCTAGTTTTAAAGGTGCTATAAAAAATTACATGTTGTCTAATCAATATCCATATTCGTCACCCTTGTACATAACACTCCATATACTGTGTCATGATATATGGTGGTTGTGATACATTCTCCACTATGCACTGTTCTCGTTTCACTTTGTTTGTTCAATATATATAGATGCGTTCATGTTAGAAACATTGGTCACCAGCTAGATAACACTTTTTCTGGTGTCCATCACATGTCATGTAATCATGTTGTTTGTTTATATCGGTAATGCTGATGTGTGAAAAGTAAACTATTTATCTATCTATCTCCCCATCTATCTATCTCCCCATCTATCCATCTCCCCATCTTCCCCTCTCCCCATCTATCTATAAGCCAGCTATGACATTACCCATCACACACTACACCACAACTAGTAAATATTGAGCAAAGAGAACACGCACAGTAATCCTTTACGGAAAGTGCAACTAAAACACATTTTAGCAGGAATAATGGGCAAATCGACAAAAATTGCTGATAAGAATCAGTATGACAAGCTACAACTCAATAGGGAATATTATAGTTGCAATAAGTTGACCATTCAACTCAATGTTAAATGGCCTAATTGGTGGTCAATAACACCTTCCTGAAAAAATTCCCAGCCTAACCACTATGCTAGTTTTATCAATTGATTATTGGACATCGCGTGATAAGCATGATTTGGGATTTTTTGCCATTCTGCCTTGAATGGACCCGGATTCTGCTTCCGGTGAGTGAGTTGTTACAATACGAGTCCACGGATTCGAGTTTCTTCTTATATTATTAGCAACCTGATCAATAGGTTTGAAATAGTATATATTTTTATGGTCCTTTATCCAAGTAACGGTTTTGTGTTCACTCATCCTTAAATGTTTTTGTGTTCAGTCTCAAGTATTGGTTCCAGTTTCATTTGTCCCCGTGGCCGAACATGTAACCTCAAGTTCTACTGTTGTGATACTTGTTTCTGGATGAAGTTCGGGTATTGAAACCAGACATGATCATTTGCCTGCATGAACCGATTGTGCGCGCAGATTCCTCCAACAAAAGGAAGTGACTGTACCATCAAAACACAAAAATGTTTTGAACCATCATCATGATTTGCCACCAATATGTTTTACAAGTCTTTTTCCCAAGTAACTGGTTGTTACACGTTCAAGTTTCTCTCTGATGATTTTCCAATAATATCGACCATGTTTCGATAAATATAAATTGAAAATTTAAATTATAATTATTGATTAAGTTTTGATAAATAACAGTACGGTCGCATTACTATTTGTTATAAATACTCTATTTTTTATAATTGTCCAGTCAATTCGTTACAATGGCGATAAGTAATCCCTTATATTTATGTATAATATTGTATATGTTGTAATGAATTCCAATATCATTTCTTTGTCGGCAGTATATTTATTATTAGCTGTGAAACTATTTACCTACGTGAACTTTAAATACGTAACGTTACTCCAGCATCCAGCATCATTGTTTAATTTGATTTGAAATATCGCGTGCTAGTCCATGAAAAAAAACAATTGGAAAAAGGAATCAATGATTGAAATCGATTGAAAATGACATTTGTTTGGCATATAATGTCTCCCTTAAAATATAAATATATGACACATTTCAAAATTATTCTCATAACTACACATCGAACGGATTCCTCCATTCAGTACTCATGGCCAGTGAATCGTAACAATGGGCAAAATATTAAATATTGTGATAGGATGTGTTTTAGTTGCGTTATGTATTTGGGGAAAATACATAATAGAAAACAACAAAACATATTTGATTGCATTCCGATCCCCGGAACCCGAATTAGTCACTAGATTCGGGAAACACACACCACAGCCATGTACGCACTCACTGCTCCGGGACTACTACAAGACCAGGAACTACTTTCCTGGCGGAGGGAGCTGGAGGAAAACAGCCGACGGTACAGACTACTTCCAGTCCGACATCTGCAAACTGGAACCTCGTGTAACGTCGTCATACATGGCTCGCTGTCTCGACAGAGCAAATATCTCGTCCATTATTACCATGGGTGACTCCAACGGGATGAGGATGCACAATGCCCTGCAGTATTTCATGGAAACTGTTCCTTTTACGAATTGTGCGAGGAAAAGTCGCGAGGATTGTGTTTACCTGGAACCCGATGTCAAATACTACAATAAATCTGGCGAGGAATGGACTCGACACATCGAGACTATTCCAAGACAGTGTGCATGTTGTGGTAGTTTTTGGGACAGCTGTTCATTCAAGTCTGGCAGTATATCAAAAGATGTGACTGTTGAACATCTAGGCATGACTCAAGCCATCGATTCATCCATTCATATCAACTTCAGAAACAAAGAAGGAAAACACAACAATCTAGAAGATCTTTGGGCCCCTACAACACAGGAGTTTTATTTAAAGTTTCATCTGAGTGGTCGCTATCCAGACATGTTGGTCATATATCTTCCATTCAACCACATGAAGAAGATGACTTTAGCCCGCGCCACGGCTGATTTGCGTTACCTGAAATCGCTTCTAGAAATACACCTCCCAAACACAACCAGAGTATTCCTCATCCCGGGCTTCGCTGAATTCGAGGCAGCCAGAACAGATTCCAAAGAATGGCACAATCGTCGGTTTGAAAAGCGACTGGCTACCGAGCAGATCAACGAACTGAACCATGTGTTATACAAGATACACGAGGACGAGTTTCTGAAGTCTGACTCCAGATTTTACGGGTTTGTTGATCAGCTGGAATTATCTAGAACTCGTGGAAACTGGAGTGTTGACGCTGTGCACATGAAAGCCGAGTGGTATGAATCAACTATGTCCGTGTTTTGGATTTTTTTTTGTAATAGTGTTTTCCAGAATGGCTTTTAAGCAATGTCATTAACTCATTTTTCATTGTTCTATTCTGATAATCAACATGTTCTGGGTATATCTGGGTATATGGGTTCTGGGTATATATTATGTGAAATAACATATCCTCATTGTGATCGAACATAGAAAATGGAATAAAATAACGAATAAAAGTTATAGACTCTGATATGATTAATTTATGTTTTTGCATATAACACTTCTATCCCCTACGTATGGAACGGGAGTATCCGTGAGTTTGAATATATGATATCGCTGAAACTGTCCTCAAAACAAACCATGCAAACGCCCCCAAAATGCACAGACTGTAGTCTTCGGACATCAATCACTTGAAGGGATAGCTTGGGTGCTTGTGAGCATGCAAGAAATCATATATGTTATCCTTCCCTGAGATCAAATACAATGTTATTTCAATTAAACATGAGGATGTGTTGATTGGTCACTGGAGAAAAAAGCTTTTTATCTTGAGCATAGAAGTTTCTATATACAGCATCGTTTGCTGATATAGAACTTCTTTGACGGTAGGCTAACTCAAGATACATACGGTACTGTTGAAACGACTGTACATGCGTGAAAACAGAGCTTACTAGTGTAGTAATTTTAGCGACTGTTACTCCCGTCCCTCCCGCGCACTACACATTTCCACAACAAACATTCATTCTACATGACTTACATACAGGACAGGTACATACTATACGATCACAAGCATAAACTCCATGTAGTCATCGTTACACACACAGGTCAAACCACGCACCTGCGGCCCCACTTGTTCAGTACACTCGGCCCCGTTTACTCGGCCTTGACCTTCACATGCACTGACTTCTAAACATAGAACTTGACACACATACTCCACACATCACGTGCACAGATACAGGCATTACAAGTATTGACACGAGCCGGGGAAACCCACTTTCCCGGTGACATCAACGCATTGCAGCATACATTCGACCAATCACAACACCGCATACACTTGGCGGAAAATTACACAAGCACATGGTCCCTCGGCCCCATTTATCTGCGCAGTTGAGTGGAAGTGTTCAATGAAGACGGTCGTGTTTTATATTGTAACAAGAAGAACGGCCGTGAGAGTATAAGTGAATATATATATAAAGATATACTGTGGATATACGTGATTGAAGGACTATATTAATAGGAATATATTCGACTGGGAAATCACCGACGTAGGTGTGAGCGGCCCCGATTGTGGTGTGTGTGTGGACATCGGCATTGTCACCACAATAAACAGTTTGAATTGAACTGCCGGCTTGTTGGTCTGTTAGCACGACATCACAGACATTCGGCTTGATACGGGCCAAAGAACCGTATTCTTCACACTAGTAGTTACATTGCATCTTCATATAGAATGCGTCTCTGATCTACTGAAAACACGAGAGTAGCTGTTTTCACCAGCCTCTGATAACCAAAACATGGTTGACTGTTTTGTCGATCACTTCCTAAAGAAAGTGATTAGGATCCGACAGAAGCTAAACTGTACATCATCATTTGGCACATTACCTGACATTGACCTGTATTCTGAAAGCTCACTCATACTCATCCTCCACTCACACTCAAGTGAGGTAGACTCAAGTAGGGCTCAAGGGGCACTGGAATGTGAGTTTAAGTTCAACCTCGCTTTTCTGAGGTATTGTTCACACTAGCTATTTTGGTATTCACAGATGTCACTCAAGTGTTCGTGTAAACATATTTATTAGGCATTACCAAGTAGCCATGCTGGCTAACGTGAGGTTTTCCTATAATTAAGTTGCATTCATACAAACATTCACACACATCATTAATACTAAATTAAATTAGCGATGACAAAGATAGACTCCGGTCGTAATTATGTGACAGCGACAAATACCTAAACTGTACAAAACGTGGAAATAGTTCAACGATTGGATTTTATTTTTTTCAGAAGAATGTATCACATTCCAACATATGCTTATATATATATGGACAGTGTACGAGGTATTTAATGGACCCCATCAATATACAATGTAGTTCACAATCACGAGAATCGCTTGGTGGATGCTATATAATTATGAACTGCAATTGTGATATTCAAGTTACTTTCAGCCGAAAGGCGAGGAAAACCCGACAAAAGAACATCAACATTGAATTCCACATCACTGACTGTTAGAACATCGTATAAAATACCGAATAAAACATTTCGTGCCTGTTCAAAAAGCTCACATTCGAAGAAGTAATGGTCAAGAGTCTCGTCGGATCCGCCGCACGCGCACAGAGTCTCGTCGGATCCGCCGCACGCGCACTCAAGTGTTACTCACTGGAGGGAAGCTTTAGTGGAGCAGATATGTTGCATTATTGTGGGTTTGGTGGTAAAAGTGTTAAAATTGGTACAATTCAGACCGAGTAGATTGTATTGATTTTAGCTATCACGAAAAATCTAAGATGACCACCGTCGCTCGTGACCAAATATTGAAATGGTCATTATAATTCTCCTAATGTTTAACATATCGAGACAAAAGATTCCATTTCTAGGTTTTCTCACCTGAGGAAGCCAACTTGACACTCAGATTTCATATACAGTGATATAGAAGGTGTCAATTTCCCGAATGACCCACCAAATTGTTCCCGAATGACCCACCAAATTGCATGACCAATTGCAGGTCATGCTGGACTGTGTGACCGCCAAGTTCAGCCAGAACGACGATCTCCGTACTGCGCTCCTGGCCACGGGTACTCGCTCTTTCGTGGAGTGCACGCGCGACCGGCTTTGGGGCTGTGGTCACATCCTGACCGACGACAGATCCACCAGCAAGAAGGACTGGGCCGGCAAGAACGCGATGGGTCGCACCCTGGATAAAGTTCGCCAACAACTGCAGAAGTAAGACTGTTTGCTACCCATTTCATGCTACTCACTTACATTATCACCAGCTGTTATTTTTTTGTTTGCACATTCTGTTACAACTGTTGCAATGATTATACAGTTTGTATGCATAGCAAATATGCTTCCCAGACAAAAAAAAATGCCCGAAATCTGCATTATCTCGTGAATATGATTGCATTCATAAAAAAAAAAAATGTATTACCGCTTGTTCTCAATATGTGCCTATATGTACTAAGTAGTATGTCCTGAATGAATTTCACCCAATTTTTCCTCCATAATGGGAGCTATGCAGAGTAATCTCAGTATCACATTATTACAAGTATTACCTGTAAATAATACGCATGTGTATACACCTCTGTTGACGTAACTATTTGATATTGCCATATAAATAATAATTATTTACTAAAAAAACTATTACTGCAAGTGTGCACAACACTATCAGAATGTACACATTCCCAGAAGTCGATTGTGCTCTTCTTTCTAATAACACTGGAGTGTATATACATATTCCCGACGCAGACAATTTAGGCCTAATGACAGCGTGGGAACGTTTTCTGCCATGGTCAAGGTCAACGGTCAGCCATGTAACTGTTAGTCTAGCAACGCACTAGACCGTTAAACCGCCCTCCAACGCTTAGTGCACTCGGTTGTGTTTATAAACATAGCGGTGCAGGCTTATTATATTGCTGAACATGTAGTAATCGCCAGACCGTAACAGACTAGGTCTGCGGCCAGGTAATGTACTCTAGCACATTCACCAGACCGTTAAACCGTCCGCCCACGCATAGTGTACTCGGGTCTTCTTTACAAACATAACGGTGCAGGTATATGTACTAAGATAGCCAATAATGCTGTGATTTCCTGACCTTCATTCATGTTTTACTTGTAGTTTCAATTTGTGATCTGTGTGCACGTGTACATCGTAAGTCAGAATGTGAATATTAATCTGGATAGCCATGTTTCATCGGTGTGCACTGGATTATTATTATTATTACTTTTTTTTTTTCAAGAATTATTTACCATGTTTACTAAATACATGAATGCATGCAACCTACATGTAGCTGATTCAATAATACTATGAGTGTCGAGTGCTTTGATATACAACACATGTGCTTGGGTCTGTACCATGTATCATCATGCTATCGTTGCTTGATTTTCTGGAATTGCTGGAATATTATAACGTATGTGGAAACATTATCATGATTATTAAATGTTTATCATTACAGTTTAAACTACTGACTTTGACTTTGGACAAAATGTGCATGCCAATGTCACAACCGTACTAAACATCCGTGAGTGTTGCATGTGCGATTCACTAACGCCTCATAATACTGTGAATTTTTGTTGTGAATTAAATAGATGAATAGCGGTAAAATACTATACAGCATTATCATCACCTATGTTAGACCAAACATGTTGTCAACAGTAGTTTATTATTATTTATTTATTTATTTTATTTTTTTTATTTTTTTTTTTTACCTTTACCATAGCTTATCTTGTGTATTATTAACACCTGTGTATTGTACACTTGTGTATTATTATCACTTATTACTTTAACTAGTGTATCATTATTACCGGTGTATTATTATGGCCTGTGTATTGCATATCTGCATATTATCACCTGTGTATCATTATATCTCCTAATTGTGTAGAACAGATGCACACATAAAGTAGGTCGAAATTCATAAGTCATTCATCACTAAAAGATCTACATGTATAATTGTCATCACCATAGCTTGCTGAGTATGATATAGACAGGGTATCTCTGTATGAAGCATAATACAAATTGTACAATCCGTTAGATAATTACAAACCAATCTTGGTGTATAAAGTTTGGGGAGGGGGGGGGGGGCTCTGAAACTTTTCTTGACTCCTACACTATAGGAACTGGTGTATCTGTAGTATGCATCTATGTTTTCTATCGACTTCATCAGTTTTTCGCTTTCTGTCTTATGCTCTTACCATGTCTCTTTCTGTCATCATCATGATGTTAGTAACCTCTTTCTCAACTCATCCTCAGTTGTGTTGTCCAGTGTTCCCGATGTTGCGCTGCCGATCTGCTGTCCTGGGGTCACTGCTCTTGTGTTGGCGGTTGGTGTGCTCCTGCCTGGTTTGTCGTCGCGCACGTGGGGAGAGGCCTAGTATGATCACCACCTCATAACACGATGGCGGGTGATTGTATTGCTCGTTTGAATAATTTGTCTGATCTTCAACTGAAAGTAATGCATTTGAACATACAATCATTGTCGTCAAAATTAATTTCTCTACAAAATGTTCTCAGTCGGTTGGAGGAGTTTAAGGTGCGCTATGAGCACATTAGTGAGCTATGGTATATTTGAGTTGGTGCTAGGGGCCTATCTAGCCAATGAGTTGGAGGACCGTGATATTATGCTTGATTGTATTCTTTTGTGTGAAACATTCCTGCATGAAAATAATGTGCAGCTGGCAAAAATTCCGGGATATAAACTAGTATCAAAGCATAGGGCAGATTTGAAACGCGGTGGGGTGGCTATATATATAAAAAATGATCTTACATATAAAGAAAAAGATGACTTAAGTACCTTTATCGAAGGGCAATTCGAATCTATTTTCATAGAAATTGACATTATGAATTCCAAAACTATTGTCGGGGAAATATATCGAATTCCCAATAGTGATCCCAATGTATCAATCAAACGTTATGAGGATGTATTTTCAAAATTACATAATGTTAAAAATGTAGTTATTGGTACTGATCAAAACTTCGATTTACTGAAGGTGAACACCCACAAACAAACCTCGGATCTACTCGACTCAGCTTTTACTAATGGATTAATCCCCACCATTACTAAACCTACCCGTATTACACATACCTCAGCAACACTCATCGACAACATCTATGTTAAACATAACAATCAGCTTAAAGTGAACTCAGCCATACTTGTCAATGACATGTCAGACCATTTACCTGTATTTTGCTCTATTAAAACTACAACAAAAGTTAAGCATTCGAAGCCAACTGTACAATTTCAGCACAGAAAAATAAATGATACTCAAATCATGAATGTAAAAAAATCTCTTGATGATATTAATTGGAATTTGGAACTAGATGATAAATCAACCGACGAAGCATGTGAATACTTTACAAAATTTCTGAATTCAGCAATTAATGTTCATGCTCCTCTCAAAACAGTAACTATTTCCAAGCGTAAGATTATTCGTGAACCTTGGATGACTCCTGCTTTGGCCAAATCCTCAAATAAATGTATTGCTCTTTATAAGCAATGTTTTGGTAAATCCAGAACAGACACTGCATATAAAAATTACTTAAAGTATAGAAACATCTATAACAAATTGAAATCGGATACCCGTAAACAGTATTATGCTAATCTGATGGATGATTTTAAGGGGGATATGAAAAAAACATGGGGGGTAATAAACAGTGCTCTTGGTAGGAATGATAGCAAAACCTCATCACCCCAGGTATTCAAAAACGATGGTATTGAAATAACCAATGACAGTATCATAGCTGAAGAGTTTTGTAAATACTTCACCAACATTGGACCTAAATTTGCTAACGCTATAGATAACGCTAAAAATGACGCTACACAATACCTCAAACAAAATAAACAGCCTAACAAACACTCTTTTTTTCTAACGCCCACTGACGCGAATGAAATATTGGATATTTTGAACAAATGTAAACCAAAAACTAGCAAAGGTCACGACAATTTTTCAACCAAACTCCTAAAATGTTTGGGAACTTCTATATGCCTGCCCATCAGCATGATAATAAATAAATCTCTGGCCAACGGTGAAGTACCTGACTCACTAAAACTTGCCAAAGTGATCGCGATCCACAAAGCTAAAGCTAAGGACAAATTTACAAATTACAGACCTATATCGTTGTTACCTTCTGTATCTAAATTGCTCGAAAAAGTTGTTCACAAGCGTCTCATGTTTTTCTGTGAACGTTTTGATTTATTATATAATAATCAATATGGATTCCGGCCAAATAGATGCACTGTGGATGCGGTTACCAAATTTATGGCTGATATCAATTCGTCCTTGAACAGTAATTACTCGACATTGTCAGTATTTCTTGATCTCTCTAAAGCCTTTGATACGATCGACCATAATATTTTATTACATAAACTTCATTTCTATGGGATAAGGGGCATAGCTTATGACTGGTTCAAAAATTACCTAACTAATCGTCGCCAATATGTAGAATATAGGGGGACTCGGTCAACAACTCAAGACATCATCTGCGGTGTGCCCCAAGGATCAGTCCTGGGACCATTGTTATTCATATTGTATACTAACGATCTACCAGATACCTTAACCAATTCAAATTCTATACTTTTTGCTGACGATACCACCTTATATATATCAGGTAACAACGCAAACCAACTTTACTCGAGTATGAATGGAGAACTAAATAATTTGACTGACTGGTTCAAGGCAAACAAGCTATCACTTAATATATCGAAAACTAAGTATATATTGTTTTCGAACAATCCAGGCGAAAATGAAACCACAACACTTAGTTTATCAGGTCAAAATATTGAATCGTGTCAGAGTTTAAACTTTCTTGGTATATATATTGACAGTAAATTGAAATGGGACTCGCATATCCAATATGTTTCAAATAAAATATCCAACGGTCTGTTTGCCATCAATAAGGCAAAACAATTCTTACCCAAACAGAGCTTAATGAACATTTATTACACACTAATCTATCCACACCTTTCATATGGCATAACAATGTGGGGGGCAGCACACGGTATTTACATAAACAAAGTAATACGGCAACAAAAGAAAATAATTCGATCAATATCGGGAGCCTCGTATAATGCTCATACTGAGCCGTTGTTTAAAGGCTTGGGGTTACTGAAATTACTGGATATTTATAATATGCAAGTGTCTAAATATGTACATTTGTTCATGATGAGAGCATTGCCTCCCAGTATGAATGATATTTTTGTTATTTCGAATGAAATTCACCATCATGTAACTAGACACAGCTCCCAAATGAAATTGGTTCCTTATAAATATAGCAGTGTTGCAACGGGGCAGAGTCTTATGAGAAAGGGACCTGAAATCTGGAACAATTTGTGTAGTGAATTATACTTGAACTCTGACCAGACACTACGTAGCAAAAAAGCTTTCTCCTCTCGTGTAAAGCGGCATCTCTTGCGGGGGTATAACGATCGCTGAATCGGAGTAGCGGCCTAGTTGGGCGATCGGTTGGGGGCGTCTGCATTGGGAAACTGGTCAACCTGAATCATCGTCATCCGGAATCACACTTATCTTCTGTATTCATGTAGTATGTTGCACATCATCATTCATCTGCTCACTCTCTCTATCTCTCTCTCTTCCCATCTGATCATTCTGAACATTTTCTTTCGTCCACTATTATGTCAATCTGAGTTCCGTATGTATTTGTCTCGTCTTGTTTTGCAGTTTTTATTTCAATTAGAGTTGTGATGTGCCTAATTTATTTATGTTAGAACATCTTTAGAAATAATTGTTTTTTTTTCATTGCACTAAGTTAGGTTTACAGTCTTTGGACTCACACATCACATCTTGTGCTGCACAAATAATGTATATCGCTGTGATACTTACTGTATGTTTAATGTGAGCACGAAATAAACTACTACTACTACTACTACTACTACTACTAATTGCAACAGAATATATTCCATGATATCTCCCGAAAATAACATTATATGCAACGATATTAACCTACATAATGCAAGATGACCGACAAAATATAGTGTCTACTCATTGCCCGGGTCCGAGGTGATATGTGTATCGATTTCAAAATTTGTAATCATTTTTCAAGAATGCTGATTCATTAGGAATTACTATCATTAATATCGTAATCATGAGCACTCTAATATTGTAAAGTTCAAGCCTGTGTATCTGGATATCTACTATAGCTGGAGATACTAGCATCAATAGCCCATGAAAGGTGTCCTTTGTCATCTTGCACCTTATCCGGAACTGCTCGTCGCTGACCTTATAGAAGTCAAAATTATACTCTCTTCTCAAGTGACTACCGTTGTACATTTCAAAATATGCATATTTGCAAGTCTCTGGTCGCCTATCGACCATGATTGTACACAAATTACCAAAGTGAGGAAGGCTCAAGGCAGGTGTACCTTCTCCCCAAGCTTTACTCAAAATCGTGCACTTGATTGAGTATGAGTGACGTCTTTGGAGGGTGAGGTCGACCTTCCACTCACTGAGGCCGACCTTACACTCAATGAGTATGAGGTGAGACTCAATGAGTGTGAGTGAGCTTTCAGAATACAGGCCATTGTGTCACCACGTCCAGTACAGTGCGAGCTGGGTACATTTAGCTACAAAAATGTCAGTGACATACAAAAAGACATAATGAAGAGCCCTTCTAAGTCCCATGCAGTGTATATTGAGAGATTCGAAATTGAGAGATTCGAAATATTTATTGTCGCATCAGAGCTATAATCACTTTTAGAATTGACAAAATTTATTCATTCTGCGAGAGCTTTATTTTGTCTATAGAATGAGAAATCGTACAAATTAGGGGCTGAAAGTGTGGATTACGTGCCTAACTTGAGTTTCCAAATCAAGATTCAAATTCGGGCCAGTCAATCTCGCATAATTTTTTTCCTCAAAGCGGCCCGCCTTGTGGGCGAATTCTATACAGAGTCTGATGACGTCATTTGTATTTGTCTAGATACTGTGGCAACCGGTAAAGCAGGCAGACCGATCATTCTCTATCCACTGTTTTCATGAATGATTAACGGCAATTTTCTGGGTATCTGTTGTCAAACTGTGCATATTTCCTATTCATATTCCCGAATATCTCGAGATGTACTTTCATGTTCACGTGACAAATAAAAAGCTAAATTTGGCTGATTTAAACATTGATTCCAACTTTAATCTTATTATGTATGATACATGAGTACAATACACAAAAAGCTCATAGAGCTTCTGTACGACATAAAATTAACATTATAATGCATGTAAATAAAACCAACAGTAGATACGTGCTCTAAAAGACGCTGCATACATCCCACAATGTAAATGGCCTACCGGAAATAGAGCGCAATGATATTTGGCAAAATTTGTTAAGTAAGAACCCCTTCATTTTTGCTTTATAATTTTTCATACATGATCATTTCTTCAACTTAGCATCAAGATTCCCCCATAGTTTGACACCCATGTAATTCATGAAATGATACCCAAATGTTTTGGTATTATATTTGGGCAAAATATATGTCTCATCATCCCTGAAGTAGTATTATTAGAAGGTATAATCTACCAAATCTATCATGTAAAAATCTGTCATGTAAACAGGCGAGTTTATGTACTACGCATTTCAACTGCCAAAGATTTTGAACACAGTCTAAACACGTCAAGAGAATTATTGCGAGAGAGGAGTTGTTCATACGAAATAGTTACATTGTATACCATCCTGATCGCACGTTCCTTACAGCTACTGCCTTCGAATGTATAAAATATTTTTCTCAAAACTAAATTTTTGTGCAACGCATCTAATGCAAGATAACAAAACGTGTGCTCAATGATTTTGACGATTACAATTGTCCCAGTTGTCTGTACCGGTTTTGTATATAACCAATCGAATTGTATCCATCAAACCCGAATGTAAACAAATGCCCAAATCGCGCTTAAAAGTCCACATCGAGTACATTTGCCGGTTAGTATCTGCATATATAGTGTAGTTGTGAGAAAATAATCAGTGATATGCCATGATGTACGTGGAATTGTCAGTCCATCTTGCACTTCTATGCTTTGTTTACATCTGTGTGTGATGGATACAGTTCCCGTATCTACCTGTGAACCGCCTGTCCAAATGAGCAAAATTTCCTCATTGGACAGGTTATAGTCATTACATTTGATGTGAGTATGTCTCATCCAGTCAATTTAGCATATTTAATATGAAATGTAGTTTTCAAAAAATATTGACTGGTTTCGGAGGCAGTTGCTTTAAGCTTGTCCAGCTTTTTTTTCAAATTTGTAATTGAGGTAAACGTCCACACGGTTGTACAATAATTTAGATTGGAGATTACATAGTTGTACAATGTACGTCTACTTTCGACTTCGGCATCATTTTTTGACATTAGAGCGTCAAAAACTCTCGACATGTCTATGTGCTGACTTTCTTATACAGGTTTCATGCCAACCTATCGACACCCGTTTTGGCATGTAAACGTTTAGATACCTACTTCAAACGAGGATTTTCTTCGTCATTGACATGAAATCTCTCGAATTGATGGCAAACTTTGAATATTCCACAATTATATAATGCATAAATCGATGTGTCAGGCTTGAGAAAATTACGCAAAATGCTCCAGTTCTCTAAAAACGTTCAAAATGGCGGAGCTGATGGAAATTGACGTTCCCATAATGCAAAGCAAATTTTACCATAATGACGCGTTTTTTGGAACACATATTTTCTGTGCAGCAAATCCGTGCATGCATATGTACATGTAAGCTAGTTTGCGTGTGGTCTTCTTTCACGTCACGAAGTAAACACAACGATTCGTTTGCGATGCCACGGTGACATTTGTTGTAATTTGACGTATTTCATCACATGACAAGGTGTTTTATGCTCGGTTGCGAAGACTTTATATTTTAAACTGGTTTTCCAACTTCCCCATTAGGCATGTGCTATGCTGTATCATGATATCAAATGCAGATATTCCTCATAGTTTGCAATATTTTTTAGGATATTTTAGTGACGTTCAATAACATTTTAGCAGGCATGTCTCTTTCATTGAGTTCAAAATAAATGTTTACTCATTAGGGATATGAATGAAGTAGTTTCTCATCATAACACACGGGAATGAATTGGAATCATGTGGGGATCATGTGGGAAAAGCAATTTTGATTTTTTTTTTTGTTTTTTTTTTGGGGGGGGGGGGTAACGTTGTGTAAGATAGCCTACATTCAGCTGTCGTGGTGCTGATGATGTGCTCGAGTTCTAATGTCGTTTCTCGCAGTTAGCTGCATTTTCCTGTTATTCTTGATATAGCATTAATCTGTTTGGACATAGTGGCATATATATTTTGGATGCATAGATCAAATTTTAGCTGACGTCTGAGTTCTGTTGCTTAGATAAGACCTAATTAGTTCGCAGGAGTTTAGATTTGTTCCGTATTGAAAGAGTTTTGATACCGGAAAGCCATGAGGCATGCAATCAAATGCTTTGGAGAGATCTATCGCTAGGACTCCTGTATTCAATCTGTTGTCCAGCGATTTCCGCCAATCTTCGACAAGTTTAGATAAAACGTCTTTGCACCCATGTTTCTTACGAAATCCGGACAATAACACATGAAATTTATGCGCCATGTTCTCATTGAGTTGGTCGTTGGTCGATCTCACCACCACCTCTGGTTGGATGCGCTCAGTGTAACACTCAGAGACGAGACGATAGGTCATGTCCCAAATGTGACTAATCCTGCGGCGGTGATGGACGCGCATGTCACGAGGGATGGTCGCATCAGCAAGGTGGTTTGCTCACCTTTCTTCCACCTCCTAAGCATCGCGCTCATCCGGCACCACCTCAACAGGTCTACGTGCGAGAGGATGATTAATGCGACTGTGACATGTCGACTGGACCCTTCATAATGGACTTCTATCCGGAGTCACCAGTGTTTCCTCATACCGTCTACAGGTGGTCACCCCGCTTGATTGAGACTCTCCACTGATTACCTGTACGGTTCATGATACAGTACAAAATGTTGGTACTTGTGCAACAGGTCATTCACAGTGATGACTCGCCACCATATCTCTGTGAAGTTGTGAATCTGTACTAGCCAAGGAAGAGTATATGCTCAGCCCATAACTCGTGGAAGTTATGTGTCTCACGAACGGCCAACAGATCGAGAACCAGTTATTCCCTGTCCGTATTGCAAGACTCGGGAACGATGTTCCATATGACGTACTTGTCCCACTGCCTGCCCAGTGTTTCAAGAGATAATTAAAGACTCTCCATTCCTGGGAATAAAGGTACAAATAAAAGTTGTGTGTTCCATTGTGAATAATGTGTATTCATGCTTGACATTCCTTCTGTCTCGTTCCCACGATATATGAGTTCTCACGAGTCAGTTTTTGTCTTTTGCATATTTCTTGTTCTTATCATAGATATAGTCATTTTTCATAAATTATAATTATCACATGTTTTATATAACGTAAAGCGCGTAAACACATATTGTATGTATTACTGCACACAACAAGTGAATAAATTGGCATTCCGTCGGGGCAACTGGTCGGATACAACCAGTCCTGAATAAAACAGCGCGACTAGTTGTGCTCGTCAGAATTAAAGCGCCACCAGGTCCCACTAATGCTGCAATGTTCAGTTATATTGGCTTCCATCGAGTGTCGATTACACTACAATATCATTGTCGCCTCCATCAGGAGGCGACATACTCAAATACGATAAAAACGGCCAATGGATAGGTGCGTTGGTCCGGTCCTGCTATCATACCGCAGCATTTGTTATAAAAAATATTAACCTCAACCATCAGGTGAAAACGATCCCTCAAAAATTATTTCCGTTAGTTTGTATAACGTTTCCGATTTTATTCATGCCTGATATCCGCAAAATACTGCGATAGTTTTTCGATAGTTTCGACCGATCAGACAGCGGCTCCCATCACACTCCGAACCGTATAACCCTACAGACGTCTGTAGGGTTATACCAATATGACGGAAGGTTTGTAGCTTCGATTCGTTTCAGGCTATTTCGAGGGAATTTGATTACCGTTGATACAAAATGAGTCATTCCTTCCAAGAAGCACATGGTGGGGTGTCTGAGGCCGTGTCTGTTTGTTGAGAAGTGTTTTATTTCGGCGGATTTTTCGATCTCCAGATTCGAGCATGTATAACCCTACCGTTTGTTGCCTATAACCCTACCGATACTTCGGCCGTGAACAGATATAACCTACCAGCCGAAACATGTGACAGTTAATAATCAGTAAAATCCTACATATTATCTGCAAAAAAAACCCCGAATACTTGAGTAGTACAATTGTGACACCATTTATTTTGACCATCTGACAATTTGACAGGGATTATGAATTTTAAAAATCTGATGGTGCAAAGAGCAGTGTCAAGTTTGAATGTATATAATGTATATACTCTTTTCTATTCGTTTACACGTTTTTTTGCTGATATTTTTGTGATACTGAATGGTATCTCATTATGACTTGTTATACTTCACCTGTGAGTCAAACGCCAATTTTCAATGGTTTCACTTTCATGTTTTCGATGATAACTATAGCAGCCTATTTCAAAAATAAGGTTGGTAGGACACCAAAAAAAAATTTTAAAACTGATGTCTTCCAGATCACTTCTGTGTTCTACCATGATATACTTTTATAAAAACTTTTATGTATTTTGGAGGTGCCTTCATGGGACAACTTTGTCAATTCATTTCATGATTTACAACAAAGCAGGAATATACAATATCATAAATATATTAGAAAGTTTTTTCATGAAAATATTGTCACAGACAAGTTATACTATTGAAATTGCAAGATGATCATGGCCGCGGTCTGAGGGTTTGGGGGAAAGACAATGTGCAAAATGATCTCAGATCGCTTCTGAAGTGTACAATCCTGACGCGTCTCAGTCAAATACAGACATGGCAATATTAGAGGCATATATTTGTTGCTTCTGTTGCTATACCTACATAGAGATGTAGTTATGATATTATTGTTTGTGAATAGAACAAAATTTATGTGAAATTTATGTGTGTTTGAAAAACATGGCGTCAGACTGCCTGATAGAATTGCAAAATAAATACTACTAAATGAACAAGAGTATTACCACATCTACAGCCGACTTGTTGGGGATGAAACATGGGCAGGAATTTTATAAAGTAGATCTAACAACATACATGGCATCGTTTTGTTTCACCTTGTTGTTATTTTGGTTGGAACCGCACTCTTACGTGCTATAAAATGAGAAGATTTAACTCGCAAAAAAAATCATTGTGTCTATTTTTCTTTTGAAATTCTTCATCCGTAGGGTTATACGCGCTGATTGTCAGGGTTATAGCTCTGCCGGAGAGCAATATCGTTAGGGTTATACACACGCATATTTTATTCTGGCTATTACCCACCTCTGACAGATTCAAAACATAACCCGGCCACGCATTATCCATCAATTAACGTCACGGAACTTCGATACAACACTGGTTATGTGAATAACGTGACATTCACGCATTTCGTGAATGCGACGTACCTTCCGCCAGCTTGCTATAACCCTACAAATATTTGTAGGGTTATACGGTTCGGAATGTGAACATGCAAGCTCATTAGTCGATTTGTTTCTAGGAGAGCGATAACTGCTTTAACCAGCCAATCAAGCGCTTCGTTTCAACTGATTTTCACTGGTATAATAACGCACATCAATAACTTGTAGTAGTGAGCACCCTTTTGAGACACCCGAAAACGAGTTCCAAGTTCCGCGTTTAAAGTCAGTCAGAGTCAGTCGGGGCAAGACACCACGGAAGACACATCTCCCTGAGACGGTTCTGTCCTCCTGGGACAGGCGAGGGAAAGGAAAGATTTTCTGTACCTCCGCACAACTTGACCTCTGCAGTGCGGAGCACCAGACTTCATGTAAGGGAAATGTAACGGGGAAGGGTGTGGGTCCAAGATGATGACAATCTAATGAATCCGGTCCAACGGCCCTTCAATATATGAACCCCAGCCCTCTTGACTTACAGCGGACGGCAAGGCGGCGATCTCTTCTTGCACAGCAGGCAAGCGTGAGGGGAGACTCTCCGCAACCCGCGGACCTGTGAGGGACGTTCTCTGATGTGCGGAGACACCCCGTCTCCGCAGTAGACGGACCTCCGCATCCGCGGACTTGTGAAGAAAGTCCCTGACGATATCCGCACCCGCAGAGTGGCGAGGGAAGTCTCCTTGACGTGCGGAGACACCCAGTCTCCGCACCCGAGGAAGAGGGAGGTGGAGCAGACGTGCGGAGGACCCTCCACAAGGACGATGGAGCTCTGACGAGCCACGGAACCTCCGCAGCGCGGAAGACCTCCGCAGGTCCAGAGAACCTCCGCAGAAGTGAGGTCCTCCGCACAGGCGACACCTCCGCGGAAGGCGGCGAGACAGACTCCGCAAGTACACATCTCCGGAGACGGAAGAGTTGCGGAGCCAGAGAACCCTTACCTCCGCATGGACTTCGCGTAGGAAGGGACTGACGCTAGTTCTGATGCCTAACGGTAAGCAGGGTCTTAGTCTAAACCTGGACCCGATGTAACTTTCCAGTATTGTAAAGCCCGGTGACTTAGTCTAAACCTGGTCACTGTGCAATTTGGGAAATATTGCATCTATTTTGTGAGTGAGTAACTCGTCGTATATTGGTAATAAAACCCGTGTCTTTGAATTAATATGTCTTCAGCACTTTTCTCTAACCAGAGAAATACTATGGAATTGCGGACACATCACCAATAATTGTCTATAGCGTTCGGACACAGAGACGAGAGGTACTACAGAAAGACTATACGAAAAATAAACACAACGAGAGAAAATAAACAACACAACAAAACACACGGCACCAAATAATCGTAAAATCGCTACATAAGTATTGTTTTCATTCCTCTTTGTTTTCAATTTTCCCATCATTTGTATTTAATTTTGTGATTGTAAAATATAGAAATGATATATTAATACATTTGAACTAAATAGAGTTGGACGAAAAAAACACCCAAATCCGTAAACTATTCGAAATTTCAAATCATACCCGCGTGGCACTCTGAGGTCCTCGCGTAACAGGCATAAGCTTGGAAGGTTAATTTTCAACTTCGTGATATTGAAAGGTGGCACAAGAAAGTGATTTAATGAGTTGGAGAGACCCGATGCAGAAATTTAAAAACGACAACTGCACTTTCTTGGGACTTTAACTGCGGAACTCGGAACTTGGAACTCGGAACTTGGAACTTGGAACTCGGAACTTGAAACTCGGAACTTGGAACTTGAAACTCGTTTTCGGATGTCCCCACCCTTTTGACACTTCCACAAGTTATTGTATTTATTGGAATCCTTTCAAGTCAAACTTACATAATCTTTATGGGCTCGCTTTGATATGGCAGCAAAAGGGATCAAACGACTTGGTGATTTCTAACAGGAATCACTTTACCAAGGTAACCCATTATATGGTCCGAAGTGTTCAAGTGGGTGCATATACTAGTATTGATGTATGTGTTTCCATGTTTTACCATGAAGAGGTAACCAACGCCACAATCTCAGTACTGATTTTCTGTGCACCGGTGACAGGATGAACAATGCTACGCGGAAATATGTTTTATAAATGGTTTTTGCAATTCGATGCAGTGACGAAATATTTCAGCCAAAATGTTGTTTGCAAGTCAAGATCAGCGCATACATAGATGTCGATATAAGTGTACAAGCGTGTTAAATTTATATTCAGGAATTATCGTGCATAATAGTTTATTTTGGGTTTGCGAGATTGGGAGTTGTAGGGGTTTGGGAATAAAATTATCTGGAAATTGTTCCGTTTTAGGTCTGGAAAGTTTTTGATTTTGTTATCAGCCAGAGTGGGAACCCTGTAATTATATTTGCAGTAGGTCGTGAGTTCAGAAGTCCAGACTCAAAAAAAAATCCCCAGTGCCCCACACTGGAATCAAGCTACGCACTGCTAAAAGGCGACACGTGTCTTTTACTGCATTTCCTGACGATGACACAACGGTTATAGCGTAAACGTGCTGGCAGGTTAATAAGACAACTTGGTGACACTCCTGTATTGAGGTATACCTCTTTATCGTGGGATCGCCGAACTTTACATCATGTTGCTGACTTTCAAGTGCTCACAGTAGATGGCTCCGGGCTATCTGAGCAAATGGTCATCTCCAGCACACGGGATACGACAGTGTACCAAAGCTAGTCCAACCACGAGCGAGAAGACTGATTTAACATTTTCATTTGCAGGTCCTCAATAATACATGTAGTGGAACTCTCCTCCGTCAATAACATACATTGTACGTGCAATGAACTCAATGTATATGTTCGAAAAAAACATGTTAAATCCTTTCTATTCTCAAAATGTTTAAACTGATTAAATCTTCTTATCAGTGATTTATCAATCGCTTATACATGACGCATAACAGTTTTTTATGTCCTATGTTTTATTGCAAATGTGTAGAGCTTCGACCCGTGTGTGGGAAAGGCGCTATAGAAATACCATCAATATTCTGATCCAAATTGTGAAAGTTATGCATTGATCTCACTGGCGTCGGAACCGGGGGGGGGGGGCTCTGGGGGCCCGAGCCCCCCTCACTTTTTTGATAGCGGGGGCTCGAGTATGTTTGGTCCCCCCAGATTTTCGAGAACTTTTTTTGGCATGGAACTACAGATCGCCAATACGACTCTAAAACGTTATATATAGTACACATTTCCAAAAGATTTCATTTAATTGAATGAAAAATCACATGTCTCAGAAACCCATGGACTATGCATAATGGATCTACTGAGAAAATCATTCCGATTATTAAATCGCGGGAGATTTTCCAAACCTGACTCAACTAGCAACGATATAAACAACTGAAAAATGAGTAGATCCTCGATTGGACTACTCTACGGTGAGGCAGTGAAGCGGGGTGGCAGGAAAGGGGGTCATGGTGCACTGTATAGGCCTACCCCCATATCCCCGTTAGGAAAATTTTACAAAACAAATTTAAATTTCATTGGTTAAAACTTGAGAAATACTAGTATATGATTCTATAGTGAACCCTGTCTTAATTTTTCCAAAAATGTTTTTTGTTTAAGTATATTTCGTTTACATGAAACCAAGAAGTAAGAATTCACACACATTTTGTGTAGAAGAAACCAAGCAATATTAAACAAGATCGATACGGCCTTAATCACTGAATGATCAAAATAAAGTCAAAAGAATATGGAATGATCAAAATAAAGTCAAAAGTTATGGAATCTGGAGAATGGAAAGCAGGTCTGGAGAATGAAAATAATAAATAATAATAATTTATATTTCTATAGCGCCTTACAATGGACACATTCTCAAGGCGCTTGACAATAAAAATATGGAATACAAATACAGCACCAAAAAAGTACAAAAAAGGACACGTAAACATAAAACACAAAGACAATGACTAGATACTAGACAACACTAAAAATACGGTTAAGAATAGGCCTGAGTAAAAAGGTACGTTTTCAAATCAGTTTTAAAACGTTCAAGACTGGATATTTGCCGAATGTGCAGTGGGAGCTTGTTCCACAGACGTGGACCTGACACCTCAAAGGCTCGGTCACCGTATGTGACAGTGTTCGACTTGGGGGTGGACAATGACAGTTGCTGAGAGGATCTGAGATTCCTGGTTGGCTCCCTAATACTCACAAGTGAAGAAAGATATGCTGGTGCAGTCCTTTGGAAGCACTTAAACACTGTGAGTAGTATCTTGTACTGGGCCCTAAAGGCGACTGGGAGCCAGTGTAGACCTTTTAGAACTGGCTGAATGTGGTCAGACTTTTTAGTCCGAGTGATCAGTCGAGCTGCACTGTTTTGAAGTCTCTGGACACGCTGAAGACTTGCTTTTGGGAGTCCGTACAGGAGAGAATTGCAGGTGTCCAGTCTCGATGTCACAAATGCATGGACCAACCTTTCTGTTGAAGGTACATCCAGGTAGCGACGGATCCGTCCAATGTTGTGGACGTGGAGAGATGCAGCCCGTGTCAATGACGTGATGTGAGAGGCCATGGTTAGATGAGTGTCAAAAGTGACACCTAAATTCTTCACACAGGAAACAGGCTGGACCACGGCATCACCAACAGTGCAGGTGGGGACAGGAGAGTCACCACTGAACCGCGAGGAGTAATATATCAATTCAGTCTTTGCGTCGTTCAGTTTGAAAAACCAGGTCAAGAGCCAGGAGAAGTTCAGAATCGACCTCAGAACACCAAAAGGCTCTGGCTTCTGGGGCCCTTGAGCGAGCCCCAGACCCCACACCGAACACTAGCTCCCTCGATCTGCTTGGTTGCGATTTGGGTACATATTTTGGACCCCCTCTCAGGGAGGTCAGACCGCTTGCGAGGGAATCCTGTTGCCACCCTACATAGAACACAAATACAGTCCACCTATTATATCGCACCCATCTGTTCTGCTCAGTAACTTCTCATAAAGATAATAAAAGATGGAGTGGCTTGAATTCTTTGAGCCCATTTTAGATGATAATTTTCCATTCAAAGAAAATTGAATTCCTTGATACTCCACAAAAATAACACTGAACTGGGCCCGAGGTACACGCCAGGAATGTTCTGAGAGAACACCAAATTTCATAATTTTCTCGGGGGGCTTACGGCGCCCCCCGAACCCCAAGACCGGACATTTTTGGGCCCCCACACTTTTCAAATGCTTCCTACGCCACTGATTGATCTGATTGTTGCAAGAATATAGGTTTTAAAAAAAAAGTCGGCGCATAATTTATTGGCACGAACCTATCTCGTCATATCTCAGATTTTACTGACTTGTATTAATTGAAATCTATATAAAGTGAAAACGGCACTATGACCATTTTGAAACAGATGCTGTTTTTCTCTCGTGTGCGTTTCTCGTTGGTATATTCAGGAAAATTCATTTCCTTATGGGGTTTTAACATGGAAATTCTAGCTTGTCATTTTGATGCTGTGTGGGGTTGAGACAAATCAATGGAACAGCCGATCTGAATAGGGGCCATCTCAAAGAAAATACAATGGTCACGAATGAAACTTTATTTTATTACTCGTGCTTGAAACTATTTGGCATTCAAGAATTCACAATCACACAATATCCACGGGAATTATTCAGGCCGTATTTGATCATACCTCCAACAGTTGCTGAAGTTAAAAGACAACTTTTCGCTCGTATATATTTTATGCATACATGTCCATGTATGGTAGATAGGTTACGTGTATTTTGGCTCATCTGCCAAGGAATATAAGCCTATGTGAGGTACATTGAAATTTATTATGATCAATATTATGATAAATATTTTGTTTGATTGATCAACATCGCACCAGCACAAAAATTTTGGCAATTTCTGAAATCAGGTATGATATCTTTGAGACAGTCCCCTAACCAATACTGGGCTGAGCTATATGATTTGACTCAGAGGACTCAGACAAGAACAACGTGAACATAGCCGGGCACGATACAAAGTTGGTAAAAAAATTAGGCATCCAAAATCCTCAATTCATATATTGCGTAATATTGAATATGTTCATTTGTTTAGCGATAACAATGTACTGCAATCAAACATAATTTTGTGTCCTATTCTGCCTGTCACATATAGTTTCTCACCCAAATATACAATATCATTCCCAGCCATTCCGGGAAATCAAACTGTGACCACTATCCGATTTTGAACAGCATTACGTTGCACACCACTGGTCAGACCAATGATTTTTCTTTGCATTAATGAGCTGTTGCATTGACATTCACCACTGTTTTGACCGTATGCTTTCCCGCTCGTTGTTACAATGGTAAAATCCCATTTAGGATCGTATTTATTGAAATAGTAGTCTTCTGTGTGAAAAACAATCTTCGAAATCACGTCAGCAACTTTGGTCACAGGCTTGTTCAAACGTTGGCATATAATAGAAGTCAGTAAGTTCTGAGATTTCATAAGATATGTTCGCGCCAATAAATTATGCGCCGACTTTTAGCAACACATACATACAGTGATCCGATATTTTTGCTTCATTTTTTTCATAGCATTTTGATTTGAGAACATTCCTGAATTATGAAGCCGTTTGTATGTATGTTCCTGCGTTCTGTCACAGGTTGCATGTTGAGTGAAAAAAAAAACAAATAGTCCAACGAATAGTCCAACGGTCAATAGTCACTCGTGTGATTTCAATAGAAGTTAATTATCGAGAATGAGATCGAGTCATTGATTGAAATTGATTGAAATCACATGCATCATTGTGCTAAATCACACACTCCAAAATAAATAAGCCAACATAACCAACAATCAAGTGATTCCTTCATTCATACTCATGGTCATTGCTTCATGACACAATGGGCGGAACATTGAATATCACGATAGGATGTGTTCTAGTTGCTCTGTGTATTTGGGGGAAATACAATATAGGAAACAACAATATACTTTTAATAAATGGCATCCAATCTCCGGAACCCGAAATTGACTCTAGATTTGGGAACCACACACCAGAGCCATGCACGCACTCACTGCTCCGGGACTACTACAAGACCAGGCACTACTTTCCTGGCGGAGGGAGCTGGAGGAAAACAGCAGACGGTACAGACTACTTCCAATCCAATATCTGCAGGCTTGAACCTCGTGTAACTCCGTCATACATGGTCCGGTGTCTCGACAGAGCCAATATCTCGTCCGTTGTTACCATGGGCGACTCCAACGGGATGAGGATGCACAATGCCCTGCAGTATTTCATGGAAACTGTTCCTTCAGGAAGTTGTGCGAATAAAGGTCATGAGGATTGTGTCCATCTTGAACCTGATGTCAAATACTACAATAATTCTGGCGAGGAATGGACTCGACACATTGAGACTATTCCAAGACAGTGTGCATGTTGTGGTAGTTTTTGGGACAGCTGTTTATTCAAGTCTGGCAGTGTATCAAAAAATGTGACTGTTGAACATCTAGGCATGACTCAAGCCATCGATTCATCCATTCATATCAACTTCAGAAACAAAGAAGGAAAACACAACAATCTAGAAGATCTTTGGGCCCCTACAACACAGGAGTTTTATTTCAAGTTTCACCTGAAAAATCGCTATCCAGAAATGTTGGTCATATATCTTCCATTTAACCACGTGAAGTCGATGACTTTAGCCCGCGCCACGGCTGATTTACGCTACCTGAGATCGCTTCTAGAGATACACCTCCCTAACTCAACCAGAGTATTCCTCATCCCGGGCTTCGCTGAATTTGAGGCAGCCAGAGTGGACTCTCAAGAATGGTACAATCGTCGGTTTGAAAAGCGACTGGCTACCGAGCAGATTAACGAACTAAATCATATTTTATACAACATATACCAGGATGCATTTACGGAATCTGACACTCGATTTTATGGATTTTTCGACCAGCTAGAAATATCTAGAAGTCGTGGAAACTGGAGCACTGACGCTGTCCATATGAAAGCCGAGTGGTATGAATCAACTATGTCCATGTTTTGGAATTTATTCTGTAATAGTGTATTCCAAGATGCTTTTTGAAACAACGCCATTGACAATCTGTCATTATGCTATTCTGAAAGCATTCATGTATGGGGGATGTCACTTGTCAAATATGGAACATCAACGCGCTTTGGGATTCTATTCCTGGGAATGAAGGTACAAATAAAAGTTGTGTTATTCATGCTATTCATGCTTGACATTCCTTCTGTCTCGTTTCCACGATATAATATAATTTCTCATGAGCTCATAACTCTTTCCATGAGTTTCAAAGAGTCAACATTGCCCATAAACGCCTTCAAATGCACCAAAACACTAAATGCTGTTGTACATCAATCACTTGAAGAACAGGAACTCATTTTGTCGTTGATCTCGACCCCCTGATTGCTCAAACACAATATCCTATCTCCTTGCGAATGTGTACATTGTTCAGAGGAGAAAAAAAAACTTTGAATATCGAGAATGGTTATATGTTATTATTGAAACTGGACAAAGACACCTCGATTCAAGATTTGGTCTGTACGATATCAATGCTTGAAAATGCAGCGTAGTAAGTAAAATACTCATGCAGAGTTCAAGATACAACACAGAGCACAAAGAAACACTGGCTAGAGTACCAGAACGCATACCTGTTTGTTGGACCATCGTGAATATTAATAGCTACAATAGCCAATGGCCATATATTATAATTTCGAAGATTACACAGGCACATATATTAGGGATGTAAGTATCAAGCTCTGATACTGATAAACCAGATTTGGTGATGACAATAACAAACGTAAAACACATTTTGGGACATAGAGCCCAGCCCAATATTTACAACCAAAGCCAAACTGACGGCATCAGGTGTAGACAGTATGTAAAACATATGCTTCTACTGTACACTAGATAGAATTAGTATAAAACTGCCCAACAATATACCAGAACAATTCAGAAATCCGAAACGAACCCACTCAATAGGTGCATGACAAAGAAATAAGTACCCAATCACAAACCAAAAGGCTACTGACTTGGTGAAACCAGAAACCATACAGTTCTTATTCCGGTGGGTTAAGTATCATGTTAATATATACACTTGTATGAGGACAATACTTTGACATTCTATCAGTGGAAGACATGGCATCCAATCCTAGCTCGATATGCGTTTAGTATGAAATGCAAGGCCATTCGGGGCCAGATTTACGTAGTAATAAGCAGATTTGCACACAAATGGCCCAACAGTAAAATAAAACTTGATTGCAACATCAAATGTTTGAGTTCCATTATTTCTAACAACCAGCTGTATCTATTTTTTTTAAAAATTACATTGATTTTTTTCAGTCAATTCCAATACTATTGGAATCCCAGATGAGTCCTACCAAATCAATATCCATCCAGTATGCTGATTTTATTTTTCTGGAAAAAAAAGTCTTCAATAACTATTTGGAATCCTATGAGTTTTACCGGATTCAGATAGATCTGGTAACTTTACCATTCAAAGCACTAATTCAAAACACTAAGCCGATTTGAATGTAGAGATATTGAATAATTTCTTCCTCAGATATATGTCAAAATGCTCATCTCACTAAACAAACAAAAACATGTTTTTCTCGGGGAGGGGGGGGGGGGGCTTGGAGGCTTGCGGTACCCCTGAACCCCCAGACCAGGAAGGCTTAGAACCATAAATAGCCTACTCTCCATTCGCAGGCCCCTGCGGCGTTTATTCCGCCTCTGCCTCAAGTACCATGATAGTAGGTAGTAGTATAGAGTAAGCTAGGTACCCGCCAGGTAGTGTTAGGGTAATCATCAGAAATAGAATTTCCCACATAACGTAACTCATACTCGGTAGGGGGAGCTAAGCTGTCAAAACGTTATGACGGACATGCTAGAGGAAGTTGCTGCGTCATAATGCCCACACATGTTCTAAACGTTATGACGTGATATCATAATGCACCCATAATTCACCCGTGATTATTTTGAACGTTACTAGTTTTCTGGAATATTATTTTTGTAATCTTTTTCCAATGTATTTAATTTTCATTTGTTTTCAAATTTCTTTTTTCAATTATTCATTATTTAATTTCTTTAAAATTCTCATGTTCTCCAATATTGTTTCTGTGGTGTTATATACGTGCGTGGTATGTGACTGAATGAGACACAGTACGGAACGGTTACACGTTCATTAGCCAGAGTTCCAACTGTCCCTTATGACCGTGGCTGGTAGATTATATTTGTCTAAACTACAGTGGAGCCATCTATGTGGCGTTGTTATAAACACTAACACTACATCTCCCGTTTTAAATTCTTAGGCCAATAGACATCATGTGCATGCATATTATATGTATGATTATATGTTTGAATACATGATAACATATACATATAAAGGCCAAGTGTGGACTACCTTGCCTTGATCACACAAGGTGTTATTCTGACCCTTACAATTCACAAATCCAGCCTCTCTGGTGGCCTGGAGGCTCATCCAGATCTTGTGACTGTTGCACGTTTGTCATGATGATGCTCAGATTGCGCGCTCATTGTCATTGGTTGTTCCGCACGCTGTGGCTGTTTGATGATGTGCTTTTGTTTCCATCTCAGTGTGCCAGTGTATGTCTCCACTTCATACGACTTCGGTTTGTCACTTGGTGATTTCGCACAGTGCCCTTGGTCTTTTGACCTGTTATCCACATCTCGACCTCTTCCTTCAGGTTTTCTCTGTCCTGAACTCTGTGGCGATGGTCGAAATTTTCTTTTTGGCGCTTTTTCAGTTGTTATTCTTTGAGAGCCACGCTTAGTGATTCTGGGCTTCTGGGTGTCAATTGGCGCGGATGCATGGGAACAGAGGATCTGAGTTTGCATCCCAAGAGCAGTTCTGCTCGGCTGTATCCATTTGTAGGGGAGTTGATCTATAGGCGAGCAATGCCTTGTAGGGATCTTCAGCCTTTTTCAACAGATGCTTGATGGTTTGTACGGCTCTCTCTGCTTCTCCATTGCTCTGTGGATATCGTGGACTGCTTGTTGTGTGGGTGAAGCCATAGTTCTCTGCGAATCTTGCAAATTCATTTGAGATGTACTGTGGTCCATTGTCTGTGACCACAGTCTCGGGGATGCTGTGTCTCGCAAATATGGACTTGATATGTTGTAATGTTGACGGTTGATATTGTTGATTTTTCCAATTTAGCGATTTCTATTAATCTTGAGTAATAGTCCACCATGAGCAAGTAGCTGTTTTGCTTCCACTCGAACAGGTCGGAAGCTACTTTCTGCCATGATCTGGTCGGCAATGACGTTGGCATGAGAGGCTGTGGTGGCACATGTCTCTCTCTTCTGCAGCTTGCACAGTTCTCGACCAAATGTCCCAGTTGCTTGCTAATCCCTGGCCACCAAACTGATGATATCGCTCTTTCTCGGCATTTGACTTTGCCCTGGTGACCATCATGGATTTTGTTCAGGATAGCTAGTCTCGTGTTGGATGGAATGACGAGACGGTTGCCTTTCAGTAGCAGGCCTTGCTCTACTGTTAGCTCTGATGCGAAGGGGTAGAATTGTCGCACCAATCCGCCTAGATTTTGCAGGCCATCCTTCAATGCAGTAGTGCATCACCTCGCAACACACCTCATCTACTTCTAAGTTGTGTTTCATCTTCTGCAGTTGCCTCTCGGTAGCAGGTAGGCTCATGCTCACCACATGTACATACGCCTTCACTTCTTCTTGGAAGTCACACACAGATGTTTCACGATGTTTCACAGGTGCCCGAGAGAAGGCATCTGCAGTGTGCAGATCTCTGCCTTGCACGTGTGAGCCGGTGTATGCAAATCTCATCAATATCAGTCGGAAGCGTTGTACTCGTAGAGGCAGCTCATCGAGGTTTTTGCTTTCAAGCAGCGGCACCAGAGGCTTGTGGTCAGTTTCTATATGAACCTTAATGCCAATCAGGAAATCTTCAAATCGTTCGCATGCCCATGTGACAGCTAGCGCCTCCTTCTCAATTTGTGCATAACACTGTTCTGTTGCTGTCATGGATTTTGATGCGAATGCAATTCGTCTCCATTGGCTTGCTGTTTTACACTTTTGCATTATGACTGCTCCCAGTCTGTAGGTTGAGGCGTCTGCTGAGACCCTTGTCTCCTTGCGTCCGAAGGGTGTGATGATATTGTCATCAATGATGATTTGTCATTTAGTAGCACCTGCCAGAAGCCCGAATTTGCATCCAGTTTGGAGAAAACCTTGGCTCCCCTAAGTTGACCTAGGGAGTGGTATACAGCTGGAAGTTGGTCTACACAAATTCTGACTTCCTTGTTGGCTTTAGGGACTACTACCATACCCGAACACCATTCTGTTGGTTCTTCTACACGTGTGATGACGCCAGTTCTCTCCATTCTGCCGCTCATTTTTCCCAGACCCTGGAAAAATTCCGGAAATTTGTGTTGGTACTGATTGTCAATGGCGTTCACTCGTGACAACCACATTCAGGGCTTCAATTGCTGGCCAACCCAATAGAGCTTCCTTTAGGCTATATACAACGTACACTTGTTGGCGACTTGTTCTTTCCCGTCATGACAACTGCTTGGCCTAGGACATTGAGCTTGTATTCTCCCGGTCCACACAGAATCCTGTCACTTCTCTGGAGCGGCCCCATGCCTGCTTCATTGTAGAGTGATTTGGGTATGACTGTGACATCAGCACATGTGTCAATTTTGAATGAAGTACTTGTCTCACCAATTGTGATCTCTGCCTTCCAACCATCTTTGGTGTGGTCGGCCACAACACCAAGGAAACTTGATGGTAAACCTTGGTTATCTGTGTCGCTCGACTTGTCCTGGCACACTTCAGCGACGTTGCGCTTGAACAAGCACATGCCAGAGTAATGTCCTGTTCTTGAACAATGAAAGAATTTTTCACCTTTTGCAGGACATATCTCTCTTCTGTGTGACTATTTCCGCATCTAATGCAGCCTTTTTGCTGTTGCTGTGGTCGATTGGTCTTCTTTTGTTTTGTAATATGACCCTTCTTTTTCTTGACTGCTGCTGTAGCGTCAATATTACAGGCTTCCTTGTCATCCTTCCTCCGGAATTTTTGTTGTATTTTTACGGCTTCATTCTGTCATGCCTGGTCCACTGCCTTTTTCAGTGTCAGATCTTTATCCAGCTGGAGTTTCTCAGCTAGATTGTGATCTCTCACCTCCACGACGATCCTGTCACGAATCATATTTTCATCATGAAGTGCACCGAACTCAGCATATTCAGCGAATGCATACATATCGGTTATAAAGTCATCCACTGCTTCCCCCTCTTCTTGCTTCCTTCGATTGAACGTTCAAATATCAGGTTACGTTGGGGCATGAAGCATGCACACAATTTCTCTTTCAGTGGTTTGGACTGCTTATTTTGCTGGTCTGTGAGAGTTAGGAAACCGCAGGATGTCGTCTGCTTTATCACCCATAGCGTACACAACAGCATTAACTTGTTCTTCTTCTGCCTTTTTATTTAATCGAGATGCTAGACTAAACCATTCAAACCGACGTAGCCACTTCCACCTGTGGCCCCATGACACAGAAAGCTGAGTCCTGGAGAGTAAATTCTTGCAAAATGTCCTCAGAGCAGCGTCTGGCCAGCGGGACTTCATCCTGTGTTTGGCACATAATCTTGCGGGAGCTCCTGGAGATGTACTGGGGCCTGGCCGTTCACAGATTCGCAAACCAACTAGAGACTTTGAACTTCACTCTCTGTGCCACTTGGAGCCAGTGGAATGGCTCAAGCATCGGCGTGATGTGGTCCCAGCCACCAGTTCCGGGCAGGAGTCTCGCAGAGATGTTATGGAGCTTTATTCGTGAACACTGCATGAGCTCTGCCCAGCAGCAAATTGCTACAGCCCATCTTTGTGCTGATAAAGGCATGGAAAACACACTCCAGTGATAACGATCGAAATGTTTCTTGATCTTGAACATAATTGTGCATGTTGAAATACGCTGATAGGCGAATCGATCTGACTTTTGACTCCATCAACGCTGTTTAGACCACAATCAAACCGATGCTACGTGCGTTTGAGGATGATGCGACAGTGTGATCCCCAACATGAAGTGAGGGTGACAGAATAGCTAGTGCGTTGTTTACCATTCTACACGATCTTGACCATAATCTGGGACTTTGACCCTCGGAAGTTCGTTCAAGATCAAATATTCCACCTTTGAGTTCACCTCGTCCAAATTTTGATTTTAAGATGTCAATATCAATTTTCTATGTCAATCTTCAGCCTAATCGATCATTCGTTTTGACAAAATTGACGTTTCTATGGTAACAAAATTTGTATCATTGTCAGCAAAATTGCATATTTCAAGTTATCCACGAATATATCAGCATGAAGGAATCAGTGTATAACTTAAACCTACTAAAAACATAGCACCAACACCAAGGGTGCTCTTACCTTCCGGCAAACATGCTACACATTGAGCTTTAATACTGAAATTAATCGGAGGTCCAGTTCAAGGTCACAAACAGATCCACCATAATGGCTTCCTGTATGCCCGTAAAACAACCAAAACATCTATATGACATCATTTTGTCTGCAGATATCCAGTTTACATATTTCAGGTCAGATGTCACCTTCGGATTCATTTGTCAAGGTCGTCTGGGGTCAACCTCAAGGTCACGAAAAAATATATGACATCAAGGTCACGGAAATATATGACCAATATGACATCATACATGTATATGTTCATAATGCAATCCTAAACCCTATGTACAAGCGTTTTCACTTCAATAGGTAATTTGTGCATATCAGGCACTTTTGAGCCCACGCATCTTCATATGAGCACAAGGACCCCCATTGGCATGTTTTGAAACAAAAATCTCAGAACTGATCAGATATTTTTTGAGAAAATAGCTGAAAACTGAATTTTGGACCGTTTAGGCCTTCTACCCTAGATTTCGGGCCTGTTGAGCGATTGAAGGGAATTCCATCTTCATACACAATGTCAAGGACTCCAATTAGCATGTTCTGAAATAAGAATCTCAAAACTGATCGGACGGTTTTTTTGTGAAAATAGCTACAAACTGATTTATTGGGCCATTTTGGGCCTTTTGAGCCTATATTTCGGGACTTTCGAGCGATTCAAGCTACAATGGCATGTTTTGAAACAAAAATATCAAAACCGATTTTTAAAAAACGTTCCAGGGTATTAACCCAAGCAATGTTTTGGTGAAATTTTAGGCAAATTCATCAAGGAAGAAAATGGACCTTAGTTATGGACCTTTCCCGTGTTAAATTTCCTATCTCAACTGTCCCCTAAAATGACAACTGTCCCCTAAATCAAACTTCTGGCATAGTTGGGGCTTTTCCAGACCCCTAACTTGGGAATGTTTGTCATGCTAGACGGAAGACGCTACTTACCAGGCTATGAGTAAAATTGGTGTTTCACAGACTAGAGTTCAGGGTCAAGGACGTTGTTGAACGGGAGAAGCCATGCCCCAGACGTGGGAGTTGTGCTCAACCAGGGCCCTATCCACAAGCCTTATTTACAATGTGATCATACTGGCCGAAACTGTGGAAGGAATGTGTGGTGATCCCAGGCCTGCAGAACCACATGAAGGAAAAAAACCTGTACAGAGAGCTTAGCTCCAATGGGCCTCAAGTCCCGCATCAGATGAGAACGGGGCATATCATGGCCTCAATCACATCAATGGCAAAAAATCCACCAGTACTGTTAGAACTGCCTACCTCCAGCCGTTATTGAAGGGAGCTGGGGAAACCTTGACAGCAGAGCAACGATGGGCCCTACAAGAACTCATATGGAAGTACCGTAGGGATATAATCATGGAGCTGGACAGGATGCTCGGTAGGACATGATTGGTGGGGCACAAGATTGATACTGGTAACTCTCTGCCAATCAAACAGCCCTTGAAGAAGGATCATAGGAAGGGAAGTGAAGATGGCAGAAGCAGCAGTTATCCAGCCAAGCGAGAGTCTGTGGTGCTCACCAATCATCCTTGTCAGGAAGATAACTGGGACAGTACGCTTGTTTTTGGACTATCGGAAGCTGAGCAAAGTTACACAGGCAGACACGTTTCCATTACCTCCATTGATGGAAGTCAACTACAAAATAAAGACGTTTTAAGAGCAGATTCCATTTGTCTAGTCGGCTCGATGAGACGTTCGACATGCTCTCTGGCAGCAAGTATTTCTCAACTTGGCCAGTGGTTACTGGCGGGCTGAGATGGACCCATAGAATAGACCAAAGACAGCCTTCACAACGATATCTGGCCTGTACGGATTTAGTGTGATGCCTTTCAGCTTATCCAAGGCACTAGCAACTTTTGATAAACTAATGGAGCTTTTGATGAGAGGCAGCCATTGGAGGTGGTGCCTTGTCAACACGGATAAAGTCATTTGTATGGTAGCAAATGTTCAAGACGCGCTGACAAACCTAAAACTGGTGTTTGAGCGGTTGTGGCAGGCAAGCCTGAAATTGAAACCAATTATCAAGTGCGAATTTTTCAAGAAGGGAGTCATCTTTCTGGGACCTGTAGTGTTGGAGGAGGGTGTCAGATAGGACCCCCAGGTGATCTAGGGAGTTCAGAGGTTTCTACTCCAACTTCACTGACAACTGTGAGAGCCTATTTGGGCTTCACGGGTTATGACCACCGTTTTATTCAGAACTATGAAGCCAGAGCGGCGGTGCTGTCAAAATTATCGAATAAGGAGCCTACTTTCTAAATTATTTTCATAGGAGGTTGGGCAGTTGTATACTAATTGCATCAGGTGTACAGTAGAAACAACTACATTTACCACACTGTCTGCCCCTGATGACGCCAGTGTGCCTTTTGATGAAGTAATTCGTCGGGCTTTGTTTCTATTGCAAAATGTTGTATGTTTGTTATTGGAATCATCAAAATTTGGCTGTATTGTGCTTTCAGTAATGTGCTTTCAAAATTCTGAAGGACGAGCTCATTAGATTAAACATTAGGATATATGACTTAACCGGAGATGGTTCAGCTATTCATTTTAGACAGTGAATCTGTAGGGCATTGGGGATGGCCGGTGCAGCAGAATTACCGCACCATGAAGCGAAAGCTCCTTGCTGTGGTGATCACGAGACGCCACATTCGCCATTATGTGTGTGGAGTACGCTTTACGCTGAGGACAGATCACATGTCATTGAAGTGGCTGTTGAATTTTAAGGACATTGGGGGCTAGCAAGCTTCCCCTATGATATCGAAATCTGACCAGGACATAAGTAGGCTAACACAAATGGCAATTCCCAATACCGAAAATGTCAGTGGTGGGAGTGCCCAGGGTTTCCATTGGAGATGTGAGATGCCAGTGAGCAAGTCCTGCAGGAGCCCATAGGCAATGGGGATGTATTACCAGACTTGACGGGTGAGGATTGGTTTGAACCCGACTCGCTAGACCCAGACCTACGGCTGGGGTTTGATGTTGCAGCCCTTACCGTAGATGAATTCACACTCTGAACACTCCGTAGATGAATTCACACTTACACACAGCCCTTACTGTACATGAATTCACCGTGGATGAATGAGAATAGATTGAATAACGGGGGCTCAGTCTGAAGAGCCTGTCAGATATGCGGAGGACCGACACTGATATTCAGCCATTGTTAGAGTGGACGGAACAGGATACTGGACGGCCTTCTTGGGCAGAAGTCAGACACCATATTGCTGCCATCCAAGCTCTTTGACAACTTTTGGATTCTCTCCAGGTCCAAGAGGGAGTCCTTGTCAGACAGGAACATGTGGGTGATAATCGAGTTGGAAGGGGAAGAGTGGTTGTATCGTTGTCAATGAGATCACTGTTGAAGACAGCCCATGGACACGATTTAAACAGGGTATATTTTTTCATGATACATTACTATGATGGTGCATGTATTTGCGGGGGCTCAGTTTGAAGAATTGCAGTGGACATTCTGGAGCCTGGAGTGATCACAGAAAATGGAAATCGTGTGATGGTGGACGACTTCACCAAATGGGCAGAAGCGTATGCACTCTATGATCACACAGCACAGATGGTAACAGACACCGTGATTGCACAACTTATTTGCCCGTATGGAGTACCGAGACGGATACACATGGATCAGGGTGAGTAATTCGAATCCAGGCTGATGAAGGAACTGTGTCAGGAATATGAGCATCATCTGTTTGAATAAGAACCTAGACTAGAGCGAGAACCGAAGTTCGGAAAGACACAGCCATTATACAATAAGCCTGTTGACAAGCAGCAATGATCCTGGCCAGGAAATGTACCCTGCCCATCAAGAATTCGGGAAATCTCGATGCCTAACCGACATCTCATCGGGGACTTGAAACCAACAACACCGACCAGAAACCCAAGCTCCAAGAAGTTACCGGATCTCCACAACAGGATTACCCCGTTGCAATTATTTGTCTTAAAAACGTTACGCCATCGAGTAAGGCACAATCCAAGGGGTGCCAGCCTGACAAGACGCAGTGAACGAAATGTTTCAGGAATGGAGAGCTGTTTCCGAATGACCACGAGCTAAATAGCACATGCCGAGATGTCCTGCTCATGACAATGATTCTTCAGAAGACGAGATCATCAGAAAAATACATATTGAAATATGTTCGAGCTGGAATAGATGAAAAAGAAGTGCCAGAGGAGGAGGTCACCCAACTCTCGAATGAAAAATTGATCAACGGCTGTCAAGGAGCTGTGAATTGCGTCGATCTGCTCCAAAGAAGTCGATTTCATGGCGAAATCGAAAATATGGTTGAGGATTATAGAGTGTATGTACACTACGTTCGAGGAGGCTCCTAATTATCTTGACTATCAAGTCGAAAATACTTATTACTTATTCCATCAACTCGCAAACTGGATCCGAAACAAATTCAAGGCCGGAGATTTCTAGGGCGAAACGTGAGTGGAATGGCCCTCAAGTAGGTACCTGCTTTAGAGTGTCATGGATTTATCACTTGAATTACTGGAAGATGAAACGGATCTGGAAGAGAAGACAGAATTGATTGAAAATGTACCAAACCATATTGAAAATGATCCATTTACTGTAAAAAAAAAAAAAGCATGATTCACATGGAATTGTCAAAAGCTATGCAGAGAGCCAATTTTTAAGAAGCACTAGTCTTGTCTTTTGAAAAACCCAATGACTCAGTGGAGGTAAAATACTGGATAGCCCGACAGGAGCCAGATTCTGTTCTAGCATTTCATAGAACACTGAGAAGTCCAGAAGGACCTAGTCTCCCTGTCTACCTCAGGCTGCCCGGCTTTTAAGGGTTTGTCCCCTATGCTAACCAGAATAAGACGAAACGCTCGTGCTAGAACTCATCTGCCTCGGTGTCTCAGACTCGACTGAGTCACTTCGCTTAAAGTGATATAATCAGTTTTTGCTTTTCTTGGAAATACTTATCAGTAGCTTCCTACAAGCAGTTGAACACAACAGCATTTTCATTAGAGTTTTGTCATGACAAAAATCAAAAAATGATTTTAAAGTCATAATTTTGCACAAACTATTCCCAAACAGTGATACAATATTATGTGGCTAACCTGCGCATAATTGTATGTTAATTATATTATAGTGATGAAACCATCACGAATAAAATTGCTTTGGCAATTTTATTGCAAATATAATAATATAGCTCCCGATTTTTAGGTTACCGAACCTATGGATCGATAACCTTTTGCCGTGGCGTTGCGTCCGTCCGTCCATCGTCGTCCTTCCACATTTTTATCTTTAAAGTTTACGGTACAATTTTTCTGAAAATTTGGGAAAAGATACCTTAGAATAATTCGAGAAGGACGTATTTTTTAGTTTTTTAGTTTTTTTTCAAAATGGCGGCCGTTTCTGTCGCAAAATGGTCAATTTTGGACTTTGGCGGACATTTTCTCAAAAACTGTCAGATCAGATTTTTGTTTGAAAAGATTCCCCTTATGTACCTCTGCGATGTGTATAAGTTTGGTCGCCCTTGAATCGCCGGTCTGCGTATGGCGGCCATTCTGAATTTTTGACGAGTTGACGTAAAAAAAAATTTTCGCCCCAAATCACATTACTATCCATTTTGGACCATTTCTAGGCAAACAAAAAAATTTTTCACCCACTTTTTTTGTTTCATAATGGGAGCTGCCAGAACTGTACTCACAGAATGCCTGAAGATAGAGCCTAGATATTGGCATTTTCAAATGGGAAGTCATATGACGATTTGTGTGGTGACCTTGAATTTGACCTTTGATTACCTTGAAAGATCAAAACAGCCATTTTGGTGTAAAAAAAATGCCCTTATTTGCCTGTATATATTAAATGCTTGCAGATAGAGCTTATGCTTGCATTATGAACATATAGGAAGACATATATGGCACAACTAATGATGACCTTGAACTTGACCTCAAATGACCTTGAGTGTCAAAAGTCTGACTCGGAATGTGTAAATTGGCCTGAACGACCTAAAGGCTTGCACCCAGATATATTTTTGTATTATGAACATATAGAAAATCAAATGCCGCAAACGTACATGTAATGGTGACATTGAAATCTCAAGGTGATATGTTCACACTGATAGGCCTAACCTTGATTGGTAAATTTCAAGGTATGTTACCTGCCATGGTCAAACTAAAATTGTCTGGTAACCTATCTTAACCTTTGGGCTAATTTTTATGATATCAACAAATTTATTCCAGAAATAATTGAGTTCGCAAATTTTATTGTAATGCACGTCATAATGCTACAGTGCTTTCCCCTTTCGGAGGGACATGGCTGTGATGTGAGTCAACAGCGGGGGCCGACCCAGGACCGATGCAGAGAGAACCCAGTGGTTCGAAAGGTACGGAACCAATATAAAGTTCGGCGACCTCACGATAAAAAGATATACTCCATTACCGGAGTGTCACCGAATGTCTTATAAATCCGCCCACACTGCAGCATCATAACCGTGGTATCACTACTCGCGCACAGCACGTCATAACACTACATTTGGTTATGGAAAGTCAATTATGTAAATTAATTTCATTGAATAGCGATATCTTCTAGATTATGAGCTGTACATTGGATTGGGCATATTTTCTCCTGCCACATCTTGATGTAATATAGGCTTACCGGTAAAAAAATTGCCGAAGCTGGTGATCGTTTCAACGACCAAATGAGCTGCTTTCTCATCTCCCTGATTCAGGAGTTTCTGCATTGGCTGGGTACGTAATTTCATAGTATATTGTGATTGATGGTATGTAGTATGCAGGGAGTTGGGAAACGAACATAAATAATAGCTAATCTGGTTTTCCTGAGATGGTAGATGCACATGTAAATCGACATGTGTTAAGAAATGCCCGCTCATTCATGCTAAACACCCTGAGGAGTCACAGGCGAGAGTAGGGGCAACTGTGGGCCATGTGGGAACGACTGGAGCACTGGTTCTCTTGGGCGAATTATCCTGAATCCCGAGTAGGTTATGTTAACAGCTAAACAAATATTCCAGCTGGTTGATTCGTTGAGGGCGATTCTCAACGATTCGTTGAGGGCGTTAGGTGGAGAGCACCTTCATCACTTGAAGTTTGTTATTAATTACGGCGACAAGTATGAGAGAAAAGTGGAATTTGTTTTTATCCCAGTGCTAATGTCCAGATCTCTCTGTCAATCAAGAGTAGTCCTATCGCCAGATAGGTGTCCTTGTGTAGATGAGCAGTTTAATAAATGAGTGAGGGACTTCGGCTGATACACAAGTGTCTAGAAGTTAGCAGTCAACCCAGGACCGATGGCGAGACAAACCACAGTGGTTCGAAACGTAAGAACCTGTCGCAAATCATTGTCGTTGTTTGAGCAATTTTATTTGCGAGGAAAATAATTAACGAATAAATATTTGGGATTTTTTTTGTACATAAAAATATTGACATTATAGAAGCCATCATTGCTTAATTCCTATCTCCTGAATGTAAATCCCACATGAACTCTTTTGAACCTATAGTCTATTTTAACAGTTTTCTTTAGGATGCGCTCTGATTTACTGTCAAAGTATATCACGCGATGTCAAATAGCCTATCAAATGGGTCTTGTTTTTTGACATTAGAGCGTTGGGGGCGAAGCCCCCAACCCTCTACATGTCTATGTGCTGACTTTTTTATGGAGGTTTCATGTCAACCTATCGACGCACGTTTTGGCATGTAAACGTTTAGATACCTACTTCAAATGAGGATTTTCTTCGTCCTTGACATAAAATCTCTCGAATTGTTGGAAAACTTTGACTATTCCACAGATATATCAGGCATGAATCGATGTGCTAGGTTTGAGAAAATTACGTAAATGTTCAAATTATCAAAAAACGTCCCAAAATGGCGGAGCCGATGGAAATTGACGTTCCCAGAATGCAAAGCAAATTTTACCACACTCACGCGTATTTTGGAACACAATTTCTGTTCAGCAATTCGTGCTTGCATACATGCATGTGGGCATCTGCGTGTGGACATTTTTGGCGTTATGAAGTAAACACAGCGATTCGTCTGCGATGCCACGGCTACATTTACCGTAATTTGACGTATTATATAACATGACAATTAAGCTGGTGTTCTGTGCTGGATTGCGAAGTCTTTTTATTCTTAACTGGTATTTTAATTTGCCCAGTAAAGGCATGTGTTAGGCTATATCTGATGATATCAGATGCAGATATTCCTCATAGTTTTCCAATGTTTTGAGGATATTTTAATGAGGTTCCATGTCATTTTAGCAGGCCTATCTGTTCCATTCATCGATTTTAAAATAAATGTTTACTTATTAGTAATATGGATGAAGTAGGCCATGTTTTTCATCCTAGTATACAGAAATGAATTGGAATCACATCAGGGATGAAATTATGGCTTCTTCTTTCTTTCTTTCTTTTTTTTTTGGGGGGGGGGGAGGAGGTAACGTTGTGTAAGATACATTCAGCTGTCGTGGTGCTGATGATGTGCTCAAGCTCTAATGTCGTCTTCCGCAGTTTGCTGCATTTTCTTGTTGGTATGTGCCCGGAAACGTCAGAAAGCTTTTTGTTTCCATTAAGCTCCGCCTTAAAAAAACTGCTGGCGGAAGTGAAATAAAAGACCTGCGCATTGACATTCATTCGCGACAATGGCCGATCGAGACCAAGCACTTGCGGAGTTTCAGGTAATTTTGTTGATATTTCGATGAAAGAAACATTTCTAGTAGAATTGAGAAACTGAAAATAACCACTGTTAGTCGCTTTCAAGTTTTGACACGTGATCGTTTGCTAATCCAATCGTATCGGGATGACACGGATTCTGACAGTGACGCAGCAGTTCACACCACGGTGACCACCACACTCCTGTGACAGGCTGTGTCTGTGACTCCAGTTCAGTCTCCACAGCTTGCCTAGATCGAATCACCATTCTTATTCTGAATGCATTCAGTTCAATTGTTGGAGAAATAGGTTACTTCAATCAGAGAATGCAGACATAGTTTTACGTGACGGCGAGATCTTTTTTATTTCATAGTCCCCTAATAGTAATACAATGCACAAGACACATACATTTGTATAACACGAAGAGGGATTCACTTTGAACAACAAGGTGGGAAAAGTGAATCAAAGGGAAATGAAAATAATACTCAGATTCTATTGCATAATGACAGAATTGGAATAAATTGGGATCTTGTCAATTTCTTTTATTAAATAATTGTTCAGGCATCACCGACGAACTATGCTGTTGATGACTGAACAAATATTTAATAAAAGAAGTTGATATTTGTCATTTATTCGAACGTGTAAAATACAAGTCCCAGGAGCGAGGTCACAAACTTTTAGACTCAATGTTCGAAGAGCTCTGGAAAAATCGTTGCATGTGTAGAAATACTGACTGAACACAGACACCTTTTTGTTAAAATTTCAAACGCGGAACTTGGAATTGGAACTTGGAACTCGTTTTCGGGTGTCCCCGAATCCAGGCCTCCCCGAGTGCTTAGAAAAATCATGATCGCACTCGTAAGAATGTCATTACACACTTTCTCGCGCGAATAGGTGTACAATTGAAAAATATAACCAGTGGTCCAGAAATGTATTGTTTTCACATCACTTGTGCTGGGAATGATTTTTCCCAGAACTGGTGTCATCACTGTGAAGTCACAGCAGAGAGCAAGAACACCATGTGCTGTCAAATCACCTCAATGGTAACCTTGCGTTATGGCGCCAAATCAGCCAAATTAAGAGGAAGTGATCTCATGGAGACTGTAGCATTCCACGAAATAAAATAGTCCCAAAGTTCAAACTTCCGAAGTCCGCAGATATTCTCTCCTTTTATGAAGTTTATCAACCACGGTAATCGCCTGCCTGTATAGTTTTGGTGCTTATAAAACACATCTCAACATCGTGATAAATGGATTTTTATCATAACTACGAGCTTCACTGAAGTCAGTTGTCAGACACGAATTACAGTATTACTCCTCTGATATCCATGATACTACTATCATACTACTAGCATTATCATCTATGCCACTTTATGGATGATCAGATATTTCTTGTACCTCAGGACTCATGTTGCAACCCTTTCTCTCCACAGGCAATCACCGGTTATGAGAACATTCAGGATTGTATTGTGGTGCTGGAGCAGCATGACTGGAACTTGATGGTATGGGATTGTACTTTATGACATTTTGTGTAGTATATATACGTGTAAGAAAAGCTGTTACCACTAGTCAGTTTTGTCAACTCTTAAAACATTATGTTTGTCATTCTGATCTATGTATTTTCACATTGATGACAGGAAGCAGTGCAGAATGCATTGGCTGGGACAGATCCTGATCCAGTACCGATCAACAACCCAGAACCCCAGTTTCCATCAAGCGCTTTCCAGGTGTCTGGAGTGCCACCACAGGACCGTGCCATGGGAGCATTCGCACCTCTCAATGAGGCCGTAGTTGGTGAAAGTATTCACAGCCTGAGCTCACACACTGCTGTTGGAGTCAACTTTCCACCGACCGGCAGCAGTTTTGCTGCCTCAGTGCCGTCCGCAGCCGCTGCGTCAGCATCTACGTCCACATTTCAACCGTATTCATTAGCCACTGCCACACGCGCTGATGCACAGCCCACCAGACTACTGCACTTCAGCATAGAATACCGTGATAGGAATGTAGAACTGAATGTTTTCGACAATGAGAAAGTTGGTGTGTAGAGTGGAGCCATGATCACTTGAACATTTGAACATACTATCTAATCAATTTATTTTATTGAATGCTTTTACTCTTCGAAGTAGAATTGTTTTGTTCTTCTGTTTTCTCCCTGCTGATTTGGTATCCATTCATAACTTTAGTTTGCCTCCAGTATGTATCTATGTACAGTGGATCCTGTGTTAAAGACCACCTGGTTTGAGAGACCACCCTGTGTTTTAGGACCACTCCACTTGGTCCCAAGTGGCTTTTTATCATGTGAATGAACCTGTCATGAGAGACCACCTGTCATTTAAGACCACCTTTTTGGGGTCCCTTGGGTGTTCGTAAAACCATAGACATAGAAGAGAGATGGACTACCAACTTTGGTATCACTCTCTCTGTTTCTAGTCATTGAGCTTGAGGTCACACAAGGTCAGAGGAAGAGGGTAGTTACACTTCCGTTGTCAACGTATAACGTCATATTGCCATTGTTCATTCCTGACGATCCTCAGAGTGTTGACGTAACGTACAGTATTCAACGTATTTATACAATCCAAATTTCCCATAAAACTTCAAACCTGAAATAAAGTACCCAAATTCCTCTGGTCGAAAGCTCAAGGTCACTGAGGTCGAGTTGGCAGTCCATCTCTCTTCTATGTCTATGGTAAAACACAGGATCCACTGTATTGAAAATTTTCCTCATTGGTCAAAATTATTTTCAGAACACCTCAGATTTTTAATCAGCTCCATGGTCCAATTAGCCTGAGGCCGAATTCAAATTGAGTGTTCCTCTAAATGGACTAATTTGCTCAGTTGTATTTAGGGATGAATCGTGACCTCAACCTACCGGTAACTTCATTTACGACAATATTCCAGAAACGTTGCCTCATAGAGCAAAACTAACTACCGGTATTATTATACCTCGTGTTAGAATCCTCGTCGCTGATTAGTTGATCAACATAAGACATTTTGCAATGTTCCCCTCGAAGCCTACTGTGCCGGTCAATATTGTGACAGCGAGCAACAATGTTTGCAAATTGTTTACTGCCACGGTTGAAGGACTTTGAAATTCATAAGTGACACAATACAAGGGTATCGCCTCGGGCAACATTGTCTCCTCGGGGGAACATTTCACCATGTTCTTCTCCAAACCAATCGCCATTTATATAATGTATCATGATTATGTTGGGTAAACGTCTCTCCAACCTGCAACTTTGGCCGGGACATAAAAGTTCATGGTACAACAAAACAGGTTATTTTCATGTTTATGGCCTTATATAGCAAAACAACACCATTTCCCCGCAGATTTATTATTATTCAATTCTCGGAAACAAAATCCCCTTTCCCCTGAAATAACACCTTCCTCAATGAAGACTTGCCCCTCTGTATGGACTTTTTCCTATGGTGCCAGGATGATGTAAACATGTTAATGAACCCCACTAGTAAGACTCCCTGTTAGATAAGACCTCTTATCTGAGGTCACCATATCAGTGGATCACCAGTCCAGTGGGATATTGCTGAGGCAGATATTAGCCTTATTGGGGTCTGAAGTCCATAGTAATGATTTTATCATCAGATTATATGAAACTCTTACGTATCACGCAACTGTAACCCACGATGCAAAAAATATTGTGGGATCGTGTGACAGCTCTCCAAGTTCGGCGTGGTATTGTTGGGGAATTGACCAATCAGGATCGGGCACTTTCAGCAATCCTGTGATAAATGCATGTCTTATGTTGGGTAAAATTTCTATTTTCATGGTTTCACACTGAAATGCCTTTGAAGCATGAAGTTTTGAAGTAGTCAAATATTGTCTTTTCAGCAAAACTGAAGGAATATTTGCAAACTGAAGTTGGAGTGGAAGCCTCAAAGCAAGAATTGTGTGGATGGAACAAGAACGAGAAGCGGATCACTGATGAGGTGAGATTTGCCTGAGCCCTGGCTCCTAGCTTCTCACAATAACGGACCTGGATTTGAAATATTGGTTTCTAAACGTAGCTTGTTAGGGAGTCCAAATTGGTATTGATATCTTGTAAATCACAATGCACTGCTGTCTTGTCATAGGATGTACTGAGTGACCTGAGACTGCCGAAGGAAAACAAGTTGTTTCTCTTGACTCCTGATGTGAGTGTGGCAGGTGCTTCAGCCAAGGCTAACAATGGCGATGAGTGAGTACTGAGGAATCCTTGGAGGATAATCAATCTTTCTGCATTTAAATCTTTTTGCTATAGCTGTCTGGATCCTCGTGTATTGGCACGTTGGTATCACTGCGTGTTTACCAGACTGTTCTTTCAAATGATGAACAATGATAATAGCATCAAACTATGAGTCACAGTGTATTCTAACATACTTGTCTTTGTGTATCGCTCCATGTTCAGTTTGTTCGTGAGACTATCACAAACATTCACACTGCGAATTCGTCACAAGGAGAAGGACAGAACTTATTCACTCAACTACCCGGGCAGTAAAACTATTCAAGAGGTACTTCGATATTGTGTTCTTCCCTGTAACAATGATCAAATTATTTGCATGGGGGAAAGTTTGCAAATGTGAAACAACTGTTGTGAATTTGTGGCACTTTGTATCATACCTTGTTATTTTGCAGATAAAAGGGGACGTGTACTCTATGACAGACATCCCTGTCAGCAAGCAGGTTTGGGAAGGCTGGCCCGCCTCCGTCGACGATGACACGGTAACTTATATCACTGATCCATTGTTAGCCACTGTTACTGTTTTCTATGAAATGTTGTTGTTTGTCCATGGTAAACTGATGGTTTGACTGCAGTCTGTACTTGTCCCTATGTATAGATGACTCTGGCTGGGTCTGGGGTAGGATTCCCTTGTCACGTGCTCGAAGTCAGTGTTGCCAAATCACGTAAAACTCCACACAGAACAGTGAGTATGCTTGGAAGGACTGAACGATCCAGTGTGGAATTAGGCACTACTAGTATATTTTATCTGGAAGGGTGCAGTTATCTATTGACACAGATCATTCTGTTCCTGCTTACAAGTACAATTATTCGGACAAATTATATCATATACTCTGATTTTTCTAACTCGTTTACACTGTTTTTCGCTGATATTTTTGCGATGCCGAATGCTATCGTTCTATAACTTGGCATACTTCACCTGGGAGTCAAACGGCAATTATTTACCGAATTTCAGACTTCCATCACCTAAATTGAAAAAGTTGGCAATCTACACCAATGTTAAATTTAGCCCGTCATCTAATTTCTGGGTCCGCACACATTTTTGTGCATTTGCTCGGTTTTGTAGTGGTGCAATGTTTTGAAATCTAGATGTTTGTGTAGAATACACCCCAATGTGTGTTCTGGTCTAAAATTACAACAATATATCGATTCCTGATGGATGTAAACAGGATAAAATCCTCGAATATGCTCAGATTCTCGAGATCCCGTTTTTGGCTGAAATTTAACATTGGGGTAGATTGCCAACTTCTTCAATTATTGCGATAGAAGTCTGTAATTCGGAATGAAATTGCCGTTTGACTCCCAGGTGAGGGGTACGTACTTCATGCTAACTCATCACGAAATTCACCAAGAATGAGATAGATATTGCATCCAAGAGTTTAGGCGGCAGTGGTTTCCCGTACCCCACTGCCACTGCCACTGCCACCAAGATCTGAACTATCATCTAAGATTCTAGGCGGCAGCGGTTTCCCGTACCCCACTGCCACTGCCAGCAAAATCTGAACTATCATCCAAGATTCTAGGCGGCAGTGGTTTCCCGTACCCCACTGCCACTGCCACTGCCACCAAGATCTGAACTATCAGCCAAGATTCTAGGCGGCAGTGATTCCCCATAACCCACTGCCACTGCCACTGCCAGCAAGATCTGGACTATCATCCAAGATTCTAGGCGGCAGCGTTTTCCCGAAACCTACTGCCACTGCCACTGCCAGCAAGATCTGGACTATCATCCAAGATTCTAGGCGGCAGTGATTCCCCGTTACCCACTGCCACTGCCAGCAAGATTTCAACTATCATCCAAGATTCTAGGTGGCAGTGTTTTCTCGTAACATACTGCCACTGCCACTGCCAGCAAGACAGGACCATCATGTAAGATTCTAGCTGGCAGCGTTTCGGCGTAGCTGCCACTGCCACTGCCAGCAAGATTTCAACTATCATCCAAGATTCTAGGCGGCAGCGTTTTCCCGTAACCTACTGCCACTGCCACTGCCAGCAAGATCTGAACTATCATCCAAGATTCTAGGTGGCAGTGATTTCCCATACCCCACTGCCACTGCCACTGCCAGCAAGACAGGACTTTCATCCAAGATTCTAGGCGGCAGCGTTTTCCCGTAACCTACTGCCACTGCCACTGCTAGCAAGATCTGAACTATCAGCCAAGATTCTAGGCGGCAGTGATTTCCCGTAGCCAACTGCCACTGCCAGCAAGATATGAACTATCATCCAAGATTCTAGGCGGCAGCGTTATCCCGTAACCTACTGCCACTGCCACTGCCAGCAAGATCTGAACTATCATCCAAGATTCTAGGTGGCAGTGATTTCCCGTACCCCACTGCCACTGCCACTGCCAGCAAGACAGGACTATCATCCAAGATTCTAGGCGGCAGCGTTTTCTCGTAACCTACTGCCACTGCCACTGCCAGCAAGATCTGAACTATCATCCAAGATTCTAGGTGGCAGTGATTTCCCGTACCCCACTGCCACTGCCACTGCCAGCAAGACAGGACTATCATCCAAGATTCTAGGCGGCAGCGTTTTCTCGTAACCTACTGCCACTGCCACTGCCAGCAAGGTCTGAACTATCAGCCAAGGTTCTAGGCGGCAGCGTTTTCCCGTAACTTACTGCCACTGCCAGCAAGATCTGAACTATCATCCAAGATTCTAGGTGGCAGTGATTTCCCGTACCCCACTGCCACTGCCACTGCCAGCAAGACAGGACTATCATCCAAGATTCTAGGCGGCAGCGTTTTCTCGTAACCTACTGCCACTGCCACTGCCAGCAAGGTCTGAACTATCAGCCAAGGTTCTAGGCGGCAGCGTTTTCCCGTAACTTACTGCCACTGCCAGCAAGATCTGAACTATCATCCAAGATTCTAGGTGGCAGTGATTTCCCGTCCCCCACTGCCACTGTCAGCAAGACTGGACCATCATCCAAGATTCTAGCTGGCAGCATTTTGCCATAACCTACTAGCATCCCTGAGTGACTCTTCACATACTAGTATCTCTGAGTGACGCCCATGCGACGGTCCGTCAGATAGACCTTGTAGCGTCACTTCACAGTACATGTAAACTAGTATCTCTAAGTGACGCCCAGTGACGATCCGTGACATGGACGTTATAGCGCCACATACATATAGCAATATTTACCTTCCCCGTATGACGGGCAAGCGACGGTGACGTTATAGCGCCCCATAGCAAGATTTCCCTTTCACAAATGACTAGCAAGTGACCATTCGTCACATGGACGTCATAGTGCCACATGAAAACACTATTACAACGGTGAAAACTTGACAATCCCTGATGCATTGGGACATATCGTCTGAAATCAAAAGAATATTTTATGTGAAATAAATATTATCTCTGCGTACATGTTTGAAATGCATGGGATTGGGTGAGAAGCAAGTATTGTTCTCCTTGCGGCCTTTGATATCAGGAACATCAAACAATGGCATTCATTTCAAACCAAAATCCGACCAAATGATAATGATCCTAACATTGGCAATGATTGTGCTTTAGATATAAACATCATAGAAAATGTTAGTCACAAGTCATATGCAATTAGTGGATACTGCTGTTACAGGTGAATTGGCTGATAAACCTGGGACCAAAAAAAAAAACTGGGGTTTATACAAACAGTCACATCAGACATGGCACAAGAGGGTGGGGGAGGGGGGAGAGCAAGCTCTCAAATTACAAGGATGTTGGAAATGAAAGAAATTGCTTAATAAATAAAAATTGAATTCAATGAATAAACATTGGTTTTTCTTAATAATAGTCTAATATTTTATTTATATATTTTTAACAACAAATCGCGTTTGTGCCACTATTTTGAAATCAATCTATGTGCTGGAATGGTGCTCAGAATAAAACGCAGTGACAGAAAATAAAACATCCAAGAAAAGTTAACTTAATATGATTTGGGAAAAAAATTGGGTTGGGGGGTGTGAACATTAGTTTTACTAGTAAAAGTGTGTATTTGAAATTCAAACAGTTTAGAAAATTTGTGCCAGTATTTGGAATACAAATGGTACTGGATAATGGATATGTGTAGAAATATAGGTTTACTCTGATTGGAAGAATATTGCTGATTAAGTTAACATTAGTTTTATTAGTTCAGTGTGTTATTTTATTTACTTGTACAAATAATTACTATGTAGATTTGCTCTAACTGGAAGAATAATGCCATTAGTTTTATTTGTTCAATCCGTTATTTTATTTACTTGTACAAATAAATTCTATATACTACGTAGGTTTGCTCTAACTGGAAGAATATTGCTGATTAAGTTAATATTAGTTTTATTAGTTCAGTGTGTTATTTTATTTACTTGTACAAATAAATTATATATACTACCAGTATGTAGGTTTGCTCTAACTGGAATAATATGGCAGTGGCAGTGGGCTACGGGCAATCACTGCCGCATAGAATCTTGGATGAGAGTCCAGTCTTGCTGGCAGTGGCAGTGGCAGTAGGTTTCGGGAAAACGCTGCCGCCTAGAATCTTGGATGATAGTTCAGATCTTGCTGGCAGTGGCAGTGGCAGTAGGTCACGGGAAAATGCTGCCGCCTAGAATCTTGGATGATAGTTCAGATCTTGCTGGCAGTGGCAGTGGCAGAAGGTTACGGGAAAATGCTGCCGCCTAGAATCTTGGATGATAGTCCAGTCTTGCTGGCAGTGGCAGTAGGTTACGGGAAAACGCTGCCAGCTAGAATCTTCGATGATATTCCAGTTTGCTGGCAGTGGCAGTGGCAGTAGGTAACGGAAAAACACTGCCGCCTAGAATCTTGCATGATTGTTCATTCTTGCTGGCAGTGGCAGTGGCAGTAGGTTACAGGAAAACGCTGCCGCCTCGAATCTTGCATGATAGTTCAGTCTTGCTGGCAGTGGCAGTGGCAGTAGGTTACGGGAAAACGCTGCCAGCTAGAATCTTGGAAGATAGTTCAGATCTTGCTGGCAGTGGCAGTGGCAGTAGGTTACGGGAAAACGCTGCCGCCTAGAATCTTGGATGATAGTTCAGATCTTGCTGGCAGTGGCAGTGGCAGTAGGTTAACTCTTTACCTGCCATTGACGTGTATACACGTCATGGATAACTAGCTTCCTATCCTCAGTGACGTTTTTTCACGTCACGTAATTCATGGCGTGAATACTCATTGACGTATATATACGTACACGTGGTGCAGTCTTGTATCCTCAATGACGGATATTTACGTATGTAAAGTATGGTTCTAATTTGCTTGGATCTATAATCCTTCATTAACATCAGCCAATCACAAAGCAGTTTACAAGTATACCTGACCAAACTGACACCCTACGTCATCATTTGAATATGTTAATTTCCTTATTTAGAGTATGGAGCATGCCCGCATTGCTCATTTGCATAAACTTGTTGTCAAAACTCAACTGACAGCAGAGTCGAGCACACACTTTCCCCGGCTTTCATTCCACTGGTAATAGCTGAGTATACAAGTGATAGATATTTGTTTTAACATCTCCATATGTTCCTTTAATAGTGTAGAGGGGCAATTATCTGAGGGAGATGAAAAGCCAGTGGATAAAAGCAATATTTGGGCTGTGCCGGCGACTGTTGCGCAACTGACACTTGCCGGTGTCTGATTGTCAGACCAGCAACAGGTGCTCGATCGGGAGATCGAGATTGTGACTGTGAGAACGTCGTTTCTCTAAGACAAATTAGATTGTTTGCCAAAATAAGCTTGATGGTGTGTTTTTATCTTTCTATGAAAACAAATAAATGTCTCACATCTGGCGAAATCCTTTCTTCAGTGATGAAAAACCATCCACTGCTCGGCAAGTTTTTCTTGTGTTTACAACCCCGTGGTCACCGTGTTGTGGGCCCCGTGAGACGCTCATTTGCATACACGGCTTATGGTGAGGGAGGGGGGGGGGGGGAGCGTAATAGGCCAGTTGCAACACTGCAAGTAGGGAGAATCTTTCCTATCATCAGGAGTTAATAACCGATAAATTCGTTTTATTTGAAGTTATCAGTTCATTGGACTCGTGAATTTTGATGATTCCGTTCAATTTTGTTTTGCTACTAGGCCATATCATTATATTCATCACATAAGCCATGTGTTTATCTTTGTTTGCACGTGATTTTTCGGGTGATTAGTGATACATGTGGAAATGATTTCTGGGTCCATCTGTCAAGTTTGTGGGCACCCGAGGCCGACCGCCGTCCTGGGTTATTTTCTCGGGCAATCACGTAACAAGCTTGCTAAATTAAACAATTAGGCGACATCAGATATTCTCTAAGTTGAGTAGTCCCATCATTTATGTTTATTCAGGATAAAAACAGTTACATTTGGAAAGTTCAGTATAATATTTCACCTGAAAATTATGCCGCCAATTTTTGACAAATACTTGTGGCGGATTTCTGATTGGCTGAGACCTCTGTGTTTCCCGCCCAGTTGTGCAGCCTGTTGAAATTTTTAGGCGGTCATAAACCTGATGGTCATGGAACGGTTGGTGATCAAGAAATAAAATATCAAATACAATTGACAAAAACATGTATTGTTTTCTGTCTATATTGCTTAGTATGAATCTGTCATCAGCAGAAGCGAAAAGGAACTAAACAATCCACACAATCGGGCAAAGAATGAATGCAGGGCCGCTCGCGACTATAGCCATTTTGGTGCGACTGTAGCTAATTTATTGGTCTGAAATCTTGATAATCTCGACGGTAAATTACAAGTATCCAGACCAAACCATGCAACTTGTATTTTTAGTGTATAATTTGTTCATATAAAACACCATAGAGCCACGATACTGTGTGTAAGAATATTGTGAACTCCATTTCAGTTTGGCCAAGTTTGCTGCCTTGAATAGCTGTTAAAAGCATGTAATCCTACATGTATAGACTGATAAAACACGCGAAAATAGTAAACTTTTCTCACTTATAAATACAGCTCAACACGTTATAACTATACTTTTAGCCAACTTCAGACAAAACTATATGCATGCATGCATCTATAATCTCTGAATGCAATAAACATGTAAATAAAAATCACTGTTAGCGTCAAAGCGAGCCCTCTGGCATGTAACCCCAAAACGTCATTTAGCAGGCAACCCAAAAACGTCATATAGAGCGCATCTAGTCAATGACGTACGGCAGGTAAAGAGTTAACGGGAAAACGCTGCCAGCTAGAATCTTGGATGATAGTTCAGATCTTGCTGGCAGTGGCAGTAGCTTACGCCAATACGCTGCCAGCTACAAGAACTGAACTATCATCCAAGATTCTTGCTGGCAGTGATCTCCCCTACCCCACTGCCACTGCCAGTAAGACTGGATCATCATCCAAGATTCTAGCTGGCAGCGTTTTCCCGTAACCTACTGCCACTGCCAGCAAGATCTGAACTATCATCCAAGATTCCAGCTGGCAGTGTTTTTCCGTAACCTACTGCCACTGCCACTGCCAGCAAGATCTGAACTATCATCCAAGATTCTAGGCGGCAGCGTTATCCCGTAACCTACTGCCACTGCCACTGCCAGCAAGATCTGAATTATCATCCAAGATTCTAGGCGGCAGCGTTTTCCCGAAACCTACTGCCACTGCCACTGCCAGCAAGATCTGAACTATTATCCAAGATTCTAGGCGGCAGTGATTTCCCGTACCCCACTGCCACTGCCACTGCCAGCAAGACAGGACTATCATCCAAGATTCTAGGTGGCAGCGTTATCCCGTAACCTACTGCCACTGCCAGCAAGATCTGAACTATCATCCAAGATTCTAGGCGGCAGTGATTTCCCGTACCCCACTGCCACTGCCAGCAAGACAGGACT